>CM077812.1:58975529-61780529 GCA_039764185.1 Tamarix austromongolica | reverse complement strand
ATTGAACTGGGTAATCATTTGTCATCAGTTATTTCAAAAGTATCGGTCTATAAAAATTTATTGTACCTTAAAATTAACATGGTGAACAGATGCTACAAATACGTCTTCAGACAATAAATAAGCTCAAGAGTCGCGGGAAACATGCGGGGAGATATGGATGAATCCTCGAGCTTTGGAATTGTGACGATAAATAGTTGTCATTGCCAGGATAAGAAGATTTGCTTAAAAGATACAGATGCCAGGCAATCGTTCAGACGACACGGATTAAACTATTGTCCACGGTCAGGTCAGGTGGCATACTATCAAGAAGCTGAATGCTAAAGTTGGGTGATAAGCCCATTTTACCTGTCTCGATTCAAGTCGGCACATGATAGCCAAACCTCAGTGGCCTAAAACCCATAATAATCCATGAAACAAGCAATCAATTTCAGCTCACCGTCCAAATGCTTCAACTTCCGGTCATGAGTCATGACATATGTACAACAGTACTATCAGCTACAATCTCCAATACCCATGCATGGGGTATTTACGGAGCACAGTCTGATCCTTCAACGCAACCTTATTTTTGTAATAATCTGGAAAATCACGACATATTACATATTTCTTCTAGACCAAAACGACCAAGACTTCTTCCTGCGTAGGGGGTACTCCTGTTGGATTTACTGCCCCCTATGGAACGCTTCAACGTACGTTGTTCTTCCGAGCCAATTCTCGGGCCAACTCCCTCATTTCTTCAGGAGATGGTGGCCTTGGTCCTTCAGGAGGATAAACCACATAATTACGCTGCACAAAAAGAGTCAGCACTAGTGCTTAAGATAAGTCAAAGACAGACTTCCTTCCGGAGAAAACAAAAAACATAATTTGAGTATCGTTTATACCAACAAGCATGTTCATGCAGGAATTTAGTAAAATTGATGCCGTAATGGGATGCAATCTTAAGCCAAGACCCTTACAATCCAAGGACTCACTCACAACCTTGTGCTAGTCGCTACTTCCACATACACCTCAACTTCTGGACTTATTAGGCCCAAAATTTACTCTTGCTGTGAAATAATGAAGGATCAATTTCTGAATGTAAAAAGAGTCGCCATCCCTGTCTCTGTCCCCCTTTCTCCGCCTCTCTTTCTCCTCTCTTTGAGCATACAGCAAAAAAAATGTACTGGCTCAACACGTTTCTCAAGCTGTAATACCCCAGAATCTTGGGCATTCAATTATTGAAGCGCAAGATTCGGTTTTCATGCTGGAAGTGTCCACCAAACTTAGAATATTATCACTTTCCTATCAAGCGTCAACTTTTTAGGTTATAAAAGACAAAATACCCTTAACTACGGGCATTTTGGAATTTACTAGGAGGTTCTACAGTCTTTTCAATCAATTCCATTCAAGAAATTAATGCTGGGTGGGGAATCAATATTCCAAAATTTGGTTTTGACAGGATCAAATATGACAGATAGGAAATATCAAAAATTAAATTCGATAGGAGGAACTTTTTTTTTGGGCAATGAAACAATAGAGGTCTTCTTAGATTTTAACAGCAAAGTCTTATAAGATGTTTCCAGCCTGCATAACCTCGCAATTCAAATGATAATCCATCAAAAGACTCATGAATAACTTGTCATAGACAGCCTCAGGCTTCTCATCAGCTAATTACGATAAATAGAACATATATTGATTTTGGATCCAAATCTATTATAATTGCAAGCAGGAATGAAAATGCAGATGAAGATAGAGTTATGGCCCTAACCAAACGAAACTACCTCCTTAGCTTTACCATTGCAAGAAAAACTACTGTTTCACTTAACTATGCATATTGGAGCAGAGTTTTTATAATGTCAAATCATTGTTCTAAATCCTGAAACAATGTGAACTCGTCTAATCTAAGGAGAAGACCAAAGAAATTTATCAGCTGTAATAACAAATCATTTCAGCTTCTGAAGTGGCCCAGCTTGCAACTGTTACATAGTAAATAAATACACAAAAAGTGCAGTTTACAATACACACCAGGGTATACGAGCGTGATCAGTAACAGCATCCACCTACACCTCAGGAGTTTTTCATAAATACAAACCTGCTCATGTGTGCGTGCGCGCTAAAAAATAATCCAGTCAGATGTCTCTGAATCAGTAGAATAAAAATGAATGGATCATCTCACCTACAACCTCTATTTCTCTTAGTTCACTTCACTCTACCCAACGGGTACACCTACATCCACCCATAAGAAGTAGCTAAGTGGGAACCTATGGATCATCGAATATCTCGCTCACTCCACCCATTTCTCTCTCTCTCTCTCTCTCTCTCTCTTCTTTCCACATGCCTTCCAGTAGTCACAGCTCTCAACTATGCTTGTTGATGGAAAGGATGCAATTTGAGCATATGAAATATTTTAGACCTTGATCAATTCCTTGTCATCAAGTCCTCACTATCAAACGGCTACACAAAAGCACCATGCATGATGACATTTAAGACTCATGAAACCAGTTGAAGAAAAGGACTGCGCAGCAACAACACATAACATCTGTTTGGGAAGCTGCAAAACGAAATTCCTTATTCCAACGTCAAGAGACACCAAAGTCTTCGCTGAAAGTAGTGTAGGAAATTCAAGCTAGAAATAAAATTTTAAATCACAGGCCCCTGGAACCATCAAAAAATCATACGCCACTGGGCAAAACCCTTAAGGAAAGGGCATATAACCCACTTTCAAACCATCTGTATTGGAACATACGAGTTTCCTTAATCTTCTCCACGGAGAAATATGTAATGTCTAACACAAGTCCATACCAGTTCTTGGAGGCCAAAGAACATATTCTTACTCTAGTAAGCTCAACTTAACCTTCGTAGCATTCAATAATTCGTGTTGTCAATGAGCAATTCAACATCATAATGTAGAATCATCTATATCTATAATCCTTAATCTGCTTAAACAATGTCTTCATATCAAAATGCCCAATTCTTCATGGCCAGAGCTAGCGCTCCTTTTACTAATAATTGTCACAAAATACAACAGAACTTAGATTAGATCACAAGCGAAGCATGTCCACTCAAGGATTTGAAATTTCAAATCAACCGTTCCCATAAATAAACTCCCGCAGCCCGAATTTCCAGTTAATTGTATTCATTCAACCTCATAACAGCTTAGTCTGGTTTCTAATACATCACTCACATATCATAGCTAAGGATATGAGCTATAATATTTCAATTCGTAAGAATCTCAAGTAGCATGATTTCCTATGTTATCAATTTCCCGCCAATCAAAATATAGAGGAACGAAACCCTAAGAAGATCTAGAAATTAATTAAGGAAGATAAACATTGCAGATTGATCAACTTAGAAGAAAAAAAAAATAGCGATGACATTGAAGATGAGAGATAGAACTTACGCCGCCCATAAATTTCTTTAGATTATCAGTGTTGTTGGCAAACGTGTACATAAGAGCGATAGGAATTGAGACGTAGAGGGCGAACTTCCCCACCTCCAGAAGACCTTTCCCAGTTCCCACCGACGACATTTTCTTGGGGCAAAAAAGGAATAAAAACTCCAGATGACCTGAAAGACCAAAACTAAGAAAATGGGAACAGGCAAGAAACTCACGCAAGGAAGAAAACCTGGAGATGGTCAGTTAAATCACAGTCACCACTAGTTGGTAATAGGGGGCGAAGAAGAGAGAGATCGGTGTGCATTGCATTTGCATACTACTAAAAACCGGATTGTGCAACCGACCGCCCGACCGGCGAACCAGTTACGCGGACGACCCGATTGACGCATTGGATCATTTCTGCAAAGAAAGGGTACGGACAATTTATTCAAACATAAAATAATTTTTTCACCCCTGTTCAAACAAAGCATAGTTTAAAATTTTCAGTTAGTTTATATACTCTTCCTCAATAGTACAGAACTTAGTCAAACCAAAAAATGGTCAGAGAGGGTGAGAACTAGTAAACTGAATTAAAAACCGAGCTAAAAATCAGTCAATAATCGATTATATTCAAAAGTAATTTAATTATTTAAATATTTATATTTTTAATTTTAATATATATTATTGATTTGATTCGTCCAATTACTTAATTATCACTTCAACGATCCATGTAATTCAACAACTGAACTATCAATTCGGCAATCCATCTAATTTTTAAAACTATAAAAAAAAAGCTTGAATAATTATATTTCTAACTTGAACTAATAAAATCATAACTTTCTATAGGACAATAATTTCTTTTAAGATTCTTTTGAATCAAGAAAAGAAGGAATGAAGGAGATAGAAGAAAGAAAGAAGGAAAGAAAAAATAGGCGATTGAGCATTTTTTATACCAAATTGAATTATATCAAAATATGTAATAAATTGATTCTAAATTAAAAATACGAAAAGAGATCAAAGAAGAAAGGAAAAAGAAAACCAATCGGAAGAACATATGTACTAAATCAAATTAGTTTTGTTGTCGGTCTTTAAATTTTCAAAAGAACTTGCACAATATACTATTATTATTGACATGAAAGAGAGGCCCAAATGAGAGAAGATATATATGAGGTATGTCATTGGTTTTTTTTTTTTTTGTTTAAACTCAAAGATATCAAGTGATAAAATATAAACAACAAGGTTTACTTTGGGTTGGGCTTCTAGTGAATGGGTCTTGGTCTATTATGAAGTTTATACTCCTCAAAATTCTATTATTGTTCTGTTTGACCATTTTGGCCCTTTTATATGTCCACTCTCTTCTTCTCTTCATTTTTCTTTTCTCTTTCATCCTTAATTAATCTTCAATATTCAATTCACTTAATTTTTAATATAATAATTATGGAAGAAGAAAATGATAGTAACCATTATTATAGTTAGGAAGAGCTCGATGAAATAATAGTAATTATTTTTTTTCAAAAATGTTAGATTAAATGGGTAGGTGACCTATTATAAGGCAAGAATGATAGGTGGCTCACTCACTAGAGGGGCAACCTAACGTGCAGCGCACCTGTTAGATGGTAGTTTTGATGGGTCATTCATCCGTTAGATGGAGTTGTGACGAGCCATTCACCTATCAAAGTATAAGATTTGACAAATCATTCACCTATTGATCTTAAACTTTGGCAAATAAATTAACTAAAAATACTCCTTCCTTAAAAAAATTATTCATTTATATATATATTCCTTATAACTTCCTTTTTTTTATTAACTACATAATCAAAATCCATTTAGTACTTATTGGAGTAGATTGTATACTACAAACAAGATTTTAAATGATTTTGAGTCATTAATCCAGTGTGTTAAAGAAATAAGAGGGCCACATAATATAGTTTTAAATATTGAGAGAGAAAAAATGTAAGGTTTGGATACATTGTGAAATAAGTGGTGCATATAGAAGATAACTGACGAGTTCATACTTTGACATATTTTATCCCCTTATAATCTTAGTTTCTGGTATTTTATTTAAGTAATATAGGTGAATAATTATGTGTAATACTCTGAAAAATTTACTTAGCCTAATCACGTGTCATTATCACCCTAATTTAATTCTAATATCAATAAATCTTATGTTAGCCTTAACCTAACTCCTTAATCCCAAAATTTTAACCGGTTCTGAAACCTTAACTTTGATAAACCGTAATTTGTAAACCAAAATTAAAATCCGTTAAAATTTTCCACTAATCCTAATTACTTTGGCTAATCTAAAATCACCCTAAACTAATCCCCCAACCCTTCTCTTTTCCTTTTTTTCTCCTTTTCTTTTCTTCCTTTCTTCTCCTCCTCCCTCCATCCTCAAGCTGCACACTTTAACTTGGTTGCAACTTGTACTTGCAACTTGCACCATCACCTTTTTGCATCTATCACCCATCACCTTACTTCCTTTCTTCTTCTCCTTCTGCACCCTTATCCCTGCCCGACTGCACCCTTTACGTACACTCCACACACTCAATTTCCCTTGCCATTTTCCCTTCTCACGCAACACCTCAATCAACCATCACCACCCTCACCCTGCAGCTACTACCCTACGCTAACCATCCTCTGCAACCATTACCATCATTATCTCTTTGCAGCTGCACCATCACCATCAGACACCAACCCCCTGTTCTTATCATCCTTCCTGACTCCCACCACACACACACGCATATATGTATGTATATATGTGTGTGTGTATATATATATATACACTTCACACTCTCCTTCTTCCTCTTTAGTTTTGCCTCATTCTGCTCATATTTGTGTCAAAGAGCCATTGTCGAGCTCCCTCTTCCTTCTTCTTTCCTCCTTCTCTCTTTTCTTCTTCTTCTTCTTCTTCTTCTTCTTCTTCTTCTCCTCCTCCTCCTTTCTTTCCCCATTTTTGGCTTACGCGCCACCATTTCCACCACCTCGGCCACCACTCGTCGCCCTTTGGCCAGTGGACCAACCACCAAGGTCACCCTAACCTCCCCCCTCGTTGTCGCCGATCACTGCCTCTTTTCCCTTCTCTTCCTCTCGTGTGTCGTAGTATTTCAGAGTGCACAGCTTGTGCACTGCCTGCTGCTCGGCTGTGCAACACCTAAAATCTCTTTCTACACAGTCGTGCAACCCTTGCACCGCCTGACCATGCATTATTTTTCCTCTCGACCTCTTATTGCATAGCCGTGCAACTTTTGCACCGCCTAGCTGTGCAACATATTTTCTCTCGACCAAGAGTTGCACCGCTTGCTGCACAGCCGTGCAACTTCATTTCTTTGGTCGTGCACCCCTATTTTCACCCCAAACCTTATCCAAACACCACCAAAATTTAACCATAGCTCCGCCACACATTCCTATACACATCCACACATCTCAAGCTCCCATTTAACTATGGTTATATCTATTTTTACCCTCTTTACTTTGATTTCTCCTTCGATTTAACTCTTCGAGCCTAACTGTGAATTTTATTATTTTCGTAGGTGCTATTCCAGTAGCTTCGGAGGAGGAAGTCTAGGATTTGCATGCTTAGAGCCGGTGCCCTAGTTGGTTAGGATACTATTCGATGTTTAGGGTTTTTTATGTCATTTGCTTGTATGGTTATATGTGTTTTTCATGATATTGTTATATATAATGTAACATGTGTTGATCTTGATGTTTTGTGATGATATGAATGTTATGTTGAAAGAAAGTAAGAATTAGTGAGAAGAACCATTATGTTATGATATTTTTTTTAATAATGTCATATTTGGGGAATTATATCTTATGGTATGAAATATGGATTTAAGGATATTATGTTCTTGGAAGAAAGTAAGAATGAGTAAAAAGTACCATTAAAGTTTTGTTGTGATAATTTCATATTTGTGGAAATATATGCTATGGCATGATATATGGACTTAAAGATATTATATTATTAAAAGAAAGTAAGAATGAGTAAGAAGTACCATTAATATTTTGTTGTGATAATGTCATATTCGTGGAAATATATCCTATGACATGATATATGGACTTAAGGATATTATATTATTAAAAGAAAGTAAGAATGGGTAAGAGGTACCGTTATTATTTTTGTTGTGATAATGTAATAGCTGTGGAAGTATATATATTAGTATGAAATATGGGCTAAATGAGTTCTTGATAAATGGACTTTCTCTATGTCAATCCACTCCCCAACCCCTTACTTTCACAATCCAAATAGCGGCCCCTACCGCCGCCACCAAGCTGTACTGCCAATGCCATACCATCCCTTCCTCTTCCCTGCATCACCATACACCCAACGGACCACTCCCCTACCCTTCATTCCCCTTCCTCTTCTCTCCCCACCTATGCAAAGTGGGCAGCTTGAGCTACCTTTGGCACCTCCATCCATCGCTAACACCACCCTACGCCACCACCACCCTCCCTGCCTCCCTTCCTGCCCAAAAAACCCCAACCTTACCACACCTCCACCTCTTCCTTTCTCCCCTGTCCTTTCTTCCCTTTTCTTTTCTCTCCCACTCGGTTATCGCCGCTGCCACCACTGTGCTGCTACCGTAAGGCTAACACCATCACCACAAGCCCCTAACCCAGGAAACCCTACCACCTAGGAAACCCTAACTCCCTTCCCCTTTTTCCAAACCCCAAAATCCCTCTTTTGCACCATCCTCCGCCACCACCATGAGCCGCCGCCGCCGCCCCCTCACCTGATGTAGTCTGGTTGTGTCCTTCTCCCTCCTACTTACTTAGTATATTTTGTTTTAATAATTTTTTATTATGAACACTATTATTATTATTATTATTTGATTGAGAAATTAAGAAAAAGTAAAAAGAAGTAAGAAGAAGGTGAAATGACTAGCTATGCTCTCTTTATAGGTTTTGGGAAAACTCTTCCTTGTGAGGAGGCGTAGGATTCGTGCTTCAAGCCTGGATTCCAACTAGGTAAGGATATAGTTAAGCCTTAGGTTATGTTATAAATCTTGTATGTATGGGTGTATTGGTATGTTATGTGTGAATGTGAACTAAGTATGTGTGTGGGGCAGCTCGACTTGCAAGGAGTTAAGGTATGATGAGCGTGATCTTAGTATGTGTTGTATATGTGGTTTTGACTTGCTATGTATGGACATGTCTTACATATGGTTGGGAATATTATGGTATGTATGCCTAGATAACTTAGGTAGGTTTGAGTGGTTATGGGAGATTGAAGAAAATAAAGATGGTGGAGTAAGTGAGGCGATTTGTGGAGAATGTCCTAAGTGTCTCATGAAATATAGCAGAGAAAATAAAAGGAAAATATAATAAAATGAAGGGTAAGGGTAAAATCTTACATGAGAAGTGTGAGACTTGCATCGGGTGTATGTTCTTTGCATGGGGGAAATATTTACATGGAAAAATCTAGTTTGAGGATTAACCATGGGGAAGAAAGTGTATTTTGGGTGCTTTGTGCACTTGGGAAAGAGTTAGTAGATGGATTCATGGAAATATGCATGGGAGCATAACTAGGGCTTTGAGGGAAAACCCTAAGGATAGGGGCATTCTGGGAAACTTTGAGGAGGCTTGTTGGAAATTGGTGTTGTGATGAGGGGTGTGCCACATGAAGGGTGTTAGTCAAGTCAAATGGAGGGTAGAGTTGTGTAGGAGAAGAGGGTATGAAGGAAAAGGGAAAATATTAGGGTTTTTGGGGGTGACCAAACAGGGTGTCATTATCACACGTGGGAGTTGAGGAGTTGGGCTATGAGTTTTGGAGTGGGTTGAGTATGGTGATGATGTTGGAATTAAGGAAGAATGTGGGCTAAGTAAGAAGAGGAGAGGCTAGGGTCACATAGGCCAGGTTAGGGTTTTGAAGGAAAAACCTAGTGGGTGATGGTGGGTATAGGTGGAGAAATGGGGAGGTGGGTCTTGACCCATATATGTGGGGGTTCTAATTCGTTTGTGAGTATGGTTGAAGGTGTATGGGGGTCCTAGAGTCTTGGGGAATGTAGAGGCCCCAAGTTAAGGGGTAGGGTATTCTAGGGAGTCCGGGTTGGTAGAGTGGTAATGAGTCGGGAGTGCCTGTTGGGGTCTGCATGCCTAAATGAGGGTTACTTGTTGAATAAAAAATAAATAAAATACTAATCACTTAAAATGGAAGATCATTGAGCCCAGCCTAGACTTAGGATGATTACTTCCGTTCCACAAGTTATAGTAGTGGCCATGAGTGTTTCGCTTAGATACCGTTCCACGGGCTATAATAGTGGTCCGGCAATTTTTGTCCTAGAGTAGTATTCCCATTCCACCGATTATTATAGTGGAGGTTCCGAGCTCAATAAGTTAAATCTTAGATGATAATAATTCATGGAAAAGATACTAATTACTTACAGTGGAACACCACGTGAGTCGGGACCAGACTTAGGATATTTACCGTTCCACCGGTTATAATAGTGACCAAGAGCGTCTTGCCCTGGAGATGTTCATGATTATTGTTCCACCGAGTATAATGGTGGTTAGGCGCATTCTGCCCTGGAGTAGTTATTTTTGTTCCACCAGACACCATAGTGGGGTCTTCGTACTCACGTGGATATAATTTGAGAGATGTGTAAAGTTTGTACTGATGGTTTAAACTCTGATGCAGTAATTAATTTAATAAAACCTACTACTTGCATGTTATCTATATTTTTATGTGTTGTACTATGTCTTAGTTATATGGTTACCTTACTTAGTACGTAACATTCACCCCTATCATGGGTGCTACTCATTCCCACGAGTAGTGGCCCCTTCCTGAATCTGTGTAGGTGATGAGGCCCTTGAGGATTTTGATGCCTATAATGAGCTGGTCAAGGTAGAGTGACGTTTTGATGTCCTAGGGATGGGGCCAAAGAGGGTGCTCTCCGGACTATTTACCTTTTTGCATTTATGTTGTTTTTATATCTCTGTAGTGGGACGTTATCTTGTATTTTATTTTATTCATGTATTAACCTTGACTTTTGCACACTATGGTTTCTGTATTTAATGTTGAACTTCTTATGTGTTTAATCATCTCCTATTACTATTCTTTGTTATCTTTTAGCCCTGTGGTTAGTATAAGACTGGTCGGGGTCAGGCTTGTACTGATCATGGCGGTACACCCCCTATTTAGTGTATGTTTTTCCTTAACAAACGAAAGTTTTCAAGTATAAATTTTCAGGGTATTACAGGTAATCAAGCTGCAAACAAACTTGCTAATTAGGGATGCACCATGGATGAAGATTTTGATTTTGATTTTTAACTTTGATAAATGCCCATTTTTTTCTTTTGAAAGTATTATGTATGGATGTTGAAGGGCTATCTAACTCTTGCCTTGTTTACGCATTGGAACTTTAATTTATCTATATCTATCTTTATCTACCGAAAAGAGAGAGCGTAGACTATGATTAGGCTTAATATTTTTTGGGTCAAAAACAGTTTGGTATTTTTCATCTTTACACGTTTGTCTATAAAATACACACTATATAAATATTTTTAAAATTTTATTATCTTCATCTATACCCATGCAATGTTGAGTATTGTTTATGTTGAAATTAAATTGAACTAAACTGTAACATTTTAATACATCCCATCATTTTTTTGAGCAAATCAAACTATTCTTATAAATACCTCGATACCAAAGTAGATAAGTTCCCTAACCAATTTCCAAGCTTTTATATTACAACCACAATAAAATTATACAAATATACTATAAGAAAAATCTTTTATAGTAACATCACTTTTGCAACGACAACACTTTGTTGTTGCGAAAAATTTCTTTTGGCAACAATAATTTTATGACTTTGTAAAAATTTGTTACCCAAAATTATTTATTTATATGGTGATTATTAAGAAATGTTTTGCAACTACAATTTTCATTGCAATATATGCGATGGTTTATTTGCAACGACATTTATATGTTGCAATATAAAATATTTTTGCAATGACTTTTTTTTGTTGCAAAATGTTGATTGAATTTATTACAACGACTATACTTGTTGCAACTATTTAGATTATTTTAATACAATGGCATTTTTATATTTTGCAAATGTTTTGCAACTACATTTATCGTTGCAATATATGCGATGATTTATTTACAACGACATTTATATGTTGCACCATACAAAATGTTTTTAAAACTACTTTTTTTTGTTACAAAATGTTGATTGAATTTATTACAACGACTATAATTGTTACAAATATTTAGATTATTTTAATACAATGACATTAATATGCTTTGTAACGACATTTATAAGTTGAAATATACAAAACATTTTTGCAATAACTTTTTTTTGTTGCAAAATATTGATTGAATTTATTGTAAGGACTATACTTGTTGCAAATATTTGGATTATTTTAAACACGCCAATTTGTCTCGATATCCATCAGCACAATCAAAGCTCTAATTACCGAGCAAAATTCTAGTAAGTTTTTGTTCAATTTGATAATTTTTTGATATATATATTAAGAATCATTTTTAAATATTTTGGTTATATTGATTTAAGTGAGACATATGTACATGTCATAATTTATAGACATCAATTAGAGGTTTCATAGGTCATCTATTGCAACGGTGTTTAAAATATATGTTTTCACAACAATAAAGATGGTTGTTGAAGTTTTAAGCTCAAATTTTGACAGTGACTTTATTGTTGCAATTATATATTTTTTGCAACGATAAAGTGTAATACTCCCGAATCGAGCGTAGTATTATAATGATTGATATGACTACTTATATCAATATAGGTGATTTCATTCTAAGAACGCTACAGTTAAACATACTTGCTATAGAGTAATTTTTAGAATTGATGACCTTCTAAAAAGTTTTGGAAAGGACTCGTGTTAATATGTTGGGTTAACGGATCAATCCAAAAGTGTCCATAATAACCCTCGTAGCTTTTGTGGGCCTAGATGGCTACTAAGTGGCCCCACGTGATTGTTTCGACTCGAGTCCCGGTTATTATCAGGTGGTTCCTATATGGTCGTATCGACTTAGGATGTTTTGAAATTTTTTGTTTATAAAGTATATTCAATTTTTTAAACGACATAAGTCGTTGCAATTAATGTATTTTTGCGACAACAAATATGCTTTTTTTTTCAACAACTTTTGGTGTTACAAATAACAAACTTTTAGCAACGATATAATTTATTGTCAAACTATAACCTATTTTTTTCAATAACAAAAGTTGTTACTAATTATAGGTTTTTATAACAATATAAATTATTACCGAAATATGATCAGTATTTCGCAACGACAAAAGTCGTTGTAATATACAAATACATGTAGTTACGTAAAGTAATATATTACAACGACATTTATTTGATAATGATAATTTATATTACATTTAATTATTTTTTTATAACGATTACTGTTGTTTTATTTTTTTATAATATTATGATACGCAGCGATCTTATAATAAAAAATTATTATTGCAATACATATTTTTTACAATAATTTTTTATCTTGTTGTTAAAATATATATATATTTTTTTTTAGTGATACTTGATGGATGGGAAATTTGAGCTCGATATATACCTGATGTTGATGATCCAGACTTTTGTTATTGGCCAATGGCCTTGCCGGTACTCTTATAATACGTTGTTAATTGGTGTAAAAGAAAAACAATCCTAACATGAAGGTAGCAACTTCCAGGTTGGCCCGGCCCCGTCCTAAAAACCATTAGTAGCGGCAGAGTAACTAGCTGCAACCCGCTGCTGTACCAAAAGCTACCTGTCCTAACATAATTCATCCATCCATACAGCGCTAAAATCATTTAACACAACCCGACAAAAAAAAAATGAAGAAGAAGGTAAAAATAAGTAAGTAGTAACAGAAGTAGAGGAAGCACGTGTCATTCAGGAAAACGCTGAAGATCAGATCTATCACCAATCACCACAGCATAATCGTCTTTTCCTACTATTGCTTCTTACATCCCATCAACTTCACACATCTCCGACCCCACCACCTATTTTGTATTCTTTATTTCTTTTAACCCTCCTCCCCCCCTTCCCTTCCTTACATATCTCTCTTCCCTCCTCTCTATTTATGCGTCTGCCTTAACATGATCCCTCTCAAAGCTTTTATAACACAGAGAAATACAGCGGCTGTGGCGGCAGAGATGGAGGCGTGACGATAGCAAAGCTTTCTTAGACATAGTAAGAAATGGTAGGATTAAGCATAGTGCTAGAACCTTTGAGGAGTAGCGACAGTAGTAGCAGCAGCGGCAGTAGTAGCGGTTGTAACCAAAAGAATCCTCAAGTGATTAACAAGACTATAATGATTAAATCTCCTACTAACCGCCTGACTCCACCGCCTCCTACACCGTTCGTCGCCGATAGTGTGTTTTTTCCGGTAACTAGCTTCCTCGATTCGTGTTATCTTTGCTCTCAGAAACTTTCGCCGGGAAAAGATATCTACATGTACAAGTAAGTACCTAAACCGCTATTTATCATTTATTTGATCTTATCACATTTTTTTTCTTTTTGTGTCTGATTTGTATAAAATCCGCGGCATTAGTATTTGCGTCTGTGTCTTGTGGATCCATACGTTGGAATTGATGATTATTATTTATATATTTTTTTCAGAAATAAAAAAAGAAGAAGAAGAGAATTTGATTAGTACTACTCTTCGATCTTTAAACACATAAAATAGACTTAATAGATATATGTATACACAAAACACACAGAAATAACTGTTTTCGACTTTCTATCAAAATTAAAAATAGTGTTGGTGCAGGGGAGACAGGGCGTTTTGCAGCGAGGAGTGCAGGTACAGGCACATATATACGGAGGAAGAAGAGGGTTTTACGAAGAAGAGGTCATCGTCAGAAAGGAACAAAATTAAGAAGAAACCTCCTCCTACTACTTCCTCGCTCCCATCTTCTGCTGCTGCTCCTAAATATCGTAATTACCACCACCACCACCACCGCAATCAGCACTATATTACTAGTATTAGCGGAGGAATCTGAAGTCCAGTTTATGGGTCCGTGTTTTGAGTATGGAATTTACCCACCACTTTCTTTTGAGCCAATTTTGTCCTCCTCTGAAGGGTTACATCCCCAGATTCCTACCCCCTCCTCCTCCCTACCCTTCTTGTATTTCCCCCTTTACCCTTGGAAATGATGATATTGTAAATTGTGGAAGCGATGGTAGAGCTGTGTTTCGGTGCTTTTTCACTAGTTCTGTAATGTTAATAACGTGGCTTAATTTAAGAGGAAGATGAGTTGTATTGTACCCTGGACTATTTAAGCTAATTGCCGCAAGTCCCATTCATTATAGGTTTACTTATCATATTCTTGAATTACTTTTTTTTTCCTGTTATGAATACTTTAATTAATTGATTGTTGAATATACTAAGCGTTTTACCCAAATCAAAATACATACAATTAAATTACTATCTAGTACTTTATATTTGATGAGGTCCAGGGTAGGGCTAGTGCAGCAGGACTGCAGGAGCACTTGCACCCCCCCTAAAATTAGCCCATATTTGAGGTTATTTTATGGATATATTTTTATTTATGGGCATAATTTATTTATTTATTAATATATATTTATATTTTTTAAGTAAAAGTTTGTAACAAAAGGTTATTGAAATATATATATTTGAAGTTGTGAGAAATTTTCCTTATTTTATTTGTAAAAAAAATTGTATTATGCAATATATTATATATATTTTTAAAATTATGTTTAAGCTCTTTTTTTATATTATTTTATGGGCTTAATTTTTAATTTATAACATTGTTCCTACAATGTATTTATAATTATGAGAGCCTTTATGAGGTTCATCGATAACTACATACCATAGTGATATTTATCTTCACTCAAAACATGTAATATGAAAGTGATATTTTCTTTATATGACAAGAAAAGTTATCTTAATAATTTTTATATTTTAATAAAATTATTTATGAAATCTCAGTCATATTTCTTATTAGGATATAATAAAATATTTAATATATAGAAATTGAAAGAAAAAAAGGTGAAGATAAAAGTACAAAATAAATTTTAATTAATGTAAAATGAATTTTCTTATAAAAATTTAATATTAAAATAATTTCTTTTTGTGATACCAAAAAAAAATAGTATATTTACATTTTCTTAATCAAATATACCGTCTTAACGTGCATGTCGAACTGCTTTACCCCAAAACATTGTTGATAAGTAAACTTGAGTTAGGTTTAAACTTTACTCAAATTTGATCTCATCATCCCCTTGATACTTGATATATGTAACGTGACAAAACTCTCTCTTAATTATTTTTACGAGAATTTATGGATCACCTTATTTAAATTTCTAAACACATCTATAATCTTATCTTATATATATATATATATATATATATATATATATATATAAGTGATCATTGTTAGTCATTATTAGTCATTATTATCAACTGTTTTATTATATTTAAAAATTAATTTTATTAAAAATAGTATCTATATCTATATCTATATATAAAAATAGAGTTGTCTAGTAGACAATATACAGATAAATTTTTCTGTCTAAACTATATCCATTATTACTAATAATAAATTATTGATGTCATATATTATTACTAATTATTGTTATTGCTAATTAATAAGATGGAATAATTAATATAACTATTTATTAATATAATGTGACTATTCATCTCCTATGTGCATTAAATGTATATAACTATTCATTTGCTGCACGTATGTCAAACAATTAATTTTAATAAAGTATTAACTATATATTTTCTAATCAAATATTTTCTTAATTAATTATCCGAACAAACGCAGAAAACTATTCATTTCCTACGTATTAATTGAATTGTCGGACTAATCATCTCTTGCATATTAATATATAAGTAATTAATACACCAAAGTGCATATTCATTTGCTTCACATGCATATATCCATTAATACAATGCGACTATTTATCTCCTATGTGTAGCAAATGTATATAACTATTCATTTGTTGTACATATGTTGAACAACTAATTTTAATAAAGTATTAATTAAATATTTTCTAATCAAATATTTTTTTAATTAACTACCTGAACATATACAGTCAACTATTAATTTCCTATGTATTAATTGAATTGTCAAACTATTCATATCCTACATATTAATATATAAATAATTGATAAATAATTAATATACCAAATAAAGTACATAAATCAGTCGACCAACACATATGCATCTACTGTCATTAATACAATACAACTAGCAAATACATATAACTAATTTTAATGAAGTATTATTTTTTTTTTCTTTTTTTAAGGTTAGATCAACATCAATCAAATATGATGATAATAATAATAATAATAATTGTTTATAATAATAATTTTATTATTTATTATTAATAATATGACTTATTATTAATATAACTATAATAATTATAACTATTAGTATAATTAATACTAATATAATTATTTATATATTTTGATAATTACTATTATCATAATTTATAATATAATAATGATAATTATTATTATGATAATAATGAATATTAATATAATTGATTATTACTATTATGAATATTATCATGATTAATAATATAATTATTATGGAAAAAAAAAACTAATAACATAACGACAACATTGATTATTATATAAAAACAGAGTTGTTTGACAGACAATATACAGACAAATTATTTAAAAATATGCAGCCAACTATTCATCTCCTACATATTAATTGAGGTGTAAAATTACTAAATATATGAATATAACTATTCATCTATTGCACATATGCCGAACAACACATATTAATCAAGTATTTTCTTAATTAATTACTTGAACATATGCAGCCAATTATTCATCTCCTACATATTAATTGAATTGTCAAACTAATGAACATATGAATGCAATTATTTATCTCATGCGAATAGTAAATTCATATAACTATTCATCTTCTGTCATTAATACAACACAATTATTTATCTCCTACATACAACAAATATATATAACTATTCATATGTTGCACATATGTCGAACATATTAATCAAATATCAGTTAAGTATTTTATTAATTAATTACTTGACCATATACATCCAACTATTTATTTCCTACGTATTAATTAAATTATTAAATTATTAATCTTTTATATAATAATATATAAATAATTAATTTACATTACACGAAAAAATATAACCAGTAATTTTATAAAAACTAGCATCGGAAAACAGTTACTCCATAATTGTATTTAGAACGTAAAGCATATTGAAGTTGCTAAAAGTGATGAAATCATCCATAATTGTTTATCTGTATCTGTACGTAAATGTCAGTGTGTTACAACTTACATGAATGCCTTTTGTCTTTTACCTATTGGGCGCAGTATAGTGAAACCGTACGATATGCTAACTTGCGCGTTCGAGGTTTTAAGCTATGCAATGGATATTTTGGTTATAAAGGCGGTCTATTTTTATGAGATAAGACCATCTTATTTGGATTGGGCAGCAACCTAACCGATCGAGGCTGATGATGATGATGAATGGGAAAGAATAGGACAATATATATATATATTTTTTCCCCTTTCTCCTTCTTCCAGCTGGAGTTGCTGGCTTTTAGCCCGTAATAAGTGAAGTTGTTCCTACTCAAACGAATAACGATTAACCTAAAGTAAGAAAATCCGATTTTTTATTTTTATTTTTATTTTTTATTTGTTTTTTGGACCAATTAAAAAACCGAAATCTTGTTTCCAGAGAAGAGAGTCCAAATATTTCCACTTATGCTGTCGTCCGACTTTGCATCATACATTTGAATCAATCTCATGTAAAAAACTATATAATTAATTTAATATTTTTTTAGATTAAATAATTAATCTGGTAAATAAAAATTAAATAAATCAGATATTTAATTCAATAAATATAAATAATAACGATCTGATCAAATTATATACATATATATCCTATAAATTAACTGTTGTCAGTAAATTTTATACTTTTTAATTAATATTTTAAATAAATATTTAAATACTATTAAAAATGTGAAATTACTAATAAAATATAATATTATTTAATAATCTAATTAAATTAGATCGATTTAGATTGAATTAGTTTATTATTTTTTGATAAAAAATATCTAATATTTATTATTTATAGTTTGTTTTAAAAAAATAATTTTTAATACATTATTTATTATCTAATATAAAATATATAAAAAAATCTAAATATTTACATAAGAAGGGTTTGGTAGGATCTGGCTTCTCAACTTGACCTCTATACTTAAGTAGATCCACTTTTTTATGCTAAAGATTAATTTAATAAATTAGAAGGGAGTCGCCAATATAATCGATCGTGTTCGTCTTAGTCCTTTGTCTTCTCTCTTTCCACTTTATTTTTGATAAGGATGATAATTTTTTTATACTGATTTGGGATTCGGTCAAAAATTCTCTGTTTGAGTTTGGATTTAGAGAAATATTTTAGGGATTGAATTTGATAACTTTTTTAGGGACGGAGCGGGGATAGGTTTGGAATCTCCATCCCTAAACCCTCCCTCAAACTTGTATATATATAATTTTTTATATAGAATATAAATTAATATATATTATAATAAATAAAATTAGGTACCGAGGATGGGGTCAGGTTTCGAGTATCGAGTATGGAGTTGGATTTCGAGTACCAGGTTGAATTTTAAGATTAAGGAATGAATCAAGAAGATGAATAGTTCGGGGATCAAAGAGATCGAGTTAGGTATGGAGATTCAATCCCTGCAAGATTTAAAGCAAAAAATTTTTAATTAAAAAAAATGGGGATCGAAAAGGATTCGGGGATAATTTTAATTATCCGATTCGAAAATGGAGATAAGATAGCCATCCTTAATCCGTCCTGTTATCATCCCTAATCTCTGTACGTCTCTAATTAGGAATTAGAGTAAAATTTATGTTCCGAATTCATTGTCATGCGAACTAAAAAGCTCTCATCTTCATCTCCTGAACACTCATAATCTATGAATTGCGTATTTGCATCCATGTGTGGGCAACAAATCACCCGAGAAAGTTTGTAAACTAGTTAAAAATTCAGTTTAATTTATTTATCTAATTAAAAAATACGAACATAAATTTTAGTTTTAAATTTATTAATTAAATAAGTCTAAATCAAATTTAAAAAGATAAAATTTAATTCAACTCATTAAAAATTTAATATAACTAATATATCTAGTTAAATAAATTAAAATTAAATATTATTTTAAATTCATTTAATATACGAATCAAATTTGAGCTCCAAGATATTTGTTTTGTCTTGATTCATTTATAACGTTATCCTCCTATTAATTGTCAACAGCAAAATTGAACAATGACTATCCGTGGACTGCCCAGATATTTGCTACGAATAAGAAGAATATAAAGGGGCCGCAGAAAACGAAAACGGATCAAATTCCATAACATTTTTCTCCGTACTAAAAATAGATATTTTTTATGAATGAATAATTATAGTATTAAAATTATATTTATACATTTTATTAAAATATAATAATATATTTAATACATAAATAATATTTTATTTTATAAAAAAATTAATCATAGAATCATTTATTTATTTAAAACGAACGAAGTAGCTATAAAAGAAAAGAAATTCTTGATAAGTGGAATTGATGGGATCCTTTGGTATATACTCTTCGCGTCGATCGAGTGATCGTCGATTTCATGAGTAGTCTTCTCCAGAAAGAGGTTTCGGAAATTGAAAGTGAAGAATGACTCAATTCTAGAATGGACAATCTTAGAGATACTTTCACTTTCAGGATAGACGACTATGAGAAGGTGGCAGTAGCAGCTGATAACTTAAAAAATTATAATTCTATTATTGATATTTTCAAGGCTTACATAATTAATATTATCATTAATTAATTAAGAAGTCTCATTTCTTAAATTTTTATCCAAGAAATAACTAATATTATAATTAGTATTATCTTAATGATAATTATACTACAATAATTATAATAACCATAATAATAATGATGATGATTAATAATATAATTAATTAATTATAGTATATGTAAATTATTATTTTTCATGATGTTTAAAAAAGATCAAAATTATGTTAATAAGAAGAATAATATATATTAAGATAATACTGATTATAATTATAATTAATTAATTAGTTATTAATTAATTAATGTCACCTTCTCAGGTTCATCTATCCTAATGGTAGCTCTAACATTAGGGTAGCACCTGTAGTGAAGTAATTTGATTCCCCCAAAAAAAAAAAAAATTCATAGGGATGCAGAAATAGAAATCGATTATTCGAGGCAATGGCAAATTGAACCCAGACATTAAGCATTGAAGAGATACAAGTAAACTACCAGAGATGACTCTCTTTCACAACGATAAGCTCGGCTCAGCGAAAATGAGAATAAAAAACGCATCGGATAAGCTGGAGGAAGACGACGACAATTTCAGGTGGCCGTGCCTGTGAGAGGAGAACGAATGACTTCTACCACTCTGTTTTGCATCAATCAAAGTCTCTCGGTATAATCAAAGTAGTCCTCAGTGAATTCCTGAGTAAAGATAACAAATGTCAAAATTCTATTACCTACCGTAGGAGGTGCAGTAATTTTTTTTTTTTTTTTGTCACCGGAGAAAATCCTGGTTGTAAGCTTATTATTGCATTTATTATTATTCAACACAAAATTCAGACAATTTATTTTACATCCTAGCTCAACATCGTTATTATCTACATTGTCGATTATTTATTATTATTTAATACTAAGTGACGGGATCACTATTTTTAATTTCATACTTAAACTATCTTACACTATTTATTATTATTACTATAATACCCCTTATTAAATATTTGTAAATAGATAATTAATATAAGTAATATTAATTATAATAAGTTAATTAACTAAAAGGTGTTAAATTGATAAATGATAAAAGTATTACTAAAAATAATTAATCAATACAGATAATACTAATTTTATTGATAGATAAGTAGTTTATAACAGTAATATAAATCAGTATTAGAAATAAACAACTATTAAATAACAATTAATAAGCATGATACATTTTATAGTTATTAATAAAACTATTATTAATCATAATTATTAATGAATAACCAATACAGCGATTCATAACAATAGTTATAATTAATCAATGTATTAATAAGAATAACGTTACTTATTTTTATAAATATATAATTAATGAACTTTATGTTAATCGTAATTATAAATATTTAATCAATATGTATAACATTATTTATAATTATAAATAGCAAATTGATAACTATAATATTTATTATAAGTATAAATTTATAAGAAACAAAATTATTACGTGTCATAATTCTAATTAAATAATCAATTAATTATACTTATAAATTGTAAATTGATAACCTCAGCCAAGTGGTAAACCCTTGTTGCAGCCGGTCACCTCATCTAGTCGGACCTTCGACTCTTCATTGGTAGGCTTTTAATTTTTGCTTCTATATTTTTTGTTTTATTACCCTTGGTTTGTACTTCTATTTTAATATTGTTACATTTGGTTAGATCTCGTTGGTAAACTTTTGGGTAATGGCATAGTGCTTCGATTTTATTGTCGTTCTTACTCTTGATTCTGATCCTTTTTTTTCATGTAATCCAAAAGACAGTTGAAAATGTTCATGAGAATGTTGTATTTTGTTGTAGAGGTTTGTCAATAAAAAGAAGTTACATATACTAAAATCGTAGCGTAAGATTGTAAGATAAGATCAAACTTCACTTTTTTATTATTTGATGTTGCATTATTTTATGATGATGTATTTGAGCGGTAATCATGATTATAACCTAGATTTAAATATTGTCCTAGTTTTAAGAGGTAGAAAACAACTTGGCTTATTTGTTTAAAATCGTCATTGTTTTATGATGTTTACTTTGTTGTTTTTTAAAAACAAGTATTCTACTTCTAACTTATATTTTCCTAAGGTATATCAAATTAGATTATGTCAATGGTAGCCATTTTGGATCTTCGATTTAAAAGGAATTTGGTAGAATGTTAATATTCCTTAATTTTGATGAGGTGGTGTAACACTTCCATTTTTACCACTTAAAATTTTTATTTTGCGAAAGCATTAATTATCAAATTACTAGGTATTAACACCACAACTAGCATAAGTCTTGTTACCTCACCTTTCTTATGTCAAGTGATAAAACTAGAACAAACCATAACCAAAGTAAAACAACGAAAATACGAGACATTACATAAACAAAAGGTATGGGTAATATACTTCGTACAATAATAGAAATAAAAAAAACACCAAGGGATATAAGAGTCTAAAGAAAAATTGATTACATAAAAAATAGGTACCCGTAGATACAATACTGGTGTGTTTTATCTCTTAGACTCAAAAGCCCATTCCAAAAATGGGATCTCTTCCCAAGGGCTATCTTCCTTGTCACTATAATACACCTGAAGCTACTCCATACCCTTCATGCAGTCATCTATACAAGTAGCATCAATACGAATTTCTCATACTAAGTAAATCACAATACCTCACAAAAGTTATCATATCCATGTTGCACATAGTCACACAAAAATCCTAAATCATACTTGAGTACAAAGCATGTACCAAGACCACATACAACAATTATGGAATAGTAGAACTAACGTCAAATCTCAAGCTCAATAGTAAAACATATTAGTTCACTTCACATCATCTCAAGGTCCAATAGACATATCTAATTAGTCAAATAGATTCCAAATACTAAGGTAATGCATTAAGGCAACTATCGAATCAATACATCCAAATAAATACCAAGGTAGGAAACTGAGGCAACTACCGAATCAACATTTCCAAATCAATTCCAAATACAAGGTAGGGCACTGAAGCAACTACCGAATCGACACATCCAATAAATTCCAAATAACAAGGTAGGGCACTGAGGCAACTACTAAACCAACAAATCTAAAACAATTTCAAATACTAAGGTAGAGCACTGAAGCGATTACCGAATCAACAATCCAAATCAATTCTTTTCATTTTCTTACACAACATGTACTTCCATTTGAAATTACTTGAGGGGAATAAAATCAAATGTGTACCTAGGATCAATTTAGATGCTCAGGATCATATCGTAGAATTGAATCCTTGGATTGTAAGATTCCACAAAAACTATAAAAAATAAAACTTATATATTTATATGTTATAAAATAACATATTTTAAGTTAAAAGAATATAATAATTACTCTTAAACTCTCATCAGTGATGCACGAGGACGACAGTTAGGTGCCGTCCCTTGTCCCGAAAACGTTCCCTCTTCCAGAAAATTTTCGGCGTCGGAATTTATATTAAAATTATTTAATTATTTTTTTATTAAAAAAATTTATTACGATTAAAATTAACTAATATAGGTAATAATTTTAGAATTTTTTTATTTCTCTCTCTTAATTTTAGTAGATTTGATCTATTTTAATATATATATATTTATGTTTCCTGCCATCCCTGTTTTCTAAATTTTTAAGAAATAACATTTTTGCATTTCTTCCCGTCCCCGTCCCTATGCAACGCTGACTCTCATATAGCCATCGAATGAGCTGTAGCAACTTACAAGTAACATAAATTATTGAAGTCATTGTACATTTTACAAACTATATTAAGTCAGCAACATCAGAAATAAATTATCAAATGAAATGTGAAAAATTCAATGAGATTATAGATAGATGTAACATATAACTCACTGTGTTTAAGATATATAATATTATCAACCTTAAGAAAAACACAAAAAGAATGAAAAACAAAAATGACAATTAAGACAATAATGAGATAACATTATTTTATAAGATTTTAGATAATAAGATCCAAAAAAAAATTATGTCGGCTTTTGAAATTTTGATGAATCGAAATAAAAAAAATGATTAATTAATGAGGTTTGGATATATACACACATGTTAAACTACTATATAAATTATGTGTAAAGTATAAAATAAAGCTTGTTTGCATTATAAAGATAAAATGACCATAAGAATTTTTTTTTAAATATTAAATTTTGAATTCTAGAACTTAATAATTAATAATTTTGTAAAACTTAATATATCTATTTTACCATTTAGATGGAGATTACATTATTTATTAACATTTTATATCAAAAATCGACTTCATTGTCTTAGTGGTATCTCGAACATTTTTTTTACCTCATTTTCAAGACATGTTGTAAAATAATACAGGATTAATAATTAGACGATTAAAAAAGAAATATATGTGGAATAAGACAGGAAATAAATGTGGAAATAAATTGATAAAAATTATAGTTATTATGTAGAATTGTATAATTTATCTAAAATTGTAATATTATATTGTCGAACGTAAGACTCTATCTTAGGAGCGTAAGATTTTGCTATAGGATCGTAAGAATCGACTGTAGAATCATAAGATTTATATATTTAATTATTTTAATATATTACCTAGAGTTATGGATTGTTTTATTTATTTATTTTTGGATTGTGGGATCGTAAAATTATAGGATCAAATTACAATTTCATTGACTATGGCTATGAGTTATTTTGTGATTATGAAGAAAAACTGATTCATATAGAAAGAAATACAAGTACATATTGTACTTAAACTATTTCTAATCTTGCTTCCTATAGAGGTAATGCTAGTTTGGGTTTTAGACAAATAAACATATACAAAAAATGGTTAGCTAACTACAGTACCACTAACTCATCACAAAAAGAAAAAGTAGACTATTACTTGGAAGAAGGGTTATTAGAATCTTACTTTGTGATTATACTGCTTATATGATCCGATCGTAAGGTCGTACGATCCTTCAAAAACTATAAAAATATAAAACTTATATACTTATATACTATAACATAATATATTTTAAATTAAAAGAATAAAATATTATACTATTAACGTATCATATAATCACCGATTGAGTTTTAACAAGTTATAAGTAGTATAACTTATTGAAGTTATTTTACATATTACGAACTATATTAAGTCAACAATATCAGAAATAATTTTGTCAAAATTACAATGAAATTATGGATAGAGGAAACATACAACATAGTGTGTTCAAAATATAGATTATTGTTAGCCTTAAGAAAAATGCATTAAAAATGAAAAAAAAAATGAATAGTAATGAAGGCACCAAGGAGAGAGGACTATTTTCTAACATTTAAGAGAATACTATCCTTTTTTTTTTATGTTGACATTTAAAATTTTGATGAATTAAGAAAAAAAAAGGAAAAAAAGTTTTGGCCGTAAACATACATGTTGAGTTAATATATAAATCCTATGTACATTATAAATTAAAGTTTGTTTGTATTATGAAGTTAATATAATTATAAAAAAATATTAATTTTAAATTGAATAAAACTTAATAAATAATAATATTATAAAATTATTTTATTATTTATATAAAAATTATATTCTTTTATTAATATTTTACATCAACGGTCAACCTCAGTCTTTTAGTAGTAATTTAGTTATATAATTTTTTACATCAACTAATTTTTTAGAAATATTAGAAAATAATATAGGGTCAAAAATTATAAAATTAAAGTAGAAACATACTAAATGACCGAGTTTCAAGAAAAAGGTGACAGCTGTGGGAAAAAAAAAAAGGTGCGTCGGAAGAAAAATAAACGAAGAACAGAAATTTAAAACAAAGGAAGATCTAGCGCTATTTGAGGCGGAGGGGGGAGGGGAATAAAAAGAAAAATCAAAGACTACTTCAAATGATTTGTTTTATTCGTGTTTCCAAGATCACAAAAAAAGGTCACGTCTATGATCCTTCTTAAATATCTAATTTATTAATGGGAAACACAAATGTTCCCTAAGCCAATAACCGACTATAACTCATTTTTTTTTAAAGTAATTAGTGGATAATTGATGACATTTAGTAGATTATATTAGCAGTTAGTTGATAATTAATTATATTAGTTGATTTAATTAACGAATAATATTAAATATTTATAAAAAAAGAATTTGATGATATCTTATTGATTGAGGTAGCTATTTACAGAATAAAAATACTTCATTCGTATAAAAAAATAATATGATTCTATTATTTTGCATACTTTTTAAAATAATAATAAAAGTAGTTTTAAAATTATATTAACATTATTCGTTAAAAATAAAAAAAAATACTTAATACATATATAATTAAAAAAATAATAGTAAAAATAAAAATAACTTTTTTTATATAAATATTTAATAATAGAATGACTTTATTTTCGATACCAATGAAATATAAATAATTTAAAAATTATATATTTTAAATAAACTAATTTCACTTATGAAAAAAAATTAATAATTTTTTTCATCAAAAACTATTAATATAAATTTTTTTTTACTAAATATTAAAATCTTAATATAATCAAACCTTTACTCCATCTTAAAACTACTGTCTACCGAAGAGGGTCATCCTATGATATATCTCCACCTTCATCCACGTCAATCACCTCCTGTTCTCACGAGGAGGAGATGAAATGGCACCAATCCGAGCATTAATCTTCTTCGGCGTGGCGTGGCTTGAGCTAAACAAATTAAGTGTTTTCAGCTCATTAATCTTTTTCTTCGTCGAGACTGATCCAATCATGCATATATATAGTACCTCCACCTCCCATTCGTCTAGACGATTCTTCCTACCGTAATCTCTCCAACTCTATCAGCTTCCTTTCAAAATATTATATTAATTTGGAGAAGGAGAACCGCACGCTAGAGGCTAAACGTGGCTCGCATGCGCTGTGCTTCCGTTCTTGTCATCGACATTTCTCGACTCTGTTTCCTTGGGAGTTGGGACGCCATACTGGAGGATTGATATTATCAAATATTTTTATATAAACAAATAATGTTATTTATCAATTAGATTAATTACTAATACAATTCGTTATCGCCTCTTCAGTCTTCACCCTCTTGATGTCTATCCCATTTGTCCACTTTTTGTAGCTGGCATTCCCAGAAGTCTTTATTTTCTCATGATTTTCTAGTCCGCGCCTAGCCATCTGCCCCCCCCCCTCTTTCTTTTTTGGTTAATATGTCGATGGAAATTCTATTTGGTAAAATGATATTTTGGTGGCCAGTGATGATGGTGAGAATGATAGATAACAAACTTACAACATTCGAGGCAGGTGCCCGTCATTGTGAGCTGCACATTTTTTATGAATAAAATTAGGAATATTTATGGATCAAATGTATAATAAAAGATTTTAGATATTTAAAAAAATATATAGGTATATGAAATGTTAGATATTTAAAGTTTTAGATCGAATAATAAATAATCCGTCGAATATCTGAAATTTTAGAACAGATCATAATTGAGAAAATATTGCATAAAAAATTATTCAATTAAAAAGTAAAACAAATAATTCAATTTCAATAAATATGATCTAATAGTTGAGCAGCCAAATCACAAACCTTATTTGTAAACGGTGGAACGCGGTGTCATACGAGTATACGACCCGACGCAAGTGTTGGCGTATTGGTCAATCCCACCCCCCCCCCTCCTCTTCCTCCATCACGTAAGCTAGAAGAAGGCAAATACAATTGTCATCTACATATTCGCTTTGTTTGACAATCACTTACTCATTTTCAAAGCACGCAATCATTAATGACTACCATTGTACGAGAAGTTTTATGGATAAGTTCTACTTAATTAGCTAGATACAATCATATTTCAGCTGATTTTACTTAGGTTTTATGTGCTTCAAATATAATCTATTTAAGTATAAGGTGTTTGCACATTTACCAAATTATATAAAAAAAAAATTAGATATTTTTCTAAGTTGAATTGAGATAATCTGAATATTTTAAATATTTATTTGACATTAGAATTATTATTATTTTTTTAGAATTTTGTAAGATTTCATTACGGTTTCTTTTTGGAAAGAAAATCTACAAAATATATATAGAGGCAAAACAAATCTTTAATTTATGACACATCTTTCAATATATTATGGCTCCCCACTGATAAAATTTTTAAATATTTTATATAACTCTATAGTCGAGCATCAATTATTTTCTCATATATAATAATAATAATAATAATAGTAATAATAATAAAATTAAAGGTATATTTTATTTAGGTACGTTAATATTTAATCTAATAGATTTTTAAGTAACTTGTGCTTTTAACAATTTTGCTTAGATACATTCACATTTTAAATTAGTTTTACTTGGATTCTATAAAGAGTACCTAGAGGGAACTAAAAATGTGGTTTATTTTTATCATTTAAGTATCAAAGTACAAATAAATTAAAATATAAATCTAACTAAAATGAGGTCAAATGTCAAGACACCTTAATAAATTTATCCCAAAATAAATATAAGTAAGTTGGATATATATATATATATATTATGATTGTAATAATCATCAAATCCAACAAATCATGTAAAAGATATGCTGTAAATAATTCTATTTTCATATTATCATTTGCAAGAATGAAATATTATGTAAGATTAAAAACTAGTTTTATATATTTTTATTAATTTTCAAGATATGGTGCCAAGACAATACATACATTAATCCAAATATTTTAGTTGTTATCCATATTATAGTCGAGAATAATAGGGAATTTATTTAGAACGTAGGGCATGGATCTTTTTCCTTTATATGCAATTTATTTACACATTTTTCAAGTACACCTAATTATTTCTTCATTATCAAATAAGATGTACTCCAAATTATTTGTTTTACCTAGCTCATTATTTTTTTCATATTCTTATAGTATCATTTTATAGAACTTATATAAAACTTATTGTTATTGCATAGGAGGGTCCTGTCAAATTTTAACTGAATACCAACAAAACCTTTTACTGTTTAGTTTTATTATAAAATTATCCTTTATTAATTAACATCACCAACTTCATCCACATGTCTAAAATTGTTATTATGTATCATTTTATTTTAGACAAATTAACAAATACTATTATTACTTTAGACATATTTATGCACAAATAATTAGTGATAATCAAACACTCTACCATATTATTAATTCATATTATATTCAAATCATGTATTAAGTTATCCAAATGGTACATAAATAACTATTTTTTTTAAATCGCTCAATTTGGTAAATAATGTTTTAGTTGCTTATAAGCTAGTTTTTTGAAGAAGAATATATATTTTGTCTTAGCATAAGCTAGCTTATCATAAGTATCTTATTTTGATCCTACAATAAACTCTAGATTCATTTTTTATTGTTATATTTTTTTTGATGTCATTTAATACATTTTAGTTGATTCAAGAGCTGGATATGTCAAATACTTCTAATAAAATCAACTAACTTAAGCTATCATCAACTAAATTTTTAGCTAGTTGGTTTTATTAAATAGAGCCTAAAAGCTATGTGTAATTTAAATTTTGTAAATAAATAATATGTCACATTAGATAAAATGAATCATTAAATGAGCATAAAATTATGTTGACAAAAGGGACCAGTGTCTAATAAGTTCAAAAATAATTATATTGAAATGTAGTTTAATAAGTTGTTTCATATATATATATATAATACATATTACATTTTTTTACACATATTAAAAATAATTAAATTATAGATAAAAAATTATTTACTTTTACTAATATTCTTTGATTTGTTTCACATTAAATTTAACACAATTGGTCATATGATTAGGAAAAGAATAATATAAAGTTATAACTGGAAACTAAGTATTTAATTGTTGATATTTTTTTTTTCATTAAAGGACTTATATTGTAAAATAGAACCTAAATAGAGGGAGTAGAACTTTTAGTTCATTAACAATCCTGGTCTACACATGATGAAATTTGACATTATGATACATATTAGCTCTTGGGTACTAGATGTCTCAAATTTAAATCATCTTCTTTTATTTTACTATTGCAACCATTTTATTATATCATTATTTATATAATATTTATATTTGTCTTTACAGAATTCTTGTAAATAATAAAAAAATCACGGTCCACAATACTTTGAAGTTTCAACTATAATTGTGTTCATTCAATAAATACAAATATACCATTGTACTTATAAAGTACAATGATATCTATAAGACCGAGCCTTGAGTCCATGACGAAACTATTCAATGTTTTACCATAGAGAAGTATCACTCCCAAGTCATACAGAATTTTGCCCAATTATATCTAATCAACATTGCATGTCCGACTGTATTTTAAAAATAGAACCCAAAATTAATCCGATAAATATTCCGATATCTGATCCCACTGTGGTTGATCAAAAATTATTTTTATTTTAAAAAATATCCATAATGATTTTAGTATAGTTCGGTCCAATCGTGGTTCAACCAATCTAATTAGATTAAAATGGATTATTTATCCTTAATTTTTTTTTCTATCTATAAATAAAAGGATGATGTTTAGTATGTGTCAAGTCAATCCGATCTAATCCTAATTTTTTCAATCGATATATTATTCTTAAAATTGGACAATTTTTTATTGGTGGACACTTCAGTACTAGTGACAGAGGTAGGATTTTGTCATAGTATCTCGGGACACCATACAATTTTAAATTAAGTATGTTTTGATGTGCCTATATATCATAAAGATAAGCTTGGTGTAGTATAAGACACCACGGGTATTGTGTCATAATAGGTGGAATATGGGTCATTGGTTTGAGTCTTTATGGCTTTTCAATTTTCACATTAGCTAATATTAACCTCTAAAATTAAAAGAATCTACCCTACTCACTTTAGTCATTCATCCAAATATTGATTATTTTTTATTATATTCTTTATAAGTATTATATATCCTAAATTGTTGTGAACCTTTTTTTTAAATCATAATTAATGTACTTGTTTATTTGGCTCTAATTACATTACTAGCAACTATAATAATATAACTAGCTAATTTTTATTTGTTTATAATGTTACTAATAATATATTTTCAAATTGTATGGTTAACTAATGAATAAATAAATTTTTAGTGGGATTTTTAAATAATAATAATAATAATAATAATTCATTATTATTAATCATAAAAAATATAAATAAAAAATAAAGTTTGATTGACCAAAAAGAGATGTTATATTATTTTAAATGGTAAATACATTATAAACAAAAAAAAAATTTATTATTACTATTACTACTTCTACTATTATTATTATTATTATTATAGAAGGATTCTATGAAATAAAATATCTAGATCAGCCATCGTCCTAATTGGATCGGTTAAATCGGCCATTTCGGTCAGATTTTTGTTGATGTCCGGGAAGATAATCATTCATAGGCCGGTGACAACCAGTCAACCATCTCCCAATCCGCCTCAAATGCTTCTGGGTTGATTTTCTTTGCGTGCAATGGAATTCCTCCTCTTCTGCTCCCCCGTCACTCATCTGTGTTATGGTGTAACTTGTCAGGTAAAAAAAAAAAAAAAAAATTGCATATATATTGATTCGCTTAAATCCTCAGTTCAACGTCATGCACAACAATCGCTTGGGTTGCAGGGTCGGGTGAAAGTGAAACAACGAAAAGAGGTGCACTGTACAGTCCATACTGCCTCGTCCACGAACCAGGACATCGGGAGCTATTTTGTCGCGCGCGATCTGATCATTTTGAAAATCAGTCTGTCCTAATTGCCTCTTCTCAGAGTAATGAAAACAAGAACCACGACTATTAGGTTGCCTACAGCGTCGATTATATATTCAGTCTATGTTTTAAATTTCTTATAAAAAATAATTATCAATAATAAGTACTCATTTTTTTATATAAAAAATAGCATAAAATATTTTTAAAATAAATAATTATCATAAATAATTATTTTTGATAAGTAATTTCAAACAAATTATTAATAGTCCAAAAATGGTGGAATATAGTATCAACAATCTAAAGAAAAAAACTCATTAAAATCATATTTCTTCGTAATTGCTTGTGATTTCACTCTCTAAAATCATAGGATTTTAATATAGCTTATGCGATGCAACGAAGTAAGTGATCAAGTTTTGGTGTAATAAAATGGTGGCATTACTCAGAACCGCCGCTTATATACTAGTAATTTATACTCGCTTCTATGGTAATAGTGATTTGCTAATAATGGACTATATTAACCTACTTGACAAACGGATAACATTAACTAATTTGTACAAATTTTTTCAGTGATATTAACCGACTACAATAGGTAAAATGGTTCTAAGTTCTTTACAATTATTATTATTTATCGACTTCACACCCTAATATTTAAGATAATGTAAATCAATTTGATTCATGTTAAGTAAATAATTTGTTTGCTTGCAGAACTATTCCTTGATTTTATTAGCAGTGAACCCAATTCGTAAAAAGAGAGTTCAAGTGACGACTGTGACGATAAGGACATAACATTAGAACTTATGAAACGAAGTTTCTAAAAAAACAATCGGAAGGATGAGATGTTATTGGGAAAGCATCCTTATGGGTATGTTTAGGTGAGTTGCAGTTGTTAGTATTGTAGTTGAGTTTTAGCTTCTTCTTCTTTTTTTATTTATAACTTATCTAGAAAATAAATTTAATAAATGTTATCTAAATTTCCGAACACGCAATTGAAAAACAATTGTCGGAAGTCGAAGCATTCTTCCAAATAGACGCCATATATCTCGACATGCAAACGGGTAAACTGTAAGGGTTGGCATATGTGAAATTCGCATTTTCTTTTATAGTTAGCGGAATATTGTTAACACCAAACGAAAATACTTGTCAGAAATGGAGAATAACAAATCTCACGCGGCATCGCGGTCGAAATGCTTCTTCTCGTCTTTTTATGAAAGGTTGATGAGGTTGCTGATCACATGCTTAAGGTTTTAATAATAATAACAACAACAACATCGACAATAACCACGTACGGTACAAATTAAATCAATACTATTACAAACAGTATGCTTGACTATAAAATTTGCCACAGAATTAAACTCGCTCCCTTGGCGAACTAGCTAGAACAAAAGAACTTTGCTACCTCGTATCGTAAAATTTGCGTCTATGTCAATACTCTATCACAATAATTAGAAGTATAATAGTAATGTTTAATCACCACTTTAATCCACTGATATCATGCCATTGCCACCATCTTGGCCACACAACCATTCCTCCTCTCACCATAACCACCGTCACTTTGCACGATCGGTCTTTATCGGACCATACTCCTATTCACCTCTCTATCAGGAATGGGGGTGATGGGCTGAAGCCATTTAGATCATGAGATATGTAGTTCTCTCGTCTAAAGTTTCAAAGCTTCATGGCAGATTGTTGGGTCAAGCTTGAAGGGGGATTGTGTCAAGATAATCTGAAAAAAATGAAGGGCGTGTTAAAAGTCTGGAACAGAGATGTGTTCGGGGATATTGATGCAAAAATTAGGTTGATGGAGTCAGAATTGATGAAGTTAGGCAATCCTGATGAGACCGCAAATGGAGATGAAGAGAAGATCGCTAGAAGAGCAGCTTTGGAAAATCAACTCTAGAAATGACATAAGATAAAAGAAGCGTACTGGATGCAGGTTGCAAAGATTAAAGGTTTCAAGGAACGAGACAGGAATACAAAGTTCTTTCACGCTGTGGCAACTATTAGAAAGAAGAGGGCTATGATAAGCAGAATAGTGGAGAAGGGCAAAGTGATTACCGATCATATAAAAATTAAGCAGGAGATTGTGGAGTACTTTGAAGGCCTGTATAGTAGGGCGGATTTGCCAGATATTAGTATCTCGGAGGAGGGTTTTTTCAAGATTTCGAAAGAGCAGAGTCGTGGTTTGGATAGCATTCCTGGAAGGGAGGAAGTCAAGAAGGCGGTGTGGGATTGTGCACCTCTTAAAGCTCCAGGGTATGACAGGTATCATATGGGGTTCATCCGAAAAATGTGGGGGTCATCGGGGAAAAATTCACTGATTCTGTTTTGCAGTTCTTTTTGTTGAATGCCAAAAGGTGTAAATACCACTTTACTTACGTTGATCCCTAAAGTGGAGAAGCCGGAGGAAACCAATCAGTTCAGGCCTATAAGCTTGATAGGATGTATCTATAAGGTCATTTCAAAGATTTTAGCACACAGATTGAAACAAGTTGTGGGCAGTTTAGTGAGTGATTCATAGTCAGCATTCATCGAAGGAAGAAGCATTCTTGATGGGGTTCTGGTAGCAAACAAGATAGTTCAATGGTTCAAGAAGAAAAGAGGAGCAAAAAGGGTAATAATCAAGCTGGATTTCCAAAAGGCGTACAACAGTATAAGATGGGACTTTGTGGATAAAATCATGAGCATCATGGGTTTTAGAAGCATTTGGAGAGGTTGGATAAAGGAATGTATTTCAACGTCTAGTATTTCTGTTCTTATTAATGGGTCTCTGGCTATGCCTTTCAAGATGAGGAGGGGCCTCAGAAAAGGGGATCCCATTTCCCCTTTCTTGTTTGTCTTGGCGATGGAGGCGTTAAATCAACTTATTAGAAGATGTATGAATAAAGGGTTGATTCGTGGCTTGGAAGTGGGAAAAGATAAGTGTAAGGTCACTTATCTTCAGTTTGTAGATGATACTATGATTTTTTGTGCGGCCTTGCATAAGAATATCAGAAATTGGAGCGGTTGCTTGATTGCTTTCACTTACTGTCTGGTTTGAGTGTAAACTATGAAAAATCGGAAATGATAGGGCTTGGGGTGGAACCACAGTTTCTCACTGAGGCAGCGGAGATTATGAATTGCAGGACCAGTATTTTACCAACTTCTTATCTTGGATTACCATTAGGAGCAAATGTCAGCAACGGTCAGGTGTGGAAACCAGTGGTGGATAAGATTAGACAAAGGTTGGCAAGATGGAAATCAAAACTTCTTTCAAGAGCAGGGAGACTGGTTTTAATAAAGAGTGTTTTGAACAGTTTACCTATGTATTATATGAGTCTATTTAGGATCCCAAAAGGAGTAGTCAAGGAGATTATTAGTATTCAAAGGAAGTTCTTCTGGAGTAGTTTTGGAAATAGAAAGAAATTACCGTTGATTAGCTGGAAGGTGATACAGAGACCCAAGAGTCTAAGGGGATTGGGTATCGGGGATCTAACCATGAGAAATAACGCTCTCTTATTTAAATGGTGGTGGAGGTTCTTTACGATGGAGGGATCATCATGGCAGAGGGTTATTCAATCTATTTATTCTGAAGATCGTTTTGGTATCCTACAGACTCCAGTGAAGAAGAGGGGATGGACACCGTGGATGGACATTGTGAAAACACGCAGGATGGATCCCATTCTCAGTTCTGGTTTGAAGATCATCATTGGAGATGGTAGCAAAGTTAGTTTCTGGAATGATAAATGGATGGAGCATGGTTCGCTAAAAATTATTTACCCAAGACTTTTTATGGTATCTAATCAGAAGGAAGGAAATATAGCTGATATGGGCTTCTGGGATGGGGAGCAATGGCATTGGTAGTTTTTGTGGAGGAGACGACTGTTCGATTGGGAGGAAAGACAAAGGGAACAAATGGAGAGTTTAGTCAGTCAAGTTAAATTATGTAAGGGGAGACAGGATGGTATTAGTTGGGGGTATGATCAGTGGGGTATTTTTTGTGTCAAATCCTTTTGTGAAGCATCGTATCAGAATGTGTAACACCCCTAAAATTCACTACTAAAAAATTTTGTTTAATTAAAAGAAAATTAGTGGAAGAAAATTAATAAACCGTGAACTTTGGGAGTATTACCGCCACACTTAGTACCGGACCGATTCACTCATACCGGTCCAGTACCAAGTGCTAAGGCTAAAAGAGTAAAACATAATTTTACGAGAAACTTAAGCATTTAAAAATCAGAGCAGCACAGTAAACAGTTTACGAGAGTAAAATCCAACAACGATGGTTACAAAATAAAAAATACATTGAATTTTAAAAGAGACAAATTAAAACCCTAGAATTTACCGGATAGTACCTTATGCTCTTCCCAAGAGCCCACTTGAATAGCACCTGAATACAACCTGCAAGGGGTACTGCTCATTGAATAGGCAGGGCCCCCACGAAGGGAACCCTTCAGTACTACGGTATTGAGTAACCCTTTTAAAAACGCACTTAAAAACAGGCACGCAATGTAACACATGAAATACCACTGCATTCGTACGTAACCATAGGTATAAACATGATATTTGGATCCATTTATTCGCACATCCAATAATTCAATCAGATATTAATAGCGTATACGTAACATTCACTCTTGTATATTCGCTTACTTAACAAGTCAACCAAATATCAATAGGCTATAATGAGTAATACATACTTTTTCGGGCCTTGAGGCCATTAGTCCATCATTAATCAATCATCTCAATTATTAGTATTTTCCCATAATTTATTTACATCCAAATCAAATTTATTGAGCTCGGGACCCCCACTATTATGACCGGTCACTAATCCCCCTTAATAATTATTACACTTAATATACTTTCCATTTAGTTGGTTAGATTACCACCTTGCCCTTATAATTAATAAATTATCCTTGAGTTGGTCAAATTACCAAATTACACTTCTTCATTATCCTAATTATCAAATTAACCCTTTATTTAGTTAATTACCAAATTACTGTCCTCTATTATCAATTACCAACTACCCTTCTCCATTATCAAAATTACCAAATTACCCCTGGTTGGTTAAATTACCAAATCACCCTTTTATGTGATCATAATTACCAAACTACCCTTCTCCATTATCAATTTTACCAAAATACCCCTGGTTGGTTAAATTACCAAATTACCCTTTTATATTATCATAATTACAATTTTACCCTTCTACGTTATTAAATTTACCAATTTATAGTTATCTAAGTTACCATATTTCCCTTCTTAATTGTCATAATTACCAAACTACCCTACTCCATTATCAAAGTTACAAAAATACCCTCTAGTCGGTTAAATTACCAATTACCCCTCACATTTATCATATTTACCATTTTACCCTTTTGTTATAAAATTACCAATTTGCCCTTTTATTTCAAAATTACCAAAATTGCCCTTTTACTACAAAATTACCAATTTGCCCTTTTATTACAACATTACCAAAATTGCCCTTTTATTACAAAATTACAAAATTTCCCTTTTATTACAAAATTACCAAATTGCCCTTTATTACAAAATTACCAATTTTCCCTTTTATTACAAAATTTCCAAATTGCCCTTTTATTACAAAATTACTATTTTACCCTCCTTACTTCCAAAATGACCAATTTATCCCTTACTTCCAAAATTACCATTTTATCCTTTTATTAACAAATTTACTATTTTTCCCTGCCTCCAAAATTACTATAATACCCCTTTTTACTAAAATTTACCATTATACCCCTTAGCACGCCACTTATATTAAATTACTATTATTACTGCATAAAATATTAATATTAATGCATCATCCACAACTTTTATAATTACTACAATACTCATTAACACCCATATATATATATTAGGTCAATTTCTTGTACAATGTACATTAATACTATCCCCTAAGGCTCGCAAAATATTAAACATGTATTAAATATTACAATAGCATAAAACAACATGGATAATACTTAACATTTTCCTTAACAACCAAATTATTACCTTAAATAATATTTCCATACATAGCAACAATCTATCATGCTTCCTTTTCATCAATCAACACAAGAACCACATATTTCATATGAAACAACACAACCCAGCATAATAATATATTAAAAATCCTAATGTGCTAACATATGTTAATCCATGTGTTTAAGTGGGATTTAATGGTTACCTCGATTCCTGCAAAAACAAACCTTACCGGTATCCCGGTTAAAGGTCCAAACTTAGATTATCAAAACCAATACCTAAAAATAATACCAAGACTTATTACATTAGAAATAATAAAATCAAAGTACAACACTTTATAACACTTAATTAATCAAATAATTAAATTAAAATATTATTATACCTCAAAATTTTTACCCAAATAAATTAACAAAGGCAGCAGCTCATACCGCTCATGCAGCATGAGCTGCATGCAAGGAAAGTTGGAAGAGGGGGCTCGAAGGTGGTAAAAGAGGGAGAAATAGGCATTTTCGGGTTGGTAGTTTGGGGCTAAGAAAGGAGGAGGTTGGGGGAGGATTTAGGGCAAGGGAATGGAGAAGAGGTGGAGAGGGGGTGTAAGTGGTGGTCGGGGAAGGGTTAACGACGGCTAAGGGTGGTGGAGGCGGTGGTAGCGAAGCTGCGAAGGTGGCGGCCGAGGAGGGAGGTCGAGATGGGGCTGGTGAGGAAGGAAAAGAGAGGGAAAAAACGAGGGCCTGCAGGTGGTTACTTCGGCCAAAGGAGCATTGGGGGTGGTAGAGGGGGTTGCAGGGAGTAATACGGTGGCTCAGGTGGCGGTAGAAGCGGCGGGACGACGGCGGAATACGGTGGTGCAGGGTGGTTGCCGAGAAGGGATGGAAGGGAGAGAAAAAGAAGAGAGGAGGGAGAATGGGGCTGCAGGGTGGCTTGCTGGGGGCTGTGATGGCTCGAGGGTGAGGTAGAGGGTGGCAGGAGGTGGTGCAGGTGGTGGTTGAGGCGGCGGCAGCGGCGGAGATGGGTGGCGAAACAAAAATAGGGGGAGAGAGGGGAGGAGAAGAAAAGGGGCTCGGGCAAGGTATAAGGCTCGAAAAAATGCCCGAATGGATCAGGAAGTGAAGAAGAAAAAGAATAAGGAGAGAGAGGAGGTGATAAGGAGCTCGGGGATGGCATTAGGATGGTAGAGGAATGGCTATGACAGGGAGAGGGAGAAGGGAGTGGCAATGGCAGGGAGTGGGGAAGGAGGATGGTGGGGCTGGTATGGGGCAGAGAATGGTAGGAGAGAGAGAGAGTGTGTTAGGGAGGTCAATGGGGGAGAGGGAGTTGCAGGGAGTGGCGATGGCATAGAGTAAAGAAGAAGAAAGAAGAAAGAAAGAAAGAAGAAGGAGAATTGGGGGAGGGGCTGGGCGTGCGGACAGACCGCCGAAGGAAAGAAATGAGTCGGCCCGGTCGAGGAAGAAAGAAAAGAAAGGAGGAGGGGGCGGCTGGCTCACGCGGGAGAAGGAGAAGAAGGAGTCGGGCCAGGGAAGGGAAAAAGGAAAGGAGGGAGGAGGGGGAGAGAAGTGGACCAGGCCCAACGTGCAGGGGTGAGGGAGAGGCAGGTCGGCAGGCCGGCAGGCCGGCAGCCCAAAGAAGGAAAGGAAAAAGAAAGAAAAGAGAAAAAAAGGAGGAGGAAAAAGGAAAAAAAAAAGAAAAAGGAAAGTGGGTTTAAATAAAATAATCTAATTATAAAATAATATAATATAATATATTTTTTTGGGTAATAAATTGATTTAATAATTTAATATAATTAAAATATAAGGGTTTAAAAGGGATAATTTTAGTAAAATAATAATTTGGAAAATTATTTAAATAATAAGAGTATGATAAAATAACAAATATTTATTTTAATTTATTAAATATTTATACTCAATTTTATATACTCAAAAATCCCATAAAATAATTAAATTAAAATATTTATAGGCTAATTTATCCAAAATAAAATCTGTTTATTAAAATATAGGCTTTTAAAATTTTGGGGGGATTACAGAATGTGCCTGGGGGGAGTTCGAACAACAATGTTTATAGCCGGGTGTGGTGTGGGTTGGCACCACCGAGAATCGAGCTGATCACATGGTTTGTGATACAACAAAGACTCAACACGAGAGATAGATTGGTCAGACTTCGGGTTGGAAACATCAGTGATGCAGGATGCTCTTTTTGCAGAGATGCACAAGAATCGATTAACCATGTTTTTTCTTCATTGTAGTGTGACAGGGAAGTTATGGTATGAGATTTGTGAATGGCTTGGACGGTCTTGGGTGATGCCGAGATCAACTGAAGATACTACTGTTGTTTGGTTAGGAGGTAAAGAGAAAGGTTTATAGGGTGAAATTTGGTCAACAGCTTTCTTTGCCATAATAGGGACTATTTGGAAATTCAGAAATAAGGTCATCTTTGATAATATTTGAATTAGCAAAGGTTGGATGGCGTTACTTATAAAGCAAAGAATTGGATTCTGGATCAAGAATAGAAAATAAAATTTCCCTTATATAATAGATGAGGTGGTTCATAATGTCCAAACTTTTCTGTGAGGTGTTATTGCCTTGGGATGTATTTAATTACTCTCTTATTTAGTTGTTGTAATTCTCTAATTATCAAAAATATATATATACCGCCTACAACCCCCACCCCATCACTACAACCACGTACCCACACCACCACAAACCACCCCACTTACCATCGCCGCAACAAACAACCACGATATCTCACAACAACCACCACCACACCTCCAACAGTTACCCCCACCACATATGCCTCCCACTGCGACCATCACCAACAGGTCCAACACTCCCAACGAATACCACCCCCACTACACCAAGATCACCACCAACGCCATCATACTATTTAAATGAAAATAAATTTAGTGATCGAAAACTAATTAATAAAAAACCACTAATTTTAGGTTTTATCAAATTAAAAATAGAATGGAAACTCGAAAATGATACTAATTAACATATATGCTATCGATGTATATATATATATATATATATATATATATGGAAGCATTATCTAAACAAGAACACTAGGTAATGGTATACAAAGCCTTTTAAAAAAAAAATCATAACGGGTTCATAAAGTCAAATACATATCACCGTATAGATGGTAGTCCATATAGATAGAAGTATCATAAAGGTATTATAATATCGAGAGACGAAAGAGGAGGAAGTACACAAAGCTTTGTCCGAATAAGAGTAGTCACTTTGTAACTATACCAAAAGGCTTAATCTAAACAAGATCAATTGCTTTATATGTTCTTACTTTTTATTATTTAATATATTAATAGGAAATGGGAAGTGAAGGGTGAACCGAGCAAGACAGAAGGAGAATTAAAGGTGGGTCAAAAATCTCGAATAGACATTAAGATAATCGAAGTACGAAAAAGATTCCCTGCCTCACCTCTCGGCCCGCATGAAACCTAATTTAACTATTATACCTTTTTTGAGAGAGGGGGGGGGGACTATTCACTATAACAGACTATTCCATTCTTTTCTATATATATATATATATAATGAAAGCTAAGAATCAATGCTATGCTTTCACAATGAAAGTCTTGAATCCGGATGCTGCAATTAGATTCCCAAATATATGAATATGACATAAAAGAAAATAAAGAACTAGAAGGAACATTTAAAAATGATCTTAGTGATTTTCCACTTCTACTTTCTGTCAATGGTGCCTCTTTTTCTCTTGAATGAGGCGGAGTGTGTCTTTCAACTCATGTTATGATTAAGATATAATGCACAAACTTAAAGTGAGAGAATAGTTATGCCAAAAGTACTGGGGTTCCTCAACATATGGAGAAACCAAGAGAGATGCAATAAATTAAGGCGTAAAGCTAAGAGGAATGAATCCCCAATATATATATATATATATATAGCCTTCTTCCCTGAACGTAGATACCAACCAATGCTGAGCCACACAAATTTTGTGCTATAGCCATTTCTTGCTTCTAATTACTTTAAATTTCCTTACATCAATTGTGCTATCGATTCGTAGATCAAATCTTTTGGAGCGTTAATTAAGTAGTGATGTGATAACTCTAAATCTACGGCAAAAGATTCATAAGATAACTATAATTTTCGTCGTAGTTTATTGCCTTCCAAGCAATCCACCTACGTCTTCGAATCAAGCAAAGCAATAGCAAAACATGTCTCCTTTGTTGTTAATGAAATGATGTTTCCACTTGCCTGTGCACATGCAGAAAGAAAAAAGAAAAGAAAAGAAAAAAGGAACCCTTCTTCTGAGGCAGAAGGATGGATGACTGAGGACCAAAGAAAGTTAAAGACGGGAGTGAAATGAAATATGGTACCTTAGCATTTTCCGGTAAGTGTCAAAACAATCCATGTGGAAGTAGATGGACCATCTGCACTACATGTCCCATCCATTCACACAAAAGTACTCGGCCAAGGGCCAAAGAATTTGTTCCCAATCCCATATGCCAAATATGCTCTCCCTATACCTGTACCGTATATGTCATATAGAATCTAATGGGGTTCGTTGTCCGTGGAATTTATATCATACACATCCATTGCAAATAAGGTTAAATATATATATTTATAAATAAGGTTTATGATATATTATTGAACTTATGTATATATAATAAAATTTATATAATTATAAAAAATAATTCTGTATCTAGAAATAATAATTATAAAAATTATAAAAATAATTTTGTGTCAATAATTCTTATATATATATAAGAATTATAAATTATAAAAAAATAATTCTATGCGCCTAAATAAAGTTTATAAAATTATAAAAATAACCTCATGTACTTAAGTGGAATTTATAAAATTATAACAAATAGCTCTAAATATACCTTATAAGATGATCATATATCCACGATATAAAAATTGTTTCAAGTTCATCACAACTAAAATTTCATAACCTAGTAAAAATTGTGTGTATAAACCCTCTTCTCTAACTATTTGTCCTTAAATAATATATAAAGATAAAATATTGGTTAAGCAATTAAGATGAAGGATCGTAGACACAAAAACGATTCAAATAGTAAGGTATTCTATGGATGTTTCGATTGCACTTGCACTATTAATTGTTTGTGCTCCTTTGGTATGGAGTGATAAAAAAAATATTTCTGTGTTTTTATATTTTATTTAAAATAAAATATTTTTTTAAGAAAATAATCATTTTAAACATTAATTTAATCTAAAATAATTTTGTAAATTTTAAGCATTTGATATAAATAACATAAAATAAAGAAAATATTTTTTACCTCTATTACTTTTATACTAAATGAGTCTTAGAGGAGGTTCACAACTTGGGGGTATATTGCGTGTTACCTTTTATTTGTCCATATATAGAGAATTTAAAACAATTAACACCATCGTGTTGAGGTATATAGAGATTTTTAAGCAGTTAAAACCACCGTATCATGGTATAACTTATTCGGATTTTTGGCTCGGGCTAAAGATAAATAATGTCTCATTTTAGCTTGGACATAGTAATTACTTATCATAGTTAAAGATAATTTAACTAATAAGGTTTGTATATTTAATAAATAAACCAAACTAATATTATTATTTTACATCAAATATACACACACAAATATGTAATAATGGAATATTTGATAAGACTTTTAAGTATCATTGTTTAACATGGATACTATATTAATATCCTAATTATATATTGTTAACAACGTGATAATATAATACAAATTCGACTCAATTAAATGATTTAAGTTATAAATAAATATACTTAACCAAAATAAGAAAAAGTCATTGAAAATTAACCTAAAATATAATTTGTTAAAATTTTATCTTTCAATTTTTTCCCAAAATAATAGCAATAATAAAAGGTCGTGGTTCCACCTTTAGCCTATTATTTTAGAAGGATATGGCTTCATTTAATACATAGAAGGTCAAAGGTTTGTACCACACTCTCGACACTTAATTCCCCCACCCTCGTTTTTTAGATCTTCCCTCTCCCCCAAGTATATCGATATGTACTAAAAAAATTAGGAGGCCTACAAGGAATGTTCTTGCTATCGATAGTTAGGACGGTAAATGAACAGAGCCGGCTTATAAGTTTTCTTGGCTCAACTCATTTATTTAGCTAAACGAGCTGAACTCAAACCTTATTTTTATACTCATTTAATAAACGAATTAAGTTTAAGTATGAAAAATTTAGGCTTGAGCTCGTTTATAGTGAAAAAGCTCGCGAGCCAAGCCCAAGCCTTATTTTTTGGTTTGTTTATTATATACACCCAACTAGGCTTATTTATAGCCCTATCAGTAACGTCTAAAGTTGTACCCTACATGTAGGTTGATTATAGTTCTCAAAGCCCTATCCTATGCTATAACCCCTCCCTTGGTCCTACATAATAAGGTATGTGACTGACGTCATATTATTTAGAATCTAATTAAATTACCACCTTGCATGTTGTAGCCAATTTGAATTTAGTTTCCTTAGTAAATGGCATAATTACTCTTATACCCTTATCTTAATTTCTAAGTCTTCTAACCTTATCAAACTTGGTCATTTTTCATTCATTTTTTCTCCCCTTGGTTTCTAACTTTCTCGCGTCATTTCTCCCTCATTTTTGTGGCCTTCCATGCTTTCTCCCTGTTTTTTAAGCTTGACATTGCTTTCAAACGTTGAGGGTAGGTTCATTAACCTTTTTCACTTCAATCATTTCTCCTTTTTTATGATTTTATGAGCTTATTTTTCCTAAAATTTTCTATGGTTGTTCTTGGCTTAATCTTGTTCCTTTCTAAGTCCTAGAGTTTAGAAGAGTAAAGGTAAACCTCCCAACCCCTAAGTAAATAGAAAATACACTAATTGTATGATTTGTCTTAAGTTCAAGCATGATTTGGATATTTTGACAGTGGATCAGCCTTTTGGCCATAATTTGTGGTTCATGGGCTATTAGTTAAATATAATTATGTCATGATAACCCTTGATGTGTTTGGGATAATTTTGGTATATGGCATATAAATTAACCCTATTACAGGCTGAATAGGGATCAAAAAAATAGAAATGACAAATAAAAAAGTTATAAATAATGTAGAGTGGTTTAAGAACAAATTAAAATTAATCTCTACATCCGCTATCAAAATGTTCTCTCTTTTAGATGTTAAATAGTAACATATTTTTGTTAGTGATCACTTTTCTCTTAGGTTATGAGCATTACTGCAACACCCCAAAATTCACTACTAAAAAATTTCGTTTGTAGATTTAAGCGAGGAAGCTAAAACAATTAAAATGAAGGGTGTTACTGCCACACTTGGTACCAAGTGCTAAAGCTGAAATCATTACTCCACTTAAAGTAATAACATGATTACAACAATTAAAATAGAGAGAACATTAGATAAATACCGTGATAATTAAAACCAACTTCAGCAATTTACAAAACTCAAGAGAGAAATTACAGAAGGACACAAGGGTCCAAATACAACTGAAAATAAGATAGCAAAAGAAACACCGGATAGCCCTACACTCTCAAATCTAAACTACCAGCATTTGACTGAACTTAGAGGCTGACCTGCAAAGTCCACTGCCCATTAAATAGGCAGGGGTCCAATAGAATGAACCCTTCAGTATTATGGTACTGAGCAACCCTTTATACCAAACTAATATGATAAAATATTATGGAATACATGCAAGGCATACAACTAACATGGTATGAGACATATACATATACATACGATGATTGAGATACAATAATCATTTAGATAATCAAATTCTATCAAGGTCACGTACTACTCATATTCCTTCATCTGAAATGATTGAACTTACTAATGAACATTCTAGAGATGCTCTCTAAAGCAATAATTAAAACCCAACTTTACACTACAATTTTAACCTTCACAATATAATTCATGTCTCGGTATAAATTCCAACCAATTACATACATCACAGGTAGGTTCACAAGTATAATATACTAAGATCCACATGATCCCAGGTATACTTACAGGTACAGTATAATAAATCCATAACATCATAGGTATGCTCACAAGTATAACATAATAAAATCTATGACATCATAGGCGAAACCACAGGTAGGCACAAGGGCTGCTACCAAAACCACAACTAGGTATGAAGGATGCTATTGAAACTAAAGAAAATCGCAGGTAGGCACAAAGTTTGCTACTGAAACCACAAGTAGGCCCAAAGGTTGTTACCGAAACCATAGATATACACAAAGGCTACTACCAAAACCACAGACTACAGGTAGGCACAAAGGCTGCTATCGAAACCACAGGTAGGCACAAAGGCTGCTTCCGAAACCATAGATATGCACAAAGGCTACTACCAAAACCACAGGCTATAGGTAGGCACAAAGACTGCTACCGAAACCACAGGTAGGCACAAAGAATGCTACCAAATCTAATAATCCGATAATCATTATTTCAATCAAATCATATCATTTTCATTTTTATTTACTTTCTCAAGGGGAGATCAATCAACCTGACACTACTACGGAAACAGGAATTAATAACGGTGTTTCGAAAACCGTCATCAAATCCGTGAAAATTAATGCGCGGGAATTTTTAATAACAGTTTTACGTAATAACCGTTATTACAAGTGCAAGGTAAAATTTTGCACGGGAATTTTAATAACGGTTGACCTAAAACCGTTATCAAAAGATGATTTAATAACGGTTTAAACAAGAACCGTTGTTAAAATTGGCAAGGTTTTAATAACGGTTCCTGTAAGAACCGTTATTAAATCATCTTTTGATAACGGTTGTTGGAGGAACCGTTATTAAATCATCTTTTGATAACGGTTCTTACAGGAACCGTTATTAAAATCTCCTTTTATTTCGTTCTCTTTTGTTTCCTGCCAAAAATTTCAGACTCTGCCGCTTCCCTCTCGTACTCTCTTTCTCTTGCGAACCCTTGCACCACCGCTCCAGCTCCTCTGAATTAAGGGAAACCGTCGCACCGTCATCTCTCCACCACCCCTCTGCCATTCTTGCGAACGTAGCCAGCATTTGTACCTTCGTCATTGCCGTTCTCAACCTGTACGCCGTCGCTCCCTTTACGTATGTGTTGTTCTTCCTTCATTGCTTAATTTGTCTCTACTGATATGTATATATATATATAAATGCATGCATGTTGCACCGAAGAGGTTGTGTTTGATGTGTTGTTCGAAAATTTGTCGTTTGATGTTTTGGTGAAAAATTTTGTTGTGGCCTTTTTTGATTGTGGCCAGCCGAGACCTTAATATATATGTATATATATTAATACACATTTAAGCATATCATGTTTTATTTTTAATATATTATACTGTAATATGTAGTCTATTATATTATGTTGTAATATTTTTACAAATACGTGCATATAATTATAAATATAAGTACAATTAGATATTCCGAATACATTTGATGTCCTATCCAATTTTTTTGTTTTGTTTTTTTAATAATTTGATCTAAGGGATATGAAGTACTAGAAATAAGACCCAATAAATATGGATATTCAATTTTAAACGCTCTTAATTGTAGTGATATTAAAACAACTACACCTAAGATTCGAATTCGAGTATAGTCTCCTGAAATTTATTTCTAAAACTTATTAGATTAGATCAACTCTATTATAATAATTAATAATGTACAAAAGCTAATGATATAGTAACAATAATAGTAATGACAATAATAAATAATGGTAATATTTTAATGATAAAAATAATAATGACATAATAACAGCATAATAATAAAAATAAAAATTTATTATAAATCGTAATTTAAAATAAAAAAAAAGAGAAGAAGAAAAGTTGAAGAGTTATAGTTTTTAGTCGGGCTCGACGAGGCTATCGGGGGATTTAGTTTTAGATATGAGTTTTCGTTTTTTAGGTATTTGAGTTGTAGCAACATTTTGATGTATATAGTGCTGCCATTGCTTAAATCCTGTAGTATGCATATCTTTTGTAAATTGAACTATTAATTGTATAATATTTTGCTACGTTTGTATGTATGCATATATATATATATATATAATGAACTCTTTGTAAGTATGAGGAGTTTCATTGATCAGCATTAATATAATTTTGGAAACTTGTTAGCATGATTCGTGTATATATATATATAGAGAGAGAGAGAATAGCATGCATGATACATTTGAGATTAATTCTTTCTAAGCAAGAGTGATTTGAAAATTATTATACTTATAATTCAATTAATTTTTAATAATTATTTTCATGTGGGATATATCTAGATTCAAATAATATGGATCGGAAATGGTTGTCTGCAAATCGTCTGTCTAGAGAATATAACGAAGGAGTGGAGTTTTTCATCAAGTTTGCAGTTGAACATGCTCGGGACTCTAGTAGAATAGTCTGTCCTTGTTTGAAGTGTGCTTATATTCAGCGTGTCAACACTAATGATTTGAGAGATCATTTATTTGTGTATGGAATTGATACAAGTTACACTTGTTGGATATGGCATGGGGAAATAGAGTCTAAATATGAAAATGACGATGTTGGGAGGGATAGTAGTGGATCATCATTTGATAACTATGAGGGACATTCGTTAGAGGAGATGACTCAAAAGGTTGAGGAAAGTGTTCGGGATTGTCCAAAAATGTTTGAGAAGTTATTGAATGACTCGGAGAAACCTTTGTACGGTGATTGTAAGACGTTTACGCGATTATCCGCTACTTTAAGGTTGTACAACTTAAAGGCATGTAACGGATGGAGTGATAAGAGTTTCACAGAATTATTGTCACTTGTGAAGGATATGCTTCCTGATGATAACGTTCTACCCGATCGTACGTATGAAGCGAAGAAGATTCTATCCTCTATGGGCATGAGTTATGAGAAGATACATGCATGCCCTAATGATTGTATTTTATATCGCAATGACAATGCATCTTTGGATAGTTGTCCTAATCTTGAATGCAAAGCACCACGATTCAAGAAGAACAAGGTGCCCGCTAAGGTGTTATGGTATTTTCCTATAATACCAAGATTAAGGCGGATGTTTAATGATATTGAAGATGCCAAGAACCTAAGATGGCATGCTGATGACAAGATAGATGACGGGCTTCTTAGACATCCATCCGACTCTCCACAATGGATGACGATTGATGGGTTGTTTCCTGAATTTGGTAAAGAAGCAAGAAATGTGTGCCTTGCGCTTTCTGCAGATGGAATGAATCCGCACAATCAAGGCAGCTACAGTTTATGGCTAGTGATTTTGGTTATATACAATTTACCTCCGTGGCTTTATATGAAACGCAAGTATATGATGTTGTCTTTACTCATTTCCGGGCCAAACCAACCTGGGAATGATATTGATGTTTATTTGGCACCTTTGATTGATGATTTAAAGTTCTTATGGGACATGGGCGTTGAAGTATTTGATGCATATGGTCAAGAAAATTTCACTTTAAGAGCATTATTATTCTGTACTATAAATGATTTTTCGGCGTATGGCAACTTGTCAGGTTATAGTGTGAAAGGCCATTATGCATGTCCGATATGTGAGGAGAATACTTCATTTGTTCAGCTAACACATGGCCGAAAGATTGTGTTCCTTGGGCATCGTAGGTTTTTACCGAAGAATCATCATTATCGTAGGCAAAGAAAAGCGTTCAATGGATTCCGAGAAGAAGGGCAGGCACCAATCCGGTTGACGGGTCGACAAGTGTGGTTGAAGATGAAACATTTGAGTGTCAAGTTTGGGAAGAAGAATAAAGATAAGCCTCCATAAGTTGGGTGGAAGAAGATGTCAATATTCTTCAACCTTCCTTATTGGGAATCTTTCTACGTGAGACATGCCCTTGATGTGATGCATATTGAGAAAAATATATGTGACAGTCTTGTTGGCACATTACTTAATGTTCCACGCAAGACTAAAGATGGGATAAATGCTCGATTGGATATGGAAGAAATGGGTATTAGACGGGAACTGACACCGCGAGACAACGGAAGAAGAACATATTTACCGCCGGCGTGTCATACTCTTTCCAGAAAAGAGAAAATTTCATTTTGTGAATTTTTGCACGGTGTCAAGGTTCCGGAAGGGTATTCTTCAAATGTCAGAAGGCTCGTGTCGATGAAAGAGTTGAAATTAATTAACATGAAGTCTCATGATTGTCATATCTTAATGCAGCACTTGTTGCCGATAGCTATACGTGAAATTTTTCCAAAACGTGTTCGAATTACTATCACGAGGCTTTGTTGGTTTTTTAAAGCCATCTGCTCTAAAGTTATACATCCTGATAGTTTGGACGCCTTGCAAAAAGGGATTGTGATTAATTATACATCCCGATTTAGTCGACCATGATCAGCTTCACATACCTAATGTAAATAGTGTCAGAGACAGTTGTGAAGCTGATGCACGTCTTTCTTCTCTTTCCGAGGTAAGCATTACATAACTTTGAATTGTTATTAAATGTATTCGGTGTCATAAATAATTAATAATGTATAATATTTTCGTTTAGGGTTTGCATAAATGTGACTTGTTAGCGAATGATCTTTCAACTCTTTTGGCGAAAGGAAGGGTCCGCATCAGTCACAGTACCAAAATGCAAACTGTCCACGGGTACAACTTAGCCCTACTTACAAGGCCGGTGAGTATTGACACTCCAATCATTGGTAGTGCGCCCTTGCCTTGTTATAAAGAGGGCGATGAGGCAGCCACAGTGCTAGAAGCTCATGGAAGCTTCGTGCTTTGGCCTGTGGATCAGATACGTCTCACTACTGAAGAGGTATTGACATTCAATATCTTCATTAGAGGGTAGGCTAGTTGTTACATTGTTTATACCTTTTCATATATATATGCTCAATACATATTTTGTTTATTATTATTATTTAAGGAATCAAAGAAGAAGACTGCTCCTGCTAGTAAAACTAAGAGAGGTACTAGTAGAACGAGCAACACAAAAGAGGGCGCTGCCAAAGGAAAGAGAGCTAAATCTGAAAAATCAGTTGCCCCACAAAAGATTCGTTCTTCGGAAATACGCCAACCTCCACCAGCATAAGCTTTATTGTATTTCTATGCCCAAAAATACCTCGGGAATAATTATATTTCCATTGATTGTCGTCCTGAGTATGTTGGAAGGGACGATGCTACTTACATGGTATCGACAGCTGACATAAGCGACATTTATAATCAGGAATGGATGTCAACCACGAGTGTCGCCGTTTATGTCACGTAAGCATTATTTCATATTTCAGATTTTAGTACTCTTGGAGACATAGAATTTTTACGACCTCTTAAGCTTATATGAGTTATTAGTTATTAACAAATATCCATTATTATTGTCGTCCATATATAGGTTGGTAGCTAGTCGCGCTGCGTTGGAGGGAATGTTATCCTCTATTGTTTTTTTTGTGCCCATACTACATAGCTGACAGTAGTACAATAACAGAGGGTAGGCACATAAACTATTTAGCGGATCGCATTTTGATTGAGGGACACAACAAGCTCTATCTCATTCCTCACCTCGCAACTGAACATTGGGTTTTGTACGTCGTCCGACTTGATCTTAACAAAGTTTATGTGTTTGATTCCCTTCGAACCTATGACGTGCCTTTTGAGGTCGCTCGTCTTGGTGGGAAGGAATTTATCGACATGTTAGTATACTTTTCACTTCTTACTTCATTAGCTTATTTATACATATATATATTCTACTTTCATTATTTGAGGTATATATACTTACAATATTATGTATCCAACTCTATTTATTAGGGCACTACGGACGGCATATCAAAGGAGAGGTGGGAATGGTGTCCCAGACCCAAAGAATCTTCAATATGAGCCTATCATGGTAAGTAGGAAGACAACTATTTTGTATTTTGTTTTAATTCAAATTAATATATAATAGTTAGAGAGCTAACTGAATTCATTTGACAGTGTCCACAACAGCAAAACGGCGATGATTGTGGATGCTATGTATGTAGAGCAATGGATCTTATAGTCCAGAATAGATCGGTCAACATAGATCCAAGCCATGTATGTTTGCTTTTCCATATTTTTCTATTAATGAATCATGACATATATATTTTTGACCTAATGGCTGTATATTAATTGAAACATGGGTGTTGTAGTTTTTCACCGATGACTATGCACGAGGCCAGCAATATAATGTTGACGAAATTGATGAAGTTAGAGACCAGTGGGCCAAGCACGTGCACTCATTCATTCGGTATTAGGTAGCGATCTATATATTCTACATGCATTTTCAGGTTTGTATTTTGTCTACATCTTTCGGTCTTTCAGCCTAGATCTGTGAACTCTTTACTTTGGGGTGTAGAGCTACCAAGTTGTGGTATGCCCACTAATTTTTATTCCTAAGTATAGTTGGTGTATTGAGACATGCATACCAATTATAGATTGATTGAAATTATGGTGTGATACCTTGCTGGTATGAATTGATAAACATTGCAGATTTGGTAATTGTTTGAACATACAAATGTGTATGTGGGCAGGAACAAAACAGAAAAATTCAAAAAAAAAACATATACTTTTAATAACGGTTCTATAAAAACCGTTATTAAAACCTATTTTTAATAATGGTTTATCAGAAAAAACCGTTGTTGAAAACCAGAGTTTTAATAACGGTTCTATGAGAAACCGTTATTAAACACTGAGGTTTTAATAACGGTTTTATTTACGAACCGTTATTAAAACTCTGGTTTTCAACAACGGTTTTTTCTGATAAACCGTTATGAAAACCTTATTTTTAACAACGGTTTACAGCGAAACCGTTATTAAAAGCTCCATTTTTAACAACGGTTTTTAAGTAAAAACCGTTATTAAATATGAAGTTTACGGACATATTCGCGGGTTTTTGTGTATTTTTCATGACGGTTATGAACCGTTATTAAAGATATAATAACGGGCGATTCAATAACGGTTGAAAACCGTTATTAAAACTGAAAAATAACCGTTATTAAAAGCCCTTTCCGTGGTAGTGTGAAGATACAAAGGTACTCAAGTCATACCCGTGCAACAAGGCAACACAATATCCTACTGACTGTCAACCCAAGAACACAAAAGAACCCTATTCGCACTGGTAAATGAAGGTAACACAGTACCCTATCGAAAAGGACACCTAATCTATAAGTATGCATACCCCCTATTAGTCCGTAGAATAAAATAGAGTAAGATGTAGGGCCTGACTAGGGCACTACGGCACACCAGGAAAAATCCATAATATCAACCGTAGGCTAAAACATGTCCTTAGGGTAGCGACCCCTAAGGATCTACCATTTTTGATCTCGAGGTCTTTCACTTTAAGTATTAGTATTTTGTTAAGGTGACTACGAAATCCCATACAATACAGATAAATCTAATTCCCAAAGTTAACCGTTTTTTTCTTATTTTCAATCATTCGAGACAACCATAATCAAGGTCAGCATCGAAGCCAACATTAAAATATACATAGGCTTAATTATTCACATATGGACACTTTAGGCCGAAAAAGACCAAAATACCTTTAAGACCAAAATTTTTAGATTATCATTTATTTAAATACTAATCCCATTTTATTTATTAATTTTCCATGAAAAGGCTGAAACACCATATATAAATTATTTATTACGCGATTTAAATTAGCATATATATCAAATAACCATTTTCCTTTATACATAATTTTGCACATAAAATCCTTTTTTGCACCTTTAATCCATCGAAAACATATACGCATATACTCAACAACAGCTAATACATATTAAACATAATTTTCAGGATAAATATCATAATACACAAAAATGACTAAATTGCCTCTAGGGTACACATCCATAATAATTATTCCATAATTATATCTATGCATGCTCAACCTATTATTTTATATATAATTATCATACAAATTATTTTTCCATCATTAGAATCATTTTAATCATACTTTCATACCCGACATAATTTATATTCGATAACATGAGCATTTTACCTATTTTCATGATAATAATAATTAACACATAAGTATAACGTAACAAATCATAAACATATTTCATACACCGAAACCCTAATGTGCTATCACACAATATTTATAATTTTAGTAGGGTATAACAATTACATAAATTCTAGTAAAAATACAAAAATAGCGGTATCCGACTAAAGTTATAGGATTCCGTTAATCAATCTTTCGTACCTAAAAATAATACCGTAGTTACCAAATTAATATCTGTCAGATAAAATAATAATTATAATAATAAAATATTTATTTTAAAAAAAATACTAAAATACCCTTACATTTAATATAGGTACCAAACTTTTTATAAGATACACAATTACTTATGTTGCATGCAGCGTGAGCCTCGGGTAAAAAGGGGGAGGGCAGGACGGCTGCGAAGGCTGCAAGGGTGAGGTAGGGAAATGGGTGCAGGGTGGCAGCTGGTGGCTGGAAAGGTGGTGTTATTGGTCGGTGGTGGTTGGGCTCGGTGGTGGAAGTGTAGAGGAAGAAAGGGAGGTTGCAGGCAGGGTTGGGTAACGTAGGAGGAAGAGAATAGTGGTGGTGATACGTGTGTGTGGTGCTGGCTGCGGTGATGGTGTCGATTGCTATGGTGTGGGCTGGTTGGTTGCTGGGGGTGTTGTGGTGGAGGGCTGGAGCTGCGAGGGAGGCTGCTAGTTGTGGCCAGTTGGATTGGTTGGGGGCTGCGATGGGCTAGGTGCTATGGGAAAGGATGGGTTGGTGAGGTGGGTCTGGCAGGGTGGTGATGGCTAGAACCCAAACGGAGCCGAGAAGGGCAGGGTGAGTTAGGGAAAGTCGTGGTTGTACTGGGGATCGAAGCGGCAAAGAAGGGGAGTAGGGGTTGTGAGGTGCGTCAACAGTGCTGAGGGCTGAAGCAGGGGGTTGTGCTGGGGTTGGTTTGGTTGAAGGTAAAAAGTGCAGTAGGGGATATGGAGTTACGGGAAAAGGAAACTGGGCCACAGGGGACTGTTTAGGTTGATCGGGGCTGGGTAATGCGACGGGGAGAAGATGGCGGTGGACAGTGGTTGTGGTCGCTGGGATGGGAGCTACGGGAGTTAGTGCACCGAAAGGGATCAGGGTTGTTTGGGTGTTGCATGCAAGTGCTTGTTTGGTTGGAGGCTCGGGGAAGTTGGGTGTCTTAAGGCATAGGAGGAGAGGGTCCTGCAAGGGAGTGTGAGGTGTTTTGCGTGCGTATATGTATAATGTAGGGGGAGGGCTTGTTTGGTTGGAGGGATGGCTGGGAAAAAGAATCAAGAAGACACAGAGGGAATGGGTATGTGCATGCACGAGAGGTAGAGTGCTACGGGAATGTGTGTAGCGAGTATATGTATATAAGGCAAAGGGTGGGTTGAGTGAGGTTTAAATGAGGGAGATAGGGAGATTGTTTAAGGGGGAAGGGACTGCAAATGGTAGAGGGTTGAGAGAGAGTAGAAAAATATATTTTATATTTTTATTTTAAATTTAGCTCGGATAAATTAGGGTATCGGGTAGAAAAATAATTCGAAAAAAATTATCCGAATTAGGATAGGTTTAAAAAGGGTCGAAAAGAGTAAAATAACCAGGAACAAATTATAGGAAATTATTTTTGACTTACGGATCAAAATATTATTAGTAAAATAATTTAGGATAAGATTTACGGGTATAACTAGGATTAAATTAAATAATCCAAATTCTATCAAAATTTTAACCTGATTAAATTTATACTTAAACCATCAAAATAATATAAATAATAATAACACTTTTAATATTAAACCTCCTAAAATAATAATTATAACTAATCATACGATTATTAATTTATAATTAAGATTTTTAAAAACGGAGTATTACAATTACAATATTAATGACTCTCTAACAGATGATTTACAACTTGACCCATTTATCTTCTCTAAACTTTCAACAAGTCTCTTAAGAATGATAGGAAAACATCCACAAACTCCTTCGCAATGAATTTTGTAAGATGGGTGTGATTACAATTGATTATCACTATGAAATCAAGATATGAAATTGTAAAACCTTGGATGAGATGTAATCTAACTAGATGTAATATAAAAATATTACATTTAAAGAGAAATTCTAGCTAAGAGAAGTGAGTAATAGACACTTTTCAATAAAAATTCAGAATTTGAAAGCTAAGAGAATTCGAATGGGCAATTGAATGATTTAAGAGTGGATGATTAATTACACAGTAAATGTTGTTGAAAATTTATTGTTATAAATACTTAGGGAGCTTATTTATAAGTCTCACCCTCATTGTGTATCCATTAGTCACAAAATTCCTAAAAAGATGTAGCGCCCAACAAGCAAAAAAATAGAATTTAATGCTTCCCCGTTGATCAGTTTGGTCAAACTAGTCGATCAGTTGTACGACCATTTGATCTACTTTTCAAACCATTCGACCGATTATGTTCAAATTTGAAATGAAAATTTACTATTATACGAACCAATCTATTAGTTATGCATAGTACACAGTTGGTCTAATAAATATATAGGACCATTGTCATGGTTTAGTAAACCAGCCAATGTGTTCATGCAACAAGCCGATTGGTTTTGCCAAACTAGTTAATGAGTTTTAATAGAGACAAATGGGTTTATTTAGAAGTGTAACCCATGGATTGTTTGGTAAAACCCGTCGATTAGTGTGGCAACACTAATCGGTGAATTTAAATAGAGATGAATGGGTTTTTATATGAGTGAAACCCATGGATCGGTTGGTCAAATTAGTTAGTTAGTTCCCAAACTAGTTAATTTATTTGGTAGAATCAATCGATTAGTTTGTTACACTTGTCGATCTGTATGAGTTTAACTCATTTTATGCTCTTGATTAAATTGAACAGGTCAATCGCTCTTGAGACTTTTCAATTGGTTTTGACTAGAACCAAAAAATAAGTTTAAAACACTTTGAAAGATTTAATAATTAAGATAAACTAAGAATTCTTATGAAATGAATTCAAATAAAGTGTTTTAAAAACTTTTTAAAGAGCTTCAATCAAAATGTGAAATTACTCAACCTAATTCTTTACAAGAAACCTTATACTTTAGGAATATGATCTACAAAGCTTAAGTCTTAGTTATCTTCACACAATCTTCTTTTTTGTTTTGAAACTTGATTACTCTTCTAAATTGGACATTAGAGAAATGATTTGAGTGGGTGTGTTTAGATCTCTTTGCTTGGCAATCATAGTACATGTACACTTAAGCAAACACATTAGTTCTCAATATCCATTTACTATCATCAAAACAAGGACAAGGATATTATTTTATACATATGAGGTTAATAGTATCTTATGATTTAGGGTTTATTTGGTATGTTTTATAAGTGATTAAAGTTCACCATGCTTTAGGCTTTTTGTTGGTATATTCAGCTTTGAGATAAATTTTAAGTGACTTTGTTTATATTATCTAATTCTACTTCTCTCATGTTAATCTTTGACATGTATAGGATGAATCACATATATAACTTGTCTTGATTTGAGCATGTCTAGCATGGGTAATATTTGATTAAAGTTTGGTTGGTTTAGGGTTTTTGGTTGAATGCTCTTTATTTTATATTCAATGTGTTTTTGAGGTCCTCTTCATTTATTCAATTGATTTCAGCTAATCATGTACTAATTAGTCTAAGTAGGGTTAGATTTGAAACTTATCATGTTTTGGGTTATTTAAGTATAAAATAACCTGCTTACCCTAAAAAGGTATATAGTATGTTTTTAGGGACAATGGTTACCCATTGAGCCTCAAAATAGTGACTTAGCATGAAAAGGGACTTTCAGTAATAAAGGTTTTGAGAGTTTTCAAATTTAATCTTTTCAGTATGGAATAACATTTTTCATTAATCATGAATCATATTTTGTATGAATAGTAATTTTTAAAAAATTGGTTTATAGCCTTATTTTGTGGTACTTAAGTTACTTATGTATGAGGTTTTCACCCACTAGCCTTTAAGAGGTCTTTCAGCTTAAAGTGGTAATATGGAGCATGTGATTATTTGATGTATGTTTAGTTGGACTATTTCGCCTAAGTATTGAGAATAAGGAGCTTATGATGACCTTAGAGAACTTTTAGTTGACTTTGTGTTGGATCAAATAATTGAATATAAGAGGGTAAGTAAGAAGAAAGGTTTTGGCTAGTTGGTTAAACCTTCAGCCTCTCGAGACTGAGTATGTTGTGACTCTAGTGATTAAGAATTGTTGAGTATATGAGTTAAGTGTTATGTGAGGATCCTGGGATCCTTTGTTGGGTTAATATGTCCTAAAATAGTATTTTAATCATTTCAATAGAAAGAATAATTAATTTAAATGAGAAATTGAATTATTATGAGGTTTTGGCTTAATGTTGAGCCTTTGCCTTTCTTGACTAGTTGATTCACGTGTCTTCCTTATCTAAAGAACTTGGAAGTGCCTCTGAGTGAACCTTGAGTGTAGAGATTGGTCTTTAAGTCTAAGGGCCTAATTTTATTCTATATAGGGACTCACAACCCATATGGGAAGTGCGTGTACTTACAGAAATAGAGCTCTAGAATATTGTGGTACACTCTCAAACTATCGAGAAAGTGAGGAGTTACTATGAGTAGTGGTAGTTAACCATTTTGCACTACTCATGTGTTATGTTGTTTTGTTATTATGAGACATGATAGTTACCCATTTTGAACTAACTTTGTTATGTTACTTATAATTTAATTGATATAGCATGTTTGTGCATATGTTGTCTTGAGTTATGCATTAATTGATGTTATTACATTTAAATTGCTAGCTATGCTTGGGCTTACACTTTGTGTGTTGTTTAACTATTTTAGCATTCTATTTGCTTTGGGTTAGATGTATTTATTCAATATTTTGTACTAAATAGATCATTTTTCAATGATTGTGCTATAGATGTTATTGCTGCTCTTTGAGCTTTAGGATGAGTCAGAAATTAGGTTTTTTGCTATTTTGTTTCATGTTTGGATTTTTTTTGGTTTGTTCTAGTTGGTGCAATTAGATCTTATAACCTGATTTTTAGACAATATATTTTTATAAATAGTTTACCCTTCTTGGGAATTTTTGTGTCTTGTTGTTTGTTGTTTTTCATGGTCGTCATTGCTTCATCTATGGGTTAGGTAAACACACACACCACTCCTCATGACATATATGACAATAGCATCTCTTATTTCTTATTTTAATTTCTACATTTTTTTTCAAAATAAATCTTATGAGTTGAGAAAGATGGGGATGTTACATAGAGGCACTAAGAGTAGTTGATTTCCATGTTTCTTGCCCATAAAGTTTTATTTTATAATCTTAGTGTTATTTCCGGCTATTTTCTCTTTACTTGGTAAGTAGAAGGGTGGAACTAAGTACAAGATATTTTATCTTAGTTACAGTGGAAGGAAAAAACTTACTTTCTTATGGAATGTAGGAGAGTAGATGTATGTATAAGAGATTTTGTCTAAAGTTACAATGGAGGGACACAATGTACTTTCCTAAAATAGTGAATTCATATAAGATTTTTAAATTAGAAGAATGATGTAGCTTCAAATGGGTATCACATGTAGAGTGGCGATTTTCTCTAGAATATAATAGGGGAAGGAGGGTGATTCCAAAGAGAAGAGATTATCATACAAATACTCATTGCCATTCACATTCAAGTAGAGGGTACATTATATAGCAAATTAACAACTAACAACATCTTTGTCTCATATAAACACCTTTGAATTAGTAGCTAAGAATATTCTTAATATTCCTAATGGTCCTAAACACATAATATTCCAAAAGACACAATTCATTAACCTATAAATAAAAAACATTATTAGCTTATCTTTTATAAGCAATGACAATCTTGATCGCATAATATGGTCTTGTAACTTCTTGACCTTTTTGCTACTATGTTTAGGTATGGGTTTTACTTGTGCATCAATGATTCCTCCATGAAAATTCACTGTGTCCTCAAGGAGAAAATTGGGAAAGCTTTGCTGGAATTACATAATCTCTCCCCAGGTGGCTTTATTAGTAATTGAGTGTTCCCAATGGATTAGAGCTTTAATGATCCATTTGTCGTTAACCTTATGGTTTTTAGTGGCTAATTGTTGAGAAGGAACGTAATTTTATCCTACCCACAGCTTGTTGGAAGGGGGTGTTGATAGTTCGCATTAGATCAAGACTAAGATTAAGAACCAAAATGTGAAAGACCACGTTGACCTTAACCCTAGCAAAAAGTTACAAGTGGTGTGCCACGACACTCACCCTCTCAATAACTTGAAATGGTCCATAAAAATTATTGGGAAGCTTGTTGGATTTTTGGTTGGTAGTAGTGAATTATCACTAAGTTTGTAGCTTGATAAAGACCCAATCACCCACTAAAAACTCCTTGTCACATTTGTGTAGATCAATTTGGTTTCATTAAAATTTGACAAATCAACATTGGTGGATCCTTCAACATTTTAACACAAGGATTCTATACTCCTTAGTCCAACTTCTAATGAATCAACATTAATGGATTCATCAATTTGAAGAAGTGTTAGAGGAGGCATACCAGTTAATGCTGGAAATGGCGACACCCCAATTGAGTTGTTATGGCATGTAGTGTACCATAATTCATCTAATGGAAAGAGTGACACCCACTAGCGTAACCTTTAATTAGAAAAATAGGTTAGGCATGTTTCCAATCACCTATTTACCACTTCCATCTATCCATTGATTTGTGGGTGATAAGCACTACTATAATGATATTTGGTTCCTTGCAATGAGTGCAACCAAAATAATTCAGAGCAAATATGGCTTCAAAAGATTAGGGCTTGGTATGAAATAATGGTACGTGGGAAACCATGCAACCGTACAATGTCCTTCACGAAGTAACTTGTTAACTTCTCAATAATGATAGTTGGGGGAGGGCACATAAATGAGTATACTTTGATAATCAATCCACAATCACCCAATTTATTTATTTTTTACCAAATGACTCGTGCATACCTAGTATGAAATCCATGGAAAAATCTTCCTAAGCTAGATTTGGTTATGGTTGTAATGCTCCCATTAACAATCCCACCTCGAGTTTGGACTATAGACATATTGAACAACATCTAACATGTTGTTGAACATCATGATCCATACATGGATAATAGAATTTAGTTGATATCCGTTTTAACTTCTTTTTCCACACCTAAGTTCCCTCCTATCATTGAATCAAGATAAATATCTAGAATTTACCATTGCAAATAATTATTAGTTAGGCTTGAATTTGGCCTTTGTGAATTTCCAACCTATTTCTCTTTGTACCCCATTAGTGCCTTATACTTATCAATTAATACCAAAAAAGTCATAATTTCTAAATCTTGAGAGGAATTTTTTGTGCAAATCATCAATTAAGGGAATCAACAAAGAGGAAATTGAACAAAACTCACCAACAATGACTTCTGACCAATAAGAAATAGTGGCAGCAGTAGCGATTTCATTTCCAAACTTGCAGACTATTTTTAACTCAAATTCGAGGAACTTGGTGAGATAGAATTGGTGTTTAGGGGTTTAAATAATTTGGTTAATTAATTGATAGAGACTTTAGTGGTCCATTATGGCAATAATTCTCTTTCATAACAAGTATTAACACAATTTGTGGGTTGCACTGGTAATAGTGAGCATACAGGAATTAATCATTTTTTAATAGGCTATTAGGTGATTTTATTAGGAAAGAACAACATCGATTGCCACCAATGAAACATCGGTCTAAACACAAAAAGGAAGAAGAAATTTAGGCAACGCCAACACAGGGATCATGGTCACCGTGAACTTGAGGTGGTAAAATGGTTCTTAACTTGCCTATGTCCAAATAAAAAGCCCTTTTATTAGCAAATTGTTTATTAGGCTAGCCAAAGTTTCATAACCTTTGATAAAATGGCATTAGTAACTCATTATCCAAATAAATCCATGGATTGTTGTAATATTAGTTGGTATGACCAATTTAGCATGGTACTGATTTTGGTTAGGTCTACTCTAACACCTTCGATCATGACTATGTATCCCAAGTATTCAACCTAGTATTATTAAAAACACACTTAGACAATTTAGCATAGAACTATTTGGCCAATAAAATCTATATAATTATGGTTAAGTGTTAAGCATGGGCTTACTTAGTGAGGATATATATTAAAATATTATTAAAAAATAATAAGATAAACTTTCTAGGATAAGGTTGAAAAGGGTGGTCCATCATGGCTTGAAAGGTGGATTGGGCATCAAAAAGCTTAAAAGGCATTACGAGAAACTCATATTTCCCTTCATGAGTTTATGTAACACCCCCAATTTACGACTTAAAATCTTCCTTTTGTGAAAGCATTTGAAATACCCCAAAACCCTAATTTAGGGAAATCATGGACAAATAAGAAATTATTAGGAATATTAATTAAATAAACTATTTTATTAAAATAAGAGGGAATTAATTAAGGTGAATCTAGGAGAAATTAATAAATAATTTAAATAGGAAAATTTTGAGTATTTTGCTAATTAAAATGGAATTTAAGAAAATTCTTTCAAAATCCCTAAATTAACCTAAAAAGAGAATTTAATTATTATTTTAATATTTATAGTTTATTAAAAATCCCAAATTACCCAAATTATATTAATTAAGCCAACCACCTTTTTCCTTTCTTTTTCCTTTTTCTTTTCTCTTTTTCCCCTCTTTTTCCTTTTCTTTCCTTTCCTTCTCTTCCTTTTTTTCTCCTTATTTTCCCCGACCTGGGCCGGCCCGCTGGCCCAACTTCTCCCCTTCCCCTGCGCGGCCCAGCCCTCCCCGCGTCACTTCCCCTCTCCCGGTCGGTTCGGCCCTTTTTTTTCTTTCTTTCTTCTTTTCCCCTGAACCGCCGGTCCAGCCTCTCCAACTTCGTCTTCAACCTCCGGCGCACCTGCAACTCCCAAAATCAGCGCCGGAAATCCCGCCACCAACCACATGCCCACTCCGGCCATTCCTCCCCTCTCTTCCCCGTTGACTGACCTGCCATTTCGACAGGTCCATTCCTCCCCTCTCCTACGCGCCATTCCTCCTGCCCGACAAGTTATGGCCTATACACGTAGACCTGCGCCGACCCATTCTCACCGACCGGAGACCCATAACCCTTTCCCCTTTACTCTCCCACTCCTCTTTTTCATTTTCCCCTTCCAATTGAGCTATAAATAGCCCCGAAGGCTGCCATAATCGGGTTTTGATTTTGGAAACCCAGAAAATCAAAACGCGCGCCACCACCTGTTCAGCCCATTATTCCTCCACCGTCGGTCGTCGTCATCGCTCACCCCGACCACCAAAACGCTCCCTGCACCGCCCTCTACAAAACTGAGCCACCATCCTTCCTTGCCTTGCCCTGCACGAGCCACCCCGGCCATATGAAATCGCCTTCCCGAACAGCCCCATTCAACCTGTGCCGCCCCTCGTGCCGCCGGTTTCCGCCGATTCCACCGCCTGCAGCGCCGCCTCTACCCCCCAAAACAACCAGGGAAACTTGCCCTACCGCCCCACACCTCCATTTTCCCCTTCTTCCCTCTCCCCTAGCCTCCACATCCACCTCTCTCTCCCACCCTTATTGCTCCGCCGCCGCCCAGCCTAGGTGGTCTCCCAACTCCTTAACCCCTAAACTCTGTATATAAAAGCGTTAATGATTTTGATATTAATAGTAATATTATTAATTATTATTATTAGTGTTATTATTATTATTATTATTACTACTACTACTACTACTATTATTATTGTTATGTCCTAACTTTTATTCCGGAGAATTTCTAATTAATGGTATTGATTAAGACTACAACCTTGTTGTGTTGTTGTTGTTGTTGTTATTATTATTATTATTATTATTATTATTATTATTATTATTATTATCGCTATTATTATCCTTATTATTATTATTGCCACTACTATTATCATCATCATTGTTATCATTGTTGTTGTTATTATTATTATTATTATTATTATTATTATTATTATTATTATTATGTTTATTATTCTAACTATTATTATCATCGTTATTATCTTTATTATTATTATTATTATTATTATTTTTAGTATTCTTATTCTTATTAGTATTATTACCATTATTATTAATATTAATATTATTATTATTATTATTATTGATGTTACTATTATTATTATTACTACTCTGATTTCGATTATTAATATCATTATTACTATTATTATTATTATTATTAGTATTATTAATAATAATATTATTAGTAATATTGGAACCCTTACTTTAATACTATGAATATTACTAAGACTTACTTTGATTAGTAGTGGTTGGATTAACTATCTTGAGAATAATAATAACCCCCTGTTAATTATAAACTACTATTATTAATATTAGCCTTAGTATTAGACCATGATAGGGGTAAGATAGGAAATTATGGTAATTCCGGTAGAGGGAGATTACCTCATAGTATTTCTCTCTTATAGGTGAATCGAGTCAAAACCCCCAAGAGGCGTAGGAGCGTGCTCCAAGCCTGACGATGTTTAGGTAAGAGTGTAGCTAAGGCCACTTGTGTGTTACGTGTCTTCTTGCCTTGGATGTCCTGCATGATTATATGTCGTGTTTTACATGTTATTATCTTACCTATTTTATGTGTAGTGCAGCTTGGAACCGAGGTACGTCCATGTGATCTCTTCTGTTATGTATTAATATGGATATGCTACAAGTTGTGATGTGATATGATGTGACCTTTAGGACATGCATGCTAGAGTATTTGAGGTAGTGGGATGGGGGCATGAAAGAGAAAAATGAGAAAGTAAGATAACCAAGGGGAATTAAGTTGGCTAACGTAGGTAAGGATGACCTCAGTAATCTATGATCCACGAGTGGATGAGTGAAAGGGGAATTAAATAAAATGAAAGAGTGGGAGAAACTAAGGTATACATGAGAGTAGGAACGAAGTCAGAAAATAAAATCTATAGGGTCCCAAAAAATAATATTATCTTATAATCAGATAATAATTAACAAATTTTAATTATTCAACTACAGTTAGCAGCATATATAATCACTTCAAAGTCCAACCATACCACAAACAATCAAAGGAAAACAAACGAAAACAAATAGAAGAGAGAACACAAAATCATTAGTCAACAAGCATAGAAGCTTTAGAAGAATAAAAAACATAGTATAAAATCATCACGCCTATAAGATTTCACAATAAAAAAAATCCTAAAAGCTAAATCAAAATTACTTCATAAGAATCACCCAACCAACAAAGAAGCAAGAATCAATATACATTCAAATTATAAATAGAAGAATAGACAAACCCTAATTCAAAATTCAAATAAAACAACGAAAAATAAATATATGAACTGATTCTAAAGATAAATAAAACTTACAAATTAGATGGGCAGTGGTTGGGTGGTCAGAGTCAGTCAGACTCAAATTCCCGTCAAGGATCAACCGGCGCTAATGGATACATAGAAGATGTTGGAGGGAGAGGCACGAAGAAAACATGCTTGAATTCTCTTGAATCTGTCAAGTTCTTGTTCAAAGACGAATGACAGACTGAAGGCATATGTTTTTGCTGAAGAAAAAAGGGGTGGAGAAAATTAAACAAAGTGATGTGTTTCAATTGTTAGGAATAGAGAAGTTTTCAAAATAAAAATGTGTTTCGAGTGGATGTAGGGGCTCGAAACTAAGTCCACAGAGGTAGCCAGTGAAGTAGAGGGGGTCTAACCACCGAAGTACAATAACTTTTCTTCTACAATTTACCTGCATAATATATATATATATATATATATATATATATATATACAAAAATCACATGGGGTCAGGGACCCCATGTGCTCTACATTGGCTCCTTCAGTGCATGGGAGGAACTAGGGTTGCATGGAAATCTTAGGGTTTGGCATGGTAGAGATCGAAGGATTTGCATGGGGTGGTTAAGGTCCACATGGGGGCAAACCTTGTATATGGAAAGTTACTTTGGGACGTGGGGAAGGCAATGGAAGGTTTGTTTGAGTGACTGGAGGCTCGAGGTAAAAAAATAGTATGTAGGATAATATAAGGGTACATAGGGACCGACTAGGGTTTGGGAGGAAATCCTAATTTGAGAAGGTGGAAAAAGAAAGGGAAAATAATGAAATAATAAATGAGGGTAAGTAAGGTATGAGGGGAGAGTTAAATCTAAGAATCGTGACATGTGGGGTGCTCGAATTTTTTAGGTCGTGTGGGGTAGAGGAAGATGGGCCACATAGGCCCAAATTAGGATTTTTTTGGAGAAAACCCTAGGGAGGACTATGAATGGGTTTAATGGTATGAGGTGGTGGGCCTTGACCCATTTGAAATAGAATTGGGCTTCTAGTGTTTGTGATGGGATAAGAAAGGGACGTCGGGGCAGGTAGGAGGTGCCAGAGTCTCAAGATATGGGACGGGTCCCTCTTGGGAGGATAGAAGTAGAAGATGGGCGGCATGCATGTCAAGGGCTAAAGAAAATCATCGAATAAGACACAAATAAGACATTAATCATTTAAAGAGAAAGATTATTGAGCCGGGCTCAGATCGGTCCACCAGCGAATAATAGTGACTAGGAGCCGGGGTGCCCTAAAGACCGATCCACCGGCAAATAATAGTGGCCAGGAGCGTGTTGCCCTGCATGATTTTCGGTCCACCGGCTATAATAGTGGGGGATTCCATTCTCAACAAACCAAACGTAATAAAGCTAAGACATGGGAAATATACTACGTACTTACAGTGGAAAACCATGTGAGTCGGGGCCAGACCGGTCCACCAGCAAATAATAGTAGCCAGGAGCGTTTTGCCTTGGAGACCGGTCCACCGGCGAATAATAGTAGTCAGGAGCGTTCTGCCCTGTACGTATCTCCGATCCACCGGATATAATAGTGGGGTTCTCTCACTCACATGGATTAATAAAGAATATGCGTGAAAATGAGTATGTCGTTAAGAGATTCAAAGAACAAGTTTAACTGGAATGTAACCAGTCTCACTATCTGTATTATTATCTGTTGCCTATATGATCATGCACGTGTTGTGTACCTTATATGTTTGGCCTTTGTTATATGGTTACCGTATTCAGTACGTAGCGTACTGATCACCCGTTTCATGGGTGCTGCTCATTCCTATGAGCAGAAGACCCGTCTGAGTTTGTGCAGGTAGGGGTCGATGTCTTCGATGCCTACGATGCTTATGAGGCATCGGGCGGGGCTGATAGTTGAGCCTGGACCTAGCTTGGGGGTCGAGAGTGACTTGGCCGAATTCCATCATCGGTTTTGTTTTCCATGTATTATTATATTTTGTTTTATCCTGCTGTATGATGTTCTCTATCATTTGGTACCTTAAAACTGTACTTTTGGGATGTACCTTTTGATTTCCGTTCTCTGACTCTGTATGACTTGTGTTTTATTAATGAATCGTATTTGATGTTATTCTTGCTTAACCTTAGCACTTAGTACCAGGACGGTAAGAGTGAACCGATTTGGTACTAAGTGTGGCGGTAATGCCCCAGAGTTTACGATTTTATCTTTTTGCTTTCGTTAAAACCTTTTAATTAAACAAAATTTTTCTGTAGTAAATTTGGGGGTGTTACAACATTATTATAAGTCAGGTTTTCTTACCTTTATTATCATAAGTGATAAGGCTTAAAATAATTCATACCAAAAAATAAAGTAGATAAAAGATAATAGCATAGATAAAATTTACCGATACATATTCTCAATACAAATACAAAACTGGATATGAGATTCTAAAGGAAAATAGATTACAACAAAAATCAATACCCAAGGTTCAACATCAATTTGCCTTAATTCTTAAGACCATAAGTCCATTCCAAAAATGGAACCTCTTCCCAAGGACCCCACTTATACTTGTTGTTATTATAAACTTCATGTCACTTCATGGCATTCATATAGTCATCTACAAAAGTAGTATTAGTACAAATTTCTCATATTGAGTAAATCACAATACCTTATAAGAGGTATCATTCTCACATTACATATAATCAAATAATAAAATGAAAACATATTCAATCACAAAGCCCATTCCATAAACATATGATAATCATAGAATAATATATACAACATTAGAATATCATGTTCAACACCCAATCATAATTAACCAATTCACATAATCTCAAATTATACAATAGCCATATCCAAAACCCATAACCAAAACCAACTAATAAAATAAATTTTAAATACCAAGGTAGGGCATTGAGACAACTACCAAACTAATCTATCAAAACAAGTATCCCATAGAGGTAACTACCAAACCAAAACAATCCATTTTTATTCTTACATAATATTTACTTCCATTTTTAATTACTCAAGGGGGATACAATCAATCAAGGGACATTGAGGTTCTATTGAATAAAAGCAACACAATACCCTTACTCTAGAATATAGGGACATTATGATACACCTGGTCATACAAATGTACACAGGAAATACAATATTATCCAACCTTGGTCATCCAATCCTTAAGTATTGATACCCTTTATAGGGCTTCTAGATCAATAATAGAGTAGATTAAGACTTTACTAGGGCATAACAGCAACTAAAGCACCAAACTCAAATAAGGACTACACCTCATCTCAAGGATAGCTAATCCTAGAGAGCAACCCTTACCAAACTTGAGTTATTCCACTTTAAGTATTAATGATTTATGAAGTGATCACAATTATCTCATATTGCACAAAAATTCTCATTTCCATACTTAACTATTTTTCTTTATTTTTCCAATTATTCAAGAAAATCCTTAGGCCAATAGTCCAAGTTAAGGTTAAAATCAACACTAAAGTTATCCTATCAAAATTCTAATGACATCCTATATCCAACTATTCTCATTAGGTGCATTAGGTCAAAAATGGCCAAAACCCCCTCAAAACCCAAATTACACTTTTATTAACCAATTTTGTACTAAACATTATTAATATGAAAGTTTATCATGAAAAGTCTAAAAGATAATAATTTACCATATTTTAGTACGTAGGTAATTTATAAGATTTAGCAATTGACTATATTTTCCATTATATAGGCATTTAGCAACTTACATGTACAAATCTTAGCCATGCATTTCTAAAATTTCATATATTCCATGAAACACATACATTCATACTTTTAGCATGATACAATATTAAGATGACAATTATCATCATGGTGCACGTAATTAAATATTTCTACCCTAGAACATGTAAATAATAATTATTATGTTTTAACCCTAATCATGTGTGTATATTTTCATGTTATTTATATTCACTCTAGATACACATGTAATGATAATCATAGAATGCTTAACATAGGATAACATAATATTCTGGCAAGGTCAAAACATTAGCAAAATCCTAGACATGCATACGTTATCATTTAGCAAATTATACATGCACATCATTCATAAATAATGGTTATCTAAACGTACATACTAACTATTTAAGAGAATATTATCATCTTATCATGCATTTTATGAAATTTACATAATATTAGACCCCTAGAGTGATTCTAGATCTAAATAACCTATTATGCTCACACATAAATTATGTCGTCTCATAAGTGATTGGATTTACTTAAATCCAAGCTACGCAAAAGCACAAAATATGATCATTTCCACAATACCTCAAGGGTTTCCTAAGCAATCAACACCTAACAACACATATATTAGCATTTAATACATCATAATAACAACCAAAAATAACTAAAACTAGCTTATTGGTGTAGCAAAAGGGGGGACAGTGTCACTTGTTGTTGTTGTTAAGAAGGGGTGTTGGTGCTTGATGTAACAAAGATGGTTAGGTGAAAAACTGGCACATTATGAGTAGGATTATGTGCAAGGAAAAGATCAAAGGGCACGGTCATGCATGCAATGCGTGCGTAGGTTGAGGAAGAAGTGTGCACATGGGCTATACATGGGGAACTTGGATGTGCAAGAAGAAAGTGAGAAGAGAAGTTTATGGATTGTATGAGAAGCTATGCATACCTCATATGAGATCGACATGGCTAGGGTATGTGAGGGGTACACGAGTGTACGCCGGGGGAAAGAAAAGAAATGGTTTAAGGTGGTGATGGTTGGGTGATGTCGAGGGAAACTGATGGGGAGGTAATGCTTGTAGTTTATAGGGGGAAATGGTGGTGCTTGGTTCTTGTTGGTGGCTAGGTGATGTGATGATGGTGGGAAATGTTGGTTCAGCTGAGAACTAGAGTCAGGGAGGAGAATAAACGGAAGAAGATCACATACCAAGGACTTAGCTTTCATATGGATCAAAACACCAAATTAATGAGGGATGGAGAAGTTTAAATGGGTGATGTTTTGTGAATGGAGCAAGTCGAGCAAGACATACATGAGCAAAACATGGATGAGGAGAACACGAGACCAAGAGGACGTGAAGGAGAAAGGTGGCATGAAGAAGAAAATTATGCTAAAAAAAAGGAAAGCAGGAGACCAAAGATCTCAATAGGGTGGGTGCCATTCAGGAAAGCTGAATTGAGGAAAAATGTGTGGTTAGTAAAATTGGGGTTCCTTGGTAAAACAGATATGGGTCGGGATTTCAACTATAGTTAAAAATAATAACCCAAATTCTATCTAAATTTTATTGAAATTAAATGTATATCTATGATACCATGATAATATACATAAAAAATAATATATTCAATGCAAAAAATCCTATAATAATTATTATAAACTAATTACACATAATTTCTAGTTTTACAATTAGGATTTCTACAAATTAGGTATTACAATTTGAAAGGCTGATTTTGGGATATTGAGTGGATGGGTATTAATTTGTAAATTCCCACTCCTTAATTTTATTTTGGAAAAAAAAAATAGTGCCACCATGAAATTTATCTAACACCCCATCGATAGTTGGGATAAGGAATCAATTTAATGGTTATAACATTTAAGGCACAATAGTAGACATAAAATTGCCATCCTTCTTGCAAACCAAGAGCAATGGAGATGATAAAGCCATAGAGGAGGTGCAAATAATTTAGTTGTTGAATATTTTGACAATTTGTCTCTCAATCTCTTCTCTTTGGAAGTGAGGGTAGCGGTAGAGCTTGACATTTACAAGTTGGGCACGTTCTTAGAGGTTGATGTGGTGGTCTAGATAACGAAGGGGAGGTAGGATATTTGGAGTGAAAATACAGCTTGAAACTTGGTTATGATTGTTTGTATTCTTGAGTCAAGGTTTTGAAGGTGAAGCTTGTAACACCTCAAAATTTCCTAACCCTAATCTTTTGGTGTTTAGTCTTGCGATCCTCCCTTTACCTTTAACTAGTGCTTAATTACCAAAACATAACCCTCTTTTTCATTTTGACCCTTGAAAAAATAAAAATTGATTTTATCTAATTGACAATCAACCAAGCATTACCCTCAGTTGACCCACAAACAGTGTTGTAGAATTATCACCCAAGGAGTTCGATTGTCAACCAGAGTAGGCTGAGTATCACCATTATTATTATTTTCACTAAAATTAATTTCTATGTTCAATATTTTTATGTATTTTGGTTCCAAGAATAATTACACATATTTTCCTAATTTTTCATAATTTTTTGAAAGTATTTAATTATTTTTTTAATTTTTAACTCTTTATTGGAAATTCTACCTTACCTAAATTATTTTATTCATTTTTAACTTTATTTGGGGTGATGCCTTTGAAAAAATATCTCACTTACACCCCATGATCCCAATTAACCATATTTTTTGCCATAATATAATCCACTAACACACCCAAACAACTCTCTTATACACCATCTTCCTTCACACTCCATCTCTCCTTTGGCTTGCAAGCAACCCCAAATATGACTCTCTCTCTCTCTCTCTCTCTCTCTCTATATATATATATATATATATATATATATATATATATATATTCTATTATCAATGATGAGAGGGGCCTCATGCCACCTTGGTTTTTTTATTTTACACTTAGCTAATCTCTAAACTCTAACTTTTGTTCTCTCTTTTCTTCTTGTTATTGGGTTGCATTTATTCTTTGCTTCTATCGTTGTGTCGAACCCTTATCCTTATAATCTCCCTTTTCCTTTTTACTCTATCACTTTTAAAATATCAAGTATTAGTTGATTAGTGTTGCTTTTAAACAAAAGTGGATTAAGATTTATAGATTATAAAGTTTTTCATCTTATTCCTCAAAGTCTTTGTTTTCATGTCTAAGGGTTTATTCTTACCTCTTTTAAATTTTCTTTCAATTCTAAATTAGTATGCTATTCTTTTATCTAATTCTATGTTAGTTTTTTTTAGGTGATCTTAATGGTGATTAAGAGTAATTTTACCGAGAAACTAGTGTAGCCTTTATTAATAATGCATATCTCTAGTCTAGGGTTTTTATTAATGTGTGTCTTTGTATGCAAATCCATGTAAGCATGATTTTATGCTATAATTCATGCTTAGGATTTTATTTTAAATTATATTCATGTATTACTTGCAAGATCATGATTTGATGCTTTTATAATTTCATGTGATTTTTCATGTTTTAGAAATTTTTAGGTTGTCATAAAATCTCAAGCATGATGATGTATTTTTTGTTGGTTAATAAGTATATTATTATGTAGATTATCATGTATTTTAGTGTTATTAATGAAATTCTTGTGTGGGCTTGGATATTTAGTGATTTTGGACCACTAGGATATCTCAACCTCTTAGGATTTTGTGAAAATTACGTTGATTTAAATTAATTTAATTACATAACATGTAGGAGTTGAGGGCCATATTTTATGAATTTTGGTGAAAGTTGAAATTTGGGAGTTTAAGGTGATTCTCGGCCCTTAAGGGTATTTGAGTCAACTTAATTTTGTTTTTTTTAAATAAGTTTGTCATTGTATTCATTGAGTTTTTTTAAATTAAAATTTGATACATAATATGATAGAGTTTGACTAAGTGCGAATCAAGTTATGATAATAAGAAATTTTGAGGCGTATAGGTGAATTAGGGGCATTATGATTATTTGGGTGAAATATGAAAATTTGAGGTTGTATAAATGTTTATGGGTTTTAAATATGATAGGTGTGGTATGCAAAGTACTTGATATAAATTGAGGTAGCATAAGTATGACATTATAAGGAAAACAACTTAAGTCGAGAATAGTAATCGAGAGAGTAACATTGGTATTTTATATATAAAATATTGGAGTTAAGTCCTAATATTTGGATATAATGTTTATAATAATATATTGGGGTAATTTGGTAAATTGTAAAACCTTATAGAGGGAATTGTGGTTTAATTGTGAATTTGGGTTTTATGAGGGTGTTATGGTGTTTGCACATATATAATCTCCCCTATTATACATGTTATCCCTCCTTATGCCTCCTCATTAATTCATGTGGCATTTAAATTATTGTTGTGATTAACCATGGTGCACTTCTAGTTGTCTCTGTCAAATGCAATTATTGAAATGAATTTGTGATAATTGCTACTCTTTGTAATAAGATGATAAGTAGATTTATTATGTGACGAGACAATGGTAATAAAAGTGGAAGTATGATGACATTAAGTAAATCAAGTAATGCATTTTTTTTATGCTAAGTGTGGAATAGTTAAGTAATGAGACACTAATAGTTAAAGTGAAAGATCACCTGAGTCAAGATCAGGGTATTTCATCTATATCTTTTACCAGATTGTTGGGGTACCTATGTACTTCCTAGTTTTTATGATAACTAGAGTGTCCCTAGAGTATCTTATATTGTTTATTTCAATAGCTTATATGAGGGTATACATACTTAAGGACTAGAAGTTTAGTTTTGTGGCTCTCCGGTGTGTTTTACCATCAATATAAAAGTGTCATTGAGATCAACTATCTTTCTCCCATTTCCGAAAAAAAAAAGATGAGAGTTTATGATATAAATAGTTTTTTGATCTTAATGTGACTAAGAAATTGAAATATTATGATCACCTAATGTTAAACCCTAATTTGGTTTTCTTTAAGGCATCTTATATTATTTATGGGCATATAAGCATGTATATTATTTATCTTTTCATATGATCCTTGTATGGTATGCATACCATAACCTATTAATGTGTATTGTTACATTAATCATTTTAAAAGTATCGAGCATTCTTTTTATAGGTTTTGCTCATTTCCAAGCATGTGCCACCTCATTTTGTAAGTGATTGATGATTGATTCTTTTGATGTGAATATATGCGGTGAGTTCTTATTCAGGTTAGTATCAGCACTATTTATTAGGATATCTCTCTCCATCTCCAGACTATTATTTTTGTAATCTTGTATTATTGTGGGATCAAGCGATTTTCACATATGATCTCTAGGTAAAAATTTATTTTTAGCCTTATACCCAATAAAAATTAGATATAGAGACTACATTTTCTATATTGGATTCAGCGTAATACCCATTATTTTATTATTATTGCTTCCAAAAAAAGATGTATTTCAAGGCTACCATGAGTGGATTCACTAGGTGAGTGGATGCAATAGTAAGCAACATAGGATAAAGCATGGCAAAGTCATTTTAGTTTTTTTAGGATAATTGGGTTAAGATAAGAGGGTAGGGGTGGTTGTCCGGTTAAAAAAATGGGTCGACCTTTATATTTGAAGCTCATGGTTATGTTTTTGTGATATGTATAGACTTTCCCCAAGACTTTATAACCATTTTATGCTCAATACAAAAAAAAAAAAGATGGATGCACAAGTCTATAGTAAATTGGATGTACTCAATTGTAACGTAGACACCTTGACATACCACATCCAACTTCAACCTTTTGCCATTTCTAACAGTTACTATTAGAGCACATTTTATGTTTACAAGAAGGTTTTGGTAGGTAACATTTTGGTGACTGACATAGTTATGGGTGTTGTCGATGTCAACCAATGAGACATCCCATTTGTTGTTGATGACAATTATTCAGCAAAGGGTATATAGGTTAGTGGATCTAGATAGAACATGGAGAGAAATTTCTAGCTTGATGGTGTTGTCGTCCACCATTTGGCATGAATCTAGTGGGTGTTTGACCTCTCCATCTGGTTGGTGCTTATCTTATTTCAACAACAACATAAATGGTTGAGTTTAATAGCAATGGCTAGGCATAAATCTCTCGTTACAGTGAAAGCGCAACTCTTGGTCCCATTAAGCCTTTCACTCTACTCAAGAGAGACAATGAATGGGCATTTTAGGGGATTTGGATTGGGTGTTTGTTTTGTGGTGTGGAATAAGTGGGAGAGTGAATAGGGGTGGTTTTAGAGAAGTGGATTTGGATTAACCTTGTATGAGGTTGAATGATTAAAGGGAGCTAGTGTATCAAAGAGTTTTTCTTCAATGGTTTTTGGTTATTGTGATTTCTTTGGATTTCGATGTAGGTTTGAACTATTCCATCTATCTTTGAATTTAAGTTTTGAACCCATAAATGAAATAATTTAAAATAGCTTTAGCATACGTATTGGTTTCTTGATTGTAGATGTTTTCAAAGAGGGTTTGATATTCTTCAACAAAGCACTTGTGGGTTAGTTTGAATAGTATGACTTGGTGATTTTTGTAGGTGGATAGTATGAATCAATTTTCAATGGCTTGATTGTAGTTATTGGTTTTGGTGCAATCACAAGAACCAAGCTTAAGGTTGGTTTGGTTATGTAAACATTTGTTATATCTAGGCATTGTTCATCTAGAACTCCATATTATGACAAATATTGCTTTGCTTAGAATATATAATATATAAGGTTTGAGCCATCACCAGAATTTATTTCACACTCCAAAGTTTTGGTAATGTCATCTGTTCAAGCTTTGAGACAAAGGGCAATAGTTGAGGGTTGATTTGTGATGGGGTTTGTATTGGGTGGTGTTTGTTTGGGAGTGTGGGTTGATGGTGTTGCATTATTTGAGGAGCTAAGAAGGAGTTGAGAAACCTCAGCTAAAATTTCTTCGAGTTGGGTATTAAGTGTTTGGTTAACTTCATTAATGGAATCATGGTTTGTTGCATGGGTATCTCACAACTATTGGAGGGTGAATCTCGTGGAGCGGATGTGGTTAGCATAGGGTAAATTCTCTCAACAAGAGCACCAATTTATGAAAGTTCATCTGAGTACCACAATTAAGAATAGTCATTATGTCTATAATAGAATAGGGAAGGAAGGATGATTCTAGAGAAAAGATAGAAGAGACTATCATCCAAATGATCATTGCGATTCACACTCAAGCATATGTTACATTACATTATATAGCCAGCTAACCGCTAAGAAAATATTTGTCTCATATAAGCAAATGTCATTTAGCTGCTGGGAATATTCTCAATATGTCCAATGACTTTAAAATAGAAAATATACCAAAATATGGAATTCATTCTAGAAAGAGAATACACCAGTAGATTGTCTTTTATAGTCAATGACTACCTTAACTATGGGATCAATCCATGATATAGTCCCATAACTTGTTGGGCTTGTTGCTATAAAGTTTGGGCCTGGGCTTGACTTATGCATCGAAGATTGAGTAGCAGGTCTTTTTGGCTAGTCGTACACAATATGATCCAGCTTTAGAATGGCCTTGGTTACCTTTCCTACCAAATGTGATAAAATGACGTAAAGTGTAAGAAAATATTGATAAAGGAGAGGAGATATTCAAAAGCCCCTCTAGATAACTAGCTTGGATAAAGGTGTGATTAATGAGTCAAATAAGGAATCATAGGAAGATGATATATTACTTGGATGAGTAAATGGATATTCTCAGCAAACTGTAACAAGGCTTTAATTCTTCTAACACCCTAAAATTTTGTAAACAATTATTTTTCGATGTTTAACCTTTTATTCAAACTTAACCCTAAATCCTAAATTAATTCTTTTTGTTAATTCTTAAATCATAACCCAAACCATTTATTAAATAATTTTAACCTAATTATTTTCCTCCTTTTCTCTTTTTGTTCACCCTCACCCTAAATAGGTTATTTATTTTTTTTGTTTGGTTTCATTATTCAGAAATCCTAACCTAACCAAACTAAACCTAATCTGACCTCCACCCCTACCATCCATTCTCTACAAACCCTATCTCCATCTCACATGCCCCCTTATGCACACACAACAACTCTCCATTCCTCGTCCATTTTCTTTCACATACCACTGTTGCCCTACATAACTCTTTCTTGATCCTTTTCCTTTTCGTTTGACCCCAACCCAAAAAACCCATTGTTTATTTGTTTTTGTTTGCAGCAACCAACCACTTTAATCATCCCCTCTCAATTGAGCCATCACCACCACCTTCGCAACCATCGACCCCTGTGTACCCTTCTTTTCCTCACCTTGCAGAAATTTTTGAAAGTGCGGAGCTTGCGCATCTCATCTCCTCTAGTGGTCACCATTCATGCTCACCCCATCTCTAAGAGTGTTTTCATTATGCAACCTCACTGATCTCCCCAATTCCCACCATTTCTTCACCCAACAACCCCCTTCTTCTACCCCCTATCTTGGGCATTTTTGGTTTCTTAGTCTACCTCCACCACCTTTACCTATCTCGTGCATGAATACAAACCAAGCAGCAAGGGAGCTTTGCTCAGCTATGACCCTACTCTCATTCCTTTAATTTCTTTCGTCGTCCTCAAGCTTCATCTCCATCGAACTCCTATTCTCCCTCTTCCTCTTGGTTTGTTGCCTTTATCCATTCCCCATCCGCCTAGAGCTTCACACCACCTCCCTATGCACGCTCCATTTTTGCCAGAAATCACAACCACCACCATTCCTTAGCAATCAATCCAACTCCACACCATTCACAACCAAGCCTACTGTTGCATGCAACCCTCATGCTGCCCACCACCTTACTCTACAAATGGATCACATTTTTCCAACCCTCTTGTATGAAAGCTTTGCATATCGCTTTCGTGCAATTTGCATCTCTCAAGATCCCTAGCCCATGTAGTGTGGATCTTTCTTGTTTTGTTTGAAGCCAACAATGGGGTAGTGCATTGGTAATTTTGTTGAGTTCTATCAATGCCATTTTGTTATTATATGAGATATATTATAATATGTGTATTGCTTGGTTTTATTTTAGGTTGCTTATATTTTTTTATTTAGCTAGAATTAAGGTTACATATATGCCTTACTAAAATATTAAAAATTACATGATAGCATATTAAGGTTTCGATGTGCTAATTTGCAATTATTGTCCTAAGCTTGTCTTGTTATGCTATAATTATTTTCTAAGCATGCTTACATGAAGTTATGTATAAGGGAGCATGTTAAATTGTTTATAGTATTACAGGTATGAAAGCAAGCTAGAATATGTTTAAAGACATAGATAAATTATGCATGATGTATACGTATAATATGATAGGTTGAGCATATTTAGGTAAATCTTTACATGATTATTATCATTTGTATACCCTTGGATTTATTCAGTCTTTTAAGTGTACCATGTTTATTTCATCCCAATATGTATGCCTAACCTTTATTATATCGTGTTAAGTATGGAGATATGTGATTTATAATGAACTAGATATAGATGTTAGGGTTTTTTATGCTTAATCGTGTATAAGGGAAAAATGGTCATTTATCATGCATTGTAATTTTTTTAAATGCTAAAATGTTTCAATTAGCATATTTCAGCCTTTTAATGATAAATTATTAAATAAAATGATATTAGCATCTAAGATGGATGGTAATTATCACATCAATGGCATTTTGATCATTTATGACCTAATGTACCTAATCATGAATAATTTGTTATAGGATGGCCTTAGTGTTGACTTTGACTTTTGTTTGACCATTAATGAAATGCCCCAAAAATATTTATTTTAGGAAATGTAATTAAATAGGGATTTATTAGTGAATTAATTTAATTATTTATTTTATATAGAATGAGAAGAATTTATTTAGGGCATATTAATTAGAATTTATAAATATTTTTATAAGGAAAATTTTGGACTTTTTGCTAATTATAAAGGAATTTAGGAAAAATATTTTAAAAACCCTAAATTAGCCTAAAAAGGAAATTTAATATAATTTTTTTTAAATATTTATTCTAAATACCCAAAATATTCTAATTAATTTAAACCCAAACCACTTAAATTTTCCTTTTTCCTTTTTCCTTTTGCTTTTTCTTCCCTCCTTTTTCTTTCTTTTCTTTCTTTTTCTTTCTTTCATTCTTTTTCTTTTTTTTCCTGGCCGGATTGGGCCTGGACGCGGCCCAAATCCTCTTTCCTTTCTTCTTTCCTTCTGCGGCCCAGCGTTGCTCCTTCTTTTCTTCCTTATTCGGAAGCTGCGTTTTGTTCGTTATTGCCCTGGGATGCCGCATTCCATTAACGAAAATTTAATCCTAGCCGACCGGCCCGGTTCCTCCCCTTTTTTTCCTTTCTTTTTCCCTCGACCGCCTAGCTCACCTTCTTCTTCTTCCTCCTTCCTCCGGCGTCGTCCACCTATAGCTTCGAGGGCCGAAAATGGCGCTGCCGGCCACGCATGACGTGACCGGCCTTGCTCCCTCTCTTTCTATTCCCCTCGACGCACACTCCAGTATGAACTGCCCCACTTCCCTTTTCTCCCGCACGATCTCCCCATTTTCCCTCATGAAGGTCAGGCATGATTTGAAATCATGCTGACTGATCAACGCCACTTTTACCCCAATAACTCACCGGCATTCACCTCCTACCAACCTCCAGAGCTCGACCCTACCCTCTAACACTATAAATATCCCTCGTATAGTATGATTTCAAGAATTTTTTTTCGAAACCCTAAGTACAAACCTGTGCGCCACCGTGACTTCAGACGCACCATCCTTCGCCGTTAGCCAACCTTGTCGCCACCTCTGCCTCCCAAACTCTTCCCTGCAGCTCACTCTAGTTAACTAAACTATCCACCTCCTTCGATTCTTCTCGCACGAGCCACCATAGCCGTGCGAAGTTCCCTGTCCCTCTCACAAAAATTTTACCCCGCAACCTTTAAACCGTTGTCTACCACCACATCCGCCACTTCAACTGCCTTCTGCACCACTCAAAAACTTCTACTAATTCTCCTCCACCGAACCATAACCTTATTTTCTCTTTTTCCCTTCTCTTTCCCTCTTTTTCTTCATCTTTTTCCTTTTTAGACTTCTTTTCTAGCCACTGCCATGCACCACCGCCGGTGCCACCCATCCCCGCCAACTCAAGGTGAAACCCTAGACCTTCTCAGCCCTTCTTTTCTATTTATTATAATTTATTTTGTTTTTATTTCAATTTTTAGTATTTATTCAAATATAATCATTATTATTATTGTTGTTATTAGATGTAATATTATTGATAAATTTTGTTGGCAGGGTGGAGATTATTCTTGAGTTAATTAGATTGTTAGTTTTGAATTTTAGGAATTTATTTGATTTATTATAAGTTTATTATAATTATTAATACTATTATTATTATTATTATTAGTATAATTATTTTATTATTAATGTTAATTATATTAGGGGGTCGAGACCTTAAATTTTAATTAGGTCTCGCACCCTTGTATTTTTATTACTATTATTAATATTTTTACTATTATTACTATTAATATTATTATTATCTTTATTTATCTTTATTAATTTTTGTATTATAAGTATTATATGTTATTAATATTATTATTACTATTATTGAATAGTAATTTTATTATTTCGAGTAGGTTCGAAAGCCCACCTTGTAATTTTAGGGTTATATTATTATTATTATTATTATTATTATTATTTCTACTAATATTATTATTATTATTATTATTATTATTATTATTATTATCTTTATCAACATTATTTTGGTGAAAGGTAGAAACCCTTATATCGCCATTCATTTTAAATTACATTAGTATTTTATTAGTATTTTTAGTAGTATTTTGTATAGTTAATTCTAGTATAGTATTATTTTAATTAAAAAACCAAGTCTTAGGATAAGTTAGTATCTAATAGTATTTTTAGGAGGGAACCTAATTCTAGTATTTTTTTTTCCCATAATAGGTGAGCCCAGTCAAAGCCCTCAAGTGGTATAGGAGCGTGCTCCAAGACCGGTGACATTTTAGGTAAGGGGTGCTAAGGTCATATATGTAATATGTGATTTATATGCCATGCATGCCATGTGATATGATTTATTGTGTATTTCATGTGTATATTGTATAACTATTATGAATGTAGCATGATATGGAAGTTGAGGTGTGTTTTGTGTAAATAATTGTGGCATGAGAATGATGTGTATAAATGTGTTATTATTATGGTATGATGTGGCCTTGAGACATGCATGATGGGGTTTTTCATGGACTTGCATGATGTTAAGGTTTTGCATAGAGTTGCATGGAGTTAGGGTTTTGCATGGATTTGCATGGTGTTAGGGTTTTGCATGGAGTAGTGGTTGCATGGTGGTATTAATGGTTGCATGGTGGTATTAATGTTGCATGGTGGCATTAGGGTTTGCATGATGGAGCTAGGGTTTTGCATGGGAGTTAGGGTTTACGTGGAGTTAGGGTTTGCATGGGTGTTAGGGGATGTTATGATTAACTATAGTGGTGGTGGTTAACTAAGGTTGGAGTGGTTAACCCGAGTCGAAGAGTAAGCATAGTAGGAGTCTGACTTGCATGTCTTGGTATTGATCTCCGAATAAGATGCTTAAAATATTAATTACGTAAAGTGGAATATGTTGAGTCGGGCCCAGACCAATCCACCGGCATAATAGTGGTCAGGTACTGTGGTAGCTTGGAGATCGATCCACCAGTGTATAATAGTGGTGGGTATGTTACCCTAGTGACCGATCCACCGGCTAAAATAGTGGGGGATCTCAAGCTCAACCAACCAAACTATATATGTTGTTAAGATGTGGGAAGACACTAATGACTTACAGTGGAACACCGTGCGAGAAGGGGCCAGATCGTTCACCAGCATATAATAATGGTAGGGCATATATCCTAAGTGACCGATCCACCGGCTATAATAGTAGCCAGGAGCCAAAGTGTCCTGGAGATCGATCCACCGATAAAAATAGTGGGGTTCCCGTACTCGTATGGACTTAATAAAGATCATGGTATGAAAATAAATTCGATAAAGGCTTGATGAAGTAAATAATTTGATCCGTATTGAATCATGACATTTCACCTGAGCATTTATTTTATCTTGTGCTATTATGATTGAATTCTATACCCTTTATTATTATGCATTGGTTGTGTGAATTACGTATGCTGGCCTTAGTGCTCGGTTACCTTATTCAGTACGTAGTGTACTAATCACCCGTTTTATGGGTGCTGCTCACAGCTCATTCCCATGAGCAGAAGGCCCATTTGACTTGTTGCAGGTAGGAGATGCTTATTTCGATGTTATCGATGCCTATGGGACATCAGAAGGGGCCAAGTGATTGTGGGCTGGATTGGGTCCTGAAGTGGCGTGGTCGTTTTCCTTTTTAGATTATTATTCATGTTTCCCTTTTTATTATGTTTGAGTTACAGAAATAATTTTATTAATGTTGTTTATTTATTATCTGAAAAACAGTAGCTAGTGTTTCGAATTATATAAAGACTTACGCATACTCTGATTTTCATTTTTATAAATTTGGATTATTAATGATGTTATTGATAGTATTTTCTTAGCCTTAGCACTTGGTACCGGAACGGTAGGAGTGAACCGGTCTGGTACTAAGTGTAGCGGTAGCATCCCCAAAAATTTACAGTTTTAATTTATAAGTATTGTTTTTTTTTAATGTGTAAATTTTGGGGGTGTTACAATTGACCTTAATGTTAACTTAAAAAATTGGAAATGAGGAAAAGTAGCTAAGGAAATTGGAATTATTTGTGCCTTATGTGATATATGTGATCACCTAATTATATATTAATATCTAAAGTGAAAGAGCTTGAGATGAAGAACAAAGATTATTTAGAGGTACCTATTCTAAAGATGTGATTTAGACTTTATCCCACGGCTTGGTTTAGATTTTTAGTGGTGTGCTTTAGTGGTCTAGTCAGGCCCTACATCTAACTCTACTTATCTTTTCAGACTTATTAGGAGATATGCATACTTATGTATTAATTATCCTTATTGGTAGAATATTATAATTTATTTATGTGCCAATACGACTGGAGTACCTTAGTGTCCTTGGTTTGATAGCCGATAGGATATTCTGTTATCTTCATACACTGGTATGACCAAAATACCTTAGTGTATCCTAGTTGGTATGATCTCCCCTAAAATGAGTAAGTAAATAAAATGGAATCAATTATTATTGATTTGTTATGATATTGGATTGGTGAGTTGGTAGTTGCCTTTATGTCCTATTTGTGATTGGTAGTTGCATTCATGTCCTAACTTTGGAGTTTTATAATTTATTATTATGGTCTTTTGAGATTTATAAGATAAAAGGTGATTATTATAGAAAATGATTAAGTATAATGGTATGATTAGAATGTGCCATGGCAATGTATATATTTATCCTATTGTTATCATCTATATGATTCGATACATTTATGTTATGTTTCAAATGTGATACATTCTACGCGCTCCATGTAATATTTGCATTTTTGTACTATATAGTAGTTTACTCAGTATCGTTGTATTAATGAATTTTGTTTTATAGTCACATGCCTATTCAATAGACAGTTGTAACTTTGTAAGATAGCGTGTGAGTTCATCTTAACAGCTAGTTTTTTTGAGGTTGAGAGTTATGATTATTCAATATCTCTGATCAAGTAACTTTTGATCTAAATGTCCCTAAACTCTTGTGTTCCTTCTATATTTCTTTTCATTTGACTTTTATGACCATCGTTTGACCTTGTATTATTGTAACAATGTTATTGTAATGTAATTTTTATTTTGTTCTTGTGGTTGTTGTTATTAATTTAACAAAGTAATATTTTAACCTTAACATACGGTATAAGAATGGTAGAGGAGACCAAATATATACTAAGTGTGAAGGTAACACCCTACGCTTTTAATGTTTTAGCTTCCGTAATTAATTCTTTAAAATATAAATTTTAAATGCTAAAGATGAGGTTATTACAAGAGGTATGTAAAATCAAATATTTATAGCCATTCAATTTATTTTTTTAAATATCTGCTTCATGTCCTTTAGACTGGATATCCGAATCTCAAATATCCAAAAAAATACAAATTAGATATGAAGCATGTTTAGACCAAATTTGGATATATTCAATATCTATATAAAAATACTATTTTATCAATTTTACTAACTTTTGCAAGAAATTTTTTATAAATAATTATTATATATCAATTAATATTCATATTTATATTCATATAAGTGACTTATTTTACCTAAATAAGTATCAAAATATTATTACAAAAGTTTGAATTTCAAAAATAAAATAAAATAAAAACTTAAAACTACAAAACATAATATTATGATATATTTTTAAAATAATCAATGAAATATCAAAAAAAAAATTAAATCGGATATACTAAATGTCGAATATCTCTATAACTAAAACTAAATTTAATATCCCAAATATCATATCAAATCTTTCATATACCGAATCGAATTTTTGAATAACGAATTTTTTACGAGGCCCTACTTTCCACTAGCTTTGCTAAACATAAAAGAAGACCCAGAATATTATTCTTCAGCAACATGTGCTGAGTTTGAAGTCTCCATACCTGATAATTTTATGGATGCAATTTTCCAATTATTTGAATAGATGCTAATTTCTTGACGCATTAAACAACTAATTTAACATTGGCCAAATGAGGTGTTCATCCAGCAATTAACTCTTAGGATCTAGGTTTCTAAAGATTTCAAGTTCCAGTCCGTGGCGTAATATATAAGCCAACATGATGTTCAATTTTAATATGCAATATCTCCACCATTTTACAATATAAGATTCCCATAAGGTGAATTTTAACCCCTAATTACCTCCCAAATTATAATAAATAGAAATATAAAAATATAATTACTGCATTCATATTTAAATATATTTTATAATATTTAAAATATTTTTCCCCAATATATATTAAAATATAATAATTAAATTTTATCTTAACATATTATAAAACAGAGGAAGTACCGGGGGGCTTGAACTTCAGCAGTATCGCGCCACACAAAGATAGAGCTATAAACGATTTAAGCATGTCTCCACTTTGAACTTACACGGTACAATCCTCATTAAAGAGAAATATACAATCACAAGGATAATTCATATTTGGGAAACTCCATGCTTGAATTCGAGCATACGAATACATACAGAAAGGCAGACAGCATAAGTAATTAATTTATAGCTCCATGTCTTTATATCATCGTAGAACAGGCAAGTCAGCATACAATGAATTTGAGGGATCACGATCACCCAGATTTGAATAGCAAGACGGCCTTTTGGTCCAAATAGAAGTAGATAAAGTGGTTTGTTTCATGAGTCACATAGGAACCTGCACCAGAAACCAAGAGATAGAGATGGTTGCTGTTAGATCAACTTGCAATTCATCTTTTTACTGCTACTGGGCACACATCTCGCAACGATTGCATGGATCTAACAAATGCACTATAAAGAACAAAATATCCACAGAAACGGCTGTGTTTTTTTTTTTCCCTCATTTTATGTTCCTTAGTTTTTTGCCTTCTATTTCGGTAACATTCGAGCAAAAAGACCGTGTCGGATACAAATCCATTGGCGACAAGTAGTACTTCCAGAGTTCCAGTATGCCCCTTGACTCTTAAGGTAAAATGGAAAGTTTTTCCATTAATAAGGATGGACCTAGAAGGCAAACTTCTTACGAACCAACTCCCTCATTCCCTTCCCCGCCCCCCCCCCCCCAAGGCAAGCGGATATTTACACATTGCAGACAGCCGCTCCATACTGTCAACTCATCAAGCGAGTGAGAAAGAGGGAAAAATTATGATCGGACAAAACGACTTCAAATAAATCCTCGTTTCTTTAAGAAAAAGCAACCTTCTAAATATCTGAGACATGACACATCGAAGAACGACCCCCACTGCGGGCGAGGGTATCAGAAATTCATAAATACCATCAGCAAACACAAAAAGCCAATACCAGCAACGTGACAAACAACTGACGTATTCTCGGACATATGGCATCTTTCAACTCAGATTTATCAATAGGAAAGTCCATGAAACCCAGCTGTCTTACACAGGGAAGTACGTGGGAGCTACGATAATTGAAAATGATGTAAGCATGGCATAAAAGGATAGCTATTAAAGAAAGATCCATCACAAACAGGGCCTACGACAGTGTGTGTGTGTGTGAGAGAGAGAGAGAGAGAACACAGATACATGCAGAACCTGAGAGGTTCCTAGCTGTGTTATCTGAACAAAATGTTATTGCAAACAGCAAACAAGGCCTAAAGCTCGTTCTAACAGGTTACGCGTAGGGATGGATATAAGATTTTCATCTAGGGGGTATAATTCAATAGATATGTCACTACGTATTACTATTAATAATTGTTTGAACTAATTCCAATGAAAAAAATTCTGAAATCATTGAAAAAAGTTATAAGTAAATTTGAAAAATATCATATCCATAGAAGTTGTATATGTTAATGAATAATATGTACATTCGAATTCACATACACCACAGTATAAATCGAACTAAAAGAACATATTGAAAGTTATCAAAGTATAGATTGAATAATAGTTGTAAATTAAATTAAATAATAAATGAGATAAAGATAATATAATAATGATGACGATATTGTCTTGTGATTTAGCGAGATTTTGACATAGGACATCATATTTTCTGATAAACTGAATTACGATTAATATAACCTACAGTAATTGAAAGCGGAGTAAAACTAGAGTAGCTAAAGTATGAGGAGGAAAGAGAACATGAAAAATTTGGAAATATGGATATGGTAAGATGTTGGAGAAGCAATAGAAAATGAAAACAAAAAGGAATATGTGCACATCCAGGGAACCAAACTCTGCACTCAGAAAGATATAATGGATACCGGGCCACAATGTCAAGTGAGTTCTCTCTAGATTTATATGCGAATCAATACCCACATATAGCATTCAACATTTGCGGACAGGGGTGAAGCTGCTCCCTCGACCTCTATGTCAATCCACCTATGGTTGCAGGAATCCACACCCGATTTATTCCCACAAGACAGACATGGCTGACTACTGGAGGGTGCCCCCTCGACCTCTATGTCAATCCACCTATGGCTGCAGGAACCCACACCCGATTTATTCCCACAAGACAAACATAGCTGACTACTGGAGGGTGTAACCACTCAATTATAGAATTAAGCTATTCCACAATAATATGTGCTTATTCAAATAAAATAAAATATAACAACAATCAAACCAAATTGGTAAGCAAAATAGTCGTAGTGTACAAATAACAAGTTCTATGCATCATATACATCTGACATAAGCTTTCAACCTTTACTCACCAAGTGTTCACAATCCTACTACAATACTACAGCATCTTAGAAGAATAGATCAAAGCACTGACAACTAGGACTATAAATGAGTTGAGTCATGGTTCTCTAAAAGCTTGGTTCAGTCCATTTATTTAGTTAAATGAGCCGAACCCCAAAAATGTCAACTCGGCTCATTTATAGTCTAGGCTCATGAACAAGGTTCATTAAAAGCTCGGTTTGATTATTTTATTTAGTTAAACAAACCGAGTCTGAATCCGGGTAAGTTCGACTTAGCTCAATTCATTTACAGCTCTACCAACGAGTACTACAAAGCATAATTATACAAGAAAGAACAAATTATTCTGATAAAGAATCATATACATGAGTTGGACCATGCTGCAGGTTCGGTTATTACAAAGAAGAGCACAAAAATACCCCATCAGATGACAAATAAGCAGAAAGCAAACAAGGAATGCTTCTATTCAACAAATAAATAAACCTCAGAAAGCAGGTATACAAATAACACTTTACGATATGTAATATTTGTCTAAGCAGAAATACAACTATAATTGTGATTGAACAAATCAAGACACACAACTAATCTGCAAAAAAGCTGAAAAAGTTCCTCAAGGAAAAAAAAAATCTTTTCAATTTTTCCATATGCCACTATTATAGAGAAGGAAGCTATCTTCTGGTCTTAAGTACCCTGATTAAGTTTTTCCTAGCTGCATTGATGATTGATCACCTTCACTCATCAGGAAAGCTAGGCGCAAGCAAGACAGCAAGTGTAGGCCTGACCTAATCTTTAAAGAATCATAGTCCCAAAGCATCTACTCTTCCTAAGAGAGGCACAATAAGAAACAAAAAGAAGAGAAGAGAAAAGAAAACACTACAGTGATGTTACTGATTGAGAAGGGAGAAGACCCCAAATGATATGAACCTCATCCGGTGTTTCGTACTCATCACACCAAAGATGTCCCACCCAAAGATTCATACTCGTCACGCCAAATAAATCACACCCGAAATTCCAAGACATACTCATCCAGAACCAGTCAATATGGATCTTAGAGGCATACTCACCCAAGGATCCCAGACATATTTGTCCAGAAAAGACTCTAACTCCACCCAAAAGCTGACTCAAGAGTAGAGGGTTGACCCCCATATAAATTGTCCAAATACCCTCTTAAAAAACCTATGTGGAATGCATCACCAAAGCCCTTAGTCATTGAATGCCCCTATAAACATCCTTTTTAATCATAAATTCCAATCCATGTATCACTGTAGTTTGGCTCATCTCTATTTGGTAAATTAATTGTTGAACTGGAGATAAAATGAAGTTAGCACGTTGGCATTTTATGATATGTGTTAAGTCTTATTTATTATCTAAAGAATCATTTACTATAACTATAAATTGCGATTTAAGGTAGGCCTATTTATTTATTTATTATGTGTTATCTTGAATAATGTAAAATTTACGAAATTTTCCAACAAATAATGTCACATCAGGTGAAATGCCTTAATAGGCTAAAAGATTAAACTTTTTGTGTGCTCTTATAAGCAAGAAATTGCTCAAGTAACAGCCTACGATAAAGACACTGTTCAAGATACAAGGAGGTCAGATTGAGAACTACATTGACTTGATGATAAACAAGAAACAATCAGTATCAAATCAAAAGCAGCACAAATGATGCATGGTTAGTTGGCGATTTTGCAAGTGTCAACATAGTTGAACAACCTGATTGCCTATCACTAAAAATTGAAAGTCGATTGCCTTTGTTCATATTACTAGAACTATGTAAGGGCGATAAGAATGGAAAGCAGAGAGAATGATAAATTAGTTCATTTGTGTTGATAACCGTTAAGGTGAGTGCGGGAAATGATATCCTATGTGAGGTAGAGGTAGTTAATATTTGATATGGGATTTGATAATTGATATTATTAGTGCAGCTATGGTACGTTGGTGACTTGGTGGTGTTGGAATGTTGATGAAAGATGATAAGTGGATTGGTGTTTTTGATTTTTTATATGAACCAAAGCTGGACACTGATACCAAATCAATGTAGGGTTGAAAAAACGACAAGGGGAATATTGAAGAACGAAGAAGCAATAAGGATGAGGAGAATGACTAGACTGCTAGGAGAAGAATTAGAGGAAAAAACAGCCTACGAAGAAGATTAAAATTAGAGACAATAATCTCCATGAATATTATTAAATTTATTTAGAGAGAATAATCTCCATCAATATTATTCAATTCATTCAAGTCTGAGAATTACAGGAGTAAGAGGGTCAAACATATAGACCCACATGTATAATAACTCAGAATAGGAAATTTTCTTAAACACACAATACAATATCTTCTATTAAGATATCCAACTATATTATAATTTGAGAGGAGTAAGAAAAATCCTTAGAATTTATCTTTCTTTAAATAATTGATCTTTATTTTCTTTTTTACCTTTTCTTTTATTTCACACAAACATTGGGTATTCGAAGTCCACCAATGACGTTTTTATATTGTATTAAGTTATAAAGTTGGGTGCTATATTATTTTAGACAAATAGTTTCACATTCTCTGTATATGATAAAATAACATATATGTTTTATAAGTGTAATCGTCATTAAAATACAACAGCTCATTTACAATAAAAAAAGATTCGTTATATCATTAGAATTATTTTTGTGTGTGTGTGTGTGTGTGTTATCAATGGGCTGCTAAACTAGTTATATATCACTACACTAACGATATTTTCCAAGATATTTTATCATAAAAACATATTATCCTAGAATATTTTCTAAATAAAATAAAAGCATATCAAATCCCCTATCAAACAGTAACTCTAAATCTAAAGTAAATATTTTGATCCTACATCAGCTCAACAGTCCTGCCTCATTTGGTGTTGATGGTTGCATGCATTTAGCACATCCACTGCAGCCTAAACAAAACAAAAGAATACGTACTCTCTGCAATAAAAGAGCTTGAATTGAATCTAAAAATCAATGCTAATTACCGCCATTTTGGGGAGTTTAGAACAATAACTGTTCAGGATTTACTTGGGTTCATCACTCACATAGCCCAAGGAAGGTAAGTTCTTTATGTTTTCTCTTATCAAACAATCACTCCCGAAATCCTGAACAGAAAATCATAACAAGACTAGTGTTGCCACCATAAGGACTGTGAAAAAGAAAACTCCTTCAAGACTTCACTGGGTCATATTCTCTCTATAACTTAGACGAATTATTCTTCTATTTCCCATTTTTCCAATGAATTTGCCTATGTGGCTCAGTGATGCACTAGCATCACCCACCTTGTAGATTTATGTGATGACAGTTGCCTACTGGCGACTTGTAAGATATGTGATCTGGGCCTATGTCACTGTGATAATAATGGAACAGAAAGGATCATACAACTACAGCTCCCTTTTATCCAAGATTATAAAGACGAGAAGAAAGTGACATGAAAGACATTGTTGTGTTAAGCAAGTTACCCTGCACAATCTCTTACATAGTGTGCTTCCTAAGGGTCCAAAATGCAATCAGGCTAAAAATCGTTGATCCTCTAGATTTGCCTTTTAGACATTGCCACAAAGAGAGACTTGCGTAAGAATTTCTTTAGTGATGAACAACTCTGGTCAATTACGATCAGCTTATATCTACAATACTATCCAACTATCTAACACGGACGAATGAGAGACATAAAAGCTTCATCATCAACTAGTTTCTGTGATGAAGGCCAGATATATCTATTTCCTGGATCTGGCATAAACTTTGGGAGACATATAGGCACCCAAAATATGGTGTTACATGATAATCTGAAGAAAACGATAGCCACTCAGCTGAAGAGGAGAAAACTCGCTCACATGTTGCAACAAGACTGAATGAACTTCGGCGACATGTCTCACACATAAACAAGCAATCAAACAAAAGAAAAAAAAAAGAAAAGGAACTTGAGGCTGATGCAACTTGCAATGTACAGCAAATTCTAAGTGTTAAGAGAATAACAAATTCAAAATATTCGGAGAGAGGAGGTTACCGAAATTGCGACCAACAATGCAGTGCCAAGTAGGGCCGTGCTTCTTATCAAATTCCTTCTTTATACTCTCGGCTACATCTTTCTCCACATTGTTTTTCTCAAATGCCTGAGCATCATCATCACATCACATCACATTCTCATTTCAAGTAGCAAAACTCTACACTTAATGAGGAGACAGAAACTAAAATTCGGTATACTAGCAATCACAAAGAATGAAAAGAAATTTGTACTCAGTTCAATGTAATTTCAGGCAATCAACGGAGATCCACAACATAGTTGGGTATAATAACCAGAATCATAGCGCATACGATAAATCTTGCGTAAATTCGTAGCATAAGATTATAAAGAAAGAGGAGAAGTGGAGAAATTACAGTGATGGCAATATCCACAGCTTCTTTTTGCATATCCTCACCCATATCGGCGCTCTTGACAATGACACGTCTATCACCCGAGGCCGATGAAGATTTCCGATCGTCAGAGGAGGGCTTGGAGACGACTGCTCCGGCCATGCTTTTCTTCAAATCGTCACTCATCTTCTACTCTGAACTATTCCAAGCTTCAAATCTCTTGTCCTGATTTTTGTCTCGGAGCTTCAATTTTTGAATACTGCACTGTGCGAAGCTTTCACTGAGAAGAAAGAAGCAGCGGACAAATGATTAGAGGCTACTCTCTCCCTCTTTCCTTCTGCACACGGCATCCGTTTCAATTTACTTTGAAATGGACTGATATTGGCTGGTGGTGGTGAGTCTGGTCACCGCCTGCCTCGTTTTATTTTCCACGATTACAATGAGATGAAAAAGAGTCGTTTCTCGTCTTTCTGGTCTTTTCTTTTCTTTTTTTCGCCTCCTGCGGTAGAATTCAAGACGGGTCTATTTTTGTTCATTTTTATGAATAATAAACATTGCTGGTCACATTATTGGTAAAAAAAATTATGAGCCATTTTTCCGTTGTTATCAAAACTTATTTGGCCCGGCATGTCTTGATGATAATAATAAGAAGAACAATAATTATTAATATTATTCTTGTAGATAGTCTTGAGGCTTGTTCATAAAGATAATTTAAAATTCATTACTTATTAAATGTTGATATTTAGATTTATATGAAATCACTCTACATATTTTATGGTACTTCACATTTAAAATACAAGATCTACGCGTACATGAATGTGCGGAACTATAATCACTATGTTGACATGTCTTAAAACATGTTTCTACTAATTGGATGTCAATATAGACTATGTTTAATATATCGTTGAACTTGTGTATATTTCTCCTTCTTCCTCTTTAGTTTGATTTTTTATGTTTTTTTATATCAAAGGTCAATGTTGTTTCCGCTCCAAACAATTTTCAATGAACCAGCCTTACCATATAGTATATCCTCGTGTGAAGTGATAAACTATAATAAATTGAATTTTGACGTGCATATACTAATATTTTATATTTTTCACATATAATCAATTAATACTTTGTTTGTATCAAAATAAATAACTTCAGAATATAAAAAAATACTAACGTATATACGCTATAATACATCATTAATTATGATGAGATTTATTTGTGTCCTACTCAAATAATGAGATCATTTTGGTGTATGCATTTAAATAATAATGTATTAAATATAGATACACGTTATTATTATTTTTTTCGTTTTACTTTTCAGATGCAACAATGTTATTATTTTAGTATTTATTAATTAATTAAGTTAACATCATATAATTTCGACTTAGTCCGTGATAATATAAAAATAGTAAATCAATATTATTTCATTCCAGAAACTTTCCAATACCGAAATCATAGTCAAAAATGTCCAATAAAAAATATTGTTGTTTTGTTGTTATCGTTAGAGTTAGGTTGTGGGAAGTGCTGTGCTAGGATGGACGAGAGGAGTAGAGGAGGATGGGAGGAGCTAGGGAGGGAGGAAGACAAAGGAGATTTAATAAAATAGACTAAAATAGATGGATGATAAGTTGAAATGGAGCACATATAGAATTGGATGGAGGGGGAAAGAGACGAAAAGTATTTGTATCTTTTGATTTTTAGTTTTTATTTTAAATAATTTACATCAATTGAAGTAAATGATAGTTTTAAAAAGAAAATTATTTTTCTTTTTAAATTTTATAAAATTATGTCTATTTTTTTAAACCGTATATAATAAAATTTAAATAAGATATATATATATATATTATTAACTAAAAAATACATACATTTATTAAAACAAATGACTAAAATATGCATGCAAACATATTAATTAAGCATATATATATATATATACACATAATTTTTTTATTATTTCTTTTTATCTCTATTTTTATTTTTATTTTTAAATAATATTTTTACATTTATTTTTTATTCATCTCGTCCCGTGTAAGCCCTTGTGTTGTGCCCCTAACAGATTTGAGCCAACCTGTTACTCTTTCCATCATCAATTCATCGCGTCAAGATACCTACAAGAAACTAGGGGAGCAAATTCGGACAGACAATAGACTTCCCTCGATCACACTAATATATACCAACTCCAGCATAAAATTTACCATTAATTTTTTTTTAAATATAATATATTATTCTATACAAATATAATAATTATACTCATATTAAAAATATTTTTTTATAATATTATTTTTTATATTTTTAATTAATATATATTAAAATATATTAATATTAAAATTTTAATATCGAAATTATAACTTTACTAAAAACTGGCTGCTGCTTTTCCAGAAATGGACTGGTATAACAGACGCTGCCTAAAACTCTCAAGAATCATTGTTGCATGCCATGCCAGAGGCCCAGAGCCACTGCTTTCCTTTGTCCCTTTACAACAGTTGCCCAAATGGACTATACAATAAGCATCTCAGAGTTTGGACAATTTCGTCATGGTCGAATAACAAACTAAGCATCCTCCTCGGATTCAGAATCCTCAACAACTTTGTTCATCTTCGCTCTCTTAGCATTTGGAAAACCTCCGTCATCTTCTTCACCATATGCAGAATCTTCTTCTCTTTCATCTTCTACCGCTTCCATTTCACCAGCTGATATACTGTCTTCAGCTTCACGTACTTCTTCATTTGCGATGTTACTATCGTCTTCAAGTACTTCATTAGACCGGATCTCAACCGCTTGACGTACTTCCTGCTCTGCCACGTTTCCAATCCCTTCTTTCTGATAGGCCGTGTTGGAATTATTATTGTCAACGTTTGCATTGTTTGGAGCAACGTTTCCGGGGACGTTTGGGGGGATTATTCTGAAGTCTCTGGCAGTGCTACGCTTTGCATGCCTCAACAGATTGACTTTAGTTGCCTTCGTCAGTTGTATAAGATATTTCTCATAATTTTCTATATGGAAGATCAAGTCTGGGATGCATCTGTTTTCCCTCTTGATCTTGTTCATGATTCCCCTTTTCTTCTCTCTTTCCAGTTGAGCCTGCAAAACCAACAAATTGATCTCTGTTAGTTTAAAGAAAGATGTAGAATGCGTTGCCTGCTAAGGAAAAAGAACAATAATTCCGTACCTGTTGCATAATAGCTATAAAATTATATAGAGGAACAGTAAGCTGCTTGCAAGTCGTATCCGCAAGGCTTTGAAATGAGGGGGTAGGTAAACTCTGTTTGAAACCCTTAGGAGCAATGCGAAGTTTTGACATCATAGCTAGTTGCTTGTATATTTTCGCTGCCAATCTGAGCAGTTGTTCTACTTGGGAATCTGCATATTCACACAACCTGATTACCAAATCCCAAAAGAAAAACAGAGCGGCGAAGAAAATGGTGTAACCTCTTATATGCAAGCATCCACCTTACCCTTCAAGCTCAGGCTCATCTCCATAAAAGGAGAGAGGACTTTGACCACAGCTTCCGCTCTCAGGTACAACATTTCCTCTAACACAGCTTCAGGAGCTCTTTCTCCAAGCTGATCAAGAGAATTAATATTTTTCATGAAAGCAGTGGAAGCCTTCAGCTTAAGCACAGCCCACTGCATCTCAGATACAACAGTCTCTATAAACTGGATAAGGGCCGATGCTACTGTTGTAACTGTTGATCTGTTTATCACAGAGTATTTCTGAGAGATCTCTGAACCGGATTCACTTTCATCTAACATTGTTACATCAAGAAGATAGCAAGCAATGTCCTCTGCCACGCCTAAATCATCTGGAGGCAACATGATGTGTAAAGCAACAGTGATCAAGCTTTTAGCAAGCTTGCAATCGTTTATACCACTGTTCTTGCACATAGAAATAATCCACTCTCCAACAGCATTTCTAGACTGAGTAGACAATTTGGTCCCGACCTCCAAGATTATATCGCATAAAATCTGCAAAGTGCGTGGAGCATCAGCTGTGAGCAATTTATCACTATCAGAATGAAAGCATTGTCAAAGAATGGACAAGAAAGATTAAAAACAGCCAACTGGTGCAAGCTAATTCTCATGTTTACCTCAAGTTCGCGAAAAAATGAAATTGATAAAAAGTCAGCGAACAGAGGTTTAATGACTTTATGTAAGAAGAGTGTATTGCCTTTCGTATACAAATCATCATTCTCAGAGCACAGCTCCTTAACAGAGCCCTCAGTGTCTACATCTTTTGGAGCATGGCCAGCTGCGCTGATTGATAATAAATCACTGATCAAGGAGCTTTTGCTAGGGCTCTGTAGGCTAATTGTAATCAAATATCTTAAGCAAATCAAGGCTATGTGAACATTATCTTTCCTTTCTTCTGCATCTTTCTTCCCCCCGCCCTCTTTCTTCTTGTGGCCAATTCCAGCGTGTGGACCTGGCCGCAGCACCCAAATTAGTTTCAAAAGTGGAGGGCCTAATGTCATAATATCCCCATATATCAAAGCCTTCATAGGATCACTTTTTCCCATGAAGGAGAAGGATTTTATATGCCTGTGTGAAGCATTCAAGACAAAAGATATCATTTTAGCACCGCTGACTGATAACTTTCCAGAGCAGCTCTGAGTATGATTTTGGGAATCTGCATCAAGTGGTGTCAGAGCAGTCAATAGCTGACGAATACATGGAGTTCCTAAGAAATCTCTATACTCCTGACTCAGTTTTGCGCGACTGTCATGGACACCATCCCGTATCCCCTGGGAAGAAGCTTTTTGGTTTCCCCGCCTGGTATCCTGCCTTAATATACCAACTTCATACTGCAGAGTTTCATAAGCATTGACAAGGTCAATAATCTCATTTTGTAGTTCCACACTTTTTGAATCAGCTGCTTTCTCCAACCCGGTTGCAACATTGTTCAAAATGACTTCAATTATTCCTAACAAAATAGTAGCGCAACACTGCTTTTCCTCTTCAAGAGATGAAGAACTTGTTCCTTGTGCTTCATTGAGCAATGTGTCTTGAACTGCACCAAGAATGCCTGGTCTGACATGTAAATCATGACCGTTTGCAATTGGAGCATTATTGAAACATCAAACAAACGAATGACGAGTGAGATAAATTTTAGCACTCCGAACATAACAGTCATTGCTACAGAAGCAGGAATTATCCGTTGGAATAAACAAAAGACAAAATTTGGCCACATCTAATCAAGACAGGAGGAAGTTGAGCGATAGAAAAAGAGTTTACAAACCTTTCACCTCTCCATTTCTCAAAAGCTTTCTAATATTCTGCAAGAAATTGGAAAATAAATCACCAGACATGATTCTTCCTCCCTGCCACATATAGCAATACATGATCATTGATGGATCAGAAGATTTTAAATACCAGTATACATAGCATATACCACGTTAATTTCCCAATACCTCATCATCTTGTGAAAGGGAGAAGCCAAAGCACGTCCACCCAGTGTCCAAAGTATGGCCACTCTTACCATGCGGTTGCAGGAGAAGAATCCAAGAGACACAAGACAGAAGACAGTCCAAAGGCTCAGTTATTTGGATCTTTCCCTTCACTGACTTAACACATGAGGAAATGCTGAGTTCATCTGTATCCTGGAGAAGCATTTCCTATATGTCAGATGGCATTGCCTGGTCTTATTCTGCCTACATCTTATATCTTTAGAGCAAACTTTAATGAATGCATCTTATATCTTCAGAGCAAACTTTAAAATGACAAACAAGTCGTCATCAGTTTCAAGCCCAAAATATGAACCGACTATAGCAAAACCAGATAACTTGGAAAAGAACCGCCCATCAGACATACCTCGCGGTAAAACTTAAGGAAGTGAGGCAACAGAAAGTCAAAGATTAATCCTGCAGATAAAGGATCAACCAAGACAAGCTTCACAAGACCATGGTACATAATTTCTTTGACTTTTGCCTGCAAATCAAAAGAACCAACATTGACACTATACCCAAAATCAAAGGAGGAATATTGAAGAGAGGGAAAAAAATGAAGAGAAAATATGGGACAAAGCTTCCCCAAAATTAGCACAGCAGCACGTACCCATTGCAAGGGAAATGTATGTGAATATGTGATCTCATATTATACAAAATAAGCAAATGAGATGAAGAGAAAAGTTTAAACACTAAACCTGCTGGTAAAGGCATCTTTGCAATGAACTACTCAATTCAAGGAAGAGACCAGCTTCATTGCCATACATCAACTCATCCTGCTGCTGGCTGCAACTTGCCTGACTAGATGATTCTTGAAAAGAGACAAAACTGCCTTTCTTTGACTGCTTATCAGCCAAAATCAGGTCTATAATAGCATTAACCGCAGCCAGACGAATGGTATCCTCTCGACTAAACATGGCCTTACAGAGAACCAAGATAATATAGTCCTGCAAGATCAAATCAAAAGGGTACATGTGAGTTCTGAGGTTCAACTTTAATCCACCATAAAGGAATAAGCTAGGTCCAACTTTAATCCACCATAAAAGAACATAACTCCAGCTGTGAATAGAGCACATCCATCCACTAAACAGTTACAAAAACAAAACCATGTAAATCATTAAGTGCCAACTATCATTTATCAAAAAAATCAAACCCCAACCATGAAAGAAAATAGCATTTATGAAGGCTGCAGTGTTTTTGTTTAGGAACATTGCAGATGACGACTAATATGCTGCAGTAATCATAGCATGAACTTTTTCTATGATAAAAAGGCTTTCTATGTTTATATTTTTAGAGTTAACTTCCAGGCCATGATGCAATTTTTTATTTTTTATTTTTCTGGAGATATCATTCAATAATAATACATTGGCCAACAAATAATTAATGCTCTCATTCAAGGATAATAAGCTCAAGGCTTAATGAAATTATGAAAGAAAGATCTACGCATGATTCCTCCCTCCCCCCCCCCAACCACCAAAAACAAAAGATGACCATTTCATATTTTTTTAATATTTATCCTCCATACAACTTCAATATACCAGAAAACGTAAAAATATCAGTTATCATGAATAACTCAATGAGATTATTATTCTCAGTACCATGTTCCTCAGTTACCATATTATCACTATATCGGAAGCTCAATTTCTGACACATCTTGGAAAATAGAATGTGTCAGCCAATCTCCTATTCCATCCCATGCAACAGGCCATAAGTAGTTACTCTTTGAAATTAGAGAGTCACTTATCCTTATCAGCTCATCCAAGTTATCTCAGCTTTACTCCTATGACCTATCCTGTCACCTCATTTTCAAAACTCACTTGAGAGCCCACCACACTGGCTCATCACACTCCACCTATGTCTCAGGTGAATCAACCATCAAGAATTTCCCGCTTCCTTATCCTCCTCTAATCTAATTCTGCACCTATCAAAAGTTGCTTTTGTGTCATCATTTCTTCCCAGTGATGAAATATCCCACTTGGCTCAACAGGAGACATTGCAAACTTTCTTCATTTCTACCCTCAATTAATCAAATTGCCAAACAATGGCTTACAGTATAAAATAGCTTTTCATATGCATTGAAAATTCAAAACTTTTGCTTAGCATCTATCAAGCTTGCTTTAATAATCTTATATGGATAGATGAAACACCTGCAGATCATGGCTAAATTTAGCAAGTGGTAGCAGTGCATTGGTGACAGATAGAGCAATATCACTGTGCATATAAGTGAAATAGTCCAAGAGTTCCTTCAAACGGGGAACATGCTCCAGCATTGGATATGGATAACTCTGAACAAGAAGACGAAGCATTCTGCAAAAGAGTACAGTTAAATGCACCACTGATGTTATATATAACAATCATTTGGAGAAAATGAAGTTCATTTACCTGACTAATGGCTTACCCTGTTCTCCTTTTGAAGAAAGAATGCGGAACTTGCATTGCTCAATAATCTGTAGTGCAGAGGAATTTGTAAATTGTAGTGCTAAAGATCATCAAACGCCGATATAAAGTCTCTCAATAACAGAAAGTCATCCACAAAGTGGAAACAAACAAAACATATCATACTTACTTGCAGTAGAAATTGCACGGAGCTCCAAAGGCTAAGGAATATATCTAGTGATAGTGTATAACAAACAATGTTCAACAAGATGTTCAACAATTTACCACTTCCATGTTTAACACTATTTCTCAATATGGTGTACTAATTTTTTTTGGAGGGAGAAGGGGAGGTAGAATAAAGAAACGATAACCATAGGTACATAGGGCCTGATTACCTCAGTTTTGCTGTGCTAACTGCCGGTAGGTAGGGAAAAGAAATATGAAGCACCAGTAAAATTTGAATGAAAAACAAAGATGTTAAGCAGCGAGACACGCTGACATAGATGGTATGGGAATCAAAAATTTGTTTCCTCATAAATGTATAACTTCAAATGAGCAGAGAATAAAGAAGAATCTGTAATAAGGGAAAATGGAGAAATCCTAAGAAGTCTGGTTTTCAATTACGATACTTAATCCCACATTGCTTATAGATTAACATCCTAACAGGCATATGAACCCTTGGGCATTCCCTTGCAAAAGGGTTCTGAGGGTGACTTCAACTCAATAAGCTTTGTAGCATTTTCTTATCGTATATGCATTTACTTTGCAGCAAATAAACTTTACAAGATACTCATTAGTAAAACCAGTTAACATATATTTTTTTTTAGTTTCCTGATAAGCCCTTGGTCAGGTTTATATATGAGAGAAGGGGTAAGAATTGAATGGCTGGGTAAGGGTACATGCGTAGTCATTGTTGCAGGGAGTCTTTCAGTTAATTAGTAGCAGTTAATTTTATTATTATTAGCTACTGTTTTGTTAATTTTGAATAAATCGTCTGTTAGGGAGTCTGTTATTACATTGGGTGAGTCGAACCAAAGTCTGTTATGCTGAGTCATATGCCAGGGGTTTGTTACCTGCGTATATAAGTAAAGAGGGGAAGGAAATAGAAGGAGGGGGAATTAAGTGGGAAAATCAGTGCGAAGGTCCCAGGTCCTCGAAACCTGGTTGTATCCATTTTCACTACATTTATCAATCAAACACCACTTGTCTAATCATCTTATTTGCTATTAGCTTTCTAAAAAGTGTACTAAAGCAGCTTGGTTCCTACCATTTGCTAACTCTATTATATTTACTACTGCATGTATTTACTCACTAGAATGAGCAAAGGGCCAAACAAAAGATCAGGAGCCCCAGAAACTCGATTTTAGATCAACAGCACAAACCTCAGATCTTGACATATCATGAACCTGAAATAAGGTCTTCAAAATTTCAATGCCAAGCCCCTCAATACCCATAATACCATCAGATTCATCCAATTCCTTAGTTCTGCTGCCTTCTGTGGACCCTAGCAAAAGGAAGCCAAATTGCACAATGCTAGGCACAACATGCTCCCTTCCATAGTTGCTCTCATTAACCTGAAGCCACAGAAAAACAGATGCATTGATATTGTCTGATGAAGCATAAATCATAATTTTGTGCAGATGGCAGTTGGCCAATAATTGAAACGCTAATTATAGCAGGCATATTACATCAACTAGAATGAAGTTACAAGAACCTCAAATATAGCCTGCAGTATAATTTGGCATATAAGTTGCACATTCATGATTTCATCAAAAGTTTGTAAGTTTTGCTTTCATTAAGATTTAAACACATGACATGGAATGAGCTATCATCAACAAAATCAGAAACCTGAATACATTTGCATGAAATCACCGCGGAAAGTCCTGGCAACTTACTGCGAGTCTTTAAAAGGAAGAAAAAATTTTTAAACACTAGTTATCCCTCAAGATATGTGATAAGATAGAGTCTTTCTTATGCTACACCTTTCTAATTTATTCTCTTGCTCTCAGGAGAATTACACGTTAGGCATAGGCTCCTCTTGATTCAGCAGAGTTATAAACTTACAGAGTGAAAATCATTTTGGCCCATATATTCAAACATTAAATTGCCATCATATGGAAACAAATACAAGTCCAATGTCACATAGTTAACTATGAAACCAGCAGACCCACTGCTGTCACAAATCTGTGAAGATCCACTACAGTAGAGCATCATATTTAACAAAAACTGCTGCAGACCACCATGTCTATCATATGGCATGTCCTCATTTAGCACTGTTTCAAAGAGAGTCAGAATGCTTCAATACTAAGGATCCCAGCAATGTGCTATTTGCTAATTGATAGTCCAACCCTACCCTTCAGTGACCACTTAACTCTACCAAATCACACTCTGTCATTGTTGCATAAGGCAGACATTATTTGAACTTAGAAGAGTTGGAACTACCAAACTACTCATCTTTCATCTTACCTTCTAGAGATTAGTGAGTGTCTCATTGATTTCTATCTTGCTACATATCTCCAATTGTCTTTTATTTCAATCATCAATCTGGTAGAACCCACAGTGGTTCCCGAAATATCACAGAAAGTTACACAATTAAACAGAAATTAATTGGGCAATGAAGAGAGGGATTGCATGTATTCTTAGAGATGGGAAGATACATCCAGGCATTCGAGGCCGTGGCACCTCTCTCCAACAGACTTCTATTTTCCTCCTCCTCTCCTCAGTCCCCGACTCTATTTAATATTCCCCCCAAGCCCCATCACCAACAGAAAAGATACCCCAAGGAAAATGCCAAATAAAAGTCATAACCACTAACAGACTCCCCTTCCCTCACTCTAACAAGGAAATACTACGAATATAAAGGCTAAAATACCCTTCCTAGCCAGCCATAACAAACAGACCCTGCACCAAGCCTCACGTTCCTCCTCTATTCCTCCTCACATAGGTATATTTAATCACAGGCCTATCATTACCCTCCCCATGGACTTTCACCTTGTCCTCAAGGTGAAAAGATGGAAATTGTTGGCTAAGTTGCTCGAACTCTTCCCAGGAAGCTTCAAAATCTGGCATCCCTTTCCCCTTAATGAGCACCTCCGGAACCCCCTGCATATTATATCTCAGGTTAAGCAATTCTTGTGGCTCCACCCTCCACTCCAGATCCTCAGCAAGCGCTGCAGTAAGAGGCTGTGCCTGTTGTCCTTCTCCTAAGGCTGATTTCAGCATAGAAATGTGAAAGACGGGGTGAATAGAGTCGATTCCAGAAGCCTCAACCTGTAAGCTACTTGACCCATCCTTGCCTCAACTTGATAAGATCCAAAATACCTTAGGAAAAGCTTTTCATTAAAAGCTTTTGGCCAGTGATCGTTGTCTATATGGCTTCAGTTTCACATACACCCAGCTGCCCACTTCTTGCTCACATCTTCGACGATCATTGATCCTAGTTTGAGCTCGCAGGAGAGGCTACTTGAATTCAGACAGTGCTGCATCTCTATCCTGTAATTCCTGATTCACAGCCTCAAAAGGGGTACTGTCCCTCTCATGTCTCAGCAAGGGTGGTGGGTCAAATCCATAGAGAGCCTTAAAAGGGGTGGTCTAAGTGGCAAAGTGAAATGACGTATTGTCTAAGTTGCGGAGTGAAATGACGTATTATACCAATATTTAGCCTATGGAACCCACCGTGCCCACTGCCTAGGTTTATCCCCTGCAAAACAGCGTACATATGTCCCCAGACTTCAGTTAACTACTTCAGTTTGCCTGTCCGTTTGAAGATGGTATGCCAATCTCTCTGACAAAGATGGCTGCTACAGACTACACATTAAAGGGGTGCTTTAGAGGGATAAAATGAGCATACTTTGTTAAACAATCAACCGCCATTAGGACACAATCAAAGCCTTGGAAGAGAGGTAAACCTTCAATAAAATCCAATAAAATATCATCCCATACTTGTGTGGGAACAGGTAATGATTGCAGCAACCCCACCAGCCTCATGGCCTAGTACTTATTTTGCTAACAGATGGCACAGTTAGCCACAAATTCTTGAATGTCCTTCATTCCCACCCAGTACAGCTCTCTGGCCATCCTCCGTTAAGTCCTCAACACACCCGAATGTCCGCCAGTTTGCCATACATGAAATTTAACTAGCAGCCTGAGAATCATGGTCGAGCTTGAGTATAACCAAATGACCCTGCTATAAAAGCCCCCCTGCTTGGAGTGTATACCCCTGCTCCTCCCCTATACCTTGCTATAATCATTGTTTCCAAAGGTCCCAAAAGAGGGTCTACATCTATTTTGAATTAAAGAGAGCTCCAAAATTTCGCCCAGCCAGCTGAAATTGCTGCCAAGGCAGCTGAATCCACTCGAGATAAAGCATCAACTGCCTTATTTTCCTTTCACGGTCTGTATTCTATCTCAAACTTGTAACTCCATAGCTTGGTGACCCATTTGGCATGCTCCTCACGGATCAACCGTTATTCCAACAAGAACTTTAGACTCCATTGATCCGTCCAAACCTTGAATTGTTGCCCAACCAAATAATGCCTCCATTTCTGCACTGCCAACACTAGTTCCATCAGTTCTCATTCACATATAGATTGCAGGCATGCCCTTGCACTTAATGATCGACTAAAGAAAGCAATGGGCCTTTCTTGCTGCATTAGAATTGCCCCTACGCCAACACCGGAGGCATATGTCTCCACTACAAAAGGCTCCTTGAAATGAGGCAGCCCCAACACCGAAACCGTCACCATGGCCTGTCTCAATTGCTCAAAGGCACGTTACACCTCTTCAGCTCAGTGGAAATTATCCTTCTTGAGCTTATCAGCCAGGGCTGCTACGATTTGTCTGTAAGTCCGAACAAATTTGCGATAATACCTAGTTAGCCCCAAAAGCCCCCATGGTTCACATAGGGTCTTAAGCACCAGCCACTCCTTCATACACTGCAGTTTGGGCGGGTCAGTTGCCACCCCTTTTGCTGACACTATATGCCCCAAAATATACTAACTCATTCTACCCAAAATTACATTTCTTTTTGTTAACCGCCGGCTTGTTTGTTCTTAATATCTGGAACACCAATTGCAAGTGATGGATGTGTGCCTCCACATCCAGGCTTTAGACGAATATATCGTGAAGAAAACCAATACGAATCTTCGAAGATAAACCTTGAACACTTCATTCATCAAGGCTTGAAATGTGGATAGGGCATTGGTTAACCCAAACGGCATAACAAGAAACTCATAGTGCCCCTCGTATGTGAGAAAGGTTGTCTTGTAGATGTCCCCCAGATATCACGAAATCCCATACTCACCTTGATTTGGTGATATACAGACTCCAGATCCAACTTCAAAATGATTGTTGCCCCGAGCAATTCGTCTAGCATCTCATCAATTACAAGTGTGGAAAATTTGTCCGAAACAGTCACCTTATTCAGAGCTCTATAATCGACACAGAACCGCTAATTTCTATCTTTCTTTTTGGCTAGTAGTATTGGGCTGGAAAGAGGATTGTGACTTGGAAGAATCACTCCCACAGTTAACATGACCCCCACCAACCTTTCGATCTCATACTTCTGTATCTGGGAGTATCTATAAGACGCACACTTATTGGTTATGTTCCGAGCAGCATAGATATTTACGATCCAATCCTCATGCAAGTGGTAATCTCTTCGGTTCCCCTAATACCTCGGGAAAGGCTCGTATCACCCCTTGCAATTCAAAGAGAACTCTAATGGAAAAGTCTCTCTGAGCTTCTGCCGTTAAGGCACAGCATTCTAGCAACATATCATGTTTCTCTTTCCCAAAAGTGCGCAACGACGACTTAAGGGAAACTTGAGATCTGCACAATCCCAAGTCCCCTCTCAAGATTATCGATGTATTTCCCAAACTAAATTCATCCATAACACCTTCCAGTTAACCTGCATAATCCCAAGTTTCTCCAACCATTGCATACTAAAATGACATTTGCACTTCCCAACTCTAATGGCAGGAAATCTTCTACAATTTCTATATCTAGTAATGTCAGTATCACCCCTTTGCAAATTCCAGTAATATGAGTGCCTCGTAGGAAGTGGTGACAAAGAGTGGTAAACCCAAACGTCTCACTAGGTCCTGTGCAATAAAATTGTGTAGCCCCACAATCGACCAAAATTACCACTGGTACTCCCTTAATTTCCCTTAAAAGCTTCATAGTCCTGGGAGTAGTAAAACCCACAACTAAGCTCATGGAAAGTTCAACCTTTTCCTTTACCTTTGTAGTCTCCTCTAGCTCAACCCATGGAGGGTTTTTCTCTTCCTCCTTCTCCTCTCTTCCACCATCTACACCTAAAGCTGCTAACGACGACACTTATGTCAGGAGCATACTTTTCGCCACACCGAAAACACAACCTCCGGTCCCATCGACGCCTCACCTCAGTGTCTGATAGTCACTGAAAACCTATTGTCCAACGACCGCCCTGAGATTCTTTCGCCAGATTGTTGGGGTTGGGGTTGTTCTTGTCGAAAATGAGGGGGAGCGAATTCGTATTGGCATGGATAAGGAACAAAAAAATGGTGTTTGGCAGTTTAGGTTGTAGTTCAAATAAGTGGAGGTGTTTACCTTGGGTCTGGCACAAATCGTGTTTCTAGAAGAGTTTGGGCTAGAGCCTCTTGCTTAGATGATATGGTTCTTTTCCTCTACCAATTAGGCCACCTCCATAATTTTAGTGAGCCCCGTAGTCCTCATTAGTCGAGCCTCAACCCTAATCGCTAGCTTCAAACCATCCAAGAACGTGCTCTCCTACACTTCCTCTAACAATCAACCTCGCAATGGTGCTACCAGTAACTCGAACTCCTCCAGATACTCCTCGACTATTGATAGTTGTCGGATCACCAGAAATTTTTTGCACAGGGACCCCTCTTATTTGGACTGAATTGCGTCAGAAACATTTCCCTAAAATTCCTCTAGGTAGAGAATTTCTTCTTTTCCTCGGCGTACTAGAGCCAGGACATCACCTTGCCCTCCATAGCCACCGCCATTGCCTTCATCTTCTCCGCCTCAGATAATTGGTTCACGTTGAAGTACCTTTATATTTGGGACAACCACCCATCAAGATCCATGCCATTGAAGGTTGGGAACTCTAGTTGACAGGCCGGTCGGTGATCATTACACTGCTCCTCTCCACCCTCTGCCATTAAAGGGGGTACACCACCAACCTCGCCCAGTTGTTGCTTTCCAGAATTGATCAATGAGGAGCTCCCATTTCCAGCTCGATCCGTGCAGGGTAACCGAGCCACTATGGATTCCATGGTCTTCTCAAACGAGCCCAGCCGCTCCTCAATCACAGGTACTCGTCGAACTACGTCCTTAACCATGTTCATTTCCTTCGACCAATTTTCTTGAATAAGCACCAGTCGTTCATCCATCTTTCCTCCACCTCCTTCACCTTCTTAGGCGCCATCTTCCAAGTTCGTCACTACTCTAATGCCACCTCGGTAGAATCCACAATGGTTCCTGAAAGATCACAAAAATCTATGAAATTAAACAAAAATTAATTGGACAATGAAGAGAGGAATTGCATATATTCTCAGAGATGGGAAGATACATCCCGGCACTTGAGGTCTTTGCACCTCCCGCTAACAGACTTCTATTTTCCTCCTCCTCTCCTCAGCCCCCAACTCTATTTAATAACCCCCCCAAGCCCAGTCACCTATAGAAAAGATACCCCAAGAAAAATGCCAAATAAAAGTCATAACCACAAACGGACTCCTCCTCCCCCACTCTAACAAGGAAATACTAAGAATATAAAGGCTAAAATACGCTTCCTAGCCAGCCATAAAAAATAGACCCTACACCAAGCCTCACATTCCTCCTCTTTTCCTCCTCACATAGGTATATTTAATCACGGGCCTATCACAATCTTATAGTGACAAATGCTTACTGCTAACAAGCTTGGATCTGGGAATAATACATTACAATCATTAAGTTACTCTTTTATTACATTTGTGAAGATGACTGCAACAAGGCCAAGCGAATAAAGCATTAAAAACATAGTTGCATTTCCGATTCTTGCCATAGTAATGAAGCACATGAAAAAAACATCACAGGGTGATCTTTTTTTCATAATAAACATATGTAAATATTGTTACATATCAACATATATTGGCATATATCGATAAAATATGGTCAATTTCAAGCATCTTGCATATTAACAGGCTATAATCCAATACATATCGGTGATATATAAATGTGTTGATAATTTATTTTATGCCAAGGCCCTCATATTTTGCTTATCTTCTAGAGGTGCTCATTTCTAACTTACATAAATTGCTACAACTCTTCATCCGATTGGAATTACACAAGCCACTATTTAGTCACAGATCTCGTTATGCAAAGTAGATTGAATCGGGCAAATAGTTGCCCTAATTTTGAGATTTTCTACAAACAACTAGTCAAACTTGCTAAGCCCCTCTAGCCCTATCCGGTATGCTTTGTTTTACTAATGAAGGTCCAACTCCAATATTTACACAAAACCACATAATTCACAAGCCTTAATGAAAGAAAGATATAGAAACTTAAAAATAAGTATTTGTGTGAATATGTAGTTAAAATAATTTCCCATTGTTACCAAAAATGTGACACACAAAGTGCAACCCAGATAGAATGCCACAAGAAAACCAGCTCAAGGTAAGATCTAGTTTACTCCAAACTATTATACAAACTTAAAAATTTGATAAGTCGATTCAAACATTACATCTTTAAGCAATTCCATATTGTCTCATTTAACTTGCTCATTATTCCTTTATGAGATTTATCAAAGTATTTGCAAATACTACACTTGAAGCACCAATAATTTTGAACATTCAAATATGTCCCTTTTCAACTTAAAATCATTTAATTTTTCTATCAAATAATCAATCAACACAATGTAGATAAATATGGATCAATCAATGTTGTTTTGAAAAAAAAATCTTAATCTACGTGATAATTCTATTAGTAATATGCCCTAGGAACCAATCATACATACAACTCATTATTAATTGAAATTAAGATTACATTCGTCATTTGACTTTCAAACAATTAAGGTAATCATAATGTCTTAATTGAGAGTTGCTTAAGACTTGTGGGCCAAAATGTGTTTTGTGAGCCATAAATTAGAACAGGCTAGATTCAATGAAACGAACCTAAATTAGAAAGCCTATTAAGATAATGATTTTTAAAATGAAACAACTTCGTTAAACTATCCCATACTAAATTGGATAGGATTTCAGGTATATAATTCTTATCATAAAATAAAGAGAGAGAGATGGTTGCAGAGACATGCATAATAAATTAGGTTCTCAAATTTAAACTCCCACACATCTGCAAATCCCAAGGAGAGTTCGATTACTGGATTAAGTTCATTCATGTGGGTACTAGTAGAGACATGACACATAAGCGCTTATAACCTGACACAACTTCCCACAATCGAACTACACAAGGTATGAATCTGACTGCTAAAATTTGTTTTCAATAATAGCTTGGATCCAGTGATTTGGACCAAACAGATCTTAGCAAACAAAATCAGTACACGCGTTTGCAGAACTCTCTCAGTGGAACTCAAAACAAAAGATAACTGGATTGAGGAAATATGACAGGAAATCAAAAGTGCAGCCACCAGTCTGTTGTGGAACCGTAAATGCATCTCTCTCATTATCAATTATACAGGAAATATACTAGTACTTGTATATTGAAGCTGGTATTCGGACAAAAGCAGATGAAAACCGATCAAAAGATAATAACTCATCACAATAGTTGGGAATGGAATCATGAATGAAAAATAATAACATCTATGCTACGGAGATCACAATATCAGATCACGTATCCAGAATGCCGTGCCTAAATCTTCATGCATCATTCCACAAATGGGAAACCGTATATCTGATAAAAATAAATAAATAAAAACTAAATAAGAAAAGAGGCAATACGATTGAACATTACAGCTCTCAAGACTGACTTTTCCACCGTTCTGGTACACCTCAAATATTCCATTTTCAGACTTTCTGGCATCCATTTGCATGATCTGAAATGCAAAAAAAAAAGTTATGAGAATGAGAAGATAGTTCATATCCTCGATCAAATTTATGTTACTGTATCTTCCAACACGGAATGAAGCTTTTGGTGGTGGTTTCAGTAAGAAGAGGCGTCATAAGGAACCAGCACAAGGAAAATAGCCATTACAAACCAAGACAGGCAGCAAATGAAAACAAAAAACAAAAAAAACAAAAAAAAACAAAAACAAAAAAAAAACCTATAATAAGATAAGGTCTGATGCAGAGGTTAAAAACACCAACCGTGAATACTTACTTACTAAACTTGTAATCCCTATAAGCTGTGACCACAGATGACTTTAAGACTTGCATGCAATTCTCACTGAATTTCCGCACCCGGGCAACGGAGAGCAGAACAGCAACAGTAAAATGGTTGAACATCCTGAGATCACATTTCAGAAGCCCCATCACTTCTTGCCCTAATGACAGATCTTGCTTCACTGCAAAATTCACATGAAGCAAAACAGTCCCTTCAACTTGCTTGACGATATTAGAAACTTTTGACCCCATTTCTGACCCAAAAAACAACACAATTCCTTGAATCACTTCCCGTTTATTGAAACCTTTTGATGCTGCAACTAACAATTGATAAACAAGAGACGGCAGATCTTGTAAATCCACAGTTTTCAATCCATCAAAAACCTTGTCCAGGAACTCCCTCCGCCAATTTTTGTCGAGAAATGAAAAATCCCTGATAACCGAAACCAATTTCACCAACAGACCCTTAGACCAATCACCCGAAAAAATCCGATCAAAGAAGGAATAAATTAACTGGGTCCCCTCCTTAATTTCTTCTGAAAAGCAAATCAGCTCAAGACATCTTGGGAGAATCTCAAGTAATTGGGCATCATCAGGCTCCACAATCTCCGACATATTGGAGATAATCGCGTCGGCAATAGGTGGAAGCCCCTCATGAGGCAAATTCTCGAGGTGAATCACAAACAGCTGAATGGTTTTCATAGAATTACCATCCCGAGGGATTTTGCGAGAATTGAAGAGTTCGATGTAAGCTAGTAGGAAAGAAGATGTGAGTGAGGAGAGAGGAGACGAGTGGCCAGAGAAGGAGGCGAGGGAGAGGACAGCGTGTGTATACTCGGCGACGGCGGACGAAGCAGAAGGAGATTTGGAGCGAGAGTGAAGGTAGGAGACGAGGGTTTCGTGAGCATCTGGAGAGTATAGGTAAGACGGCGGTTCAGCGAAAGTTGTTTGAGGCGTCTCTTGAGCCAAGCGGATGATATCAACATCCGTAAGCGGCGGCGAGTTGTTTCCTTGCCGCAACACGGCGTCGGCCCGGCTTGGGGACATAGCTTTTCCGCGACAGTTGTTTTGAAGCTCGGAACCTACTAGTTTCGCAGAGGCAGAGTACAAGGACGCCGGGTACTCGGCAGTTTTCTTTTGTTTTTTCTATTTTGGCGGGAATGTCAATGCGGCATTTATGGATTCTTACTTGTTCCATTCCAGCCCGTTTCGTCACCCAGTATTGGGCTTATCGGCCCATATTGCTTCAACCAAGTTAAGACCTGCAAGTCAATGGCCGACGATCTATTTTCAAATAAAGGGAAGAAGTTCGCTTTTCCTCCACAAGTAAAACAAAGCCTAAAAAAACAAAAAAAAAAACACCTCTCTTTGCTCCACCATGTTCGACAAAAGAGAGCCTACAAATCAAAGAAGATGAACTCGTTTGAGACAAACACCTCTTAAAGCCGGGAGGAATTAAACTCTATAGCTAATCAACTTCAGCAAAAGAAAAAAGAAAAAAATGGAAGGTAGTAAAAGAAATTTCAAATCTGGAGAAGCAAGTAGCGGTTCTTCTATTCCCGATATACTTTATGATGGTATATATGTGGAGGGGATGGACTTTGGTTGCCAGAAGAAATGATCAAGGAAGTCATTTTCAACCCGCATAAGTTTGGATGGAACAATTGATGCTAACAAAACATATATGGAGGAAGATGTTGGATTTTATCCAACATATTGGGCTTATATGTGAACTATAAGAATTGCAGGTCGTCGTATATATTAAACCCATATATAAGTGATCATATTTATGTATATGTTATTGGGCTTAATGTATCTAATTAGATGTGGATCCATATGTGTAGAGACCATGGGAGTTCTAGATTGTTGATGGACCGAACTAGGATGGCCCAATAGATAACAAGTCAGTTATCTATATATATATGGTCATGGTCCCTAGGTCACATGTACTTCACTCCAATTGATTCACATCGGTCATTGGCAACTAGTGAGCACGTGTGTGATCTAGAAGATCATAGTACCAATCATTCGGGTTTGATACCAGATTCAACGGTACTTGATAATTCTATCTATGGATTCAGGTACGCTTCCGCAATATATTTTATATTAATCTTGATAGATTAGCATTCGATCCTATCAGATCTATATATATGGATTGTATTAATCTTCTTATAGATTAAGCGGAGTGGAGTCTGAGGTACGACATAATTTTGGAGTTGGAATTAATAGTGTGATTTGTATGGAAAAATAGTGAATGGTATACACAAAATACCGAAACTATATGTAACAAGAAGAATTAGAAACACTTATCAATATACGTGTATTGTGCCGTGGAATTAACTCACTTCCCATAAGCAATAATTCAGTCGGACCGTGGAGCAATAATATCACTGACACTACCCCCAAGGTTAACACAACGACCTACGGTATTGCACATTAATACTAAAGCTACGGAGATAAGTGGAATATTTTTACCTAATACTCTAATGTAGAAAAGAAAACGAGAGAGGAAGGTGTAATAAAGAAGAAAAATTATCTCATCTGAGGCTCGGTTTTTCATCTCTTTAAATCGGTAGATTAAGAGAGGGTAACTAAAAGCACAAGTCTCTCCACTTCTTCTAAAGAATCGGTCCACCATGAAACACCACGAAAAACATTTTGAAAAACTTTAAAAACTGAAAGGTATGCGGTGAATAAAAGATAAAATCGTGGCGCACACGTGGTATAATAGTTCAGCCCATAGCCTACACAGAATAGTCCAAATTTTCAATTCAAATGATGCAAGTGATGGAGGATATAAAAAGTGAGTGAAACCCTCTTATCCCAATAATGTGGGACGAATAAAGTTAAATAGCAGCTTCAACAAATAGTTATTAGTCTGCTATTGATTCAGCAGCCCCCCACCAATGGCAAACAAAAAATGTAATACCCCAAAATTGTTGTTAAACCTATTCCTGTATAATTAATAACTTAATACAATTATAACTTCGAGAAAATTTTGTTTTAGCTTTACCCTAATTCCTTAATCTTAAAATCTTAACCTAATCCTAATTTTTGACCCAATTAAATTATATTTCTTAACCCGACCTTAATTCTGGTAGATTTATATCATTAATCTTGCATATTAAATCTAATCAAAATTTAATCTAAATCATAAATTAAGCCTTTTCTCCTTTTTTCTTATCCTTTTTCCTTTCTCCAACGCCAAATTCTTCTTCTCCTCCTCTTGTCTTACATGTGTTTTCCTCCTCTTTTGCAGCACACAACCATCATCTCCCATCTCTTTCATTAAATTTTGCTCTTGTCCCTCGTTCCCCTACCACTCCCTCATGCCTCTACCTCTACTGCCCATCGTCGTCACCCTCTAGGCCTCTACCAATCAGCATCATCCTCCCCTACCATTCTTCACCCTTCACGCGCACCATGCACATATATATACACTACTCTCTTCTCTCTTCCTCCCTCATTTATTTTCCTCATTTGTTGCCCATTTTCTGTTGAGCATCATCCTACCCCGAGCCACCTTTCTTCTTCTTCTTCTTCTTCTTATTATTATTATTATTCTTCTTATTCCCCTCACCGTCGCCATCCACCACCACCATCGCCACCTTCTTTACCCACACGTCTATCATATTTTTGTGAGGCGCACAGCTCTTGCACAAGTGTGCACCATCCTTTTTCTTTATCACATGCCTATGCATACTTACACAGTTCGCGAGTACATACTCACACAAGTAACATACCACCTCAGCATACTTGTGTGTCCCCGTTCTTTCGCACATATGCATGCATTTCATGCGCACGACCATGCTTCTTTTGCACTGCCTGCCCGTGCAAGTTCCCAACTCACGCCCTAGGTGAAAACAGCCTACCACATGCCCGTGTAACCCCATTTTTTCGGTCATGCACCCATTTTTACACACCCAAACACCACCAAAATTTCACCATAGCACCACCATACCTTCAACCACACATCCACATAACTCAAGCTTCCCTTTAACTCTAGTTATTTTCATTTTTACCCTCCTTTACCTTAACTTTTTTACTCAATTATAATCTTCGAGCCTAATCGTGTATTATCTTATTTTTGTAGGTGATAATCTTGCAATGTCGGATGAGGCAGTTTAGGATTTGCATGCATAGAGTCTGGTGTCCTTTTTGGTAAGGATACATGTTGTAGCTGGGATTTTATGTGTAAATATATGTGTATGTGTATATGCTTTTATATTTAACATGTTATATGAATGGTGTTATTCTATGATATGATACCTTGAGAGTAATAAAATTTGGAAGTATGTATTTGGGATTAATATTCGATATATAGTATCTATGTATATAATTGAGGATATGTTTCTCGAAAGAATATTGGAGATTTGTATGTATTAGTATTGGGATTTATAAGGCTCCGGGATGATATAAGCATTTTAACTACCAAAGTGTATTATGATCATTTGAGGATAATTATGTGGTAATAATTATGTTATTCAATTATATATCTTACATATCTATATGAGTCCCACATGATAATATCAAATTTACAATAAACTCTAATAAGATATTAATTATTTAAAGTGAAAGATCACATGAGTCGGGTCAAGGTGTCTATATGAGTCTGTTCCACCGGACAATAATAGTGGCACATGTGTGTTGTTCCTGAGAGGTGTTTCAGTCCGTTCCACTGGATTAATAATAGTGGGGCCCTATACTCAATGTGAATGAAAATACGATTGAGAGATAAAATATTAATAGAAACAATATTAATCATTTAAAGTGAAAGACTATATGAGTTAGGACTGAGGCATTGAATCTGTTCCACCAGATAATAATGTTAGTTTAGGTGTGTTGTCCTTTAGAGATGCTTCAAATCATTTCATCCATTTAAGAATAATGGCTCGTGAGCATTTTTGCTCTGAGAGGTGTCGGGTCTGTTCTACCGGACAATAATAGTGGTTCGGGTCTACTGTCCCTGAGAAGTGTTTCAAACCGTTTCATCAGTTTAAGAATAATAGGATCCCTTAACTCAATGTAAATAAATTTTGGAATATGATCTATCTATATAGTGAGACCCGGAATCAGTATCTACCCGGCATTATTTATATTATCTTGTGTATGCTTACTCTCTAATATGAACTCATGTATTATGTGTAATCTTACTTCGATTATACCATAACCTTACTCAGTACGTAGAGTACTAATCATCCATTTCACGAGTGCTACTCATTCCCACGAGTAGACAACCCAGATGTCTTTGTGTAGGTCAATGATGACCCAGTGGACGAGTTTGCAACCTTCGATGCTTTATATGTAGATGAGTGATTTTTGTATAAGGGTTTTGGGTATATAATTATGTGGTCCGGATGTTAGTTCTAACTAGATACCTTTTTAGACTATTAGATCCATTATATCCCTTTTTGTATTTTTTATTATTATTCTTAGAGTAAACCTCCAAACTCTTATCTAATGTTTATAAAAGTTCCCTCATTTTTTATTTATCATGTTTTATTTCCTCGTTATTTTGTCTCGTGGTTGATGTAAGGTTTGTACAGTAAGCTAGACTTATATTAACTATGATAGTAACACCCAACCGTTTAATAATACGCTTCTGCTTAAATGAAAATTTTCAGTAGTAAATTTTGGGGTGTTATGGAAAAACACATAAGATATGGGAAAAAAATGTTTAACACTTAAGTATCAATTTTACGATGATTGAATTGATACATAGTGAAGTGAGGCAACAATAGTATACTAGGAGTGAATGAATCTTGAACTACCCAAACTTTGATTAAGACCCTCACAGGAAATGTCTTACCTTAAATTTTGCAGTCTCTGTGATAATAAACAAGCGCCATTAATGGTCCTGTGCATACCTCAAGTACTAATGACTACTTTAAAAAGACAACCTTAGTCTTTCATAGAAGGTGTTCCACCTCCACACTCATTTAATTGAATCCAATAATTGTGTCTCAAAATCACCACCAACTTAGGCTATGGATTCATTAAGAGCACAAGTATGCTCAACCTTTGATATATGACATATATCAAGCAGTGAGTTCGTCAATTCCATCTTACTAGGATCATCCAAGGCTAGGGCTATGAAATCATTAATAGTCTAAGCTCAACCTGTCCACACAACACTGACACATGCCATAAGGATGGAAATGCAGTGTACTAGAGTAATCACACATCTTTGTTTAACCACGAATGGTATCCACCATACTTTCCTCAACTCAAAGGCTTAAGTCCCACCCCCTTAACAATTTGAGAATAACTATCCTTGTTAAACATTTTCTAAGAGGGTCTATCATATTTCTCTCTAATCTAACAAATTCCAAAGAGATCACATCGTTCCCCAACAGTTGTCTCACATAAATGTGTCTCCTCTCACCATTATACACATTATTCTCGGCAACACAAATAGTGCCTATGAAAGTCGATGCAAATAAACTAGCACATTTATCTTCCTCCACAAATGCACATCTGCAAATAGGTTCCTCAACCAATATATCTCTTGAATAGCAAGTTCAAGAGCAATGAACTCTAACTCCATAGTATAGAGAGCTATACAAATCTGCTTAGTATACTTCTACGAAACAGCTCCTCCACCCTATATAAATATATAATCACTAGTGGAACTAACTTCGTCATTATTAGAAACCTATTTTGCATTTCTAAATCCCTCTAACATAGTAGGAAATTTACTGAAATGCAAACACCAATGATGAAGTGTAATTCAATGGTCATTACCTAGGTTGTGAGTATACCTAACCAGTCTACTCACTGCATAAGTTATGTTAGGTCTGGTATAGTTCATGATAAGTATCACAATCCTAGTGATTTTATCATATTCAACTCGAGACATGCTAGAACCTTGTTTTTTTTTCAAATTCATGCCAAGCTCATAGGGAGTTTTCATAGGAATATTATCAGAATAATCAAACTTTTTTCAATTTTTTCTCAATGTAATGTGACTAACACTAGGAAAAGTCATTATCAGTTTTTCTCGTTTTAATGCCAAGAATCACATAAGCTTCTCCTAAATCATTCATATCAAAATGACAAAAAAAAAAGAGGATTTAGTCTCATTGACCACAACCGTATTAGTGCCAAGAATCAGCATGTCATTAGCATATAGATAAATAATTACACACTCTTGTCCAAACATCTTAGAGTAAACACATGAATTAGATACATTCACCCCATAACCATCACCGACTAAAGTTTGGTCAAAATTTTCATACCATTGTTTAGGAGCTTATTTAAAGTCATGTGATTACTTTCTCAATCTACACACTTTTTCTCTTGACCCTTAACCACACAAGCGTTGAGCTACTCCACATAGATTTCCTTTTTTAAGGTCACCGTTTAAAAATACAGTTATAACATCAGTTTGATGGACTATAAGTCCATGAATAGCAGTCGCAACAACCAAATAACATGTAGTGGAAATCTTAATAACAGGAAAATAAGTACTGAAAAAGTTAACATCTTTTTTTTTATTTATAGTCTACAACTACCAATCAAGCATTAAACTTATCAATGGTTCCATTGGTCCTCAATTTATTTTTGAAAATCCATTAGCATATAATTGATTTACATCCTCTAGGCAAATCCACTAAATCCCATGCGTGATTTGCCTTAATATAATCCAATTCATTATTAATTACCCCTTTCCATAAACTATCATCAATGGATGTTACAGGTTCCCTGTATGTTTTAGGATAATCCTCAATCAAATAAGCAAACATATTCCAAATTAATCTTATCAAGGCCATCATTTTCAAATAGGAAAGTGGTAACAAAACCAAGCCCAATTTTAGTTTATATCCTTTGTCTTTTATTTCTCCTAGGTTCATGCACATTATCGTCCATATCATCAGATAAAGAAGACATATATAAAGGCATAGATGAAGCATTTAAAGAACTAAAAATATCATATACATTCTTTCTCATACGGAACACACACTCAAAAAAATTATGCATTTCTAGATTCACATATTGAGTTATCACATAAACACAGGAATCTATATGCAGCATTGTCTTAAGCATAACCAATAAATGCACAGTTAAAAGTTTTTGTTCCCACAGTTCTTCAAAAATCAGGTTTTGTTCCCACATTAGTTCTTCGAAAATCAGGTAAGCCAACCTTAGCCAAACATCCCCACACTTTCAAAATTTTAAAGTTAGGTTCAAGACCTTTCCATAATTCATATGGTGTTTATCCAGTTTCTTATGAGGGATTGTGTTCAAAACATAATAAGCAGACAATACAGTTTCCCCCCACATTTGGTTAGACATACCCAAACTTAATAACATATTGTTCATAATATCTTTTAATATTTTATTTTTCCTTTCAGCTATGCCATTTTGTTGAGGCGTATAAGGGTCACTGGTCTCATGAATGATATCATGACTTTCACAAAATTTCTTTAGGAATCTAGTTCCATATTCATCACCTCTGTTAGACCTGAGCATCTTTATCTTACGGTCTAATTAGTTATCGACTTCTGCTTTATATTTTAATAAAATACCTTCGGTATCATCTATAGACCTAAGAAGGTAAACCTTAGCATATCTAAATTACTCATCAATAAAAATTTCATAATACAGTTTACCTCCTCTATTATAGGTATTCTTAAAATCTGCTAAGTTTGTGTGAATTAATTCAAGTAATTATGTTGATTTCATTGCGATTGTTTTAAAAGGATTCTTAAAAAATTTGATTTCCGCACACACGAGATACTTCTCATAATCACTAGTGTCTATCATTTTAATTAAGTTTGTAGATTTTATTTTATCAATGGAAGCCACATTCATATGCTCTAGCCTACCATGTCACAAAGTAAGAGGCATGTCAATATAAGCATAAGTAGATGCTTTTTCATTAATTGAAATAGTGTTTAAAATAAAGAGACCATCGACTAAGTACCCATTTCCCACAAATAACCCATTTTCGGTTAATACGGCCTTATCAGCCTCAAAAACCAATTTTAGTCCATCCTTATTAAGTAAGCTACATGAGACAAGGCTCCTACGTGGAGAGGACACATACAAAACATCACTCAATGATAAATATTTGTTAGAAGTGAGTTTTAGAAGAACCTTTCATTTGTCCAACAATCCAGTAGTGGTAGAGTTATCCATGACGACATGCTCTCCATCAACGACATTCCTGAACTGGTGGAAAAACTCTCTATTGGCACACATATGCTTGGAAATGCTTATGTCCAAAACCCAAGCTATCTTGTCGTCAACCGGATTTGCTTCTCCCACCACAGCAGCTATGATCTCCTCAGTCTCGATAACATTTGCTTATCCTATGGCCTTCCGAGTCTGGCTCTGATTTTACTGACCTTGCCTTTTATAATAGTGATATGTCTTGTGACCCCTCTTTCCACGGACATAGCAGGTTAGCTTCTTCTTCTGAATTTTATCTCCCTTCTTGAAATTTGATTGATTCGTCTGCTGAACTTTCATCTGGGGCATCTTCCCCTTACCCTTGGACTTGTCCTTAACAATAGAAGACTCTACCACATTTATAGTGATTGACCTAGAAGCACAAGAGATGCGGTTATCCTTTATACGGTTTGCATCTCATGTCCTCGTATGATAATTAGCTATGGCAGAGTCAAATCCATTTTCTTACCTTTCAGATGGTTCCTAAAGTCACTCCATGACGGTGGAAATTTCTCTATCACCATGTTAGCCTGAAAGGTTTCATATAATTGCATTCCTTTTCATAGGACTTTGGAAACCAAAAGCTCATAATCATGGACTTGATCCATCACCAGTTTGCCATCAACCATCAGGAACTTTATTAGATTTCCTATGACATACTTATTTCTTACCGCTTCATTCTAACCATACTTGTTCTTTAGAATATCTTAAATTTTCTTTGATGACTCAAGGATGAATAGTATATAGAACAACCTGTTGTTCATATATTGTAGGAGATAACCTCAAATAGCCGTGTTGTCCCTTTTATATATTTTTTACAACATCATCTGCTTTCTTAACCAACAGAGGAGCATGAGTTGTGGTAAGTGCTGCAAGAGATGTGTCGGTATTATTCTGTGGTGGTGGATCATTGAATAGCACATACTCAACTTCAAGAGTCTCAAATAATATTGGTAACCTTTGAGACCATCTACGATAATTAGATATGTTCAATTGCTCAACCTTAGACATGTTCAGGATGATCATTGGAATACTTATAGCCATATCAAAAGGCAATAAAGTATAACACTTGAACAAAATAAGTCCAATCGAGCACTAAATTACCAAGAATACCAAACACTGTGGCTTACCAAAAGATCTAGTGGCAGCAACAAATACCAAAAGCATGATCTATAACAATACTAATTTATCAAAATTAAATTGAAGGCTAAACATCTAGATTGAAATATAACAACTGTAATTAACCAAGGCCAATATTCGATGAGCACAACTCTAATAATCAACAACGAGTCAATAGCGTATGTCATCCAAGTGATTTCCCAAACAAAATAATTATGAATATCGTATCCAAATTCGAACATAACACAACAACATAAATTCGAATAAGTCACCAAATAATGAATTGATTTAATGCAATCAACATATTTGAAAAGAACCGCTTCAAACCAAACCAAACAAAGGTTGAACAAGAATACATATATTTCTAGGAATTATCGCTTTAGAATCGCGGAAAAATAGTAGACATTATACATGAAATATCGAAATAGCATATAACAGGTAGAAGCAGAAACACTTATCAAAACACGTGTGTTGTGTTGTGGAATTAACTCACTACCTTGAAGTAATAATTTGGCCGAACTGTGGTGCAATCCTACTGTTAATACCGTCCCCAAGGTTAACATAATGAGAAGTGGTATTGTACACTCAATGTAGAAGCTATGGAAATAAGCTAAATATATTTGCTCAATACTTTAATGCATAAAAGAAAATAGGAGAGGAAGGTGTAATGAAGACAAAAAATTATCTCATTTGAGTCTTAGTTTTTGTCTCTTTAAATTGGAAGATTAAGAGAGAGTAATGAAAAACACAAGTCTCTCCAATTCTCCTGAAGAATCGATCCATCACGAACCACCACGAAGAACATTTTGAAAAATGTTAAAATAATAAAAGTCATGAGGTGAATAAAAGATAAAATTGGGCTGGATCTTTGACCCTCATGGGTCATGCCTAGTCCAGCCCGAACCATACCTAGTGGGCGAATGACGTGCACGTGCGTGGTATAATAGTTCAGCCCACAACCCATACAAAATAGTCCACATTTTTCAATTTAAATGATGCAAGTGATTAGTGGTACAAAAAGTAGTGAAACCCATTTATCCCACCAATGTGAGACGGAGAAAGTTAAATAGTAGTTTCGGAAAATAGTTGTTATTCTACCATTTATTCAACAATTTGTTGAAGGTACGTGAATTTGTAATACATGTTATTTATTGATTTGCCAGTTACATTGAGTGTTTTGGATTCAGATGATTTTTGATTTGTATAGTGGGTCAGGGTTGAAATATTATTCATGTAATTTATTATATTATGTAATACAAAACCATTTATTAGCATGATATGCATGTTTTAATGGAGATATTACATAGGTTATTTAGAAATAATTTAATGTAATTGCAGTTGTTGTTCGTTGTGAGACATGAATCTAGGGATGGCAACGGGGCGGATAATACCCGAAACCCGACGGATTTTATCCGACGGATATCAAAATGGATAATGATAAACGGATATTGATACGGATATGGGTAAGGGTAAAAAATACCCGACGGATACGGGTACGGGGTATCCATATCCGTATCCGACGGATATCCGTTACCCATATCCGTACCCGTTTACCCGTTATATATTTACCATTTTATCCTTAACTTTTTATATAAGAATAAGTTATAGTTAGAAATTAAATTGTCATTTTACATTTAACCCTACTTCAAATTAAAAGCAACTTGTAAATGTAAACTTGTAAAATTAAAATTTAAAATGAACCCTAGCGGCTGAAAGTGATAACCGATTCTCGAAGTCAAAAATTCAAAATCTCTAATTCTCTATCTCTGATTTCTCTCTCCCTCTCTCGTATGAACTCTGAAAGTGTCGACTAGCCGACTCGACTTTGAGAGTTTGAGTCTTTGACTCTCGAATAGTCGAGCCGATTCATTCACACACACACACAGAGTCATAGAGCACAGCTGCACGGGCAGTCAGGCACACCGCACACACAACCTGCTGGTCGCCATGACGCTGTCAGCCTTCAGCCCGTAACAGCCGCACCCGCACAGGCGCAGTGGCGCACATCTGCTCGTGGTCGTAATTTACAGCCGCCGTCAGCCACAACTCGTAAATCTGGTAAGTGGTAATGCTGATTATGCTGAGAGCCTGAGAATTGAGATTATCAGTATGTTAAATATTTATCCCTTTTCTAATTGCTTTTCTGCTAATGCTTGTTGAGATTATCAGTCTCTCTTCTTCGATTCTTCCATAATTAGGAGATTGTGAATTTCTGATATGATTTGGTCGAGTGAATCGTTCACTGTGAATGTGCGCAAAATTCTTTAAATTTCTGAGCGAATGCCTATTAAGTTAAAACCCTCCCGCTGCAGAAACTCAATGCCACAACCTCTCAGCTTTTAATCCCCAAAAACTGCATTAGCTCAAAGTTTTCTCAGTACGTAGAATGAACTTTCTGAAGCTCAAAATTTGTGCGTTAGGTCCTTACATAAACTTGATATTCTACTTTGTAAAAGCTGGCTAATATGTTGGAAACGGACCAATTTGGAGGTGTAAAGTAAATATTAAATGCATTTATATATTGTTTTCTGGGAAACAAAAACCATAACCTTGCTGGCGTTGCCTTTATTTACTCTAGCAAGTTTGTGAAACCAATCGTTTCTCTACTCTGTAATGTATTAATGCATGTGAAAGAAGAGTCTGATGTACCCGCCAACAGATTGAGAATTACTTATTGGTCATTTATTGAATTTGCTGCTAAGTTAAACACATCCTTTTGTTGAGAAAACTTATTAACACTTGAGCATGATGATAAATCGGCATATAGGCCTTATTGTCCGTGCGAAGCTAAGTTATATTTTATGTTTGTTCAAATATTTGCACTTATTGATACAGATATGAATGGTAGTTAACATCGATTCAAACAATGCATAAACAAAGATAGAGAAGAAAATGAATGTAAATGGGAGGGAAAAAAAGGTAGAAGAAAATTGTAGAAAGAAATTATAAAAAGTAGTCATGTTTATTTTTCCTTTTGTTGTCATTGGTCTACATGTTGTACAACAATTTTGTATGATATATATAAATCAATTGGTTAAGGATGGCAACTAGAGCTAGTACTACCGATTCACCAAGTCAAGTACCTCCATATTCATCTGCTGCAGCTAGTAACCCCAATACAATGGACTCATCTACAAATGAAGAAGAGGAAGATGTAGAAGTGCAACAACTTACTCTAGGAAAAAAAAGAAAACTTATGTTGTATGGGAACATTTTAATGCAGTGGAAACTAATGGGAAGAAGAAGGTCATTTGTAAAGGTTGTAATAAAAGTCTAAGTGGGGATCCCAAAAATGGCACTTCTCATTTGCATGAGCATATAAAGAAGTGTGTAGGTTTTAGAGTTATACGAGGAATAGGCCAAAACAAGTTGCAATTTACTCAAAATGGGGAAGGAAGGGAAATATAATGATCATTGAATTCAATCAAGAAGTTTCAATTTACTCAAGAACTTTAGAAGCATTGATGTGTGGTCGAGATTGGCTTTGGGCAACAATGATGAGTAACAATGGTAATATTTTATTTATATTATTAAAATTTAGTTTAATTATGAAATATGTACTCTTTTATCTATTAATTTTATTATTTCAATTCTTTTCTAGATAATAATGACTATCAAGTATCACATTATCGTGGCGCTTGTCGTACTTCTTTTGAGGATGAGGACTCCGACGACAATGGTGAAAATGAGGTAAAACTTAGATGTTTATAAATTTTATAATGTTATTAGCAAATTTAATATATATATATATATATTTAATATTTGACTATTTATTTTTACTGTTTTTATGTACCAGGTTGATGCATGATTCATGAATCATGATGATTAAAGTCTGAAGGTTGAATATTGAAGAATGTAGATTGAAAAGTTCATCCTATCATGATTTATGAATGTCATTTGTGTTCTACTAGTTTTTTATTTTTTTGGACATTATCTACTCTGTTTAAACTTTAAACAATATTGTTGTTGGCATATTTTACTATGTTTTTCTATTATGCTACAGATACATTATCAACTTTAGCTACTAAGTTGATGAATTATTGGATTATATATATATATATATATATATTAATTTTTAATATCAAAAAATAATTTTGTAGGTAAATTATATATATTATGACAGGTAAACGGGTACAAAAACGGATAAACAGGTAATGGTAACGGATAAACAGGTAATTTTAATCCGTCGGGTAACGGATTATCTGTCGGGTACGGATATGGGTACAGTAACGGATATCCATGCGAGTACGGGTACGGATATGGTTATCAAATTTCTTATCGGGTTCGGGTATGGATAAGGGGTACCCGATCCGTACCCGCCCCGTTGCCATCCCTACATGAATCCTTGTAACAAGCTTCTAGTAGATATATAAGAGGTTATTGAAAGAGATATGCTAGAAGCATTGTGTTGATTGTGTTCCTGATTGTAGTTATTATCTATGGCGGAGCAAATGAGGTATAAAATTTATGTTTATAAATGGAGGCATATACAACTAAGTTTTAAGAAGTTAAGGTTGATGTGGGATGATTTTTGATCATGGGGATATATTGTTGTAGACTTCTTGAATTTGATAGATTTAATGGTATAGTTGTACCATCTTTTAGTTTTTCAATGTATCTATGTTGTTATGTAATTAGTGACAAGATACATCTAAACCTATATATAGGGAAGGTTATTTGTAGAGATGGTAGCATTAGTAGTTTAGTGTTTGAGGGTTGAAGGTATTTGTTAGGGCCAACACGAGATATAGCAAAGCTAGACTTGTGCTTTGGGGGCCAAATTTATACACACGCACATAATAGCATTTGAATTGAAAATAACAAGTTAAGCTGGAATATATGGTGAGGGAATAGGAGCACAGTAAGTATTATTGAAGTGAGTTAGGGGATTGATTTCCTTGCCACTTAATTATTATTTTTTGTCTATCAGCAGTATCCCAATAGCTCAAAACTTCGTTTGAGAAATAAATTAACTTTTTATTCTTTTTTTTTTGTCTTTGTGCATGCTAGGCCTATAACTTACTTTGAGAAACAAGACAAAATATTAACTATAATGTTCATTAATTCTCAAACTCTTCGACGCTTTGTCTTCGACATATGTGAAGTTCAGAAAATTATGGCAACAATAAATCATCCAACGAGCATTACAAGCCATTCTTCTTCCCCTATTTTTCTATTTGTTTTTCATTTAAAAAAACTATATTATTTGAATTCCTCTCAACTCTCTCTGTCCATTTTTTTCCTGCTCGAACTTTTTGGCGAGTTACAGTCTCAATTTTTTGTGTTAAATTTGTTGCTAACTCTATATAATTTATTCAGTAAGTGATTCAAAATACATTGGTATACGTTATTTATGTATTTGATTTTTTTTATTAATTTAAATATTGATTCAATTATAAAATATAAATTTCCATTTATATTTTTAGTGCGCCTCAATTTTTTTTTCAATTTGTTGATGATTCCAACCAATCTCTCTGGTAAGTGATTGAAATTATGGTATAAATTTTGTATAAGACTAACTTATAAATTTAAATTATAGCAATTGGGTTGTCCATTAATCAGATTATGGAGTTTGTGTATGGTTACACTATATCTGTGTGACCATGTCTACCTATCTATTTGTGATTTTGTGGTATGAATTGCACTAAAAAATCTAGATTGCTTTGCTTGTGAGCTTCGAGAGCCAATGATCATTAGCTTGCTTAGTTGTCTTTTATAAAGTTTAATTGTAAGTTATTACAACTCATGATAGTTTCCCTATTTGGTTCAGAAGGTTGTTTTAGACTTAATTTTTGATTCCATATGTAGATATAAGGAGTTATTTATAGATTTTTTAAAGATGAATAATTAGTTATTAGTCATTTTTCTAGATTTTTAGTCATAACTTCTTCTGTCGGGTCTAAGGGTAACTTAAGTTGCTCCTCAATTTGGCATTTATCAATAATTTCAATTACAAATTGTTGCATCTAATTTGGAATCAATATTAGCAATGAACTATTTATCGTAATATGATTTGGATTTAATCAACACGACCCTTAGATTCACTACGGATAATTTTGGTTGCATAAAAGCTTTATTTAATCTCCATTTTTAGTGTTAGGGCATTTTTAGAAATAAAGCTAAATATTGGTTAGAACTTTATCTATACATGCCTAGTATTTATAAGTATGGTTCCTATTAGAATGTACCCATATAGAGCCAAAAAAAAGTTAAGGAGAGAAGAGAAGCTTTAGTGAAGCTTCAATCAAGTTATCTCAACAAGTTTTTTATTAAACAACGTGATACTTCACAATATATTATAGTAAACGAAGAACATGAAGATGAGAAAGATATTGGGAGACGAATGACTTCCAATGTAGAGCATGATTAGTTGATGAATGAGAATCAAGAACCAATTCAAGGCAATGACACCATGAATGATGACGGCGTTGATAGGAAAGTTATACCCATAGAAGAAGAATATTAGCTTAGATTGTCAATGGTTAGCGTCCATATCTTCAGTGAAAAAATTATTTTGTTCCTAGTTTAAGTCATTCAAGCAATATCATATAAGAACCTCGTGGGCCATTTTGGAAATGAAGGAGTGAAAGATTAAAAAAATACAAGTGCATAACTTATAAGTCATGAAAATAGTGGTTATCACATTTCTTGATTTAAGAGTTGGATCGAGTTGGAAAAAACATTGAAAGAGAAAGCGATAATTAATGAGAGTATTGAATCATGTATTAACAAAGAGATAGATAACATTTGAATAAATTACTCACAAGAATCCTTATTACTGTGAAGAGATTTGCATGGAATAATTTGACATTTCGTGAAGATAATGCAAGGTTTTATAAGGAAAATAATGGAGTTTTTTTTTGCAGATGAGAGCAAAGTTTGAATTAGTAATAGATGAATATATTTAACGTATCATGAAAAAAGAGACCCATTACCATTATTTGAGTCATAAGATCCAAAATGAAATGATTTGGATCTTAGCAAGTGAAGTGAGAAACTATATCGTGGTTAAAATCAAAGAAGTACAATACTTTTTTATTATTCTTGATTGCACTCCTGATGTGAGTTATGATGAAAATAGTGTATATTTTGGCATTATGTCTTAATGTATCGTTATACTCTCATTGGCTTGAACTCAATTATATAAAAGGACAAGGGTACACTGATGGATAAAATATGAAAGGAATACATGAAGGAGTGCAAAAAAAAACTACTCGGGGTAAATCCTAGATCACTATATACAACGTGTGGTTCTGATAGTCTTAATCTTGAGATTTGTGATATGGAAAGTTGTTATGAGAAAGCCAACTCTTTTTTGTAACAACACATAGTATATATTCATTTTCTTCATCTTTTATAAAGAGACGAAATATTTTTAGAGATCATGTCGTAGGGCTTACTGTTAATCCATCATCTGAAACTCGATGGAAAAGTTGTGTTGAAAGTGTGAAAGCAATTATATTTCAATCTCCACAAATACGAGATGCTTTAACACACTTGAAAAAAAATATGGTGATGATTTTGAAACAATAAATGAATCTAGTGCCTTGCTAGCACGTGAACTTGAGAATTTTGAAAATATATTTGGCATTGTTATTTGGTATGACTTATTAAATCATATTAACATTGTGAGAGAGAAAAAAGTTCAACCTGAATATATACACTTAGATTATGCTGTCAATAAATTGGAAAGTATTATGTCACGGTTTCTAAACTATAGAGAAACCTATCTTGGGATTTCTATTATCGAAGCTCAAGAAATTACAGGAAAGGTGGATCTTGAAGCTACATTATGTGAAAAGAGAACCAGTAAACCAAATAAATGGTTTGATGATAACGATTACAACAATACTGGAGAGATGATAAATTCATTAATGGAATCATTTAAGGTTAATTACTTCTTATATATTATTGATAAAGCTCTTTCTTCTCTTTAGAGTATGTTTGAGCAATTTTAGAAATATCAAGAAGATTTTGGCCTCTTATTTGATTTAAAGGGGTTGAAGTCTTCTAATAATGAGACTTTGATGACTTTTTTTTTCAAATCTTGCAAGCATATTAATACACGGTGATACGCCATATTGAAAAGTTTGAGTTGTTTATTGAATTATGTAGCTTAAGAAAAGTTATACCACAAGAAACAAAAAAGAGTTGTTGATGTTTTGAATTATTTGAAGGATTTGAAGGATTGTTATCCAAATGCTTAGATTATTTATATAATTATCTTAACAACTATTGTCACCGTTGCCTCTACCGAAAGATCAAAGTTTAAGTTAACCAAATCTTACCTTCGTTCAACCATTTCACAAGAAATATTGAATGATTTGGCTGTGTGTCTATTAAAAATAACATTGTCGACAAGCTTAACTATGATAGCTTAATTAAGACTTTTGCTTAAAAAAATGCAAGATGATTGATATTTCAGCAGTGTTTGTAATAGTTGTATTGATTTCAAAAAATATATACTATGTTTTATTATGTTTATTTTCATTGGTTTACAAATTTAATTTTATATAACTATATACTATTATTTGGCTTGATGAAATTTTATTTCTTTATTTTTTTTATACACATAAAATATGGGGCCACAATTTTTTTTTCAAGCTTAAGTCCCCCCAAATTTCAGGGGACGACTTTGGGTATTTGTGCCTCAAACTAGAGGTAGTGTATTTCTCATTGTATTGTAGTTGGGTTGCTGATGTATATAATAGGTTATAAGAACTTATGGGATAGGGTGAATCATGCCTGTTAGAATCAAAATTTTAAACGTATATGGATATTTATGAACATTTAGAATCAAATCGTAATATCCCACAAAAACCACAAATACACACTATACATAGTTATATGCTATATAACGCCATGTTGAAACTCAAAAGAACATTAAAATCACATTCTTAAACTCTCATCTAGTCACTAATTAAGTTGTACTACTAACAAACAACACGCATTATCAAAATAGTTTTACATAGTAAGAGTTATACTAAGTTAATAACATAAAAAATAAAATGATAAATGAAGAAACTGAAGTATAAATAAATAACTTCGTAAATTTGATATTATCATTTTACTATATGGATATAATTTGAATTATTTTATCAATATTTTGCTTCAACACCCTACTCTTTTTTTTCTTAATATTTCACTTAAACTTCTTTAGCGCCGTTTGATGTTCAACATATGTAGCAAACTAATAGGAGACTAAAGATTTGATATTTGGGGGATAAATACATAGGAAAAAGAAATAAAATGTATTTTTAAAACAAAATAGAAAAAAATATAATAATTATATAGACTTGTTATATTCTACTTAGGAATGTAAAATTATAATGGCTCTACTATAATTTCATTACTTTGAGATTCTACATCATTTAGTTACTTTTTGATCATAGAATAGTAAGATTTAAATCGGGATTTTAGCAAATATGGGGGTGAATAGACTATGTTGTGCATTATGATTTCTAGAAACACAAAAGTAATTACATTGATTTTTGGTTATTTATTGTAATGTTTTAATACTTTTGGTTCTTTCCCTTTTTTGTTGCATCATTGAAACAAGGTATGCAAGTTGATCTATTAACATGGATATGTTGTTGTTGTAATACCTCGTATTTTTTAAATCCAAATTTATTAAGTTTAATGATTTTATTAGCATAATTTGATGTAAATATTTAATTATTTTAATTTCGATTCGTTTTATGGATTTATCGACGATTTCGAATTCATATTTGAATTTAATTAATTGTTGTCGTTGTGAACCATTTTAGATAAATTCGTTCACGACCATGATTTTATTATATTCTTATGATTTCGATTTTCAGTTAAAAATATGTATTCCCATTCTTTCTCGTATTTTGATTTTTAATATTTTAGATTCGTTTTCGATTATAACTTCGTCTTGTGATTACAACTTTATTTCGGAGTTATATTTCGTTAACGAAATATATTATCTAAATTATAAAATTTCTATTTAAATAGTTAAATTTATTTTAATAATTTTATCCATATAAAATATTTACGACTTTAAATTTATTCGTTTTCGGTAATCATTAATATTTTTGGGAAGTTTTAAATTAAAAAGGATTTTTGGAGTTTATTTATGAATTTCTTTTCGGAATTAATTTTCTTCTGTTTTACGCTTTTTAGTTTGCAGAAAACCGATTTCGAAAATTATTTAAATTAGTCTCGATTTATTAGAATTCGACTTAAATATGTTATTATATGCTTTTAAATAATTTTTTGAGGTCTTATAATATATTTTCGTAAATAATATAAATTTTTACGTTGGTTGGTCAATTCTTCCGAAAATATTTATGAAATTCTTTATATAGTTCTTTTATTAATTTTAAGCTTTCGGAACCTTACGAAATAAATTTCGTTTAATAAATTTTAGATAAATATTCCAATAACAATTTTAGATAATTAGTATTTCATTTTATAATTGTATTTGTAAAAAAAAAACACCCAATCGGTGCCCCTCAGATCCCCCTCTTCTTTCCCTTTTCTCTCTTCTCTCCCTTCACTTCTCTTTCCCTGTTTCCCGACTCCCTATTCTCTGCCCCTAGAAACCCCAACCCCGACCTCCTCCTCCTTGCTCCTCCTTCGTCGGTCGTCGGCCTCCAACCTGCTGCCACACGCCACCATCGACGACGCTGCAGCTGTGCAACAGCCACACCAAGAGCCATCGAAGCAGCTACGCACCACCAGAAGCAGCGCACAACAGCAGCAACTATGCAGGTCGCGCCGCCGCCACCCGGTCACCGTCGACGTCTCTCGACCATCAGTGAGCCATCTCCGGCCTCCGACGAAGCTTCTCCGGCCTTCCTTTGCTCCGATTTTGTTGATTTTCACTTGGTATACATTTCTGAAAAACCCTAATATTAATTTAATTAATTGGGTATGATTTAGCTTGTGATAAGCTAAATTAATTGTTTAATTATGTATATATGTGCTTTAAGATTGATTTGGATATGTTAATTGTATGGTTTGTGTTGGAAATTTGGAAAACTGAATTTTAGGCCGGATTATGCCCAAATTTTTCTGATCCGTCCAATTTGGCGATTTTGGATAAATTGATTACATAATATGTTTTTAAATGTTTCTAATTTTATGTCGGAACCGTCAATTTGAGAAATCTATGCATAATTTATCGGAATTTGATTTCTAGGTCAAAATTCATGTGTAATGAAATCGGATCGCATAGTTGAGTTGTTTTGCTCAATTGATTTTACAATATCATTTGAAATGTATTTAATTTCATATCGAAAGTGTTGATTTGGAAAAATTATACGTAATTGATCGGAATTGAATTTTTAGGTCAAAACTCCCGCTGGTCTAAATTGGATTATGTAATCGGGTCGTTTCATTCAATTGACTATCCAATTTATATTAGAATATATTTAGTTACATTTTCGAACCGTCAATTTATATATTTTAGCAAGAATTGATCGGATTTACGTTCCAGGCTTAAAAATCCTAATTGTGCTAAATTGGGTATTTCTTTTATTGGTTTTGATCAATTGATTATTTTATATGTTATAAAATGTGTTTAATTGCATTTCTAAACATTCAATTTGATTAAATTAATAGAATTCAACCGAATTGTATTTTCGGGCCTAAAACCCTATACTTCAAGTGAGATTATGAAATTAATCATTTGTATAATTGTTTTTCTAAAATTAAATTTATAGAAATAAGTTGAAATGATCCTAATTGCTTTCTAATACCTTTAATTGGAATTAATTGATTTGAATTATCCAGGCTTGTGTTGTGGGCTTTAAAACCCTAATTTTGAAAATGGATAGTTTTAAATTGGCTAATCGGAAGATTTGTTTTGTTGAAATTGATTATCTAGATTTATCTAAAATTAGTGTAATTGTATTTTAAAACTATCAATTTGAGATGATAAAAGTCAATTGGTCGGTTCGTAGTTTAGGCATTTAAAAACCCTAATATTCGGGGATTGTTTTATAAAATTGATTTTTGCTATGCGTCTTTTATCTAATCGATTTCTGTCTTTGGATTTTAAATCATTTAAATTATGTTTTAATCTAATCGGTTTGGAATTGGTTCTATGCACTTGGTTGGTTTACCTATTTAGTTGTAAAACCTAATGAATAAGTTATTTTTGATAAATTAATTTATAATCGATTATTCTTTCTCGAGCTTTCAAAATTTATTTAAAATATCCCAAGTGATATGGGTGTTAATCTAATTTGATTTATATTTAATCTTAAATCTTAATAGAGCTATGCTATTGAGTCCTAAGTTTTGGACACGTTTTTCAAGGAAGATTGTTTGTGTTCGTTTGCGTTTATTTAATTATAATATGTGAATTATTAATTGATAAGATAGTTTCTAACCTAGTTCCGATTTCTATCGGTGATCTAGGAAAACTTTCTCGTGGATTGTTGAGCTTTCGATAACTCTCCCTCTTTCCCAATTTGCTTAGCTAGCTTCGGATTGAGGTAAGTCATTACTTATCTTTACTTATGGCGGAATTTGGATGTATGTCTACTTGAAGTGAAAGGTGATAAGTATGCCTATCGATTATTTAATAATGTCAAGTGGATGTTGTGTTCTGTGTGGTAATTGCATGTATGTACAAGTTTATAGTCTTAATGCAAATGTGTGTTAATATGGCATTTGGATATGGTATGTATTTGATTATGTGAATGGTTGAATAATGATTGAAATTATATGATACCCTATGCTGTATTCTTATATCATGGAGCTATTCATGTGGGCCTGATTTATGGCCGGTTAAAACCCTTGAATAAGATACTAATAACTTAAAGTGAAAGATCACGTGAGTTGGGCCGAGGTGTAGGGTCCGTTCCACCGGACGATAATAGTGGCTCGGGTGTGTTGTCCCCGAGAGGTGATTCAAGTCGTTCCACCGATTCAGAATAGTGGCTCAGGAACGTTTTGCCCTGAGAGGTGTAGAATCCATTCCACCAGATGATAATAGTGGCTCGGGTGTGTTGTCCCCGAGAGGTGCTTCAGTCCATTCCACTGAATTAAGAATAGTGGGACCCTATACTCAACGTGAATAAAATATGATATGAGTTAAGTAATGGATAAGACACTAATTATTTAAAGTGGAAGATTACGTGAGTCAGGACCAGGTGTAGGATCCGTTCCACCGGATGATAATAGTGGCTCGGGTGTGTTGTCCCCGAGAGGTGCTTCAAGCTGTTCCACCGGTTCAGAATAGTGGCTCAGGAGCATTTTGCCTTGAGAGGTGTAGGATCCGTTCCACCGGATGATAATAGTGGCTCAGGTGTGTTGTCCCCGAGAGGTGTTTCAGACCATTCCACCAGTTTAAGAATAGCGGGGTCGCTGAACTCAACGTAAATAAAAGATTTAAAATATGGTATATCTAATGAAAGACCTGGAATCAGTACTTATCTGATTTTCTTCTATTTTTTCCTGTATGATTTGCTTATGAGAATTCTTGTATAATGTGTAATCCTGCTTGGCTTTATCGTTAACTTATACAGTACATAACGTACTGATCATCCGTTTTATGGGTGCTGCTCAATCCAACGAGTAGATGACCCGGATGTTTATGTGCAGTTTAATGAGGACCAGCTCGATGATTTCATAGCTTTTGATGATATATATGTGGAGGAGTGATTCATTTATATCAGGGTTGGGCGTAAAGTCATGTTATCTGGTTGATAATTTTACCCGGATACCTTTTTGGACTCTTAGTTCCATAGGATCCCCTTTTGGTTATATTTTTATATTGTAATCAGGGTTAATATCCAAACACTTATTTGATGTATAAAAGTTCTCTCATCTATTTCTAATCATGTTTTAAAATTTTCTAATCATTTTCCCTTGTGATTGACATAAGTATGGCGGGATAAACCTGACTTATGTCAATTACGGCGGTAACACCCAAATATTTGATTATACGCTTCCGCTTAAAACAAAAATTTTCGGTAGTAAATTTTGGGGTGTTACACTAAGTGCTTGTCATGGAGTGTAAGTAGCGTCCGTTATATGATGGGGGAGATAAAGTGTTCGACATTCGACATATCTGAATGTGGTAGCTTACCAACCTTAGTTAGTATGCATTAATGTAACCTATGGTTGGGAGGTTACAAAATATACTCATTGTGAGTTATAAGTGTAGTTTGTAATTTTCTAAAGCCTAATACACTCTATATAAAGGCAAAGGGATGGAGAAATGGGCACTTATTTTTGCTAAAAGATATGTTGGTTGTTTTGACAACAACACCCTCTCAAGGCTTAGAGCTGTTCTTGTATTATCCTTTAAAAATATTACACCATGTATGATAATAGTTGATACCTTAGTTAGTTGGTGTAAGTGTTTAATCTTGAGGGTTGTTTCAAGAATAAGTTATTCTATTTCTCTTCTCAATCTTTTAAATTTTATGTTTTGTTGGAATCTTACCCAATTCCATCGCTAACATTTGGATTAATCCAATATGTTTAGAATTATGCATCACAAATTGTCAAATAAAGTAGTCCTGTGTCGGTCCTATAAGGATGGACATGCTTTGAAACATTTCAATCTAGGTGTTGTTGTTATGCTCCTCATAAAATGATTGATTTTTGGTAATTATGATCTATGTAGTACCATTTGTTTCTTCCTTATGGTGACTTGACATAATCCCATGCCTTGTTTGTTGAATAATTTAGAGTTTGTTTTAATTTTTAGTAGTACAGATGTTCTTTTGAGTGGACATTTAGCAGGTGATAGTTTAAAGTGTGCCTTGAATTTGTTGGAATGCGTCACTCAGTTGAGGTTAGAATCTTTTAGTCAGTACTTTGCTATCCACGAACATTTATCATCTAATGAGCACATGAATGTGGCGCTAGTGTATATCAACTTCAACAAACATCTCACTTTAAAACTTCATTTAGCTTGTTCTTGGTTCGGGTGTTTTAATCTCATGTCATGTATTGTGATGTGGACTATAGCAAATGAATTAAAGGGACAAGTTGGGAAGTAATCTATGATGTGGTTGTCTATGTATATTGCTCTTCCTATGATTTTACTTATTACTTTATAATTTTGTTTGGGAAATTATATATTGAGTGTTTTGGTTCAAATGTTGTTTTCGAGTGTATGTTGTTTGATTTGTAGCCAACAAACAACATGGGCATTCATCTTAATCGACCAAGGCTGGATTTTTTACTTGGTACAAAATGTTAGGGTCAAATATCTAGGAATATAGTTAATAGACTATTTTTTTTATAGATTACACATTCAAGATGAGATGACCTTTACCAGTGGTGTTTGGATTTTATGAAGGAAGTATTTTGCTAAATTGTTCTTAGAGGTCATAGATAACGCATACAAAGCAGTCATTGTTAGCGTGAAGGATATGATGGACTTTACTACCATTTATGTTTTTTTTTTTAAAAAAAATCAATGATATACCACGTTTATGGAATTACTTGAAATCATTTTCTTATAAGTTGCATGATCCTCAGGCTATGATGGGGTACTTTGATGATATTTTTATTGAGGGAAATGATAGGGGGAGCATGAACATTGACTACATGAATGCATGTGTTATGTTAGGTTGGACCTAAATTCAGCTGAATCTATAAGAGGGATATAGGTTTTTACATTGCTACACTGATTATATAGAATTTGGTGCGATGACTGGTGGTTTATGGAGTTCCCTAATTTTTGTGTCCTATGTCTAAACAAGACATTATGATCATTATTCCATCTTGATTTCTTTGCACGGAAACCTTGTTGCATAGAATCAATGTATTTTCTTCATCAACATTTTAGAAAAATGACTCATGATATATGGAATAAATTAAGTGGGAACATCGTTGCTTTTCTTAAGCAACTTCCACATGAATCAACAATTTGGAGTAAAAAGGAGATGGGAAATATTTCTTTTACTATTATTATTATTTTTAATCAAAATTATATCTTTTTTATTAATGAACCAAAGTATTACAACTTAGTTCGTATAACTTGTCCAAATAACTCTTGACAAAATCACTACTATTCCTCTCATAGGAGGAAGCACATGTAATACCCCGGATTTTGAAACCTAATTTTATTAAGCCTAATGATTTTATTAGCGTAATTTGATGTAAATATTTAATTATTTTAATTTCGATTCGTTTTATGGATTTATCGACGTTTTCGAATTCATGTTTGAATTTAATTAATTGTTGCCGTTGCGAACCATTTTAGATGAATTCGTTCACGACCATGATTTTATTATATTCTTATGATTTCGATTTTCGGTTAAAAATATATATTTTCGTTCTTTCTCGTGTTTTGATTTTAATATTTTAGATTCGTTTTCGATTATAACTTCGTCGTGTGATTACGACTTTATTTTGGAGTTATATTTCGTTAACGAAATATATTATTTAAATTATAAAATTTCGGTTTAAATAGTTAAAGTTATGTTAATAATTTTATCCGTAGAAAATATTTCCGACTTTAATTTTATTCGTTTTTAAAAATCGTTAATATGTTCGGGAAGTTTTAAATTAAAAAGATTTTCGGAGTTTATTTGTGAATTTCTTTCCAGAATTAATTTTCTTCCGTTTTACGATTTTTGGTTTACGGAAAATCGATTTCGAGAATTATTTAAATTAGTCTCGGTTTATTAGAATTTAATTTAAATATTTACTTTTATGCTTTTAAATATTAATTCGAGGTCTTATAATATATTTCCGTAAATAATACAAATTTTTATGTTCGTTGGTAAGTTTTTCCGAAAATGTTTCCGAAATTCTTTATATAGCCGTTTTATTAATTATTAGCTTTCGGAACCTTACGAAATAATTGTTGTTTAATGAATTTTAGATAAAATATTCCAATAATAATTTTTAAACCTTTAGTACTTTATCTTATATATGTATTTGTAAAAAAAAAAAAAAAAAAGAGAGACCAACCCCGACCCGTGCTCGACCCCCCCTCTTCTTTCCCTTTCTCTTCTCTTCTCCCATTCTCTCCTTCCCGACCTGCTCTCTGTTCTCTGCGCCATAAACCCCAGCCCCGACCTCCTTCTCCCCAGCTCCTCGCCAACCACCGCCGGCCACAACGAGCGACGCGACCGACCACCGCAGCTGGCGACGCCGCGCAGCAGCAGCGCAGCAACCCACCGAAGTAGGAGCAGCAGCAACGGCCGAACGCTGCAGCAACGACGAGAAGCAATGCAGGTTGCGCCGCCATCGCCCGGTCACCGGCGAGCGTCACTGACCACCGGCGAGCCACCTCCGGCCTCCGACGAAGCTTCCCCAGCCCTCCTTGCTCCGATTTTTACTGATTTCGTTGGGTATAAATTTCCGAAAACCCTAATATTGAATTTGATTAATTGAGTGTGATTTAGCTTGTGATAAGCTAAATTAATTGTTTAATTATGTATATATGTGCTGTGAGATTGATTTGGATATGTTAATTGTATGGTTTGTGTTGAAAATTTGGGAAATTGAATTTTAGGCCGGGTTATGCCCAAATTTTTCGGATCCGTCCAATTTGGCGATTTTGGATAAATTGATTATACAATATGTTTTTAAATGTATTTAATTTTATGTTGGAACCGTCAATTTGAGAAATTTATGCGGAATCAATCGGAATTTGATTTCTAGGTCAAAATTCGTGTGTATTGAAATTGGGTTGCGTAATTGAGTCGTTCCGCTCAATTGATTTTACAATATCGTTTGAAATGTATTTAATTTCATATCGGAAGTGTTGAATTGGGAAAATTGTACGTAATTAATCGGAATTGGATTTTTAGGTCAAATTTCTTGCGGAACTAAATTGGATTGTGTAATCGGGCCGTTTTATTCAATTGACTATACAATTTATATTTGAATATATTTAATTTCATTTCCGAACCATCAATTTATATATTTTAGCAAGAATTTATCGGATTTGCGTTCCGGGCTCAAAAAACCCTAATTGTGCTAAATTGGGTATTTCTTTTAGCGGTTTTGATCAATTGATTATTTGATATGTTGTAAAATGTGTTTAATTGCATTTCTAAACATTCAATTTAATTAAATTAATAGAATTCAACCGAATTGCATTTTCGGGCTTAACACCCTAGATTTTAAGTGAGATTATGAAATTTGTTATGTGTATAATTGTTTTTCTAAAATTAAATTTGTAGAAATAGTTGAAATGATCCTAATTGCTTTCTAATACCTTTAATTGGAATTAATTGATTTGAATTATCTAAGTTTGTGTCGTGGGCTTTAAAACCCTAATTTTGAAAACGGATCGTCTTGAATTGGTTAATCGGAAGACTATTTTGTTAAAATTAATTATCCAGATTTATCTAAAATTAGTTTAATTGTGTTTTAAAACTATCAATTTGAGGTAATTGAAGTGATTTGGTCGATTCGTAGTTTAGGGATTTAAAAACCCTAATCTTCAGGGATTGTTTTATAAAATCGATTATGCTGTGTGTCTTTTATCAAATTGATTTCTGTCTTTCGGTTTTAAATCATTTGATTTATATTTTAATCTTAAATCTTAATAGAGCTATGCTCTTGAGTCTTAAGTTTTGGACACGCTTTCCAAGAAAGGTCGTTTGTCTTGATTTTGTTGTAACATGTGAATTATTAATTGATAAGATAGTTTCTAACCTAGTTCCGATTTCTATCGGCGATCTAGGAAAACTTTCTCGTGGATCGTCGAGCTTTCGATAGCTCTCCCTCTTTCTCAATTTGCTTAGCTAGCTTCGGATCGAGGTAAGTCATTACTTACCTTTACTTATGGCTGAATTTGGATGTATGTCTACTTGAAGTGAAAGGTGATAAGTATGCCTATCGAGTAATTAATTATGTCAAGTGGATGTTGTGTTCTGTGTGGTAATTGCATGTATGTACAAGTTTATAGCCTTAATGCAAATGTGTGTTAATATGACATTGGATATGGTATGTATTTGATTATTTGAATGGTTGAATATTGATTGAAATTATATGATACCCTATGCTGTATTCTTATGCCATGAAATTATTTATGTGGGCCTATTTTACGGTCGGTTAAAATCATTGAATAAGATGCTAATTATTTAAAGTGAAAGATCACGTGAGTTGGGCCGAGGTGTAGGGTCCGTTCCACCGGACGATAATAGTGGCTCGGGTGTGTTGTCCCCGAGAGGTGCTTCAAGCCGTTCCACCGGTTCAGAATAGTGGCTCAGGAGCGTTTTGCCCTGAGAGGTGTAGAGTCCGTTCCACCGGACGATAATAGTGGCTCAGGTGACTTGTCCCTGAGAGGTGCTTCAGTCCGTTCCACCGGATTAAGAATAGTGGGGCCCTATACTCATCGTGAATAAGAATATGATATGAATTAAGTAATGAATAAGACACTAATTATTTAAAGTGGAAGATTACGTGAGTCTGGACCAGGTGTAGGATTCGTTCCACCGGATGATAATAGTGGCTCGGGTGTGTTGTCCCCGAGAGGTGCTTCAAGCCGTTCCACCGGTTCAGAATAGTGGCTCAGGAGCGTTTTGCCCTGAGAGGTGTAGGATCCGTTCCACCGGATGATAATAGTGGCTCGGGTGTGTTGTCCCCGAGAGGTGCTTCAGACCGTTCCACCGGTTTAAGAATAGTGGGGTCCCTGAACTCATCGTAAATAAATAAAATTAGATGTAATAATGATTATCATTGGATTGTTAGATTAGTGTTACTTAGCATGCTATCGTGATTTCTTGTACGCTTGTATCTTATGTGTTTTATGATTCCTTCCATGAGTTTGGTAGTATTGATTTACTCAGTACCGGACCCGTACTGATGCTACCTTGATTGAATGGGTCCTGTGATGATCCACTGATGGTGGGGAGCAGACTTCTTGTGCAGGTTTGAGTTCAGATATTACATTTGGGTGGAAGACTTGACTTGAGAGAGTAGGCAATCCGGAATTTGATCTATCGGGATTGGTCTTGTTTAACTGTATTTATGTCTGGAAATTTCAAGTGTTGTATTTAAAATATCAAGGGTATTGTAATTAACTTTTAATTTATCGTACTCTGATAAGCTTTTAAAATTCGGATTTATTTCACAGGTTCCGCTGATCAATTCAGCGATGATTTTATTTAGTGAATTGATTCACTTGCCATCTGCCTGTGGATATCTCCTTGTGGGAGTTTATCCTTACGTCATTGATGTTTAAAGTTTTGTTTGACAGATTTAGCCTTGCATCTAGCATGAGATAGATGGTGGACATTTATCTTGTGTTAGATGTGGCGGTAACATTCCCCAGATTCACTTCTAGCTTCCGCTTTATCCTTTCAAAATTTTTTTTTTCAGGAGTGAATTTTGGGGGTGTTACAGCACACCTAGTTAAGACTATACATATTACTTTCTTAAGTAGTTCCTTCCAACTACACTCTTTATGGGAGAAAAATTGTGGAGTTATAAGTATGCCAACATTCATAAATGCATACTGCAATTAAGGTTTTATCTATCTATATTTTCCTTTTGGATATTCATGTGTTGTGAGCTAGGCAATTAATAGCTCAATGCCAACAATGAACTGAACCCCGGATACAAACATCAAAAAAGGCATTGTGAAATAGATGTTTCATGACTGGACAATCAAATAAGAGACGAGAAAGTTTCTTGATAGCATAACAACAACAACATGATGGTTTTTTAATGTAGGAGAGTTTACTAATAACATCATTTGTGGGTAGTTTGTAGTGTGAAACTATCCAAAGGATGAACTCATGCTTATGGCCTGCATTTTTTTCCAAACGGCCTTCTACTAGGTGACACGAGAGGCTCTAGGTATGATTTTGTCATAGACCGATCTCATCTTGTAGGATGTAGAGGTACCAAATGAAAGGAGAATAGGTTGCACTGTTTCTCTTCATTTAAATATTTTGTTCATTGTCCAAGAAGAAGTAGAATATAGTTTAGCCTCACATAACGAGATCCCTTTAAGGTAACAAATATGCACCTACTTGATCTATAAGTTGTTGTTGTCTCATCCTATGTGCCATAGGTACTTACGAACAATAATTACAGTCCAGATTTGAAGGTTTAATAATCTAATGTCACCTTCTTGTTTGGCCAAATGTACCAGACAATAAGAGCTATTATGCTAGGGTTTGTTTTACCCGTCCATAAGAATGCCTTGCAGGATAACAATCTTGAGTAAGATTTTTTAGGTAGTATGAATATTTGACTCCAATACATTCGAATCCCATTAATTACATATTCCAACAGTTGCATTTTGGTGGCATAGGATAACAACTTTGTTAAATAGTGATACTTTTTGTTAGTAATCTTATTTACTAACTCCATCATTTGATTATATCATAATTTGGCATAAGAGAAGGTTGCTTCAGGGTATTTAAAAGGCATGGAACACTCAGGAAAAGATAGGAAGTCACTTATTTGTTATTTAAATACCTATGAGACTCTTCCAAAATAGATAGCCCTCTTAGCGAGGATTTATGTGAAGTCTTGAAGTGATACTAAAACAATTGAATATATTAATAGGCAAGGTTGCATACCGTAAATCACCTCTATAGAATAACTAAAATGCCCTAAAAATTTATAATTTTAAATATTATATTTAAATGAGGTTTTATTATGAAAATTAATTAAATAAATTATTTTTATAAAAGGAAATTAATTAGGGCTATTTAAGAAGAAAATAATAAATAATTTTTATTAGAAAAGTTTTAGTATTTTAGCTAATTAAGGATTATATTTTAGAAATTAATTAAATAAATTATTTTATTTAAAATAAGAAGGATAAAATAGCTTCAAATTAATATTAGTTTTATAAATAATTTAATTGGAGAAATTTAGGGTGTTTTGCTAATTAAAATGAAATTTATGGAAAATCTTTTAAAAATCCTAATTTAGCCTAAAAGTGATTTAAATATTATTTTATTTAAATATCCCGAATATTTTAATTAATTTAAATACCAAAAGTAATTATTTTTCCCTTTCCCCTTTTCCCTTTCTTTCTTTCTTTCTTTTTCTTTCTTCTTCTTTTCTTTTTCTTTTTCCTCCCCTCCCCGTTTGAGCCTGCCCTCTCCCGCGACCCAATCCTTTTTCCCTTCTTTCTTTCCTTCGGCCCAGCCCGCGTAGCACAGCCGTTTCTTTTCTTCTGTCATCGACGCGCTGCGTTTCTTCCGTTTTATGCCCGAAACTCGTCGTTTCATTTAATGTACCCCTCCTCGCGCCCGACCGGCCCGATCTGCCTCTCCTTTCTTTTCTCCCCGACCGCCGGTCCACCTCCCACCTTTCTTTCTTCTTTCTTCTTCCTCCTTTCCCGACGTCAAGCACCTGCAAACGTCGCCGCCGCCACACCCTAGTTTTTCGCCGGCGATCTCGCCCGATTTGACCGGTCTTTTCCTCCCTTTCTCTTCCCCTTGTTTCAGCGACTGCATGGACCAACCTAACTCTCCCTATTATCGTGTGATCCTCTATGTTATCTTTTGGTTATGTTATCCTCAATTAACCTACCTTTAATAAAGGCATATTATGAATGGTTGGTTATGTTAGGAAGGAGGGGTTGTAATATTGTTGCTAACACTTTATATAGATTCTTATAAGGGACAAAACAACATATAATTGGTCTAAAATCTATTACTTTTCTTGGGAAATCACTATTATTTGTTATACTAGTACTAACCTTAGGAAATCACTATCTACCACTCAAAAACTTGCTTAGTAATGATAATAATCGAAGATAAAATGAAGTAAGGTTTCAAACCTACATTGAATAATAATAAACTTAATAAATAATAATAATAATAATAACAACACTAATAAAAATAATAAACACTAATGATAATAAAAATATTAACAATACTAATAATAATAAAACATGATATTTATAATACTACTACTAAAGTTTGAAATAGGCATAATAGGATTTCAACCCTATATAGAATAATAATACTAATATTGAAGAAGATAATAATAATAATAATAGCAATAATAAGAATAAAAATATTATAATTGAAATAAAAACATAATAGGGCTTCGACCCTTAATAGAAAAAATAATAAAAGCATTAATAATAATAATAACAACAATAGTAATAGTAGTAGTAGTAATAATAATAATAATAATAGTATATATATTTGAATAAATGAAATAAAATAAATTAAAGCTTGTATAGATAGTGAAAAAGGGTTGAGAGGGTTTAGGGTTCAACCTTGGGCTGGTGGTGACAGGCAGCGCGGGCAGTGGTGCACGGCGGTGGCCGGAAAAATATATGAAAATGGGAAAAGTCGAGGGCTGGGAAAAAGAGAAAGAGAAAGAGGCTGGAAGTAAGGGTGGTTATGGTTGTCTAGAAGGAGATGAACAAAATGAGGGTGGCGGCGTAGCCAAAGGTGGCGACTCATGGCGGTGGCAGCGGTGGCCTAATAGGGAAGAAGAAGAGAAATAGAGGAGGAGAGGGATGAAGGGGAAAAGAAAGGTAGGGGGAGATAAAGGAGGGACTATAGGGGCTTTTGGAAGGTGAATGAGGCAGTGATAGCGGCATAAGTGGTGGTGAACGGCGGCGCGAAGGGTGGCAGAGATGGAAGAAATGGTTGATCGGGGAGGGAACTTTGTACAACCGAGGCGGTTTGTGTAGGGAAAATCGAGGGATATGGGTGGTTTAGTTAGTTAGAGGGCGGTGCAAGGATTATTTGGGTGGGAAAAGAGGGCGGCGGAGTTGGCCGGAGGCAGTGAAAATGGTATCTGAAGGGACGACAACACATAAGGGGGATTTTCTGGGTAGGAATTCAAAAACTCGACCCTTGCTGATTATGGGGGGTATTTATAAAGCAAATGAAGTGGCTAAGGTCGGAGGGAAGAGCGAGAGGATCGGGTAGGTAGGTTAGACTCACCGACGGCGACGGTTACCGGTAAAATTCCAGAAAACGTGGAAGGGTGTGGCTGGCTGAGAGAAGGGGAAACGTGCGAGGAGAGGGGAGAGTTGGTTGGGTCCAAATGGGATGCGAGTCAGCAGGGGATAGAGAAGAGAGATTGGCCGGATCAACAACGTGGTCGGCGGCGGAAATACCGGCGAAGTATGGGGAAGAAAATCGCAGGTTATGACGGCTGGGAAGGGAGGAAGGAAGAAGAATAAAGAAAGGGCTGGACCAGCCGACCGAAGAAGAGAAAAGAAAGGAAAGAAACTAGGACCGGCCACAGGGTAAACAAAACGCAACGTTTGGGCCAAGCCGAAGAAGAAAAGAGAAAGAAAAGGAGGCGGGCCGTGGAAGAAGGAAAAAGGAAGAAGGGGATTGGGCCGCAGACAAGCCCAATCGAGAAGGAGAAATAAAAGGAAGAGAAGAAGAAATAAAAAGAAAGAAAGAAAAGGAAGAAAGAGAAAGAAAAAGGAAAAGGGAAAAAGAAAAATAATGGATTAGGTTAATTAAATTAATTATAATATTTGGGATATTCAAAAATGATAATATTTAAATAAAATAATATTTAAATCCATTTTTAGGCTAATTTAGAATTTTTAAAAGGTTTTTCACAAATTCTATTTTAATTAGAAAAAACATCCTAAAGTTTTCTAATTAAATTATTTATAAAATTCCTATTAATTTGGACCTACTTATTCCCTATTATTTAAATAAAATAATTTATTTAATTAATTTCCAAAATAAACTCCTTAATGAGTTAAAGTATCAATTTTTTTCTAATAAAAATAATAATTATTTTCTTCTTGAATTGTCCTAATTACTTTCCTTTTATTTTAATAAATAAATTTATTTAATTAATTTCTATAATAAATCCTTATTTAAATAAAATTCTTAAATTTAGGTTTTGGGGTACTTTATTACTACGCTTTTATATTAATTGTTAGTTTGTTACTCACTTGTTATTGGTTAAGATGACGTCCCTACGGGGACTTCTACTACGAGATGGAGCTTGATGAGTTGGTATATGTAATATTATCACTTTATTGACATCATTAAACATGTTTGATATATTGTTTACTACATTTTGTAATTATACGATCATTTAAACTTCAAGTTTACTTTACTCGATGATAGGATCCACAATTTGTATGGATACAATATTTCGTGTAATATATTTCTTAACAATCTCCTTATCCTGCTCTTTTCATGTTATTATGATCCTTGGAAACAATACAAACTCATAAACACTCTCCTAATGTTTATTCTCGCAAAGATTATCAAGGAAAACCATCTTGATCAATCTCTTCAATTACGGAAACCTACTTCTAAATGAGATTTTCCTATGTCGATCTAAACACATAGGAATTCATCTTGAATTATTATCTCTCAAACCTCGTGTGAATTCTTATATGCATATACGATGAATTTGTATTAGAGAAAGAAGATATAAGTGATATATATATATATATATATATATATATATATATATATATATGTTAACAAGGCCCTAGAACAAACTAGAGATAGAAGATATAAGTGACATTGACCTCACCAAAAGATACCGATGAAAATGAGTTAAAAATATCACACAATGTGAAATCATTGCCCTCGGCATGGGTGTGTCAACTGACATTACTCCCTGTGTTGATCAACATAATTGAGTTGGCCAACACGACACCCCCGTGTTGAGCCCGAACTTTTCATTTTACCTTATCTTCACTGCTCTTCAACAAGGGCATGTTCCTAGACACTCCTCATCTGTGTTGACGTCTAAATATCCTCATTATATTTGTCATCCTTCATTTTAGGTCCTCACTAACTCTCAATACATTGGATTGATCCCCGAATTCCAACATGACATACTCAATATGTTCAAATATCTTAATCTTCTTAATGGATTTAAGTATTAAAAGTTAATCTTCTTAATTGATTGAATCACACTTTTATGTGTTCATCACCTTAGATCTTTCAATCTACTAGATCAATTTGTGTGCATATGTTTAACATTTTCAAATCAAATGATATTTAGGATTGAATTATATGCCACACCTTCAACGCCTTTACACCATTGGGTAAAACTCCAAGCTTCCACATCAATTGTGCAAATGTCTTTCTATAAGATAGCTACGTGGGGAAATTTTTAGTCATTTTATGATACCTTGTAATTAGCTTCAGGTGGTGGAGATTTGAATGTATATATTAGATGGAAATTTTAAGTGTTCCACTGTACAACTTCAAGTGATAAAGATACGTATGTAGTAATGGACTATATATATATATATATATATATATATATATATAAATGAGTTCATATGCGAACCCTTTCTTTGTACACACGTAGGAACTATCAGTGACCGTTGGATCTATATTAGATCTTACGGTCACAAATTAGCTCCAGAAATAAAACGGAGCCTAACTCTTATCTCTATCTCTGCCTCTCTAATCCCGCCCCCTTCTATCTCGACCCCTACATCTCTGTCTTCGCCCCTGACCCCCCGACCCCCTTCGTTCTGGTCTCTTCTCTCCATCGCACCTGTCTCTCCATCTCTCCATCGCCATTTCCGCCTCTGGATCTCTCCATCGTCATGACCCGACCTCCCTCAATTTCCACTCCTCCTGCACTCTAACGACTTCGTAGACCAGCAGACTGCAGCCAGATCTGCTAGCTCGAGCTCACTTGCTTTTCACTTCGACCAAACCTCACCTGATCGATTCTTCAACCTTCCTCTACCTCCTATTGACTTCTACCACTGCGACACAGGGGACGCGAATAAGCATCACACAGCAGCAGCGCGACCTGAGCAAGAGCTCCACCGTTGCTGTAGCTAGAACGACCAACGCAGCAGTCCGGCGCACAACCTCCACGACCGCGACCTCCACTCCACACCGTCGCAATCATCAAAAACACTGCCAGACGCACCGGCTAACCACCGATCCTCCTCCCTGCCTTAGGCTCAAGCAAGGTTGTTGTTGCTCAGTTTCCGTCGGTATAATTCCGAAATCTCTCCTCTAATTCTTAAGTTTGTTTGCGTGATTTGGCTTTTGTTAAGCCAAATTAGTTAGTAGGAGGAATAGTGGTAATTGCTTCCCGAACTATTAAATACTTGCTCTGTATTGGTTGCGGTAATCAAATAAAATTGTTCAAAGTTTGCTGTGCTGTAATAAATTTTCAACTGATTACCGTATGTGGATGGATAAGAGTTTTTTAGTATAGTAGTCACATAATATTACAACTGATACATCTACATGGATTAAGTTGTCGATGTAGCTTAATCTGTGGTGTATGACTCATGGGATCACCTCTTCCCTTCTTTTCGACAGTGTGATACACCTGTTCAAGTTTTCAGGCATACCAAGGTACATCATTGGCTTTTTTCGTACATTTATCCCTTTTAACATATATTGCTTAAAATGGTTCTTTATGTGACACACTTGCAGCTATATGCTCAAATACTCTTCTTAAATTTTCTTAAATAGTGAGGTGATCAGGATTGAAAAACTATTTTCCGTATTTGGTATCTTTTGTATGGTAATATCTAGGGGTGTTTATAATATAGTCCAAACCACAAATTAAATTGTAATTTATGATTTGATTTTATTTATAATTTACAAAATTATAGTTTGGTTTGATATTTATTAAAATGATTTAGTTACGGTTTGAGAGTTTAAATACGATTTATAAGCTGTAAATTGTAATAATGTAATTTGGGATTTAGGGTTTAGGGTTTGAGGTTTGAGGTTTGGGGTTTGGGGTTTGGGGTTTAGAGGGTTTAGGGTTTGGGGTTTGGGGTTTATGGTTGAGGGTTTAGGGTTTAGGGTTTAGAGGGTTTAGGGTTTATAGGGTTTAGAGGGTTTAGGGTTTAGGGTTTAGGGTTTAGGGGTTAGAGGGTTTAGAGGGTTGAGGGTTGAGGGTTTAGAGGGTTTAGGGTTGAGGGTTTAGAGGGTTTAGGTTTTAGGTTTTAGGGTTTAGGGTTTAGGGTTTAGATGTTTAGGGTTTAGGGTTTAGGGTTTAGAGGGTTTACGGTTTACAGTTTAGGGTTTAGGTTTTATGGTTTATGGTTTAGGGTTTAGAGGGTTTAGGGTTTAGGGTTTAGGGTTTAGAGGTTTAGGGTTTAGGGTTTATGGTTTAGGGTTTAGGGTTTAGGGGGTTTAGGGTTTAGGGTTTAGGGTTTAGAGGGTTTAGAGGGTTTATAGGGTTTAGGGTTTAGGGTTTAGGGTTTATGGGGTTTAGGGTTTAGGGTTTAGGGTTTAGAGGGTTTAGGGTTTAGGGGGTTTAGGGTTTAGGGTTTATGGGGTTTAGGGTTTATGGTTTAGGGTTTATAGGGTTTAGGGTTTAGGGTTTAGGGTTTAGAGGGTTTAGGGTTTAGGGTTTAGAGGTTTGGATATTTGGTTTGGATATAGATTTGGATTAGTTTTTTGGTTTGGTATTAGTAAAATCTTGAATGTGATTAAATTTTGATCCAATGGATGAGATTAGTTCCTATGTTTGTATATTAATTATAGTTTGTATGTGACCCCTCCTCTCTCTCTATATATATATATATATATATAGCCATTTTTTACAACTAAACCTCACACGATGGATGTTTATATAAGGTGATGGCTATACATGGACAATTAGATCATCAACTATCATTTTTCCTTTTCCTCTTCCATATACATTGTTATTATCTAGAATAACTTAATTTAATATTGAATTAATGTTTAATTATAATATATGCACTCAATTTAAACATACAATTCATGAACTTTATGTAGGGATCAACAATAGAAAAATAGGATTAAACATCAATCTATGTAAATTAAACAAATCATATTTAAGGTGCGAGCCATATGATTGTCCAAGCATTAAACTTTCGATAGTCAAATATACACCATTACATACACACATATATATACTGTCAAGTGTGATCCATTCAACCGTGATGCCGTGTGGCTTTTATAGAGTAATGAATAGACATATTATGTTAGCCATATAACAGAGTACAGTAAAGGAAAAATAAAATAAATTGTAGCAGATAAGTATAAACATCTGCAAGTTTATTTATATAAATGGTTGAAGAGCCATGAAACCTAAATGAGAATGCACCGAGAGAATAACCCTCGTCTTAATAAAGAAAAACCAGCATTGCATTAATCATTTTAAATATATTTTTATGTTAATTGTTTCATTTCTTCAACATTATGTTGAAAGGTAGAAATGCCACGGTAATTTTGAATCCAAACCCAAACCCTTTTCCATCTTGATTAGGAAGAAAAGAACAAAGAACATAACTTAACAATGAATCAAATGCCATCCTATAAATATATACGAGGTAACATACACATTATGCAATCAACACATGTGATATCGAATAACTTACACGTCATAGAAGAATTTCATTATCACTAATATGCTAATTATCAATAGCCGATGAATATTGAGAGACTACACATCGTGTTGAAAATATATTGTATAACTAATAATTTAAATAAAGAAATAATGTAGGACATATAGTAGGAAATGAAGAGATGATACTACTTCTTATCTGTTCTCATTGATAATACCTATATATATAGTACTTCATACTTATTATATTCATCGTGTAAAAGGTTACAATCATAATGAGAAAAAATGTTACAATTGATGAAAACAACGAGAGTATTAAATGTAGGATTTAACACAATACAATTTTGTGAGATGTACATCAATAATATGTAAATAAGATACTTACAACATTATCATCTTAATTATGAGTTTGGAGTCTTTTTTTTTCCTCTCTAGCTATATGATAGTTTGGGACTAACATTTACCAAAATGGAACCAAGTCTACACGTGAGTCAACCACCAGCACGAGAACACAAACTCAAATTTTAGTTTCCTCTAGCTATTAGACATTGAAGCCCATGATCAATTAATGGTTGGCAAAGATGAGTCGATGAATTATTAAGTAGGACATTTTGACCAATGGTAAAAGGCGTAGAAAATATTATTGTTTGTGATGTTATTGTAGTTTAATAGTTAAAGTTATATTTTAAATATAATGGAAAACATATTTTGTATATGAATTTGTAACAATAATAACAATATTTCAATTTAATATAAACTAGTCCAAACAAAAACAAACTAGGTATTTCCCCCCAAAAATTATTTATTTATTTATAAGGAATTTATAAAGATATGTATAAAATAATATATTGATTTGAACTCGTGACCATCAAACCAAATCTTTTTGGTGAAAAAAATTTACTCAACTCAAAATATATTATTAATCTCTTCGTTGTTACAATACATATCAATTAATTCTCCAAAAATTATACCAAAATATGAAGTATATTATGAAAATTCATACAAATTAAATATTACATTTTTTTATATATTATACTATCTATTCTCTCATTCATTAAATTATAAAATAATTAAGTTTTCAAAAATATAGTTATATAATGATATACAAGCCGTCTTAAGTATTTTATTTTCTTATATTTATTATTATTTAATTAGCTTAGCAAACTAAAAGTAAATTATATTATTTATAAAAAAATATATAGTACACGTCTTATTTGAAAAATAATATAAAAAACAAAATATTATTTAAGTCCAAAAGTTCATCCAAAGGTACACCTGTTGTCCTTCCATCGCCCTATGCCAAACGTCCCTTTGGGCTTCGATCACAGTAGCTGACAAATTGGACGTGAAACGCTACCTGTTAATCGCTGCACCCATCCCAGCCAATCTGATCGTATCCCCGACTCCGAGAGCGAAACATCCCATGCGGGCCGGTCCGATACGGACCTTCTTAATTGCGGCGGGGGATCAATTTCATACGCCACCCAACCCCACCAATGTCTGAATTCTTATGCAGTCCGTGCAGTGCAGAGCTCGTAGACACATCCTCCTCTTCATTTTTTGCCGTCGTGGAATCGCTTGCTTCCAAAAGGCGATACCCTAGCCCCCACGCCCGGCCCGACTTCGGTGGAGGAGGTAAATTACAGCGATTCAGTTGTTGAGCCCACGGTGATCTGAGGTCCAGGACGTCTACAAGGAGCCACCCCTACAATGGAGGGTTGAAACTCCCACACTGCAACTTGTCCCTAGGGATGACAATTTTCCCCGCGGGTTCGGGGCCCCGTCGGGGATTCCCCGTTCGGGTTCGGGTTCGGGGAGAGAATTCGGGGATCGGGTTCGGGTTCGGAGATTCTTAACGGGGATTTTTTCGGGGACGGGGCGGGGACGGGTTTGGGGTCCCCGTCCCCGAACCCGCCCCGAAATTTTTTTATATATATATTTTTATATAATTATATATATATATATATATATATAATATATATAATTTTTTTATAGAATATAAATTAAAAATATAATATGAAAAAATAGTTTGAGGATCGGGGATGAGATCGGGGATCGGGTATAAAGTCGGGTTTCGGGGATCGGGTCGGGTTTTATGAACGGGGAATAAATCAGGGATTAAAAATAAATCGGGGATCGGGTCGGGTATGGGGACTTGATCCCCGCGGGGATCGGATCGGGGAATCCCCGATAAAAAAATTTTGGGGATCGGGTCGGGTTCGGAGATTATTTTTCTTATCGGGTTCGGGGATGGGGATGGGGTCCCCGTCCCCGACCCGCCCCGTTGCCATCCCTACTTGTCCCCTGAAAGAATCGAACCGTGGATCACTTGCTTCCAACAACCGTGCCTCAACCAACTGAGCTAAGCCCGTGCGGGCCCGTCGTGGAATCGCGATCGGCGTAAAATTGGCATCGTTCATTTGGCCCTCGTTTTATATTAATTATTTTTAATAATTATTTTTAGATCAAAATTATTTTTATAAATTTATTTTTTAAAAAGTACTTTACTAAGTTAAATATATACTAGTTTTTATATTTATTATATAAGTGATTAATACTAAAAAACTATTTATTATATCTTATTAGTGTTTGATTTTTATTTTTCTATAAAATTACTTTTCATTTTCCATCTTTAATTTTTATCTTTCTATATATATCTTTTATTAATAATTATTATATAAATTATGTAATATTAAATATTAAAAAGCATATGAAACATTAAAAAGTATAAAAAAAATATAAAGATATTACAAAGTACTAAAAATTATAAAATAAAAATTATAAACTTATTAAAAAAAATTATGAACAACCACCAAACAAGCTTTATAAAATTCACAAACATCTATTCAAAATCAAGGCATCACTTGTATTATATGTATATCCAATATATATGCATAAAATCATATATTCATCATCCTAATAACTTAAAAAAACACTTTATATATATGATAATAGTTAACCTAAAACTTGTACTTAATTGCAATATACAACGCCAAATCCTACAAATTACAAGGGCGGATTAAAAAAAAACCCCATTCTGTACTAGGCCCCCTTACTCGGACCGCTGACATGATCACTACGACCACGACGATCTCCACCAGCACTGCCATTGTCTGATCTCCCCATTCTTATTTTTCTTCTCTTCTCTTTTACGGCCTCTTTCACGTCGTTGCAGAATCGAACAAAGTAAAACGAGATAGTCATCACCACCACCACAGTCAACCTTGCCCAAAACACCGTAACCCATAAGCTGAGAATAATTAGCGGCATGAACTGAAACATTTTGAAACCCCTCTCCGCCTCCGATTTTAGAATTCCGCTTGGATTTTCCGTCAGCGAATCCAATATTTCCGGCTCTGGGGACTCTGGCGCCGGGGTATTTGGAGGCGGAAGCGTGTCCAGGAAACAGGTTTCGGATTTTAAAGAAGAATATTTCCTCGACTGCTGTCTCAATTTCGGATGCTGAATATCTGATAGGATGTTGCTGTTTGTTATTCGTAATTGCTTCCTCTCTCTTCTGTCCCGCACTTTTCTGCCCTGTTTTCCCCCACAAAAAAAAAGACGTATTAATTCAATAGTCAATAGCTTCGACTTTTGGATCAAACTCGTGTATATCCTTCTATTCATGCAATAGCAAACGCAGAATGCCCGTCGAGTAGAGGTGAAGGAGTGGAAGCAAGATCGAACGATGTAGAGGCGAAGAGTCGAACAACTGCAACTCGAATGGACGAATGCAGAGATCTGTCCGTCGAGTGTCGAACAAACGAATGTTCGTAACAGTAACGGTGAACCAATATTTATTATAAACGACCTTTTTACTTAACAGGGTACCGTATCAGATAGGTAGTAAACTAATTTTGATAAGTAGGTAGGATTTACTTCTTGATTATAGCTTATAAAAAGTAGTTTTAGATAATTAATTATAAAAATAACTTTTAAAAAGGAAAACCAAATAATAATAATTAATTTGTAATTACTTTTTATAATTAATTATCTAAAAAACTATTTTTTCTAAATAAAACCAAACAAGCTCTTAGCCACTACACTATGACAATGAGTCTCTTTGCAGCTAACATAATTAATTATTGAATATTACCACTAATTGAAATCTCACTGCTCTGGGACATTTATTGCCGCCAAAAAATATAAAATTATCTTTTGGGTTAAATGGCTATGCACATACCTCATCACAAATCGCAGTGTATGGGAAATTCCTATCAAGAGTATTATTGTATGCATGTCGTGTCTCCTTCAGTATATAATTTTTTATATTGATCTCAATCATACGCCGGATTAGCCGCTTTCAAAGTATCGCAAATATCTACGAATACCTTCGAACCGCTGCGAGGAGAGGAGATAAATCGGTGAAAGATTGTATGGAAATCGACTACCCCACCGAGGCAGTAGTTTCACTTACGGCCGACGGTCTTGGATTGTTTATGTACGAATGGTAGAATCAAGAGGACGGGGGGTAATCCGTAATTATGGACCACCAATGTGTTTTATCCGGAATAGGATTATAGAATAGAAAACGACTTAATATTTGTATTTTATATGTCCGTTTATATATAATATCCGAATGAAACTTCAAATAATAAGAAAAGTAATCCTAATAATAAATAGAATTGATAATTTTTAGGACCATTTTAGAAATAATTAAATGCTCAGTCATATTTATGAGGCTATAATTTTGCCTAATGAAAAAAGGCTACAGATGGCAGTATTGTTTTTTTATTTTTTTTCAATACATCTTGAAACGACGTGGAATGAAGATCGTATATAGTACCCTTTTTCTTTGAGATATGGACGGATAATATTGGAATTAAGTACGACGTAGCAACGTCATCTACTGTCATTAACACGGCAACCCCATCCCTCAACCATCCCAACAAACTTCATTTCCCATTTCCACACATCCGTTACGGCACCACTTCAATCAGTCCGCAGATTATCGCTACACAATTGAATCGAAGTGAAGAGAGAGAAAGCGGGAAAGCTGTACTATGGGGAGAACTGTCACAGAAGTCGGAGCTGATGGCGTCGCAGTCATCACCATCATCAATCCTCCTGTTAATTCTCTTTCCTTAGACGGTACTCTCTCTCCCCCGCTCCCCCCCTCTTTTGTGGATTTATTTTTTTATGTCTGGATGGAACTCAACTGATCATTCAGCTGGACTTTGGGTTTGATTGAGGTTTTATATTCATTTCTTCATGCTGTGTTGTCGGATGCTTTGGTTTTTCTTCGTCAATTTGCATCGGTGTACTTGTAAACCTATTGTCTTATTGATGATACTGGAATGGATAGCGACGCTTTGACCAATTAATTTGCTGAGAAATGCCTGATCAGCTCAAAATTAGTGTTTGGCGTGGTCAGGCTTGATTTCTGTTTGCCGTCTGTTTTCGTTTTTGATGGCTCTCGGGATATGCAATCAATTTGAAATAATTCTGTCGGCGGAGGAGTTCCGAATTCTGGAGCATTTCTGTTAGTTCGAGCTTGCCTCTCCATGTTTTATGGATAACTAGTTTCATGATCTCAGACGATTTTAAGAATGTTGCTCCAAATTGGACCTAGTTACCGTTTGTGCAACTTAATACATAATATGGATCTGAATACGGTAGAGTGTTTGATAGACACAACTTATTTGTATATGAACGTGTTTGAGGCAATAATAGTGTTTGGTAACTTGTATTAGATAATTTTAGACATATGGGTGAGGATGATGGGTTAATAAAATACTATTATTGTAATAAAAGTAGATAGTAGTATAAGAGGTTTTTTTTTTTTGGAAATTGGTGAGACTTTAAGTTATAATGAATTGTAGATAATGAGACTATAATGGTTTGAAAATAACGAGGTCAAACAACCTAAAGTATATATTATTAGATAACGAGCAAATAATTAGAAGCTCCATTAAAGTCTGTGGTTCTTTTGCGTAGGCATTTTAAAGTTGCTAACTGAAGGGGCGGAAATCACCTGTCAAATGTGCAGGTTCGCAAAGAACCTGGGAATAGATTCATCTGATTATTTCATGTGTATTTAATTGGAAAGACTCAGAAAACTTGTACCACTAGAACAACCTGTCTGCTGCTTAATGTTGCTGAAAATCTGACATTTCATTGGTGCTCATCTAATGTACAGTCAAGAAGTACGGTATTTTTTGTTTCTATCTTTTTTCATTCTTGGACATGGTACCAAATTGGAACAACCAGTCTACTGCATAAAGTTTTAGGGTTTCCACCTGATAATGGAGAGATGCCACAATATCCAAAGGAGGAGAAACACCATTTTTTGTGCTATATTATTCCTGGAGTCACAAGGATCTGCTTGAATTCCTTGTTGGCCATCTTCTAAGATTCTAATTGGTCATTTAGAAGTTATCACATTACTTACTATCTAGTCCATTCTACTTGACAGTGTTACAAAGTTTGAAAGAGAGCTTTGACCAAGCCTTAAGAAGAGATGACGTGAAGGCCATTGTTGTCACTGGTAAATAATTGAGATTGTTTGATTACTTGGTGCTTCTGTATTTAGAAGCTAATTTGATTTGTTTTATGAACAGGTGCCAATGGAAAATTTTCCGGTGGTTTTGATATTTCAGTTTTTCCTCAAATTCAGGCAGGAAAAAGTATGTATAATTTCACACCTGTTTTACATGTTAAGAATGCGAGAATATAATTATAATTTTTTTTTTGTTTCTACATGCAACAGTTGAGGCACCAAAGCGTGGGTTTGTAGCTGTGGATATTTTGACGGATACAGTGGAAGGTATTTGTGGGAATTTTCATATTCTGTTTTTGCTGAGGTTGTGTTTCTAATAGTAGGCAGAAAATAGTATTCACTGAACAAATATATTTTTTCAGCTGCTAGAAAGCCTTCTGTTGCAGCAATCGATGGTCTTGCCTTGGGTGGAGGGCTAGAGGTGGCAATGGTCAGTAGGCTGGGTACTGTCTATCATTCTGTTTGTACCTGTGCTTAACGTGAATTCATGATTTATTTATTACTTTTTAGGCTTGCCATGCCCGTATATCTACTTCTGATGCACAACTTGGACTACCAGAACTTCAGCTAGGAATCATTCCTGGATTTGGAGGTATCTTCTACTTGAGAATAGTAATTGTCGCTCTTGTCCATTAGTATAACTGGCGCTACTGTTTGTAAATTCTTTGATAGATAGTCCATAAGGGTTGGCGACATAATGGCAATTTGCTGGAGTCTATGGTGGTTGATTCGTTTCACCAGTGATTTTTTAAATTCTTATTTGGTTCTCATTTTTCCTTTTGTGACTGTGTCCGAATCCATTTGCTAGTCACTGGATCCCAGTCTGAAAGTTCATTCATTTGCATGTCTATCTAGGACTAAAGGTATCTCGTGGCATCATGCTCAAGCCTCTTAAGTCTTTAGCTTGTCAGCACGACTGACTATAGAACTTCTTCATCCAAATAAGAATTCAACCTCATCCATTGTCTTGATGAAATGGAAGGTAATTCATATACTTTTAGGGTGGTTTGATCATGAGCAGGCTGTGTCTGTCTACACTCTTGCATCAGATACCTCATTTGTGTGGCTGAAGAGATTCCTAGTCGCAAATTTGAAATATAGCAGGCTGAGATTTTTGTAAAGGATATGTCAGCTTTTGACATTTTATGTTCTTGTGTTAAATCATACAAATATGTGTGCGCACGCTTTTGTTTAATTTGTTTTATAAACGTGTAATATTGTGGTGAATAGGTAAGAAGATGTATAGCTTAGAAAATTGTGGTTGCGTCAAAGCGTTATGAACATAAGTAATATGACATGGTTGTTGTAGCGTGTTTAATGTTTCTTTCCCTCCACAATGTTAAGATCAGTAAATCAGCAAATATGGGTTGATATTATTTCGGTTGACACACATACTATCAGTCTTTTCATGCACTGGTAGCAAATATTGGTTGATATATTGTGTATCGGCTGATACAATTTCCTATAGCATTTGTTGAATTTGGAATTTGGAGATTGTGATTTGTCATGTCCATATTGCTAGGCGAGGGACAAACTGCTTTGCCCGTCTAAATATCTATGCTAAATTAGATGTATAGGTTTGATAAATTTGGTTACCTTTTATTTTACTCTAGGTGTAGGTTGGTGTATGACTGTACATTTTACTTGATGTACATGTATCTATCTTTATTGTTATGACTTTAAGTTGCAGTTTAATTTATTTCTTGATTGTTGGAAAACAAAATTGCGTGTGTATAAGTAGATTTTTTTTTATTATATAATATTGGGACCATGTGACCTTTGTGATTCACAAATTCAGTTCTGCTGTGCATCAGTGCATTAATGTCAATGTTGATTTCTCATATGACCGTTCACTAAGTATTTGATTGGGAGGCTGCAATGAGTGCCTAATAATATTTTGCATACTGTTTTACACTTCTGTGTCTTTGTGGATACTTTTGTATTAAACTTAATCTGATAGCTCAGCTGATCTCAGGAACTCAGCGCCTTCCTCGTCTTGTTGGACTCTCAAAGGCCCTTGAAATGATGCTTGTATGTGGCTTCTGTATTTTTTTTAATAGCTTGTACTTCACCATCATATATCCATAAACTTCAATGTTTTTCTATTCAGATGTCTAAGCCAGTCAAAGGGATAGAGGGCCAGAGTCTGGGCCTTGTGGATGCAGTTGTTCCGGCAGATCAGCTCTTGAATACTGCCCGTAGATGGGCCCTAGATATATTGGAACGCAAAAAACCTTGGGTTGCCAGTCTATATAAAACAGACAATATGGAGCCTCTTGGAGAAGCTCGGGAAATTCTCAAGTTTGCAAGAGCTCAGGCACGGAAGCAAGCTCCCAACCTCAAGCACCCGATAATGTGCATTGATGCAGTGGAAGAGGGTATAGCTGCTGGTCCTCGTGCTGGGCTATGGAAGGTAATTATCTCTCTAACTGGCTTATTTTCCTTGATATTGATTGAAGTTGTGACAATATTGCATCATTGATAATATTGGCAGGAGGCAGATGTCTTTGGTGAACTTCTGCGCTCAGATACTAGCAAGAGCTTGGTCCATATTTTCTTCTCTCAGCGTGGAACTTCAAAGGTTTGTGAGAATGGCTTAATCTAAGATTATAAAGTGGCGGCAACTGTGACGGTGACATAAACATTGTTATAAATACAAGTGGAAAACCTCAAAAAGTTTGGTTGTGAGTTTAGCTTCAGTTACTCTTGAACGAAATGGGCTTCAATATATATATTTGCCATTCGATGTGATGACTCCTAACACTAGTCACTTGAAATTTTTGGTGAAATTGTAAAGAGTTGTTCTGTCCCATTGCTTTTGTATTTATTTGATATGATCCTCTGAATAACTCTTCTAGGTAGCACATTATTATCTTGAGTGAAGCATGTGTGGGCCTTGTTTGGTATGTTGATTGTAAGTTCCTGTGGAAGTTACATTTCGTTGAGAGGGTATTAATTTATTTTTATTTTTAATAATTATGTGTGGGATGCAAATAAAGTAAAGGAAGTTCTACCTTCCTTAGTAGGTTCTTCATTAACTAAGAAAGTAGGATGGTCAAGTAGGAGTTGCGCTTCCTTTTGACTTATTTACTTAATTCATATCAAACAAACTTACATTTGGTACTTTTTGGCAAGGATAAATTCTTCAAGTAACCTACTCTACACCAAATAATACCGTAGATTTGTTTTGACAGCTGTGGTATGCATGCTAAATCTCTAAATTTGATTACGATGCTCATAAGATGTAATGCTTTATCTAGCCTAAGTTCCTTTGGCGATCTGTGTTTTCAAATTTAAAGATAGTAGATGTATCATGGATCGCTGCACTAATCCCTGTTGTTGCTGCAGGACATTTTGATGCAAATAATCAGTAATTTGATGTCACCTTGTCCATGTATCTGATGTTACTCATTTATACCATTGCTCCTGTTGAAACAGGTTCCTGGTGTTACTGACCAGGGTTTGACACCCAGGCAGATAAAAAAGGTTGCCATTATTGGTGGAGGGTTGATGGGCTCTGGGATAGCTACGGCATTAATTCTTAGCAATTACCCTGTGGTTCTGAAAGAAGTGAATGAAAAATTTTTACAGGCAGGAATTGGTAGAGTGAAAGGTAAAATGATGGTCTATTGTTATGACACGCATTCCCCATAGGGTACATGCATTTTGTTGTAAGCTGATAGGGTTTTTTTCCTAGCCAATCTGCAAAGCCTTGTGAAGAAGGGGAAGATGACAGAAGAGAAATTTGAGAAAACTCTCTCTCTCCTCAAAGGTGTTCTTGATTATGAAAGTTTCGGAGATGCTGATATGGTTATAGAGGTATAATAAACATAACTCCTAATATCTTCTTCTTGTTTTGTGCAAACTGTTTCTGATTCACTTCTACTATGGATGCTTCGTTCAGGCTGTGGTGGAGAACGTGTCCTTGAAACAAAATATCTTTGCTGATCTAGAGAAATTCTGTCCACCACATTGCATACTTGGCAGTAACACATCCACAATTGACTTGAACCTTATCGGTGAGAAAACACGTTCTCAGGATCGCATTGTTGGTGCCCATTTCTTCAGGTGACTGCAGTTCTTTTTGAAAGCTTCTCTCTGTAACCTTTTTGAGTTTCAACCTAATTTCTCATGCTGCTGTTGCAGTCCAGCACATATCATGCCTCTTCTGGAAATCGTTCGCACTGATAGAACGTCTCCTCAAGTAATTGTTGATGTCCTAGATGTTGGAAAAAAGATAAAGAAGACCCCAGTTGTTGTCGGGAATTGTACTGGTTTTGCTGTCAATAGGGTGTTCTTCCCATACACACAGGCAGCAATGTTCCTTGTTGAGCATGGGACCGATCTGTACAAAATTGATAGAGTAATTACAAAGTTCGGAATGCCGATGGGGCCATTTAGGTAATAATTGATTTCTCATTCCTTTTGAGCATTTATATTTTTTGCTGCCTACATGTTTATCATACTGTTCTTTTCTGTGCCTGGGTTTCAATACTTTCAGTTGGCAGTAGCCGTGAAGAATTTATGACTGTTGCAGGAATATAACATGTCTGACAGCTTCTTTATATTATGGCTGGCCTTTATTCATTAAAATAGAATCCCTTGTCTTCTTGATGCACTTGCTGCCTTGTCTTTGACCGTTTTAGACCAGAGAGAATTACTTGTGGTGCGGAAATTATATGTTGGCGAATCAAGTTCACAAAACTTGATAATGATTGCAAATATGTTCCTTGTCCAGATTTGTTTTTACTTTACAAGCTTCTGTTTGTTGAGATGGATGTGTTAGATTTTCACATCTGCTAGTATGCATCTAAAAGTATTTTACTATCTGAAACAGCTTCAAGTTGAAAGGTGCTTGGAATGGAAGAATACTTGTTTTTGTTACTAGCTTATGTTGCAAAATTGATATATCTTGTTTACATTTGCAGATTGACCGATCTTGTTGGTTTTGGAGTTGGAATAGCAACAGCCATGCAATTCATTGAGACTTTCCCTGAGAGAACATATAAATCCATGATTATCCCTCTCATGCAGGAGGATAAGAGAGCTGGTATTTTATTTTTACCTGAAGCACATGTTTGATTCCAAGTCTAGTAGATGCTGAAATTTGCTTTATCCTCGTTAAGGTGAAGCTACTCGTAAAGGTTTCTATTTATATGATGCTAAGCGCAAGGCAAGTCCAGATCCTGAAATTCAAAAATTCATTGAAAAAGCAAGGGAAATTTCTGGCATCAGCATTGATCCCAAGGTCTCTCTCTCACTCTGTGATTGACCAAAATAACATTTGAGCTTGCCATGTTCATTTTGAGCTGCCTCATTTGGATTTTCCAGTGTCTGGGTTTTTTGAGGACCAATAATTACATATAACTTTTTGTTGGATTTACCTTACTGGTTCTGTAAATAATAAAAAAAGGGCTTCCTACAGAAATGAATATAGGTATCTTTGCTCGGAACTTATCCTTTCCCTTTTGCATCTGTAATAATCGAGTGCAGCTGACAATATTATCCGAGAAGGACATAGTGGAAATGATTTTTTTCCCTGTGGTTAATGAAGCTTGTCGAGTCCTTGCCGAAGGGATTGTTGTTAAAGCAGCAGATTTGGATATTGCGGCAGTCATGGGCATGGGTTTCCCACCTTACAGGTTCATATTTTGCCCCTCACATTCTCACAGTAATGATGTTGTTTGCTTACCTCTTATGTGTATTTGTGATGTATTAATACACACGAAGTACTAGCACAGAATTTCACTTTTCTCATGAAATGTTTTGATTAGGGGAGGGATATTGTTCTGGGCCGATTCTCTGGGATCCAAATACATTTGTTCCAGACTAGAAGAATGGTCAAAGATGTATGGAGAATTCTTCAAGCCTTGTGCCTACATGATTGAAAAGGCTGCTAAAGGTGCTCCTTTGGTAAGAATATTAACAAATTTTGACTTTTCTATCCCCGCTCCCCCCTTTTTCCTGAAAAGCAGAAGTTAGTTCTCTGATAATTTGGTAAACCAGGAAGTAAATTCAAGTAATTGCACTTTCCTATATGACTATTTGTTTTGTTTTGAGGGAGCCTATCTAACATTAGTTGCGAGACATTCAGGCTATATTGTTCTAAGCTTATTTTAAGAACTTATAAAATCAGATCATATAAAATTAGCAAAAGTAAATCATATCTCAAATAATAATAATCATAACAATCATAAGAACAAGTTTTTCCTCATTCGGATCAGATAAGATCGGGTAAGATCATATCAAAATTGATGAGAACATAGCTGAAAATCCTGTTAGCTTTGATTGATTTTGCTGATATAGTTTGATTCGCAAAAGTTTAATGTATTATTATATTTATCATATTAGTCTTATTTTTGTGATAATTCGTTATTTTTTATTGCTATTACTATTATTGTTATTATTATATTGTTATTATAATTATTATGACTAGTTTAATATTATTTTTATTATTATTAAGATGTTGCTAATATGATCTGATTTGAAAATAATGTGAGTAAAAGACCATTGGGCCTTGTACGACTTGCATGGTTCGACTTTGTCATGTTAGACTTGGGATAACTACTTCATATATTCACCATCTGTTCGCACAATTCTTATGAAAAATGTTAGTGGCAATAGGTAAGAAGACATGCTGTGAGTCTGTGACCCTGATGTGCAGTAAGATCATTTAGCACCTCTACGATATTTTGGGTGATTGTGCTATCACTTGCCGATGAAAAGGATGCTTGGCCTTTGACCCTAATGTCATTGTTAACTTCATCCCAAGTTTTTCTCTGAGTTAATTCTGCAATGCCATTGATTACATGTTACAAGATTTTTATTTTTATATTTTGGGGGGGTGGTGGGGGTGGGGAGAAACCGTATTGCTATTCACCCAAATTTATAACTCAAAACAAAAACCAAATGGTACCCAATAATCAACTTTTATCCCTGAATGTAACATTCTAATTCTAATTTAATAATTAAAAATCATCTATCGGCTATCTTCTTCACTCTCTAACTAATTTCCCAAAACACTCGACTAATCTAATTTGAATGAAAAAAGAAATTCTTATCTCACTCAAAAATTTCAATCTTCTGATATATTTTTCTTCTGCCTTGATGAAAACTGTCAAAAATTGAAGTGTCCAGCCTTCGTCCCTCATCATCCGCCACCACTGTATACAGTATACTGCTGCCATTATTCACCACCGTTGGTATTCATGCTTCAGCAGATTGCGAAGCCACTAGAAGCAAGATTTCAATTCAAACTTGAGCTGCAAAAATCTACAGATCTATGAAGATAGCAGAAATATGTTGACAAACAACAAGAATGTTATCGGTTGAAATTGCCACTTCAGAGACATGTTTGAAACAGGACTATTGACATAAATTTCAAGGAAAACATGAACAGGGATGAATATATGAATATATAGAACCTTCAATTGTGATCTTAATTTTAATTACACTTATCTATAAAATGAATTTAAATGATTGAAATTGCAAAAAATCAGCAAGTCATTGAGGAATCAGGATCCGAAAAATAATCCATCCGTTTAACATCTTCAGATTAATACACATCTTAATCGCTTTGTAAATGGCTAGGCGCTAGGGTTATCGCTATTCTCTCTCCCACCATCACGCGCACAAACAATTTCCTCCACAACAACAAATGTTGGAGGCAGTGGAGGTGAACAACATCAACTGCAAACAGAGGTGGTGTGAACTGCAGCAGTGAACAGCGTTCATGTTGCAGGGGATTTCCATAGAATTAAAAATTGATCCTGATGTATAATATTGGCAGATATTTATTGGATTTTGGGTTAGATGATACCCAAAGTTGGCGATATGCGACCGTTTTAAAATTTTATGATATATTGGCTGATATTTGTTATGAAAAAAAGTAAAAAAATCATGTTGTGACTTCTGCAACATATCAAATATCGTTCGCGATACCTCAATATCGTATTGTTTTATTGCCTAAAGCCTTCTCCTTTGACAGCTCATAGTTTAGTTTTTGTTTTGGGTTTTAAATTTGGGTAAGTAGCATTTATTTTTTGGGGGAGGGGGTTCCTCTCTATTACCACTAAAATCGTAGAGCCTCCAATCCTATTTAAAATCACGATGTTTGCCATTTTTTATTTGAAAACATCTCACTATATCAAAACTACTATATTAAAATGTTCCTCAGCACACTTTCAGCCTCCTTTCTATTCTAAAAGTTAATATGATCAAAACACATTCCAAATCTTAATAAAGAAAGCAGCTATGTCTTAAGTGTGTGTTTGGTTGGAGGTGAATGGTGGTTAATTTTTTTGATAACCGCGTTTGGCAATATTTTTTGGGACTTAACCTAGGCCAGATTAAAAATTAATGTCTTTTAATCACCTTTATATTGTTAACCTCTGAATCGGTGGTTAAAGGAAGTTAGGTTAATTTATTCATAAAATTTGGTTATTCACCTCCTAACAAATAAGGTTATGACCTATTTACTAAGGTTAATCTGATAAATATCCAAACATTATTTAGGTTCACCTATTCCATCTAACCTAACCTTGATTTATCTCATTCCAAACGAACTCTTTATTGCTGAATGCCAAGAAATTTTAGCTCATCCTCCTAATTTCGTCGTACACCAGATCCCTAGAAGTGCAAATAAAGCAGCTCATGGGCTACCAAAATATTCAATTGACCCTTCGTCTTCTTAGTCTTGGGTTAATTCTTGCCCTAATTTCTTACAGGAGGTTTTGTATGCTGAAAACTCTGAGAATAATGGATGTTGATGTCTGTGACTGAAACTCATCACAACATGTGGATGATTTGATTCAGTTTGAGACAATCATTCTGTCAATCCTTGGTGACTTCTGATTGTCCCCATAGGTTTCTTTACAATGTTTGGTTTGGTCCCTTTTTTGGGACTCTTGTACCGGAAGCTTCTCATAGTTGGATACATTTTCAGCCTTTGGACTTTAAAAAAGGAAAAACCGAGCTGCATTCAACACTGGATTGAGTTGAAGAAAGCTCAATTACTATCCCCAGCCACAGCATACTAGAATACTACACTTTCCTCGCATCGAGTTAATTTTCATATTTTTTCTTCCATGTACATTTTCTGGCTCTGATTTTTTGTTTTGTTTCGGCACTGGTTATTCCGAAGAAAGAAGAAGAGGGTGTTCATGATTTTTTTAAAATTTTAGCAAAAAGAGAAGGGATTTTAAAGCAGTAAGATGTGATCTTAATGTGGGAGAGCAACAGCCAAACGATGGGATTTTAATGTAGTGAGAAGTCAAATCCGGTAAAAGGGGTGTTCTTTAATGACGTTATTGAATTCCCTTTTTTTTTTTTTTTTTTTTTTTTTTTTGCAGAGCTCTTCAACGGAAAAGGCCAAATCGCGCCTATAGAAGTGCTTTTGGCTAACTCAGAGCACAATCAGCCGCGGAGTCCATCCAGTTTCTTTCCTAATTCCATCATGTACTTTTCTTAATATGCCATGAAAAGGGGCTTTGGTCAATAATGTAAGAATTCTGTTATCCCACGCTCCTGAGAAATTGAACCGATGTAATACAAGCAATAATCCAGCTCGGTGTTAGAAAAAAATACCTGTACATCATATACTAGTGTCTGTGTTAGATTATGTGGCCTTTTACTCTGTCACAATCGGATGCTTCCATTCTTCCGGTCATTGTTTGAGAAGTGGGTAAAGGCTAATGCTTTGGTTGATGACCATGAGGAAATTTGTGCGGGGGTCTGCCTTTCCTTGATGGCCTTAGTTCCTTTCTTTAATTTTGTTTCCCCCTTCTTTGCTATGAAACACGGATTCATGTTATCTTTTCTTCTACTTTATTGTAATTTGTTCCATGGGTTAATCAATTACTATGAAAACATGAGCAGGACAATGGATTAGAATGTGTACGGAGTGGCCGGCAACCACATAGAAGGAGAGCCCGAGATGAGAGAAAGGGGTAGAGAAGGATTTAGGGCAAAGGAAAACAAACGAATATATGTATATAGATCTATTGGTTATAGATAGGGTAAGGGCTTAGCTCTGTGCGGCCGACTAGTTGATCATGTGCAGATTTAGTTGTCTTGCTAAACTTGTAGTTTGTTTTGTCGAGTTTTAACTTAATTAGCGAGAGAGTAAATTGGGGAGGAATGCATCATGTATTTTTATGTCGTGACAGTCGTTCACTGCTCTTTTTCTAGCCATTGAACCCATCATGTGTTTTTATGTGTTCTGCACGATCCTCACCCCACAATGATGTTCCTCAGCGACCTTTTCGGAGCTTTGATAGTCTCAACGATGTTTGCTTCTTTTCGTTGCCTATCTAATCCTTCATCTTGATTTTCTTTTTCTCTATCATCTTTCTCCATCTGATCATTTCCTCCTTTTTCTATCAGCTTCCTAGTTTTAATCCGATTCTCAGATGTTTATGGGGTCTGATCCTGGAATAAGTGTCTTGCTGTTTTTCGGCTAATCCCCTTTCATTAAAGTGCCCGAGACCAGGATCCTATCAAAAACCCTGACCAGGCCTGTTTGCAGTGATTTTATTGAATCTACGAGAATCGTATGGGATCTGATCTTTGTTTGTCAACCAGTGCTCTAGGGAAACTGTAACAAGGGATGCCAAATTCCTAGCCCTGGCAAGAAACAACCGACAACTTTGGAATATTACGTCAAGTAACTAGCATGATTAGAGTTATGCACAGATAATATGCATGTTCAAAGGAGGACCATCTTAATTTGTAGGGAGAGTAACCCTGGAAAGATGTTTCTTGAACTAATCAACGTCCCAATGTTACTCATGCCATTGATGATGTTTGGAAGACTGAAAAGAGCACTCTCTTGTTCCCATGTGGAGACCGATAACAAGGTTCTTTCAACTCGATCATGTGATCCAAATGTTATATTTTACTTGTCCCTATGCAAAAACTTTGAGATTCGAAAATTCCATTCAATATCTAAAGAAATTGATTTGATATCTGATTCGATTTTAGTTAAAAAGATATCTATTATTTAGGATTTTGGTTTTGAGTGGATTATTTGATTCAAAAAGATATCTAATATTTTATTAATTATTTTAATAATATATCGTAATATTCTTTTTATACTTTTAAGTTTTTCAGGTCTACTTATTTATAATTTAATTTTTTATAATAATATTTTAATATTTTTTTAGATAGAATAAGACACTGACACTTTTTTAGATAAAATAAGACACTTACATGAATATGAATATAAATATTAGCTAATATATGATCTTTATTTTTAAAAATCTTATTGTCAAAGTTATTAAAATAGATAAAATAAAAGTTTTAAATATATTTATTGGACATATTCAAATTTGGTTCATACACGGTCCGTATATTTTAGATATTCAATCTAAAGGACGAAAATAGATATTTAGAAAAATATTTGAACATATACAAATAACATATTTTATAGATTCCTACTAGTAATGGTGTTTCAAACTGGCTGATACGTGATGTATGATCATAATGGTGTGCAAGTAAAAAAATATTTTTTTGCTTTGAATAGTCAAAATTATAGGCAAAGTTTATCAATCAAGAGATGCTTAATTGATATGATTGCTAATTACATGAGATTAGTTAAAAGTTGCAACTAATTAGATGAGGTTGGAAGGTTGTAGAAGATGGTGATGGAGGCACATAGGAATTAACGGATGTGTGTAGACGAAAAAAGATAATAGAAGTACGTAGAAGATAAGGCCTCCATAACATCCTCAATTCATCTACACACACACATGCATGCATGCCCACCTAATCATTTTTGTATCCCATTTTGAAAAGAAAAACTAAAAGAGAGAGTTGCAGAGATAATTAGAGAGAAACTTTTTGAAATTCTCCTAATAATTAAATCTTTTCCTAAGTAATTTATCTCTATTATAAGAAACAAGGTATTAATTGTTGTACTCTCCCTATATTTATATAATAGTTGTTGTAATCATTTTGTTGTAAAATCCTTTTATACATTTATTCCCTCAACATAAATTCTCATTTTCATTTTTACTTCAATTGTAAATAAAGGGTCTCAATACCACAACAATTCTAATAAGTGATATCAAAACTATGTTTATCTAGCTAATTATCCTAGAGCTATTGTCTGGCCAATTATTAGAAATGATATATCTTCAACAATGGCAAAGAAGTATGAAATAGAAAAATTTAATGGGAATAAAGTTTCATTGTGAGAAATGAGATAAACTCAGTTGTACTTTTTCCATTTTTTTCAACTTAAAATTTTCGTTTGAAATATATAATGCAAATATCTAATATAGAGAGATATGTGTACATCACTTAACTCATGCAAGACAAAAGGCTAAAGTAGATCAACTCAAAACTTTACAGACATTATATACATAAATATTTGTTTCAAAAGAGTCACAACTTCAACAAGGTCTCAAAAGCTAGGGAGAGGGTTTAAGTACAAGGAAAAATGGCATATGAGTCCAAAAGATATCCCTAACAAATGTATAGCAATAGATATATGATCATGTATAGATAACATATGATCGTGTATAGATATCCAAATGGGTAGCATGCTCACATTTTACATAACATACAAAACATAAGATCATGTATAGATAACATATGATCGTGTACTAAAATACCATCCACAAGTCCTAGATATGCTATACATGTAATATCATAAGTTCACCTCAAAAACATTTATTATCCAAGGATAAAGCACATGACACAACTACCAACTCAACCATATATTAAACAATAGAAGTGCCAAGGAAACCAATAACCCAAAACCAACACATAAACCATTTTATTAACAAGGGTAGTACACATAATGCAAATACTATTCAACAACAAACATTCATTTTTCGTTTTTATTACTTGAGGGGATGTGAAGATAACCCGAGGACACTCGTGATGCACCACATTTATATTGGCACATATAATGCAACACAATACTCTTTCTAACATATAACCTGAAGACACATCTATACCCCAGTCATATTGGTGCTCACCAGATAAGATAGTATCCTCCCATCATTGATCACCATATTATTAAGTATCGATATCCTCCAAGAAGTACAAAAACCTAAAAAAAGAAGAAGAAGATGATATTAGGGTCTTAGTTAAAATTTTGATGTATGTGTCCAACACATCCCCAACCTAGATCAAGAGCTCTCGCTTCGTCTCGAGGGTAGCTAATCCTAAATAATATCTCCATTCCAAACTCATGATCTTTCATACACATGATTAGTGTTTTATTTATAGTTATCATAATAAACATACAAGTATACAACGAAAACTCAGATCCACACTCAACTGATCTATTAAGCTTGAAATCAGACACAACGATCACCCTAACACCATTTCTTATCAAGTTTTCATGGAATCCAAGAATTGTACTTAATACCTCTTTTAACAAGAAATCTCAAATGCAATAGTTTATAACACCACAGAAGAAGGCTATAGATTAATTTTAATAAAAATAACTATTCACAAAAAAAGTATTCATAATAGAAGAAAGCGTAAAATTATACCAAGAATCAATATAAATGGCAAAAGCTAAAAAAAATATCATTGAGAATTACTTTTCTCATTTGATTACTATTTGCATCAATTAACTATTCATGTTTGGTTACTATTTTGAAGGTCAAAATTAATGATTATGGTCAACGATCACCGATAACCCTTAAGATATTTCTAATAAAACCTTTAAATACCATTACTAAATTAATCTAATCTTGATTAAATGAGAAAAAATATTATTCACACTTCATACTACTCACCTACTTATATTAACATGAAAAATTAGGTAATAAACATAAAATAATCACCAACTATGAACATTAAATCTAAACATTATTAACATTATTATAACATATTAGAAATAATAAATCTATAAAACAAGATTTAGTATATATGAAATGACAATTCTACCCCTAAAAGGGCCTAAATCATGATTTTTTTCATAGGCCCTAACACACTTTGGAATTAAACCACCAGACTTTTCCTGCTTAACATAATAATAATAATGATAAACACATTAGAACCAGCAAAAGCCTTAGAAAATGCACCTAACATGTAAATTGACAAATTTACCCCTAAACATGTTCAAACTTCATCCAAAATAAAAACAACCTTAATATTCTCAAACCTAAACATGCTATGCATCAAAGTTGGCCTAAATAACCTCATAAACATTCTATAAAGATATGCAAGTCACCGCACAACAAAAACCATACCAAACAACCAACAATTTGATAGAGGGCATAAAACTTAACATCCAAGCACACAATACTCAATACTCTACAATCTAAAGATTTAGAAAGGTCCGTCTAGATTTCAATATAATATAAAAGAGAAAAAAAATCATTTCAAAAGGCTATGAGCAATAGTCCCTGGAAAATCCTTCAAAACATAAGAAAGATTGAAACATATTAAGATAAACCAAACTAAAATATCAAAACTAAATAGAGGAAAAAATATTCCCTACCAAAAATCAAACCCTCATATGATGAAAAACTCAATTCTTCAACCCTTTCCTTAACCTAATATTCTTTTACTTAAAATCAAATTATAAGGAGATTAAGAAAAATATGGGAAAAAAGAATTTAAGGAGGATGAAAATGGGTGGTGGTGAGTTTTGGGGGGAGAAAATGGAGTTCAATACTTAGCATGGAAGTTGGAAAAAAATAGAAAAGTTGGGTAATATATTTTAGTAAACTTTAGCATTAAGTGTGTAAAATAGTTAACAAATTAATAAGGGAAATGGAGAGAGTGTGTGACAAAACCCCTACCATCCATGGAGGGGATATTTTATTCCACCTAAGGTAACATGAGTGGATAAGAGAATTTGGGAGAAAAAAATAGACAAGGTTAGGAGTGTACAAACTAGTTTTGATCACTTATCACACTGGAAAAAGGCCAAACATATCAAAAAATGATAAAAATATTTCAATCCCCAAGCATTAAAATAAAAGGTTCCCCAAAGTTTCATTATTTTTTGATAAATAAAAACACTTTTTTGGAGCTAAAAACATAATATAAGACACTAAAATAATGAACATTGTTCTTCATTTAACTACTGGGTTTGATTTGAAAAGCCTTAGGATACTAAAAAACATACAAGATTTTAAATATCCACATTGAAATTGATTCTTGAAAAAGTTCAGATGTCACAAGTGTCTTAGAGGTCTTACTCTAATAAAAACCTTAAGAAATAGCTAAGAAGCCTTGATAGAATGTTTCAAAAAATATACCTAGGGTTTTTAATCTTTTAAAATATGTAATAAAAATGTTAAATAATATGAATTTATTTATATGAAAATATAGACCCCAAACAATTAGGTTTCCAAAATAAGGGGAGTTATAGTAGCACTGAGAAAAGATAACTACTTGACAATAATTGAAGAAAAAGATAGAAGAAAACAATATTGCCAATCTATATTTAGCACTAGAAGACAAAATATTATCAAGTGTGGTAGAGAAAAAAGATAGCAAAAGAGCTTTGAGATACTCTTTCATAATTATATAAGGCCAAATCACTACACAACAAAATTTTCTTAAAGAGAAGGTAATAAACCCTTTAGATGATGGAACCAATAATGACAACTGTATCAACAACCTCAATACTTTATTTTGTCAAATTTTGGTGTTGGGTTATAACATAGATATGGTTTATCATGATGAAATTCTACTCCAAATTATACTTGGTTCATATAATCATCTCATCATCAACATAACCAATAATTTAGAAGTCCTTGCCTTTGATGAAATTGCATCCTCAATTCTTGAAGAAGAAAGTAGATGTAAGGGTAAGGAGGACAGACAAATAAGCTCACAACAAGCCGAGGCTTTGGAAGTGACGAGATGGAGATAAATTGATCATGGCTTTAGTAGGAGCTATAAGCAAAGTAAATAAAAGTCAAGGAGTAAGAGAAATGTCGAGTGATATCATTGTGGTGGGAAATGACACTACAAGAAGGAACTTTGATGTCTCAAAAAGAATGAAGAAGTCAAAGAAAAAGTTTACAAGTCATCAAAAGCTTAGGGTTGTGTTTCAAGTACCTTAGAAGATGGTGAAATTGTATACATTAAGGCAATAATAGCTTTTAAAACCAAAATAATGTTTGCTAATGTATGGATCATGGAAGGAGATACATGACATATAACTTCACAAAGAGAAGGGTTCTATAAATATGAACCTATCAGTGGAGGATCTATATTCATAGGAGATGATCATGTCTTAAAAATTACTAGTATTGGTACTATAAAATTAAAAATATTTGATGGTATTGTTCCTACCATTCAAAAGGTATGATATATAAAATGCTTGAAGAAAAATCTATTGACTTTAGGAAAACTAGATAGTAATGGGTGTAAAACCCATGTTTAAGATGAGATTATGAAAATTATTATAGGTGTGCTTGTAGTAGTGAAAGCAAAAAAGGTAGTTTCTTATATGTATAGGATTAAAAGATAAACACTAGAAGAAGGAGAAGCAACTATTTCATCAACAAATTCTACATGAGAATCGATAATGATGTGGCACCACAAGCTAGGCCACATGTTGGAATGAGGTATGAAGATTTTATTTGAGGAAAGCTTATTCTTGGGTGCAAAAGGGAATCATTACCATTTTGTGAGCATTGTATTATGAGTAAGCAACACAAACTGAAGTTTGACAACTCTAGTACTAGAAGCAGAGCTATTTAATTCACCCTAATGTTTAACAAACACCAAAGATGTCCTTAAGAGGTGTAAAGTAATTTGTATCTTTCATTGATGAATAATCTAGGAGATGTTGAGTGCAATATTGTTAGGATCACAACCCTATGCAAGATTGATAAAAGATTGTAGGACCATATGACCTTATGTAAACTGCAAAAAATGCTATCTTGTAAGATTTATATGCTATAAATTATTTATATTTGAAGTTAAATAACACTAAAACTTCTAGTTATAAATTATTTAAATAAGAAATGATAGTTATTATCATAAAACATCATATAATAGCATTATTATCTACCTAATCCTAGCATCATATTTTAATTGTTGCCTCATAATTAAAATATTATGTCGTTATATCTTTATAGAGCATTACATTATCACTTTGTAATGCCAAAAGGGGAAGTAAATCCACCAAAATTAAAGTATCAAACATCAAAGATACACCTAATTATCCAAAAAATTATTTCTAAAGGTATCAAACAAATAATCAACAAATAAAAAAGCTTATAGGGTATTAAAGTCTTAAATCAATAATAATAAAACAATGCCTGAGATTTCTAATAAACAAATGATTTAGAGAAATCTATCTCAAGATTTTGAACAAATCTATATTATTTGGAAATATATCTAAGGCTTAAGAATTAACAACTTATTAATAACCAAATCCGATTAGCAAAAAAAAAACCTAAACAATAAGCAAAAAACTTCATATCTAGTTAAATGGATAAAATACCTACATAAAATGTGCACAACCCACATTAGTAAATCATAAGGCTTAAAATTAGAATAAGTACAACACAAAGTTGCTTAAACCCTTGACATGACAAGTTTATTCTAGTCCAACCAATTTATAGGAGCTAACTTGGAAACTAAATGAGAGTGGAGTAGTTACAGAAGTTTATGAAGACGATTGACTAACCTAAAAACTTATAGCGGATGAGAAATTAAAAAGAAAGAGAGATAAGAAACAAACCTTTGCACATTTCTATTATTAGGTCGTTGCAATCCATCACGCCACCGAATAATTGTTGTAGATCAATCATCACTGTCACTCATAATAGTGAGCTTGATTACTTGTCTTGACACTGATTTTATTAGAACAAAGATGACCACAAAGCCAAAAACATAATAAAATAGCGAGATGGAATGAATTGATGAAGGGGAGAGATTGATTTTAGCTAAAAAATGAATAAGATATGTATCAAGTGTCATATGGTTATTCATAGATGTTCTAAAACAATTATTTCTCTCCTTTTCATTTAAGTAACAAGGAAAGCACAAAGTTGAACTAGGATTAATAGATTTTGTTGTAGGATTGCGATCCCATAAATCCTAACTAATCTTGAGTGATTATGCTATGATCTTAACACCCTCTTGATTCTACTACCAATTTATATAAATTTTATATTTTAGGATCATAGAATCATATAACCATTTGATTATGATTATGATTTTAATAACATTGGTGGGGTGTATCCAATTAAGAGGAAGATATACATGTTAGAAGTTTTTAAATAATTCAAAGCATGGGTAGAGCTTGAATTTGAGAAAAAAGAATTTAATGTTTGAGGAAAAATAATGGAGGATAATATATTAGTAATGAATTTAATAACTTTGTAAAAAAAAGGTATCAAACGACAACTCACCATGGTGTACAATTTATAAAAATTTGGAATAGCAAAGCAGATGAGAAGAACCTTATTGGAACAAACAAGAGCAATGTTGAGAGCTATGGGATTAACCAAGTCATTTTATGCTAAAGCGATAAAAATTGTCTATTATGTGATCAATGTGTCACCATCAACCATAATTAATCTGAAGATGCTAATGGATATGTAGAGTGATAAGCTAGTAGATTATTCTCACTTACATACATTTAGAGTTCCTATACGTATATGTCATGTAAAATTCCCAACAAATATCATTACTGTATTCAAAATTGAAAAAAATATATTTTCTGAGGGTATGTTGATAGATTTAAGGGGTACCCTTTGTGGGATTCCATTTCCCACAATGTGATAATCAAAAGCGATATGATATTTTGTGAATATAAAGTTCTAGTGAAAGAAAATTCAAAAACAACTACATTTTAAGTTGAAGAAATAGTAGAACATGAAGTTGTGGTTTATTCTGAAGCAACACCACAACATTAAGAACATGAGCAAGATGATTTTTCTACTCTACAAGTTTGATGATCAATTTGGGAGAGAAGATGACCATCTTAGCACTCAAAATATATTATAAAGGAAAATGTATAATGTCTACTTATTAAGGATAGAAATCCATCAAATTTCCATAGCACTACAAAAAGCCAAGATGTTTCTCTATGGAAGGCAACAATGCTGGAAAAAAATGATCCTCTCCATAAGAATAAAATATGGGATATTGTTCCACTACCATGAGGAAGGAAGGTAATCAGTAATAGATGGTCTTATAAGATCAAATAAGATGGTAATGACTAAAGACCAAGTGGAGCAGTATTATGTAAAATTGGTGGTAAAAGGATTTGCTTAAAAAGGAGTCAGCTTCAACAAAATAATTCTTTTATTGTTTGAATTACAATAGTTTGAGTAATCCTAGCTATGTGTGTTGAATATAACTTGCACTCAGAGCAATTAGAAATAAAAATTACATTTATTCATGGTAATATTGAAGAATATATATATATATATGCTCTAACCAAGAGGTTTTAGAGAAAAAAGAAAAAAATAAATTAGTTTACAGGTTGAAAAAATCTTTGCACAATCTTAAACAGCTGCCAAGATGTTGGTATAATATATTTGATGTCTTCATCACGAGCCTTATATACAACAAAATATATGTAGGTCCCTATATTCACATTATGATATTTATTGTTAAATTTTAATGATGTGTTGGTAATAAGCCTTGACACATATTATATCACAACATTAAAGGCATAATTTAGCGAGGAGATTAAGATGAAGGAATTGCAGCCTACCAAAAAGATTCTAAAAGCAAAATAAATGCTATATTGTAGGAATGCATCTGCATGCACTCTTCTCTTCTCTAATGGCATGAACCAAAGAAATCCAAATCCAATGGGAAGACTTTACCTACCCCAAACCCCCATAATTATACATCAACCTTGGAATTGATGGACACAATCCTATGATTCACTTGATGAGAATCTGTCATCAACTATTGCATCTATTTGTGATGATTCCACAAGACCTGATTACAGTTTTTAGGCCCATCATGCCATATAATTTTCCACACTAGACCCTTTGGCACAAAGATTGATATCACCCTTGTCACTACTTGCACCTACATATATACCTGACCCAAATTAGTCATGGTTGAACAGTCTCTTTGTTAGTCGACATCCAAACCATTTGGCCTTGCTCTAATACTCGTTGCGGTTAATCCAAGAGGGTCAAGTAGTAGCGGTTGCACTACAAAAGGAATCTCAGTAGTGGTTGCATGTCATGGTCGGCTACATTTACAAATGTAGGCTTGCTTTTTCACATTTTTTGATCTTTGTGCAAATACAATGGATCCATGTATAGGAACCAAATATTTTATGACATGGTGATGGATTTTTTATTTTTTCTAGTTTGTCTTATTGAATGATGTTGAAATTGTTTTCAACATTAAATCACTTGATCATACTCAGTCATCTCATGTGTTTAAAATGGTGGCTCCCTACTTTTATGTTCCAAATGGAGGAATTCCAACATTTACACTTAATATATTAGACATCTAGAAATACCTTTCTCTATGTGATTAGTGAACTCCTTAAGTTTAATTGCTAGGTGTCTAGGCAAACCAATTGGTATTAATCAAGTTACTACTACAAATGAGCACATCTCATTTGTAAGAATCCTCATTAAAATTGACACTCATTGCGTTATTTAGGATCATCTCCTTATACAAACCCTAGATGACACTAAACTCCAAAGTTGGACATGTTTTTATAAAATTCCCTTCTAATCAGCAACAAATTCGTATACCACAAACATAATGGGTGGTGGTTTAAGACAATCATAAAAAACTTGCTAATGAGTCGGAACACATGGGCAATGATACTGCTTTTATTCTACCTTATGCTAACATGCATGCAACTTTGAGCAACCCAACCATGCAACACCAATCTACACATATCCTTGCCCTTATTACTAGGCCTTTTACTCAGGCAGGAAAGCAAAAACAAGCTCATTTTGGCTCTAGTTACTCCATAATGAACCCTGATTTACTCTTAGAGGTGCATGATCTTTCTGATAATCACAATCCAAAGCTCCATTATGGAAAAAATTCTAGTGATGACGTGTATTAGTCCTCACTCGATATTTATCTCTCATGATGTTAAGGTGTTGGAACACCCGATTATTGAATGATCATAAACAAAGTGAGGTCAAGCACTAATCGTACATAAATAACTTAACCATAGCTGGTATTATCAAAATCATAGTCAAAGAAACTAAGGATTATTTTATTATGCGTAAATTTGGTCCCCAATGGAATTGGATTCATAATTCCATCCATCACAATAATGGATGGATATGGGTAAGGTTGCATCAACAACATTATCATCTCAATGTTATCTCCTTTTGTGCACAAGTTATTCACCGAGAAATTCAAGATATAATCGACCAACACTCTTTTTTGCAATATTTATCTATAATTTAATGACTGTGTAGGAAGAAAATATCTTTGGACCTGTATCCCTTCATGTAGCGTTCCTCATCACACTTAGCTTATCTTAACAGATTTCAACACCATTTTATATCTTGAAGAAAAGCTCTAGGGAACACCTTTTAACAAAGTGATAGATATTGGAAGCATTCAATTGATAGGTCTTCTATTTGAATGAAGATGACTAATTTGAAAAACTTTAAGCCCCCCTCCAAAACATCGAAATCAAAACAATATAGGGGGCATCTCTAACAAAGTGTTTGAAGATATAGAGTGGTTATCTTACCTTCGAGAACAAATTTTACAAGGTTCGCTTAATGCACTCTTTCTTGACTAAGAATAAAAAAATTAGAATGAGCTTATTCATTTAACTAAATGGGAGGAGAGTTTTCTATGCACAAAAACCTCGCTTGGCTAAAATTGTGTGACAATAACAACAAGTACTTCCATGCAGTCATCAAAGGTCATAAAAATCACAAGCATATACTACAATACCCCAAATTGAGCGGAGTGTTATAAGGATTGATTTGACTACTTATATCAACATGGTATACCATCCTTTTGGTGATTCCTTCCTAAGAACTCTACAGTGAAACATGTGAGCCGTGGAGCAATTTTTAGGATGGGTGACCCTCATTGGAAGTTTTAGAAATTTTTTAAAAATTTCTCAGAAAGTGCGTAAGTGAGGAAAAATTGTGTTGAAAGGACTTGTGTTGATCTGTAGGGTTAGCCGATCAATCCGAAAGCACTCCAATGTAGCCCCCGCATGGTCGTATCAGCTCGGGGGTTACAAATGGTATCAAAACAAAACCGCGGTCGTGAGCTGAACTTGGATGAGCCAATCAACCACCTAGCGGGATGATTATTGAATAAACTATATTGAGACAGTTAGTTTTTGAGGCGCAACGAGAACGTTGCATTCTTTAAGTGGGGGTGAATATAATACCCCAAATTGAGCGGGGTGTTATACGAATTGATCTGGTTACTTATATCAACATGATATACCATCTTTTTGGTGATTCCTTCCTAAGAACTCCACAGTTAAGCGTGCTGCCGTGGAGTAATTTTTACGATGGGTGACCCTCCTGGGAAGTTTCAAATGTTTTCTGAAAATTTCTCTAGAAGTGCATGAGTGAGGACAAAGTGTGCTGAAAGGACTCGTGTTGATCTTTGGGGCCATCTAATCAATCCAAAAGCACTCCAAGATAGCCCCTGCATGGTCGTATCGACTTGGGGTGTTACATATACTGTGTGATGAATAAGGAGCTACCATGACTGACCAAAATGTGATTTTTCACATGATTAATAACTACTTTGTTGACCTCTTAAGTGTTTCATTAATTGGATCTGATTAGATATTAGAAGAAATCATTGATAGAGGCATGAGACTTACTTTAGATTAGTAAAATTTCCCTCTCACATCCATTTCTATAAAAGAAGTCAATGAAATAGGTTTTTTTTTAACCATGAATGGATATAAGGATTTGTTTTTTCTTTTTCAATCCAACCATACCATTATAGAAGAAGATATCTTCAAGGTAGTATGTCCTTTAATACCCCATTTATAGACATTCTAATTATAAAAAAATAAAAATTATGTATAATTAATGATAATAATTATTTAAAATGTTTTGTATTAAATGTATTATTGTTATGTATATTATTATGGCATATTATATATATATATATATATATATATATATATATATATATAATTAGGATAAAAATAAGATAGAATTTGGGGCCATTAGTTTTAACCATAGATGGGACCCTGACCCATCTTTGTTTTACCAAGGAACTGGTAATCAAATATTCCCCCTAATTCAACTTTCCCAAATAGTACCCCTACCCTATTGAGTTTTTTCATTTGCTACAAATTTTTCCCAGGCGTAACCTTCTCCTTTACACTATCATTCTCCTTCACGGTTGCCTCTACCTCATCTTTTCCTTGTCCGTGTTAACTTGTCGACTGCACACCATCATCCATTTAAGCTCCCCTCATCCCTCATTTTTAGTGTTTCGATCCATCCAAAAACCAAGCCCATGGTATGTGATCTTTTTTCCACTTCTTCTCCTCCTATATTTCTACCTCTGGTTTCGTTCTAACCAGCACAACCATCATCGCATCCTTTCACCACCACCAATTACCAAGCATCATCATTTTCCCTACAAACCATGAGCACTACCTCCCCATCAGTCTCCCTCATGGTTGCCAAATGATCGTTACCTTAATCCATTTCTTTTATTTCCCCAATTGTGCTATGTTTCCTTTTTTCTTGAGGTGCATGATCGTGCACCTTTTGCACACCCCAATTGTGCCTCTCTTATACGATGCACGCATGGCTTTATGCACAACTCATGCATTCTCTTCCTCATCGACTTGTTCATGTTCTGCATGTATGATCGTGTCCTTTAGTCTTTTTCTCGCACACAATTGTGCTTGTCCCATGCATATTTCTTCTCTAGTCCCCTTGCTATGTGACTTTGTTCCATTGTTGCTCTTTCGTTACCTTGTGTAGCTTACTTTACCCTGGTTATTATCTAACCCTTTTTATTGAGTTGGTTTTAGTTAATTTTGGATATTATTGTGTTATATTATATGCTAATATATTTGTTTTTTGGTGTTGATTTCTTAGGTAACCCTGAAGGTATCGTGGAAAATATGATATTTTGTGTTTTTTTGTAGCTTGGACTTAAGTAAATCCTATCACTCATGATGCGGTAAAATTTATGTGCTAGCATGATCAGTTGTTTGGATCTAGAATCATGATAGGGTTTTATATCATGTAAATGTTGTAAAATACATTATAAGATGATAACATGCTCTTAAATAGTTAGTACTTATGTTTGAATTACCGTACATTATAACACGTTCTAAAGTAGAAATGTCTTCTTACATGCACCATGATGATAATTGTCATCTTAAATGTTATATCATGATAAAAATATGTATGTATGTGTTTCATAGAATATATGACACATTAGAAACATATGATTAGGGCTTGTATACGTAATTTGCAAAGTGAATGCTACATAAAAAAATATAGCCAATCGTTAAATCTTAAAATTTCCTACGTACTAAAATACATTAAATTATTATCTATTATCCTTTTCATGAAAAAATTCTTAATAAAAATGGTTGGTATGAAATGGTGTAATAATGGTGTTATTAGGGTTTTTAGAATATTTTGGTCATTTTTAGCCTAATGCACCTAATATGAATAATTGGGTATAAGATGGCCTTAGTCTTTTGATAGGATGACCTTAGTGTTGACTTTGACCATGATTTGGACTATTGACCTTAGGGTTAATGTAAATAATTAGAAATAAAGAAAAATGGTTAATTATGGAAATAAAAATTGTTGTGTAATATGTGATACTTGTAATCACCTCATAAACTATTAAAACTTAAAGTGGAAGATCTTGAGTTTGGGATTACTTTCTAAGGTTTGCTACCCTAGAAACGAGGTAGGAACCCTTGGTTTATGTTGGTTTGCTAATGTGACCTATCAATGCCTTAGTCTACTCAATAGGTAACCTACGAGCCCTATAGAGGTATCAATAATTAAGGATTAAGTATCCTAGGTTTGGAGGGTACTATGTTTTCTTGTGAACCAATATGATCAGAGTGTTATTATGCTTCTGGGTTGGATGGTTGGAAGGGTACCATGATTTTTTTGTGTGTTGGTCTGATCGGTGCACTTTCATAATTTTTTGTATTATTCTTGTATCCCCCTCGAGTAATTAAAAATAAAATAGATCGTTCTGGGCTGTTTATTCGATAGCTACCTGGTTTTGGTATATGGTTATGTGGTTTCTTTAGCACTCTACCTTTGGTATTTTAAATTGATTTGGGTTTGTTGGTTTAGTAGTTACCTTAGTGTCTTGCCTTGGTATTTGAAATTGATTTGATTAGTTGGTTTGGTCATAGATTTTGGTATGGATGTTTTGTACTTTGAGATGATGTAAATTGGTTAAGTATGATTGGCTATTGAGAATGACACTTTGATTTTATATGTGTTAACCAATGATTATTTTGTATTGTTATTGCATGCTCTTTATACTTTGAACATGATTTTAGATTGTTGTGTGATTATGTGCAATGTGAGCATACTATCTCTTGTGAGGTATTATGATTTACTCGGTATGAGGAAGTCGTATTGATACTACATTTTTAGATAACTATATGCAGGCCATAGAGTGGTACAAAGCGTATAAGAGTAGAAATGATAAGTAAAACCCCTCAAAATATTTTCCATTCTCATAATGGACTTATGGGTCTAAGAGTCAGAGCAAACTGGTGTTGCAGCTTTGGATGCTAGTTTTTGTGTAATAGATTTTCTTTGGACTCTTGTGTCACTTATTGTATTTTGATTATTTTTGTACGAAGTATATTTACTTATAACTTTATCTATGTCATTGTCTCCTATTTCTACTGCTTTAATTTAGAGATGACTTGTTTTGAGCGTTAGCACTTGGTATAAGAAACATGAGGGAATGGGGCTTATGTTAAGTGTGCCGGTAACATCCATTTTTTTTATAATTAACACTTATGCAAAATGAAAATTTTACTTAGTAAAAATGGGGGTGTTACAGTTCCTTCTTTATAATGTATAGACTTCCCCCAATGCTAAATATCACTACTATGCACTTGGTTCTAAAGGTCCCTATTACTACAAGATTTAGTGATTTTAATTCGATTGCATGTTGCAATACCCTTCACAAAATAATATAAAAAATACTCAGAAAGAGACTCCAAAGCCTCCTCCCAACTTTGGTTGGTCATTCTCGATTGGCTTTTATCAAGGGTAAAGGGATCATTGATAACATTCTCATAGAGGTGGAACTAGTTCATGGATATAATCAAGCTCACCTATCCGCTCATTGCATGTTTTATCTTGACTCACATAAAGTATATGACACTATAAATTGGCATTTCCTGGAGTCCATGATTTAATTACACCCTTCCTTATAACTTTTGTCAAACTTCTTATGGAATTTCGATGTTCAATGCCATCATTCGTCCATATTTCAAGGCCACAAGAGAGAGTAGATAGGGTGGTCCTCTATCACTATATATTTTTATCCTTGGTATGGAATATTTGCATTAGGCACTCAAAGATTTTTAGAGTATTCCCATGTTAAAAGAAAACCCTTAATGCAAAAAGGTGCAAATGGTCGACTTGCTATTTGCTGATGATCTTCTCCTATTTTGTAAAGGAGAAATTGAATATGTCCATCTTCTAATGAATGTTTTTAATCAATTCTTAGTAGTTACTGGTATGTAAAAAGTAAAATATTTTTTATGGCATCCTCATTCTTGATGATACAGAGTAATATATTTATGATACTTTTCATTTTTCTTGTTGGCACCCTCCTAGTAAAGCCCCTTAGTGCACCCCTACTTGGAAAAAGACTCCAAAATTTGTTTATCACCAAAAATACCAATTGAATTCAAGCACAGAAAAATAAATACTTCAGATATGCATAAAAACTTCAACCGGTACAAAGCACGCTTGTGAGCTATCATATACTCTGGATGTAGATCTTTTCATTTCTTAGGAAGATTGTCTACACCATTAGTAGTTACTACAAATCATTCATGCGTAATGAAATTGTACAATAACCTATCAATCACTTATTTCGTGGAAACAAGTATGCATGCCTAGGTAGGAGGGGGCTTGGGACCTACAGACATTGAGCTTTGGAATATGGAAACACTTGGAAGACTTCTGTGGTCCATAAAACACAAACAAGGTATTTTAAGGATGTGTTGGGTTCACTCATATTTAATTAAAAATCAAGACATTTATCTCCTCAAACCTTCCAACTCGGTCTTTTGTGTTTTAAGATAAGTTTTTGGCATGCGCACTAAGCTTCATCCTATATTCATAACAACTTACTATATGCACAGATGAACGATGATGAGTAAATACATTATATCTTGAGTATATGATGAGATTTGGATCAAAGGGCCAAAAGTAGAGTGGGATCATATTATGTGGAACCTATTGTGAATGTCACACCACAAATTAGTTGCTTGGCTCTCCTTGAATAAATGACTACCCACAAAGGATAGATTGCAACACATGTGACTTGCTACTAATCCCTAGTGTGTCCTCTTTATGATGACCAATGAGACTTTTGACCATCTTTTGTTTGTTTGTGCATGGCCAAGTCCTTTGGTTGTATTCGACAAAATGATTCCTGGGACTTAAAATTAGAATAGAGGTGCTTAAAGCACTATTTACATCCACCATCTACCATATTTAGCAAGAGAGGAATGCTTGAGTCTTTTATCAAGAATGTACTTCAGTGAAGAGATTCGTCAAAGTTATTATTAAAGAGTTGAATTCTATAGTATTCTAGCTTGAAATGAGCACTTCTTTTACCCAAATTTCACATCTAGTTAATTCCTTTGATTAGTGTAATACCCTAAATTTTTATCTAATATTAATCCTAAGGAATTAATACCTTAACCCAATTCTAATATCAAGGAATCAATATTTGTGTCTTATTCTGATTTCTTAATCCAAAATCTTAACCACAACCTAGTACTTATTTTGGGTAAACTAGATTTTAACCTAACCTTAAACCTCAAATGATTAATATCCTAACCTTACCTAATTTAGCTAATCATAAAATTTTAATCCAATCTTAACTATAAGCACACTTATCCTTTTTCTTTTTTCTTTTTCCCCTTTTTCTTTCTTTTTCCCATGACTGATTGACCTTATTTTTCTTCTTCCTCCTCTTCTTCATTTCCCTATGTAAAACCCTCCATACCATGCCTCTACCATGATGCAATGCCTACCTCCCATACCTTCATCATCATCAATAGTTATCTCCCTCATCTCATAGGGTATGTCTCGTTGAATTTTCTCCATCAACTCATGCCTCGATTGTGAAATGCCTTCCATTCTCCTCCTCTATCGATTCACCCTAGCCATGCACACAACACACACACTCTCATTATAAGCTTTGCCTCATTTATTGCTCAATCAACTCACTGCCTGCACATCCATTTATGTCAAGCAAAACCACCTTTCTTTTTCTCCTTCCTTCCCTACTATATATCATTGTTGAACAACCACCACCATGCCATGCACCACCACCAACCACCTAACACCACCATTTCACTACAAAACCAACCACCACTACTGCCCTATCATCCCTCTCATCATTGTCGACCATCGTCACCCTAATCCCTTTTCCCGCCGTGCTCTGATTCATTTTTATTTAGGCACACAATTATGTGCACCTCATGTGTCCTAGTTGTACCCCCTCACAGGGTTTTCACACATAGCCATGAAACCTCGCATGTGCCACCTATGCACACTCACTCATAGTTCCATGTACAAACATGCATGCCTCATTCTTCCCTGTGCACTTCATGCACGATCGTGCAAACCTCTCATGAACCGCCCATGCATGTTTGGACTCTCAAACTATGCATGTGTTGCATGCCATGATCGTTCCTTTCATTTAGCATAGCCTTGCTCAAATACCACCCTAACACCACCTTAGCACCACCATAACTTCCGCCACACTTCACGCAACCCGACCTTTTCTCTTATTTTGGTTATTTCTACTCCTACCCTCCTTTACCTTAACTTTTTCTTTGATTCTTATTCTTAAGTTAAAGTTATGATTTATCCTTGTTTTTGTAGGCAATCTTCCGGTGATCTTAGAGGAGGTGATGAAGGATTTCGTACTTAGAGCTAGTGTCCTTGTTGGTAAGGATATATTTATTAGTTAGGTCTGTATGCACAACATGTGTTTGTATGCACAACATGTTTGTAATGTTATATGGATAATATTGATTATGATCATCCTATTTTATGATATCTTGAAAGGAAGGAAAATGTGAAAGTATATATTTGGGTATAATGTTAGATACGTGGTATATATGCTTATACATCTGGAGTTATGTATATCATATGAATGTCGAGGGTTGATACGTATTGATATTGGACTTTGTAAGGCCTTTGGAAAATATAAGTATCTTGAGGGCATTATGCTCATTTGATGGTAATATGGGGAATAATCTTAACTTGGTAAATTTTGAGGGTGTTACTTAATATTCCACAAGTAATGCGATTAAATGATGGATTGAGTAAAATATAAGTTATCTAACATTATAGTATGAGGTTTCGATAATAAAAGGGTATTTTGGTCAATTAGGGTTTAAAATAAAAAATTTGGTGATTTTTAGAGGAAAAATAGAATGTAAATGTGCTAAGAAATATATTCAGAAGATTTTGGGAATTTTGGACCCATTTCCTTGAGGATGGCCTTGATAACAATGTGGTTGTGCTTATGTGTTCCCAATTATATGTTATGCATATCTATATGAAACCTATAAGACAAGCTCGAATGTAATCAACACTGAATATGATACTAATAATTTAAAGTGAAAGGTCACGTGAGTTGGGTTGAGGTATTTATATAGGTTCGTTCTATTAGACGATAACAGTGACTCAGGTATATTTTTTTCTTAAGAGGTGCATCAGTCTATTACACCGAATTAAAAATAGTGGGATCCTATACTTAATTTGAATGAGAATATGATTCATATATAAGTACTAAAGGATATGACATTAACCATTTAAAGCGAAAGATTACGTGAGTCTGGACTGAAGTGTTGTGTCTGTTTTACCAAATGATAATAGTGGCTTAGGTGTTATCCTTGAGATATGTTGAAGACTGTTCCATTGATTTAATAATAGTGGTTGTGTGTTTTTTTCCTAAGAGGTGCTTTAGATAGTTCCATTGGTTTAAGAATAATGGGGTCCCTAAACTCAATATAAATAAAAGAATAAAACATGATATATCTATTAATGAGATTTGGAGTATGTATTTATCTTACATTGTTTTACGCTAACACACACATATGCATATTTTTGCTTCATATCCCCTTATTCGATTATATTGTCACGTTACTCAATACGTAACGTACTAATCATTCTTCTCATGGTTGCTCTTTGTTCCCATAAGAAGATGATCCAGATGTCTATGTGTAGGTTGATGAGGACCCATTAGATGATTTTGCAGTTTATGATACCTTATGTGGGGAGGAGTGACTTATGTATTAGGATTGGGGCGTAGAGTCATGTTATCCGCATATTATTTTTACCCAAATGCCTCTTTTCACTTTTATCTCCACGATATTCCTTTTTGTATATTTTAGATATTATACTCGAAGTTAATCTCCAACTCATATTTATGTCTAAGAAGCTGCTCTAGTTGTCTATTTATCATGCCTTACATTCTAATTGTTGTATCTTGTGGTTGACGTAAGGATGGTATGGTAAGCCAGACTTATGTCAATTACGTTGATAACACTCAATGATTTTGGTATTATACTTCTGCTAAACATAAAAATTTTCAGTAGTAAATTTAGGGTGCTACAACTAGTCTTTTACTCCCTCCATTTTTAATTTAGTGTCATTATAGCAATTTAATTTTGTTTACAAATAAGTTTCATTTTACGTTTATGAGATAGATTTTAAACAAAATTTCCTACTTTACCCTTTAGTCTTTATTATTTTATACTTACATTAATTACTGTCACCATTTTCAATGACACTTTAAGTAGGGATAGTTTATTAATTTGATTAATTTTTTAATTCTCTTGACAAAAGTCAAAACATCACTTATTTGTAAACAGATGTAGTATTTTGTATGTACTTTTGAGTCTTGTTCTCACCACTTTGTATTTTTAACAAGTAATAATATTTCACTACTTACCAAAAATATATATTATAGGACACAAATTCATTGATATAGAAATAATAGGAAAATACGACTTTCCTAGAATAACTATTTGATGAAGATCTTGCAACACTTCTATATTCAAGGTGGTAAGCCAATTTATACCCCTATTTCTATTCTTTTCAAGTTGCCCTCAAGTATGAGCTCTAACAATGGAAAAAGAAGAAGATGGAGATGTATTGAGTACCATATGCATTAGTTATGGGAAGCTTAATGTTCACTATGGTTTTTACAAGGTCATACATTGTGTGAGCAATAGGAGCACTCAACCGATACATGTTGAATCCTTGTAGAGAATGCTAGATTATTGTAATGAGGATCCTGAGATACAGCAAGGATACCTCAAATTTTATGGAGAATCATATTTTAATATTAGGGGCCTTGTTGATTTAGATTTTGTAGGCAATTTTAACAAAAGTAAGTCCACCATAGGATATGTGTTTACTCTTGCTAGTGGAGCTATAGGATGGGTGTCAAAACTACAATCAATCATTGCTTCTTCAACAATGGAAGCAAAATACTTTGAAGATTCATATACTAACAAAGATGGAGTTTGGTTACAAATGCTCCAGAATGAGCTTAGATACATACAAGAGAACATTCCTCTTTATTGTGATAGTCATAATTCAATCTATTTAATCAATGATCCAACATTTCACTCGAAGACCAAGCACATATGTATTTAGTATCACTTTATAATTGAGAACTTGGAAGAAAGTATAGACATTCAAAAAACCCATATCGAAAACAACCTAGTAGATATGTCAACAAAGCCTATTAATAGGAGCTAGTTCATTGTGCCTCGATCTTCTATTAACCTAGTAGAAATATAAGCAACGCAAAAAGGAAGATTTCAAGTCTATGAAAGACTAAAGCAAAAGTGACTTTTAATCGGAGATTATGGAAGTGAAAATGAATTTTTCTTTGAATAATCAAAATTGCAGGCAAATTTTATCAATTAATAGTTGCTTAATTGATATGGCTACTAATTAGATAACATTATTCAAAAGTTGCAACCAATTAGATATGGTTGGAAGGATGTAGAAATTATTATGGGCGTGTGTAGAGGATATAAGATAGTAGAAGTATGTATAAGATAAGGCCTCCATCACTTCCTCAATTGATCTATATATATGCATGTCCTCCTCATTTGTGCATCCCATTTTGAAGAGAAAAACTATGAGAATGATGTAGAGATAAAAGAGAAAAATTTTATGTTTCTCATAATATTCAATTTTTTTTAAATATGTTATCCCTATTATTAAAGAGATTATATTATTAGTTGTACTCTTATTGTATTTGAGAATTTTTTAAATATAAAAGTCTTTTATAAATTTATTTTCTAAATATAAATTCTCTTTTTTTTAGGTTGTAAATAGTACCACCGAGTCCCGTAAGGATCTTAACAAATAGTTGTAAACAAATTGAAATCAACAATAAATAATGGGCCAATAGTACATAACTAGATAGCATTGGTTGTAGCATCCTTGCCACTTCACTTTACTAATTGTGTTTAGTGTTTAATTATTTCTTGCTCTAAATTATTAGTACAAGTAGCTTTCCCTTGCGCAAAAGACGGGGCAGTGCATTGTGGATTTTGTAGTCATGCAACAAATAGTCAAACTCAAGCGCATGCTCTGGCTGTAAGATTCCAACATGCACGATTGCACGAGGTTGCAAACAAAGCACCGCACGTCCCGACCAGTCCATCCATGTTTATTTCTTCTAGCACTCGAGGACTAGTATTTGTTGATGATTACCTAAAGACCTAGCATTATGTTTGGTGCTAATATAGTTTATAATTTTTTTTCAAGGCTTTAAATTAAATTATTTTTAACTTATATTATTAAAAAAATAAAATTATTATATTAAAAAAATTAATATATATATATATATTTTTTTTCTTCTTCATATAAATAGATTTCTATATCGATATATCTTAGATGCTAAAATAAAATATCATATATTATAAGTGTACAAATCTTATCCAACAAAAATACATATCTTCTTAGTATGAAATACAAATTCTTTATTTATAAAATAATAAGAGACAAATACATGTGTTGTAAATATACATCTTATTGAAAAAAAAAACGTATTTTTATGTAACAAATATACATCTTATATTTGTAAATACACATCTTATTTTAACAAATGCACATCTCATAAAAATAAAAATGCACATCATATATTGGTGAATATATATGTTATATAAATAGATATACATCTTATAACATCTTTTACTTATACAACAAGAAGGGACAATTGCACATTTTATAAAATACAAATTTTAATGTAAAGATTACACATAATTACGAGACGCATATTTTATAGTTGTAAATGTAAGTTTTATATCGACAATGACACATCTCATAAACATAAACTCAAAATCTTATTGTGGTAAATAGTGAATACATATTTTAGTAAACCATAAACACAAAAACACATTGTTATTAGTAGCAGGATGTAACAATTGACTACCTCTAGTTTTATATAATCGTCGTTTTAGTTTTTGACACAATAATTAAAACAATTATCAATGACTAAATTATTCCTATTAAAATACTATTAGAAATGATCATTATTGTTTGAAAAGGATATATAAAATATAATTAAGTAATTAACACTAAAGTATAAAGGAAGAAAAACTATTTAAAATTTACCTCATAAATACAAAATGACACTTACTTATGAGGAAATTTTTTTGTTAAATTATACTTATATGAAACTAGAGGGAGTAGTATGTGAGTACTATACACAATCTCTAAAAAGATTCACCAAATTTAGAAAAAGACTAGCATTGAATTTGAAATTTGAAAGTATAAATGTAGAATAAAAATATCTAAAAATTATTCAAAATTCCAATTAGGATAACTTTCAATAGTATGATGACATTTTGGTTTTATTTGTTTTTCCATCTAAAATTTGATTTGAAGTAATAATGTGGTTGATGTAATAATGATGATTAGTAGACATATCTTATTTATGTATAAACTAAAGTAATAGTGATATTTGGTAATGCATTTGATCATAATAGAATTTGTGTATATTGCCAATTTTAGATATTATTTATTATAATAAAATATGCTCTTATAATATTTTTTCCATTTTTTTTATATATTTAGTTCTAATGAGAAATAGAAATTAATAAAATAATATTTATAATAAATAATTAATAATCATAATAATGATAAAAATCAATAATTATTAAATATTTATTAAAATTAATATCAATAATTAATCTTAATAATTAATAATTTAGCATAAAAGATAATAGTTAATAATATTAATAATTAATAATTAGTAATATTATAACTAATAATATTTATCATTAATAATCAATAATTAATAATATAAACTAATAGTCGATAATATTATAAATGAAAACTAATTCAAAATAAAAATGATAATTAATATTAATAATGAATAATTAATAATATTTATTATTACATACTCTGTATTAAAAAAAAGTTATTTTGTCAATTTGTACACTTTTAAAAAAGTAATAAAAGTAGTCTTAAAATTCCACTTACACCATTCATTAAAAAATAACAAAGCAATTAATGCATATATAATTTTAAAAAAGGGAGGATAAAAATGAAAAATAGGCTTTAACTTTTCTAAAATGATTCTTTATATAAAAATTTAATGATAGAATGACTTTCTTTTTTATATAAAGGGAGTATTAATTATTAATTTATTATATTAATTGATAATCAATATTATTAATAGTTAATCATTTACAATATTAATCATTAATAATAATATTAATAAAAATAATAAGAATGATAGATAATAATAGTTACTAATTAATATTAATAATTATAAATAATAATAATAATAATATATATTAATTAATAATAATAATAATAATTAATATTGATATCAGCTAATACTTAATATTTATGTTGTGATTAGTAATTAATAATAATAATAATAATAATAATAATTTTAGTTAAATTAAATAATTACATTATTAATATTGGTGGTGGGTGGGTATAATTAATAAGAGTAATAGTAGATGACAGTTTAAGTATTTAATAAAAAGTAGCAAGTCCTACTCATTAAGTAATAATTAATATGGTAGATAATATATATAATAAAACTTAGAAAATAATAGGTAAAACAAGCACTTTTATATTCATATAAAACAATAATATGGATAATAAGGAAGTAAACACACATGCACTTAACCTAACAAGACTTAGGTATCATAGACTTTAAATAATTTTGTTATTGTATCATACATTCTAACTTATTTTATTTTTACTTTAATATCATCCTATTAATATTTCTGGTTTTATATTTCTAAAATAATATTTTTTATATTACATATTTTTGTAGTTGAATTGAAAAAATTCTAAATACTTTGAATATTTTTGGAATTTTATAGACTTCTATATAAAGTAAACAGCATCAAGATCTTAACAAATTCAAAAAAAAAAAAACCTCTAGGAAATTCAAAAAAAAATTCAAAACATTCAAAATTTTCAATTCATCTCAGAAAAATATAAGATATTAATTTTTCATTATCATTTCAATAATCTACAATTAATAAAATTGATAAGACAGTAATAAAGTAGTTTTTTAAAAATAAAAAAAACATGTAGTATTTAAATGAATTTTTTTTATATTAAATATATGATAATTGCGTAAAATTAGGCAAAGTACTATGATAACTAAATAAACTTTATTCCTCTAATTAATTAGCTCATTTCATTTGAACTCTCGTTACAATTTGTTGCACTGTCATCATCGCTCGACGTCGACGGCCGTCACACACTACGCATCGCAATGAAGTTCAAAGTTGTCGGACCAACACCGATTGGTCATGGTTGTTCTTCGGGCCAAAAGTCTCATTCGCAAAGTCTTGACCACTGTTGTCGTCGTTCGCTCGTAACATAAATAGATGGCTTCAATCGCTGCAATGTTTCTTTTTCACGATCGAGATCACAATCATTCTATCTGATTTTATATCGAAGTTGTATGGTCGTGGTTCGATATCTTCATCCCGAATTGAAGATGTTGGCCACCGACAAAGATTGAAGTCATGTCTGATTGTCTGTCATCACAATGCTAGTGGCTGAAGCTCTACGATGGAAGGATTAGGGAGGATTTGCCGGCAACTAGCTAGATGTTGACAGAGATTTTGTTATACGATTGTTTATTTTTCTAATTCAAATTGCAATATACCAATAATATTATCGAGTTTAATGTTTATAATCAATAATATAGATTTTAATAATAATTTAAAAACATGCTAAAAATGTTTCATGTTGGGCTACATTATTTTCGCCCACAAAAAAATATTTTTACCGGCCAATCGAGCTTGTACCATCTGTCATATTTTTCACAACTTAGAAGTGTAAAGCACCAAGTGCTGGACATATAAATATTATTTTTATATTGCCGATAAAGGGTATCTATATATCAATACTTTTAATATTTCTACTGATTTTACTATGTAAGTAATTCTCGAAACATCTTACTTTATTATCATATCCTTTATATATATGAACGCTCTAAAATTATATCCTATTTATATTTAGATATGATCAAAAATATTTATTATTACACATAAACATTATTATTATTATATTAAGAGGAAAAGGTAATCACGTTGTAATTTTATTGGTCCAAAATGTTCCCTTGTATAAAGAATGATAAGTTTTTTTCGGACCTTAGAGATCATCATCATGCACCATTGGTATTGTCCATGAATGAGGTGAGATTTAATAAAGCGAGTTTACGAGCAAAATCTATGAAATAAATCGAGTCTCACTTTTTAAAATTTAAGTTCGACTCGTTTAATAAACGAGTACAAAAAGAAGACCCAAATTTAATTTATTTAATTAAACGAATGAGTCAAAATGAGATTTTAACGAGTTGAATCGAATCAAATATCGAGTTAATTTAGCTCATTTATAACCCTACCACCTAGTCACTTATCACCTCTCCTTTTCCTTCTTCGACTTCAACATGTTTCACTCTGTGAGTAGCATAAGCATTAGACTAGTTTTCCTCATAAACTAAATAACTATAAGTAGTCAAAGATGAAATATATTAGTCTAGGTGATATTCATACCACTCTCTTTTATTAATCATAGGTGGTCAAAATTCATGATCAACTAATTTTATGAGCAAGGAATAACCCAATTCTCTTACAACATATAGTGCCAATTAAATAAGGGTATTTTGACTTTCAAAAGTTCAAAGTGAAAATTATTATTTTTTAAATAAGGCACGTCTTTCTTATTTAATTCTATAATAAGATAAACACTAAATAAATCATATCAAAATAACAACAACAACAACAACAACAACAACAACAATAATAATTATTATTGTTGTTGTTGTTGTTGTTGTTGTTTGCAATAATTAAGTTTATAATAATAATTGTATTATATTTAATATTAATTATTATTATTAAAATTATTATTATCTTTATTATAATTATAATTATTAATATAATTATTATAATAACTGGTATAATAATAATAGTAATAATAATTATTATAATTCATTTTATTATTAATTTTTATGATAAGTATAATTAAATTATTAATATTATACTTAATAATTATTCTAAATATACTGATCATTATTATTATTTATATAATAATAATAATAATTATTATTATTATACTTATTACTATTATTTATATTAATAATATCATTAATACTATTATAATTATTAATATAAATATTATTATTATAATTATTATTATAACTATTGTAGATATCAATATAATTATGATAATTATTATTAGTATTATGATTATTAATATTATTTTTATAATAATTATGAATATTATTAATTGTGATTATAATTCTTAATTTAATAATTACTATTATTATTATACTTATTTATATAATAATACTAATAATAATATTATTAATACAATAAAATAATTACTGATATTAATTATATTCATAAAAATGATATAATTATTATTCACATTAGCACTAATTAGATCATATCAAACTAAATAAGCATCAATCATATCAAATTAGATCAAAACAATTAGGTAAAGAAAATATGGCATAAGTCCATAGAAAAAATATCACATTAGTATTACATTCACTTATTCTATTAGAGCAACACATTGGCTATGCCACTTTGTTCGAGATAATTTCCATGCCTAGTAGCTTCTTGACAACATTCGACACCCTTCAAGCACGTCTATAGTTGTCTCCCTATGTTGGGAACCTCCTGTAACATCCTTGATTTTGAAAATCTAAAATACTATAATTTTTTGAGAGGTAATCAATGAAAAAAATGATGAACAAGGTCAATATATAGATATTAGGGGGGATGATAACTCTAATATCATGATAAACAAATTAGGTAGAATAAATATGAAACAACACTATGGATCATTGTAAGAAAAATCGGTGGGCAGTTTCTGTGCTAATTTCTAGAAAAAAGGGGCTTTTAGGGGGGGAGTGAAGTAAATTTTATTACCTTCACATTGAAATAATTACAACCATCAATCTGACAAGACTCAAACTCATAATGAAACATCTAAGACACTTCATAATATGAACATGACATTAATGCATTCCCTCCATCTTCCATATTTGTTACTTCTAAAAGGGGAAAGACATCTACTAGCTACTATAAATCTAATGTCTCTTGACATTGAAGTACTATATCTACAAACATTCTTGAAATGGATGAGAAGAGGTATCCACTCCATTTTAATAAAGTACGATCGGTCAAAGGTCACATGACATGCATGTAAAATCTCTTTCTTCTCTTTATGTTGTCTAGTTCCTTTGGCTAGGATCTTCATTTCACTTGTCCATGAGCTTATTATATCCATGCAATCAAATTTACTTATGATTTTACTCCAAATATCCAAACTATAAGTGCATTTTGAGAATGGATGAAAAGAGGTATCCACTCCATTTCAATAAAGGATGCACTGTAAATTAGTGAAAAGTCCCATGTGAAGCATGGGGTCCTTGGCAAACAACTTGCCTTGGATTTCTAACCACTTAAGAAACTGATGTATAGAGGCAACAAAGGAACACAACACCGGTGAGTACCACCATGCCCTAGGATTTTTTTTGTAGTAAATATTTATAAGTGTTATGAATGCTATAGTTGACATTTGCATCCTCACAAATCGTACTCAAATGAAAACCCTAAAACATATTTGAAAATGTGGGTCTCAACTTGAGCACCTGTTGTAACCGCTATGGAAATCAATGTGTGCCAAATAAGTTCTAGACATTCATACTTCTTTGATAAATGGAATGCACCAATTTAACCCAAAGGGTGTCCTTTTTCTCATAAATGTTCAAGAGATTCTTACCCATGGTTCATTTGTTTCAGTTGTGCATATCCATAAGTCCTAGACCTCTCCCTCGTTTTTTTGCTAAGCAAACCATCCAATAAGGCACCAATGATTTTTTAGACGCAACAATCTTACTAATGCACATAAACCTTGTATAAAGACTTTCTAATTGATGAATTAGGTTGTGAATGAGAATAAACACCTAGATCTAATATATTTGCATGCTGAAAATCACTAACTTGAGTAGTAGTGCATGCCTAACATATGAAAGGAGATGAGAGTGCCATTTATGGAGTCTCTCATACACCTTGAGGACCAGATATTGCATTTGGTTATAGGTAAGTCTAGTAGCAGGAAGAGGAACTCCCAAGTGAGTAATGAGGAAAGTACCTTCTTGGAAGTTTAACATATGAAGAATATGGTGCTTAAGGGTTCTATCCACATGCCCAAGGTAAATAGAACATTTTTTTTGGATGAATATTGAGTCCTCACTAAGAATAGAAGTCAGTGATGACTTGAATAAACTTCTATACCAACATTAAGTCTCCTCGATAGAATAATAGCATGTCATTAGCAAAGGTAATGTTGATAATCTTTAAATTTATGCACGTAGGATACCTTTTCAAAAGCATATCAGGCTAAAGAAGTTCAAGCCTTCTAGTTAGGTATTTAGTAACAAGAACAAAAATATAATAGTAGGAGAGGACACGATAAGGAAATGAAATCAAGTAAATAACATTAAGTGATCATAATGAAATAATTGAGATAGTGAATAAGTGTAATATAGAAAGGATTCAAAGTATAATAAGGAAAAATGGGAAATAACTTGAATCAAGGAAGTAGATCATAAATTTTTTATGAAAGAGAGAGGGAAAGAGATTCATATCGTCATTGGATATTAATGAAACAAGTAGTTATAATGAAAGAATAATGATAAAGAAATGATATAAAAGAATGATAACAAGAAGGGAAAATGACAACACAAAAGGCTAAGAGCAAAGGAATCAAAATACCTGTTTAATGGAAGTAATAACAGAAAAGTCATTATAAGGTAAGACATAATGAGGAAAGGAATAGTATCAAAGAAAGAGATAACGAGATAAGAAAGTATACAGAGGAGGACCTCGGTGAAGGGAAAGGTCATAACAAAGGAAGGACACCAACAAAGAGGATGAACATCAGAAAGGAATGATGTGTGTCACAGTAACGAATAATAATCAATGATAGTTACGACAATACAATTTCAAGAAATAATAGGTATGAAAATACAAGCTTTAGAAAAGGATTAAGTATTAGGTATTACACCTCGATTGTCCCATTGGGTGAAATTTGACATTGATGGGAGTGCATTGTCTAACCACAACACTAGAGAGGTGAGTGGTGTTGCGGACAAATTAGCCTACTTGGGCCACAATGTACCTTATGGATTGAAAATCAATGAAGAGTTGTCCTTGATTATTAAAGAAAAAATATTATTTAATGTTGATGGTGGTATTAACACTAGAAGAGTCCTTACATATGGATTGATTTATCTCTGTGATTTGCAATGGTTCTTTTTTCCCCTCTTCCATGCAAAAGAAAAAAAAAAGTATTGCATTTACCGCCATCGAATTCTCATCACTTCTATATTACAAAGCAGTCAAAGTATTATTTTTTCCCCTTACCAAGCTCCATTTCACAATCCAAAATATTTGTTTGTATTAGTTGATGCATGATAATTTATATTATTTATTTTAATGGATATAAAAATGTTTGAATTTTATTTTTACTTAATGGTATGAATGTACGTCTATTTGGATGAAGGGGGAAAAAAAGAAAAAGAAGATGATATTTAAAATATGAATATTGTGTAACCGTAAATTTTTTCATAACTAAAATGAATATATTTAAAGATGATTTTTATTGGTTTCTAAGTTTATGTTTGGTGCTATTCATTAAAATTAATTATTTATGATAATTATTTATTTTAAAAACTTATTAGACTAATTTTTTTAAAAATAAATAATTATTATATATAATTACTTTTAATAAATAATTTTATATAAGTTATAATAAGTCCGAAAATTAGTTAAAGCGATTTCTTTAACCTAAATCTGGCCTACAGATATGGGATTTATATGATTGATAATGTCGATTTCTTTAACAGCTCGACGCTAAAATGCTGCCCCTTCGATCCAATGAGCAATTAAGAGCTGGCAGAAAAGATAACCGACGATCGGTCAATGTTTGACCCAGGCAAGTGAGCCGTTAGATTTTGATCCAAAGGCGGGGAGCAACCACAGAGAACATGTAATAAATATATATGAGACTGTGAGGGAAAGGTTCTGTCACAGCAGAAGCAGCTCTGGTGGAGAATTGTCTTAAATCCACGACACACCCAATAAAAAAACAGTCCTAGAGGAGAGAGCCTAGACTCCGTGGAGGAACAAATATTTTTTCTTTATGCCGTGCCAACGACAAGGTGACAGGACTCTCTTCTGAAGATTCTTAATCTGTGGTCCCACTGAATAAACTCATTTACTGGGCTTAACTTAGCTCTAATAATTGAAAGAGTCATAATTAAGGACCTTGAACTGAAATAAAGACACCGTGACTTCTTGCGACGATGAGACCATAAAAATATGGTCGTTTGTTATATTGGCGGATTATTTCTCTCTATTTGGAATATTTTTATATTAAATTTTTTAAAATAATAAATACAATTTTTTATAAAATATTTATTTTGGATCAAATTTAAATTTAAAATAAATATTTATTTTAAAAAATAATATTTAATTTTAAATATATTATATAAAATATAATAATTCCTTTTTTTTATTCCTATTACTTTCATGTCAAACAAACAAATTTATTTAAACTGAAATAGATTGGTTGGAAGAAAACATTTAATTTTATCCATTCCAAATTTCCAATTGTAGACTTATTTAGTAATATCTATCTATTTAATAGATATTAAATATTTAGCCTAAATTATCTTAATTTTTATTAGCTCTATTTATGGAAGGTAATCAAGATGAATGGTAAAACTTAAATAATATTGATTTATCCCAATTTAAATAAAATTAAAGTAGTTTTAACCTAAATTAGATTAATATTATTTAAATAATATTTTAAAATATTCAGTACACATCACCTACATTTTTTTATTTAAGTAAATTTTTAATATTTATTGTCATGAGCTAGAAAAATAATGGGTCGCTTGGAAGAAATAAATTATTGAAAGTAGGTTGAACATATTTTTACTTTTCAATGTTTTCATTGTATTCTTGGTTAACGATTGTTATCAACCAATAATACTGATGTAATAAAATGAGTAATTAATAAATCAAGAATATTAATGATAACTTATTAAAATTGGATAAAAAAAAATAATATTTACAAAATAAGTAAAATAGATAAATAAAAAAGTCTAAAAATATTTGTAATTTTATGCCCAAGTTTTAATAATATATTTTCTTAATGAAAATATATAATTATAGTTAATAGTTATAAATTATTTTAAAGTAAAAATTTGATGAGGTATCTGAATACTTAAGGTGGTCTATTGAAATTTGTTTACCGTTGTAAGATTGTCTTGTATCATTCAACTTCTCACTAAAAAAAGCAATTGGTTTCCTTTCTTGTGAGAGCACACTCCCAATGCCTACACCACTAGCATCACAAGTTATATCAAATAATTTATTGAAACAAGGTAAAGATAATACCGGTGCATTTGAGAGCTTTGTCTTCAAGTCTTCAAAAGCCTTTGTTGCTTGATCATTCCGATGGAACTCTCCTTTCTTCACCAATTGTGTGATAGGTGTTGCAATGGTAGATAAATCTTTGATGAACCGCCTATAGAATGAGGCCAACCTATGGTGTGGACATTATTAGGAATAAGCCACGTTTAGATAGCTTCCACCTTCGACGGATCAACTCTAATACCATCTCCACTCATAATATAACCAAGAAAAAACACCATCTCCATCATGACATCACATTTCTCCATCTTACCATATAGTTTCACCTCTCTAAGCTTATTAAATATCCTCTTTAAGTGTTGTATGCGTTCGAACTCACTCTTGCTATATACTAAGATATCTTCAAGGTAAACAATAATAAAGACTCCAAGGAATGGTCTAAGTACCTCGGTCATCAATCTCATGAAGGAACTTGGTGCGTTACATAGTCCAAATGGCATCACCAACCACTCATACAACCCGTACTTAGTCTTGAAGGTTGTCTCCCACTCGTCCCCTTCCCTTATTATCGTTTGATGATAACCGCTTCTAAGATCAATATTCGAGAATACCTTTGCACAATGCAACTCATCTAACATGTCATCCAATCTCGGCATCGTAAATCTGTTCTTGATTGTGATGTTGTTGACTGCTCTTGAATCAATACACATTCTCCACGTACCATCCTTCTTAGGCACCAACAAAGGTGGAACTCCGCATGGACTCATACTCTCCCAAATATAACCGTCATACTTTAGAGTCCCAAAGGCAATGTATGATAACCATCATATCTTTGTCATGCACCGGATATCTTCTTTCGGTATCATTTAGCTTATGGCTCTTATAAGCTATAGGATGGTTATCTTGCATTAAGACACCTCCACAAACAAATCTTGATGCATCTTTGTGTAATTTTAATGGCTCCAAATAGTTGGGAAGAGCTAAGCATAACACTATAAAAGTTACTATTAAAAAATTATTTATAACATAAGCATAATAATAATATAGTTTGGTGTCACTATCATACTCGATATAAACTTAGCTTACCATGCCATCCTTACATCAAGTATAAGGCAAAATACTTAATACTTAAAACATGATGAAAACAAAGAATGATAGGGATTCATAAACTTAGATAAGAGTTTGGAGGTTAACTCTGAGTACAATATCCAAAATACATGAAAAGACATACATTGGAACTAAGAGTCCCAAAAGGTATCTGAGCCAAAGTAATAAACCAGATAACATGACTCTACGTCCCAAACCCTAATGATAGTTTCATCACCCTCCTAAAAAAATGCCATAAGTAGCAAAATCATCTAATGGGTCCTCATTTATCTACAGAAAATCATTTGTGTAGTCAGCTCATGAAAATGAGCAACACCCATGAGAAGGATGATTAGTACATTACGTATTGGGTAAGGTAACAATGCATTCATATACAAAGGGCATGCATAAAACTTAAGGCCAATAAGGAAAGATGAACTTTACATAGAAATCATATCATGAGATGAATCCATAAAGGAACTGGAAGAGTTCCATAATAGGAATGCTTTTAATCCATTTTTTAATTAGGCTAAGTTCAGGAATCCCACTATTCGCAACTGATGGAATGGTATCAATAATATACAACCCAAGGAAAAACACTAATAACTACTATTCTAGTTCGGTGGAGTAGACTGGTAGGATAAAATACCCCTCCCTACTATTCTCGTCTGGTGGAACAGACAATTACAACTAGTCCTACCTCATGTGATCTTTTACTTTGAGTAATTAATATCTTATTAATTGTTATTTATATCAATTTCATGATGAAATCACACATGTAGATATAAAAGGAACATAGTCCAACTTAACATGATCATTCAAAACACGTGAAAACATAACCACATGAATATCGGGACATCCCCTAAGGAAAAATACCATATTTTTCCTAAGAAACCCTAATTTCATAAGGTAAGCATAATTTCTTCCATAATACTCATTTTAAATCCAAATTAAGTGCACATCCCTAATATATTATTATTTACAACATATATAAATATAAATATTTAAATCCAATGTCTTGCACATGCGAGAACAACCCTACCTCAAGGCTTATTATTCACAAATCCTTATGAAACCCTAATTTTACAAGTTAGGCATAACTTTTCCATAAGAATAATATAAATACTAAATTTAATAATAAGAAAAAATACTAAAATTATAATATTAACTACATATTCAAAAATGAAGGTCTAACTCCAATGTTTTACAAATGCGATAATGACCCCATCTCCAGGGTTACTATTCTTAATTTAAACCATTTTCTTATTTTAATGCAATTAGGTAATTTATAATTACTCAAAATATTCCGCATAATATATTTAGTATATTTTGAACCAATTAAACACTATGAAACAAAAAAATATATTTAAACTATATTAACCAAATTACCCTCAAGATAGCCAAAATGCTTATATTTTCATAAAAAAACCTACATGTCCCAATATGAAAGATTTCTTGACCTCCAACACATCTCATCAGAAAAATACTTACCACCCATTTATATATATATATATATATGGATAGATAAATACCCGATTCAAATAACATAGCACAACTTGTATAGTGGTTTATGCCAAATGCTCAACTTACAAAAAAATCTTAAATAAAGTTACTAATAAATGCATGATTTCACATATTACTCATTTTTCCACAATACAACATGTGAGATTTTATATAAAATTTCACATTGCATATAAACCTCTAACTATGATGTGTATCCTTATAAAAAATATATGTGGTCCTTAAGCACGTATAACCCTAAGACTCCTTCTTCAATACCACAAAAAAATCACCTAAGAATCAAGGATAGTATGAGTTTAGAACTTAGGAAATTAATTAAGGAAAAGCTAAGGCAAATAGGGTGGAAAATGGAGCAAAACCAAAGCAAACCATGACATGGAAAAACTTGAACTAGCTAGGTACACCTTGGTGTAGATCTAGGGGGTACAATGTTAGAGTGTGATGTATCTATAGGGGTTTCTATGTCAAGGAGTGACGTATCTAGGGCGGTGTTGGCGTAAGGTGGTGATGCAAAAAGGCCTAGGTTGTGTTGGGTGGTGGTGCAGTTGTAGGGTGTGTTACATGAGGTTGTGGTGTATTTAGGGTAGTTTTTGCATTAATAAGTAACAGAATATGGTTATGTATGAGTGATATTTAAGGTGTAAATGAGATTGGTATGTGTGTGAATGTCATATAATAAGTGGTGGTGTAGTGTGGAAGTTAGACGCAACTAAGGTATTTGTTACATAAAGTGTTGATGCGTTAAAGGGTGAGATGCATGGGTTCTTGGCACTGGTAAGGGTGGATTTGCACGAGGCTTTATGAACTAAACACATCTCTTTTGGAAAAAATGGCGGATGAACAATGAATGAAGCATAAAGGAGTTGAAGGGAGGATGAGGGAGTTTGGGGAGATTTTGTGCAAGTTTTAAAATGAAGTAAAGGGTGGCGAGGAGGGGTATTTATAGGAGGAATGGGAGGTTGGGAATGTTCAAATGATTTAGGGGTTCGGGGAAGTTTGGCATGGCTTGGTCTTGGTCTCTCTAAACAAAAAACAAGGGGAAGGAAGGGGATTGGGCATGATGATGCAAGTTGGATCATTTATCTGATGTTGAGGCTAGGTTAAAATTATCAATCACCCAGAATTAGGGTTATAATTAGGTTTAGATTTGGGATGAAATAATTAGAGTAAAATAAAATATCAATTACTTAATAAGATCAGGTTAAAATATATATATACATGGGATTAGCGTTAGGTAAAATTCAAGATATTACACTAAGACCAGTTCCTTTATCACTACTTGCTTCTGACCCTCGAAGGTTTGCCAACATTCTGTCATCCACTCTCACACAACCTTCTTATTATGCAAGTTGGTTGAGGGTGTCCCTTGCCGATTAAATCCTTATGAACTGCCGATAATAATTTAAAACTTTTGAGAAAGACCTTATCTATGAAACTCCCTTAGACACTCCCATTATTTAACAGCCTAAACCTTAGCTTCATCCATAAAGATCCTTCCCTTCACAAATTGGTGCCTTAGGAACATTACTTCCTCTTTTGCAAGTTAGAATTCCTCCAACTTTACAAATATTTCATTTTTTCAAAGTACTAAGACCCATGGATGGAGGCTTAGCTCTTAGCTCCAGTTCAATCACATGGTCCAACTCCCTTCTAGGTGGAATATTATTTGGAAGCTTAAGCGGCATCATATCCTCATAATCCTTGAGGACTCTCTTAATCTCTTCGGGTACCTTTGATCCAACTGACGAGGATTCTATCTTCTATGTGGCCAACAAAGAAACCTCATCCTTCTTTAGTCTTTTAGATACTTGTATAGCAGTAAACATTTTTAACTATACCTTTTTCCCAAACTAGAGGCACAACATATGACTTGTGCTACTTAGAAATATACAAGGTGTTAGCATCTAAGAAGGATAATGGGCATACCTTGTCAGTAAACTCCATGTCAAGTACCATCCTGAAGTCATCCCCGGACACGGCTGTCAAATCCACCATGCCTTCCCATTTGGGAAAGCGAATGGGTGCCCCTGAGCAATACTAAGGATGTGCCTTGAAGCTGAGTTTACTACCATCATCCAACTGAGCTCCTTTTCATATTGAATCTCAAGTATTGTGACTTCCCCTTCAGCCACAAGGTTGTGAGTGGCTCTTGTGTCCACCAAAGCCTTCATGTGTCCACCATTTACTCTATATTTAACATGGATCAAGCCCTTAGATGCATAAGGATCCTCCCTTGGCACCTTCTTATCATTGGTTATTGCCTTGGGATCATCCTTAGCCCTATCATTGAGTACGCTTAGGAAGTAAATCAATCTCATTCGTATCTCCTTCTCACTAGAAGGCCCTTATTCACCAAGGGAATTGACAAGGGCAGACAATTGTTTCCTCTTGGGACTCTAGAGGGAAGTGATCCCCTTGACAAATGAAACACATTATTTTCTTGGGGTAATACTTGCTCCCTTCATGTTTTTCCATCCACTTAGGTGGATTTATCCTTGCGAAATTTCTCTCCCCTATATTTCTGCAAGCCACCATTCTTTTCCTTCTAAAATTAAATGAGGGACTTTATCTTCTTTACATTTAAAGTAAGGTCCTAGATATTGTGGTGCCTCAACTCTTGTTCCATCCATGTTTGCCACCCGTCTTTCTATCTCCGATGTGTCCTATAGCTCAAGCGTCAAGGGGATATACTTTTTGACATATTCTTTGATGCTACGTGTTTGCTTTAAGCTCCTTAGCTTCTTAACCATACGTTCATGGGATAGAATTAGGCCTTAAGATCTATTGAAGTTTTCCCATGTATCAATAGCCACCACAACTCTTTTTATCTTATCGCTATAACATCTCCACCATAGCATAATATTATGCATAACCACACAACACATATATTGTTCTACCATCCAGTTAAGTTTATCAAGTTTTTTTAGCATTACACTTACCTCCATACTTGGGTGGCATGGGGTCTGGAACCCTTGATCCTCCAGTATTTCCGACATGCCTTCATCTACTAAGCTCCCATCTCAACACAAAATGCTTTACCCTAAGTGTGTCAAACTTCCCCTTCGAGTACTCATATACTTATGAAATTCCTATAACAAATGGTTGATGACACCAAGAAATCCCCCATGAATATCCTTGTTGAGATATTCATCTAATATATCGAGTCTCTAAATCGACTCATCCATCCTGCTCTCCACTTGATTAACCATTTCCTCAAGTAAAAATAGTCGGTCCTTGGACACCGACTTATCCTTGAAAACATCCTTATTATTCTTCTCACGTTCTCTAATACGGGTCTCCATCGAGATAATCATGTTACTTGGTTTCATTACTAACTTGTCATTTTCCGTTACTACGATCCCTTGTAACCAAAATTTTCCTTTAACCAATGCTGTAATACCACGTGTCACAGGATTACTCTTTTCACCTATGTCTTTCTCATGTGACAATTCGAAACACAACTCCTTTCATCATCACTAATTCAGCCTTTCTTACACTAAGGTTATAACCAAACCTTAAAGGAGGAATAATAACACTAACATTTAGAGAAATTAGGAAACTTATAGAAAGTGAGAGAATGTTTGTGTGTATAAAGAGAATACTTTTATTGATGAGAGAGTAGAGATCTCTTACAAGTTTTGGATGACGGGAGCAAATGGGGATCCTCCTCTATTTATAGTTGAGGTCCCTCTCCCCACTTTCTCATGGTGGAAGATTTTATATATTTTGCAACTACAATATATTTCTAGGGACTTTTATAGATTATAAGATATTTTGGAAAACTCTTCTAGATCCTTCTAGCCTTATGATTTATAGAGAACTCTGCACCATTCTAGGACACCACTACATATTTACATAAGTTCCTACAATATTGTATACTTTTCTATACTAGAGTCCACACAACTCTTAAATATTCTAGAACATTCTAGATAAAACTGTAAAAAAAAACAAGCAGGATGTGACATGTAGCCCATGAATATAAAAAGGGAAGATAGAGGGAATTAATGATAAAAAAAAACTTTTTAAAAGGTTATTTGTCAATGAAAATCATTTATTCTTAGAGTATTTAAGTATAGTATGTTTAATCATGTAATTTTATAATAATGGGCTCTTGAAAAAAATGATAATTTTTTTTATATAAGTAATAATATCAATCATTCTAACTCTCAATAGTCCACAACATGAATTTGGAGTATTATAGATGAAACCAACAGATAATGAATATACTTATAAATATAGGGTTTTATTAATTGAAAACTTAAAAAAAATTCCAATAAACCTTGCATTTCTTGATACGTGGCATGGTTGGATGGGGCAGGGTTTGATGCAGGTTGTTCTAATGGTTGGGGAATGGTGTAGGTAGGGATAATGTAGGGTCGCAAGATGGTAGAGGAAGGACGGTATAGGGATATAGAGGCGTTGGTGGTGTGCGGTGTTGGGAAGGAAAGGAAATGACATATAAGGGAGCATACAGGGGATGGTTTAGATCAGAGGGCAAAAGATAAAGACACACACAAAGGGAACATGGGAGGTGGTTTGGTTTAAAGCGGAAAGGGGAGCATATGCATGCTCGGGCGGAGGGGAAATACCGGGGTGGTTTGGACGGGTAGGCTGATCAATGTAGAATGAGAAGAAAAGAAAAGGAAAATAGAAAGGAAAAAGAAGAAGAAGGAAATGGGCTGGGTTGGTCTAGAGGGTGGGGAAGGACAAAAGAGAAGATAGAAATACGTGGGCTAGGTTGGCAGGTGGAGGAGGAGAAAAAAGAAAGAAGGAAAAAGGGAAAAGAAAGAAAAAGGAAAAAAAAAGTTTAGGGTTATGATTATAATTAGATTTAGATTTAGGCTTAGGGTAAAATTAATTTATCAGAGTTTAGAGTATCCGGTTAGGAAAAATGTAACATAGTTACACATATGGGTATTATATAAATGGCATTTAGACAACTATACGTAACGTAGTTGCACATCTGGATATCCGACAAATGCCAACTCTAGATGTAATATCAAATTACCTTTGTAAAAGATCAAGTGTAACTACTCCCCATGTATAGTTTGTTACAACAGTGGGATATTGGAGATACAAAAACTAGTATGGGCTAACTTGATCAGAAGATTTATCAGCAAATAATGACAAGCCGAGAAATCACAATAGGCACGCAATAGCTTTACTATCATTTTGTAACCAATACGATTTATACATGCTAGCCAATGGCAAGAATTCCAATCATTCCCCTTTAGTCACCACCTCCGTATCTGCCTCCTCCATACCAAATAGGTTACCAATACACATATCAACTTTGCACTAGTATGACCTATATCACTCCTATACAATGGATCATCATCAACCCTAAGTTATAATATATATTGTACATCTAAGAAGGTGATAGTCATCTCACCCCATGCCATATGAAATTTGTAAGTATTTGACTGCCATCTTTCTACAAATGAGGACATAAGATGCTAGTCAACATATGAAAATATGTAAGTCGCATACGATTCATTTGAATTTTAATAAGAAAAATACTTAAATTATAACTTTAATATAAAATGACATTTGATACCTTATTTTGATAAAATGATTCATAAAACGTCAAGGAAAAGGGAAAAAATAATCATTATTCTATAAAAAGGGAAAAAATACCTTACCATATAAATAAATATGTACAGCTATAGAACAAATATGCATCATAAGCTTGTAAAACTAATAAGAAAGGAGTATAATGAACAAGAATATAGGGATAAAACTTAAATGGTGGATTCGATAAAGTGATAAGACAATGTAATAAAAGTATGAATTATGCCCAAAACAAATAATTTTCATTAAAAAAAAAATAGTTGGAAGACACACAATGCACACATTTGGACCTAAAATACATAGGTCTAAAGATTAGGTAAGATACTTATATTAGAGGAAATTGGAAGATGTAAATCCCCACGTATCTAAGTTGGAGAATTAAGATGAGAAGAGAAGTGAGGATTGTGTATTGCGTGAGTTGAGTGAAGATGAAGATGGTGGTCAGTTTGTGTTGCGTGAGTTGAATGCAGATGGAGATGGGGATAGGGGTCTGGGTTCACAAGTTTGATAAGTAAAGAATCAAGGGGGAGAATGACTGGTTGGTTGAAAACTAAATAAAAAGTAGATTAGATATTTCAGATTTTAGTAATCAGTTTATTTTTTCAAATAGCTCTCCGGCAAAACAATTCTTCTATGAAAGGTCATCTCAATTCATTTTTCCTGCAGCACATAAGCCCTAGGCGAGTCTATTAACGTAGAGGAGTGAAGAAGGAGACGAAGCTGCAGCTCGCAGCTAGTAACAACGGAAAGTAACAATTTTTCTTCAGGGCCGGGGTATAGAGTAGAGACTAGAGAGTAGAGACGCATTGTTTGTCCTGTTCGAAACTGAATAAGCAATAAAATATTTAACATGTCAGTCATTCAGTCTTCCACGTGCTTCCGTCCTGGGAACTCTCCCCCCTCCTCCTCCTCCTCCTCCTCCATAGCCTCTATCTAGTCCTTTCATTACCGCCCGCCCACCTCTCTCCTCGCCCTCAATTAACACACCTACAGTCGGTCTACAGTCCTCCACTTTTTGTTTGCTTCTTCCCGAAAAAAACCAAGAGTATCCTTCATTCGTTACGCTACTGCTGCTTCTTCTTCTTCTTGCTTTGCCTCCACTGTCTTTCTCCCTCACCCAACTTCGAGAGTAAGTTTGGCTCCATATTCTCCCCTAACCTTTACTGAAATTAAGCTCCAAAAGCTTTCCTTACTTACTATGGTGGTAATGGATGGCATTGTTAGACCATCGGTTCCTAATGGAGGAGGGGGTGCTGCGGTGGCAGTGGTGGATGATGATTTAGGGGATGGGATGCAATGTACGGACCATCCTTACAGAAACAACACCCCAGGTGGGATCTGTGCTTTCTGTCTACAGGAAAAACTCGGCAAGCTTGTCTCCGCCTCTTCTTCCTTCTTCATCGGTTCCTCTTCTTCTTCTTCTCCTTCCTTCAGATCTGACGTCGGTGGCGCTGCCTCTAAATCCGTCGCAGTCTTCGGCGGCCTTAATGGCGGCACCACCGCCAATTTCGGTGCTGCGGCATCTACCACGACCGGTGTTACCCCTAGTTCACTCGCTCTTTCTCTCTCCATTCGACCCGCTGTGGCTTCCGCCACGTCATCCGTCCATGAAAATGATGGGTGCGAGTCAAGGCGGGCCCGTATACCTTTTCTATTGGCTCAAAAGAAGAAGAAAAAGTCGATTCCACCTCCTCCTCCTTCCGCTGCTGCCACTAATGATAGTTACCATCATCGTCCAAGTAATGATTTGGTTTTAAAGAGGAGCAAATCTACAGCTACTCCGAGAAGAGGCCATTCTTCTAGCTCCGAAGGTGAAGATTTCAGTCCACACGCGAAAAGAAGTTTTTGGTCTTTTCTCCACCTATCCAAACACTCCTCCGGTACATCTACCGCCGCGGCTCGAAGATCTGACAAAATCACACCACGAGATCTGAAATCAACCTCGTTGCCTAAAAGGACTTCAACCATCAGCGTGGGCGCCGCGGACAGTGCAGCGATACGGACCGTTTCAGCTCCGTCGTCAGGTTCTGCGGGTACCGGATCGGTAGCAGGGGCGGCGACGAAGAGGGTTGAATGTACCGTTATAGACGAGACAGATTCGCCCAACAGCAGCAGCAGTAACGCGACGTCATTCGGGCGTAAAGTGTCCAGATCTAGGTCTGTGGGTTGCGGGAGCAGGAGCTTTTCTGGCGATTTCTTCGAGAGGATCTCTACAGGCTTCGGAGACTGCACGCTCCGGCGAGTGGAGTCGCAGCGGGAAGGTAAGCGGTCTTCGTCGGCTGGAAACGTACGCGGAGGACGAGATGCGATCGAGGAGAGGGTTCGGTGCGGAGGGATCTTTAGCGGGTTTATGTTGGCGGCGGCGTCGTCGGCGTCGTCGTCCTACTGGGTATCGGGATCGGAAGAGCAGGGGAATGGAAAAGGGTCCGGGGGAGGTGCGGGCCTAGGGAGTGGTGGAGGAGGTAGGCCGTTGGTACATGGGAGGAGCAAGAGTTCAGGGTGGGCTTTTGCCAGTCCGATGAGGGCGTTCGGCAGCAGTAACAGGCCTTCCGGCAACAAGAATGAGGGTGGGGGCGGTGGAGGTAACAAGAGTGCTAACCCGACGCCGAATCTGGCTGCAATTCCGTCTTTGTTAGCGGTGAGATGAGAGAATTGTCTGAAAATATTTTGGTCCGGTTATTACTGGTGATTGCCGGCTGCGTCTCATGTGGATTGGGTTCTTCTTTCTTTTAGTTACAGATCTTACATCTTAAAATGGACTTGTTCATCATCTGGCTATTGTAATGTCAATGTTTTCTCCTTGGTTTCAAGAGAGGAATCAGGAATGATACCCTCCCTACTTCTGCTACTTTGTTTTGTCTCTTCTTCTCTACCCTTTTTATTTGTTTATTCTTAATTTGTGTATTATTAGCTACAACTTAAACGTGCTTTGATAATTATAATTAATTTTCTGATTACTTCATCTGTTTTGTAGCAGACATATTATTTCTTTGGTACACTAATAAGTAAGATAATGATATACTATTTTGTAGCGAACAGATTATGATTCAATTTCAGCCCTGATATTTCTTTCACCCTCTACACTTCTGACATAGCCAGAATCCAGCTTCAAATCAAGTGCACACATTCAATGCTGCCATGCGATGCGGTCAAACGGACCAACTTCCCCAATGAAAATGCATTTATTGATTCCCTATTTTTGTTTACGTCCTTTTAGAACGATGGTATCCTAGATTTGGCACATGAAAAACTAAAGGGAACTCAAGTCAACAAACTGTATTCTTACCGCCCTACGGGCTCAATGTCTCGCTAGCTTTAACCGAAAGGCGAGGGCCTTAAAAGTCTAGAGACTTCACGGAGAAGATAATCCTTGGGCGTTCGTTTCCGCCGCTCTACTACTGTTCGTCTGTTTCTCCCTCTTGTCATTAGTTTTTTACAGTTGAATCTAGAGTTACGTTGTATAGTGCCCTACCGGCTTACGCCAACGATATGCAGTGCAGATCTTATATTATATGTTACTTGTTGGTTGGTAGTTGGTAGTATAGAGCCCTAAAGGCAGAACAGCGGGCGTTTCTTTCACTTTATGCCCGGAAAAATAAATTAAAAAAAAGCAGCAGCATTGGCTAGGCTTGGCTTGTCTTGCACTGCAGCAGGTTTTGGTTCAATTCAACGACGCACGTAGTATCAGTAGCTGCTTTTACAGACTCTGGAATTTAGCGCTTTGGATTCTTGTTGGAGGTTCCAAGAATAAGATGCTCCCTTCTGGGCCTAGCTACCTCTATCGGTAAGTTAGTATCCGGTCTCCATCATTTCCAGTTTGACAAGAAAAGCTGAGGACGGGCCTGAAATATTTTTGCCTGGAACTTTAAAAAAAAAAAAAAATAGATTTAGCTTAGCCAGTTTTATTTATTTATTTATTTATTTTAATAAAATCCCTCAGACGAGTGGTATCAAATCGCTTAAATCAATCCATCCATCCATCCATCCATCCATCCATCCATCCATATCACGTATTCTATTTTATGCACCTAAAGTTTAGAAGACGAATCTCCATTTCTGTTTATTTAATCAACGTCTTGGTCTTCGGCGCACATGTTTCGGTTAAGTTACACATCGTACGTGAAGGTCTTTCCCCGATCTACATGCTTCTTCTCTAAATGCTTCTCCCACGTTGAGGAGCCCCCCTCCCCTCGTCTCCTCTTAGTTTAGACTTGGATTCCATCCCTTCATTTAACATCTTATTATACCCCATTAAATATTCATATTATATATGTGTTGATCCGTCAATCATGCAGGTTAGACATTTCTATTTTCTTTCCCTCAAATTATTCAATTATTTTTGAAAACAGAAAACATATATATGACATCTTATGCCTACTCGGGGCAGAGACGGAGACGTGTCCTAAGTGAGGGGCTGAGCCGGGACAGGAGACTCGCTCAAGCAACGCAAAACACCGGGTGGCACCGGCATTGCACGTTAATAGTAAAGAAATTTCGAACATCAAAAATAGATAAAAGGTATTAAATGATCGATTGAATATGGACACAGGCATATGTCAGAACAATGCCCCCCACTTTTACCCACTCGTTGCTACTCGAGTGGTGCTCACTCATTAGCCATGCACATCATTGAAGTTTATATCATTTTGTTGATGGATCTCAAAAACGTTTTCTTCTTTCCATCGAGTCAACAACCCGTTTAACAAACGCTGCTCCAATTAATACTCCCGTTTTGACCAGCAGAGATGTTGTGTTCTTCCTTAGCTTACTTTTTTCTTTGGTTGATTTATAACGGGTTTGTAGGATGAGTATAAAACACCCTGATGTCGTTTTGATAAGCATTTTTTTTAGAATGCAGAAAGCAGTCACCCTGATGTTTTTGTGCAGCCCTGCTAATCACAGGTACAAATTGTTAATAATAACAATAAGGACAAATTATTTGTGGTAATATTCTTGTTATGTCTTTTCACATAGCCTCATTCTCATGTATATCATTAGGGAAGGGTTATGAGATTGGAAGGTGATAAAGAAGATGATGTTTCAACCACTTGCACAATATATTATTCCGATGACCAAAAGTATGATCAATTATAAATATAAGCAATGTTTGCAATTTACATCCTATTATCGGTAATAGGAAGCATCCTACTTTGAGCGATAGCAGTTTTGTAAATTTCAAACTTAGAAAATATATATGCAATCAATGGTTCAAACTTGAAAATACTAGTAGACTATCCATTTAAATAAGATAATTTTTTTTTTTTGGAATGTCCAAGCATGTTTGGTTAGAAATAATTTTAATGTTGAATAACCTCTTCAAAAATTTTCCGAGATGCACATTAACAAGTTTAGCTACTTATCATTTTTGTACCGCCTACCTCCACGATATCATTTTGATGGAACACGTATGAACTACTTTCTTAGAAATGAGTGCAATTGGCCGCTTCATATTCAACAATCTCCGCACGAGACGTAAAGCTATGGATCAGATTTTAGATATAGCTTAGTTCAAGGCCGACACCAAAATTAAGGAACATTACTTGTATTACTTCAAACAAACTACAGAAATTTATTGAATCCGATTCCAAGCGTACCATCTTGTATCCCCATCGACCCATAAATTATACGATACGCCTGGAAGCACGTTGCTATTTATTTTCTTTACCTAAAAATTATTGTAACTTTTACAATGTTATCACATAACTTATATTTCTCTTTCTATTCAATATACACGTCCCATCTTTCTTCTTTATATACTCGATCTTCTATTTCTATCAATTTTCTTTAATATTTACTTGTTACAAGATAAGAATTTTGTTCTAAACTCGGAATATTATTTTATACCTAAAATTAAAAATCATATAATTGATAAAGAACGATCAAATTTTAAAATTGAGCTTCATTATTAAAGAAATTGCTAGTGAAATCCATCAACAATAGTGAACATAATTTTACATGTATTGATTATTTTTAATTGCCTCAAGAGTGCACCAAGACTCTAATAAACTTTTCGTACGAAGAACACAATTAAACGACGATGGAGTATTTTATGACTGCTTAGTTAACTATGTTTGCGTAAAATGTGCTAATAATCATTGGTTCAAGTGATGTTAAATAGAGATAACTAAAAGTTTATTTTTATACAAAAGTAATTAATATAATTATAACTACCATTATTTTTATCATAATTGTATAATAATAATAATAATAATAATAATAATAATAATAATAATATAAGATGATCACCATCATCACTGACGTAATCACCACTCATTGATACCATAATCACAAACTGTACTTCAAATAATTACCAAATTAGTAATAAGATAATCGCCATCACTATACGAGATACTCATAATTCTACTAATAATAATTACAAGTTGTTCGGTAATACTTACCAACTTTATCACTATTATTATCCATAATTTCTTATTGGTATGATATTAATATTATTATCACTATTAATTACTTAAAATATAATTATAACTATAATAATGATAATTATTATAATAATAATAATCATCACTCAATGATAGGGTAATCACCAAACTATTATATGATAATCACCACTCTATGATTAGACAATCCCCAAATTGGACACAATAATCAAATGTAACTATTGTATGACTTCTTTTCACTATATAAAGACACAACTTATATACTAAATAAATGTTTATAAATTGACAAGTTGTGCCTTGTAAGTAATTTAAACTATGAAAAATAATAATTTTGACATGTAATCAAGCACCAATCCTTATGAGTATTATCATAGCCAAATTATTGGCATACGGTGATTATAACCCGATAAGGTAACATCCTCATTTTAAATATTATTATTATTATTATTATTTAATATTGTTTATTTTGATATTATTTTCCTAATCTAATTATCTGTATTTTTTTATTTTTTATTATGACTTCATTGGAAGGTCTGAATATCTTTTATTAAATATTTGAACTATTGGATACCTTTACCCTTATACATTTATTAATTATACTCACCTCCACATTCCTACAACCACTAATAACAATCATTATTATTTAGTAATAATAGTTATTATCAATTAATGATAATAATTATTAATGATTAATAATATTACTGGTTATAGACTATCAAAAATTTTTATTTTTAATATTGATTACTATTACTATTCATTATTAAAAAATATTATTTATTTATGCTCATTATGAATAATTCTTAATATTATTATTGATAATTATTAATGGAAAAATATTATTATTTAATTTTTAATTTATTCATATGATTGCTATTATTAATTAATTATGATTAGTTATGAATAAAAATAAAAATAATAATTATATAGTTATATTATTGATTATGAATAATCATGAATATTAATTATTAATATTTTTAATTATTAATTATGAATGTTTATTATTGATATTATTAATTATGAATAATTAGAAATGTATTTTTATATTTTACTTATTAATTATCATATTACAATTATTCATAATATTAATAATATAATAATTTTTTCATAATGAATAATTATTAATGTTGATTATTTTAAATAGCATTAATTATTGATAACCGTATTTTTTAATATTGAATAATACTTTTAATATTATTTATTATTAATTAATAATATAATTATTAGTTTGTTATAAGAATATTATTAATCATTATTAGTTTTGATATTAATTATCATTATTATTTATGAATATTTATTATTATTATTATCATTATCATTATTATATCTTAGTAAAATTAAATATATAATCAAATAATTATTTTATGAATATACCCTAGTAAACTAAAGGATGTTTAAAATTGTTACTATACATCAATTAATTTTAAATAAAAAAGTTACCAAATATCATTATTACTTTAACAACTTTTATATAGAAATAATATGTTTTTACCAAATATTATTATTACTTTAGCTATATTATAATTTCATGCATATTATTACTTCAGATCATCTTATATAAAAAATGAGGTTACCGAATACTCGCTATGTTATATTTTTATGGCATATGTCTTATTTCAATAATAATTGTATCATAATCCTATAGTGATTATGTTCATTAACGTAAATATTATATTATAAAAAATCATAAATAATCAAAAGTGTAGAGTCTGTAGACAACACATAATAAATTGTGATTTATATTCATGGTATTTATGTCCTTCATCTATGGTGATTATGTTTTCTATATGCAAGGTCATTATATCAATCTTTTTATTTTGTTGTAACAACTAGCTACGTATTTTGAGATTCATAATATAACAACTGACATTTAGCTATATAGCATCTCAAATACTTTGGGAGAAGCCGTACAAAAATAATTAAATATTAAGCCTCCAAAAACTATAAAAAAAATACTATCTATAATACACACACACACACCCCGGATAATCATATACTTGTATGTAAATAATTATATTGTGAATTTTACTTATAATTAATATCAGACTTATATCCGTACCCAAACCCGATGGGTATTTTTTTCCATCCTCCATATCCATATCCATATCTATTTACTTATATTCCTTTAAGTATCCAACGGATATAATACTCTCCATTTACATCCCCATCCTTCCCTCTTTTGTGATACTCTCCACCTTGCCCACAAAATTTTTAACTTCCTAGTTGATACCCAACTAAATCCTAACTATGCTCATTTACCCATTTAAGATCCCACCAATCTCTCACCTCAGTCATTCCCTTTTCATTTAAGTGTGCAAGTATCCAACCTCAACCCATTTCTATGTTTTTCATGTTAGTATTGTAGCTTCACAAACCCTTCTCAATTTTGTTATAAGCCCATGTACACACCTCGTCTATTTCTTTCGCATATAACATATAACCCATTGCATGCAACCCTCCCTTTTCTCTCCCCATATAACGATAACTTCCACATCTATTTCTCTAGTTTTTCTAAATTTTCCACTTGCCAAACAATCCTCCTTACTCCCCCTTCCTTCTTTTTTCAGCCGATAATTTTTAAGGTTGTTTAGCCTATGTTGTCAACCATTAACAACCAACTATTGCAACCTCTTTTCCTCTCCATGCATACAACCCTCACACAACAATCCCCTATCCTATGCCTCATCTCACATAGCCTTGATCCTCTTGCACACCATCCTCACAGAACTTAGGCTAACGAAGATGATTTGCTTTTGCAACCATCTTTCCTTTGGTGTTTGATAGTTTTTAATCCCCCAGTTGAAACTCCTCTCTTCACCTTCCTTGGCTTTTTGTGCTTCCAAACCACCATAAAAACTCCTCTATCCTCCTCTTTTCTTTTTACATGACGGCGGTGTTCTTGGGTTAGTATGGTGGTGGTGGTGTGACAAGCTATGGATGTTGCTTCTAATGACCAATCCTCACCTCTTTCCTTCTATATCCTACCTTAGTTTCCCCCTCAAATTTCCCTTCCTTTTATTTCCTTTATCCTTTCTAATTTATTATTTCCTAACCATTTTATTATTTTGTTAGGTGATCGAGGCGAAGAAGGTGGTCAGAGTATTAGTTGCTAACATATTGGTATTTCCTTTGATAAAGATACATATCTCTAGTTTAGGGTTATTGGTTCTATGCGACATTTTTATGTAAAATGTCATGATATCATTTCTTAATCATAAATCATGTTTTAGAATTCTTGTAGGCTCATATATATGTATTGTTGTGAAATTCATGAAAGCATGCAAAATTATGAAGTTATTTAAAATTTCATGATTACTTGATTAGGCTATGCTAGGCTTTATTTCTAATTTTTGAGCATGATGTTTAATTTTTCTAAACCTCTTGTTAAGTATTTTTCTATGATATTAAATCTTGAAAAATAATTAATAGGTTGTAGTTGGACTTTTTGTCAATTTGGTGGGTTTTTTTTTTGAGATTTGAGTATGTCATTGTAATTGTTTAGTGTTTACATGATTTTTATATATAATATGATAGGTGTTGGTTAAGTATGAGTTAAGATACGATTTTTGTAATATTTGATGTGTTTAGGTGGACTAAGAACATTGTGGTCATTTTTGGTCAAATATGGAAAATTGAAGTTTTGTGCATATTATTTAGATAAAATTTATGATAGGTGTGATATTTGAAATGTTTGGGTAAATTGTGAGAATCATAAGTGCAAATTTTGTAGGAATGACTTAAAATGAGTTTTAAAAACCCAAGGGTATAATTAGTATATTACCTGTAAAATGTTTGAGTTTAATCATAATTTTTAAATATGATGCTCAATAAGATAGGTTGGATTATTGTGCTAAGGTTAGTGAGTCAAAGAGTCTTGTGGAAGAGTTGAGGCGTAATTGTGAATTAAGGTTTTGGAAGGCCTTTATAGTCTTTTCACTTAAACAACTATTCTTAATTATTTTGTTTCCCTTATTTTTCTTGTTAATTATCTTAAGCATTGTGATATGTTTTCCTCAATCAACCTTGGCATAATTCAAAGTATGTGTAAATTAAACAATTGTTGTAATGAATGAAGTGATAAGTGGAAGTTTTACTTATGAAAGTGAATCAAGTGGTTTATTACTATATGTTAAGTGTTCGACTAATGATCTAATAAAATACTAATGCTTAATATGCACAATCACATGAGCCATCACCTAAGTTTTGTATTGTTTGAATACATTTTTTGGTTTTATAAAAACCAAATGACCCCATATCTATATATATGGTCCACTAACCTATATAGGGGTTATGATTGCTTAATAATTTGTGGTTCACTAGTGGCTGCCAATTATTATTTTTACCCTCTCTTGGCTCTTATCTCACATATGTGGAAAAAGAGGTTTGGTATGATTATTGTAGATCTCTTATTCTCAAGTGACTAATAAAGTAGGAAAGCGTGAGCATCTAAGGATAAACTCTATCAAGATTTTTTTATGTCATCTTGTATCATGAGTATATGTGTATATGTTGTATCTATTGTATTATTTGATTCCAATATATTATTCACGCCTCGTTTATGTTGATATGTATAGTAATCTTATTCAATGTGTAGCATATCTACCTTTTTTTAGGTGTTATTCTTTCTCACAAACAAAATGTTGTCCTATTTTGTGGGCATCTATTGATATGATGCTATAAATTTATTTGTTTATAGTGAGTGATTATTTGGATTGATGTTAACATATAGTTGTCAAAATATCCCTTTTATCTAGACTTTTGGTCATCTATCTTCTCTTGTCTCTATTTCTTCTTTCATTTTTCATAATCTTGTATCCCTATGAGATCAAGTGCTTCTTATATTTGATTTCTGAACACAAATTACTTTTAGACTTTTGTCTTACATAGAATAAATATAAGGAGTGTATTTTATATGTTAGATGTGGTTAATGCCATATTTTTTGTTTTAGGCTTTTTCAAAAATTTTAATATATATATATATATATATATATATATAGTTTATAAAAATGTAGGTGTTGTAGATATGATATCAATTTATAGGTCTATACGCTACTCTTTGTGGGTCTCAAATTCAATGTATTTGCAATTATTGTTGTTTTTTCATCTTTGCAGTTTGATTTATACATATATTGCTAGCACAGGTCATATCACCATAACAATCAATATTTTAAATGTTGGTGGAGAGAATAAGTCGTGGGTGTCTATATATTACTAGGCATCAATTAAATATCATTAGAACCCACCAATTATAGGCATCAATTAAATAAATACCTATAAAAATCCAAAAAAGAAATCATGGCATCAAGGTTAAGTAACCTTTTTTTATTTTGGATCCAAACATAAAATCTAATATTTTTATTTTTAACTTCTGTAAAAATTATTGGAAAAAAAATTACACAAAAATAAAAAAATGTTACAAATGTTTTTGACTTCTGTAAAACTTATTTTTTTTAAATTAAAAAAAAGATACATAAAAATAGAAATATTACAAAGATATACACAAACTTACTATCACCATTCGCTACCACATCATCAGCTGCCACCACTCTTTTTATTCCTTTCATTCTTTTTCCTTTCTTTATCTTCTGTTATTCACCACCACCACACCCTCATCATCGTCACCCTTATATTTCTTTTCTTTTTTATTGATTCACCATTAGGGATGGCAATGGGTCATAATCCGACTCAGATCTATCATATTTGTCTTATTTTTAGGGAATCTGGGTCCATAATTATTAGATCTGACAAATATGAATCTATATATATCTAAATAGGTCTAGATTTAGTGATCTCAAATACTAATCCAACCCAGACTCATTTGGTATATACATATATTTGTATATATATACTAATATTATATTTGTCATATTTATCGTAATCATGGTTGAGATCCTTATTTATTTATTTTTAATTGTATTTATGTGTATTTATTTTATAGACATTATTTATAATATTTTATTTCAAAATTATTAAAATACCATTTAAAAAGTTAAAGTAACTATTTTAAAATTTTTATCTTTTTATTCAAAGATTTTTTTTATCAAAAAATACATATTAAGCTATATAAAATATAATTATATTTATATTTACATAGATTATTAAAAAAAATAACTGCACCTATTTATGACTCGTTCACCCACTATATCTGGTAGATCTAGGTCTGAATTTAAACTTTTGAGATTCGATAAATCTAAATCAAATCTAGGTCTAAGTAATATAAATAAATCCATATCTGCATCTGGCTTGACCTAACCAAGACTTGACCCATTACCATTTCTATTCACCATCACCTCTACAGCTTATTAATATACATACACCACCACAACATTGATCATCATTACCATCACAACACTACCACCTTGGCCCTCCTTTAGTCCTTAACTAATTTAATAGAAGTCAAGATCCAATGATTCAAGTCAGGAGGAGACTAGTAGTGACAAGAAGGCTGGACAATTTTAAGAATTAGCAAGCTCAAGTGGTAGGGTTGAATTAGGGTGCACTTGGGTTGAGTCTAGTGAAGTTAGGCCAAGGAAGAGTCGGTTAAACTCAAACATAATTTTAAATTTATTCTAAATTAAAAGATAATATTTTATCTTGTATAAACTACGCTACAAATATAAATAAACAATTATATGAATAATATTTATGGAAAAACAATAATATAAAATCCATATAACAATAAATGTAATAATTTTTTAATATCATATTAATATCGATAAGATTAGATTATAAAAATTTATATTATTATTATTGTTGTTATTATTATAAACATACAAAATATAATTGTAAATATAATAATTATAATGTATACTTTTACAATGAAAATAATAATTTTTTATGTAATCCTAATAATAATAATAGTTATTAGTATATTTCTAAAGATAATAACAATAAAAATATAATTATAATTGTTATGATATTCAAAACAATCATTATATGTGTATAATAATAGTTATAATTGTATTTATAAGAATAAACATAATAATAATACTAAACATTTATAACAATAAACATAATAATAATACTGATACTTCAAATAATTTATTATTATCATTACATACTTTATAATAACAATTTATTATATCATTATACATATTATGATAAAAATTATGATAATAAACATATCAATAATAATAATCACAAAATTTTATTTATTTATTATATTAACTCAATAACCATAAATAACATTATAAATTTTGAACTAAAATAACTAAACCCGATCCTAATATGACACGAAATCCTTAGACCCAAATCTGCTCAATTTTAATCCAACCTAAAAAATTCTAATGTGTTGGACACATATCCGATTAAATATTCATCTAATCCAAAACAATCTAATCTAACATAGACTCAATCTAAATCAATATTAATCGGATTAAACTCAAAACCCTGAAAACACCTTACCCAATGTCAAACAAGATCCATTTGCACAACAAACTTGATTTTAACCCAATTCTTATGATCCGTTCCATTAAGTTCTGGCTCATTGAACACCCCTATTAATACCAACTGTCTGTAGCACACTTGCGAGATCCAAGTATCCAACGCTCAAAACAGCACAGCCCACATTTGCTTTAATTGTTTACCGTGGATGAAGGGGTGCTGCTAGTGCTACCAATAGAAAATAACACGCCTGAACCAAAAAATTAATAAACACTATTTATCAGTTTTGACTGTTTAATAATAGAACCGGAAGAGGCCTACTCAAAAAGGGGGAGGGGTGGGGGAGGCACATTCTAGTGGTTCTGCGGAATTCCAATGTCATCTTGGGGCGACTGTCTTCCAAATTCCTCATCTGCGAGGGAGGAATAGCCTTTACAACAGAGACGAATGTGTACTTTGAAGCCAATTCAAACATGTGTTGTAGGAAACACTAACCCATTCATTACCATAAAGCTAGTACAGATTGCAATCAATCCAAAAGGCCTTGATCTAATATGACCACCAGATGCGTCACCAATTTCGCAAAACACTCCTCGCCACTCAGAAGTCATAGTCATAGCATCTTTTCTTACGCTGACGAGCATGTTAACACCGACAAGCATAGGCATAAGATCATCGGAGCCATTCTCTCTATTATCTTCGGCGATTTGAGGGAGGTATTCGTATTAATACAGTAAACTGAAAAATAGATGGGGGTGACAATAAGCCAATGATGCTGACAGTAATAAATCAAAATCTAAGGTGTTCCTTGCAGAAGAAAAAAAATAAAAAATCCAAACATTGATATCAAGCCCAAAATTCGAGCAATAACGTAACTCCAAATTTTAACACCGCATTAATACTGGCTCCATAGACCAAATACAAGAAAGAAAACTCCCATAACCTAAACATTCTTCTCTAATCTTCTTCCTCGCCTTCATTCTCAGCAATGTTGAAGTATCTTAGCTCATAGACATTGCGGTCCTTGTTGGATGCAATAACACGGAGCCAATCCCTAACATTGTGCTTTTTCAAGTACTTCTTGGTCAAGTATTTCAAGTACCTGTGCAAAGAAAACCAGTTAATTTAGCACTGATAAGCCAGCTCTGGCATTATTACCAATTGCTTCCGGCTTCAGTCAAAATGTAACTTTTGTTATGTGACAAGCAAAGGTAAGACAATGGCATTTGATATAAATATGTAAGCAAAAAAAACTATCACCACATTTTAACATCTCAGGCAGCGGTTAGTAACATTCAAAGAGCGAGACCAAATAATCAAAATGCGGATTAAGTAATCAACAATATATTATACCAAAGAAATATAAACCAGACAACTCTACTAAAATTCATGTTAGATAGGAAGAAAAAGATCTATGAGCCCAGCAAACAAAAGTCATATATATTTCAAATACAAGAGCTGCATATGAGACATCAAGCGGTTTATTTTTTTGCCAAAATCTTTAGGAACGCAATCAACACCCATTTGTTATGCTCGTTCAAGGCTTGTATCAGATGGATCAGAATAAGGGTATTGAATAATTCTTCACATCACCCCCTAAACACAAACAGGCAAGAACTAACGGGTAGCAAACATGCCATGCGATGTAGCACTCTGATCCCCAGTTAAAAGATAAGGGCCATCATAGACAAGTCCCTAGACAATGAATGAACCTTTAACACATACAGCGACAGAACAATGGAACCAATCTGAACCCACGCAGGTCAATAAGTCATTTCCCTTTCCCGTTGTATACTCCATTAAAACAAAACCTCCATTTCAGCAATATATATCCATATTACCGTCTACAACCTCCACAAATGGATGATAGAAATTGGACCATAGTTATAGAGCATAGAAGCACAGAAACAGAGTTAAAAACTCATGCATCTCGGTAACTTACTTATAAACCAAATTGGAACAATCCGTCAAATAAGAAGCGCGCCTACAACTACGTTGTATCGTATTTCTAAGCTCGGAGATTTCTTCCACTAACAGTATGAAGGAAAAAAACGAAAACGAACCAGCTAAATTAATGAAAGCACACACAAACAACAGAAGCTAAAACCTAAAACGCCAAACAAATGATATACCTCTTGGAGAAGTTGCTGTCAGATGTGACGCTGATCTTGTTCTTCTCACGAGTAATAGTCACGGTATCACCGAGATTACCAGCTTTGCCACCAACCTTAATTCTCTCCTGAAGGAACTTCTCGAGAGATGCAATGTCCATGATCTTATCCTCAACTGGCTTCCCACAATCGATTGTGAAGGTCGATCCCTTCTTCTTTCCCTTACCCCCAGTTGTGGCTGTTCCTCGACTCATTTTTGCTCCTTCAAGTCTGAAATGAATTCAATGCCAAATTATTGATGAGTATTATAGACTAAAAGCACCAAACATGGTAAATCGAGGATGAACGGGAGCGATATACATAGAGAAACCTACCAGCAGGATGCGGGGCGCGAAGGCGTGACGGAGAGCGTCCGAAATGGGAAGCGTTAGCGTTAGGGTTAGGGTTTTGGAAGAGACGCTATGAAATTATAAGGAATCACATGGGTCTTCGATGGGCCAATAGTTTTGAGGCTAAGATGGGCCGAATGTTTTAAGGCTAAGAATTTGAAGGGCTTCGTGTAGGTATTCTGAGACTAATACGGATATTATGTATTGGGATGTATTTTTCAAGATATTTCGGATAAAAAAATATATAATATTTTAAATATATATATAATAATAATAATTTTAATTATTTTAATATCAAATTATAAAAATATCAGCTATAATTATTTTATTTAATTATAATAATTATAATTATATGTTTAACTTCTCAAATTATTATAATTATTGTTATTGTAATAATAAAATATAAAAATAAATTAAAATAAACATCAATATAGAGAAAGAAAAATATCAAATTAAGGTTAAATATATAACAAAATAAATAAGGAAAAATATCAACTGAAGTTTAAATAAATATTATTTCAAAAAATACATTAATCAAAGTGTAGATAAACATCAATCTAAACGAAAATAAAAAAAATAAAAAATTACCAACCCAAAAATAATTCTAGCTGTAATATATAATATTTTGATTTTTTTTTTAAAAAACATTCTAGATTTGCCTTATATGAAATATTTGCTTGGCGAGTATAGAGTGTACTATAGCAAAATTAATTTGATCGTAGTGCATTCTTCTACACCTCTTTCAATTTTAACCTATATCAAAATATTTATAACAACATTTAATATTTTATTTTTATCATAGATACTTTTACGTATGATTTATATACTATTTGTAATCATAAAAATTCTGATCATTGATGATTAAGGGTTTAGGTTTTTAGCTTATTTTTAAGACTTAAGATAAGATTAGAAAAATAAATTTTTGATAATAATTAAAATATATTAAATTAATAAAACTGATTATGATAATAATAACAACAACAACGACGAATAATATTGACTATGAATCTATGATGACAATAATAGTAATAACTCATTATAATTTTTTAATTAATATCATATCAAATTAGCAAAATTAAGTTGAAAAAAATAGACTCCATGAGTATTATTTTGCCATCCAATAGCATCATTTCGATTACAACTTTTGAAAATTTAGAAAAATATTAGTAAACTTGTTTTTTTTTTCTAAATAAGTTTAATAAAATCTCACCACAACAACCACCTAACAATAAGGGTTCATCCAAACATGCACCGAATAAGAAATACTTGAGTAAAATTGATGACAAGGTAATATAGGTTATGTTAGTTTGATTATTCAATTGAAATGTCAATTGTTAAACCCTTAAATACATCAAATGAAGTATTACCTAAGGATAGCTCCAAGTTGGATTTGAAATTTGAAAATTGTATAAATAGAATATGATATTACATTGACATGTTATGAAAATAATATTCTTTATTCAATCAAGAGGAACATAATACATGGTGATGTTCGAGTATAATTACATAAAATCAATTGTCACATTGTACTACTGTTTGGAGCAAGTGTGCTAGAAACAATAGTATATGTGTGGTATGTTTAAGAGTCCAGCGATTAGAAAAATCAAGAGTACAAGACTTTTACATTTCTCACAAAAATGTTTCTAATAGTTTTAAAAGTGAAAAAAGCTTTGAAATTTCTAACAAGATTTGCCATGCATGTTATTAGGGAAATTGATGGTCGATAACCAATATTATGGATGTAAGCGAGGTAGATTTTATAGATGACTATGTGAAGGCCATGGAGTGGCATGAAGCTTATAAGAGTATTCATGGTAAGTGGAGCCCTTGGGAAGATGTTCCTTTCTCAAAATGGGCATACTGGTCTAAGAGTTAGGGCAAATCGGTGTTATACATATAGATACTAGTTTTTGTCGTATCAATTTTCCTTGGGACCCTTATATCCCTAGCTGTATTTTGATTATCATTGTTATACTTAAAATATTTATCCATATCCTTTATTTAGGTAATCTCTTTTATTTCCGCCGATTTATTTTTGATTTTGTTGGTTTTAGCCTTATCACTTAGCATAAGATAGGTTAGGGAACCAGACTTATGCTAAGTATAGCGGTAACACCCATTAAACAGATATGGATACAAATATAGAAGTTGGAAGAAAATATTCAGGCTAATTTGGGTATGGATACAAGTACAAGGTATCTAAATTCGTATTCATATCTACATGTATACCCTATTTACCTGATATATAATTATCCCTTTAACCTTGATTTTAAAATAAAATTAATATAATATTAAAGATAAAATTATCACTTGCTTAACCCTGAATGGCTTTATCAGTCGAGAAATAGATTTTTCGTTAGTAATATCTATTAATGGGTAAACGGGTTATCTGTCGAGTAACCAATATCTAACAAATACATTTATGGATGTATTAGTTAATACTCATTTGGGTATGGGTACGGATTCTTGTACATATCTTTTTACTGAGTATAGGTATAGGTATGAGCTTACCCGGTCCGTTTATATCCCTTCCTGATAATCATAACCTGATAGTAATCACTTTCTCTTTACTCTTCTTCCTTGCCTAGTTTTCCTAAAAAAGGTGAAGGTCATAAATCCTTTGCGAATAAGCGTTATCATCCATCTCCATGATTAAAAAAATGATAATTTTAAAATGAAAAGTCTTATAGGAGAGGGTCTAAGAAATGCCCTAAAACCCTAATTCAGGGAATTATGGCCAGATAAGAATTTATTAGAAAATTAATTAAATAAATTATTTTATTAAAATAAAGGGAAGTAATTAAGGCTAAATCAAGAGGAAAATAATAAATAATTTAACTAGTATAATTTGGGTATTTTGCTAATTAAAATAGAATTAAGAAAAAATCATTCAAAGTGTCCTAAATTAATCTAAAAAGGAAATTTAATTATTATTTTATTGAAGTATTATTATTTTAAATATTCAAAAATACAAAAATGTTCTAAATAACCCAACCCATCTATTTTTCCTTTTTTCTTTCCTTCCTCTCCTTTCTCCTTTCTTTTTTTTCCTTCCCCCTCGATTTGGGCCAGCCTCACCCATGGCCCAAACCTTCCTCCCTTTCTTCATCCCCTAGCAGCCTAAGGCCCGCCTTCCTTTTCTTTTTCCCTTACGACCCACCCAACTCTCTTTCTTTCTTTCTTTCTTTCTTTTTCCCTTGGGCAGCCCGGTCCACTCCTTTCTTCTTCCCCGACCTTTCTTCTTTCCCCGCTCCTCCCTTGTGTAGGCATGCAACCCCTACAACACCGCACGTTCGCCTGCCACCTCCTCTCTCTTCCCAGTCGATTCCTCTCCCTGCTCGACCTAATCAGCTCTCCTCTCTCTCCTCACGCATGCCCCTCTCCCCTTCCTTTCTCCTTTCCTAACCAGACAGGGCATGCAACTTTGCAGGCCTGTACCGTTCGTGCGCCGCCCTCTTCCCCTCTTCCCCCTCTATCGTTTTCCCCCTTCAACGGCCTATAAATACCCCTTAACCCCCCATTCAATCTTTTTCCCTGTCTAGAAAATGCCCCCTTTGTTGAGTCGCCACATGTTCAAACGACCACCCCGTCGCCGCTACCCAGCACCGCCACTCGAACCACCTCCTAGACCACTCCCTGCACCACCCTCCACCGAACTACACCACTCACCACCCTCGATTCTTCCTACACAAGCTGCCTTAGCCCTGCAAAGTTGGCTATTCGACCAACCTCTTCTCACCCCTCCGTCGCCCTTCACGCCACCGTCCACTGTCGTTTCCACCGCAACCACCACTCCCCCTACCCCCCAAAACCACCAGCAGAACCTCCTCTACCTCCCCCTACCTTCCTTTCCCTCTGCCTCCCTCTCCTTCTCCTTTCCTCTCTCTCCACCACCATTGGCCACCACACCCGCCGTCGCTTGCGCCGCCCCTTTGACTGCACCACCACCCCATTCCAGCCCTCTCAATCTAGGGAATCCACCACCACCTCAATCACCCCATTATTTCCCCTCTTCTATCCTAATAATCCACCTTTCCACCCTCTCTTTTCCCTCCATCGCCACCGTCGTGCGTCGCTGAAATGCCCCAAAATCCTAATTTTAGAAATTTGGGCAAAATAAGGATTTAATAGGGAAATTAATTAAATAAATTATTTTATTAAAATAAAATGGAATTAATTAGGTAAAATCAAGAAGAAAATAATAAATATTTTAATTAGGAAAAATTATGGTGTTTTGCTAATTAAAATGTAATTTAGGAAAAATCTTTCAAAAATCCTAAATTAGCCTAAAAAGGAAATTAAATATTATTATTTTTAAATATCTCAAATATCCAAATTATTTTAATTAACCCCAACTCACGTATTTTCTCCTTTTCCTTTTTCTTTTCTTTCTTTTTCTCCTTTCTTTTCTTCCTTTTTCCTTCTTCTTCTTTTCTTTTTTCTTCCTCCTCCTCCGACTTAGGCCAGCCCGGCGGCCCATTTTCCTCTTCCTTTTCTTTTCTCTTCCGGCATGGCCCAAACCCAGAACGTCGCATTTTGCTTTGTTCCCCCGTCGCCCAGTCGGTTTTCCCTTCTTTTCTTTTCGGGCCGCCCGATCCACGCCCCCACCTTCTTCTTCCTCCTTCTTCTTCCTTCCCCGTCGCAGCCTGCAACTCCCCCGAGATTCATGTCGCCGACCACCCCACTAACCAGTTGATCTATCTCCTTTCTCTTCCCTGCTGACTCGCTTATCGTTCGACCCAATCAACTCTCCCTTCTTCTCTTGCGATATCCCCTTCTCCCTGCCTAATCACCCTTGCCACGAGTTGACCTACGCCGGCCTACCATCGCTGGCCGAAGTGTTCCCACCTGCCTGCCCCCATTCTCCCATCTCCCCTATAACCTTATCCCCCTCCATTGGCCCTATAAATACCTCATAACTAGCCCTAGAGTCGAGCCTTTTCCTGCAACCCATAATTTTCCTCTCGTCGCCATCGCTCGATCAGACGCCCTAGTTGTCACCGTTGCCAAGTGTCGTCACTCTAGCCACCCACAACACCACTCCTTGCATCACCCTCTACCTAACTACACCACCCCTGCCCTCGATTTTCCTTGCACTAGCCACCCAGGCCGTGCAAAGTCTCCTTCCCAATCAACCCCAATTCCACCTCCGTCGCCCTTCGCACCACCATTTACCACCACTTCCACCGCAACCACCGCCTCTTACACCTCCCAAATTACCATGCAGACCTTCCTCTACCCTCCTTTCTCCCTTCCTCCCTTCCTCCCTCTCCTCCTCCATTTCTCCCTTTCCTCCACTCTCGGCCACCACAATCGCCGCAGTGTGCCGCCACCTTTGGCCGCACCACCATCCTCATTCCAACCCTCCTCACCTAGGTAACCTCTACCACCCCAACTTCCACCCTCATTCTCCCTATCCTTTTCCCAGCATTCAACTATCTCTCTTTTCTTCCCTTTTTCCTGCCACCGCTGCCGCCGCCATGCACCACTGCTGGTGCCGCCGGTCACCACCAACCCTAGATGGTACCCTAAACCCTCTCAACCCTTAAACCCTAATTAATTAAGCCTTATTCACTATATAGGGTCGAGACCCTATTTTATAATTATTTTGATTATTATTATTATCATCATTATTATTATGTATTATGTATTATTATTACTATTATTATTTACTATTATTAGTATTATTATTATTTCAATGTAGGGTCGAAACCCTATTTAACATTACTTTTTATTAATACTATTATTATCATCATCATCATCATCATCATCATCATCATCATTATTATTATTATTACGTATTATTATTACTATTGCTATTATTATTATTATTATTACGTATTATTATTATTGTTATTATTATTATTATTATTATTATTGTTATGGTGAAGTGTCAAAGCCCTTATTTTATATTATTTCAAATTTTACCATTATTATTATTATTATTATTATTAGGATAAAATCTTCAAGCCTTATATTATCATCTTTTCCAATATTACTATTATTACTTTTATCCTTAGCAATATTAGTATTTTGTTAGTGTTACTATTATTATATTATTATTTTATCTATAACCCTAATCTTAGAATAAATTAGGAAATAATAGTATTTTTGGTAGGAGGGGACCTAATCCTTAGTTTTTCCCTCTTATAGGTGAATCCAGTCAAAAACCCTAAGGAGGCAGCGTGCTCCAAGACCGGTGGTATGTTAGGTAAGGGTGTAGCTAAGGCCTTATATGTGTAATGTGTTTTGTATGCCTTGTATACCATGTGTCATGATATGTTATGTATCTTATGCTTATCGTTATAACTATTTTATGTGTAGCGTAGCTTGGAGTTGAGGTATGCTCATGTGTTATTTTATTGCATATGTATAATATGTATAAGCTGTGATTATGATGTGGTGTGTTGTGGACCTTTAGGACATGCATGCTAGGATAAGTAATATGATGATATAGGGTGAAAGGATGAAAAAGGAAAATGGGGAAGTAAGTTAACGAAGGGATGTGGGTTTGACCTAGATATTTCATGATCCATGAGTGGAATAATCTAGGGTTTCGCATGGAAGAATCTAGAGTTTTGCATGGGAGTTTAGGGTTTTGCATGAAGAAGTTTGAAGGGTTGCATGAGATGTATAAAGTCTGCATGGGGGTGAATTTTACCGATGGAAAGTTGATTTGGGGTGTGAGGAAGGTAATGGAAGAGTTTTTTAGGTGATTGGAGGCCTTTGGAGAAAAATAGTACATGGGACAATATAAGGGTGCATAGGAGACCGAGCTAGGGTTGGGAAGGAAACCCTAATCTAAGAAGGTGGTAGAAAGGGAAAATAAATGAGAGTGAGTGGAGTATGAGACAAGTATGGAAGATTATCATGTGAGGGATGAACATGAGCATCATGGAAAAATAAAAGTGGAAAGTGATAAATGGAGAGGTGACATGTGGAAGTGAGGATGTTAGGGTTTGGCGTGGCCAACTAGGGTTTGGGGTAGCCACCTAAGGTTTCGTGGTCACATGTGTAATTGGTGAGTAAAGTGAGATAATGAGAGTTGAATCTAAGGGTTATGATGTGTGGGGTGTTAAAATAGTTTGGGTTGTGTGAGGTGGAGAAGGATGTGCTACATAAGCCTAAATTAGGGTTTCTAGAGAAAACCCTAAAGTGAGGGAGTGAGTGGACTTGGAGGTGTATAGTAGTGAGCCTTGACCCATACACTTAGGAGTCGGTCCTCTAGTGTGAGCTACGGTAAGGAGGAAAGGATGTTGGGACAAGTTAGGAGGTGCATGAGTCTCATGATATGGGACGGGTTCTTTTGGAGGATAAGTATAGAGGGAGTTAGTCATGCATGTCTAGGGTGAAACTTCTGAATAAGACACTGTAAGACATTAATCATGTAAAGTGGAAGATTATTGAGTCGGGCCTAGACCGATCCAGCAGCATATAACAGTGGTTAGGGCATTCTGCCCTATAAGTGACCGATCCACCGGCTATAATAGTGGTTAGGTGCATTTTTCCCTATAAGTGACTGCTCTTGGGGATCCCAAGCTCAATAAACCAAACCTTAAGTTTGCTAAGACACATAAAAGACACTAGGTATATACAGTGGAACACCATGTGAGTAGGGGCCAGACCGATCCACCAGCATATAATAGTGGTTAGGGCTTTTTGCCCTATAAGTGACCGATCCACCGACTATAATAGTGGTTAGGTGTGTATTGCCCTATAAGTGACCGATTTATCGGCTATAATAGTGGGGTTCCTGTACTTTCATGGATTGAAATAAAGTATGGTGTGAAATGAGTACTGATCATATATTAAATAACTAGTTTATCTAGATTATAATTTGGCCTTTTATTTATTTATCTGAAGTGATCGTATGCTGTTATATTATCATGCTTGGATTGTGTGCTTTTGTGTATTGGCCCTAGTGCACGGCTACCTTAATCAGTACATAGCGTATTGACCGCCTATTTTATGGGTGTTGCTCATTCCCATGAGTAGAAGGCCCCTCTTACTTTGTGCAAGTTGGTGATACTTATTTCGATATCTTTGATGTTCATGAAGCATCAGGCGGGGCTGAGTGCTGAGTATAGACTTGGCATGAGGATCGAGAGTAGCGTGGCCGGATTTCCCTTTTATGAACTTCTACTTTGTTTTGAGTTTCCTAGACTTAACTTTTATCGTCTGTATACTTATTTACTCTTAATGAACTTTGACTAGTTACGCTAAATTATGACTCTTTGACTTTGCATTATGAATTCTATCTTATAATTGTTTAATATTTATTTGAAGTCATATTTATATTTGATTATGATGATTATTAAATATCTTTTAGCCTTGTGTTTAGTACGGAAAGGGCCGTGGGCCGGGCTCGTACTAATCACGGCCATAACATTCCCAAAATTCATAGGTTCTAATTTATTTACTTCTATTTTTTTTAAAAAAAATAGTGAATTTTGGGGTGTTATAATCGCCGCCGGTTCCGTCTAGTCACCACCATCCCTAGGTGGTACCCTAACCCCCACAACCCTTAAACACTATTTATGCAAATGTTATATTTTTTATTTGTATTATTATTATTATTATTATTATTATGTTTATGTTTATGTTATCATTATTATTATATATAACTTCGGAGCATTAATACTGCAATTATTATTAATCGTCAAAACCTTATCATCATCATCATCATCATCATCATCATTCATCATCATCGTCGTCATCATCATCATCATTATCATCATTATCATCATCATCATCATTATTATTATTATTATTATTATTATTATTATTATTATTATTAATGCTAGCTTTGGCATATTATCATTTTTATTATTATTGTAAATATTCGAACCCTATTATTATTATTTACCATTTCGATTATTATGGTTATTAGTATTATTCTTAACATTATTATTATTATTACTATTATTATTATTATTGTTATTGTTATTATTATTATTATTATTATTATTATTATCACTATCACTATTATTATATTTGACCATATTTTCACTTAAGTTATTATTATTATGGTTATTAGGACCCTTACTTGTGTTATTCTTAAGATTAGAACTATTATTAATATCACTACTACTACTACTACTGCTACTGCTTTGTCATTATTGTTAATATTACCTATACCACTAATATTACTATCACTACTAGAAGTATTATTATTACTAGTATCATTATTGTCACTACTTTAGCATTACTAATATCATTATTATTATTACTAAGATTTGGGTTGTTATTAGTATTATCACTACAACTATTATTATTATTATTATTAGTAATATTAAGCTATTATCTTTAATAATGTAGATAGTGCTATAAATACTTTAACATGAACCGATACATCTACTAATACCTATTTTGACTAGTAATAACATGGTTAGCTACTTTGAGAATAATAACCCTATTTTTATTTATAAAATAACTATTATCTTTTTTTTAGCCCTAATAGCAGGCTATGATAGGGTAAGGTAGGAAATAATGGTAATTTTGGTAAGAGGGAAGTTAACCCTTAGTATTTCCCTCTTATAGGTGAATCCAGTCAAAACCCTAAGGAGGCGTAGGAGCGTGCTCCAAGACCGGTGTCGTATTAGGTAAGGATGTAGCTAAGACCAACTATGTGTGTGTTATGTGCCTTGTATGTCATGTTGTGCACTTTGTAATTATTATTACTGTTTACTTGTAGCGCAGCTTGAAGTTGAGGTATGCTTATGTGACTCTCTTATGGCATGTGTATAATGATATATATATGTTGTGCTTATTATGTGACCCTCTAGGACATGCATGTTAGGATGTTTAATAATATGATGTGGGGGTGAAAGGATGAAAAGGGAAAAAGGGAAAGTGAGTTGACTAAATGGATATGAGATTGACCTAATTCTCTCATGATCCACGAAAGGAAAATAAAAGGATAATATGGACAAAATAAAAGAGTGGGATAAACCTTGCATGGGAGTTTCTAGGGTTTGCATGTGAATTTCTAGGGTTTGCATGGAATGGAAGGAGTTTGCATGGGAATGATCCTTACGTGAGAAAAGTTGTCTTGGGGTGTAAGTAAGGTAAAGGAAGAGTTGTTGAGGGTGATTGGATACTTTGGGTGATAAATAGTACGTAGGTTGGTATAAGGGTGCATAGGGAACCTAGCTAGGGTTTGGGAGGAAAACCCTAATTGGAGGTGGTCGTGAAAGTAAAAATAATTGAGGGTGAGTCGAATATGGGATAAGAGTGGAAGAATATCATATGTAGGATGAGTATGGGTGTCATGGGAAAGAAAGGATGGTAGGTGAATAATGGAGAGAGGACATATGGGAAGGTGATAGGGTTTGGAGTAGCCAACTTGGGTTCCATGGTCACATGTGTATTTGGGGAGTAAAGTGAAATGATTGGGGTTGAATCTAAGTGACATGATGTGTTGGGTGATAAAAGGGCTTTGGTTGGGTGAGATAGAGGAAGGATGGACCACATAGGTCTAATTAGGGTTTTAGGGGAAAACCCTAGGGGAAGATAGTTAGTGGACTTGGATGGCATAAGGTAGTGGGCCTTGATCCACACACTAAGGAGTTGGGCTTCCAATGTGAGTAAGTGGAAGAAGGAAAAGATGCTGGGGTGTGTTAGAAGGTGCAGAAGTCTCAAGATATGGGATGTGCCCTCTTGGGAGAATAATAGTAGATGAATTGTGACATACATTTCAAGGATGGATATATTTATTGAATAAGATGTGAATAAAATACTAACCATTTAAAGAGGAATATTGTTGAGTAGGGCCCAGATCAATCCACTAGCGAATCATAGTGGCCAGGAGACGGGGTGCCTTGGAGACCGATCCACCGGCAAATAATAGTGGCTAGGAGCGTATCTGCCCTGCATGTTTCCGATCCACCGATTATAATAATGGGGGATTCTATGCTCAACAAACCAAACATAATTATGGTAAGACATAGGAAAGACACTAAGTATTTACAACAAAACACTATGAAAGTCAGGGCTAGACCGGTCCACCGGCGAATAATAGTGGCCAATAGCACTTTGTCATGGAGGCTGATCCACCGGCAATAATAGTGGTCACGAGCATTCTGCCCTATAAGTTTTTGGTCCACCGACTATAATAGTGAGGTTCCCATACTCGCATGGATTGATACTAAGCATGGTGTGAAATGAGTATTGATCGGAGATTTAAAGAATTAGTTTATCCAGACTATAGCTTGGCATTTATTATCTGTATTGTTTGTATGTTGTCTATATGATCATACTTATGTTATATGTCTTTGCGTGTTTAGTCTTAGATGCATGGTTACCTTACTCAGTACGTAGCGTACCGACCACCCTTTTCATGGGTGTTGCTCATTCTCACAAGCAGAGGGGCCTATTAAATTTGTGCAGGTAGGAGATGTCATCTTCGATGCTTACAAGGCATCGAGGGGGCTGAAAGTTGAGCTTAGACTTAGCCTGGGGACCGAGAGTGACTTGGCCGAATTTCCTTTTACCATTTATCTACCTTGTATTAGTTTATTTCAATGTTGTTTTATCATACTGTACCTTTTACCCCTTTGAGGACTTTAATTATGCACTGTTGGATTGTAAACTCTTTTACGCATACTCTGATTTCCGTATTATGAACAATTCAGTTCTTCTATGATATCTTGTTTTAAGTTTAACTCTTGATTGACAGTAATTTCTCTTTAACCTTATGGTTAGTACAATACTGGCCGGTAATATCCCTAAAATTCATAGTTTTGTTTTCCTTGCTTCCGTTGTATCTTTTAATGAAACGAAATTTTTTAGTAGTGAATTTTGGGGGTATTACAGTCTACCTTACTACAGGTAATCCAATATAAACCCAAACCCTAAAAAGTCATGTTTGAAAGAAAGATTACAACACCTAGAAAGAAGAACACCTTGTAAAGCCAAAACAACCCTCGCTAACTAACATTATAATATGATTACACCCTTTAGAATTGACACCCAAGCCTTTAAACAAATGCCCTAAAAACCTCACTTCAACATCATATCCAATATGCTATACATGCTAAGAAGCACAACCCCAAGTAATTAGTTGACTCCATTGAAGCAAAAGACGCCCAATTGGCCTTATATATAATATCTCAAATTTAATCTAAATCTAACCCCAAGTAATTAGTTTTTGATCTTGCTCTAATTTGTCAATCCCAACTTTAACCCTAACTCTAACTCTAACCCTAAACTCTTTCATTTTCTTTTCTTTTCTTTCCCTTTTTCTTTTCCCCCCTTTTTCTCATTTTCTTTCTCCTTTCTTTTTCCTCAGTTCTTCTCCTTCCATGATTGATTTGCTTCTATTTGGTTACCCCAACTAAACAAGCCTAAGTAAGTCTAATTCATCACTCAATAATCATCATCTTATCTCACCATTCCAAAGATTTTGTCACACAAAATTTCACCCTAAATCTCCCTTTATCTGTGTTTTACCCATGCCTGATCTACAACTCACCTCCTTGCCTTCTCCAACCATCAATTCGCGAGCCACCATCACCCATAAATACCCATCTCCCTCACTCCTTTCTTTAGTTAATGATTTACTAAACTCAACACTAACTCTTTTTCTCTATTTCCAACTTTCAACTACATCATCCCAGCCAAAGTTCATCTATTCTCATGCAACAAGATTTCCTCAACATGAGCACCTCATGCTGCACCATCCTCTTTGGCTTAAGCACCTTATGTTGCTCCTCATTATCAGTGTGAAGGGCTCACATAGAAACACCCCTAACATTTCCCAACCTTCACGCAACAACACCACCCCCACCAGTTAACCCCTCATTTTCTACTAAAACTTAAGCATCTAACAACTCCTAATGTGAGCACATCATGTTGCATACCCTCCTTTTACATCCACACCTCACACAACTAGACCCAACTAGCATTGGTCATACCCTACCTTCATGAGAAACTAAGGCAAATCAATCCAACCTACACAACTCCCTCACACAACATTTGACCTTCTTATTTTGCTTAAGTTCTTGCTCCTTTCCATCCTCATTTGCCTCACCTTTTCCTCATTTGTTTCCTAAATTCTAATTGTGGGTTTTCCTTAGTTTTTAGGTGATCTTTTGGTGGTCGTGGAGGAGGAAACTTAGGGCCTCATTCTTGATTAGAGGCTGGCGACATTTAGATAAGAATAAATGTCATGATTTAGGGTTTTAATGCTACATGTAAATTATATGTAATATTATGCTAAGTATTGTCATATTTAATAATCATGTTGTGATGTCATATTATCATATTATTGTATTGTATTGTGAAAATATGAACATTATGTTAAAGCATGAGTTCATATGTTATTGCTTGGTTAAGCCTTATCTTGCAACCTTAACATGTTGTTATGATCTACTGAAATATCCCGTATTTTTTTAATTTTATTTTATTAAGATTAATGATTTTATTAGCGTAATTTGATAAAAATGTTTAATTATTTTGATTTTGATTTATTTTATGGCTTTATTGACAATTTTAAATTCTTATTAGAATTTAATTAATCGTTGTTGTAACACTCCCAAATTTACACATATTTTTTATATTTATAAATTAAAACCGTAAATTCTGGGGATACTACCGTCATACTTAGTACCAGAACGGTTCACTCTTACTGTTCCGGTATCAAGTGCTAAGGCTAAGAAAACACTACATATAATACCATTAATAATCCAAATTTATAAATACAAAAATCAGAGTACACATAAGACTTTATATAATTCGAAATACTATCTATTGTTTTTCAGATAATAAATAAACAACATTAATAAAACTGTTTCTGCAACTCAAACATAATAAAGGTAACATGAATAATAATCTCAAAAGGAAAACGGCCACGCCACTCCAGCACTCGATCCAGCCCGCAATCACTCGGCCCCACCTGATGTCCCATAGACATCAATAGCATCAAAATAAGCGTCTCCTACCTGTAACAGGTCAGACAGGACTTCTGCTCGCAGGAATGAGCAGCACCCATGAAACGGGTGATCAGTACGCTACGTACTGAGTAAGGTAACCGAGCACTAAGGCCAGCATAGAAAATTCACACAACCAATGCATAATAATAAAGGAGCATATAATTCAATCATAATAGCACAAGATAAAATAAATGCTCAGGTGAAATACCATGATTTAGTACAAATCAGATTATTTACTTCATCAAGCCTTTATCGAATTTATTTTCACACCATACTCTTTATCAAGTCCATACAAGTACGGGAACCCCACTATTTTTCCCGGTGGATTAGTCTCCAGGGCACTTTTGGCTCCCGGGCATTATTCTAGCCGGTTGATCGGTCACTTAGGGTACATACCCTACCACTATTATATGCCGGTGGATCGATCTGGCCCCTTCTCGCACGGTGTTCCATTGTAAGTCATTAGTGTCTTCCTACATCTTAACAACATATATGGTTTGGTTTGTTAAGCTTGGGATCCCCCACTATTTTAGTCGGTGGATCGGTCACTAGGGTAACATACCCTACCACTATTATACGCCAGTGGATCGGTCTCTAGGCTACAGCAGTACCTGGCCACTATTATGCCGGTGGATCGGTCTGGGCCCAGCTCACCATCTTCCACTTTATGTAATTAATATTTTAAGTGTCTTATTCAAAAAACCCACCAATACATGCAAGTCAGACTCCTACCATGCTTACTCTTCAACTCAGGTTAACCACTCCAACCCTAGTTAACCACCACCACCATAGTTAACCATGACATACCCTAAGGCCTATGAAAATCTTAGCTCTACTTAAACCCTAGCTCCCATGCAAACCCTAAACCACTATGCAAAACCCTAATACCACCATGCAAACATTAATACCACCCTGTAACTATTAATACCACTGTGCAAACCTTAATACCAACGTACAACAATTAATACCACCATGCAACCACTACTCCATGGAAAAACCCTAACACCATACAACTCCATGCAAAACCCTAACACCATGCAACTCCATGAGCACCCTATCACCATGCAACTCCATGCAAAACCCTAACACCATACAATTCCATACAAAACCCTAACACCATGCAACTCCATCCAAAACCATATCACCATGCAATTCCATACAAAACCCTAACACCATGCAACTCCCCATCATTATTTTACAACCCCATCATGCATGTCTCAAGGCCACATCATACCATAATAATAACACATTTATACACATCATCCTCATGCCACAATTATTTACACAAAACACACCTCAACTTCCATATCATGCTGCATTCATAATAGTTATAGAATATACACATGAAATACACAATAAATCATATCACATGGCATGCATGGCATATAAATCACATATTACACAAATGACCTTAGTACCCCTTACTTAAGAATGTCACCGGTATTGGAGCACACTCCTATACCACTTAAGGGCTTTGACTGGGCTCACCTATTATGGGAAAAATACTAGAATTAGGTTCCCTCCTAAAAATACCATTACTTAATAACTTATCCTTAAACTTGGTTTTTAATTAAAATAATACTATACTAGAATTAACCATACAAAATACTACTAAAATACTAATAATAATACTAATGTAATTTAAAACAAAAAGGTGATATAAGGGTTTCTACCCTTCACCAAAATAAGGCTACTAAAGATAATAATAATAATAATTTTAATAATAAAAATTATTAGTAATAATAATATTATTAAAAGAAATAATAATAATAATAATAATAATAATAATAATAATAATAATAATAATAATATTATAAGCTTAAAATTACAAGGTGGGGTTTTTGACCCTACCCCAAATAATGAAAGTACTATTCAATTATAGTAATAATAATATTAATAATATATATACTTATAATAATATTAAATTAGTAAAGATAATAATCATAATAATATTAATAATAGTAAAAATAGTAATAATAGTAATAAAAATACAAGGGTGCAAACCTTAATTAAATATTAAGGCCTCGGCCCTCCTGAAATAATTCACATTAATAATAAAATAATTATACTAATAATAATAATATTAATAATAGTATTAATGATGATAATAAACTTATAATAATTCAAATAAATTCCTAAAATTCAAAACTAACAATCTAATTAACTTAAGAATAATCTCAACCCTACCAACAAAATTTATCAATAATATTACATCTAATAACAATAATAATAATAATAATAATAATAATAATCAAATAAATACTAAAAATTGGAATAAAACCAAAATAGATTACAATAAATAGGAAAGAAGGGCTGAGAGGGTCTAGGGTTTCACCTTGAGTCGGCGGAGATGGGTGGCTCCCGCGGTGGTGCATGGCGGCAGCGGCGGTGGCCGAAAGAGGGGGCAAAAGGGGGAAGAGATGAAGAAAAAGAGGGAAGGAGAAAAAGGAAAGGAAGGTTATGGTTCGGTGGAGGAGAATTAGTAGGAGTTTTTGGGTGGTCCCAAGGCAGCATAAGTGGCGGATGTGGTGGCGAACAGTGGCTTGAAGGTTGCGGGGTAAAATTCTTTTACGAGATGGATAGGGAACTTCACATGTCTATGGTGGCTCGTACGAGAAGAATCGAAGGAGGTGGGGAGCTTAGTTAGCTAGAGTGCGGTGTAGGAAAGAATTTGGGAGGCAGAGGTGGCGGCAAAGTTGGCTAACGACGGCGAACGGCTCGTCTGAAGTCACGCTGGCATACGGTTAGCTCTTAGGGTTTCGGGGAGAAGAAGTTTCAAAAATACCCACACCAGGGGTATTTATAGAGCTTAGATGGGATGGTAGGGTTTTGGAGGTTGGCAGGAGGGTATTGGATGCTAGGTTTGGGGTGGCCGGCGACGTTAATCGGCCGGCAAAAATTTTGGTCAGGTTGAACATTCGCGAAGCAAAAGAGAGAAATCGAGAGAGAGATAAGGGAAAAGGATTATACCAAGCTGATCTGCGAGTCAAGGGAAAGATAATGAGGGGAGAAACGGACGGTCAAAACCTGCGTGGCCGGCGACACCACTTTTGGACCTTCAAAGGCGCAGGTCGACGACGGAGCTGAAGGAGGAAGAAGGAAGGGGGTGAATTGGCGGCCGGGAGAAAGAAGGGAAAGATAATGAGGGGAGAAACGACCGGTCAAAACCTGCGTGGCCGGCGACACCACTTTTGGACCTTCAAAGGCGCAGGTCGACGACGGAGCTGAAGGAGGAAGAAGGAAGGGGGTGAATTGGCGGCCGGGAGAAAGAAAAGAAAAAGAGAAGAACTAGGCCAGTTGGCGCTGGTTATAATTTTCTTAAATGAAACGCGGCGTCCAAGGAATAAAAGGCATAAAACTCAGTGGCTGGCTGCCGTAGGAAGAAGGAGAGGAATAGCGTTGGGCCGCGGGAGGAAAGAAGAAAGGAAAAAGGAGTTGGGCCACGTCCAGGCCCAATCCGGCGAGCGAAGAAAAAGAAAAGGAAGAAAAGAAAGAAAAAGAAAGAAAAGAAAGAAAAAGGAGGAAAGAAAAAGAAAAAGGAAAAAGGAAAATTTAAGTGGTTTGGGGTTAAATACATTAATTAGAATATTTTGGGTATTTAGAATAAAAATATTTAAATAAAATAATATTAAATATTCTTTTTAGGCTAATTTAGGGTTTTAAAAGAATTTTCCTAAATTCATTTTTAATTAGCCAAAAATACCAATTTTTCGCTTATAAAAATTATTATAAATTATTTAATAATTTGCACTAAATAAATCCTTCCTATTCCATATAAAATAACTAATTAAATTAATTTTCCAATAAATCCTTATTTAATTATATTTCTTAAAATAAATATTTTTGGGGCATTTCAGTTGTCGTTGTGGATCATTTTATATAAATTCATTCACGACCTTAATTTTATGATATTTATATTGTTTCAATTTTCGTTTAAAATCTATATATATTTCTATTATCTCTTGTGTTTTATTTTTAATATTTTAGATATATTTTCGATTATAACTTTGTCATGTGATTATGACTCTATTTTTGAGTTACATTTCATTAACAAAATAAATTATCTCAATTATAAAATCCCCTTTAAAATAGTAAAAATATTTTAATAATTTTATCCGTATAAAATAATTCCAACCTTGAATTTATCTATTTTTCTAAAGTCATTAAGATCTTAAAAAAGTTTTAAATTAAAAATATTTTTGTAGCTTATTTATGATTTTTTAAAATTAATTTTCTTCCATTTTACCTTTTTTCATTTGTGAAAGTGAAATACCTCAAAAATATTAATTTAGGAATTATGGCAAAATAATGATTTATTAGAAAAATTAAGTAAATAAATTATTTTATTAAAATAAAGGGAAAATTAACTAAGGGAAATACAGAGAAAATAATAAATAAATTATTTAGAAAAATTTGGACATTTTACTAATTAATATGGAAGTTAAGGAGATTTATTCCAATAGCCCAAATTAATCTAAAAAGGGGATTAGTTATTATTTTCTAAATACTATTATTCTAGGTAATAATCTAAAATACCAAATACCCAAAAATACCCCAACCCACCTATTTTCTTTCTTCCCTTTTTGTTTTTCCCTTTTCTCCTTTTTTTTCCTTTTTCTTTCTTTCTCTCCTTTCTCCTTTTCTTATTTTCCCTTCTCCTTCCCCGGTTTGGGCAAGCTTGCGGCCCAAACTCTCCTCCCTTCCCCGTCCCACACGGCCAGGCCCACCCCAACTCCCTTTTTTTTTCCTTTGCCCGTTCCCCCTAGCCGACCGGTCCTCTCTTTTTCTTTTCTTTCCCCTGGACCATCTGGTCCACCCCCGTCCTTGTCTCCTTCTTCCTCACGCGGACTACAACCCCCCAACCTGCAGCCCCACTCCTACCGACGACCACTTGCTCCGTCCGGTTGTGCTCCCCTATCGCCCCTGTCGTTTTCTTTCCATTTTTGACCCCAACCAACTCTTCCTCCCTCCTCGCGCATGCTGCCATCCCTTCCTTTTTCCCCCACCTAGATCCAAACGTACCCTATAATTTCGCAGGGCATGCACCCCTAGCACCGTCGGTCGGCAACCTGCCTCACCTGCCCCGGTTATCTCCTTCTTCCTTCATCGTTTCTCCCCTCAATTAGCCTATAAATACCCCCATAGGCAACCATAACCGAGCTCCTATTTTTGCAGCCCAAAAACCCCAACTGCGCACCGCCGCCCAAACAACTCCTTCTTCCGTCGTCGTCGACAATCACAGCCACAAACGCCACTCCAAAAAACCTTCCCCACACGACCCTCTACAAAATTGAGCCACTTTCCTCCCTTATCTTGCCCTGTATGATCCGCCTTAGCTGTGCAAAATTTCCAACCCGATCAACCCACTTCAACCTCTCGCCGCCCCTCGTGCCACCATCCGCCGCCAATTCTGGCGTAACCAGCACCTCCTCCACCCTCCAAAACATCCAGGGGACTTCACCCTACCTCCCCATACCTCCATCTCCCCCTGCTTCTCTCTCCTTCTCCCTTCTCCCCCTTCCACCACCATTCAGCCACCGCTCCAGCCACCGTGCGCCACCACTTCCGGCTGCACCACCACCTCCATTCCACCCCTCTCCACCTGATACACCTTCCACCACCTCAAACACCCCTCATTCCCTCTCCTCTAGCCTATAAACCCATCTTTCCACCTCTCTTCCTCCTCCACATGCTGCCGCTATTACCGCCACGCGCCGCCGCCGATTCCGCCACCAACCCTAGGTGGTATCCTATTTTTCCTAGTACTTAAACTATTTTTCTATAGCTATTAATAACTTTTAGTAATATTAATAGTATTATCCTTAATATTACTATTATTATTCTTATTATTATTAGTGTTGTGTTATTATTATTATTATTATTATTACCAATACTAATATTATTATTATATATCACTCTCATTACCTAACCTAATTTTAGAAACCTTTATAACTATGGTATATTATTTAAAAGGTTACAACTTTAGTATTAATATAGCGATCTTTATTACTATTATTATTATTATTACTACTACTACTACTACTACTATCATCATCATCATCATCATCATCATCATCATTATTATCATCATCATTATTATGATTATTATTATTATTATTATTATTATTATTATTATTATTATTATTATTTTCGTACTAACACTAACTTGGCCATTATTACTTTTACTACAGGTATAAATTTTTTGATTCTTATATTACTATTACCCTTTTTGATTATTATCCTTGCTATGTTTGAAATTATTATTATTATTACCACTATCATTACTACTACTAATAATATTATTATTTCTATCATTATTATTATTGTTATTATTCTATTATACTTGACCACATTATCACTAAGACTACTAAGATGATTTCTAGGGCCTTTATTAGTATTATCCTTGAGAGGAGAACTACTATTAATATTATCACTATTATTATTATTTTTATTATTATCATTATTATTTAATACTACTATAAATATTATTATTATTAACTTGTCTTTTGTCAATATTTCATAACCACTAACTTATTATCACTACTAGCATTATTAATATAAGAATTACTATGGTCGCTACTTTTATATTACTTATGCTACTACTATTATTATTATTACTAGGGTTTGAGTTGATATTAGTATTATCACTAAAACTAATAATAATAATATTATTAGTAATATTGAAACTATTACCTCTAACACTATGAATATCACTATGACTACTTAAACATAAACCGTGATGACTGTTAAGACTTATTTCGGGTTAGTAGTAGCATGAGTAATTATTTTGAGAATAATAATCTTACTTATAATTATAAAACTACTATTATCATTATTAGCCCTAATAGTAGAATATGATGAGATTAGGGTAAAAATAATGGTAATATTTGGTAAGAGGGAGATTTACCCATAGCATTTTTCCCTTATAGGTGAATCAAGCCAAAACCCTAAGGAGGTGTAGGAGCGTGCTCCAAGCCTGGCGTCGTTTTAGGTAAGGATGTAGCTAAGGCCCATGTGTGTTGTGTAACTTGTATGTCTTGGATGCTATATATCATTCTATGTCGTATATCATATGATTGTCATTAACTTGTCTTATGTGTAGCGCCGTTTGGAGTTGAGGTATGTTTGTATGTGTTTTCTTATGACATGGGTATGATATGTATATATGGTGATTATGATATGATATGATATAGCCCTCTAGGACATGCATGCTAGGACAATTGATAATATGATATGGGAATGAAAGGACAAAAAGAAAGAAAATGGGAAGTGAGTTCACTAAGGGGGATATGAGGTTGGCCAAAATACCTCATGATCCATGAGAGGAAAATAAAGAGGAAGAAAAGACCAAAATGAATGAGAGATGGGAACCATGCATGGGTATTCTAGGGTTCGTATGGGGACTTCAAGCGTTTGCATGGGGTGGATAAAACTTGCATAGGGATGATCATTATGTGGGGAAAAAGTTGTTTTAGGATGTAAATGAGCTAAGGGGAGAGTTGTGGAGTGATTGGAGACTTGGGACGAAAAATAGTACGTAGGTTGGTGTAAGGGTGTATAAGGGACCCGATTAGGGTTTTGAGAGGGAGCACTAATCTAGAAAAAAATGTGGAAGTAAAAATGATTAAGGGAGAGTGGAGTACGAGTTAAGAGTGGGAATTTATTTTATAAAGGGTGAGTATGGTTGCCATGGGAGAGAAGAGATATTGGGTGAAAAAGAGAGAGGTTACTTGTGGGAGAAGAAATGTACTAGGGTTGAAGTGGCCAACTAGGGTTTTTTGGTCACATGTGGAATCGAGGGGTAAAGCGATATGGTTTGGGATTGGATCTAAATGAGATAAGGTGTGAGACGATAAATAAAGTAACTGCAGTGTAAGTGAGAGAAAGTTGGGCCACATAGGTCCAATTAGGGTTTTCAAGGGAAAACCCTAGAGGGTGATAGTAGGTGGAGTTTGATGTCATGAGGTGTTGGGCCTTAACCCACACCCTTAGGAGTTGGTTTTCATTATGTGTAAGCGTAAGGGGGAATGGATGTCGGAGTATGAGAAGGGGTGCAGGAGTCTCAAGATATGGGACGGGCCACCTCGAGAGGATAGAGGTAGAATGTTGGAGGCATGCATGTTAGGGGTGAAATGCTCATCGAATAAGATACTATCCATTTAAAGAGAAAGATTGTTGAGCTGGGCCCAGACCGGTCCACCGATGAATAATAGTGGCCAGGGGCATTTTGCCCTGCATGACCGTTCCACCGGCTATAATAGTAAGGGTTTTCATGCTCAAAAAACCAAACATAATAATGATAAGACATGGAAAAGACATGAAGTAATTATAGTGAAACACCATGTGAGTCGGGGTCATATCGGTCCACCGGCAAATAATAGTGGCTAGGAGCATTTTTCCCTGCATGACCAGTCCACCGGCTATAATAGTGGAGGTTCCCACACTCACATGGATTGATAAAGGCTATGATGTGAATCGACTATATTTACTAGAGATCTAAAGAATAAGTCTACCCAAACCATAGTCGGCCTTCATCATCTATATTACAACACGCTGCTTATGTGATTATGCCATGTATGCTATGTTGTATGTTTGTCCTTAGCACATGGTTACCTTACTCAGTACGTAGCATACTGATTACCCATTTCATGGGTGCTGCTCATTCCCACGAGTAGAAGACCTGTTTGAGTTTGTGCAGGTAAGGGATGACATTTTCGATACCTACGACACCTACGAGGCATCTGGCGGGGCCGAGCGATGAGCCTAGACCTGACCTGCGGATCGAGAGCGACTTGGTCGGACTCTGTTTTTCTTTTGACTTGACCGTGTATTGTTTTATTCTAGTTATGTCATATCGTACGATATTTTATGTTTTTTGGGTTGTAATTCTTAAATCGCACTATGATCTCCGTATGACTATGAGGGAGTCCTCTCGTGGGCTCTCATGGTTTTATTAATGACTTGCATTTGATGTTAACCCCATTTAGCCTTAGCACTTAGTACTGTAACAATAGGAGTGAACCGGTCTGGTACTAAGTGTGGCAGTAATACCCCCAGAATTTATAGTTTTGTTATTTCACTTCTGTTAAACTTTTTTACTAAAACGAAATTTTTGAGTAGTAAATTTTGGGGTGTTATAGAAAGACCCTTTTTCCAAAATCGTTTAAATTAATCTTGGTTCCTTAGAATGTTGTTTAAATATTTATAGATAGTTTTAAATATTTTTGAGACTGTACTATGTATTTTCATAAACAATATGAATTCTCGCACTCATTATTATTTTCTTCATAAATCTTTTCCTAAATTCTTTAAATAACTTTTATATTGATTTTATACATTCGAATCTTTATGGAAGGGTTTTTGTTAAATGAGTTTTAAATAAAATTTATATGTTAATATTTTTTAGGAATTTTATATCCTCTTATATATATATGTGTGTGTGTGTATTTGTAAAAAAAAAAGAAGAAATTGAAACCCAACTGGACCCCCCACTTTCCTTTTCTTCTTCTCTTTCCCCTTTTCCCATTTTTTTTCATGAAACCCAAACCCCAACACCCAACCTTCCTACCTTCTCCATCTTCAATCTCCACCCGCCACACCACTCCTTCGTCTTCATCCTCATCAACCTGTCGAACCACCATGACACCATGCACCGCCACCGCCATCGTTGACACCAGCAGCAACACACAGAGACAGCAATGATGTGCCATAGTCCAACCACTCCTAGCATCACCGACCATAAGCATAATTTCCTTCACTTTTGGCAAAGCTTCCCTATTCTTCATAGGATCTCATTCACAATGTTTGTTTGGTATAAAATACTAACTTCTAACTTCAATTGATTTTGTATAGATTAGCTTATGATAAGCTAAATTGGTTGTTTAATTATGTATATATGTGTTGTATGAGTGATTTGGATTGGATAATTGTAGTGTATGTGGTTGATTTTTAAAAATTATAATTTTGACCCTGTTATGTTCAGAATTTATAGATTCATCCAATTGAACTATTTTGGATAAATTGATTTTTACAATATGCTTTAAAATGTGTCTAATTTTATGTTGGAACCATCAATTTGAGAAATTTGGGCAAAATTAATTAGGATTGGATTTATAAGTCAAAATCCTTGTGTATCAAAATTCAATTCCATAATTGAATTGTTTTATTCAATTAATGTTATAATATGATTTGAAATGTATTTAATTTTATGTTAGAAGTTTTAATTCAAGAAAAATGTGTGAAATTGACCTTAATTGATTTTTTAGGTCAAAATTCTTGTGGATTTAAATTGGATTGTATAATTTAATTATTTTATTCAATTGATTATGTAATTTACATCAGAATACATCTAATTACAATCCTGAACTGTCAATTTAAATATGTTAACAAGAATTGACTGGATTAATATTCTGGACTCAAAAACCCTAATTATGTTAAGTTGGGTGTTTCTTTTATTGTTTTTGATCAATTGATTATATAATATGTTATAAAATATGTCTAATTAAATTTATAAACTTTCAAATTGAATAAATTAATAAAATTTTGTTGAATCATATTTTTGGGCATAAAACCCTATATTTTAAATGAAATTATGAAATTGGCCATTTGTATAGTTATTTTTCTAAAATTGAGTTTATATAAATAGTTAAAATGACATTAATTGCATTCTAACACCTTCAATTTGGATTAATTGATTTAAGTTGTTTGATTTTGTATCTTGGGTTTTAAAACCCTAATTTTTAAGAAATAATTATCTTAAATTGACTACTCGTAAGATTATTTTTTTGAAATTGATTACTTATATTTATCTATAATTAGTTTAATTATATTTTTTAAGCTATAAATTTGAGATAATTGAAGTTAATTATTTGGTTTGCATTCGGGCTTAGAAACTCTAATTTTAGGAGATAGCTTTATGAAAATAATTTGCTTATGCTTCTTTCAATTAGTAAATTACTAGCTTTAATTTAAAATTGTTTTAATTATATTTTTATCTTATCGGTGTAGATTAGTTCTTTAAAATTGGTTGGTTTGTCTTTTTAGTTGTTAAATTAGACTAGTAAGTCATTTCGATAAAATTAACCTATCCTCTAATATTCTTTCCTTAGTTTTCCAAATTAATTTGAAATATCCTTTGTGATATGGGTTAAATTTGATTTGGTTAATACTTAATTTTAAATCTTAATAGATCTACACTTGAGAATCTTAGGTTTTGTACATGTTTTCTAAGAAAGATTGAATGTGTCTCTCTTTTTAATTAAATTGTAATATTTGAATTATTGATCAATAAGGTACTTTCTAACCTAATCTTACGGTTTCTATCTATGATATAGGAAAATATTATCGTAGATTTACAAGCTTTCGATATCTCTTTCTTTCTCAATTTGCTTAGCTAATTTTGGATTTAGGTAAGCTATTACTTATTTTTACTTATGGCAGAATCATGGGATGTATATCTTCTTAAAGTGGAATGTGATAAGTATGCTTTATGTTATTTAAATATGTCAAGCGTATACTATGTTTTTGTGTGGTAATTATATGTATCTATATAACTTTAGTACGAACACATGTTAGTATGCCTCTTGATTATTTTATGTGTTTGAATTTATGAAGGGTTGAGTATGATTATGTGGTTAACAAGTTCGGCTAATTATGAAATATTTGGTGATTTTAGAGTATGTTTTAATGTGTCTTTATTATAATTGATTTGGAAAATTGTATCATTGGTTGAGTATGGATTGAAAGTGTACGATACCTTATGTTGGATTTTTATGCCATGGAATTATTCAACTCTAACACTACTTGAATTATTTGGCTTTAATGCTACTTGGATTGATCGGATTTAATGTCAACTGGATTGTAACAGCCCCAAATTAACAAACTAAAATTTTTTGATTGAAAAGTTAATTACTGAAGCTAAAACACCAAATTGTGGGGTTTTACTGCTACACTTGGTACAAGTCTTGTTTTCTCTACTGTTCTATTACCAAGTACTACGGATAAAAACTTTGTTCCACTTAAATTAATAACAATCAAAGAAGCGAGATATTTTAAGCAAATTAATATCATTTCAAATAGAACCAACCATCAATGGCTACAAAAAGTCAGTGAAAGAAAATATATAAAGACACTAAGAATTACATAATCTTTTGGATCAAAAAATACTGAACAAAACATCTGATAACCCTACACTCTCAACCCAAATATAGCCTTCAACATATCTTGTAACTTAACCTCCAAAGGTCAATACCCATTGAATAAGCAGGTGCCCACAAAAAGGTACCCTTCAGTATAATGGTATTGAGTTATCCATTATATGAAAGGTTTGCATTGAACACATAAAAAGTATCACAACCATACATGAACATTCAATTATACACACATTAATTGAAAATAAAATAATTGTTCATATAACCACATAACATTAAGACCCTATACTTCAACTGAAATAAACTGAAACTTACCAATGGAATATCTAAGAGATGATATTTGCAATATAATTAGATATTAACATCATTTTCAAGTCATAACCATGATCACAAAGCTCATTATCAATACCAAAAGCTCTCATAACATATGTAGGCTCACCAACACAAACCAATAACAATACATATCATCACATGTAGGCATAAATGCTACTACTAAAATGCAAGCAAGCATAAAAGCTATTATTAGAACATAGGTAGGTACAAAGACTGCTATCAAACCATGTGTAGGCATAAAGGCTACTACTGAACCATAGGTAGGCACAAAGGCTACTACCAATCATGGATAGACACAAATGTTGCTACCAAATTACAGGTAGGCCCAAAGGCTACTACCAACCAATCCAATAATCATTTCAAATCAAATATCAATCATTTCCATTTTTATTTAATCGATGGGAGATCATATCAATTTGGAGACACTAAGGTACTCTGGTCATACCGGCATACAAAAGTAACACAATATCCTACCGATTATCAACCCAATGATGCAAAGGTACCTTGCTCACATTAATACATGAAGGTATATAATACCCTATCGACAATGATACCTAATCCATAAGTATATATAACCCCTATTAGGTCTATAGAGCTAAATAGAATAAGATATATGGACTAACTAGGGCACTAAGGCACACTAGCAAAATCTATAAACAATTGTGGGATAAACCACATCTATAGGGTCGCGGCCCCTAAAGAGCCACCATTCCCAATCTCGAGGTCTTTCACTTTTAGTATAGTATTTTATAAGGGTGACCATGAAAACACATATTAATCACATAGATCTAATTCTTCTATACTAAACCATTTTTATTCATTTCCAAACAACATGTGATAACCATACTCAAGGTTATTACCGATATCAACATTAGAAGTCTGCCAAGGCCATCTTTGGCTCAATTATTCATACTTAGGCACTTTTAGGTCTAAAATAACCAAAACACCCCTAAAGCTAAAATTACCACATTATCATCCATTTCCATTAAAGATTCCATTTTATTTACCACATTATCAAATACGCCAAATAACCATTTTTTCCTCATACGAAATTTTGTCCATAAAACTTCACATGCGTTTCTAAAACATCAAAACACATATTCTTATGTTTAACAACAAATAATATATATCAGGAATGTTTGTTAAAATAATCATCATGGTACACTCAAAATTGCTAAAATACCCCTAGGCCATATAATCATAATAATAATAATCATGTTGAAACATGTGTTTCTAAAATAGCAAAACACCCATTCTCATGCTTAATAATAAATAATACATATCAGTCATGTTTATTAGAATAATCATCATGGTGCACTCAAAATTACCAAAATACTCCTATACTATATAATAGTAATAACCATGCTAAAATATGTATTTTTAGAATAGCAAAATACCTATTCTCATGCTTAATAATAATTAGAACACATTCGGCATTATGGTTAAGATTAAATATCATAATGTGCATAAATGACCAAATTGCCCTAAGGGCACATGATAATACTAATTATGCTACAAGTGTATCTAAATATGCTTAACCTAGCATTTTCACATATACATATCATACAAAATCTCTTCCTGACATTTGAACCATTTTAATCCCACTTTTGTACACATAATATTTTACATAGGATAACATACTTCCTTTTTTAATTTTTATGATAACAACAATAAACACATAATTTACAATTTATATGTCAAAACCCTAATGTACTATCATACGATATCCAAACACTTTAGTGGAGTATAAAGGTTACATGATTTCCAACAAAAGTATAATTTACTATTAACCTCCTAAAAATTATTATGCTACGCTAATAAAACTTTTGTACCTAAAAATAATATCACAAATGCTATATTAAGATTTGATCAAAAAAATAATTTTTAATAAAAATATTTATTAAATGAAATATTAATAAACAACCATTACATATTAATAATTACCGAATAATTTTAAAATTCAAAAACACAACTCACGCTGCCTATGCAGGGTGAGCCATGCATGTAGGAGGTTAGAGGGAGGGGAGCTGACCGGTGATGATTGGAGATGGGGGTTGGGTGGTGTTGGTTTGGCCGGTCGGTGCAGGGCTACAATGGGAGGTAGAGATGGTAGTGGTTGGGTGAGTTGGTGTAGAAGGGTCAAGAGCTGCAATTAGGGATGGCAATTGGGTAGGTTTTACCTACACCCCGATGGATTTTATCCTTTGGATATATAAGCGGATATGGATATGGGGAGAGTTTAAAAAATTTGTCGGGTTTAGATACGGGTACGGGATATCCAAATTCGTACTTGCTTCTATACCCACATCCGTTTACCTGTAATAAAAAGACTATTTTACCATTTATTTAAAGAATACAACATTACATCTACTAAGGTTAAAATATAAATTAAACAAAACCTCTAACACAAACAAATAAAAAAATATTAAATTTACAACTTGTTAACTTAACCAACACGCCAATAGTGTTGTAAACATAGCCCAACGACTATGTTTAATTAAGAATTTTTAATTATATTTGTTTAATCAACATAACAAGCATTAGAATTTAAAAATAAATGAGATATAAATTGATTAACTTTGAACATAGCCCCTAGGCCCCAACCTTCCTCTCCCAAGTCCTTTATGTTTTGTTTAATATAGAGTCATGCTCGACTATGTCCTCCTTCCTTCCTCAATTCTCCATTCCTAGTCTCAGTCATTCGGTGCTTGTGCATCTGGCCAGCGATGACTACTCCCACCTACCTCAAGGCCTCATGACATCTGTTGGCCTCTCCTTCTCTCAGAGTCTTAGTCATTTGGTGCTAATGGCTTCAAGTCTTGGTTGTGTGTTGCTGCCTCTCATCAAGCTACGCCACTGCCTCTCATCGCGTCGGTGAACAAATCTATAACTCTAAATCATTTATTTTGGTTGAATCTGGTGACTAAATGGATGAATATGGTCGCTAACAACAAAAATGATATATCTATCTATATATAAATAATGTATGTATGTATGTGTGCAGATTATGAATTTTATATTTTGGATTTCTAGTATGCTCTTAATTTGATAAAAAAAAAAGAATCTTGGTAAAGGGTAAATGAATCTCTAACTTTGTGTAATGTATATATGTAGATCTGGTATATATCATATTTATTAGAGAATTTTGTTATGCAATCTATTGTGTAAGGCATGCCCACTAACTATGATATATCGATATTTATAACACTTGGTATATAATATATGTATATGTAATCTGTGGTGTAATGTATATATGTATACAGTGTGTGTGTATGTGTATACATACATATCTGGTATGTGTTATGCAGATCTGGTATATATGTATATGTAATATGCATATATATATATATATATATATACAACACACACACACATAGCCTCGGGGGTTGGCCCTAGATTCACATGGGAAAGTGCTTTCATGTAGACAGCTACCTCACATAGTCACATGGATTTAGGTAGGCTTGCTAATCACATAAGTTTTTTTTTTATTTTAATAAAACTCCTTAATTTTGTAAAAGGAAAATATCGGAGCATATAGAAAATTTTGTGCTAAATTAGTGTTGTAATATTTACACAATTTTATTATTTTCTCTCATTTACAATTATTATCTAAATATATTTTATTTGCACCAAGACCTTATATAGTGATATATAGGGATTTTGCTCATGGTAACTCTAGTTTCAAAAGCAATATGCGTATTAGTTGTTTTTATTTATTTATTTATAAAATCTATTTTTTGTAGAAATTAGTATAAACGTGATTTTTTATTCTCCTATTACATCAAACGACTTTATGATATGTGTTATAATTTTATGTGAGGATGCACACATTCAATAATATTTGCTATAATTTTACCCGATGATATGTAATTTCTATGCACTCATGTTTTGTATGATGAAGTGATGTATATACATGTTAGGAAGTCATGGACAAAGTATGATTTTGGTAAATTTTTATGTTGATCAAGGATTCAAGAAGTTGGTAGAGGTTTATTAGGGTGTAACACCTCCACTTTTTAAAGATGGTAAAAATGTTGAAAATTATATATGTACAATATATGCATATATATATATATATATATGCAGATTATAAATGGATTATTAGGGGTAGATACATACATACATAAATACATACATATATATATATATGTATGCAGATTATTAGGGGAATCTAATTTGTTGAAAATCATATTGCAAATATGGTAAAAATGAAGACATTATTTTTCATACAAGTAAAAATTAAATTATAAATGGAAATAACCTTATTGTCATGAATAAATTATGTATGACTCAATATTGATACACAAAATGGATTAGCAAATGACTATGCGGTTACAAAATTTATTATGATAGTGATGTGATCGTAATCTTGGAATTGATAAAAATTATAATAATTGTTATGAAACTCTTTTTACCTAATGTTTATAATAAATGTAAATTTTTTTGAATTTAATACTGTGAAGTTTTAATGTTTTATGTGCTTTCACAATTTTCTTCTTAGGTTTAATGATGGCAACTAGAGCTAGTACTACCTATTCACCAAATGAAATACCTCCATATTCATCCCCTATAGCTAGCAACCCTATTACTACTAAGCCATATACAAACAAGGAAGAGGAAGATGTGGAAGTGCAACAAAAAAGAAAGAAAGAAAACTTCAATTGTATGAGAACATTTTAATACAATGGAGACTGATGGGAAAAAGAAGGCCATTCATAGAGGTTGTAATAAAATTTTAAGTAGGGATCCCAAAAATGGCACTTCTCATATGTATGAGCATATAAAGAAGTGTGTAGGTTTTAAGGTTATAGGAGGAGTAGGCCAAAACAAGTTACAATTCACTCAAAATGAGAAAGAAAGGGAAAGATAATGGTAATTGAATTTAATCAAGAAGTTTCAAGGCAAAACTTGTGTAATATGGTGGTGATGCATGAGTATTCACTTTCTATAGTGGAACATGAAGGATTTAAAAAGTTTGTGCCAATTCCTTAAGCTTCTTATAAGTTGATTTCAAGGAATACATTAAATAGTGATATCCTTAAGATGTTTGAATTTGAGAAAAATAAAAGAATGTCCCTAGTGCGTTGTAATAAAAGTCGGATTTCAATTACTACCGACACATGGACTGCATAAAATGAAAAAAAAAAGTTTTTATGGCTATAACAGCTAATTGGATTGATACTCAATGGAACCGACAAAGTCGGATACTCAAGTAATTTTAATATTTTATCCACATAAAGTTTTAATTTTCGATGTTAATACTATGAAATAATGTTTTGTTATCATTTTTATTTGTTGTTTTGTTTTCTTTTTATCTTTGTTAAGGTTCATATATATTCCTACTCCTCACACAGTTGAAGTTCTTTGTGATGTTTTATTAACTATTTTGGTGGATTAGAATATTGATATAAAGCTCACAACACTAGCTATTTACAGATGGGATATATGTAAGCCAAAAGACAATTGAAATTTTTTGTGAGAGTGTGGTGTTTTGGAGGGTAACACCAAAAAGAATAGAAAGGTTTGTAGAGGTTTGTCAACAAAAAAAGTTCCATATACTAAGGCCTTAGTGCAAGATTGTAAGGCAAGATGGAACTTCACTTTCTCAACACTTGATGTTGCATTGTTGTATGAAGATGTGTTTGAGTGGTTATCATGGTTGAAACCTAGCTTTAAATGTTGTCCTAGTTCCAAGGAGTGGAAAATGGCTTGGATTATTTGTTCATAATTGTCATTGTTTTATGAGGTTACTTTGTTGTTTTTGGAAAATAAGTATCCTACTTCTAACTTGTATTTCCCTAAGGTATGTCAGATTATATTGGCTTTGTTTGAATGGCCATTTGAGGAAGATGAAGAATTAAGAATATGGCTGAAAAAATGTTAGAGAAATTTGATAAATGGTGGAGTGTAATTTATGGGATTATGGTAGTAGAAACTATTTTGGATCTCTGATTTAAAATGAAGTTGGTGGAATGCTATTATTCCTTGATTTATCTGGAAGCCACTTATGATGAGGTAGATAAAGTTCGTAGAATATGTTATGAGTTATTTCGTGAGTATGAGGAGAAACTCAAGCGTATAGAGAGAAATGAAAGTACATCTACTGGTTTAACTATTTCTAGTCATACTTCTTATAGTGGTAGTGCTAGTTTGGGTTCTAGAGGAATATGCATATATGAATAGTAGTTAGCTAAACATGGCATCACTAATTCATCATAAAAGAACGAGTTATATTATTACTTGAAGGAGGCCATTATGCCAAGGATGGAGGACTTTGATGTTTTTTCATGGTGGAAGACAAACACTAAGTTTTCAATTTTATAAAATATGGCAAGGGATATACTTGCTATTTTTGTTTCCATAGTGTCTTTAGAATTTGCTTTTAGTACGAGCGGTTGGTTTATCACTCCTCACCACAATCAGTTACATCCAAAGACTTTAGAAGCATTGATTTGTGGTCAAGATTGGCTTTAGCTAGCAATGACGAGTGGCAATGGTGATTTTTTATTTACATTGTTAAAATGTAGTTTAATTATGAAATATGTATTATTTTATCTATTGATTTTATTAGTTCAATCATTTGATAAATAATAATGATTATGAAATATCATATTATTGCGGCACTTGTTGCACTTCTTTTGAGGATTAGGAGTCCAATGATGGTGAAAATGAGGTAAAGCTTAGGTGTTTATAAATTTTATAATATTATGAGTAAATGTAATACATATGAATATATAAATTTTTTGAATTTTTATTTTTATTATTTTGATGTACCAAGTAGATGTATGATGATTGAAGTTTGAAGATTTAAGAATGAAGATTGAAAATTTATTCCTATCATGAATGTCATTTGTATTCTACTAGTTTTTTATTTTTTTTGGACATTATCTACTAGTTTTAAACAATACTGTTGTTGATATATTTTACTACGTTTTTCTATTATGCTACTCAGATGTATTTTGAATAATCTGCTTCTTATTAGAAAAGTTGTAGAAGTCTAACAGGTTATACCTATGTAATGCAGGTTAATGCAACATGAGTAGTTCGTGTACAATAGAGATTAGAGGCATGATTGCTTTGGTAAAGGATGATTTGTCTGCTTTGGGAAAGGAAGGAAGAAGAGAAGAAGAGGAAGAAGAATAAGATAGGTGAGGGATAGGTTTAGGTGTGTGATAGGTAGGTGAACATTGTAGTAGAAAGGGTGCAGGGTGCAAGTAGAGGCAAGCAGGTGGGTAATGATAGGAAGGTCACGCGAGGAGGGAGGTAGGCGACATGGTGCAGGGAAGCAAGGGGAAGTTTGACGTGCAAGATGAGTGTAGGAGCTAGAAATGGGAGGAAAGGGATGTGAGGAGGGAGGGGGTGTGGGTCTGGTTCGGCCAAAAATGAAAAAGGCAACATATGCATGTATGGTAGAGACACATTGTGTGCAAAAGAGGTGGAGGGGGTAAGGGAGTGTTTGGTGCGTACGGGTGTAAGACGGGCGAGGGAAATGAATAAAGGGGAGGTGGGATGGGTTGTTGGGGCATAAGGAAAGAAAAGAAAAGAAGAGAAGCATCCAAATATAAAAGATAAGTATCGTGCTATATAAAAGCAACATCAGTGATTTACGTAACTCAAAGAGAGAGAATACAAAAGAATACAAGCGTCTAAATACAAATGAAATCAATACAAAAAAAAACACCAGATAGCCATAAGCTCTCAAATTAAACTACCAGCTTTTGACTAAACTTATAAGCTGGCCTGCAAAGACCGCTACCCATTGAATAGGTAGGTGTCTACGAAAGGAACCTTTCAGTACAACGGTACTACGCAACCCTTTATACTAAGCAAAAATAAAAAAACTAGCATGAAACACATGCAAGGCGTCATAATAATACATAGTATAAATCATTGAACTGTACATGCATCAATTGAAATACAAGGATCATGCCTATGACCACATACCACCAGGGTCATATACTATTTATACTCGTTCATCTGGAATTAATTGAAACTTACCAATAAATCATCCAAGAGATGCTCTTTGCAGTCTAATTAGAGACAAAATTAACCCAAGACCAATACAATAACCACATCTCACATACGTCATCATCAATCTCGATAAATCTCATAACATAAGTAGTTTCACAAGAATAGATTAATAACAACTCATCACAACATAGGTAGGCACGAGGGCAGCTACCAAAACATAGGCATGCACAAAGGCTACTACCAAACCATAGGTAGGCACAAATGCTGCTACCGGACCACAGGTAGGCACAAAGGTTGCTATTGAACCACAGGTAGGTACGAAGGCTACTACCAACCGATCCAAAAGTTATTTAAATTCAGGAATAATTTTTTTAGATTTTATATACGTTAGGTTCAGGGATCCCACTATTTTTAAAATAGTGGAATGGTTTGAAGCACCTCTTAGGGGCAATACACCCGATCCACTATTATCTTTCGGTAGAACAGATCCAACAGTTCTCAGAACATAATGCTCATAATCTACTATTCTTAAACTAGTGGAATGTTCTAAAGCACCTTTGAGGGACAATACACTTGAGCCGCTATTATCATTAAGTGGAATGGATAAAATACCTCTGTCTTGATTGCATAATCTTTCACTTTAAATGTTTAATGTCTTATCCATTAGTTTACTTATCTCAAATCATATTTTTATTCACGATGAGTATATGGCCCCATTATTCTTAATTCGATAGAAAGAACTGAAACACCTCTCAAGCACAACACACTTGAGCTACTATTATCATCCGATGGAATGGATCCAACACTTTTTAGGGAAAAACACTCCTGAACCACTATTCTTAAAATAATAGAATGGTCTGAAGCACCTCTTAGGGACAACACACCCGAGCCACTATTATCATCTGGTGGAACGAATCCACAAACTTATTGGCACAACTCACGTGATCTTTCACTTTAAATGATTAATGTCTTATTCATAATTGATTCAAAGGCAAAAAACACATTTAAAGCAGGTAAGTCACATCATGAAGATCAAAAGGATGTTCTCTAGGGTTAAGACGCCTATATTTCCCTGAAACCCTAATTTTGCATTTTTATCATAACTCTTCTTCTGTTACTCTTTTAATCACCAAACTTAGTTCCTCTTCCTCAAATATTATTATTATCAACATACTTTAATTTCAAGGCCTAAATCTAAGCTCTTTCATATACATTAATAACCCTATCCTAAAAGTTACTATTTATGAGGCTTATAAATCCTAATTTCACAAATCTATCATAACTTTTCTTGTAGGGCTAAAAAAAATACCAGATTTAATATATAATACCAAAATACTAATATTAACAACATATTTATATTTCATGATTTAAATCTACTATTTCAATTATGTGATAATAACCTTCTCATTTTAGGACCACTATTCCCAAATCAAACCATATTCATACTTTAAAAAACCTAGGTCATTCACAACTACTATGAACACTTCAAGTAAATTCCTCAACATATTTTTGGATGATGTAACACCTTAAAATACCATGATTCTCATATTTAGCCCATGTTGACCAAAATATCCTTATCATTAACAAAACCCTTATTTCATACAAATCTTATGTGTTTAGTAAAATTATCCCCAAATATTCCATTTATCTATATATAATTTATTACACTCTTTTTATACTCATCAAACCATTAATAAACCGATGATACAACCATATTTCACACCGAGGGTTTTTCCACATAAATTAACAATACCGTATAATATTTACTTACTCATTTTCTATCGTCAAATATCATCCACATATCATAACATTAACAATCACATTTTAAGTCACATAACAACAATAACATGGTATAACACCAAAAACATGTATAATGCTTAGCAATCAAAACCCCAAACTACGATAGGTATCCTTATCATTTTCCACGTACATTCCATACCTAATCATGAAGATCATTTTACCATACTTTTGTAGCCGAAATATTTTACATATGATATATACTCTCCTTTTACAATTTTTTAGGGTATAATGGTTAACACATAATCATAATTTAACCAATCATGCTTAACATGTGTTAGACACAAAACCCTAATATGCTATCATGTAAAATTTACCATTTTATGAGAGTATAAAAGTTACCTGAATTCTAGCAAAAAAAATAGTGTTATCCTACTCAATACTATGAGATCCCGCTAATCAACTTTTATACCTAAAATAATACCAAAATACCAAAATAATATTTAATGAATAGAATAATAATTATAATAATAAAATATGTATTTTTCTAAAATTACCAAAATATCCTTACATATAAATAATAGGTACCAAAATAATTTTTAAAACAAAACACTTTTTTCCTCACACTGCATATGCAGGTTGAGCTTACACGAAGAGGTCGTTTAGCTGGGGTGCTAGTTGGTGCTAGTTGGTGGTCAATGGGGTGACATGGTGGCAAGCTGGTGGCTACAAGGTGGTGATGGGATGGTGTTGGAAGTTGGAAATGTGGTGGAGGGTGGTGGTTGGTTGGCTTGGTGTCGTAAGAAAATGGAGGGGCAGGAAGAAGAAGAAGAAGAAGAAGAAGAAGAAGAAGAAGAAGAAGAAGAAGAAGAAGAAGAAGAAGAAGAAGAAGAAGAAGAAGAAGAAGAAGAAGGGTAGTTGATGGTGTGTGTGCTTGGTGCTAGTGTAGAGGTTGTGAACGGTGGAGGCTATAGTGGACAAATGAAGGGCGATAAGTGGTGATGGTTGTGGTTGAAAATGGTGAGGCACATGGCTGTTAGGTCGAGGGTGAGGGGTGGTGAGTGGTTGATGGTTGAGAGTTGAGGAAATGATCAGTGTTGGTGGTGTTGCGTGAGTAGGTTGCGGTGGTTAGCTACAACTGAAGGCACCAAAGTGGAGGGAGTTGCAATGCCAATAATTGTCATTGCCTAGGGGGTTCTGTGGAGGGCTTTGCCTCAAGGGAGTGGCTAAGATATACAAAATCTATTGCAGGGAAGGAGAAGGAAAAAGAAAGACAAGGGTGGTAGGGAAGAATAAGAAAGAAATAAGATGATGAAGAAGAGGAAGGCTTGGTGGTGGTGGGGCACAAAAATGGTAGGGAGGCTGTTGCTAGGTTGTGAGGATCGGTTGAAGAAGTGTAGAGGGAGAATGGGAGGGTTGCACATACATATATGTATAAAGTAAATGGTTGTGTGTGCATGTATGTTTTTACCTAGATGGGGTATGGTTTGTCAAAGGGAGAGGGATGGTTTGACATGCTAGGGGCATGGGTGTAGTGTGAGATGAGGAAAAGTCAAGGAGAGTGTTCGAGGGAATTATTTGGAGCATGCAACGGGTAGAAGAATAAGGGTGTGCAAAGGGTAAATTCAAGCAGTAAAATGGTAGGGTAGGGTAGAAAGTTATTTATTTAGTTTTAGGTTTAGTTTGGATATGTTAGGATATCGGGTAGAAAATATATTAGAGAAAAATTATTTGATTTAGGATTAGTTTAATAGGGAGGAAAAAGGTAAGATAATCAGGGGTAATATGTGAAAAATTATCTGGGTTATGGCTCAAAGGTTATAGATAAAATTAGTAGGCCAAGGTTTAAGGGTTAGTTTTGAATAGAAGGCTAAACATCCGAAAATAAAGGTTATAAAATTTTAGGGTATTACAACAAGAGTATGGGTAATGGGAGTGTTCATTGATTGTTGTAACTCTAGGGCTTGTACACACATCCCCATCATTTATCATTATTGGAGGTGTGTCTCATAAGATAAGAAATATAGGGTGTAGGATGCCACTATAGTATGATTTTAATATTTGAAATAGATATATTTTTTTTGTTATTACCATATGAATTTTTTTATATGCATACTAAATATTTTATTCTTTAATTTTTTCATTACCATTTAACATTTTAACTCTAGGGTTAGTTTTGAATAAAAGGCTAAACAAGGGAAAGGCACCACCACCCCGTGTGACGTAGGAGGTTTGCAGTGGTTATGATATTTAAGTATCAATATCATTTAATTATAAATGTTTAGTATGGAAATTATTAGATAATTTTATATGTTTTAGTGTCTAAGATATTAAGATGAAATCAGTTGTACATACTACATCATATGATACATGAAGAAAATTATTTGCAAAAATTGGACGAGATAAGAAGAAGTATGCATTTAATTTGCTTAGTTCATATTAATTATGATTAGTTAGATTAACTTATATACTTTAATACTAACATAATAATTTTTATTTTTTGTAGTTCTATTTCCCTAATGAGTAAGGTAAATATGATCAAGCTAAGATTGACGAAGTTAAGGAAGAATGGTCAGACATTGTTATAAATGTTTATGATGAACTTAAGTAAGATCATATGTACTCCCTAAATTTATTGTTGTATATACTTGTATAACTTTTTGGTATATTGAGTATATTTATGAATGAAACATATTTTTATATAAGATTTTGTATGCATGGTATATTGAAAGTATAATATTTACATTATTTTGATGGGAAACTTGTGAATTGTGGCCTATTTTGGATGTGCAAGTATTGCTATAAAGTGGTGACGGTTGTTAAAACATTTGACCAATGAAGGGAGTTGTGTGCATAAAGGAGTTTAAAGGAATTTGAAATACATAAAAATGTATTATTATCAAATTTTTAATGCAACTATCACATACTTAGCTTACAATTCAAACTAACATTATCTCTTTATTTAATGTGATAGGAAAATATTGACAAAAACAAATCCAAAATACAGAATACTTATTTATGTTCACAAGACAAAGCATAGATGCAATAAGGCAACTAGAGAAGCCTTAGTTTGAAAATTATTTCTCTATGTCATTCTTTTTGTGATATAATATTGCTACTAAATATTTTTACTTGATGAAATGTGAGAAATAATGGAGGGAGGAAACAGAAAAACTCATAACCTATATGTACCTCCGAAGCAAGTTGCATTTTGGGTCTAAGCTAGGGTAGACGAGAAGGGGGTGACTACCAACAAATTAAATTAACATATGATTGAAAAAATTGAAAGGCTTATACTATTTCTCTTTACTTGGTTTAATATGATTAATTATCCTTAACTATTTTCTTACTTATAGTATAAGGGTTTAAAAAAAACTCTCCAATTAGTGCTTTTGACAAAGAAGGCCCAAGTGACCTTTTGACACATGTATTGGGCACTCAAGAGCATGATGGCTAATGTAGGATGCATAATTATGGGTTCAACCTATCTAAGTTTTTTGGATGTCACCCTAATTCTTTCCCCTCAAAAAATAAATTTAAAATCCTAATGGAAGAAATGATGGATCCTTAGGAGGTTGGATGATATGCCGTCCTCTTCACAATGTCTAATTGCATCATTGATACTTTGATACTTAGTGTTCCTATAACTTTTCTAGAAATTAATGAGCTAATATACTACAATAAATGTTAATTTGAATATATATATATATATATATATATATATATATATATATTTATAAAATATAATCTATATTTGAATTTGTGGACATAATTTTTTTTTACTATTACAAGGTTAATATCCTTGTGACTTGATACCTTTAGAATATGAGTCTATTGTGGCAAATTTTACTACCTTCATCAAGTCTAATTTAGTCATTCATACTCAACCATTGAGGATTGATAAAGTTCGAGTCTCAATTCACAACATTTTACCAAAGTATGCCATGGAGCGATGTCTAGAGGGTGTAGTGTATATCCTTATCTATATGGATATGGATGAGCCCTCACTTTACTTAATAGTAGGATAATTTGTTTGATGATAGAGTAACCTCATAATTATCAAGGATGAGGTAATCTAAACCTTTTCAATTCTAGATAATATATTTTTAGTGCCAGTGTACATATGTCTTAAAAATTATCTAGTACACTCCTTCTTAATTAGGGTGGTAATATTATTACAACAATCCTAAAGGAAGGAAAGGATATGGAATATGAGAAATCCTAAAAATCCTTGGTAAAAATGGCAATCAAACGTCAAGGCCTGGAACCTCAATTTAGGATGTATTTGGATGTGGCACTATCTTTAGGTTGAGGCTTTATTAAGGTTCTTCTTCCTTTGAATTCTTACATGAAATCAATTGATATGGATCTTTGAATAATTTTTACAATACAACAAGTTATAATGATAACATATAATACCATACGTGAGGTAATTTCAATCATTTTAATGTTCATTTTATTTTGATAGCTGGCAGGATTCACTTTTTTGATAACAAATATGCAATTTCTTTTTTCATGTTAATATATTATTGAAAGAGAATTTCTTAGCTGATATCATTGATGGGGCCAATTTAGATATTTTTTTTAATGTTCAGACACAATATCCAATAAAGCTAATAATACCAGCTATGTTCCATATGTGGTCAACGTGATGAGGATGGTTCCACAGTGCCTCATTTTTGCTCCATTTTCCTTTAATGCACAATGGGGTATTGCAACCATCTTCATGGATCACATATTGGTTAAATTCAATTAGTGAAGATCCTCTTTTAGATTTAATACTACTCATTGAGAGATAAATATTTATCTATACAATGATATTAGAATCGTATATATATGGTTATTACAACAATTTTGTCATGCAAGATATATTTTGGAATACAAAATAAGGGAAAAGCACCACCACCCCCGTGTGACTTGGGAGGTTTGCAATGGTTTTGATATTTAAGAATCAATATAATTTAATTATAATTGTTTAGTATGGAATTGATAAGATAATATTATATGTTTTAGTGTCCACAATAATAAGATGAAATCAGTTGCAGATACTACATCATATGATACATGAAGAAATTATGTGCAAACAATGGACGAGATAATAAGAAATATGCATTTACTTTACTTAGTTCATATTAATTATGATTAGTTAGATTAACTTAAATAATTTAATACTAACACAATAATTTTTATTTTTGTAGTTCTATCTCCCTAATGAGTAAGGTAAATATGATAAAGTCAAGATTAACGAAGTTAAGAAAGAATAGTTAGACATTATTATAAACGTTTATGATGAACTTAAGTAAGATCATATGTACTTCCTAAATTTCGTGTTGTATATATTTGTATAATTTGTTGGTATGTTGAGTGTATTTATGAATGGCATAGATTTTTGTATAAGATTTTGTATGTATGGTATATTGAAAGTATACTATTTACATTATTTTGATGCAAAACTTGTGAATTGTGGCCTACTTTGGATGTGCAAGTATTGTTATAAAGTGGTAACAGTTGTTAAAACATTATGAAAATCGTGTGCATGTTTTTTATTATTTATTATATATATATATATATATATATATATATATATATATTATTTATAAGAAACAATATGAAATGGTGCTAGTGCATTGTACACTTTAATTAAAAAAAATAAAAAGAGAAAATAAACAATGACTATACCAAAGAATCGGCATATATATTGACAATACACGATAATTCTATAGTATAATCGGCGTCTATTAGCTTACACTACAACACAATATTATTTTAGGGAATAGATGATAGCTATATCAAAGAATTGCTATATATATTAACAATATACTACAATTCTATGGTATAACTGTTATCTATTTATTCCATCACATAATTATTTTAGATAAAGGTATATAGCTATATATGACGTTATTGGTTTATATGTGTCATGTATAGATAATTTTATTAGGCCAATTTTTTTATACCTAAAACTATTGTTTATAGACCGACGCAAAAAAAATTTGAGTCATTTTTATGACATTATACGATTATTTTTGAACTAACATATATTGTATACATAACGATATATTAGGTGACATTTTTGAACCAATGCATATACCCCTATTTTAATTACTGTTTATTTTCTTTTTTGTAGTGGTGATTGCTGATATCGTGATATATTAGCAAAAAATATATATGAAAAATCAAAAAAATATTTTTTTAACTCAAATTAAATAAAAATGTTTGGTATTATAAATTAATTTATTTTTTAATCTTCATTTGTCTTAATCTAAATAAAATTTAAATAATATTTATCTAGTTTAAATTAATATTATTCTAATAGTTTTCATCATAATTTTCTTTTATTTCATTCACTTTGATAAATTTTTAATATTTATTTCCACTCTAATCAAAACAAACTCATAGAACAATTCGACAACAATAATTCAAGTGGCTTATAAATAAAGCTCTTTTACATTAGAAGGCCAAATTATTGTCATAAAATATGGCAGGTTCACAATGAATGAATCATATGGGCAATATGGGCATCCTCATATATATATATATATATATATATATATATATATATATATATATATATATATATATTTGTTTTATAAATGAAATATTTTATATTTTATATATATATTAACTCTTAAAATATGATCCATATTAAAATTAGATATAAAATTTAGCCATAAAGATTATTAAATATGCCTCTCAAGTTATTATAGTAATTTAATTATCTCTTCTACTACTTCTTAATGATAGAAATAGTTATAAGATATATATGAGTATATATCTATATATACATATATTTTTCCTCATCCATTTTATATGTTTCCTCTCTAATATACATTAAAGATTGAAGAAAAAATCGACATTTAATTATCTTATTAAAATCAAGCATCATTCAAAAAGATTACAAATGTCATGTTTCTGATTTCACAAAAGAAACACACATCATCAAGTTAATAATAAGAAAATAGAATTGCAGAGTTATATTTCGATAATTACAAACTGCGCTTTCACTATTATTAATTTTGTCAGTAACCAAAGATAAACAAATTATACTTGATATAATATTTATTAAAGATATTATTCAGCATTAAGATCTAATTTATATGTTTAGAATTTTTATAAAATTAATTTGGTTTGTGTATAAATTCATAAAATTGATTGTGTTAAATTCATAATCCATGCCATATATAATCTTACAGCTGATTGCACGACAAAATGGAATTTGACAAAGAGGAAAGAATGTCAATGTTTCAGATGAAAGAAAGAAAAAAAGAAAAACGCGATACATATAATTTGCCCAGCAAAATGACACCAAAACATTAAGGGCCAAATCTAGCTGTACCATAGACATTACCAATCTCTGCTTCTCTACAACCCATATCCTTACTCCTTCCCTCTACACCCTTTCTCCTCCAGCATTATTTCAGCAGGAAGAAACAACAATGTGATCGATGCCCACAGCTGTAAAACATGCCCTATTGCTCCCCCAGTCTTATTCTTCAAAATCTAATGGTGCTAGTTCCTACTTATTGCATTTCTTCTCTCAATAAAGAAAAGAGAAATCAATTTCAATTTCGGATTAATTACTCAGCGGACTGACTTCTTGTTGCTAGAAAAGGAATCATCCTTCTCATCACCGAAAATACGTTGTCTGAAATCGTCCACCATTCTGGGAAGTCCTTCACGAAGAGACACCTTCGGCTCCCAATGGAGCAGCTCTTTTGCCCTTGAAATGTCTGGTTTCCTCTTGTGTGGGTCGTCCTCTGTGTTAGACCTGAACTCAATCTTTGCACTTGGATCTATTGTTTCCTGTACAACCTGTTTTCCAAACCCGGAACATAGCAATGTTATCCAGATTGAAAACGGCTACGGTCAGGTGGTCCTATCGGTAGTTTATCTATTTTCCGCATTAAACTTACCTCGGCGAGCTCGAGCATGGTGAATTCGCCAGGGTTACCGAGATTAAAAGGGCCCACGTGTTCGCCTTCCATCAACTTCATCAGTCCCGCCACCTGCCGTCATCAACATGCACGTACACAGATTTCATTCAACTTCCAACTTCTCAGTGTCTCATTTATAAATCATGAAAATTGGTACCACACGACAATGACAAAAAGGGAGGCAGGGCTGTCAGAATTTCTTTACCCCACAAGACCTAATTTATGATCATGACGTAGAGAGAGTACAGAGGCATTATCAAACCCTCCTCCCCCCCCCCCCAACCCAACAAACGTGTAAATTTTGTAAGGACCAGATTGAGCATCCAACGGGAATCTATTCATGTCCGGTTCCTGTTGTAGATGTGCTCTTAAAGGCAGTCAAATAATCGATTAGGGATACGTTTCACAAAACTAGCTGAACATTGAAAGATATTGCCGAAAATTTAAGCTTATTTCATGAATGATTCTAACAAGATATTGAAAAATGAACTTTTAAGTCGTCTATTTAACCACCACGACGCCCTCTCAAAAGTCCAACTTTTATCTCCCAGTCATGGGATGCGTGGTAGAAAATTTCAGAACAAAACAATGCCCCCATTCTACGAAGTCGAACTGATTTCCCCATATTTAAAGCAATTTGTGGAATCGAAATCTAAGACTCCCCATGAATTTCCACAAAGCCACTATTGGCATGTCGATCCGTCACTAAAAAGGATTTTCCCATAAGCAGCCGAGATTAGGTGCATCAACTATGATGAAGCGACAAAAACAACATATTTCACCCTACTAACAACTTCCCACGTGAAGCTGTTACACGCTACAGCCATCCAACTAAATCTCAATGCCCGCATCACCATCTTCCCGAAAAATAATTACTTCCCATGTGCTATTCGCCACATTCATTAAATGTCTTCTAAAAGCTAGCAAACATGGAGCAACTTCTAAGATATCATAGGTCAACCAATGACCAATGACCTATAACACCGACGCATAGCAAAGACGGACCACACTAATATGCCAGAATTTCGTGTATTTTATTTTAGCTTTTTTGTCTTATGTGTTGTGTGTGTGTTGGGGGGTTGCTGACATTAGGATGCTCCATAATTGCCAGTCAGCTCAACCAAGGTTTTGGCACACCACTAGAAACAAGAACAGATGTCTACCATATAAAGGCAGCGTTCCTGGCCAACATTATTGCTTGCACGTGAACGCTTGCAGGAAGTTGCTACCGTAATGGAGGGCTCTAAATCAGTCAAATGATCGAATTACACGGTCTATGCAATCAGGAGTTTATGTCTTGAACCATTTGACAAATATGATATTTCCCTCTAGGCACGGATACAACAACCGAGATGGTCCAGAAAAATGAGATTGCCACTTCCTATCTCCCTCCGTGCACCTTTGGATGAATAATCCTAGCCCATTATTCTCTATAACACTTGTGTAAACAGAGGGAAAAAAATTAGGAGACCTAATTAAGGAAAGGAATCTTATTTTCCCCTTCAATAATTAGGGGTTTGGATTTCATCCCAAGTATTACATCTAAGAATAGAACAGTAAATGAGCTGATTCAAATAACTGTGTACTTAAAATAAAATTCGGATTCGACTAATTTAAGTAAACAAACGAGCTTAGCCAAACCAAACTCATAATACTACGTTCAAATGAGTTGAGATGAACTTTTTTAAACTCAGACTCACTCAATTAAAATTTTAACCCTTTCCATCTCTCTCTCTCTCTCTCTCTCTCTGGATTTGACATTCTAAACTTTATTGCTTAGCACTTTTGCGTAGGCAGAGACTCAAGAACCCCACTAAATGGACGCCCTTATATTTAGTCATTATGTGATTTGACAAAGACAAAGACAACAACAAATGCCTACCTGCCGACTTCCGACTAATATTTATGTGCATACGTACCATATTTCAGAACTAACTACATCCCAAGTGATACAGGGTATCATCTAATTCATGTTCACCAATTTCCAATAAAGTTGTCCCCTCTCAGCTGCAAGAATTCAGAAGAGGCCCGCTAAGGGGCCTAAGGGGAGGTCCATCTTAACACACTTTTCCATGGCTTGTACAGACCATATTTTTGGGCAATATAGCTAGTGTATGTGTGGGGAGAGGTAATTGTCGGTTCTTGGTGCCAATTGTTTTATATATTTAAAAATTAAATTTACTAAAAATAATATAAAATTTTAAAAGTTATGCTTGAGAGAGAGCTACTAGAGCATGAAATGCTCAAATAAGAACCATTGAAATCCTACCACAGTTCAACAACAGGAATGGATCCGCCGAGATTAATAAACAAGAATGGGGAATAACAGACTGTAATTCAGTAAGTTGAGCATATATACATAATTCTAGGTACAACGCATGAACCAATGACTTTGACTTCTCTAAAATCTAATGATTATCATATCGTGCAACGCGTGTATTGGTTAGGGCAATGTTTTCCGGGCAAATAGTAATAAAACAAACTGATCATGCCCATACACATACTAAAGTTTGACATAAACTGCTGAAAACTACCTTAATCCTATTAACTAAGTCAAAATAGACACAGTAGAAAATTCCAACCATACGTTGATTGCTAAATACTACCCCACATGCACCGTCATTCATTGAAAAATAATAAGCACAGGAGCAGACGTAAGATTAAGGGCTTACCAGGTCAGAAACGTATTGGAAACTCCTTGTTTGCTTCCCATCACCGTACACCGTCATTGGCACTTTCCTCAATGCCTACACAACCACCATCACTTTCGTTGAGTCATGAGAAATAATCAACGGTATCCAAAAAAAATTACAAAAGGAAAAAATGTACTTGCTACTTTTATCATCAATTCTCTACTTTCATTATTTATATATTAAATATGTTATTACTTTTTAATGAAAGATACTAATAACAATTTAAAACTCCTTGTATTATTGTTTTATAAAGTATAAAAAATGTTAACATGCCTTCTTTTTTTTTTTAATATAGAAGGATTAATTAATACAAAAATTATCCAACAACTCCGTACCTCCAATCCAAAATATGCCAAAAAGGAAATATATATTTTTTTAAAACAAATTGCACAATTCTTTAGGAGCTAGTAAAACTTATTGCTTTTCCAAAAGAATATTTTTATATACAAATATAACTGCAGGAAAAGACTCTTTTCCCCCTCTTTGATAAGAGAGAGTATGTCAGTAGCTCGAAAGCAACAAGAAAATAGGCACCCCACGTGGGCCCAATGTGAATTGCATGATCTGAAATTCAACCGGAGAGAGTAAGACTTAAGGCTCCATACCTGGGCAACAAAATTACTAACAACACGACCATCATCTATGCACATCCGAGGTCCGTAAGTGTTGAAAATTCGAGCAATTCTCACCTACATTACCCCTCCCCCCATAAGGGGAAAAAACTGATGAGACTTCACGTTCAAAGCAAGATAGAGAATTCTCAACACCTCTTTCCTTCTTCTGAAAAACTCCTAGATAAGATCTAAGTGAATGCACATTAGATTTCTCACGAGTATCATACATATAGTATGCCATAAACACAGATCATCTCTTCATTTTAATTTATTCTTTTTCGGGTAGATCATCTTTTCCTACCATTCTCACATCTGATGCCAGAAAAAGAAAAAAGAAAAAAGAGAGAAGTAACATGCAATAGATGGACCCTCAAGAAGTAAAAAGTACGAATAGAGTTTAGTAATAACACGTGAAAGTTGCAGTCTACTCCATAGATTGATTAAACTCAACAGCCTTTATCTGCAGTATAACAGTATCAGCAAAAAAGAAGTAAAATAAAAAAGGACAAGGTATGTCATCAACCTCAAGGCCATGGCCTCTATGATAATCCATCGTCAAAGTCTCTGCTGTGCGTTTCCCTTCATCATAACAGCTCCTAACACCTGCCCACACACACCATATCAATTCCAACGGTTACAAAACAAGAAAAATAATCTTGCCTATAGATTATACTACCAATAAGCGTGTTAGCCACGCACAAAATAACACCAAAGAACCTCCTCTACTGGGCACTGGCCTATAGAAATAAGTTCAGGGAAAAGGTGCAAAAAAGGCAGAGCAACGGAAGACAGCTTCCGAGGTCTAAGGAATATAATAAGTTAAAAGGAAAAGGTGAAAAGATAGTAGTTTATATTTTTATTAACTCATAAAGTACGTTCGCATTTATTATAAATTATTTATTTATAATGTATATCTATGAAAAAAGAACTTCTACAGATTACCGACACGCCATGAGTGGGGGTCAAGGACTGTTACAGAATAATAATTAATATAAAAATGTTAAAAGCAGTAAAAGAAAGCCTTACATTCATTTTAGAATAAGAAGAGTACATACCAATGGGATTGACATTGCCCCAGTAAGACTCCGTTTGTGGATGCTGCAGAGGATCACCGTACACCTCACTTGTGCTTGTCAACAAGAACCTCGCCCCAACTCTCTTTGCTAGACCAAGCATGTTCAACGTACCGACCACATTGGTCTTGTGCACATTAAGAATTAAGGGAATACCAACCAAAGCTTAGAGAATACCACAATTAAGCACAAACTACTGAGCCCACGACGAAAGCAAAATCAATGAAAATTACATGGTCCTGCTATTGCATTTCCTGGAAGATAAACGAATAAAATGCTCCAAAACATACACGATTTAACGGACACATAGTTGATGAAACAGAAGTGAAGTGAATTGAAAGGGGAAAGAAAAAAAAGGATATAATAGTCTTGACAGGGTTATACTTATAATGAACAGGTGAAGCAGGGCAGGCAAGATGATAGATCTGATCGACCTCCAGAAGGATTGGCTCAACCACATCATGTCTGATTAGCTCAAAATTTGGCTTACCAAAATGATGATACACATTCTCCTTCCTCCCAGTAAAATAATTATCCAACACAATCACAGTATCGCCTCTCTCAATTAACCTGTCAACGAGATGGGACCCCACAAACCCAGCCCCACCGGTGACCAAGATCCTCAATCTTTTACTCTTCATCCCAAGCGGCACTCTACCCCCAGCACTCACATGCTGCATGAATCCGAGCCCGCCATCTTGGTATACGGTCTGGGCTAAGGCCCGTGTGGCCAATTCAGAGTCGTGTAAGGTCGGGATGGAAGGACGGGTGGTTAATGGGTTGCTTCCGGTGGTGGCGGTAAAGTAGAGAGCGGCGATTGCGACCCCGATGAGGAAACAGAGGATTCGTTGTTGACTGAGAATGTAGCGAAATGGGTAAGGGAGATTTGATGATCTAAGAGAGTTCGAGGATGATCTCGAAGGATCTCTTGAATCGGCGAATGAAGATGGCATCTGTCGGGTTCCATTACTCCTGTAAATCAATTCGGTATCCATTTCTCTTGTCCAGATCACAGAAACGGACGAGGAACTGTCCAGGATGGATCCTTCTTGATATATCAATGAGAAAGAAACAACAGATGGTTTATTTTTCGGGAGGGGAAAAAGTGGCTTGATATTTTCCGGTGAAGAAATTCAGACTTTAGAGAGAGTGAACGTGAAGCTAAATCAACATTAAAGAGAGATAAGGACGGCGCAAACGGTAGATGATACGAAATCGCACCGTGAAATTGGAGGGGAGGACGTCGGATTATAAAGTGAAAAAACTTTCGTTTTAGGTTTGTTTATATGAAAAAGAGAGGAGCAAAAAGTGTCGAGAACATGGAATAGAAAGAACAGGAAGCAGAGGAAACAAAAAGATGGTACCTACAAAACTAACGTGGTATATTTAATTCGAGAGTGTAATAGCTTTTTGACAAAGAGGTACAGGAACATCAGGATGCAAGGGTTGAAAATTCAAACCGATGACCGGAATATGAAATATTGACATGACCTTTTTTTAAAGGCCAAATCAAAACCCAAAATTATATATGTATTATTAATAATTCATCAAGACAAACTAAAAACACTATAAATTTAGAAAATATTATGACATAAAAAAGTATAAAAGAGTTAATATAATAACAATAGTAACAATAATAATAATAATAATAATATTAATAATGTCAATAATTTTTTTAATGACGGAAATAGTAATAAAGAATAAACCAATTGAAAAAAGTATCTATTCATACAGACATATATGATTTTTGTTTTAGTTGATAATTTAAAACCATTTTCGTCTTTTATTTTTAGCCAACAAATTTCTTTTACATATATTTTAAATTTAATGTAACTTAAATTAATATTTAAGGGTTTTACATGCTTACATTTTCTATAATGATATAATACCACACCATGCGGATGGGGGATTCGAACCTATAACTTATGGCTTCCGGGAGCTATCAATTAACCATTAGGCAAGACATCATCGACGAGTCTTTCAAAGATAAAATAATTGTCTTAAGTCTATAGAATTACGCATTGTTTCGCGATTATTTAATTTAAGACACTAATAAAATATGAAAACCCTAGTCTTAACAATAAAAGACTTCCCTTTGGAGGGAAACCACTAATAAAGAATTCATAGGCTATTTTATGATAGTAATCTCAACTATTAGTTTTACCATTTGCCATTTATGTTCACGTTATTGTTTTACAATAAGATTAAAAACCTTAAGTATTTAGAATTATATCCTCTCATTTATTAAATAGCCATTCAAAAATAAAATATTTCATTATCTACTAGCTAGTTGCATATAGATCGCTTTTTCTTTTCCTTTTTTTTTTTGGGTAGAAAGGAAGAAACTTTATTACCAAATAGTCAAGGATTACAACTCATTATAAAAACCAATGTCTCACCATATCATCTAGGACATGGATCCCATGACTGTATTTAGAGTATCTAGGTCCATACATGCATCACACATACAACAATTTATTATTAGGATTGAATTGATTGATTGAAGTTTTAGATGTAGGCACACTTAGTTTTATTTATTTGTTAAGGATAAGTAAAATAATTGTATAATTAACATAGAATTGGAGTGATAATTAAATTAGGTATTTATAGTTCCTATAAATCTTTCTCAGCGAATAATTCTTCGGTACGTACATAAATAAATAAAATGAAGGTTATAATCAATTATTTCACTTTGAATATCGAAATAGTCTTCACCAGGAAAAGCTTCAATCCCTTAATCTTATTATTTATAAATATATTCGCCACTCCCTTTGTTGGTGTTCAAATTTGGTACAAAAAAAAAACAACTTGGTTAGAGGAAGCTAACCATTTTGACCAAAACAAACAGCCCCCGTATTTGTAGTTGTAGCTAGGTGGCTTGATGGGCGGGGGAATAATCAAACAGGCGAGCCGTCAACAATCCCTAGGAAAAAGACGTGGGGATTGCGCCACAATTATGTGAACGCTTAAAGGTCCAAGGATGTCACGAGTATTTTACTCAGTTGATCGTGAAATTGATCGACTTCTGTATTTGAGTTGATTTGGGCTTTTACCTTGTGGTAATTAAATCGGAGATATTATATAGGCTTTTAGCAGGAGACAGTTGTATAATTGTATTGCGGAGGAGGACGAGCCGACGAGCACAATAATTATACGCTAATGAACATTATCAATGATTATGGCTTTAATAATGAATGATCGTAATGCCCCAATATTCCCTGCACCAACTATGAATAATACTAGCTACCAAAGTGTCTTCCTAGATCCATGCCCAAACGATCAAACGTATGCATGCATGGCCAGCGATTCAATTATTCCATGTAGGAATTAAAAGTTTAAAACCCGGAAAAATTCAGTTTGGAAATAAACCAAAACTCCTTGTTTAGTGGTTCAAGCTCCCGTCAATTAAATTTGTGAAATTATTTTTAAAAAATTAAAAATTTAAGTAATTTCAATTATTATTATTTAAGTCATAAAAAAAATAAAATCTAAACGTTTATGTTTTAATGAGAATAAAGTTTTAATAATTATTTTTTATTTTAATTTATACACTAATTTTTTTATTTTAAAAACATTTATATTTTAATAAAAATAAAATCCAAAAGATTACGTAATATTTTATCTTCAATTATGGAAACAAATCTAAAAGGTTTACGCATACATGATACATGCATATTCATTTCATGCATGAAGCTAGGATTAAATATTTGAGATTTGCTCATATCATGCTCAGAGACTCGGAAAGCACTAACACGGATGCATAATCAGCGGTGGTATCACGCCCAACTTTATTCATCAAAGTTTGCTTGTAATTTGGGATGGTCGTCGCGTCTGACTTTCGTCAAAGTAAACGATCAATCGTGCCCTTAACGGAGGATGCATATGCACGCCGGGCATATATGCCTTTTCTCGGACTAATGCTATATATGCAAATTTTAAGTCTAAATTCAAATTTAATTTTAAAATGTGTGTGTGTGTGTGTGTATTAATGCACTATTTTTATTTATTTTAATAATTAAGCAGCATAAATTAATAATAATACACTATAAAAGAAAATTATGGCATCTACAAACAATAAATTTATTATTAGCATTATTTTTTATTATAATCATCATTATTATTGTTATTATAATAAAAAAAAAATTACACTTTTTTATAGTGTATTTTTTTTTGTATTATTATTAGTTTGTATTACTTAACTATTAATAAAAAATAAAATTAGTATACTAATGTGTATATTTTTTTAAAAAAATTGATTTGAAATTTAGATAGATAGTATTTTTCTTCATTCCGGCATTACTTGGGATTTTTTTTCATTAATTTTGTATTTACATCATCACACCTAGTTCTCTTCGAGCTAGAGAGCTCCGTATAGATTGAAAGAACCTGGCCCCCCGGGGGAGGGGGGAAGGAGGAAGAAGGAGGAGGAGGGCAAAATAAATTTGTGTGGTTTTGCTTAGAGTCTAGGCTTTGGCCTAACTGAAAGAAATCTAACAACACAGATTTCTTTTATTTTTGTATTAAAACGTGATTTGAAAATGATGTTTCAACTTTGCTTAAGAAATCAGAGACTAACATGTTTGGTGCACGAACCGAATTCAAGACGCCAAGAAAAATAAATAATCAAAGGTTAGGCAAGTTGCAATTATAGGGGTTTGGTACCGCCATTTGGAATACGAAGACAACGATCAATTGATTTCGGCCCAGTACAGTAGGAGGCGTTCAATTTGGAAGTTCTGAATCTCGTACAATACTCCGCTACACCGACGGTTGTCCTACCTCATCTCTCAACATCAACATATTGGAATCAATGCAAACAATGCCTTTCTCGTCGTTTAGATAGTCCCAAAATTTCTCCATCAAATTCCACCTCCCATGATTCTTACCCCGATCCTATATATATATATATATGTGTGTGTGTGATGTATAGCTAAAATCATTTAGTGAAATTACACTTTGGGCCTTAAAATAATATACTCACACGTTTGACTTACCTTTTAGGGTCACTGCATTCAATAGATACTTTATTGGAAAACACCTTCCTCTATTACAATTTTTTTTAACGCAGAAAATCTTCTTATCTAAAAATCTAAAATACCCCTCATAAACTATTTAAAATAATAATAATAATAATAATCAAATTTTACAATCATAAAACAAGAAACTTTCATGTTCCAATATAAAACCCACTAAATACTCCAATTTTTAATTGTAAAAAGCTGTAAACGTCACTAAAACTTATAATTGCTTATAATTCTCTCTCCTCTACTATTTGTTTCCATGTTTTACTCCGGCACACATTTGCATGCATCCATAAGCTAGTACTATATAGTGTCGTAAACGAACAAAACCAATTGACGAGTTTTCTAGACTCTGTCTAAATCGTTTATTTAGTTAAATAAACTGCTCACGAACAATAATTTTATATCCATTTATTAAACGAGTCGAACCAGAGCACATATAATTTGGACTCGACCTTATTTACAATGCAAAGTCTCATGAGCTGTGTAATACCCTCAACTTAAGGGAAATGTTATAAAGATTGATAATACTATTTATATTAATATGGTATACCATCCTAAGAATTCCATATTTAAACATGATGGTCACAGAGTAATTTTTAGGATGAGTAACCCTTACGTGAAGTTTTATAATTTTTTTGAAAATATCTCGGGAAACGCGTAAGTAAAGGCAAAACATAATAAAAGAACTCGTGTTTGATTTGTGGGGTCATTTGATTAATTCGAAAGCGTTCCAAGATAGTCATGCGTGATCATATTGACTCAGAGCGTTATAAATGATATCAAAGTGAAACCGCAATCGTGAGTTGAAATTGGATAAGTCAGTTAGGCGCCTATCGAGACGATTTTTAACATAAACTATATTGATACAAATATTGGTTGAGGCACAACAATGACATTGGATTTTTTTGAGTGGGGGTGAATGTAATACCTCTAATTTGAGGGGAGTGCTATAAGAATTGATATAGCTATTTATATTAACATGGTATATCATTCTTTTGGTGATTCCATTCAAAGAACTCCACATTTAAACGTGATAGCCATTGATCAATTTTTAGGATAGGTGACCATACTAGAAAGTTTTAGAATTTTTTTGAAAACATATCAAAAAACTCATGAGTGAGGATAAAACACGTTGAAAGGACTCATGATGATTTGTGGGGTCATTTGATTAATTCGAAAGCGCTCCAAAGTAGCTCCCAGATGGTCATATCGACTCAAAGTATTATAAGCTGAGTTCGTTTACCATAAAAACTCATGAACTGACTTGACTCGGCTCGTTAAAAGTTCAGTCAAGTCTAAGTTTATTTATTAGACGAGTCAAACTCGAACCTATCCTACCTTAGTTCATCTTGTCTAATTTACAGCCTTAACACTATATAATTATTAGTTCTTTAGTCTTTGGTAAGTAATTGCACTTTACCTATTTTAAATAAAATTTATTAATGTAGCCATTGAGCTTCTTAATCTTATCTAGAAATGACAATTCTCCTCCTGGATTTGGGGTTTATCAAGGGTTTCACATTTAGGTTGAGGCAAGATTTTGGGAATTCTTAGCAGAAACGTTTTTTAGGGACAAAGAGAAAGTAAGTTTACAATCTCCTGGCTGAACCTTTATATATATATATATGATTCTAGTTTAAATTAAAAGACTAATCACTATTGTATTCCATAATGCTTTTGAATTGAGTCCTCTAACCATACGGTGAAATAAGCAGGATTAGCTACAGGGATAGGATATTGAGGATTAAGTTGAGTTTTTAGAGATCAAGTCAAATATAGATATTGGATTGAATAATCCAGAAAAAATAAGAGATTAAATCAAATTTAAAAATTATTTTGATTATTAGATTTATATATGGGATGGGAGTATGCCCATTCCCTAACCCACGGCATTTTCACCCCTAATCTCATTGTCATCTCTCCGACCTTTATCTCATTTCCCACACCACCAACTTGTCGGCAATCTGATGCATTGCGTCCATCAGTAGAATTAGTAGTTTACAGTCCGATGAGTTGCGCAAGTACTTTGATTAATTAATTTATCTATTTTTTTTATCAGTGTAATTGGAAAAATATCAAGATTTATAATATTTAATAATTAAGATACTTAATAAATATCTATTTTATCAAACAAAGTATATTAATTTAAATATAAAAAAACAACATTTTGAATCTGAATTTTAGGTTTGAATAAAAGGTAGTAATAAATCAGGATTATAAATAATGACTTATATACATAATATTTAATGTGGGTAAATTTTAATTAGAATATATATATATATATATATATATATATATATATATATATATATATATATATATATCTTATTTATTGATTAATAAAAAAACAAATTATGATAATTGAGAAAACTATTTTAAGAAAATGGTAATTAAATTATTTGAATTTTTTCCTATTGTTATTATATATTTAAGATACTAGTTGTTATTATTATTATTATTTTAGGATTACACCTTAATATAAAGAAATATAAAGGGCATACAATGTGATGGTCAGTACAAAAAATAAGTATGTTATCTTGATTAAAATATTGATTGTACAAATTATGAATATCGGATTTGATAATACTTAGTAATATACAACTATTGATTTTGAATAAGATTAACCATGATTTTATTTGCTTCTTGAAAAGTTGATGCCACTAAAAAAATACTTATATTTTAATGAGAAAATCCATAGCCAATTTTCCACATTTATATTTACATTTTTTATTTTAAATTTTAAGCTAACCAATTAGGGGGAAATTTATTGACTTGAAAAATAAATGAAGCCTATCCTTTTCATATATTTCAAGTAGTGTTTTAAAAGTCGGATCGAAAATTTGATTCGGTGGAGCTCTCGGTACACGGTCCAACCATGGTTTGATAAAAAATTATTTTTATTCAAAAATATCTGATATAATTGGTTTAACCATGATTTAACTGGTTTAACCGGGCCTAACCGGTTCAATAGCTCTTAAATTCCCCCCCCCTCCTATTGAAATGACGATCTTTAGTATATATTGAATCAACCATTCCAACCTAATTTTTTAGGTCTAATCAGATTTTTTTCAACCAATACACTATTTTTAAAACTGGGTAATTTCGTACCGGTGTGTATCTTGATACCCAATTGGACCAATTTTTTATTCATTGACTTCAAGTACTCAAATTTGATTCAATACTACACACATTTTCTTTTCATCAACAATAAAATATATAATTTATCAAAACAAAACCCTATATTTGAGTTTTGGAATCATAATAAATTATAAGGTGTTAATACTTGAATATATTTTTATTTGTAGTATATCTTAACTATATGATGTTTTAACCATATTATGATCAAAATAAACCTAAATTCTAAAAAAAATTATTTAAAAAATATTTATCACAATTTCCATAATTCATATTTTTCATCACCAACAAATAAATCATATCTATCCTTATCTTCCACATTTTTATTTAAATACTATCCTCCGTATATGATCATAATTGATTATTATCTCTCAGTCTTACCTAAATATTAAATTCAAAATGTTACTTTTCTTAAAGAGTCTCAACTATATGATACCAAAATAACTTTTAATATTATTAAATTATCTTTTTTTTTTAAATATTTAGCATAGTTCTCATAATTTATATTTTCCCCCTGTTTTTTCTAACGATTAGCATTAAGGATATAGATAGATATTAGTTTTTATTCACAAAATAGTACTAGAAATATGTGACAAGATAGATATTTAGTTTTTAATATGGGTGTTTAAGATAGATTGAGCATTAATTAAGGTCATTAAATGATAAATATTTCTAATATGGGTGTTTAATCATAGCTCTCTGGAATATATAGCCATGGAATTTTACATTTTATAATTAACTAATAAATCATATATACCCATTTCTTTCATCTTGCTAAGTAAATATTACCTCCATTAAATATTCAATGTTATTCTTCATATAGGATCTCAATTGATTACTAATCCTTACTCACACCCAACATCAAAACTGAAATTGTTATTTTTTCTTAAGTAATCTTATTAGATGAGTAAACCAAACATAAATTAGTTAGATAATTTATTAAGTATTATACATCTTGATAATTTTTTTTGGATGCGTAGATGCAAAAAATTGACAAACGTATTATAATAATTAAGAAAGGTTACATTCCTATAAGCCCATAGATATTTCTATTTGGATACTTGGTGTATAAAATAATATTATTACTATAATTATAGATTTAAATTTTGTTTTATAATATTTATTTAAATTCTCAAATATTACCTCTTAACTACATTATAATTAATAAAATTATTCTATTTCTATTATGCACATTCCTAATAAATTACTATATCCTTACAAACTATTAGCAAGTTAATTACTATCTATGTTCTTATTTTTATTATAGTGTACCACTTACTTAGTATCCCTATATTTTTATTCCCCCTATCTTGAACAAATTAATATCTCATACTAAATTAATTACCATATAATATAGAGGCAAAAATTGAATCTTGCAGCCAAATTTACTCCTATAAAGGCATATAAGCCTTCTGAATGGTGGTTAACCCAAAAACCACAAATAGTGACTTGCCATGACCAAAAACTAATGCTTATGAGACAAGTCATCAAAGGAATCTAGGACACCCACAATTGAACTCCCTCATGTGGCTAATCCTCCCACAATAAGCTATATGATTGATTCAAATGAAAATCAATTGTTAATCCACACTACTACAAAAATACAAATAAACAACATCTTTTATATGGTTGTTGTAACTAGAAGTACCGTATATAATCCACCTTGTTAAAATTAGAATGGTGGAAAAATATGGTGGAACTATAGATGGTGGTTATAAAATTATACCAGTCATCTATAGCTGTCCAAAGTGCCCTTTATATATAAGACTATAGATCATCCATAGTTTAGCGGGATTTTTTTTATTAAAAAAATTTAAGGTTTTTATTCTATAACCGTTGCCTATACCTTAGCCACCTTTTCTTTTTTACCCTTTTCTTCTTTCATTTTAACCTTGAACTAATTTTACATTCACACATTTCCTCAAACACAAAAAAGAGAACTTGTAGCAACACAAAGATATATATTGGTACTAGAGTTATATACTTATAACCATGTAAATTGTGATACTTTCTTTTAGGTATATCAAAATGATGAGTTCACATTTTTGGATAGCTACAACAACGAGGTTAGATAAGAGTGACTATATTTTATATTTGAACAAGCTAGCTAAAGAACTCAGTTTTAGGTAGTTTTTAGATTAATATAGAGTTTTTTTATGTATACTTGGTTATTTATAGGTTTGTAGGTAACTACAAAATTACATACTTATAACTATTGATATTTGTGTATTAGTTTATATATACGATTGAGTATAGTTGATTATGTTTTATTAATGTAAGAGATTTTCTTTATGTATGATCATGTATATACTTTATTTTTCTATTGATAGACTTTAAGTTTTATATATGCATGGTATACACACCATTAATACTTGTGTATTAGTTTTGAATATACATGTATATGTAGGTTTTGTTTGTGGATATGGTATAGGTACTACTTTATATATAAGAAAATAGAGGCTATAGATGATTATTTTAAATAATAACAACAGTCTATACCCCAATGGTAATTTTTTTTATAAAAAAGCTCAAGGTAATAGACAACAATTTAAAGTTAGAACCGTCATTTTTACTTAAGTTGAGAGAGCGGTTCTAAAGTAAAACAACCATATATTTCCTCATGCATTTTTTAAGAACCTTCTTTTTTATTATTTTGTCATAAGTGTATGTGTTTTGAATGACCATTTATGGTATAGATAGTTGTAGTCTACACGGTTGTTGCTTACCATCGTCTATGACCTTTTTTTGTATTGGTGTCACCAAGAAGGCTACATCTCCTTTGATGCCTTAGCAATGATGGCCACAAATGGTATTCTTACCTTAACTATCAAGGAACACGATGAACCTCTCCACCCTCTATAAATAGGGAAATCATCAAACTTCTTAAGGCATGAATCAATTAAGTGAGTTTCACACTAGTGATTAGTCTCTTTGAGAATCCATTACGTACTCATATTTGAATTCCATGATCACAATTCCCTCTTTCACCCAATTACTCAAGATACCCCTATAAACACTGTCAGCGAGGGACCTCAATCCATCCACTATCACCCATAGAACTACCCTAACAATCCTTATGGCTAAGTCACTTTGACCTCTCTAATTCTCTTACATTTCACTTCTGTTTATTCATGCCTTATGCTATTGACTTGAGCATTAGAATACTATCAAGCTGAGACTAAACCAATGTCCTTGTAACACCCTACATGATAATTTTATCTTTTTTAGAGGCATATCAACATTATCCCACACAATTTTAATCATCTTATTCATTATAGATTTAATGATTTATAATCCGGTGTTAATCGTGGAACCTTATTAATCCATTTTTTTTAATTTACATTGATGTTAGATGAATTTGGACATCAACTACTCTCCACATGAAGATGATGATTTGCGAATTTTACCACTCATGGGAAAATTCCTCTGTAAGACCCCCAAAATTCAGTACTAAAAAATTTCGTTCTATTTAAAAGAGTTAGTGGAAGCAAATTATAAAACTATAAATTCTGGGGATATTACCGCCACACTTAGTACCAGACTGGTTCACTTATATCGTTCCAATACCAAGTGCTGAGGTTAAAGAGTAAAATACCAATTACTAGAAATCCAAACCATATTTAAATCAGAGTAGCGCAAGTAAACATCTTATAAGAATATAATCCACCAATGGTGGTTACAAGAACAAAGATTACATTTAAATCAGACATTATAAAAGGAAGGATGAAACCCTAAAAGTCCGGATAATCCTTAGGCTCTTTCCCGTTGCCCACTTGAATAGCACCTAAAAATGATCTGCAAGGGACAATGCCCAATGAATAGGTAGGGGGCCCATGAATGGAACCCTTCAGTATTATGGTACTAAGTAACCCTTTAAAAACACACTTAAAAGTAGGCCCGCAATGTAACACATGATACAACACTATATTCATATATAACAAGATGTGCATACATAGCATTCACATACTTAACATTCAATCAGATATTAATAGGTCGTAATGTATAATCGATACTTTCGGGCCTTAAGCCATGTCATAGTGTAAAATCAATACTTTCGGGCTTTAAGCCATTAGTCCATCATTATCCAATCATCTCTCAGATTTTATATCCATGTGAGTGCGGGAACCCCACTATTATAGCCGGTGGATCAGTCACTTATAGGGCAGAACTCACCTAACCACTATTATGTGTCTGTAGATCAGTCTCCAGGGCAAAACGCTCCTGGCCACTGTTATACCAGTGGATCAGTCTGGCCCCGACTCTCATGGTGTTCCACTGTAAGTACTTAGTGTCTTTTATGTGTCTTATCAAACTTAGGGTTTGGTTTATTGAGATCGGGATCCCCCACTATTATAGCCGGTGGATCGGTCACTTATAGGGTAGAACACACCTAACCACTATTATATGCCAGTGGATCGGTCTCCAAGGCACCCCGGCACCTGGTCACTATTATGCTGGTGGATTGGTCTAGGCCCGGCTCAATAATCTTCTACTTTAAGTGATTAGTGTATTATTCATATCTTATTCAAAAGTATTTCACCCTTGACATGCATGTCACCGACCTCTACTTCTATCCTCCCGAGAGGGCCCGTCCCATATCTTGTGACCTTTGCGCCTCTTATCACACCCTGACTTCCATTCCCCCTTACATTTACTTATAACGAAAACCAAACTCCTAAGGGTGTGGGTTGAGACTCAACACCTTATAACATTCAGATCCTCTCACTACCACTCTCTAGGATTTTCCCTTGAAACCCTAATCGGACCTATGTGGCCCAACCTTTCTTTTATCGTCTAACACCTCATCTCATTTAGTTTCAACCCAAATCTCATCAATCTACTCACCAATCATATATGTGACCGTAAAACCCTAGTTGGCTGCTCAACCCCGACACCTTTGTTACGTAAGGATTATTCCATGCAAATCCCAGAAACCTCCCATGCAAGAGTTGCATCACTCATTCATTTTGATCATAATCCCCTTCTATTTTCCCCCCTCATAGATCATGAGATATTAAGGTCAATATCATGTCCCCTTATTCAACTCACTTCCCCTTTGTTCCTTTTTATCCTTTCACCCTATGTCATATTATTAAACATCCTAGCATGTATGTCCTAGAGGGTCACGTCGCTTAACATCGCACGCGCAACATATATAATCATCATCCACATGCCATAAGGAAGTCACATAAGCATACATCACTCGATGTTGTGCTACACATGATTAATCATTAAGCATAAAGTACACGATATGGCATAACACATGGCACACGTGGCATATAACACACATTATTGTTCTTAGCCACATCCCTACTCGGTTTGGGTTACCAAGTTATCTCCCACGCTTTTTAGGTCACCACTCACCTTTCGTAATTGTTATACTTATCATAATTCCTATTTGGTTGGTTATATTACCGAATTTCCCTTCTCATTTGTTATAATTACTAAATCACCCTTTAGGTGGATAATTTACCAAATTACCATTCTACATTATCATAATTACTAATTTGCCCTTTAATTGGTTAAATCACCCACTTGCCCTTCCCTATTATTATAAGTACCAAATTACCCTTCTCCATTATCAAAATTACCAAATTACCCTTTAGTTGGTTAAATTATCAAATTGCCCTTCTCTATTATCAAAATTACCAAATTACCCTTCTCCATTATTGAAATTACCAAATTACTACTTACTTTCGAATTATCATAATATCCTTTTATTTACAAAATTAGCCTTCTATCCCTTACTTCCAAGTTTACCATTTTATATCATTTTATTTATAAAGTTACCATTTTACCCCTTACTTCCAAAGTTACCACAATGTCTTTTTATTTATAAAATTACCATTGTACCCCTTACTTTCAATATTACTATAATGCCCTTTTACTTATAAAATTATCATTTTTCCCTTTACTTATAAAATTACCATTTTTCTCTTTTCTTACAAAATTACCATTTTTTCCTTCTCTTCCAAAATTACCATTTTACCCCTTTTACTTCCAAAATTACCACTTTACCCTTTACTCCCAAATTTTACGATAATATCCTTTTATTTACAAAATTATCATTCTACCCCTTACTTCCCCTTTTCTTCCAAAGTTACCATAATTTCCTTTTATTTATAAAATTACCACAATACCCTTTACTTATAAAATTACCATAATACCCCTTTTACTTGCAATCTACCATTTTCCCCCTTATTTCTAAAATTACTGTTTCACCCTTCTACTTATAAAATTACCATAATATCCCTTTTACTTACAAATTACTATTTTACCCCTTTACATCCAAAATTACCATTTTGCTCTTTTCTTATAAAATTACCATTTTTTCCTTCTCTTCTAAAATTACCATTTTACCCCCCCCCCCCCCCTTTGCTTTCAAATTTACCACTTTACCCTTTACTCCCAAAATTACCATAACACCCCTTTACTTATAAAATTACCATTTTCCCCTTTACTCCCAATATTACCATCATACACTTTTACTTACGATCTACCATTTTGCCATTCTCCTCTGAAATTATCATAATGCCCTTTTCTTACAAATTTACCATCTTACCCTTTTATTATACCACTTTGATTAAATTATCATCACTACATGAATATTAATATTAATACTCCACTCACAATATCCAACTCCCCCAACTATTATATTTTAATATACTACTTATTAGCACCCACACATATTAGGCCACATTCTTACCTGAGAAATATTACTAAAATGCCCCTATGGCTCACAATAATATTATTCATGCATAAATGGTCACAATAACATAATATGACATGGATAAGTACTTAACACTTTCATTAATAATCAAACTCTTCCCTCAAGCAACATTTCCACACATGGCATATAAACTGGCATACTTTTCTTTTTATCAATCAATACAAGCAAATATATATATTATATTAAACCACAAATATCAAGCATAATAACCTATTAAAAATCCTAATGTACTAACATACGTTTATCCATACATTTAAGTGGGGTTTAACGATTACCTTAATTCCCGCAAAATTGAACCTTACCGGTATTTCGGTTAAAGGTTCAAGCTTTGATTTGCAAAACCAATACCTAAAAATAATATCAATATTTATTATGTTAGAAATAAGAAATCAAAGCATAATACTTTATAAATTTTACTTAATGAAATAATTAATTTAAATGTTATCATACCTTAAAATTATTAACAAAAATGGGCCAATAAATGCAGCAACTCGTACTTCTTATGCATCATGAGCTGCATGCAAAAATAAGGGTGGAAGGGTCGAAGGTTGCATGAAGAAGAGGGTAGAAAGGGTGTTTTTGGGTTGGGGTCTTTAGGCTAGGAAAGAAGGCAGATGAGGGAGGATTTAGGGCAACGGAAGGGTGCAGGAGTGAAGAGGGGGTGTAGGTGGTGGTCAGGGGTAGGTTTACGGCGGCCAAGGGCAGCAGCGGCGGCGGCGGCAGCGACGCCGCGAAGGTGGCTGCCGAGGTGGGTCAAGATGGAGGGGGCTGAGGAGGAAGGAAAAGGGAGGAGGAAAATGAAGGGGTTTGGGGGCTGGTTTCGGGCAAAGCAGGTGTGGGGGTGGTAGAGGAGGTTGCAAGGAGTGGATTGGTGGTTTGGTTGGCAATAGAGGCGGTCGGACGGCGGCGAACGGTGGGGTTACAGGGGGGCTGCCGAGAAAGGAGAAAAATAAGAGGGGAGGAAGAAGGAGCTGCGGGGTGGATTGGACGGTGTTGTGGTGGTGCAGGGCGGGAGTAGAAGGGTGTAGAAAGTGGTGCAGGTGGTTAGTGAGGCGGTTGAAGCGGCGGAGGGCGGCGATGTAGCCAAAATAGGGAGGAAAAAGGAAGGAGAAGAAAGGGAGAAGAGGGAGGTTGGGTAAGGTTTGGAGCTCGAAAAATGGGGAAGAAAAAGGGCTGAAGAGGAAAAGAAAAAGAAGAGAGAGGATAGGGGGATAGTTGGCCGGTCAGTGGCAGTGTTTAGGGTGGCATGGAGGTGGTAGAGTGGCAGGGAGAGGGAGGGGAAGAAGGGAAAGGGAGAGCCATGCGGGTGGGGAGTGCATGGCTGGTTGGCCTAAAATGGTGAAAAAAAAGGGACGGGGAAGAGAGAGAGAGAGAGAGTTGTAGTGGTGGCAGCGGGGCAGTGGCCGGCGCGCCCAAGCTGGCCGACAAAGACAGGTCGGGGGCATGTTGGGTCGAGGCAGAAGAAGGAGGAAGAAAGGAAGGGGAGAAGGTTGGCGTAGGGGAAAGAAAAAAAAAGAAGAGTTGGGTCGGCCCTGTCCAGGGGGAGAAAGGAAGGAAATAAAAGAGGGGGAAAGGAGAGGAGGGAAGGGAGTGGGCCGAAGGCCCAGGCGCAGGGGGAGGAGGGAGTAGGCCTGGTGCGGGAGGCCCGAAGGAGGAAAAAAAGGAAAAGAAAAGAAAGAAGAAAAAGGAGGAAAAGGGAGAAAGAAAAGGAAAAAGGGAAAAAGGGGGAAATGGGAAAATAATTTAATTTAATTTATAAAATAATAAAATATAACATTTTTGATAAATTATTTAATTTAATAATATAATTCAATATAATTTAATATATTGGTTCAAAAAGGATAATTTTAGTAAAATATTAGTTTGAAAAATTATTTAAATAAAAATAATATGATAAAATAACAAAATATTCATTTTTAATTTATTAAATACTCCTATCCAAATTTATATACTCAAAAATCTATAAAATAATTAAACTAAATATTTTTAAAAGCTAATTTGTTTCAAATAAAAGTTATTTATTAAATTATAGATTTTCTAAAATTTTAGGGAATTACATCCTCTACCACCAAATGACCATGAGTCTAATACTAATGCTATAGAATATCAACTTGAAACCCTCAAAAGAGAGATTCAACTAATGAGGATTCAAAACACAAATTAACCAACAAGGATTCCATGGGTCACTTTATTGTTGCTACCACCACTTCCACATAGACCTCAAGCAACAACATTCAACAGGGTGGCATCCTCCCATCCCTGAAGACAACAACCATTAATGACCAATGATTTGATATTTTTTGTGATAGATTTCAAGCCGAAAGAGCTGTTTCATCATGTAATGTTTTTACCTAAATTCATAGGAAATCTTTGGGGAACCGAGCCTACCAAGACTTGAAACTACGGGTGTCCTAACCCTTCTCCTTATACCATAGACCCTTCGGCCTATCCCACCTATGGTAACATAATGACCATTGAGGTAACTACTTATCCTCTAATCACTAACTCTAATTATCCTAATTTTAATCTTGTTTAATCTTCTAAAGATCATTTCAAAACTTCTAGAGTTTTTGACTACTCGCAAATTACTAGACAAAGATGTTTGTTAGCTGCATAAAAGAGGAAATTGAGTTATTAGGTAAATAAGTATACCACTAAAGAGTCTAAGTAACAAGATTGATTCCAAATCCCTTACACATGTAAGCTTCTCTAATCTCCTTTGGTGTTGCCAATGAGAACATGCACTACTTATACTCGGTGATGTGATCATTGGGGTCAGTTGATCCATCATACATATTGAAATGGAGGAGTGTGGGGGGGGTGTTGTGACATCTCCGCCACCATAATAGCATCCACAAACAAAGAGTCTGCAAAGCTAACGGGGATGATCCTTTTAATCTATGTTGGCATGCTTAGGATTCTTTAGGTGAGATCTTCCTTGGGTGTATTGTGGTGTGACCAAAGACTAATACCTTGTATGGAAAGGGTAAGAATAGTTGATATTAGTAGTTGTCGCACTGAAAGGTACCTCGTTAGCAACAACTACACCAAAGGTAGAACATGGTTGAGGCCCACAAGATTGAGCAAAATGGTTTAGAATCCCATGTTCCTAAATCTCAACTTGTTTAGTCCCATATGGATTTTATATAAATTTGGGGGCTAAGGAGACATGATGGAGCTGAGAGTCTATCCATCCAAAATTATTCACATTAAGTGGAGGTCCAAACACCATGGTGGGACCCCCGATCATTTAAGAGGAGGCCACCATACTAAAAGTCAGCAATTGTGAGATTGACTACAACAATAGAGGTGGTGGCAGAATAAATTGCGATACTAGACCAAGTATGTTGTGCTTTAACTTCATAGGAGCTTATTTTCCATTTCCAAATCTTGAATCCTATTCCTGTATTATTCCATTTGTCAGGTTCAAAACTCTCGTCGATACTTGGTGACACCTATGTTGATTTCTAGCTTATTCGTCCAAAGTGGGTTGTCCTCAAAGGGAGTTGGTGAGGCAAATTCATCGTCTTTGAGGGGGAGCGGGGGACATTTTCCATGGTTGAAAATGTGTTGAATGCTTGTAACCTATGAGAATTGATATCAGCAAGGCCCCACGGAGGGCACCAAATAGTGAAACCATTTCAATCTACAATAGAAGAGTGGATAGGATTCGGGTGGAGCACTACCTATTTACCTGTGAAAAAGACAAAAGAAACTCTTTTGATAGTTAAACGTATGTCAGTGTGGAGTTGACCCATGGACACTCCGATGCCCAAGTCAAAAATTTTGGACACAAATGATGTGAAATGGAAAAGAAAGGAGTCAAAGTGAATTAGTCATTGGGCCATGTGGGCGTAACCACCAACGGTGAGAGGCCTATGGTCCCTATATAGAGTAATTTGTAGGGGTGTCGTTGAGGCCATAGAAGATAGGAATGTAGGAGAGATAGAACACAATACTCTAAGTGAATGATGACCATATGATATATCACTTAGGTATTTTTTTTAGATTCAACGACCCTCCTTTTTTTCTCCCCCTAAGGGTCTTACAACTTTACTATTTATGGAAGCTTAGGGCTTGCAACATTCCTCTTTATACACTAGATAAACTTATGTTAGAGAAAGTTGGTCATGAGAAATTAGATGAGGGGTGTAACACCCCCATTTTTCACCACTGAATTTTTTTTTTGAAAACCTTACCGAAGCGGAAGCTAATAAACACTAACAAGAAATAGGAGGTTACCGCCATAGTTAACATAGGATAGGCATCAACTGATGAATACATATTTTTACATATTTTATACCCCTTTAATCTTATTTTTTGATCTTTTATTTAAGTAATATATAAGAATAATTATAATTTTGTGCTTAAGTGATAATAATCTTATATATTTTATTATTTAAGCTAAAATGATATAAATTAAATGAATTTAAAGTATAAGATTATTTATTAATTTTTTTTTCAATTTTTTTTTGTCGAAAAAGTTAAAAAAAGGCTTTGGAGCAAAGGCCTAAAGGCCCAAAAAGAAAAAAAATAATGGCCGGCACGAGCCTGACACAATAGAATGAAGTTAGAGAAGAAAAGTTATAAAAGGGGCAATGCATTAGCATAGGAAAGGAGAAGAATAGGGGCCCAACGAAGGAGGGCACGCAAAAAGAAGGAACAATTGACGAGAAAGAGCCATCTAAAAAGGGAGCCAGGGGAGAAAGCCAATAACAGGACAAAGAAAAAAAAAACTTGTGTAGAAGTCTACCACAATAGAGAAAGCTAGCGATAGAGAGAAGTCAGCCGACATGAGTGTAGTAGTCTACTGCAGAAGTAAGCAGAGAAGGACAACATGGAAAACAAAGGCGTACAATAAAAGAGAATGCATAAAATAAAGACAAGAATGGAATTCCACGCTAGCGGAGAGAGAAAAAAAGATCAAAAATTTTATTTCAGATGAAATTATTCAATTTTTCGTCTAAATAAATTGCTAAACTTTCATCCATAATTAGTTTCGATTATTTCTTTCTCTGTTTATATATAATATATATTTTTGTGTAATTAATTTGATATGACTAACTAATTATTAATTGTGGGGAATAGATTGAAACCCTAGATTATGGTTTGAGATATAATATTATTTTTCTTTATTTCATGAAATTGTTCTTTGACTCTATTTTAATTGCTATCGTTTATATATATGATTCTATCAAATATGATTTATATGGTACATGACTTGTTCTAGTTTCCTTATAGTGATAGTATGTAGGGTTATATGCTTGATAGGTGACCATATAAATATGCTATAATTTTTATGTATAAATTACAGCTATGTTAGATAACAATTCACCTAATAGTTTTGTGATTCTAACTGGAGTAAAAAAAACATTAAAATTATTGTGGGTCAAAGGATAAAAATGCAACTAGACATACATATTGTATTAGTATGGGTACTTAGATTGACATCCTTCCCCTTGTACTTAATGCTTTAAATCTAGTTAAATATAGGAGTCACTTATTTCTACTATATTACTAGTATTTAATAGGATTTAATATTGATGCTTTGTCATATTAATTATTTTAGAAAAGTAAAATAAAGTGTATAGACATACTTTTGGCTTATAACTTGGCTAGTCTCCTTCTCATGATTAAAAGATGACTTAGAAATTATTATTATATTTTGATCTAATCTAGTAGTGGATTTCAATTCTCCTAGCCTGTTTATCATATATGTAGTTATCCATTATTTTTGTTATTTTATTTTATTTATTATTTTTTATTATTCTCTATTTTTAAAACCCCCATTATTATGTTTTTCTTATTATTTATTCATGTGTGAATTAGAGTTTTTATTTATTAATTTATTTTTAGTATTTGTGAGCTATTTAAATAGATGTGAGCCCTCTCAATTCCCAGTATAGAATAATTAACTATAAGGGGGTTTAAATTTCGTGCTGGCTACGACCACACCACCAACCGCCCGTCTCATGCTAGATACAAGACCGAGAAACCAAAATCAACCAAACCCAATGTCGAGTGTGCTATTATATAATATCGAACGAAAATCTTCCAAGTATAAGATCTCAACAACTCTCATTATTCAAGTATATGAGGAAAAATTAAATTAAAGTACATGGTTTAAATTACAGAAAAACTAAATTATAGTGAAACTCTAAACTCGGGTCCATCAAGGACCTCTCAAAGTCTCTAGATGTCCACGCTCTCAAAAACCATGCCCCTCATAAAGTTGGCCAACTACTAACCCTCCCTAAAAACCTACACATGGCCCTCTACTCGTGGGGATGAACAGGCAACGAAGCAAACAGACACATTAGTACGTTTCATACTGAGTAAGCCAAGTTACCTCCTTAATGGAGCTACCAATACACAATATTCTCATATATATAAGTCATACTAACTTTTCATGCATACTTCATATAAACAGGATGCATGTTATATTAAGATCACATCAGGCATAGAAGGTTCACACCACATATGACTTACCATGGTTGACACCATAGCACTACATCATAGATGACGGTATGCAAGCTGCAAGTAGGATGTTTCAACTAATAGTAAGGTTACATTCAACCAGGCATGTAATTTCTCTATAGGCCATTTACGTCCATAAATTCATTAGGTCACTTATATGTATAAGCCAATAGCCCTATTACCGTTCCTTTTCTTTTACTCTACTTCCCTCTTTAACCATGTTCTTATTTCCAAATTCTCATTCAAAATACTTGTTCAAATTATCATCCAATACTCATCCTAATTATCATCATTGTCATCGAGCGATGGACTGTGCACTTTCCCATGGAAGTCTATCCAAACCAAAGGACCTAAAGTTAAGGTTGAAGCCAAGTAACCACCAATGAACATAAATCTAGGCCAAAGCCAAAAGCACATAGGTAACCATACCCTTTAGTATCGATATCCCCTAGTACATCATCAGTGTCTAAATTAGGTAAGGCAAAGCCCGAAGGTAGGCTAACCCCGATAGATAATCAAGGATCGGGTAACCTAGACCCATACACAACTCAATTGTCTTTCACTTTAAGTGATTAGTAAATTATTCTCAAGGTTAAGTGATCACACAAGGCCAATACAACATGCAAACAAGACATTTCCACACTTATTCCATGTCAACCCTTACCATTCCTAACCATGTGTAGGATTTTCATAAATGATTACTCAAGATTAAGTAAACCCATTAGATTATTCCATCCATAAAAATGCCTGACTTCCATTACCCTTTTCAAAACCATCAAATACTTATTTGAGTTTACCCATCAAGGCCTTTACAACACCCATTGAATATGTCATGAGTCACGATCCATTTAATCCATCCATTAGGTTATTAATCCATGTCAATATATGTATTTTACTCATTAAATCATCATATAATAGGGTTAGGCATAGTATCGAAGCATATCCAAGCTAAGAAATCAAAATTACACAATCTGGTTGAACTAGTCGATTGGTTTGACCTAACTAGCCGATCGGTTGGGCTAACCAGTTGATAAGTTTGGGTCGACCAGTTCATTAGTTTCACTAAGCCAAATATAGGGTTCCCTCAAACTGGTTGATCAGTTTGACCAAACCAGTTGACAGTTCAAAGACCAGTCGATCTGTTATGCCAAACTATTTAATGGGTTTAAGTAGAGAGCAAGACCAAGGTCATCACAAACCTACCAATCGATGGGTTGGTTTGATTAATTGACTATTCTAAGGATCAGTTGATCAGTTTGACCTAACTAGTCAATCAATTTGCCCTCAAACAATACAAAATAGGTAATTTCCATGTAATTCATTCTCAAAGTTCCTACCACACCCAACTAAAACATGGATTGACCTCAGATTTACACTTTTCGGCTTATAATAGTTGCATGTTTCACAATTAATCAAACTAACCTTGTTTTAACCATGTTTTCCTAACATCATGAATTTATCTCAAAATTCACAGTTTAATCCAAAAGCACCAAATCTGAAACCAAATTCTCATGCCACTTATAAAATTGAGGCTTTAAAGATTTCATCACCACATGTTTAACCAAGTCACATTCAGAAGTAAGAATGACTTACTTGATGCAAATAAAACTTTTCCTCAACTAAGAAAACTCAACCTGAAAAAATCATCAACTTCCAAAACCTTAAAAATAGAGTTAAAGCTTCATAATTCCAACAAACACTTCCATAAATCAGAGTTCTAATTAGGAGAAAAAATAACTAACCAACCTAAGAGAAAATAGGGAGAATTTCTGCTGAATAAAGTGACTCAAATTCCTCCTAAATCTAACCCTCCATTTCTTAAAGATAAATAAGAAGGAGCTAGAGAAAGGATAAGGAGGGAGGAAGGGAACCAAAACTAAGCTTCAAATTTAATATAATGGACACATGGTTAGATGGAGTTGGCCTATTTACATGGCTGAAAGAAAGGTAAATAGAAGGTGCAATTAGGGTTATTTATAACCAAGAAATCGATACAATCATGAGTGTGGTTGGGCACAGTTCAAAAAATCCTAATTCCTACCATTTGAATTTGAGCTAAATGGGAATATTTCTTTAAAGATAGGTCGACCTCTCTTTTAGAGCCGAAATGGTATTTTTGGAGAGGTGTAAGTTGAATTAGCCCAAAAATGCCTAGCACAATATAGGAAATGAACAATAACATGGAAGGAATCTCCCAACTAAGTAGAATCAGGTTTGGAAATTGAAGTAATGATTTGAGAAGTGTGGAGAGGATAGAGGTTGGAGAAGATAAAATTGAGGTCACACTCCCCCTCAATTGTCCCAATTGAACCCTCAAATTAGTTCAAGGTAGAATTCTAGGCCAAATGTATGATAATAAATGCTAAGAATAGCTAAAGATGGAATTTATCAAGGTTCAATTTTGTTATAAGATGTTTTACCTTAAAAATTGAGTTTTAAAAATGCACTAAGCTCGACAAATTAGTCAATTGGTTTGGTCTACCAATCGAGTGTTCTATAGACCAATCGATCGGTTTTTTCAAATCAGTCAATCAATTTGGTCAAGTAAAGCGCTTTGGCTGAAACAATGAACCAGTAGATTGGTTCATGGAACTAGTCGATCGATCCACCTAAAAACTCATGTTATTCAATTTTCAAAGCTTATTAAAATCCAACTTTTCCCTAAACTCAATTATAGTTCCATATCAAAATCAAACATGAACGAATCTTAACAAATGCCATAATTTCTCATTCAATAAACTTCACAAAAATATGGTGAATTACAAGGGGGGAATGTTGGTTCACATTCAAACATAGTGGAGTTTGACTGGCTTTGAATAAGTCTTGTTGATCGTTGGCGACATAACATTTGCTTACAATGCCACAACATCGATTGAGTCAACCACACTGAAAGATGATTTTTTTGTAGAACCTTAGGTCGCCCAAGGCATATAAAGCCTCAGGGCTTTAGTGTTCTAGGCTGAGTTAAAAGATGATATTTTTCCTATATAATTACTTTATTATTAATATTAATTATTCTTATTCATATAATTATAGTAATTGTTATAAATATAATATTAATACTATCATAAGGTAAAATAATAATTATTACTTCTAATTATTATATTTAAAAATATGAAAATAATTATTATTATCAACAATGATAACTGTTATTCTAATGAGTATAATAATAATAATAATAATAATCACTACCATATGATTATACTTACAATTGAGTTATAGTAGTTATTTTTATTATATTACTATTACTAGTATTATATGTTTTGATATTATCATTATCATTAACATTTTTATTATTAATATTGTTGGTGCTATTATAATTAATATTGTTTTAATGTTATGATAATAATAATTTACTTTAAGTTTTATTCTCATAAGATCAATTCAATTAAAAACATCAAACAATAAATGTAGAGTTTAAGAGGATTGGTTAAGGTGGGATATCGATACACTCAATTGCTATTGGGATGATAGGATGTAGAATGCTAAGCCATAAGCTACAATTGCATGATAGAAATGGGAAATCACCCAAGCAATCAGGTTATGATAATCTAAGTTCAGATGCGGGGGGATGAATTGATTCATAACCATATATGCATTGTAGGGATGATTGTGGCAACAGGTGCGTACAAGTATCAAGGAGCCTCGATTGGAAATCAGAGAAATCTAAAGCCATGGATGATAGCGCAAGTGTGAATGGTGCTAGCTATGACCCATTCGTGGCATCCTCTATGAGTGAAATATGTTTGCCTACTAGCTTTCTACTTGCTACAGGGAGAGATAGATGACTCCTCTTTTGTACATTGGCTTCATTATCAAAGGGATACTAATTTATATAGGCTCAAAGGTTAAGATGGAGAAGGATGGTAAGGAACAGACAATGGATATACCCACTTAAAATGACAAGCCACCTCAACTATTTTCTTCTCAGAAGAAGAAAAAAAGGAAGAATAAGATACAGATTTGACTCCTAACCAAGGCAACAATCTTTTAGCTATTTATTTTTAGTGACAAAAATCATGTAGTTTGTAACACCCAAAAATTCACTATTTTTTTAAACAAAAGCAATTAAATTAAAACATGTGAATTTTGAGGATGTTACCGCCACATTTAGTACCAGACCGGTTCACTCCGACCGTTTCAGTACCAAGTGCTAAGGCTAAAAAATGATATTTATTAAACTTAATCAATACTTAAACCAAGAGTTCATAAAAGGAACACAAAGGATCATAAAATAGAAATTAGGGTACGCGTAAAGAGAATCATAAACTAGAGTGCATTATTAAAATTCCAAAAAGAGAAATAAAGTTTACAACCGATAAAAGTTTCGTCTCAAATACTCAATACAACGTAATAAGTCATAAAGAGGAAATCCAATACAAAAGAAATAATAGGAGGAAATAAAATAATATGGAGAGAGAATCTGGCCACGTCACTCCAAACATCGATCCACGCCCATGATCAACACTCAGCCGCGTCTGATGCCTCATGGAAATCGAAGGCATCAAAATATGCATCGCTTACCTGCACAAAGTCATAAGGGCATTTTGCTCGTGGGAATGAGCAGCACCCATAAAAAGGGTGATCGGTACGCTACGTACTGAGTAAGATAACCGTGCACTAAGGCCAACACATATAAGCACATAATCCAAACAGGATAATAAAAACAACATACAATCATTCCAAATATATAATTGTAACACCCCCAAAATTTACTCTATTTAAAAAAAAACATATTTAAAACTTAAAACCGTAAATTTTGGGAATGTTACCGCCACACTTAATACTAGATCGGTTCACCTCTACCGATCTAGCATTAAGTGCTAAGGCTAAGAAAAATAACTCGAGACATTAATAGATAAACCAACTTCATAATTATAGAGATCAAATTCGCGCAAGTCTTTACACAAACCCAAAGTACGAGGTTTAGTTTATCGAGAAAGAAGATAACCATAATAATAAAATTGTTCCAAAGTATTATTCATAAATAAGAGAAATGGTAGTAAAAATCTCAAGGAGAGCCAACCACGTCGCTACGGAAACTGATCCTGCCCCATCATCTCTCGATCCCCCCTGATGTCCCATGAACATCGATATCATCATAAAAGACATCTCCTACCTGCAGGAAATCAGATGGGTCTTCTACTCGTTGGAATGAGCAGCACCCATGAAACGGGTGATCAGTACGCTACGTACTGAGTAAGGTAACCGAGCACTAAGGCCAACACATAAGCACATAATTCATGTAGAATAGTAAAAGGGCGTAATCCAACATAACAACATAAAGGCATATGAACAATTCAGGTAAAAGTACAAAGGCCCAATTATAGTCCGAATTAATTGTTTAATTAATCTCTTAACAGAATCCGATTCACACCATGCCTTTTATCAATCCATGCGAGCATAAGAACACCCCACTATTATAGCCGGTGGGCCGGTCACACATAGAGCATCATGCCCTAACCACTATTATTACCGGTGGATCGGTCACACATAGGGTACAACCCTAACCACTATTCCTGACCGGTGGATCGGTCTGGTTCCTACTCGCATGGTGTTCCACTGCAAGTAATTAGTATCTTTTAAGAGCTTTAACGATACTGGTTTGTGTTTATTGAGCTCGAGTCACCCAACTATTATTACCGGTGGGCCGGTCACATATAGGACCTCATGTCCTAACCACTATTATAACCGGTGGATCGGTCGCACATAGGACTACGCGTCCTAACCACTATTCCTGACCGGTGGATCGGTCTGGACTCGGCTCAATAATCTTCCACTTTAAAAGATTAGTGTCTAAATATATTATTCATAAATATTTTCCATGCACACACATTTGCCCAGACATGCATGACTGACTCCATGCAAGCCCTAACTCCATGTAAACCACACCTGCATGTAACCCTAGCTCCCATGCAAAACTAACTCCACGTAAACTACACTTACATGCAAACCCTAGCTCCCATGCGAACCCTAACTCTACGTAGATCGTATTCCCATACTAACCCTAATTCACATGCAATCCCTAATTCACATACAAACCTCAACTCCACGTAGACATGCTTCCATGCAAACCATAATACCATACCATATCATGCAAAACCAATACCCATACCCTATCAAGAAAAACCATAACACCATACCCCTTTCATGTAAAACCCTAACACCATGCCATTTCATGCAAACTACTAACACCATACTATTTTATGCCAAACCCTAGCAGCATGCAACTCCATCATTATTTTACAATCACATCATGCATGTCTTGAAACCACATTATACAACAATAACAACATAAATGTACACATGATTCTCATGCCACCATTTGTCCACACCAACATACTTCAACCCCATAATCATGCTGTATTAATAACAATTATACAACATTCACACGAAATGCACTATAACTAACATCGCATGGCATGCATAGCATAAAATCACATAATACAAGTATGGCCTTAGCACCCCTTACCTAATACGTCACCTGTCTTGGAGCACACTCCTATACCACTTGAGGGCTTTGGTTGGGCTCACCTACTATGGGAAAAATACTAGGATTAGGTTTTCTCTTAAGAATGCTATTATTTCTAACTTATCCCAAGACCTTATTTTTTAAAAAAAAAAAATTATTATATTAGAATTGACTCTACAAAATATTAGTAGAATATTAATAATAAAACTCATGCAGTTCAAAATAAAAAGGTGATATAAGGGTTTCTACCATCCACCAAAATAATATTAGTAAAGATATAATAATAATAATAATAATAATAATAATAATAATAATAATAATAATAATAATAATAATAATAATAATAATAATAATAACAACTAAATATTATAAATAAAGATAATATCAAGAATAATAATAATAATAATAATAACAATAACATATAAGATTTAAAATTTAAAGTGGGGTTTCAACCCTACTTATAACTAATGACCTAATATTTATTAATATTAATAATAATATTAATAACATATATAATAATATTAAAATAATAAAGATAATGATAATATTATTATTAATGGTTATAAAAACAGTAGAAATAATAATACTCCAATAAATAAGTGCAAATGTTAATACAAAATTAGGGCCTAAGATTTTCCAGAATAAATAATAAAGCGTTAATAATAATTATTCTAATAATTATAATATTAATAATAAGAAGAAGAAGAAGAAGAATGATAATAATCCTATAATAATTCAATTAATAACTTAAAATTTGAAACTAACAATAAAACTATTTTATTACCACTCTCCACCCTGCAAGTACAATTCAACATAAATTTTACATCAAATAATAATAATATTAATAGCAAGGAAATAATTATTATATTCAAATAATTACTAATAAATAAAATAAAAGTAGAATAATTTACAATAAATAGTAAATAATGATTAGGAAGGTCTAGGGTTTCACCTTGATTCGACGGGAATGGGCGGCGCCGGCGGTGGTGCACGGCGGTGGCCGGAAAATGGGTCTAAGAGGGCAAAAGATGAAGAAACGAAGAGAAGGAGCAGGGGAGAACTTAAAATAAGGTTATGGTTCGATGGAGAAGGATTAGAGGGAGTTTTTTGGCGGTTCAGAGGGCAGTAGAAGTGGCGGAAACGGCGGCGGACGGCGGCTTAAGGGTTTCGGGGTGAAAATTCCGGCGAAACGAGCAGCCAACTTTGCATGGTTATTGAGGCTCGTGCAAGAAGAATCGAAGGTTGAAAATAGTTTGGTTAATTAGAGGACGGTGCAGGGAATAATTTGGAATGCGGAGGTGGCGTTGAAGTTGGCTAACGGCGGAGAAATACGCATCTGAAGTCGCGGTGATGACAGCCCTCGCCGAGGGTTACGGGTGAGAAAAAAAATTCCAAAACTCCTACAATCTAACTATTTATAGATGGTAGATGGGATAATGGGGTTTTGGAGGTCGGCAGGGAGGTATTAGGTACGGGAATTTGGGTAGCCGGTGGCAGTAATTGGGCGACCGACGTTTGGTTTGCTTCGGGGTTTCGCGAGGCTGGGGAGAAGAAACGGGCGAGAGTTAACGCACGACAATTACTCCAATTGATTCCTCGGGTTAAGGGGAATTCAAAGAGACAAGTAACGGCTGATTAAAGCCGCTGCAGCCGAAGACGCCATTGATGGGGTCGAAGGTTTCATCGCAGCGACGGGGGAAGGACGGAGGAAGAAGGAAGAAGAAAGAGGGTGGGCCGGTCGGCCGAGGAAGGAAAAGAAAAGGGAAGAACCGGGCGGTCAGGCGCGGATTCGAAGGCGTTTAAATGAAACGCCGAGTTTTAGTGCAAAAAGAAGACAAACGCGGCGTAGAGAGGGACGGTAAAGGACGCAGCAGAAACGTTTAAATGAAACGCCGCGTTTTTGTTGGATAGTAGTTAAAACGCAGCACTGGAAGGGCGCAGGAGGCGCTAGCCGCACGGGCTGGGCCGAAGGAAAGAAAGAAGAGAAGGACTGGGCCGCAGCTGGCCCAGTTCGAGGAGAAGAAGAAAAAGAAAAAGAAGAAGAAGAAAGAAAAAGAAAAGGAAAAAGAAAGAAAGAAAAAGAAAAAGGGAAAAAGGAAAGGAGAAAAAAAATAGATTAGGGCCAATTAAATTAATCTGAATATTTATAATATTTAAAAATAATAATATTTAAATAAAATAATATTTAAATCCCTTTTTAGGCTAAATTAGGATTTTTAAAAGGTTTTCCATAAATTCCATTTTAATTAGCAAAACACCCTAATTTTCTTCCATTAAATTATTTATAAAACTAATATTAATTTGGAACCATTTTCTCCTCCTTATTTTAATAAAATAATTTATTTAAATAAATTCCCAAATTAAAATCTTTAATTAGCTCACATACCCAAATTCCTCCTAATTAAAATACTTATAAATTTACTCTTGATTTGCCCTAATTAATTTCCTTTTATTTTAAATAAAGTAATATACTTAATTAACTTTTATAATAAAACCTCATTTAAATATAATATTTAAAATTAGAAATTTTTCGGGGCATTTCAATAATAAATAAAGGTCATTTATAGTCCGGATTAATTAATTAATTAATCTCTTATCGTTACTCATTTCACACCATGCTCTTTATCAAGTCCATGCGAGTACCAGAACCCCACTATTATAGCCGGTGGACCAAATACATACATGACATAAAGCTCTCAACCACTATTATTGTCGGTGGACCGAAAACATACAGGACACAAAGCTCCTGACCACTATTATTACCTGTGGACTGAAAACATACAGGACACAAAGCTCCTGACCACTATTATTGCCGGTGGACTGGTTTGGTCCCGACTCTGATGGTATTTCACTGTAAGTACTTAGTGTTTTCCCCATGTCTTAGCAAAATTATGTTCAGTTTGTTGAGTACGGAATCCCCCACTATTATAACCGATGGACCAGAAATATACAGGCATAATGCGCTTGACCACTATTATTTGCCGGTTGATCAGTCACATATAGGGCAATACGCCCTAACCACTATTATTCACCGGTGGACCAGTTTGGGCACCGCTCAACAATCTTCCACTTTAAATGATTAATGTCTTACAGTGTCTTATTCAGAAGCTTTACCCTAGATATGCATGACTAACTCCCTCTATGCTCATCCTCCAAAAAGGATCTGTCACCCTTCATAAGAACCATGCACCTCCTTACTTGGCCTAACATTCTCTCCTCCTTACCCTAAATCACACTAGAGCCCATTTTACATGTATGTGGGTCAAGGCCCACTACCTTACACTTCCCAGTCCACTCAGCACCTTACTCTAGGGTTTTATCTCGAAACCCTAATTTAGACCTATATGGTCCATCCTACTCCACTTCACATGACCCAAACTATTTTAACCCCACAGACTTCATAATTCTTAGATTCAACCCTCATCATGACGCCTTACTCCTCAAGTACACGTGTGGTCACAAAACCCTAGGTGACCACACCAAACCCTAACTGGCCACAACAAACCCTAGATTCCTCGTGTCCACATGTCACCCTTCCATTTGTCACATTCCACTTCTTATTTTTCCATGCCAATCATGCTCATCCTTACTTGATCATTTTCATCATTCTCTCGTACTCCACTCACCCTCATTTATTTCTCCTTGTTACCACCTCCTCAAATTAGGGTTTTTCCCTTAAACCCTAGCTCAATCTCCTATGTGCCCTTATACTATCCTACATACTATTTTTCACCCAAAGCCTCCAACACCAAAACAACTATTCCATTACCTTCCTCACACCCCAAGTCAACTTTTCGTATGTAAATTTTACTCCCATGCAGACTCTGACCTTCCCATGAAAACCTTCGAACTTTCTCAAGCAAAACCCTAAAACTTCCACGTGAAACTCTAGATTCACCCATGCAAACCCTAGATTCTTCCATACGTACTTAGATTCTCTCATGCAAACCCTAGATCCATTCATAAAAAAACTCTAGATCCTTCCATGCAAAATCCTAGATTCTTCCATAAGTACTTCCATGCAAAACCATATATTGTCCCATGCAAATCATAGATTCTCCCATGCAAGATTCTAGATTCCCACTCTTTTATTTTATTTAAAATCCCCTTTTTATTCATCCATTCATATACCATGGAACACTTAAGTCAATTCCACCTATATTAGCCAACTTGCATCCCTTCAGTCATCTCACTCTCCCATTTTTCTTTTTCATCATTCAATCCCACGATACCACATTAAACATCCTCACATGTATGCCTTAAAGGGGTTCAAAACATATTACATCACATTCCACAACATATACATAGTATCATATATCATACGAAAATAGATAAGCATACCTCAATTCCAAGCCACCCTACACATGCAATAGTTATAACCATAAGCATAAGGTACATGACACATCATGATACATGGCACAAAAGCATTTAAGGCACATAAACACACATAAGGCCTTAGCTACACCCTTACCTAAAATGACACCGGTCTGGGAGCACGCTCCTACGCCTCCTTAAGGCTTTAACTAGTCTCACCTATATGAGGGAAAAGTTAATGATTAGATTCCCTCCTATCAAAAATACTATTATTTCCTAATTTATTCTAAGATTAGGGTTTTGGATAAAATAATAATATAATAGTAATAACAATAGCTAATTACTAATTTTGTTAAAGGTAAAATTAATAATAGTCATATTGTAAAAGATGATAATATAAGATTTGAAGATTTTACCCTAATAATAATAATGATACTAAAAATAATAATACTAATAATAATATTAGTATCATTTGAAATAAATGGTGAAATAAGGGTTTTGACCCTTCACCAAAATAATACTAATAATAATACTACTACTACTACTACTACTACTACTACTACTACTACTACTAATAATAATAATAATAATAACAACAACAACAACAGCAACAATAGTAATACGCAATAATAATAACTATAATGATAATAATAATAATAATAATAATAATAATAATAGTATAAATCAAAGATAATATAAAGTAGGGTTTCGACCCTACTTTGAAATAATAATAATAATAATGATGATGATGATGATGATGATGATGATGATGATGATGATGATGATAATGATAATAATAATAATAATAATAATAATAGTAACACATAATAATTATAACAATAATAATAATAATAATATTCAAATTAAACATAGAATAGGGCCTCAGCCCTCAGTAGAAATAATAATAATAATAATAATAATAATAATAATAATAATAATAATAATAATAATAATAATATATTCAAATATAATGGACATATAATAAAATAAAATAAATAAAGCTTGTATAAATAGTGAAAAAGGGTTGAGAGGATTTAGGGTTCCACCTTGGGTTGGTGGTGACAGGCGGCACCAGTGATGGTGCAAGGCGGTGGCGGTAGTGGCTAGAAAAAGAGAGGAAAAGAGGAAAAGTCGAATGTTGGAAAAAGGAGAGGAAGAATGAGGATGGGAGTAAAGGCATTTATGGTTACCTAGATGGAGAGGAGTAGAATGAGGGTGGTGGCACACGACGGCGGTAGTGGTGGCCGAAAGTGGAAGAAGGAGAGAAAGAGAGGAGGAGAGGGAGGAAGAGAAAAAGAAGAGTAGGGGGAGGTAGAGGAAGGTTTGCAGGTGTTTTTGGGAGGTGTAAGGGATAGTGGTTGCGGCGGTAGTGGTGGTGGACGGTGGTGCGAAGGGTAGCAGGGGCAGAGAAGTGGTTGATCGAGAAGGAAACTTTGCACAACTGGGGTGGCTTGTGCAGGGCAAATCGAGGGATAAGGGTGGTATAGTTAGTTAGAGGGCGGTGTAGGGAGTGGTTCTAAGGGTGGATCAAACGATGGCGTTGGACGACGACGGCGGAAGAGGCGTCTGAAGTGGCGGTAGTGCACATGAGTGATTTGTTGGGTTACAGGAAAAGACTCAATCAAAGCTAGTTATGGGGGTATTTATAGAGCTGAAGGAGGGCTAAGGTCAGAGGGGAGAACGGGATAATCGGGGTAGGTCGGTTAGGGTTCACCGGTGGCGATGTTTGGCCAGTGAAATTCAAATTGTGGTATGGTGTTTGCATAGGAAAAGAGGGGTCGTGCGCGAGAAGAGAGGAAAGTGGGTTGGGTCAAAGTGCAGGTGCATCAACAGGGGAGTGAGAGGAGAAATTGGCCGGATCAACGACGTGATTGGCGGTGAAAAACTAGGGAGCTGGGGCGGAGTTGTAGGTCGACGGAGGGAAGGAGAAGAAGGAAGAAGAAGAAAGAGGGGGGCGTGCATGGACCGGGCAGCCGGGAAGAAAAAGAAAAGAAAAGAAGAGGAAGAACAGGACCTGTCAGCGGGAAAACAAATGAAACATAGCGTGTTGGGCTGCGCCGAAGGAGGAAGAAAAGAAAAGGAAGGTTTGGGCCGCAAGAAGGTAGGCCCAAGTCGGGGGAAAGGTAAGAAAAAGAAAATAATAAGAAAGAAAAAGAAAGAAAAAGGAAAGAAAAGGAAGAAAGAAAAAGGAAAAAGGAAAAAGGAAAAGGGGAAAAAGAAAGATAGGTGGGTTGGGTTAATTAAATTAATTTGGATATTTGGGATATTTAGAATTAATAATATTTAAATAAAATAATATCTAATTCCCTTTTTAGGCTAAATTAGGATTTTTGAAAGATTTTTCCTAAATTCCTTTTTAATTAGCAAAATACCCAAATTTTTCCTAATTAAAATATTTATTATTTTCCTCTTGATTAGCTCTAATTAATTCCTTTTTATTTTAATAAAAAAATTATTTAATTTATTTTTCTAATAAATCCTTATTTAACTAAAAATCTTAAAATTAGATTTTTTTTAGGGGATTTCATAGTTAATCTTTAGTGCCATTACAAGCAAATCAAATAATAAAACAAATTCTCCTTTTTTGTTACTTTTATTTCTTTGAAAATTTCAAGAGGTAACGGGAGCTAAAAACCAAACTAGAGATTCTCAACAACGTGAAATTCAATCCATAGGCTCATGTAAAATATCGCATCAATACTACAACAATCAACCTCAAACTTCCTTTTCCTAAAAGTTCATTTCACACCGATCTAGCAATGAAATCACATATCTAAGTCAGAGCTACACTATATAGCATTTTTTGTATAGTTCATATGGGGTGTAAGGGCAAGAAGAAATAATCGCATAGGTGTTTAAGTTACTTATACAATATCGAAAAGAAAACTTCTAATAAGAAATATTTTATTTATAGAATCCTAACCTCAACCATTAAATGTATAGTTGGAATTACTTATCAAAAATAAATAATTAATTATTTTATAAATTGTTAATATTATTTTTAAATAATTAATTATTTCAAATAAATATTTTTAATAAGAAATTATTAAAATATGTGAATGCTTGTTAGAGCATATGATCTATAGATAATTATTGTTATTATTAATATATTTTTAGCATGAGAATCAACAGCATGTATATGAAAAGTCCAAAAATACATAATGAATCCATATCCATTAATAGAATTGAAAATGAGCAACTCTCGGCTTAATTGAAAATGACAAGTGAAAAGTTAACTATTTTATACTTTTCACTATTTTATAGTTAATAGAAAGTTAGTGTAACATGCTAATATTATGACTTAAAATATTTCTCACCGGAATTATTTTAAAAAAATTATGTTATAATATTTTTGAAAATATTCTCTATTAATTGATATCTATATTTATATACTTTTAATTTTAAAAAATAATTTGTATATATATTCCACCATTATTGTATCAATCTTTTACCACCCTAGTTTTACGAAATATTTCACCACAACTATATATATATATATCATATATTTAAGTATCTTTCACCACTAATAAACTTATTCTTCACCATCACTAAACTGATTTTCCATTGGTGAGTTGATCTTTTATGATTATTCTATTTAAAAATGATATTTCACCACTAACCTACCAACATTTCACCACCAATGAACTAATTTTTCACCACCAAATTAATCCTTTACCACAATTACTATTATACTTAAGAATTGATCTTTCACAACTAATGTACTAATTTTTCATCACTAATATACTGATTTTTCACTAGCAAGTTGTCATTTTACAATTTTACCACTAATATATTAATCTTTTACTACTAATGTGCTAATTTTTCACCAACAAGTTGATTTTTTACCATTATTTTGCTTAAACTTATCTTTTACCACTAATGTACTTACTTTTCACTAGTGAGTTGCTATTTTCATATTTTTCTACTTAAATATGATATTACACCACCAATGTAATGATTTTTCACCAGCAAATTAATCTTTCATCATTAATATATTGATATTTCACCACTAGTATATCAAACCTTCACCACTAATGCATTGAATTCTCAGCAGCAAAATCAATCTTTTATAATTAATATACTATTTTTTAACCATTAATATACTAATTTTTCACCAATGAGTTGATTTTTACCATCACTATTCTTCTTAAAATTGATCTTTCACCACTAATATATTGATCTTTCACAACTAATGTGTTGATTTTTCACTAGCGAGTTTATATTTTCCTTTTCTTCTACTTAAAGATGATCTTTCATCACTAATATATCAGTCTTTCACCAACGAGATGTTTTTCTTACCATTTTTCTACTTAAAACTAATTTTTCACCATTAATGTAGAGATTTTTACCCATTTTTTTATTATAAAAAAGTATATTAATATGGATCTCTATTTTTAAAGCAAATTTTTAGAAATAATGGTATATTTTTTTAATAAATTAAAATTAATTAATTAGAAGATTGTAAAAATAATAATAATAATAATACTATAGCACCTCTTGTAATATGCTAGATTATACGATAGATTATATGGTATAAACTCCCCTATTCAAAGCTAACTTTTGAAAATTAATTATTATTATTATTATTATTTTTAGTTATAAAAACTACTTAGTTTACTTTAGGTGTCTAAATTAAGATTGTTGAGTCTCAAACCAAGGGTGGCACTCACATCTGTGCACCTTTTTTTTAATATATTTTTAAAGGCATCATTACACAATTTGATCTACTATAATATGCAATATCGAACTCAATAGGATGTCAGAATTGCCCTCTCAAGGAGTGATAGAAACCAAAAATATGATATGATGAATCATTATATATGTTCATCCACACAACCACTTAAGCATATATACATGTCAAAATGTATATGAGATAAGAGAAAAAGAAGATCCAAATAAATGCTTACTATTAATATAACTATGCATGACCATCTTATGTATGGTGTTGGCAAAAACAGAATACAACATGCCTAAATTAACTAAGTAGGCAACAAATAGAAGCAACACATTCGACATTTTTATGCATTCATTAAAGGAAAGAGGGAAACGCCTAGGGTGGCAGAGATATAGGCTTGGACTACTAGACAAACATGTACATACACTGAGAATACAAGATGTAGGTTCTTGTGTATATACTTAATGGATCCTCTGATCATTCTATCTTAGGATGAACCATAAAAAGGCGATAAAATCCAACATAATCAAATAGATGGTAAGAATATAAAAAGATACAGAAAGGTAGTAGATATATATCTAATCATGATATATAATATAAGAACCCATGTAATTAGGAGAAATATTAAACTTGCAACAATGATTTCAATGGAATCCTCTAAAAAATATGAGGCCTAAACCTATATCAATAATAAAGCTACCAAGCATTATTTTAAGTGAAGTTGTAATACCTAGAATATTTGCTTAAACTAATCCCGCATCATTATCCCTAATTTGACTCTAATCTCAAGAAATCTTATTGTTAGCATTAACCAAATTTCTTAATCCCAAAACTTTAACTGAAAACCAAAATCCTGATTCGGATAAATCAAAATTCGTAAACCAAAACCGAAAACCGCTAAAATTTCCACTAATCTAAATTATTTGGCTAATCCCAAAATTCCTAATCTAATTCTAATTCCCTAAACCTTCCCTCTTTTTCCTTTTCTATCTCCTTTTCTTTTCTCCCTTTCTTTCCTTTTCCTCCTTTTCCTTTTCTTTTTCTTTTCTCTTCTCCTCCTGCGCCATTTTCCTTGTGGCGTGAGAAGCTTTGCTTCTTCTGCACATGCACCACCCATTTGCCTCCCTCATTGAAATGCCCCAAAAATCATAATTTCTATTATCTATTATTAAATAAGGTTTTTATGTTGGAGGTTAATCAAAATAATTTACTTTTATTAAAATAAGAGGAAGTTAATTAGGGTAAATCAAGAAGGAATTTATAAGTGTTTTAAATAGGAGGAATTGTGGTATTTTAAGCTAATTAAGATTTTATTTTAGAAATTAATTAAATAAATTAATTTATTTAAATTAAGAAGTATAAAATAGTTTCAAATTAATATAAAATTTATAAATAATTTAATTGGAGAAAATTAGAGTGTGTTGTTAATTTAAAATGGAATTTAAGAAAATTCTTTCAAAAATCCCTAAATTAACCTAAAAAGAGAATTTAGTTATTAAAATTAATATTTATATTTTATTAAAAATCCCAAACTACCCAAATTATACTAATTAAGCCAACCATTAATTTCCCTTCTTTGTCCTTTTTCTTTCTCTCCTTTTTCCCTCTTTTTCCTTTTCTCTCCTTTCCTTCTCTTCTTTTTCTATTCTCTCCCCCCGACTGGGCTGGCCTGCTAGGCCCAGCACCCCCTCGCGGCCCGTCCCTCTCCCGCGTCCCTCCTTCCCCTTTTCTCCCGGCCGGTTCGGCCCTCCTCCTTCTCCTTTCTTTTCTTTTTCCATGGACCGCCGGTCCGCCTCACCTGCAAGTCGTCTTCAACCTTTCGACGCCTGCAGCCGAAATTTCTGCCGGATATCTTAGCTTCAACGGCACGCCACTCTCATCGGACATTTCGCCCCTTTCATCCCCGTTGACTCCCCTGCAGATGTGACCAATCAATTCAGTCATTCCCGCACGCAATCCTCTTCTTCTTACCCCCCGATGGGTCTCGGTCTGCAACAGCAGACCTGCGCCGGCCAGCCTCGCCGGACACGCAAACACCTAACCCCTACTCCCCCTCGAGCCTTGTCGTTTCCCATCCCAATTTCCCTATAAATAGCCCTAACCATTTCCTTAATCGGGTTCGAACTTTGGAACCCAGAAAACCAGAGCCGCACACCGCCCCACCTTTAGCCGCCCTTTCCTCCGCCTTCGGCCACCGTTGCCGCCTGCCCGCGCCACCAACATCCTTCCTGCACCTCCCTCTACACAACCAGACTACTAGCTCCCCCTGCCTTGCCTCGCACGAGTCGCCTTAGCCGCGCGAAGTTGCCTTCCCGAAACAGCCTTTCGACCCCTGGCGCCACCTTCGTGCCGCCGGCGCCGCCTCCACCGCCACCTACAGCTCCGCCACTACCCCCCAAATCAACCAGCGGTTCCTGCTCTACCACCCTACACCTCCACTTCCCCCCTACTTCCCTCTTCCCTAGCCTCCATCTCCACTTTCCTCCTTTTCTCCCTTCCTCCACCGCCGCCGCCACCACCTCAGCCAGGTTGCCCCAAATTTCTTGGACAGTTGAACCTTAGACCTGGAATAATAGAAGGGGTTAATAAATTTTAATATTATTATTAACTATTATTGTTAATGTTATTATAATTATCATTAACCTAATTATTATTAATACTATCACTATAATTACTATTAATACTACCATTATTATTATTATTATTATTATTATTATTATTATTAACAGGCCCTAACATTCCCCCTAAGAACTTCTAATTAATGGTATTAAGCAATACAAGACCCTATTAAGTTATTATTATTGTTAATATTGCTAGTATTACTATTATTATCCTTATTATTATTGTCACTACTATTATCGTTACTATTATGATTACTATTATTATTATCATTATTATTATTATTATTATTATTATTATTATTATTATTATTATTATTATTATTACATGTGTTACTTTAACTATGACTAACATCCTTAGTACATCTAATATTACTATTGTTATTATTATTATTATTGTCACTATTATTACTATTATTATTATTATTCTTATTATTATTATTACTATTGGTGTTATTATTATTATTAATATTATTATTATGAGCATTACTATCATTATTACTACTATTGTCATTATTATTATTATTATTCCCATGTTTATTACTCTAACTAGGACCGATGTTGTTATTATCCTTGTTATTATTATTATTATGGCAGTGTTCTTACTATTATTAGTATGATTAACATTATTATTATTCTCATTACTATTATCATGGTTATGAGGTTGTTGCTAGTATTATGATTATTATCATTATTATTATTATTATTATCAACGTTACTATTATTATTATTATTATTATTATTATTATTATTATTATTATTATTATTATTATTATTATTATTATTATTATTACCTTGTTATTATTTTGTTGTCGTTGTTGTATTTAATGCGTTTATTATTTTATCGATTATTACCTTCGTTATTATCCTTAACATTATAATTTAATATTACTACCTTAGTATTCTTGTTATGATTAGTATTGCTACAACTATTGTATTATTATTAATATCGTGATTATTATTATTGTTATTGTTATTATTGTTATTATTGTTACTATCATTATCGCTATCATTACTATTATTATTACTATGGTTAATACTAGTGTCATTATGTTATCTTTCTAACTAATATTATCATTGCTATTATTTCTATTATTATTATTTTTAGTATTCTACTATTATTTGTATTATTATTATTGTTATTATTATTATTATTATTATTATTATTATTATTTTCATTACTATTACTACTTCTACTATTATTATTATTATTATTATCATTATTATTGATATTATCATCATTATTATCATTATAACCATCATTATTCTTATTATGAGTACTATTATTATTAGTAGTATTCTTATTATTGTTAGTATTATTAGTAATTATTATTAATAATATTGAAACCCTCACCTTAATACTCTGGATTTTGCTAAAACCTACTTTAATTAGTGATAATTCGTTTAAACTATCGTGAGAATAGTAATAGCCCTACCCTTTATTTATAAACCCCTATTATTAATATTAGCCTTAGTATTAGGCCATGATAGGGGTAAGATAGGAAAATTATGGTAATTCCGGTAGAGGGAGATTAACCCTTAGCATTTTCCTCTTATAGATGAACCGAATCAAAGCCCCCAGGAGGCGTAGGAGCGTGCTCCAAGCCCGACGCCGATTAAGGTAAGGACGTAACTAAGGCCACCTGTGTGTATTGCATGTTTTACTTGTCTTGGATGCCTTGTGCGGTTGTATGCTATAATCTGTATGTTATCTGTGTTATTATGTAGCACAACATGGAACCGAGGTATGTTCTCGTGCTCTTGTCTGTATGTGCTAATATGGTATGATACAAATATGATGTGATGTGATGCGACCCATACAACTCATGCTAGGTTATTTGATGAGGTGTTGTGGAGTGGGGACTGGAAGGAGAAAAATAAGAAATTAAGATAACTAAGGGGAAGTAAGTTGGTTGATGTAGGTAAGGACGACCTAGGTAATCTGTAATCTGTGAAATGATGAGAAAAAGGGGAATTAAACAAATGGAAGAGTGGGAGAAAATAAGGTTGCATGGGAGAACTAGGGTTTTCATGGGAATGATAGAGTTGGCATGGTGGAAATGATAGGGTTTGCATGGGGAGGTTAAGGTGCGCATGGGGGCGAACCTTACGTGTGGAAAGTTACTTTGGGACGTGGGGAAGGTAATGGAAGGTCTGTTTGGGAGTCTGGAGGCTCGAGGTGAAAAATAGTACGTAGGGTCATATAAGGGTACCTAGGGTTTGGGAAGGAAACCCTAATTTGAGAAGGTGGAAAAAGAAAAATGAAATAATAAGAATAAATGAGGAGGAGTGAGGTATGAGGGAGAGTTGAGTCTGAGGGTCATGATTTGGGTTTCTGATTTGAGAAATGTGTTAAGTATGATAATTACAAAGGGTGTTTAGTGGCCTAATATAAGCACAGGAGATAGCTCGGTAACCTAAACCGAGTAGGGATATAGCTAAGGCTGAATGTGTGACATGTGTCCTACGTGACGTGGATGTTCTATATGATTTATGTGTCGTGGTCTTAAATGCCATTATCTTAACTATTTCATGTGTGGCGTGGCTTGGAATCGAGTCGTGTGCATGTGCCCTCATTAGTATGTGATAGTACGACTATGTCATCAGTTCTGATGTGATGTGTTGAGGCCCTCTAGCCATGCATGTCAAAGATGAATTACCCTCGAATAATATACGTTAAGACACTAATCATTTAAAGAGGAATATGTTGAGCCGAACCCAGACCGGTCCACCGGCTATAATAGTGGCAGGGTATCTTACCCTCGCGACCGTTCCACCGGCTATAATAGTGGCAGGGCATGTGTCCTCGCAACCGTTCCACCGGCTATAATAGTGGGGGATTTCGTGCTCAACAAATCAAACGTAAAAGTGATAAGACATGGAAAGATACTAATATTTACAGTGGAATACCTTGTGAGTCGGGGCCAGACCGGTCCACCGGCAAATAATAGTGGCAGGGTATATTACCCTCGCGACCATTCCACCGGCTATAATAGTGGCAGGGCATGGCCCTCGTGACCGTTCCACCGGCTATAATAGTGGGGCTCCCGCACTCACATGGATTAATAAAGACTATGATGTGAATCGATTATAATTATCAGAGATATAATGAGAAAGTTATCTGATTCGTAACCAGCATTGTTCATCTGTGTTATTGTTTATTATTCACATGCTATATCAGCTTGTTCATGTATTTCTGTGTATGTGGGCCTTAGTGCGTCTGTTACCTTACTCAGTACGTAGCGTACTGATCACCCGTTTCATGGGTGCTGCTTATTCCCACGAGTAGAAGACCTATCTGAGTTTTGCAGGTAGGGGACGATTTCTGTGACACTTTCAGGGCTGAGAGTTGAGTCTGGATCTAACTTAGGGGCCGAGAGTGACGTGGCCGGAGAGCATCCCCCGTCTTGTTTCTCTGTATCATCGTGCTTTGTTTTATTTCGTTATTTGGTGTCCTCTAACATTTGGTATTTTAAACTATACATCGGATTGTAACTTTTGACTTTTGCACTCTGATTCCTTCGAACTTATGCTTTACTAATGACTCGTTTTTGGTGTTATTCTTATTTAGCCTTAGCACTTAGTATCGGGTCGGTAGGAGTAAAATCGATCTGGTACTAAGTGTGGCGGTAATGCCCCCGAATTTACAGTTTTATCTGTTTGCTTCCGCTAAACCTCTTTAAATTAAATGAAATTTTTCAGTAGTAAATTGGGGGTGTTACACTCATCCCTGCCAGCCCTACCACTCCCTTGTGTTGCCTCATCCTCCTACTCCTCCTTCTTCTTCTCTTCTCCCTGCTAGCTGCCCTATTTTTTTCGCAGCCATCACCCTGCCAGCCTACCACCTTCTTCTTCCTTCTTCTTTCTTCTTCTCCCTGCATTCTCCTCCCTTACACGTTTTCTTCTCCATCATTACCCCCCGTTCCTCTGCCTGACTCACATCCATCCCAACCATCACCATCCCCCTATCCTTTTCTTTCTTCTTTCTTCTTCTTCTCGACAGAACCATTTTCACCGTCGACACCCCTGCCCTTTTCTCCTCCTTAGCACGCCACCTACTAGTATAAATACCCCAGACCCTCCATTTTATTATCATCCATCAACTCCCCGACCTTCTTCTATTCTTCCTTCTCCTTTCCCCTTCTTCTTCCTCCTTCTTCCCTATTTTCAGCATCCACACCACCCAATCCACCACCAAGCACCACCCAACCCACCATTAGCCACCTTTGGCCGGTGGACCGACCACCAAGGTTGCCCCAACCTTCCCCTTGCAGTGGCCGACCATCGCCGTCGACCCCCGCCTCTTTTCCCTTCTCTTTCCCTTCGTTTGTTGCAGATTTTTTGAGTGCATGGCTTGTGCACGACCGTGCAAATACTCAGATACCCTGCTGCACAGCAGTGCAACCCTTGCACCGTTTGGCCGTGCATCTTTTTTCTCTCGGCCAATGCTACACAGCCGTACAATTCTTGCACCACCTAGACGTGTGTATTTCCTTCCTTCAAACTATCGTGCATTGTTCCTGAATGGCAGTATAATTCTTGCACTGCCTGGCCATACGTCTTCTCTTCCTTCAAACATGTTGTACAATTTCTGTACCGCCGTGGAATTTTGCATCGCCTGGCAGTGCAACTTCCCATTTTAGCCGTGCAACCTTATTTTTACCCCAAATCTTGTCCAAGCACCACCAAAATTTAACCATAACTCAATCACACATATTTCTACACTTCCATACAAGTCAAGTTTCCATTCGACTTTAGTAAATTCCATTTTTACCCTTCTCTACCATAATCTCCCTCTTAAATTTTTAACCCCCAATCCTAATCATATTTTATCTTGTTTTATAGGTGATTTTTTTGGTGATCTCATAGGAAGTATAGGATTTACGTGCATAGAGTCCGGTGTCCTTGTCGGTAAGGATACATGTCATAGCTAGGGATTTATGTGATACTTGTCTCTTTGTATATGCTTTTATTTTGAGTATGTTATATTGAATAATTTAATTATGTCAATGCTATGATGTGATGTTCTTGGAAGTAATGAAATTATGTAAGTACATGTTTGTGTATAATATTGGTTACAAAATATCTATGGGAAACTAAGGATATGTACTTCAGATAATAAGTGGAAATGTATATGCTTTGGGTTTTATAAGGCTTTGGGAGAATAAAATTGTCTTGATTACCTTGAGGGTATTATGGTCATTTGAGGATAAATAAGTGGTAACACTTATGTGTTTAATTGTATGTTTTGAGTTTGGCATGATAATATACAGTTAACTCTGAATAAGATAATAATCATGTAAAGTGAAAGATCACTTGAGTTGGGTCGAGGTGTTTATATGGCTCCTTTCCACTAGATAATAATAGTGGCTCGGGTGTGTTGTCCCATAGAGGTTCTCTAGTTTGTTCCATTGAATTAAGAATAGTGGAGTCACATACTCAATGTGAATGAAAATACAATTAAGAGTTGAAGTATAAATGGAAATATACTAATCATTTAAAGTCAAAGACTACGTGAGTCAGGACTGAGGTATTGAGTCCGTTCCACCGAATAATAATAATGGCTCAGGTGTGTTGTCCCCGAGAGGTGCTTCTGACCATTCCACCGGTTTAATAAATAGTGGCTCGGGAGTATTTTTACTCTAAGAGGTGTTGGCTCCATTCCACCAAATAATAATAGTGGCTCAGGTGTCTTGTCCCCGAGAAGTATTTCAGACCGTTCCACCGATTTAAGAATAGTGGGGTCGCTAAACTCAACGTAAATAAAATATTAGAATATGAAATATCTAATGAAAGACTTAGAATCAGTAGTTATTTGGCTTTCTTCTATCTGCGCATGTATGAATTGCTTATAAGAATTCTTATATTATGTGTAACCTTGCTTGACTGTACCATTACCTTACTCAGTACGTGGCGTACTGATCATCCGTTTCATGGGTATTGCTCAATAGTCAATCCAACGAGTAGACGATCCAGATGTTTATGTGTAGGTAGGACTAGGTCGATGATTTCGTAGCTTTTGATGCGATATATGTGTAGGAGTGATTCATTCATATTAGGGTTGGGCGTTGAGTCATGTTATCCGGATGATAGTTTTTACCTGAATACCTTTTTGGACTCTTAGTTTCATGGGATCCCTTTTTGTTATATTTTGATATTATAATCGGAGTTAATCTTCAAATACTTATTTGATATATAAAAAGTTATATCATCTGTTTCTAATCATATTTTAAATTTTCTAATCGTTTTGCCTTGTGATTGACATAAGGATGGTGGGGTAAGCCAGACTTATGTCAATTACGGCGATAACACCCAAATATTTGATTATACACTTCTGCTTAAAACAAAAAAATTTTGTAGTAAATTTGGAGGTGTTACAGAAGTAAAAAACCAAACATTTTAGCAAAAAGAGGGGCCAAATATTGGAATAGGGAATAGTAGATGACAAACCATAAGAAGTAGAGAAGATATCAAGGGACCCATGAAGGATTTTTGGGTGAGAAGATATCACTAGTTACACCATTTTAAAAAAAAAATTTGAGGAAAACATGATGATGTGGTATAGTTGTAAATAAATCCATTTTTTATTTAGTTTAAAAAATTAAAATGAAATATCTTTAATTTTACTCATTGAAAAAATAAAATAATGATATTGAAATGATGTTAAGATTTTTCTCTATAAATAGACACATATATTAGTATACTTTCAATATAAATTTTACAACATAACATCAATATAAATATTAGTACATAACATTAGTAAAAAATCGGTGCAATAAATAATGGTGGAATATCAATGATAACAATTGTGAAACATCAATAGTAATAATAATTAATTCTGAAATATAAGTAGTAATAACAATTAATGGTGAAATATAAAAACAATTATGATGAAATATGAAGGTAAAAATGATAACATATGACAAATTAGTTTTCTCAGAAAACATCAAAACTATTATTGGTGAAACATGAAATCAACTATGGTAAAATATTACATCAAATATTGGTGGAGTATAACAACTATGGTGAAACATGATGATAACTATATTAAAATATCACAAATAACATTGATAAAATATGAATAAATATATATTAACAGTCTATAATACATCAACAATGATGATGATAAATATCAGTAATAATAATGGTGAAAGATTAGTCAATGGTGAAATAAATTCCACGGTAAAATGTGATAACAACAATGGAAATGGTGTGAAATATAACTATGATTATAGTGAATTATATAATAATATTTTATATAATGTATATTTAAGTTAGAAGTGCACCAATATGTGTCTCAAATTGTAGAAAAAATTATAAAAAATATGATGATATATTTTTAATTTTTAATAACTATTATTCACGATAAATTGATCTATATATAATAATAATAATAAAACATTATACGGCTTTTACAATGTAGCTGGTGACAATAATTTAAAATGTTGAACTAGTTTTGATATAAGAGTACATTATTCTTTCACAAGCTTCAAATGAAAAAAATGAGATTTCTTATACTGTTAATGCAGGTCTTTCAACAACTATTAAAATTTGCAGCTTGCAACATTGCATTTGTGTGTCTTAGAAACAAACGCACACATAAAAACCACAACAAAAAAAACAAGACAGAACTAGCCTACGACTCAAAAGATATACTGGGAGAATGTGTTAACATTTAAGCAATAATATATATTATTATCCTAAAGGCATAAAGAAACACTAAATGCTGAAAAGTGACATGAATTCGTTTGATAACTAGATGCCACCCTAATGAATCTTTCTATAGTAATAACTTCAAGACATGGCACTGGGTGTGTGCACAAATTATGTCAATCTAAAATTTCGTATTGGATTATACCGTTAAAACAAGGTATGGGTTGGACTATTTTTAAAAAATATAGTTTGCGTAACACCTCAGTTTTTACTATTGAAAATTTTCATTTTAAGTATAAGCGTATAATCAAATAGCTGGGTGTTACCACCGTAATTGACATATGTCTAGATTACCAATCACAAGGAAAAACAAATAAGAATGTAAAACATGATAAATAGAAATTGAAATAACTTTCATAAACAATTGATAAAAGTTTAGAGATTTACTCCGAGTACAATAATCCAAAATACAAAAGAGATATCATGGATCAAAGAATCCAAAAAAGGTATCCGGTCAGGACAAACATTCGGATAATATGACTCTACGTCCATAACCCTAATATAAAGGTTGCAAGCTTGTCCAAAGGGAAAGCCTCGACCTACACAAAGACATCTAGGTCATCTACTCGTGGGAATGAGCAGCACCCATGAAGCGGATGATCAGTACGCTACATACTGAGTAAGGTAACAATATAGTTGAAGCAGAATTACACATAATACATGAGTTCACATCAAAAGGTGAGCATATGTAGGATGATATAAACAGTGCCAGGTAAATACTGATTCCAATTCTCACTATATAAATATATCATATTCTAATCTTTTATTTATGTTGAGTTTAGGTCCCCTACTATTCTTAAACCGGTGGAACGGTTTGAAACACCTCTTAGGGACAAAAAACCTGAGCCACTATTATTATCCGGTGGAATGGACTTAACACATCTCAAAGCATAAATGCTCATGAGCCACTGTTCTGAAACCAGTGGAACGGTCTGAAGCACCTCTTTGAGACAACACACCTGGGCCACTATTATTATCCAGTGGATCAAACTCAACACCTTAGTCCTGACTCATGTAGTCTTTCACTTTAAATGATTAGTATCTTTTCCATTAATACTTTATCTCTTAATTGTAGATTTATTCACGTTGAGTATGAGCCATCACTATTCTTAATCCGATGGAACGGACTGATGTACCTCTCAGGAATAAGAAACTTGAGCCATTATTTTTATCCGGTGGAACGGATCCATATAAACACCTCATTCTAACTCACGTGATCTTTTACTTTAAATGATTAGTGTTTCATTAGAGATGATTGTGTATTCAAGATTATCATGCGGGACACATATAAGTATACAAGTCATATAATTGAATAACATAATTATGATCACATAATTATACTCAAATGACCATATAACACTTAGGTAATTAAAATAATCATATACTCCCAAGGCTTGATAAATCTCAATACCAATACATATAAATCTCTAATATCCATTTAGAACATAAATTCTCAATTACTTGCATGAATTCTATATCCAACATTACCAAAAGCATACTTCCAAAATCTCATTTCTCAAGATATAATATCATAGAATAACATTAATCATATAACATGTCCAATATAATAGCACATACACATACACATAAAATCCTAGGTACAACATGTATCATTATCGTTACCAATAAAGACATTGAGCTCTATGCACATAAATCCTATACCTCATCCTCTGAGATCGTCAGAAAATCACCCACAAAAAATAAGATAATGCACGATTTGGCTTGAAGATTATAACTGAGGGAAAAGTTAAGGTAAAGGAGGGTAAAAATAAAAATAACTGAAGTCAAAGGGAAGCTTGAGTTGCTTGGAAGTGTGGTGGTGGTATGGTGAAATTTTGGTGGTGTTTGGGTAAGGTTTGGGTGTGAAAAAGAGGGTGCACGATTGAAAAGATGGGGCTACATGGGTGTGCGGCAGATGGTACACTTCCAAGCTGAGAGTTGGGAACTTGCACAGACAGGCTGTGCGAAGAGCACAACAGTGCTCGAGCAATGGATTACACAAGTAAAAACAAATAGGTATGCACGGGAATTCGGAGGTAGTGCGCTAATTATGCAAGTGTGCACGAGCAAACTGTGTCGGTCTGCACAACAGTGCAATAATTAAAAATAGAGGTGCATGACCATGTGAGAGATTATACGAGAGTCGTGTGCCTCACAAAAATGCAATGGATGTGAGGAAAAAAGAGGAGAAAATGGTGACGGTCGATGACGAGGGTTGGCAACAGTAAGGGGGAGTGATGGGGTGGTCTTGGTGGTTATTCCACCAAGTTTTGGGTGGTGCTTGTTGGCTATGGTGGTGATGGAGGTGGCATGCTACAGAAAATAAGGCAGCAATAAGAAGAAGAAGAAGAAGAAGAAGAAGAAGAAGAAGAGGAGGACGAGGAGGAGGACGAGGAGGAGGAGGAGGAGCTCAGTCATAGGTTTTTGATAGAATTTGGGCAACAAATGAGACAAACAAATGAGGGAGAAAGAGAGAGATAGAGAATTACATATATATATATGTATGCATGGAGACGTGTGAACGGATGGTGCAAAGGTGATGGTAGTAGCAGCAACAGGGACACAAGGGGTGGTAAAGGCACGAGAGAGTGGAGAAAAATTCAATGGAGAGGATGGTTGAGAGTGAGGATGGAGTATTGGGTGAAAAATGGTAGGGGATATGAAGCATGACAATGATGATGGCGGTAGGGGATGGTGATGGTTGTAGCTGCATAAGGAAGTGATGATTGTGATGATCATGGCAGTAGCAAGGGGGTGAGGGTGATGGTTGTGTGTTGCAAGTGATAAGAAAATAAGTGAAGTATTACGATGGGAAGGAGGCAGGAGGAAAGAGAAAGGAAAAAGGAGAAAGAAAGGAAAAAAAGGAAAGGTTTAAGATTAATATTAAATTAATTTTTTATTAGATAAAATAGGTAGGATTTGGGATATAAATTTACTGAAATTAAGATCGGGTTATGAAATATAATTTATTCGGGTTAAAGATTTAGATCAGGTTAAAATTTTGTATTAAGAAATTTAGATCAAGCTAAAATAATTTTTTTGATATTAGAATCGGATTAAGGTGTTAATGATAAAAGATTAAGTTTAGCAAAATTTTGGGGTATTATAGTTTGGGTTACTGGTCTTATCTATTAAAAAAATAGTCATACCAATCGGGATGGGTTTGACCCAAATTTTTTGGTCTGGCCCAATTTAAACCAATTTTTCAAAAAAAAAATTTAGTAAAATAAGTCAAAAGGGGTTAGTTTTAAAACCGGGTCAAAACATGGCTAAACACATGATCGGTCCAGGGCTGACTTAGTTTTTACATTTTAGGTATGAGTGTAGACCACTTTGAAACATGTATAGGTTATGGGTCATAGTTTAGTAAAAAAAACAAATCTCTGTGTCACTTTGAGTTGGGCTTGATACACACCCCTACTGGGCAGTGAGCGACCAACACATTATTCAAAACTTCAAAATCATTGCCGGTTAATCTTAACGGATATCCATTTCATATATTTTTCTCCTAAATAGTAACTTGAGAACATGAAAGAACTCATACATTAGAGCAAATATTATCTATGCCTAATTCTTAATTGGAATCCAGACATTTGGGATCACGATCCGACTTTGCTCTTATTTGGTGATTGTAGTTGTTGGTGGTAATAGCAAACGATGAAGCTTTTTTAGCTACTAGCTAGTAGGCGATGTTGTTTCCAAATCTCACATAAAATAATTTAATTGACATTTTCAAATGCTCAACCATTATGAAACTTGTATTCAACACATTTAAGTAAATTCAATTAGGTTTTGACTTTTTACCCTACATTTTTCCTTACTTAAAGAGAGGTTTGATTTTGGTTTTCCTTATTTAAAGATAGGAGATCCATTGAGTTCACCTTAAGGATGAATCGACACATCTAATTAGCTTCAAGGTCAAGTCGAAATTTGCTTTAGAGTAGCGAATATGTTCATGGCATAACAAAGGATTGGTAAGTATTATTTTCTTCTTGTTTTTTTTTTATATATTATTGTTGCGTATACTATTTTAAACCAAAAATCTTAAGCAAATTAATAGTATACATAGTATTTTTGGTTCGTTTAATGTGTTTGGTTGATGAAATTTTTTGTTTTAATTGGTAATTTGTTCAATAATTTGTTGTCCTCAAAATTTATGATGTTTGGTTTATTCTTGTAGTTGAGTAGTATAGTGAAAATTCTATTGTTTTCCAATTCTGTCCATTTCTAAATTTATGGGTTTGGATTGTGAATTTACTCTAACTTTGTTGTTGTCGATTAAATTCAATTCAATGTCCTAAAGACCAACTTTCATAACTATTGAACATTTTAAAATGTCAAAAACTTGTTGAATACACTTTAATGCCCCGAATACCAACTTTCATAATGGTCAACCTTTTGAAGATGCTAATTAAATTATCTTATGTGCGACTTGGAAACAACAACATGGACAATCATTTTCCATTCTTAGTTATTACAACCTTTTCAATATCAAACACTAGTTTTGGCCCAACCATATTAGGTAAGATATCCGAAACTAAGGTCCTGCATAGGGACGAAACATAAAACACATATCTTAAAGCAATTTATTTGTAGCAATGATTGTTAGAAATATTTTTCCTTAGCTAAGAACTTCTATAGTTTCTTAGTTATCCACTATAACATCTCTGGTTTGACATCAGCCTTAGCCATTAAGAGAAAGATACCAAGGCCTCTTTGCCAAATCTGTGTTTTGCAAGGTCGTTATATCATAGTGTTCCATGAAATATAATATCATTCTCTTATGGCTTCAAAAACATGGTTAGATATAATTTGTTTCTCTACATTTATCAAAGATAAATCAAGTAGATCTTCTCACAAAGGATATAACTAGGAGAATCGTCATTGGGGGATCGAGCTTAAGCTTTTGAGTTGAAAAAAGTATGGTGGATACCACTCATGGTCAAACCAAGCCATATAATTTCTTTTTTTGCTCTACATTCTTATCTCTATAGCGTGTGGTAGTGCATTGTGGATAAGTTAAGCTTTAAGATCTTAAAGAGTTTGTAACCTTATTTTTGAGTGGTATTAGTGAGAACAACTTGGTGAACTCACCACTTGATGTTTATGAGTTTGATCATACATATGCTCGTAATGGATCTAAATCCCTTTATAGTGGTTCTAGTGAGACACACATGATAGATTCACCTAAGTAAGTGTGAAGGTAAACTGCCTTTTATGAAAAAGTAAGGCTGTCTTTTAGAGCACTCATGAGTACACCAAGGTGTCTACATGGCCATTAATAGCATTTATTTTATTATAGCGAAAATTATAGCTTTTTGTGTAAGACATGTAACCTCAATCGAAGTCTAGGTAGTTTAAAATTCTTTCCCTACTTAGACATGTTTGTTGCCTCACTTCAAAACGTAACAATTCAAATATTATGATATTGATACTTAAGTGTCATTCCTTCTTTGCCTGAATCTTTTGTGTTTTTTCTTCCATTTTGCCATTGGTGGAGGATTGCTTTTGTCAATGGAAAACGACATAGCTTTTAGTTGTTGCTGCTTCAAAGTCCCATATAGGATAACTTAATTGGTGTTTTCAAATGGTCAACCGTTATGAAAGTTGATATTCAGGACACTAAATTTCATTCAATTAGTTTTTGATATTTTCAAACATTCTACCGTTATGAAAGTTAGTTGTCAAGAAAATTAAGTGAATTTAATTAGTGTTTATTTTTTACCCTACAACTTTCCTTATTTAAAGATAGCTTTGGTTTTGGTTTGACACACACATAAAAAAAATTACCTATACCTCGATCATCTATTTTTCTTTTCTCCTCACAAAACTCTCTATTTTACATAAAAATCATGGGCATTGATGTAAGTTCCAAAATCTTCAATATTAAGTATACGAGATCGTAGATCTGTTGTCAACTACCCACAACGGGGTCAATTACAAGTCAACCAATGTTAACAAAGTCTCATTATTAGTACTCAAACAAATTAATTAAGTGAAGCATGCCACAAGTGTTTAAAGATGACACTAAAACTTTCATAATAAGCATATATTAAAACCTTGAAATAACCTTTTTAACCTCAAAATACTACTTAGGGTCCAATTTAGAAAAAAAATATCAGATATATTTGAGTTTAAAATAGCGAAGTAAAGTCGTATGTCATTCATTTTATAAAGAACACTATTCATGGTCAATGATTAAATTCCAAGTCAATGGTTAAGGTCATGTCCAACAATCAAGGTCATATTATGACTCTAAAGGCCAAATTTAGCACCAAAATCCACTTTGACACTTATTTGAGCAAATCAGACATAATAGATCATTAAGTCATGATTAATCATTTATTAATACTAAAGCCATGATTATTAATTTTATCACCCTAATTATGGTAATTATAGGCGAATTAATGAAAGAGTAATTTAAATATTCATGGAGAATGTGAAAAACATTCAACATTTCCCCCTATACTTATTCAAACTTTCATCAATCATAACTTAAATTATACTAACCCAAATTTTAAAAAATAGTATACATAAAATTGCATCTAAAAATACCAATAAAAAAATGGAATCATAAAAAAAACAACAATAACAAAAAAAATTGCCTAAAGGCCAAGCCTTATGCAAATATGGCACATTTTGATTGTTTTGTGCACTTGTGTGATTTTAGCCATAATTGTATACATATGTAAAGACATCAAGAATCGTGAAATTAATAGTAAACTAGACATCTTAAGAGTTAATTTGGCTACTCATATGCATCATATATCTTTACCTATTCATATAGTTTTCCTACGAGATTTCCAATAAAATTTAGTAGCCTCAAAAACCACCATTTTCATGTTTCCCCAAACTTAATCTCAATACCAACATTAAAATCATCAATACATGATTATTTTCAAGCTTCTAAAATTTCAACTACGTACTTCATACACATACACCCGTAAGAAATCATGGATGTAAGCATTTAATTTCTCACAACTCACACATTACCATAACCATACAAAAACATGACACATATAAAACTTAATATGATAATTAATTGTGTCTTTACAAAGTTTAGGAGGTTTACCAATAAGGAAAAGAATATTAAGGACCAATCATAACTTAATTAATGATATTCTTGAATACCATAAATCAAGATAAGATATTAGAGAAATCAAACCCTTAAAAGCATAACAAAGGAGAAAGAATTAGAGAGGAGAATATAACAATTCTTATCTTGAGGCATGGAAGGTTGATCATGCTTCGTCAACAAAGGAAAATGGCAATTGAAACCATAAAATGGGGAGGGAATAATATGATTATGGTAGCATAGGTTTTTCTTGGAGGAAAGCTATGAAAACTCACATATGATAACTTATCAACTAAGGGAAGAAATAAGGGGGTGAACTTGGTTTGTGATGATTACCTTCATTACTAATATGGGAGACATGAGGGGTAAGGTGTCATGGACTACCAATGGAGAAGGATAACCCACGAGCTAGGGGGATGGACAGTGAACGGAGATGCATATTGGGTAGGATAGGGGGAATGAATGAGTATCAATCATCTTCCACATGCATAAGCCATGTTGAGAGGAGAGTAAAGTTTGGCTGTCTTAGGCTTAGTTTTTAGGGTTAGGATTATATCTGAGATGGATTAGAATGGCTTGAATTGAATATCAATAGATAATGATAAGATTCAAGTACAAAAGTTAAGTTTCGATGGCTTGTTTCATTTGAAAAATGATAAATTATCTAAAATAATAATAATAAAGGTAAAATATTTTTAATTAAATTCTAACTCAATACACTTTTATATAATAATCATCGAAGTTTTGTAAATTTTAAATGATTGAAAAATGTCGTTTCAAGGTGTAAAGGGCAATAAAAATTATCTGAAATGAAAATAACATTTTTTTTTGTCAAAACCTCCGTTTATCATTCTAAAAATGGCTTGAGAACTTGGAAAAATCCAAGAAACCCAAATACATAAACAATCGAATAAAACGTTCTTAAAATACAAGTAAGGTTTTACTTTTCTTAAAAATATGTAATAAATATGTAAATAACATAGTTTTCTTATTTTCATAATATTAATTATATTTTTGAAAAGTGGGTTATTATGTATTAATTATTTTGTAGTTAAGTTTTGTTTATTCAATAATCTTTTAAGTTATATGTTTGTTCCACATCGCTTATAAATAGAGAGTAAGAGTGTTTTCTTAGAATAAATAAATGTGTATTCTATAGTACATTGAATACTAAGAGTTAGAAGGAGTTTCCATAGTCCATAAAAAGGTCATCTCTCCTCACCTTTTGGTATCAAGTTTTAAGTTTAGTATTTTTGTTAATGTAGGTTTATTTCTTTATTCTTATTTCTAGAGTGCTTGAAATTTCAATTTCTTTACTTATTAAGACACTTGCTAGAGGGATCCTAACCTTGTCCCACCTTCATTCTGCATCAAAAGAAAGGATAGTGCTGAAAATATATATTTGTTAAAGTATTATTTTATTTCGACCAATATAATTCACTTTCTTTTATACTATATCAAACTATTCCTATCTTTTATACCATAAAGTGTGCATCAAAACTATGAAGATAAATATATATATAATAAAAATAGAAACACAAAAATGGAGAGGTGATGTTTAAAAAAAAACTCTAAGTAGTTGAGTGCACTTACTATATGGTTAAGGTCCTGTTTTCTTCCACCTTATTTTCATATAAAATAAGATAAGATTAGATTAGAGTAGATTTGATAAGATAATAGTAATTTTTTATAATCATAATAATAATAATAATAGTATTATTTATAGTAACTATATATGTAATAAACTAATTATTAATATTATTAATAAATAAATAAATAATATTATCAGTATTTGTGTTATATTATTTATAATAATCATAATCATAATAATATTAATATTAGTAAAAATAAAATAATATAAATATGACTATTTTTTATATTATCATTAACATTAACATTTTAATTATTGATATTCTTAGTGTTATTATATTTAATATGGTTGTAATATTATAAGAATAATGATCCTAATTATAATAATAATTTATTTTAAGTTTAATTATTATAAAATCAAATCTTATCCTCACCAATTAGATTAGAAAAATCAAACTATGAAAACAGGGTCTAAGAGGATAGTTTAAGGTAGGATATTGATATGCTAAAATGCTACTAGGATGATGGGATGCAAAATGCTGAGCCAGAAGCTACGATTATATAATAGAAATTAGAAAGCATCCTAGCAGTCGGGTCATTATAATCTAAACTCATATGTAGGGAGATGCGAGGATACCGTATGGAAACTTAGGGCTGTTATTTGTAACCATATATGCAAGGATGATTGTGGTAGCAGGTACATACAATTATCAGACACGCGTATTGGAAGTAAGAGAAAGTTAAAGACATGGCGGATAGGGCAAGTGTAATGCTAGCTATGACCCATTCATGCTATCCTCTATGAGTGAACTTTGACTGCCTACTAGCTATTCACTTGCTACGAAGGTTGTTAAAATTGAGATTCTATCTAGAATCAATAAGGGACATCATAATCGAATCATATAATAGGATTGCAGATTGTAAGATCCTATAAATATCACAAAAATATAACCTAGATATACTTGTATACAGCAAAATCCTATAATTGAAGTTGAAAAACACTAAAGATCTCATTTTTAAACTCATATTTGATCACTAATTAAATTGTAGCAACACAAATTATTGATTATATGCATACACAAAATATTTTAATATAGATTAATCATACGACAAAGCTAACAATACCACAAAATAAAATAAAAATGATAATTATAAACTAAATAGAAATTAGTAAAAAAAATCTCACTAATTTAATATATTTGGTTTACTCTACATTTAGAGTTTGGACTTTTTGTAAGTATTTTTCTTTCCAACAATTGATTTTGCTATTGTCTCATTTGTGCATTCTTTGCATTAATTGGTACTTAATATATAGTATGTACAAAATAATAGGGTTAAGGCCTAAAGTTAGGGAAGAAACATTGTGAGAATAAGACAGAAAATAGATTTTAAGGTAAATAGAATCATAAGAATCTACCTAGGATCGTAAGATTCTACCAATCATACATAGGATTATAAGATTCTACCATGATTATACTATTTTAAGATTCTACCTAGGATTATAAATTATTTAATGACTTTTGGATTATAGAATCTTAAGATATGGATTGTCAATCTATTCATGACGATCGTGTTGACGATCATGATCAACACGATCACGTAACCTAAAATATGATATCAATTCAACTAAAACCCTAAAAAAGGCTAATAAATGGTATGATCCCTACAATATAACAATATAATCATCAACAATTCAACCATAGAAATTTCCCCGTTTCAACATGGTGTTTAACATTCCAAATACCACCCTTAATCCAATTATTACGGGGAAACAAGGAAATGAGGTGCGTAACTAATTCAATTTACAAATAAAGGTGAATTTAACTCGTGAAATATGTAATCCCCCAAAATTTTAGAAAACCTATAATTTAATAAATATCTTTTATTTAAAATAAATTAGCTTTTAAAATTATTTAGTTTAATTATTTTATGGATTTTCGAGTATATAAATTTGGATAGGATTATTTAATAAATTAAAAATAAATATTTTATTATTTTTATTTAAATAATTTCCCAAAATAATATTTTACTAAAATTATCCTTTTGAACCAATATATTAAATTATATTGAATCAAATTAAATAATTTATCAAAAATATTACATTTTATTATTTTCTAAATTAAATTCAATTATTTTTCCTAATTTCCCATTTTCCTTTTTTTCCCTTTTTCTTTTCCTTCTCCTTTTTCTTCTTTCTTTTCTTTTCCTTTTTTTTTTCCATCGGGCTACCGCACCAGGCTAGCCTCTCCCTTGCGCCTGGGCCGTTGGCCCATCTCCCCTCTCCCTCTCTTTCCCCTCCTCTCTCCCGCGCACCTCAACCCAGCCCAGACCCCTCTTCTTCTTTTTTTTCTTTCTTCACTTCACCTTGGGCCGGCCCAACTCTTCTTTTTTTCTTTTCCCTGCGCCGATCTGGTCTGCTCTCCCTTCTTTCTTTCTTCTTCGGCCTCTATGCCCAACCAGCTACATGTCTCGACGCCATGCCCAACCACCGAGACGCCTACAACTCCTCGCTGCCACCACCTGCCACTACTGCAGCCCTCTCACCAGTCATTTTCTTCCCAATCTTAGACCTAGCCAGCCCTACAAACCACCCCCCATGCCCTGTTTTTTTTCCTCCTCGTCTCCCCTCCCTGCCACCCTACATGCTGCCACCGACCAGCCAGCTTCCCTCCTATCCTCCCTCTCCTTTTTCTTCACTTCTCCAGCCTCTCCCTGCCCCATTTCTTCGAGCCTTTCCCCTTCCCCGACCTCCCTCTTCTCCCTTTCTTCCCCTTCCTTTTTCTTCCCTGTTTTGGCTACACCACCGCCCTATGCCACTTAAACTGCCGTACCAAGCCCCTTCACCACCCACTGCCACCCTATACCTCAGCCCTGCGCGACCACAAGACCACCCTAAGCCATCCCGCAGCCCTTTCTTCCTCCCCATTTATTTTTCTCCTCATTTTCCCCCTCTCGGCAGTCTCCCTGTAACACCACCGATCGCCGCCTTCCTGCCACCTATGCCGCCACCCAAACCACTAATCCACACCCTGCAACCTCCTCTACCACCCCCACACCTTCTTTTCCCAAAACCAGCCCCTGCACCCCTCCATTTTCCCCCTCTCTTTTCCTTCCTTCTCAGCCACGCCCAGCTCGACAGCCATCTTCGCCGCCTCCGTTGTCCTTGGCCGCCGTGAACCCATCCCCGATACCACCTACACCCCCTCTTCACTCCTGCACCCTTCCCTTTCCTCCAAACCTCCCCCATCTATCTTCTTTCCTAGCCTAAAGACCTCAACCCGAAAATGACCATCCCTCACCTCTACCCCCTACCTTCGACCCATTTTGCCCATCCCAACCGGCATGTGGCTCACGCTGCTCATGCAGCGTGAGTTCCACATTATTTTGGGAGTTTTTATGTTTAATTATTGATGCATATTAATAGTTAAATAAAGTGTGTTATTAATTAAGTTTTTTTAATAAATTTTTATCCTTTTTAAATTCCTACTTCTAATATAATAATTATTGACATTCTTTTTAGGTGTTGATTTTGCTATTTAAATCTTGAATGTTTAACCAGAATACCGGTAAGATTCGATTTTTGTGGAAATTAAGGTAATCGTTAAACCCCACTTAAACGCATGGATAAACGTATGTTAGCACATTAGGATTTTTAATATGTTATTATGCTTGATATTTGTGGTTTAATATAATATATATATTTGCTTGAATTTATTGATAAACAAGAAAGAAAGTAAGTAAGTATGTTAGTTTGCATGCCATGAGTGGAAATGTTGCTTAAGAGAAGAGTTTGATTATTAATGAAAGTGTTAAGTACTTATCCATGTCATTTTATGTTATTGTGACCATTTATACATGAATAATATTATTGTGAGCCCTAGGGGCATTTTAGTAATATTTATTGTGCAAGAATGTTGCCTAATATGTGTGGGTGCTAATAAGTATTATATTAAAATATAATAGTTGGTGGAGTTGGATATTGTCAAGGGAGTATTAATATTACTATTCCATGTAGTAATGTTAATCTAATAAAAGTGATGTAATAAGGGGACAAGATGGTAATTTTGAGAGAAGAGGGTAAAATGATAATTTTCTAAGTAAAAGGGTAAAATAGTAATTTTATAAGTAAATGACAAAATGGTAATTTTATAAGTAAAAGGCAATATGGTAATTTTGGAGGTAAATGGAAATATGGTAATTTTATAAGTAAATGGAAATATGTTACTTTTATAAGTAAGGGGTATTATGGTAATTTTGGGATAAAATGGTAATATGGTAATTTTGAAAAAAAAGGGCAAAATGGTAATTTTGTAAGAAAGGGGTAAGATGGTAATTTTGGATGTAAAAGGGTATTATGGTAAATTTGAATGTAAGGGGGTAAATGGTAATTTTTACAAATAAGAGGATATTATAGTAATTTTGGTAGTAAAGGGGTAAAATGATAAATTGCAAGTAAAAGGGTAAATTAATAATTATAATTATGGAGAAGTGTAAACTGGTAATTATAATTATGGAGAATGGTAAATTAATAATTATAAATATGGAAAAGGGTAATATAATAATTATAAATATGGAGAAGGGTAAATTCATAATTATAAATATGGAGAAGGGTAAATTAATAATTATAATTATGGAGAAGGGTAAATTAATAATTATAAATATGAAGAAGGGTAAATTGGTAATTATAATTATGGAGAATGGTAAATAGGTATTTATAATAATGGAGAAGGGTAAAATGGTAATTATAATAATTAAGAAGGGTAAAATGGTAATTATGACAATGGAAAAGGATAATTTGGTAATTTAACCAACTAAAGGGTAAACCGGTAATTATGATAATGACGAAGGATAATTTGGTCATTAAATTATGATTATAGAAGGGCAATTGGATAATTATGTTAGTAGAAAAGGGTAAATTAGTAATTTAACCAACTAAAGGGGCAAATCGATAATTATAATAATGATGAAGGGCAATTTGACAATTTAACCAACTAAAGGGTAAATTGGTAATTATTTAACCAACTAAAGGGGAACATTGGTAATCATGATAATGAAGAAGGGTAATTTGGTAATTTATCCAACTTAAGGGCAATTTAGTAATTATAACAAAGGAGAAGGGCAATTTGGTAATCTAACCAACCAAAATGGGAAATATGTTAAGGGAAACAATTATGAAGGGTGAATGGTGAATGGTGAACTAAAAAGCATAGGAGATGACTTGGTAACCCAAACTGAGTGGGGATGTGGCTAAGAACAACAATGTGTGTGTTATATGCCTCATGTGCCATGTGTTATACCGTATTGTGTACTTTATGCTTAATGATTAATCATTTGTAGTACAACTTCGAGTGATGTATACTTGTGTGACTTCCTTACGGCATGTGGACGATGATTATATATGTTGTGCGTACGATACTATCTGATGTGACCCTCTAGGACATGCATGCTAAGGTGTTTAATAATATGATATGGGGTGAAAGGATAAAAAGGAATAAATGGGAAGTGAGTTGACTAAGGGGACACGATATTGACCTTAATATCTCATGATCCATGGGGGGAAAACAGAAGGAGATTATGATCGAAACGAATGAGTGATGCAACTCTTGCATGGGAGGTTTCTAGGGTTTGCATAGGACAATCCTTACGTAAGAAAGGTGTTAGGGTTTGAGCGGCCAACTAAAGTTTTTACGGTCACATGTATGATTGGTGAGTAGAGTGATTGGATTTGGGTTGAAACTAAATGAGATAAGGTGTTGGACAATAAAAGAAAGGTTGGGCCACATAGGGTCGATTAGGGTTTCAAGGGAAAACCTAAGAGAGCGGTAGTGAGAGAATTTGAATGTCGTAAGGTGATGGGCCTCGATCCACACCCTTACGAGTTGGGTTTTCGTTATGGGTAGATGTAAGGGGGAATGGATGTTGGGGTGTGATATGAGGCGTAAAGGTCTCAAGATATGGGACGGGCCCTCTCGGGAGGATAGAAGTAGAGGTCGGTGGCATGCATGTCAAGGGTGAAATACTTTTGAATAAGATATTAATAAGACACTAATCACTTAAAGTGGAATATTATTGAGCTGGGCCCAGACCGATCCACCGGCATAATAGTGGTTAGGTGTCGGGGTGCCCTAGAGACCGATCCACCGGCATATAATAGTGGTTAGGTGTGTGTTGCCCTATAAGTGACCGATCCACCGGCTATAATAGTGGGGGATCCCGAGCTCAATAAACCGAACATAATAACAATAAGATAAGGGGAAGACACAAAGTAATTACAGTGGAACACCATGAGAGTCAGGGCCAGACCAATCCACCGGCATAATAGTGGTCAGGAGCGTTTTGCCCTGGAGACCAATCCACTGGCATATAATAGTGGTTAGGTGCGTTATGCCCTATAAGTAACCGATCCACCGGCTATAATAGTGGGGTTTCCGCACTCACATGGATATAAAATATGAGAGTTGATTGAATAATGATGGACTAATGGCTTAAGGCCCGAATGTATTGATTTTGCACTATGACATAGCTTAAGGCCCGAAAATATCGATTGTTCATAACGACCTATTGATATCTGATGAATGTTAATTATGTGAATGTTATATATACACATCTTGTTATATATGTATGTAGTTTTGTGTCATGTGTTACATTGCGGGCCTGCTTTTAAGTGTGTTTTAAAGGGTTACTCAGTATCATAGTACTGAAGGGTTCCCTTCGTGGGGCCCTTACCTATTCAATGGGTAGTGCCCTTTGCAAGTCCAATTTTACGTGCTACTCAAGTGGGCAACAGGAAAGAGCGTAAGGATTATCCGGCTTTTAGGGTTTCATCCTTCCTCTTCTATTGTCTAGTTTAAATGAAATCCTTGTTCTTGTAACCACCACTAGTGGATTCCATTCTTGTAAATGCTTACTTGCGCTACTCTGATTTTAAATATGATTTGAATTTATAGCAATTGATATTTCATTCTTTAACCTTAGCACTTGGTATTAGAACTGTATGAGTGAACCGGTCTGGTACTAAGTGTGACGGTAATATCCCCGAAATTCACAGTTTGTTGTTTTGCTTCCACTAATCTTTTAATAAAACGAAATTTTTTAGTAGTGAATTTTGGAGGTGTTACAAAATATAATCCCATAATCCAAGAAAATAGAAAAATACAAGAAGTTCTTATCATACAACGAGCCAGCACCAACGTACTAGAAATTGTGATCAATCTTCCAGTCCTAGCACCAGAGGTTCATACTATTACCTTCAATCCCCCAAAAAGCAAAACAGAAAAGGGAGAAATATGATATGGCAAATCAGTATGTTCATTGATGCAACCACCTAAGTATACATACATACCAAAGGGTATATAAAATGGGAGAAATAGAAAACCAAATAGACGCTTCCTATAAATCTAACCATGCACTATCATCTTATGTTAAGCAGAAGCAAAATATGTGCCTAGATTAATTAAGCAGGCACCAAATAGAAGCAACACAGTCAACAGTTTGAAGCATTCATGAAGGGAAACGCGGGGGCGGCTGGACTGGCTAGACAAACAAGTCACACTAAGAATACATGATGTATTCTCTCGTATATACTTAATGGATCCTCCGATCATTCTATCGTAGCTGATGTACCATGTGGCGACGATAAAATCTAACAGGAACAAACAGATGGTAAAAATAGAAAAAGATATAGGCAGGTAGCAGATAGATGGTAATTTTCATCAACTAGAACAATCCGCCATGATTATATGCAATATTGCAACAGAAGCACGACTACACTTGACTCAGACGAAATTATATCATAGCTGATAGTTGGCACAACAAACGGATGAAACATGGACGAGAAAACACCTGTTCACATTAAGGCATCCTCTTTAATTGTAAGATGAACCAACTATGTATAATACAATAACCCGTGTAATTAGGAGAAGTATTAAACATGCAACAACGATTTCAATTAAATCCTCCCAAGAATATGAGAGGCCTAAGCCTATATATGTCAATCAATATTAAAGCAATCGAGCATTGTTTTATGTGGAGACAAGGACCATAGCATTTTAGCAAAAAAAGAGGGGCCGAAATGTTGGAACAACGAGCATACCAGAAAGAAGTAGAGAAGATATTAAGGGACTGATAGATGGAATTTATAGACTATTTTCCTGTGTAAAAATGTCATTTATTCCTCATTAATTTTATAAGATTTAATCTTTTCTCGAGTTTTTCTCTTTTGAATAGATTTTGCAGGAAAAGATAAAATTAAATAAATTCAAAGGAGAAATCAACGAAAATAAAAAATCAAGCAAAGAACACATCAAGAAACATTGAAGCAAGGGGAGAAAATTTGGAAATGAAGCAAATACACCAAGAGAAGTTGTGCTGAAATTTTAAGGGAAGAAGAGTGAAAGAGCCAAGAACACGGTACCCATGTGTTTCCTAAACACGGGCCATGTTAAAATCTCAGTTCTTATATTCAGAATCCAGAATTTGGCAGAGAAATCGGAGAAAAACATGGAGGTCCCATGTTTTCTAAACACGAAGGTCCCGTGTTTCCTAAACATGGACCATGTTTTTCTTAAATTTTATAACCGCTCACGCGGCCTGTTTTCTGATATATTCTCTATCAATTTGGGGTTCGAAAATCAGTTTTTAGGATTCAAAACAATTGAATGTGCTCTCGTTCTCTATTCCCTCTAGAAAATACATATACTTCACAATTCCAACTTCCTTTATCTTTCTTGTATTCTAGTGAACTATTGACAGTCTGCAATTCAAGTGATAAGTCTTTCTCTATTCCTTTCTCAATTGCAAGCTCTACATTTTGATTGAATGCAAGTAAAGTTTCTGCAATTGTGTTTTTATTTCTCTTGCTTTTAGTGTGTTGTTACTATTATTAGATGTTGTTTATATTAATTATAAGTTATTGCATGTAATAATGTGATCTACAATTATGCAGATATTAGAGTAAATAAAACAAGATAGTATGACTTGAGGATGGAATTATGTTTCGAATATAACAACGCAATTTGAAGGTTTGATTCTATATGAAATTTAATTGAATTAATGGGTGGAATTGAATAATTTCGTATCATAGATTAAGAATATAAACTAATTAGATTGATCACCTATTTAGTTTAGAACTTAATCTCCGCTAAGACAACATAATTAACCCGTAATTGTTAATTAACGTGTCTAGAGTAGCAAAAAGGTTAATTGTTAATCTTATCCATTAATTCGTACAATGCATAATCCGAGATTATGTGGTTATGGTTGTAATTGATTGCTTTCCATTCGTAATGCTGCCATTAATTGAATCTAGTGTTCGTAACCTAGGTTATTAAATGGTTAGGTGATAAATTGAGAACTTATTCAATTTATTAGAATTGAGAGAAAGCAAAGAGATGAATTATTATGAGTTTCTAAAGGTCAACATTAAATTATTTAGAATCATCCTTTTTCCATAAGTATTTGATACCTTAATTCCATAATCAATTTATTCCTATCCTCATTCATCAATTAGAGAACAAAGTTGACTATAGTATAGAATTAACAATAAAATTAATCAAATTGTGTAACCAGGGTTTTAACATCAATTACAAAATTATTGATTAAACACCATTCCTTGTGGGTTCAACTCCTTCTTACCATTTACTACATAATTGGGAATTAGGATTTATGTATTAAATTTGTGTGTATACGACAGCGCATCAATCACTCCTTCTTTCAACAATTTTAACCACCTTCTGTTTGACACAAATGTGTCTCCTCTTTCAATTATACATACCATTCTTAGTGATTCTAATGCCCGCCTATGAATAACAATGAAATGAAACCCCAACACTAGGTTCCCTCCATAATGGTACCTTTGCCGATAAGTCTCTAAATTATTTAGCTTCCATGGTAGAACATGAAATACATGTTTGTTTTTAGGACTTCCATGATATAGCACATCTATCTAATGTGAAAATCTAGCTACTAATAGATCTAATTTCATCATTATAACTATAACACCCCCATTTTCACAATTAAATTTTTTTTGTTGTATAGGAAACAGATTCGTGAAATCTAAAATGAAAATGGGGATGAAACTATTGTGTTCGATATAAAGGAGATACAATCAATACCTAGTTTACGTTGGGTGCAATGCTAAAGTATCCTTATACCTTAAGGAATCATGTATGATTGACACTTAACCCAGGACTTGTATGAGACCGACTAATGAAGAATCAAAGTGTGATAAAACTCTATAAAAATTAAGGGATGATTATAAGATCAAAAGAAGTTTTCTCTGAGGAGAGTTAAATTATTACAATGCTAATAAGAATAAAAGAGTATAAAAACATTAAAATAATAAAAGTTATAAAACATAGAGACACAAGTTAGCTTAAATCTAAGCGAGCTCACACTTCATCAAGCATGTCTCCACCAAAGCTTCAGAACCTTACATATACAATTCATCATCTACCCATTTAAATTGGGCATTAACCATGAAATAAACACGCCATTACTCGTGTAACAGTAAGATTAAAATAATGCACAAATGTATGGATAGCCAAATCGCAACATAGGTAAAGATTAAGATTGTATGTCATTTAAAAAAATAACTACTCATGGTCAACAGTCAAACTCAACGATCAAATTCACAGTTAATGTTAATGATGAAGGTCATGTTCAATGGTCCAACTTTGATTTATACTATTCAAATATTCAACATTTTATCCTTTTATAGCTAATATTTTATTTTAGGTCTAATCATGATTAATTCTTAACTAATCTCATATAAACATGATTATTTTTTACTAACCCTAATTCTAGTGATTATAGGGTGATTAGTGAAGAGCACTTTAAATATAGTGAAAAACATGAAGAACATTTATGGAGCATATTCAAACTTTAATCAATTATAACTTAAGTTATATTAATCTAATTGATATCATATTTTGATTGTTGTTTTTTTAAAGGGTAGCTTCAAAGTGCTTCAATGGTGGAAGATGGTATAGGAATTCATAGGAAGAAGAGAGATTAAGGTGATGGCTGGTTGGTTAGAGAATGAACTCACTTTAGAGATACCTAGCAACAAAAGAGCTAAGGGGGATTAATTTGATCATGCAATGATTGTTGCTAATAATGATATGGGGCATTTGGGGGTAGGTGGCATTGGGAGCCAATGAGAAATAAGTATCACCCAATAGTGTAAGGGGGATGAATGGAAAGGGGAGATGAATTTGTGGGTTAAAAGAGAGGATTAAGTCAATGGATGAAGAAGAGGTTAAGGGGAGATGAATGTAATAATGAGTAAATATAATTATGAGGGTGTACATGGAATTAGGCCATGTTGTGGGTGCGTGTGGAGGTGGCAGCGTTCTAGGCTTAAAATAGAGGGATATTATTGGTTATTGAGAATTACGGAGGGTTTAGATTAAATCTTAGAAGATAAAGATAATATCTAAGTATAGAAGTTAAGTTTTGGTGCCTTATTTTACCTAAAAAATGAATATTTATCTAAATAAATAAATATAAGGGAAAATTATTTTTAATTCATTTTTAAATTTATAACACTAAAATTCAATCAAGTAAGGCATGTAAATGAGATTGAGTGAAAGAAACCAAGCATGGACAAGGAAGTGTGTGCGTGTAAGAATAAGTTGACTGCAACTGAACCACGATAGAAGATAGAGGTGAAGACTTGTGTGAGATGAAGGGTGGTTAGGTAGAAAGTTTACTTTTGATGAATTTTGGTGAATTAAATAGGTAAAATTGTAACACCTTGACCCCACACTGGTCGTGATTAATTACTTGGAGTAATTCTGGAATTGATAATTGGTCTCATATATTAACACAAGTCCTTTCGACCCTACCTTTTGTCAACTCTCACGCATCCTGAAAAACTTTTTAAAAATTCACCCATCCTTATACTAATCAAAGTCAAATACGCTTAACTATGGAGTTATTTAAGGATATCATTCCCAAATAGAAAATATACATTATTAATATAAGTAATCATATTAATCCTTTAAAGCCTCCATCATCTAACACTAATTTTGGATATTACATACACCCCTAATCAAAGATTGCAACATACTTGTTGCACTTAAACCACTAGTTGTCTCACTACGACTCATCCCACGAATTGTCCCTGTAGGTGGATAACAAGTTCATCCAAGTTCAGTTCATGGATACAATTTTTCTCTAATTCCATATGTAATACCCTAGCTCCGACTGACTTAGATTGCATTCGGAATTGACGAATGAGTCTGTAGATCAACATGAGTCCTTTCAAGCATATTTTTTCCTCAATCACACACTTTCTTAGAAACTTTCTAGGAGGTCACCCACCTTAGATACCTTCCTTTGGGGTAATATGTCCTTGGATAAATCTATAGTTAAGTGTGCTTAGCTTAGAGTAGTCTAATGATAGGTAACATCTATGGAAGTTTCTTAGGAAGCATTTAAGTGAGGACAAAACACACTAAAAAAGACTTATGTTGATATGTGGGGTGAACTATCAATCCTGAAATTGCTCTATGTAACTACCAGAGGCTAGTGTGGGGTTGAGGTGTTACAAAAGGTTCTACAAGTTAAGAAAATAATCATACAACTCCTAAAAATAATTATCCATAAGGACACATCAAGATTAGAAGATTTAGAAATATCTAGATAAAATTTGAAAATTAGAACAAAATTGCGAAACAAAAATATAGATGAATTAGTCAACTGGTCTCATCAAAGACCCCAAAAAAACGGATACAACCAGTTGATTAGTAACACACGAACCATTCGACTGGTGACACTACCAAGTACCAACCAAAAATCAGAGAAAAAGCTAAGGCAACCTATCTAACCCACAATCAAGAAGAGATAAAAGGGAGTGTGTAGTTTATAAAATTAGGGTTCTAAAATATGGGGTACTACACTTATATTCTCCTACTCTTGAATTAGCTAATTAGGAGTTTGTCGAATGTGAGACCTTGTTATATGATACATTTAAGTAATGTATTTCTTACTCTTCTTGACATATGATCATTTAGAGGGTATCAATATTTAAGGGTTAGGTCACCTAAGTAGTTTAGGTGCCCTTTGGCATCATGTGTCCAATGTGTGGTAGATATTGAAGTCCTTATACAAGACCCTTGGCATTGATGTCCATTGTGGGTGGAGTTGGATGATCCTTTCTTCTTTTAGTTCCCTATAACTTATATTTTCACTTGATGGGACTGGATGTCTTAGTGGTTCCCTTGATTTATTTTTCTGTTAGTGGTGAGACGGGATGACCTATGTTACTTAGTAAGTTGCCATAATAATTTCATGATGGAGAATTAGTGCAATCGCTCAAATATCTTAAATGGATCTATGTAAATGAAATGATGGAAACTAGTAAACGGAGCCTCGTAATTACTCCTATAATATCATGATGTTGTATGTCCATTTGCTTAGATGTGATGTATGTTGCAAGCATGAATCTATATGTGCCATGAACATTCTTGTGGCATGAATCCTACCATGTAATAGTGCAGCCTTATTCTTAATCAATACTTTATCGTACTAATATTACTTGTCTTATGGTGATCCTAGGTCTTATTTAGGTAAGCAGATGATGTTGATGTTGATGTGTAGGACTATGATGATCAAATTTTTGGCGATGTTAACTAATAGTTTCTATGTGTGATTTGGCTTGAGAGTTTGACTATCCGGTGTCGAATTGTTTTACCCATGCTTAGGTTTCCTTTTAGTCTCTTGTATTTAAATTCTAAAACTCTTTTGTATCCCTATCCCCTTATTCTTGTTTGTATAACATTATTATCCTTATTAAATTTTGTTTACTTTAGTAGATGTATATCTTTTGAGTGTTTTTACTATTATTAATTTTAGCCTTGTATCTAACATATGACAAACGTTGAGATCTATCTCATGTTAGGTGTGCCGATGACACCCCAACTTGTCTTTCGCTTCCATAAAATCATATCTTAATGAGAGTGAAAATCAGGAGTGTTACAAATCTTTCATCGGTTATTTAATGTGTATGATAATCTTTTACCACTATGTACAATGATATTTCATCATTATTATACTAAAATTTACTACTAAGCTTTAACATTATTCTCACGGTCTTTCACCATTATTGTACAATCTTTCACTATTGTTATATTTATCCTTTACAATTGTTATACATATTCTTCACCGTTATTTTACTAAAAATTACTTCTAAATTTTCAATAACATTCTCATGATCTTTCACCATTATTGTGCAAAATTCTCATCATTATTTTTTTAATTAACATTCACCTTTGTCGTCCTTATATTTTACTATCAATCTACTAAAAAGTTAATCTTTTACCATTGTGTTATATATATTACTTTTATTCTACTAAAATCTCACCATTGCTTTTACTCAAAATTTATTTCATAATTTTTTATTATTATTATTATATTGTTATTTTACCATAAATTTTTTTCAAATTTATATTAACATAGATATTTATTTATAAAAAAAACTTATATACATCATAATATACTTTTTTATTTTTAATAATTCTAATTAAAGATAAATTATTTTAAAACCTAAATTAAAAAAATTAATGCATCAATCGACTATATATTACTCATTGTACAACCACTGACATGATTAATTTACACTCACCGTGCCATCTTTTCTTACGATAAAAAATTAATGAAAGTGAATTTATAGTTTCAATGTGTATAATATAACATTTGTAGTTTTAATTATATCTAGAATTCATCCCGCAACTTTCTCGTACTGCTAATCTAATTAAGCTAAAAAGCAAATTCTCACTGTCCCTTTAGAGGAGAGTTATACCGCCCAACTTTATTTCATAATTCTAACCCAATTGTGGTTCCTTTATTGAAATTTCAACTCTTTTTTTTTACAGTAATTTAGATTTAAATCGCATTGCTTTCGATGCATATCTCAGGTGTGAAAAAATAAACAAATTTATTAAGACAAAATAACTACAGTAATCCATATAGCCACACATTCTTCCCAATGACTCACTGGTTAGAAGTTAACTCCTCGTAGTCACTCGCCGCCATAAATACATAGCTGAAATATATAACACAATTTATCTTCGTAATGTTGGTCCAAAATAAAATTAGTAACAACACCTAAAACAAGCGTATCATCTTTTTAAATAAATCTAACCCAATAACAATCTCAAAAAAGTACATTCGATCATAGTATTAGATATCCAAAAATTTTAATATCTAAAAGATCAGATATAAAAATAAATATATATTCAATCTGATTGAAAAAACCTGAATTTGTACACCCTACAACACAACTAAAAAAATGAAAGAAAGCAATCTTCGTGTGGAAATTATAACCATAACAAGTCCAAGTCTATCCATCATTATCGGCTGCCACCCTTTTTCTCTCCACATAATTTACCACAAATTTCTATCCCAAGCTTCAAACCAAGAAGCAAGCAAGCAAAAATGAGAATACGTGTACAATTAGTTGAGGCCCTGCCACAGCCATTATAAGAACACGAAGAATAATAATAAAATTATTATTATTATTATTATTAACAAATGTAACACCAACGGCTGATGATGTGGCTGGAAAGATGAGAGAAACTACGTTAGCAAAGAGTACTATATATGATAAATTGGCCCAAAGGCATCATGAACAGTTCAGCAAATAAGACACTAACTGCAGGAAAAAAGGCACGAATCCGCTGGCTCTCTGCTACATCCCCATCGTGCGACTCTTGATAGAATTGAAAACCCAGCAAATAATTCATAACTTCAAATGTATGCTCGCTATATAACCCTCACTGTGATTCCATCTCATCGATCGTTCTTTTGAGCATTCTGGTTCCCTAAATACGAATAACTCGAGAACAACGACAGAATTCAAGCAGTAGGGCAAAAGGCTTTCTCTAATTTATTTATTTATAATCGGAATCTAGAAAATTGGCAACACGTTCTGCCTTTGTTCCAGTTCGGTGGTCGTAGTATTCGACAACGGCAGCTCCAGCTAATGCAGCAAGGGTCAGTGCCTGCGCGTGCAACCTGTCAAAAGAACAATAGATCATCATCATTCACTAAGGCATGGATGATACGAGCAAAGCATCAAGTCAAGTAAAGCAATGCAACACGAGGACATTTTTATCCAACAATAAGACCTATTTAGTACACAGAAATTGACTGCTTAATACTTATTCCGGGTAGCCTCAAAGTCAAGCCTAATCGATTATCAACAATAATCAGCTTCCAACCACAAGGGCGAGAATACCAGCCCTTTCCAAGTTCTATGATAATAGCCCAGTGAACCCCAAAAGCACTAGTGTATTAAACTAGCAATCTAACCCTCCAAAGGCCATAACTCGAAAGTCTCAAAATCCTTTATGTTTTGATCAATAGACAAGGGCGCCTACTCATGACCATGTCCTGTTCATATAGCACAAACTTTTCTAGATAGTTTCATGCACTTCAAAATTAACGCGTCACTACAGAAAGAAAAATAAATGGATTCAATCCACTGCATTACATTTACATTTACTCTACGTCCCCAACTACACTTGCACATTACCCTGTTAGTCATAAGAGAACACAGTAACCGCCAAGTGTTCTTCATATGATCATAATCATAATAGCTTCAAATATCAGAAAACCAGTCGATCCATGAAAGCACACCTCTTCCCCAAGGCAAAAGAAATACAAAGGGAATTGTACATTCTGTCTTGAAAGTTCTGGTGCTTTTCAGTCAATGGAATGGGCTGAGGATCCCGACAGTACCAAATTTCAAAACCAAGAAATTAGCAGATCACATTTTCATCCTCTTCCCAGTTTATCCAGTAAAATAAATAACATTATATTGACAGAATTTCATGGAATGGTCCTGAAGCAGGATCAGTCTGAATAGAAACATGACTTCAACTACTTCAAAAAGAAAGTACAAAATTTCAGCTCATCCATTTAACTTTTAAAATTCGTAAAATCAGGAAAAAAAATATAGACCCTGATTGATCATATAAGCACAGTAGAAGTACCTAAAACAGATGACCGGCCATTTTTTTCCTTTCTTTCCTTTTTTTTTTGGGGGGGGGGAGCAGGGGCGGGAGTTATTAATACCAATTGGATCAAGTAGCAAAACACAGATGACATTGTTATGACTATTACCCACAAGCATGATGTGCAACACAAATATGCTCATTAGATGAAGGCGGCAATGTCAGAACAAATGAAAATCAAATATGAACCAGCTCGCACAAAAAAAAAAAAAAAAAAGTGTCTCCATAAAAAGTGAAAACATGCCCGAAAATAGTTTTGGTCAATGATGGTTGCTCCTAGATTAATGTCATCCTACTTTCATCCCTAGATATAAATGATTTTGAATTAAATCACTCCAAACTTTAAATGAAATCAGTTTTGCCCTAGAACGTACTTTAAGTTCAGAAAAGGAAACCGCTACCCTTTCTCCAAAAATTCCTCTAAGCTCTGATGCTGTTCTTGATGAGTATGTGACACAAACCATTTTTCCCTTAATAAAATAATTTTGAGAAGCATATGCAAACAACACTTAAAATTTGATTTGTTGCAAATCATTCCTGATATGCTATTTGTAAATATAAGCTTCAGCTCATCCATGTCTTGCTCATATACATAGTAAGTAAGAAACCCATGTTGTATATGATAATGCAAACAATTTTTTTCTTATTGATTGACCAACCTTTGACAAATAGTTTCACTTCCGAAATACGGTAGTCATTACTCCTTTTTTTTTTCTTTTTGGCCTGAATTCGTATTATGTTAGGTTTTCATTCCAGACTTCCTTTTCCAAACTACCATTTTGTCTCCAAATGTGTTGACATTGAAAAACATTGTGAGTTACATCAAGGCTGAACAACATCACCGCTACCAAAACCAAAATCCTACAGCCTCATCAATTCCATAATCTTCAAACGAGTGACCAACACCCTTTAATCCTCCAAAATCCTGCATATTTCTTAATGGAACAATTTTCATGTTTATACAATTTTCATGTATGTTGCTTTCTTTCTTTCAAAGTTCTCAATTTTTATTAACATGTTGCTAATTGAATTTATCGCTTAAAGATACCAGAATAATAATACCTAAAGTCACACCCAAAATAAAGAATATGCTAAATAATCAACAGAAAAACCATAAATCGCACTTAAATAGGAGATGCAAACTCCTCTGCGTATCAATGATTTGTCATGGAAGGTACAAACGAAGGGATTCGTAACATCTACACAAGTTCTGCCCCAAAACCAGTAAACAGAAGAAAAGAACGAAAAAACAAAGCAGATTACTCATATGTGGTCATCAATAACCATACAACTCAAAACAAAGAAAATCGAATACCCTCCACAAAACTTTAGTTAACCAAACAGATCTACAAATCATACCCAAACAAGAAAAAAGGGAAAGAGTTACCTGGCATGAATAATTTTGACGCTAGGTTTCATCTTAGGCTGCGACCAATTGTAGGCGATCGAGCCGGTTATACCACTAAGCCATAGGCAACCTAGTTTATTTCCAAGAAAACATAAAATCCAAGACAATTAATCTCAAAAAAATTCGAAATTGAAGAGAAAATAAAAGAATCGTATAAGGGAATTTGATGAGTGTATACCAACAGTTCGAAGCTTGTGGTCTACGACCCATTCCCTGATAGATTGTATAGAACTCTTCGCTTCCGCCATTCTTTCGCTCCCTTCGACTTGCGTTTTTTTAATCTGCTGCTCGCAGTTTGCTACGTTATAAGTTCGAGGTTTTATGGGGAGAGAGATTACGTCAACGATTAAAATTTATAGGGAGTGGGACCTTCGTTCGCCCGAGGTTCTGTGTCCGTCAAAAATATGCAACTTCGCTGGATCCTTTTACGCCCCCAGAATTGAACACCGTGAATGAGCGGTTTTCCGTTTTCATGGCACGTGTTGATGTGGGACCATGCCAAATTAATAATCGAATTTCAGGCACCGATTGAAAAAGGACGAGGGGTCCGGGTCCCCAATCAAATAATCATTTTTTAGGCAAAAATATAAATTAAGGAATAAAAAATTAAAATTTATTTTAATTTAGAGGCAAACGACACGAATTTTTAATTGAGAAATAAATGTTTGAATTTCTATTCTATTAATACATTTTCGTCAAAGAGATATCAGAATCCGCCCGAATACATTGAGATTTATTAAATTATAAATATTTTTATATTTTATACTATATGACATACTATGTATAATATACTTATATATTATAAAGGAATACATATATTATAGTGATTATAATATTATTAATTTTTTAAAAGTCAAAAATTTATAAAAATTAGAGGAAAGGCAATCAAAAATTGTAATTCCTGAAAAGTTTGAAAAAATCTATAATTTAATAAATGACTTTTACTTGTGATAAAGTAGCTTTTAAAATTATTTAATTTAATTATTTTATGAATTTTTAAATATATAAAATTAGATAGGAATATTTAATAAATTAAAATAAATATTTTATTATTTTATCATAATTATTTTATTTGAATAAATTTTTAAACCAATATTTTTTTAAATTAACCTTTTTTAAACCCATATATTTAATTATATTAAATTAAATTATTAAATAAATTTATTTTCCAAAAATATTATATTCTATTATTTTATAAATTAAATTATTTCATTTTTCCTTTTCTTTTTTCCTTTTTTCCTTTTCTTTCTCCTTTTTCTCCTTTTTCTTCTTTCTTTCTTTTTCCTTTTTCTTTCCTTCGGGCCGCCAGGCCACGGCATGCTTCCCCCTACGCGCCTAGGCTGAAGGCCCGTTCTTTCTCCCGCACGGCGTCAGGGGCAACTCCCCTACTTCTTCTTTCCTTCCTCCCTCGCATGCATCAACCGGCTCATCTTTCTTTTCTTTTCTCCTTTTCCCCCGATCGGCCCGACCCAACTCTTCTTTTTTTCCCTTCGTCCAGCCTGCTTCCCCTTCTCTCCCTTTCTTTCTTCTTCTACCTCCTGCCCCGACCACACGCCTGTTTCATCGTCCTTCCCCGACCACCTCGGCCTTGCCCAACCATCTCTCCCTGCCACCACATGCCTTGCTACTACTCCCTCTCTCTCCCCTATCCTTTTCTTCCCCATTTTGAACCAAACCAACCCCTACACCCTCCAGCCATGCCTGACTTCTTTCCTCTTCTTCCCTTCCCTCTCCTTGCCACCCTACTACAGCCCCGACTGGCCACCTACTCCTCCTATCTCTCCCTCCCCTTTTTCTTCTCCTCACCAGCCCTTTCCTGCCCCATTTCTTCGAGCATTTTCCCTTCCCCAATCTCCTTCTTCTCCCTTTCTTCTCTTTCCATTTCCCTCCCTATTTTTGCACCATCGCCCCCCTCTACCGCTTCCTCCACCTCACCAACCGCCTACACCACCTTTTGCATCCCCCTGCTACCACCATGTACCACCAAGCCACCCCCTCGAGCCACCCTATAGCCCCTTCTTCCTCCCCTCTTCATTTTCTCTTCTTTTTCTCCCTTCTCGGCAATAGCCCTACACCTCCTCCTTCTGCCACCATCCCACCGCCTCTATCGCCTCCCAAGCCACCAACCCACTCCCTACAACCTCCCCTACCACCCCCACACCTCCTTTGGACGAAACCAACACCTGCAGCCCCTTCCCTCCCTTTTCCTTCCTTCTTAGCCACTTCCACCTCGACAGCCAGCTTCGTTGTAACCGCCCTTGGCCGCCAACAACCTATCCCCAACCACCACCTACACCTCCTCTTCACCCCTGCACCCTTCCCTTGCCCTAAGTCCTCCCCTACCTTCCTTCTTTCCTAGCCTAAAAACCCTAACACGAGATTGACTCCATCTTCTTCCCCTTATGCCATTTCAAGCCATTTTCCCTCTTGTTTTGCATGCAGCTCATGCTGCAAGAGTAGTATGAGTTGCTACATGTCTTCGTGTATTTTGGTTAATGATTTTTAAGGTATAATAATATTTAAGTTAAGTATATCATTAATTAAGATTCATAAAGTCTTATGTTTTGGTTTTCTCATTTCTAATATTATATTAAATTAAATTATTAAATAAAGTATTGATATTATTTTTAGGTATTGGTTTTGCTAATCAAAGCTTGAATCTTTAACCAAAATACTGGTAAGGTTTAATTTTTACAAGAATTAAGGTAATCGTTAAACCCTACTTAAACGTATGGAGCACATTAGGGTTTTAATATGTTATTATGCATGATATATATTGTTTGACATAATATATTTAGTTGCTTACATTGATCAATAAAAATAAAAGCATATTGATTTATGCACCATGTATGGAAATGATACTTAAGGAAGAAGTTTTGTTATTATTAAAAATGTTAAGTACTATCCATGATATGTTATGTTATTGTAACCATTGATGCATGAATAATATTATTATGAGCCTTAGGGGCATTTTAATAATATGTCTTATGCAAGAGTGTGGCCTAATATGTGTAGTTGCTAATGAGTATTATGTTGAAATATAATAGTAGGTGGAATTGGATGATGAGAATGGAGTATTAATATTAATATTTATGTAGTGATGATAATTTAATAAAAATAGTGTAATAAAAGGTAAATGGTAATTTATAACTAAAAGGGTGTTATGGTAAGTTTGGAGGAGAAGGGCAAAATGGTAATTTTAGAAGTAAGGGGTTAAATGGTAATTTTGGAAGTAAAGGGAAAAATGGTAATTTTGTAAGTAAAAGGGTAAAATTGTAATTTTGGAAGTAAAGGGTAAAATGGTAATTTCGTAATTGAAATGATAAAATGATAATTTTGTAAGTAAAATGGGTAGTTTGTTAATTATGATAATGGAGAAGGGCAATTTGGTAATTTAACCAACTAAAGGGTTGTTTGGTAATTGTGATAATGGCAAAGGGCAATTTGGTAATTATAATGATAGAGAAGGATAATTTGGTAATTATGATAATGGCAAAGGGTAATTTGGTAATTATAATGATAGAGAAGGGTCATTTGGTAATTATGATAATGGAGAAGGGTAATTTGGTAATTTAACCGACTAAATGGTAGTTTGGTAATTATAATAATGGCAAAGGGTAATTTGGTAATTATAATGATAGAGAAGAACAATTTGGTAATTATGATAATGGAGAAGGGTAATTTGGTAATTTGACCAACTAAATGGTAGTTTGGTAATTATAATAATGGCAAAGGGTAATTTGGTAATTATGATGATAGAGAAAAGCAATTTGGTAATTATGATAATGGAGAAGGGTAATTTGGTAATTTAACCAACTAAAGGGTAATTTGAAAATTATGATAATAGAGAATGACAATCTGGTAATTTAACCAACCGAAGGGTAGTTTGGTAATTATGATAATGGATAAGGGTAATTCGGTAATTATGATAATAGAGAAGGGCAATTTGGTAATCTAACCAACCAAATGGAAATATGATAAGTGTAACAATTATGAAGGATGATTGATGACCTAATATATGTGGGAGATAACTTGGTAACCTAAACCAAGTAAGGGGTAATTATGTAACATGAAGGGTAATATAGTAAATTGGCAAGTAAAGAAGGGGTAAGTCAGTAAATTGTATCAAATATGTCATTGTGATAACATAGTTCATAATAAGACTCAAATACCACTAAATAGTAAAATAACGGTATTTGACAATCAATAAGTATCACGAGAACGAATCCTAAATCAGAATTTAGATGAGATTATAATGGCCTTAATGACTCCTCTATGTTATCTTGGATAACCGTATGAATAAGGAATGCCTAACGATATCAGAACGATTGAAAGTGAATATGTATCGGATTGATGTGCTTTTCGTGATCACCTAAATTAAGACACTAATACTTGAAGTGAAAAACCTCGAGATTGAAAATGGTATATTTTTAGGAGTCACTACCCTAAAAATGTAATTTAGCCCACGATTATTTTGGTATTTTGCTGGTATGCCTTTGTGTCCCAGCCATGCCCTATATCTTACTCTATCTAGCTTTATAGGCCTATTTAGGGGGTATGCATACTTATGGATTAGGTGTCCTTGTCGGTAGGGTATTAAGTTGGCTGTATGCACCAGTACGACCAGGGTACCTCAGCGTCACTGGGTTGATAGTTGAAGGGTACTAAATAGATTGTATGCACCAGTGTGACCAGTGTACCTTTGTGTCCCTGGATCTTGATCTCCCCTTCGAGGTAAATAAATGGAATTGTTGTGCTGATTAAAAAGGAAAAACACTAATCATAAAAGTAAAAGACAAATGAGTCGGGCCTAGTTGAATTATGATTATGAGTACCGGTCCATCGAATATAATAGTGGCCCAAGAGCGTGTTGCCTTGGAAGACATTTATGAGTACCGATCCATCGAATATAATAGTAGCCCAGGAGCGTATTACTCTAGAAGATGTTTATAAGTACCGGTCCACCGGATATAATAGTGGCATAGGAGCGTGTTGCCCTGAATGATGATTATATATATTCCGGTCCACCAACTATAATAGTGGGGGATCCCGAACTCAATAAATCTAATCTGGTTATTAATACATCATGGAAAATACTAATTACTTAAAGTAGAACACCATGTGAGTCAGGCCCAAACCGGTCCGCCAGTGAATAATAGTGGCCAGGAGCGTTCTGCCTTGAAGACCAGTCCACCGACAATAATAATAGTGGTCAGAAGCGTTCTGCCCTGTATGTATTCCGATCCACCGGCTATAATAGTGGGGTTTCTGCACTCACATGGATATATAATTCGAGAGATGATAGAATAATGATGGACTAATGGCTTAAGGGCTAGAAGTATTGATTATACGTTTTGACCCATTTATATTTGATGGACTTATTAAGTATGTGAATGTATGAATGTGAATATTATGTAAGCACCTTTCATTATATATGTATATAGCATTGTATCATGTGTTGTACGGACCTGCTTTTAATTATGTTTTAGAGGGTTATTAGTACCATAGTACTGAAGGGTTCCATTCATGGGGCCCCTACCTATTCAATGAGCAGTGTCCCTTGCAGCTCAATTTTTAGGTGTTACTCAAGTGGGCAACGGGAAAAAGCGTAAGAAAATTATCTGGAATTTTAAGGTTTCATTATTTATCTTTTAACCCTTGATTTAAATGTAATCTATATTTTTGTAACCTCCACTGGTGGATTCTATTCTTGTAAATGGTTTACTACGCTTCTCTGATTTAATTATGGTTTGAGTTCTCGTAAGTTGTATTTTACACTTTTAGCCTTAACACTTGGTATTGAAATGGTAGGAGTGAACCGATTTGGTACTAAGTGTGGCAGTAATATCCCCAGAATTCACAGTTTGATATTTTTCTTCCGCTATTTCTTTTAATAAAACGAAATTTTTCAGTAGTAAATTTTGGGGGTATTACAAAAACCCTTACATATAAATGAAAAATGCAACAAGAAATGGTATAAAGTGAACAAATATCCAACAATAAACGCCAAAAAAATGACCACAATTCTAATGAAATTTATCACTCCTTATCTATAATTCCTAGAATTATAAAAAGTTAAGATACCAAAATAGAAACAATAATATTGTAGAAAACCTACGTTACACATTGATTAGATTATAACCTAAGAAAACAAGCAAGTGATTTCATAAACTATTAGAAAAGGAAAAAAAAATATCATAAGCCTCAACTCAAGGACTATAATTGCAAAGCTCTTTCTTCGAGGCCCATTTCTCGGAGGCATGTTATCAAACACTTGGTGAACAAACCCTAAAGTTCTAGATAACTTCAATAGCGCTATTAAATTCAATCAAATCCAACCTAGAAATACAAATCACAAAATTAGAATCAATAAGTGAAATGGCATGCTTCAACAGATCATTCTATTAAGTGAAATTAAGTGAAAGAATCTAATGTTTTGATCTTAGAACAAGACAATAGTCATGTTTGGCCTTTGGAACTAAAGAAACTATTCTTGAAGGAGGGTGTCCTTTAGGTCCTAGAAAAGATTATTTTCAAGCTTAAGGGTTCCATTAGAGGAACCACTAGCTATCGCTTCCTAAAAACCATAAATCCTAGCAAGCAGTCTCTAGTTACAATGAAAAATGTTCCCAAAGGAAGATATATTCTGAGAACTAAGAGTAGTGGTGCAAGCAGATATGTTATGATATATGTTTCCATTATCGATCCAATTGCTAGCAACAACATTATTGATCTCCTCATTGTTGAGCCAGGCTACTTCAAAACATAAAGGGAAAATTATATTATGAGTCAACTGAGCATAAATATCAATAAGGTTATGATGATGGTCTAAGTGAACACATGGGAGGTCCCTCACAATAGTGTCAAGAAATAATAGTCTCTAAGAATCATTAGCAAAGGCTAGGTCAATCCTGGAACTCATGAAAACCTCCATGAACTTTTCCATACCAAGTAAATTTTGGCCCTGAAAACCCAAATCTAAAAGTGAACATTGTTGGATACATGCACTGAAGGTGAGACAATGATGAAGACCTATGTTTGAATCACCTCTTCTTTTAGAAAAGCATGACACATCATTGAAGCCTCCCCTATATTCTTAAGGAGAGGAGATATTTGAAGAAAAATTGACTAAGTCTTCTCAAATCTCATCTCATATCAAAGCATTGGGATGGGCATAAATAACTACAAACACAAAGCAAGAATAGTGAATCACTAATATGAAATAGTTATTTAATAACAACATATAAATGACAATTTGCTTAAAACCAATTATAAATGCATGAATATATATGTGTGAGAATCAAAAATAGGTTTTAATAACGATTCCATACCAAAACCATTATTACAATGTCAAAAAAAATAATCTTAAAGTTAATATGGTAATTTTAGATAACAATTACAGAGGAAATGGTATTAAGACATGTTTTGTTAACATTTTCCTTGATAACCATTATATAAGCTTGCTAATGAATTTTTTTTTGGATTTTTGATAATGGTTTACAGTATAACCATTATTAAAACATGTTTTAATAATGGTAATACTGTAAACCATTATCAAAAATAAAAACAAAAAAGATTAAAAGTTATCATTGTTTTCCTCCTCTCTCTCGATTCATTTTATTTCAAAACTATGATTCCCTCTCTCATTCTCACACACTCTTGCTCTCACTCTAGTTGGCATTGCTTCGGTGGTGAACACCATTGGTTGACATCCCTCATCCTTCTCCTTTTGGTGGCTCTCAACTCAATATAGGTCCATCAGGCTCTCTCACTACCACTCTCTTGTTTCATCTTTTGGCCACTCGTCCTCCTCTTACTCTACTAACGCTCCTCTCACAACAACTCTCTTCTTTCTTTTCTCAATGGGTTATCCTCTTGTCTCTTGGTACTCGATCTTCCCTTCTTCTTTCATTATAAATATATGCATATATGTATTTAGCTCACTTTTATGTTTATTTTTGCTTGTATGGTGTGGGTTCACCCCTATTGCTAGGCTTTTTGGTAGGTTGGGTCTTTCCCTCTCTATGTCTTGATGCATTTGAATTATAAAAAAAAAACTATAAATATATACATGTATGTTTGTATAATTTGTTGTTAAAATGTTAACTTTTTGTTGAAAAAAAAATATGTGCATGTTGGTTTACTTTATTTTAGAGAATAATAGCACCGATTTGTTAGGATTAATTTATTCACCTTTCTCTCATAGTTAGATATTATAATGCAGTAAAATGATATAAGATTTTTTTATTTAATTACTTACAATTTCTATTAGTGTGGAAGTTATTAAGGATAATTTGCTTAATAACAAAGTATAAATATAATAACTTAGAAATGTGCCAACAATTTACTATTAAAAAAAGGTTGGTAATAGGTCATTAAGGTTGAGAAACATTATCAAAGGGATCCATGTATAATTTTGAGAAACTAAAAAAACATTTACATGCTTCTAACTTGTATCTTATGTGGGCATGTTCTTAGCTTTACATAATTGGTTAAGATGTGATATAATATATTTACTATTAATTCGGCTATAAAATTTAAAATATTTTAGAATTTAGAAGAGTTAGAGACCAACCTTGATGATAATATTTAGTGATTGTTATCTTTTGTAGCTAGTGAGATGTTGTGCTTACTTATTACATACGTATCTCCACCATATTTGTATATGACACCTTATACAGATCTTCAAAGTTATGTGATATGGTTATACGATGAGTTAGGTTGCTTGTTTATGAGCGGCTCATACTTTGATCCATTACATTTATTATCATATCACTTGTTGGCTCTAAGTCAAATGGATCCATCATCAAGGGGTATAGGTAGTTATTTGTAGGGTTTTTTCCACCGTACTAATGTGCCACACCTAAGATTTTTTTAGGTTGAGGTTGTAGCACCTCAAAATTTTGTAACATTTACTTTCAATTGTTTAACTTATTTATTTAAAAATAACTCGTAAACCTTATCATAATTATTTTTCTATTAACCTTTAACCCACAATCCCCAAATAATTTCTTAAATATTCTTCCCTGATTATTTTACATTTTTCCTTCCTATTAAACTTATTTGAAATTGTATTCTTTTTTCCAAAATATATTTTTCTACTCGGTACCCTAACCTCCAACCCTACCATTTTACCCCTCCTAAATTACCCTGTATACCCTCATTTTCCTCCCTTAAACACTCTCCCTAAATCCCTCCACTTCTCAACTTACTCATACCCCTCTTTGTCAAACCTTCACTATTGCCCATACCCTCTCTGTCGAGCCATGCCCCATCACCATCACCTCACGTCACCACTCCATTTCTCCATCGGCATGCATGTATACCTACACATGCATACGACTCTGTACCTCCTCAACAAAACACAACCCTCCTTCCCTCTCTCTTTTTTGTGATCAAATCCTAACCCGCTCCCTCTCTCTCAGATCCATTTGGTTTCACCAACACTTTCCTTCTCATCCCTGTTTGGTTTCACTCCCAACAAAACCATCCTCCACCCTCCTTCTCCTGCCTTCCATTTTCATGTGTCATCGTGCCCCTACTGGGGTTCCTCCTCTACACTGCTCATGCATCAACCAACGCCTCCATCCCTTACCCCCTTGCATTTGTGTTGTCTACCGCCTCTCCCCTCCTTTTCATTCAAGAACTCCCAGCAGAACTACCCTCCTCCATCGCCTAATCTTCTTCTTCTTCTTCTTTATCCCCTGCCCCTTCTCGAATTTGTTTGGTTTCACGTAAACAACCATCACCTCCTTTGCACCATCAACAACACAAGTCTCCAACATCGCCACAACCTTCACCACCATCAACCTCCCTCTTCTACTTTTCTTCTTTTTCAATCTTCTCCCTTGATGCGCCTTGCTTCTTCTTCTCCTCCCCTGCATCCATTTTTTTCATTCCCTACCATCCAACCTTCGGCCAGAATTAGCACACCACCTCCACCACCTTTAGCACCCCCTTCTGTTGCACGCCTTTAGGCTATGATAGAAATTGCATTGCTTCTCCCTTCACTTCGGCTCTTTCCCTCCACAACACCATCTCCTATCCCACCATTATTCGCAGCCAACTCACCTCCTACACCACATCCCTTACAACCAACCATCTCCTCCAAGCAGTGCTACCCCAACAGAGCCCAAAATTACAGCCTTGTTCAGCACCAGCCACCACTAGAATTTTTTTTCTCGCTACCTCTACAGTGTCGACTGCTTCTTGCTTTTCTTTTGGGCCTTTGGTCCAAACAACCCAAGCTATTTTTTAATATATTTTATTTTACCTACAAAATAACATTGAAAAATTAATAAATAATCTTATACTTCAGATTCATTCATTTTATATCATTTTAGCTCAAATAATAAAATTTATAAGATTATTATCACTTAAGTATAAATTTATAATTATTCTTATATATTACTCAAATAAAAAATAAAACTCTAAGATTAAAAGGGTATAAAATATGTCAAAATATATATTCATTAATACCCCCACCAAAGAAAAGTATAAAAATAAAACTAACTAGCTACATTCGTAGGTCTCATAATTGCACTTAGCATGTGCAACAAGTCATTTAAACTCCTAGGTCATCCTTATAGGACTAGTAATGTCTCGTGAGGGTTTTGCAGATGATATACCCACAAAATTACACACAATAAAAATATAATTAAATCACACCTAACGCCCTTAACCAATATTGTCTCGGAATCTTTTACTTTCGTAACATCAAGATTAGTAGTCAACCAAGATTCAACATTGGGAGATTTAAGGGATCAATTTCAACATATGGTTCACATTTAAACATGATAGGTATGGAGAGATCAATAACATGGATGAAGATCTACCATGCCTTAGTCAAATAAATATCCATCCTCACTATAGGCACCCTCTATTTTACTCTCTCATATTGATGGCTACAAATGTTAGAAACACTTATGTATATAAGATAAGATGATAAAAATAATAAGTGATTCACATATATAAACAAAGAGGACTCATATTTTTATGGATAAAACCTCATGAAAGGTATCAAATACCTACTATATGGACCAAACCATATGATTAACTCTTATAACTAATCTCCATCAGATCAAAGGCTGCTCATCTCAATAATCAAACAGGACTTACTTAAAGGTTGTAATAAGTTTAAGGTATAGAAGGGTACGGATTATTCTAGGATTGCGATGCTAGAAAGGCCAAGAACTAGTGGAACTCTAATAATTAGATGAAATATAAGCATTAACTACACATCAATAATGATCAATAATACACATCTCAATCATATCACCAAGCTAGAACAGTGAGATCAAAAAATTTAAAACATGAATAGAACTGTCTCAAAATCATCTCCATATCTCCTTCTCTTCCTTATATTATATCATGTTCTTCTTTCTTTCTTTTTTTTTTCAATTTTTTTTTCATTCATTTTTTTAAACAAAGAAAAATGATGACAATACAACAGATATATATATTATTTCTCCACCACCAAACATAGCTAATTCCTTTCTCAACATAAATACATATATTTCTTCCACATACTATTACCTACATAACCACTCTATATCCATAATGAATTGATTCCCTTCCACTAGCTTTAAGAAATGATAAAGATAAGGTCCAAGGGTTATTTAACATGGGTAATGAATAAAAATATGTGTTCAATATATTCTCGAAAAATGCAGACCTAAAATTAATCTCTATCAAAGGATTTGGTAAATCTAATGTTCCTTCGATTTTCTAAATATGTTTAATTAAATCTATGAATATTATTTTCATTTATTCATTACTAATATCAAATAACATTAGGTTCTATATCATAAACAAATATCAAGTATTTTATTTCGATAACAATCTTTGTATGTATAACCTCACATACTATATCTTCAAGACATACCGATATTTTAATAAAATCCATTGCAACACTTTAATTGGCTCAAACATGAAAATAAATATATCTCCAATGATAAACAATTTGATCAAATTATATCGTTTTAGCTTAAATTGAGCAAATTTATTGGTATTACAAAGAGATAATAAAGTATAAAATTCGACTTATTTATTTTAATAACCAATGTCCATATGAATCAATATAAATAGATAATAAATTATAACATATATATAGACTCTAATTGCTGAAAAGATGAATTGAACGTAAGGTAGGCCTTGAGTTATGAGGTTCTTAGATGGTAAAAAGTAAAAACTTTTAGGCCCCTATATCATTTAAAATGTTAAAATAAATTTTGTTAGTTTATAATTGCCTTGGATGAAAATTGAACGCATGAGTCATATTATCATTAGTTTAGTGTACTTAATTAATAAAAGTGCTAAAGTTTTAATACTTATATTTTAGCCAATTTAAATATTATTTATCATGAAATTAATTTTTTTAATATGTATGTTGAATATTCTATGTGTCTTATATATATAAGGTTTATTATCCTTATCTTATTTTTGGCACTTATCAAGTCACATTAGTTTAGATTAGCGCAATTTTAGTAATAATTTTTTTTATAAATGATAATTATAAAAAAATAATGATAATAATAATATATAGTAAATATAATAATACTAATAAAATAATAATAATAACAATAATAATTCATTAAAAAATTATTCATGTCAAATCAATTCAAATAAGATCATATTAACAAAATAAAATGGAGGGCAACAAACTTAGAACCCAAACCTAAAGATGAACACGGTTTTAGTTTGGTTCGGTTTTAGTTTTAAAGCAAATTAAATTATATTTTTATGGTTCAAAAAATTCTCAAACTAAATCATGTTAATGATTTATGCCCCATATGGTTTGGTTTACTATTTGTGCGTCTTAGGTATACAAAATTCACCTGAAAATTACTTTAAAATTTTTACAAAAATTATAATAAACAAATAAAGCTAAATTTTAAGTAAGAAGTATTTTTTATATATAATAATATCTAATATACTATGTGCTATATATATATAGTTGTATATATATAACCACTTTTTATATGTATAAGTCACTAAAATAATTAGAACATGAACACAATTTTACTGTGCAATACTTTTTAAGTCCGTAAATGATAAAAAAATAAACATGAATATTTTGAATACTTAATATGTTTATAACAAAATATTATTATGCATACTTATATACTTAAAATATAGCTATTAAGTAGGAATATACTATTTGATATTTTAAATTATAACAGGATCGTTTTTAAAAAGTCTAAAACCAAATAAAAAACTTAATAACGTTATTCTTAATTACCTGCTTGGAAGACAATTAATCTAGGTAAATAGATGTTAATTGGATAATTTATTTTAGAACTTAATCTAAGTTAGATCAGGGTAAAAATTAACCTCCATCCAATTTTAAAATATTAATTACTAAATCTATAATTAAAGAAGGTTAATGTTAATTTATTCATAAAATTTAACTATACACATTAATTCACCATAAAATAAATACAATTTTTAAATATTTATCAAACTAATTTAATAACTATTCAAATAATATTTTAAGATATTCCCCTACTTTTAACTGATCTTAATTTAGTTATCTCATTAAATCTAATCTACGTTACCTTCCTTTCAAACGGGTTGATAAAAAAAATAAAATGACCTTTTGAATACCGACGTCGACCTCAATTCAAACTTACCCAAACTCGCACGCAACGAATGCGTCACGGTTTACGACCCGTGGATTCTAGAAATGTATCGTAACGTCACAAGTTAATTGAAAATGATTCCAGAAACTTCTGTGGGTCATTTAATTCTGTCGTTAGGTCAGCCAAAGGGCTGTATAAATTACCCACAGAGGCTACTCTTTCTTCATCAATCAGTTCCAGATTAAAATCATCTCTCAAGCAAGTTCTAAAGTTTCTAATTGAAGTCGAAACAATCGTCGAAAGAAAGATGCAGATCTTTGTGAAAACTCTCACCGGCAAGACGATTACTCTCGAGGTCGAGAGTTCGGATACGATCGACAACGTCAAAGCCAAAATCCAAGACAAGGAGGGAATTCCTCCGGATCAACAGCGTCTTATTTTCGCCGGTAAACAGCTTGAAGACGGCCGAACTCTGGCCGATTACAACATCCAGAAGGAATCGACCCTTCATTTAGTCCTTCGACTTCGCGGTGGTATGCAGATCTTCGTCAAAACTCTCACCGGCAAGACGATTACTCTCGAGGTCGAGAGTTCGGATACGATCGACAACGTCAAAGCCAAAATCCAAGACAAGGAGGGAATTCCTCCGGATCAACAGCGTCTTATTTTCGCCGGTAAACAGCTTGAAGACGGCCGAACTCTGGCCGATTACAACATCCAGAAGGAATCGACCCTTCATTTAGTCCTTCGACTTCGCGGTGGTATGCAGATCTTCGTCAAAACACTAACGGGAAAAACGATTACTCTGGAAGTCGAAAGTTCTGACACCATCGACAATGTAAAAGCCAAAATTCAGGATAAGGAGGGGATTCCGCCTGATCAGCAGCGGTTGATCTTTGCTGGTAAGCAGTTGGAAGACGGCCGCACCCTCGCCGATTACAACATTCAGAAAGAGTCAACCCTACATCTGGTTCTCCGTCTTCGCGGCGGTATGCAGATTTTCGTTAAGACCCTAACTGGCAAGACGATCACCCTCGAGGTCGAGAGTTCGGATACTATTGACAATGTAAAGGCCAAAATTCAAGACAAAGAGGGAATCCCTCCGGATCAACAACGCCTTATTTTTGCGGGGAAGCAGTTGGAAGATGGGCGTACACTAGCCGATTACAACATTCAGAAAGAGTCAACCCTCCATCTGGTCCTCCGTCTGCGCGGTGGTATGCAGATATTTGTCAAGACCCTAACCGGTAAGACAATTACCCTCGAAGTCGAGAGCTCTGATACAATAGATAATGTCAAAGCTAAGATTCAAGATAAAGAAGGCATTCCTCCCGACCAGCAGAGGTTGATTTTTGCCGGAAAACAATTGGAAGATGGTCGGACTCTGGCCGACTACAATATTCAGAAGGAGTCGACCTTGCATCTTGTGTTGCGTCTTAGGGGTGGGATGCAAATCTTTGTCAAAACGCTGACAGGAAAGACTATCACTTTGGAGGTGGAAAGCTCGGATACGATAGACAACGTGAAGGCCAAGATTCAGGATAAAGAGGGGATACCTCCTGACCAGCAAAGGCTTATCTTTGCGGGGAAGCAATTGGAAGATGGAAGGACTCTCGCTGACTACAATATTCAGAAGGAGTCGACACTTCACCTGGTCCTGAGGCTTCGTGGCGGTTGTTTCTATTGAGATAATGTATTGGTTATGTTCTGTTTCGAAGTTCTATTGCTTGTTCTAGGATTTCATGTTATAATTCGGATTTGCTGCATGTGAACTTACTGTTGTTTTCCTTTTGTTAAATAAAAGTAATTTGGCTCAAATTTGAATGCTTTCATCTTCATCCATTCAAGCTTGCATTGTTCTTATGTCATGATTGTTCAATGCCCACCCTTGAAATCAAGAACTCTTGTAGAAGCGCAGACTTCTCATTTTGCCACCCTGATCATCACAAACCTCGTAGTGTATGACTATCGAGATTCTGAGTAGAGATCATACGCAGGATTTTGTAGTGTAGGATAGTGTATTTAGGGCTGTAAATGAGCCGAATCGAGCCGAACATTCCTAAGCTCGAATTCGGCTCGATTATATTTTATAAAGCTCGAGTTCGGCTCGAGCTCGTTTAGAGTTCGTTTAGTTATATTCGGATTCGGCTCGGTTGGTATTCGCGAATTATTCGGCTCGGCTCGTGTATATTAATCGAGCCTTTTGAGCTCGTTTACGGCTCGTTTTGAAACTCATTTGAGGTTCGTTTGGGGCTCGAGTTCGGTGCTCGTTAAATGCTCGTTCGGGCTTGCTAAAAGCTCGTTTACGCCTTATGTTCACAATTGGTATAATTACCCTTAATAAATCAATATTTAACTAAATTCAGGCATAATTTATCTTAATTATAACCTGAACTAATATAATATTAACCTGTTTAAAAAAAAATTGCCATGCACCTATTGCACACAAATTTAGGTGCAAAATTTCTGCCCTGTTTCAAAAAAAAATTTCCATGCACCTATTGCATACAAATTTAGGTGCAGAATTTCTCCCCCAAAGCCTGTTTTATATTACAATAAATCCATAAAAACTAAATACAACTAGACATGTAGATACATCATACATCATAATTCATACATCAATAGATTCAATACAGAAATAAAATGGCTTCAAAGCTCTCCATAATAATCATCACAACCACATTCATTGCCATTGACCATTGAGTAATATGATAAAAATAACCCGCATCAAATTAAAAGTATAAAAATAATATTAGCATAACTTGAAAGTTATGATATAATAAAAAATATTATGATAAATATAACAATAACAATAAATTAGTATAGCTTGGAGCAGCTTCATCTATGATATCATGCATTCATTAAGTGTTTTTATTGGTTTGGCTGTCATGCAAATTAGTTTTAGTTTTCTCTGGTTTGGTTGTCATGCATTCAGTTGGGAACAGCTTCATCTATTATATCATGCAAACTTTACTCCAAAAATGTACCTGCTATCAGTTTTCTCTGACCCCTGTTGCATTCAGTTTTCTCTGGTTTTAGTTTTCTCTGGTTTGGTTGTCATGCATTCAGTTGGGAGCAGCTTCATCTATTATATCATGCAAACTTTACTCCAAAAATGTACCTGCTATCAGTTTTCTCTGGTTTAATCACAAAAAATTTCTTCATTAATGAAACCTTAATATAAAATTAATTCTTCTTATACCCCTTATCCATTCCTCCGACACCTGTAACTACCTTCCAAAAACAATCTCCCTTCACCAGCCAAAACTAACTCATGACAATTGACAAAAGATACCATTGCCCAAATCATCAACTGGAAAAAGCAAGTGCAACAACCAGCAAACACAATTAAACCAAATCTACTTAACATATTTTATTTTCCTTCTCTGTCTGTCTCTTGCTAGTTGCTAGTTGCATTCAGTTTTCTCTGGTTTAATCACAAAAAAGGCATGAAAAACCTGATATGAATCCTTTCTTTTGCCTGGGTGTGGTACATAGACTAAGTCCTAACCACAACTAGCTTATAGACTCAAAGCAATCCATGACTAGAGACCACAGAATGTCTATGAGTGGATTCAAACTTGGGATTTATAAAAACTCATATCCCTCAAACACTTTATCTATCACCACTTTGGTACAGAATTCTCATTAGCAGTCAATCCATACTTGGCAGCACCATAGATATTCTATATGCCTCAATTTGATCACCAAATCATTAAACTAGCCTCAGATGGACCACATACCTTTCCTCCAATACGAAAGAGCTCTGCAAGATCATGAAATTGCCCATGAATATCACCACATATAGTAACAGGACTTTTAACTGGCTGCAGTCAGATAACAAACCCATTCAGAATAGAAACAATGTCGATGAATAATGCAGATGAGCAAACACAAACACAAACACAACATGGCTGATTGGATAAAAAATGATTTAGGAAAAAAGACCATTCTCTCAAACAAACGGATGAAGCTCTGACTTCTAAGCAATTTAAACGCCCTAGCAAGCTAAAAAATAAGAAATCTCCAACAAGGGCTGCAATACATCCAAGATGATTTATCCACCAGCTAATAAATAACAGATGCTGCTAATCTATCAACACTGGAGATCAATGTACTTGCAACCTAACTATACTTCTTTAACATAAACAAAATGATTAGAATATTGGTTTGAAGTTAATACTCACATTGGAACACATTAAAACAATGGGTACAAGAAATTAATGCACCAAATCAGTATCTAAAGATCAAGACAGTTAACACACCTGGACATTGCTTTCTTCCAATAGAATCTCCTTTGCCTTCCATTAGTTTTTTCTGGTTTAATCACAAAAAATTTCTTCATTAATGAAACCTTAATATAAAATTAATTCTTCTTATACCCTTCATCCATTCCTTCGGCACCTGTAACTAACTTCCAAAAACAGTCTCCCTTCACCAGCCAAAAATAACTCATGACAATTGACAAAAGCTACCACTGCCCAAATCATCAACTGGCAAATGTAAGTGCAACAACCAGCAAACACAATTAAACCAAATCTACTTAACATATTTTATTTCCCTTCTCTGCCTGTCTCTTGCTAGTTGCTACTGTGATAGACTCCCTTGAGTATCTAAATCATCTTCACCATCTAAATTAGGAACAAATGGGGAAGGAATTTCATCATTTTATTGTGTCTGATCTTTATCCTAATCCACCTCAAGAATGAATTTCTCATCCTTCAAACCATGCATGTTGTCATTCTTCAATAAATGATCCTTATAAAATTCAGATTATCTGAAATTAACATCCCTACTAACAGCCTTATAAAATTCAGATTCTCTGAACTTAAAATTCAGATTCTTCAACAAATGGTCCTTCAAACCACTCAAGTAATTATTTTGGCCACACATTTTCCGCCTAAACTAGAATTTGGTTATTTTGTCCAATAATCTCTCTGCACATATTTATGACACCAAAGTATATTACTAAAATATGCAATATAATCACAATAAACAATTCTTCTGCTAATGATAAGAACATTAAATAATCACTATAAATTCAACATAGTCACTAAAATATATAACATAATCATAAAGTGTATTATGATACTAAATATAATATAGAGCAAAATATAGGACATAGTCACTGATAAGTATCAAATAATAACAGAAAAATTAGATATAATCACTAAAATATGTAATGCACCAAAAAGTTCATTAACGAGACTTTCAGGGGCATACCGCCATCCCAAACAAACATGAATGAGCTAGTTTTAGAAAACATACCATGATACCAAAATAATTTTGAACGAGACTTCGGTAGCCAACAAAAAAAGACACGATCCACAATCTGCAAAAACAAATTTTAAAAACTATAGTCATCATAGAGGCAAGTACCTTATATTAGAAGTTAGAACATTACCAACCAAATTATGGCAAATCAATTTCCTGCATAGCTTCATATTCTTGTGTGTGTGCCTGTTTTTTTATTTTTTTATACAAAAAAGGGAGCAAATAAAAGAAATTAGTAGCTGCACTTAAATTGAAAACATAGATTAAGTAACTAAATTTAAATAATAGTAAAATAATTACCTTTTTCTTAGGCAAGTCATTATTACGGACCCAATCACCAGCACAAAGTAAAACTTCAACAGTCTTGGGATCTAAAGAGGCCCGATATGGATCAATTACCCTCCCACCAGCACTAAAAGCAGCCTCCGAAGCAACTGATGTGATAGGAATTGATAAAATATCACATGCTACTTGTGATAATACAGGAAACTTCAAGGTATTTCCTTTCCACCAGTCGAGTGCAGAAAAAGGAGAACCTAAGCCATCTTTACACATATACACACCCTCCTCTAGGTATATATCCAACTTTGATTTGCTCGATTGTTGGGTGCTAGCACTCATAACAAACTTTTCAAACCTTGATTTCCTAGATAATAATCCTTTTTCAATTACATTACTAGGCCCAACCTCATTCATGTTCTTTTCCATTGCATTCTCAACACTACTCACATATTGTCCAGTATAACAATCAAAAATCTCCCTCAATGTTTTTTTTACCTCTCCAATATTTTTCTCAACCTCAAATTCTTTGTAAATGATAGGAAATGTATAATCAATCAACATCATTTTGTACCGAGGATCTAAAATAGAAGCAAGAGACATCAAAATATTGCATTCACCCCAATACTTATCAAACTTTTCTTTTATTTTCATGGCCATTACTTGCATAAAAATGTCATCATCATTTACCTTCTCATCTAATGCCTCTTTTATCACCCAAATCTCTGAAAGATACAAGTTTGATGTTGGATATTCGCTTCCTGAAATAACTTTTGTAATCTCATTAAAAATAGCAAGAAATCCACACACACCCTCAACTTGTTTCCATTCATCATGATCCGGTAACCATTGGTATCTCATATCTTGTTCAGCATATCTAGAAAATACATCTTTAAACTCTAAAGCTGTGGACACCATTGCATAAGCTGTATTCCATCTTGTTTTAACATCTAACACTATTTTTTTTGTCAAACCCACTTGCTTAGCAATCTCACTAAATAACTTTAAACGTGCTTCAGAATCCGCCAAATATTTCACACTTTCTCTCACATTAGTAGTAATATGTTCAATACATTCAAGCCCATCTTGAACCAACAAATTTATTATATGGGCACAACATCTCACATGAAATATTTTTCCATCAAAACAAAGCTTATTCTTAAAAGCAAAGCTATCTTAACAACCCTATCATTAGCACTTGCATTATCAACGGTAAGACTACACACTTTATCCTCAATTCCCCAATCCATAAAACATTTGTACAAAGCATTGAAAATTGTTAGACCAGTACAAGGAGGGGCCAAGTGGAAAAAATTCAGGATATATTTACGTAAGACCCAATCATCACCAATAAAATGTCCGGTCACAACCATATAATGAATTTTTTGAGCATCTGACATCCACAAATCAGTAGTGATACTAATCTTCTGCGTCTTATCCAACACATTCTTAATTTTTTTCTTGTAATGGTCATAAACAGAAAAATAATCTTGTTTGACCATAGCACGTGACACTTTTTTGTAATGAGGAGTCAGGGTTTTTAAGTATTCATTGAACATTTCATGTTCAACCATATTAAATGGGTACTCATGGACTAGAACAGCTTTGGCCCAAGCCTCTCTTGATTTCGCATGGTCAAATCGAAAGCAGGTAGTAGAACTTACCCCCATTGATTTTGTTAAAGACAACTCTTGCTGACCTTTTGGCTTGCGGAGTGCACAGGTAGACAAATGTCTTCTCAAGTGGGAGGTAGTACCGCCAGCGATGATGGAAAGCTTGTCATGCCAATGATTACATTGCGCCTTCTTCGTTCCATCTTTTAATACAACCTCTTTAAAGTCTTCCCATACAAGAGAAGTTTTCTTTCGAACCTTTTTCTTTATCGCACAATGCTCCTCATCTTCGTCAAATCTACTACAAGCTTCAACACCTTGCTCCCCATCCTCATTACAAGCCTCTTCTTCTTGAACTTCCACCATATTGTTATTGTCTTCTTCCATAATTGGGCTTGTAGCAGAAGATCGTGAATGTGTTGAGTTTGATCCTTGTTTAGAAGAAGAAAATTCTAAATATATTAATTTTGACATAGTCAGAAGTTATAAATGGTAATTGAAAAAGAAAACAAAGAAATTTGGGAGTAGGAGCAATAGCAACGCTTATAACACTAATAATTTAATAAACAATCTGATTGTGTAAGTTATACATACAATTTAAGCAATTTGATCCTAAATTTGAATAAGACCAGGAAAAAAACTAGAAAAAATTACAAGGCTTAATTTTTTATTTTATTACACATGAGAACAAAACAAATAACAGAATTAAAAAAAAAATACCTACAAAGAAAAGTTCACACTTCTAACTTTTTTTGTTAAAACAAAAAAGACAAAACATGATATAAAATAACAATTATAAATAAAAATACCATAAAACTAATATTGTTCTCTTATATAAATAAAAAAATTAAAAGCATCTATAAAACAAAGTTCTTTATTAAAAAAAATAAAAATAAAACATGATATATTAAACAAGATTATAAATAAATATACCAAAAAACTAAAAGTATAATAAAACAATTAAAAAAATAAGGCGTTGCTAATACTCCTACTGACCAATTTTTTTTGTTGACTTTAATTCTTCAACCATCAATGTCTGTTAACTTCTTCAACCTAATACCAAATCAAAACAATATTATTCAGATAAGCTTTAATTAGTAATTTAAGCATTAAATGTGTGGAGATATATTTAATAAATACTTAGGTCATAATTGAAAAATAACATGCAACATATTTTACATGATTGATGGATAATTCATTTCAACATATTTAATAAATACTTAGGTCATAATTGATGGATAATTGAAAAATACAACCTAAGACCTAGAGTTTGAGTGCTCTCTGGGTTAACCCTAAGTTCAAGTACCACCCAGGCTGTAGGTCCCTCAAGTACCACCCTAAGTGCTCTCTGGGTTACTTCATTTGACAATGATCCCTAGGTATGAAGTGAGCTAAGCTAAGCCACCAAACCACAAAAAATCACACAAAACAGGGCTCTTTAAGATCAAATTAGTGAACCCTAACCATTATTTGATAGAAAACAAACATCCTTCTTCCTCTTAGGTTCGAATTTATGGTAAGCTTTCACAAACCCTAAACTATCAATTTTTTAACGAAAAATTAGAATTCTCTCATCTAATTTAAGTGCATACGTTGGAATTGAATCATTTATATCATTATATGCAATTATTCATGCAAGCCACAAAAATTTTTTAATCACAAAATCAAGCATAAACAACCAAAATACAATAAAAATTGACTAGAAATTTTACCTCACTGCAAAATTTAGTGGACACAGAATCTGCAAGGTCACTTGCGATTCTATGACTTCAAATCGAACACACTTGGACGAGAAGACCAAGAACCCTGCAAAATAAAATTAATCATCTAAAACATCTAAAATTGTAACAAGATTCGATGAAAGAAGAAGGAAGAACACATACCTGGGGGAAAAATCGACGAAGACACTTAGACAGTTGGACGAGAAGACCTAGAACCCTGTAAAATAAAATTAATCATCTAAAACATCTAAAATTGTAACAAGATTCGATGAAAGAAGAAGGAAGAACACATACCTGGGGCAAAATCGACGAAGACACTTAGACAGTTGGACGAGAAGACCTAGAACCCTGCAAAATAAAATTAATCATCTAAAACATCTAAAATTGTAACAAGATTCGATGAAAGAAGAAGGAAGAACACATACCTGGGGGCAAAATCGACGAAGACCACAACTTTGCAAAGGTTTGGAAAAACACCAAAGAGGGACGACGGTTTCCACCAAACGAGCAGCGATGGCAAGAAATTGAGTTGGATATCGAGCGATGAGTGCTGGAGGTAGCCGAAGAGGGCTGGTAAGTTTGAGAACAGCCAAGGATGCTTGAGCAGAGAGGTAGACTGAGGTAAAGGTTTGAGTTTTTTGATTATGGCTGTCGCCTGTCGAGAGAAGAGTCGAGAGAAGAGACAGAAGAGTCGAGAAGAGACAAGACGAGTGGGGTGTCAGGTGTGGAGCGTGTTTGGGAGTAGGGTAGCCAAAACAAGAAACAAAAACGACAACGCAACATGCCAACAGTAACAGTAACACCGTGCACAGCATGGGCGACGGGGTAACGGGAGGGAATTTTTGGGTTGTACCAAAATGCGGTGTTTTAATGTAAAACGCTGCATTTTGGTTTACAACTTTAACAATCTCATAAGTCATAACAACTAATAAGCCGAATCTTAAACGATTACTAAACGAACCTTAAACGATTAATAAACGAACCTTAAACGATTACTAAACGAGCCGAGCCGAGCCGAACATACCTATGCTCAAGCTCGGCTCGTTTAATAAACGAGCTGAATACGAGCCTTAATTTAAGCTCATTTAACTAAACGAACGAGTTTGAACGAGCTTTTAACGAGCCGAACTCGAACTGGCTCAGCTCGTTTACAGCCCTAAGTGTATTGTCCATGCTTTCTGAGCACTTACTATTCATTTGTCCATTCATATCTACTTAATTTTTCTTGGAACATGACAGGAGATGTGGAAAACAGTTGTTATCGAAGCCAAGATTTTTATAATAAATTCATTTGGTCGAAAAAACCACGAGATTGGGAGGTGGTAAATTCCATATCTGATAACATGTTTGGTAAATTCCATATGGAATATATTTGGTAAATTCAGGGGAAACCATTAATCTGATAACATGTTTTTGTTACTAGCTTTCAAAATTAATGGTTTAATTGTCATTCATGTAGTAACATATTGATTTCCATATATATAGAACATTCCATCACTTTCACCAAATAATGTGAATAATATGGGTGGGAGAAGATGAATTTTGGGAGGAGGTGCTTGATGGATTTTTCAATACCTGTCGTAGCAATCCCTATTGTGTAAAGCATTATTTATTCTGACTAAATAAAATACGAACCCACCCTACCTACGTTTGTGGATAATTTATTAATTAGTATATAGTACAATTGGATTGGTTATTAAATTAGTATCATAATTAATTTACTGAGTTAGATTGATGATTTAGACTCATCAGACTAGTAGTATATATTAATTTTAAATATATAAAATATAAAAAATTAAACTATATATGAATTTAATCAATTTTTAATTTAGTTTTTAATTAGTTCGATCTGTTCGATTTTTATCGGTTTGATCAATTTTTGACTAATTTTAAACATTTAAGGACCGGCATATAGAATTTGGTCAATAACTTAAATGGTTTGCCAATTAAAAAGGTCGATCCGATTCGTTTTTTAGAATTATACTATAGCATATACGGTCTATTTAAGTAAATAAAAGAATAATTGTTAGAATATTAGTATTTTTATAGTAATTTTTATATGGTGTCAATTGTATAAATAATATTAATTTTATATTTTATCATGATATATTTAATATTTTATTATAATATGTTTCATATTTTCTATAGTCCAGCATTAGATAGTTTTGTTTCTTTGAATTGTCATCTTTTTTATTTTGTATATGGTGGCATTTAAGTAAATAGAAAAATAATTGTTAGAAGATTAATATTTACATACTAGTTTTTGTGTGGCGTTAACTTTATAAATAAAATTAATTTTATGTTTTATGATATATTTAATATTTTACTATGATATAGTTTATATTTTACCATGATTTGGTTCAGTTTTTCCTATAGTTTATTATTATATAGTTATGTGATGTTTATCTCTATTATTATATATTATCATTATATGTTTGGTGTATTACTACTAATATATTATGTTTTATTATTTTTTTTTTGCTATAATTATTTTTTATTAAAAATATATCAATAAACATCTCTATTTGTAAATAAAATAACCAGATGTATTATAAAAAATATATATTTTGATAATTCTACTAAGAATTATTTCAAATTAAAAAAATTGCTGACCTAATAATGATGTCTTGTGTACAAAACGTCCACGGTGTGTACGGTTCATTAAGGTGATTTATGTACCAAATCATCAGCATCCTTGACTCCTTGTCGGTCTTCAGTTCGTTCTATAGTCGACTTGCGGGAGAAGTACACTCGGGGGAGTTGGGTCAAATAAAAATTGTAATTTTTCACCTTATTGTTGTGCCATGAAGTTTCCAAGCTGTGCGCGTCTTCAACTTCTCTGAATAGGATATTGAAGAGTCCACTTTATAATTTGTTTATTCGACAAGAGCGTGCTTCCTTGAAAATACTGTGTACCATCTTGTCCGGGGTTTCACACCTGCTCATTGGAATGTTCAGATTTCAGAAACTTTCTAGCTGTCCAATAAGATGGCCATTCGTGTTAGTTTATATTCGGCATGACTATTGACTTATCTCTGCAATGATAAGACAGCCAGTACTCTTCTCTCTTTAGGCATCCTCCCGTAGAGCAAGCGTTTAATACCTATGATATGGCCTGCAATTTTAGAGCATTGGTTATTGCTGTTGCTATTTTGCAACCCGTGTACACTAATCCCTGTTTTTGCTGCACCCAAAGTCACAAAGAAGCTCTCCTACAATTCAAGGCCTTGGTAGTAGCAGAGTTGACGACCTCAAACACTTCCTCTGCTGGCTTGGATTCCTGGAACTCGAGCTCAGATTGCTGTCAGTGGAACCGGGTGACTTGTTATACCCGCCGATCACCTACTCAGGTAATGGAACTTCATCTCAATGGTATCGCCACTTCAGATGACACTATGACATCAGAAGTATTGATGCCACTATTCCGTGTGTCATCCCTTACATGGCTTGATATCTCGAATAATTCGATAAAAGGTGAAATTTCAGGCGATGGGCTCGGCAATCTGACTCGGCTTACTCACCTGGACATGCAGCGAAATCAGTTTAATGGCTCTATTCCTCCTGAATTGTTCCTTTTGCAGGGGCTTGAGTATCTTGATATAAGCGATAACCTGCTTGGTGGGTCACTTCATGGTTCCTCAGCTGTTGGGTTTGGTAATCTGACCAATCTTGTTTATCTTGACGTTTGGCGTAATGGTTTCAGTGGCTCCATCCCTCGAGAGTTATACCTTCTGAAGCATCTTCAGTATCTTGATATGAGCCACAACTTAATCGATGGAGAATTGAGCAGTGGGTTAGCTGGCCTGTGGAATCTGCGGTTCTTGAGGATAGATGAAAATTCTCTGAAGGGACCGATCCCTGAAGAGATTGGAAACCTCACACAATTGAAAAATCTTTCGTTTCGTGGGAACCATTTATCAGGAAGGATTCCACCGGCAATCATGTATCTGACAGATTTGGTGACGCTGGACGTGAGAAACAACTCTCTCACTGGGGACATCCCAGAAGCGATAAAGAATTTGAGCAAGTTGGATTCTCTTCTGCTGGAAAACAATATGCTTTCCAGTAGCATTCCTGTTTGGTTGTTTGATCTTGAGGAGTTGAAATTTCTGAATCTGGGCGGAAATAAACTTCTGGGTTGGGTACACCATCTCACGGTTATCCCCAAGTGCAGTTTAGATTGGCTTTCTTTGAAGTCTTCTGGGATTTCAGGACCTGTCCCTGCCTGGATTTCGAATCAAACAAGCCTAAACTTTTTGGACCTCAGTGAAAACAACCTAGAAGGTGCGCTCCCATTGTGGCTAGCTGAATTGGACATTGAGTTCTTATTCCTAGCACAAAATAGCCTCTCAGGCTCTCTTCCTTCGCGCCTCTTCAAATCGAAAACTCTGTCAGTTCTTGACTTGTCCGGCAACAATTTCTCTGGCGAGCTGCCGGCAAGTGTCGGGGAAGCCTTCAGGCTCAACGTACTCATCCTTTCAACCAACAACTTCTCTGGTCCTGTGCCTGAATCGATCACAGAGGCTCCCGAGCTTATTCTGCTGGATTTATCAAACAACAGCTTCTCTGGCAAATTTCCTACTTTTGATCGCTCTTCTAAACTTGCATTTGTCGATCTTTCCTCTAATAGATTCTCCAGCTCGGTTCCTACAGGTTTCGGATCACAAACTTTGATGCTTTCTCTGGGCCAAAATGAGTTTTCTGGTCCTTTGCCCCACGGTATTTCGGAACTTGCTCAACTCAGACATCTGGACCTCCATAGCAATAAAATTGTAGGCGAATGTCCGTCATTTCTATCCCAGCTGTCCTCCCTTCAAGTCCTAATACTTCGTAACAATTCTCTCGAAGGACCCATACCCTCTGATCTGCTAAAGCTCTCCTACATTCAGATACTTGATCTTTCGTGTAACAAGTTGACAGGAGATATTCCACTGAGTTCGGGAAGTTTACCTGCGATGATTGATCCTCCAATTGCATCGTTATCTTCCCCTAGCTTCTTCCGCGTCACTAAACTATATGCTTATCCGATCCAGTTTGACAATCTGATTGTTCACTGGAAAAGTTCATTCCAAAATCTATACAGCAAAAATCTAGACCTCTACATATTGTTGGATTTATCAAACAATAAGCTCTCTGGCAACGTTCCGGTTTCGTTCGGTGACCTTAAGCTTCTTAAGTTGCTGAATATATCCTATAACGATCTCTCTGGAAGTATACCGATGAGCTTTGGTGGTCTGAAAGGCATAGAGTCCCTCGATCTGTCGCACAATCAGCTTTCTGGTGAAATCCCACCGACGTTTGCGCATTTGGGGCAGTTGAATACGTTGGACTTGAGCAATAATAGGTTGGTTGGACGCATACCGAATAGTCCTCAATTAGATAGGTTGAATGATCCTGAGTTTTATGGGAATAATAGCGGGATTTGTGGGCTACAAATCCAAGTTCCATGTCCTTCGGAACCGCCACAGATAGAAGTGGAGTCATTGGATGGTGATGACGAGGAATCATTTTTTTCATGGGAGGCCGCTGCTGTTGGATTCTCGTTATCTATGGTGGCAACTGTTGTTGCGATTTATGTTTCTGGGTATTTCCATGATGCTCATTTTTTCTATAGCAGGTATAGTTTTGTTAGGAGGATTCTATGACGGGAGTGATGCCATTTTTTCTTTTTTCTTTTTTTACATGTAAACCAAATTGCCATCTGGTGTATAGCTTTCTTAATGTGAGAATGAATACACAAATGTAGAGGGGATAAACTTGCAGAGCAGTAATAAGCTCTTATTGTGTGCGGGGTATGTTATCTCGTTCTTACCACACCACTTGATTATTCGACCCTTCAACTGAATTTGTTGCTAATAAATTCATAATTTTACAATTGATATCGCTATATTCCACTTACTCTCTGCATTGTGCTGATCAAATTAAGGAACCGATGCTGTTTCACTGTGTTTCCTCACTTTTCAACGGTCTGCTTGAGCATATGCAGGAGAGCATGAGCATGACCATGAGTCCATGACCATAATTACCCCCTTTAGTCCAGCGCTGCGAGTCCGTTGGCCTATTTGGGTGAGTTGGTTCACCTCTCTGTTCTAATAAAGTAAAACAAGATGGTTGAAATATTAAAAAATTTAGTACATACATCAGTAATACCATTATATGAAAATGGAAGTAAAAACTGTACGCACAAAAATAAATATTTTTAGCTGGAAAAAATTAAAGATTTTTATTGAGTATGAAAGATAGTATAATATTTCAAAATTTCGTAATCTTTATTTTTAAGTATTTAGTCTTTTATTTAGAAATAATTCTTAAACATCAGTCTAATTATTTATTATTAACTCTCATCCTGTAAGTTAGATAGATTCTTAAATATTTTTTCTAATTATTTTTATTACTTTTTTCTTAAACCTATCCTACACCGGCTAACTTGTTTCGATTTATTTTCTAATGGTATTCTAAACTAATCAAACCAAACTTAAAATAAAAATAAAATAATGCTAATCTATACCTATCATTTTACCCCCTCACACTATCCGTTGGTGTGTCAATTTTTCTTCACCAAACACTCTCCCTATGTTCCTCCTCTTTTCATGCTCTACCATCTCCATGCATATATACACCACCACAGCCTTGCTTGTGCAACATTTCCTTTGAGCCTTGCCTTTCCTTTCTCTCTCTCCTTGCCTCACCACCACCGGACCCCCAATCGTCTCCCCTTTCTCCCTTTCTTAGCTTTGTTTGGTTTTGCAAACACAACCATCACTATTGTCAATGCCAGTGACCGTCACCATCACTATAATACTTTAAATTTTGGCTAACTCTAATCCTGATTGATTAGTATCTTAACCTAATTCTAATACTCATGAAATTTATATTTTTTTCCTAACTATAATTACTTTTCCATATATTAGTATATACTAATCTAAATTATTTTTTCTTCTTATTCTAATTTTAATTCCAGTTTATTTTTCCTCTTACCGTTTCTTTTATTTTTTCTTTTCCCCTACTGATCTACTTTCTTTTCCTTCTCATTCATTTCTTCTTATGTCAAATCTTCCCCAGCCATACCCTCTACCTTGCTCTTTATTATGCCATCACCTACGCCCTACCCTGTCAAGACATCATCACCCACACTCTACACTAATGGGTTACTTTGAAAAATATTACCCCAATCATCTCTCTCCTCTCTTCTCCTCTCTACATGTGTTCTTGTGTGTGTGTGTGTGTGTGTATATAGCACAATAAATTCCTCAAACTAATCCTTTCCTTCCCTTAAATTTCTATAAAAAATAGCACCATCTGAATGCAACTTTCTTCCTCCCCTTCCTTCTTTTCACCATCGCCAAAGGCACCAACACAACAAAGCATTGGTGCTTCTTGTCGCATCTTCCTTCCTTGCACCGACAACTTTAGCCATGCCACAACCTCTACCATTATCCACTATTATTGAAACACCCCCACTAAGCTTTGAAAAGATTCACCGAAACACCCATTTTCTACCACTTGCTACTTCCACCATTTCCTACCCCTACCACCAGCCAAAATTATTTCGGCACCTCAACCCCCACCAACCAAAACCACCGCAACCCTTTTATTTCCCTTAGCACCATCCACTGAAACCACCCTACCTCCCTTCAGCTAAAACAACTGGTCATCACCCCATCTCTATGGCATTAGTGGTTGTTGCACACCCCTTAGCAATAGCACAAACTTTCGTTGCTACCCCTTTTGTTTGACCACCACATCTGATCCTCCTCCCTTGTTGCACAATTCTCTAGTGAAGCCCTTACCTTCTTTTGGTTCATTCTTTTCTACATTTTTTCACTCTTCCTTACCTTATACTTTCCTTAATTATATAATTAATTTATCATAGTATTTTATTATTGTTTTTTAGATGATTTTCTAAAGGTTCCAAAGGAGGCTGGATAGGATACGAGCTTAAAGACCGATACCTTTTTTTATAAGGATACTAATCGTAGTTAGGGTTTTGTGCTAAATGTCTGAAATGACTTATTATGCTATTTTTGTAACACTCTCATTTTTACTACTAAAAAATTTCATTTTTTGGAAGCATTAATTACAAAATCAATGGGTGTTACCTTCACACTCAATATAAGTCTAGCATCCTTTACCGTTCTTATACTAAGTGCTAAGGCTAAAACATTACTTTACTTAAATAACATTTATAACAAAGGTAGGATAGAAATTTCATTACAGATTACATTGTCTTGATAAATACAAAAGATCAAGCAAAGAGTTGTAATATAACGAAGGGAAATAGCAGTGGACTTAACAGTTCACGAAATATCCCGGATCAAAAGAAGTCGGGCAAACATCGGATAGTCTTAACTCTCAACCCTCTATTTGAAGTCGTCATACCTTACTCTTAAAGTGATCCTGCAAGGTAACGAATGGCCATTGAATAGGCAAGGGACCATAAAACAGAATCCGTTAGTACTGTAGTACTGAATAATCCTTTACACCAAACTGATATGAAAAACTATCAAGGAACACATGTAAGACATACAACTAACATGTACAAGACATTTAGTATTCATATGAGAATTGATATACAATAATCATTTATACATTCAAATTTTATTAAGGTCACATACTACTCATTTTCATTTGTCTAAAACAACTGAAAGCTTCCCAGACGAACATACCAGATATGCTCTCAAAAGTAATAATTAGAACCCAAACTCCTGCATAACAATTATAGCATTCACAGCATGACTCCCATCTCAGCATCAATCCCAACCAAATTCATAAAATCACAGGATGTTCATAGGTATGCTATAACAAATCCATACCATCACAGATATACTTACAAGTACAATAAAATGAAATACATAACATCACCGGTATACTTACAGGTATAGTATAATAAAATACATAACGTCACGGGTGTACTTACAGGTACAGTATAATAAAATTCATAACGTCATAGATATACTTACAGACATAATACCAACATAGGTAGGTACAAAAGCTATTACCAAATCCATAGGTAGATACGAAGGCTACTACTGGAACCATAGGTAGGCGTAAAGGTTGCTACTGAAACCATAGGTAGGTACGGAAGCTACTATCGAGCCCACATGTAGGCACAAGGATACTATAGAAACCAATCCAATATCCAATAATTTGATCAGATCATTTTTATTTTTATTTACTCGAGGGGGATACAATAATAATCCGAAGACATAAAAGTACACCAGTCATGCCGGCGCACATGGCATCCCGGTAGCCTACAACCATCCAACTTATAAGCATAACAACACTTTGGTCATGTTGATGCACAAGGCAAACAGTACCCTCGTCACCTATGACACCTAATCCTTAAGTATCGATACCCCCTATAAGACCTGTAGATCACCTATAGAGTAGATTAGGACCTTATTGGAGCACAACTGGTATACTAGAAAACCAAATAAATCGAGGACTTCTATCTTGTCTCTAGGGTAGCTAACTCTAGAGAGAAATCATTCCCAAACTCAAGGTCTTCCACTTTATGTATTAGGATTTTTTATAAGGCGATCACAAATAATACATATTGCACAATTATTCCCATTTTCATACTTATCTATTTTTTCCTCTATTTCCAATTATCCAAGTTAACCCTAAGATCAAAAATCCAAAATAAGGTCAAAGTCAACACTAAGGTCAACCTACTAAAAGTCTAAGGCCATCCTATGTCCAATTATACATATTTGGGCATATTCAGTCAAAATAACCAAAATGCCTCTAAGGCTAATAATTAATAGATTATCATCTATTTAAATAGCAAATTCATTTTATTTATTAATTTATCATTAAAAAGATAAAATAAAATCATCTAATTATTTATTATGAAATTTAAACTATCAGCTATATCAAAAGATCATTTTGCCCTTACACAAGTTTCTACATATAAAACCCTATCATACACTTTTAAAACATACAAAACACATGATTGCATAATTAACAATAGATAATACATATTAGACATAATTTTCAAGATAAATATTATAGTACACAAAAATAACTAAATTGCTCCTAGAGCACACATCTATAAAAATTATTCCATAATTATATCTAAGCATGTTCAATCTATTATTTTATACATAATTATCATACAAACTATATTTTCATCATTAGAATCATTTTAATCATACTTTGTTTCCATATGCTCGTTTTATCCTTTTTCATGATGATGATAATTAACACATAATTATATCGAAATAAATCATGCATAACATATTTCATACAACAAAAATCTTAATGTGTTATCATGCAATATTTATTATTTTAGTAGCGTATAACGGTTACCTAAATTCTAGCAAAAACATAAAATTAGCGGTATCCACTAAAAATTATTAGGTTCTACTAATCAACTTTCATACCTAAAAATAATATCACAATTACCGAATTAATATCTATAAGATAAAATAATAATTATAATATAAAATATATTTTTTTCTAAAATTACCAAAATACCCTTACATTTAATATGGGTACCAAAATTTATTTAAAACAACACACACAACTCATGCTGCACAGCATCGTGAGCCATGCATGTGCAGAAGATTCGGCCTGTTGGCTAGGTGAGGGGGTTGGCCGGGTGAGGTGGCAAGGGATGGAGCGAGCGGTAGTGGTGGTAATCGACAGAGCTGGTGGTGATAGTTGGGCTGGGTGCTACGCCAGAGGCTGGTGGTGATGGGGTGGAGGTTGTTGGGTGCTGTGAGGGGTGGTATGTGGTTGGTTAGATCAAGAAGCTATGAAGTGGTGGAGGGCTGGAGCTGCGACTACTGGGCAACGAGGCTACAATGGGTTCGGAGGTTAGGTGTTGTGCGTGTAGGGTGGTGAGGTTGTGGTCGGGTGGTTTGGTGGTGGTGCTGTGTGATGGTGCAGTGGGCTAGGTGCTGCATAAGGTTGGGGTTGCTGGAAGGTTGTTGGGATGGTCGGTGGCTACTATTGGACAAGGATAGGGAGAAAGAGAGGGGAAAGGTGGGGCTGGTGGTGATGGGGTGGTGTTGTTGTAACTGGGGTGGTGTGGGCTGGCTGTGCTAGACAGGAGGGAGATGTAGAGGGAAGGAGGTGCTATGGTGGTTCGAAGGTTAGGGTGCTACTGGACAAGCGAACAAAATAGAGGGGTAAGGGGTTGGGTGCATTGGCAGAGGGGTTGAGAGGTTGGGGTAGCAAGGCTGTTTGTATATAATGTAGGGGCTGGGTTTTGGATCGGGAAAGAGTGTGCGGGAGAATGTATGTAGCATGCATATATATGTATAAAATACAAAGGGTGCTGAGATGAGGTAATGGTTGTGTAAAGTAAGAAAATGAGAGAGATAGGGAGAGTGTTTAGGGGGGAAGTGACTAGAAATGCCAGAGGGAGAGAGAGAGGGTAGGAAAATATATTTTATATTTTTATTTTAGATTTTGTTTTGGTAGATTAAGCTATTGGATAAAAAATTATTCGGAAAATAATCCAATCTAAGATAGGTTTAATAAAATAAAATAAAAGATAAAATGATCAGAAATAAATTTTAGGGATTTATTTCAGGTTATGGATCAAAAGATTATTAATAAAATAATTAAACTAAAATTTACGGGTATAATTAGGATTAAAATTAATAGTTTGATTTCTATCAAGTTTTTAACCTGATTATTTTTATATCTAAACTGTCATAGTAATAATAATAATAATAACAAAAACAACAATAAAAACCACAACAACAATAAAACATTTAATACTAAACCTCCTACCATAATAATTATAACTAATCACATGTAATTATTAGTTTTAATTAGGATTCCTAAAAATGGGGTATTACAATTTTGTTGTTGTATTGTTTTGATAATATTATTTTGATTAATACTATGATGTGGTAACATGGTAGTATATGATGAAAAGTGAGTAAGTTGAGAATTATATGATATAGTTACAATAATTACTATATTGAAAACCTACAAGATTTGGTATGATTTGTGGTATTGTGTTGTGGGTTGAATAATTACAAATAATTTGGTATGATTATTTAATATTTATGGTGATAAATGAAGAATTTGAAAATAATGATACCAAACATATAAAATTTTGATCACATAAGAACATTTAGTTATCCTTAAGGGCATTTTGGTTAATATCAGACTAATAGGAAAATTAGAGTATTTTAATGTGTTATATAGGTTAAAATATTCTAATAATATCATTTGAAATGTTTGGAGAAAATAAAAATGGCATAGGTTCCACAAATTGAAAAAATTACTTAATTACAGAATAATAACCCTAAAATAGCGATGTTATTATTGCATGTGTAAAACGTTAAAGCTAGACCACAATTTTTGGATATGTTGTTAATAATAGTATTTTAGGAAGTTATATTAAATTTGGTAGTCATGAGAGTCTTACGAAAAAGGTGATGACATATTTGTGAAATTAGGGTTTTGTAAGCATCGTAAATAGTAACTCTTGAGATAGGGTTGTTATTGCATATATAAGACGTTAGATTGAGATATTTGATTTTAAAGTATGTTGATAATAACAATAATATTTTAGGAATAGATACTAAATCTAGTGGATAAAAGAGTAACAAGGAAGAAATTATGATTAAAATGTAAAATTAGGATTTCTTAGGAAGTATATGGACCTAAATCCTTGAGAACAGCCTTGATATATATGTTCATGTGCTTTACTTCATTCAATTTTTTTGTACCTATGAAAACAATCATAAATAAGAGATTAATAATTTAAAGTGAAAGATCACTTGAGTCAGACCGAGATGTTTTATGGGTTCGTTCTATGGGACGATAATAATAGTTCAAGATGTATTTTTTTTATTAAAGGTAAATCAGCCTGTTCTATTAGATTAATAATAATGGGGCCTTAAAATCAATGTGAATGATAATATAACTTGAGATAATGCAACTAATGGATAAGACATTAATTATTTAAATTAAAAGATTACGTGAATCAGGACAAAGGTGTTGTGTCATTTTCATCAGACGATAATAATGACCTAAGTATGTTCTTGTATCACCCCCAAAAATCACTACTGAAAAATTTCATTTTATAAAAAATGTTAGCGGAAGCGAAATAACAAAACTGTGAATTCTGGGGATATTACTGCCACACTTAGTACCAAACTAGTTCACTCATACCGTTCTAATACCAAGTGCTAAGGCTAAAGAATAAAATATTAATTGCTAGAAATTCAAACCATATTTAAATCAGAGTAGCACAAATAAATATCTTGTAAGAATAAAATCCACCAATGGTTCTTTGGTGGTTACAAGAACGAAGATTACATTCAAGCCAAGAGTTAGAAAGGGAAGTAGTAAAACCTTATCAAATTCCGGACAATCATTACGCTCTTTCCCGTTATCCACTTGAATGGCACTTGAAAAGGACTTGCAAGGGAGACTGCCCATTGAATAGGTAGGGGCCCCACGAATGGAACCCTTTAGTACTATGGTATTTAGTAACCCTTTAAAACACACTTAAAAGTAAGCCCGCAATGTAACACATGAAACAAAGCTATATACTTATATAATAAGAAATACATGCACCACAATCACATACTTAACAAGTCCGTCAATTATTAATAAGTCATAATGTACGATTAATGCTTCTAGGCCTTAAGCCATTAGTTCATCATTAATCAATCATCTCGGATTATATACTCATTTGAGTGCGGGAACCCCACTATTATAGATGGTGGACTGGAATACATATAGGACAAAATGCTCCTAACCACTATTATCTCCAGTCGATCGGTCTCCAGGGCAGAACTCTCCTAGCCACTATTATTCGCCAGTAGATCGGTCTGGGCCCAACTCACATGGTGTTTCACTATAAGAGATTAGTATTTTTTTCATAATTTATTCACATCCATGATTGGTTTTATTGATCTCGGGACCCCCACTATTATCGCCGATGGACCGGAATACTTATAAACATCATCTAGGGCAACACACTCCTAGGCCACTATTATATCCGGTGGACTAGTACTCATAATCATCTTCCAGGGCAATACGCTTCTGGGCCACTATTATATCCAGTGGACCAATACTCATAATCATCTGCCAGGACAACACGCTCATGGGCCACTATTATAATCGATAGACCAATACTCAATATCATAATTCAACAGGGCTCGGCTCATTAATCTTTCACTTTCATGATTAATATTTTTCCTTTTTTTTTAATCAGCACAACAATTCCATTTATTTGCCTCGGACGGGAGATTAAGAACCCGGGACACAAAGGTACACCGGTTATACTAGTGCATACAAGCTACTCAGTACCCTTCAACCATCAACCTAGGGACGCAAAAGAACCCAGGTCGTACTGGTGCATAAAGCTACTCAGTACCCTACCGACAAGGACACCTAATCTATAAGTATGCATACCTTCTAAATAGGTCCGTAGAGCTAGATAGAGTAAGATATAGGGCATGGTTGGGGCACAAAGGCACACCAGCAAATACCAGAATAATCGTGGGCTAAACCACGTCTTTAGGTTAGCGACCCCTAAAGAGTCACCATTCTTGATCTCAAGGTCTTTCACTTTAAGTATTAGTGTCTTAATTAAGGTGATCACGAAAAACACAATAATTAGATACTTATTCACTTTCAATTGTTTTGGTATCATTAGGCACTTCTTATTCATACGGTTATCCAGGATAACACAGAAGAAATCATTAAGGCCATCATAATCTCATCCAATTCTGATTTAGGATTTGTTCTCGTGATACTTACTAATTGTCAAATACTCTTACCTTACTATTCAGTGTTACTTGAGTCTTATTACGAACCTCTAGTGTCCCATCAACATGTTAGATATGAATTACTTATTTACCCCTTAATTGTATAGTTATTAAGCCATCTCTTCCTTACTTGCCAATTTACCACATCACCCTTCATGTTGCATAATTACCAAATTACCCCTTACTTGGTTTAGGTTACTGAAATGCCCCAAAAATATTTATTTTAAGAGATATAATTAAATAAGGATTTATTAGGGAATTAATTTAATTATTTATTTTATTTGGAATAGGAAGGATTTATTTATAGCAAATTAATAAGAATTTATAAATATTTTTATAAAGGAAAAATTGGGCTTTTTGCTAATTAAAAAGGAATTTAGGAAAAGTCTTTTAAAAACCCTAAATTAGCCTAAAAAGAAAATTTCAAATTATTTTATTTAAATATTTTTATTCTAAATACCCAAAATATTCTAATTAATTTATTTAACCCCAAACCACTTAAATTTCCCTTTTTTTCCTTTTTCTTTTTCTTCCCTCCTTTTTCTTTTTTTTTTTCATTCTTTTCTTCTTTTTCTTCTCTTCTTCCAATTGGGCCTGAAGCGCAACCCAATCCCTTTTCCTTTTCTTCTCCTTCTCCCGTAGCCCAACGCAGTCCTTCTTCCTTTTACAGCTGAAACGTTGTGTTTTGTGCTTTATTTCCATGGGATGCCGCGTCTCATTTAAGAACTTATAACCAACGCCGACCGGCCCGGTTCCTCTCTTTTTCTTTTCTTTCTCCTGACCGCCGGTTCACCCCCTTCTTCCTCCTTCCTCATCCGTCGTCGAGCTGTGCCTTCGAAGGTCCAAAAATGGCGCCGCAGGCCACGCGTGTTTTGATTGGCCATTTCTCCCCTCATTAACTTCCCCTTGACTCGCAAATCAGCTTGGTATAATCCTTTTCCCTCATCTCTCGCTCGATTCCTCCCTATTCTCTCGCGAAGGGTTGACCCCAACCAAAATTTGTGCCGGCCGATTAACGCCACCGGCCACCCCAAACTCCACATAAAATACCCTCCTACCGACCTCCAAAACCCTACCATTCCCTCTAAACTCTATAAATAGCCTTGGTTGGTGTGATTTCAAAACTTCTTCTCCCCGAAACCCTAAGAGCTAACCTGTGCGCCACCGTGACTTCAGAGTCGTCCGCCACCGTTAGCAAACTTCGCCGCCACCTCTGCCTCCCAAAATCTTCCCTGCACCGCCCTCTAATTAACTAAGATGCCCATCTCCCTCGATTCTTCTCGCACGAGCCACCACAGTCGTGCAAAGTTCCCTGTCCATCTAATTAAAAAATTTTACCCCGCAACCTTCGAGCCACCGTCCTCCATCACATCCCCCACTTCTGCTGCCTTCTGCACCACCCAAAAACTTCTACTAATTCTCCTCTACTGAACCATAACCTTCTTTCCCCTTTTCTCCTTCTTCTCCCCTCTTTTTCTTCACTTTTTCCATTCGGCCGCCACCTCTGCCGCTATGCGCCACCACCCCTTGCCACTCCACCACCCTCACTTTACTCCTCTCAGCCTAGGCTACCACCAACACCGCAACGTCCACCCTTATTCTCCACCCTTTCTTCTCAAACCTTAACTTTTTCTTTTTTTTACCATGAAGTGGTTGATTGCATAACTTTATTGACTGGCAAGCAAAAGAGGTAAGGTTTCAAGAACTACTAGTTTTCATCTATAGATTAAGGCTAGGGGTTGGGATATCTATGCTCCATTTGGTTTTAGAAAAATACATAGGATAGAAAAGAAAATGATCAGAAATAAATTTTGAGTTGTTTGGTGGTGAACAAAACCATAAGGAAAAACAATAAGAAGGAAAAAGGATTGTGTTGGAGCAATAACAGAATATCAAGTTGCTATTTGCTTATTTTTTTTGTCCCACATTGATGGTTAAGTTGTGCTTTTGTCAGCTTTTATACTTGCTTACCAAATGAGCTATTTGAATTACTATTTTAGGTTATTTTGTATAGTTTATGTGCTGAACTATATATCACAAACGTTGTGCATTTGATCTGAGTTGGGTTGGGTGTGGGTGTGTCATAGAGCTAGACAGATCTTACTATTTTTTTGCTAAAATTATGAACTATTTTGAACATTTTCCTTAGTATTCTACAGTTGTGGTTTTGGTGCTATTGTTGATTTTTCCTTATGTTTTGGCTGACTAATTTTTCTTATTACTATATTAAGGACAATATCGTCGGTAATAATAGGGTTGTAAATGAGTCGAGCCGAGCTGAGTCAAGTCTAGGAGCCAAAATGAAAAAATGAACCAAGCCTCACTTTTTCGAGCTTAGGCTTGGCTCATTTAATAAACAAGCCCAAAAGTGAGGCTCGAGCTCAGTTCATTCAACTAAACGAACGAGTCGAACCAAGCTTTTAACAAGCCAAGCTAAACTGACTCAGCTCATTTATAGTCCTAGGTAATAAGATTTTCATTTATACTCGGTGGTAATTTTCCCTCCATGAAATGTCGATGAAATAGATTTCTTAATACCGATGATAGGTATTGTTGGTATTAAGAAATAAATCATTGATATTTATTTTTTTGACATTTTAATAAAAAAAAATTGTGAGAAAATTTTGACACTACTTAACACCGATTATACATATCGCCAGTATTAAGAATTTACTTACCTTTTTTTTTGACAAAAAAATTTTTCATCGCCTGATCTACTGTCGATGAATATGATTAATCATCTCTATTAATATTTAACACCGACGATTAGTTATCGTCGGTCTTAAAATCATCGGTGTCAGACCTTTTTCTTATAGTGATAAATTAAGACTTGGGGTTAGGATACCTATGCTCCATTTGGTTGTAGAAAAATACACAAGAAAGGAAAGAAAATGAATGGAAACAAATTTTGAGTTGTTTGGTGGTGAAGAAAACCATAAGGAGAAACAATAAGAAGGAAAAAGGATTGTGTTGGAGCAATGACAGAACATCAAGTTGATATTTGCTTCTTCTTTTTTTTGTCCCAAATTGGTGGTTAAGTTGTATTTTTGTCAGTTTTTATACACCCTTACTAAATGGGCTATTTGAATTACTATATTAGGTTATTTTATGTGACTTGTGGACTAGAATATATACCACACACATTGTGCATCCGATCTAGGTTGGGTTGGGTGTGGGTATGTCATAGATCTAGATAAACCTTACTTTCTTTTTGTTGAAATTTTGAACTATTTTGAATATTTTCCTCCGTATTTTTTAATTGTGGTTTTGGTGTTGTTGTTGATTTTTTTCTTCCTATGTTTTTTTGGTCGGGTGCGGAGTGGAAGATGTCTTACTCTTCCATAATTTTTTCTATTCTTAACTGTTATTAAGTATTTGTTTAGCACTTTTGATTAACTCGATTATTCTTTGAAATTAGAGCTTCGCTCTTTCTTTTTTATCTACACAAAATTACTAAATATCGTATCTATATTTTTCATTCCTCTTATCATGGTTCTATAGAATCAAAGATAATGTATTAAGTTAGGGGAGAAATGATGGAGAAAGAATTTGTGCCAAAATTTGACTAAATTTTACTTTAGGATAGTAAAGTCTTTTACGATAAACATCGAATGATAATTATTTATTTCATTCTCTTTATTTCGGTCATAGATTTCACTTTATTTCATTCTCTTTCGCATGCACCCTTATTTACCAATAGATTGTAAACTTATTCATTGGTTTTATCCTAAGCCAAACTTGTGTAAAATAGGAACATATGGAGGAAATTTTTACCGGGAAACCTACCGAAACTCTCTTCCTCGAGTATCCTCGACCTTTCCATCCGAGTGAGTAACTCTTTCGTTCAACAATTCTCTTCTCTTCCTCTACAATTCCTCTTTTTTTCTTAATTCTTAGATTTCAATCTTCGACCAATTATAGACTCTCCAACCATGACTCCTTCAAAATCGTGGCACAAACTTCAAATCGGCGGTCTGCTCTCTGCCAACAGACCTCCATTGATGACGATTGCAACTCAATCTGAACAGTTATTATCCAAATGATTAAGTCTGTCGTGATTTAGTTATCTTTATTAAGATTGGCGATAACTTTAATTTCTGCTTATTGATGGAAACCCTAGATTTCCTTTTCTCCTTGGGTCTCATCCTCTCTGAATTTGATTTATGTTGTTTTGTTTGTTGGCGTGGGTTGTTCTATTTTTCCATTCAAAAATCAGTTTCTTTCGTTGATCTTAAAACTGGTGTTCCCTGCGTCTTCTAAGGCTCACGGGAAAGGAAAAAGAAACCATGTGATACATTTCTTACGAGTGTTCTATCTACTCAGAGTCTTATTTTAGACTTACCCCAACATTTGCGGACTCATTTCATCAGTTCACGAATCGTAATGACAATGTTCATCAGCTCATGTACTAAGCTGTGTACAGTAACGACCATGTTCATCAGGCTCCATGTCATCATTCTTAACGTTGCAACTTTGAAATGGATGCTAATGGATTTAAGTAGTCGCCTTTTTTTTGGGCGATGAGTTTGTCGAGTCTTTCGTATGATAACGTTTGGCAAGTATTTTGCGCTGCTCTGACTCTTATTAGTGGTGAGGTGTGTGTCAATTCAACCGCTACGATATTATTAATTGTACTAAAGAGGTTACCGAACCGATGAACAAAGAGGTTGATATAACTTGTGCTATGTATCTACTGGGATAGTGTTATTATTTATTTTTGTTTACTTTGCTAATTGTAGGAGGAGGGAATCTTCTTCTTGTTATAAAATTTCTATGTATGAGAAATATATTAATTATATATAATTTCAATTTCAATTTATATTAGTCTACTAGTGTTTAAGTAATAAGTTATATTGTACATGCAAAGCATTGCTAATAATATTATTATTATTAAATTTTTATGTAAAAATAAACATAGTTTCTATATATTCAGGTTAATAAAAAAAATTAACTTATGAATATTAAAAATATTAATATTAAAATATTAAAATACAATAAAAATATACATTGTCACAATATTTATAATTATAAATATAAAATCTAACAAAAAAGTGTGTGGCGAAAAATATAGACACAAGACCGTCGTATTAGGTATTTTTTTATATAAATAAGCTATCATTTATATTTAAATATAATTAAAAATAAATTCTTGATATTATCTTTCCAATAAGACAAGATACAAGAAGGTATTTTTATAAAAATATATATATATATTTTCTTTTGCAAATTCGAATTCTCCTCGTCTTGTATTTTTTTTTCTTTTTTTTCTATGAGATATTCGAAGCAGTCGGTCAGTCTCAGTAACTACTCACTAGTCACTAGTACTACTACCAGCCCATGGTAATCTTCTCCACATACGTAACCCGTGCAACGATGCGACTCATACCTGCTGTGACGTTTTACCTTACTTCTGACAATTGCATTGATTCAGCCGTATCTGTTGTATCCTGTTTTCCCGTCAAACAGAACAATGGCCAGGGATAGTAAATTTTTTCACAGGAGCTTCGCTGGATATTCCTCGTTTGGATTCGAAATGGGGGATTTTTTTAGTGACGGTTGGAAATGAATTTAGGGTTCTTATCTTTGGATTCACTCCGAATATTTTATATATATATATAATTTTATATAATTATATATATAACGTTTTTATAAAATGCAAATTATAATTATAATATAAAAAAAAAATTTGAAGAGTAGGAATCGAATATAAAATTAGATTTTGAGAATTAGTTGGATTTTAAGATTAGAAAAAAAATTAAAAATAAAAAATAGATCTGAAATCGAGTTAACTATTAAAAATCGATTCCCGTAAAAATTGAATTAAAATATTCTCAATAAAAAAATAAAAATTAAAAATGGGATTGGATTCGGGGATTGCGATGGAATACCTGTCGATCCCTAACAATGGCTGTGGCTGGTAAAAAAATTTCAGCCGGAACAGACACATTATTATTAAAACAGTTATTAAAAACAACATAAAAAAAATGTATGATAGTAGCACTGGGTGACAATATTGTCCCTGGCGGGGTCTGCAGAGTGCAGGTATGATTTCAGAAAGCTGACAAATGAAACTATATAAATATGGAGTAGTAGTATTGACTCAACTCAAATCAATACTGCCGGCAGCAACATGCATTAGATACTTGACATGTACGTACGTAGCAGCTTATTATAATCTCCCTCTTAGTGTTAATCACCCGTGACTATAATATTTGATTAGCTTTAGTCGATACATACTGACGTATTAATTCATGAATTATTGCTAACCCGTACGTTAATCCGTATTATATTTAACGACGAACTCGTCAGATTTCATGCTCGTTAAGCTTCGTAATCACCCCGAACGAAGGCATGCATCGGAGTCCTCGTTGTTGTCGCTCGTTGTCAGTGAGAATTAATTGAACTGCCGATGGACCTCCGGCATCAGGTCAGACCATTTGTGTAATGTATACGTATACGTTTGGGAAAAATTATTTTAAAATCTATTTAAATCAAATTATTTAAAGTTAAAAATTTTATTTAATGTTTATTCTATTTTTTTAGTATCTAATATATATGTACATATAAATAATATTATCTGTACATTTGTACATAATTAGATGTACATATTAATATAATTATATATACATAATATTTTATACTTGAAACTAAATATTTTAAAACTATTTTTATTTTTATTCAATTAATTCCACTCAAATAGACTGCAAACTAATTTTCTCATACATTTATGGGCCAACTAAGCTTCGTTTCCCCCATGTTCAGTATTTTAGCTTGCTCTTTTACATGTGATGTATTCAACTAGTTCATTGCATTCGGAAACCACCCCTCCGCTTACATCCTATCAAATAATGTGTACCTAAATTATTTTAATTTTTATTTGAACATTTTTATTGATCATTGTAACATAATTTGTACATATAACTATTTTTGTTACTCTGTAATTGACTAGGAAAAATAATAATGGGATGTTGTGTTGCTGATTGTTGGCTGGTTGATCCTGATTATTGCTTTGTGTTGTTGATCCTGATTACTGCTCTGTGTTGCTGATCACTGGATAAGTTGATTTTGATTATTGTTGATACAATTGGGAAAATATATTGTATTTCCATATGATGTAATCGTCGGATTAACGCTAATAGAATTAAGTAGTCCCACATAGGCAGCCACCCGGCCCACATTAGGTTAGCATAATTGTTGCCTATGCAGCCCTTAATTTCTACAATTAGCTATGGAAAGTTAGTTGATGGGAAATAGGATAATTGTATTCTTTATTTTGGATTAGTTGAAGTTAGTTGTAAATGGGTCGGATAAGATACCCAACACCACCACATTTTATTAAGCATGTATTTGGGCCATGAAAGTGGAAGACCAATTGGTAAGGGGTAGGGTACTATATCCTAACCTGAGTGTCGAGGATATTATTCGGTCATTCATTCTCGAAGCTGTAATACGATTTTCTCTCTCTGTTGTGTTCTCTCTCTTTCTCGATACTTATTTTTCACTTAATCTCTTGCTGAATCTATTCGTCTTTTTTGTTTTTTTACCTTAGTTCGCAGTTGATCTTAACTGAATCCTGAGTATTTCGATCTTCCTTTGATATTTTATCTCTGGCTGATCAAAGATCGGTATTTCCGATCATATCCCTTTATTTTTTTGGCGTTTTCTTTTGGTTTCAATTGAGACACCATCATCAAATAGGAAGAAAATCGTGCTAAATGTTGTTCCCTTTGATTTTTTCTAATTATATTAAAACTAAAGTGGTTATGCTATACTTAACCCACTATGATATGTCGATTTTCTCTTCTTGATTTACGTATATATATATTTTTTTAAAATGAATGAGAGGGACAACATTTATTGATTATTTTATTATATATATAAAGGTAATCAAATCTAAAATATAATACTCGTCCACTTATTTGCAACAACTCTAGTTACAAGCATGGGAGTTTAATCTTCCGTCAAACGATGGTTTAACGTTGTTGGTACCGCTCGTCCAACACGAACCATCTCTTAAGTTTCATATAATTATTTATATGATCCTTTTCGATCGGTAATAATTGTTTGATTTATGTGTCTATGGTACTCATTCCTATCACGACCAATCTATTTGATTTTGAATAGATGAATCTAACCTCCAAATTATTTTACTTAATTTTTTTTGCATTGGTTTATAGTAGATCGGAGAAAGTTATATGACGGGGTCAATTTATCATATATAGGATTGTAAATGACCTGATCTAATTTGATATTTGAATTCGTTCATTAAAAGGTTGATTTGACGTGTTTTTTTAGATAAATAAGTTGAGTCTAAACCTTATTTATAGGCTTATTTATTAAATAAGTAGAGTTTGAATTTAAAAAAATAAGACTCGATTTATTTAATGGCTTTAACTCGTGAGTTTGATTTGGTTAATTCGTTTAGTTAAAAAAATTAAGACTAAATTTTATCTTAAATTTATTTAATTAAATAAACTAAACTTAAATCTAATAATATCTTATTCGCGTCGACTCAATTCATTTCAAACCCTTTGTATTAACGTAGAAGGACAATCACGACTAAAACTATCCGAAGAGCTCCGGAGGCGGTCCCGGCCCGATGCGGGTGGCGCCATCTGAAGAGTTATCTAATTATATGATAATTAAAAAAGAATGCGACGTCTGCAAATTTCATACGTAGCGCGGCAGGTAAGCTACCCTGCAACTACTCAGGGAGGCCCGCCCACCAGCGATCGCTGCCCTTCTTCTTTTCAACGATGTTTCTAGAGGGTAATCGAGCGTGTGATGCAATTTTATATTTTGGTATAATTATAGTATATTTTTAATATATTTTATTATATATTTATAAAAACATATATTATAATTATATTAAATATATAAATATTTCACCTAAAATTAAATATATTGAATGTATTATCTGTATATTTAGTATAATTCTAATATATTTTAATATAAATATTTATAAAAATATATTAAATACATAAAAAAATTATATTAAAAATATATTATAATTATACTTAATTATACAAGCAGTACCCCCATAATTAAATCACATATTTTGCCCGATAATTCCTCCGATTTTCATCTGCAATTAATACACCGACCAATCACATCCTCTCTTCGGCCTCCCTGTGCCGAAATACTCGGCATCGTTCCATGTTGCCTACATATGCAGACTTAGGCGTTTATATACAGAGCGGTGTTGGTTGATCCTCCCCGACATGGTCAGGAGTTGTCTCCGATAATGCAATACGGTGATGTGAGGCCGCAGGACAGTGGCAGAGCCGTGGAACGCCGGACTTTGAAACCGCATATTAATAATTAATCGAGTTTCTTCCACTAAAGGTATGATGAATGCTATGAATTCAGATCGAACTCTTGTTTGTTTATGCTAAATCGCTTGTACTACAGATTTCTTATTATCTACTACTGGACAATATTTCTAACTGTATGCATGCATATTTTATTAAATATGAAGGGCATTAAAAAAAAATACCGATAACACACGAATACATAAACATTGTAAAATAATGCAAGAGGAGACCAATTTGGTATATCTCCTTGTATGCTCTAGTACAACCTTAGCATTTTTTTTTTCGCCCTACATGAGATGTTCCAAGTATTGATATTGTTCGTATCATATGTATGAACCCGTACATAGATGATGTGTCAAATACAAATATTATTCATTAAGTATTAGATTTGTGCGCTTATAGTAGTCGATTTTTATAATCAACATTAAGTGGTTTTCATTGTCCAAAATTACTCTAGGATCCGTAACAAACATTTCACCTATTGACACAATTTTAAGCTCAAATTATGACTAAACTTTCAAAATGTATGTAGTTTATTACTACTACTACTACTACTACTACTACTACTATTCATAGTGAACCCATAAAAATGACACAAATTAATATATAAATGGTGGTTGTATAAAATTATTACAATATTAAGAGAACAGGAATTCGAACATATGATCATGGGTACCCAATATATAGCTAATCTTCAACCACTGGGAGGTCAAACCTCCATCATAAAAATGTATGCAGTTGTGTAGTACCTATTTTGAGACCTACTAAATATATTACTTGAAGAATATTTATAATATTTATTAAATAACTTAGCTTTTAAAAGTTTTGAAAAGATATTGAAATTAAAAATGAAAGAAAACAAGTTATTTTTAGGGTACCAGTTTGTCATACTAGTGGACTCATTCATGTCAACTTAAGCATGCCACATCGCTACTGATTGTTGTTGTCTTATAGTCTGATCTTCTCTCCCTTTTCATTCTTCTTCTCTTAAATACGGTATTTCTTACATGTTTTTGTTTTTCACCCCAACCCACCTACAAGTTAACCCTCCCATTTGTTCTTCGCTTATGTTTGACTATATGGGCTTGGAGGAGTTGGTTTTTGATTTTTTATAATTCTTCATCATCTCTCTTGGCTCACATTTTTCCTTTGGTTGATATTTTTGAATGTAAAAGAAGTACTTCCTCTATTTCCTTATCATATCTTCCTAGTAGCCCCCCTCATCCTCCTTACTCACTATTGTTGAGCTTCATTTTATTTCCTTCTCTTCTTCTTAATTCTCATTCTATTTCTCTCTTGTTTCTCTTTAAGTATGGGTGACTTATAGTTTGGAAAGAATTGATAAATCTTTGATTTTTCCTTGTCATCTCCTTTTAATCCACTCAATTTTTGGGAGAATGTTGAAAGTTTGGCTTCAATTTTTTTGGGTCTTTTCTTAGTTTTAGATAACATTAAAAGATAATCTTATTTATTCAAAGTATTTATATTTGAAAGGTGATCAAGGAACCCAAGTGTTGGAGCCTTCAAGTTAGGATTATTTTCTTCTTTCTGCTAAGATAACTCTTAGAGTTAGGTAAATTAACTCTACCCTTTAATATGGATGGTATTTTGTGGTTAGCATGAAATTTTTTTTGGCATTGAATTTTTTAGCATGAGTTTGCGGATAGCATGAATGTTTGTGTTTAACATGTGGTTGAATAGTTTAGCATGAGTTTTGTATGCATGAAGGTATCAAACATGAAAATGGGGTATATGTATGTATGTGTGAGGCTCAATGTGTGATACCCCAAATTTTATCTAATTTTAATCTTGAGTAACTAAAATCCTAACCTAATTCTAATATCAGAAAATTAATAATTCTACCTTATCATAATCCCCTAATCTTTATTCTGGGTCATTGATATTTTTAACCTAAACCTAACCCCGGATAATTGATAATTCATTTTATTATAATCTAAATTATTTTAATCTAGTTATAATCCTAACCCCAAACCCTTTTCTTTTATTTTCTTTTTCCTTTTTATCCTTCCTCCTATTCGGTTTCTTTTTCTTTCTTCTTCCTATGTGAATCACTCCCCCTCCCAACCAAATCCCCTCTACCATGCTTTCATAACCTATCTCCCCTATCCTCATCATCCATCAACTCCCGGATCCTATGTTGATGAGCTTTGTTGAAATATCCAATCGTGCCTTGCCTTCCTTATCCCTCTCTTCCATTGCACTCAAAACGTGTGGGTATCTGTGTGTGTGAGTATACACACACTCTCTTATACTCAACCGCATTTAATGCCTAACCACCTCCGTTCCTCCCTCCATTTGTGTCAACAAGTATCAACAATGGTGAAGCCTCTTCTTTTCTTCCCTTCCTCCTCCTCACCTTCACCACAAATGCCTCAACAACCTACCAATGCCACCCTTCATCATTCCTTCCTCCCTTACACTGACACTCTTTTTTGTTCCTTCCCCTTAGAAATGACCACCGTCACCAAAACCTCCGCCAACCTTTGACCATCATTGCCAAAACCTCCCCCTTTACTTCTACATCCACCACTACAACCTTCCCCTAATCTTTGTCCTACACCTCTATTCCTCCCCCATTGAGAACCAGTTGCCCTTGTTGTTCCCCTATCTCTATCAATGACATCTAGTGTCATTGCTACCCTCCTTGGCTTCAGCACTTGCTTCTGTTACCCCCTGTCTTTTTGCATAAAGTTCTACCATTGTAACTTCGAGGCTTAAAATTCGGTTTTTGCTCCTTTCTTTCACTCTCATTTACCTTAGCCTTCCTTGGCTATATCCCTAAGTTCTATTTTTTTTGTTTATCCTTGTTTCTTAGGTGATTTTTGTGGAGGTCTTTGAGGAGAGGGATAGGTTATAAGTGTTTAGAGACTGATGTCCTTTTCGATAATGATACAAATTGTAGTTAGGGTTTTTGTGCTAAATGTTATGTATGATTTGTGTATCATCATATTGTTATGATTATGTTTTTAATATTATGATGTGTTAATACGGTGCTCTATGATGGAAAGTAGGTAAGAATGATGAGGCATGCATTTATACTATATATTATCACGATAATCCTTATATTATAAGCTCTTAGTGAATTAGCATGATATATATCATGGTAATGTGGGTTTGAATAAGCATGGTAAATGAGTATATTTAAGGTGTATGGTGATGTAACAAACCGAGGATTTGAAAATAATGACATTGGACATATAACGTATTCATAAAATAAGGGTGTTTGGCTATTCTTAAGGACATTTTTGTCAATATGGGTTTAATGTGGGTAAATTAGTATATTTAAGATTTTGGTGCTTTAATGTGTTAGATAGTTTAAAATACGCTAAGAATATCAAGTGAAATATTTGGACAAATTATGAATTGCCTAAGTCCAAATAAAATGAGCAAATGACTTAAATTAGATATAGTAACCCTAGAAGTAAGGTTAATATCACATGTATAAAATGTCAGTGTCAGACAAAATTTTTTGAATATGTTGTTAATATTGGCATTTTTCAGAATGTATATATATTGAATTTGGTGATTATATGATTCTTATGGAAAAAGATATATCTAACTCGTGAAATTATAGTTTTGTAAGTGTTGTAAATAGTAAATATATAGATAGGGTTGTTATTGCATGTATAAGTCATCAGAGTTAGAACTTGATTTTAGGATATGTTGTTAATGATAATAGTTGAGGAAGGTGTGAAAATTTTGGTGGTAATATGGAAGGAGCTATGCTTATAATGTGAAAATTAGGGTTTCTTAGGAAATTTTTAGACCTATTCCTTGAGGTTGACCTTGATAACTATGTGGTTGGGATTTATGTGTTTCAATCATGTGTTGTGCATATCTACATGAGTCCCACTTGACAATGTAACCACTTATGAATAATATATTAATCACTTAAAATAAAAAAATTATATGAGTCAGGATTGATTGTACTTATTTATTCCATTAGACGATAATAGTGGTTAGGAGCCTTGTGCCTTGGGGTTGTATATTATTAATATTATTATTCAGGTAGAGAATAATGGATAGTAGTTTTGTGATGTGGGGTTATAAATTATTGATATTATTCCACTAGTTGAGAATAATGTGGTCCTTGAATTTAATGTGAAATAAGTCATCAAAATGAACTTAATTATTGATAATATACTAATTACTTAAAGTGAAGGAACACGTGATTCAGAACTAGTTGTACTCGTCTATTCTATCAAATAAGAATATTGACCAAGAGCCTTATGCCCCAGGGTTGTATATTAATGATATCGTTCCACCAATTGAGAATGGTGATATTTCTGAACTCAACATAAATAAGATTATGGGCATTGATTATTCCATTATCATTACAAGACTCAAAATTGATAAATAAGTTGGTTCTACCATATGTTAAGCTATATGTATGTTTATCCCTTATTGTGAACTTGTGATATTATGATTTATATCCTTTCTTGATTGTATTATTACCTTCCTCTGTACGTAGCATACCAATCATCTTTTTTTTATAGGTGATGCTCATTTCCTTTAGTAGATAACCTCAATGCTTTATCCAGGTTGATGAGGACTTATTCAATGACTTTGCTACTTATGATGCTCTCTATGCAGAGGAGTGCCTTATGTATTAGGGTTGGGCATAGAATCATGTCATCCAATTATTTATCGTTTTTGGCCCAAATACCTTTTTGGACTCTTAGCTATATGGGATCCCTTTTTTGTATTTTGATATTGTATTCGAATTTAATCCCCTAAATTTATTTCATTTTATGAAGGTTCTCTCATTCTCTCATTTTCTATTTTATCATGTTTATGTGTTCTAATTGTGTTGCCTTATAATTGATATAAATATGGTATGGTAAACTAGACTTATGTCGATTGCGGCAATAACACCCAAATTTTTTATATATTATTCTTATATTAAAAAGAAATTTTTTAGTAGTAAAATTTGAGTTGTTACACAATGGTTTGGATTTGTTTTAGCATTAAGGGATAATTTTGAGTATGTTGGATTTGCCTTAAGTTTAACTACATTTTTTGTATGAGGATTGATATACAACATGTAATATATGAGCATGAGAAGATATTTTAGGTCATTTTTAGATCATTGGGTATGTTAGATGATTTGAGGTATGGTTATTGTGTTTTTTTAAGGCATGATTACTATATTGAGCATGTTAGGGTGTGTTTTTGGATGGTTTGATATCATGAAAGCACGTATAAAAGTGTTTAAATTGAAGTGGAAAAGGGTGGGTTAATTATATTTGAGTGTGTTGATTTCTAGTGAAGCAAGTTTATCAATAGTGCACCAATGGTTCATTGTCTTCCAAAATGTTTGAATATGTGGCTACAAAGACACTAGTGTGAGGTCAGACCAATCCAATGGTTTTCCTAAACCAAACCACTAGTTTGTGAAACCAAACCATTAGTTAGATTTGGTGTTTTTAAGATTGACCCTAGGGGTTTGACCATACATTTAACTTTAGTTTTTGACCATTGGATTGTGAGTTCATATTGAATAATTGAATGTAGTATATGGTTATGATTGTTTCTTGTGATTCAATATCCTGTGTGGTGCCTTCTATAGCCTCAAGCTTGATCCATTGATCCCTTTAAAAATTAGAATTAAAAGATTTTATAATAATAATAATAATAACTGAATTAATTATTTAATGAATGTTATGTGTAATTGGTTTGTGTTAAATATTATCATTTTGAAATTCAAGCCTATATTCTTTGACTCTCAAAGTAACTAGTCATGAGTTAGTGGGCCAGGTATGCCTTTATATTAATTACCTTTGGGCAGGAATCAAAGGGCTAGGCCTTAATGTTTTTCCTACTCTTCTAGACTTATGATCTTGTAGAGGGTATATGTGCTTAAGAGTTAGGATACCATGGTAGTGGTTTCTCTTCCATGACATTAGATTGTCCAAGAGTAATAGACATTGTATGGATGTACTAGTCCCTTGGCATTGGTGTTTATATGTGTTGGGTGTTGAATAATCTTATGATTGTTTTGCCTCATATCTTTAACCAAATGTGGTAGTCCAGTGGGCAAGGTATGCCCTTTGAATTATTGTGGTTGCGGGATATGCCATGATAATGTGTTCATGGTGGAGATCTACTATAGTTGTTCAAATCTTTTAATATTTGGAATTACATGAGCGTGATACGGGAAGGACAATAAATGACATTCAGTTGTCAGATATTTCTTTATGAGGTGTATGATGTGCCATGTATAAATGTTCTCAAGCATGAGAGTATATATTGTGTTGTACCATGATCATAAGTGTAGCATGAGTCCTTATATGTATCAGAGTAAGGTTGTTTTACTTAGTACTAAGTAACATTGATGCTACATTTATTATTTGGTCATTGGGATAACCTCTAGCTTTTATCCAAGTCATTATATGACAACTTGGAGGGTGATGATGATCGGTTTTACAATTTTACAATATGGGCCAATAGTTGGCTATGCTTGGGAAGTTCTTCTACTATGAGAGTCAGGTTTTCCGGTGGAGAGTTTTTTTTTTACCCAAGTATTTGGACATTTTTGAGCTCTATTAGGATATTTAAACTCTTAGATTTATTCCCATGTATTTCCTTATTATTCAACATGATATATTTTATGTTGTAACTCATTGACACTTATTTAATCTATAGCTATCTTTTGAGTATTGCCTTATCAATGAGTTTTCACTTAAATTAAGAGTTTTAGACTTTTAGTCTTGCATCTAATATAAATTAAGCGAATAATCACACGTCTCTTAATGTTAGATATAGTGATAACATTCCTTATTCTTGTTCAAACTTTCATATTATTATTCTTTTTAAAGTAAAATAAGGGATATTACAATTTAGATCTTGCTTTAATAAGAGCACCATTTTGGATAACGTAGCCATTAATCTTCTCAGATTTAAAGTTACATGTGGGTAAAAACCTTAAAGTGAAAGTTACATTTATTCATGAGAAAAGAGAGCACTAACTGCATGTTTCTCGGCCACTTCATAGATTTTATTTACCTTAAACTTAGATAATCCTTATTTCCTACAAAGTCATTTGTGTTTTAATTGATTTTATTTCATTAACATCAACATAATACCTTAGAGTTTACGGGCAAAATTCTTATATTTTTTGGGCAAGCTGAATAAGGGATTATATATATATATATATTTATTAATGTGTGAAACATTGGCATTAATAATAATAAAAGATATAATTCCTTATTCAGTTTTTACATAACTTATATAACAAAAAAAAATTAAATATAGGTGTGAAACAGATAAATTAATAAATTCAAAATTTCTCAAATATACAAAAATTGTTATAAATTACTAAAAACTAATGAATATTAGAAAAATGGAACCCTACCTTTCTTCTTGTTAGGTATAGGAATAATAGAGATAAAAAAAAATTATCTGAATTTTATATCTTTTATATTAATTATTTAATAAAAAAAATATATACAATTTAAATCAAATTAAAATATAAAATAAATATTTATTAGAATAAACCTATTTAATTTTAAATAAATTATATAAAAAATATAAAATATAAAAATAATTTTTTCATGCTATTACCCGCACCAAACGAGCACTTGCTTCGAAGAACGACGCTGAACCTTTTCCCCAAACCCTTGATCCCAACTCCATTTACGCACTTAGCAGCTCACCGCCATTCACAACTCTACCATCCTCTAGCCACGCCAACAACCGGTGCCACCACTTACCGAATTTTTCCGCCGACCTCCACCGCTTCAGTTCGATAGCCGAAGAAGTTCGTCGTGAGTGAGACGCTGGGCCTGGGAGTTTTCGACTTATTCAAGAAAACCACCGTTGCAATTGGGGAAAGCGATTTCTGTAGGTGGTGAACTGGTAATGGAATTGGAAACCACACGACTGCATTGATCACAGAAGTAATACTGAGGGGGGATAGTACGGAGGCCGCTTTACGGCCAGTTCAACGCCGCTGGAGTCTCCATCGGGGGACATTTTTGATAGATTCAAGGTTTAAATTATGGAGACGCATGTTTTTCCACAGAAAAAGTAGGGAAGAGAGAGATAAACAGAGAGGAGAAATTGGCTGGCAGCGAAGTAGGGCGGCGGAGGTGACTGGTGATTTGAAAAGGAAAGACGGTCTTTGCCCATTGACTCCTGAGGAAACTGCTCTCGGTACTGGAGATTGATTCAAATTAGCAAATATATAATTTGTGGTGGAGAAAGGAGATCGGTCATTACAATTCTTGATCTTGCCCCACCCACTTAAAATCCAATATTGGCTACAAAAAATCCCAGGTTCTCAGGTGAAAATGTTCCAATTGGTAGAAATTGAGAGGAGACTGGAGAGAGACAAGGTCAGATAATTTCCGGTGATTAAGAGCAGCAACGTCAACCAGGGTCAACCAACGATGGAGGGAGCAACACTGTGTCTGTGGAGAACGACAAGGAGTCGAAGCCAGACAGCGTTTAAGACGTCAAAAAATAAAGGCGGCATGAAAGGTTATGGAGGGAGGCTTGGAGGGAGAAAGTGTTTTTGTTTCTAATTTAATATATATAAATATATATATTTATTTATATTTTGTTCTAAAAATAAATTAAATAAATAAAAAGAAGATTGATGAAAGCACAAAAAAGAAAAAAATTATAATATTAAAGTTAATTGATTAAAAAAAAGAGGGGGAAAAATGAAAAAAATTGTGATTTGTGAGTGAGAAGGAACAGAAGAGTCATTTCACAATTTTAAAAAAAAAATTACGAAGTGCACAAATTTATAAACTCTGAATTATTTAGCGTGTTTCTGAAAAATTGTAATTATATCATATTCTCATCAGTACATAACATATATATTTACCCTAATTTAAATAAAATTTATTATAATTAAATTGATATTATCCAAATACATTTTTAAATATTCGTATATACAATTTTTTAATATTTACGATTCCGTTTCCGTTTCACTGTATGTGAATCCGTAAATTTCAGGACCCTTTCAAAAAAGTTACCAGAAGTTCAAAGACAGAAGCCGCTTCTCCGTCTACTTTTGAGACTAAAGACACTATATACGTCGTCGTACAAGTCTCCTGTCTCCATTGAAAAGCAGGTTTCTCTTCCTCATTCACTCCCACTTCTTATACAGTTATAACCCACCTACGCCTACTCCTCTCTCTCACTCCAAACTTCAATTTCAAATCAAATACTAACAACTTCATACCCTTCTACTACCCCAAATTATTCACCTTACAAAAAAGGAAAAAACCGAAAGAAAAAAAGAAAAATGATAGAAGAAGCAAGAGGACCGCCCCATGGAATCCTACTAGCGGTAGTAGTAGTAATAGTAGTTGCAGGTCCAATGATGATCGGAGACAGTGAAGCCATAACTGAAGCCATCTCTGAATTCATAAGTCCAGTCGGTCTCTTACTATTACCAATCATTCTGCTCCTTGCCATACAGTTCCTTTCATCTGACCGTGGATCTAGGCTCTCCGGTATCTTTCATACTGGTGAACCTGATTCGATTCACAGAGTTGGTGGTTCACCAGTTGGCGTTGCTCTAATTTTGTGTCTTGTTCTTTGTTTGGTTTACTATCGGATCTCTATCTTTGGCGGTGATGACGACGGCGATGATTGATTCGGGAGAGGACGTAGATGTATGTAAACAACTTTTTTATTTTAATGCATTTATTAGTATGTATGTATAATGGACAGTTCGTTCATGCGAGATCTGCGGTCCTGATTTGTTGTTGCCGTTGAGTGTTTGATTTGATTCATTTCTGTGCATAAAGGGTAGTTTCTGTTTCTGAATGAGATGAATTGATTACGTAGGCACCCCCTCCCCCTCCCTCATTTTGCTAGTGGGGTAGAGAGAGAAGCATGCCGCCGGATATCTGTTAGTATTTTTCGATTCTGTGCCTTTTTGTTGCGCTGCACTCTCTCAGTTTGTATCCTGAATATTCTTCTCTCATTTCTTCGGATCCGTAATCTTGGATTTATTTACATTTCTACCCTCATTTCGAGCCTGAAGACTCTGAACTCTGTAATCTTGAATGTATCTCTCTTCTTCGGATCCGTATTTGAGGGCGTTTTACCGGTGTTTTAAGGTTTCGCACGCAGGCTGTGTGAGTGTTGCACAGAGGCGGCGGCGGCATTCGCTTAGCTGAACAACCACCACGATAATCAGCCTGACGATGGCGGATCGGGCGGTGCTCGGCTTGGCACCGGCGATTGACCTCACACCTTTTGTCTTTTTTAGGGGAGGTGTTTTCATTTTCCTTCCTTCTTCCCTTTAAAATAAACGCAAAAACCAAATACAGAAAAAAGAAGCTCCGGATGCTTCCCAGAACAAGTAACCACGCGGAATAGGACCGACTTTTTATTTTTTTGGCAAAAAATTATGGGCGATGACCTACTACTACTAGGCTACCACAGTCTTGGTGCGTGGTGGTTCACTAATTTACCTTACTTGCGTATTGAATTATACGAAAGCCGTGTTTGGTTTGACAGAATTTACTCGGAAAAAGTAGGGGAATATGGGGAGTGGAAAAGGAAGGGGGGGGGGGAGGCCTACTATTATTATATACAGGTCGGTCTGTCAGATTAAACTGGTCATTGCTATGATGCGGTAGGGCATCTAGAGCGTTGTAAAAAAATGGATTTCAATTTTAAATAGGTGACTTTAAATTTGAAGGGAAAAATATTTATTTTTAAATTTGATGTAATTTTAAAAATTTAGGATTCTTAATTTTTGAAAAATAGGCCTTTCGGTCTGCACATGCAGCTATCTCTTTTTTTTTTATGTTTATTTTTCTATATAATTTATTTTATTAATTTTTTTATTTATATTAGGTGTTAAATAATATAAAGTATAAATGATTAATGATTATGTAATTAATAAAGTAATTGTAAATTTAAGATCGATGAATATAGAATATTAAATTGAATTTAAAATAAATTAATAAAAATAGAAGAAATAAAAAATAAAATAGTTAAATAATATAATTAGGTTATGGTTGAGATATTCTTGCAGTAATTATTTCAATTCATTAGAAGTCAAAACTCACAAGTAGAACGGCGTGTTCGTGTGAACGTGAAATGCGCATGGAATTGGAAGGCGAAGAGATTGGTGCACCAGCACCCCGCTGTAGAGATTGTAGTGCAAGCTGAGTTGAGTCAACTCTGTTGGGCTTGTAAGGCTAAAAGTACTATTTATCTTGTTCATTAAATTAAAAAAGTTAAATTTAAATATTAATATTAAGTTTACTTGTTGAAAAGGCTAAACGTAAATTCAAAAAAGTTCAGACTCATATATAATCTAGATTTATAATTTTAGATCGGTTCTACTTATTTACTTAACTAATTGAGTCAAACAGAAATTTGATTTAATATATTTACAATCTTAGATGTGATAGTCATTAACCTAAGTACCATACTGCATGTATTTTTTTAGGTATTATGTGATATGTTTTATCAAACATATTTGAATAAATTATAATTGAATAAAGGAAAAATATATTATTAACTTGAGTTTTTATAAATACATCATATAATTTTTAATTTTTACAATTATACACCATATAACCATCCATACTCCTTTGAGACCGACACTATATAACCTTGATTATTTACACGAAATGTTATATGACGTGTAAAATTACAAACTTAGGATTAAATTATATATTAGGTTAAACTCAAAGTTGTTTATGAAAATTTAGAGTCACACTATATATTATGTATAAATTCAAGGTTATATGGTGCATTATCTCTTAAACAAATGATTATTTTGAATTTTGTTAAAAATTGAGAGTTGATTAAACTTAACTCACAAGTATTACATTTTTTGCAATAACTTTTTTCTTTGAATTAATTAATTAATAATTAGCATCGACCAATCTTTCTACCATGTAACCACGATGTGCATTATGTAATCAGTCATTAGGTAATTTTTTAACTTAATTTATCTTTAATTAGGATTGTTAAAAAAAAGTCTTATATTTATACTTTACAATTACTACATTTATGTTTTACCAATTTTATGATTGTGTTTTACGATTGTTGCTTTTATATTTCACCGTAGGTGTCAACATATTTCACCGCATGCATTATCATATATCTCTAATATTAGTTGTGATTTTCTTGAAAAAACTAACTTGTTATGTTTCAAGATAATTATATTCATATTTCACCACTGTTATATTTATATTTCACCAATATTACATTTATATTTTACCATAATTGTCTCTATGGTTCACCACTATTGTTGTCATAGTTGTCTCTATGGTTCGCCACTATTGCATCATGGTTGTTGTTACATTTCACTAATGTTAGTTATGATTTTTCTAAAAAAACTAATTTATGGTGTTTTACCATAATTATTGTCAAATTTCATCACTATTATCTTATATTATGATTTATTATCGTTTTTCACCATACTTTATGTTAGAGCTCTATTTACAAAAAAAAGGTAAAAAAATCTAATGGACATTATAATATTTGTTTTATGATAAGCCTATTCGGATATATCAATTTAAAAAAAATCACCAACATCAACAATATACATCATTCGCACAGTAGATATTATTACAACTAATACATAATTTGTATTCATTTTTCCTAGCTTATAAAATTGGTCGATCATGATTTTTGACCTCCTATGATGAATAAAAGAGTGGTATGAATAAAACCCGGACTATCATATTTCATCTTAGACTAGTAGTTATTTAGTTTATGAGAAAAACAAGTATGCTACCTGGGCTACTCACAGAGTGAAACACGTTGGAAGAGAGAGAGAGAGAAACTTTCAAGGCATGTAATAGAGAGGGGAAGAGACAAGTGAGGTAATTGGGGAAATTTTTTTGAGGCAAACCCATGAGCACAGGTATGAGTGATGATGAGGGTAGGGTATCGTGTGTGATGATAATGGAATGGTAGAGGGCATGGTAAGGGATAGATTGTTTCAAACAAGAGAAGGGAGAAGCTAGAAAGAAAGAAAAGAAAGTCAATCGAGTAAGGGAAAAGGAAAGGAAAGGAAAGGGAGGAAAAGGAAAAATAAAAAAATAAAAAAAAGTGAGGAAAATAAGGTGGAATTATAATTAATATTAGAATAAAATAATTTAGATTAGGGTACTTAGGAAAAATCAATTATTGACCATCCGAGGTAAGGTATAGGTTAAAAAAATATTGATAACCTGAAATAAGGATTAGAGTTAAGATTTAGGATTAGAAAATTCAGGTAAGGTAAAAATATTAATCTTTTAAGATTAGAATTATATTAAGATATTAATTACTTGATATTAGAATTAGCTAAATTTTGGAGTATTACAGAGTGACTTTATGTATCAGGATGGACATATAGTCATGTTATGTGGTTATCGTTTTGGGCCGAATACCTTTCCAGGCTCTTAGTCCCAATATGTTCTTTTTATGTATTTTGATATTGTAATTAGAGTTAACCTCAAAACACGTATTAAGTTTATGAAAGTTCACTCATTTTCTATTTATCATATTTTGTGTTCTAATTGGTTTGTCTTGTTATTGATATAAGAATTGTATGGTAAGCCATATTTATGTCAACTACGGCGGTAACATCCAACTATTTTGGTATCACGCTTCTGCTAAAAAAAATAGTAGTAAATTTTGGAGTGTTAAACATGGGTTTACTAAATTATATAGCTTATATTTCAATTTTGTTTGGTGGTCGAATTCATTAATCACCCGAACTAAGCTCAACAAATAAATAATTTACCAAAACATAGATTAATATGTACATACAACCCCATATTTTCTTCTTATATATATATATATATATTTAGAACTAAAATAAACTACAATCTAATTCATTATACACTCCATCCAAAAGTAACTTACTAGTGTAAAGTTTTTATATTTCAAAATATATTAGATCCTAAACAAAATCCTGTAGTTACACAAATTAATCGGTGCTCTATTCAAGTATGTGCATGATGGTTAAACTTATAAGTACTCGGTAATAGTTTAACAAGACCAACAACAATGAAAAGGGAAGAAAAATAATTGTCCTGTTGAGGAGGCCTAAATGTTGAATAATAAAACTTTAAAATATGACATTCACATACTTTGAATGATATTTGACCACGATTGAGTCAAACATAATTTGCTAGCCTAAAGGAAGAAGACGATGGAACTGATTTGCAAGGGTACCTCATACCATTATTATTAACATGAAGATAGGGGTGTACAAACGAACACGACCCACAAACTAAAAATTAGCAGAACAATGTAACTCGTGATGAAAGCATATGAAGTAAGTCCAACAATGCAGTTGTTACCTCTCACCGGACTTGAGATTGTGATAATAGGTACAATCCTCTAAAATTGATAATACGTTGTAGATCTTCACTGGGCTGGATAGGGAACCTCTTGGGCCTAGGAGTTGGGTTCGTATCAAAGAATAATGATTCTAACAGGGTGAGGTTTGGGGACGGGTAAAGTTTTGGGGATGGGACGACGAGTATTGGGTACAGAGACGGCTTTCGGAGACGGAGATTCCCACTAGCTAGGCCTAGGAACGGGACCAAATTTTCTGAGAGTAAAATCGTCATTCATGGGGACAATGGGATGTTATCGTGCATTTGTATCTGGTCAGGTGCCCCCATGAAGTGCTCAGACGAATGGAGTGAATGATCGAGAAGTGCAGCGGGCACGAATCGACCCTGAGTGGGTGCTTTTCTACAGCAAGACCACTAGGGCTTGCCTGGTGCAAAAATATTAGAATGTGAATATAATTTGAACTATTATTACAAATTAATATAGAATCAGGAGGATGAAAGTAAACATTAAAAATTAATTTAAATAAATTATAATTAATATTTTAAAACATCATTTGAAGTCATATAAATTTAACTTAAGTCAATCGAAATGAATGTTTTAAAAAATATATTTGGATTGAGTTGAATGAAAGCTATTTTTACTTCATCTCTATTATCTTATAAAATTAGAAATTAACAAAATAAGGTGAACTGAATCGAAGAGAATTAGAACTTTAACTTTGATTCACTTAATTACTTAATTCAACTTTCTTAATTCTCATTTATACCAAATCAAACCGAGCATTAGAGTAGGTCTTGTATGACAAACCCTTTTCGGGTTGATTGAAGTGGAACCACTCCGGCAACGAAGATAGCATTTCTTTGGTTCGTGTTACGATGTCACCTTACCCACGAACCTTGGGCGTCCCGTGGGATGACACTGGTGGATGCTAAGGCCAGGCCGTTGCGATCATGATTCAGTTTTGGTTCATGACTTTTGGTTGAGTTGATTGAAGCCCGAGGGGAGCCGTCCTTCGTCGGGCATGCTGTAAGACCAGCTGCTATGTCTCTTTCTCTTTTGGTTTTCGGCAGGGCAGCAGATAGTCAGAGAGTCTTGGCGGTGGTGGTGGTTTAAACTACTTCCTTACCTTTCATGCAAGAGTAGCGGTTCCTCGTCTTTTTTCCTGATCGATCAGACTTGTCCGGATGCTAGCTAAGGGGAATGCAGTGCAGTTTTGTCGGCTAGCTAGCATTTTCCCAGCACAGGCCTTGTAGCATCATCATTCATAAAAGAAAGCACTGTACATCAACGCCGTGGACCATTCAATTTGGGAAGGAGAAATAATGGTGGCTGACGTGAGGGGCCTGTAGAATGTGGTTCCACTGTTGGCTTATATCTGTCCAAATTAAAACTTGTTAATTGGCTTGGTCCCCCGCACAAATTACAATTTGATTTCTTTCTCCTATCCTATGAATTAAACCCACGTGTATGCTCAAAGCAAGTCAATGTCTGTATATTGTTTATTTTCAGATTTACAGGAGGTTTTAAAGATTCTAAACTTCTTAACCACGAAGTGAAGGAGCACGTTTGGAGGCATTTCGCTTTCAAATAAGGGCCCGATCGACCATAGATTTTACATTTCCACTAGTTAACATCTTTCGAATTTTTATTTATTAAAGTAACATTTATTTTCCCAGTAATAGAAATAGAAATATATGTAAAGGGAGTACCCTGTGGTCTAATGGCAAAAATCGCTCAACTACCAAAAAGAGAAGTAGACAATCAGCTTCTCCAGGTCCATTCAAAGAACTAGCTAGGAGAAAGGGGTTCCTGTATGTGAAAGCTTCTTCAACCACATACGTTCACAACAACAACAGCAACAAAAAAACATGGTCTGCGAGAGGAGAGTAATCGAAGAGGTATCCGGCTGGCTTAGGGTCTTTGACGACGGATCGGTTGACCGAACATACCTTGGGCCACCAGAGGCCAAGTTCATGGTCGAGCCAGTCCCAGCTCATGAAGGATTCATCGACGGGGTAGCCGTCCGTGACGTCGCCATCGGAGATGAGGAGGGCCAGAACCAGAGGGTTCGAATTTATCTGCCCGAAAGAGGGACGAAGGATGTTGAGAGCTCAAAGAATGATGATAAGTTGCCCATCATCCTTCATTTACATGGCGGCGGCTTCTGCATCAGCCAAGCTGATTGGTACATGTACTATGCTGTGTACACCAAAATGGCCCGCTCAACTGATGCAATTGTTGTCTCACCTTACCTTCGATTAGCCCCAGAGCATCGCCTTCCGGCTGCCATCGATGATAGCTTCTCGGCTCTTCTTTGGCTCAGTTCCGTGGCTGCAGGAGCCGATTCTCATGCTCATAGAGAGCCGTGGCTCTCGGCTCATGCTGACTTCAAACGAGTGTTCTTGATTGGTGATAGCTCAGGGGGCAACCTTGTCCATGAAGTAGCTGTACGGGCTAGCGAATCACGGTTGGGCTCATTAACACTTGCTGGGGCGATACCAATACACCCGGGCTTCTGTCGAGCCGAACGGAGCAATTCAGAGCTGGAGATGCCTCAGTCTCCGTTCTTGACGTTGGACATGGCAGATAAGTTCTTGATGCTGGCACTACCAGTCGGATCCACCAAGGATCACCCAATAACATGTCCGATGGGGCCGACTGCTCCTCCCATGAGCCAGCTACGGTTGCCTCCCATTATGTTGTGTCTAGCGGAGCATGATCTGTTAATGGACACTGAAATGGAGTATTATGAGGCCATGAAGGAAGCTGGGAAAGACATTGAACTTTTTGTCAGCAAAGGAATGACCCATAGCTTTTACCTTAACAAGATTGTCGTGGATATAGATCCCAATACGAAGATCCAGACAGAGCAGCTTTTTCAACGAATAGCATGTTTCATCAAGAGACACTGAGGAAGCAATTATAACCCTATAACTAAGGACGTCGGGACAATAAGCTGTAATAACTTAATATCCGTCTGAGAATTTCCGTGTAAATCATAAATAAATAATACTATCAATAAATTCGCTGTCTGTCTAGTCGTTGATATCGATTATGGTCAGGCATCTTAAATCCCATGATTAAATTCTCCTCGTCCATACTACCTAAACTTATATAATGATCCATTTATGTGTCTAATATACAAAAATAATACTCTCTCAATGTCCAAATTAAATTAATTCAATCTGTCATTTTACATAATTTATAAGAAACTAATAAAGTAGTATTAAAATTACACTAACACTTTTTATTGAAAAATAACAAAACATTTAATGCATATATAATTAAAAAAATAAGGGTAAAAATAAAAAATAGACTTTGACTTTTCTAAAATGACTTTTTTTATACAAAAATTTGATAACAAAATAAATTCTTTTTCGATACGGAGGGAGTACTAAGTAATGCAAATAATAATTACAATTGGGTTAGAAGGTGCTAATATTTAGTACTCACATATTTTGAGTCTTGTATGTATATTACTCCTACTTCTTTTTTTTTAATTTACTACAAATATACTTTTTCGGAAAAGCTAAATTCAATACCTAAAAGGAATCTCAACATTGACACAATTTGAAAAATATTAGGTTAAATCCTAATGGAGAACCTTAAGTGTTAACTTGATATTTTATATGAAATTAATTATAAAAGTTAATATTGGAGGATACAATATGCTTTATGCATTATTTTATGTGTACTAATATTAAATTAAAACTTATTAGAATAATTAGAGTCTAAAGCGCTAGAATTAGGTTTTTAGCGTCGGGGGCCAGTTAGGCCTAATGGCCGGACAACTAGAGGTGGTGATGGCAAGGAGTTGTTGGCACCGGGGAGTGTAGTAGACGATTGGTCGATCAGCCGACCACCATTGCTTGTTTTTGTCTTTATTTGTTTTTACTCCAATTCATTCCTTTTGCCATTTTTTTTATAATTTTAGGTTTCTAAATTCATTGCATACATTATTCTAGTTTTTCATAATTTTTGGGACTTATTAGATATTTTTTTAAAATAAATATGCATTTATTTGACTTTCTACTCAAGTAAATTATGTAAAGATATTTGTTGGCCATCCTAAGCCATGTTTGACCTAACTCTTGAGCCCCATACCATTTTTGATCAAATTCTATATCAACTTTCTTTGTCTTATCTATTCAACCAATTTTTTACCTATACATACACTTGCATGACCATACATTTCCCTTAGACACTCCACCACCATGTATTTATTCAAGTGTGATACAAGCTACCTTTTCCTCCCTTATTGGCACCCCTATCTCCTCCTTCTTTTACCTTGTGCTTCATTTTTTTACAATACATTTATCTCTTCTTCATCTTTTTCTCTCTCCTTTCTCCTCCTTCTTGAGTTTTTTCTTGGTGTTTTCCATTATCCTTGAAGTCTAGCCAATCATCTCTCTCTTCTTGTGCCTTTATTTGTTATTTTGACAAATATCACCTCATTTCCTTTTACCATTATTTTTTTAAGGGTATGTTGTTGTTCTTAGAGCTTTATTTGTTATTTTGATGATTTGTTATGCATTTTTTGTATATTATTTTTTTTCATTTGAAGCAAATTAAAGAGGACCTTGAATCAAGGCTTTGAAAGGGATCTTTTTTTTTAATTTCTTTTACTTAATGTTGAATTGTAAGTAAATCAAATGTAACTCTTTAATTCGTAGAAGTTTTGTGTGAGTATGTTACAATATTTAAACTTAGTAAACACGCTAGGTTTTATCACTACTACAAAACTTAACATACACAGCAACATCTGTATGGTTGTTTTAGTATGAACAATCATATATATGTTCTCCAATAAAAACCTAAGTGGGATGAAAAAAGATAGAGAAAATATATGGCAGTTGGGAATTAAAATCATTATCTATAGTGTGAACATAATGGGAAAGGGTATAAATGATGGTTATATAGATGGTAGAATTGAAAGGGCACAATGTTTACTTTTTATTGAAGAGATGTATTTGTTATCTATCTTGATATCTTCATTTCTCATAGACTTATCAAAAGCTCTACCATGAGCACACACACATGATAAATGAAGATGTCAATATAGATAACAAATGCATCTTCTCAATTAAAAAAAATACACATTATGTCCTTACAACAGATACCAAAGAATCTTTATCACTAATCTCTTCTATATCACTTCCTCCAAATACAATAAGATTATTAGAGCATTTATCGTCTAAGTTTTACATTACATATAGTGTTTCATTAACATAAGAGTTGTATTCTTACAAATCCTTTCATTTAAATTCTTCATCATTTTTCTTTACTAATAGGCTATCGATAATGATTTTAACTTTTAAGTCAAAAACATCATCTAAATTAAAAAAATAAAGGATTAGACCATGGTAATGGGATAAAATTGTCATCTACGGTCCACTGTAAATAGTTGTTTTATCCCAAATTTTTCCTCTAATCCTTCCCCCAAAAAATTGAGGAAGATTAGACGATGGTTGTGGGTTATAACTGACATTTATAGTTGATAATATACGGTTGTTTTTAACCCCAACCTTCGTATAATCTTTCCAATAATTTTTTTGAAGCATTTTTTATTATTTTCTTTTTCATTTTAGATAATTGTGTTTTGAATTGATAGCCTACACTGTGTTTTGAACTGATAGCCTACACGAAGTTTGTTCATCACCGTCTTTTCCTTTGTCCCACAATTGCATAAGGTCATTTATGTACTAATGTATTGTTGTTAAATCATTTGTTTTTGTGTACCTATGTTTAAGAACATGAAAAATAAGCACATATGGGTATTTGTCTTTTTTTTAAATATGTTATATAAGAGCATGTTTTATATATTTTTATCATGTATTTAATTATTTGTAGTATGGTATGTGAATTTGGTATGTAATGTTACATAAAGCATGACATTTTTTTGTGAATATATGTATGGATCTAAGTAAGGACATTTTGATCCAACTGATCAATTTTCATGCCATGATGTATGATGCATTCTATTCATTAAGTGTTTTAATTAAAGTTTGATAGATAATATGTTAGCATTTTAAGTGTGTTCAGGTTTAAATATGTATGGTTAAAGTTTTGTGAGCCCTAGGAACATTTATATCATTTTACATGCTTTTGTTTTATCATTTTTCCAGCAAGCAAGTCATATATGTATCATGTTATAATATGTATATGAAGAAAGTAAGGTACGGTATGTTAGATATGTGCGATTAAGGTTTACCATATCAAGTATGATTAAAGGGTAACTAGATGCAAAGCGTTATTTTCACCACTTTTGAATTTTTTTAGAGTTATTAGTTTATGTTAAAGTACTTATTTTTATGTTAATTAGTCTTACTATGAGTTTCATTGAATTATGTAAGTGTTCGATGGTAAAATGACTAAAATTGGAAAATTTGGCATATAAGGATATTTTGGTCACCAGTATCTAAAATGTGCCTAAATATTGAATCATTGAATATAGGTTGGCATTAGTTGACAATAGCATTAATTTTTAATGACATCATAGCAGTTATGTTGATTTTTGAGAATAACCGAATCTAAGGGTTTGGAATGAAATAAAATGGTTAAGTGTTTAGGCTATGGTTTGATGCCTAACCCTAGGCTTTTAATGGATTGATATGTTGTGGTCAAGTCAGATTGATTAGATTTTTTGAATAGGTTAAGCATGGATTTTAGTATCCATTTTTTGTTAAGTGTGATAACCTTGAACAAAACATTAATTAATTAAAGTGAAAGAAAAACTTGAGTTGGGTCAAGGATCTGATACCCCAAGAATAGGCCCCTAAGTACACAAGTTAGACCTTCGGTTCAATGAGTCATCTTCATCTTTATTAGTGTTTCATAAACCCTATAAATGATTGAGGATTAAGTGTTGAGGTTTTTGGTATAGACAGTTATTATGTTGCGTGACTTCCTTGGTGAGATTTCCCTTAGAACTGAGTGTTTTGCTAGTATTTCCTTGGTGATCATTGCTCTAGACTGATAAATACATCTCTTCTTAATGTTTTGTTTTACTTGAATAAGTTGATCACCTTGATAAGCTTTTAATAACCGAATTAGGGTTTAGATTGATTAGTATTGAGTGTCGTGGATGTCCTCTTATATGGTTTGTGGAATTATAACTATCCATAATTGTTATTATCACATGTGTTGGTGTGTCCTATGTTCTTATCGCATATGACTGTATGTCTTATTCTTATGTTTATGTATGGATTAATGTTATTACCTATTCTCCATGAGACCATATATATTTGTATTTATTATTATCACATGTGGTTGTATTACTTATGAACTTGATATTGTGGAATGTATGTATACATAAACATGTTAGCTCTTTTGAGGCATTGTAGTTTACTTAGTATGAGATGTCGTGTTAATACTACGTTTTTTTTCAAATGGCTTTGTGTGGTGTATGGAGTGACGTAAGGCTTATGAGACTGGAGAGGATCCTTAGACTAAGATCCTTTTTGATGAGTGGTTTTTTAGGATCGAGAATTAGGATTAACTAGTGTTACATTATTTGGTGTATTTATGTTGCTTTTGTTATTATTTTTGGAATTTTATGTTCCTCTCTTTGTATTTTGGACATCATTGTTGTAATGAATGTTGTAGCCTTCCATAACTCTTTTATTATATTATTGTTTTCTCTTTCGGTTGTTTTATTAATTCAAATTGAAATGTTTTATTCTTAACACTTAGTATAAAAAAGGTAGAAGATTGGACTTGTGTTATGTAAAACAATTGTATTCATTATTTTATATATATGTCTCCATAAAAAAATAAGTAGTAAAAATAAGTGTTACAATGATGATAAAAAAATAAGGTAGGCTTGAATTATTATAAAAAAAATTAAGCAGTACAATGCTTTCTTATAGCTACTACATTTTGACTATTAGAGCATTGTTTTACAATAGTGATAAAAACAATAAACTAAAAAACTAAACTGAATTGTTTAGCTCTAGGGAACTAATGAGCCAACATCATCACCATTCATGGTTGTTGGGAATTAATCAAAATCGAACAAAATTGCTTAAATATAATTAAATGGTGTGATGGATTTATTTTTTGAGAATTTTTTGTTATCATAAATATATTTCTCATATGCAATAACTGCTTCTAAGATGTTATAAAATTCACCAATAAGTAAGAAATTAATTGAGTAGAAATGAAACATTAGATCAAAAAATCAAACTCGGTGTTACTATGAATCTATGATATTGTTTGATGAAATATTTTATGGTAATATGATTCCATTGACAAGTTAGTCAAGCAATTTGATAATATTTTAATTTCTTCTCTAAAATAATAATAATGTACCTTGGAATAAATGACATATACACATGTTTGCTATTATTAAGTGTCATTTCCCCCTCACCGCTATTATCTAATAAATATCTCACACTGTCGACTTCATTCTTAATCATATTGTCTCAACCGTAAAACTTAATAAATTGCTAAATTCATACTCCATAAAATATAAATGAGTAACACTTAACTGGAAATGGTTATATGGAGTCGCCAATAAACGTCGGTCCGAAGTTGTATCAACTATCAAGACCTCTTTTGGTAGGAACTTTTAAGGAGATGAAGACAAAAAAGAATTACAAAAATAATATCATACCAAAATGAAAGTTGACAACGCCCCAACCCAAAGTTCAGCCGCTTTATTATCATGAAAGAAGGGTAATAATAATATTAAATAAATACATCTTATTTATACATAAAAATTGGTAAATTAATAATAATACTTGATATCTAATCTAAAATAAATTCATATTCAAAAAGAACTTTTAATATTCTTTATATTTATATATTTAATAATGTTGAGTGAGTATAACTAATAAGAGTATAAAAATAATACCATCAACTAATTTAAATATTTAATAAAAAATAGTTAGACATACTCATAAATAATATATGATTGATAACATAAATAATGAATAACTACAAATAAAATACAAAACAAACGACACAAAATATGTATAAAATAATAATATAGATATTATAGATAATGACTTTTACCAAACACACGAAATACAGAAAACCCACTCCTCTTCACATCAATATATTCGTGGGTAAATCATTATTGATCATTATACTATTTAACTATCCAATGATCCCTCCGTCTCTGCTGGCCGAATCGTAATAATGATACGAAACAAGAAAAAATAATCAAAATCACATGAAGCGTTATACGCCGTTCGGTCGGACTCGGGTATGATAGGCGGCAGGACCTAAAACAGTAGAAAAGAAAGGTAATGTCACACTAATGATTCGCAAGAACCAGCTTTGTAGCTACCCGGATCTCCGTTGTCTGACAAAGAGGAGACCACAAGACCATATTCTTGGTTCACAGATGAACTACCCTAGCCTCCATCGCTAGATGTCAGACCTCGTTCACTAGTCATGCCACCAAAAACTTGCTACCATCGCAATTTATGGCCTTTCATCAGTCTGCATACAAGTAGACAAGTTAGTCGCTACGTTAGCTACAAGAAAATACAATAAAAGAGAGTATCTAATAGTATCATATTTGGCAACCATCACCTCCTCGCCTTCCATATCACAGGCCACTCAGCTGGCATGTATTGTCCAGCTATTCAACAAATTGTACCATCAGGATATTGGAATAGGCAAAACCAAAAAGGTTCGAGATTTACCAGGGGATAAATATGCAAAGGCAAAAGCCCATACCGTGCAGTAGTACCATCACTAGGGAAAAGACAAACATGAAAAGGGGCCTAGAAATTAATTTGACAAAGCTACTGTTACAAGATTCACTACACACCATAGAACCATTATCAATCTCATCACATGGTCATTCATGTGACGTAATTGTCTCCCCCAAGTGTCACTAGTGAAATCTAGCCCACATGTCTAGGACAGTTAATGAGCAAAGCCGAGCCGAATCGAAATAGTCTTGGACTCAGCTCGTTTGCTAAACGAGCCTAAAAATAAAGTTTGAGCTTGTCTTGTTTATAAACGAGCCGAACCCAAAAAGCTCGAGAACCGGCTTGGTTTGTCAACCGCACTAATCATATCTAAAAGATAAATAGAACAATAATTGGCTCGGGCAAATATGACCCATCAAAACATGCAGAATTTTCATTCATTCAACTTCAATTTACATACAAAGGTAATAAATGCAATGAGAACAGACAGAAGCATTTAAAATATGCCCCGAAATATATCAGTCTGTCCAGGCAGATAAAGGAAACTAGAATATCCTTCGTCAGCGGCCATGCCAGAACTAAATGGTAAAAATATGCATCTGGTAAAGGTTAAATGTTTATAAGGTATATTAAAATAAGCAAAAACATGGAGGTCAATAACAGTACAGCAGAGATCCTAACATCTAAGATAAACTTACCCAAGTACTTGCACTTCAATTCTAGCATTGTTTTCTTTTGTTGTTTCCCCTTGTTTGTGTGTTCTTCGGTACGTTCCGATATAGACTCCCTCGGGTCATGACTGAAGACATCACTCACTACCCCAGCGTTCCCATCCACAAGGGATATTTACAAGATTGCATGAATGTTTGTGATTAGGCTCAATCTTAGTTCTTTAGGCACTCATATGTGATTAGCTGCCTAGTTCTCGTAGAAATGAATCATATTTAGTCACTATGGTGAACCCCGTTTTTCTTTTTTCTTTTTTTTTTTTTAATATTCAAATTCAGGACATAATCAGAGACAAATGGTACACTCAGAGTGGGACATCTCCTAAGATGAGCAGCATAATTAGGATCAGATAAGCAGACGCATATTGTTCATTACTTTCAGATAATGTGGAGCATTACTTTTTATATATTTTCAAAACTAAAGATACTTTTTATCACAAAGTAATAAAAAATAACTTCAAACAAACAAATTAATATTAAAGTGCATAACTAAAAACGTCATCATACATCCCTTATTCAAATATAATACTGCATCCCTATGTAAAAACAAGTCACCTCATAATTTCAGAACCAAAGATATATATTGATAAAAAAATATGAAAAAAAAAATACTATAAATTTTTTTAATATGAATATGATAATAATTTTTTCATATCGTTAATATATTACTTCCTTTGTATCAAAAAGTGAATCATTTTAATAATTTACACACTTTTTTAAAATTTAATGAATGTAGTTCTAAAATTCCACTTACAACACTCGTTGAAATATAGCAACCATTTAATTCATAGATAATGAAAGAAAAAATGTGAGGATAAAAGTAAAAAGTAGGTTTTAACTTTTCTAAATTGATTTTTTTTTTAAATTTAGTAATAGAATGACTTGCCGTTTGCTATAGAGAGAGAATATTTTAAGAGTATTTAAAGGTCAAATTTTATTTCCGATGTCACTTGCTTTTCCGTACGGAGGGAGTATTTATTTACCAAACAAACCCTTAAAAGGTTCCCAGAACACTATGCCAGGAGGCAGGATTGCAGTAACTTGAATAGATGGGGCATACTCATCTGTACAGGGCAATAATGGTCAGCAAGATACTCCAGCCTTAGTCCAAAAAATACTTCACCATCAACAGTGTCAGCACCGTTATCCACATTTACCCTTCTCTCTTATTTTTGTGAAAAGAGGCAGGTGATAGAAAAGGAATCAACTTAACAAGGAACAAAATGGTAAGCACATAAATAGGCAACCATTGAGGATATAATGTGGAAAAGTATAATCCCCAAAACAACTCTTTAACAAAATTAGCACATCCTTCAAAGGGAAAAGTTGGATTAGAAAAATGAAGTGTCAAAAATCCGACAGCTGTAATGCACTCCCTTCTCAACTTAAAAGCTTTTTCAATATCCCTACCCTAAGTCCCTAACCCTAGTAAGCACTGGTGGGTAGAAAATCCCCCCTCATACCAACAAGCAAAAACAAAGAGGTAAAAGAGGTAGGAAAAAAGACAAGACTGTATGCCACAATAACTAGGCTAAGCTACAATCCATCAAGATCTCCATTTTTCTCAAATTTACAAACCACGACAGCAAGACCATGCACAATGATATAGCATTTCCTGCTCTTAAAATCTCAAGAAGTCACAAATGCCAATTAAGAGAACCATTAGTTGCCTCTGTTCCCATTTTCCCAAGGGACAGCCAACAGAAGAACATATTCCACAACATAGGAAAAAGACTAACGAGCACAATAAAGCTAATGATGATTAAAAGAAAGATCCAAATTACATAAGCAATTAAACTGAATCACGCCTCAAAAACAAACAACGATCCCCCTGAAGAGCATATTGATCTTTTTCAAGAAACAAAAACAATCATTGAATTCAGTTGAACCTGCTCTTCCTCATCATACAAATACATTGCTTAGACAGAAACACCACTTTTACTTTTGTCTTCTGTATACAGCATAGAAAGCATCCTCCCTAATGATGCAATGTGCTAGGTACTCTTGCAGACTCCCTAACCCCTAAGGCTAAGGCCCCATGTATTCAATGTATCAACTGAATCATACAGGGAGTTTAGGGCAGCTGGATATGCAAAATCTTGGGGAGGACTAGGGATGACAATTCTCCCTGCAGATTCAGGTTTGGGTTCAGGGATTTTTTTCAGGGACAGGCTTAAGGCCCCCATCCCCAAACCAATCCCAAATAATTTTTTTCCTATAATTATATGTATCATTTTTTATATAGAATAAAAATTAAAAGTATGTTGTAAAAAAATAATATCAGGTAATCGGGTCAGGTTTCAAGGTTGGGGAATGAATTGGGAATCGGGTTGAATATGAGGATTTGATTCCTATAGGGATCAGGTTGGGGATTCCTGATAAGAAAAATCGGAGATTGAGCTGGGTTCAAGCATTATTTCGCTTGTCAGGTTTGGGTATGGAAATGGAGTCCCCATCCTTGCCGTGCCCCATTGCCATCCCAAGTAAAAACTTCTATACTACCACTCTAGCAAATAAATAACAAATTGTGTCTTTGAAACTTTCTCATAGCCTGAGTAAAACCAATTCTTCAATAGCCAGAACCTCCAAAACCCTCTCCATCAGCACTTAGTTAATGGAGGTGGCATTGCAAGCATCCTAAATGGAATCACAGTTGGCATCAAGATAATTCAGAAACAGAGTGGAATCAAATTCAGGACCCAGGCATGCCATACATATCCCAAAATCTAATATTATAAACATTGTTTGCATCGCTAATAGCAGCTTCTTGGCATCATAGTTTTACATTCAAAAGATTGTTTTTGAAATCTCGTATACTATATTGATCACATCTTCAAATCATTTTGTCCGAATTCTGCAGAAAATCAGAAAGCTTGTGTCCAAAAATTTAAGATTTCATTACTGCTTCCATCCTAAAATAATAATCCTGTCTAATTTTTCACACATATGAAGAAATCGTAATTAATCATGCATTTTATTCGATGGTTTCCCACATTTACCCTTATAAATACACATTACAAAAAATGAATTTCGGTTACTTTCTACCAATCAACTACACCAAACATTATAAATACCCAGTAGTTTGTAGTCAAGGATATTATGAACAAGAAAAATACACATATAGAGACTTGCCGATATTGTGGGACAGATTAAAATGGAATCTAAGCCTATTAATATGGGACAGGGGGGTAATATGTAATGGGAAAAGGTAAAAAATTTTATTTTTTCTTAGAAATTAGTTTTTGGGGATGGTGGGATAGAAATACTTTTAACCCCACACGTGAATTGGGATGGCATAGAGATGCATACCATGCTTTGAATTTGCACAATTAAGTTCCTGTAGGCGAGGTGCTAGTCAAATGTTCACTCTTTTGTGTTATTTCTAAAGATAAGGGATAGAGCACCCGATTATAAAGTAATTGTTGAGTATTATAAGAAGCACAGGATGGGAAACAGACAAGGGGAAGCAAGATAAGGAGGTAAATCAGGTCTTGATGTACAGGGAGAAAAGAAAACAGAGAACCCAAGGGAAAATGAAGGGCAGCCCTAACAAGGTGAAATAGATGCAATTTCCTAGTAAAATATAAGATTGCAGAGCAGGAGAGAAGGGCATCCTGATCAATTTACTCTTCTTTCTCACCGTGAAATTCTTTTCATAGTCACTCAAACAGCCGCTTTCTTGAGTTCTCTCCAGTCTGAAAAAAAAATCTCATCAACCTTTCAATCTCACTCAAGCATTTTCTATATTCTCTGATATGGTCCATCCTCTTATCTCTTCTTACATTTCTTTTCTCTGTCAGGAACTCACTCGGAGGCCATTTTATTTTCTGGTTACTTCTTTCATCCTGTCTCACAGATTCTCTGCACTTTTCTCACTATATGTCAATCTCCCTATTTAATCTATCTCTACATTTCTTTCTCTCAATCTCTCTTGTTTGTGAAGTTTTCAAGAATTTATTTTTCTTATTCCAGCCATAATTATTGGTATTTTGAGCTATTATTTTATTTATATGGTAAACACCCTTTTGACCTTATATGCGAGGTCAAATGAAATTTTAATATATTGATAACTGAAAATAATGACTCAGCTAGGGTACAGTTTTTGAATTAGTTCCCTTCTGGATTTACTCTTTCCCCATTTCCTTAATCATAATTATCCAATACAGTATCTTAACCATATAAATGAGAATGTTTTAATAGTCCAGCCCTTTATTCTCTTTGGCCATAGCCCAGACATAAAAGGAGAAAAGCCAGAAGTAGTTGATTAAAAAGTAACCCCAATTCCCCATTCTCCACACTTTGTTGATGAACTAGGCAGTTCGGACTAATTAATGAAATAATGGGCTGCAGGAGTTTATTAAGTCATCATTTAATATTTTTCCTTGCCTTGCATAATTCTTAATCTTTTAGGGACTCAAATTTCAATTTTGTAGACAAAATTTTCTCCCCTTCCAAATACTAAAAAGTTTCCAAAGAACAACGTATTGTCCATATTATATGATAAAAATAAATAAATAAACAATACTGTATTATCCAGCCTACCTTCATATAGAAAGTGTAATATTAATAAAGGAGAACCTCTAAAGCACGAGAACAACAAGTACCCCGCATTTCACATACCTGCCATTTCAGGACAGGAAGGTGCAGAAAACGTTCCTGCAGAATTTTGGTAAACATCTGTGCACAACACAACATCCTTACTCAGAAAATCGTTAACACTATTCACTGCTGTAATCTGTCACCTTTAGTTGCTGCAAAACCACTCAATCACCATTTCCTTATCATTGTTGCAGAGAAGAATCACTGCCACACTCAACATCACTCTATCTATTTTACTTTTCTTGGTTGATTCCTCTTTTTTCTGCTCCCTTCTGGTCGTATTTTCCTTTTCTGTCCTTATGCCCAACAACAACTCCGGATCCCCTCCCTACCCTTTACTTCCCAATTTTTGTGGAAGGAGGTGTCAAGTGTGCACAATGTCAATGCAACCCCCCCCCAAACAGTAAAGAAATAATGTTTTAGGATACAAGCCCTTCACTTTTCTTCTCTTTTTTTTTGGGGGGGGTGTCAGGTTGGGATTGTGTATATTTCACTTTGAAAAGATAATTATGAAGCTTTCTGCTCTTTCTAAAGGATGACTAATAATAATTAATTTCCTATATTAAGCTTATGCTCATAATATCTTCTAGTATCAATTAAAAACATGTGTACGATTGAAAGATGGATTTTATTTTAATATATGTGTATCGAATATTACTATTTTGGTGTTTTCTAATATCCTAAATTCCTTCGTTTTGTTAGAACTATCATTTCCCATATTTCATTTCAGCATCCCCATCCAGGTGCGATCTAGAAGAAAATTATCTTCATAATATAGGGAATCAAATGTCATGAATATTTGGATATAGTGTGACCCAACACTAAGGAAAAAGACAAGCATCCATAGCAAGCTACTAGTGCCAGAACCAAATATATAAAAATATCATAACTGTCCGGGATTGCAAGGAGAAAGGATATATTATATACAGGGAAATTAAAGGAGTAAGATCAGTACTACATGTATGCATTTTCAACTAACCTTCATGCCGCTCCAAAACTCTGCAGCTTGTCACAGTGAGGCGTCGGCAAATTTCTACTCCATTGACGACGCTGAAGTTCAATGTGACAGTACCTTCCTAACAGATTCTTGTAATCCTGAATTACGTTATCCTCAAGGTTTGCTCTAGCAGCACTACCAAGTGGATAGTTGCGATCAAAATCTGGAGATTTCACAAAGTATTCCACGCCAAATCTCTCAGTCACTCTAGGAATTTGATAATTGTAGTTCTTCTGCAGCGAGTACTCAGGTTCCGAGAATGGCAGATATGCTAGTAGCATGATCAGCAAGAATGGTATGAGAAACATGAAATTCTGTCTACCTCCATTGAACTCAGCTCTCTGCTGGGTGCCCATACCCCTAGTCCTAAATACCTGAGAGCGGAACATATCTGTCTGACCAAAGAAGGCCCTAAATATCTCATCAGGGTCAAATTCATCCTGAAAGTAATCATTAGTAGTTCCCCTCCTCCTCCTTCTGACACTGTACTGCTCGTTGTACTCCTGCGCATCTGCAAAACCAGTCTGATCATAGTGCCTCCTCGAGTCCTCCTCACTCAGACATTTAAATGCCTTGCAGACTTTCTTAAATGCTTCCTCAGAACCAGGGGCTTTGTTCTTATCAGGATGAACTTTCAAAGACAACTTCCTGTAAGCCTTCTTAACCTCCTCAGACGAGCAGGTCTTCTCTAAACCAAGAACAGCATAATAATCCTTGTGCTTATTGATATTCCTAATCAACTGAACATGCTCCTCAGTATAATTCCTCTCCCCATTGGATCTATCCTCGGATTTTCGAGACCTAGCCCCAGTCTGAGCCCGATCAACATAGTGACCATTCTCTGAAGGCCCAGCGGCAGCAGAATCTAGATTCTCACATGCAGCAAGAAGATCATCCACGGACAAATTGTGATTAAGGCGTTGAGCAATTTTTATAAATTTCAAAGCACGGTCTTTATTACCAGCTGCAATCGCCTCTTTGGCAATGCTAACGCACTTTACAGCTTCATCCTTGTTACCATCCATGGCTTCAGAACTGAAGATTCACAGGGTTTTACCAAAATCGAAGCCCCAGAATCTGATTCAAGCTCTGAATCCAAACCCTCGATTGACCTCAACGATAGAGATAAATGACGGGACCCTATACGATGAGAGTAATTAAGGGGGCGGAAATTTCCAATTGGAACGGAAAATCGAAGATCTAGCGTATCACATGCCGAAAGATTTAACCTAATCCGTGAATGAAACAAACAAGGAAAAAGCAGAAAATTAATGCTCCATTGGATAGGTCTTTCGCCAGAAGTCAAGTAAAAAATATGTGGCATAATTAACAAATCAACGTGTAGAGATGAGACATTAGAGACCAAAACTTCAAGATCGAATCAAAGAACATTAGGAGTGAGAGCTTTCGGACTTACGTTGGATTTAGTCGTGAACACAGACGCGACAAGGAGAGACGAGAGAATACGGTGAAATTGAAAACAGAACTGTCAAAACAACTCCCCGTCCCCAATACGAGCTACGGAGTTGGCCCTCTTGCGAAATTGTAATTAGAAGCAGAGGTTTTGTGGGATATCTAAAGCAGACAACGCTACATGAGCAATAGAATATTGCCACGTCACCTAACTATTCCTTTTTTACCGATAAAAAAAGATAAATTTTTTTTAAAATATATTTTTAACCTTTATATATATCACTAAACTGATGGCTACAAACAACTTACCCGACCACTAAATTAATTAATTAATTTGATTACCGATTTGATTTTAAAACTATTGTTTAAATGACAGTAATAATCTTCTTCTTCGAAATTCATTTTGTTATGGAAAACATCATGGACTCATGGCATTCGAATTACTATATACAATTTGTAATCAGTGGCGGAGCCAGGGCTTCCGCATGGTGTCCCGGGACACCACGGAACCCTGGCGGTAAGACATAAATTATGTTTAGTTTTTAGATAATAAATATATATTATATCTATGGGACACCATACTAAAATACTGGGATGGATGAGCGGTTAGGTCCCTGTATTTCAAACGAAATGAGTCGGGATCAAATCCCGCAGACGACCATTATTGTTACTCATTTATAGAATCAAAACGACGTCGTTTTGATTCTTTTTTTTTTCCAAACCCTTGCCCATCTCCTGGTTGCTCTCCTTACCTGCCTCCATTTCCATTTACCCAGCCTCCCAGACTCCCAGACTCCCAGTCGACCCTGCGATTTGCACGCAGAGACGGGAGACCACAGCACGACAGTAAGCGGACTAGAGCTCGCCACTGTTGCCGGCGACCACCTCCAGTCCACCATGGCCCTTTGTGTTCTTTGCTGCCTGTCTGCCATTTTATCTTAACTTCTTCACTCTTCAGCTCTTCCATTTGCCGCTCTGTCCGGCCCCGCCATCGCCGCGATGCCACCCCGCCTTGCTCGGTTGCGCCGACCCTGTCCACTGCTCGGTTGCCACCAGCTGAGAGTCTAAGACCTGAATGTTGCCGTGTTGGAGCTTGGCTGGACTTGGATGGCTGCTACGATGCTGCGGCCTATGGGTAAGAACCGTAAGATTTATAGATTGCATTAAAATCTATACAGTGCTACCTGCTAGCTGCTACCGGCTGTTACTTGCTAGTCTTAAATTCTTACTCTTATTTCTCAGCAAGACAGGAATTAACAACTGATGAGGCAGCCACAACCCACAGCCCATAGGTAAGATTTTAGTTACTTTTTAATTAGTTAAATTATTAGTTAAATACTTAAATTGTTAGTTATTAATTTGTAAAATTAGAATTTAGTTAATTTATTTATATTTATCTTATTAATTGATTATATTTTTTAGTTTATAGAAATCCCAATTTATCTTATTAATGTAGAAATCCTAATTAATTTGGTAGAAATCAGAATTAGTTTGTAGAAATTAGAATGTAGAAATCAAATTTTTAGATTTATAGATTGAATTGTTTAATTTATTAGTTAGTTTTTTAATTAGTTTGTTATAAAATTATATTATCAATTAAGTTTTAATAAATTCCTTAGTTAATTCATTAAATTGTTTAATGTCTTAATTTAGGATGCAATGATACTTTTTAAGCCAGCCTAAAAATGGTTATTACAAATCTAATTCTGTTAATCAAGTTGTGTTACCAATTTTTGAAAATTTTGAGCGAATTTATTTAAACACCTAAAAATTGTATTTTATTTTAATATTTATTTTAGTATACTATTTACTGAACGAATATACTAGGGACACCATGGATTAAAAACTCTGGCTCCGCCACTGTTTGTAATGAGCATCTACCATTCCAACTCAACTATATGATCATTTAAAATTCACGTTATATGGAGATAGTACGTTTCACTGATTATTTACTTTTTGATCGTATATCTTTTCATTATCTTTCTCGATTATTCAATTAATCTTATCTGAACTAAGTTTTATTATTTAATTAGTTTTTTAATAAATTATCATTAGTTTACTATTATTATTATATTATCATCATAATTAATATTTTTCTTATTAGTATTGCTAAAATAGTAATCATTACTATTATTATTATAATTATAATTACTACAATCAATTTTATATTATTATTAAAATTTTATTTATCTTATGTGAACTTATCTAATCTAATCTGAACTGATTTGATCTAATAAGTTTTAAAAATAAGTTAAGATAGATAAAACCCAAAGGTATGTTCTCCTCATACTATTTTCTTAGCTTATTGTATTAGATCGATCCATATCAAATTAATTCAAACCAGACAAGATGAACAATAGTTTAATAAAAAAAATTAATTAATGTAATACTTGTAATCATGACAACAATAATACTAATAAGGAAAATATTGATGATGATATTAGTAGTAGTAAAATAATAATGATAATTTATTTTTTTAAAAGGAATTTAAATCATATCACATTAAAGCAAATTAAATTGATAAAATAAGCCCGAGAAAACTTGTATAGTTATATCACACTTGAAATTGCTCAACAAACCATTGTTTGAGGCATGATTTGCTCTTTAGAGCAAATAAAATTATTATAGCTTGGTTACTTTATGTCCATAGTATAAATTATGAATTGTGCTTGAAATTTGCTTCTTATGTTTGAATTACACCACCACCACCACGACGGTGGTGATAAGTATGGTAGTATTGGACATTTACTCAACTTACAAGATAAAAGTCCATTCATTAATTAAGATTTACATGGCTTTTATGAATTCCATATATGAAGTTTGAATTGCATATTAAGTTTTTTACATGGCTTTTACAAATTTTTCTTTTAATTCTAGTTCTAGGTTTTGTAGGGATACTATTTGTATATTCACAATGCTCTTTCAATTGTATCCCATACAAAGGTAATATGTGTATGTGTAAACTTTTTATTTAAGGATGCATTTTCTTTGGGATAAATAATATAAAGAAAAATCTCTTTGAAAAAAATACCCATTTTAAATATATGTTTGCAGTAAAATGAGTAGCTCACCAAAAGAATTAATTTCATTCCAAATGTGCTACATATAAGAGCCATCAAATGAATAGCGTACATTCTCGATCCCTATCACTTAGATCAAACTCAAAGTTTTTTCCTAAGTAGAATTATCACCAATATAATCATGTACGAGGTTTAGATCTTAAGTAATATATTCCTCTTCTCAATCTCCATTCAGTACGCCCCATTATTACAAGGAATTGAGTATTTGTACTTTTATACACATTAGAATCCCTATTAGATAAAAGTGCATGATTGTTGTGGAAATAAATTTTTTGCATATCGTTTATTATAAATTATAATATAGGACTCTCATGTTTACTACTTAAATTTTTTATTTTGCAAAAACGTAATAAAAAAATAGCAGGCATTACCATCACATCAAGCATAAGTCATGTCACTAGTACTAAGGTTAAAACATTTCAACTTAAAATAAATAGCACCAAAAATAAGATACAATAATATAGATGAAGGTTTATGGATAGTACAACTTCCACAAAATAACACCAAATAAAATATAACAAAAGATATCAAAGTCCAAAAGAAAAACAACCACAAACCCTATAATACCCTAAAAATTTTGCTTAATTTATTCCCACGTCATTAGCACCCTAAGTTAATTCTAATCCTAATAAATCCTATATTAGCCTTAACCTATCCTTAATCCCAAAATTTTAACCGATTTCAGAACTTTAACTTTGATAAACCAAAATTCATAAACCAAAATCAAAACCGCTAAAATTTTTACTAATTCTAATTACCTTTGACTGATCTAAAATCACCATAAACTAATCCCACCAACCCTTTCTCTTTTCCTTTTCTTTTCCTTTTTCCTTTTTCCGTTTCTTTTCTTTCCTCCCGCAAACCTCAAGCTGCAACTCTTGAATCTACCTACTTGCACCCTCCACTTGCACCACCCACTTGCACCATCACCCATCACCTTTCTACACCCTCATCTATCACCCATCACCTTTCTCCTTCTTCTTCTCCTTCTCCCATCTATGCAGACCTACAATATCCTATGTGCACCACCCTATCTCCCTGCATCCTTCTTATCCTTTTCATCTTTACACAACACTTCCATCAACCATCACCACCCTCATCCTGTAGGTGTTACCCTACCCTAACCATCCCCTGCAACCATCACCCTCACCCTACAGCTGCACAATCACCATCATCATCGTCGCACACCTGCACCTCATCCCTGTTCTTTTTCTTCTTCCCTAAATCTCACCACACACGCACACATGAACACATATATACCTCACACTCTCCCTATTTCTCTTTAGCTTTTCCTCACTCTGCTAATATTTGTGCCAAAGAGCCATTACTGATCTCCCTCTTCCTTCTCCGTCCCTCGTTCTCTCTTTCTTCTCTTTCTTCTTCTTCTTCTCCTTCCTTTCCCTATTTTGGCTTCTGCACTACCGTCTCCCCCACCATGCACCACCTCAGTCACCACTCGCCGCCTTGTAGACGGTGGGCCGACCACCAAGGTCGCTCCAACCTTCCCCCTTGTCGTCGCGCGTCCATTATCACCGACCGTCGCCTACTTTTCCTCCTTCTTCCTCTCATGTGTTGCAGCGTCATAGTGTGCATGGCGGGAGCACCGCCTGCTACATGACCGTGCAATGCTTAAATCCCCTTCTACACAGCTGTGCAACCCCATTCCTTTGGCCATGCATCCCTATTTTTATCCCCAAACCTCAACCAAACACCACCAAAATTTAACCATAGCTCCACCACATATTCCTCTAAACATCCACATATCTCAAGCTTCCATTTGAATATAGTTATACCTACTTTTATCCTCTTTACCTTGATTTTTTCCTTCTATTTAACGCTTAGAGCCTAACCGTAATTTTATTATTTTCGTAGGTGGTTTTCTAGTAGCTTTGGAGGAGGAAGTCTAGGATTTGTGTGCTTAGAGCTTATTGTCCTAGTTGGTAAGGATACTATCCGATGCTTAGGAATTTTGATGATGTTTACTTGTATAGCTAAATGTGTCTTTCATGATATTGTTGCTGTATTATGCATCATATGTTGATATTGATAATTTGTGAGAATATGAATGTTATGTTGAAAGAAAATAAGAATTTGGTAAGAGATATCATTATGTTATGTTTTGTGACGATAATATCATATTTGTGAGTATATATCTTATAGCATGAAATATGGGTTGAATGATGATAACATCACACTTGTGGAAATATATCCATGGTATGAAATATGGGTTGAATGATGAGAAATTCATATTTGTGAAATATAACTTAAGGTATGAAATATAGGTTGAATTATGATAATCTCATAATTGTAAAATTATGTCTTATGGTATGAAATATGGGTTGACTGAGTTGTGGTAAATGGGGTTAAAGTCTCTTATGAGGTATGATGATTAATGAGGACTTGGAAAAATAATTTGTATGGAAGGTAGAAGATTTTATAAAATAAAGGTATTAATTGTGATTAAAGGGTAATTTTGTCATTATGGAATATTAAGGAAGTTTTAGTAATTTATGTGTTGAGAGACTTAAATTATGACAATAATAATTTAAGTAATTTATGGGAATATTATTGTTATTTAGGTTTTATAAATGTTTAATATTAAATGTGGGACAAGCTATCTTGAGATGTTAATATTATTATTCTATCTTTAGGGTTTAGAGGTTATCTATTAGAATTAGAAATAATGAAAATTTCATGTGAAATATTATGACGATTCTATGGGATTTGGGCTTGGATACTTCGGAGATTAATATATATATCGGGATGAGAGTTCTAAAGCAAACTCATGGGAATTAGGTTATGCTTTTTGGGTATGATACCAATGATAGGATTTGGGTGATGACATAATATAATGTGAGTAGAACAACCAACATGGGAGAATGAACACTAAGGGAAGTATAATTAGGGTTTGACAGGACTCAAGGATTTGGACCTATATTATATGCATATCTGTTTGACTGTGTCCCATGCTTGAGAATCAATTTTAAATAAGATACTAACCACTTAAAGTGAAATAGCACGTGAGTAGAGCCATGGTGATTATTTTCCTAAACCTATAGATATGTATTCCCATTCTACCGGGTATAATAGTGGTTCTAGAGCATTCTGCCCCAAGATGATGTTTTTAATCTCTGTTCCACCGGAAAGAATAGCGGCTCGGGTGTGTTTCCCTTGAAAAGTTTCAATTCATTCCACCAGTTAAGAATAGTAGGGTCCTTACTCATCGTGAAATAAAAATATCTTCATAACCTATGGGAAAGATACTAATAATTTATAATGGAATAATACATGAGTTAGGACAAGAGTGATATATTCTCATTCCACCGAGTAGAATAGTGGCTTAGAAGCATTCTGCCCTATGGAGATGTTTTTAACCTCTGTTCCACTAGAAAGAATAGTGGCTTGGGAGCTTTCTGCTCCCAAGGAAATGTTTTTTAACCTCCATTCCACCAGAAAGAATAATGGCTCAGATGTATTGTCCTCGAGAAATTTTTGACTATTCCACCAGTTTAAGAATAGTGGGGCTCTTATGCTCAATGTATATAAAAGAATGAAAATGGACTATACTTAATAAAAGGATATGGATTGTAACATGCCTTATGAGATGTTCATTTACTAGGTTATATTCCTTTATTATCTAATATGGAAGCATGTGCTATTTGTATTCCTATTTTGATAGTATTGTTCCCTTACTCAGTACATATCGTATTGACCACCCGTTTTAGGGGTGTTGTTTGTTCCCACGAGCAGAAAGCCCTAGATCTTATGTGTAGGTTTCAGAGGATTAGGTAGATGAGTTTGCGGCCTATGACACCTTATGTGGGGATAAGTGACTCCATCTATATTAGGGTCGGGTGAATAGTATCTATTTTCCGAGTTATGTATTATACTAGATACCCTTTTAGACTCTTGATCCATGGTATCCTCCTTTTGTATTTTGGTATTGTAAAACTTGGAGTTAAACTCCAAACTTGGTATTTGTACTATAAATGTATGTTTTCTAATTTTCTTGTATTACCTTGAACGTTCTAGCCTTATGATTGATGTAAGGATGGTTGCATAAATTAAAATTATGTCAATTATGGCGGTAACCCCCACTATTTTTACTTAGTTACTTCCGCTACAAACGAAATTTTTCAGTAGTAAAAATTGGGTTGTTACAAACCCGCAATACGATAACGGTTTACTCTTACAATCAACTCAATCACATGCCATAATATAAGCTATAAAAACAAAAAAAAACAAGGATCCTTATTCTATACATCTCTTAACCCTCGGGATATTGCTCCTTAAAGTCCCTTAACTACTCCATATTGTATATGTACTCATCTGAAAAAATGATAGTATTAGTAAAAATTTCTTGTATTAACTAAATCACTAATCCTCCTAAGAGTTAGCATGCTCGCATTACATATAATCATACAATATAGAAATCATGGGTGCATTATATGATTACATGTGATCAAAATATGCAAAAGGAGACATAATACCACAATTCATCATAAGATAACCATCAAACATACCCAAACAAAGAAAACACAAAGATCAATAGAATTTCGAATACATTATCCAACTCTTATCAGCCTAACCCTAATCCAATTATTCAAGAGGTACCATAGTGTTTTTCTCATTCAATTTGCAATTCAAGGTGGGTTCAAATCTGAAAAGGAATAAACAGTGCATACAAAACTTCAACACTCAAGTCCTTATGTATGCATACCCCCTATAGTTTTGTAAGTCCCTATGAGATGAAATGAGTCATTTGACTTAAAAGTCTAACTAGGCACTCGATGCCCTATTCCAAGGTAAGGGATCCATTTCCAAACTCAAGTCATACGCTTTAAATGATTATTATTTTATTTTATGTCAATATTATTATTACAATGATATGGAGATCTATAATAATAATCCAATCAATCCAAAAAAACCACAATTTTTACAAAAATGTAAAGCTATCTAGGCCGAGGGTTAACATTACACCATAACCTTAATAATTGATCAATTATAATGTCAATTCAAACCCCTTTTGATATTTTTATTTCCAATTTCTCTAAAAGACCATTCAAAGAGTCGATTATAAAGCCAAGGCAAAGGCAATGTTAATAGAAGGTAACTAAAAAAAAAGATAACGTGAATAATAAAAGCATATAGTCCAAAGTTAACGCTACAGGATTAACCCTCAAAAAAATCAACATTGTATTCCCACCAACCAGCATACTGGTTCAAAAAAAAATCAAAAATAATTTGACCAGTCGACCGATGACTTCACAGATAGAGAGAAAAATATAACAATAGTTGGGCAATCGACAAGTACCACTTAGACTCATTAAAAGCTCAAGTTGACTCACCTTGTTTAGTTAAATGAGATAAACTTGAGCCTCAAAAAGTTAGGCTTGACTCAACTATAGCTTGGGATTGTCTCGGCTTATTCGTTTAGTTAAATGAGATAATCATAACCTTATTTTAGAATCATTTATTAAATGAGCCGAGCTCAAGACCAGGGGTGATAAGCTTGGCTTGATTTGTTTACAATCACAGTACCACTAGACTAAAAATACTCATAAAACATGTGATTTACTCAAACAAATCCCTAAATCATCCATATAATTCTAATATTTTCCTTAACATAAAACTAATATATATATCATATTGTTTACATTTATCTCATAATTAGAAATTAATCACATAAAATAACAAAGTTGAGAGTAAAATTACTTAGGTCAAGGCATATTTATCATAAATTTACTACATATTCATTAATGTCCAATAGAATATTCATCAGATATCAATAATATATTCATCTAAGTTCTAGCAAACATAAAAATATGTTAAAATCTTGCAAATCATTCTCTCGTCCCATTTTTTATGCACATACACATATAATAACAACATGCATGTGTCATGCTAGATTTTTTAAATCTATTATTTCATGCTTACATTCAAATAAAGACAGTCATACATACATATTATTATGCTCTTAGCATAAAATCACAAGAGACACAACTCTATAATAAGTAAAATCCTAGCATGGTACTATGCATAACAAGCCTAAAATACTCGCGCCCAAATATTTTACAATCTTAAGAGTTGAATGGATTTACATAGATCCAATTCTAAGGGGTAAAAAAAAAAGAACATAAAAATATGCCTTCTCCAAGGCAACCTCAAACACCACTTATATTACCTTCAAAAAATATCAAGTATAAAATAAGAATCATACATTACAATCATATATAAAATAATAAATCAATATTTCTAAAGGGAATAAGAAGACTAACTTTCAAAAACAAAGAAGAACAAGGGAAGAAAAAATATGACAATCATTATAACTCTCTAAAATTTTGTAAACTTTGTTTTCAAGCATTTAGTCTTTTATTCAAAGCCTAGCTCTTAAAACTTAGCTTAATTATATTGTTAACCTTGGATCCACAAACCCAGATAAATTCTTAAATAAATTTATCCTAAATTATTTTTATCTTTTTTCCTACTATTAAACCTACCATAAGCCAATAAAAAAAATTCAGCTTATTTTTCTAATCAAATACCCTAACCCTTGATAAACTAATTTTACTATAATCCTAAATCTAAACATAATTATAATCCTAACACTAAATTTATTTTCTTTTTGCTTTTTTATTTCCTCTTTTTCCTTTTGTTCCCTTTTTCCTTTTTCTATTCTCCTTTTTCTTTATTTTTTTTCTTTCCCTTCCCCCAACTTGTTTAAAACTCTCGCCTACCCCTTTCCCTTTTCCCCTTTCGGTTAAAACAACCCTTACTTTCCTCATTCACTCGTCACCTTCACTATCTACTTCCCAGCCATGCATGTTAATTCCCTTAACACCCTACACCTTTGAATAGAATCAGCCACCTTTGCACCCTCTTCAAATCCCTGCCCTAACAACCCTGCACCCTCTACAACTCCATGTCCGAAAAGCCCTACACCCTACACTTCTCTCACTCCCCCACCTTCCCCCTTACATGCCAAATACCTTTTCCTATTTTGTTTTCCTCCCCCTATTTTGGTCATCCATGTATATACATGCATACATGTACACCTCTCTTTTAACTCCCACTTATCATATTTTCTTTCCTTTTCTCTTGCGGAGAACCCACTACCCGAGTCTTTCCTCCCTTATGCTCCCCTATCCTATTTTGTTGTCCCCTATTGTTGCCCCCACCACCACCCAACCTACCTTCTTCCTCCTACATGTCATGTCGTTGTCATCGTATCCCTTCCCTACATTCTCCCTTCTCCTATTTATTTCCCTTATCCCATTGACAAACCCCCTACACCACTATCCACCTCTCTACTTCATTGACGTCTATCGGTGCTACTACTATCGAGCCCCTTTTCCTTATACCCTTGTTCTTATCATTGACCAAAACCACCATCCTCCCCCTTCATTTTCTTTCTTTTTTCTTCTCTCATTGCCCAAGATGTAGGCTATTCCACCTCTATGATGTTGGCCACTAAGCACCACCAATCATCATTGTGTCCTCCACTACACCACCACATTAATTTCCACCATCACCCCCTCTTTAACCACCAAACATCACCACCACCTTAACCACTAGTCCCTGCACCACATTACCATCAACTTGGTTGCAATCCACTACCAATAATTCCATGTCATCCACCACACCACCACTATGCCTTCCATCATGCACCATCATTGCACAAGTCTTCCACTTTTTCCATTATCTTTATTTTCCTCCGTATCATTTGCCTTATTTTCCTTTATTTAATTTTTATAAGTCTAATTTTTTGGCTTATATGTGATATTTTAATGTTATAAGAGGAGGATTCATAGGTCTTACGTGCTTAGAGACCGAAGACACTTTAGTAAGGATATATGTCATAGTTAGACCTTTTATGTGCAATATATGTATTTGTATGTGATATCATGTCTTAAATTATTAGATGGATTATTTTATTATTATAATAATGAGGTATATGTTGTATCTTATTGTTAAAAAAAGTAAGAAAGTTGTGAAAGCATGAGTTTTGTGCATATTATAGGTTGGCATGAATCGAGATATGTAGAATATATATATGGATAATGGTGGTTATTTATTTTATAATTATATTATTTATTGGAGGTTTAAAGTTCATTCATAGTGGGACTCCTAAGGTTTATTGTGGAAATATAGGTATTTTAATATCTTAGAGGTATTTTGGTTAATATGGGTTAAAATGGAATATTAGGTATTTTAATGTGATGATTGGTTCAAACTAAGTTAATTATATTATTTGGGATGTTTGGAGTGAATATGAATGGTTTAATTCCAACAAATGAGAAAAATGGCTTTAAGTGGGAATAGTAACCTTAGGGACGGGATTATTATCATATGTGTAAAATGTTAGAGTTTGACCTTAATTTTTAAACATGTCATTAAAATTTTACTTTTATGAATGCCTATAAAATTTGGTGTTAATATGAATCTCATGGGGAGATTTATGATTTAATAGTAAAATTAGGGTTTTTTGGGGAAAAGTGAATAGCAACAATAAAGGTAGGTTATTATTGTATGTATAAAATATTGGAGTTAAACCTTTATTTTTGGGTGCATTGTCAATAATAATATTTTAAGTATGGGTATTGAATTTGGTGATGGAATGATTACATGGGAAAAAGTTATGGTTAACTTATGAAAATTAAGGTTCCCTAGGAGGGATATATGTGGCTTTTTCCTTGGGAAATGTATTGGGATTCATGTAATTGTGTTTTATGTGTTTCAAATGCTTATGTAAGATGTAGTATGTACCTTGAATACCTACATATGTGTGTGTCTAATGATCTTGAGATATACCACCATGAATAAGACACTAATTACTTAAAGAGAAAGATTATGTAAGTCGAGGTCGAGGTGTTGTATGTCTATTCCACTGGAAAATAATAGTGGCTTAAGTGTATTTTTCCCTAATAGGTGATCCAAAACATTGCACTAGTTTAATAATAATCGGATTCCCAAGCTCAACATAAATAGAATATAATCTTGAGATAAGCAATAACAAATAACATATTAATCATTTAATTTAAACAATTGTGTGAGTTAAAACTGAGGTATTGTGTTCATTTCAACGGATGATAATAGTGGCCAAGGAGCTTTTTTACTTGATTTGTACTTCAAACCATTCCACTGATTTAAGAACAGTAGTTAAAAGCGTGTTTCCATGATATATGTTGGGTTTGTTCCACCAGATGATAATAGTGGCTTAAGAGCATTTTGCTATGAGAGGTGTTTTAATCTGTTCCGCTAGATTAAGAATAGTGGGATCCCAAAAATAATATAAATAAGAATATGGATTATGATTGTATCTAATAATGGAATTTTGGAATCAATATTATCTTTCATCATATTATATTAATCATTATGCTCGCTTATGTTTTTATATAGCTTATGTAATATGTGTAACCTGGGTATGAATGTATTGTCACCTTACTCGGTATGTGGCATAATAATCATCTTTTTCATGGGTTATCATCATTCCCATGAGTATATCGACCTTTTTTTTACAGGTGATTATTGATTATTATTTTTAATGTGTGTATCATTGGTGAGCACTTGATCGAAGTAGTATAGGATAATGTTATCTAGATATGCCTGTCTCTCTATAACTCCTAGTTCTATGTTTTCATTATCCATATTTTATTCTATCTATTTCATCTCAAGTATCGTGGTGGAATCCCACACCCGATGCATAGGCACCAGACATAGCCTAGGTATAGGCAGTGCTTTTTCTATGCTAGATGTAGCATAACACCCCCTACATTTTATATTTTGGCTTTCACAATTAGTTTTTGAAAATAAAAGTTTAAAGACATAAATTTTGGGGGTGTTATAATCATCACAAATATCCTAAAACCTAACCTATATTACTTAATTAAAAATAAATGGAGGCTTGATTAAATGCTTATAGAAGAGAATGAATGAAGAATCCATGGTGCATAAGAAGAGGAGGCTTAAAATTCTGGGCACTATACAAAGGTGGAGAAGGAGGGAAGTGATAGAAACTAATGGAAAACTAAGGGAGGAAAATACTTAATGAAAAAATAAACAACCAAAGTCATTAAGAGGGGCACAAGGGTTAACAATTAGATAAGTAAGGCACCAAAATTGGATGCCAAGGAGAAAGAAAATGACTCCTCTAACAATTGAATTAATAATAAAAAAAGAAGGAAATCATGTCGGGTGAGGGTGTAAGAGAGGAAGTGAAATACCCGAAATTTTATCTAATATTAATCTTGGGTAATTAGTACTTAACCCAATTATAATCTCGAGAAATTAATATTTTTACCTTACGCTAATTCCTTAATCTTAAATATTAACCTAACCTTAACCTTTAGTCTAGGTTAAGATATAACTTCAATTTTAAATAATTAATATTTAGCTAATCTTAATTTTAATATAATCATAACCATAAGCCCACACCCATCTCCATTTTTTTTCCTTTTTTCTTTTTCTCTTTCTCCTTTTCTTGTCCCTTTTCTTTTTCACTCTACCCAGCTATCTTTATTTTCTTCTTCTTCCTTCTTTCCCTATGTGAATCTCACTCCCTACTATACCCCCTGCCATGCCACCATAGCCTACCTTCCCTACCCTCATCATTAGCCATCACCTCCCATAAATCAATGAGATATGTTATGTTGAATTTTTTTTCCAGTCTTCCCCAATCATATGTGCCCCTACGATTCCCATCATGCACACCTTCCTTTCCTCTTTCATTCACCATGCACGCATCATACATATATATATATATATACCTCGCTCAATCTTTACCTAATTTAATGCCCAACCAACTCACTCCCTCTCCCTCAATTTTGTTAAGCAAAGCTACCCCTACCACCTTCCTTTCTTACTCTACCTCGATGTCATCTACAACCATCAACATCACACACCACCACCATCCACCTAGTACCACCAATACCTAGGAAAATCAACCATCACTACCACCTCATCATTCCTCTTCATCGTCACCTAACCATCACTGCCTCTTTTTCCTTCTTCCCTATTGTACTTTCTTCTTTTTTATTAAGGCACACAGTCATGAACCTTCGTACACCCTAACCATGCCCTCTCATATAATTCACATTCATGGTTTTACGCATAATTGTGCGCAATCTTTTGTTCTCACGCATGCACTTTGTGTATGATTGTGCAAATCTCACACAACCCACCCTTTTCATTCATTTGGCACAATCATGCTATCATTCTAGCACACTCATGCTTTACTCTAACACCACCATAATTTCACATAGCTCGAGCTTCCCACTGGTTTTTATTTTTCTTGTTTTCACCATCCTTTACTTAGCATTTCCCTCAATTCGTAATCTTAAGTTCTAATTATGGACTCTTCTCATTTTTGTAGGTGATCTTTCAATGATATGGAGGAGGTGGTCTAGGATTACGTACTTAGATACCTATTTCTTTGTCAATAAGGATACATGTCATCATTAGGACTTCAATGTGTAACATGTATTTGCATGTGATGTTTTATTTAGTATTATTACATGGATAATACTTATTTGATAATGCTATAATATAGTGTCTTGAAAGTGAGGAAAATGTTAAAGTATGCATTTGATTATAATACGGGATAAATGGTATCTATGTATATAATTGGGGCTAAGTATTTCATATGAATATCATATATCGAAATGTATTAATATCAAGAGTCATGAGGCCCTTAGGAAAATATAGGTATTTTAACTATCGTAACGATTTTTCTGTAATTTGATGATAATATGATAAATAGCCAGGGCCAAATAAATTTTGAGGGCATTAGCAATTATTCCATAAGTATTGCAATTAAATAATGGTTGAATAAAATACAAGTTGGATAATATGAGGTTTTGAGGTTTTTGGTAAGAAAATGTTATTTTCATCAATGAGGGTTAAAAATGTAATTTTAGTGATTTTAAAAGGAAAAATAGAATTTAAATGTATTAAGTATGATATTCAAAATATTCAGTGAGCTATGGACCTATTCTTTGAGGATGACCTTGATAGTTATATGGTTGTGTTTTACGCATTTTCAATTATATGTTATTCATACCTATATAAGTCTCGTATGATGATCATTATATAACCAAATATGAATAAGATACTAATCATTGAAATTAAAAGATCACGTGAGTTGACCCGAGGTCTTTATAAGGGTTTTCTTTATCAGACGATAATAGTGACTCGGGTGTTTTTTTTTTCTGAAAGGTACATTAGTTCACTCCACCGAATTAAGAATTGTGGGGTCTTATACTTAACATGAATTAGAATATGATCCAAAGATAAATACTAATGGATAAAATATTAATTACTTAAAGTGAAAGATTATGCAACTCAAAACTAAGGTGTTGTGTTCATTCTATCGGATAATAATAATTGCTCAAGTATGTTTTGCTCTAAGAGGTGCTTCAGACCATTCTAATAGTTTAAAAATTGTGGTTAGGAGTGTATTGCTTTAGTATATATTGGGTATGTTCCACTGAACGATAATAGTGGCTCGGTTATGTTTTTTCCTAAGAGAGGCTTTCGTCCGTTCCACCAAATTAAGAATAGTGGGGTATCTGAACTCAACATAAATAAAAGAACAGATCTTGTTCATAACCAATAATGAATTAAGGAGTTAGTATTTACCTTACATTATTTTATGTTAACTCGCATATATGCTTACTCTCTTTGTAACCTTACTTTGGTGGTATGGTTACCTTACTTAGAACGTAGTGTACTAATCCTTATTTTTATGGGTGATGTATATTCTCACAAGCAAACAACCCAAATGTTTATGTGCAGGTTGATGTGGACCATCTAGTTGATTTTGTTGCTTATGATTCCCTATGTATGGAGGAGTGACTATTATATATTGGGTTGGCCATAAAGTCATGCTATTTGGTAAATACCTTTACCCAAATACATTTTTAGTCTCCTGGCTCCATGGTATCCCTTGTAATATATTTGATGTTATATTCGGAGTTAATCTCCAAAATCTTATTTAAGTTCATGAGTTTTCTCTCATTATCTATCTATTCTATTTTATGTTCTATTTATTTTGCCTTGTGATTGATGTAAGGATTGTAACACCCCCAAAATTTACAGTTGAATTTTTTTATATAGAAAACCTTACACTAAAACAGGGGTGTTACCGACGGGATTAGTATAAGACTAAACCCCAGCCAATCTTATACCAACCATAAGGCTAGAAAATTTAAAGGCATTAATTCGAGTAGTAAATAAAACCATAATAGTTCCAACATTTTATAAATAAAATAGAGTGCGCAAATGTCAAAGTTGATACAGAAATAGAAAGCAAGTACAATAACACCCCTATGGAGAAATTAAAACAATGAATACAACGATAAGAAAGTTGGTAAAGGTAAGTTTGGACAACACCCTCTCAGATCCCATGATAAGTACAACAAGCCATCACGCAGTCCCAACTAAGGCATCGTAGGCGTCAAAATTATCACATGCATCATCTCCTACCCATACAAACTCAGGAGAGGACACTGCTCGTAAGAATGAGCAGCACCCATGAAAGGGGTGATTAGTATTCTATATACTGAGTAAGGTAATCATACAGCTAAGACCATATAACATATATGGCAGATAATGCATGCAGTGATTCAGTCCAGTTAATCATAAACATTAGAACTCAGGCCATTAATTTCATTTTCACAACTCTAAATTTAGGTCTATGCGAGTACGGGATCCCTACTATTATAGCCGGTGGATCGAAAACACCCAGGATAGGACACTCCTGGGCACTATTATTTACCAATAGATCGGTCTCCAGGGCAAAGTGCTCCTAGCCACTATTATGCTAGTGGATCGGTTTAACCTCGACTTTTAGGTGTTCCACTATAAGTGATTAGTATTTTTTCCATGACTTATTATTATTTAAGGTTTAATTTACTGAGCTCGGGATCCCCCATATCATAGTCGGTGGATCAAAAACATCCAAGACAGAACGCACCTGGCCACTATTTTTGCACTTGGATCGGTTTGGGTCCGGCTCAATAATCTTTCACTTTAAATGGTTTGTGTCTTATTCATACCTTATTTGTAACACCCCGAGTCAACACGACCACACGGGGGCTACCTTGAAGTGGTTTCGGATTGATCGGCTGACCCCACAGATCAACACGAGTCCTTTCAGCACGCTTTGTCCTCACTCACGCACTTCATGAGAAATTTTCAGAAAATTTCTGAAACTTCCCAGGAGATCACCCATCCTAAAATAACACCCCAAATTGAGCGGAGTGTTATAAGGATTGATTTGTCTACTTATATCAACATGGTATACCATCCTTTTGGTGATTCCGTCCTGAGAACTCCACAGTTAAGCGTGCTGGCCGTGGAGCAATTTTAGGATGGGTGACCTCCTGGGAAGTTTCGGACATTTTCTGAAAATTTCTTAGGAAGTGCGTGAGTGAGGACAAAGCGTGCTGAAAGGACTCGTGTTGATCTGTGGGGCCAGCCGATCAATCCAAAAAGCGCTTCAAGGTATCCCCCGCATGGTCGTATCGACTCGGGGTGTTACAAATGGTATCAGAGCGAAACCGCGACCGTGAACTGAACTTGGATGAGTCAGTCAGTCACCTAGCGGGACGATTCTTGGGATGAACTGTATTGAGACAGTCATTGGTTGAGGCGCAACGAGGACGTTGCGTTCTTTGAGTGGGGGTGAATGTAACACCCCAAATTGAGCGGAGTGTTATAAGGATTGATTTGGCTACTTATATCAACATGGTATACCATCCTTTTGGTGATTCCGTCCTAAGAATTCAACAGTTAAGCGTGCTAACCGTGGAGCAATTTTAGGATGGGTGACCTCCTGGGAAGTTTCGGAAATTTTCTGAAAATTTCTTAGGAAGTGCATGAGTGAGGACAAAGCGTGATGAAAGGACTCGTGTTGATCTGTGGGGCCAGCCGATCAATCCAAAAAGCGCTTCAAGGTAGCCCCCGCGTGGTCGTATCGACTCGGGGTGTTACAAATGGTATCAGAGCGAAACCGCGACCGTGAACTGAACTTGGATGAGCCAGTCAGTCACCTAGCGGGACGATTCTTGGGATGAACTGTATTGAGACAGTCATTAGTTGAGGCGCAACGAGGAAGTTGCGTTCTTTGAGTGGGGGTGATTGTAACACCCCAAATTGAGTGGAGTGTTATAAGGATTGATTTGGCTACTTATATCAACATGGTATACCATCCTTTTGGTGATTCCGTCCTAAGAATTCAACAGTTAAGCGTGCTGGCCGTGGAGCAATTTTAGGATGGGTGACCTCCTGGGAAGTTTCGGAAATTTTTTGAAAATTTCTTGGGAAGTGCGCGAGTGAGGACAAAGCGTGTTGAAAGAACTCGTGTTGATCTATGGGGTCAGCCGATCAATCCAAAAAGCGCTTCAAGGTAGCCCCCGCGTGGTCGTATCGACTCGGGGTGTTACATTATTCATCAGGTACCTTCTTACTAGACATGCATGCCCCACTAGACTTTCCATTCTTACCCTTTCACTCCAACTCCCCTGAATAGCCCCGACCCATATCTGGGGACCTCTACATACCCTAGGACTCCAAGACTTCTTTATCACTTTTCCCTTACTCACCATGAAAACCTCATCATACCACCAAAGGCCTTCTAGCATGCATATCATATTAGGGCAACAATACATAAGGGCATCTCACAAAATACAAGTCATATCATACCTATTATAACACACACACAACTTATTTTAGCTTCATGCATAGCAAGCTGGGCTACAAGCATTTAGTCCATACTCACATATGATACAAGCATATAACCAAAACATACATAAACACATAAACATATAATTTGGCCTTAACCACATCCTTACCTAGAAGGACACAAGGCTTAGAATACAAATCCTACGCCTCCTTGGGGGAAGGGTTTGGTTCACCTAAAAGAGTGGAACACTAATGTTAGCTCCTCTTACTCCTTTTTCTTTTATTATCCCCTAACTAATTATTAGTAAAGGACTAATAACAACAATGATAATGATAATAATCTTAATAATAATAATATTGGTATTAGTAATGATACTAATAATAATAATAATAATAATAGAAATAATAACAATAATAAGATTAATAATAATGATGATAAAGATGATGATGATGATAATAATAATAATAATGCCAATTATTTAAAATAAATTACACTTCAGTAAAAACAAGGGTTAGGGCAAAACTAGGGATGGAGGTGGCAGCTAGGGTAGTGGTGGTGGCGGCGACGACAACACAAGGCGATAAAGGTGGTGGTGATTTAGAAAGACCCAATTTTGGGGTTGGAAAAGGGGAAGGGAAGTGGTGGTTGTGAGATGGTAGGATTCCTAGAATAGAGGGGGTTGTTGTAATCCCCCAAAAATTTCGAAAACCCATATTTTAATAAATAACTTCATTTGAAATAAAATTAGCTTGTAAAATTATTTATTTTAATTATTTTATGGATTTTAGAGTATGTAAATTTGGATAAGAGTATTTAATAAATTAAAAATAAATATTTTGCTATTTATCATATTGTTTTATTTAAATAATTTGCCAAACTAATATTTTATCCACTTTATCCTTTTTAAATTTATATTATAGATTATAATGAATTAAATTATTAAACTAAATAATCTATCAAGAATATTACATTTTATGATTTTATAAATTAATTTATTTTATTTTCCCCATTTTCCATTCCCTTTTCCCTTTTTTCCTTTTCTTCTCCTCTTTTTTTTTTCCCTTTTCCCCCTCCCTTGGGCCGCCCGGCCAAGCCAGCCCTCCCCCGCGCGTTTGGGCCAGGCCCGTTCCCCCAGCCCCTTCTCCTCGCACGGCACACCAGCCCGCCCTCCTTTCTTTTGCCCCTAGACCGGCCGGCTTGCCTTACTTCTTTCCTGCGCTGATCCGTCTGCCAGCCTTCTCCTTCTCCCCTCTTCTTCTCCCACGCCCGACCAGCGCCCCTCTGCCATGGTCGAGCACGCCTGCAACCACCGCTCTGCAGCTGCCACCACCTGATCCCTCTCCCTCTCTCTCTTCCCCTGTCATTTTCCTTCCCTTTTCGAGCCAAACCGGCCCTGGACCACAGCCCCGCATGCTCTCCCCATTTCCTTCTTCTTCCCCTCCTTTCCCCTGCCACCCGACCAACCCTGCAACCTGCAGCACCGATCGCCGGCCAGCCCTGCCCCCTCTCTTCTCCCTCTTCTTTTTCTTCATCTCCCAAGCCTTTATTTCCCCATTTTTTTCGAGCCCTACTCCCTTTCCCGAGCTCCCTCCTCTCTCCTTCCTCCTTCCCCATTTTCTCCCCCAGTTTTTTTATCACCGCCGCCCGCCGCCACCTCCTGCCACCACCTACTACCACCCTGCACCACCACGCCACCCCTCGAGCCCTATACTTCCTCCCTTCTCCACCCCTTTTCTTTTTATCCCCAGTTTTCCCCCTTACCACCGAGCCACCTGCAACCGCCATTTCCGCCGCCGTCCGGCCACCTCTACCGCCATCCAACCCACCGTTCGACACCCTGCAACTCCCTCTACCACCGCCATGCCTTAGTGGGCCGAAAACAACCCTTTCACCCCTCCATTTTTCCCTCTCATTTTCCTTCCTTCACAACCCCTTTCCCTCGACCCATCTTGGCAGCCAACTTCGCCGCCTCGCCGCAGCCCCATGCCGCCGTGAAACCACCCTTAGCCTCCACCTACACCCCCTCTTCACTTCTGCACCATTCCCCTGCCTTAGAACCTCCCCTTACCACCTTCTTTTCTAGCCTAAAGACCCTAACCCAAAAATAATAAATATTGCTTCCTTCACCCCTCTTCGAGCCTTTTCCCCTCTCTTTTCTGCATGAAACTCACACTGCTCATGCAGCGTGAGCTCCCCCTTATTTTGAAAATTACTTGGCTAATTTTTAAGGTATAATGGTATTTTATATTAAGTGTTCTATTAATTAAATTTTTACAAAGTTTTATGCTTGGTTTCTTATTTCTAACATAAATATGATGGATATTATTTTTAGGTGTTGAGTTGCTAATTATGCTTGGTAAGATTTGATATTTTGCAGGATTAAGGTAACCGTTAATCCTCCCTTAAATACATGGAAAAATGTATGCTAGCACATTAGGGATTTTACTATGATTTTATGCATGGTTTGTGTGCTTAGCATGATATATGTATATGGTTGCTTATATTGATGGATAAAAAGGAAAAGTATGATAACTTGTGTCCATATGTAGGTATGTTAATCAAGGAAGAGGTTGATTATTGATGGAAATATTAAATGCTTGTTTATGATGTATTATGTTGCTAATGCATGAATAATATTATTGTCTAAGGATATTTTAGTGATATGCTTATGAAGTATGTGATCTAATATATATGTAGTTGCTAATGAGTATTATGTTGAATAATGACAAGTTGGTGGACTTAAATGATAAGAATGAAGTGCTAATATTGTTATTTTATGTATTGGTGGTAAATTCATAAAAGTGGTGTAATAAAAAGTTAAGTGGTAATTTTATAAGCGAAAGGGGTATTTTGGTAATTTTGTAAGCAAAAGGGTATTTTGGTAATTTAAAATGAAAGGGGTTAAATGATAATTTATAAGTAAAAGGATAAAATTGTAAGTTGTGAGAAAGAAGTGTATTATGGTAATTTTTGAGATAAAAGAATAATATGGTAATTTTATGATTAAATGGCCAAATGATAATTTTATAAGTAAAGGGGTATTATGGTAATTTTTGGAGAAAAGGGTAAAGCAGTAATTTTGGAGTCAAGGGGAAATATAGTAATTTTATAAGTGGTAAGAATGGTAATTTTGGAAGTAGGGGTAAAATAGTACTTTTGGATGAAGAATGGCATTATGGTAATTTTTCAAGTAAAAGGGCAATATGGTAATTTTTAAAGTAGAAGGGGCAAAATAGTAATTTCATAAGTAAGTGGTAATATGGTAATTGTATAAGTGAATGGCGAAATGGTAATTTCTAAGTAAGGGGTAATATGGTAATTTTAGAAAAGAAGGGTAAAATAGTAATTTTGTAAGGAAAGATAAAAATAGTAATTTTTGAATGTAAAAGGGTAAGATAGTAAGTTGTAAAGTAAAAGGAGTGTTATGGTAACTTTATAAATAAAAAGGGGTATGGTGGTAATTTTTATAAATAAAAGGATATTATGGTAATTTGAAAGTAATGGGTAGAAGAGTAATTCTGTAAATAAAAGGATATTATGGTAAACCCGGTAGTATGGGGTAACTTGGTAATTATAATAACGACGAAAGGTAATTTAGTAATTAAATTATGATTGTAGAAGGGCAATTGGATAAGTATGATACTATAGAAGGATAATTTGGTAAATTAACCAATTAAAGGGCATTATGGTAATTTTAATGATGGAGAACGGTAATATAGTAATTATTAATATGGAGAAGGGTAAATTAAAAATTATGATTATGAAGAAGGGTGAATTAATATTTGTAATTATGAAGGAGGGTAATTTGGGATTTATGATAATTAAAAAAGGGTAAATGGCAATTAAAATAATTAAGAGGGGTAAAATGGTAATTATGATAAAGGAGAAGGGCAATTTGGTAATTTATCCAACTAAAGGGGCAATTTGGTAATTTAGCCAACTAAAGGGTAAAGTGAAAATTGTTTAACCAACTAAAGGGGCAAAATAGTAACTATGATAATGAAGGAGGGTAATTTAGTAATTTATCCAACTCGAGGGCAGTTTTGTAATTATAACAAAGGAGAAGGGCGATTTGGTAATATAACCAACCAAATGGGAAATATGATAAGTGTAGTAATTATGAGGGGTGAATGGTGATCTAAAAAGTGTAGGAGACAATTTGGTAATATAAAGTGGACAAGGGGTAATTTGGTAATTATGCAACCTTAAGGGTAATATGGTAATTTATCAAGTAATTAAGGAGTAATTTGCACCTAACATATTGTTATGATTGTGGAACATTATAATATGATTCAAATAATACTGATGAGCCAAGTAAGAATATTTGATAATTTGTCTGGCCTTAATGATTTCTCTGTGAATTTATGGATAATCATCTAAATAAGAAATGATTAATGATATCATAACGATTAAAAGTGAATAAGTATCGGATTATCGTGCTTTTCGTGATCACTTTAATTAAGACACTATTACTTAAAGTGAAAGACCTCGAGATCGGGAATGGTGACTCCTTAGGGGTCGCTACCCTAAGGACGTAGTTTAGTCTACGATTATTCTGGTATTTGCTGGTGTGCCTTTGTGCCCCTGCCAGGCCCTATATCTTACTCTTTCTAGCTCTACAGACCTAGTTAGGGGGTATGCATATGTAACACCCCCAAATTTACTACTAAAAAATTTCGTTTAAATCCAAAGGTTTAGCGGAAGCGAAAGAATTAAAACCGTAAACTTGGGGGTATTACCGCCACACTTAGTACCAGACCGGTTCACTCCTACCGTTCCGATACTAAGTGCTAAGGATAAACTAAACAATCATTAAGTAAGAATCATCAAAACATAGGTACATAGTTAACATAGATCATTCACGAAAACCACGAGGCAACAACAGTTAAAATATCGTTTGAGATTACAGCTTAAAAGTGCGGTCTCAAAACAAGAAGCGTAGTACAAATTATAGCTAAATAAAACAGATCCCAATGGACCAATATCCGGACCGCCTACTCACTCAAGTCAAGCCTTCCACCCCAAATTAGTAATCGATCAACCTGCATAGGAGATCTGCTCCCCACCATCGGTGGATCATCACAGGACTCATTCAATCAAGGTAGTATCAGTATGGGTCCAATACTGAGTAAGGGCGCAGGTGCGCTAAGGCCAAGCATACCATCATACAACATAACATGCACAACACAAACACATAAGCAACATGTAATACTATGGATGATGAGGATCGGTTATGGTCCAATCCAACTTCTTCTTTTCATAACTCTGATAATTATAGTCGATTCACATCATGATCGTTATGAGTCCATGAGAGTGCTGGAACCCCACTATTATAGCCGGTGGATCGGTCACTTATAGGGAAGAACGCACCTAACCACTATTTTACGCCGGTGGATCGGTCTCCAGGGCACAACGCTCCTGGCCACTATTATGCCGGTGGATCGGTCTGGCCCCGACTCTCATGGTGTTCCACTGTAAGTATATAGTATCTTTCCCATGATTTAATTACAACATATTGTTTGGTTTGTTGAGCTCGGGATCCCCCACTATTATAGCCGATGGATCGGTCACGTATAGGGCAGAACGCACCTAACCACTATTTTATGCCGGTGGATCGGTCTCCAGGGCACCCCGGCACCTGGCCACTATTATGCCGGTGGATCGGTCTGGGCCCAGCTCAACAATCTTACTCTTTAAGTAGTTAATGTCTATTCATGTATTATTAAATAAGGTTCCACCCTTGACATGCATGTCTACTACTCTCTATTCTATCCTTCGAGGAGGCCCGTCCCATATCTTGAGACTGTTCTCCCCTTCTCACACCCCGACATCCATCCCCTTTACACTTATCCTTAGATGAAAGAGTCAACCCCTACGGGTGTGGGTTAGGCCCTACTCTCATGACATCAACTCCACCTCCCATCACCCCCTAGGGTTTTCCCTTGAAAACCCTAATTGGGCCGATGTGGCCCAACCTTCTCCTACTTACACTACCTTTACCTCATTCAACGCCCCACATCTTACCTCAATTAGATCCTATCCCAAAACATATCACTTTACCTTTCGATTCAGCACATAACCATGAAAACCCTAGTTGATCACCTCAACCTTAGTACATTTCTTCTCCCACAAGTAACCTCTCTCTTTTCATCCCAAAATCTCTTCTTCCACATGGGAACCCATACTCACTTTATATAAATGAAATATCACTCTAATCCATACTCCACCCTTCCTTAATCATTATTACTTTTGTACTTCCCAAATTTCCACTTTCTCCCAAAAATCCTAATCGGATTCCTTATACACCCTTACATCCGCCTACGTACTATTTCACATCAAAGTCTCCAATGGACCCAAAACTTTGACATTATCTCATTTACGCCCTAAATCAACTTTCATCAAGTAAGATTCATTCCCATGCTTAATTAAAACACTCCAACACCCGCTTACACACAAAACCCTAATAAGGTCTCTTATGCACCAACTTACGTATTATTTTTCATACTAAGTCTCCAATCATTCCAAGACTCTCCCATTCTCTTACTTACACCCAAATTCAACTTTTCTCACGTAAGACACGCCCCCATGCAAGAGTTCGTCACCTCATGCAAACACCCCAAGTCATCATGCAAATTTTACGACTCCCATGCGTGGTTTCCCCAACTCTCATTTGTTTAGGTCATTCCTCCCTTATTAAATCTTTTCTCATAGATCATGAGGTACTTAGGTCAACCTCATATCCCCCTTAGTGAACTCACTTCCCATTTATTTCCTTTTTATCCTTTCATTCCCATATCATCATAACAATCACCCTAGCATGCATGTCCTAGAGGGTTATATCATATCACCTCATAAACATCATACATATACATGTCATGCTCACGTCATAGGAAACACATACAAACATACCTCAATTTCCAAGCTGCGCTACATAAGACAAGTTGCCCACAATCATATAATACACGACATAGCATGGCATATACAACATTCAAAACATACAGGTCACACATCACACAAAGGCCATAGCTTCGTCCTTACCTAAGGCGACGCCGGGCTTGGAGCACGCTCCTCTAACTCCTTAGGGCTTTGGTCGGGATTACCTATAAAAGGGGAAAATGCTAAGTATTAGTTTCCCTTATAATCAATCCTCATTCTAGTTTAAGGTTAGGGTTTTTATTACTAAAAAGTGTTTTATACAAAACTAGGGTTTTTACCTTAGAATTAGTATACTAAATATTAGTAGTCAAAATATGTTTATTTTTAATACCTATTGTTACACTTATATTATTAGACCCGTTAGCCCTATTCTTATAATACTAATGTTCATGCTAACTATAGAAAAATAGTGATAATAATAATAATAATAAAACTAATACTAGTGACACTAATGTTTATAGTGAGAGAAACCCTAGCATTTTTAAGGCTAAGTCTACTAATGGTGTCATATTCGAAATAATATTATTATAAGGTCACAATATTACAAGTAACTATTCCTAAGGGTGATAATGATAATAGTTGTATATTCTTGAATAATAAAAGGGTTCAAATGCTTTTGATTACAACAATAAGGTAGTGATAGTAGTAATAATAGTAATAGTTAATAATAGTGTCATAGTAATGAGGTTAGGGTTAATGTTAAATGGTATGGTAATAAGGTTCAAGTACTCTTCTTAGTTAACAACCAAATGATATTTACTAGCTTGAGTTAAGTAACATGGGTAAGACAAGGTAGTATTATTATTAACAATGGTGACAATGTGTTAAGTATAATAATAATAACAATAACAATAACAATAATAATAATAGTAATAATAATAATACTAATAATAGTAAAAATAATAGTAATAATAATAATAATAATAACAATAATAATAATAGTAATAATAATAATACTAATAATAGTAAAAATAATAGTAATAATAATAATAATAATAATAATAATAACAATAGTACAATCAAGTAAGGTTAAGCAATAATAATAACAACCATAGTAAGGATAATAGAAATAATAATAATAAAAATGTTAATACTAATAATTATAAAAAATAAGACCAAATTTAAGTATAATATAGGTTAGGGTTTAAAAGGGATGTTAGTATTAGTAAGAAAATAAGAACATTAATAATAAAGACAATAATAATGGTAATAATGATAATAATAATAATAATAATAATAACAATAATAAAAGTAATAATAATAATAATAATAATAATAAGTATATTAGTATTAATATTAGTAGAAAATAGTAGCAGCTATATAAAAAGGGGGTTAGGGTTTGGATGGGTGGAGAACCACCTAGGGTTGGTGGTGGTCCGGCGGCGGCGGTGGAGGAAAAGACCAAGGTGGGGGCTGGATGGCAGGAGGAAAAGAGAAGTTTGAGGTGGGGGGAGAAGCAGCAGGTGAAGGGGGGTGGAGTGAGGGTGGTGGCGTGAGAAAGGAGGCGGTGCGCGGTGGTGGACGCGGCGGCCGAAGGTGGAAGAAGGTGGTGGGAGATGGTGGAGGCTGGTGGAGAAGGAGGTAGGGGGTAAGGATGGTATGGGCAGGTAGGGGAGGACCTGCCGGTTATTTTGGGAGGTGGCAGGGTGGCTGGTAGCGGCGGAGGAGGCGGCAGAAGGTGGCGCAAGGCGGCGACGGGCTGGAAGGGCTGCTCGGGGGGCGATTTTTGCACGGCCTGGGGTGGCTCGTGCCGTGCAAGGCGAATCAAGGGCTGAGGAGGGCTTGGTTAGGTGGAGGGTGGTGCAAGGTGGGTTTCTGGGCGGCGCTCGACCGGCGACGTTGGGGGAGGGCGGCGCTCGACGCGTTTGATGGGGCGGCGGCGAGAGGGAGCAACCCAGGGTTTCGGGGTTCCAAATTCCGAATCCAGGGGATCAATGGGGGTATTTATAGGTAGGGTGGTCGGGCAAGGCCAAGGGGAAGAAGACAAGGGGGTGCGGGCGCCAGGCTGGCCGGCAGGCGGTAGTGGCAGGCGGTTGCAGAAGAGAAAAAAAAAAGGAAGGGTTGCAGGCTGCTCAGGAGGGAGGACAATGTTGGTTGGGGCCAAAACGGGGAAAGAAAACGACAGGAGAGAGAGAGAGAGAGACAGGCTCGCCGGTGTCAGGGCAGCACCGGCAGTGCAGGCATGCGTCGCTGCTGCCGTCTGCACGGGGAAGAAGAAGGGGGAAGAAAAGGGGGTGGACCGGCGGTCCATGGGAAAGGAAAAGGGAGGGGGAATCGGCCGGTTTGGCGGCGGTTATCTCCCCTATTTATGAAATGCGGCGTTTTGCGGAAAGTTTTGGGCAAAACGCAACGTCCTCGTCGGTCTGGCAACGATCACCTTTTTTCCTTATTGTGACGCAGCGTTTCGTCGACTATAGAGACGAAACGCAGCGTTTGGTTTCACGGGCGGCTGGCTCGCTGGGCCGCGGGCGAGAGGAAGGAAGGAGAGGCGGGAAGGGGGTCTGGGCTGCGCAACGGGCGACGCAGGCTGGCAGGCCTGGCGCGCGAGACGGGGGGGAGAAAGAAGATTTGGGCCGACGGCTGGCCCAAACCGAGGGAAGAAGAAGAAAAAAAATAAAGGAGGAAGAAAGAAAAAGAAAAGAAATGAGAAGAAGGAAAATGGAAAATGATAAAATGGTTGGGGATATTTGGGTATTTATTAATTTATATATTTAATTTTAATAATTATTATTTTAATTATAATAATTAAATCCATTTACAAATTAGTTAGGCTATTTTGGATAAATTGTCCTTAACTTCCATTTTAATTAGTAAAATGTCCAAAATTTTCTAATAACTTATTTATTATTTTCTCCTTATTTTTCCTAAATAAATTCACCTATTTTCTTAATCTTTCTCTAATAAATCATTATTTGCCATAATTCCTAAATTAGAATTTTTTTGGGGTATTTCAGCATACTTATGGATTAGGTGTCCTTGTCGGTAGGGTACTGAGTTAGCTTTATGCACCAGTATGACCAGGGTACCTTTGCGTCCTTGGGTTCAGGGTTGAAGGGTACTGAGTAGCTTATATGCACCAGTACGACCGGTGTACCTTTGTGTCCCGGGTTATTGATCTCCCGTCCGAGGCAAATAAATATGGTTGTTGTGCTGATTAAGAAAAGAAAAGATACTAATTATGAAAGTGAAATATTAATGAGTCGGGCCTAGTGGATTTATGATATTGAGTACTGGTCCACCGGTTATAATAGTGGCCAGGAGCGTTGTGCCCTGGATGATGATTCTTTATATATCCCGATCCACCGGTTATAATAGTGGCCAGGAGCGTTGTGCCCTGGATGATGATTTTATATATATTCCGGTCCACCGGCAATAATAGTGGGGGTCCCGAGCTCAATAAAACCAGTATTGTATGTGAATAAAGTTATGAAAAAATACTAATCACTTATAGTGGAACACCATGTAAGTAGGGGCCAGACCGGTCCACCGGCAATAATAGTGGTCAGAGGTGTTCTGCCCTGTGTGTTTACTTCCGGTCCACCGGCTATAATAGTGGGGTTCTCGTACTCACATGGATATAAAATATGATATTTATGGAATGATGACGGAATAATGGCTTAAGGCCCGAATGTATTGATCTTACACTATGACATGACTTGAGGCCCAAAGTATCGATCGTGATTTATGAATTATTATGCATGTTATTGTTATGTGTGCACCTCTCATTATTTATGTGTGTAGCTTGCATTATGTGCCGTATGCGGGTCTGTCTTTAAGTGTGGTATTAAAGGGTTACTCAGTACCGTAGTACTGAAGGGATTCCCTTTATGGGGCCCCTGCCTATTCAATGGGCAGTGCCCTTGCAGGTATTTTCAGGTGCTACTCAAGTGGGCTACGGGAAAGAGAGTAAGGAGTTATTCGGTATCGTTAGGGTTTTCTCTTTCTCTTTAAATTCCTGGTTTTAATGTTATGTGTTACTGTAACCACCGTTGGTGGATTTTATTCTTGTAAACGATTTGATGCGCTACTCTGATTTCTGTATGTTGAATTTCTTGCACATTGTATTTCATTCTCATTTAGCCTTAGCACTTAGTACTGGAATGGTATGAGTGAACCGGTCTGGTACTAAGTGTGGCGGTAATACTCCCAAAGTTCACGATTTATTTATTTGCTTATGCTAATTTCCTTTTTATTTACGAAATTTTTCAGTAGTGAATTTTGGGGGTGTTACAGTATCTATGTAAATAATTGAGGATTTATGTTTTGGCCGGTCCACGAGCATACCCTTCCTTCTACTTCTTCTTCCTTCTTCCCTCCCCCATTGAGCTTTAATGGCCCGAAATTATCACCGCTAGCTACGCCTGATTTGACCGGCCATTTTCCCCCTCTCTTCCCCGCTAACTCGTCAACCACTTCAAACCAACCACTCCTCCCCTCTTCTCACACGTTTTCCTCTCTTCCCTAGTCAATTGCAGGCCACGAAACAGTCATGCGCCTGCTAGTGCACCTCACCTATCTGCCTTATTCTCCCATCTCCCCCTTCGACCTTATCCCCTCCTTTATCCTATAAATACCCCCTAACCAGCCTAGACTCGAGCCTTTTTCCCCGAAACCCAGAAATCTCTTCTTGTGCGCCGCATCCCTTTCAGACGCCCCTCCCCCTCCCATCACCATCGTCCAACGCCGCCATTAGAACCACCCATAGGACCACTCCCTACACCACCCTCTACCTAACTACACCTCCATTCTCTCTCAATTTGCCTTGCACAAGCCACCCTGGTCATGCAAAGCCACCTCCTCGATCAGCCCTTCCTTTCACTTTCATCGCCCTTTACACCACCAGTAGCCACCACTTCTGACATAACCACTGCCTCCTATATCTCCCAAACTGATCTACAGACTTCCTCTATCTCCCACTACCCTTCTTTTCCCCTTCTTCCCTCTCCTCCTATCTTTCTCTCTTTCCTCCACTCTTGGCCACCACAATTGCCGTTGTGTGTTGCCACCTTCATTCCACTCCTTTTCCATCTAAGCAACCATAAACTCCCCAACTTCCACCCTCTTCCTCCCTATCCTTTTTCCAGCACTCAACTATCCCCCTTTTCTTCTCTTTTTTCGGTCGCCGCTGCCGTGCAAGCCGGTGCCGCATGTCACCACCAACCTAAGGTGGTACCCTAAACCCTCTCAACCCTTAAACCATAATTTTACGAGCTTTATTTATTTAATTTTATTATATTACTATTTTTTTGATTATTATTATTATTATTATTACTATTACTATTGAGGGTTGAAGCCCTATTTTGTTTTTTTATTTTGATTATTATTAATATTAGTATTGTTGTTATTGTTATTATTATGTGGTGTTGTTATTATTATTATTATTATTATTATTATTATTATTTTGGTGAAAGGTCGAAGACTTTATTTCACAATAATTTCAAATTATGTCATTTTTTTATTATTGTTGTTGTTATTATTATTATTATTAGTAGTAGTAGTAGCATTAGTAGTATTTTTAGTATCATTATTGTTATCAGTGTATAACTATAACACCCCAAGTCGATACGACCACACGGGACTACCTTGGAGCGCTTTCGGATTGATCAGCTGACCCCACAAATCAACACGAGTCTTTTCAGCACGCTTTGTCCTCATTCACGCACTTCCCTAGAAATTTTTTAAAAATTTCTAAAACTTCCTAGGAGGGTCGCCCATCCTAAAATTGCTCTACGGACAACATGATTAACTGAGGAGTTCTTAGGATGGAATCACCAAAAGGATGGTATATCATGTTGATATAAGTAGCTAAATCAATCATTATAACACTCTGCTCAATACGGGGTATTATATTCGCCCCCACTCAAAGAACGCAACGTCCTCGTTGTACCTCAATCACTAATTGTCTCAATACAGTTTTATCCCAAGGATCATCCCGCTAGGTGGCTAACTGGACTATCCAAGTTCAGCACACGATCGTGGTTTCGCTCTAATACCATTTGTAACACCCCGAGTCGATACGACCACGCGAGGCTACCTTGGAGCACTTTCAGATTAATCGGTTAGCCCCACAAATCAACATAAGTCCTTTTATCATGCTTTGTCCTCACTCACGCACTTCCCGATAAATTTTCATAAAATTTCAAAAACTTCTCAAGAGGGTCACCCATCCTAAAATTTCTCCATGGCCAGCATGCTTAATTGAGGAGTTCTTAGGATGGAATCACCAAAAAGATGGTATACCATGTTGATATAAGTAGCTAAATCAATCCTTATAACACTCCTCTCAATTTGGGGTATTACAATAATCTTCAAACCTTATATTATCACATTTTCCAATGTTACTATTATTATTTTTATCCTTAGCAAAATTATCATTTAGTTAGTGTTACTATTATTATATTATTATTTTATCTAAAACCCTAATATTAGAATAAATTAGGAAATAATAGTATTTTTGGTAGGAGAAAATCTAATCTTTAGTTTTTTCCCCTCTTATAGGAGAGACCAGTCCAAACCCTAAGGAGGTGTAGGAGCGTACTCCAAGACCAGTATCATATTAGGTAAGGGTGTAGCTAAGGCTTTATGTATATAATGTGTTTTGTATGCCTTCTATGCCATGTTCCATGATATATGATGTATCATATGTGTATTGTTATAACTGTATTATGTGTAGTGTGGCTTGGAGTTGAGGTATGTTCACGTGTTATTTTATGGCATACGTATAATATGTAGAAGTTGTGATTATGATGTAATATGATGTGGCCCTTTAGGACATGCATGCTAGGTTATGTAATGTGATGAGATGGAGTGAAAGGATGTGGATTTGACCTAAATGTTGCATGACCATGAGTGGAAGAATCTAGGGTTTGCATGAACGAATCTAGGTTTTGTATGGAATAATCTAGGGTTTTCATGGGAGAATCTGGGGTTTTATATGGAAGAATCTAGGGTTGTGCATGGGAGAATCTAAGAACTTATGGAATAATCTAGGGTTTTCATGGGTGAATCTTGGGTTTCACGTGGGAGTTTAGGGTTTGTATGAAAAAGTTTGAAGGGTTGCATGGGATGTATAAAGTTTGCATGGGGGTGAATTTTACATATGAAAAGTTGATTTGGGGTGTGAGGAAGGTAATGGAAGTGTTGTTGGGCTGTCTGAATGCTCTGGATAAAAAATGGTACATGGGACAGTATAAGGGTACATAAGAGACCAAGTAGGGTTTGTTGTGGCCACTTAGGGTTACCTGATCACACGTGCACTTGGTGAGTAAAGTGTGATGATGAGGCTGGAATCTAAAGGTTGTGATGTGTGGAGTGTTAAAATGATTTGGGTTGTGTGAGGTGGAGTAGGATAGGCCACATAGGCCTAAATTAGGGTTTCTAAGTAAAACCCTAGAGCGAGGCAGTGAGTGGACTGGAGGTGAAAAATAGTGGGCCTCGACCCACATACATGGGATATGGGCTCTAGTGTAAGTTAGGTTAAGGAGGAAAGGATGTTAGGTCAAGATAGAAGGTGCATGAGTCTCAAGATAGGGGACGGACCCTCTTAGAAGGATAAGCATAGAGGGAGTTAGTAATGCATGTCTAGAGTAAAACTTCTGAATAAGACACTATAAGACATTAATCATGTAAAGTGAAAGATTATTGAGTCGAGCCCAAACCGATCCATCGGTAAAAAATAGCGATTACAACCTTTCGCCCTATATATGACCGATCCACCGACTATAATAGTGGTTAGGTGCATGTTGCCCTATATGTGGCCACTCCATCGGCTAGAATAGTGGGGGGTCCCGAGATCAATAAACTAAACCCTGAGTTTTCTAAGACATAAAAGACACTAAGTACTTATAGTGGAACACCATGTGAGCAGGAGCCAAACTGATCCACTATCAAGGAATAGTGGTTAGGGCGTCCCACCCTATATATGACCGATCCACCGGCTATAATAGTGATTAGGGCATGTTGCCCTATAAGTGACCGATCTATCGGTTAAAATAATGGGGTTCCTATACTCGCATGGATTGATAAAAGTATGGTGTGAAATGAGTTCTAATCAGAGATTAATTAATTAATTAATCTGGAATATAAATGGGCTTTTATGTATTTACTTGAATGATCGTATACTATTATGTTATCATGTTGGACTATATGCTTTTGTATATTGGCCTTAGTGCACAGTTACCTTACTCAGTACGTAGTGTACTGATTACCCGTTTTATGGATGCTCCTCATTCCCACAAGCAGAAGGCCCTTCTGAATTTGTGTAGGTGGGTGACACTTATTTAGATGCCTTCGATGTTCATAAGGCATCAGGTGGGGCCGAGTGTTAAGCATGTACTTGGCTCATGGAGAGAGAGTGGCGTGGCCGGACTTCCCATTTATGATTTTCTATCTTTGTTTTAGCTTCCTAAAACATAACTTTTATCGCCTGTAAACTTATTTCTCTTAAGAGATTTTGACCGTCTACACTAGATTATGTCTCTCTGATTTCGCACTCTGAATTCTATTTGATAATCAATTAATGCTTAATTGAAGCCTTCTTTAGTTTTGATGTATATTGATCATTAAATTTCTTTTAGCCTTAGCACTTGGTACTGGAACGGTAGGAGTGAACCTGTCTGGTACTAAGTGTGGCGGTAGCATTCCCAAAATTCACAGGTTTTAATTTAAGTGTTTTCGTTTAATATATATATATATATATTAATGAATTTTGGGGTGTTATACATAACATAGAAACTAACATACTTTCATTTTTATCAATCAATATAAGCAACTACATATAATATATTAAACAATATATATCATGCAAAATAACATATTAAAACCTTAATGTGCTAGCATACGTTTATCCATACATTTAAGTAGGGTTTAATGATTACCTTAATTCCTACAAAATCGAACCTTACTGGTATCCCGGTTAAAGATTCAAGCTTTAATTAGCAAAACCAATACCTAAAAATAATATCCATACTTATCATATTAGAAATGGGAAAAGCATAAGACTTTACAGAACTTAATTAATGAAATACTTAACTTAAATTTTATACCTTGAAATTTATTAACTAAAATAACCCAAGGCATGTAGCAGCTCATATTGCTCATGCATCATGGGCTACATGCAAAACAAAAGGAGAAAGGCTCAAAGGTGGGTGAAAGAAAGGAAGGAAGGGATGTTTTTTGGTTAGGGTTTTAGGGCAAGGAAATAAGGTAGATGAGGGAGGATTTAGGGCAAGGGAATGGTACAGGGGTGATGAGGGGGTGTAGGTGCTAGTCGGGGATAGGTTGTTGGCTGCCAAGAGTAGAGGAGGCAGCGGCAGCGAGGCTACAAAGGTGGCTACCGAGGTGGAGATGGCTAAGAAGGAAGGAAAAGAGAGGGGGAAATGGGGGATGCAAGTGTTGGTTTCGGCCAAAGGAGGTGTGGGGGTGGTAGGGGAGTAGGGTTGTAAATGAGCTGAGCTAGTTCGGTATTTAGCTCAACTCGTCTCAGCTCTGCTCGTTAAAAGCTCGGTTTGGCTTATTTGTTTAGTTAAACGAGCCTAAAAGTGAGGCTCGGACTCGACTCGTTTGTTAAACGAGCCAAACCCGAGCTCAAAAAAGCTCAGCTCAGATCATTTTTTGGTTTTGGCTCGTAAGCTCGGCTCGGCTCAACTCGTTAAAAGCTCGGTTCAGCTCGTTCGTTTAGTTAAACGAGTCAAACCCAAACATCATTTTAGGCTTGTTTAGTTAAACGAGCCGAACCCAAGCCTAGGGGTATTCGACTTGGTTCGGCTCGTTTACAGCCCTATATGGGAGGTTGCAGGGAGTGGTTTGGTGGCTCAGGTGGCAATAGAGGCAGCGGGAAGTCAGCAAAAGGAGGCGGTGCAGGGTGGCTACTGAAAAGGGAGAAAAAGAAGGGAAAAAGAATAGGGGAGGAAGAATGGACTGCAGGGGACTCGAGGGGGTGTTGTGGTGGTGCAGGGCTGAGGTAGAGGCTGGCAAGGGGTAGTGCAGTAGGTCGGTGCAATGGAGGGAGGTGGCAGTGCAAAAACGGGGGGAAGAGGATGAAGGAGAAGAAAATGGAGAGAAGAGAATCGGGGAAGGAAGGGGCTTGAAAAATGGGGCAGGAAAGGGGTTGGTGATGAGAAGAAAAAGGAGAGGGAGAGAAAAGAGGGTGTAGATGTCTTAGTAGGGTGGGAGCAGGGTAGTAGGGTGGCAAGTAGGCGGCAGGAAGAGGAGAAGAAGAGGGAGGGGGAAACAGGGCATGCAGGGGAGGGTTTGTAGGGCTGGTTTGGTCTGAAAATAGGAAAAAAGGATGGGAGAGAAAGGGAGGCAGGGTCACAATGGTGGGAGGTAGGGTTATTCATGTTATCCGATATCTGCTTATTTGATCCGATATCCGAAGCGATCCGATCCGAAAAAGCAAATAACCGATCCGATTTTTTTTTCAAATCAAATATCCGATCCGGTCTACGAAAAGTCAAACAAACCAAATATCCGATCCGACAAATATAAATAATATCCGATTCGAAGAAAAATATTTATACATTTTTTTATATTTTTTTATTTTATATATAATTGTATATAAATAAATTTATTTGTGTCTGTGTATAATTTTTACTTACTTTATTTATTATTTGAGGAAAAATTTAATTTAATTGAAATTATATTTTTAATACAATCCCTTTTTAGATATTTATAAAAATAAAAATACTCTGCATACCGATAGACTCCATCCACTCCTTTCTTATTTTAGTTTTAACATTGGATATTTGTTGAGTAAGTCGGATATTTGCTCAACATTCGCTCAACAAATCGGATAATATGAAATATATTTGTCATTTGGTAATTTTTTTATATTTGAAATTGTATTCGGATAATATCGGTTATATTTGATATCCAATGATATCCTATCAGAAAATTCAAATATCCGATCTTCCGGATATCCGAAGTTTCAAATCAAATATCAAATATCATTTTTAGATATCCGAAATTTCAAATATCCGAAATATCGGATATTTGAACCGTGAACAGTCGTAGTGGCAGGTGGTGGCAGCGAGGGGCTACAGGGCGGTGTTTGGGCGTGGCATGGAGGGGCGTGCTTGATCGGGGCTTGACAAAGGTAATGAAGAAAGAAAGAAAGAAGAAGAGGAAGAAAAGAAGGTCGGTCGGGCGAAGGGAAAGAAAGGGAAGTTGGGCCTACCTAGTCAAGGAGGAAGGAAAAGAAAAGAAAGGGTTGGTCGCACGGGAGAGGAAGGAAGGAAGGGAGAGGGGGAGATGGGCCAGTGGCCCAAGCGCACAGGGGAGGGGGAGGTAGGCCGGCATGGCGGCCCGTAGGAGGAAAAAGAAAGAAATGAGGAAAAGGAGAAAAAGGAGGAAGAAAAGAAAATAGGAAAATAGGGGAAATGAAAATAATCTAATTTATAAAATAATATAATGTAATATTTTTGGAAAATAAATATATTTAATAATTTAATTTAATATAATTAAATATGTGGGTTTTAAAAGGATAATTTCAGTAAAATATTGGTTTAAAAAATTATTTAAATAAAAAGAGTACAATAAAATAATAAAATATTTATTTTAATTTATTAAATATTCCTATCCATTTTTATATACTCAAAAATCCATAAAATAATTAAATTAAATGAATTTAAAAGTTTATTTATTCCGAATAAAAAAAGTTTATTTATTTATAGATTTTTTAAAATTTTAGGGGATTACAGTGAGGGATGGGGTTTTTATAGGCGTGGATAGGAGAAGATGATAAGGGAGAATGAGGACAAGGGAGTGGGAAGGGCAGGTAGCTGCCAACCGGCGATGGCAGGCCGGTGCAGGTTTACAGGGGGTAGGGGAGGATTTTGGCAGGGTTGCAGGGGGTTAGGTGGGGATGTTGGGGTTGTAGAAGGGCAGAGACCAGTGTAGGGCAGCACCAACTGCACGCCCTGCAAGTTAGGTCGAGGGAAAGGTGAGGGGAGAGGGAGAGCCATGGCTGTAAAGCAACTATGCGCGTCAACTGGTCAAGGGGCAAGGTAAGAGACGAGGGCATAAAGGGAAGGACGGGAAAAAGGAAAGGAGAAAAAATGAAGATTAGGCAGGAGTGATGAGGCGTGCAAGGGGAAAAGAAAAAAAAAAGAAAGGATGAGTTGGGTCGCGCAAGAAGGAAGGAGAGGAGGGAGGGGGAGAAGGTTGGCTACACTAAGCGGGGCCTAGACAAGCGAGGAAAAAAGAAAAAGGAAGAAAGAAAAAGAAAAGGAAGAAAAGAGGGAAAAGGGAAAAATGAGGTGATTGAGGTATTTGGGATTTTTTTAAATTTTTTTAGAATAATAAAATTAGTAAAAAAACTAAAAATAAACAACTAAATTTTCTTTTTCTATTAATTTAGAATTTATGGTTAAATTTTCTTAAAATCTATTTTAGTTTAGAAAATTATCCTAGCCTCCACTAATTTAATTCCTACATTCTTTTCCTCTTTTTTTATCGTAATTATTTTTATTATAATAACATTATTTTATTAAAAATATTATATTTAATTGATCTCACCTATTAATTCCTATTTTATTATTAATTTCTAAATTAAGGCTTTGGGTTATTGCAAAAATGGTATGGTAAGTTAGACTTATGTCGACTATGATAGTAATACTCCGCTATTTTGGTAGTAAGTTTTCGTTGAAAATAAAAAATTTCAGTAATAAAATTTGAGATGTTACAAAGAAAAGTGTAAGCAAAAAGGCAAGGTAGACAAATCTGTCAGCAACTAATTTATGCCCTGCCGATGCAACACAAAATCAGAGGAGAGAGGGTAAGGAGATTTAACTTTTTTAGGTAATTAGTGATTATGTACAAAATGCACCTTGGATAGATTTTGGGTGAATAAATTGGATTAAGGTTCTAAAAGGCGGGGAAATAATCATACAATTTAAAATTATGATTATCGACAAGGTTACAATAAGATTAGAGGTTTAAAAAATGGTTGGGCAAGAATAAGAAGCAAAACATAATCATGAATTGAAAACCTAGACCAACCAATCAACTAGTCTCAATAAAGACCAAAAAAATATAAAAGACAAAGAGAAAACTGATTGGTTACTCATGAGCCAATTGACTGGTGAGACAACCAACCTAAAATGAAGGAAATATTTAAGACAACTTATCAACCCTTCAATCAACACACATAAAGGATATGATTTATTTCTCTCCATAGTAATATAATCCAACAAGTTAGGATTCTAAATTCGGAGTATTACATATAATATTTGAAAGATTATTTTCCTTTTTACCAAAAATATATGTGGACATGGTAAAGTGGTTATCCTAGCTAAAAAAAAGAATTGTAAATGAGTTAAATTACATACAAGCAAACCCAAACTCGACTTGTTGATTTAATTAAATGGATTGGATTCAAGTCTTAGTATTAGATTCATTTATTAAACAAGCGAAACCTAAATATATAAAAAAATAATAATAATAATAAAAGAGTTTGACTTATTTATGTAGACCTATAAACTTACCTCATTCTAATATTAGGTTCACAAGCTCAACTCAACTTGATTCATTCATTTAATTAAATTTAAACTTATTTATTAAATAAACTAAACTCATTTAAAGTCTCAGCTTGAAGAACAAAAGACCAAAAACTCAATAATAATGAGGAATAAGGAGGAAATAATTACGCAAACGTTACATTAATTTGTGTGCTACAGTGTGGATGGTAATGTATATACACGATCAATCCTCCACACTAAGCTACGAAGTACAAGGTACACGGTAGAAATACAAGAATTACACCTAATCGACAATTGTAAGTACATAAAACATTCAGCTAATAATCAGTTGTAAGTACTTTGACAACTGGAATGAGTAACACGGGATGAAGCTCAGGTGATCATACACAACACAGCGGAGTAAATGAGCTGGAGCTTGACTTGAAAACCTAGGTAACTATTAAAAAGAATCAAGTACTGAGCATACACGTGAGATGATAAACCATGAGAGACAATAAAATACGTTAATGTTAGCCACACTTAGTTCTCCTCATCAGACCCGAATGAGTGTCTTATCCTGATAGATTCTATTAAATCAGACGAGCGATCTGCCCTAGCAGATTTTAGCCTGGGTATGCTCATTGAACCCAATGCTGGAGTAGATGCTCCCTGGTTTACATCCCTCAATACGGTCCGAGCTGTGGCTGCAGCTGCCACATCTGCCATAGCTGAAGCCAACTTTGAATCACGTTGCAACTTCTTTGACAACTTACTTTGAGTCTGTGGGTTGGCTACATCTGAAGCCCGGACCACACCAGGAGTACCACAGGTGGTTGCTCTTTGCATAGCTGCAGCAGCCTCGCCTGCTGTTGATTTGGCTTTTGCTGCCTCGTATTTCTGCATATCATAAATGAGCTCTTTCTGAAGCTGTTTGTCTGCAACCAAGATTTCATCGATCTCGTTCTTGTAGTCTTTGAGAAGTATACGAAGGCACTCCATAAGGGACCCAATAAGAGGACTGTTCTTGCTCTCCAGCAAGCGCTTTAACTCTATGAAGATCGGGATTGTATTCTGTATGAGACTCTTTTTAACTGCTTGGGTGATCACTCTTCCTCTCGCAGCAGCAGCTGCAGCTGCTCCTCCATCTCCCCCTTCATCATCCATCTCTACTGCGCCTGACAATGATGCACGGGTTGATGGAATTCGGATTTCTTTGCAGGTAAGAATCTGGAAAGCATCCTGTTCTCCAAATTTATGAAGCGTAAATGGTGAATGACAAGTGTTGTGAACTCACCAAAGACAGACAAAGCAGAAGATGCTAACTTCCTAGCTATAGAAACCAAGAGAACAATTTTTCTTCTTTTTTTTTTTTTTGGTGAGCACCAAGAGAACCATTGATGCCAGAAGCCTTGGTTGTTTAATTAGTGGCCAAGGTTGTTGGTTGGACAAAAACCTAAACAAACTAACGAAAGACAAAAAAGGGCCAAAGGTATGAAGAGAATTCAGGAAATGGATTTGTACCTGTAAAACAGCCTGTCCGGTAGTCTCATCTATATTGAGCATACCATCCGAAGCAGCAGCAAGGATTTCTGCACATATTTTTGCAAATGTCGCCAAAAGATGCTCGGGAGCCATTTGCTTCAATAGAGAAGTGTATATGTGCATTCTTTTAGACCTTGACTTTTCATCGTTTCCCCTGCCAAAAAAAACAATCCCAATATGAGCTGTCAAGATAGTGAAGGTAGAAATGAAGCAGGGATTAGATTTTGCTCACTTGATGCAGAAAAGTCGACTTTCAACTCGCGAATTCTGTGAGGTACTACGTCCAGTATGAACATGACAGTCATTTATAACAAAAACAGCTTCCACAAAGCTATTGTAAGCTAGCAACGGTGCCTTGGCTACAAGGGCATTGAAGAGAGAAGTCAGGAATAAAGACCATCTAATACAACATTTGGGGATATGTGTGCAGCCAAACGAGAGAAAATGAGGAAGGGATAATCTGGAACCTTTCAAAATAGTCCCGAAGAAAAAATCAGCAAGTTCACGTATTTTTTCTGATTCATCAACAAGCGATAATAGAAATCGAAGAAAAAGTACCCCTCTCCACTTAACGTAGTCTGTCTGCATAGAAAAAAAACTGAGCTTCAACATCCGAATCTATGCATCTTGTTGCAAGATACTTAAGGTACAGGTTTGAACAGTACATAAATAAACTGTGGGTCCTGAAACAAACCTGCAATAATCTAGAGAGTAATATAAAGGTTTGCCGCCTCACAACTTCACATGAATCACGAAGACACTTTGTAATTTTTCCAATGTAGCTGTCAAATACAAAGAGTCGTTATCGTGACAATATTATGTCAGAGATATCATTAACAGCTTCAAACTTTTCCCAGGCCTTACCAGTCAACTAAGGCAGTATAACGAACACAAAAGTCAGCCATCATCACTATAATATTATTACGAAGGGCTGCACACTCGGTCCTCTCAAGCTCCTGCAGCAGAATAGGCATACAGATAAGAGTTTAATTTTAGAGAACTAGAAAGGCAAGAGGCTGAACACTCACATTCAAGCAGGAGGTCAACCTCATATAAACAAGTACGTGATGATTGTAATCAAAATGCTATGACATAAATCAATAAATCATGAATACAGCAAGGGAAGTAATGAGAGGCAACCTGCACAAATAATGGGATATATCGTTTAGCAAGCTTCCCATCTGCGAGACAGATCTTTCCCATTGTCAGCCATGCTTGAATATATAAAGAAGGGGCTTTTTGTTCTACAGAACTCGTTGAACCTAGTAGCTTCTTTAACTCTGGCTCTTGACGCCCTGAAGTAATTATTCCATGTAGAACTGGGATGATATCCTTCAGAACAACGGAAGGACAAATAATAATCATAGACCCGATGGTGTAAACGGCTGTGACTGCTTGCGCCAGGGGTCTTGAAAAAGCTCCCACTATCTTACCCTTTTTCCTGCCACTCCTTGGTGTAAAAAGGTCGTCGTCCTTGTTTGCTTCCAGTTCATTGGACAAATACTTGTCAATAATACGAGAAGCTTTGGAAAGGATACTGCTAACCCATTTCATCACAAGGGTATCAGCCTCCTCAGGATTCAAAGCCTTCCTCTTGCATAATGTTTTCAGTGCTCTGACATGAGCAGTGACCTGCAAATTTCGGTTGGTTTGACAAAGTATACCAAATGCATGCTTGTATTGATAAATAAATAAATAAGGCAGTATAGTTGCCCAAGATAGATAATACCCATAGCTAAATCGGATACTTAATTCAGAAAAATGTCAACAACTGTCACAAGTACTATTTGATTTAAATATTATTCTTAATTCATCAAATTAGTAAAAACATAAAAACTTTCTTTTGAGTTCAGCTCTAATCAGTGACTAACCACTCTGGCACCAGATCTCTACAAAAGGTTAATGTCCTGGAAGCCGGAGCAGGGACTCAAGTTGTTCTTTCTTCTTCTTTTCTTTCTTTTTTTTTCCCTCATTTCATAGAATAGATAAGTTTAATGCCTTTTGAGTAAGCCAGCAAGGCCTTGTTCTCTTCTGCTTATTTTGATGCTCATTTGGTATGATCTTATGATGACTATTATTACTATAAAGAATAATATAATAATAATTATAAATAAATAGATATTATTAATATTATTTTTTAAAGTTTTAAACTATTTTTTACTGTTATTCAATTATCATTTATATTAAGTTTTATTATTCTTAATATCAAATATTAATGTTCTTCTGAATTATTATTATAATTAATTATGATTATTTATATTATCAAATTAATTAAATTTATGATTATTATTTATTCTTCGAATCATTATTGGTCATTATTATTATTGACAATATTTTTATTAATTATATTTTTTATTAGCAATTATCAGTCATTAATACTATTATTATGAAATTAATATTAATATTAATATTTTAACTTTATTACTATTATAATTATTATTATTAACTATTATCATTAATATTAACTATTACAAAGATTATTATGTATATTATTAAATTAATCTTAATATTATTTATATTTTAAAATTAATTAGTTATTATTATTACTGAATTAATATTATTATTATTATTATTTATACTGTTAAATTAATTATTAGTACTATTAAATTTTATTTTTATTTTTATTACCAATTATTGTTTATTAGTATTAATATTACAAAATTGATATTAATATTAATTGTTATGATTGTCAAATATTATTATTATATACTATATATTAATTTTATTAATATTCATCATAATAATAAATGGATAGATACATAATTAATTATTATATTAATGTAAGTTGATAAGTTTGATCTGTAGTTATAAGTTGTACAAATAGATAGAGGAGAAGCGGGTCTATTAGGGGGAAATGTAAAATTAGCTAAAAACCAGACCACAGGTAAAAACCAACATAACTTAAATCCATGTGGTAAGTGAAGAGCTACTCATCAACTAATTTTGTCAAAGAAAACCGTAAAGAGGTCAAATACCTCCTCCTTGAAAGACCATTTACTCTTGTTTGGAGCTACTTACAAAAAGTAATTATCATCTATAATAACTTATTTTGAAAACTTTTTAGTTAATTGGCACACAACTTTATTAGAAAAGGAAAACAGTCGTAAACTTAATAACTGATCAATTTTGTAGAGCACAAGATCACCTACGCATGTTGATACTCAGGAGTCAGGACACAAATTAGTATGCCAACTTTCCAAGATTGTCCTATCATTCCTATTTCTAAAATTAACACTGCAATCAAGTATGGAAGTGAAAAGCAAACCCTTTTTTTTCTCATTTTACTAATCAAGCACCCAAAGGCCTGTGATGATTTTGTGAATATGATCTCATAGGCAATAGGCTTGATTTCAAAAGGAAACTTAACTTTGTACACATGCTTGACCCACTGAAGTATTACATTTGATTGACCATTTAATGTCACCTTAATCACAAGCGAGGAGTGGTCAGAGAAGAATCTTTTGCCTTTCCTACTAGGACAGGGATGGTAGCAAAATAAATATATATATATAAAAAGCTGCCATTACCTCAGTTGAGTGCATGGTGAATGCTTCCAATCTTTTGACCAGAATATGAGCCAATTCTGCTGCAGGTTCAGGGGGCAATTCCAGAGAAATATTAGAGATGGTTTGCAACAGCAAAACACGATCCCCGGCCCATGAAACAGAATAGGATTCCACGCCTTCCAATTCTTCAACCATATTTTCAAAAAGTGCTGAGGACTTTGAGTCACTTTGTGTACCATTCTTGTCCAGAAGTTGCCAGTGATGATGAAGAAATTCCCAGTCAACTGCCTTGGGATGAAATGATGACACTTCTGACAGAAGAAACCATGCACCAGGAGGGGCAGTCCACTTCTCTATTGGCATGGTGTGGCTAAGCCAAATAGATTCCGAAGTCCTTATGATATTTTGAAGTGCAGCAGCAATTTTAGGCTTCAGTCTTTTCTTTTTCCCAAGGCTTGAGCATATTTTTCTTATCCAAGGTGTTACCTCTCCGTTATTGATCTCCTTCAGCAGATCCAACACACCATTGGGATACAACACAGCAAGCTCCCTCGCTAAGCTCTCAAGACTGATGTTTGAATTTTGGCCCACAGATGTAGTGGGCAACGAGCGAGAGCTGGCACTGGCTACTCTGTCCAAGACAAGCTCAAGAAACAAATTCTGACAATCTTCTTGAATGCTAGTCTCGTTATCTGTTATTAAGTGTGGAACAGAATGAAGCCATTCAATGATCACATTTCTATCTGAACATGCTCTGAATGCCTACAAGCCACATGAAAAAACATTTTGAGTACATTATTATACTGTCTCAGATGAGTATGAACAAGGAAGAAATTCGTAAGTGCCAGAAAGAATAACCAAAAGTACTAGGGTGTGTGGATGGAGGTGGACTCTAATCAGCAAACAAGCATATGTTGGCGAGAAGCAATTAACCAAAACGGAAAGCAACAAGAAATTTAAAAGCACAGCTGTCTGTAGAAGGTAGCCATTCTCAACGCCATTTGTAATGGTGATCTGACAAACCTTGAGATGCATCAGACAGGATCGTACATGATTACTTTTTAATATATTAAGTTTGACATAACTGAAAAGCTGTGATAGGTTCACATAGCCAAACCAAGTGGAATTTGGGTAAAGCTTTGAATTTTGACTTGCATAATTCAGTAGTTAAAAGGTTAACACTGACAGAAAGGTGCTTTAGTTCAGGCTTCAGTGGAATTAGTTCCTGAGCAAACATTTGTATGGTTAAGATTGCCAAAACTGCATTTCCATGGGATATCAAGTGAAGCGCTTCTTAGTCAAACATCCCAAGACCCCAACACGGAATACTCAGTTAACTCTATGAATCTATCTCTTGAGTAGTATCAAAGAATGAGCTTGATGACAAGTAAATTTCAGCTGGGGTAAAAACACATAAATTGTTACATCAAGCTAACACTTTCCAAACCTTTGTAGGCAGCAAGAATTTATTCACAATTGTCGTTACCTGTACTAAAAGATAAGATTGATTTTGCCGAGTTGAATATGATGAATTCATCCAAATCTAGAGGTATGTTTAACAATGCTCTCAATTAAGCATGTTAGGTACTATGTTTGCCTCGAGCTCAGCACTTGTCCTCTTAACATGTTTTATTTAGTAGCATCTGATTAGAAACTTGAGTTTTTTTTTTTTTGGGTTTAGAGGAATTCCTACATATAATGATCCCCGCAAACTTTTGACTCTTAAAATTGGAGTCGGTAATATATATGTAAATGACAGATAAAGTGCATGCAAGAAAACAAGTTTGACCTCTGAGAGGGCTGAAACTGCTGCTTTTCTGATGCTAACAAGCGGGTCCGAACATGCCAATCCCATTGTCTTGAGAAGGTCTCCAGCAACAACGCCATCTAAAAGGGCTATCAATTTTGTTATCAAAACGAGTGCAGATTTTCGCACGGCTGCTTTCTCGTCTGTACACCTTTTTCTGAGAAGCTCATTCACTCCATTGTCTGAATCATGACACGAGTCTTTCTTAAATAAGGCTTTCTTTAGAATTACGCTACTCCTCTCATCACTTACTAAATTCCCCACTAGTAGTGCCAAATTTGACATGGCCCTAGCACGAATGCCAGCAACTGCATCAGAACAACGATGGACTAACGCATCCAAGCACTGCAATCCCCATGAATCTCCTTCCACGTCCTTTAAGTTGAAACCAAATGGATCCTTCAACGATATCAAAAGCATTTGCATAAGATCAACAGCCAGAAGCCTAAGGCTTGCCTTCCCTTGAGACATCTTCAGAACATAACGTGCATAACAAACTTGATGCTCGTATGGCATTGCTTTTACAATCTCCATTATAGATTCCACAGCTAAAGCCCTACCTTCAGATTTCTCTGGTGCTTTCAGTGATAAATACTTTGGCAAGTTAATGACTGCTTTCCTAATAGGATCCGAGTCTTCAGCCATGCACATTATATGATTTGTCACAATCCCTATAGCAAATGTCCTAGCTTGAGATTTTCCGAGAAGAATCAAAGATGTCAATGACTTCAATACATCAGCAGCTATGATTTGCAGATCTCCATGCTCAGGCCTGAACAATTGTTTCAAAATGTACATGCATAGATCGCATAACTTCTTGAAGTTCCCAGAATTACCGCATAATTCAGGCCCCAAAATAGGAAGGTCGGCTATAGTTTGAATTAAGGACTTCAAAATATCAGGAAACCTTTCTAGGTATACAAGATCCAAAACTAACCTTAATTTGTCAAGCGTACTGAGCAAAGATTTAATATCGAACTCACATTCTTCTCTTTCGCCCTCGTTACTGGAATTCAAAGATCTTTTGCCGCCCGCTTTCCGCCTTCTATTCACCGGGACATCATCTCCCTGAAAACGGTCACCTGAAGATGGGGAAGCACGCACGTTTTTTCTCTTCATGGAACGACGAATTGAGTGGAGGAGAGAGAGAAAAGCCATCGGGGTGAAGAGGGAGAGGGCAGGGGCATTGGGAGAAAGGATAAGAGAGAGGTAAATATTTGAGGCGAGAAGAGAGACGTAGGCCGGCCCGGTCTCCATTGCTGCAGTAATTGGGTTGATGAGTGAGGAGATAGAGAGGTTATGAGAGGAGAGTTCCTCCCACAGCTGGTCAATTTGATCTAAGTCATCGTCGTTGTTTGGGGTTTTTGGGTCTAAGAGGGATTTGAAGTCTAAGAGGATAGACTCGGAGATGGGTGCTTGAGAGTTGAAATTTTGATGGTTCTCGAGGTCTGCAACTATGCGAGAAATGGTGTCGTTCATGGCTGAGAGAAGTTGAAGCTGGATGCGTTGCAGTACAAGAAGCAGAAGTTTGTGTGTTAAATCCTCTATCGCCCGGAGGTGCCACACGCATAATGGATGTGCTTAGTTCAATTGTATCCTTCCCGCCCTTTCTACTTTACCCTGTGAAGGTAAGAATTAAAAGATGACTATTTGATCATAAGCGATATTTGGATAGAGTTTAACATATTATAATAATAAATTTTAGAATAATAAATATAAAATTAATAAATTATAAAAAAAATTATTATTATAAAAGATAAAATACTTGTTAAAAGATAAAATAACAAAATAATATATTATATATAAAAATGATAAATATAAAAAATATGTAACAAATAATTAAATAAGAGAATATATAATTTAACTTTCTTGAAGAAAAATTTGTTGTGGATATTCTTTTACTCCCATCATTATTGTATATCAAAATATTTTAACCCGTTATGATGTATAACCATGTATTTTTTCAATAATTTTTTCAATTTGCTATTGTATACACTACATACAATTGACCATAGCTGAAAACTAATTTTTTCAATAATACACCAAAATTATTTTTTTATTTGTTATTCTTTTTTATTATGTATTATTGGCTTTTTACAATCAACTAACTAAAGATGGAAATAAAATGAATGTCCTTTATTATTATGGTTTGATTTTGATAAATGTACAATCAACCACATGAATATACACCATTTAACTATATTATACATCCAAAGAGACTTTAAATTAAACATTTGGTTGGATACTTTATGCAAGTAATGATACGTTTTATTATTTAATGCAATTAATGTTATATTTACAATATATATGAATGTATACTATAAATTAATATATAATGAAAAAGAAAAATCAAGAATTGAAGGTCCACGTATGGTTTATCATGAATTGTTGAAAATTTTGAACTCATATATTATCTAAGTAATTTAATACATTTTGTTCAATGTATAAATCAAAGTTCATAATTACATTATTGAATTGTTATATTGAAGGATTAATTTATGAATAATTATTACTGGGTAGTAAATTTTATCTTTATATTGTCTGTCAGAAAATTTTATTTTTATATAATTATAGACTACTGATACAACCATACATTGCACAAGATTGAACATATATGCTACCCAATTAAAATATTTTGATTCTACATAATTAAAAGCATGAATCGTGATATATTTTCATACATATTTATAGTGTTTGTGGCATTCATATAAATAAACTTATATATTTTTGAGCTTATCAACTTTTTTTAAAGCATAATTCCTTTTCCTTTTTATTAGAATAGTAACAGACTTAGCTTTTGAGATATCGTTAAAATTAGTATTTAATTTATTGTAAGTTACCTCTATATATTTTTTCAGCTTTTGGCCTAAAGATAATGTATTTATCTATTAATATAAATATACACATATTTTACTCATCATCAACTAATTTACAATACTTTAAAAACCGTCCAACCTATCGGCTCCAATTTGTTGCCGACAAAACGAAAGTTCGGTATGTGTACTCCATAGCTCTCCTAATCATTGTTCGAATAAATTGGTTGTGCATACATGTCATGAGAATGAAGTGCAAAAGGAAGTTACGATCTCGTGTGTAAAGTATGAAGTCTAAATCCCAAGTGGAAGAAGTATTATTAGTGATTGTTATGGTGTTGTTCTTTGAATGATCACATACTTATATTGCTGCTTCTTGCTGAACTGTCATACATAATCCACCTTAAATAAATGCAAACTAACTGATTTAAAAATCCGAAAATATATGAAAAGTAAATTTTGTATACCTATAAATGTAAGTTACAACATGTTAATTGTCTCATCGTTGATTTGATGTGGTTATAATCTATCGGTGTACGACATTGTCACACATGCCATCTTAGTTAACGCTTTATTTTTGCATGGAGTCGGTGTGATGCTTCCGATGAAAATTTTGATGGAACTAACACCGGTAGGAAGACGCATCGACTTTCTAAAAAAGAAGCTGCGGGATAAAGTAACTACAATATTGCCTTGGTTTGTAAATTCAAGTGGCGGCTATACTGATATAAAGAGGACGGAATAATTCTTCCTAACCTAACTTAGGCTACATGTACAGAAAAATTGAGCAAATTTGATATGATATCCTAATGAAAAGAGACAGCCAAAACGAAGAGGACAAAACATTACATATTCTAACATTACAACACTATACGATGAGTATGAATGTGGATAACTTTCTGTGTCAAAATTCCTGTGGATTTCCTCTCATGGCTTAATCTTCCACCATCGTAAGAGGAAAGTTTTGCTACCTTATATTACATCTCCAAACAAAAAGGCTAAAGTTCAACTCTTGTTGCAAAAGATGAACCAAAAAGAAAAAGAATTATTACGAGCCAAGTTCTAACTAAACAAGGAAATAGTACATACCACAAAATGCAAACTCGAACTAACATTCGATTTAAATTACCTACCCCCGCCTTTGTTAATTACCTATAAACTAATGTATAGTAAGAAAATTATCAAATTAATTAAAGACGATAGTCCTATTGGTCACTACATATGTTATCACAAAAACAAATATAAGCATCATGTTGTTAAAAATAACAAAAAATGATATTTAGATTATATGGCATTGTTCCTTTCAAATTTCATTAAGCAACATGCAGCTATATCGCTCAATAATGCTTCCATGTCCTTCCTTATGGCTCATTGAATGGATTGTTTGTCAAGCAATGACGTTATAAAAATAATGAGCAGGTATAGAAAAAATTTAAATAAGTCATACAATCCATGTCGTTAAAATAATATTATAAACTTATTCGATCTATTAGGAAGCCGGTGGTAAAAGGTAAAGTAAGAGACGAAGACCAACAGCAAAGGAGGACAATCATCCACAATTACTCCATTTTCAAACATATTCTATCACTATGAATTCATAAATTAAGTAGTTGATGGTGGACGTTACAAAAATAATGACTAGGTATAGAAAAAATTTAAATAAGTCATACAATCCATGTCGTTAAAATAATATTATAAACTTATTTAATCTATTAGGAAGCCAATGGTAAAAGCTAGGGTAAGAGATGAAGACCAACGGCAAAGGAGGACAATCATCAATAATTGCTCCATTTTCAAATACATTCTATCACTATGAATTCATAAATTAAGTAGTTGATGGTGGGATTATTGTTGGAATGACGAATCATGTATGTGTTAATAAGAAAAGAAAATTTTCCATTTTTCCCGCCCGGGGGGGGGGGGGGAGGGTATGGAAACAACTCTTTAATGGAAATAGAAAAGAGTGGAACTATGGTTGCTATGGAAATGGTAAGATCTTTAGCACAAGAAAAATGGGTTGATATGTATCTACAACACCCCTAAAATCTATACTTGAAATATTTTGTTTGTTATGGAAATTCATGTATTAAAAACAGGGGGTGCTACCGCCATGATTAGTACGAGATTGGCCCCCGACCAGTCTCATACCAAACATAAGACTAAAGGTACAAAAATCATTAACAATGATGACTAAAAACGTAACATAACAGTTCAACATTAATTAATAAAACTAGAGTACACAAATGTTAAGATTAATACATAATTGAAATAAAGTACAAAACAATGCCCCGCTACGAGGGAATAAAAACGGTAGAAATAAAAGAAAATAATAAGTCCAAAGAACACCCTCTCTGGCCCCACTCTAGGTACAATGGGTCATCACTCTGCCCCAAGTAACTCATCATATGCATCAAAGTCAGCAAGGGCCTCATCACCTACCTGCACGAACTTAGAAGGGGCCTCTGCTCATGGGAATGAGTAGCACCCTTGATAGGGGTGTCTGGTATGTTATGTACTGAGTAAAGTAACCATACAGCTAAGACAAGGCATATCATATAAAAGATAGATAATGCAGGCAGTAAGTTAATTAGATTAATCACCACTATCTGAATTTAAGCCATTAACTCTATCTTTACACATCTTTTAAATTATATCCACGTGAGTACGGAAACCCCGCTATTATAGCTAGTAGATCAAAAATACAACTCTGGGACAAAATGCACCTAGGTACTATTATTTGCAAGTGGATATGTCTTCGAGATAAAATGCTCATGGCTTCTATTATTGCCAGTAGATCAGTATGGCCCTGACCCATGTGGCGTTCCATTATAAGTGATTAGTGTCTTCCTCATGATTTGTTATCATCCAATGCTTGGTTTATTTAGCTCAAGATCCTCCACTGTTATAGCCGATAGATCAGAAATACAACTCCATAGCAAAACGTACATGGCCACTATTATTTGCCGGTAGAACGGTCTCCAAGGTAAAATGCTCTTTGCCACTATTATTGCCAGTTGATCGATATGGGTCATAGTCAATAATCTTCTACTTTAAATTATTAGTATTTTATTCATGTCTTATTTAATAAGCAATCGCTTTAACTAGAACAACACTCCCCCAATGGACTTCACTAACTCATTATCACTCTTATACCCCATAGATGTGTATTAAAGCCCACTCTCCCATTTCTCCACCGAGGCTCACCATCACCCACTAGGTTTTCTCCTTAAAATCCTAATCTGGCCTATGTGGCCCTAGCCTTTCCTTATCCTTCACAACCCATACTACTCCTTGATTCCAACACTATCACTCCACTTAACCCACTCGAAGTATCACAACCCGACTCTCTAACCCCATGTGATAATGAACCCTAGTTGGTCACCCCCAAAAAACCTTAATATACCCTTTTTCTTTTACGCCTTCCCCTCATACACGAACTCCACCCTCCTATTAACTTGACTCGCACCCTTCCTATGACACACTCATAATCACAATCCAAAATCCAACCAACCTCTTTAACCTCTCTTACAATACTCATATACTTGGGTTTTTTTCTAAAAAAGCCTGATTAGGTTCCCATGCATACTTCCATCAACCCATGTACTAACTCTTCTCTAAGCATTCCAATCACCCAAAATATTCTTTCTTCCCCATGGTTAACCCTCAAACTAACTTTTCCCACATAAGTTTTCCCCCATGCAAAGACTCGTACTTCCCGTACAAGATTTTACTCTAACCCTTCATTTTATTACTTCCTTCCTTTATTTCTCGTCCATGTTTCATGATACGCTTAAGGTTTTTTTTTCACTTCTCCTTACTTACTCCACCCTATTTATTTATTTGGATTCCCCGCAAGCACTCAAACCCATCTAAAGCCCTAAGCATGCATGTCATACCATATAAACCATACCTAAGAACACGTCATCTATAACAAGTCATATCACACATTTCGCACATAATATAAATCATACTCAAAATAACTTAGCTCCTTGCAAGCCAAGCCACACTACACACATATTTAGTTCACATTCACATATAAGTACACATCACATACCATTACACCCATAAGCACATAATTCATAATAAAACCCAAAGCTTTAACTATATCCTTACATAATAGGACTCCAAACTTGGGGCATAAATCCTATGCCTCCTCACGTAAAAGGGTTTATTCACAACACATAAAAATAACATACTAGTCATTTAACCTTATCCATATTCTTTTCCCTTTTTTCTTATTTCCTTAATTAAATATTAGTGATAATAATAATAACAAAATATTAAAATAAAATATACTAAGTAGGTAGTAGGGATAGGGACATAACCAGAAGGGTCAGTAGGTAAGGGGGCAGCAGCAGCGGTGCACGACGGTAGTGGTGATGGTGATGTAAAAGAAGGGTTTTGGGGTTGGAAAAGAGGAGGGGAGTTAGGGTTTCTTAGGTGGTAGGGTTTCCTGGGTCGGAGAGGGTGTGGTGGTGGTGATGGCACCTCGTGATAACGACGTTGATGGTGGCAATAGGTCAAAGAAAAGGAGGAGGAAAGAGGGGAAATAAAAGGGAAGTGGTGGTGTGGTAAGGTAGGGGAGATTTTTTTGTGCAAGAAGGTAGACAAGGAGGGTGGTGGTTGCGGCGGTGGTAGCAGCACAAGGCGGTAGTAGGAGGTGCAAAAGGGAAGCTCGAGCGACCCACTTGGCGCATGTGGGGAGAGAAGAGGAAGGGGATTTAGGGGCAACGGAGTGTTTCTGTAATACCCCAAAAATCCTAATTTAGAAATTATGGCAAAATAATGATTTATTAGGGAAAATTAAGAAAATAAATTACTTTATTAAATAAAGAGGAAATTAATTGAGAAAAATAAAGAGAAAGTAATAAATAAATTATTTAGAAATTTTGGACATTTTACTAATTAAAATGAAAGTGAAGGAAAATTACCCAAAATAGCCAAAATTAATCTAAAAAGGGAATTAAATTATTATTATTATAATAATTTTTAAACATTCAAGAAAATAAATAAATATATATATAAATGTATAATAACCCAAAAAATACTACAAGTTTCCCATAAGTTATTTTATATATTTTCCCCTTCTATTTCTTTTCTCTTTTTCCCTTTTCTTTCTTTTTCTCCCTCCTTCTCCTTTCTTCTTTCTTTCCCCCCGACTGGGCCAGCCCACCGGCCCAGATCCCTTTCTTCCCCTCGTCTCGCGTGTCAGGCCTGCCCAGCTCCTCTCATCGCCCGAACCGCCCAGCCGGTTCCCCTTTCCTTTTCTTTTCCTTCCCCTGGACCGACCGGTCCACCCTCTTTCCTTTTCCTTCGTATTCCCCGCGCATATGCGCTGTTATGCATCGTCAAAGCCTGCAACCTCTGTGCACGTCGACCAGTCCTGCACCGCCGGTCGTCCTTCCCTGCCCCTCTCCCTGTCGTTTTCTTTCCTCTTTTCAACCCCAACAATCCCTGCAGCTCCCTCCCCGCATGCCCATCTTCTTTCCTCCTTCTCCCCCTCCTCGACCTAACCTGCCATAGCAAGACCTACACCGCCTGCCACCGTCGCCCGGTGGTCCTACCTCACCTGCCCCGTGCGCCATCTCCCTTCTTCATCGTTTTCCCCCTCCCAATTGCCTATAAATACCCTCATTAGCAGCCATAGCCAGCTCTTTCTTTTCGAACGACCCTGAAACCCTACCTCACCGCCGCCCGAAAAGATGAGCCTTTCTCCGCCACCAGTGAACGCCGCAACCACCGCCGCACGCCGAAACCCTCCCTGCACCGTCCTCTACACAACCAACCCATCGTCGCTCCCTTCCTTGCCCTGCACGTGCCGCCTCAACCGTGCGAATCTCCTTCCCCGAAACAACCAACCCCGCGTCCTGCCGCCCCTCGCGCCGCCTCTTGCAGCCACCCTCGCCGCAACCAGCCCTCCTACCACCCCCAATACAACCAGCAGACTCTCCTCTACCTTCCCATACCCTCACCATCCCTTGCCTTCTTCTCCACCTACCTCCACCATCCTCCGCCACCTTCGGTCGCCGCGTTAGCCACCGCGCGCCGCCGCCCCTGCCACGCCACCACCCTCATTCCACTCCTCTTCACCTGCTGATTCTCCCCCCACCTCAAACTTCTCTTTTCCCCCTTCCATCCAGCCCCCACCTTGATATTTTCCCTTCTCTTCCTCCTCTACCGCCGCCGCTGTCGCCGCCGCCGGACCACCACCGACCTTAGGTGGTTTCCAACTTACCCAAACCCTAATATCTCCTTTCTATAACTGTTATTAATTTTTAACTACTATTAATGATATTATACTTAATATTATCATTATTATTATTACTTTCATTATTATTATTATTATTATTATTATTACTATTATTACTATTATTATTATTATTATTATTATTCTATTACTACTACTAATGATATTATCATTATTATTATTGCTAACAACTTAGTGTTAATATAGTTACCTCCTTTGTTATTATTATTATTATCATTACTATTATTACTATTACTCAACCTAACCTTATGATTTTCCTAACCAATAGTACTATTATCATTAAGAATGGTCTAAGACTTTAGGGTTAATGTGACTAAGAATTCCCTCATTTACTATTATTGCCACTATTAACCTCACTATTATTTTTACTAATAATACTAACGCTAGCCATGGTTTATTATTGTCTTTATCTTTACTATTATTATTATTATTCCTATTATTGTGACCAAAAACATTTGAACCATTATATTATTACTATTCAAAAATATACAACTTTTATCATTATCATCTTTAGGAATATTTTACTTGTTGGTATTGTAATTAGTATATTATTATTTTAACCCTAACACTATTATTAGACTTAGCCTTAAAAACACTAGGGTTCTATCACTATAAACATTAGTGTCACTATTATTAGTTTTATTATTATTATTATCACTATTTTTCTATAGCTAGCATGAACATTATTACTATAAGAATAGAGCTAACGGGTCTAATAATATAAGTGTAACAATAAGTATAAAAAATAAATATATTTTGACTAGTAATATTTAGTATACTAATTTTAAGGTAAAAACCCTAGTTTTTGCATAATACCCTCTTTAGTAATAAGAACCCTAATCCTAAACTAGAATAAGGGATGATGGTACTTTCGAGGGAAACTAATACTTAGTATTTTTCCCTTTTTATAGGTAATCCTAACCAAAGCCCTAAGGAGTTAGAGGAGCGTGCTCCAAGCCCGGCGTCGCCTTAGGTAAGGACGAAGCTATGGCCTTTGTGTGATGTGTGGCCTGTATGTTTTGAATGTTGTATATGCCATGCTATGTCGTGTATTATATGATTGTGGGAAACTTGTCTTATGTAGCGCAGCTTGGAGATTGAGGTATGTTTGTATGTGTTTCCTATGACTTGAGCATGGCATGTATATGTATGATGTTTATGATGTGATATGATATGGCCCTCTAGGACATGCATGTTAGGATAAATGGTAATATGAGTTGGGAATATAAAGATGACCGGAAATAAATGGGAAGTGAGTTCACTAAGAGGGATATGAGGTTGACCTAAGTACCTCATGATCCATGAGAGAAGATTTAATAAGGGAGGAATGACCAAAATAAAAGAGAGTTGGGGAACCATGCATGGGAGTCGTAAATTTTGCATGGTGACTTGGGGTGTTTGCATGTGATGGCTAAATCTTGCATGGGGGTGAATCTTACGTGAGAAAAGTTGAATTTGGGTGTGAAGAAGAGAATGGAAGAGTTGTGGAGTGATTGGAGACTTGGGGTGAAAAATAGTACGTGGGTTGATGTAAGGGTGTACGAGGGACCTGATTAGGGTTTTTGGGAGAAAGTGGAAGTCTTAGGAAGTACAAAGGTAAGAATGATTAAGGAAGGGTGGAGTATGGGTTAAGAATGAGATTTCATGTGTATAAAAGATGAGTATGGGTTTCCATGTGAAAGAAGAGATTTTGGGATGAAAAGATAGAGGTTACTTGTGGGAGAAGAAAGGTACTAGGGTTTGAGGTGGTCGACTAGGGTTTTCAGGTCGTGCGGAATCGAGAGGTAAAATGATATGTTTTGGGAATTGATCTAATTGAGGTCAGGTGAGGGACGATGAAGGAAGTAAAGATAGTGTAAGTGAGAAAAGGTGAGGCCATATCGGAGGTTGGGCCACATCGGCCCATTTGGGTCTTTAAGGGAAAACCCTAAGGGGTGATAGGAGGTGGAATTGATGTCATGAGGTGTTGGGCCTAACCCACACCGTAGGGGTGGACTCTTTCATTTAAAGGTAGTGTAAAGGGAATGGATGTCGGGGTGTGATAAGGGGCGCAAGAGTCTCAAGATATGGGACGGGCCCCCTTGGGAAGAAAGAAGTAGAGGGTAGTTGATATGCATGTCAAGGGTGGAAAGCTTCGTCTAATAAGACATGAATAAGATATTAATTACTTAAAGAGTAAGATTGTTGAGTCGGGCCCAGACCGATCCACCGGCATAATACCGGCCAGGTGCCGGGGTGCCTTGGAGACCGATCCATCGGCATATAATAGTGGTTAGGTGCGTTCTGCTCTATAAGTGACCGATCCACCGGCTATAATAGTGGGGGATCCCGAGCTCAACAAACCAAACAGTATGTTGTAAATGAATTATGGGAAAGCTACTATATATTTACAGTGAAACACCATGAGAGTCGAGGCCAGACCGATCCACCGGCATAATAGTGGCTAGGAGCGTTGTGCCCTGGAGACCGATCCACCGGCATATAATAGTGGTTAGGTGTGTTCTGCCCTATAAGTGACCGATCCACCGGCTATAATAGTGGGGCTCCCGTACTCGCATGGATTAACAAAGATTATGGTGTGAAATGACTTACAAATAAATCATGGAAAGATACATTATAATCACAGTGAAACACCATGAGAGTCGGAGCCAGACCGATCCACCGGCATAATAGTGGCCAGGAGCGTTCTGCCCTGGAGACCGATCCACCGGCATAAAATAGTGGTTAGGTGCGTTCTGCCCTATAAGTGACCGATCCACCGGCTATAATAGTGGGGTTCCCGCACTCTCATGGATTCATAACGATTATGATGTGAATCGACTATAATTATCAGAGTTATGAAAAGAAGAAGTTGGATTGGACCATCGTCGACCTGCATCATCTATATTATTACATGTTGCCTATGTGATTGTGCTATGTGTGTTATGTTGTATGATTGTATCTGTGGCCTTAGTGCACCTGCTCCCTTACTCGGTATCGGACCCGTACTGATACTACCTTGATTGAATGGGTCCTGTGATGATCCACCGATGGTGGGGAGTAGACCTCATGTGCAGGTTTATGATCGGGTACTATTTTGGGGTGGAGTAGGCAATCCGGATATTGATCCTGCGGGACTTGTTTTATTTAGCTGTATTTTGTACTACGCTTCATGTTTTGAAATCGTATTCTTAAGTTGTACTCCTAAACCGTATTCTAAATACTAATTGACTTGGGTTTCGTTAATGATTCATGTCAAATTTCGACTCATGTTTTAATATTTCGCACTTGATGTTGTTTGGTTTTAGCCTTAGCACTTAGTACTGGAGCGGTAGAATGTATCGGTCTGGTACTAAGTATGGCGGTAACGCCCCCGAGTTTACGGTTTTACCTTTCGCTTCCGCTAAACCTTTTGATTTAAACGAAATTTTTCAGTAGTAAATTTGGGGGTGTTACAGTTTCATTGGGTGGAGGGTGATGTAGGGAGGAGGAATGGAGGGTGGTGACGGCAGCATAGCATGATGGTTACGGTAGCGACGACTGAAGTAGTTGCACAAGTAAGGCTAAGGGGTTGATCGACGAAAAAAAAATAAAAAAGAGAGAGAATTGAGGGAGTAGGGGTATTTATAGGGGACATGGTGGAGGGAAGTGGATAGAATAGTGAATAATACAGGGGGAGGGGGTGGTTGGCTGCCGACTAACATATAGGCCGAAGCAGTAAATTAACAAGAGAGACGAGGCAGGGTTTTGTAGGGGGTGTAGGGGGTAGGTGGGGGTTGTAGGAGGGAGGGGGACCATGAAGGGCATGCAACATGCAAGTCTAAATGAGGAAAGGGTAGGGATGGCAACGGGGCGGGTCGGGGACGGGGACCCCATCCCTATCCCCGAACCCGATAAGAAAAATAATCCCCGAACCCGACCCGATCCTCGTTATTTTTTTATCGAAGATTCCCCAACCCGATCTCCGTGGGGATCAAATCCCCATACCCGACCCGATCCCCGATTTATTCCCTGTTCTTAAAACCGACCCGATCCCTGAAACCCAACTTTATACCTGATCCCCGATTCCATCCCCGATCCTCAAACTATTCTTTTATATTATATTTTTAATTTGTATTCTATAAAAAATTATATTATATATATATATATATATATATATATATATATATATATATATATATATATATATAATTTGGGGGCGGGTACGGGGATGGGGACCCCAAACCCGTCCCCGAAAAAATCCCCGAACCCGATCCCCGAATTCTCTCCCTGAACCCGAAACCAAACGAGGAATCCCCGACGGGGCCCCGAACCCGTGGGGAAAATTTCCATCCCTAGGAAAGGGGAAGGGGAGAGAGAGGGATGGATTTGTGAAGCAGCCATGTCCAACGGCTTCAATCAGGGGGAAAGGTTGAAGACAGGGGCAGAAGGAAGAAAAAAGGAAAATAGGGGGGATGGGGTGCACGTGCAGGGCTGTGCGGGGAAAAAAGGAAAAGAAAAAGAGTGGGACGAGGGGAGGGAAAGGAAATAAAATAAGCGGAAGGGAGATTGGGCCTGCGTTGGGCATAGCCTAGTTGGCCGAAGGAAGGGGGAAGGAATAAAAAAATAAAGAAAAAGGAAAAATGAGGTGGCATGATGGTTTGTGATTGTTTTTTTTTAATTAAAAGCATTAATAAAAATTAGTAATAATAATTTTTTATTAATTAGCAATCATTATTATGATTTTTGTATAACTTATTTTAGTCTAGCAAATATATTTAACCTCCGCTAATCAGACCCCTACATCATTTTTCTTCTTTTATAGCCATTATTATTATTATTATTATTATTATTATTATTATTATTATTATTATTATAAATGGAATATATAATTAAACCTTATCCAATACTCCTTATTTTATTTTTAAATCCTAAAACAGGGTTTTGAGATATTATAGTATCATCCTAACTTGGTTTTGATTCCTCTATATTTTTTTTATGTCGAATCGAGCAAAACTTTCATAAATCTACATTTTCTTTTTATAATAATTACTTGAAAACTAAAATTTGTTCCCAATAGCATATAAGAACAGTGAAATTTTTCAATACTATTCAAAAAATTAATTCAATATGCATTATTTGGACTCAATAAGCACAATAATCAAAAAAAAATTAACATCAAATTCTACTTTACAACCTTTCAAAATTCCATCCTCATATTCAAATAGAACGACATTATCTTTCAATTGAAACTGCCCTCGACATTACTCTAACTTAGACTAATCGAAATCAATTTCATATAAAAAAACCTCCTCCAACTTCTATTAGCCTACAAATTACACCACAAACTAATATAAAAAATGTCCACATATGATATTGGAACAAATATTCAAACTTTAGTCTTTTTTTTTTACCTAACAACACTAAATAAGAAAAAGAAAATGAAGTAAAAGCTAGCCTTAAAAAACTTATGCTATGGCATGTAGACTGCAGCATACCTAAGAACCAAAGTTCTTGATTTTTCTTCTTGATGACCACATTTCCCATCAAGAAACATAAGTCCAAAGAATGTCCAACGTACTTATCTACTCAAACCTACAAATTTAAGCAACAAAAACCTTCTTTAAACAACAAAAACCTTATTCTAATCAAGGGAACCCAATTATTGACACCTATAGAATTCTTCCATTGAGAAAAACCTAATATTCTTTGAATCAATCAAATCCAACCCCTCATTGAAGCAACCAAACCTTCCATAAATAATAAACTCCTTCTAAGATTTTCAAAATTATCCTTTTTTTTTATACAAAATTTGTCAAATTAGTCTTGCTAGTTCCTTGTAGATAATCACCCGCTATGTTGACTGTAGATCACTAAAACCCACTCCACTAAACTCGTATACACAAAAATAATCAGTAAGGCCAATAAAAGAAAATGGTTAACGAAGCAAGGATATATGGGGAGACAAATTGAGTGAACAAAAAAAATTAGACAAAAAATAATAATAAGAAAGATGATATTCAAGTTTTTTTAACTCACTTTTAACCTGATAGATGAGTTTATCGAGGCTTTCATCTATCAATGCTATTTTATTTTTATTTTTTAGTTAAAAGTGATAGTTTCGAGTGGGGAAAATAAATGGTTCAAGAGCCCCGATTTTATATATATTATAGAAACAATCTGTAGACTGTAGTTGTAAATCTAAATTATCATTATTGAAGAATTAATTCATCATATGATGTACAAAACTAGTTATAAGTTTATAAGTTATAAAGTAGTATGTTTTAAAAATCATCTTATGATCTAGTAAAAAAATACTCACTCTACATATATAAATAAGGTAGTTTCAATAAATTAAAAAGTAGGTTATAAATTATTTTTAGTTTCGTCATATACTATAATAATCCACTAAGCCCAGTTAAAATTATGGTCGAAAAAAAAAGAGTAGCTATCTATAAGATTACAATTATTACTAGGAATTTGTTATATGAATGTCCAAAATACTGTATTTTACCCCTCAAAACCTCAATTTTGGTGTTCTTGGGCAATTTGACCCTTTTACTTGTGTACACCTCTTCCCATCACATCCTCACAACTTTTTTTTCCTCTTTCTCAATAAATCACACAATGTTTAATTCTTTCAACTTTGAATACAATAAATATGGAAGAAGATAACGAATCTAACAATTATTTTAACTATTATGAACTTGATAAAATAATGGTAAGGTAATTTTTTTCAAAAATTTTGGGGTTAATGAGTAAGTGACTCATTAGAACATATAGCCAATGGGTGATTCACCCACCGGATGGCAAAGATGATGAGAGAGTCACCTATTAGAAGGTAAGCCTGACGAGTAGCTTGTCCATCAAGTATTAATATTGATGGGTAATTTACCCTATAATGGATAAGTAGTAATGTAAATAGAACGGGTACATACATACGTGTATCTGTGACTGTATTGGATAAGAAAATTCGTTAATTGAATGGATATCCACTAATACATCAATATTTTTATTTATTATCCAATGGATTATTTGTTTATCTGTTAACAAATATTATCCAATAAATAATTAACCAATGGGAATAAATATATTTAGAGTTAAGCTAAATAACAATTTTAACCTTAATTTATACTATATTTATTTTAAAATTAAAAGTAAAAAGATAATTATATATCGGGTAAATATATATCATCAAGTATACCTCAACAATTGCGCCAAAAACTTAATGTCGGCCAAATATGTCTATCAACAAGTATATAGAGACTCAATAATAATATAAAGACTTTAATCACTCTAATCAAGCTTGGGCAATCAAACTCATATAAACAAATAGATGACTCTAAACTAAGAACTTTTAAATCAAATAAATTAAACTAAAATATAATCAAATAAAATATAATAAAGGTGAGATCAATTAATAAAAGCTTCCAAGGAACTCAAATCCAACGCTATCCAATTATAATGATTAATTAATTAATTACTCGATCTTTTTGATTGTTAGTTAATTAGTTATGTATCAACCAAAAATATTTAACTAATGCATTATCTCGAGGTACATTGTTCCTATCGTCAATTATCAGTCTCGCTATCTTTAGTCAGGTGATTTAAATAAAGATGATGTTCTAGGTTCAATTAATTATTTATCATTCCTTATTATTTTATAAATCATGTATTTGTAATCATAACTCATCAAATTTCTATTTATACTATTTATATTATAATAGAGAACCAACTATCGCATCTTTTATCGACTTTTTAAATAGTAATTAAAGGTAACCAGTTTATTAATTAAGTAAAATCTCGAATAATAGTATAAAACATATAAAGTAAACTATTAATCAAGCAATAAATTGATCTATCAGTATAAATAATAGGATTTCACTATATTATTAATAAAAAAAATTAGAGCATGTTATTAATTAAAATACAAATAATCAAATTAAAAATAGAATCTAAATTATATATAACATATTGAACCTGAGAATATTTGAATATAAAATTAAACCACTCCAAATTCAAAATGAGAATTGAGAAAATAATATTGTGTAGAACGGATGATCGATGATATTAAAAAAAAATTCTTCTCATCCTTGATTTTCTCGACTCATTTCGACTCTCAATCGTCACACCTTTGTTGTGTCGCCTACATATTTCTCTTCATAGGTCTATACAGATACATACGATAAATTTCTCTTATTATTTTGTTTCTAAATATTAGAAAAAGTTGTAATTGACAAGTTAAACATATATCTTTTTATTTCTTATATGTTTTTCCTTTCTTCTATCTTTCTTAATATTTTTTTACGTGTTAGCTGTTATTTCTGCATATTGTCAACGCAAAATATGTTGAAATGAAACAACAACAATAATAACAATAAATAAATAAAAAGTAGTGCATAGAATTTCAAACTTTTCTAATCACCCCACCTAATCACATGCTTGACTTTGATATACATTTAGGCCCTAATGCATTCAGATTTATGAAATAATAATAGGAATAACAATTATAGATATCGTTTTAATCTTTAAACCAAAATTTGAATCACTTAAATCTTAGTTTAAACATAAAAGTTATAGTCAAAATAACACAGGTGGTCAAAACCCGTACGAAAATCAACTTTAAGCTCTAAACTAATTAAATACATTAGATTATTATAAATTAAACATACAATTAAAATTAATATAAATAACCTCACATATTATTTAAATAAAAAAATTAAAGTAAAAGGGTATAAATATGTAAAAAATATTCATTCATCATATATATCGGGTAAACGGATACAGATATGGATATAAGTATAGGTACGGGTACATATATAGATATCTCATACCCGAGCTCGGTGGATATTTTTTTCATCTTTCGCATCTGTATCTATTTATCCATATATGTCAACTAAAATCCACTTCGTTTACATCCCTGCGGGTAAGATCTTTCGAGGCATTTATTAGTCGATTTTAAACTCTAGCTAGTGAATTACCCTAAAACCCTCATTTCTTAAATTTTTATTATTTATTTTTATATGTATATATTTACTATAATTTCATATTTTGAGTTATAGATTCAAGATCTAATTAATATGAGTTATAGTGGATTATTTGCTACGGACCATATTTTTAATGGTCGTGAATTGGGATAAAGAAATCATAGGGCTGCATTATATGGTTTTAAGTATCAAAAGGTTGAAAAAATGTAGGTTTTGAATACATTGTGAAAGATGTGATGTTTATAAAATACAAACATTAGTAAATCCATAAAGCATTTGACCTACCAATACAAAAAATCGTGACTGTGAAGTCAAGATTCATGGAATGAAAGATGCTTGTGGTCATTAGAGACTGATGGTAGACTATGGAATGCATAATAATATATTAGGTAAATATTTACAGAAGAATTCATATTCTTGTCAATTATCTCCAAAAGAACTTATGTTAATGCACGAACTAATCTAAATAAATGGAAAATTAAGGGAAATTATTGACAAGTTGAAAAGGTATTATAGGAAGAATGTTGCAACGCTTATGACAATCTAAAATGCTAGACATAAGTTTAAGCTGTAGAGCTTGATAGGATGTAAAACCATGCAACATTTATTTCACTTTATGGAAACCAACAAATACCATTCATGGCATCGTCAATTGCCTGACTCTAATGTGATTAGCAATGTTGTATTTGCACCCAAATTCTATTGTTTTGTTGTATGGATTTTCATGTATATTTTTTTATGTGGATTACACATGCAATACTATTAAGTAAAAAAAAAATTGAGGTCATTGATTGCATGTCTAGTGGTAATAGTTTTAACATTGTCTTGGCATTTATGATGAAAGAAAATGAAGATAATTACAAATAGGTGATTTGGTGTGATCATAGCTGATACGCAATTTAAACCCTGTTATTGTCAATTATAGTGTTGATAAATAAGGATATCATTCTATACTGGAGACTATGGGGGTTCGCCTTTATTTAGCTAGCTCACAAATAATAAAATAAAAAAAGTTCTAAATCACACAAAAATAAATAATAAGAAAAATACAATAACAGGGGTTTTAAAAATAGAAAATAATAAAGAGAATAAATAAAAATAATAGATGAATGCAAATACGATGAATGTGTTAAGAAAATCAAAGTCTACCACTAGACTTGGTTGAAATATAATAATAATTTCTAAGTAATATTTTAATCACATGAAAGAGATTGACTAAGTTGCATGTATAGTATCTCAAATTTTAGCTAACCTAATACTGTATAAATTTTATCTCAATCTGATTCTAATCCTATGAGAAATCTTATTTTAGTTTTAACCCAATTTATTAATCCTGAGATTTTAACCGAATCTGAAACATTAACTTGGATAAATCGTAATCCATAAACCAAAATTAAAACCCTCTAAAATTTTCACTAATACTAATTACTTATGGTCAATCTAAAATACCCCTAAACTAATCCTCCAACCCTTCTCTTTTTCCTTTCTTTTTCCTTTCCTTTTCTTTCTTTCTTCTCCTCCTTCCGTCGACTTGGAGCTACAATGTTTGATCTTCTTGCAACCTGCACCTGCAACTTACACCCCTCTCTACTTACACCATCTCCTATCATCTCCTCTACGGTCATCCATCATCCATCACCTTTCTTCTTCTTCCATCTCTACCGATCTGCATCGCCATCACCTCTCTCTGCCACTCTTCTTCTTGTTCCATTTATCCTTATGGAACCCATACTCATAACCATTGTCATCGCCTGCATTTTTCATCACAACATATAACTATCACCTCCATTATCACCCTAGTGACATGCACCATGACCCTACACAACCGTCGCATGCCTTCCCCTTTATTTTCTTCATTCCCCTAAATTAAGAATAATGGGTCTTTGAACTCAACACAATTAATAAAATGGATTGTGATTGTACCTAATAATAGAAATCTGGTGCAATTCTCTCTTGCATCATATGGTGTTTAATCAATATGCATGATTATTCTTACATATGGGCCTATGTACTTGTATACCTTTACTGTGACACTTATCTTACTCAATACATAACGTACTAATCATCATTCTCGTGGGTGTTGCTCATTTCATTAGTAGATGATCCATCTTTCGTTATGCACGTATTTGAGGATTGTTATGATGATTTCTCTGTTTTTGATGATCTACCCGTGGGTGAGTGATTTATGTATCTTGGAGTTTTGATGTATAGTTGATGTTATTCAATAGACAATTTTTGTTTGAATACCTTTTTGAACTCTTAGCTCCAATAGAATTCATTTGGTTGTATTTTTGTTTACTATACTTGAAGTTAAACTCCAACTCTTATCTAATTTTATGGAAATTTCTCTCATTCTCTATTTATCATATATTTATATTCTAAATGTTTTGCCTTATATTCAATGTGAGCCTTATATGGTCGGCAAAACATGTGTTCGGTAAGTTAGTAACACCCAATTATAATTTTGTTATGCTTCTACTAGAATAATTTTTTATAGTAGTGAACTTTAATATATTGCAGCCATGTTAAGAGGTATTGATGCATAAAAATGCCAAACAAATTGATTCTTGCTAAGATTTGGTGATAGAAATTGGGTTTAGCTCCGACAAAAGAGAGAATATAAGAGAAAAATAGATGGAAAAAAGGATTTGATATTCAATTAACCCTTAAAATCAAAAACTTACAATCACCACTTATGGTATCAACTCTTAAGATAAATATTATAAGATTTTTGAAGATACAACAAACCATATAGCATGTTTGTTGGGAGAAAATGCATTTGAAACCTTCTGCATAAAATACTCAATAATGGCTGCCTTTTTCATTCATATTTACACCCATATAAGAATGTAAGAAGTTGAGAGAAATTATAACTAATCATTAGGTAACCATAGGAGTTCAACTTAATTAAATACTATTACGATGCATGCTAACTATGGTAGGAATTAACTCACTTAAACGATCAGGATGGGGGCTAATTTTGAAGCCTCCCACAACCTTTCTCCATGCATTAAGTACTACAGAAGGTTTATAAGCAATTAATAGGACTTAGGAAAATAAATTACAACCTTTCTCCATGCACTAAGTACTACATTAGGTTTATAAGTAATTAATAGGACTTAGGAAAATAAATTACAAAAAAAGGAAAACTAGTACATTACTTATGTTTATGCTTATGAAATAAAGAAAGGTAACTCTTCTCCAGCCCCTCATAGCTGACGGCCAAGGGTGCTTTTCCAGGCCATTAAACCCATTAATTAATGCTAAATAAGGTATTAAAAAACACTAAAGTTAACTCCAAAAATCCGATGCAAAAAGGAAGTGGTTACATGATTGGTTTGAAAATAAGCACTCCACGGGGGTTGTTTGGTGGCTTGCTTTGGCCGAGATTTTGTGGCCCGTTAGGCCATAGTTTTGATCCATAATGAGGCCAAGAAAAAAGGTGGTGAGTTGATGGCTATCATTTATTATTGCATGGCTAGCCATATGACACCTCTTTGATACAAGACTATCTCAACATTTATAACGTGGCATTTGCTAGATCAAAATTTATGCTCAGAAAAATTAAGCTTTAAGTTCAAATAAAACCTTAGGAATCTATTTAAGAATTCAACCAATGTCATTATAATTTTGTCAACCAAAATTAAAATGAGATGGATGCACCCACATTAGATATGGTGGCTGATGTTGATAGATTAGTTAATGTAAAAGAATTATGAAAGATGTATTAACAATGGTGAATGATATTAACATTCATGGGGAAATATATGTATATTTAAGGCGGTAGGCATTCACATTTCACAACACTACTGATATGGTTGCATTGAGGGTGAATAGTGTTATAGATTTTAGACAGATAACCGGTGAAATATATTTTGTACACTAAGAACGATACATACACATTTAGTGAAATATACTTTTAATTTTGGTGAAATATAGGGAGATGTGTGTTAATAAAATTCAGGATTTATATTGGTGAAAAATATGACCAATATTAATGAAATTTCAGGAATACCATGTTGAAAGATACGGTTACTAATGGTGAAATATCATTTTACCATAACTATCTTATGTAAATAAACAAGAGAGGTATTAGCATTGAAAATTGAGTACAGGAATGGTGAATCATAAGTTGAACAATGATGAAACAATCGAATGTGAAGTATTTGCTTTTTATATGCTAAATAATTTGTTTACTCTTTACGAAAGCTCTCGTTACTATAGGTGAAAGATGTGTTAGTGAAATATGTGTTCACTACTAATAATATTAAACATGATGAAATACTAGTTGTAATATCCCAAATATATGAACTAAAAATTTTCGTATGAAGAGTTAATCATAGAAGCTAAAATAGTAAATGACGGGGTATTACCGCCACACTTGGTATAAGCCTAATTTCCTTTACCGTTCTGTTACCAAGTGCTAAGGCTAAAATATTATTCTATTTAAATTAATCCAAAAAACTATAAATCAAAGTAGCGAGAGAGTTCAAGCAATTTAACATTATTTCAAATAGAACCAACTGTCGGTTGTTATAAAATGTCAATAAAAGAAAATACATAAAGACAATAAGAATTAGATAATCTTTCGAGTCAAAAGACACTGAAAAAACACTGGATAACACTACACTCTCATCCCAAAAGGTAGCATTCAACAGATATTACAAGCTAACATGTAAAGACCATTGCCATCGAATAAGCATGAGCCCATGAAATGAACATTTCAGTACAACGATACTGAGCAACCTATTATAATAAAAAAAATATTATGAAAGGCTCGCATGGAATACATAAAATACATCACAACAATAAATGAACACTTAATTATGCACACATTAACTGAAATACGGTAATCGTTCATATGACCACATATCATCAATGTCGTATACTACCAATGCTTGTCCATCTGGAATAAACTAAAACTTACTTATAGAATATCCAAGAGATGCTATTTGCAGTATAATCAAGAAACAACATAATTCTCAAGTCACAACCATGGTCACAATTCTCATTGTCAAACCTACAACTTCTTATAACATGGGTAGACTCATCAACACAAACCAATAACAACACACATAATCATAAGTAGTCACAGAGGCTGCTATAGAACCACAGGTTGGCACAAAGGATACTGCCAAATCACAAGTAGGTACAAAGGCTATTGTCAAACCCGTACTGGACATCAATGATATGCCAACCTACCATAGTATAATTATATACCTCAAAGATATATGCTGTAATATCCCAAATTAAGGAGAGTGTTATAAGGATTGATTTGGCTACTTATATCAACATGGTATACCATCCTTTTGGTGATTCTATCCTAAGAACTCCACAGTTAAGCGTGCTGGCCGTGGAGCAATTTTAGGATGGGTGACCTTCTGGGAAGTTTCAGAAATTTTCTGAAATTCTCTCAAGAAGCGCGTGAGTGAGGACAAAGCGTGCTGAAAGGACTCGTGTTGATCTGTGGGGTCAGCCGATCAATCAGAAGGCGCTCCAAGGTAGCCCCGTGTGGTCGTCTCAACTCGGGATGTTACAAATGGTATCAGAGCGAAACCGCGACCGTGAACTGAACTTGGATGAGCCAGTCAGTCACCTAGCGGTAGGGCTGTTCATGTTATCCGATATCTGCTTATTTGATCCGATATCCGAAGCGATCCGATCTGAAAAAGCAAATAACCGATCCGATTTTTTTTTTCAAATCAAATATCCGATCCAGTCAACGAAAAGTCAAACAAACCAAATATCCGATCCGACAAATACAAATAATATCCGATATGAAGAAAAATATTTATACATTTTTTTATAATTTTTTGTTTTATATATAATTGTATATAAATAAATTTATGTGTGTCTGTGTATAGTTTTTACTTACTTTATTTATTGTTTTCGGAAAAATTTAATTGAATTGAAATTATATTTTTAATACAATCCCTTTTTAGATATTTATAAAAATAAAAATAAAAATACTCTGCATACCAATAGACTTCATCCACTCCTTTCTTATTTTAGTTTTAACATTGGATATATGTTGAGTAAGTCGGATATTTTCTAAGCAAATCGGATATTTGCTCAGCATTCGCTCAACAAATCGGATAATATGAAATATATTTGTCATTTGGTAATTTTTTTATATTTGAAATTATATTCGGGTAATATTGGATATATTTGATATCCGATGATATCCGATCCGAAAATTCAAATATCCGATCTTCCGGATATCCGAAGTTTCAAATCAAATATCAAATATCATTTTTAGATATCCAAAATTGTAAATATCCGACAATCAAATATCCGAAATATCGGATATTTGAACCGTGAACAACCCTACCTAGCGGGACGATTCTTGGGATGAACTGTATTGAGACAATCATTGGTTGAGGCGCAACGAGGACGTTGCGTTCTTTGAGTGGGGGTGAATGTAATATCCCAAATTGAGGAGAGTGTTATAAGGATTGATTTGGCTACTTATATCAACATGGTATACCATCCTTTTGGTGATTCCATCCTAAGAACTCCACAGTTAAGCGTGTTGGCCGTGGAGCAATTTTAGGATGGGTGACCTTCTGGGAAGTTTCAGAAATTTTCTGAAATTCTCTCAGGAAGCGCGTGAGTGAGGACAAAGCGTGCTAAAAGGACTCGTGTTGATCTGTGGGGTCGGCCGATCAATCAGAAGGCGCTCCAAGGTAGCCCCGTGTGGTCGTCTCAACTCGGGGTGTTACATACCCCCTGACGACCATAATCTGGTAGAAAAGAAAATAGGTACTGAGTGAAAAATATAACCACAAGGAGACCCATTCACTAACTTCCGGTTAACTACCCCAAGAGTTGGAGAAAAAGGCTTGAACAAAATGATATTCTATTAATATATATTTTTAAATGATAACACAAATCATAAATAAAATCTGCAAATAGCCAAATGGGTGTTTCCAATTGATAATACCAAACACAATTAAATTCCATTATTAACCAAATTGGGTGTTTCCAAATGATAACAATATAGACATCACAAGGCATAAAAACCACCAATTGGATGTTCAGAGACAAAAACAAACTTAACCAAATATAAGTCTCAAATACCATCATTATGATCCTTATTAAATCTAGGGCAAACATAGTTGAAATCACAAATTAATGTTATAATTACATCGATCTATTAATACAAAAGACCCAAGAGAATAACAACAATTTATAACCAAACCGGGTGGCATTCAATTAGACCAGTTTATCAATTCTTAGGACCAGTCGACTGGTCTTTGATACCAACTTGTAACACCCCCAAATTTACTACTGAAAAATTTCGTTTAAATCGAGAGGTTTAGCATAAGAGAAAGATTTAAAACCGTAAACTTGGGGGTATTACCGCCACACTTAGTACCGGACCGGTTCACTCCTACCGTCCCGATACTAAGTGCTAAGGCTAAATCAAACCATCGTTAATAAGAACCATCAAAAACATAAGTTCATAGCCATCATAAATCGTTCAAGGAACAAGAGTCGACCACAGACAGAGTATTGTTTAAGATTACAACTTAAGAGTTCCACTCCAAAATACGAACATAATACAAATACGGCTAACTCGAGATAGACAGAAATTAGGATAGTAAAAGAGTTTGGCGAACTCGCTCTCGGCCCCAACCGGGATAGGCTCAGCACTCGGCCCCATCCGGTGCCTCGAAGGTATCGTAGGCATCGAAAACATGATCTCCTACCTGCACAAGGTCAGATGGGACTTCTGCTCGTGGGAATGAACAACACCCATGAAACGGGTGATCAGTACGCTACGTACTGAGTAAGGTAACGGACGAGCTAAAGCTGACACATACACCACAAGATACATGTTCGATACATCAACAACACACAAATACGAGCAAGAGGAAGGCTAATTTCATACTTGTACTTTATCCGTTAATACTCATTATGATAATAAGTCTTTTTCACACGCTTTTCATTTATCCATGTAAGTGCGGGAACCCCACTATTATAGCCGGTGGACCGGAAATCAACACTCAGGGCAGAACGCCTCTGACCACTATTATAGCCGGTGGACCGGAATCAACACCCAGGGCGAAACGCCTCTGGCCACTATTCTAACCGGTGGACCGGACTGGCCCCGACTTACATGGTGTTTCACTGTAAGTACTTAGTATCTTTCCATTGGATTAACTCATTCGTTTGGGTCTGTCGAGCCCGAATCCCCCATACTTAGCCATCCCAAACCTTGATTATCCTCAACAATCACGATTAGTTACTCCAACCCTACTTAATCACAACGTCCCAGAGTTAACCACTCCAAACCCTAATACCGTACAATCATTAACTCCCATGTAAAACCCTAACTCCACCATGCAAACCCTAATGCCACCATACCAACATTAATACCATCATGCAAACCATAACACCACCATGCAAACCCTAATACCACCATAAGCCACTAATACCACCATGAAATCACTAATACCACCATACAAACCCTAATACCACCATACAATATTAATACCTCCATAAAATCACAAATACCACCATACAATATTAATACCTCCATAAAATCACTATTACCACCATACAAACCCTAATACCACTATACAACATTAATACCTCCATAAAATCACAAATACCACCATACAAACCCTAATACCACCATACAATTTTAATACCTCCATAAAATCACTAATACCACCATACAAACCCTAATACCACCATACAATATTAATACCTCCATAAAATCACTAATACCACCATACGATATTAATACCTCCATAAAATCGCTAATACCACCATTCAACCCTAATACCACCATACGACATTAATACCTCCATAAAATCACAAATACCACCATACAAACCATTAGGACCGCCATAGAACATTAATACCATCATACAAACTTCAAGACTCCCATGATGGTTCCCAACTCACATTACCGTTTATCCTAATATGCAGGTCCTAGAGGGCCATAACATAATACATCATAAACATCATACATATACATGTCATACTCATATCATGGGAGCACATACAACATACCTCAATCTCTAAGCTGCGCTACACATATGACAAGTTATGCACAAATCATATAATACATGGCATAACATGGCATACACAACATTCAACACATCCACGTCGCACATAACACAAGGCCATTAGCTTCGTCCTTACTAAACGCCCATAAGTAGAGGTAAGTAGAGACTTACCTGGATCCGAAGCTAGCTAAGCGAGATAAGAGAGAGAGAGATCCCTAGCTCGTGGATCCATGAGAAAGCTTTCCTAGATTCGATAGAAATCGAAAATTAAATTAGAAACTATTCTATCAATCAATAATTCACATATTCAAATTAAATAAACACAAACAACACAAATGATTTTTCTTAGAAAACGTGTCCAAAACTTAAAACTTAAAAGCATAGCTTTATTAAGATTTAAGGTTAAAACTAAATCAAAACGGATTAATACAAATATCACTTGGGACATTTCAACTTAATTTGGAAAGCCCGAGAAAGAATAATCGATCATAAGTTAATTTATCGAAAATAACTTATTTATTAGGTTTTACAACTAAATAGGTAACCTAACCATTTACATAGAACCAAATCCAAACCGATTAGGTTAAAACAGAATTTAAATGATTTAAAACCCAAAGATAGAATTCGATTAGATAAAATATACATAGCAAAATCATTTTTATAAAATCATCCCCAAAAATTAGGGTTTTAAAGCCCACGACACAAACTCAAGTAATTCAATTTAATCAATTCAAATTAAAGGTATTTAGAAGCAATTAATACCATTTCAACTATTTCTATACATTCAATTTTAGAAAAACAACAATACAAGTAATTGATTTCATAATTTCACTTGAATTTTAGGGTTTTAGGCCCGAAAATACAATTCGTTAAAATTCTATAAATTTAATCAAATTGAATGTTTAGAAATGTAATTAAACACATCTTATAACATATCAAATAATCAATTGCTCAAAACCAATAAAAGAAGTACGCAATTTAGCACAATTAGGGTTTTTGAGCCCGAAACGCAAATCCGATCAATCCTTGCCAAAACATATCAATTGACGGTTCGAAAATGTAATTAAACATATTATAATGTAATTTATATAGTCAATTGAATAAAATAACCCGATTACCCAAACCAATTTAAACTCGCGGGAGTTTTGACCTAAAAATCCAATTCCGGTCAATTACGCACAATTTTCCCAAATCAACACTTCCAATATGAAATTAAATACATTTTAAATGATACTATAAAATCAATTGAGCGGAACGGCTCAATTATACGACCCAATTTCATTACACTCGAAATTTGACCTAGGAATCAAATTCCGATAAAACCTGCATAAATTTCTCAAATTGACGGTTCCAAAATAAAATTGGATACATTTTAAAACATATTGTATAATCAATTTGTCCGAAATCGCAAAAACGGGAGGATCCGAAAAATTTGGGCATAACCCGGCTAAAAATCCAATTTTTCCAAAATTCCAACACAACCACACAATTAACCTATCCAAATCAATCTTATAGCACATATATATACAATCAAACAATCAATTTAGCTTTTTATAAGCTAATTCATACCCAATTAATCAAAATAAGGGTTAGTGTTTTTCAAAAATTATACCAACGAAATCAACAGAAATCGGGACAAGAAAATGCCGGAGAAGTTTCGTCGGGGAACGACAGTGGCTCGCCGGTGGTCAGCAAGGCTCGCCGGTTCCATGCTATCAATCAATAATTCACATATTGTAATTAAATAAACACAACAACACAATGATCTTTCTTAGAAGACGTGTCCAAAACTTAGAACTTAAAAGCATAGCCTTATTAAGATTTAAGGTTAAAACTAAATCAAAACGGATTAATACAATATCACTTGGGACATTTCCACTACTTTTATAAATTTAATTTTAGCGAAACAACTATACAAATAACCAATTTCATAATCTCACTTAAAATCTAGGGTTTTGGGCCCGAAAATTCGATTCGGTAAAATTCTATAAGTTTAATCAAATTGAATGTTTAGAAATGCAATTAAACACATTTTATAACATATCAAATAATCAATTGATCAAAACCGATAATAGAAATATCCAATTTAGCACAATTAGGGTTTTTGAGCCCGGAACGCAAATTCGATCAACTCTTACCAAAACATATAAATTGACGGTTCCGAAATGTAATTAAACATATTCTAATGTAGTTTATATAGTCAATTAAATAAAATAACCCGATTACACAATTAAATTTAAACCCGCCGGAGTTTTGACCTAAAAATCCAATTCCGATCAATTACGCACAATTTTCCCAAATCGACACTTCCAATATAAAATTAAATACATTTTAAACAATATTATAAAATCAATTGAGCGAAACGGCTCAATTATACGACCCAATTTCATTACACCCAAAATTTGACCTAGGAATCAAATTCCGATAAAACCTGCATAAATTTCTCAAATTGACGGTTCCAAAATGAAATTGGATACATTTTAAAACATATTGTATAATCAATTTGTCCAAAATCGCAAAAACGGGCGGATCCGAAAATTTGGGCATAACCCGGCCAAAAATCCAATTTTTCCGAAATCTCAACATAACAATACAATTAACCTATCCAAATCATTCTTACAGCACATATATACACAATCAAACAATCAATTTAGCTTTTTATAAGCTAATTCATACCCAATTAATCAAAACAAGGGTTAGGGTTTTTCGGAAATTATACCAAACAAAAACCGATAAATCGGGACAAGGGAAGGCTGGGGAGGCTTCGCCAGAGGTTGACCGGTGCTCACCGACCATCACTCGAGCTCGTCGTGGCCTGCGTGGCTCGTCGCTGCTGCGGTGCTGCTGCTCCTGCGCGGCTGTTGTGCTGCGTCGATTGCAGCTGCTGCAGCTGTTGCCTGCTGCGGTGGTCGGTCGTGGTGGCGAGGGGCAGCATGTAACACCCCCAAAATTCACTACTGAAAAATTTCGTTTTATTTAAAAGATAATTGCGGAAGCAGATAAACAAACGTGAACTTTGGGAGTATTACCGCCACACTTAGTACTAGACCGGTTCACTCATACCGTTTCAGTACCAAGTGCTAAGGCTAAGAAAATAAAATACAAATCGAAAGACATTCAACATGCATAAATCAGAGTAAATTGCAAGAACTTCAACATATTTAAATCAGAGTAGCGCATCAAATCGTTTTCAGGAATAAAATCCACCAATGGTGGTTACTTGAGCAACGTTAACATTTAAAACCGAGAAATTAAATGAGAAAGAGAAAAAGCCATGATACCGGAAAACTCCTTACTCTCCTTCCCGTAACCCATTTGAGTAGCACCTGAAAAACCTGCAAGGGCACTGCCCATTGAATAGGCAGGGGCCCCATAAAGGGAATCCCTTCAGTACTACGGTACTGAGTAACCCTTTAATACCACACTTAAAGACAGGCCCGCATACGGCACACAATGCAAGCCACACACATATAAATAATGAGAGATGCATACATAACAATGACAAACACAATACTTTATAAGTCACGATCGATACTTTGGGCCTTAAGCCATTATTCTGTCATTAATCCATCAATATCATATTTTATATCCATGTGAGTACGAGAACCCCACTATTATAGCCGGTGGACCGGAAAGTATACACTCAGGGCAGAACGCCTCTGACCACTATTATTGCCGGTGGACCGGAAGATAAACACACAGGGCAGAACGCACCTAACCACTATTATTTACCGGTGGACCGGTCTGGCCCCAACTCACATGGTGTTCCACTATAAGTGATTAGTGTTTTTCCATAATCTTATTCACATACAACCGATTTTATTGAGCTCGGGACCCCCACTATTATTGTCGGTGGACCGGAATATATATGCAATCATCATCCAGGGCACAACGCTCCTGGCCACTATTATAACCGGTGGACCGGTACTCATAATCACATACCAGGGCAACACGCTCCTGGACCACTATTATATCCGGTGGACCGGTACTCAATATCATATACCAGGGCAACACGCTCCTGGACCACTATTATAACCGGTGGACCGGTACTCAATATCATAATCATCTGGGCCCGGCTCATTAATATTTCACTTTCAATAATAGTATCTTTCCTTTCTTTAATCAGCACATCAATCATATTTATTTGCCTCGATTGGGAGATCGATAACCCGGGACACAAAGGTACACTGGTCGTACCGGTGCATATCAGCTACTCAGTACCCTTTAACCATGAACCCAAGGACGCAAAGGTACCCTGGTCATACTGGTGCATAAAGCTAACTCAGTACCCTACCGAAAAGGACACCTAATCCATAAGTATGCATACCCCCTAACTAGGTCCGTAGAGCTAGGAAGAGTAAGATATAGGGCCTGGCTGGGGCACAAAGGCACACCAGCAAATACCAGAATAATCGTGGACTAAACCACGTCCTTAGGGTAGCGACCCCTAAGGAGTCACCATTCCCGATCTCGAGGTCTTTCACTTTAAGTAATAGTGTCTTAATTAAGGTGATCACATAAAGCACGATAATCCGATACTTATTCACTTTCAATCGTTTCGATATCATTAATCATTTCTTATTCAGAGGATTATCCAGGATGTCACAGAGAAACCCTCAAGGCCATACTAATCATTAGATACTCTTACTTGGCTAATCAACATTATTTAATCATATTAATGTTCCACAATCTCAAGGACGTGTTAGGTATAAACTACCCATTTTCCCTTTACTTATATAATTGTTAAGTATCCATTCCTTACTTGATAAATTACCACATTACCCTTAAGGTTGCATAATTACCAAATTACCATTTGTCCAATTTAGATTACCAAATTATCTCATACACTTTTTAGATCACCATTCACCCCTCATAATTACTACACTTATCATATTTCCCATTTGGTTGGTTATATTACCAAATCACCCTTCTCCTTCGTTATAATTACAAAACTGCCCTTGAGTTGGATAAATTACTAAATTACCCTCCTTCATTATTATGATTACTATTTTGCCCCTTTAGTTGGTTAAACAATTATCACTTTACCCTTTTATCGGCTAAATTACCAAATTGCCCCTTTAGTTGAACAAATTACCAAATTGCCCTTCTCCTTTATCATAATTACCATTTTACCCCTCTCAATTATTTTAATTGCCATTTCCCCTTTTTAATTATCACAAATCCCAAATTACTCTTCTTCATAATTACCAATATTAATTTACCCTTTTTCATAATCAAAATTACTATATTACCCTTCTCCATTAATTGGTTAATTTACCAAATTACCCTTCTATAGTATCATACTTATCCAATTGCCCTTCTACAATCATAATTTAATTGCTAAATTATCTTTTGTCGTTATCATAATTACCAAGTTACCCCTTACTCCCAAGTTTACCATAATATCCTTTCATTTACAAAATTACCATTTTACCCCTTACATCCAATTTTACCATAATATCCTTTTATTTATGAAAATTATCACCATACATCTTTTATTTTACAAATTACTATTTTACCCTTTTACATCCAAGATTACCATCTTTATCTTTCCTTACATAATTACCATTTTGCCCTTCTTTTCCAATTTACCATATTACCTATTTACTTATAAATTTCCACTTCGCCATTCACTTATAAAATTTACCATATTACCCTTTACTTATGAAATTACGATTTTACCCCTCTACCTCCAAAATTACCATAATGCTCTTTTTACTTGAACAATTACCATAATGCCCTCCTTCATCCAAAATTACTATTTTACCCTTACTTCCAAAATTACCATTTTACCCTTCTTTCTCACAACTTACAATTTTATCCTTTACTTTGTAAGTTATCATTTGACCATTTAATCATAGAATTTCCATATTATTCTTTTATCTCAAAAATTACCGAAATACCCTTTCCACTTATAAAATTTCCACTCAACCCCTTTATTCACCATTTTTATGAATTTGCTAACACTACATAAAATAATGATATTAATACTTCCTTTTTATCATCTAAGTCCACCAACTTGTCATTTTTCAACATAATACTCATTAGCAACTATACACATTGATTTATTTATCTCATAAGCATAATTACTAAAATACCCTTAAACAATAACATCATTCATGCATTAACAACATGGTACATCATAATCAAGTGTTTAACATTTCTATCCATATTCCAACTCCTTCTTTATTTAACATACCTACATATAGCATAAAAGTTATCATGCTTTTTCTTTTTAACAAACAATATAAGAAACCATAAACATATCATGCTAAGCATACAAAACATGCATAAAATCATACTAAACCCTAAATGTGCTAGCATGCGTTTTTTCATATATGTAAGGGAGGATTAACGGTTACCTTAATCCCGCAAAATATCAAATCTTACCAAGATAATTAGCAACTCAACACCTAAAAATAATGTCCATCATATTTATGTTAGAAATAAGAACCAAAGCATAAAACTTTATAAATTTTAAATTAATAAAACACTTAACATAAAATACTATTATACCTTAAAAATTAGCCAAATAATTTTTAAAATGAAGGGGAGCTCATGCTGCATGAGCAGCGTGAGTTTCATGCAAAATTATAGGGAGAAAAGGGTTCGAAGGGGGTGAAGGGAGAAAAATAAACCATTTTCGGGTTAGGGTCTTTAGGCTAGAAAAGAAGGTGGTTAGGGGAGGTTCTAAGGTAAGTGAATGGTGCAGAAGTGAAGAGGGGGTGTAGGTGGAGGCAAAGGGTGGTTTCACGGCGGCATAGGGCGGCGGAGACGGCGGCGGCAAGACGGCGAAGTTGGCTGCCGAGAAGGGTCGAAGGGGAAGGGTTGAGAAGGAAGGAAAAGTGGAGGGAAAAATGGAGGGGTGCAAGGGTTGGTTTCGGCCAACTAATGGATGGCGGTTGTAGAGGGGGTTGCAGGGTGTCGAAAGGTGGGTTGGGTGGCGGCAGAGGTGGCCGGACGGCGGCGGTAGAGGCGGTTGCAGGTGGCTTGGCGGTAAGGGGAAAAGCTGGGAAGAAAAAGGAAGAGGAGGAGAAAGGGGGAAGTGCGGGGCTCGAAGGGGCTGTGTGGTGGTGCAGGGTGGTAGTAGGCGGTGGCAGAAGGCGGCGCAAGGGGTTGGTGAGGCGGCAGGAGCGGCGGACGGTGGTGGCGATGCAAAACAGGGTGGAAATGGGAGAGGAAGAAAATGAGAGAGAGAAGGGAGGATCGGGGGTGAGGGGCTCGACAACAATGGGCAGGGAAATGGCTGAAGGGGAGAAGAAAAAGAGGAGGAAGGGTAGGGGAATAGGGGCTGATCGGAGGGCAGGCTTAGGGTGGCAGGGCATCGTAGGGTGGCAGGGGAAAGGAGGGAAGAAGAAGGAAAGGGGGAGAGGCATGCGGGGCTGGTCCAAGGCCGGTTTGGCTCGAAAAAGGAAGGAAAACGACAGGGGAAGAGAGAGAGGGAGAGGGAGCAGGTGGTGGCAGCGATGGGTGCAGGCGGTGGCAGCAGGCATGGCGTCGAACGTGCAGGTGGTCGGGCATGGAGGAGAAGAGGGGAGAAGAAGAAAGGGACGGGGCGGCTTGGACCGGCGCAGAAAGAGAAGGGAGTCGGCCGGTCCAGGGGAAAAATTAAAAGAAGCGTTGGGCTGGTGTGCTGGGCGGCGCGTGCGAGGGAGAGGAGGGAGGAAGCCCGCGCGAGAGGGGGGTGAAAGATCGGGCCTAGCCCAATCGTGCGGGGGAGAGGGTTGGCCTGGCAAGGCAGCCCAAGGGAGGAAGAGAGAAAAAAAAAAGAAAAAGAAAAGAAGAAAGGGAAAAAGGGGAAAAGGGTAAAAAGGGAAATGATAAAATAGGGAAAATAATTTAAATTAATTTATAAAATCATAGAACATAATATTCTTGGTAAATTATTTAATTTGATAATTTAATTTATTATAATCTAATATTTTAGTTTAAAAAGGATAAAGTTGGTAAAATATTAGTTTTGGAAAATTATTTAAATAAAACAATATGATAAATAGCAAAATATTTATTTTTAATTTATTAAATACTTTTATCCGAATTTACATACTCTAAAATCCATAAAATAATTAAAATAAATAATCTAAAAGCAATTCTATTCCAAATAAAAGTAATTTATTAAAATATAGGTTTTCGAAATTTTTGGGGTATTACACAGCAGGTTGGAGGTCGACGGCCGGCGAAGGAGGAGCAGGGAGGAGGAGGTAGCCGGGGCGAAGGTGGACTGCGCAGGGAACAGGGAGCACGGGAAGGAGAGAAGAGAAGAGAAGGAGAAGAAGAGAAAAAGGAAAAAGGAAGGGGGCACCGGTCGGGGTAGGGCTACGGGTTTTTTTTTTTTTTTTTATAAATACACATATAAAATAAACTACTAAAAATTTAAAAACTATTATTGGGAGATTTTATCTAAAATTTATTAAATGAAAATTATTTCGTAAGGTTCCGAAGGCTTAAAATCGATATAAAAGCTACATAAAGAATTTCGGAAACATTTTCGGAAAAACTTACCAACGTACGTAAAAATTTATATTATTTACAGAAATACATTATAAGACCTCGAAATAATATTTAAAAGCATAAAAGTAAATATTTAAATTAAATTCTAATAAACCGAGACTAATTTAAATAATTTCCCAAATTGGTTTTCCGTAAACCAAAAATCGTAAAACGGAAGAAAATTAATTCCGCAAAGAAATTCATAAATAAACTCCGAAATCTTTTTAATTTAAAAATTCTCGAAGATATTAACAATTTTCAAAAACGAATAAACTTAAAGTCGAAAATATTTTCTACGGATAAAATCATTAAAATAACTTTAACTATTTAAACTGAAATTTTATAATTTAAATAATATATTTCGTTAACGAAATATAACTCCAAAATAAAGTCGTAATCACACGACGAAGTTATAATCGAAAACGAATCTAAAATGTTAAAAATCAAAACACAAGAAAGAAAGGGAATATATATTTTTAACCGAAAATCGAAATCATAAGAATATAATAAAATCACGGTCGTGAACGAATTTGTCCAGAATGGTTCGTAACGGCAACGATTAATTAAATTCAAATATGAATTCGAAATCGTCGATAAATCCATAAAACAAATCAAAATTAAAATAATTAAATATTTACATCAAATTACGCTAATAAAATCATTAAACTTAATAAATCTGGGTTTTTAAAAATACGGGGTATTACAATGGTGTACGAAGTCAACCACGCGCCCTAGTTGCCAAAAGAGAGAAGGATAAGTGAGGAAAAAGAGAGAAGGCGAGGCTTGCCTAAAAGTTACTTTTTTGAAAAAAATATGGCTGATTAAAATTATATAATGATCTAAATAATGTGAGAATAATCCCAATACACACAAAATATGCCTATTATTGCAAATGAGTTCAAATTAGATTTTTTTAAACATTAGGATAACTAGATAGTCAATTTGGACAAACCAGTTGACTAGTTTGTCGAGAATAAAAATTTCAATTACTGAGCACACTAGTCGATCAGTTAGGCAAACCAACCGATCGCTATACTTAAAATTTACATTTTTATTAAAATTTTGGGCCCATTCCAAAATCAAAACTAATTTATTTTATATCAATATAATTTTAAACACATTTTGAAAGATTTTGAGATGGGGTATTACATCGAAAATAGAAGGGGAAAATGGCACGCGAGGTAGAAAGGATGAGATGCTTGGATAGGAAGGGAAACGGAGTAGGTTGGGGTGCAAGAGTGCATGGCAGAGGCACATTGCATAGGGGAAGGGTGTGTTTAGGGGAGGTAGCCAGACAGGGGTGCAGATTGGTAGGTGAGAAGAAGAAAAGGGAAGGCGGGCTGGGTTGTTTGGGTTGTTGGAGTGCGTGGAAAGAAAATAAAGGGAGCAGGGAGCTGGATTAGCATGGGAAGAAAGAAAATAAAGGACGAAGAGGAGGCTGACCTAGGAAGAAGAAAGAAGGGGGTGTTGGGCCGATGCAAGAAGAAATCAAATAATGGAAGAAGAATTGGGTTAGCTCGAGGAAGAAGAGAAAAAGAAAGGAGAATGAAAAGAGAAAAGAAAGAAAAGGGAAAAATAAAATAGATTTTAGGGTGATAACTAAAATTACATTAAATTTAGATTTTAAGAATAATATTAATTTATCCAAATTTAGGGTATCAAATTGAGAAAAATAAATCAGGTAAAATTATGGGCTTCAGGTAGATTTGAATAAAAAGGGCGAGATAAGCTAATTAAAATAATTAATTAAATAATTTATCTAGATTTATAGGTTAAAGGTTAACAAAAATAATTAATTTAATATTTAAAAGTTAAAATTTTAGAATAAGAGGCTAGACGTTCTAAATTAAAGTTACAAAAATTCTAGGTATTACACTAGTTGTATGTGGTAAAGCGTGTAATGCTATTTGTGGTGAAATACTAGTTAATTGCTGGTGAAATACTAAAATAAATTGGTGAAAACCAATTTAATCTTGGTGAATTATTAGTCTACTATAGTCAACCTGTGCATATAAACAACAAATGTATTAGTGTTGAATAATGGTGAAATAATCTAATGTGAAGTGCTTGCTTTTACATGTATTGCACAATAAGCTTGCTATCGGTGAAATATCAGTTCACATATGGTGAAATATTTGTTAATTGTTTGTGAAATATCAATTTAATAACCAAAAAACTAGTTATCTTCTATTAAATATGTATTATTAGCTTTGGTAGATGACTAGTTAGCTGTTGGCAAAAAAATCACTGCACGTTGCAGTTTTTGCCACATAAAATAACATTTTTAATTGTTAGCACAAGTTGATATCGTTACGACTTTCATGTATTCATTATCCTTCATTACTCAACTATTTCCTCTTATTATTATTTTTTTTTCATTTTAACCCTTGCACTGCACTATTTAATTTGTAACATTTTTTCTCCTCAAACTCGCACTGCGTTATCATTCTGTTTTTCATGCTTTGCCCCTTCATGATCAACTCTGCATATGTTGTCATTGTGCATTAACTTTTTATTTTCCATTATTCCCAACTAGTGTGATTATTTATTGGCACAATTCAATTTATTTTATTTTTGGATTTGTTCCTTGCAATTTACTATACATTCTCCACCCTTTTCCCTTCATTTTCTCTAAGATGTTATCCATGTTTTGTACCCTTAAACTCCTTTACTGGCTTACTGCTGCATTTTTGTGCAGCGTTGTTGGTGAGGTTTGTAGCAACTCATATTTTCTCCCATTTCCCTTACTTAATTCTTCTTAGCTTAGCTCCTAATACCTGATCTAAATGTAGGAAACTAAATTTTGGAGGAAATGGTGTTGGTTTTTGATTTATTCTTGTTCATCTTCTTATGATCCTCCTCTTGATTTTTGAAGGGTAATATCTTCTTCTCCTTTAAAATATTGGAATTTTATTTATTTTCATGATTTTTTTGCTTATTTATCATTTTTCACTTTTTATTATTATTGTGGTGATCTAATGTTTTATTTATTTTTTAAGTGGCCCTAGACAAGGCAATTTTTGTGCGCTTTTCTAAGGTTTGGATTTTAAGAAAATCCAACGTACTCTTTTGATACAAAAATATGTTGTGAGAGCATGTTAGGGTCTTTAGGCTTAGTATTATGCTGGGGTTTTTTTATTATGGAAGGTGTGACTTTTATATTAATATACACAAGAGCATAAAATAGGAATATGTACTAGTACTTTGTGATTTCTAAATTATTTTATAAAAAAAACATATCTATATATTATTGTCATACATGTAATTTGTTGTATACGTGATAATAGGAGCATGCTATTTTATACATTTAATTACATGTAAGTCTTGGTGAGAGCATAATGGTCCAAATAAAACATGAATGTGTTGTGTTATTTATCTTATTGTGTTTACTGTATATTTTGATTAACTTTTGATGCATATTATATCAGTATTTGAGTATGTTTAGGGTTAGCTTTGCATGATTTAAGTTTTATATGTCCTAGGGGGCAAATATGTCTTTTAAATATACTCTATTTTTTTTCTCCAACATGTCTATCAAAAATATTTCATGATTTATTATATATGTCAAGCATCAGAATTATGGTAAATTAGATATGCATGCTTAGAAGTATATATCTTATTTTTGCTTAAATAATACATATAGGAAAAATAGTCTGTTTGCCAATTTCTAGAATTCCCATAATTTAGATTTGTGTTCAATAGTGTTTTGGTATTAGCATAGTTAAATTTGAGATAATTAGGGTTTGAGGACATCTTAGTCCTTTTGTAACTATAATGTGTTTAGTATGGAATTACTAGATTAATAAGGCCTTATTTGACATTTGGTTGACCTTATTGTTAACACTTGACCTCTCTCTTAATAGTTGACATTATGCTTACATTTTGGAATAGTTGTATATAAAGGTTGATTTGGGTTGAATTTAAGGGAATTTATTAATCGTTCAGACTATAACTTAATGCACGCCCTAGGTCATCTATGTAATTGAGTTATTAAGACCCTTGTGGTCACTTTGGATTGATTTGTATAATTTTATTGTTTTATTATTGAGTGGACCTTGTGTCAGTTGCTGGTGATAAGTTGATTTTTCATAAAACACTAATCACGTATGTGGAAAGACAACATAACTTGGGGATCTCATGCCTTAAACTTAGGGCTCTGAGCACATTTTTTGTTATTCAGGTCAAAAGGGTAGCTCCTTCTCTATAGGTATTCCATACACCATATAGAGGGTAAACATGTGTAAGTATTTGGGTTCCGAAGTTTTTATTATAGGCGATTGTTATGTCGTGTGACTTCGTTTGCGAGTTTTACCCTAGAATTAAGTAATTTGATTTTAGTAACATCTCATTGGTGATAATTGCCTTGGATTATGGGATTTTGTTCATCTCAAGAAAAAATGATTGAAAATGGATTAGATAAATAATTAAGTTCTCTCCTTAATAATTAAACAAGGGTTTGACCCATAGTTTTAAAAACCGGACCGGTCATCGAACCGGTTGGATAACTGGTTCACTGGTTTAGTGGTCGGACCAGTGGTTCGAACTGGTTAAACCAGTGGTTCAACTGGTTAAACCAGTGGTTCAACTGGTTCACTCAGTTAAAGTCAAATCTATCCGCATTTATTTAAAAATATAGTTTAATTATTTAATACTTAATATTAGATATCATGAATCACCAAACAGTATATTTCATCATAAAGTGATCATTACATATTCATATAAGATCATAAAATAACATAATTTCATATTAAAAGTCTCTTACATATTCATAAACAACTTAAAATAAAATACATTAGTTTAGAAGTTACAATTCAATTAGATACAAGGAAAATCAACAGATTGCATAATACAAAGGATTGTTGCAAATGGGGTAAATACAGGAGAAATCAAAGGATAGTAGAATACAAATTTCCAATAACATTTCTCATGCTAAATTATATGCACACAGAACAACAGAATCAAGAGAATGATGTCTTCGGCCTAGATAAGAACATCAGCAAAACCAATAACAAATCAACGGAATCAATAACAGCATCAATGGAATCAGTAATAAAATTGACATTATCAATATGTCCCGAGATTTCATATTATCAAAATCAATAACAAAATAAGGATAGCAGCAATTACAGATTCAAATATGTTTAGAAATTTCGACTGGTTAAAATTTATATTGCATAATATAAATTTCCGATAACATCTCATACTAAATTATATATACATAGAACAACAGAATCAAGAGAATCAAGTCCTCTGGCTGAATGATAAGAGATTCAGAATCAATAACAGCATTGGCAGCAATTTCAGATTCATATATGTTAAGAAATTTCAGAATCAATATGTCCTGAAATCTCAAATGAAAAAATTATTGCAAACTTGCAATCACAGCAGCCGAAATCAGAATCAAATTCAAATATGAGTTGCAAACTTGCAATCATAGAATCGTCCTACAAATCTCAAATAAAAACAGAATCATTGCCCCAATCAAAAAATTTCGAGCTGAGTTACAATCATAGAAGAACAATGAAGGAAGACCGAGCTATTTCAGAGATTCGAATATGTAAAAATTTCAGAATCAATATGTCCTGAAATCTCAAATGAAAAAATTATTGCAAACTTGCAAATTTGCAATCACAGCAACCGGAATAAAAAATTATCGCAAACTTGCAATCACAACCGGAATAACATATTATTGCAAACTTGCAATCACAGCAATAAAAAAATTTCGACCTGAGAGTTGCAATCTGACCGAGATATGAAAATCAAAACTTATGAAAATCATTCATCTAAGATTGAAGGACGACCGAGCTATGAAAATGGATGGCAAGGCTCAAGCGATTTCGCTGTGAAAATAGACGGCGTGCTCGAGCGTCCAGGTTGAAGATGACAGCGAGAAGACAATGGATGATGGACAAAAATCACGAACTGCTTGCTCGAGAGTTGACCTCCTGTGCGTCAGGCAACAAGGCGAAGTCAAGTTGTCTGTCGAAGAAGAAGAAGAAAAAGTGCAGAATTGGAAGTCCGGAACAAGCGAACAGCAGCAACGATCGAGCTCGAACATTCGAGGAGGGGAGTGACCGAGTGAGGCTCTGTTTGTTTTGATGTTCTTAGGGTTCACATAGGAAAATCGGTTTGAGGGTGCAAAAGACTCAATTACCCTTACCGATATATAACACTCAAAAATTAATGTGAGGGTAAAAAAGTAATTGTATCATATACTTACAAAACCGGACTGGTTCACTGATTAACCGGTGGTTCTCGGTTTTCGAAAAAACCGGCCGGTTTTTTCGTTTTGCACCGGTTTTTTTGCCTAACTGGTTAAGCATGATTTTAAACCCGGTTATATGACCGGTTCACTGGTTCATTGGTTAGACCGGCCGGTCCGGTCCGGTTTTTAATACTATGGTTTGACCTAATAAATGTTGAGTTATATTATAATTATGTTTAGAAGGGTGCACGGGGCTAAACTTGGACATGTCTGAAAATTCATTTTTTACTAAACTATGACCCATAACTCAGACCAATTTCAAAAAAATCCACATCTAAGCTCAAAACGTAATAAATGTGTCAAACCCAAACTAACTCTGTCTTAAACCTAATTTAAAACTGACATTTTTTTTATCTAACCTAGTTTCGAAACTGACCCAATTTAACATGATTTAGTTTTAACATTATTTCAACCCTATTTTAACCCAACTTTGAAGTTCAACCCTGTTTTTACCAAAATTTTGACATTAACATGGACTTCATAGACTCATCTTACACGCAATTCTTCCATTTGACCATAACAACGTCGTTCAAAGAGAAATAGATGTTTTTTATATAAAAAAACATAACAAAAAAGAACAAGAAAAAAATAACATAATCATATTAACTACGAAGGATGAGAGCATAACCATAGAACCACGGTGTCCTCCAAATAGAAATCGTTTTCTACCACATATTATAAACATAGAGTTTACATAAAATTTAATACAAAGTCTTCAACATCATCCTTCATTTCAAATAACATATACTGCATTGCCCCTGCATTAGATTTATTTTCTACATCTATTCAAATTCAAATATAATAAATCAATTTTGGTAATAACATTATGTAAAGCATAATTGATAATAAAAAACAAATAAATGGTATAGAGAAAAAATAAATTAATCAAACAAAGTGAAGAAATAAAAGCTTAATTGATCAATAAGTTTCTATATTTCCTTCGAGTCTTCCAAGGCCTACCCAACATAAGTTTTTATTTCTTATATTTTCCTCTTGAATCCAATCTTGAGAGCGAGTATGGTCTTAATCAACACAAAAAATAGAAAAAATAGATATGTAAGTATAAAAATGCAATCACAGTGTTAGATTAAATAAATAAATGCATTATTATAAAGGAAGCATAACCTCTAGTGTTAAAAAGCTCGTGAATTAATCCAGGTGATGACAATCGGAACTAAATATATATCACATATGTGAAAGGATCATATATCCTTAGCAAAATGCACTTCATCCGTCTTGATTCTATGTTCTAACACACTTTCTTTAAGAGCATCAACAATATCCTTACTCACGAGAGGATTAGAGGTTATATAATACCCCAAATTGAGCGGAGTGTTATAAGAATTGATTTGCCTACTTATATCAACATGGTATACCATCCTTTTGGTGATTCCGTCCTAAGAACTCCACAGTTAAGCGTGCTGGCCGTGGAGCAATTTTAGGATGGGTGACCTCCTGGGAAGTTTCGGAAATTTTCTGAAAGTTTCTTGGGAAGCACGTGAGTGAGGACAAAGCTTGCTAAAAGGACTCATGTTGATTTGTGGAGCCAGCTGATCAATCCGAAAGCACTCCAAGGTAGCCCCCGCGTGGTTGTGTCGACTCGGGGTGTTACAAATAGTATCAGAGCAAAACCGCGACCGTGAGCTGAACTTGGATGAGCCAATTAGCCACCTAGCGGGACGATTCTTGGGATGAACTGTATTGAGAGTTTGAGACAGTCATTGGTTGAGACGCAACGAGGACGTTGCGTTCTTTGAGTGGGGGTGAATGTAATACCCCAAATTGAGCGAAGTGTTATAAGAATTAATTTGGCTACTTATATCAACATGGTATACCATCCTTTTGGTGATTTTGTCCTAAGAACTCCACAGTTAAGCGTGCTGGCCGTGGAGCAATTTTAGGATGGGCGACCTCCTGGGAAGTTTCGGAAATTTTCTGAAAGTTTCTCGGGAAGCACGTGAGTGAGGACAAAGCGTGCTAAAAGGACTCGTGTTGATCTGTGGGGCCAGCTGATCAATCCGAAAGCACTCCAAGGTAGCCCCCGCGTGGTCGTGTCAACTCGGGGTGTTACAGGTTAGCTCAAATTTTTTTTCAATTATAAAGGAATCATACTTCATCCTCTAATCATCAAACAAACCAACACCAAGTTCCTTTATTTTTCCAGCCCATATCTACCCTAATTAATCACCACACATCCTATACATATTAATCTTTATTCCTAAAAACCTCATATTTGGATCTAACATGACACCCAGGTATTCCAACATGGTAATATTATCTATGTCACATCAATAATTGTCATACTTAACATTCATTTAAAGTGACATATTTCTAAAGTCATATTTACATCCTTGATCTATTGATTCAACAACTCAAACATATAAATAATATCAAAGAAATTAAGATTTTTAGTCATATACAATGATCTAGACACCTCAATGGCCAAGTTCTAAAACTCCTTCAAGAGAATAAAAAGGTGCTCAATTTTATCCCAACTAGCATTAAAAAGGATCCTAACAACATTAGTATAATTCATCAAATCTATTGGGAGCTCCGTCCTACCAAAAGCATCCCTAAATTTCATAGTAGTAGCTAGCATAGGATATGTGGAATATTACTTAGTAGGTATATCAAAAGATAAAGAAGCCTTGCACTCAAACTTACACTTTTAAACATGTTGTTTAATACAATCAATCTATCAAGGGAATTTCTAATATATTTAATAACATCCCTAATCCTATAAATGCAATGATCGAGCTCATTTATATCATCACATATAATCATACTGAGTATGAGTACAACACGTCTCATGTGTAAGGAGTTACCATCTCCAATGCCACCATCTTTTTTCATTGTATTTTTCAAATAGGCAAACTCAACATCGTTAGAACTTGCATTACCAACGGTGACAATAAATGATTTTTTCTTCAAACCCCAAAAAGTTAAAAAATCATTAGCAACCCTACTAATCGCTTATCCTTTATAACTAGATATTGGAAAAAATTTCATAATTCTTTTTGCAGATTTAACTAATCATCCATGAAATAACTGGTAAGATACATATAATTAATTATCTAATTAGAAGTCTCTATGAGACAAAGTACTAAGTAGATATTCCAATCTTATCCTTTCACTAATATACAACTTATAGATATTGCATATAATAATAGGGCGTAAAAGCATATGAAATTGAGGACAAGCAATGAACACCACTTTCCAAAAACCCCCTTTCTCCACAAAACTAATAGGCAGATTATCAACAATAATCATTTTACCAACAACTTCGATACTTCAATCAAGATCCACAATCTTACAACTCAAAGTAGTCTCCTCTCATATACCATTACCAATAACAAGGTCAAAGTAAGGTTGTTAGAATCAGGATTCTATTTATAATTGTTAAGGGTCATTGGAGTCGAATCGTAAAATTATAAGATCCCATCAATATCACACAAATACGACATATATATACCTGTATGTAACAAAATCCGATAATTGAAGTTGAAAAATACTAAAGGTTTCATTCTTAAACTCTTATTTGATCACTAATTAAGTTGTACCAACACAGATTGTCGATCATGTACGTACAAAAATATTATTTTTTTATGGACTAAGCATATAACAAAGCAAACAATGCCACAAAATATAGTAGAAATGATAATTATAAGCTAAATAAAAATTAGTAAAAAATAATAATCTCACAAATTTAATATATTTGATTTACTCTACGTTTAGAGTCTGGACTTTTCATAATTATTTTTCTTTCCAACAATTACTTGTGCATTGTTCGCATTGATTGGTACTCAATAAATAGCATGCACAAAATAATATAGGGTTGAGGCTTAGAGTTAGAGAATAAATATAGTGAGAATAGAATAAAATATATATTTTTAAGGTAAATAGATAAAACAATTTAAGATTATGCTCGGATTGTAGTATTCTACTGATCTTATATGGAATTGTAAGATTTTACCATGATCCTACAGATTTAAGATTCTACATAGCATATTGGATCGTTTAATGACTTTTTGATCATAGAATCGTAAAATTCATAGCTGGAGTTTAATAACTATAGGTCAAAGGATATATAAGATTGCTTACCTAAGTTACCTTTGCCCTTTCCCTTATTTTTAAGACTATTTACACAATTTTCTGCATTTTTTTTCTTATAAAAAAGTGGCACCAATTTTGTTAGTATATTCTAAAAAAGTTGTTGGGTAATACTTATACTCCACTTTTGGTTTAATTTTCTCACCAACATACTCCTAAAGGTGATCCATATAAGCACCTATCTTTCTAGATTATTTATCTTCGCACATCGACAACCCTTAGTTGGCTTCTTAGGTCCAAAATATGTTGTCTCAACATCAAGTAATTCAAGGTCTCTGTATACCTTAATTTCTTGAGCAGAAGCATCATCAACTATTGTAGGATGCTGATTGGTAGATCTGGATGCTGAACATCACCTTTTGTGTAAGACCCTAATTTTTACTACAGAAATTTTTTGTTGTGCAACGGAAGTAGTTAAGTAAAATAGCGGGGGTTACAACTGTGATCGACATAATTATGGCTTACATCAATTACAAGGCTAAAATATTTAAAGTAGCACAAGGAAATTAGAAACAAAAGAACATTTATAGTACAATATTGAGTTTAGAGCTTAACTTCGAGTTTAACAATACAAAAAATAAAAGAGGGGATACCGTGGATCAAAAGTCCAAAAAAGGTATCCAACTAAATATATAAATCGGATAACAATTACTCTTCACCCTACCTTAACATAGATGAAGTCGCTCATCCCCACATAAGGCGTCATAGGTAGCATAATCATCTGATTGATATTCTGAGACCTGCAGATAAGATTTAGTCCCTTCTACTCGTGGGAATGAGCATCACTCATAAAATGGGTAGTCAATACGCTACATACTGAGAAATGAAATAATACTATTAAAGTAGGGATACAAATAACACATGCTCTAGCATTAGATGACAAGGGAATAACCAAATCAATAAAAAGTCTCATAAGACATAATATTATCCAGATTCCTTTATTAAATATATTTTCATTCTTTTATATATGTTGAGTGTAGGAACCCCACTATTATTAAACTAGTGGAACGGTCTGAAACTCTCCTTAGGGACAACACACCTAAGCTACTATTCTTTCCGGTGGAACGGGGATTAAAAACATCCTATCGAGGCAAAACGCTCTTGAGCCACAATTCTCACTAGGAGAACGGGATATATATATATATATATAGAAATAGATCATCTTGATCCTGACTCACATATTCTTCCACTTTAAATCGTTAGTATCTTTTTCATAGGTTATAATGATACATTTTCATTTTATGATGAGTAAGGACCCTACTATTCTTAATCCAGTGGCACGGATTGAAGCACCTTCTCGGGAAAAAATATTCCTGAGCTACTATTATTTTTGGTGAAATGGAGATTTAAAAATATCTTCTCATAAAAAAAATGCTCCCGAGCCACTATTCTTTTAGGTGAAATGGAGATTAAAAATATCTTCTCGGGGCAAAACGCTCCTGATATACTATTCTCCCCAATGGAATTGCAATATATATATATATATATATATATATATATATATATATATATATATATATATAGAGAGAGAGAGAGAGAGAGAGAAATATATCACCTTGGCCTTACTCACGTGTCACTTTAAGGGATTAGTAGCTTATTCAAGATTAATTCTCAAGTATATAACACATTAAAAATAGCTATGCATATAGCATAGGTTTAAGTCCTTAAATCTTTTCAAACCCTAATTACACACCATTTAGTATTCATTCTCCCGTATTAATTAATTCACACAAATTAAATTATATCATCTCCAAATCCCCTCATTTTTATCATACCTAGTATGCACGAGCTAATTCATATAGGTATACTTTAATAATCTCTTCTCGATATGTAAATCCTAGAAATATCCAACACCCAAATTCCATAAAATTTTCATAACAACTCCCGTGAAATTTTCATGATTACCAATTTCGATAGATAACCTCTAAATATTAAACATGGAATAATGGTATTACCATTACATGATAGTTTGCCCCAAATTAGCCATTAAATCATTTAAGGACCCCAAATAACAATAATACTTTAATGAATTCCTCATAATATTATTATTATATTTTAAAACTCCTAACACATAAAATACCAAAATTTCCTTATTTTCCCATAATGACCAAGTTACCATTAAGCATAAAAAAAATATCTATTTTTCCACACATGTTATTTTCCAAGTCCACAATTAATCATCATACCTCATGTGAATTCTTAATTCCATTTATCAAAAACTCACTTAGCATATACTTCATACCATAATACATATATTTCCACAATTAAGACATTATCACAACAAAATAATAATTATACATCTTGTCCATTCTCACTTTCTTTTAATAATATAATATCCTTAAGTCCATATTTCATACCATAAGATATTTTTCCACAAATATGACATCATCACAAAAAATAGTACCTCTTACCCATTCCTATTTTCTTTTAATAACGTAATATCCTTAAACCCATACTTCATACCATAAGATATAATTCCACAAATATGACATTATTAGAAAAAAATCATAACATAATGCTATTTCTCACCAATCCTTACTTTTTTTCAACATAACATGCATATCATCATAAAATATCAAGATTAACATATGTTACATCATATATCAATAATATTATGAAAAACACATATAACCATGCAAGCAAATAATACCAAAAACCCCAAACATTGAATAGTATCCTTACCAACTAGGACACCGGGCTCTAAGCATGAAAATCCTAGACTTTATCTTCAAAATTTACTAGAATACCACCCACGAAAAATAATAAAATTTATGGTTAGACTCAAAGAGTTAAATCGAAGGAGAAATCAAGGTAAATAGGGTAAAAATAGATATAACTGTAGTTAAATGGGAGATTGAGATGCGTGGATGTGTAGATGAATGTGTGGTGGAGTTATGGTTAAATTTTGGTGGCATTTGAACAAGGTTTTGGGGGTGAAAATAGGGGTGTAAGGCCAAAAATAGGAAGTTACATGGTTGTGCAGCAAGCAATGTAGCTCCTGGTCGAGAGAAAATATGGTACATGGCTAGGTGGTGCAAAAGTTGTGCGACTGTACAGCAACATGTTAGGAGGAGAAAAGATGCACGATCAGGTAGTGCGAAAGTTGTATGGCCGTGCTACAGCGATGCATAACAGGCTGAGAGAAAAAAAGATGCATGGTCAGATGGTGTAAAGGTTCGACTACTTTACAGCAAGAGAAGTGTTTCACGACCGTGGAGTGGGTTGTACACAGGGCGTGCACTTTGCAAAAGCCACCACACACGAGAAGAAGAAAAAGGGAAAATAGGTGGTGGTCGGTGATGATAGACAACAATGGTGAGGGGGAAAGTTGGAGTGACCTTGGTGGTTGGTCCACTAGCCAAAAGGGCAATGAGTGGTGGCTAAAGTGGTGCATGGTAGTGGATTGGTGGTGTGTAGGCAAAAAATAAGGAATAAGGAGGAAGAAGAATAAGAAAAGAGATAGGAAAGAAATGAGAAGGAAGATGGAGCTCAGGCAATGGGTCTTTGACATAAAGATGGACAGAGTGAAGAAAAATAAAAGAGAAAGAAGGGAAGAAGAGTGTGTAGTGTGTGTGTGTGTGTGCGTGTGTGGTGTGAGTCAGGGAAGAAGAAAAAGAATAGGGGTGGTGTGTGATGGTGATGATGGTGATGGTACATCTGCAAAGTGATGATGATGGCGATGGTTGTGGAGGATGGTTAGGGGTAGGGTAGTAGCTACAGGGTAAGGATAGTGATGGTTGTATTTAGGTGTTGTGTGAGAGGTAAAATGGTAGGGGAATATGGGGTGTGTAGAGTGTGCGTAAGGGTGTGCAGTCAAGCCGGGATAAGGGATCAGAAGGAGGAGAAGAAAAAGAAAAAAAAGGAAGTATGGTGACGGGTGACAGATACATAAAGGTGATGGTGCAAGTGGGTGGTTCAAGTTGCAATAATTCAAAAGTATAGCTTGAGGTTGGCGGAGGAGGAGAAGAAAGAAAGAAAGAAAATGAAAAAGATAAGGGTTAGGGGATTAGTTTAGGGTTATTTTTTATTAGCTAAAGTAATGAAGATTGGTAGAGATTTTAGTGAATTTTGATTTTGGTCTACGAATTACGATTTATCCGAGTCAAGGTTTCGGATTTGGTTAAAGTTTTAAGATTAAGGAGTTAAGTTAAGGCTAACATAGGATTTATTGATATTATAATCAAATTAGGGCATTAATGACGTAGGATTAGGCTAAGTAAATTTTTGGGGTATTGCATTTTGGATCTAATATTGAAGCTTGACTTCTAAAAGGAAAGAAAAAGAACAAACATTATTATGGTGTAACAACAGTTAGTAACATATAGTAAATAGTTTCTAGGTTTTCAAAGAGAGGAAAACATGTCCACCTAACTAAGCTATTAACTTATTTTATGTGAAAATCGAGTTGATGAATTTAGGGCTTTAGAATTTTATAGTTGTAAACTTGTGGCTATCTTTTCACTAATTATCCGCTTAAAAAATCAACATTCAAATGTGTCAGCCCAAGATAAGAACAACAGTTGAACAAAAATAAGAACAAGAGTATCTACGATCCAAGCTTGAATAATGTATAATCAATAAAACAACTGTGACAACAATTATTATGAAAGGTTTAAGTGAAGTCTCGTATCATATGTATAAACAAACATTAGTTACAATACCATTGAACGTAAAAAGTACAATCAATTGTTATTTATATGCCTTGAATTTGCTGATCTTTTATGTCAACATTATGAATAGCTCAACACAGGGGTCTTGCTGATTGGACTTTATCTTCACTTAGAAATATGAACATCTGTAGACTCGATAATATCAAACATTTTCTCTGAATTAAATATATTAGTTTCATCCTATAAATTCCTCAAAAAGATATAAAAAAATATTCTCTTTCTAAATTAGGCCATTATAATAAGCACGTGAGTCAGTAGATATAACTGAAATAGGGGTGCCAACTAATCTAATAGTTTGACAAATCCAAGCGCATTATGCGCTTGAATTTTCATCACTGATTAAAACCAAAAAACCTAACACTAACAATGCATATGAATGAAGACTTATGCTACAAAATGCTAATAGATCAACCTTAAATTAATAGATAGATGAATTGTAGAACAAATTAACAATACATAAACATAAGTACACACTCAATGGCGATTTGGTAAATAGTTGAATTGTAGAACAATAGCAAGGAGTCGAGGTTAAGGCAAAATTGAAAAATTGCATCAACTCACACGAGAACTAACTCAAATGATAAGGAAAAGTGTTAGAGAAAAAAGAAATAAAAAGTGCTTACCTAATTTAGGGATAAGGCCAACCATAGAAAGTGGAAGAACAATCAACATGTAGTGATAAAGAACAACAAACTTGTAGCAACAAATTGAGGCAGATAACATGAAAACTAATGACCATAAGAAGAGGAACAACGAAACCTTGGTCTAGCAACCCAAAGAAAGAAGGATGCAAAGACTAGGCATAAGAAGAAGACTGAGGTCATCGAGGTGAAGTGAGGAGAAGGGGGAGCCTTAACATTAAAATCGGATTGGGGGTGATAGCTGTTAGGAAGTGGGGGAACTAGGCAACATGAAATTAAAAAACAAAAATTGCTTGGTAAAAATTATAAAACGGGATGAAATCAAGCTAGACTAGAAACCCCAAACCAACGTGGTTGCCTAATTTTTCAAAAACAAAATGTGATCCATAACCTATAATGTTTTTTCAAACTAGTTTAACCTTGACATTATCCTACCAATCCAATATAGAGTTTGGGTTAACTTGGTTTGTGCACACCCATCACCATGTTGATGTTTAGCCCTTGGTAGGGTATTGTTGGTTATTATTATACATAGAACGTGACAACATGATTACCCTTAAATATTATTATTATATGCGATTGTATGTAATGCATGATTCTCACTTTTTCATGATTGAATGCCTATGTATCCATTATATCTCTTTAGATGTATTGTGATTTAGCCAGTATAAGGAAGTTATATTTATACCACACTCTTTAGCTAGATACGTGCATTATATGGAGTGACATGACACTTACAAGTGTGGAGAGGATACGTGGAGGGAAATTACTTTTAATGAACATATTTTCAAGACCGAGAGTTAAGATTAACCAATGTTGCACCTTAAGGTGTTAGTTTTGTTGCTGATTATTATTTTGGACTCTTATGTCCCTGTATCATATTTTGCTTTGTGATATATGTAAATCATTCTTATTTATGTCGAGTCTCTATTTATTTTGTTTTATTGGTTTTGTTGAATTGTTTTAGCCTTAGCATTTAGCTTTAGAAAGACAGCGGAGTCTGGACTTATATGTTAAGTGTGGCGGTAACATCTATTATTTTATATAATTTTTTCCACTAAGATGAAAATTTTAAGTAGAAGAAATAGGGATGTTATAATAGATAATAAAATAAAATATAAAAAATGGACAAAACAACTAAAATGATAGAGAAGACTGCAAATAGATAATAGAAAGGATGAATGAGACATTGAGATAATTAGGAGTGCAAAATTTTCCTACTTCTTCTAATCTTCAAAGTTATGACCTGATATTGGTTGCACGACGCGATTGTATGGTATAAATTGAGGTGACCCAACGACCTTCATTTATCCTGTCTCTGACCTTGACTCAAAATTTTCTATCACCACTTTGCTCGCCGCCTCTCTAGTATCCTCATTCGACAACATCGATACCAGCTCTTGTAAGTAAACTCCATAACATAGCTAGAGGCCACTACCATACAATTTGTTTTTTTCTCTTTGTTGCAGGTAGTTTGGTCCGTGTTGTTAAAATCTTGAGATCAAGCTCGAGCGTGGTGCTTCTTGTACACTGATTCAATTTCTTCATTCATTCGCCATTTCTGGTTTGATTCAATACAAGTATTTAAATATATTATTTATAACTTTTTTTGGCCTTTATAACTCTTAAGCTACTAAACAACCATAAAGGAATAGAGCATCCATTAATATTATTCACTGCTAGCATGATTTGATTCTCCACTCTTTGAGTTTCAACAATTTTGATTCATTGATTATCAGTTGGTTTGTTATATCAGTGTCAGTATTATTAATAATTTGTTAGGGGTTGGTTTAAAATAATATCACTTGGCTTTGAGTATTTACAAAATTTTTGGTTGAGTTTGGTTTGAGGTTTTGGGAACTGATAGGTGTAGGTACGAGGATCAACTTATCAAGGAATCAACAAGGGCGGTGGGTATTCCCCGAAAATAGTAAGTTGGGGATTGTGATGAGTATAAGGTTGATATCAAATTTAGGTTTGGGGATGAGGTTGGATCCTCATCTCTGCCCCTTTCCATTGCCATGCATGTTAAAGGAAGTTAAATTTTAATCTAACCTAACTTAAGTTAGCTCTAAAAAAAAGTTTCCTGAGGAATTTGACTTAATAATTAACCTCTATTAATTTCATTCAACATCCATCTAAACACAATGTCACCATTTAGAGTGGGGGAAAACATAAGTTAAATTGTTTGGATATGTATTTAACTATTTTTACCTAGGTTAACATATGTTTGGTATTTACTCGATACATTTCATTTTTTTCATATTCGAAATTAAGAAGGAAATTCAAATGAAAACTTAACAAACCTTAGCTATTGTCGATTTCATAGTCCTGGTACTTAGGCGTGTTCATAATTATATATCTATAATCACTTGATCGAATATCCACTATGCGTTACTTAGACTAGATATATAAATTATTAGATACCCAGAAATAGGGATAAGATACCAATTAAATATTATATATATTCAATATTCATATGAAAATACTATTTTAACAATTATAATACCTTTCATAATAATTTTGTGAAAATACATACCACACGTCATTTACTATAGATATATATGTTCATATCATTATTTTATTTTATTTATAAAGATTATTAAAATATTATTATCAGTGCTTATAATATAAGAATAAATATTTTTTAAAACTTAATATTATTAGAATTTAATTTTAAGATATATTATTAAAGTAATCAATAATGTATTAAATAGTTTTTTGGATGGTGTAATATTACTATATAAAAGAAGAAAGCATGAATCAAAATTTCTCTCCAATTTATGCCAACATCATGCCTTACTTGTGCATTGATATTGTAAAAAAATTATTTTACCGAGAAACGTACAAAAGCCACATAATCTACTTTAGTTTTTATAATTAACTACTAGGTGTGTTGGAGAAGTTGGTGAGAAGAGCATAAGATACAGTCATGTTCACCAGAAGTGCACAGTTTTTTTTTTCTTTTAAGACATAGGAGAGAAGTTACAAAGATATAGGGGGCGGGCTTGCAATAGAAGTTGGAGGGAAGCTAGTGAACACATGTGAAATCAATTGGCACCTGTTAGTTTGAATAATTAATTTTGTTAGAATATCTACTATCTTGTTATCCTGAAAATGGCATACTTGTTTTTTGTGATGATTTGAAATGATAGCAGTAATACCAAAATAGAAGCACTTCATAAATCAATATCCATATTTCCTTCTCCTTCTTAGGATTGTCATATGTGTATTTTTACATTGTCTCGACTCACGATTTACTGTTGAAAGGTCCTAAATTTGTGTTGATATTAGACTTGTGATTTTAGGGTTTCACGGATCAAGATGGTATGAGCATATCCCCCTCTTTTTTAACATATATGTAAGTTGTCATTTCATTTATTTGATGAATGTATCTAAAATTATGCTGGTCCTGTTAGTGAAGATGATAGCAAGTTGTATTCCATTCTAAACATATCTTACAATTTTGCATATAAGTTATATCTCGATTAAAGTTAATTATTTAAATTGTTTGTTTTCTCGTCAATCCGACCTTTGATTGAGTCACACAATCCTTTATTTTGAGGTTGGAAATCCACTTTTATTGTTAACTATGGGGTATTGTTGCAATACTTTCTTTTTAAGGCATTGATGGTAGACATTGCCTAAATTTCAGCGTATAATATTCTTTAGTAGAGTCTATTTTAGACAAGCTAACTGTCAAGGTAGATTCGGTGTCCGTATTCACAAGTACTACTTATTTTCCTTTCATTTTAATGTTTTAGGATTAGAAAACTCAAGGAATTTTATATTTTCTATATTCATCTATGATTTTTTATTCTCTTGTCTCCCGAATCTTAGTTTTATTTTACAATTTTAAGTGCATTAAACTTCACCATTATATACCTTTTAATAAACATTTTTCCTTAAATTATGATTTTCTTTGAATTGGTAATTCTATTGTTGGTTACAATAACTTATTCTATTTTCTATATGTAGATATGTTCATCTTACTCATACTTGAAATGCATTACTGGTATTTTATTCTCGATTCGTTTTCTTTAATTTCATGTCATAACTTTGATATATAGAACTTTTGTACATATACTTCAATTAGGATTTTATGTGCTCAATATTATGGAAATTTAGTATTTATTCTAGCCGATCAAGTAGCGGGGAATTAGCTCTCAGCTACTTCCTTTGGTCGCAATTGGGATTGTAGGTGTTTATATCGATTCCTGAAGAAGACTTCGATTCTATAATTTGGTTAGTCTTTATCGTTTTCTTTGTACATGGTTGAACTAAATTGGTCGATGATTCATCTTTTTATAAGTAGAAACATATTCCATGAGTAAATAATTTTCCACCAGTTTGCAAGAAAATATTTGTAAAGGGAGAGGTAAATCAACGGACACCAATTTTAAATAGAAGCTTGCTAAAGCTTCCTCCACGAGCTAAAAGAGAGAGAAACAAATTGATTATTAACAATTGAGAAAAAAAGGATAATAAAGCTCAGTAAATGAAGATAACTAAAGCTTTTGAGGCACACTAAACATAAAAGAGAAAAAAAAAGGTTGAGAAAGAGGAGGAAAATGCTCTTCTATTCAAGTCAGAAATAGGATAAACAAAGTGCTGGTGAAAGAAATTAATTGAAGAAAAGCTTTGAATTTTCTCTAAACTCATATGCCCTTACTCTCTTTATATATATTTCTAATTGGAATGTAAATTAATTAAGGGAAGGATGTAATGTGAATTTCACATATTAGTTCCTTCACAATGTTTCCTATTTTTCATTTGTGTTTCATGCATGCTCATCTTCATCATACACAACACTCCCCTTCCCTGAATAATGTAACGTCATTCTTATAGCTTAGCTTTAAATTTTGCTACCATGTAGTCTCAGGATAAGTGAACTTGTGCAATCAAGTTAGCCCATGACTATTCCTAGTGAGAATAATTATGATATACAGTGAATTCCTTTTTTTTTTACTCTTATAATTGCACTGCTAATAATGTATCTTAATTAAATTCATTGCATCAACCAAAAATACTTAATTGCCATAATGTTGACGGAGTTTAATTGTTAAAACTAGGGCCTTTCCGATACTATATCATCAAACACTATCTAGTGATAAAAATAAAGATTAATTAGGATAAGAAGAAAGTACTAAAAATCTCAAGAATAATGCACTTTGGAAAACAATGCATGGAAACAACTTTTAATAAGTAAATTATTTTATCTTTACATTATTTGTGAATTTTGATTCTTCTAATGAATATAATTCATTTTCAAGTAGACATTCCTTTTATTTCTAGACAAATGTTCAAGTGGACAAAAATATGGAAAATCACCTTAGAACTCCATTTACGGTATAAAGAGCATCGCCAGTAAGTTCAAGTTTTATCAAAGCTAACTTTAATGCAACCAATTCATTTCTTGGGTAAGTAACTAGCTCTATAGATCACTCTACAACCAATTTATTTCACTTTGTTATGATCAATGATGCGTATCTTCTTCTATAATTTTAACATAATTTCTTTTAAAATTTTAGATCCATATTTATTTATTTATTTAGTGTTTTTTATTAAAAAAATGGAATTATGCCCAACTTATTGGTTTGTTTTAACATAGTTTCATGTTTTATACTTACATCAAAGGGAAGTGACATACATAAATTGAGGTAGGTGGAAGTTTGGAAACTCATTGGCTTTCATTTTTTCAAGTTTTTGTACTCGAATGCAAAAACCTGCATCACCACCATGAGGTGCTCTGGCTTTTGGCAAGAAATTTTCAATTGATCCCTAAACGAACATTGCAATATAAAGTCTCAAAGTCTCATAGGATCGAGTTTAAGCATAAGACCTCCATATTTGTAATGAAACATCTTTCAAAGTCTCACATTCCTTTAAATATAAAATCATCACCATTCTTTCTAAAGTTTATGACGATAACATAAATCTACTATTATTCGTTCAAATATTTAGTGTAATGCCAAAGTCATGTCACTGGAGATAATATCATAACAAATTTTCTATTAGCTATAGGAGATGGCAAAGTACCTCTTCCCTAAAGAGAGTGATTTTAAGACGAGTCTACAAAGCACACTTCAGAGTGATATGCGAAGTAGCATGCCCCATAGACCTTGCAGCTGTAGAAACGTATGAGTTAAATGTTGGATATTGAGACCTATAATGGGAAAAAAAGCGATGCAACATGCAAGGAGCACTTGTTAACCATGGGCTTCGCAAATGTGTCATAACCATCCAACTTACGAATGTTAGATATATGCGTCAAACAAATAATAAACAATAACTATACAAAACATAATATCAATTTGCATAATGTGGGAATGCAACTATTACTAATAACTATCCAAAACATAAGAGATGGGATTGATAACGTAATCCTAACAGATTATATAAAAAATTCATGCATAAACAAGATGAAGTTGATTTTTTTTTCAATCGGAGGGTTCTTTCATTTTTCTTTAGGAGGACTTACACGATAGTTGCATAGGTCTCATTAGGTAAGATATGTTGGCTTTTTAGGTATACATTTTAAACTTCTTTTATATGTTTGATGGTACTATAAAGTAATGGTTGTTTTGAATTTTTTATTCCAATACATAAAAAGTTAAGTAAATGAATTGAAGTAATAATCTTTAATTACTAGACTAACCCAAACAACTGGACTTGAGCAATGGGACCCATGTTTGGATTCCTTCAATTGTTTTCTTCTTGTAATAGTTATGTCAAAATTGTCATCATAGATTTTAATCTTTTATATATTTTGAATATTCTAATATCAATATATTTATCTATCTACTAATCTTTGTCTCAACGAAATTATAAAATTAATATATAAAGTAGCATAAATTTATGTTCAAAGGTATTACTTTCTAAGATTTACAAGTATTTTAATGTTTACTTGATGTAATTTGTATAATAAGTATTGTTCGTGTTTTTAATTATATTTTATGTAATTTTAAATTATGATTTAAAATTTGAAGACTTGTGTTCGCGTGAATAAAAATGTAATGAAATTTTAGTGATTTCTTATATTATTATTAACCTGTTACTGTTGTAATATTGATAAACTCGAAGACATATATAAAACAATATAGATAGGAAGAGAGAATGCGACTTTTTATTCTCATTCATATGTATGGACTCCTTCTTTCATTTGTAATTCATAATATCCAATATATGTAATACCCACACTTATTACATCTATCATGAGAGAGAGTTAGAGAATATAAAATGAGGTGTATGATACGTAGAGTTGGGGTGGAGCCATAGTGGAGAAGTTACTACAACTTATGGTATTAATGAGCGTATTAAACTCATGATTTAATACAATATATATATTTATAACTTGTATATGCACAACATGTAAATATAATATTTAAAACACTCTCTATTGGATGTACATCTTCTGATATTTATAATACTTCCTATTAAGAATATATATCTAAAATACTACCTCATTAAAAACCTTGCCAAAAAAACCCAGTGTGATAAAAACATGGCTAAGGAAGATAGTAAAGTTTTATTCCTTCAACTTAGTATGTCTCCTTAATATGCAATATTACATATGGTTGTGTTTGCATGTACAATCACACTTTAATAGTATTTACATTTGAAAACTTCACCAATAAAAACTCTATCAGGGACAAAATCTTGACCTTTGTACATGAGAGACATATGTCACCAAATTGACTTTTAAATCAGTTCGCTAAAAACACCTACTTATAGCCAATTGTTCTGACACCTTCAAATGTAGGACTTCTTGTCCAAACAAATCACACTTGTTAAGTGGATATATTTGACTATTCTAAATTGTTAATAATTTATCAAATGACATTCATAATAAATCGATAATAATTATCACTTTTATCAATTATCCGTTACAACTGTTTAGGTAAAGACATCGTTGATGTCTACCTTATGCCACCCTACACCAGTGTAAGGATAACTAAAGAATATTTCATTTATCGAGGAAATCTATTCTCAGATTCTATCCATGCGGACATGTCAACTCAATATGGTAAATTTTCTATCATTTCAAATGATTACAACTCCTATTTTAAGGGTTTAGCTATTTGGACCCTTATTATACGCTTTTAGTGTATTTGTACCATACTTTCTGTTAACTTATTTGAAGTCACCACAAGGACTTCTATATGAGTTGGAACTTTAGTTAAGACACGTATTAGTTTTATAATTCCTTGGCCATAACAAACTCAAATTGTAACTAAGCTACATCTGGCAGGTATAAGCATAATTAAGTGCATTTTGATTTTTCGTTGGGTCTATATTTTATGGAAGACATCTTCTAAGTACTTGCTTACTTTATAATCTTGATCTCCTCTTCTCTCCCCTTAAGGTCGAGGAAACAAACATTTATAGCCTTCCTTGTAACTTAATTTCATATTCATAGGGGATTATAAGCACACATAAGACTCATCCAATAATATTAATTAAATTGGCTTAAGGGTTAATGCGATATGATATTAGTACATGCCAAAAATCATTGCATATATATTGGCATATCACTTGTAGACCTCATTAACAGGGGTCTATAAATCAAATGCATAATCAATGACTCTACCATATCATTTTACTTCCATCCCGAAGCATTGATTGCATTTTTACCCCAACTGGATGGTTATTCGTTTTTATGTCAATGCAGTACTATTTGGTGCAAAATATAACATGTGACCATACATTGATGCATCGTTATATACCATGGTAATTTTAAAATAGTCCACACGTGTTAACTTGAATTCTATCAATTACATAGAAGATTTTGTGTTTTCTTGCATTATCACGATTAGAATTTTGCTAAGAGTAATATGTTATTTATACGAGATCACCAATTAAAAAAAATGAATATTCAAAATTCTATGTAGGTGCTCGTGTAAGCTTTAATGATCTTTCCTATCATTAGCGCACTAATGTGATATCATTTCTTATGCCATAAAAATAATATTATACGGTCTGCTAGCTTACGGTTAGTGACGCCTTTTGGTTTGTCATATATACCAAATGCATATATTGTGCATTTATCTTGAGCTTACTTTTAGTTGATCTTGATGGCAATAATACCATCAAATACTCATATACCATGGTAATTTATTCAGGGACTTAGGTACAATATAATGCATAATTTTGTTATCCGATTGTTAAATCAGGAAGCCCTTTAATAAATTTATCATGCCACATACACGCATACATCATTATCAATTATAAGATCTTAAAATACTTTGTTCTTAAAATAGAATATGCAATGACTATTCAATCAAATAAATTGATCTACTGGATCGTATATTCAAGTCCATGACACGAGAAACATTTAGCCTTTACCGTTAAATTACTTATATTAAATAGAAAACTCCATGCTTCATCCATTATACTAATAATTAAATGGGAAGCTTTGAGATTTAACCATTAAACTACTTATTGGATAGAAAACTTCAGGCTTCAACTATCAAAAAATCTCTACCCACTAAAATTATAATATAATGGGGAGACTATTGTAAATACTCCAACCATTGCGGTGGTGGATGATACTTGACTATCATTAGGTGAAACTTTTGGCTTTCACCTCAACTGTATCATTTTCTTTTGTACCTCATGTATATATATGTAGAGAATAAAATTGGTTGGGAGTTTCATGATTATACCAACACTTTTGCAATCACCCATCCATACTTTGGGTATGGGGGAAAACTATCTATTTTAGTGGTCCTCTATTAACTTAGGATAATTGAGATTTGTACTATATTATCCAATCAATTTCAAGTATTGAGACATGCATATAGTGATGGGATACGAGACGGCCAATCCATTACTCTTACACATAAGGTGATGGGTAATGGGATCGCCAATCCATCACGTTTAAATTTAAGTAATTTTTTTTAACGTTTCCACTTTTGATGACCTTCCATCATCTTTACGTAATGGAGATATACATACAGTGATGGAAGATGTGGCCACTAATGCATTATTTTTGATATTTCAATTGATTATATTAGATCCAATTCGTGTTTACTAAATGAGAGATTTTTAACCTTCTACCATCCTCTATCTCGACTCTCCATTTCATAATTAGAAAGGAGACCATCACACATATAATCAAATTAAATTTCATATAGCCAATATATACAATTAAAACTAACAATAATATCAATTAATATAAGAATAAAGTAAATGAGAGATAAAAATAAATTTCCTTATTTCGAACCAATTTTAGGATCATATTCCTTTAAAACTCTTATCAACTTAAAGTAGACGGGGGATCAATATTCTTGAAATTTACTTGATTGCAAGATATGTCACATACATGACATTTCATATACCTACAAAAATTGAGACATCACATGAGAAGTAAAAAAAAGGGTATATTAGTTCTATATGACACATAATAATCACATTCATATAAAATGATGATTAATGAATATAGAACAATCTCTTTTATGAAGTACCGATCGAACTTGACATCAATTGTATGACTATCTGCCAACACCCCAAACGAAATCAACATATAAGCATATGCATATATTTTTTTATTTAGAGCATAATCGTGCCGATAACATATTATAATATTAATAAATTCAAAGACAGATATAAAACAATATAGATAGAAACAGAAAATGTGACTTCATATTCTTATTCATACGTATGGAATCATTATTCTATTTACAATTTACAATATTCTATATATATAGTAGTAACACTTATTACATCCATAATGAGAAAGAGTTAGAGAATATAAAAGAAGATGGAAGATATTCAGAGTTGGAGATGAAATTATAATGGAAGAGTTACTACAACTTATGATATCAATAAAAATATTAAACCTATAATTAACGTAATGTATATTTATGAATTGTATATTTACAATATGCAAATATAATATTTACAATAGTTACCGATTATTGAACCAAACGGCTGAGTATAATATACCTCCCATGATGATCCAGTTCGATTAAAAATGGAACATTTTAAAGGCTATAGTAGCTGTGTAAGCCGGCGAGTTCCAGTTTTCACGCCCTGCAAGTTTTTTGTTGTTTAATCTTCAATTCGGTGGTAAGTCCTTTTTGGATTCTCTATCTTTCAATTTCAATTGGGAATGTATTATTAAACTTCATTCCCATTTTTTTTTTCTTGCGGCAGAATTGCTATTGGCTCGTGTTAGCTTTCTGTTTATGAGTTTTGGCAGCCAATTCTATTTTGGCCGATTACGAACTTAGACTAGATTTCCACTTCAATGATTTGAAAAGTGAATTATCTCATTGTTCAGTTATAATTCTTTTTATCTGGTTATGGGCGTTGACGGTGAAGGCGGTGAGTTCTATGGTAGTTCTTTTTAATGAAAGTGTTAATGTTATTTTTAAACATTCACGAGAGGTTGGTGGATTTTCATTCTTTAATCTATGTTCTCCCTAATCCAAGTGCAGGCTTAAGCGGAGCCTGAGTCACTTCCCACGCTTTTTAATATCTGCAATCCGCACCCTTTGTCCGACGGCTGACCTTCAAACTACTTTGGTGTTGGGAGGCGCGGGTTCATCGTCTATCAGAACCTCGGGGTTTTGATTCAGTCCGGATTGATTAAGATTTGATTTCGTGTCATTTCTTTGGTTGTTTTGTTTTAAGTTGATTTGAAACTAGGGTTTGTGCTCCACTTAGCCTTTCCTGTGCTAATAGGTGGAGTGTTGAATCAGAATATTGTGAGGGAGCAGCAATTTCGTTCCTTTTAACTTTAGGAGGAGGTGAAAATAAAGCTTACAAAAGATGTTGAGAGCGCCTGAGAAAATCAAGCTTACAAAAGAAGTGTTCATCGAGAACGATGAGGCTAGCAAGATGTGAGTTATTTGTTTTCAAATTTTTATTGATATCTCTTACCTCAATTTTCAGATTGGATTTTTGATTCAATCTTGTGGATTCGGTGCTGTAATTGTTTATTACATGGGGTTATGTGCAGTGAAGGCATGCAATTTTCAATGTTATCTAACGACGAAGTCAGAAAAGCAGCCGAAGCTGATATATGGAGAGGAAGTTACTATGACAACCTGAAGAAGCCAGTTCCAAATGGTTTATTAGAACCCAAATTGGTATGCTTGGCCCTCCATAAATTATAATCTGTCCCGGAAATGACGAGTCAATCCTGTCACGAGCTAGATACTCAGTTTTTGAAAACATGGCTTTTCTATAACAAGTGAAAGTCTCCTTTGATTTGCTTGACATCTTATGGATGGATGCTTCTGTGTTTGTGCGAACGATCTTCATTGTTTAGAGTGCTCCACATCTTGATTGTATGTGCTTCCCCCTCCTTTTTACTTTAATAGTTCCCTGGTTGTTGTTTCCAGGGCCCTGCAAACAAAATGAGCGGTCCTTGTGCAACATGCCATGCTAATTTCAAGGACTGCCCAGGTCATTATGGTAGCCTGACTCTTGCACTTCCTGTTTTTCATATTGGTTACTTTGGAGCAATTCTGGAAATTTTGAAGTGCATTTGCAAGGTACATTGGGAAACCAAAGATTGATTTATTTATTTAAACATTATACTTTTCTTGTTCTGTGTCATGATGCTACACAGTCATTTCATTTTTCAAATTAATGCGCCCATTTGTTCAATATTGATGAATATAGAAAAGATTTTTATTGGAAGAAATATTTCTGTAGGAATGAAAAAATAAATTTTTCCTATCTTCTGTCTTTTTATTTTATCTTTGGTCTTTTTTTTATTTTTTATCTTTTCCTATCTTTATTAGTTAGATTAGATATGATTTATCTTTTAAGACCCTCAGGCTATATAAAGGGTCTTAAGCTTGTCATTATTATTAGTATCGTTGAATGAATAAAAGTATCATAATAATATCTCTCAATTTCCTAATTCTCTTCCCGGTTTCTTCCCCAAGTCTCAATCCCTTCTTCAATTCTTTCAACTTTTCATCAAATATGTTAACCAGTGGAAAAGATAGTCATGATTATTGTTCAGGTTGTAGTAATAATAATAATAATAATATGGATTCAAAATTCTGTTACTATCAAAAGTCCAACATGCTATTTTCAAGGGCAGGTTTTGGTTTTGAGCTCGCAATTCTTACCTTAAATCTAGGATAACTGACCTGCATTATTGGTTGAAGGAAAATTTATTCAGATTTAATAGCTATCTTTTACAGCCCTTGCCTTGTGAAATTTATAAGCCAGCTTTCTTGCAGAGTTGTTCGCATATACTATTGAATGAGAAGGAGCGCAAAGAACTGCTGAAGAAAATGAGAAATCCCAAACTGGACACTCAAAGGAAGAGCGAAGCGAAGAAAAAGATGGTACAAAAATGTTCAAACAAAATGATAACGTGCTTCAGATGTGGATATACAAATGGTGTGATTATAATCTTCTTCTCAACTATCTTGTTTGTCATCTCTTCTGATATCAAGGCAATCCGCTTTATTTTTATATATTTTTAGCTTTGCTTATGTAATGGAAATCAAATTAGGTGCTGATGCACTATTGAATAATATAGGTGTGATGTGTCTAGAATTTTCTTTTTGCTATGCTTTTCTGATTTTGAAAGTTTATACTACAATGTGACTTATACGCTGATATGCAAACTTGTGGTTAGCTCCACTTCTTCTTCTGGTTAGGAGCGTATATTCTACAATATGGATCTTTAGAGTAATATCCTTGCAAAGAATATTAGTAGCATTAGTGGCATGCTATCCTTTATGCTGGTAATTTTTTGATAGTGTTGGAATTCTTAGTTTGGAACTTGTAGGCTGCTTGATGAATGATGCTATGTGAAAGTGAATGGTTTGGTACTTCGACCTCATGGGTTCATTTTCTTTGCTTATCTAATGGAATTTATGGCTTGTTTGGATTGGGGTGAGGTAAACATTAAAAATGAACCTAACTTAGGGTGAATATTTTAAAAAAATTGTTCGGATGAAATTAACCTAACTTGAGTGAATCGGTGTGAATGTTGTTTTAACTCCGTTTGGATTGAGGTAAATGACGGTTAAAAATAAAACAAATGACATTTGTACCTGAAATCCCTTAATACACATATTAGGGGTGGGTATTTTTGTTCAATTAGGTAAAAGTTCATTTTTTGTTTTTAACTTCACCCCAAATTGGATTTGTGAGGTTAATAAAAATGTGTGGAATTAAGGTGAATGATGGAAATTTTTTCTACTTCATTTACTTAGGTAGACTTTTTATTTTTGTATCCAAACGGGGTGAATCCATTAATTCATCCTGAACCAAACAAACTATTAGAGGTTGATTTTTTATTTTATTTTATTTTTGTAGAAAAAGTAACCCCTCCTTTTTATTCAACGACACTTGAACTTTGGCCAAGTAGTTAGAAGGCACAAGCAGTACCCAATAAGCCAAAGCAATCATATGATGTATGCATACATATAGCTGAGTTAAAGTAATCTATGAGGCCATGATTGAGAATTGATCCCTGGCAAGTCACATAGTATGAGAGTGCATTCACTTGTACGCCAAAGTAAAATTTTGTCATATATATGTGTGTGTTTGTGTCAATGTGTGTGTATCCACGTACAAAATTGGAGTCCCTAAAATATTTGGCACCTTAGGGATGGGCCTGAGTTTTTATTCCAGTTAAATAGAATGTTTGAGTTAGAGTTTTGATTAACATTCATTCACTTGGAGGAAATTTTGGTGAGCTTAATGAAGTAGAAGCTTTCTAGGCGGCTTCTTATTCCTTTCTTTATGGTTGATCTTGTGTGTAAAATGTAAATTATGAGCGACTATACCGTTGGCTCTTAAATGGTTATTTTTGGGTCTCTAGCAACTGCCATTTTCTACTCTTCTTATTTATGACCTAATAAGAAAAAGCAACTGTTGATGCTCCCAAGTCAATATCAATGGTAGACTTAGGATTGAGAGAGATTTTACCTTTTAATTGCTTTATTTGTTGCCACAATCTGTAAGTTGATGCCTAATCCACCACAAACGTGAAGGAAATGAAGATCTTAATGAATAAATAATTATAATTTCTTTGACCCATTTTCCGCTTTTGGCGGCATTTAATGGATTTTAGTGCTAACAAATAGGTTCTCTTTCCTTAATTTCTACACCTTTGCTCTGGCAGTGTTGTCTTTAATTTGAAACTTCTTTTTTGTTATGAAATTCCTTGAGATTAATTTAGGGTTTTTTCTATCATCTGAAAGTTTTCTGTTTCAGTTTTCAGAAAGCCAAATTCATTTTCCCATTGCTGTACAGACTTTCTATATCAAAATTTCAGTTATTAAGACCTATTTTCATTATTATGCGAAATATTCACCTATACTTGCTATTATTACTCATATGTTATGTTCTCTTTTTAGATAGATAATAATTATAGAGTGCACTTCCATATTTTGGAAATAAAGAAATTTCACTGGCCAAAGTTTTTTGACAAATATAGTAAAAAATTATAATAAAATAAATTATGTTTCAGGTAACATGCAATCAAGTGATGGAAACCATATAATTATGGAGTTATTATTATTATTATTATTATTATCTTTTTAACCATAACTCCAAATTTCTAGATGACAATTGGTTGACATACATTCAAACACTTGGAACTATCATTAGTGCATAGTAGGTGATGGACAATTCAAATTTCAATTTATATAAGCTCAAATTTGTTCAAACTTTTTGTACTTATTTTATCTGAATTATTCTTCCTTTATATAAGGCTATTTAATTTTTTCAAAATGGAAAAGATAAACAAATTTTAAAATAATAGACTTAATTAATATATATTGTTGTAGTATAAAGTAGGAAACTTTTTATCTTCCTTTTTATCTCAAATTATTTTCCAGCCTGAATTATATAAGAAATAAAATTCCCCTTTCTTTTTGTCAGATTTAGTATTCAAAACGACAACACCATTTAATATTTTGTAATTATTTGATTAGTAATTAGTAACTTGTAAACTTTTATCTTCTTTTTTATTTCAGACATAGTTGTCTCCACAATGATAAAACCATTTTGTTTCTGAAATATATATTTTTTAAAATAATATACTTAATTGTTACATATCATTATATAAGAAAGTATGTGACCTTTTATCCTTTATTTTTATGTTTGGCTTAATTTTTTTAAAAAACCCTTGCTATTTTGTATTATTATATTAGTAAAATAGGAAATAGATTCTTCATTCTTTATGTAAAATTTAGTAGTTGAAAATGAGGAAACTATTTAGTTAGACCATCTAGTATTTTATAGTTATTATATTAGTAATAGTAATTAGTAAACTGAAAAACTTTTGGTTTGTTTGGAGCTACTTATCAAAAGTAGTTATCTAAGATAATTATTTATTTAAAAAATTTTTAAGCTAATTTTTTTTTTCCAAAATAAGTAGTTATCTTGTATAACTACTTTTAATAAGTAGCTCCAAACAAACACTTTATTTTCCTCCTTTATGTTAGGTTTACTTTTCCAAAACTAAACATTTAGTTTTAAAAAATAAAAAGTATTTAAAATAGTACTCCCTCTGTTTACAAATAAGTGTTGTTTTACATTTTCAATGTAAATTCTAAATGATTTTTCCTACTTTACCATTTAACCTTAATTATTTTATACTTATCTTAATTACTATTACAATTTTCAATGACATTTTAAATGTGGATAATTTAATAGTTTGAATTAATTTCTTAATTCTTGTGCCAAAAGTTAAAATGTCACTTATTTGTGAATGGAGATAGTAGTATGCGCGCACACACACACACATTGTTGACGTTATAATATTTGTATTTATTCATTAATACAAGAGTAGTTTTTACGAGGCTTATAACATGGCAATTTGTGAATGAAAGACATTGTAGTGGCAAGTTCTTTTGCTAGGGCTTGTTCTCTTTAGCTTATTTTTGGATTAGATAGACTAGGAAATATAGTATTGTATCTCAAATAATAATAATAAGAATAAAAAACCACAAATCCCAAAGAACGCGTCCCATGTGCTTGACTCCACCCCTGCAAATGTTCATTAAATTTCCAACTTAGGTTGATGGCCATGGCTAAAAAATATCACTAAAACAAGCAGTCATTTGCCAATAACAACACAATGGCCGAAAAAGCATCTACAAATTCAACTTTGTCGAATTAGTTGCCTCAAACAAATTAAGAGAAAGTGCCGAATGTAGATTGATTGAAGGAGAACCCAAATGGTGTAGTGCGACTGATTTTGGGGACGCCTCCATCGATTCACTCGGTTTAGCAAGTAGAGGATGCTGGTTGTAACAATGAAGATTTGATTAAAAAACAAGGAATGACCTGCAACTACCAACAAATCTTAGTTGGAAGGATGTCGTTGTTCAGAACCTAAGGGAGTAAGCTATCCTGAATCTCACTTACATCCTTTTTACAACTGTTGGTCTTCGTAAATGGTGAACCAAAAGCCACACTCCAACATTTTGAGATTGAGAAAGAGGAGTGTAAGTGGGAGCATACCTTAATTGGGATGTTAGTTGGAACACAACCCCTATTAGCTCAAGTTAAGTGGTTTGTTGTAGACCAATGGCTCAATACTTAGGTTACTGCAAATTATGCCACATGAGCAGGGTTTCTTCTTCTTTTTGTTTTGTTTTGAGACTTGCATGATTGTCTTGTTATTTTGGAGAGATAGTTTTGGGCCTTCAGTGTTTGTTCGTTGATGGTGAAAAAATGGAATCCGAATGTCCATTTAGTTTATTGGAGGAGAAGGCCTCTTTGGTTGAAATTTCTTGATCTTTCACTTGCTTAGTGGTCGGCTGACTCACAGAGTAGGATTGGAAATTGTTTAGGCAAACCAATTTGTGTTGATATGATTAGAACAGCTATGAATCAAATTTCATATCCTAGGATATGGGTTGAAATGGATGTAAGTCATCTGGTTATCACTCATGTGCTCATTGAAACAACAATAGGAACCAGCCAACAAAAAGTTGCATTTGATTGGAGGCCTTACTACCATATAAAATGCGACTGTATGTGCTCTGACATTGCAGTTTGTTGTGCTGGACGAGAGATTCATAATGTTCACCAAAGATAATGCAATAGGCAATCATGGCGACAAGAAATGTGAATAGTAACATAGTGCTTGAGCAGCAACAATTTGATTGATACTTGGAACTTGTTAGTTTTCGTGCTAATTAAATTGATAGAGGATGAAAAGAAGGGAATCCTAGTGCAAGTGTATTTCACCCCACCTCTGAAAACCTTTGTAAACATTTGCATATTAATAAATTTAGTGTTGTATGCTTATTAGAATCTAGAATTAAAGATAGTCATTTGAAGTATGCCACAAAAAATTGCTCCTCATTACCTTAGGTGTCCAATCATCAATCCTATTATGATAGTCGTATACTACTATTTTGGCAACCTAGACTAGTTCCTGTAGTAGTAGTGAATGAATAAACCTAGATCATGTCTTGTGTAGTGGAGTTTTTACCTAGCCAAACTAAAGTAGAGATTGCTTTTGTTTTTGCTTTTAACTCAGGCAGTGCTAGAAAGGCCTTGTGGAATGATTTGTATCATCTCAATATGCAAATTAATGGCCCTTGGATGGTTATAGGGACTTCAATGCCATATTAGAAGCCGGTGAAAAAATTGGGGGGAGTCCTACATATACAAGTAAATTTCGGTTTTGATATTGCTTAGTGGATTTTAAGTAAGCTAATATGCGAAATTGGCGATACATGAAAAATTTAGAATTTCACGTATTTATGAGCGAAATATCTAATATCAGTCTATATTTATTGTGGAAAAAAAAATGCTGTGATAACCGTAACATGTAAAATGTTATTCGCGACACTTCGATACCATGATACCATGACTGCAATCGCGACTGTGGTTTTATTGCTTGGTCCTACACTTGGAAGACATGGAGGATTTTAAATATTGCCTACAAGAGTATAGATTGTGGTAATTACCTACTGGTGGTCCTATATTTACTTGCTGTTATCAGCAGGATCCCCTCCATAGAGTACAATGTAGAGGAGCGGGGAATGCAACATGGATTAACAAATTTAATACCAGCAAGATAGAGTTTATGCCCCATGTACTATCTTATCATTGTGCCCTGGAAGTCCAGTTTGGAGAAGTTAGAAAGGGAGCCAAGCCCTTTAGAATTTTAATTTCTGGACAGATCATGATAAGTTTTTAGCAGTGGTTAATTAAAATTGGGAAATCCCAGTCCATGGTTCTTATCAATACCAGGTTGTGTACAAATTAAAGTACCTTAAGATGAAGCTGAAAGAATTCAATTCCACCCACTTTGACCATGTTATCAAGGAGGTTGAGAAAGCTAAAGCTCAATGGGATGACATTCAACAGTAGATAGCCAGTGATTGTTATTGCAGGCTTTATTCATCATGAAGGAAAAGCTAGACATCAGTGATGGAATTAGAGTCGGATTTAGTGAAATATCTACATCAAAAATCTGAAATTAGCTATGTTAAGGTAGGAGACGACAATAACTCCTATGCAAATCTAAAAGAGAGACAACAACTGAGCTCCCTAGTTCATCTCCATAATTCAAGTATGCAACAGATTCACAGGCGGGATGCAATACTAGGCACATATGCTGAACATTTACAAGTTACTGATTCAAGTGTATTCCAACAAGGAGCTCCACTGTCCCAAGATAGCAAGAGCCAGTTATTGCTTCCAGTCACCAGCCATGAGATTAAGAAGGTAGTATTTAGCGTGGGGGACCTTAAGGCTGTAGGATGGTTATAATGCCCATTTCTGTAAACAAGCATGGCCCATTATTGCACATGATATCAGTATGGCAATGCAACAATTCTGGACTATCGGATTTCTATTGAAAGCCATGAACACCGCCAATACACTTGCTACCAAAGGTAATAGTGAAAGGAATATCACAGATTATAGACTTATAGCATGCAGTAATGTGATATATAAAATTTTCTATAAGGTCCTTATAAATAGGCTGATAAAGGTATTAAGAGGTGGTTGATTGCAGTTAATCAACTTTTGTTCCGGGAAGGTGGATTGGGGACAACATAGTCATGGCACAAGAGCTTCTCAGGAAATACAAGAGAAAGGGAGCTAGCCCAAGAATGCTGCTGCAAGTGGATTTAAGGAAAGCTTATGGTACTTTGGAATGGTCTTTCGTTCAAGCTGTCTTATTGGGTTTAGGGTTCCCAATTGCTTTTGTGAACCTCATTATGCAATGCACCGACACAGCTACCTTCTCTTTATCTATGCAAGGGACACTATGCAAGCCTTTTGGTGGTAAGGGAGGTATCTGCCAGGGTGACCCTCCATATATCCTTTTGTTCTTGCTATGGAATGCCTAAATAGGCTCTTCAAGACCTTGTGACAATGCTCAGCATTTAAAGGACACCCTCAATGCAAAAAAATAAAACTAATCAGCATGTGTTTTACTGATGATATATTATTGTTTTGCAAAGGCCATATCCAATCTGTAGCTCTGATACATGATTAATTGGAGTTGTTTGCTGGTTGGTACCTCATAGTTGTAGCACCTCAACCTATGAGGATGCTTGTTGTCATATGATGTGTATTTTGCTCATTTTGGTAATAGAAATTAATTAATTTCGATAAAATAAGATTAATATTATGGACACATAATTCAGATTTTTTCTGATTGGGTCTTAAATTTACAATGGCAAGTTCTTCTGGAGTGTATTTTGTGTTGCAACAAATTATTTGATCCTGGCTTATTATAGCCTACCCGTCAACTTTGACACCAGCAGAGTTGTAACAGAAGCAGCAGAAAGAGCAGCATTAGAAGGGTCAGGACGTAAGAGGACATGAATTTTGCAGAAGGCTGAAACCTGCAGCTTCACAATTGTAGAGGAAAATGATGCTCCTTTTTTTTTTTTGGATGAAATGTCCCTAAAATCACCCATGGGTTCAGAAGTTCAGGCGGAACGCCCTTATTCTTGGGGATCTGTGTCCCCTATTTGTTCTTTGTCAGCATTGTGCCATCCCCGTATGGTGAGGTGCAAAAAGGTAGATACTCCTTATAAATTTTGAATCCTTTTTGGTTGAGAATACTATGAACAAGGGCAAACTAGTAAAGATTATATATATTTTTTTTTTTGTGTGTGTGTGAATTCCTTCAGTTTTAGTCTGAATGCTGTACAAGAAGGAAAAAAAATTCTTAGGGGTGCTACTTGGGCCTCCAAAAACTTAGGGGTCATTTTGCGTGAATTTTTGGATCTTTTCTCTTTTTCAAGCTTCTGGGATTGAAACCTGCAGCAGCTTTAGCTGCTTTGAAGCCTTTTTTCCCATTGGAAATATTGACTTGATACTTTTTAGTTGTGACTGATCTAAATAGGATTTCACCCGATTTACTCTCTCGTATGTGTTTTAAGACGGAGGGGCTGTCTTCTTCACCTTTCAAATCGGCAAAAAAATCATATCTCTTGTAGCTACAACAACAAGACCAATAATAATAACTGGGTAATTTTTTAGATAAATTTAGCAAATATGAAGAGAATGGACCCAAGTGAAATTTTTTTTTTTCAGTCATTTCTAGCTTACTAAATTGCCTGTCCTCAATCAAATATAAGAAGTGGTCTTGATGACTGTTACCCCATTATTTTATCCTGTAACCATACCTAGTATAGTAACCATGATTTGGAGTTTCTAAAATTCTGCTTTATGAGTTGAAAACTAGAGACAATGTTGAAGCTAGTATGTGCCAAGTTGAACATGCTTCGGTCAAGCTAGCATTAACTTAAAAAGTGAGCAAGTCCCTATTGTTGCTTTTCATCTTTGTACTTTTCGTAATGTTGGAGGGATTACCAATTACCATGATATGATTTTTAGTGTCTAATGTAAAAGTATGTAATGTTGAATCTAAAATATTACGCTACCAATTAGGTTGGAACATTTGTTAATATTTTCTGCACTAATTTGAAAGGGCTTATTTATTTATTTATTTTTGCTGAATGAAGGTTGTTTCAAGATTACTTGTTCTGTGTGTGTAATGTAGGTAAAGTGAAAAAGGGCTCTGGATTACTTATAATTCATGATCGTCAAAGGACATATGATAGTGATGAGGAATTTACAAAACCATCAAGATCATCTGCCAACCAGCCATCTATTCTTGATCCTGTTAAAGTACTATGGCTGTTTAAGAGGATGCAGGATCAGGTAATGTTTTTTTTTGCTTCTTTTTTCTCTTTCTTTTTGGATTGTATTGAGTAACAAGCTCATAATTCATAGAGGCGTCTTACTTTTACTTGTTGGAATTTAATTTAATTTGTCATTTCTTATATTTAGGATTGCGAGTTGTTGTATCTGAATGGTAGGCCAGATAAACTTCTTATCACGTGTTTGCCTGTACCACCTATCGCTCTTCGTCCTTCAGTCTTTGTGGATGGTGGGATGAGGTGTGTTTTATGATTCTGTTCCGTCTATACTCTTATAATTATTAAAGTATTTTGTAGCAGTCAATTGTGGTAAAAATCTTTTGCATTTCTATGATTGTTAACTTCTCTCTTGTTGCAGCAATGAAAATGACATTACAGCAAGGCTAAAATGCATTATTCTAGCAAATGCTCGTCTTCGGCAAGACTTAGAAGAAAGTAGTTCCTTGTCTAGAGCTCTGGTAAGAGATGGTTTTGTTTATCATTTTGAGTCATTTTTTTTGTGATTGTTTGGATTTAATATAAATTCAATGCGATGAAACTTAAGTGACAATCATCACTTGGTTGATTGGTTGATTTGTTGTATTGGTATTGTAAATGCAAAACTCATCTGCATTTCCCTGTCTCTCTCTGTTGGTACAAAGAGCAGCGAGACTGCCTTTTCTGTTAATACATTACTTCTTCCTCTTTCCTAGCTCTGTGAAGTTCTTTATTTATAGCTCAGCCCTATTCTTCAAACAAAAAGCGTATGATTGCAATGTCGAATGATGACAGGATCAATATGCCTTCTGTTTCTTTGTTTGCTTTATGATTAATTGAATCCGTATATCAGAATATGGATATAGATATGTTTATGTTTGAAAAGAGATGGAAAACTTTTGCCCAGCCGTGAGATGAATTGCATTTGAGTTTTGAAAGTGAAAAGTTTATAATATAGAAATTGCTCCATTTGATAGTCTGTCAAAGACCGCCTCTTCGACTTTTTATTCTTTTTGTGTGGGTAGCAATATGGAATTTACCCTTGAAAAAGCTTTATATATGGGCGGACTTTCCAATTTCAATCCTTGAAGCTCTGATTGCTTTTCAAGTAGAAAGAGAATGAAACAAGTAAAAGAAGGGTAAAAGGTTTTTTTCTCTTTCATTAAATAATTTAAAATGATCTGAATGAATTTTAATGGATGGGAGTTTTGCGAACAAAAATTCGAATTCACTATGTTGCCAAAAAATTCAGGGCATATGACAGAAAATCGCGTAATACAGGAGTATGAAGTTTTATCTATCTATCTATCTATCTATATATATATATATGGAGGAGACAAAGAAAGTAAAAATACATTATTATCCTTAGACAGTGGCCATCTTCACCATGTAAATAATGCTTTTGGGTGAATGTTGCAGTGCAAGGAATTCCATCTTGCTTTTAAGCTGGAATTTCCATTGGTTTTAGTGAAAGAAAATTTGGAGAATGACGGAGAGGTTGGCAGGAAAAGAGATAAAAAGGCAAAGTGTGGTTGTTGCTTTTGTGGAAGCAATTAGAACCACTATTGATGCTGTTTTTTGTTGCTGCCATGCGTGCATTGTTGCAAATATTGTTTCCTGGGTAGTGTTTTTAATCAGGAATTTATTTATTTATTTATTATTATTTGTAATTGGTCCCCAGTAATGCAAGCAGGCTAGTCAATAGCGTCCATTTGTTCATGTTGAGGGGTGTGTGTGTTGAATTATGTCACATTTATTATATTCCTTGCTATACTTGATATAATTCTTTGGGACTGCAGATAAACAACTTTATCCCTATTGAACAATAATATGTATCACAGCATTGCACATGATTCGAAACACCTTTTCTCTCACACATTTGTGTTTTATCATGGACCTCTGTGTGTATCTCATGGAGTGTTCTGCAAGGGAGCTTTCTCAGTCTCTGATGGGCGATTTTTCTCCAAACTTTGGGTTGGTTCATCTCCATCATCAATTCTAACACTTCATTTTCCATCTAACAATTCATTCATATAATTTTGTTGTCCAAATTCTGATGATTTGTTTATCATCCAATGAGTCTTTGTAATCTTTGCCCTCCAATCTTTATAGTTGAATGTATTCATCTTCAACCACCTTCTGGCCTATCTTCGGCCTATCTTCAATTATTATTCATCAAGTTTCAGACTTGATCACTCACCTTCCCCTTCAAACTTCTATCCTTGAATTCCATTTCCCTTTCATCAAGAGATAATATCACTAATTTTTTGGGAGTTGGTCGACATAACTTGGATAGAGCACGAAAGGCATTATCTCAAGTTGAAAATATTTTCAACCCAAATATTCGCCTTTCTCACTCCTTTCATTATTTAAATGATTATGGAAACCTTGTGTCAACTTGTGGATTTTCCACAACAACATTGACTAACAGAATTCATCAAAGATTTGAAGGTTATTATGCTTGAATGTTGTTCTTCTCTTAAAATTCCTTCAAAGTACTCCTTCTCGGCTGCCGATTTATGGATTCATATTTATGGGCTTCTGGATACTTTGTTAGTCTAATCATTGATGATATTGCTTCCTTTGTTAGCCATCCCATATCTACAACTACCATAGGTAAAACACTATTGTGCCAACGTTAGCGTTAGAAATTTTTTGGATAAATAATTATCATTGAATATTGATAGTTGCTAGTCTATGCATAGTTAAGATTAGAGTGGACGGAGGAACAACATTACACTTCTCTATAAGTAGATCATAAACTTAAAGCCAAAAATCCAAACTTATAATATTTCTCCAACATTAAGAGACTTTCAGATCCCGAGTCTTCATCTCATCACTTTTTTCATTCCATTGTTGCCACATCACAATGTTCCTCCATCATTTTTCATCATTCCAATCATTCTACTTTCAACTGTATCCATGTATCACCCATCCATATTTGTCTTTGATGCTATACCATTAACTAGATGATTATAGGCTACCCTTTGTATGATTCTCCTTTTTCTTATTCTTTCTTTACCGCTAATCCTCCTCCTATCAATCTACTAGTCCAACTTACATGCAAAATTTTCTTACATGTTATTGGTGTCAACAAGTTTATGTCCGAGTATTCACATGATCCTTCCACTTCTCATAATCCCTTTCCACCATCCACAACAAAAACTCCAGCGCCACATAAAATACTCTCCTCTCCATTACATTTTGATTCATTATTAAATCCTCACTCAGAAAAACTTATCATTCATGAAACTTTTTGATGATCAAGGATTAAGGGATATATTGTGAATCCTCAAGCAATATTCACATAAAAGGGGCATTTGATAGAATGTTTCTCAAGATTGGGAGGTGGGAACAAAAACCATCCTTGGCAAGCATAGTGCATCAAACAATTGTTGGCAAGAGGACCCAAAGAGATGAGCACAAGGGCAAGGCATCTATGATATTGGTGCGTCGAAATTTTGAAAACCCCAAATTGATTTCTTTTGTTAGGGGAAGCGGATTTACGAAGAGGAAACAAAGACTATAGAAGGATTGATAGCTGACACCACTGAACAATATAATTTTTTTTAAGTGTGCTTCTTATCAATTCATACGCATGTTGGAAAACTTCCTAGGAGGTCATCTATCCTTAAGGTGCTCCATGTCATGTACGTTTAACTATAAAATTATGTAAAGATAAGTTTTCTAAAAAGAAGGTATACTTTGTTAATATAGATAGCCTTATCAATTCTTCTAAGCCGTTATTATCTACCACTAATTTGAAGGTATTATATACACCCCACTTAAAAACGTAATGAGCCTTGTACTTCGACCGTATCATTATACTCTAATTAAGAATCGTCTCGAATTTGCTCATCCAAGTTTAGCTTGCAGTTGTGGTTTCACGTGTAACACCTCGTATCTAGAAAAATAGAACACAAGGGAAAGTAGATGAGATATAGGGAAAGGAATGGCAAAGGAAGTGTGAAAAGGAACATAATTAAGGAGAGGACAATAAAAGTAAAATAATAATGTCAAAATCTTAGCACAGGGTTTCTCTTAAAGAACCATATGCACTATGAAATATGTATAAGTTGTCGCCTTAGGCCATACACACACTGTATCATGTGGTTGTCAAAAAATTATATTGGTTAGATTGATTAAATGCATGGCTCCAATAATCAACTGATAGGGAGTATTCTTGTTTCCCTGGTTTGTGTTTCAAAATGCATCTGTTGTACTTTTCTCTACATATGAATGGTATGCTACTTTCAGAGTTCCTGAAAATTGTTCTGCTTAGCTTTTGATGTGGGTATATGTGCTGGGGCATCTTATGTTCAAATTGCCAAATAATTATTCAGGTTTCTTGGGAGCACCTACAAATAGAAGTTGCACAATATGTAAACAGTGAGGCACGTGTTGGTTTACCACCTGCTGACAATAAAAATAAAAGGTCATTGAGTGGTCTTATCCAACGCTTGAAAGGGAAGCAGGGGCGTTTCCGTGCAAACTTGTCTGGGAAACGTGTTGAATTCACTGGACGGACAGTCATATCACCTGATCCAAATCTCAAAATCACTGAGGTCTGGAGTTGCTCTGGATCTCTGAGCAGTTGCCCAATGTGTTATTTGATTAAACTGAATATCTGCTGCTTTCAGGTTGCAGTTCCTAAATTAATGGCAACAATTTTAACATACCCTGAGCGTGTTACTCACCACAATATAGAAAAATTGAAGCAGTGTGTTTGCAATGGACCTAAAAAGTACCCAGGTGCAAAGTTTATTACAGATACCAGTGGACATAAGAGGTTAAGCTCTTGATTTTTCTGACCTTTTCCATTAATGTTGCCTCAAATTTTGTATTGAAATTATTTTCATTGTACTCCCTTTCAGGGATCTGTCTTTTGGTAATAGAAAACGTATTGCTGATGAACTGAAGTTTGGGTGCATCGTCGATCGACATCTAGTAGATGGGGACGTTGTTCTTTTTAATAGGCAACCGAGTCTACATCGGATGTCTATCATGTGCCATAGGGTAATTTTTATCATTCTAGCATGTGTGACCTTTATCATGTCAAAAACTTGAATGTGAATACTCCTATGTTTTCAGGCAAGGATAATGCCATGGAGAACGCTGAGATTCAATGAATCAGTTTGCAACCCCTATAATGCTGACTTTGATGGTGATGAGATGAATTTACATGTCCCACAATCAGAAGAGGCCCGCACCGAAGCCCTCATGCTGATGGGGGTAAATTCTGTTTAACATTATTTCTATTTTATTTCGGTATTGCCTCGAGTGTAGATTACTTTATTAGTCATTGTCTTATGAAATTTCTGCTACTTATTTGGTGGAAATTTGTCATAGACCACATGACTTGGAGTTTGATTGCCTTGTCGTTGATAAACAACTGTTTGTTTGTTTTTGCCTCTTCTGCTTCCTCTTTTCTTTATTTATTTTTCCCTACATTATGGTAATTTCTCATGTAACTGTTGCAAACATGCATGGAATATACGTTTTATTACTTTCAGTTTTATTTGATACCTATGTTGCCAACGCACACTACATGTTAAACTTTCTAACTTTCTGCAACTTTGTGACTTAATTGCTAATCGAGCACTATTTACCCTTTTTTTTTCTCTTGCAATATGTTTAGTTTTGCCATTTTGGGAAAAAAATCAAGAGACTAAACCTACTCAATTCCTTCCAGTTTAGCTAGTGACAGTGACATTCCCTGCATTACAAAAATTGCACTTTGTTCTAGGATTTGAATTTTATTTCTTCTCTCTTTATTAGTTTTCTTTTATTTCAAAAGTACATTTTTATACTATATCAATTCTTTTAACTGACTTGCATGTTTAAGTGGCGACTCACTATTTGGGACTGGGCCTAGCCCTTGCATTAAGTCAGCAGCTTAGGTGTAATATTATCAGTTAGTTCATTGTCATAATCTAGTCAGTTAATACCTTTGTTTTATTGGTTATTTCCGTTTCTCTGAGCACGGCCTTACTGACTACCTTTTTATGGTGGGTACTATATTGAATAGGGAGTTCCATGACTTTCTCATCATTGAATTACACATATGTGTCAATATGCGAGTAAACAGGCGGGTTGAGCTGATTATCTGCCTTGACTATCCTTGGCTTATAATTTTTAGAGCTTGGTAAAAAAGGATCAACTGAGGTTTAGATTCTTATTGAATGTCTCAATATGGATAATAACTTGTGAACAATAATTGCTTATATAGCATATTTAAACAAAGAATTTTGTAGAGGGTATTTAGCAAGTCAGGGGAAGATACATTACTTTAATATAACTTGCTGAGGCTTGCTGGCTTTCGATTTGGTCACAAATGTTGCTCAACCTTGGGTCACAAGAGTACTCCAACTTGAGCTTGAATTGAATTGGGTTTTAATAATAACTTATCTTGTCTGTAACCCTTATCAATTGATCTTTTTAGATCATTTTACTTTGATATATGTAAACCTACTCTAGTCAAGAATGGTCTGTTGGTTCAAGAATTTACGAAACAATGATTTTGTTCAGAAAAATGATCTTAGGCACCAAAGAAAGAACAATTAGGCTTCAAAAGAGTAGTGGAAGTTTTTTCAAAGTTATGTTTGAGTGGTAACCATTTTTGTAAGCGAACAAGATGTATGGAGAAGAAGGGTTAGGTTTGTCCAATGCTGCTAAACATGAAGAGTTGAACAGTCTTGTGCAGAAACATCAAACAAGTGCTGTTTAACATCCTCAAAACGTTCCACAGACCAAAATGCTGGTGAAATGTCAATTTGTGTTTTCGGCTGTTCCTGGTAATTACATAAAATATGAAAGTTTATCCACTTTATAATTGCAATACACTGTGGCTCAAAATGGACTTGAATTCCCTCTCATTACTGTTGCTGCTTGCTACTATCTTTCGTTGTCAACATTTCTGAGACTTCCTCTTTGAACAAATTGAAGGGCCATCACTGCTTCACTGTCAAAGTTGAGGCCTTGAGCACAACCATCTCTGTACCTCTGATTTTTGACTGATTGCTGTTGAGATTTCAAATTTGAAAGAGAGGTGGGAGAAATTGATAGGGATAAATAGGGAGTAGAAATTGATAGAGATAAAGAGGGAGACAGAGAGCTAGAGGGGAGGCAGCTGCAGCTTTCACAAACTTGAGTGTTAGGGTTTTCGTAGTTAAGGTATTGAGGGTACTTTGGGCTCTATAATGAGGGAATTACTAAATATGGTGCAAGTAGTAGAATAAATCTATAAAAGAAATCTTAAATATTTTAACATAGCTAAGTGCTTATATGGTTATAATCCGATTTTGGGTTGTAGTTACATATATATGAATTTATTTTACTATTTCTTAACATCCCCATTTTCTAGTTGTTAAGAATCATTGTTTTCTTGTTTCCACAGGGCCTTTTTTTTCTCTCTGTCCATGTGCAACAGTGGTGTTGACAACACACTGTTGGAATTTTTGGACCATGTGATGAATCTCAATATAGCAGCGTGTCTAGTGCCTATAGGTTGGGTCTAGTGATTTTAGTTGTTTTTTTTTTCTCTCTCGTTACTTTGGGTTGATTTTTTGTATTGGGGTTTGCTCAGGTTTTTTTTAGCTGCTTTGGCTGAAAAGTGTTGTTGGGAGAATTATTGGATGTGAAAACACAGGAAACTAAAGATATTGTAACTTTGCTTTTGAAAAAAAAATATAACAAATTTGTGCGCTTCAGACATAGAAAGCTGGAAATAAAGAGCCACTTGGAAACAAGTGCTTCTATTTTCTAGTTTTTCTAGTGCAAAGGTTTTTCAAAGGAGAATTATTATTCTTAATTTAACTGCGCATGGAAAAAGGTTCAAGCTCATAATCAATTCTTAGCTTCCAATTGTACAAACCAGTTCGGTTTGATATCAGTTCTGCCATCCACCCACATTGAGCATATGAAAAAGATGTTATTCTCTGTTATATTCACATATTTTAATGCTTTAAACAGCCATGTTCTATCTCTTCACTACCGCCATGACCACTAGACTACGGGTACATCTTAAATTAAGTACTTAAGGCAGCAATACTTCATGGTGTGAAATGTTGGCCAACTAAATATTTGCGTGTATAGAGATGAACTATGGTTAAGTTGTGAAGGATTTCTGGGTGATATATAAGTAATGATTTTAGGAGCTAAAGCTTGAGTTCGGTTTGAAGAAACTCATATTTGAGGAAACCTGCCCAGGCACCATTTACAAGATCTGAGTTGTTGGAGACACCCATTGTTGAAAGCAGAAGAGACCAGAAGTGATATAGGTTGAAACAATGAGATCGATGTTGTTGATTTGTAATTAACTATTAATATGGGATTTCATAATGCACCATGTTCCATAGCTGCCAATGGGTTCATGTTAGCATGGTAAACTTGGTTCTCAAACTAACTTTTGATCATCGTGTGAGCAGCATACTGTATATTACTAATGTTGCTTCTTACAGCATGATTACCACAGTGTTGTTCAATAGCTTGCAAGAAGAAGATGCTTGGATCTGGTTGAAATGAAAACAGTCTTGACTATTATTTATACTGAATGCAATCTCTTGATATGCTTGACAACAGTTTTTTGGGTTATCTTCTTCAACTTACTGTTGGATTTAATTTTGCATGCATATTTATTTTGTTCGTTGTCATACTTTATTCTGTCGCCATATTCTTTTATTACTATGATCATACATGTTATGTTATTGAGGATTATATATACTAGCAAGGTTTTTCATTTATGATGGTATCTTCATAAGTGCAGGTGCAAAACAATTTGTGCACTCCAAAAAGCGGTGTGGTTTTGGTTGCTTCAACTCAGGATTTCTTAACATCTTCATTCCTTATAACTCGAAAGGACACATTTTACGATCGTGCGATGTTCTCGCTATTGTGTACTTATATGGGAGATGGAATGGATCTCATAGATTTGCCAACCCCGGCTATAATTAAGGTACCTCAATGAGTGGGTTCTTATTTTTTGAAACTTGCTCTGTATTTTCTTCCGTGAGGCCCTTTTGTCAAGTGCTTTCTCAAATGAAAGGGGATGTGTTTATTTTGTGATTTTTACTTACTTTCAACCATTGGGGGATGCTAGAAGGGGATAGGCCAGGGATAGCTCCAACATGAGTTGTTGCTTTTGGTTCTTTTTGATGCAGGAGCATTCATTTTCCGTGATATTAATTTAATTGTTAATTTCTCTAAGTTGGGGGGACATAAAAACCTCCTCAGTTTGGACTAAGTAGATTAACTAAATCCCAAACCATGAAAGCCATGCAAAACTCCAATCTAGCCACCACCTTTTTACACCCTTAATGGCTCATTTCTTGGCTTATATGGTTCTCTGCCCAGGCAAGGATAGGCAACAGGTTCAGGTCCCACAATAGCAGTCACAACTGCACTTTTCTGGGTACATCTGGGTATGCTTGGTAGCAAAAAAAAAAATCCAAGGGAGCAGCGGCAAATACAAGCATCAGAGGGGGCATACCTTTTTTTTGGAAGAAAAGAAGGCTATAATCAGGCTATGATGGAACTTTGGGCCTGCAGCAGAAAAGCTATGCTTTGTGCTTTTAATAATGATTTTATTAACTTGTAAGGAACCTCACAAGTTAGATGTAAGGCGGTAGGAAGGTCCAAGTTCTTATTTTTCTATTTCAGCTACACAAAGTCAACTTTAGTTTGGTTAGGATTAAAATAGTTAAAGTTAGTCTCTTTCACAACTAACTAGTTTGATTAGCTAACCAAACCAATCCCTTTATTTAGTTGAGTTGTATTGCAACTAAATGAAACCTAACACTCTTCTATTAGTGTTGGGCTCACACTTAGATGAAGGACAACTCAGAATTTGACTATCTTGTTTCTCTCTGTGGAAATCAATCCACTTAAAATCTAGTGCATGAGTATGAAGTTTGAATCCTAACATCTTACAATATTTATCCTAAATGTTGAAATCTTAGGTGGTTCTTGTTAGTACATTATCTAAGGAGGCCAAAATCATATTCAACCCCTTTTCTTCACCCTCTTTTCTGTTTTCTTAATCGGTTAACCCCCATTAATAACCACCCTCCTAACCTGATCCAATTTGTATTGGCATATGCATCACCTTTTGTTTTGATTTTCTTGCCTTTATGGTTTTGTTTGATAGCTGATGTGCTCTCTTGGTTTTTCTGTTTGAATTTTATTCACAGCTCTATTTACTGGGGAAAAAGAATTAATTTTCCTCCATATTGATCACTCTTGTTTTGAAACGCTGGGAGAGCCCAATTGTGAAATATTGTGGTTGAACATTTTCCGTATCTTCTTTTGTTGCTTCATCTTTGCTGTGCAGACTTTCCTGCTTTTATGGATCGAGTTGGATTGGTGATTGATTGTGATTTTTGCAGCCAATTGAGCTATGGACTGGTAAACAATTATTTAATGTGCTCTTGCGTCCATATGCGGGTATGTGGGTCTTTATAAATCTTATGGTCAGAGAAAAGAATTATTGCAAACCTGACGACAGGCAAATACCATGCCAAGAAGAAACTATGTGTCCAAAGGATGGTTTTGTTTATTTCCGAAATAGCGAGCTGATATCTGGGCAACTTGGAAAAGCTACTCTTGGTCAGTTTCCTGATGATTGCATTGGATTTTCCCTTCTGTCTGTGATGTTTCATCTTGTCTCGGAAATTTTCTGTTTTTGGAATTATATTTTCAGAATCTTGTTTTGGAAAGGTTGTTCTTTCCTTTTAAGTGTAATGAAATTGAATGTATTTTTCTGATTAAAGTCGAAGATGCTCCAGAAATCATCTGATGAAACCAGGGCTTTAAAAAATTGGAATCCAATTATGACATCAAATCTGTGCAACATTTTTTATAATTTAGCATATTATGGATGAGCTTGGTTTTGACAGGATAGTGGTGGGAAGGCTTCTTTTATTTTTGGGGGGGGGGATTGTTTGGAATGTGGGTCATAGATATATTAAAGGCCTTAGAATTACTCCAGCCGTCCTGCGAACCTTACACTTATAAATATGGTCTATTTTCTTAATTTTATGTACTGTTTGTTATTTTATTGGATTTTTGTTCTCAGTACTTTTGGTTACAAATAAATATGAGGCAAATGTTATTTTTTGCTCAGTATTCTGTAGGACACTTGGTCTGGTTCTTTATGGCTTTCAATGCCTCAATGTGACAATTGTTGGGTTATTTTTTCCTTCACCAGGGGAAGCTACCCTTTTCTCTTCTATCAGAAAGGGCAAACTAGTTAGTATCTTGTCTATTAGGTGAGTCTTCCCATTAGATTCTGTCCATCTAATCGTATCTTGGGTGTTGGGTTTGTGTTTTCTTCAGCATTGAGTATTATCTTGTGCTCTTCTATAGGAAGGCTCAAAGAGAATGTCATTATCTTCCAGGCTCTTGCTTTGACTGAAAAAAGAGCCTGTCTAGTCATGAATAATGCAAGTAACAAATTAGCTTCATTTTGACATGTTTTCCTAATTAGGCTAAACATGTTACCACAGCAAATTGGCTCTTATTTCAAATTTAACTTCCCCTCACATTTTACAGTAACAGATGCAGCTTCACTTTATCTCATTTTTACGATGACAAACTTATTTTGCAATCTCTCTCCCCTTTTGTATGACAAAATTAATTTTACCTTTTCTCTTCATATCGCATTTCTCCCTCCATTATCTTTCAAATCAGTACATGTATGTATGTAAAAATATGACGTGTGTCAAATTTCTCTCTCCATTATCTTTCAAACCAGTACATTTATGTATGTAAAAATCAGGTGTTTATGTGGGGAGGGTGTGTACTGGCCATGCAGATTAGAAACGTCCGTGCAACTGTATGTATTTATACTGGCCATGTAGATTAGAAAATACCAGATAGTGTTCTTTTTAAAATGGCTTTATTGTTGTTGGTGTACTATCACAAATATGTATCATTTCACCAAATTCGATGTCAATTCAAATATTGATGTATGCACTATCATTAGCTTTGGTAAGCCATGCTAGTATCATAAATAATGATGAGTGGTATATGTTATAGCTTTGTTTTATATTTGATCTTAGTATATAATCAGATCATTATGAAAACACCATAGGATACTCTGTATCTAAAAAGAAAAGTACGGTGGTGTAAATAGTACTCCCTCTATTGTACTTGTAATTTATTTATTTATTTTTGTTTTGTAGTATAAGTCTTATTTCAAGTTTCAGTAGAAATTAATTTATTATTACACTTTGATAGGGAAATCTACAAGTGCACGGATTCGGTGTAGCTATTAAGGTTGATCCCATAGGAACTAGGAGTTAATTACCAAAAATTGCATTTTCGACTAGCTAAACCAATGAGTAAGGTAAAAGAGAATAAAATTGTAAGTTTAGATAATAAAAATAAAATAAATAGCTAATCGGGTGGAATCCAATATAATGAAAAGCCAGGATTGGGTTTTTATTGCAATTTTGGTACTCCATAATGAATTATTTCAGCTTTCGGCATTGGTTGAAATTAAAAAGAGTGAGTTAGTCTAAATTAATCTAAAGCCTCTTTCGAGGACTAAAGATCGTGCCTAATTAAGCTCAATTACCTACTTTCGTGGAATTAAGATTAAATCAAACCCATTCGGCTTCTTGCTAATCCAATAGAATCCCTAAGGAATCTAACCTACTTTTGTGTTTTGAATTTCATGTTTAATTTCTAGAGGTCCAGTATTAATTTTTACCTTTCGGTCCTTTAATTAATTACCTATAATTGCTAATTCGGTGATCAAGCGAGTCAACAAAGTTTAATCACAAGAAACTAAGTTTAAAGATTCAAACTTTCACCAAAAACATATGCTAATTCATCATCAATTACCAAAAAGTTGGGTTCTTTTTCAATCTTGGACAAAGAATCTACTCACACATGATTGAGAATAAAAAACACATCAAATAAATATGTAATTCAATCATAGGAAGAAATTAATTAAAGAAAAGAAAGAAAGAACGAATCTTTTGATTAAAATCTTCAAGGTAGAGAGTTGTAATCCAATCTTGCATAAGAAATCTTTCGTTTTCCTTCAATACTTGAGTTCTAGATCTAGATACTAATTGGTGGCTAAGAGAAAGCTCCAATCAAGCTCTCTCAAACCCTCAGCTAAACACACACACACACACACACACAGACAAACAGAGGTTTTAAAAATCTAGAAATAAATAAAGAAGTTTCGTAAATATCGTAACCGAACTACAAGTATGGCACGTGCTATCTTGCTTAATTTGTGCTCATTTGAATAGTCTTTGATATTCTTTCTATAAATTTTTTGTTCGATCTCGGATTGATGTGATTCAAGTTGTGATGGAAAGCTGTTGAAGAGAACTACAAGTTTGGTCATTTGAGTTTGTTCGGATTTACATTGTATTGTGGTTGAAATTTTAGTTCTTTATACACATGCATCAGTTTGCTTCTCGAACCATATATTCTAAATCTTCTTGTAACACCAAACTCTTGTTGGACCTTCAACAATCATCAAATCTTTCAATCTTGAGCCATTACCTACACATGAGAATGTAAACTAAAGCAGTGTCCTCGATTTATATATGAAATATGCATCAAATACCCATAAATTATGCTTGAAACATACTAAGATAGCACATATTTTACATGTTTATCACACTACCTAAATTACACTCTCACCTCATTAATATATTTCATAACAATAAAATTGCTCAAGATCTAATGAGGGCATTTTAATTAGTTTGTGTATCATTCACTATAAACTTTAATACCTCTTAATATGCACTGTAAAAAATTATAGGCTCTTTATTGTGAAACAGAGGGAGTAACTTGAATCTAGTTAATTAGAGATATTAAAACAAAAGCACGAGTAAACTATTGAAGGAAGAGTAATATACTTGCATGATAATCATACCTATCTCAAGGATGTAAAATAATATCATTAATTATTCCAAGTATAATCACATATGGATATATACTAACATAGAGCTACAAAGATACAATTTTGGATTAAAAAATTTTAAAAGCATAACACCTTGCAGTACATAGTATCTTTGACACTTAAAGGGTCAAGAATGACATTTAGAGATACAAAGTGGCGAGCATTTATGTTCGAATATATTGTATACGTGTCATAAGTAGGTAAGGATTTATTATTATTATTATTATTGTTGGTGTTGTTGTTGCGGCTGTTGTTTTAAAAAAGTGTTGATAAGGCTTTTGTTACATAAAAAATTGATGGTAAATTTTGTATGTAGTATCTGAACGTCTATCTGATTACTATGTTGACCTATATAAAAGATATTATTGACCTAGATGGGAAAGTAACTTATGTAATCAAACCCTTGCATAGTCACTTATTGTTCCTGATAAGTTACCATTGTGTTCTAAGCAAGATCACAGGCAAGTTTGTGTGAACTGTGATTTTACAGGTTCAAACTTTTGAAGAAGGATATTTCTGGTCTACCAGCTGTTTCTTGGAGGAAGCTACTTTGATTGATTATTACGATCATGTACTTCCATTTAAAATGAATGTAATTAATTATCAGTTGATTAAAATAATCCTTTTTCTCGGTATTGAAGGGATGTGGTGAAGAAAATTTTGGTGTTCTTTATGTTTTAACATTCAGTGTTACTTTTCTTGTTACTCTGAATGTTTAATAAAAATTAATTGTCTCTTCTTTCTTGACAAGTCCACATATTTATTGTGCAATTACTGTAGGGAATGGTAATAAAATTGGACTCTACTCTGTTCTTCTTCGAGACTACAACACACATGCTGCTGCGGCATGCATGACTCGATTAGCAAAGTTGAGGTAAATTTTTCTTGCATGTGTTGGACTGATCTTCAATTATTCAAGAATTTTGTATGATGAGGCTTTTTAATCCTCTCCTAATAGTATTGTGCTCATGTTATCCATGTTATTTAAAAGGCTTAGGTCCAATGTATTAGAAATCGATGTTTTTTATTGTTGCTGGTCTGGGAATGTGTCAATAGGCGCTGAACTATTAAATTGTAAAAAGACTATCAAGGGAGGTTGCTTAATCTTCTAACTAACCTAAAAAGACTATCAAGGGAGGTTGCTTAATCTTCTAACCTTTTTTTATGAGGTATGGTTGTTAATATTTAAAGGCTCATTTAATGGCCCAATGATCTTAATGTTTAAAGATATCTTATTTTTTTAAGATAAAAAGAATGGTGGAATCCCAAAAGAGGAAACAGAATTTAGTTGGAGATTCTATGCCAACTAGATCAAGGTCAGTGTCTTCTCAACCCAAAAGTCACATGTACGGCCTTTAATACATTTCAAAATATCTCTTGATTCCATACCTCCAAGCTTTGGGGACACTCCTGGAGAGAACTTGTGCATTGCAGCTGTTATGAACTGTCTTCAGCAGATTTAGGATGCGTGAGCCATGCTGCCTCAAATTTGATGGAAAAATGATGGCTTGAGCTTCTAGCCTCCGTGGGTAAACAGAGAACAAGATAGTGATTAAAATACAAATGAGCTAAATGTAAAGTGGGGGCATTTGAAAAGGTGAGCCTCCATTGATCATAGGCTACTATCCTATCAATGTAAGAGCTGATATCTGACCACCCACTTTGTCGTGGCCAACATGCCACTATACCCTAGACTAAAAAAAGCCTAATTCAATAATGAGCAGCAACCCAAGCATTGACAAAAAGAGTACAAATTGAGAACTGGGTTGCACTATCCTTGTCGTAGAGTGTACATCATTGAAATTGCCACCAATCACCTAGGAAAATGCTCATGCACCAAGGAGTTAGGGGTGGGGGGAGAATTGACAATAATAAAGCTCCAAACAAACAATCTGTGAAGAAGACATATGAACATAACCAAAAGTTATCAAGAAAGAGTCTCCATTCTTAGTCTTGACCAGGCATAGATGAGCTAGGAAGAGGCTTCTAATATGCAGATATCCAATGTCACATTTTGTGCCCTTATTCCGGTGAATTTCATTTCCGCTATAACCAAACAGTTCTTACTTTTTCCTCAAGTTAACGAAATATCTGTGAAACATCACATTGTAAGCACCCTTTACATTCCTAAAGATGAATTTGTAATTGCAAACTATAAAAGCCTATAAAAAAGGAAAAGTTAGGGCTAGCTACTGCCTTCAAGTCCCCAATCATGATCTTGAGATGACTATGATAGAAGCACAATTTAAGAATTAGGCAATGCCATGGAAGCCAACCTCGAGTTCAAAACTAAATTTTTAGAGGCCACCAATTTATTCTTAGCTTTTGAAGTGCCATTTTGAGTCTCTTATTCATAATTTTTCACCTTAGTAACAGAAACCACAACTTGTCTGGGTGGTTTTGTTTGATTTTGACCTTAAAATTCTATTATTCTCTTGGCCTAAATTAACATGATTAGTCTAAATTGGGTGTTTGAAACTGGGCTCAAGGATATGGGTTGATTTACCCATCGATGCCTCTCCAAACCTCACTACTTGGTGCTGGAATGAAGGTTGTGTATCGCCCAACACATCCTGATTCTCCTCCTCCATAATAGTTACCGTATCTCCTGCCTCCCTTATTAGTAGCTGCCATATCTGCATGAAAAATGCCCTTTAGATTTTGTAACATCGCATATCATGAGAAAATACCATCACTGTTTTCTTGATGCTCACTGGTGCTCCCTTCATATTAGGAAGTAGTCTTCTTGGACCAGAAGTACCGGGTCTACACTTGGTGCTCTTGTTCTTCTAATGTCGATCTAATGTAATCATCCTTAAGGCAATCCTTAAGCCAAAAGGAGAGTCAATCTAGTCATCGTTTCTGCTTGTAGCTGTGCCTTGACGTTCCTCTGTTGCACAACCAGTGAAGAAGGCTATGCTTATGGAATTGCGAAAATAACCCACAACAGTAATTACTCTAGTGCCTTCATATTCAATATTATAAATAGTAGAACCCTGATAAAACTTAGGCAAAAACATCTTTTGTTGATCGATCTCCACAAAATTCCTAGCAAACTTCCTCCTAGATATATCCATGGTCTTAGGTTGCCACATTATTCAATAGGTCACTCCAAGGGGTGAACCCAATCAAGAGTAGAAGAAATGGAGGCACTAGAAACATGAAACTCTGGAGTTCACCATGCCAAAAGATAACCCACTACCATAGCCTATGCATTTTTGGATTTTGACATAGAGTAATCATTGCCTCAAGTGTATAAGTTCATAAGTACTAACCAAACATAGTAAATCCCTAAGTTTGTTGCATAAGGTCTAGTTCTATGATCAAGTACAGGGTTGACATCTCTGCGGCGTTTGGATCTCTTTGCTTTCCGGTTGCCAGGCTTGAGACATGGAGAATTCTCTAAAACCGGGTTATCAACACAATCATCATCTTCCATCTCCTCTATTTCCCTCTAGTCTTCATCCGTCCATTCCTAGTTATCCTCAACATAATAGGCAGCCTTAGCTACTCCGTCATGTCACACTATCATATTTTGAGGCACAACTTTTTCCATTATTTGCAAATACATGATCCAAGCCCATCCCATGTGTGATTTCACTTTAAGTCTCTAGACTCTACTATCAGAGAATATTAGCTTCACTCGTTTTTAGGTGGAGAGTAATTTAGAGTGCATGAATTTAGGAGAAAAGGAAGACGTGTAAAGAGGATTTAGGAATTCTTTCATTTAGCACATGTGGCGCATTGCCTTTACATTGCTCATGAAATTAGGGAGTTATTAATATCTTGATGCATAACCTTCCTTCTTCATTTAGGTATTCTGATTTTATGTCATAGGCCTTGTTTGACTACATGTGTTACAAGTTAGCCAATTAGCCACCAGCCCACTACGTTTCATAGTGATAAGGATGTGGAATATTGTATAGTGATAAGGAGGTGGAATATTGCAAATGGTGAAAATGACTACTAAAACATTGGGGCCGATACAATCTAAGCATGGTGGAAAAAGTGAAGAATTATGAAGTTTCATTCCTTCTAATGTAATTTTTATGATATAATGTAGATTCAATCTATTAACTACAACTTCTATTATTTTATCTTTTTAATCTATGCTAGCCCTATCTACTTATTTGAAATTTGATAATCTTATCCTTTTATCCTTTCCCTTCCATGTGTTGTTAATAGGTTGAGTCACTTCAAGTCCTCTATCTTTCTTCTATCATTGTTTACAAAAAACCATTCAAATAGTGGATAAGGAGTCCATCGTCACTCAATCAAACCATCAAATTAGATGGGGTGGAAATTTTGTGTGAAAGAAGAGAGAGGAGATAGGTAGAGAAAGGATTTCAAAGTCATGGGCCATCAAAGGAGTTTGGCATTAATTATCCTGCCATCCAAGTTTATTTTTTGGATTGAAGTTAGGAAACAAATATCTTGGCCTAATTTTAGTGGTCAGGTTGCTGCAACAGGGTTTTTAGATCTGTGATGTGGGGATTGCTAATTTTTTAGCAAGTGTAATTAGTGCAAAGAAGAAGCTTTAAGGTTGCTGTTGGTTTTGAGCTACAAACAATAAGGTCTGGTAGATTATTTGATAGTTATCATGTTGTTTCAAGCATGGGGGGAATTCTGTTATGCTATTATGGACGCAATGCTAACATGCTACTTGATTTAATTTCTTTTTTCATGGAAACTTTTTAGAAACATTTCAGAGACATTTTTGTAGTTTCAAACTCGTTTTCCAAACCAAAATGGTTTTAAATGTGTGAACATCCCAATATTAGTTGCCTTGTGCCGTGTTAAGAAGTGAGAAAAGTATTTTTTGATTTGCTTTCTTTCATTTATAGTGTCCTCGAAAGTTATGGAGAGTAAGAACTGATACTTTTTTCTCTTATTTTTGATATTATGCATGGATACACATATATATAGGTAGAAGATAAGAAAGTAGCATGGTCTACCTTAACAAACTCCTAAAACTCCCAATAAATAGGAAATAACAGATCCTAGGAAATAGGCAGCAAAAACTCCTAATATTCTGCCCCCTATTCAGTCAAACTGACTGAGACTTTATTCCCCTAATATCTAGTAAATTAGCATTTGGATTTTCCGATCTTTTCTACACTCCCCCTCAAGTTGGCGCATAGATATCAATCATGCCCAACTTGGCAACAAAAAACTCAAAATTAGATTTGAATAAACCCTTTGTAAGAATGCTTGTTGTTTGCTAAGCAGTGGGTACAAATGGTAGATAGATCACACCTTCCTCAAGCTTCTCCTTTATATAATGTTTGTCAATCTCAATATGTTTCGTTCAATCATGTTGAACTAGGTTCTGTGCAATGCTTATGGCTTCCTTGTTGTCACAGTACAACTTTATGGGCTTGCTTACAGGCAAATGTAATTCTCTAATAATCCGCCTGAGCCATATTAGCTCACAAATCCCTTGAGCCATGGCTCGAAATTTAGCTTTTGCACTGCTCCTTGTCACTATACTCTGCTTCTTGCTCCTCCAAGTAACTAAGTTCCCCCATACATATTTACAATAACTAGAAGTGGACTTCCTATCTTCAATTGATCTTGCTCAGTCTTTATCAGCGAAGGCTTCAATTCCCCTCTGCTCATTTTTCCTGAAGAACAAAACTCGCCCAGGTGACCCTTTCAAGTACCTCACAATCCTGTATGTAGCATTCAGGCGTTCTGTTCATGGGGAATGCATAAACTGACTAACCAAACTAACAACAAAGGCAATATCAGGATGAGTACGGGAAAGATAAATTAACTTCCCAACTAGCCTTTGATACCTAGCTGCATCAATGGGCAGGCTTTCTTTATACACCCTTAATTTTATATTAGCATCTATTGGTGTATCAACTGGTTTACAACCACTCAAACCAGTTTCGTGAAGAAGATCCACCACATACTTGAGTTGAGTCACCATAATACCCTTTCTTGATTTGGCTACTTCCATTCCTAAAAAATATTTCAAGGCTCCCACGTCTTTGATCTCGAAGTCTCTGGCTAATCCAGCCTTTAAGCAATCCATCTCTCTCAAATCATTCCCTATAACAATGATATCATCCACATACACAATCAATACTGATATTTTTCCATCTCTTGAGTGCCTTGTGAACATTTTATGGTCACCTTGGGCTTGAGTATATCCTTATCTCTTCACAGATCTGGTAAAATTTTCAAACCAAGCCTTAGGGGACTGCTTTAGACCATAAAGTGCCTTTTTTAGCCTGCACACCTTCGAGCCAAGCTTCTATTGAAGCCCGGTGGTGGTGTCATGAATACCTTTGCTCTTAGATTGCCATTTAGAAATGCATTCTTTATGTCCAACTGGTACAAGGGCCAATCAAGGTTTGCAGCAACAGATAGAAGAATTTGAATGATATTTAGTTTTGCCAAAGGAACAAATGTTTCGGTGTAATCAATTCCATCGGTTTGTGTAAAGCCCTTTGCCACCAACCGTGCCTTATATCTCTCAAGAGTGCCATCAACCTTGTATTTCAAAGTGAATACCCACTTACATCCAACAAGAGACTTTCCTCTTGGTAGATTGACAACTTCCCATGTCTTATTTTTCTCAAGAGCATTCATTTCTTCAAGGATTGCCTTCTTCCACTCTGGAACTGTTAGAGCATCCTGAACATTCTTAGCAATCTCCATATAAGATACATGAGTGGAGAAAGCAGAGGAGGGTGAGAGATGTTTAAAACAAACAAATTTTGATAGTGGATATAAAGGATCACTAGTACAGGATCTAGTTCCTTTTCTAGTGGCAATAGTAAGGTTCAAATCTGAAACAAAAGTGCTATCTTGAGATAATTGATTTGAGGGAGAAGGGAAGATACTTACAGTGGTAGGAAATAGCGCCGGTGCAGATTCATGGCAATGCAAAGGGTGTGTGAAATATTTCTCTTTGTGAGGAGTTCTCCTGGAGTATATTTACCCAAAGTATTTTTTAGTCTTAGAGCTTATTTCTGTTTCAACTGACTAATCAGATGAAGGAACAATGGGGGTATATCTTCCTTGCTGATTATGTGGACTAGAAGATTGGTTTTCATGCTCCTGATTTGAAGGGAGTTTTTTTTCAGAATTAAAATGTAAACATGGGTTGTTCCTATTACTTAATTCATCCACCAGCTCCACCCCACTTTCTCTATGTTCCTGCTAATCATGCTGGTAAAAAACAACAGCATGTGGCTGTGAACCAAAAGAGTTTTTGTCATTGGTGCTGCTAGTGGTGAATTCTATATCCAAATCACGTAAAAATCCCCTTGAAAACAAATCCTCTCCTAAAGGCTCTGCCTGAGGATGAGGTTTAAAATATGGTTGTGTTTCAAAGAATTTGACATCCATACTGACAAAGGTTTTCTGGGAGACGGAGTCATAGCATTTGTAGCCCTTTTTAGTAGGTGAGTATCCTAGAAAAACACATCGTTTGGCCCTAGCATCATGTTTATCACCCTTGTTTTAAAGATAAAGGCTGTACAACCAAAAATTCTTATAGGTAAGGTACTAGACAATCAATTATTAGGAAAGTGATGGTTGAAAGTGTCTAAGGGCATTTTAAAATTTAGGACCTTAGATGGCATATGGTTAATCAAGTAAATAGCTATAAGAATAGAATCCCCCCATAAATATTTTGGGATATGAGTGGTGAATCTAATGGCACAAGAGACCTCTAGGAGATGCCTGTTTTTACGCTCAGCCAGCCCATTTTGTTTTGGTGTATCTTTACATGAGCTTTGATGGATTATTCCCTTGTTTGAGAAGAAATTTCCTAGTACTGCATTGAAGAATTCTCGTCCATTGTCACTTCTAAAGATTTTCATGGTTGTGTTAAACTGTGTTTGAACCATATTGTAAAAATTCCTAAATATATCTGTCACTTTTGATTTTTCTTTCATCAAAAATACCCAACCCATTCTAGTATGATCATCAGTGAAAGTAACAAAGTATCTTTCTCCTGAAGTGGTTGGGATCCGTGAGGGTCCCCAAACATCACTATATATAAGAGTGAATAGTGTGGTGGATTTATAGGGTTGGGCAGGTTAGATAGATCGATGATGTTTAGCCAAAGTGCATATTTCACATTGAAAAATAGAAGGATCTTTATTGATAAATAGTTGTGGAAACAATTGTTTTAGATATTGAAAACTAGGATGACCTAATAAAAAATGCCACAACATTATTTCATGATCATAAGAACCAAAAGTAAACCTAAAACATGAATTATGAGCGTAATGCCTAGATTTCGAATCACCCTCAAACTGATAGAGTCCATCAACCTTTTTAGCAGTGCCAATCATCCTCCCCGAGATTAGATCCTGAAATTCACAGTGTGAGGAATAAAAATAACTCGACATTTACGGTCACTAGTCAACTTACTAATAGAGAGTAGGTTGTAGGACAATTTAGGAACATGAAGAACATTATCAAGGGATAGTAAAGGAGTGAGTTGGATAGATCCTATGCCAACAATAACAGAGAATGATCCATCTGCAACCCTAATTTTGTTATTTCTAGCACAAGGACGATGGGATTTAAATAATTGGGAGTAATTTGTCATATGATTTGTTGCTCCAGAATTAATTATCCAAACAGATGTAGACATGATATTATAGGAGATGGGATAGCTTATATTACCTTGATGAGCTAGAGAATAGGAAGAACTAACAAGGAACTGTGAGGATTGAAGAATTTTCAGAAGATTCTCTACTTTTTTCTGGAGTGAATGGAGAGTCCCTTGAATTAACTTGTTCTCCTTGAGTTTTATCCGTGGTTGTTTGCATTGCTTTACCATCATAATTTCTCTTTGAGTTAGGTGGTTTCAAGTGAGGGTGTAGTTTCCAGCACTTTTCCCTAGTATGCCATGGTTTTCTACAGTGATCACACCATGGTTTCTTCCTCCTCTCACCATCTTTATTGGACCCTTCCATTGAATTGAGTAGCCATGCACTAACTAAGGAATTTTCAGACCTCCAAGTTTTAAATTTGGGATCATTCTTCTCTGGTTTTCTCTTCTCACTAGTGAGACACCCAAGCTTGCCATGTCTGTCAATGGCTAATTTGACAAATTGTGCCCATTCTAGATAGTTTCTTCCATTTAATCTATAAACTGCGATCCGAAAAGATGAAGGAGCAACAATACTGTCAATGCCGTTGGTTGGCATGGACTTGGCTGAGGTTTCTTCTGACCACGCCATTTTTTCCGGCCTAATTTTTCATGGTTTCTATTGCTCTGATACCATGAAAGTTATGGAGAGTAAGGACTAATACTTTTTTCTCGTATTTTCGATAGTATGCATGGATACACATATATATAGGCAGAAGATAAGAAAGGAGCACGGTCTACCTTAACAAACTCCTAAAACTCCTAATAAATAGGAAATAACAGATCCTAGGAAATAGGCAGCAATAACTCCTAATATCCTGCCCCTTTTTAGTTGAACTGATTGAGACTTTATTCCCCTAATATCTAGTAAATTAACAGCTGGATTTACCGATCTTTTCTACAGTCCTAATAGGAAATTTGCAACTTATGCATTTAAGAGGTTATTTATGTATTTATAAATAATTTACAATGCATCTGATGCATATGTATAATCTTCCAGATACATGAATTGCATTCAATCTCCTAGATACATGAATAACATTCAATTCTGCATCTCTTAGATACATGAATAATGTTCAGTTCTGTTAGATTTAGTGCAATAGGGGTTTAATAATAAACTATCTCCAGGTTGGTTCATGTGTCTGTCTATTCTTGACTCCCCCTCAAGCTGGTGAATAGATATTATCCACTCCGAGCTTGGATATAACCACTTTAGAATTTGGCCTACTCAAAACTTTAATCTAAATATCAGCTAATTGACCATGAGTAGATACGCAAGGCATGTAAGTCAATCCACTCTCCAATTTTTCCTTGATGAAATGTCTATCAAGCTTTGTGTGGTCATGCTCAATTGGATTAAGAGCTATGAGCTACGCTCATGGCAGATTTATTATCGCAATAGAGCTTCATTGGACTATCCCACTTGATCTTCAAATCTTCAAGAAAGATCTTTAAAAATTCACACATGCCCTGGGCCATTGTCCGAAACTATGCTTCAGCACTTGATCAAGCCACCACATTCCGCTGCTTACTTTTCTAAGTTACTAGGTTTTCACCTGGAAAGGTACATTACCCAGAAGTGGATGTTCTATCAACAACAGATCTAGGTTCAACATTATCTGCACTTGTGTATGCTTTAAGTGTTAATCCTCCATTCCTTTTGAATAGTACACCTCTCCTTGGTGTTCATTTTAGTTATTGTAGTATTCTATGAGCACCTTGTAAGTGGACATTTTTTGGACTACGGATAAACTGAATAATGCCACTCACTACATAAGCAATATCTGTTCGATGAAAAAAGATAAATGATAGATTGAGAGATGACGAAAGGATATTTTTATTGATAATCAACAACCCAGAGAGATAACCACCAAGACTTTGATGGCCTAATACTTCCACACACACCTCTGAAAATTCCGCTCTCCTTAACCAATTATTCTCCCCCCTTCTATATATTTCTCACTTAATCGATATTCTCACCTCATAAATCCCCATGCCCGTAACTAACTTCTGTTAATTCCCTACCAATGGACCTCCTAGACAAACGCAACCCACTAGCTTTAATGATTACTCCTAACATAAGTGTATTTAGTGTTGGGCTGCTGGTCAGGATCCACATATTGCTTTAGCATTGAAACATGGAAGACTGAGTGGATAGGCACCGATTCAAGCAGCTGTAACTTGTGAGCTACCTTTCCCACTTTGTCTATCACCTAATATGGCCCAAAGAATTTTGGAGCCAACTTCTCAGTTATTCTTTTGGCCAAGGATTCTGCCTATATGGTTTGAGCTTAACATAGGCCCAATCCCCTACCTCTAGATTGACATCCCTCCTCTTATGGTTAGTAGTGGCCTTCATGATCTTCTGTAAACGATTCAAATGCTGCTTTAATTCTTCCAACACCAGATCTCCCTATTGTAATTCCTTATCCATCGTAGCAAAAGAAGCATCCTCCCATTCATACTTAATAAGAGTGGGTGATGGTTGATTGTACACTGCAATGAACGGTGTTGTGTTTGTGGCAACATGGTAGGATATATTGTGCTAGAATTCTGCCCACGGAATCCATTTCACCCATTATTTAGTCTTGTCCCCAGCTAAACACTTGAGATGGGTTTTAATGTTTCGGTTAACTACTTCAGTTTGCCATTAGACTGTGGATGATAGGCGGAGCTATACTTTAGGGTCATTGCCTTGTAATCGAAATAATCTTGCCACTTCTTTGATGAACACCGCTACCGTGGAATGAGTTGTACAAGGATGCTTGACTAGTACAAAATGGGTGTACTTAAGCAATCCACCAGCACTAGTAGGCTAGTGTATCCTTTTGAATGTGGTAATCCTTGCATTAAGTTCATGCTAATATTATCCCAAATCTGATCAAGTAGCAGTAGGGGCTGTAATAAGCCCATAGGTGAGAGGATAGGCGTCTTGTTCTTCTGACATACCACACACTGGTCGACAAACTACTAGTTATTCCTTCTTTTTTTTTGAGCTAAAATACTTCCTTGGCCACATGATAATATGTCTTCAATACCCTCGAATCCCCCCTCCCAAGCTTACCTCCATGGAACTCTGCTAAGATGAGTGGGATGAAAGTTGAGTTTTGGGGCAACACTAAGCGTCCTTTATACCACAACTGAACTACTACATTTTGTACCCATCTTTTGTCGTGGCGGAGTGCAACAACTCCTTTATGATATTTCTGAAGTGTGAATTTGCATCAATTTCAGCTAGTAAGTCCTTTAGACACCCTGTTATATACACCGCAATGGAGAATAAATACCCACGAATCTCAACTCGTGACAAAGCAACTGTAGCCCTATTATCCTTGCTTGCCTTATACTCTATATCTAATTGATTACTCCACAATTTTGCCACCCATTTCATTTGTTCTTCTAGAAAAATCCATTGCTTCAGGAGATATTTAAAACTCCTCTGATGTGGGCGTACAACAAACTTATGGCCCAATAGATAGTGTATCCATATATGTACAACCGGTGCAATCACCATAAGTTCTCTTTCATACATTGATTTTAGCCTCGCTCTGGGTCCTAAAACTTGACTGAAATAGGTGATGGGATGCTTTTATTACATTAAGACAACTCCTAATCCAACCTCGAATGCGTCAATCTCTAGCATAAACACCTTAGAAAAATCTAGAATGCCAAAATGGGGCCTAAAGTTATGGCCAACTTCAAAGCCTCAAAGGCTTGTTAAGCACCTGAACCTATCTTTTTTGAGATGGTATGTTAGAGGAGCTGCTAATTGCCCATATCCTTTTACAAATTTGCGATAATACCCCATGATCCGCAAGAAACCCCTCAACTCTTCAAGGTTCTTGGGAATAGGCATGTCCAACAAAGCTTTCACCTTCACTGGATCTATTGTCACACCTTTCGCTAAGATAATATGTCCCAAGTATTCCAAATTTGCTTGATCAAACAAGCACTTCTTAGCCTTGATGAGCATGGAGTGTTCACATAGTACTTTCATCAATAACATGTGAAGCTTCTTCTTTTTTTTTTTCTCTCCCTAATGACTTTTTTTTTCCCTCTCTTTCACTACTAGAAAAATGATCTTTATTATATTACTTAATAAGTTAATATACCTTGATGTGTGTGTGCTTTGAACTTTTTATACTGGTGGATGTAAAAACAGAGAAGCATGTGTGGTAATAAGCAAATGGATTAATTCCATTTAGGGCCTTTGACATTTACAGGTAATCTATGTTTTTGATAATTCCACTTAGATACCTTTTGATTTTTATTTATTTCCCATTGAGTACCTAGTTGGTGATATATCTATGTGTACTCAAGTGAAACTAATTAAAATTGGGAGGTATTTAAGTGGAATTATTAAAAACACAAGGTGTCGCAAAACATTAGGTTGAATGTCAAGGTATCTAAATGAAATTTATATAATTCATCTAGTTACACGTGTCCTTGAGATGATTATTGTGATCCCATTGTATTTGATCTTGATTTAAAATTTCATTTTGGTTCTATGACATAAATAATGTTACATTTGTGTTATTTATTGTTTGATAGAACTGTATCCTAGACATGGATTAATTGTTCTTAATGCTTTGAATTCAACTACTTGGCTGCAGTGCTCGGTGGATAGGTAATCATGGGTTCTCCATTGGTATTGATGATGTTCAGCCACTAAAAGTTCTAAACGAAAGAAAAGGATCTAAGATTTTGGAAGGTTATAGAGAATGTGATAAGCTGATACAATTGTACAACAAAGGGGAGCTTGTTCCTTTGCCTGGCTGTGATGCTGTCCAAACTCTAGAAACCAAAATAACTAGCACATTAAATGAAATTCGTGACACAACCTCAAAGGTAATTCTATAAGAATTTGCGATATTTTACTATCTTTTGCTGGGCTTTTCTATGTTATGCCAAGGAGAAAAGAAGTTATAAATGATTTCACTTAATGAAAGCGCCTTTTTTCTGTTTATTAATACGTATGTACTTCATTACTGTACCCAGGAATATGTGGATGAGTGATATTTTTTGGTCATGCTGTATTTTCCCCAGGTCTGTATGGAAGAACTTCATTGGAGGAACAGCCCTTTGATTATGTCTCATTGTGGTTCAAAAGGATCTCCAATTAATATAAGCCAAATGGTTGCTTGTGTTGGTCAGCAAGCAGTTGGTGGCCGTCGTGCACCAGACGGTTTTATTGATCGAAGCCTCCCCCATTTTCCTAAAAATGCAAAGACACCAGATGTATGTTGTGTTATTTCCTTTTACATGGAAGTATACTTTGTCTGCCCATTGTTGTTGCATTTTTGATTTTACCATCTACCCCTTCTCCCCCATGAAGTTCTGCCTATCTTTGTTCGTCCCTATCTCGTGCCCCTCCCCTCCTTTTGAAATCTTTGTATTTCACCCTTGATCTGGTTAGGAGAGAGTTAGCAGGGACTTCATTGATGGTGGCAGCAATATGGTTAACATAGAGTCTATACGTCAATGACGTAGGCAGATTTGTGTGATACAATTGATTTGTAGGTACTATGGTGCATGTTAGCTCATTATTTATTTATTTTTTTTTTGGGGGGGGGAGGTTGCATTCATTGTCTTTGTTGTCAAGGCCAGAGAGTATTGCTTATGTGAAATGTCCCTGAACTCCAACGTGCTTGTGAGAAATAAGGGTAAGGCTTTGACAGCAGTATGCTTCGGAGTTGTGATGCCTCAAACATCACTATCATTATTTATGCTGACCAGAAACTCTCTCATCTGCCCAATGCTGACATGTTTCGAGTGCACTATTCAGTTGTGCTTAAGCTTACATAAATATACTGAGCTGATGAAAGAAAATATGAGTAGTGATTGTACGTAACTAGTAGGTAGATAGAGATTGCACATAACTAGTTCTAAGCTAGAATCTTTCCATTATTTTAATCCTTCCAGCATTCCACACGGCTTACCTTTTCATTAAACTGTTGGTTTTAAATGCAGGCTAAGGGGTTTGTTGCTAATTCATTCTATAGTGGTTTGACAGCAACAGAGTTTTTTTTCCATACAATGGGAGGACGTGAAGGTCTTGTCGATACTGCTGTAAGTTGTTTTCCTGTTTTCTTTTTCTTGATATTTCAAATGCATCCACCTGATTACGATATCATCTCCTTTATATGGTGTTAATTAAATGCTTCGAAGTTGGAGGTCTTTGCATCCATCATGGAGACTATCTCATAAAGAAAAAACTTGGGTGTAAGCATAGATAGCTGCAGAGTATGTACTAAAAGCCTTTGGAGATCGGACAACTCCCCTTCCTAATAGTTGCTTCATTTTGTGTATTCTGAAATAGATACTTGATTTGATGCATTCTTAGAGGCTTGTCATTCACTAACATGATGTACACTGGAGGTACTTTTAGCCTAGGTTTCTCAGTGGACTTGCCCCAATGATCAAGAATCATGGATAAGATAAAGAATGACAAAACCCTATCTTGCATGTTATGGCCTTTAAGTCTCAGTTGCTCATATGCATACGCCTTTGGTAGTTTTTTAGCAAAATAAATTTGTGTAGGAAATTTTCCTTTTATGCAATTTTGTTAATATATTTGTTGGTTTCAACTTTCAACCTCTTATTTGGGTTAACTATTATCCTACTGAATATCTAAGCTGAAAATCTCTCTGCCTCCAAAGTTTAAGAATGATATAGTTGCATAGTAGCTGTAGGTTCTAAGGGTTCTCAGTGAGAATCGTCTGAGATAAGAAGTTTATTGTTATTGCATCTGCGAAATTATCATGAAATAGAATGTGAACATAAGTTAGGTATTGCAGTAGATTACTAATCCTTTTAGCAACTGTGCTAATTACCAGCTAGAAGTTTTTTATTTATTTTTATATTACCTTCTCCATCCATTTTTGTTTAATATTTCACCAAAGAGTTAGGTCTAGTGGTCCGGTTACCATAAGGTTCTAGGTTCGTATCCCCCCTATGTGATCATGTCAGTCTTTTGGAAACAATTCATTACCAGTCCCCAAGCTAGTAGAGGAGTGGTGGTTGTGATGCTGCATGCATTTGACCTCTCAAGACCTATCAAAGGCTAGACCAGTCTAGGTGTTACCTTTGCCTTTACCTTCTTTTTATCTATTGTTCCATAGAACTGTAACCTAGACATCAGCTAATTATCTCTTGGGCCTTTTATTTTTACTATTCTGCATCTGTGGCTGAGAAGTTTTATACCTTAGATTTGCTGACCTGTCATTCTAATTGTATCTCGTTTGCAGTGTTTGTTTCCTCATGAAATTATGTTGCATGCATAATGCAGGTTAAAACTGCCGATACTGGTTATATGGCTCGCAGACTGATGAAATGTTTGGAGGACTTGTCTGTTCAGTATGACCTGACAGTACGAAATGCCACTGGAACTATTGTTCAGTTTTGTTATGGAGATGATGGAATGGATCCCGGTCAAATGGAAGGTGCGGAAGGATTTCCTGTGGATTTTGAGAGGCTGAGGTTTAAAGTCGAGGTATAATTTGTTTTGGATTGGTTTGGGTTTCGCATATATGGTTTAAATACTAGTTTAAAGTAGGCACTGCATTTCTGCAGGCTACATGCCCAGCTGGAAATGACAGAATGTTGTCTCAATCAGAGGTTTCTGAGTATATAAAAGTGAAAATTACTGAATATGATAAAATTTTTGATGGAGGTTGCTCCCATGCCTTTGAGAAGTTGCAACAATTTTTCGATACTATAGTAGCCAAAAGAAACGTGCGCTTTACTGAGAAACAACTACAGGTATTTCTTCTCAAAAGGTTTTTTTTATACTTTATATCACTCCAGCACACATGATCAATTTGCTATCATTCCAGCTAACTGGTTATAATTAATCATGAGGCTTGCTGTAAAGCTGCTGATTGTCTGGTCACTTGCTTGGTTGAAATTGGCTGAAAGGAATACCAGAGAGGTCATGCTGTTTCTCACTCATTTGTTATGGCTGACTGTCACGTAATTTCACACCTTTGTAATGAGCAGCATTCTGTTCTTGTTTGATGGTTTTTACTTTAATATTGCCATATAACATATTTGTCATTTTGCTAGAAGAGTGTGGAATTGGTATACATTTACTTCATAATGAAATTATTTTGAATTGATACTCTTCACCCGCAAAATAGGATGTCAATTTGCTCTGAACCTGCATGTGTGCTGTCAAAAGGCTTAGCAGGCGATCCACAAACCCCTTGCCTTTTGAACCAGAGTTTATTTCATTTTTCTAAAGTCCATGTAGTCTTTGAAAAGAGAAAACTAAACTAGTGAACAATGACTACCAAAACTTCGATTGTTGTAAGAAAAGAGAATAAATGAAGCTTTTTACTTAAAAATGAGAGTTTTTTTTTTCTTTCTTGGGGACTAGGGGAAGATATAGTTTGTCTTGATTACACTTTTACATTGGGTAGTGTTTAAGAGGCTAAAGTTGGAGAACCTTGGTGAAGAAACTATAAGCTTAAAGTACAAAAACATGCACAGGTGCTTCGAGTTCCAAAGGACATAGAAGAGAAGGGTGAAATTGTGAGATATGTTTCAAGAAATGGAGAGAATGAGGATGGTTGTTGATGTCTCAGACAAGGATAGGTAAATATATGGCAAAAACTTGGATATGGTCAATTAGCATGGGTGAACATATATTAGAATGATTAGCCTGCTTTCTATTTGATTTAATTGTCAATTAAGAAATAAACATTAGTTAACAAAAGAAATGTTATGTGGTTCTAATAAAGTCATAAACATTAAGGAACTTCCAGTCATGTATATAATACCATAGCTATTCAAAAGTAATATTATTTTGATAGGGAACTTAATTAGAACGTGCTTTGAACACATTCCTTTCTTAATTGGATTAAATCCAAATCCTTAACTAACAGTTCCTTGCTATCTGTTGTACCAATTATAACTTACCCTTTCTGTCCTGAAACGATGGTAAATTTTTCTAGTTTGTGTAGTTGAATTTGTATTGAAGTTTCCAATACACAACATGAATTGTCTTGCATCTATACATAAGCATGACTGTTTTCTTACTATATATATAGTAAGAAAATATTTTGGTGATTCCATTTTATTTTCCAAAGTGTTAGGGAGTATTTGGTATCAAATTTGATGCCTACATAATGATAGAGCTAGTTTCTTTGATGCGATCTTTTTTCTGTGATTTTTGTTTGAGCTAATAAAGTCGAATTTTTTTTTTTGAAAAAAAAATCGACATGCTGCCTTGTTGGAGAAACCTTCTTCAGCATTTGGGTCCTAGCTCTTACATGTAATCAATGCTTTTCATAACATTGACCAACATTGCAGGTATTTATGGAGTCTTTTATCTCTCGCCTCCGTTCTAAATATATTGAAGCTGGAACTTCTATTGGAGCTATTGGAGCTCAAAGTATTGCAGAGCCAGGGACACAAATGACTCTCAAAACTTTTCACTTTGCTGGTGTTGCAAGCATGAGTATCCTTCAGTTTTTTATTTTTTTTCTTACCTACACTTTTCTTTGTTTATTATCCAGTGTCGACCTGGTCACCTGGTGACTTCAATGTTGATTCTTAACTCTGTCTAAGATGTAACCCTTGGAGTTCCTCGCATCAAAGAAATTATAAGTGCCAGCAAAAAAATAAGCACACCGGTCATTACTGCAAAACTTGTAAACAATGAGATGGAAATTGCACAAACTGTGAAGGGTTGCATTGAGAAAACAACATTGGGTCAGGTATGATGTTATCTTGCCTGCTGTCTCTCTTTTCAAAGAGTTAATTGAATAAATTGATCAGATTTTGTGTTCATCGGCTGTAGAACTAAATAATCCGGGTGTTCCTTACAAGTGATAAAATTTTCAGAAGAGAATTTTGTAAGATCATTGATCTTATAACCATTGTCATCTACAGCACAACCTGTGTTATATTATTTGTTAATTAACTGAACTTCTTTCTTGTATTTCTCTTTCACAGCATACTTTTTGTTAATGTTTGGTTCAAAGGTTTTGAATGACGACCACCTTGACGTGTCACTTGGATGTTAAACCTGTTTCAATAATCTTGTCATTGCAGGTTTCAAAGAGTATAAAACTTGTAATGACTTCAGTTGGAGCAGCTGTAGATGTCAAGTTGGATGCTGAAAAAATTAAAGAATTAAGTTTGTGTCTAAATGCCCATATTGTTAAGGTGGCAATTGAAAACTTTTTGAAAAAGCGCAAGGATATGAAGAATTTGGTGAGGAACTGTCCGATTCACTTTTGATCTGTAATCTTCTGTTATAGACAGCATCTTAGTGTCTACCATCTGCAGAATGTTAAAGTTCTTGATGATATGAAACTGTCTCTTATTCCTGAGGCTGAGAGGAGCTGCCTACATTTTGTACTGCACTGGCTTTCGAATAGGCTGCCTGATGTTATTGTAAAGGTGAGATTGCTTTTAGTATTATGATGTTTGATATATTGGTAGAGGTGAGATTGATTTTATCAATATCATTGTGTATCTTATTGGTAAAGATTGAAAAGGCTGACTTATTGTTTGGCCGGCAGGGCATAAAAACTGTTGAACGTGCAGTGGTGACTAAAGATGAAAAAAAGAATGGAGAGCTCCAATTATTTGTGGAAGGGTTAGTTCATCCAACTCTCGATTGCATTATGTGTTCCACAGTATGTAAAAATGAGTAAAACTATTCCTGTGCTCTTCCAGCACAAACAAATAAAGAAAGAAGGGGAATTTGTTGGTGAAATTATACAAGGATGGCAGCATATCTCATATGAGACTTACTGAAGTATTTCTGTTTGAAGAGAAGGCAAAATTTCACTTTTCCTACTTTTATACTGTTGTGGTCCCTAAATCAGGATCTAAGTTATGGGGCAGATGGGAAGGGATTGATCATGTGAATGGTTAGAATTAGAGTTGTTTCTCTTCCTTATGAAAATAGGAGAAAAACATGAGAGAAGTAGAAGAGGAGAGGGAAGCGACGGAGGAAAGAGCCAGGAAAGTAGCTTTTGTTAATTCTCCCAACTTGTTTATTTATGAGGCTCTAGCCTCATATTTATATCTAATGCAGACTTAGAGAACAAGCTAAGGTTTCACGAAGGTTGAGGGTCCAACAAACATATTATTAAGACCTATTAAACCCTAAGACATAAATCATTTAATTGACAAAGGCTTGCTTAGAATGTTCAGAGCCTAGCACTTATTAATGGACTTGAATGCAATGCACTAGGACTGAAATTGGGTTTGACCCTATGGATCTGGAGGTGGGCATGGCCCAAGACTAGAGGTGGCAATTGGGTCGTGTTTGGGTTGGGTCATAGTTGGTCGGGTCGTTCTCGGATCGGGTTATTTTGGGTCATTTATCTTTTACGAATTGGTTGTGGGTCTGGTTGGGTCATTTTAGGTTCGGGTCGTTTTGGGTCATTGTATTATTTGGGTCGGGTCGTTGCAGTTCCGTGTTAATTTGCTGTTTCGGGTCGGACTTGGGTTAGGCAAACTCGGGTTCGAGTCATTTCAAGTTAACTTGACTGGTAGTGTCAGGTTAGCTTCGGGTCATTTTTAGTTAACTTGACTAAGTGGTTCGACCCGTTTGGGTCATTTTGTGCAATTTGATGGGTTGGTCCCATTGGGTCTGAGTTATTTAGGGTTAACTTGATGAGTCGGGTCATTGAAGATAGCAAACTCATTGAAGATGTTGGAAAAAATTAGAAGATATTGTCATTTGTCAAGTTAAATGAGTTTGCTAATACATAAAATATTTTATTTTATTTTATATAAAAACATAGAGTAATGATCAAAATGATTTGAATAACAGATTGATACTTATTAGTTGTTAACTTGTTATACTAGTCATGGATAATGGAATCAAAGAAAAAATGTTATTTTACACCATAAGTAATAACATATAATATAATAATTGCTAGTTGAGTAATATTAATGATTATATGTATAAGTTCATTTGATATTATAGGACATGTGTATGTTTACAAGTCGTGAACTTGTAAAAGTAGTTAGGCAAAGAAGATAAAAGATATTAAAAAATTATCTAATATACACTTTCAACACCAAAATTACTCCAACTCATTATCCTCGTAAGTATTAAGTTTGATTTCATATAAGTATGTAATTAAAAATATGTTATTAATTGTTACTTGTTTATTAAATTATTATTATGACTTCTTAATGTTGTATTCTTATGTCAAAAAATTCATTAGGATATCATTAATAAATAAGGATGTTTAGGGTAAAAATATGAAAAATAAATACAATTTATAAAACACTATATTTTTAAAAGCTTTAAATGAATAATGAAATATGTGTAATTTATTATTATTATTATAATATATTTTGATGTTTGGTCAAGTCAACGTTGGGTCGGGTCGACGATGGGTCTGGTCCATGTCAGGTCGGGTTGCTATCGAAACGTGTCTATGATGGATCATGGGTTGGGATCGGGCAAGGTTGGATTTGGGTCGGGTCGGGTCGGGTCAACTTTTGTCAGCTTTAACTACGACCCATGTTCCCAACATTACTGTTTTGGAATATGAGCTTCTCCTTAAGATTGTAATAAGGAAAAGAACAACTGGAAGCAACATCAAACTCTATTGTAATGTGATCTAAAGGTAATCCATTCTACTTGACCTGTAGTTCCAAGTAGGGAGTAATCAAATCAACCAAGAGTTGATCTAGTCTGATAACTTGTTTAACCATTGGTATAGCATAAGTCTTGAATGGGACATCTAGCTCAATTAACTTTGGTATGTTGTGCATTGCTTGACTTAATATCCTTGTTATGACCTTTAATTGTGCCCAACATGGCTTGGACCACTGGTTTGGCCTTAAGAATCTTGTAATTGTCCAATATAAAGTCCATGTCTGGTTTTACATTGTGGCATAAGAAACTTGTGTCAGGTACCTCAAGGTCTTGAGCTAATACCACAGAGAAAGTAGCTTAATGGGTGGAGATAGACTTGGGGCCATATGTGTGCCATGTTAAGATTCTAGAGCACCGTGTTTCCATAGCTTGTGGACCTTTTTGGCTTCTTCTAGGATATCCTGAAATGAGATGTCCTAGAGGGTCCAAAGCTTCTTTGTAGACATAAAATTGGTTGTGCCCAGATAAATGGAGCCTTGGTGGCTTATGGCATGTGGTCCTAAGATACAACTGAATCTAATGAGATTTGTTCTTGTGTGGTAATTGTCTGGCCATTTCTGTTGCAATTGGTTGCAGATATATGGGAGACCAAGGAGGCTTCCCTATATATTAAGCGTGGTTGATGGGGAAGCTGTGGTGGGCTGTCAAGTTGTTTTCAGCTGTCATTAAGGCTTTGCATACCACTAATGTGACAATCGATGGCTTGGGGAATGTAAGACTTATAAATGAGGGTTTTGGGATGGTGCTAGGATTATAGAAGTTGCGAACAAATGTTGTCTAGGGTTGTTGATTTTAAGGTGGTCGGGTTAAGAAAATGAATCTCGGGGGTTATCATAAGAGGCGATGAAGGGACAAGGATGGATGGCGAGTATTATGGGTGAAGCTGCGGGTGATCAAAGGCTCCGGTGGCCTTAGGGGTGGCTCAGTGGAGGTCAGCAAGGGCATACAATTAAATAGTGCTCTTGTTGTATCATATCAACCACTATGTAGTAGAATTTGGGTCAGTTGGTATGTGATGGATAAAAACAAACATAGATTTATTGATGTGTTTGATATCGGAAAATCATATGATAAATCAAAGATTTATTGAAAAATTATGCTAAAAAGCACATATGATAATTTATTATATATATATATCGTGGACCAAGTGACAATTGGATTATAATAAAGTATTGTTAATTATTTACTTCTTATCTACCACTAAATAACATGCTTTGTTTTTCATTCCAAGGCAAATGTACAATTATTAAGATACTTTACCATGTAATGCTTCATTTAAATGCTTCTAATACAATATAGAATACCTATATTTAAATCATCAATAAATAAAAATTTGAGCATATTGGGAAAGAAAAATAAAAATTCATGATGCGATGAACGTAACACTTGATTTATCATTCTTGATGTTCCGATACCGAGACACCATGATAACAATTGTGACCGCAATTTTATTGTATAGGTAAGGGTGGCAAGTGGGTCGGCACGCACTGCCCCTAACAAGGGGTGGCACTAGGGTGATTGGGCTAGTGATGGGAAATGTAGGTTTAGGGTTTGGCAGAGTTAGGGTTTGGTGAAATTGGGGCAGTTGTAGGCGGAGGATGACAACAACGGTATGGTGCCCAAAGGTTAGCAAAGCGTCTGGAGTCGTCATGGTGGTCACACTAGGCATGCGAATGGATGGGCAAAGAATAAGGGAACAACACTCATTATGGAGGGTGCGGGGGTGGCTTGTGAAGGTCGACTAGGTGCGGGCAAGGGCTGACGACAACACCATGGCCATTGGTTAGAGTGATTGTTGTGGAGGTGGTTGGTGAAGGAATGACACTAGGCAAGGGCACAAGTGAGAGATGTGGGATTGGTTTGATGATAACCAATAACACTACGGTTGTAGTATTGAGGTATTGCAAACATATTTTATATGTCATGGCGTGAGTTTTTATAATTTTTTCACAACAAATATCAGCTACAATCAGTAAATATTGACAAATATCAGATATTTTACCCGGATCTTATTGATAAATATGTGATTTTCCGTAACAATCATGTTTTAGGAATTTTATGTCACATCTAACCTAGGAATCATGAAATTGTAGTTGATATGTAATTGTGGTATCGATGTTTCATTGTATGTTTGTTGATTAGGGCATCATACTTATCCATGCCTACTCAGCTCAATGAATATGTCAATTGTTGCAAGCAACTCCTCCAAGAGTTCTTGTTCCCTCTTAGACACGTCCAATGATAACCCATAACTTTTTGGCTCTAATACCATTTTGTTACTGTCCGGAATTTAGGATCTAAGTTATGGAGAAAATCGGAAGGGATTGATTATGTGAGTGCATATAATTAGAGCTCTTTCTATTCCCTATTAAAATAGGAGAAGAACAAGAGAGAAGTAGATGACGAAAGGGAGGCGGCGGAGGAGAGCCAAGGAATTAGCTTTCGTTAATTCTCCCAACTAGTTTATTTCTAAAGCTATAGCATCTTATTTATAGCTAATACATCCTTGGGGAATAAGTTATGGTTGCTAGTAGGCCTATTATTAAACAAGACCTATTAAACCTTAATGCATAAGGTACTTAAATATTTAAGGCCTGCTTATAATTAAATAAAATCAAATTTTGCTACATATTAATGGACTTAAATATATAGCACATTAGGACTAAAATTGGGCACGACCATGTTGAACCCAAAGGTAGGCCTGGTCCACGACCCAGGTTCCTAACATATACTAACCATCAATTATTGCATCCGGTGTCTTGCTATTGTATAACCCAAGCACCGTACATTGTCTTCACCACCCCTCTATTATGTTGGAGCTATGATCATTCATCTTGCAAGCAAAGAACTGTAATTGAACCAATATTTTAAGTAAATTATAATCCACTCATTGTGATCATCAGCACCACTTGGACGTAATTCTTGGCTTCAATAGCATTTTGTGACTATATCTTGTAGTGAAGGGGGTGAATTGACTGACTACAGATTGATGGTGTTTCATGAGAATGCCATTGGCGTAGAATTTGAAGAGAATGGAATGATTAGCTGTTGGAAATGAGCTTCCTAGCTATTCACTTAGAAGTAGTTGGGTTTGTAGCTGCTGTACGATCTGAGCTGGAAGCCTGGAACTTAAGAACAAATGAAGTCTAATCATCTGATGTAATATCAGACAATGATAAGAAGTTTTAAGGAATAAGTATCAGCATATGAATGGGAAGTAGATTCCTTTTATATAGATCTTTTAAGGCTTCGGCTAATAACTTTTACTATATGGTTTTATCGGTTTGAGATCCAATTTTATCATTTTGAAGGCTATGTTTATTTTTTCTGGTACCTTGGCCTTTATGTTGGGCCTCAGGTTTTGTGTTATTCTTTGTGCGTCGACTGATGAATAAATTCATTAATGAATGAGGTGGTGTTTTCCCTTGAATCACTTAGCCTTCCCCAACCCTACATCTTCCTTAACCTTGATAGTCAGCCCTTTATGAGAACCATGGGGAGCGATTAAATGAGAGGAAATTTATTTGAATCCAGGCAGAACTTCAGTGTAGATATAAGAAATTGAGGTTTTACATATGATTCTTCACCTAAAACTTTTAATATATTTTTACAGGACTGGTCTGTTGAAGGTAATGGTAATTGACGGAGTTGATGGATCCAATACTACAAGTAATGATATTATGGAAGTTTGTAGGACGCTTGGAATTGAAGCTTCGAGACACTGCATAATTAAAGAGATAAAACAGGTCATGCAAAGCCATGCAATGGAGATTGACATACGCCATATGATGCTTCTAGCTGATTTGATGACATTTATGGTGATGCTTCTTTATCTGCCCTTTCCAAACACAGTCACAGTGCAAATAGCATGGGAGATGCTAGTGCGGTCCATATTTTGACAGAGAGACTTATCAGCTTATATGTTTATTACAGGGGGAAGTGCTGGCTATTAGTAGGACTGGAATGGTGAAGATGAAAGACAGTGTGCTAATGCTTGCGTCCTTTGAAAAGACTGGGGACCACTTGTTCAATGCTTCTGTAAATGGGAGGGTTGAAAAGATTGAAGGAGTCAGTGAATGCATCATAATGGGTGTGCCGATGCGAATGGGCACGGGAATACTGAAAGTTATGCAGAGGTTCGTATCTTGTTAGCATTCATGTTTTTGAAGATTCAACCTCTTCTGCCATTATTTTGTCATTCTTGATGCTTCTATGCAGTAAATTTGGCAATCCGTTAACCCCCCAACCCCCATTCCAGAAAGAAAAGTGAACCAGAAATTAACGGAAGGGATATGCTGCAGATTGCTCCCCCCCCCCCTCTTCTTTTTACTCCTTATATATTTATTTGGTGGTGGCTGATTTCTTATGTAACTTTTTCTGCGTTCTGGTAGAGGAATTTTAAGTATCCCATTGCATTTGGTTGCTACTCTAATAAGGATTTTAGGTTGTGGGATTTACTATATAGAATATTTTTGGAGAATTGCATTATAGGAAATTTTATCCCAATATTTTTTGCATCAAATACCCCTACTCACGCATTGATTGATCCTTTATTCATTTATCTCACCAATGCAGCCATTAATGTTGGAAAAAAAAGTTCTCTTTTTTCCACCAATTAATCTTCATAATTTCTTATCTCTTCATATCAATGCCATTTCTCTTCATCTTCTTCATATCTCTTACAAAATCGACATTGAGGGTATGTTCTCTTGGTGTTATTTTCGGATCAAATTAGCAAAAGGCCCTTGCAATCTGTTTTTATAACCTTATTTTTAGACATCTGATAAAATAAGAAATAAGATGATGATGATGATGATGATAACAATATATTAGGATTAATCATCATCATCATTATTATTATCATTATATTTATTAATTTAATAATTTTTTATTATATTTATTGGTGGTATATTTTTTTATTATAATAAATATAGTTATTTTTAATATTATTATTAAATACAATTAATAGTCGTTATTATTAATATTGTTATCATTATCATCATCAAATTATAATTATTGTTATTTTTGTGATTATAACTATCAATATTACGATTGCAATTTTTATTATGAATCACCATTATTTGTTAATGTTGTTACCATTAGTTATTAATTTTAGTTCTTCATTATTATTATTATTATTAATTACTTTCTCCATATATGAAAAAGTCATTTTCACACTTAGAAGAGCATTAAATAAAGTAAAATGTTCCAATCTTGCCCTTTATTTTTCCATTTTTTCAAGTAGAGAGAATAAATTAACAGTTATTATGTCTTGGAAAAATCAATGATGTAAGGGTAAAGGTGGAAATTAGTGTGCCATTAAAAAATTATTAATTGATAATAATGAATAATAATAGTAACATATTTAAGTCAATGAGATAAGATCATATATAGATCATATCATATTGTATTGGACCGATTGTATTATATGAGATAAGATGAAATCATAAGCTTTTTTTTGGGGGGGGGGGGGGAAATAATTTAGACCCTTCACTGATAGAGGAGATAGAAGACAGAGAACGTATAGTTAGTTTTTCATTTCTGTATTCTATCCTCATGTTTAAGCTTTCAATAATGACTAAGCTCAACTAAAAATTAATTCTGATACTAAATTTCTAGAGAGAAAAATCTCTGAAGCTAGGCAATGTCTTCATAGTAGTGTTATGAAGCCCGTCAGAAGAATAAAAAATCTGGATTCCCAACAATTCCAACAAACTCTGCTAATAAAATTGGAACCCGCTCATCTTCTTTGTTACATATTTTCTATGAGCAAATAAAATTTCTGACAGTGAACCCCAAAACTACATAGCTCCCTGCATTAATCACCGCCTCAAGCACATTCATCACTGGATAAACCTGAAACAAATCCAACCTCACTCAAGCCACCAAAATCGATCCAGTGTCTAATCAAAAGCCAAAAATCAAGCAAATACAAGATTCAACTTGAAGTTATGTTAAAATGGCAGGGGGGAAGAAGCACTCATAATGTCTAAATTAATTTTATTCCAGCTTGAAAACCTCAGAATAGACTGACATTTTTCCCCTTTTCGGTACAAATTCATCAGAAACATAAAGGCGGGTGAAGTTTAGAATTTGAGAAACATGGGAGTAGCTTATTAGTGAACCAACAGCTGTCACTTGGTTTGCCATAATATATTCTGCTGGTCAAAATCTGTAGAGGGAGTTTCCTTTCGCAAAAAGCTATCAAACCCTAGATTGTTCTATTGATTATCAGAGAGAGTAAAGAGGAAAACATCACTCCTGTGAAATGGAGAGGAAGATGGAAAGACCAGTTTTAAATCATATAGAGAGTCCAACTCAGTATGTAACACCCTCATTTTTTACTACTAAAAATTTTTGTTAAAACAAGTGTGAAAGCAGAAAACACCTAGAAAAAAACGTGGTGTTACCGCCGTACCTAACATGGGATAGACGCTCGCCGCCTATCACTTACAAAATATAAGGCTGAACTAATTAAAACACCTTAAACAACAGAGTGCGCAGAGCAACTATTTAATTAAACAACTCCAAAAGTGTTTACATCGGAGGATCTTAATGGGATCTGACCTAATCATTACAAAATACATGTGTAGAAAGTACGGGGCTATAATAAAATAAATTAGGGCATGACACCCAATTTAAAACTTTGATCCGCCACAGACCCCACCAAAACCTTCCGGATATTTTTTCTCTCAAGCCCTGACCCAACTAAGGTAAGGCGTTTATTGGTCATCCTCAAAGGCCTGCATATGGTCCTCTGCTTGTGGGAATGAGCAGGTAACCGAGCAAACGGGTACATCAATACATTACATACTAAGTAAGCCAAGTTGCTCCCTCAATGTAACATAAGTATACTGATTTACCATACATGAATAGAAATTACAGCATGCATCATGATAAGGCTATATATAAAGGTAGAAGTGCATAAAGAAATGCTATCATGCATAATTCCAACAAATCAGGATACATCATGCTTAGATTCACAATCTTCTCACATAAGCATTTACTCATGTAATAGTAAAGAGCATCCAAGTAACCTCTAGGGTTTATTTCCAATTATCCAGTTCCTTAGGTTATACTATTTACTTATCCATATATGAGGCAGGTCAAACATTCAATTAATATTCCATTCCATAACCATTTAGTCATTTCAACCATTAACCAAGTGTATAAACCAACTTTTATTCATTTTAGTCAATCATATCATACTTCCATTTTTTAACCAATAATTAACCATTCACTTGGTCATCATTCATAAATTATCAACTAATATTTACCATCCATATTTTATTATCATCGAGCAATGGACTGTACACTACCCCATAGTCTCACATACCATGGAATCCTATCCAAAAAGGAATATGAAGTCTAAGCCGAAGCCAATCCAAGTGGACATAAGTCCAGGCTGAAGCTAATCACCAGAATAGACATAAGTCTAGGCCGAAGTCAACCAATATGGATATAAGTTTTGGCCGAAGCCAACCACCTAGGTAACCAGACCCTTTAGTATCGATATCCCTACGTAAGGCATCGGGATCTCTCAGGATCCTGCTCGAAGGCACCAAAAATGTGTCCAAAGGCAGACTAACCCCTAATAGCTAATCTAGGATCAGGTAACCCAAACACATATTCAACTCGACTTTCTTTCGCTTTACGTGATTAGTATTTTATTCATAAGGATGGGTGATCAACTGATCATACAAGGTCTATACAAAAGCAAGCAAGTCAACTTCCTATGTTAATCCATATCAATCATTTTCTTTCCATTTTTTCCAGCATGTGGGTTTTCCATTTGTCCTTGGCTAATGCTATTCATAACCATCGTATTATTTAATTGAAGTCCATACTGATTCTCATTACTCTTTTCTCAATATTGTCACTCGTCATAATTGAAATACTCAAATAGCCTTTACATTACTCATAATGTATACCATAAGTTATGATCCATGTTAATCCTTTCATTAGGCTAATAATCTATGATCAAATCTGTATTTTATCTCACTAATAATCATGTTATAGTATCAAACATAACCTCCAAGCATAACCAAACCAAAAAGAATTAAATTATGTAAATCAATCGATCGGTTTGACCCAACCAGACCATGTTTTTCTCAAACCGGTCGATCAGTTAGGGCAAACCAGTCAACGGTTTATATACCAATCAATGGGTTTAAGCAGAGAGCAAAACCTATGTCTCTATAGGCTTACCAATCGATGGATTGGGTCAATCAGTCGACTGTTCTAGAAATCAGTCAATCGGTTTACCCTAACACCACCAAATTACAAATTTCATGTAGATTCATACATGTAAATCATTCTTCATCACATTAAGACATGTATCAACATAATCTAACAAATTTCTAACCAAATTAACACGCTTTTCTCAACATGGGATCGTCATAACCTATTTTTACCCAATTTCATGCTTTTCACTCAAATCATGCTATCTAGCCGCCAAATCACTTAAACAAGTTGTATTTTTTCATGCCAACATGCTAATATCAACTAAAGGTAACACCTAACATGCAGGTATACTTACTAAACGTTTTAAAAGTAAAAATCACTTACTTGATGCAGGTAAAATCCCCTTAAAAAGAGAAATTCCTGTAGTAAATCTCAACTTTGAAAACCTTAAAAACCAATTTCTCAACTCAGGAATTACACCAAAACTTATTAAATTTTCGAACTTAAAAACAGAAAGAATAAGAACATACCAATTGAGGCAAAAACTGGGGAAGAATTAAGCTGGATCAATCAACCTTTTTTCCAGAATCTAACTCTGTTATGCTTAACAATCGAAACAAGAGAGTTAGAGACAGGATCAGAAGAGTATAAAATGATTGATTGGTAATACTCGAAGTGTAGGAAGAATAAGGGAGAATACTAGACTTAGAAAATTCGGTGGCTAAAAGAAAGGTGCATAGTAGGGATGATTGAGGCTATTTATAGCCAACCAATCGAAAGGAAATACTAGGGGTTCAGGAACCAACTCAAAACCCGCCCATTGACCATTTGAATTAGATCAGAACGAACGGATTTGTCTAGGATTGATTGGCTTATTCTCTAGAGTTCAAATGGTGTCTCTGGAGAATTTAGGTCAATTAGACCAAAATTAACCTTCATGAATGGAATAATAGAAAGTCAGCATGAAAGGAATATTCCAGCTGATCAAAATCGTGCTTGAGATCAAAGCATTCGATCTAAGAATCATGCAGAGGAGAGAGGAGGAAGAAGATAATGCTGAGGTCATCTCTTGCCCTCAATTGTCCCAATGAACCTCCAGATCAATTTGAGGCAATATTTCGAGTTAAATGCATCATAAAAATGATTGGGAATCTTATAGGGATAAATTTGCATGGGTTGGTAAAGTTCTATTTTAGTGTAAGGAATTTTTCAGAAGAATCAAGCTCAAAAATATAACCAGCTAGACAAACCAATCGATGGGTTTGGGACTACCAGTCGACTATTCTACCACTAGTTGATCGGTTTGGTTGAAAAACCCAAATTTGCTAGAATAACTAATCAGTCGATCAGTTCATAGAACCAAACAATCGGTTTACCTGCAAAACTCAATAAACTTCATTTTTCAACATGATTTCAAGTCAAATTTTGTCCCAAATCAAATCATAACATTAATTCAAAATCAAAGGCCCAAAATTTGACATAATTTCTCATTCAACCATTTTACAAAAATATTGGGTATCACACAGTAAGTGGTAGCTGGAGGATAAAGATTGTTTTTTTGTTCCTGGGTATTAATTTTTGTTATTTGTTTATATATGTTAGATTGGATATAAGTTTGAACATTTTATGAAGTTGGTGATTTGAGGTTGAAGATGAATGGAATTTAAGTTAGGGGTATTTTTAGGGTTGGCAATTGAGCTGCGTGGGTCATGTTCGGGTCATTTTATTGTTTGGGTCGGTTTGTGCTTGTATTATTCCAGGTTAACTAAACGGGTTGAGTAAGGTTTTCCCTAAGGTAGCTCGTATTCGGATGATTTCGGGTTGAGTTAGCTCGGGTTTGTGCTAGCTTGACTGATCGAGTCTTTTTAGGTTTTGATGGATCAAGTTGGGCTCAAGCCAAGCTAATCACTTTAGGTTTTCTTTAAATTAGATATTGATCACTAAAACTAACTCAACTCATTAACTTTGTAAGCAATAATTAAATTTGACTTCACGTAAGCATATAATTAAAAATGTGTTGTTAACTACTATTTGTTTATCATTATAATTTTTTAATATTGCGTTTTTGTACAAAAAAAATGAAATTAGAACATAGTTGGTAAATAAGTATGTCCATTGTAAAAGTAAGAAAAATAAGGAAAATTTATAAAATAATATATTTTAAAAGTTTTAAATAAATAATAAAATATGTGTAATTTTTTATTATTATAACTTGTTAATATCAAAGATGGTCTTGTCGAGTTGGGTTGACACAGGATTGAGTTAATGCCAGGTTTCAGGTTAGCTTGGGTCATTAGATGTGTTTGAATCAAGTTGATTATATTTGGGTTGGATTGGTTTGATGAATATCTCAGATTGTGTCAAGTCCAGTTTTGGTGCGATTGGGCAGATTGGGTCAACTTTTGTCAGCCCTAGTTATTTTTGTTGCTATAGGTAAAGGTTCCATTTAATTTAACAACCACATCATCAAAGATGATAGAAAACTGGTAATTTACTATGATTACGAGGTTATATGTAACAGGGAAAATTGGATTTCGGTTATGTGGTCTAGTGTTTTAGGCTGGGTTTCCATTCGTGAAAATGGAGATAAAGTAGTTAATGAGTGCACTGAGACTGAGATGGAGAAGCAGGTGAGAGTGTAGAAAATAATAAAATATTCAGGGTCGGCCCTGAGTTGGGGGGGGGCGATGAGAAGAAGTACTGGGGCCCTATGTATATAAGTTATAAAAAGTGCAGGGGTAGAAGAAAAAAGTCAGTGCAGGGAATCAAACCTGTGCGCTCGTATGTTGGATAGCAAGCCATGTTTCGACCTTCTGTGAAGGCAACCAACTAAGACGCGTTGTTCATCTGATATACGACTGAAGTTTTGACTTATATATTACAAACATATACATATATACGTAAAAATATTTCGGGGCCGTTATTATTTGGGGGTCCTGGCTTATTGTCACTATACCCAGGCCGGCCCTAAAAATATTTTCCATCTTTCTAACGGGTGTGCGTATTCCCATTCTATTATGTCAAATAGTTTTTTAGTTTCATATCTTAGAGCTGCTGTTAAATCTGCTCTTCTTAATCAGATCACAAGAGGTGCCTGAACTGACCTATAAAGCGGATCCAATTATCTGTTGATAATGGAGATGGAATTTTCTGATGTACTATTCAAAACTGTTTCTACCACCGATGGGATATGAAAACAAGACATGCGAATCGAATATGGAGGTGAGCCTGAATTTTCTTTGTGCAGTGTTATAAATTTTATATATTGTCTAATAAGCGATGGAATTCTGCGCTGTTGCATTTTTTTTATCGCCATGAAAAGCTGAACATATGGAAAGTTCGCCTTTGGCAGAAAGTTGTAGTACTGTCAGTTATTCGCACTTTGGAGCCAATAAAATTGACTGCTCGGTATCTTTACTATTTCTTCAATTGTGATTATGTACAATGGTGGGATGAAAATCAGGATTCATCAGCATCCTTACTTGAAGGTGCTGCCTTGATGGAAACAAGTTCTAATGAAATATTTACTGCCTTATTTAAGCACTGGTTTTGCATATTGACATCTTCGCTATGGAAGATGCAAGTGTGATAGAAACAAAATAAAGTATACCTGCCTGCATTCGATAGACTAAAAATTGATAGGTTGACTGTGACTACGATGACATGTTGTTTGCTGGTCGCATGGTCCTCCGGTATGGAAATTCATCTGATGAAGCTATAAATGAAAATGTAGATGCGGTAGGTTTGAGGCACATGGATTTTGGTCATGGTCAGTTTAATTGATTTTGTGGGTCACAGTCTCATAAATGTTCAAGAGGGCTAATTTTCAAGCGCCCCATGAGTTGGGAGTTGGGACATGGGGGAGGGTTGCATGGAAGCCGAGTTCTTTTCCTTATTACTTGGGAGGGGAAGAATGAACTGGGAATATTTACGGTCAAATCAGCAAAATAGGACGAAGCAGATAGGCCCTAATTGTCATACTTTCCCTTTTGATCATTGGAAATTTACGGTCTTGTTCATTCAGTTTCCTGCAAGCATGTAAAATTTACTCGTCTCTGTGCACCAGATGTTCTCGGATTTGGTTTGGCTGTGTTAATTGATCTTTATATATATATATAGGTGGAACAGGGTCAAGAATACCGTGTTTACTTGAACATGTTTGCTGCGGCGACTTCCATGATAGCATAGCATTTTGTTTTGTCTACTGGTCAGGAACGTTCTTATAAGAGAGCATTCCAATGGCGTGCAAGAAAATAGTTGGAACTTTTTAGGAGGCTGAAGATTGTTTGGTGGGAGTGGGACTTGGACTTGTCCAGCCTAACCCTTTTCTCGTAAGAAAGGAGCTAAAGTTTTTGATGTTGCTATTCCGGATCAATAATATGTCATAAGTTGCTTGCTTTGGCCGAATGGTAGGCCGGACGAGAATATTACTCAACTCAAGCAGCATCTATCTTTTTTCGGTATATATATATATATATCGGTTTTCTCTGTTTGCATAAACAATTTTAAAATACGAGGGCAACATGGTATTTTGTTACATCAGTGATAGATTGGCTGCTGGCTGGGTGTTTTTATTGAAGCAGCTCCATCAGATCATGGGGCCCACCTGGGAAGCTGTGACTTGATAAACGAGACCTTCGTTTCATTATTTGCGCTGTTGGCTGCTGTTTGGTGTACAATGAGCTTACACTGCATATGGTCCGTTCCTGAATTCTTTTTGGATAAATTTCACATCGCAATCATTTTTATCCTAATTTGTTTTAGATATCGTATATATTATTTCACTAATTTGATGGGGGTTTCATGTTATGTTGTTTTTATTTTTATTTTATTTTTTAGCAGCATCCTAGTATCATATTTAGTCTTAGGGCTTGTTTGGTTAGGGAGTAATAGGAGTGGAAAAAATTTCTCTATTTTGTGTTTTGTATATGAAGTATTTAATAATAATAAATATAATTTTAATAAAATATTCATTTTAAATTAAATTAAGATCTAAAATGGATATTTGTTAAAATAAGATTATTTAATTTTAACTAAATTATACAAGATATATAAAATATGGGAGTAATTTTTCCACTTCTATTATTCCCTAACCAAACAAGCGCTTAAATTAATTTTTAACATAATAGAACCGTCGCCATCACATAATTTTATAAGCCACATTTAGAGTAGTTTACTATTTAAATGTTGTTTTGGGGGGGGAAGAATGGAACTTTCTAAATGGTAAGTTTATTTTTATTTTAAGAGCTTTTAATTTAAAATAAAAATAAGCCATGTATAACATTGAAAATTGTGTAATTTCATTATTTTAGTAATCTAAGATTAAAAGTAGTAGTACAATGGTATTAAAGGAAAATTAAATTATGGATAAATTCAAAATTTATAAATTATTAGAGTCACCTGGTATATAAGTAGAATTGGGCCCAACATTCTATTACCGAAATAAAATTTAGGGATAAAAATTGGTAGGTCTACTAGCCACAACGTATTTATTCATGGTATGTTGATAGCGCTTTCTCTTACACTCAAGCCTAAGTTTTATACATATAATACATTTGTTTTGTAAAGTTCAAACATGATAAAAGTTTTTATTATTATTATTATTATTATGAAAAATGTAGTCAATAAGAGAACATTCCTTCTGCTATTATTTGGTTCCTATCCACCAGTCATTGTTATCGTTTTCTTCCTTTATCCACCGTCAATTTTTGTTGTTTCTTTACCTATCCACTAACAATTTTTGCCTATCACCTTTTTCCCTGAACGGTAGAAGTTGCTAATCCCCTTCCTTCTACATAAATGCCCTTCCTATAATTTTTTTTTATCTACATTTTTCCAAAATTTTCAACCTTAATCTGGTCGGTAGTTGGAAAAAAAATTCAAAAGCCAGATCTAAAGGTGAAAAGTAAAAATTTGAACTCCGCTCTACTAGTAAGATTTGTTGTTGAACCTTTTCCATCTGTAAATATGGCCAAATTTTTTTCCACAACAAAAATATTGCCGTACACATTTATTATTCTGCTAAAAGAAATCGTAAAAAAAAATTAATTACTTACCTTGGAGTAAGGGAGGTGAGAGTTGAGAGAAGAGAGACATAGAATTTAGTGAGAGAGTGAGAAGGAAAAATGAGTCAGCAAAAGTAAATAAGAATGGGAGGGGTAGGGTTAAAAAAATTTATTTTTTACATAGTAAAAAAGTTTTTTATAATAACAGTTACGTTAATTAATACTTTTCCCTATTTTTAAGTGTACATGTATAGTTTTATTGTATTAGTTGATTTAAGACTATATTAGTTGACCTACGGTCATATTTTAAATCTTAATAAATAGTTTTGCGGATTATACGAAAGTACTGTAGCAATATGAGGTAATATTAGCTACCCAATATAGTTGACCAATTTTCCATTAAGATCTCTTTAAAAATATATTTTTTTTAAACGTGTGTTTGATTTTTTTTATTACTATAAAATATTTTTCTTTAAACATAAATCATTACTTTTACTCTATCTTTTTTTTTTAAAAGAAAAAAATGCTTTCTTTTCACCCTAAACACTTGCTATCTTCTTCATAATTTAATTGGCATCATTACGATATTACAACTACAATTATTTTTAGATGTAGTAATCTTGTTGATGCTTTTATTATTATCATTATTGTTAGTAGAAATATAATTATGATTATTACTAATATCATTGCTAATGTAATTATTATTGTTACTAATGTGGTTAGTATATTTATATTGTGTTTACTCTAATCAATTTTCAGTATATCGAATGTTTATATTATCACAAAAAAAAAATTGTACATTTATTAGTTGAATGTGGAATGTATTCATGGTTAAATATAGCTACCTAGTTAAAAATGGCATAATACAAAATAAGGGGCATACTCAAACTTCTAAGCTTGAACTCATAGAGTTATTTGGAATGTAAATGATAATTATAAATTGTACAAATTTATTTGTACAACTAATATTACCAAAAGGTACCCTTTATTATATAGTGTGGCATTTTAAAATGGGGTGTACATTTATCTTAGGGATAATACCCAAAAAAAATGTACATGTAATTATAATCCAACTATATAATGAACGTATATTACAATTAATATCACTTAAATATTCACCTAATTTTATAAGATAGTATAATAGATGATGATGATGATTATTATTATTATTATTATTATTATTATTATTATTATTATTATTATTATTATTATTATTATTATAAAACAATAACCTTTTTAGTTTGTTCAAACTAAAAAAATTCTCTATTAAAATAATATTTTTATGTATAAATACTTTACTTTACATATTACATACATTTATAAATAATTAAATGTAGCATACGTTTACAAACAACTCTAATTACTAATATACTAGCTTAATAATGGTTATTTTACTAATTAATAAGATTTTTTTCCTTTATAATCAATATGAAACTAATATATTTATAGATAATTATTTTGTTTTAATTTTTAATAATTTTCAAACTAAAAGAATTACTTAATTTAAATTATTAAGTTATTAATTTTATAATTTGTAAAAAAAATATTTTTTAACTTTTTGATTTTTAATTTTATTAGCTTTTTAAATTTTTTATATTTTCATTCAAATTTCTGAGTTCCTAATTTTTATTTTATTTTTACATTCTTAATTATCTATGATTATATTAGTTTCATATTGATTATATAGAAAAGATAATTTATTTATTAAAATATTATATAGATGGTAAGATAATTATTTGTTTAACTAATATGTATGTAATTAGTGTTATATGCATATGTATACTACATTTGATTATTTATACAAGTATATAATATATAAAGTAAAGTATTTATATATAAATAAAACTATTTCAATGAAAACTTCATTAGTTGTAACAAACTTCAAACAATTGTTGCTTTATTGTAAAATAAAACGCCAAATGTTGGTTTCATACTAAATAATTATAATACCTCATGATCTTTTACCTTAGATTTTATTCTTGTGTTATTCATTGTATTTCATATTAGTTTTATCGGGTGCAATACCTTATCCTTTTTGGGGGAATTTATCATATTTCAAAACTTTTGGTATTTAGAATATTTTTTATTTTGTAAATTAAATATTTTCATGTGGTAATATGTTTGAAATATTTAAATTTTATTTTTAAAAATTTTGTACACTTTTTTTATTTAAAAATCTTGTTTAATACAGTTTTTTTTGCATAAAATGACAAGAAAGGTAAAACTAAATTTTCTTAAAAAATATTTTTTTTAAAAAGCTTGAAAAGATATTGAACATATATGTCTATTCAAAACATGTGAACTTATTATTAGTAAAAGATATTATTTTGATTTTATTTTGTTATTTTAAAATATGTTGAGCTTCTGCTAATAGCTAGTATTTTGATCATATCCACTTCATACACTACCTAACTCGAGCAATTCTTTTTGCATTAAAAAGATAATTTTGAAATTTACTATTTTACAACGATGATTTTTTTTAAATAATTCAAACCAAAACATGTAGCAAAGTCTGTATAAAGCCATTATTGTTATATTTAGCAAATTTTATTATATCTTTTACCCCTTAAAAAAGTTAAATAAAGTTAATTACCCACCTAAAACTATAACATTCTAAAATTTACTATAAAAAGTTTTCATTTAGTGGAAGCAGTAATATTAATAATAAAATAATAGGTATTATATGATATCTAACATAGATAAAGTACTCCCTATATCCAATCTATACAGGATGAAGACTAAAAAGTAAACTCATAAGTAGAGATTAAGTGTGGTAAACACTTAATCCCATAGTGATATAAGATTACAAAACCCTTAAAGTTTGCACTCATAGCATAAGATTGTCGCCTACTCTTTGCTCTTTACATATTTGACCTCCATTAATCCAATTTATAGTAGTTTTCAGGTGCCATTCAAGCCTTATTCAAATATGTTTGAATATCTCCATATATTTTTTTCCTTTCAGAATCTTTAGTAAAAAGGAGAATCCTTATACTTAGTCTAATCTTCAAAGTCTGAAATTTTGAGGCTTTAAGAGGCGTTGTTGGAGTATTCTTTGAATTGCTATAAGACCTTATATGGTTAGCATATAAGGAAGATTGATCGGTAACTTCACGTTGGAATTATATATGTATATGCGTCGATTTTGTCTTATTTTTGTATAAGGGTTCATTCTTGCATTATTTTATGTACTTAGATGAATTTTAGAGACCTAATATTAAGTTTTCTTAATAGACAGATGAAATTGCTAATATATATACACATTTCTTACAATTGTATGCAATCTAGATAATTGGAGTATAATTGCTTCCTGCAGTTTTAATTAGGTAAGAAATTGATTAATTAATAGCTCACTTAAGAAGATAATAACTTAATTGCTATGGGTGATGCATCATATTACCAAAATGTAAATGCTAAATGGAAAATAGAAATTTATACAAAAATAAGCAGTTTTTGAAAATTACGGTAACTTTTTTGTGAATTTGTGGACTACTCGAAATTAAATTTTGAGAGTTTATATATATATATATATTTTATTATCCTAGTTCTAAATTTTATTAAAATATATGATCACATCAATGTTTCATAAATTTATTTTCAATGTTGTTCAAAAACATATGATGTTTATGTGATTTCATGTGTTATTTAGCAATCATATGAAACAGGTAGCAAATTTTCTCTTATGATCATATCACATATGCATAATCTTTGGTGGCCTAATTGGTATCAAATTATGGTGTAAGTTAAATGACCCAAGTGGTTTATTTTTTTAGAAACCGTTTAAAGTGGAAAGTTTTATTGTGGATTGCGTCATTTAAGAAAAGTAATAATTGTGGAAAGGCTTTATTTTTAGAAGGTGTCAAGTATGAAAGGTATCTAATATTCGAAAGGTTTCTTAATTAGGAATGGATAAGAATGTGTATTTATGATTGTGTGCATTAATTGTGTCATTGTATTGTTTTCCATGTTAGTTCACTTTTATGGATTAATGGTGTAATAAACTAAGTTAGATTTTGTATTAGTTTATTTTAGTTTTGACATTTGTTTTTGTATCATGGGTATTATCATCTTATTTATTTTGGAATTTATAATAAATAATGGAGTCGTTTCCTTTAACCCTAACATCTAGTGTAAGTGGGATAAGAGAAGTTTACTTATATCAAGTGTGACATTCATACCCTCAATAATAATTTTAGCTTATGCATTTTTCCTTATTTTTAAATGGCTTAGTTTATGAAATATCGAGGATATTACAATAATTGTCTCTTATTTTATAATGTGTCATTTCGAATGGAGAAATTACATCCATTCTCCGATCAAACGAAGTCTGAGGTTTGGGAAAGATATTAAAGCCTATGTTGAATATACACTCATGATATTATGGGAAAATGAGAATGAGGGTATGGCATAAGCTTCCAGGAGGATCTAGTCAGTATCATCGGTAAGACATTTGAAGATCAACATGTATGCAGACAATCCAAATTTTAGAAAATGGGGTATGGGTAGGTTGTTCGTGATAACTAGAGTATGGTGGTTCAAGATGTAAGGACAGAGATGGATGATAGTTGGATACCGAAAGAGGCGGAAGGGCAAGCGACCATCTTCGCACTTCAACAAGTAGTAGAGAAAGGGTAGCACGAAATGACCCTCAAGATGGGTTGCTTGAGCTTAGTCAAGCTGATCCAAGGAGGTAACATAGGTTGATTTAGGCTTAGTTACATGTTGCGTAGAATCAAGAATCTAACTAAAAATCTTCCACAGTTAAAAAGTTATATCCCTAGATTTTTTAATAATATAGCTCGTATTATTTTTAAGCATATAATTAGTAATATGGATAATGTATGGAATGATGCACTTTTTTCTGGAATTGTTTCAGCTTTGATATTTGACATATAGTAATGTAAGTTTATGTTTTCTCTACTAAAAATAAAATATTAACAGATATGCTCAAATTATATGTAATTAAATTAAATTTAATATTATTATTCATCATATGCTATATAGAATTATTAATGTTTTAAAAACCAAGCACGAATCCCATGTGCAATCAAAAGCCAGTAATTATAAGATAAGGTTACAATTTGATAGCAAAACGGAAAGTGGTCTTAAAGATAAGTAAACTCTCTCGTCTTTCTTTCTTTCTTCCTTTTTTGGGGGAGTGGGGGGTGGGGTTTTACTTATACTTTTTGAGAAGCGGATGAGATAATCTGATCTCAAGGATTCGGCGATTCGCGTTTCGCGGTATGATTTAGGGAAAACGAATCTACCGGTCTAAAAGCAAAAAGGATTAATTAACAAAAGGAATAAATAAAAGGAATATTTCCTTGCAAAAGGGGTGTTTTCGTAAACTCGTTGCATACCGCCTCTTGTGCTAGGGTTTTAAATAACAAACCTCGTGCCTCCGCAGACCTCCCTCACGCTCTATCGGACTCCCGTGCTTAGCATCTTGGTAATTCTTCTTTTTTCGGGAGTGATCCGAGAGAAATCTTGCAACCATGCTTCTTTACACAGACCTCCTTACCGGTATGTTCTCAATTTATTCAATTCTATGAATTTTTCTTATTGGCGTGGGTTTTACTGGTTCAATTGAGATCTCTGAATTGTTAATTGGTTCTTATGGTGATGGCGATGTCGTTAGTGTTGGTCATGGATTTGGAGTCTTTCGTGTACTTATTGAATTCAATTGGTAGATTATTTTAATTGTGCCTTCTTTTCTTTTCTTTTTTTCATTTTTAGCCCCTTGTGTGTCTCTAGCTTGAGTGAGATCTGATTGAAAGGTTCAAATCCCGTTCTTTCTGACCTAATTCAGTTTTAGTTGTCGATGAAATTGGGGTTAACTTCTTAGGGATCTAATAACGACGGTGTTGGTACAGCGTCTTTGTTTGGCTAACGATTCGTTATTCTTCAACGTTTTATATTAAAATTTTGTTTGGATCGTTAACGAGGACTCCTTTTATTGGTTGTTTACGCTGTATCGGTTGCCCTTGATTGGATTGCACCATCAGTTCACTCGAGATTTATAGAAGTTGTAAACTTGGTTGAAAGCACGGTTTTTTTTTTCAATATTCTTTTTCTCTCTTTCTTTCTCTCTTTCTTTCTCTCTTTCTTTCTTTACAAAGTTTGGTTTAGATCACAAAAGATGCGGACTCGCATGATGAGCTTGCGATGGATTTATAAAAGTTGTAACTTGTTGAGTCCACCATACCTTTTGAATCAGGTTTTCTTATTTGAGTTGTTCAGGGTCTTATTGGACTGGAAACCCCTTTTTTGTGTGATAGTCTGATAGATTGGTTTAAATGATAGTCTGACAATGGAATTTTAAGCTGGACTTCATTAATTTAATGAGATTTATTCAATTCCCGTTCGTGTTTTGTCGTGGATAATCTGTGTTTATTCCATCGTCCATCCGTAGGAGTTTCAGTGAATTAAGATGAATATGGTTCAGTTGGTATTATCATCCTATAAGCACTTCTCTTTCCACACCAAGAATCGACTATGGTTGGGCGTGATATTTCTATCCATGGCTATCTTGGTTTGTATGCGTCATAAATTGATGTTCCTATGTACTTATGTTGGTGGTGCTTATGTTTCTGACAGGTGATGAGCTTCTCTCTGACTCCTTCCCCTACAAGGAAATCCAGAATGGTATTTTGTGGGAAGTTGAAGGCAAGTGGGTAGTGAAGGGTGCCGTTGATGTTGACATTGGTGCCAACCCTTCTGCTGAGGGTGGTGATGAAGAGGCTGTTGATGATCAGGCTGTCAAGGTGGTCGACATTGTGGACACCTTTAGACTCCAGGTATATGTTTGTCCTTGGTCGGGATTTTTGTGCATGTGATTCTGACCCTTTGTGACCGTGTACTTTTGTTGGTCTTTGAGGCAAGAGAACTAACTAGGATTGTACAAAATAATGTGTCTTTAGGAACAACCTGCTTATGACAAGAAGCAGTTTGTTGGGTTTATCAAGAAGTACATCAAGCAGTTGACACCCAAGCTGGATGAGGAGAAGAAGGAACATTTCATGAAGAACATTGAAGGTGCAACCAAGTTCCTTCTCGCCAAGCTTAGTGACCTCCAATTCTTCGTCGGGGAGAGCATGTCTGACGAATCCACTGTGGTCTTCGCTTACTACAAGGATGGTGCCACTGACCCAACATTCTTGTACTTTGCCCATGGCTTAAAGGAAGTCAAATGCTAAGGACAAGAGAGTTGCTTCTTGTTGAGTAATAGTTTGAGTCTTTGAAACTATCTTTCTTGGCTTTATTATTGATGTACTATTTATTTCTAACTTGGTCGTGTTCTTTTTTAGTCTTTGGTTTTTTCATACATGGAAATGCTTTTTTGATCTATGAATTTAATTGGTAAGGAGGTTAAGTTATTATTTTGTGTTGGTGTTGCCTTCTCTTTGATCACTCTTGACCTTAATACTTTGTTAATACACAAACGCGTCCTTATGTGCACTGGTTATTGATTATGTTGATGCACATTGTACCCTTTGCTATTGTTTTTGTATGTATTAAGGGAACATAGGTTCAGTAATCCTGACTTTAAACAAACCATGTTGAGTTCTAGTACACATGAGCCTCCCAAACTTTCCCCGCTTAAAGAGATCAAGAAACCTGCGGATTCGCTGCTGGGCTGTATTGTTAACAGTTAACACACTAGATTTTGGCACCTAAACATTGCTTTTTTTCCGATTTCCGTTTTCTTACAACGTATATTAATATTTTATGCCCAAAAATTTATGCTTTCCCGTTTTCCTAAACATTGCTATTCTGTTTTTCCCACCTTACTTTTAGGATCTATTTGGTTAAAAGTTTTAGAGAATCAAAATATTTTTTTTTAAGAAAAATAAAATAATTAATTTTTAATAATTTTATTTTTTACTTTTTTTCTGTCTTTCAAGTAAACTAAATACAAAAGATATATATATATATATATATTTCGGAATTTTTTTAAAACCCTAATGGAGCCTTAAGGTATTTTTTATATTATTTAAAAAATAAATAAAAGGTGAGCATTCGTTAATTATCACCCCAGGGACTATTACGTCAAAAATTATAGTATTGGACAAAGGTCCATACAAATAAAGGAGTAAAGAGATTGAGGAGAAACGTGTTAAACAGTGTGCAACTTGATTCCTGCTCATCGCACGTGTTAACGAAAATCTGAAATTTCATTTATATGAATATGCCGGGGTCCTCTCCTCCGTGATTGTTCTAATATTCTTTGTCTGCCGACTACCATGCGACTCCCTTTCCTCTATCCGATTCAAAATATATGTTATCTTAGCAGGAATTTATTTTTTATTTAAGCAATTTGTCGTTTTAGATATTCAATATAATAATTAACATATTTTTTAAAATTATTCTTATTAAAATAATTTCTCTTCAAAATCATTTAATAGACTATATTTGATACCTCTTAAAAAAATATTAGAAAATGATACATTTGATAATTTATAAGCTTCTTTAACATGTGAATATTTCTAAAACGAAATATATAAAGAACTGGATAGCGGATAAAAATCCCTTCCATTGTGACTCAAATGAATCGATAATAACGTAGGCAGACTTACAATCACAATGACAAATATCAAACAACAGCCTCATATAGTACTAGTTCCTTATCACTTTTAAGTTGATATCCTACGGTAGCCTCATGATGCCAATTCCTTGCCCTTGAGTGTACCTCCAAGGAGTATGGTTTCTGCCATTTTGGATACTTCGGTTTTCTGGAATACCTCGAATGAATATAGTTTCTTTGAATTTATCATAGACCTGATCAGAAGATTTCAGTTTTCAATTGACTCAGACTTAGATTGGGTTTGACTTTTGAGTTATTTTAATTTTTTTGTTGAATTTGGATATTTTCTATAATACTAAAGGAAATTATGCATTTTATTATTATTATTATTATTATTATTATTATTATTATTATTATTATTATTACCACTATTAATACGATATCAACATATCTACTTTGAAATTAAATCAAGAACATACCCTAAACACTATGTAATTCAAATGGTGAGGAAGTGATTTCATTTCTTAAAAAATAAAACAAAAACAAATTGAAATATAGTTTATACGCCTCTTTTTTTTTATAAAAAAAAAATATCATTTTAACAATTTACTCTTTTAAAAATGTAATAAAATTAATCTTAATATTAACCTTACTTTTTATTTATTTATAGATTGTTCATAAAAGTAGATACAAATTACCATATAAGTATTACAAATACTATAAATATATACAAGAGCGAGAGATAAAAAAAAAATAACCTAAAACCTCATGTCCGATACCCATAGGATCTTAATCTCAATTACAAGATTATACTATCATTTATTAGAAAACAATAGAACAATTAATATATATAGGTAATAAAAGAAAAACATATGATGACGAGTGAAAATAAGATCAGACTTTTCCAAAACATGTTTTTTTGTTTTTAAAACATAAGCACAATCTTAGAATGATATGCTTTAAGGTATGGACATTGGATGGAGTATCAACTTTGACTTAGAAGTTATCTTGAACATTTTGTGCCCAGTCAATAGTAACAAAATTCCCACAAGTTTCTTCTTCTTTTTTCTCAAACACTTCCCATCCCCCCGGTGCGGCATTAGCTCCAACCAAAACCACTTCTAGTGGTCTCATTGTTGGCCCAGTTGTGGAGGCCTTTCTCCCCACGAGTGAGATCCTGGCTCAATCCCCTTCTCATCGATGGGGGCAAAAGGGAAAATCCCATCTATCTACCAATGGGTTAGCGTAGTTGTTAAGAGGGGTCGTCCTCCAGAATTTTATCGGACCAGCACGGAAACGTCAAAATCATTAAAGGTCACGGAGATTGGTCAGGTTCCAATAGAAGCACTCCTGCGTCCTGACTAATGGCTCATCACTGATACATGAACAAAGAGCACTATGCCATTAAACAATGGGGATCTTTGTTACGGTACAATAAAACCAGAATCATTAAAAACTATCACCCACTTCAACAAACTGTACCACCCACCACTGATTAAGAAGGGCGAGCAACGATTGTGGCAAAGACTCCAGGTTAAGGGCCACAACCTCTTGTTGAAATCAGCGACCTTAACCAATAATACTTTGTCCAGGGTATTAGACAGGTTCCAAGAAAGGTCAGAAAACAAAAAAAAGGACCGACTTCTATCATTGTTATATTAACAAAGGGAACTTTGCAACTAATAATGGGGGATCGTTGTTATGGTACAGATAAAACCTTAACCATTAGAAACTAACGCCCTCTTCAACAAACTGGACAAGGAAAAGAAAAGGGAGGGGGGGAGGCGGAGCCATTACTGTTTGTCTACGACAGAAAGAAAAAAAGTGAAAAATGAAAACAATCTAAATTTGCTGAACCTATTAATCCAGCACTGCTAAACCTATTGAGCTACGCTTCAGCTAAGAAACCTAAGATCACCTCTGGATAACGAAATCTACGATGATATGCGAGAGGTGAGAAATCTAATGTGCCATATAAACTGTCAGAAACAAACAGTACAGTTCCAGGGGTCCTCGTGATACATAAAAAATCAACCGTTTGTATCTCGTATCCACATACCCTTCCGAAAATGAATGCATTATCTCAAACAATCCTCTCAGTCCAGTAAATGTAACTATTCTTCAGCTGAAAGAAAACATACAAACAAAGAACAAATGTCAAAAGCAGAATTTAAGTGGCTCGAGCTAAAAACAACATTTTGTGCCACAAACATAATGAATACAAGATTGTTCCAGAGTAGAACACAACAGCAGAGAAATTTGCTATGATTCAATTGACTGTGCGGACTTTTGATAGCAGTTAGCTGCTCCCTTGAGGCAGTTATTCCTGTTCACGCTAGGTTAAAATAAGCTGGACCTGACGCTGATATAAGTCGGGCTTTATGTTTCTGGTATCTAATGATATAGCCTATATTCAGAATTTCTTATCAAAATTAGTTATCTAAGATAATTACTTATTTTAAAATTTTATTAGCCTAAAAAGTTTCTAAACTAAATAATTATCTTGAATAACTACTTTTGATAAGTAGTTCAAATAACCCATAGTTGCTACCCAATAAGTAAAATACAAAACATGATTCATGAATAACAGATGAGGAAGCTGCCCCACTGAAAAGATTTCATACGAGTTCTACAAAAATCAATTGTGCAGGGCCACACAATAGTCAATGAGCAACAGGCTCCCCACAATTGACCTAAATTTTATATGTTTTGAAGCTGTAAATCTTCAAGCAAGGAGAATAATACTTGAAAGCAGCTTCAAAATCTTGACTGACAGCAACACAAAAAAAAAAAAAGAAAAAAAAAAGCATCACACATAGACAACTACAAGATGGCAGAGAGGAAGTATATAAGACAGTTATCAAAACCCACACTAGAGCTTATGTAAAGTTGGATAACTGAAAAGTCCTCATCAAATCTGCTAAGCAAAATAAGAAAACAAAGGGCTTGAATAGAGTGGGATTGATAGGGCCATTGTCAAGTACACCTACGTGAGGAGTAAGGACTGATGTTGGCCTGCGGTACTGTGCTAGTTTGATTTGGGCCTACAGGTGGGGTCATTTTATCCGTTTATTTGTCATTTAATCTTCCATTTAGGAGTGAACCATTAAGGGTCGGTTGGGGGGCGTCACTGTTGGTACAGTCAAGGGTCATTATCTTTTCTGTTAGGGAGTAGTATGACCCAGCAGAGTTAGTTAGAGACTCTTGGTTGTCGTTTGCTGATATATAAGGAGAAGGTGCAAAGGGAGGGCAGGAATCAGCTAGTGGAAGAGGAGGTGCCATGAACTCGAACAACTGGTTGTTCTAATCATCAATACTAATTTCCTTAATTTCCTCCTTACATCTTTTCCACTTCAGTTCCCTTTTGCTCGTGCCTCAGGTTCTTGAAATTTTGGTATCAGAGCGCTCGATTGAGAAATTATGGTGTAGAAAAATTACTGATATTATGGAGGAGAGATTGTCCGTGATTCAGACAGAATGGCAAAAAGAGATGGATGAAGTGAGAGGAGATACTAGACAACTTCCAGCAGAAAGGGAAAAGCAGGATTCCATGGAGAAGGCCATTGGGGAGAATATTGGGCAGACTGGATCAACTAACAGGAAAGGAAAAGGGGAGTTCGTCATCCAAAGGCCTGGACAGGCAGACGACGGGGGAAGGATTAGGACGGGACGTTACAGTTGATGAAGATGCTGATCGAAGGAGGAAGAATCGATTGGCAAGGCAACTGGAGCTGCTAATTTTCAATGGAACCAATCCTGATGGGTGGATATTTCAAACGGTGAGATACTTTGGTCTCAGCCCCATGCTTGAATGTGAGAAGATGGAGATGGTGGCTATTGCCATGGAAGGCAAGGCCCCTGCCTGGTTTCAGTAAGCTAAAGATAGGAAATCATTAGCTACTTGGCTAGAGTTCAAGCTAGCCTTGCTGTCACAATTCCGGCTGAGGCATGAGGGGTATTTGTGTGACAAGTTCTTGTCGATCCATCAAACGACAACAGCGGAGGAGTTTCTTGAGGATTTCGAGCTATGGCAGCGCCGCTTCATGGGAGATTGCCAGATGAGGTGCTTGAGAGCACCTTCTTAAATGGACGGAAACCAGCGATGCGAGTAGAGGTATGGATTATGTATCCAGATGAACTGAGGGAGATAAGAGAAGTGGCCCATATGGTTGAGGACAAAAATTGGATCCGCTAGGCGGGTTGAGGAGGCCTATCTGGGTCTGGGTATAGACCCCACCAATGTGGACCAGCCCTATAATAGCCCAAAACCACTTAGCTCTTTGCCAACTACACAGGCCTGTACCAAATCAGCAATCATGACTTATTCCCCCCGATACTTTCCCTCTCAGCTCAGCACCTCTTCAGAGGAGACCTGATACCCAGGCAACTGTTAGACACCAAGCTAATGTGCCGGCGAGAGCAAGATCTATGTTTCAGGTGTGATGAAAAATTCTCCTACTCATATCTGTTTTTACAGGGCACTTCAAATTTTGCTGCTGGATGACTCAGTCTGGAGAGGAAGGTTTGTCGTCCTGGGAGGCAATCAAGGAGAAATCAGAGGTAGTACAGGGATCCATAAAGCTTTCTATCTCAGTGGTGGGTTTCACCACCCCACACATTATGAAGCTTAGAGACAGCATGAGGGGTGAGCCAGTGATAGTGCCAGTGGACTGTGGAACCACACATAATTTCGTAACAATTAATCTGGTGAATAAATTGGGGCTCCCAATGATGAGTACAACAACATATGGAGTTCTTTTGGGCACAGGCAATTCGGTACAAGCCACTGGTATTTGCAAGGGGGTTCGACTTAGCTTGCGGGAGCTAGAGACTCTGAATGATTTCTTACCTCTTGAATTGGGCAGTGCTGATTTAATTTTGGGGATGCAATCGTTGGAGAAGATTGGGCTCATGCAGGTGAATTGGAAAATATTATCAATGAAATTCACGATGCGCAGGATGTGTCGGGAGCAGATATCACTCAAGTCCATGACTCGTCTCCTTGGGTACGGAGGATGGACCATCTTACTTTGAAGGGTATAAGCTAAATGAATTAACAACATCCGTCTTCCATTCCTCCACCACAGGCTGAGGTCCCAGCAGCATTTCAGGGGATTATCCAAAAAATTTCATTATTACAATCGCCCATGGGATTCCACCCCCTCTAAATGTTCACTGGATCACAAAATAATGCTAAGGCCCAGCACGAATCCGGTTAATGTGCAGCCATACAGATACCCTCAGGCTCACAAGGAGGAGATTGAACGATTGGTGAGAGAAATGCTGGCGGCAGGGGTCATCTAGCCAAGTCACAATCCATTTTCCAGTCTGCTTGTTAAAAAGAAAGAAAGTAGTAGATGGTTTTGCGTTAACCATAGAGCTTTGAATAAAGTCATTCTTCCAGACAGATTTCCTATTCCGGTAATTGATGAGCTATTGGATGAGTTACATGGGGTAGCGGTGTTCTCTAAAATGGACTTAAGGTCGGTTATCATCAAATCTGAGTAAGACTAGAAGATGTACTGAAGATTGCATTTCACACACATGAGCGGAATTACGAGATCCTTTTGATGCTGTTTGGATTGGCAAATGCTCCTACCACTTTTCAAGATTTTTTTGTATGACATCTTGGTATATAGCCGGTCTAGGAAGAGCATGTGAAGCATCTTCACATGTTGCAAACCAATTCCCTGTTTATGAATGAAAAAAAAATGTTTATTTGGTCAAGCCGAACTTGAATACCTAGGACACATTGTTTCATTGAACAAGGTGGTTGAAGACCGTATGAAATAATGGCTCAAACCTAAGAATTTGAAGGAGCTAAGGGGCTTTTTGGGTCTCACTGGCTACTACCATGGGTTTATAAAACATTATGGACATATTGTTGCTCCTCTGACTGCACAACTAAAGAAGGATTGTTTCGGATAGAACCAAGAGGCTCAAGCTGCATTTGAGTGGTTGAAGCAAGCCATGCTTGTGTCCCTGTGTTTGGCTTTATCAAATTTCAAGGTCCCCTTTGTGATAGAAACGGATGCATCCAGTATTGGAATTGGGGTTGTATTGATGCAAAATTGACTCCCCAATGCTTTTTTAGTCAAGCATTGGGGTAGAGAGTTGTATGAGCAGGAACTAATGGTCATGGTATTATCAATCCGACTGTGGCCACATTACTTGTTGGGTTAGCAGATCCTAGTGCGCACTGACCAAAAGAGTTTGAAGTATTTATTAGAACAACGTATCCAGACAGAGGAACGCCTAAACTAGGTGACAAAATTGCGCAGAAACAATTTTGTCATCGAATATAACCCGGGCTGTGAGAATCAACCAACAAATGCATTGTCCATATTAGGAGACACAACGACCATCTCTATGCTTACAGTGGCTTGGATGGCCTAATTAAACAACAATTGTAACATGGAATTCTAGGCCCTACAAACTACAGTTTGCACTGAGAGAACTTATTCTATCGAAACCGTCTAGCTATGGGGGGTCATTTAGGAGTGTTGTGTGTCTACCATCAGTTAGCCAAGGAAGTGTATTGGGTAGGCATTAGGCGGAATGTTAGGACATTTGTGGCTAAATGTTCTATTTGCCAACAAAACAAACATTCCATCTTGTGACCAGCTGGACTACTGCAAACCTCACTGGTTCCTCAATGTATATGGGAGGATATCTCACTCGATTTTATTGAAGGATTACCGATATCGGATGGGTAAAATTATGTTCGTGATGGTGGTGGTGGATAGACTATCCTAATACACCAACTTTATTCCTGCAAAGCACCCATTCACAACCAAGGGGTTTGCCACTATTTTTGTCAAAGAAATTGTGCAACTACATGGAATCCCCAGCACAATTGTTTCGAACAGGGACAGGATATTTGTGAGCAATTTACGATGGGGAACTCTTTAAGTTACAAGGCACTCTCCTAAGTTTAGTTTGGCTTATCACCCCCAAACAAATGGACAGACGGCAGGGGTGAACAGTGGCCTTGAAACATACCTCATCTATTTTATTTGTGACAAACCCAAACAATGGGTCAAGTGGATATCTAACACTTCTTACCACTCCACAACCCGTACTACCCCTTTTTCAATTGTATATGGTCGAGACCCTCCACCAGGTAATTAAATCGCGTTTGCAGTCACGGTCGCGGTGTCACGATATCGGAGCGTCGCGAACGATAAATTATGTATCGCGGTCATCGCGGCGTGAATTTTTATTTTTATTTCACCATATACTCTAATAATTATTTATTGATCATTGGAATATGAATATTCGATAAATTAGTGTTTTATATTATATTAGAAGTATTAAAGTAAGTCATTATATGCTAAATTTTCCCAATAACCCTAAATTTATCTTAGAATGAAAAAAGAAATGTTATTTTATAGTAAGTGTGAAGATAATAAATAGTAATACTTTATTATAATTCAATAGTAAATTGATCCAAGATATATATAATAAATGAATAAAAAATTTATCATGCATGCTTTTTTCAGTAGATTTAAGAATTATCAATAAATCACTAATTTATCGGTGATATTTTTCGATTTATCGGCGATACAAATTCATCGGTCGACTTACTAGCGATTTATCAGTCAATAAATGTGAAATTTTAAAATCATAGCGTATCGGTAATTTTGCGTCGCAGCCGGCCCAAAAGCCGCTAAATAACGGCCGCTACGCTATGGCGGAACTGCTATTTAATTGTATGCCCTCCACCACTACTGCTTTACTCACTAGGTGGTACTCCCTTAGCTGTAGTTTATTAGAATTTACTGAGTAGGTATGTGATGTTGGAGGAATTGAAACATCTTTTATCTGCCCAAGGTAGGAAGAAGTCTAGCTGATAAAAGGTCATTTTATCCGTTTATCTCCCTTTTAATTATCCATTCAGGAGTGAACTATTAAGGGTCGGTTAAGAGGGGCGTCATTAGTTTGTTGGTATAGTCGGGGGTCATTATCTTTTCTATTAGCAAGTAATACGACTCAGCAAAGTCGGTTCGAGAATCTTGGTTGTCATTTGCTGATATATGAGGAGGAGAAGGTCTAAAGGGAGGGAAGGAGTTAGCGAGTGAAAGGGGAGATGCCATATCTAAAACACCTAGTTGTTCTTTGTTCTTCACTGATCATCAACACTAATTTACCTAATTTCCTCTCTACATCTTTTGCACTTCTATTCTTGTTTGCTCGTGCCTCTCTTAACAAGGATGCATTAAAGACAAAGCACAAAGTTCACGTTGACAACAATGACAGGAAGATTATTGTAGGTGGCACACTTTTGCAATCTTTGATCTAAAGACTAGATAGAAATTTTATTTAGGCATGTGTAGTGCATAGGGTCACAAGAAACTCAAGCGAATGTGGACGTGATAAGGCACGAGCCTTTCCTTGATGGTCAAGCATCGTGCCAAGGAACTGAAGAAGGCTGCCACCATTTAGTATATTTTAGATATTAGATATTTGAGCATATTATATTTAGCACATTATTTTCTTTCCTTATTTTAAAGTATCGAACAATTTAGTTTAATTAATAAAGTTATCATAATTAGTATCTTATAAGATTAGGCAATAAATATCTTGCAAGATTACAAAAAAAATTATCATTAGCTTGCACAAAGGGATAAGGTGCATAGATTGTTATTAATATAAATTGGGATATTCATTAATGAGAAATCCATGCATTAAGGAATTAACAAATTGAATTAATTCTTCAATCTCACTAAACTCTCCCTAATCCCTTTTGTTCTCCCCTAGCTATAGGCCTCTTCCCCCTCCCTCCTCTTCTACTTCAATTCACCCCCAATTCCCTCAAACAACTAGGCCCTCTAATCCTTCTCTCTACTAATCAACTAGTATGGGTCATAAGAGACCAATTCGTAAAAAGAATCATTCTAGAGTGCAAAAGAAACCTCAAACCCGCAAACAAGCCCCAACTACCAAATACACAACAGAATTAGGCTAATAGTCAAGAAAATAAAGCAAAACATACCATCATGCAACACATGAAGTAAACAAAAAATGTGCCTGATGAGAAAGGGAAGTAGGCCTTAACAAATACAAATTAAGTTATGGAAGTGCTTGGACAAAGAAGGCCATAGCTAACTAAGGTCGCTTACATTGGAGGCTCTAAGATAAAGGGGGGGTGGAATTAAAACTGACCACCAACAAATACTAGAGTTCCAAATTCTATGAAATTATAGAACTTCTATCTTTTGGTTCTATGGATAGTCTTGGTTCTAAAAACTATGCAGCCAAAAATTTGGAACAAAACAACAGAAGGGAGAATGAGGAGTTTGCGCCGGTTCCGCAGTGGGGGGGCTAATAAAGCTCTTGCCATCAGAAATTTGTGGGGAATTCCTCCATTGAATTTTTTTTTTAGTTTAAATTATGTTTGAGTAATCAAAAAGAGGCCAATGTAATCAAACACCTCAAAACAATCACACAAGCACAATTTCTAATTCATATCAGCCTAACTCAATACCTCCTTAACAGGACCAAATGAATAGAATCTATAAGTTGTTCAACTCCAAATAAGACACTACTTGAAGGAAAAACACACATATACTTCAAATAAGTAAAGTCAACTAGTTATTCATAGATGGAATTTGGGAGTTTCTAAACATGGTAGTAATACAAATCACATTAGAATGACCTATCATTTCATCCTAATCGCATATAACTGTGCTTCGTTTTCAAGCTATAGTCATAATGGAGCCTAATAAACATTAGTGCTCACAAGGGCTAATGGTTTCATATCCTAACTAGTACTTTAGAAAATAAATTTTAATAGTGGATAGCATAGCATCAGGAATTCAAATAATGAACCAAAACGTGGACTACAACACTAAAGAAAAAACCTAAAATTCTTTTCAACACGGAGAACATTCTTGTTAAAACCAAGGGAAAATGCACCAAACAACCTAAGTTTGAAACTAATATACAATATAACCCTTGAATTGTTTAAAAAGAACTGTACAATCCTAAGTGTACATATTTACACATCAAATGATCAGCCTTGAGTAAACTTCTTAGACTAATGGCCGCCTAATACATAACAATGTAAACTATAGTCTTTAAAACCCAACAATCAAACAAATCGATCTGTGACCCACTACATGTGCCAGCCAAAATGTCAAATAGTGAAAATTTTGCAGGCGAGCAGGTAGAAAGATGGTAAGAACAACCAATTTTGTTGAAAATGGGGAATTGGCTAGTAAGGCTGGAATCATAATAGTTTTTCCTTTTTCCTAGACTTTTCTCCTCCATCTTGACTTCGTCCACCTTCAATTACTAAACTTGCTTAGAACTTTTAGCAATAAAGAAGTAAACACTTTGTTATTCGTCTTGCACAAGTCTAACTATGAAAGGAGATAAAAGAGGAATGGAAGGAAAGTGAAAACAATTGATAAAAAGAACAAGAGAAAGAAACAGAGGAATGGATGGCCATATAGAGGAAAAGAAAGAGGGAGGGAATGTGTTGGTCCCATGAGGCATGTGTGTGCATAGGATGGCGTTTAGAGTGACAACACATGGAAAGATAATTATACATATTAGGGAGTCGATTTTTATTTGGGCTTGGTGGGTCTATAGTTAGATTATATGTGTATGTATAGTGTGTGTTTGGTAGACCATCTAAAATAATAATAATAATGTTTGGTAGAAATGTCTTATTTATGCCTTAAGTAACAACGGTGTTTGTTAACTCATCTAAAATAAATTGATATATATTAACAATTTTGAACAATCTTTATTCTTTATTTATTAAAGAGTGATTAGTGGATAAATTTAATAAGGGTATAAAGTTAATACCGTAGGATAGTTTAAATATTTAATAAAAAATAGTGAGGCCTACTCATAATCATGTAGTAATAATTTCGTAGGTAATATAAATCATAGTTCCAAAAATATTATGTAACACAAACAAGTTGAAATCTATTTGAACCAATAATCACATTGTAATACCCCATACATAGAAAGTATTTTTGTATAAATTTTTCAGGAAAATGAATTTAAAAATGAATTATGAAAACAAGTTTCAAATCAGGGAAGCAGTTGACTGGTACGGCAAAACCAGTCAACTAGTTCTACTAGAACTCGCGATCTCTATTCTGGTTTAAACTTCGAATATCTTCTGATCATTCAGCTAACCTTGCAATTTGTTAATCATTTTTAGATGATTTTAAACCCTCCTACAAACTAATTTTCGGATTTAACTAAAATCTAACAAGATTCCCTCCCAAAAGCCCCTATTTCACTTTTCCACCTTTTCTCCATAATTTCTTATTCCTTGCCTTCTCTCCCTTATGGCTATGATAAAGATCTCTTCTGCAACCTCCATCCCACATTTTGTGACTTCTTTTTCAACTGTTCTAAGTCCTTTTAGCCCCTTGATCATATCCTACACCATAGCTGTCCTTTTCACTTTTTCTCCTCTTCCCTCGAGTGCTAACCCTTCACTTGTTCCTTTGCCTACCTCCTCCTCTCTCATTTTGTACTTAGCTGAATCCCCAAACAACCTAAATTATAGCCTTACTCTCCCTGTTGTAAGGAAAAACCTTCAAGTGTTCTTCTGTTTCTCCTTCTCCTTAGCTTCTTAGTTTTTCCCCTTTTTTCTTCTTCTCTCTATTTTGTTCTGGTTTCAGCTCTAAATGATATTAGATTATTGTTAGGTGAGCAAGAATTTTAGGTATTGGAGTTGTATAAGACGTTGTCTTTTATGCTTGAAGACTTGCTTAATAGGTAAACTTGGCTAGATCGTGTAGATGTAAAATCATCTATTCTGTATTATTTGTTTTCTAATTTAAGTTCCATGATTAAATTATGTCAATAGAATGTTTAAGTATTTGGAAGCATGAAGTGGGCCTTAGGGGCATAATAGGTTTGGTTGATCTAAAAGTATTAATGTTATGTGTAATTACCGAAAAGTTTTATAAATTATGCGTTTGGATTAAATTTGAAAGCATGTAAGGCTTCAAATTGTGTTGTGGCCAGTAACAGCCAACTGTTATGGGACAAAACCGCGCTTGCAATCAACTGGTTCTGACCTACCAATCAATTGCTTCACTAGAAGTTGGTCGGTGGTTTTGGCATGGCACCAATCAGCTCGTTAGGATTATAACTAGTCAACTGGTTTTCCCATACCAGTCAGGATGTTTTGCATTATTTGCTCCAGCCTATTTCCCAGACCAATCCACTAGTTTGCATTATTCGCATTATTCTTAGGGTATTTTCTTAGGATTAACCTTGAGAGTTGATTTTCTTGGTTTGGCATTAGATCTTCTTGAATAATGATTAAAATATGAATAATTAGCTTAAGTGTAGATGTATAATATACAATTAACTGTTGACCGACATTTTTTATTAAAATAGAAGATAATGGAATTCTGTGGTTACTTTCCTTTGTGAATCAATTAGTGGTTTTAGTCCACCTTATTTTTTGAATTGTATTGGTTATTTATATTGAGTAAGCCGGTGGATCTATTCCACCTTATTTTGCGAGTTGTATTGGCTATCTAGGTGGACCTATGTGATCGAATAAGGTATGCTAATTATCTATATTGAATTAGCTTATAGAAGATGGTCCACCGAAGTGAGTATGAAATATGGTGATAGTATCTAATATGAGATGAGCATGAGTTTATGAGTTGATTGAGTGTTGTTGGGTTCACTCTTTAAGATTAGTGCGAGTATCTGTTATAGCATATTTGTATGTACGCATGATTTACCGCTTTTATGCCATGTCTTAGGTGTTGCCTTTATTAAGTATATCGACGTAATAATACAACAGGCGATTTGTTACAAGTACCCATGAACATGATGTTGATGTGTCTAGATAGGAGTAATGTTATTTGGGTTAGGACTTAGAGTAAGAGTTATCCTGTAAGGCCTTCGAGATATTTTATATTCCTAATAGTTAGGACTCTTGTATCTCATTTCCCTTTGTTGCCTATTTTTAGGAGTTGATCTCTAAAACTCTATCTTGTTATATATTATTGTTTCCATTTTTCTATTTTGTGAATCATTTGTAAATTGTTTTATACTTGTCCCTTAGTATAAAAATGGTACAATAATCGAACTCGTGCTAAAAGTGATGGTAATACCCATATTTTGATTTTTTGCTTCTTCAAATTAGTAGTTTTTTAAATAAATAAAGAATAGCTTCAAATATGGGGTGTTACTAAAGTTGTAAATTTGAGTCGAGCCAAACACCTCTGGGCTCGGGCTCAACTTGTATAACTAAATGAACAAGCCGAGCCAAAGCTCATTTAACTAAACGAACGAGCCAAACCGAGCAAAATACCAAGCTATTTCGGCTCATTTACAGCCCAGATGTTAAACACACACACATATATATATTCCATTTACAGCTCGAGTACCTAAAAGGGTATCGGTGTTTGAAAAGGCCTAAGGTGCACCTAGAGGGTCCTAGAGCCTAAGTGAGGCACCAATATAATTAGTCTAATACTACTTTTAATCTTCCTAAAATAAATGTTTTCTCCAAAATTATGTCGTTTGAACTTCCCACGACTCTTTTTCCCCTCCCTTTCCATCCCAACAAGAGATTCAGTTATTTTATTGATAAAAATAAAGCCGAAAATAGCTAATCAAAAGTTTCTTTCTCTACACTAAATGTATTTCTTTCATTTGCCATTCAAAATTACATCTAGTGGTCTTCCTATGACCATTTCCCCCTCCTCCCTTTCCTCAGCGTGCGCCTACAAAAGATTTTTTTAAATGAATTTAAAACCTAAAAGTAGCTAATTTTTAGTAAGGTTCACACCTAGGGTACCTTGCTTATGTTGCCTCGCGCCTTTTCAAACACTAAAAGGTACCTAAACGGAGAAAAAAAAATTGATTTATTTTCATCATTTCAAAACTCATGTGAAAGAAAATTGAAATGTGAAAATACCTAAGTGGTATTATTAAAAACACAAGATACCTAAAAACTATTATATCAGATGTTAAGGTACCTAAGTAAGATTTATCCAAATTTCACATAATACAATTCATAATTTTATTTAAAATTAAAAAAAAATTATTTATAATTAGCAATGTTGGTTCGACCACAGGTCTGGTTATTAAAATTATGTTATATGGTGTTTTCAAAAAAATCATTCAAGATTGCTCAGTGCATTATCCCTTAAAATAATAAGCATAAGCATTCTCATTGACAAATGAATGTACTGATTAAAAGGAAGAGACAGCAATATCCAATACATCCAACTAATAACTTTCCAATTAGATGCTTAGACATATTATTAAATTTTTGTCAAAATCACCTATTCCAATAAATTACTACACAAATTATATCTATTCTCAGTAATTCGGTGGAAGCGAGCAGTTACAGCATCTAAAAGCAACACTCTGCTTCTGTCAATCCCACTATTTGTTCTTGCCACCTATTCCTCAAATGAATGTCTATCACTGTATGATGTATCTGTCCACTTCATTACCCCCCACTAAACCTTCTCTCTAATTACCTCCTACACTCAATTTTTTATTAATGAGAAACCCAGATCACTCAAAATACTGTACCAACAGTTTATTTTCCAATTGAAATACCAGGTATGGCCATTACAAGATTTATTGTAGATCAAGATAAGGTCTTTGGAAGCATATATTTGACCCTTACAGAAATGAGCTGGCACCCTTCCATCCAATAAGACAGAAAGTGAATATTTTGCCCACTGACACATTATAGAAGAACTAGTAAAGGTCATCACACACTAATGCAGATTCTTTTTTCTGCGCTGGGGGGTGATGGAGCTTACCTTGACAATCCACGACAACGAGAGACCCCTCGAAGTTCTCAGCATCTGGTACTCAATAAACACATCTACATCCTAACTTGTCAACCAGCAACCCTTATTGCACCCATCTCATCTATCTTAGAGCTCTTGTGCTACAAAAATAAAGTTGATGAAAAGGTTTAAGGCAAGAAAAACATATACAAGGTTAGAGTAATCTTTCTTAAAAGGTTAAGGCACCAAAGATGGAAGAACATGGGAGTTCAACAGAAGTCTCCACAGAGGCTAAGATTTTACCTTACTCTTTTTGTGCCTTTGAATTTCATTGACATCATCATCTCCATCATGCTTCCTCTTCTGTCAATGTTTGGAAAAGGAAAAATGATCAAATACATGTATGTAACACTACAAAACTAAATTGGTTCAACAAATTTTGCAGGACTAAGTTTTTTTTATAAATAAATTATAAAAAAACACTACAGATCTCCTTCACTGAAAAACTACTTTATCACCGAGGCAGAGAAGAGTAAATCATTAACAGATGGGACCATGATAAAATTTTGGCCAAAGAGATTGACAAATCATTGAAATACACAACAACGCTCTTTTGAATACGAAGGGAATACATACATACATACATACATACATATATATATATATAAGAATAAGGGAGAAAAATCCATCAAGATTAATAGCAATATCTAATAGGACTTTTCTCAAGAGCTTGCTGTGCCAAAGCAGGCAGCTCATGGGAACTAGGATTTGCTGACCTTTTCAAGGTGCTTCTTCGAATGCTCAGCCCCGGAATCCTGATGTCCACTTCTATCCTTTTTCTTCTCCTTGTCCTTATCCTTATCTTTCTCCTTCTCTTTACTTCGATCTTTATTACGATGTTTGTACTTCTTGTGCTCTCTGTCCTTCTCTTTATCTCTGTCTTTATGCTTTTTATGCTTCTTCTCTTTGTCTTTAGGCTCACTTTTAGATTTCCCAGGAATCGTGGGGGTCCCTTTCTCCATCTATATGAGAAAACAAAGATGGCAAAATATTTGACACTTAACAAGAGAAGCAAAAGTCCAGCAGCTGTTTCAGCAAGCAATAAAACATAGAAAACACCGGAAGGATAAACTTCTAAGGGGTGGAGCATCAACAGAGACTACTTACCAAAGGCAGCTCAACTGGGCCACTTTCTTTAAATTGAAAGGCTTCACGTAAAACATCCAGGTCAAATGGCCGTATATGTAGATTGCCATCCCTGGAGAAGGATGGATATTGTGTCAATTGATCCAATTGCATTCCTTCTCCTTTCCTGATTTCTGTGTCTCCAACCACATTGTGAAGATAGTGTGTATCTGCTATGGACAAAGGAAGCGGCCTTTTGCAGAAAAACTCATGGTGTGGTAACAACTTATAATGAGTTATAAGATCAATGGCACCCGTTAGCTCCCTTGGCCCTAAAGTCAAAAGGTGCTATTAACATCTCAACAAGTATCATCACACACTAGCTAATGCACAAAATTTTTGGTAATTTAACTTGAATCTTGTGTTTGTATTACCTCTACCGAACTTCTTGCCTTCTGGTTCCATCAATCAACATCTAACAATGTTCTTGACCACCATCACCTAAAATTTACATAAGGGCATTATATCCTATAACAACCATCAATATTCATGTAGCATTCAATTTCAGACCAAAAATAGAATGACATTCTGAGGAAGGGTCATGCTTGATCTGAAATCCAAAGCATGTCAAACAGCAAACTGAGACAAACATTTCAATAATTTTCCAACATCCTGCATTACACAATTGTATATACCTTGAGTTCTCCTATAATTATATATTTACATCGACTGTATCACGACATATGTATACAGTATACTCAATAAAAAGGACTACAATAGTTCCAACTTTCCAAGAAGAAAATACCTCATAATCAGGTGTTATCTCACAAACAGGATGGAAAAACACAGCCTTTAAACTGATTTTCCGCAGAAAATTATTTTGTGCAGTGCAGATCCCGAACAATTTACTGACTGATGCAGAAGAGTATGATAACCTACAGTCAAAGGCAAACCATGAACACATTAGCACAGATGTTGTATAACCTTCATGTTTCATCCTCAACTGGCAAATAAAAACAATCTTATGCAGTTCACAGGTCATCTAAATCTGAAGGCCATTTGAAATCAAAATTTATCTTTATCAAGGATTCAGGATCTCAAAGGTTTGGGCCACTACCAGGCAGTGCAATTCAAACATTCCTGGGAATTTCCCACTTCTGTCTAATTACACATATGTCAACATATATTCATAGAACTAGTTTTATTTTACTCACATTCTTCTTTAGAAAAAATCTTTTCACATGAAGAAAACTTTCTTTAAATTTTTTGTTTTTCCTACTTCTATCCATCGTCTCATATATTTCTCACTTTGTATGTCACTATGTCTTCCGGCCTATGCTTAAGAGTTGAGTCCCAATCCCTTGACATGTTTCTACAAACAAAACCAGAGTATAAAATTAAGTGCATTAAAGAGTCTGCGATATAGACCGAGGCCAATGATATCAAAAAAATATTTGTAATGTAAAACCATGTTTATGGTGAGTATGTTGAGTATAGCTCAAAATTTAATATCAGTGTCTACAAGTTGACCATCCATATGCTGTATGAGACTGGGGCCTAAACTAACTGGTTAGGAGTTGGGGGCACAACCCCCGTGATACATAAAAGGTATTTCTTAGGGTTTATAAAGCTTTACACTTTATGCTCTAGGATCCAATTATGATTTTAGCCCTCTTTTAAGCATTTAATTCTTCAGTTATTTGCTAGATGGTCTATTTCTTTCATCCACTCATATCAGAGATATAGGAATTAGCTCCATGCAGCAAATTCAAATATTACAAAATTTAATGTCACAATTCAATGGTCAAAATAATTGGAATTTAGGCTTAGAAATATGTGAGTTGGAAGGAGATAAGAAGAGTCTTCATAATGCAATTCAAAGTTTTCTCACAGATGAGTTATCTCATATATTATGGCTGATACATCTCCCAAAATGTTCAGGGAGAAATTAAGGGCCAAGTCTATGCCCAATCCATTAGCAAAAAAGTTGCAGTTTGAAGACAAACATTTTATAGGGAAGCCAGTATAGGTGAGAACGATGGGAAAGATACAGCACAAAATCCATTATAATAATAAATAAACAGTATTTTTATAGTTGATCTCCACCTTCTAACCCAACGTCCTAGAGTCTAAATCCTCAGGAAACCCTTTATCATACAATGGGAGAGCTCAGATTCAAAATAGAAGTTCCAGAGCTAGAAGGAATGGGATCCCCCACCCCGATATTTGATTTTACGAGTCATTTACGGCAATCGCCTAGGTCAATAAGACGCGTTGAAAGGGCAACGGATAAATTAAGGTAAATAAAACAATTTATATGGAAAAATTTATATATATTAGGGTCTGGTAGAGATCGCGTTGTGTCTCAAGACGCCACGGGAGTCCATGTGTCTCTGCTGTTGTCATCCTACCAGAAAAAGTAACCAACTTGAACATCATCTCTACTGCTGAAATACTTCCTATTGTTTGCTCCGTAAAGTCCAAGAAAAACATCAGCAGTCACACATGCATAAGAATTTCAAATCAATCAACTACATCTTCTCAATTCAACTTCTTTCAACAAAGGCAAGTACATAAGATGTTCATCCCAGGATTGCCAGAAAACTCTCTCTCAATTCACTATATTACAATTTGAAGGAGATTAATATTACAGGATAACTCTAAATTGAGCCATTCCAATCATACGCGGTCAGACATTCAAAGCAGCTACAGATCACCATAAGAAATATAGAAACAAGAAAAATAAGGCATACACACATTCTATTTTCCAGTAAACAGCGACAGCATCATCTAGGACCAAATAGTTCAGGGGAAAAAACAAGATATATTAAGTAACGCAGCTTAACTTGACAGACATGATGCCATAAAGAACGTCAAGATCTTCGAGCAAATTCCATAAAGACAGCATCATGAGTGCTTGTATTGTTCTCTAAGAATAATATCAAAGGGAATTTTAAAAGAACTGGTCGTTCTACTCTGAGGTGGAGTCTCAAACGCAATTGGGTCTGCGGAAGAGCATCGAGTGATGGGTCAAGCAATATATTAAGAAGCTTAGACCTTGTTGTGTAACTGGCAAAAGGTGCATAGCAAGCCACAAATTCAAAGGTTTAGGATCTCCGCCGTTGAGCGAAGTTTTAACTTTCGCAAGGGCAAGCTATAGTGGAGGATACGAAATGAATTCGATGGTGAGGAATTGAATAACTTATTAATTAAATCGGGCGCACGGGATAAAAAGATTAGGAGAGAAAGTACCTGATCCTCCCGCTTTGTTGTTGCTATCGATTCATTCACTCTTTCTCGCTTTCTCTCTCCTCTTCTTGGTTTGATTCGCTGGTGATGCAGAGGCGAGTCGTCTTCTGTTTATCTCTCCCGGCAAGGGCTAAAAAGACCAAACCTTTGAGAATGTCTCTCCTTTTCTTCGCGCAACAGAAAAGGGTTTTTAACTCCTTTGCAATACAAGGGTAAAACTGTCATTCACATTTACTAACGCATCGGTGACGGCGATAATGTAAAGCTACAGGGATGCGGAACAGAGAAAGAAGCAGAAACAATCAAGTCCTGAACTCAAGACGCTGAGAATGAACAAATTCAACGATCGTGCAATTAGATTCCAAATACATCAACGGATCCATTAATCTAGACGAATAAAAACTGACCAATTCTAAAACAGCCACCACAACAACCAGTACCTAAAAAATCAGAGCTAAACCTAGATAGATTAACCGAAAATATGACGTTCGGAGGGAGAAAAAAAATACCTCGGATGCAGGGAAAAAGTGCAGACAAGAGACGAAAGGTGGGAGAGTTGAGAAACCGCAGATACGAAAGAACACACAGCAGGTGAGGGGCGACGGGAATGAGTTACACGGTTGAGGAAACAGGGCGCGGATAGAGCAGCGAGAGACGTGCTAAAAGTAAGTACGGATGAGCCGAAGAGGTCACAAGCTCATAGCAACACGGAGACGAGCCGACACACAGGGTGGGCGATAAGTATGTGGAAGTGGACGGTGAAGCACCGGCAAGAGATTAAGGGAGACGAGACAATGAGTTAAAGATTCAAGTTTCTTTTGGGCGATGGGAAGGTAAACTTTCTAATGGAAAATCCTTTTTTGATATCCAATTTGAGGTCTTTAATATCCAATTTGAGAAGTGAAATGAGCAAGGAATGTATAAAATTGTCGTATTTTATTATTCAGGAACTTTTATGTTTTCAAAAAGTGAAAACGGTTTTTATTTTTAAATAAAAAATTTTGAAGCATCAATTTTCGTTTTTTAATAAATTTTCATTTGAGTCATCACATATATCGTTCCAATGTTAGCAATTATAGTAATAATAATAATTTTAATATAATGAAGACAAAAACATTTATTATTATTATTATTATTTAATATTTTGTCTAATATTTTTTAAGTATCTTGTTTAAAAAAACATTTTTTGATATCTTGTATTTTTAATTTTTTCTCTTAGATACCTTTATAATTAAATTTAATTTCACATGAGTATTTAAATGATAAAAATAAATTGGGTTTTTATTTTATGTAGTTCTTTTTTTAGATGTTTAAATGAAACTAAATTAAAATGTAAGAATACCTAAGTAAAATTATTAACAACAAATGATACCTGAAAAAAAAATAATGTTAAATATCAAGGTGTTTAAATGATATTTATCAAAATGCAAATAGTAATAATGGTTGTGGTGGATCCTATGAATGTGTCGGACCTTATAAGCTATAATGGAGTGTTCATTGGTCCAAATTCAAATCGAGCTAATTTTAAAAAATCAAAATATCTATTTTTTTAACACATCAAACCAAAATGATTAAAAAATCATACTTCTATAAAAATATGTAGTCCGGATTATATTTAGATTAAGTTGTTTTAATTGCATATCGAATATTACACTCATCAGACTGCTTTTTTTTATGTATATTAACCATTCAATTCTTTTATATTCAAACATCTAAATGTTATGCTAAATAATTAATCAAAAGACAATCAATATGGCTCTCTTAAGAATCTTGTGCCTATGATACATTTTGTTCCAATGACACTCTTTTCCCTCCATATTATACATTCTTCTTTCATGTGGCTTGAAATTAATTATCATCCTCTAATTTACCCGACACTTAAGAGTTTTTTGCTATGTACTAACCAAGCACTTCAACAATTATGATTTATGAGGTTATTTAAAATGGATTACTACTATCATATGTGAGCGACTGACACATTCTCTTTCATCTTATCCTTCTCCTAATTCATGCTCTTTCTCCTCTCCAATAATTTCATTATATATAATGCTCCATTTTTTTAATATAGATTATATTATATATGGCTTGGGCATACATATTCATAAATGATAATATAAAGAAAACAAAATATCTAATATGACTAATAGAACCTCATATAAATATATTTTGAAAATTTAACCAATAATTAATAAAAAGAAGTGGATAAAATAGTATAATAGGAAATACAACATTTTATTTCTATGAATTCTCGTGGCAAAACATATATTTTGAAATAAATTTGAAAAGTTAATATCACTTGTGCTATACAGTAGATAGAATACTAGTTTTGAAATACGTCTGTCTCCTGACCTCGGTATCATTATTTTTATCTTGCACCACCACTCATTCTCCTCGTGTTAACTAACTCTTTAAGGATCTTTGGTGGTTTTGCCATCAGAGTGGATTTAGATAGATATTTATATATAACGTACCTTCCTTTTGTAGCATAATAATCACAATGGCTTCCATTCATATCTAACATTGATTAAAGAATGACTTATATAAATTTTTAAATAAAGAAATGTCAAATGTAAGACTCGGTGAATATTAACATCCTATTGTAACCTTGAAAAAGGACATGTCATTATGGGTTGCAGTGACTAAATCCGTCCTTATTAGACATACAAGAAAATTATTAGTTAACATGAATTAAAGTGTATCTCTACCCTATTAAAGCGCCCGGTTTTCCTACATTTTCCATGTGTGTGCACGTGTATGTAAGTAAAATCAAGGCTTGCAATATAAGCCAAGAATTTTCCTCACCTAGTTTACACGTCTATTTATAAGTAGGTTATTAAATTAGTAGTGAAATACCTCAAAACTCTAATTTAGGGAATCATGGTCAAATAAGAAATTATTGGAAAAATTAATTAAATAACCTATTTTTATTAAAATAAGAGGAATTAATTAAGGTAAATATAGGAGAAATTAATAAATAATTTAAATAGGAAAATTTTGAGTATTTTGCTAATTAAAATGGAATTTAAGAAAAATATTGCAAAATCCCTAAATTAACCTAAAAAGATAATTTAATTATTATTTTAATATTAATATTTTATTAAATATCCCAAAATACCCAAAATATATTAATTAAGCCAACTCACCTTTCATTTTCTTTTTTTCCTTTTTCTTTTTCCTTTTTTCCCCTCTTTTCCCTTTTATTTCCTTTCCTTCTCTTCCTTTTTCTCCTTTTTCTTCCCCGACCTGGGCCGGCCTGTTGGCCCAACTCCTTCCCCTTCCCCTACGCAGCCCAGGCCCGCGTCATCATTTTTCCCCCTCTCCCAGCCAGTTTGGCCTCCCCTTTTCTTTCTTTCTTCTTTTCTCCTGGACCGCCGGTCCAGCCCCTCCCCCTGCGCTGTCTTCAATCTCCCGCGCCCTACTACTCCCTCAATCGGGGCCTGGAAATCCGCCACCAACCAGCCCGTCTGATCGACCATTCCTCCCCTCTCTTCCCCGTTGACTTACCTACCATTTCGACAGGGCCATTCCTCCCCTCTCATGCGTGTCATTCCTCCTGCCCCAACAAGAAATGACCTGCGAAGGTAGACCTACGTCGGCCTACCCTCGTCGGCCGGAGAGCCATAACCCTTGCCTCCCTACTCTCCCACTCCCCTTTGTCGTTTTCCCTTCCAATCGAGCTATAAATAGCCCCGAAGGCTGCCATAGTCGGGTTTTGATTTTAGCAGCCCAGAAATTTGACTCGCGCGCTACTGCATGTTCAACCCCTATTTTCTCCGCCGTCGGCCATAGTCACCACCCGCTCCGACCACCAAAACTTTCCCTGCACCGCCCTCTACGCAACCAAGCCACCCTCCCCCCTTGCCTTGCCCTGCATGAGCCACCCCGGCCGTGCAAAGTCACCTTCCCGAACAGCCCCTTTCGACCCTGCGCCACCCCTCGTGCCGTTGTTTGCAGCCGGTTCCACCACCTGTAGCGCCTCCTCTACCCCCTAAAACAACCAGGGGACCTTACTCTACCTCCCCACACCTCTATTTTCCCCTACTTCCCTCTCCCCTAGCCTCCCCATCCATCTCTCCACCACCCTCCTTCCTCCACCTCCGCCGTTACCCCGCCGCCACCAGCTCCACCACCAAGCTCAGGTGGTATTCCCATTTCTTAACCCTTAAACCCTTTTATAGAAGTGTTAATGATTTTTAATATTAATAGTATTCTTATTAACTAATATTAATATTAATATTGTTAATAATAATACTAATAATAATAATATTATTATTATTATTATTATTATTACTACTACTACTACTATTATTATGTTCTAACTCTTATTCCGGAGAGTTTCTAATTGATGGTATTGATTAAAACTACAACTTTGTTGTTGTTGTTGTTGTTGTTGTTACTATTATTATCCTTATTATTATTGCATTATTATTACCACTACTATTATCATGATCATTATTATCATTGTTATGATTATTATTATTATTATTGTTGTTGTTGTTGTCGTTGTTGTTGTTGTCTTCACTATTATCATTATTAATACTATTATTATTAGTATTCTTATTATTAGTTGTATTATTACTATTATTATTATTAGTAATACTATTATTATTCTTATTATTAGTATCATTATTATTATCATTATTATTATTATTATTATGAGTATCATTATTACCACTATTACTATTATCATCTCCAGCATTGTTATCACTATTACTATTAGTATTATTATTATTATGATTATTATTATTTTCGTCACTATTACTACCACTAGCATTATTAATATAAGTATCATTATGGCCATTATTTTATATTATTCCCATCACTAGTATTATTATTATTACTAGATTCGGAGGCGATATTAGTATCATTATAAAACTAATAATAATATTAGTAGTAGTAGTATTGAAACCCTTACTTTAATACCGTGAATATTGTTAAGACTTACTTTGGTTAGTAGTGGCATGATTAGTTGTTTTAAGAATAATAACCCTACTTTTAATTATAAAACTACTATTATCATTATTACCCTTAGTAGTAAGCCATGATAGGGGTAAGATAGGAAATTATGGTAATTCTGGTAGAGGGAGATTAACCCACATATTTCCCTCGTATAGGTGAACCAAGTCAAAACCCCCAAAAGGCGTAGGAGCGTACTCCAAGTCCGACGACGTCCAGGTAAGGGTGTAGCTAAGGTCGCCTATGTGTTACGTGTCTTACTTGCCTTGGATGTCCTGTATAATTATATGTCGTGTTCTATATGCTATTATTTTAACTGTTTTATGTGTAGCGCGGCTTGAAACCGGAGTATGTTCATGTACTATTTTCCGGTATGTGCTAATATGGACATGTTGCAAGTTGTGATGTGATGTGATGTGGCCCCTTAGGACATGTGGGTTGGGGGCATAAAAAAGAAAAGTGGGAAAGAAAAATAAACAAGGGGAAGTAAGTTGGCTAATGTAGGTATAAGAGGAACTAGGGTTTACATGGGATGATTAGAGTCCTCACGAGGACAAACTTTACGTATGAAAAGTTGCATCGGGGCGTGAGGAAGGTAATAGAAGTGTCGTTTGGGTGTCTAAGGGCTTCGGGCGAAAAATAGTACGTGGGATAGTATAAGGGTGCTTAGGAGACTAGGCTAGAGTTTAAGAGGAAACCCTAATTTGAGTAGGGGGAAGAAGAAAAAGAAAATAATAAAAATAAGTGAGAATGAGTGGGGCATGAAGTGAGGGTGGAACCTAAGGGTCGTGATGTGTAGGGGTGATGAAATAGTCTGGGTTGTGCGAGGCAGAAAAGGATGGGCCACATAGGCCCAAGTTAGGGTTTCTAGAGAAAACCCTAGGGGAAGGCGGTGAGTGGACTTTGGGGTATAAGGTGGTGGGCCTTGACCCACACACTTATGACTGAGTCAGGGTACCCGATATAAGTAAGCGGATTAAAGGGAGGATGTCAGGGGGAGTTAGGAGGCGCAGATGTCTCAAGATATGGGACGGGTCATCTTAGAAGGATAAGTATAGCTGGAGTTAGCCATGCATGTCTAGGGCGGAACTTGTTGAATAAGGTACTATAAAATACTAATCATGTAAAGTGGAAGATTATTAAGCTGGGCCTAGACCGATCCACTGGCATAATAATGCCCAGGTGCTGGGGTGCCATAGAGACTGATCCACCGGCATATAATAATAGTTAGGTGCGTTATGCCCTATAAGTGACCGATCCATCAGCTATAATAGTGGGAGATCCCGAGCTCAATAAACAAAACCCTAATTTGTTAATACACATAAAAGATACTAAGTACTTACAGTGGAACACCATGAGAGTCAGAGCTAGACCGATCCATCGGCATAATAGTGGCTAGGAGCGTTTGCCCTGGAAACTGATCCACCGGCGTATAATAATGGTCAGGTGCATTTTGCCCTGTAAGTGACCGATCCACCAGCTATAATAGTGGGGTTCCCATACTCGCATGGATTGATAAGAATTATGGTGTGAAACGAGTACTATCCAGAAAATAAATAAACAGTGTGGACCTTTATTTACCTGAGAAACCGTGTACTATCATATGATTGTGATTATGTTATGTGCTCTTTGGTGTTGGCCTTAGTTATACGGTTACCTTGCTCAGTACGTAGCACACTGACCACCCATTTCATGGGTGTTGCTCATTCCCACGAGGAGAAGGCCCTTTTGACTTAGTGCTGGTTGGTGATTCTATTTTTGATGCCTACAACGCTTACGAGGCATCGGGCGGGGCTGAGAGTTGAGCCTGGACCTAACTTGGGGGTCGAGAGTGATTGTAATACCCCCAAAATTCACTCTTGAAAAAAAAAATTAAAGAATAAAGTGGAAGCTAAAATAGAATTTGGGGAATGTTATTGCCACATCTAACACAAGATAAATGTCCACCATCTATCTCATGCTAGATGTAAAGCTAAAACCTATCAAACAAAATTTCAAACATCTATCATGTGAGGATAAACTCCCACAAGGAGATATCCACAGACAGGTGGCAAGTGAATAAATTCACTAAATAAAATTATCGTTGAATGAATCAGCGAAACCTATGAAATAAATCCGAATTTTAAAAGCTTATCAGAGTATGAGGAATTAAAAGTCAATTACAACACCCCTCAAATTTTAAATACAACACTTGAAACTTCCAAAAAATAAATACAATCAAACAAGACAATTTCCAATGGGTCAAATTTCGGATTGCTTACTCTCTCAAGCCAAGCATTCCACCCAAAAACAATACCCGATCTCAAACCTGCACAAGATGTCTGCTTCCCACCATCAGTGGATCATCACATGACCCATTCAACCAAGGTAGCATCAGTATGGGTCCGGTACTGAGTAAATCAAGACTACCCAACTCATGGAAGGAAATATGAAACACATAAGATATGAAAGACTCTAGATTACAATTCTCATGCTCAATTATACATATGATAGATGCACCATTCCACTCATACAATAATTTAGGCTCAATTATACACATATTACATACAATAAAACATAGGATCACGGATTCATACTTATGAGTACATTACTAGATACGACGACATATAATATACAAGCGTACACGAAATCATGATCGCATGCTAGGTAACACTAATCCAACAATCCAATAATAACGATTATCACATCCGATTTTATTTATTTACGATGAGTTCAAAGACCCCACTATTCTTAAACTGGTGGAACGGTCTGAAGCACCTCTCGGGAACAACACACCCGAGCCACTATTATCGTCCGGTGGAACGGACCCTACACCTCTCAAGGCAAAACGCTCCTAAGCCACTATTCTTAACCGGTGGAACGGCTTGAATTGCCTCTCAGGGACATGACACCTGAGCCACTATTATCATCCGGTGGAACGGACTCTACACCTAGTCCTGACTTACGTAATCTTCCACTTTAAATTATTAGATTCTTATTCATTACTTAACTCATATCATATTCTTATTCACGTTGAGTATAGGGCCCCACTATTATTAATCCGGTGGAACGGACTGAAGCACCTCTCAGGGATAGGACACCTGTGCCACTATTATCATCCAGTGGAACAGACTCTACACCTCTCAGGGCAAAATGCTCCTGAGCCACTATTCTGAACCGGTGGAACGACTTGAATCACCTCTCAGGGACAGGACACCTGAACCACTATTATCATCCAGTGGAACGAACCCTACACCTCGACCCAACTCACGTGATCTTCCACTTTAAATTATTAGTATCTTATTCAAGGATTTTAACTGGCCACAAATCAGGCCCACGTGAATAATTCCATGACATAAAGATACAACATAGGGTATCATATAACTTCAATCCATACTCAACCCTTCACATGCTCAAATACATACTATATTCTAGTGTCATATTAACACACATTTGTATTGAGGCTATAAATTCGTACATATATGCAATTACCACACGGAGCACTACATACACTTGACATAATTAAATAATCGATAGGCATACTTATCACCTTTCACTTCAAACAGACATACATCCAAATTCCGCCATAAGTAAAGGTAAGTAATGACTTACCTAAATCCGAAGCTAGCTAAGCAAATTGAGAAAGAGAGAGAGCTATCAAGAGCTTGACAATCCACGATAAAGTTTTTCCTAGATCGCCGATAGAAATCGAAAACTAGGTTAGAAGCTATTTTATCGATCAATAATTCACATATTATAATTAAATCCATATAATGAGACACAAACAATCTTTCTTAAAAAACGTGTCCAAAATGTAGGATTCAAGAGCATTGCTTTATTAAGATTTAAGATTAAATATAAATCAAATCGGATTAAACGCATATCATTTGGGACATTTCAAATTAATTTAGAAAGCCGGGGAAAGAACAATCGATTATAAGTTAATTTATCGAAAATGACTTATTCATTAGGTTTTACAACTAAATAGGCAAACCAACCATTTGCCTAGAACCAAATCCAAACTGATTAGATTAAAACATAATTCAAATTACTTAAAAATCAAAGCCGAAAATCAATTAGATAAAAGACGTATAGCACAATCAATTTTATAAAACCATACCCGACAAATTAGGGTTTTTGATGCCTAAACTACGAATCGACCAAATCACTTTGATTATCTCAAATTGATAGTTTTAAAACACAATTAAACTAATTTTAGATAAATCTAGATAATTAATTTCAACAAAAAAAATCTTCCGATTAGACAATTCAAGATGATCCATTTTCAAAATTAGGGTTTTAAAGCCCACGACACAAACTCAGGTAATTCAAATCAATTAATTCCAATTAAAGGTTTTTAGAATGCAATTAGGATCATTTCAACTATTTCTATAAATTTAATTTTAGAAAAATAATTATACATATCATCAATTTCATAATTTCACTTGGAATCTAGGGTTTTAGGCCCGAAAATACAATTTGGTTGAATTCTATTAATTTATTTAAATTAAATGTTTAGAAATGCAATTATATATATTTTATAACATATTGTATAATCAATTGCCCAAAACAAATAAAAGAAATACCCAATTCAATATAGTTAGGGTTTTTGAGTCCGGAATACAAATTCGATCAATTCTTGCTAAAATATATAAATTGATGGTTAGGAAATGTAATTAAATATATTATAATATAAATTATATAGTCAATTAAATAAAGCGACCCGATTACACAATCTAATTTAGTCCCGCAAGAGTTTTGACATAAACATTCATTTCCGATTAATTGCGCACCATTTTTCCAAATCAACACTCTCGATATGAAATTAAATACATTTCAAACGATATTATAAAATAAATTGAGCGGAACGACTCAATTATGCAACCCAATTTCATTACACACGAATTTTGACCTAGGAATCAAATTTCGATTGATTCCACGTAAATTTCTCAAATTGACGGTTCCGACATGAAATTAGATACATTTTAAAACGTATTGTATAATCAATTTATCCAAAATGGCCAAATCGGGCGGATCCGAAAAATTCAGGCATAACCCACCCAAAAATTCAATTTTCCAGATCTCCAACATAAACCATATAATTAACCTATCAAAATCAATCTTACAACACATATATACATAATCAACCAATCAATTTAGCTTATCATAAACTAATTCATACTCAATTAATAAAATCAATGTTAGGATTTTTCAGAAATTTATACCAAATAAAAATCAACAAATCGGAGCAAGGGAAGGCCAGAGAAGATGCGCCGGAGGGCAAGGACTGCTTGCCGGCAGTCAGCGATGCTCGTCGTGGCCGGACGGCGGCGCGAGCTGCGCTTCCCGCCACTGCACGCGGCTGATGCAGCTTTGGTGGCTGCTGCTTCAGCGTCGTCGGTGGCAGCTAGTTGGAGGTTGTGTCGCCTGTGGTGGCTGGGTGTGGCTGGCGAGGTAGCTGGTGGAGCTGGGAGAATGAGGAAGTGAGGGAGGTTGGGGCTGTGGGACTGCGCAGAGGGCAGGGGACGGGAGAGTCGTGAAAGGGAAAGATAAGAGAAGGGAGAGAAGAGAGAAAAGAAAAGAAGAGGGGGGGTCGGCCGGGGTTGAGTGTTTTTTTTCATACAAATACACATATAAAATAAAATACTAAATATTTAAAATTATTATTGGAAGATTTTATCTAAAATTTATTTAACAATAAATTATTTTGAAAGGATCTGAAGGCTTAAAATTGATATACGAGCTACATAAAGAATTTCGGGAATGTTTTTGGAAAATTTACTAACAAACGTAAAAATTTATTTTGTTTATGAAAATATATTATGAGACCTCAAAAATATTTAAAATCATATACGAAAATATTTAAGACAAATTTTAACAAGTCGAGATTAATTTCAATAATTTCCGAAACCGGTTTTTCGTAAATCAAAAGGCATAAAACGGAAGAAAATTAAGTTCGGAAAGAAATTCATAAACAAGTTCCGAAAATCTTTTTAATTTAACACTTCCCGAAAATATTAACGATTTCTGGAAACGAATAAATTTAAAGTCAAAAATATTTTCTACGGATAAAATCATTAAAATAAATTTAACTATTTAAACAGAAATTCTATAATTTAAATAATATATTTCGTTAACGAAATATAACTCCAAAATAAAGCTGTAATCACACTGCAAAGTTATAATCAAAAACGAATCTAAAATATTAAAAATTAAAATACGAGAAAGAACGGGAATACTTATTTTTAACCGAAAATCAAAATCATAAGAATATAATAAAATCATAGTCGTGAACGAATTTATCCAGAATGGTCCACAACGACAACGATTAATTAAATTCAAATATGAAGTCGAAATCATCGATAAATCCATAAAATGAATCGAAATTAAAATAATTAAATATTTACATAAAATTACGCTAATAAAATCATTAGGCTTAATAAAATTGAATTTAAAAAATACGGAGTATTATAGTGACGTGGCCAGAGTCTACCGTTCGCCTTATCTTTCTTATGTCATTATATTTAGTTTATTTCTGGTGTATGATATTTCAGACGTTTAGAACTTTAAAACTGTACTTTTGGACTGTACATTTTGATTACCGCACTCTGATTTCCTGTACGGTTAACGACTCATTTCTTTTATGAATGCTCGTTTTAACTGTCGACTCATGTTTGATGTCTATCCCAATTAGCCTTAGCACTTGGTACTGGAACGGTAGAAGTGAACCGGTCTGATACTAAGTGTGGCGGTAATATTCCCATAATTTACGTTTTGTGATTTCGTTTCGGCTAAACTTTTTCATTAAATGAAAATTTTCGGTTGTAAATTTTGGGGTATTACAAGTAGTATTGTACTAAAGGAAAATTCAAATACTAAATCATAACAAAAAAAAAGATAAGTTAAAAACAATACTAAATGGGAGAATCATGATCTACATCGTTTATACATATTTAAGATGTATTTACATAATTGAAAAGCATTTGTTGGATACCTAGATACTTCCTCAAGCATATCACCAATCTATGTTATACATAGCAACATTAAAAGTTATAATAAATGTTGTACATTTATATATCCCCAGAGGTTGTGGTTTGACATTAGTATATTTTTATTAATCCTAAATCTAATTTCATATAAAATAGCAGTTATGCGATTTTATATAAAATAGTACATTAACCTGCAAATTAATGGATGCCTCCAAAACTTCATTTAATATTAAGTGTCGAGTACATTAAAATGGTGTGCCCATACTAATTCACTAATGTGCAAGATGCAATCTCTTAGTATCCCACGGTGCCACCACTTTACAATTTTTAAGTCTTTTTTATGCAATCCCCAACTAAGTAAAAGAGTATATTACCCGTGGTACTAATCTGTCATTTATTGTTTCACTTGCCCTTTTTCTCCTTTTCTCTATGATTTTTGTCTTTTCCCTCTTCCATTGTTTTTGGCATATGAATAGCAATGATATCATAGTTTAATTTTGATGTAAAAGCTAGAAGCTAACTATTTGTATAATGAATAAATACCTTTGTCTCCTTTGTGTTGGTTTTTTGGGTTTAGAAACAAAGTCATTTCTCATATCAAGAAGAATTGAACTCTTGGAAAGCCATCTAGTGTGTTTATTTAACATTTCTTGTATTTGACTTGATGATAACTCTCCCATAAAATGCTCCTAGTTTCAATTTTTATTTTATCCTCATATGTCAATGCTATTAATGATATTAAGGCCTTAATTATCCTCTAAATAAATCAAATTGATGCAGAATAATTTTATTTTATTCTTTTCAACAAGAGCTTGCTATAGAGCATCGTAACTAATTTAGGTACTAATGGAATTATTTATAGAAAAAAATATATAGTTACCACTTTTATTTTGGTAGGAGGATAGTGAATCACGCCAACGACACAATTGCAGCTATAAAATGAGAATATGATAAACATCCATTTACTTTAAAAATGGCTTAAAATAATTTTTTTTTTGTGCTATCACTACATACACCATTATTCTTTATATTACAAATATAGTCTTATTTTTTTATTGTATATTATATTTGATTATTATTTATTAACTTCTTTACAACTTAGAATTGATAAATATTAAAAGTTAAATTATATATATGGATGGTGTGTTTTATTGAAAGTTAGCAAATGTATGGGATCTAAATTATGTATAAATTCTTAAATGTGTTTATTTGATTTAATCTTGTAAAAAAAATACATCTAATCAATTTCTATTATATTAAGAGTAAATATTAAAAGATGATTAGTTTTAACTTACACAATACTTATATGGAGGGGAGGACAATGAACCTTTAATCGGCCAAACCTTAATTAACCTAGAGGATGCCTCAATTTTATATAAAAACTATGCGTAATAACACGGGTTGTGATTCGTAGGGATCAAGTTGATAGAAAAAATGGCAAAACCATAAGGCATGATTCATGTTGTCATCGAAAAGGGAAAACAACTTTAATAATAGTCAACCCATCTAAGACTTTAAGGAATCGAGAGTCTTTAAAATGTGAATGTAATGCTCATATTCGCCTTACTTTAAAACAATGTCTTAATATCTTTATGGAAGAATGGCGTGCTATGGGGTTTATCATGGACCATGAGCATGATTAACTATCTTACGAAGAAATTTGGTTTCTTCCTTCAAATTAAATCATCACTATAGAATATGAGAATGAAATTATATTATATAAGGGAGTGGGACTATCAATTAGACAAATAATTTGAGTTATGGAGCTTACGAAAAATATCAAACATAGTGAACTTCCATTCCTTGAAAAGGATGTCTGCAATCTTTTTGCTATAGTTAAGAAAATGCTCAGAGTCTATAATGCATATAGCCTTATAGAGTATATGAAATTTGCAAAGAAATAAAATTTGATGCTCCGGTATGCATTTACAGTGGATGGAGAAAGGAGGTTAGAATAGTTGTTTTGGTTTCACACTCAAAATTTTGATTGGTATCATAAGTATGGTGGTGTAATTGTCCTTTATACACTTATAAAGTGAATTCATATCACATGCCTAGTGGATTTTTTGTTGGTATAGACAATCACGGGGAAACAATTTTGTTTGGGTATTCACCTCTCCTCAATGAGACAAATTATACTTTTAAATGGTTGATGAAGGTATGTGACAACCTTTTAAATATAGAAAAGTTTTAATATATGTGTGCACTAACTTTCTTTTTTATTCACTTTATTTGTTATATAGACCAAATACAGTCATAATGGATCAATATCTTTGAAATTTTAAAGCAATTGCAATTGAAATAACAACTACAAAACTTAGCTTTTATATGTGGCATATCACTTCAAAGCTTAGTTGTTGGTTTACAACTTTTCTTCGGAATGATTACTAAAAATAGTTTGTTGCTTTTTATTCATTGTATAGACTGAGTTCTCATAAAGATTATGAGAACAACTAGCATCTTATGTTAGAAAAGTATAGTTTTCAAAACAATAAGCACCTCCAAGGTCTATACAATAGTCGATAGCTTTGGGCACCGACTTACTTGAGAAATTTTTGTTTCAGAGGGATGATAACTTTGAGAAGATTAGAGAGCATAAATTTATTTATCAAAAGATTTTTTTTTTCACTGCATACTAGTTTGAGAGACTTTTTCAATCACGTCGTGTAAATTTAGATTATTCTATTATATTTAGAATTTAATTTTTAATTTTATGTTAGCATATTATATAAATATAGAACTTTATTATACCATATGTATTTACTAAATCTTTGACAATGTTTATGTATTGATAATTTAGGTTGATCCAGCTATAGAAGAGATCAGCCAAGGGTGCTCACACAATAAGATGTTGGATATGCTTAGAACTTTGAAGATAAGATCACCATTGGAAGAACAAGCTTTTAGAGTTTGCTTTTAAATTGTTCCAAGAATAATTAAAAAGAGCATATCGATATTCATCTATTCATGTTAAAGGTAATGAGTTCATTTTGAAGTATTTTGAAGGAGGGGGCGGCAAAATCACAGGGTATTTTGGTATGGGAAATCACATCGTGCAACTATAATAAATTTTGAGTTACGGGGCATACTTTGTCTTTGTATATTATAGGTATTTTTTCACAAATATTATTTTAAGATCTAGTCATTTTTTTTACCTTTACGATGGTGTTGTGATGAACTATAAAAGTACTAGTGGGACCCAAGTAGTGGCAAGGGATGGAACTATAGTTGTATCTTAGCCAATCTACGGTATAGATGATGTATTGTATCCTCCCCCCCCCCAAATTAACAACAAAAGGGTGTCCAAGAAAGAGATATGTGACGGGTGGGAAAGAATCAACAATGAAGAAAAACGAGATGTTCTCTCCACAGGCAACTTGTTCATACTAAACCTACATGCCCAACCAAAGAAAATAATGTTCGCTTCAATGAGGAGCCTCCCAATGCTTTACAAAAGAAACACAAATAATCAATTGGTGGATTAGGTTTAACTCCCATCTTTACTCTTAAATATTAGGTAATGCTATATTATTTTAATATTTATCTACTTCACCATTTTTAGCATGTTCACCTTATTTTCCTATAATTAATAATCTAGTTTTTTACTTACAAGTTGTAGGAAAATCTAGAAGAAATATTCGCAAGACACTAGCATTTCCAACAAGTAGGCTTGAATCTGTTACTTGAGGATTTTGTAGTGAACCAGTATGAAAGTATTTATCATTAAGACAAACAAATTGGATTTGCATTTTTGGCCCTTGAAATCCCATAACCTTTGGTTTCGAGTATTTAGGTTTTTACTCAAAATATAACCCTAAAAATTTGGTTTAATTATTTTATTAACCCTTGACCCATAACCCAAACAAACTCTTAAATAATTTATCCAGGTTATTTTTACCATTTTCCTTCTTCCTAAACCCTCATCCTTAACCAGTTAATTTTTTTGGGTTCATTTTTCTAGCTAGAATTCCTAACCTTGCCAACTTAAACTTAAAACTAATTGAATCTTATTATGACACGACTACCCCTTCCCCCAACTTTCTCCTCACACTACCTCCCCTACCATCCCATTTTCTTTGCCACAAACCCTCCCTTACGTCTCCTTTATAACTCTTGCCTCACTCCCATTTTTTTTCAACATTTCTCCCAACCTTGATCACCCCTATTTCCATTTTATCCAACTCAATCGACAAACCCCTTCTTCATCACTTGGCACCAAACTCCATTATCCCCTAGCTCATTTTCCCTTTGGTTCCTTTTTCTCTAGCACTGACAACTTTATCACGAACAACCATTTTCCACCACCATTTGTCCTTGTTCAAACCATCACCATCATTGAATCCCCATTCATGTGCACTCTTTCGTCATCTTCCATTTGCAGCCTCCTCCATCACCACCATCAACCGTCGTCGCCATTCTCGCATGTCACCACCAGTTCCAACTTCCACCACTTTTGTAGCCATTGCCACATTTCCCTCACGCCAATGGATAAGTCCTACCCTCCTCCTCATGCTACCTGGCTCCCTCAATATGAACTCCCCAAACTCCACCCATCCAACCATGTAAAAACCGCACATAAATCCTTGCCTCCAACATCTAGCCCTCACGTTGCCGACTTGAGCCAACATAAGGCTTCCATGTAGCTCCATCACCACTCCCCATCATCCTATCACCGAAATTTGCTGCCCTACCTTTTATTTTGGTTTCTTTTTCCTTTGTAACTGCCAACTATCTGACCTCACTATACCACCCTCGCCCCAACCCTGTGCTACATTGCCCCCTCATGTAAAATGCCCATAAATGTGTCACCCCCTTCATTACCTTTACCCAAGTCCATGGCCATCTCATGCACCCCACCCTTCGATGCGTGAGTGGCTCATGTTGGCACCCATTGGTTATGTAAATTTAGATTATGTTTGGTTCCAACCAAATTTTTGGGTAATAACTTGTAATTTTTATTTTGATGATTTCTTTTGTTATTTTACTAGTTAGCTTACTTATATACATGCTTTTTGCTAAAAATTATGTAACTCATATACCTTATTAAAATATTAAATATCACATGATAGCATATTAGAGTTCCAGCGTGTAAATTGTATTAAACATATTTGGTTATGTTGCATTTATTTTCCTAATAATGTTAGCATGAAATTTTGTAAACTGGAGAATGTTAAGTTTTGTAAAATATTATTTGTACAAAATCATACTAGAATAGGTTTAATTTCTTGGATATATTGTATATAATGTATGCGTATAATATGAAAGGTTGAGCACACTTAGGTGTATTTTCTGTATGTTTCTTGTTGTTATATGCCTTGTGGGCAATTTGGTCTTTTAAAGTGTGAAATTAAATTTATTCCAATAAGTATGCCTAATATGTATAATTTATTGTTGAATATGGAAGCATGTGACTTTTGATGAATTAGATATGCATATTAGAGCTTTGTGTGCTAAATCATGTGTAGGGACAAAATAGTCTTTTGTCAAGTAATGTCTGCCAATTTACCTACATGCTAAAATATTTTAATTATCATATTTTAGGCTTTTTATGATAAATTATTATTTAAAATAAAATTAGTATTTAAAATAGCTAATAACTTGTTGATTATGATCTTAAGGGATTTTTGGTCATTTATGACTTGATGTGCCTAAAAGTGAATAATTGAACCCAATAATGCCCTAGTAAATAATTATGTTGAATTTAGTGTTGAATTTAAATATGGTTGACTTGAGCAATTGGGAATGAGTAAAAATGATTAAGGAAATTGAAATTATCTTTGTATTATGTGATCTCATGGTTATTTTAATAAAATACTAATAATTAAAGTGAAAGGCCTCGAAATCATGAACACCAACTCTTTAGGGATAGCTACCCTAAAGACATGGTTTAGCCCACAATTTGATATGAATTTTGTTAGTGTGCCCTAATACCTCATCTAAGCCCAATATTTTACTTTATTTAGCTTTGCAAACTTCTTAAAGGGCATGCATACTTATAGATTAGGTATCCTTATTGATATGTTACTATGCTTCCTTTGTGTGCTGGTGCAACTTAGATACCTTAGTGTCTTTGAGTTGATGGTGGGATATTGCATTGTCTTTATGCATCGATACGAGGTATCTTTGGGTTTATATAATCTCCCCTTAATAAAATAAAACTGTAAGTATTTATTATTAGTTTGAAACAATATTTGACTAGTGGTTGGTAATTGTCTTTAGGCCTCACCCGTGGTTCAGTAATTGACTTTGTGTCCCATATATGATCGATGGTTGCCTTCGTGCCCAAACCGTGGTGTTTTGCAATTCAATGGTATGGATGTTGAGTTTATGAGATATAATGTGAATGTTATGTAAGTTGGGTTAAGAATGGTTATGTGTATTTCTTTCAAAAAGCATTATTGGTATGCTTTGGTTGTTAGGTTTCATTTTATGGTTTAAGTGAAATGACATGAGGAGCATGTGGCCTTTGTGACATTTATTATTTGTCATGGTTATCGTATTTATTCATTGCATGTATATTTTAGTATTTTTATATCATGTTCTCGTGTGATACTTCAAAGTAGTCCATATGACCTTTGCATGTTTAGTTTTGTATAGTGGGTCATTCAATATTGATGTGTTAATAAGTTCCATTTTATGGTCCCCTACCTTTTCAATGGGTATTTGTAAGTTTGTAGAATCACTTGTGAGTTCAGTTTGAAGGGTTTTATTTTTGAGGTTAAAAGTTATGACCATCCGGTGTCCTATTTAGCATCTTTTGATCTGCCTATCTCTGAATTCTTATGTCTCTTATATGTTTCTTTTCATTTAAAATTTGAACTGTTGGCCACTCTTATATTATTGGAATGAAGAATGTAATACCCCAAATTTTATCTATCCCTAATTTTGAGTAATTAATATTTTAACATAACCCGAAGCTCAGATGTTTGATAAATTAAGTTTACCATAATTTCTTAATCTTAAACTTAAACCTAATCTTGACCCTAAATTCCATTATTTTTCCTTTTCTTTCCCTTTACCCCTTATCTTTTCATTTTTCTTTTCCTTCTTCCCTCCCCTTATCTCCCTTCTCCCTCTTCCCCTTCTAGCCATGCAACCCTCCATCACATGCTTCCCCTTCTTTTTTCCCTTTCTAATCCCTGCACTTTCACATATTCCTTGCACCTGCCCTCTGCCTTGCACCACCAACCATACCCAGTCCCCATCCTTCTTTAGGACCTTGTTGAGAGAAAAGCATGCTCCTAACCTTGATATTTGGCCTTCTCCATTTCACACCCCAATATTCTTATAAATACCCCTCCTTTTCGCCTCTTACTCCATTTCTACAACTCCTCCAAACTCCATCTCCCTTCGCCAAGATCTCTATCCTTATTCTTCATCATTATGTCATTTTTCATTAGCGATGCTTTGCGTAATCTACCTTACCCCACGCTGCAAACTAGCCACAATACAAACAACTCACGTTGCTCAATCCTTGTTGTGTGACAAACCTAAACTTAACACTCCTTAGATGCATCAACACTTCACACACAACAAATACCTTAATTGCGCCAAACCGTCATGCAACCTTCATTTTTATGCACCAGTACCTTAGTTGCATGACATTTCCATGCACACCACCCTTATTTACACCCTTTAAAACACACACCCATTAACATTTTGCATAACTTCTTCATGCAACAACCTCAAGAATACACCATAAACCCACGCCAAACTATAACCTCTCACATTAACAATCCACACCAAACTACTTGTAACACCCCAAAATTCACATTTTTTTTTTCTTAAAAAAAGAAGCAATTAAATTAAACATATGAATTTCGAAAAGTTACCGCCACACTTAGTACTAGACCGATTCACTTCGACCGTTCCGGTACCAAGTGTTAAGGCTAAAAGGAATTTAATAATCAATGTAAATCAAATCTAATCAAGACTTCGAATAAGTGTTAAACAATTGTAAAATAGAATCAAAGTGCATGACAACGAGTCATAATCGAGAGTACAAAGTCGGAGTTTCTTAAAAGAAAATAAGTCTACAAACATTAAAAATTAAACTTGGGAAACCCAATACAATTATGAATAACATAAAGAAATAGAATAAAATAACGAGGGAAACCGACCACGCCACTCTCGATCCATAAGCCAAAACATGCTCAACAACCGGCCCCGCCTGATGCCTCATGAACATCAAATGCATCAAAATAGGCATCACCCACCTGCACAAAGTTAGAAGGGTCATCTACTCGTAGGAATGAGCAGCACCCATAAAAAGGGTGATCAGTACGCTACATACTGAGTAAGGTAACTATGCACTAAGATTAACATACAAAAGCATATAATCCAACATGATAATGTAATAGCATATGATCATTCAAGTAAGTACATAAAGACCCATTTATAGTTTGGATTAATAAATTAATTAATCTCTTATCATAACTAATTTCACACCATATCATTTATCAATCCATGTGACTACAAGAACCCCGCTATTATAGCCCGTGGACCGGTCACATATAAGGCAACATGTACCTAACTACTATTATAGCCGGTGGATTGGTCACATATAAGGAGGGACACCCTAGCTACTATTCCTTACCAGTGGATCGGTTTGGCTCCTACTCGCATGGTGTTCCACTGTAAGTACTTAGTGTCTTTTATGTGTCTTAGCAACTTAGGGTTTGGTTTATTGAGTTTAGGATCTCCCAATATTCTACCTGGTGAATCGGTCACATATAGGGCAAAATGCACCTAACCACTATTATAGTCGGTGGATCGGTCACATATAGGGTGAGATGCCTTAACCACTATTCCTTACCGGTGGATCGGTTTGGGCCCGGCTCAATAATCTTCCACTTTACGTGATTAATGTGTTAAGTGTCTTATTCAGAAGTTTAACCCTACACATGCATGACTAAATCCCTCTATGCTTACCCTTTGAACAGTCCCGTCCCACATCATGAGATTCATACACCTCCTAACTTGACCCAACATCCTTTCCTCCTTACCCTAACTCACACTAGAGCCCATCTCCTTGACCCACTACCTTACACTTCCAAGTCCACTCATCGTCTCACTCTAGGATTTTATTCCGAAATCCTAATTTAGGCCTAAGTGGCCAATCCTACTCCACCTCACACAACCCAAATCATTTTAATACTCAACACATCACAACTTATAGATTCCACCTTCACCATCACACCTTCCTCACCAAGTACACGTATGACCACAAAAACCCTAAGTATCCACACCAACCCTAACCAGCCACACAAAACCCTAGATTGGTCTCCTATGTACCCTTATACCTTCCCACGTAATTTTTTCATTCAACGAATTCAAGCACCCAAACAACACCTCCACCACCTTCCCCACGCCTCAGATCAACTTTTCATACGTAAGTTTCATCCCCATACAGACTTTACATATCCCATGCAACCCTTCAAACTTTTTCATGCAAATCCTAAAACTTCCACGTGAAACCCTAGACACCCCATGCAAACCCTAGATCCATCCATACAAAACACTAGATTCCTCCATGCAAAATCATATATTCTTCCATGTAAAACCCTAGATTCTTCCATACATAACCCTAGATTATTCCATACATAACCCTATATTCATCCATACATAACCCTAGATTATTCCACTCATGGTCATGCAACATTTAGGTCAACTCCACATCCTTTCGCTCAATGTAATCACATTACATAACCTAGCATGCATGTCCTAAAGGGCCACATCATATCACATCATAGTCACACCTTATACATGCTATACGGATGCCATAAAGTAATACATGAACATACCTCAGCTCTAAGCCACACTACACATAAAATAGTCATAACAATACACATAATATACATCACATAACATGGCATACAAAACACATTACATACATAAGGTCTTAGCTACACCTATACCTAATACGACACCGATCTTGGAGCACACTCCTACACCTCATTAGGGTTTTGGCTGGTCTCTCCTATAAGAGGGAAAAACTAAAGATTATATTCCCTCCTACCAAAAATAATATTATTTCCTAATTTATTCTAAGATTAGGGTTTTAGATAAAATAATAACATAATAATAATAACACTAACTACATACTAATTTTGCTAAAGATAAAAGTAATAATAGTAATATCGTAAAAGATGATAATATAAGGTTTGAAGGTTTTACCCTAATAATACTAAAATAATAATAATGATGATGATGATGATAATAATAATAACAACGATAATAATAATACTACTACTACTAATAATAATAGTATAATTCAAAATAAATGGTCAAATAAGGGCTTCATCCCTTCACCAAATTAATACTAATATTAATACTGCTACTATTGCTGCTGCTGCTGCTACTACTACTACTACTAATAATAATAATAAATACAATAATAGTAATACGAAATAATAATAACAATAAAAATAATAGTATAAATCGAAAATAATGTAAAGTAGGGTTTCGACCCTATTTTGAAATAATAATAATAATAATAACACATAATAATAATAATAATGATATTAATAATAATAATAATAATAATAATAATAATACTGATATAATCGAAATAAAAACAGAATAGGGCTTCGACCCTCAATAACAATAATAATAACATTAGTAGTAGTAGTAGTAATGGAAATATAATAAAAGTAAATAATTAAAGCTTGTATAAATAGGGTAAAAAGGTTTAGAGGGTTTAGGGTTCCACCTTAGGTTGGTGGTGACAGGCGGCACCAGCGGTGGTGCACCATGGCAGTGGTGGTGGCCAGAAAAAGAGAAGAAAAGGGAGAGAGTTGAGTGTTGGGAAAAGGAAAGGGAGAAAGAGGGTGGAATTTGGGGTGTTTATAATTGCCTAGATGGAGAGGAGTAGAATGAGGGTGGCGGTGCAACCAAAGGTGGCGACAGCTGTGGTGGCCGAAAGGGAAGGAAAGGAAGACAGGAAGGAGGAGAGGGAGGAAGAGGAAAAGAAGGATAGGAGAAGGTAGAGGGGAGTCTGCAAAGTAGGTTGGGAGGTGTAGGAGGCAATGGTTACAGCGGGAGTGGTGGCTAATGGTGGTGTGAAGGGCGGCGAAGGTGGAAGGAAGGGTTGATCTGTAACACCTCCAAATTTCACTCCTGAAAAAAAATTTTTTTTGAAAGATTAAAGCAGAAGCTAGGAGCGAATTTGGGAAATGTTACCGCCACATCTAACACAAGATAATGTCAACCATCTATCTCATGTTAGATGCAAGGCTAAAACCTGTCAAACAATTAAATCTGAATTTCAAATTCCATCAAACAATTAAATGCGAATAGTAAACACTTATCAGAATACGAGAAATTTAAAGTCAATTACAAAACCCTTAGAAATCTGAGAACAATACTTGCAACTTCCAAAGGTGAATACAATTAAACAAAATAAATCCCGAAGGATAATTATCCAGATCGCCTACTCACTCAGGTCAAGCCTTCCACCCCAAAACAGTATCCGATCTTAACCTGCATAAGAGGTCTGCTCCCCACCATCGGTGGATCATCACAGGACCCATTCAACCAGTGTAGTATCAGTACGGGTCCAATACTGAGTAAGTCTCGCTACCCTATCATATAGGAGAGATATCATCAAGTGCATATTAAATTGTAGTACAATACGTTAATACAATATCATACATACTCACCACCCACAGCACGAACCTTGCCATACATTCATAGTAACATTTAAAACATATGCAACATCCCAGTTAACATATACGTGTGGTATAACCGAACAATAAGTGACTCATTATGCACATAAGCAGCATGTGGTATTACATATAGTAGAAGCTAGTCATAGTCCAATTAGACTTATTCTTTATTGTCATTAATAGTATATTCATTCCACACATATTCTTTAATAATCCATGTAAGTACGGGAGCCCCACTATTATAGCCGGTGGACCGGAAAGTAACGCACAGGGCAGAACGCATCTGATCCACTATTATAGCCAGTGGACCGGAAATAAACGCACAGGGCAAAACGCCTCTGATCCACTATTATAGCCGGTGGACCGGATCACAGCCCCGACTTACATGGTGTTTCGCTGTAAGTACTTAGTATTTTCCCTGTGGATTACTTATACGTTTGGTTTGTCGAGCACGAGATCCCCCACTATTATAGCCGGTGGACCGGAAGATATCGCACAGGGCAAAACGCCTCTGATCCACTATTATAGCCGGTGGACCGGAAATAAACGCACAGGGCAAAACGCCTCTGCTCCACTATTATAGCCGGTGGACCGGATCACAGGCTCGGCTCGACATCTTTCGCTTTACGTGATTAATGTCTTATCGGTGTCTTATTAAATCACACATCACCTTTGACATACATGTCCTAGAGGGCCGTATCAACACAACATAATCTCACACATAGAACATGTCATGCTCATATCATAGAAACACACACGACGTACCTCAAATTCCAAGTTGCGCTACACATGAGACAAGTTATCCATAAATCATATAACACACTTTAGCATGGTATACACAACAATCAACACGTCACCTCACACATAACACAATGCCATAGCTTCGTCCTTACTAAACACCCACAAGTAGAGGTAAGTAGAGACTTACCTGGATCCGAAACTAGCTAAGCGACGTAAGAGGGAGAGAGATCCCTAGCTCGTGGATCCACGAGAAAGCTTTCCTAGATCCGATAGAAATCGAAAACTAAATTAGGAACTATCCTATCAATCAATAATCCATATATTCTAATTAAATAAACACAAACGACACAAATGATCTCTCTTAGAAAACGTGTCCAAAGCTTAGAACTTAAAAGCATAGCTTTGTTAAGATTTAAGGTTAAAACTAAATAAAAACGGATTAATACAAATATCCCTTGGGACACTTCAACTTAATTTGAAAAGCCCGAGAAGGAATAATCGATCATAAGTTAATTTATCGAAAATAACTTATTTATTAGGTTTTACAACTAAATAGGTAGTCTAACCATTTACATAGAACTAAATCCAACCCGATTAGGTTAAAACAGAATTTAAATGATTTAAAACCCAAAGATAGAATTCGATTAGATAAAATACACATAGCAAAAATCAATTTTATAAAATCATCCCCGAAAATTAGGGTTTCAAAGCCCATAACACAAAATCAAGTAATTCCATTTAATTAGTTCAAATTAACGGTATTAGAAAGAAATTAATACCATTTCAACTATTTCTATGCATTCAATTTTAGAAAAACAACAATACAACTTGAAATTTAGGGGTTTAGGCCCGAGAACACAACTCGTTAAAATTCTATAAATTTAATCAAATTGAATGTTTAGAAATGCAATTAAACACATTTTATAACATATCAAATAATCAATTGCTCAAAACTAGTAAAAGAAATACACAATTTAGCCCAATTAGGGTTTTTGGGCCCGGAACGCAAATCCGATCAATTCTTGGCAAAACATATAAATTGACGGTCCGGAAATGTAATTAAACATATTCTAATGTAATTTATATAGTCAATTGAATAAAATAACCCAATTACCCAAATCAATTTAAACCCGCGGGAGTTTTGAACTAAAAATCCAATTCCGGTAAATTACGCATAAATTTCTCAAACTGACGGTTCCAAAATAAAATTGGATACATTTTAAAACATATTGTATAATTAATTTGTCCAAAACCGCAAAAACGAAAGAATCCGAAAAATTTGGGCATAACCCGGCTAAAAATCCAATTTTTCCAAAATCTCAACATAACCATACAATTAACCTATCCAAATCAATCTTACAGCATATACATACATAAACAAACAATCAATTTAGCTTTTTATAAGCTAATTCATACCCAATTAATCAAACAAGGGTTAGGGTTTTTCGGAAAATATACCAAACGAAACCCAACAAATCAGCGCACGGGAAGGCCGGAGGAGCTTCGTCGGGGCCCGGGGGTGGCTCGCCGGTGGACAGCGAGGCTCGTCGGAGCCGGACGACGGCTCGCTGCTACTATTGCTGCTCCTGCGCGCAGTTGCTTCAGCGGCTTTGCTTCGGTTGCTGCTGCGGCTGCTGTTGGCTGCGGTCGAGCTGGCGGTCGTGTCGTGGCTGGCGGTGGCTGCAGGTTGGAGGCCGGCCGGCGGACGAAGGAGGAGCAGGCAGGGAGAAGGGCAGCTGGCTAGGGTCGCGGGACAGGGAGCACGCACAGGGTAAAGGAGTCGGGGGCACAAGCAGGGAAAGAGAAGAGAGAAAGAAAAAGAAGAGAGGGGGGTCGGGTACCGACAGTTTTTTTTTTTTTTTTACAAATATAATTATAAAAGGAAATACTAATTATCTAAAATTGTTATTGGAATATTATATCTAAAATTTATTAAATAAAAATTTATTTCGAACCGATCCGAAGACTTATGATTAATAAAATAGTTATATTAAGATTTTCGAAAATATTTTCGGAAGAATTTACCAACGAACGTAAAAACTTATATTATTTACAGAAATAAGTTATAAGACCTCGAAATAATATTTCAAAACATATAAGAAAATATTTAAGTCAAATTCTAATAAATCGAGACTAATTTTAATAATTTCCAAAATCGGTTTTCCGCAACCCAAAAGCATAAAACGAAAGAAAATTAATTCTAGAAAGAAATTCATAACTAAACTCCGAAAATCTTTTTAATTTAAAACTTCCCAAAAAATATTAACAGTTTGCGGAAACGAATAAATTTAAAGTCGGAAATATTTTCTACGGATAAAATTATTAAAATAAATTTAACTATTTAAATAGAAATTCTATAATCCAAATAATATATTTCGTTAACGAAATATAACTCCAAAACAAAGTCGTAATTACATAGCGAAGAGGTAATCGAAAACAAATTAAAATTATTAAAAACCAAAATACGAGAAAGAACGGGAATATATATTTTTAACCGAAGATTGAAATCATAAGAATATAATAAAATCATTGTCGTGAACGAATTTGTCTAGAATGGTTCGCAACGACAATGATTAATTACATTCAATTATGAATTCGAAATCATCGATAAATCCGTAAAACGAATCGAAATTAAAATAATTAATTGTTGACCTCAAATTACGCTAATAAAATCATTAAACTTAATAAATCTGGATTTTAAAAATACGGGGTATTACATGATCAAGGAGGTGATTTTGCATGGCCGAGGTGGCTCGTGCAGGGCAAATCGAGGGAGAAGGGAGGTGTAGTTAGGTAGAGGGTGGTGCAGGGAAGGCTTAGGTGGGTGGTTTGGGTGGCGGCGTTGGTCGACAGCGGCAGAAATAACGTCCGATCGGGCGGTGGTGTTCGGGGAAAATTTTATTGTGCTGCGAGAAAAGATTTCGATTTTGGCTGTTTAAGGGTATATATATAGGCTAATTAGAGAGGGTTAAGGTCGAAGGAAAGACGTGAGAGTAGGGTAGGTAGGTTAGTGTAATACCCCGTATTTTCGAAACCTAATTTTATTAAGCCCAATGATTTTATTAGCGTAATTTGATGTAAATATTTAATTAATTTAATTTCGATTCATTTTATGGATTTATCGACGATTTCGAATTCATATTTGAATTTAATTAATCGTTGCCGTTGCGAACCATTCTGGACAAATTCGTTCACGACCATGATTTTATTATATTCTTATGATTTCGATTTTTGGTTAAAAATATGTATTTCCATTCTTTCTCGTGTTTTGATTTTTAATATTTTAGATTCGTTTTCGATTATAACTTCGTCGTGTGATTACGACTTTATTTTGGAGTTATATTTCGTTAACAAAATATATTATTTAAATTATAAAATTTCGGTTTAAATAGTTAAAGTTATTTTAATAATTTTATCCGTAGAAAATATTTCCGACTTTAAATTTATTCGTTTTTAAAAATCGTTAATATCTTCGGGAAGTTTTAAATTAAAAAGATCTTCGGAGTTTATTTGTGAATTTCTTTCCGGAATTAATTTTCTTCCGTTTTACTATTTTGGTTTACGGAAAATCGATTTCGGGAATTATTTAAATTAGTCTCGGTTTATTAGAATTTAATTTAAATATTTACTTTTATGCTTTTAAATATTATTTCGAGGTCTTATAATTTATTTTCATAAATAATACAAATTTTTTATGTTTGTTGGTAAAAATTTTCCGAAAATGTTTCCGGAATTCTTTATATAGCTTTTTATTATTTTTAAGCTTTCGAAATCTTATGAAATAATTTTTGTTTAATGAATTTTAGATAAAATATTCCATTAATAATTTTATACTTTTAGTATTTATTTTATATGTGTATTTAAAAAAAAAAAACCAACCCGTTGCCCGTCGGACCCCCCCTCTTCTTTCCCTTTCTCTTCTCTTCTCCCATTCTCTTCCCTTTTCCCGACCTGCTCTCTGATCTGTGCCTAGAAACCCCGACCTCCTCCTCCCTGCTCCTCTTTTGTCGGCCGTCGACGCCTCCTAACCACCGCAGCAGGCACCAGCCACGCACAGCAGTCGAAGAGGGCGGTAGCAACCGCGCGCCGCAGCAGCGACGAGCAGCAAACGCAGGCTGCGCCGCCATCGCCCGGTCACCGGTGAGCCTCGCTGACCACCGGCGAGCCACCTCCGGCCTCCGACGAAGCTCCTCCGGCCTTCCCTTGTCTCGATTCGTTGAATTTCATTTGGTATAAATATCCGAAAACCCTAATATTGAATTTGATTCATTGAGTGTGATTTAGCTTGTGATAAGCTAAATTAATTGTGATATTATGTATATATGTGCTGCAAGATTGATTTGGATATGTTAATTGTATGTGTTATGTTGAGAATTTGGAAAATTGAATTTTAGGTCGGGTTATGCCCAAATTTTTCGGATCCGTCCGATTTGGTGATTTTGGATAAATTGATTATACAATATGTTTTTAAATGTATCTAATTTCATGTCGGAACCGTCAATTTGATAAATTTATACGGAATCAATCGGAATTTGATTTTCTAGGTCAAAATTCGTGTGTATTGAAACTGGGTTGCGTAATTGAGTCGTTTCGCTCAATTGATTTTACAATATCATTTGAAATGTATTTAATTTCATATCGAAAGTGTTGATTTGGGAAAATTGTGCGTAATTAATCGGAATTGGATTTTTAGGTCAAAACTCTTGCGGGACTAAATTGGATTGTATAATCGGGTCGTTTTATTCAATTGACTATATAATTTATATTAGAACATATTTAATTACATTTCCGAACCGTAAATTTATATATTTTATCAAGAATTGATCGGATTTGCATTCTGGGCTCAAAAACCCTAATTGTGCTAAATTGTGTATTTCTTTTATTGGTTTTGAGCAATTGATTATATGATATGTTATAAAATATGTCTAATTGCATTTCTAAACATTCAATTTAAATAAATTAATAGAATTCAACCGAATTGTAATTTCGGGGCTAAAACCCTAGATTTCAAGTGAGATTATGAAATTGGTTATTTGTATAGTTGTTTTTCTAAAATTGAATTTATAGAAGTAGTGGAAATGATCCTAATTGTATTCTAATACCTTTAATTGGAATTAATTGATTTGAATTACCTGAGTTTTGTCGTTGGCTTTAAAACCCTAATTTTGAAAACGGGTCATCTTAAATTGGCTACCAGGAAGATTGTTTTGTTGAAATTTATTATCTAGATATATCTCAAATTAGTTTAATTATGTTTTAAAACTATCAATATGAGGTAATCAAAGTGATTTAGTCTATTCGTAGTTTAGGCATTAAAAACCCTAATATTCAGGGATGGTTTTATAAAATTGATTATATTGTGTGTCTTTTATCTAATCGATTTCTATCTTTCGGTTTTAAATCATTTGATTTATATTTTAATCTTAAATCTTAATAGAGCTATGCTCTTGAGTCCTGAGTTTTGGACACGTTTTCCAATAAAGATCGTTTGTATTTGTTTGTGTTTATTTAATTAGAATATGTGAATTATTAATTGATAAGATGGTTTCTAACCTAGTTCCGATTTCTATCGGCGATCTAGGAAAACTTTCTCGTGGATTGTCGAGCTTTCGATAGCTCTCCCTCTTTCTCAATTTGCTTAGCTAGCTTCGGATTGAAGTAAGTCATTACTTACTTTTACTTATGATGGAATCTGGATGTATTTCTGTTCCGAGTGGAAGGTGATGACTATGTTTATTGATAGGGACGGCAATTTTCCCCGCGGGTTCGGGGGCCCGTCGGGGATTCCCCGTTCGGGTTCGGGTTCGGGGAGAGAATTCGGGGATCGGGTTCGGGTTCGGGGATTCTTAACGGGGATTTTTTCGGGGACGGGGCGGGGACGGGTTTGGGGTCCCCATCCCCGAACCCGCCTCGAAATTTTTTATATATATATTTTTATATAATTATATATATATAATATATATATAATTTTTTTATAGAATATAAATTAAAAATATAATATAAAAAAATAGTTTGAGGATCGGGGATGGGATCGGGGATCGGGTATAAAATCGGGTTTCGGGGATCGGGTCGGGTTTTAAGAACGGGGAATAAATCGGGGATGGAAAATAGATCGGGGATCGGGTCGGGTATGGGGAGTTGATCCCCGCGGGGATCGGGTCGGGGAATCCCCGATAAAAAAATATCGGGGATCGGGTCGGGTTCGGGGATTATTTTCCTTATCGGGTTCGGGGATGGGGATGGGGTCCCCGTCCCCGACCCGCCCCGTTGCCATCTCTATTTATTGATCATTTAATCCTTTCCAGTGTATACTGTTTTCTGTGTGGAAATTTATGTATGTATGAGTTCATAGCCCCAATACCAATGTATGTTAGTATGACGTTGAATATGGTATATATTTGAGTATGTGAATGGTTGAGTATGGATTTGAAACTATTTGATACTCTATGATGTATCTTTATGCCATGGAATTATTTATGTGGGCCTGGTTTACGGTCGGCTAAAATCATTGAATAAGATACTAATCATTTAAAGTGGAAGATCACGTGAGTTGGGCCGAGGTGTAGGATCCGTTCCACCGGACGATAATAGTGGCTCAGGTGTCCTATCCCTGAGAGGTGATTCAAGCCGTTCCACCGGTTCAGAATAGTGGCTCAGGAGCGTTTTGCCCTGAGAGGTGTAGAGTCCGTTCCACCGGACGATAATAGTGGCTCAGGTGACTTGTCCCTGAGAGGTGCTTCAGCCCGTTCCACCGGATTAAGAATAGTGGGGCCCTATACTCATCGTGAACAAGAATATGATATGAATTAAGTAATGAATAAGACACTAATTATTTAAAGTGGAAGATTACGTGAGTCAGAACCAGGTGTAGGATCCATTCCATCGGATGATAATAGTGGCTCGGGTGTGTTGTCCCCGAGAGGTGCTTCAAGCCGTTCCACCGATTCAGAATATTGGCTTAGGAGCGTTTTGCCCTGAGAGGTGTAGGATCCGTTCCACCGGTTTAAGAACAGTGGGGTCCCTGAACTCATCGTAAGTAAATAAAATCGGATGTAATAGTGATTATTATCAGATTGTTAGATTGGTGTTACTTAGCATGCTATCGTGATTTCTTGTACGCTTGTATCTTATGTATTTTATGCTTCCTTCCATGAGTTTGGTAGTATTGATTTACTCAGTACCGGACCCGTACTGATGCTACCTTGGTTGAATGGGTCCTGTGATGATCCACTGATGGTGGGGAGCAGATCTCTTGTGCAGGTTTCAGTTCGAATATTATATTTGGGTGGAAGGCTTGACTTGAGAGAGTAGGCAATCCGGAATTTGATCCGTCAGGATTTGTCTGGTTTAACTGTATTTATTTTTGGAAGTTTCAAGTATTGTATTTAAAATTCAAGGGTATTGTAATTTAACTTTCAATTTATCGTACTCTGATAAGCTTTTAAAATTCGGATTTATTTCGCAGGTTCCGCTGATTGATTCAGCGATGATTTTATTTAGTGAATTGATTCACTTGTCATCTGTCTGTGGATATCTCATTGTGGGAGTTTATCCTTACGGCATTGATGTTTAAAGTTTTGTTTGACAGGTTTTAGCCTTGCATCTAGCATGAGATAGATGGTGGACATCTATCTTGTGTTAGATGTGGCGGTAGCATTCCCCAAATTCTCTCCTAGCTTCCGCTTTATCCTTTCAAAAATTTTTTTTTTCAGGAGTGAATTTTGGGGGTGTTACAGTTAGGGTTCACTGGCGGTGACGACAGGCCGAAACAAAACTGTGTCATGGCCTACGATTAACTAGGGAAAAAGGGGAGATCGTATGAGAAGAGAGGGAAGTGGGCTAGGTCAGGTGAATGGCGAGTCAGGGGGAGGAGAGAGGATAGGAAATGGCCGGTCGATGGGGTGTGATTGACGGCAAAAAACTAGAGACGTTGCAGGTTGACAGGGAAGGAAGGAAGGAAGAAGAGGAGGAGGAGGAGCGTATGCGTGGACCGACCGGCTGGGGAAAAGAAAAGAAAGAAAAGAAAAGAAAGAACCAGACCAGGGACAAGGGAGAAGAAAGAAAACTTGGCATGCTGGGCCACCGAAGGAGAAAATAAGAAAAAGAAGAATTAGGCCGCGGACAAGCCCAGGTCGGGAAGAAGGAAGAAAAAGAAAAGAAGAAGAAGAAGGAAAAGGAAAGAAAAAGAAAAAAAAGAAAGAAAAAGGAAAAAGGAAAAAAAATAGGTGTGTTGGGATATTTGGATTATTTTGGTAATTTGAGATACTTAAAAATAATAATATTTAAATAAAAATAATATTAAATTCCCTTTTTAGACTAATTGAGGATTTTTTGAAAGGTTTTTCCTAAATTCCATTTTAATTAGCAAATCACCCAAATTTTTTCTCATTAAAATATTTATTATTTTTTTCTTAATTGTCCCTAATTAATTCCCTTTTATTTTAATAAAAATAATTTATTAAATTAATTTTCCTATTAAATCCTTATTTGGCCAAAATTTCTACGATTAGAGTTTTGGGGCATTTTAATACCACCCCTGGCTTTAAGAACCCATGCCAACACCACCATACTTGCATCATTCCTTGATGTAACAAGCACCCTAGTTGTGTCAAAAGTTTGCGCTACACCCCTTAGAGTTGTACCAACTTTTTTCCTCAACTAGTTCAAGCCTTACGCGACTTGGCTTGCTTTGGTTTTACTTTATTTTTCACCATCCTTTTGCCTAGTTTTTCCTTGGTTCTTTTATTGAGTACTGATGATTTATTTTCATTGATTCTTAGGTGACTTTTTAGTTATATGTGCTTAGAGATCAAATATATTTTTGATAATGATACATGTTGAAACTAGGGTTTTGTGTGCAATATATATATTTGTATGAAACTCGTGTTTAGTACTATTATATCGATAATTTCAATACAGTAACGTTGTTATATGGCATGTTGTATTGTATAATAAAAACGCGAGGAAAATGTGAATGTATGTGATTGTATATATTGTTGGTTAAGTCTAGTTTTGCAAGTCAAAAAGGTTGGTATGAATCGTTATCTAAATTTGGCCATGAATTTTGACTTGAATATATTTTTGGTTATGTATTGGTATGAGGATAAGTGTTGGAAGTTGAAAATCATTTGCATCAGAACTCGTAGGTTTTTTTTATAAAAATATGGGCATTTTGGTTATCGTAAGGGTAATTTAGTTAATATGGCTTAACTATGAAATCTCTGGAATTTTAATGTGTTGGTTAAGTTAAAATTTGCTAAATATATTCCGTGGAATATTTTGAGTAGTTATAAATGACCTAGGTCTAACAAAGTGAGAAAATAGCTTAAATTTTAACTACCAAGCCTAGAGGCCATGCCATTATCACTTGTGTAAAATATTGAAGTAATACCTTGATTTTTGGATACTTTGATGATACTTATATTTTAAGAACGTGTATTAAATTTGGTGGCAATATGAGTCTTATAGGAAAAGTTATGACTAATTTGTAAAATTAGGATTTCGTATGGATTTATAAATAGTAATCCTACGAGCATGCTATTATCAAATTTCCTAATTTTAGGATTGTATATTATTTTTGAATATGTTGTCACTAATAATATTTTAGGGATGTGTACTAAAGTTGGTGGTAAAATGAGTATTATGAGAGAAATTATGCTTAACTTGTAAATTTAGGGTTTCTTAGAGGAAATATAGGCATTTCTTTAAGGGATGTTCCAATATTCATGTCGTTGTGTTTTACATGTTTTCGAATAATTATGTTAAATTGGATTATGTACCTTGTATATTTACTTATGTTTGTTGTATGATGATTTAGAAATAAATAATAATAAATAAGATATTAATCACTTAAAGAGAAAATTTATGTGAGTGAGAAATAATGTGTCGTGTCCATTCCACTGGATAATAATAGTAGCTTAGGAATATTTTTCCTTGAAAGGTGTTTTAGATCATTCCACATGTTTAAGAATATTGTTCAGTAGCATGTTGCCCTGGTAGATATAGTGTCCATTCAATTGGATGATAATAGTGACTTAGGAGCGCTCTACATTGGGAGGTGATGTAACAACCTAAATTGTACTACTAAAAATAATTATTTTACAACAAAAGCTTATAACCAAAATACCAGGTGTTACCACCTTAATTGATGTAATTTTAACTTATCATACCATCCTTACATCAATCACAAGGTAAAAAATCATTAAAGATAAAATATAATAAATGGAAACATGAGTAACTTTATGAACATAAATATGAGTTTGAAAATTAATTGTGAGTATAATATCAAAATACAGACAAAAGAGGTACCATGAAGCTAAAAGTCCAAAAAGGTATATAGGTAAAACTATCCTATGAATAGCATGACTATGCGCCCAAAGTCTGATACAATACATCACTTTACCCCGTACAAAGCATCGCAGACAAAAAAATCATCCTATGGATCCTCATCGGCCTACACATAGTCAACAGGATCATCTACTCGTAGGAATGAGTAGCATCCATGAAAATGATGGTCAGTACACTACATAACGAGCAAGGTGATAATATTGCCGAGTCAGGGAAATAGACAAATACACACATTCACAGCAAATAATAAGTACATATGTGAAACACAAAATATCATATGGTAGGTACTGATCAAGACCTATTTATTAGATACAAAAATTTTAATTCTTTTATATGTATTGATTTTAGGGACCCCAATATTCTTAAACCAGCGGAACGATTTGAAACAACTCTTAGGGACAATACACCTGAGCCACTATTATAGTTCAGTGGAATGAACCCAATGCCTCTAGGGGAAAAACACTCCCAATACACTATTATTACACCAGTGAAATGGTCTAAAGCACCTCATAGGGACAATACACATGAGCCACTATTATCGTCTGATGGAACAGACCCAACACCATGGTCTTGACTTGCTTAATCTTTCACTTTAAGTAGATAATGTCTTACCCATTAGTTACTTATCTTAAATCATATTATAATTCACATTGAGTTTAAGGCCCCACTATTCTTAATCCAATGGAATAAATTGATGCAAATTTTATGACAAAACGCCCCCGAGCCACTATTATCGTCTGATAGAACAAAGCCATAAAAGACCTCAGCTTGACTCACATAATCTTTCACTCTAAATGATTAATATCCTATTAATGATTGATTTTTAAAGTAAAAAACACATTTTAAGTGGATAAATCACATCACAAACATCCTAAGGTCGTTCTTCAGGGTTAAGACCCTTATATTCCCCCCAAAACCCTAATTTCACATTTTAGTCATAACTTATCTTTTATTATTATTTTATCCACCAAACTTAGTACCTCTTCTTAACATATTATTATTATTGTTATTGTTATTATTATTATTATTATTATTATTATTATTATTATTATTGTTGTTGTTGTTGTTGTTATTATTATTATTATCATCATCATCATCATCAATATACTCTAATTTCAAGGCCTAACTCTAAGGCCTTACACATGCGATAATAATCCTATCTCGGTAGTCATTATTCCCGTGACTTATAATCCCTAATTTTACAATTATGTTATAAATTTTCCAATAGGGCTCATACAATTACTAGATTCAATATAAATTCCCAAAACCCCAATACTAACAACATATTTGGATTTTATGGTCAAATTATATCGTTTCATACATGTAATAATAACCTTCCCATATTAGGGTTACTATTCCTAAATCAAGTCATTTTCATACTTTATTAAACTTAATCTATTCCTGACTACTCTAAACATTCCCTATAATCTCCTTGGAATATTTTAGATAATATAACACATTAAAATACCATAATTCCCATATTGAACCCATATTGACCAAAATGCCATTTATGATAACAAAAGCCATTTATTTCATACAAATCTTATATATTTTGGTAACATTATTTCCAAATCCTCCAGTTATCACCATATACCTTATAATACTCATCTTCCCACTTATCATACTCTATTAACCCATATTAAAATCATGATCACATCAAGGGTTTCCACATAGAATATTATTGTAACGATATCGCATAATTCTTAACTTATTTATTTTTTCGTCTTATAATATCAAATATCATATCATAGCATTAACAACCATAAATTTAAGCACACAATATCAATAACATGGTATCACACAAAATAATACATAACATTTAGCAGCAAAAATTCTAAACTACAACAGGTATCCTTAAAGAGTAAGGCTCTGATCTTTATACACGTAAATCTTATTCTGCCTCCTCTAGAACTCTAGGAAGATCACCTAAGAAAACAATAATAAAACACCATTAGGATTCGGTAACATAATTAGGGGAATTATAAGGAAATGGAAATGTGAAATTGTAGAAGAAAAATCCAACCAACCAAGGTAAGTGTTTTGGAAAACTTGCACGATAAATTGAGGAGAAATGGCAACAAGTGTCAAAGCAAAGGAGGTGGAAATGGCACAAGTTGTCATTGCTAGGTAATGAGGAATAACCAAAGGGTCCTAATGATAGAGGGGAGCAACGATGGGAGGCCAAATGGAAGGGAGTAAAGCAACAACAATACATGGCATTACTAGGGGTGGTTGGACGGCTGAAGCCAAGGATGGGCTGCGGTGAGGATGGGTGTGGCTAGGGGTGGAGCTTCAATGGAAGAGGAAACAAAAAATGGAAAGGTATCGGCAGTCTTGGCACAAGATGGTGGATGTGGGTTGTGGTTGTTGTTGTTGTTGCTACAACTAAGGTGAAAAGGAAACGTGGGAGATGTGGTGATAATGGCCTAAATGAGGGGGTGAGGTGTGGTTGGTTTGGCCGGTGCTTTTGGGTATGCTATGGTGAGTTTGGTTGGTGCTAAAGGTGAGGGAATGACAAAGGTTACCAAAGGTGGTAGAGGAGCTTCGGTTGGGGTCAGCGGTGGTGGAATTTTATGGTTTTTTTAGTGACAGCAAGGAAGAGGGGAAGGGCGGGAAGGAGATTCGAGTTGTTGGTGGTGTTTCGATAGAAAATGGAGGGATGAGGAGAGACTTTCATGGCATTTAATGTGTTATATATACATACATACACATATATATATAGAGAGAGAGAGAGACAGACAAAGAGAGGGACAAGCATGAGGGAGAGAAAGTGAAAATGATAAAGAGTAAGCAAAAAATTGGTAAGGGTTGTGATAAGCAAACACACACAAGGAATGGGAGGAGTGGGAGTGTATGCATTATTGTCCATGAACTAGTAGAGGCATTGTCCAAAAAGGATAAATTTACACGCAAGATGAAAGGAAGCAGTGACAAGAAAAGATTTCAACCGACGGGTGGGGAAAAGATGTAACACCCCAAAATTCACTAATTTTTTTTAAAACGAAAACTCTTAAATTAAAACCCGTGAAATTTGGAGATGTTACTGCCACACTTAGTACCGAACCAGTTCACTCAAACCGTTCCAATGCCAAGTGCTAAGGCTAAGAAAATATTATCCTCAATACTCAAATTTATACATAAACCAAAAGTTCATAAATACGCAAATCAAAGTACGCATGAATGTTTACATAATTCGAAGTACGAAAGTAAGTTCTTTGAAAAGGAATAATGTCTACGAACATTAAAGTTAATTATGAAAATTCATTACATAAAAGAAATGATAAAAAGGGATAATAATATCATGAGAAGAGAAATCGGTCACGCCACTCCAAGAATCGAACCAACCCATGATCATCACTTAGCCCCGCCTGATGCCTCATGGATATCAAAGGCATCAAAATAGACATCATTTACCTACAACACGTCAGATGGGCCTTCTGCTTGTGGTAATGAGAAGCCCCCATGAAAAGGGTAGTCAGTACATTATGTACTGAGCAAAGTAACCGACGCACTAAGGCCAACATATAAAATCACATAAACCATGCTGAAAAATAAAATGAGCATATAGTCCATCATGATAACATAATATCGTACAAATATTCAGGTAATTACATGAAGGACCATTTACAATCTAGATTAATTTATTAATTAATCTCTAATCATAATTCATTCCACACCATGATCTCTATCAAGTCCATGCAAGTACGGAAGCCCCCACCATTATAGCCGATGGAGACGAGATAAACAAGGCATAATGCAGCTGCCCACTATTATTAGTTGGTGGATCGGTCACGAATAGGGTAACATACCCTAACCACTATTTCTTACCTGTGAATTGGTTGGCCCCGGCTCGCATAGTGTTCCACTATAAGTATTTAATGTCTTTTATGTATCTTAGAAACTTTAGGATTTGGTTTATTGAGCTCAGAATCTGCCACTATTATAGCTGGTGGATTGGATACGCATAGGGTAACATACCCTAACCACTATTATAGCTGGTGGATCGGACACGCATAGGACGAAGCATCCTAACCACTATTTCTAACCGGTGGATCGGTGGGACCTGACTCAATAATCTTCCACTTTACATGATTAATATCTTAAGTGTCTTATTCAGAAAATTCACCCTAGACATGCATGATTAATTTACTCTGTGCTTATCCTCTAAAGGCCCCGTCCCACATCGTGAGACTCAAACACCACCTAACTCGACCCTACATCCTTTCCTCATTTCCCTTACCCACACTATAACCCATTTCCATGTGTGTGGGTTAGGGCCCGCTACCTTTTCACCTCCTACCCACTCATTTCCTCCCTTTAGGGTTTTTACCCAATAACTCTAGTTTAGATCTAAATGGTCCATCCTACTACACCTTACACAATTCAAATTATTTTAACACACCTCTCATCACAACTCATAGATTCCACCTTCACCATCACACCTTCCTCACCAAGTACACGTATGACCACAAAAACCCTAAGTATCCACACCAACCCTAACCGGCCACACAAAACCCTAGATTGGTCTCCTATGTACCCTTATACCTTCCCACGTATTTTTTTCATTCAATGCATTCAAGCACCCAAACAACACCTCCACCACCTTCCCCACGCCTCAGATCAACTTTTCATACGTAAGTTTTATCCCCATACAGACTTTACACAATCCATTCAACCCTCCGAACTTTTTCATGCAAACCCTAAAATTCCCACGCGAAATCCTAAATTCCCATGCAAACTCTGAATTCCTCCATGCATGGTCATATAACACTTAGGTCAACCCCACATCATTTCACTCCATATTATACACATGCCATAAAATATCACATGAACATACCTCAACTCCACGTCATACTACATATATAATAGTTATAAAAATATACATAAAATACATCATATTTCATATCACTTGGCATGCAAGGCATGTAAAACACATTACATACAAATGGCCTTAGCTACACCCTTACCTAAAATGACATCGGTCTTGGAGCACTCTCCTATGCCTCATTAGGGCTTTAACTGGTCTTACCTATATGAGGGAAAAACTAAAATCAGATTTCCTCCTACCAAAATACTATTAATTACTAACTTATTCTAAGACTAGGTTTTTAATAAAATAATACCATATTAATAATAACAACAAGAATAATACTATAAATACTAATAATAATAATACTATGATTCAAAACGGATGATGAAATAACATTAAAACATTATTAATAAAAATAGTAATAGTAATAGTAATAATAATAATAATAATAATAATAATACGTATTACTTATGATGATGATGATGATGATGATGATGATGATGATAATAATAATAATAATAATAATAATAATAATAATAATAGTAATAGTAATAGTAGTAGTAGTAGTATTCAAACTAAACAAATAGAGTAGGGCTTCAGCCCTCTCGATAATTAATAATAATAATAATAATAATACATTAATGGTAATAATAATTAATAATACTAATAGTAGTAGTAGCAATAATAATAATAATAACTCATCATATTGCTAATACTAATAATCTAAATAAATCTAATAGGGTCTCGACCCTAATAAGAAATAACAATAATAATAATGTCGAACCTAATAATAATAATACTAATACATAATAATTATAATAGTAATTTTAATATATTCTAATAATAGGCTAAAATGAAATAAAATAAAATTTAGCTTAATTAAATAGTGAAAAGGGGTTTAGGGTTCTACCTTAGACTGGTGGTGATGGGCAGCATTAGCGGTGGTGCATGACGGTGGCGGCGGTGGCCGAAAAAAGAGAAAGAAAGGGGAAAAGTTGAAGGCTAGGAATAAGAGAGGAAAAAATAGGTTTTAAGTAGGGGTGATTATGATTACCTAGAAGGAGAGGAACAAAATAAGGGTGGTGGCGCAACCAATGGTGGCAGCGCACGGCGGCGGCAGCGGTGGCCAAATGGGGAAGAAGAAGAAAAAGAGAGGAGGAGAGGGAGGAAGAGGAAAAGAAGAGCAGAAATAGATAGAGGAGGGTCTGTAGATGTTTTTAGGTGGCGTAGGAGGCAGTGATAGCGACATATGTGGTGGTGGATGGTGGCGCGAAGGGTGGCATGGACAGATAATAGGTTGATAGAAAAGGAAATTTTGCATGGCTGGGGTGGCTCGTGGAGGAAGAATTGAGGGAGAAGGGTGGCATAGTTAGTTAGAGGGCAGTGTAGGGAAGACTTAGGTAGGCAGAGTAGGCAGCGTAGTTGGCCGACGGTGGAGGAAAGGGCACCTGAAGTTGCGGCAGTGCACAAGAGTAAATTTTTAGGGTTTTGGGTAAAAGCTTTGAGGTCTAACTAATGAGGGGTATTTATAAAGTTTATAGGAGAGGGTAGGGTTTTGTGGGTCGGTGAGGGAGTAATGCAGATAGGGTTAGAGTTATTGGCAACGCCAATTGGCCGGCACAAAATTCAAATCGTGGTAGCTTATTCATGCAGGAAAAGGAGGATTTTGAGCTGAAGAAAATGAAGATGGGTTGGGTCGTGTTGAATGGCGATTCAGGGGAAGAGAAAGAGAGGAGAAACGGCCGGTCAAGACGTGCGTAGCCGACAATGCCATTTTCGGGGACAAATAGAGTTGCAAGTTGACGGTGGGAGAGGAGGAAGGAAGAAGAAGAAGATGGACCGGCCGACTGGGGAAAAGAAAGAAAAGAAAAGAAAAAGGAAGAACCGGGCCTACGGCATGGGATAAAATTTTTTAAACAGAACGCATTGTTCCGAGGAAAGAAGAAAGAAAGAACGTTGTTTCATCCCTGGGCTACGCTGAAGGAAGAAAAAGGAGGAAAGGAACGGGTCGTGGAATGTAAGCCCAATCGGGAAGAAGAAGAAGAAGAAGAAGAAGAAAAGAAAAGGAAAAAAAAAGAAAAGAAAAAAAAAAAAGAAAATGGAAGAAGAAAATGAAAAGGGGAAAAAGGAAAAGAGAAAAATAGGTAGGTTGGGTATTTAAATTATTTTGAATATTTTGTATATTTAAAAATAATAATATTTAAATAAAATAATATTAAATTTTCTTTTTAGGCTAATTTAGGATTTTTGAAAGATTTTTTCTAAATTCCATTTTAATTAACAAAACAACCAAATTTTCTCTCATTAAAATATTTATAAATTTCCTCTTAATTTTCCCTAATTAATTTCCTTCTATTATAATAAAAATAATTAATTTAAATAATTTTCCTAATAAATACTTATTTAACTAAAATTCTTAAAATTAGTATTTTTGGGGCATTTCAAAAGAAGAAAAGGTGGATGGGGTTTTATATTTATATTTAGGTTAAGGTAATGGGATAAATTAATTACTGACCAAATGAGTTTAGGTCTAGGTTAAGAAAAATATTAATAATCCAAAATGAAGTTTTGGGATAGACTAAAATTAAGGATCGTAGCGTTAAGGTGGATAGAAGTTAACTTTCTAAAGGTTAGAATTTGGTTAAGATATTAATTACTAGGAATTAATTTTTGCTAAATTTTAGGATAAATAGGTGCTTCAATCCATTCTACAAGATTAAGAATAGCGGGGGTCATGAGCTCAATGTAAATAAGAATATGTGTTATGATTGTATCTAATAATGGGTTCTATAATTAGTTCTTATCTTGCATCATATTATGTTAATTTATATGCATATTTATTTTTCTACGTGACCTTATACATTCTATGTAACCCTATTACGGTTGTATTATTCCCTTACTTAGTATATAACTTATTGATTATTTTTTTCACGGGTATTGCTTATTCTCTCGAATATAAAACCTATGTGATTTTTGTGCTGGTAAATGGTTACCATTTTGATGACCTTGTTGTTTATGATGTGTTTATTGTGGAGAAGTGATCCTTATGTATCAAGGTTAGGCGTAGAGTTATGTTATTCGATTATCACTTTTGTTTCGAATACCTTTTGGAACTCTAAGTTTCTAATTTATCCTTTTTTATGCATTTTGGTTATTATCATCCAAGTTGACCTCAAAAATTTTCTCTAAGTTAGGAGTCTCATTTATTATTAGTTTTATCTTATTTTTAAGTTTTAATTGTTTTCCTTATATTTAATATAATGATGCTATGGTGAGTCTAACTTATGTCAAGTATGGCGGTAAAATCCAATTATATTGCTATTACACTTTCATTGGAAAACATATACAAGTAAATTTTTGAGGTGTTATAGTGATAACATATAATACAATCTCTATTCTATTTTTTTATAATTATGTTATTAATTTAAGCATAGTAATGTTATAGCCTTAGTATTTGGTATAAGAATGGTAGAGAGAACTAGACTCGCACTAAATGTGGCGGTGACACCATGCATTTTTACTCTTTTGTCTTCTTTAATTAAGTCTTTAAAATGAAAATTTTCATTCCTAAAAATGGAAGTATTACAATTATAGTAGATATTTTTTTGTTCTTTTGGTTACTATTATTTTGGACTTGAAAACTTTCTCATCAATCCATGTGCCACTCTTTATTTATTTCAGTAAGTAAAAACTCTGGCTTTATTATTTATTACCATTATACATGAATATATATTATATTGCTATGGTTTATTATAAATTTAATTTGGATCATGCAATAAAATGAAATTAAGTATAAAAGTGTAGGCTAGTGATTTATTTGTCAATTTTGTTACTCATATATCAAAAATAATAGTATAGAAATTCAAATAGTTGTCGATGGTAAAAACTATAACAATTTGTTTTACTTTAAACGTCCACTAAAGTAGATCGGAACATTTTGTCGTTGCGTCCAACTATCTTTCAATTTTGTTACTATCAATCCCAATCTCATCCTGTAATTTGCGCAATTTGCATCTTATTACTGATAGTAAGAAATATGGCACAATTTTGGAAAAGACATTTTTGTAATTTAATTGAAAATTTGTTTTAAACATAGCATGTGAGAATGTTTAGAAACTACACATATTTTACTAATAAATGAACAACTTTTGTGACGAATATGCATCTTTTGTGGTATAATACACATTCTCCTAAGAATATGCTACACACGGTGACATTTGTATACATTCATTAAACTATCTTTTAAAACAATATATATTTTATCCAACAAAATACACACCTTTGATATATCTCATTAGCAAGAATATACATCTTATCTAACAAAATACACAGATTTTGAATATAAATACACATATTATAGGAAATAATACCCATCTTTACCGAACAAATGTACATTGTATTGCTATAAAGATGCATCTTTTATACATAAACATGCATATTATAGCTACCCATTCAAATCCATGTTTGATAAATGCACATCTTTTATAAATAAATAAATACACATCTTATATGAATATATACACATATTTTATGTACATGTACACATCATGTATAAATAATTGAGCATATTCTTTATATAAATATACATCTTATAGCTACCCATGCACATCTCTTATAAAGAAATTCACATCGTAATATATAGATTTACATATTGTATAAATAATTGCACAGCTTACAACAATAAATGCATTTCTTTTATACATAAATACACATATTATAGCTACTTGTGTATATCTTTTATGTATAGATGCACATCTGGTAAATACAAATCTTAAATTGGATATTGATAAATACACATCGTATAACTACTCGTGCCCATCTATTATAAGAAAATGTACATTTTTTTATCAACAAATGCAATCCTTATAGTTGTGAAATGTGCATCTTATATTGATAAATACACTTCTTACAGTCATATATGCACCTTTTTTTGGATAAAATACAAATCTTATAATCATGAAAACCCCTCTTTTAGCAATAAATGCATATGTTATAGTTGTGAATGCACATCTTATAATGAGAAAAATGCACCTTAACCATGTTATACATGTTTTCTATATGCGAAAAAAGGTGACCAATGAAACCTTCAACTAAATAGCCATAAAAAATAAGATGAATTAAAAAATTATTAAGTGTTGGGCCCTTAAGATCGTAAGCTAGTAAATTGGTATGGAAGCCCACGTGTATTCTAAGTACTTAACACTAAATATTAAAGGAAGTTTTGGACTTGGTATTAATGATTATGGTAGCCTTATATGACAATTAACATTTTATAGTTTACATAAAACTATATTCATAAATTAATATAATATACTTCATGTCATTATTACTTAACCTTAAGGGTTGTGGTTAGTATTTGCATTTAAATATATATAATTTATAATCTACCTATAATTATTTTAAAATAGAATAGCTGTCGATTTATGGCCATCATTTTTCATGCTTGATTTAGGCATTTTGTGCCAATCATCAACTTGACGTTTTTCTTGGTCACATAGCCAATCAAGCCATTACTCTTATTTCATGGTCATATTATGCCTTCCAATTTGTCGAACACCTATTTTGATACATGTCTAGGGTTGGAACAGTCATTAATGCTGACCATTAGAACAGTCATTCATGTCCAACCACTACAAAATAATTGACTTTTGCCAACCGAAACTTAGGCACAAATACTTTTTCTGTTGGTAAAAGTAACTAATACCAACAGATAATTTTCTGTAGGTAATAATGTAGTTTTTCCCACAGAAATTTTTTATCTGTTGGTATTAATATGTTATGCCAACAGATATTTTACCATCACTTATATATGTGGTTATTAGTAGTATTATACCAACAGAACTAATACCCACTTTTACATCTGTTGGTATTAGTGTTTATGAAATTCAACAATAATATTTATTTTTATATAATTTTAATAATGATTAATTCTATTCTTTTTAATGTAATATAATAATAATAATAATAATAATAATAATTAAGTCATTAGTCATTATTAGAAATAATAGTTTACATATATTATTATTAATTATTATTTTATTTCTAATTGTTTATATTAATATTGTTCATAATGGTGTCTTTTAACAATTATAATGAAATAATATATATTATATCTACTACCATTTACTATTAAATTAATTTATTATTAAATACTACCAATTATCATTCAAATCTATATTATCTTAACAATAATAAATATTATCAATAATCATTCACATTATTAATAATATATTAGTAATTATTAGATACTATTATTAATTTATTTAAAATAATGATTCATATTATTCTTATTAATATAATTCTTTATTAATGATTACTAAGAATAATTATTTTAGGACATTATTATTATTATTATTTTAATAAAAAAATATTATTACTAATTGTTGGAAATTATGATTAATATTTATATTATTCATATTTGTATTTATTTCCCATTATTAATTATTTTTAATAATAATTATTATTTTATTATAAATTATGATTAATATTATCTTAATAATACATTATAAAATATTAATTTCGATTAAATTTAATATATTTAAAAATATATTTTTGACATAAATTCTTTTAAATATTTGAAAAAGAAAAAAAAAGCGTTGGTCGACACACGCTGCTACCCCCCACCCCTTATTCCCTTTCCTGTTTGACTCTCGACAACAGTAGCCACATTTTTTTTGTCTCGACGCCTCCGCCTCCCAACTTGATTCCTGTGGTTCGTTGTCGAGCGACCGTCCACACCGCCTCGCCACCGCTCGACCGTGCCGCCACAGCTCCCGGTTGTCGCACACGGCAGCATCAGGGGAGCAACAGCAGTGGAAGGGCAGCAGCGGCGCAGCAGCAGGGCAAGAAGGCAGTAGAGGCGCGCCACCGGTGACTGCTCCTGTCCCACCGACGAAGCTCCGCCGCCCTTTACCTGCATTGATTTGGCTTATTTCGTTTGGTATAATTTCTCGAAACCCTAATTTTTTGTTTTGTTTAATTATGAAAGAATGTGCTTTAATTAAGCTAAATTAGTTATTTAATTAAGTATATATGTATTGTATGATTGACTTGGATATGCTAATTATGTGATATATGTTGATTTTTGGAATTTGTGATTATTGACCCGGTTATGTCCGGATATGTTGGATTCGGTCGATTAAGCTATTTGGGATAATTTGATTATGCATTATACTTTAAAATATACTTAATTTCGTATTGGAATTGTCAATTTAAAAAATTTGTGTGAAATTATTCAGAATTTGATTTTTAGGTCAAATCCTTGCAGATTTAAATTGAATTGTATAATTGAGTTATTTTATTAAATTGATTATACATTTTGTAATAGAATATGTTTAATTTCATTTTGGAACCGTTAATTTAAATATTTTGGCAAGATTTGACCGAATTTATAGTACGGGCTCAAAAACGCTTATTATGTTAAATTGGGTATTTTTTTATTTTTTTTAATCAATTGAGTATATAATATGTTATAAAATAGGTCTTATTACATTTCAAAACATTTAATTTAAATAAATTAATAAAATTTGACCGATTTGTATTTTTTGTCCTAAAACCCTAACTTTCAAATAAAATTATGTAAATTATCATTTGTATAATTTATTCTAAAATTGATTTTATAGAATGATTTAAAATGACCTTAATTGTATTTTAACACGTTCAATTTGGATTAATTGGTTTGAATGATCCGGATTTATATTTTGGACTTTAAAACCCTAAGTTTTGGGAATAGATTCTGAAATCAATTAAATTGAGTTAAAATCAGCTAGCTTTGATTTAAAATCAATTAAATGAAGTTTTTAACTTATCGTTTGGATCAATTTTATGAAATTGATTGATTTGATATTTTGGGGTTGTAAGCCCTAATTGTGTAAGTGATTTTTATTAAAATTTACTCACTTTCTATTATTTTATGTTTGAAATAGTTTTTCTAATTTAGTGTTTACATTTTCTATCGGTGATCTAGGAAGACGCTGTAATAGATCCGGAAAGCCCAATATGTATACTAGTTAATTTATAGTTTTTTGGTTTCTCTTTGGTCATTTTTCTTGATTTGGACTAACAAAAAAATAATGAAATACAAAGATAAAATGACTAATTATCGATGCAAATATTAATAAGTGACAATGATAAAGGATGATAAAAACAATAGTAAAATATTCATACTATAATAGTAAAACAACGATAGTAATAGTAGCTGTAGTAGTAGTAATGAAAGATGAGTAGTAATAATTATAAACATTTGGTAATAGGATAAAATATAATAACTATAATAAAATACGAAGACAAATAAAAAAAATACGAAGGAACTATAGTGATAGATGAAGATGACCGTTGTAAAACATGAATACAATACAAGTGATAAATAAAGATGACCGTTGTAAAACATGAATAGAATGCAAGTGATAGATGAAGATGACCGTTGTATGCAACAATGGAAAAATACCACAAACTAGTTTTATTTTTTTCTAGAAAACACCACAACTAAATTTGGTCAAATATAATAACATATAACTATATTAAAATATAAGGATAATCATGGTAAAATATTACAACTAAATTTGGTTAAATATAACTATATAATTATTAGCAAATGGGAAACAACTATAGTAATGATGGTGAAACAATTGTAATAATGTTAAACATCAATATTAATAATGGAAAAATGTTAATAGTAATAGTAGTGAAACTTTAATGGTAATAATGGTCAAACATCAATGCTAAAAATATTTAAACGCGCGCGCACAGTCGCACATATATATTATATATATTTTAATAAAAATAGACCAAATCTATTAAAATAAAGAGAGAAAAATAAATTAAAAATTATAAAACTATTACATATATCAGTTGTCTAGTTAACGCTCTTTCTCCGATTAATGTCTTTATCTAATCACTGTCCTTACTCTTGTTAACCTATCTTAGTCGACCTATTGAAAAGTTATAAGGTTATGTCTCATTATAGGTTCTCAAAATATTTATTAGACGATGAATCCTAGTAAATTATTATAAATAGTTAAATATTAAATAAATTATGCAATCTAAACCTAGAAGATAGTTTCCGTACCAATTTTATGCAAAAACCCAAACAAAAAAAACTTTGGATATGTATATACTCAATTAAAGAGTACAAACTCTCATCATCTAGCTTTTTGATATGAATTTAGATTAATATGATTAAATTTATTGTATATATATTTTTAGGAAAAATATGTTGACAATTATTATCAAATAGAGGATGAAGAGAATGAAAAGGATGACACTGAAGAGGAAAATGAAGAAGATGATGTTTGATGCGTTTTTATAAAAATGCTTTTGTGAGTCGGCTTATGAAGACGGTTGATGCTTTTGTTTGTTAGCTTACGAATATGACCGATATTTTTGTATATCAAATTATGAAGATGCCCGATATTTTTGTATATATGTTAGCTAATGAAGATGCTCGGTGCTTTTGTTCATAAGCTTACGAAGATGGTCGATGATTTTGTATATCAGCATATGAAGATGTTTTTGTATAATAGCCGATGATTTTGTATATCAATGTATGAAGATGTTTTTGTATAATAGCTTATGTTATAAGTCGTTTATATAGTATTGTACTTAAAGGACTGTTATGCCTTTGGGAGCTAAGCAACTAATTATTTTGTACTACACAATGATAATTATATATGGTGTAGTTAATTATATATATATATATATATATATAAGCATAAATTGTTACTACAGGTGGATATTGGATATTTGATATTTTGTACGTTTTGGCCGGTACAGGTTTTAAATACACACACACACACATACATGGTTAATATGTATATCCAACAATATATATATGTTGGTAATAAGTTTTAGTAATAGATATAATATTGTGTTTAATACTTTTATACACAGATATGATTGTGTGGTTATTTCTTTTTATCACAGATATAATTTTATGCCTAATACTGCTAGTCACAGATATTATTTTGTGGGTAATAGTTTTAGTTACAGATATTGTTTTGTGGGTAATACTTTTAGTCACAGATATTATTTTGTGGTTAATACTTTTACTCACAGATATAAGTGTGGGCATAAGTTTTAGTAACAGATAAATATCTGTGGGCATTATCAATTATTCCCAACAGATGATATATATATGTGGGTAAAACTTTTAAGCACAGAGTTTTTACCCACAGTTTTATCACAAAAAATATCTATTGGTAAAAGCTTTTGCCAACAGAAAAATAGCTTTTACCAACAGATAAGGCCCTATTGGCACAAATCATTTATTTTGTAGTGAACATTGGAACAATCACCATTTGATCTACGTTAAACGAACTCATTAATATTCTAACATTCCCATTTTTTTAAAAAAAATTATAATCTTCATTAATAATCGTATACTTCCTACTATATTTCTTCCTTGTCAATCCCAATTCATTTATTATACCTTTTTAAATCTCTTAGTTTCATCGTGTTTATTTCCTATCAATCCCAATCTATGTGAATGCTCAATTACTTCCTTAAATTTTATACCTATTCAAATCTTTTATTTCATCATATTTATTTCATGTAAATCATGCTTTAATAACAGCTATTCACTATTTCATCCTTTCAATAGTTTGGGGACCTTCATAATGCTCTTCGATCAATTAGTCCATCGATCTTTGCCCTTTTCAAATCTTTTGCGATTTATATTAGATAGTTTTGAATTGAAATCTTAACCTGGTTATAAATAGAACCAACTATAAACATAAAGAACACATTTAGAAAATAATCAAACCCTCTTCTGATTCACTTGCCTTTGACATGGCCACTCAGTATACTATATTAAGTTAAATCTGTCAATCAGAGGAACGATGGTGTATCATGGTTCTTGTTGTTAGGGTCTGTATAGCTCTCAAGCATGGTCAACCTGTAACACCCCCAAAATTTACAACTGAAAATTTTCGTTTTATTAGAAGGTTCAATGAAAGTAAGTAAATCAAAACTTATGAATTTTGGGGATATTACCGTCATGATCAGTACAAGCCTGACCCCCGACCTATCTCGTACTAACCACAAGGATAAAGAAAGATTAACAACCATAATAAATCAAACTTAAATTAAGGATTCATAAAAGCATTGAAACGTTCAAAGATAGAAATCAGAGTACGCGGAAAAATGTTTACAATCCAAAAGTACATAATTAAAATGCCTCAAAGGGAATAAAAGTTATAGTACGATAAAATGAGTCTGAATAAACAAATACAAAATAAAGGAACATAAAAGGTAAATCTGGCCACGTCGCTCTCGATCCCCAGGCCAAGTCCAAGCTCAACTCTGAGCCCCGCCTGATGCTTCGTAAGCATTGAAGGCATTAAAAACAACATCACCTATCTACACAAACTCAGGAGGGACATCTACTCATGGGAATGAGCAATACCCATGAAATGGGTGGTTAGTACACTACGTACTGAGCATATAACACAAGCATGATCACATAAACAACGTACAACCAATACAGATAAGCAAGTCCAAGCGATAATAAGGATAATCATATTCTTTAATATCTGATCAATACTCATTTCACAACATGCTTATTATCAATCCATGCGAGTGCGGGAACCCTACTATTATAGTAGGTGGATCAACAATATATAGGGCAGAACGCTCCTGACCACTATTATTGCCGGTGGATCGATCTCCGGGGTAAATTGCTCTTGGCCACTATTATGCCGGTGGATCAGTCTGGTCCTGACTCTCACGGTGTTTCACTATAAGTACTCAGTGTCTTTTCAGGTCTTATCATACTCAGAGTTTGGTTTATTGAGCTCAAGATCCCCCATTATTATAGCCGATGGATCGAAAATGTATAGGGCATAACGCACCTGACCACTTTTATATACCGGTGCATCGGTCTCCAGAGCACCCCGGCACCTGGCCACTATTATGTCGGTAGATCAGTCTGGGCCCGACTCAATAATCTTTCACTTAAAATGATTAGTGTCTTATCGTGTCTTATTCAACAAGTTTCACCCTAGACATATATATCACACTCCATCTACTCTTATCCTCCCAAGAGGGCTTGTCCCATATCTTAAAACTTCTGTACCTCCTAATACACCCCAATATCCTTTCCTTCTTCCACTTACTCACATTGGAGGCCCAACTCATAAGATATGGGTCAAGGCCCACTATTTTATGGAATTTATGCCCACTCACTATCTTACCCTAGGGTTTCTCCTGACACCCCAATTTAAGCCTATGTGGCTCATCCTTCTCTGCCTCACACAACTAAGGTCGTTTTAACACCCCACACATCACCTCCCTTATATTCAACCCTCATCATTTCACTTTACCCCCCCTCCAAAATACACGTGTGACCACAAAACCCTAGGTGGCCACACCAAACCCTAGTTAGCCATACCAAACCCTATCACCCTTCTTTTTCACATGTCACTCCTCCATTTCTCACCTTCCATCCTTACTTTCCCATGAAACCCATACTCACCCTATACATGATATTCTTCCACTCTCATCCCATACTCCAATCAACCTCAATTATTTTACTTTTACAACAACCTCAAATTAGGGTTTTCCTCCCAAACCCTAACCAAGTCTCCTATGCACCCTTATACTAACCCACGTAATACTTTTCACCCAAAGTCTCCAATTACCCCAACGATCCTTCCTTTACCTTATTTACACTTCAAGATAACTTTTCTCGCGTAAATATCATCCCCATGCAGACTCCATCCGCTCCATGCAAACCCTCGAAGTTTCCATGCAACCCTAGAATTCCCATGCAAACCCTAAAAACTTCCATGCAAAGTTCACACACTCTTTTATTTTATTCATAATCCTCTTTTATTTTCCCCTCATGGATCATGAGATAATTAGGTCAATCCCATGTTCCTTAGTCAACTCACATCCCCTTTTTTCTTTTTCATCCTTTCACCCCATATCATTATATTAATATCCTAGCATGCGTGTCTTAAAGGGCCACACCACATAATATCATATAGCACAACATATACATATTATACACATGCCATAAGAAATCCATATAAGCATACTTCAACTCCAAGTTGCGTTACACATAAAACAATTACAATAATCATAATATACACAACATAACATAGTACATAGCATACAAGGCATACAAGGCACATAAAATATACATAGGGGCCTTAGCTACATCCTTACCTAACACGACACCGCTCTTGGAGCATGCTCCTACGCCTCCTTAGGGTTTTGACTGGGTTCACCTATAAGAGGGAAAAACTAATGATTAATTTCCTTCTTACCAAAATTACTATTATTTCCTACTTTATTCAAATATTAGGGTTACTATTATTAAAATAAACTTTACAAGTAAAAATAGGGTTTTTTCCCCTCGAGTTAGCCTATTAGGTTATTATTAGTCAAAATAGGTTCATGATAAGGTATGTATAGCCATATTTATATCATTAAAGATAATAGCTTTAATACTACTACTAATAGTAATAATAATAGTTGTAGCAAAAATAATAATATTAATAATAATAATGATACTAATACTCGTAGTAATAGAAACCCTAGTATTATCAAGGGTAAGGATAATTATAGGGTTAATAGTAAAAATAAAAATATAATAATATTAATAATAACAAAAATAATAATATTGCTATGGATAATACTAATAATAATCGAAATAATGATATTTATATGGGTAAGGGTTTGAATATTTACAAAACTAATAATAGTAATAATATACTAAGGCTAGCACTAATAATAACAACAACAACAACAACAATAATAATAATAATAATAAAAGTAATAATGATATTAATAAAAACATGGATAATTATGATAATAGTTAAAATAGGGTCTTTACCCCTTTAATAATAATGGGATAAATATCTCGAGGCTATATTTAGTAATACTAATGATAAAAATAATATTCATGATATAATAATAATAATAATAATAATAATAATAATAATAATAATAACAATAACAAGGATAATAACATAAATACAAAATAAATGGATAATGATATCATAAGTAGGGTTTTAAGGGTTAGGGTACCACCTAGGGTAGGTGGTGACCGACGACACCGGCGGCGGTGAAAAAGGGTAGAAAGTTGGGTGTTTAGGGTAGGAGAGGGGGGATGAGAGGGGGATTTGAAGTGGTGGAGGGTGCTTAGGTTGAGAGGGCTAGAATGGTGGTGGTGGCGCAACCAAAGGTGGCAACGCAAGTGGTGGTGGTGTGGTGGCCGAGAGTGGTGGAGAGGGAGGAAGGGAAAAAGGAAGGTAGGGGGAGGTAGGGGATGCTCTGATGGTGATTTTGGAGGGTAGAGGGAGTGGTAGTTGCGGCGAGAGTGGTGATAGACAACTTTGCAAAGCTAAGGCGGCTCATGTAGGGAGGTTTGAGGGTGGTGAGGGGTGTAGCTCGGTGGAGAGTGGTGCAGGGGGTAATTTGGGTGGTGGTTTGGGTGACGGTGTTGGACGGCAGCGACACAATAGGCGACGACACACAAAAGGGGACAGATTTTTGGGTTGAGAAAAAGGGGTGAATGGGGGCTATTGAAGTGTATTTATAGGCCATGGATGTGGGAAAAAATAGAGGGGGAAGAGAGAAGGTGGGCGGCACGCGTGCAGGTTGCCGACCAGCGACACACGATCGGTGTAGGCCTACAAAGTTGCAGGGCTTGACAAGCTCGGGAAGGGGGAGAGAGGAATGTGTGAGGAGAGAGAGGGCGTGATTAGGTGGAGAAGAGAGATGGAATGATGTGGGAGAAGAATAAATGAAGAAGAAGGAGGTGGTCGGTCAGTCCAGGGAGAAAAGAAAGAAAAAGAAAGGAGGCTGGACTAGGCTAGTCGGTTGGCGAGGGAGGAAATGAGAGGGGAAGAAATAAAAGAAAAGAAAAGAGAGGGTAAAAAGAAATGGGAAAAAAAAGAAAAATAGGTGGGTTAGGATATTTAAAATATTTTGGTATTTTGGGATATTTAAAAATAATAATATTTTCATAAAATAATAATTAAATCCCCCTTTTAGGTTAATTTAGGATTTTTGAAAGAATTTTCTTAAATTCCATTTTAATTAGCAAAACACTCTAATTTTTACCAATTAAATTATTTATTAATTTTCTCTTGATTTTGCCTTAATTACTTCCTATTATTTTAATAAAATAATTTATTTAATTAATTTTTCTAATAAATCCTTAATTTGCCATAATTCTCTAAATTAGGGTTTTTAGGTATTTCACAACCTAACATAATGAAGTTCATCTTTCATGATGTAAATGTGCAATTACTTGAGTATATTAGTTCTTGGTTGGAATTCACAATCATATTTTACCAACAACTGGGTGTTAATCGAGTATATTGTTTAGCTAGATGCAAGATCCTAATTAATTTTATCAACGACAAATATGGTAGTTTTGGGGGGTTTTAAAGCTATTTTATTTTTTCCAATCTAATATTTACAATCCTATTTTACTAATTACAAGGTTTGAGAATCCATGCATATACAAGGAAATCACTTATATCTTTTTATAAGTCTAAGTTCAAGGAAGGTTGTGTTTATTTATTAACTCAATTATTTGTTGAAGGTGACGACTACTACCATAAGGTATGTAAGCATTTGTACAAGCTAAGGTTTTATAGTGGAAAATTTCTTCTAAAATCTATGATAAAAACTATAAATGTCCCACTTACGCCATTACTAATGTTGGAACCACTTAGAGGTTAATATACATGGCTTATGATATATTCTTTTAGTTTATCATTTTTTTTACTTTAGATTAGTTTATTAACCTAGCTTATGCTTTGTTATTTATAAGTATATGGCTGAGGTCCTAATAGCTAATGACACTAGTAATGTGTCAGTTATTTTGTGGGACTGAGAGTGTAATAGTTTGCTCAAAATTTTAGATACTAATTTAAGAAAGCAATCGTATAAGGTCTCTATTTATTATATATATAGTGCAGTTTTTAATTCGTCTAGTTTGGAAATAGGAAATACTAAAATACGAGGATATTAACATATTTGTTTCACCTGTTGAAGGATTCTACTGAGGAATATCCAAAACAACCAGATGATTTAATTGGAAAAGTTATTGTATTTGTTGTTACAATCAAGGGTCCTAATTCCATTCCATTTTTAATTTCCAGATTGACTACTGATCTTAATGAAATGACTCGGTGGATGAAGAGCGGGCCTTTAAAGGGTCAGGTTTGTTTCAAGTAGGATAGATTTTCTATTATCTATGAATATTATTAATTTATTGTTTCCCCTTGTGTATTTCCATTAATAGGATTTTGGATTCTTTAATAAGATTGAGAAGAGTGATATTGAATCCAAAGAGGTTAGTCTCTGCATTCATTTACAGTTGACTGAAGTCCGTTTATGAATCATTATGTGTAACATTATTGTTATTCATATTTAATGGGTAGCTTTTAAGGGTGGATATGTTGATTCTCTCTCTTTAATTATGGTGCTGATGTTGCTTGTGATCTATTTTGACAATGGATACATTTAATTTTGTTTTTTTTATGGGAGCTATGGTTACGCCTCAAGAGTTGATATGTTGTTTTTTCATACATTTTTGCCTAATAGATGATGAAATTTAGCAATTATTGTTTTTATTTTAGAGGTCAAGACTTGGGATTTTTTGTAAAATGTTGCTTAATAGATGATGAAACTTGGAAATTGTTTTTTTATTTGAAAGGTTAATATTGTGGTAAACTTTAGCACCTAGTTTATAGTTCGTTTAAGTGCTATAGAAATGACAATGAGAACAAATAAGCAAGCCTTTAGAATATCAAAAATGCAATAGGCATTGGCATAATTATTTTGTAATAGTTTTTTAGATGCTTTCACTGCTTTAGTTGAAGGTTTGAGATGATTCTAATGCTCAATAGGTGCATTACCTTACATATAGTACAAACAAGTTTTATGAAAGGTAGTGGTCTCATATATTTTATTTAAAAAAAAAAAGATTGAAAAATAGTTACCTTAATTACAACCTAAACAGGGGTAAGTTCTTAAACTTCTACAAATACAAGACATGCTGACTTATTTTGTGTATTGTCAAAAGTAAATGTGATTCTACCAGCTCCAATTTACTTATAGTTGAAACATGCATAAAATTAGCATAAATAGAGTCCATTTCACTAGGTTATATGCACAAAAAATAGAATATTAATAAACCACCTTAGAATAAAAGGATATCATGTATCTAAACAGCATTTAAGTCTACCAAGATACACAAAAATCAAACAAAAACTCCATTTGATAATAAATTTTATCGTTCAATAGATCATCTAAAAATAATGGAAGGTAAGAGCTCACCCAAAGAACAGTAACAACTGTATAATTTTTTAAAATTTGGAAGGTATTGGCATTTGTCAATTTTCAATAACATAAACAATTATTATCATTATTATTGAACAAAAAGGCATATCTTTGTGGGTATAGATACATGTGCAATGGAATACATTAAAGTAGTAGTAGCGGATCCTTTAATTGTGACTCTTCGAAGTGTTTCATCTCAACATAAATAATTAATTCTAATACATTAGTTTGATTTCCTAGAATATACACCATGCATCAAACCAAAAAAAAAATTGCTTCCAATAAATTTTATCATTAGGCACCTTTAATGCTGACTCCTAGCTTGAATATACGTTGAAGTTAATTTTGTACAAATATAAATCAATGTTCTCTCTTTTTTCATTTCTAACAATGTAGCTAATGCATTTTCTTATTTAACAACCCATGCACAACACGAGTGCAAAACTAGTAATTATTTAAAAGTTGAATAGTGTGTTGTTTTTAGTAAGGTAACTTTATTATCTATTGTATATACAAGTTCTCAATTAGGTTGTTAATAAAAATAAAAATTATAGATTTCCTGTAATAAGAACTAAATGGAAGTTGGTCTGGCTTGAAATAAGTAATGTACATCTTTTTACTACTTGAAACTAGATTATACTATCAAATACACACAAAGATAGATGAAGTTTAATTTAATCATTATTTGAGAAGAAAGAGGGAAAAGTGAAGAGACAAAAGAATATCTCAAAAGTGGAAAAAAAGATAAACCTATATAAGAATTCACAAATGATAATTAAGTTATTCTTGTGGGATTAGTTTCAAGGATATTATCATCATGGTAACTGAATACTCATAGGTATTATAATACAATCCAGACTCCTTGGAGGGAAGATAGGGAATACTTGATCGAGGAGATAGTCAAGAAGTTGGTGACTGTAGTATTCACTAGAGTCCTAACTTTAGGTTCCCTACAAAATTAAAAGACCAATGTTAGACCCTATTGGAGAAGGTAAGGGGACAATTTAACTTTGTATGCTCTTCTTTTATTAGAGCACACTTGTAATTATTGGTTTTATTTCTATAAATTTAGGAATTGATGAATTGATAAGTTTCTAATTTGATTCATGACATGGAGTGAAAGCATTGTTGAAATTGACATGGAAGTATGAGAGAGATATTTTACTTTGGAATAATTGGTTAGGCACTCTACAGATGGTGATTGAAAAGGTCAAATAAGAGGGACGAGAATAACAAAAGGAGTGAAATGGGAAATAGAACGTGGATAAACTTGTGATGTTGTGGGTTTGTTCAAGTAATCAAAAAATTTTTATTTTTATTTTTTTGCAGTATTCTAATTTGGTATATACTTCTTAATTGAATTTATTTATCATTATTAACGCATTACATGATTTGCTTAGACTCAAATAGTAAAGTTTAATTAATGTTGTATCTTAGTGATTATGATATTTTTATTATCATATTGATATTTCCTTCATAAGCCTTAATTTAGTGCTCATTTTTGCATACAAAACCTCAATTGGAATAGTATATAACAAGGTATATCCATAGTGAAGAAGGAATATGTCTTAGCAATGTTTGTTGGTTGTTATTTCAAGCAATAAAATATGGTTGTAATATTACTCAAATAGGAGGCACAAATGTAACACTCCCAAAATTACTATTAAAAACATTCTCTTTTTTTTTTGCAAAAAATAGTAAATAAAATAATAGGGTAATATCATCATACTTAATGCAAGTTCTATTACCGTACCATTTTCACACTAAGTATAAGGCTGAAACATTTAACATTAAACAATGATAAATAGATAAAAAGAGAGATGTTATAAATTTTAACACAAGAGTCTAGGAGATAAACTCCAAATACTTAACTACTTAAAATACAAAAAGGAATACATGAATCATAGAGTTCAAAAAGGCATATGAGACAAAACTATAGTTCCGCCATATAACTATGACTCTACACCCAAAAAATCACATACAAGTCACTCCTCTACATGTAATACGTCAAAGTTGTTATCATATACTTGCGAGTCAACAAAAGAGTTGTACACTCGTTTCAATGAGTAGCGACCAAATAAAGCAATTAGCATGGAACATACTAAGTAATACAATCAATCCAAAAGATAAGGCATGCACAAAATATAAGATTATGCATATAATATGATAATATATGGCATATAATAATAAGGTGTATTACACAAGCGATTACTAGTCGTGATATAGGACAACTTAAAAAAATTCCATATTAGAATCCACTTTGGGAATAAGAACCACAATATTACCTTATGTTAAACGATCCACTATAGTCTCATGGAATGACTCAACACATTATTCAAGGAAAAATGATCTAGAATCCATAAATAAACTCCTATTCCTCGGATTAAGAATAGTGATATTTCTAAACTCAATATAAATAAAAGAATGGATTATGTCATATCTAATAATGAGATTTTGAATCAGAATTTACCTTGCATTATTTTATGTTAATGCATGTATGCTTATTCTTTATTGTGAACTCGTGTTTTATGTGTGACCATTTCTCAATTGTATTATTACCTTACTTGGTACGTAATATATTAATTATACTTTTTATGGGTGTTGTTCATTCCAACAAGCAAATGACCTAGATGTCTTTGTGTAGGTTGATGAGGATTCATTGGATGAATTTTCTGCTTATAATGCTATACCTGTGGAGGATTCATCTTATGTAACGGGGTTGGTATTTGAGTAATGTTATTCTTTAGTTAGCTTTACCCAAATACCTTTTTGGACTATTCTTTTATCCATAGTATCTTTTTTGATGTATTTGGTATTGTACTTGAAGTTAATCTCTAAAAAAATGTATTTAAGTTAATGAAACTTCTTTCATTTTCTATTTATTATGTTTTATGTTCCATTTGTTTTGTCTTATGATTGATATCAGAATGGTATAATAAACCAGACTTATGTCAGTTACGATAGTAACACCCATATATTTTGGTACTACATTTATGCTAAAAAAAAAAAAATTGGGATGTTATAGATCTAACAAAGTCTCAAAATTTGGGAATGGAGTTTAAGTACATGTGGAAAAGAACCTATTAGTCCAAAAAGTATATAGAACAAAACCCTAAAATATGAACACCAGATTGTCATTACACTAACTTCTTCTTATTGAATGATATAATTTATAAAGAAAAAAAATGTAGGGACCCTCATCCCCATAACTTTCTACACACTTAAGAAAGCCTTTTATCATTCCAAGGCCTTTAGAGAATCGCTTATCGTAGTGAAGTATTAGTATAACTTTCTCATATTGAGTAAAACACAATTCCTCTAAAAATGTAGTGTAACACTAATATTTTTCATGAGTTTTTTTTTTGTTTGTTTGTTTGAAAGTTAAAATATACATAGGTAAAAAAAGAAAACGGGAAGGAAATCATTATGTTTACTATAAAGAAAGGTGTGTCCATGCACCCAACCCATGGCCAACACAAGGTTAAAATGTAACAAAACTTAAACGTAATACAATTAGAACTCTTGAGGGAGAGACGGGAAATAAATATAGAGTTGTGCTAAATAGTGTTTTTTGCAACAAAATCCCAAAAAGTGAATATGAGGAAATGCTAAATTAAAGTGACAATGTGTAAAGTAAAAAATGTCAGTGCTTCCCCATACACAAAGCTTCATGAAAATATAAGATGCAAAACATGACTAATTGACCCCTTGGTGTTTTAGGATTGATGAAGTGCCATATAGGGTATCAATATGATTAAGTACTTAATAAGATCTAACTCCTATGAGCACTTAAAACATAATTTACATGGTGACTCTTACTCATAGGCCATGTTGATAATTTAAAGCATGCTCCTAATAACAACATGTCATATAACACATAAGAACTACTGTATCATATTTTAAAACTTTAAAATTATTGTAGAAAAATTGTTTTTATATTGAAATTCTGTTTAAGAGCCAATGAGTGAAAAATGACAAATAAATTTGAGTATAACACTTAAAAAATAAGATAAATGGATGCCTTAAGAAAATTTTACTATTAACACAAAATACTATTTATAGTCAATTGAAATATTATTCTATATCAATAAGCTTAAAACCAACATTACAAGAACACTAATTTTTAGCAACCATAATTTTCATTGCAATATATATATTGCAATGACACTTTTTGTTGTACGGTTGTTCTTGTCATAGCGTTGCAAAAAATAATAAAAATAGAGCGACATTTTTTGTCATTACAAAAAATTAATTGAGTGCAACAATAGTTGTCATTGTAATATCCCCATTGTTTTACATAACATAGTTGTGTTTTTTGTAACAAAATTTGTTGTTATAAAAAAATAACCTTTTTAACAACCACATTTGTCAATGCAAAAAATGACATATGAAATTAGCTACAATTACCTACAATACATAAAACCTGTAATTTATATATTTAACTATTTTCTATACAAACTATATTCACTATCAAAATATAAATATATACAAACTTTCTAGCTACACTCTAATTTCACGCCATCAATAAAATTCATCAACAAACATATATTTAACATCCCCTCCTGGTCTAAACAATACTAGGTGAGGGTTAAAACATTTCTTTACTTTTCTGTGGTAATACCACCAAAGTTAGATTCACCAACTACAGTCACTACTTCTACTTTAGATCATCAATAGCAGCTCATGTGCACAAAAAAAATGTTGTGTATTAACAAAAATCAATAGTTACTACTACTGTTCTAAGCACCGCCATAGGTTAGCATGAAGTAGTTTCAACAACAGGCTTACTCAAGTATTCGATGGCTCAATAAAAACTTAAACAATCTCATAAAGATAACCAAAAATACTAACAACTATAGCAACTCCTACTATTTTAAGCACAAACTACTCCAATGTAGGTCAAATGAAACTATAGGTAAGGGTAAACACAAATTTCCTATTTTTTTTTATCGAAATGTAAAAATATCATCTATAAAGGGAACTAGTTTTATTAGTATATACAGGAAATAACTGTATGAAAAGAGTTAACTGCATGTGAATAATAGAACCAATTTCTTCCAAATTGATGTGTTTATACTCTCAACAAATTACTGGTTTCAATATGGAAGTACTCTTAACTATTTCTTTCCTGATATTATTTAATGTATCATTGCACAATTGGCAAAGGAAATAAACAAGAGACTACTATTTGATATGTGTCTGATAAACAAAAATGAGAACGCTTTCTCTAACTAGGATGATCACACCTCACTATCTGTTCTAATAAGCCTATATAAAATTAAAAAAAAATCAAAAAATTAACTATAAGTGAGAATATGACCACTAAAGAGACCATGGAATTTGTAAAGTGCCTCCAAAAATGTGGCTTAGGTGATATTCTCATTTCTAATAATTTTTACACGTGGTCAAACCTACGAGGGAGCCCTAGTAGGGTATATTGTAGGTTGGATGGCATAGTGGGAAATAGTGAATTGCTTGACATGTTTCCCAATCTAAAAGTGCACTATTCTCTAAAATCCATATCTAATCATATTGTCTTGGTTTTTCTCAACAATGGTGATTTACCTACGACTCATAAATCATTCAATCTCTAATCATTATTGTAGCACCCTCAAAATTTACTATTAAAAAAATTTTGTTTTTAATATTTAAAGCAGAAGTAAATACAATAAATTTTGGGGATACTACCGCCACACTTAGTACCCAACCGGTTTTCCTCCACCATTCCAGTACCAAGTGTCAAGGTTAAAAACTTATTTTACACAAATCCAAGATTGCGAACATAAAATAGAGTAGCACGATAGATTAAATTATAATAGATAGAATCCACTATTAATGGTTTCAGAATATACTCGTAAAAAGGGAGTACAAGAGTTTCATGGAAAACCCAAAAACCTTATTGAATATCCCTACGCTCTTAACCCAAGAGTAAAACCTAGATAACGTATGCGGGGTAGCCTACAAAGACCACTACCCGTTGAATAGGCAGGGGCCCACAAAAGGAATCCTTCAGTACTATAGTATCGAGTAACCCTTTATATAGAACTAAAAGATATGACCCACATATAACACATCAATTTCCACACATCAACATATGTACTTTACATTACATATATATAGACTAAAATACAATATTATCAGAACAGCTACATGCATCAAGATCATTTATCACAAAGGTTCATTCACTTAGAAATGACAGAACTTAACAAGGGAACAACTAAGCAAAGCTCTCTATAGTATAATTAGATAGCCACATCGTACTCAACTAATGCATATCACCACTCAACTCAAAACAGGCACCAAGGCTACTACCATATCATATTAATAGGTCATAATAATATAATCATTATTATCCAATCTTAAGCCATTAATTAGATATTAATCATCTTTCGAATTATATCCATGTAGGTTCGGAGATCCCACTATTATTACTGGTGGACCGGTACACATGATATACTCTAGAGCAAAATGCTCCCGACTACTATTATAACCGCCAGACTTGTGCATATGATATAACCTAGGGTAGAGCACACTTAACCACTATTATAATCGGTGGACCGGTAAATGATATAATCTAGGACAGAATGCTCCTAACCACTATTATAACCGGTGGACCAGTACATGATATAATCCACATGGTCCCGACCTACATGGTGTTCTACCATAAGTGATTAGTGTAATTCCATTTAATTATCACACCAAATTCCATTTTATTAACTCGAAGGGGGATCACGAACTCAGAGACATAAAGGTATATCAGTCATACGGGCGTATAAGGACAACACAATACCCTATTGACTATCAACCTAGGGACGCAAAGGTACCCTGGTTGCCCTAGTGCATGAAGACACCCAATACCCTACCAACAAGAACACCTAATCTGTAAGTCTGCATATCCCCTAAGTAGGTTCGTAGAGCTAAGTAGAGTAAGATGTAGGGCCTAGTTGTGACACTAAGGCTCACTAGAAAAAATCTGGAATAATAGTGGCTAAACCATATATTTCGGGTAACGACCTCTAAAGAGCCGTCATTCCCGATCTCGAGGTCTTTCACTTTAAGTATTGGTGTCTTAATTAAGGTGACCACAAGAAAAACATATTAATCACATACTTAACCATTATTATTTGTTTCCATCATTATGAAGTGATCAATTTGAGGATTATTGCCAATGTTAACTTAAGTAGTCCATTAAGGGCATCCTAGGTTCCAATACTCACACTTAGCCACCTTAGGTCAAAATAACCCAAATGGACTTAAGGCTACCTCTTTACCATCTAATTCCATCATATAATTTATTTTTGTTTATCAACATGCCAAAAGAGAGTACCATACCATATTTATACTATTGATCATGAAGTTGAAGTACCCTACACACCAATGATTATTTTACGCATAAACCCTAACATGCACTTATAGAACAACCAATACACGATCTCATGTATAATCAACAATTAAGGCACCTCTTACATGTTTATAAAAATAACATCATAACACACCCCTGTTTACTAATTTACCCCTAGACCATATTTTGTTGAATATCATGCTCAAATAAGTGGTATTAGGGTAATAACTCTTATTGTAATGTTTAACATCATTTTATACATCTTATGCGTGTTTGTTAAACTAATCACTATTTTACATACAAAATTATCAAAATACCCCTAGACCATATTTTATTGAATATCATGTTTAAATAAGTGATACTAAGTTAATAACCTTCTATTATAATATCTAACACCAATTTATACCTACTGTGCACGTTTATTACATTAATCCCCATCTTACTTGCAAAATTACTAAAATGCCATTATTACTAACAAAATTACTAAAATGTCATTCTTATTACCAAATTACTATTATGCCATTATTACTTGTGAAATTATTAAAATGCCCTTCTTAATTACAAAATTACTAAAATACCCTTCTTATTTACAAAATTACCAAAATTCCATTCATACTTACAAAATTATGAAAATGCCCTTCTTACATGCAAAATTACTAAAATACCCTTTTTACTTACAAAAGTACCAACATGCCTTTGGGTCATTTAATATTAATAATCATGCGTCGCATACATTATTAACACTACAAAGCCCTTATCATTATTCTCAGCACAGATTATTACCTATCATGCATATTTATTTAAGCAGCCTCCATTTTACATGCAAATTTACTAAAATACCCCTAGCACATAAAATATTAATATCTATGCCCTTTATGCATCATTTAGCACCACAAAACCCTTATTACTAATCTTATCACCCATTATCACCTACCATGCACATTTATTTAGGTCACTCCCATTGAACATGCGAACTTTCTAAAATGCCTCTAGAACATAAATTAACATTTTTCATGATGGAGCATGTATTGTTAATTCTTATTGTTTCTATTATTACTATTATTATTATCAATATGTTTTTATTATTATAATTATTATTTTTATTATTACTATTTTGAATTATTATTATTATTATTATTTCATTATTAATATTACAACTACTTTACTATTAGTTTTGCTATTATTATTATTACTACTACTATTATGCATGTATTATTATTATTATTATTATTATTATTATTATTATCATTGATATTATTTTAGTATCTTTGCTATTATTATTTTAGTATCGTTTTTATTATTATTAGGGTAAAGTCTTTAACACTATATTATTAACTTTTATAATAATTCTATTATTTCTTATACCTTTATCAAAGTTAGAAATTTGCTGATCTTATTGTTCTTAATATGTTATTATTTTGTCAAAGCCCAAATGAGGCGTAGGAGCATGATCCAAGACCGATGTCGTTTTTGCTAAGGGGTTACTAAGGCCTATTGTGTGTTGATGTACATTACATGTTTTGCATGATACGCATCCTATATTTATTATTGTAATTATTTCGTATGTAGTATAACGTGGAGTTGAAGTATGTTTTTGTATGACATGTGTACGATATGTGATGAAATATTGTGGTATGTGATGATATGTGTTGTGACCCTATAAGACGTGCATGTGAGGATGTATAAAAGTGGTATTGTGTGGGGAAAAGGTTGAAAATGGAAAATGGGAAGTAAGTTGACTAAAAGGGAAATGAGTCGACCTAAGTATTTTAATGATCTATGAGTGGAGGAATGAAATGGGGAATTTAGGGTTTCGTGTGGAAGAATTTAATTTATGATTTTGTATGGGAGAATCAAATTTATGGTTTTATATGGGAGAATCTAATTTAAGGTTTTGTGTGGGAGAATCTAATCTATGGTTTTATATAGGAGAATCTAATTTATGATTTTATATGGGAGAATCTAATCTATGGTTTTGTATGGGAGAATCTAATCTATGGTGTTATATGGGAGAATCTAATCTATGGTTTCGTATGGAAGAATCTAATATATGGGTTATATGGATGAATCTTTAGTTTTATATGGTTTGAATTTAGGGTTTGGTGTAACACCCCCAAAATTCACTATTGAAAAATTTCGTTTAATTAAAAGAAAATTAGTGGAAGCAAAATAATAAAACTGTAAGTTCTGGTGATATTACCGCCACACTTAGTACCAGACCGGTTCACTCCTACCGTTCCAGTACCAAGTGCTAAAGCTAAAAGAGAACAAAAAATTGCAAGAACTCAAACCAATAATTAAGTCAGAGTAGCGCACGTAACATTTTACAAAAATTACAATCCACCAGTGGTGGTTACAAATCAACAAATACATTGAAACTATAAATTTTAAAAGTGAAAGAGTACAACCTTAGGATTTACTAGATAGTACCTTATGCTATTTTCCAATAGCCCACTTGAATAACACCTGAAAACGATCTGCAAGGGGCACTGCCCATTGAATAGGAAGTGCCCCCACGAATGGAACTCTTCGGTACTACGGTACTGAGTAACCATTTAAATCACACTTAACAACAAGCCCGCAATGTAACACATGATACTACATACATACATAATGAAAGGTAAATACTTAATATCCTCAGTCATACAACCACATACTTAAAAGTTCAATAATATATTAATAGGCCATAGAGAACAATCGATACTTCTGGGCCTTAAGCCCTTAGTCCATCCTTATCAATCATATCCGATTATAATTATTCGTGTGAGTGCGGGAACCCCACTATTATTTTCTGGTGGACCGGTCATGCAGGGCAAAATGCTCCTGGCCATTATTATTCACCGGTGGACCGGTCTGGCCCCGACTCACATGGCATTCCACTGTAAGTGATTAGTATTTTTCCATAATTTATTCACAGCCAAATCAAATTTATTGAGCTCAGGACCCCTACTATTCTAACCAGTGGATTGGAATACCAATATAGATCAACCAGGGCAACACATCCTGTGCCACTATTATATCCGGTGGATCGGTACTCATAAACATCATCCAGGGCAAAACCTCCTGGGCCACTATTATACTCGGTGGATCGATACTCATAATATAATTCAACTGGGCCTGACTCATTAATCTTTCACTTTAACGATTAGTGTTTTCCCCTTTTTAATCAGCACATTAATTCCATTTATTTGCCTCGATAGGGAGATTAAGATCTTGGGACACAAAGGTACACCGGTCAGACTAGTGCATAAAAGCTACTCAGTACCCTTCAACTATCAACCCAGGGACGCAAAGGTACCCTGGTCGTACTGGTGCATAAAGCTAACTCAATACCCTACCGAAAAGGATACCTAGCTAATCCATAAATATGCATACCCCCTAACTAGGTCCGTAGAGCTAGATAAAGTAAGATATAGGGCCTGGTTGAGGCATAAAGGCACACTAGTAAATACTAGAATAATTGTGGGCTAAACCACATCTTTAGGATAGTGACCCCTAAAGAGCCACCATTCCCGATCTCGAGGTCTTTCACTTTAAGTATTAGTTTCTTAATTAAGGTGATCACAAAAGCACACTAATAAGATAATTATTCATTTTCAATGGTCTGGATATCGTTAGATATTTCTTATTCAAACGGTTGTCCAAGGTAACACAGAAGAATCATTAAGGCCATCCGAATCTCATCTAATTCTGAATTAGAATTCGTTCTCGTGATACTTATTAATTATCAAATACTCTTATCTTACTAATCATCGTTATTTGAGTCATATTACGGAATTCCACAATCACAACGACATGTTAGATACAAATTACTCATTTACCCCTGCTTATATAATTGCTAAGTCATCCCTTCCTTACTTGACAAATTACCATGTTACCCTCCTTGTTACATAATTACCAAGTTACCCCTTATTCGATTTAGGTTACCAAGTTATCTCCCATTCTTATTAGGTCACTAATCTCCCGTCATAACTGTTACACTTAATATATTTTCCATTTAGTTGGTTAGATTACCACTTTGCCCTTTTCCTTTATTATAATTAATAAATTACCCTTGAGTTGGTCAAATTATCAAATCACCCTTCCTCAGTATCCTAATTACCAAATTATCCCTTTATTTGGTTAATTACCAAATTACCATTCTCTATTATTATAATCACCAAACTACCATTCTCCATTATCAAATTTACCAAGTTACCCTCTAGTTGGTTAAATTACCAAATTACCCTTTTATATGATCATAATTACCAAACTACCCTTCTCCATTATCAAATTTACCAAAATTACCCTTTAGTTATTTAAATTACCAAATTGCCCTTCCCTATTATCATAATTACCAAGTTACTCCTTTCCAATTTCCACTTTACCCCTTTTATTTACAAAATTACCATTTTGCCCTTTTACTTTTAAATTCACCATTTTACCCCTTAACTTCCAAGATTTACCATAACACCCTTTCATTCACAAAATTACCATTTTACCCATTTAATTACGAAATTACCAGTTTGTCCTTTAATTAAAAAATTACCATTTTGACCTTTACTTATGAAATTACCATTTTGCCCTTTAATTACAAACTACTAATTTACCCTTTTAATTACTATTTTACCCTTTATTCACAAAATTACCATTTTGCCCCTTTACTTCTAAAATTACCATTTTACCCCTTACTTCCAAAATTACCAATTTACCCCTTTACTTCCAAAATTACTAATTTACACCTTTTCGTTTACAAATTACCATTTTATCCCTTACCTCCAAAATTACCAATTTAGCCTTTTACTTACAAATTTACTATTTTACCATTGCCTCCAAAATTACAATAATACCCCTTATTTCCAAAATTACCATTTTATTCTTTAATTCCAAAATTACCCTTTTACCCTTTAATTAGAAAATTACCACTTTGCCCTTACCTCCAAAATTACCATAATACCCTTTTTAATTAAAAATTACCATATTGCCCCTTAGTACACCACTTATATCAAAATATCATTACTACATAAAATATTAATATTAATACCTCCTTCACAACTCTTATATTTAATATAATACTTATTAGCACCCCTATATATATATTAGGCCATATTCTTCTACAAGGTACATTACTAAAATACCCCTAAGGCTCACAAAAATATTAACCATGCATTAAAGATCACAATAGTATAATACAACATGGATAATATTTAACATTTTCATTAATAACCAACTCCTACCTTAAACAATATCTCCATACATAGCACATAATCTATCATGCTTCCTTTTCATCAATCAACACAAGAAACCACATATATCATATCCTAATGTGCTAACATACATTAATCCATGCGTTTAAGTGGGATTTAATGGTTACCTTGATTCCCGCAAAAATGAACATTACCAGTATTCTGGTTAAAGGTTCAAGCTTTGATTATCAAAACCAATACCTAAACATAATATCAAGGTTTATTATGTTAGAAATAAGAGAGAACCAAGTGCAAGACTTTATAACACTTAATTAATCAAATAATTAACTTAAAATATTATTATACCTTAAAATTTATTAAAAAAACAAAGTAAGAAAAACAATAGCTCATGTTGCTCATGCAGCATGAGCTACATGCAAAGGAATGAGGGGAGAGGCTCAAAAGTGGGTGAAAGGAGGGAAAATGGACATTTTCAGGTTGGGGTTTTGGGGCTAAGAAAAATGGTAGATGGGGAAGGATTTGGGGCAAGGGAAGGATGCAGAGGTGGAGAGGGGGTGTAAGTGGTGGTCGAGGATTGGTTGAAGGTAGCCAAGGGTGCAGGAGGCGGCGGCAGCGAGGCTGCGAAGGGAGGCTACTGAGGGGGGTCGAGATGGGGGCTGATGAGGAAGGAAAAGGGAGAGGGAAAATAAAGGCTTTTGGGTGGCGGTTTTGGCCAAAGGAGGATTGGGGTGGTAGAGGGGGTTGTAAGGATTAATGTGGTGGCTCAGGTGGCGGCAGAATAGCGACGGAATATGGCGGTGTAGGGTGACTTTCGAAAAGGGAGAAGAAGAAGGGAAAAAGAAGAGGGCAGGAGGAAGGAGGCTGTAGGGTGGCTTGATGGGTGATGTGATCATTCGAGGGTGAGGTAGAGGGTGGCAAAGGTGGTGCCGGTGGCTGTTGATGTGGCAGCAGTGGCGGAGTTGGGCGACGAAGCAAAAATAGGGTGAGAGAGGGGAGGAGAAGAAAGGAAGAAAAAGAGGTCGGGGAAGGCATGGAGAGGCTCGGGAAAATGTAGAATGAGGTAGGGAAGGAAGGTGAAAAAGAAGAGGAAGAGAGAGGAGGGGATAGGTAGGCTCGAGGACGGCGGTAGGGTAGTAGAGGAATGACAGTGGTAGGGAGAAGGAGAAGGGAAGATGAGAATGGCGATGGTAGTGAGTGGGGAAGGGATAGATGTTGGGACTAGGAAAGGGCAGAGAAATGGTTGGAGAGAGAGAGATAGATAGGGTGATCAATAGGGGGAAGGGGTTGCAAGTGGGGTGGCAGTGATGGCGGGTGGTCGGGATTTTCGCCGAGGAAAGAGGAAGAAGAAAGAAAAAAGAAGAAGGGGAGGGGGGAGCTGGGTGCGACGGGCTGCCAAAGGGAAAAAAGGAAGCGGGCCGGCCTGATCGGGGAGAAAGGAAGAAAATAAATAGGGCGGTAGGTCGGCTCACGCGGGAGAAGGAAGCAGGCCTTCGGCCCAGGCACAGGGGGTGGGGGGAAGAGTCAGGCCGGGGTGGCCCAAAGAAAAAGAAAAAGAAGGAAAAGAGAAAAAGAAGAAAAAGGAGAAGGAAAGAGGGAAAAAGGAAAAGGAAAATGGTGTTAAATAAAATAATTTAATTTATAGAATAGTAAAATACCATATTTTTGGGTAATAGATTTATTTAATAATTTAATTTAATATAATTAAAATACAAGGGCTTAAAAAGGAAAATTTTTAGTAAAATAATGGTTTGAAAAATTATTTAAATAAAAATGGTATGATAAAATAAAAAAATATATTTATTTTAGTTTATTAAATATTTATATCCAATTTTATTTATTCAAAAATCCATAAAATAATTAAATTAAATAGATTTAAAGGCTAATTTATCCTAAATAAAATTTATTTATTAAATTATAGGCTTTTAAAATTTCGGGGGATTATATTTGGACTGGATGAATCTTTGGTTTTATATGGTTTGAATTTAGGGTTTGGTAAGGATGAATCTTTGGTTTTGTATGGAATGAATTTGGGGATTGGTATAGATGAATCTTTGGTTTTATATGGTTTGAATCTAGGGTTTGGTATGGATGAATCTTTAGTTTTGTGTGGATTGAATTTAGAGTTTTGTATGGAGGAATCTTGGGTTTTGCATGAAAGAATTTAGGGTTTTGCATGGTTGATTCTAAGGTTTTTACATGGGAGCTTTCTGCATGAAAAATTTGAAAGGTTGCATGGGAGTGAAATTTACGTATGAAAAGTTGATTTGGGATGTAAGGAAGGTAATGTAAGTGTTTTTTGGGTTTTTGAACACTTTGGATGAAAAATAGTACGTGGAACGATATAAGGTTACGCAGGATATCGAGCTAGGGTTTGTGTGGACAATTAGGGTTTGTTGTGGCCGCTTAGAGTTTTGTGGTATCATGAGTACTTGGTGATTAAAGTGTAATTATGAGGATGTTATTTATGAGTTGTGGTACATGGAGTGTTAAAATGATTTGGGTTGTGTGAGGTGGAGTAAGATAGGCCACTGAGGCCTAAATTAGGGTTTCGAGATAAAACCCTAGATTGAGATGTGGAGTGGACTTGGAGGATATGTGTTAAAGGAGTGATTCATGCATGTATAGGGTTAAAATTTTCCTAATAATATACTTAAGATATTAATCACTTAAAGTGGAAGATTGTTGAGCCGGGCCTAGATCGATCCACCGTCAAATAATAGTGGTTAGGGCATGATGCCCTATGTATTTTCGGTCCACCGGCTATAATAGTGGTCAGGCTTTGTACCTGTGCATTTCCGGTCCACCAGCTATAATAGTGGGGGATTTCTTACTTAACAAAACCAAACATATTTGTGCCAAGACATGGGAAAGACACTAATTACTTATAGTAGAACACCATGCAAGGAAGGGCCAGACCGGTCCACCGGCGAATAATAGTGGCCAAGTACTACGATATCCTGGAGACCGGTCCACCGGCGAATAATAGTGGTTAGGGCATAATGTCCTATGTATTTTCGGTCCACCGGCTATAATAGTGGGGTTCCCGTACTCACGTGGATTTGATAAAAAGCATGATGTGAATCAACTTCTGATCAGAGATTAATTAAGTAATTGAATCGTATTATATATGGGCCTTTGTACTTTTACCTGAATGGTCATATGCATTTATGATATCATGTTGGTGATTATGCCCTATTATTATTCTGCATGGTTTATTTGATTTATGTATTGGCCTTAGTGCTTGGTTACCTTACTCAATATATAGCGTACTGATCACCCTTTTCATAGATGCTGCTCATTCTCATGAGTAGTTGGCCCTTCTGACTTTGTGTAGGTGAGCGAGACATCAGTCAGGGCTGAGTGTTGATCGTGTGTTTTGGCTCAAATTTTGAGAGAGTCGTGACCGTATTCTGTCTCTATATGATTTTATATTCCTTCTATTATTTCTTTTGTATCGGATTTATCCAATCTGATTTATTACCTTGCATTGAGTACTTTAAATGAATCTTTTATCTGTTGTAAGCTATTTCTCTTTTGAATATGAATAATAATTCTTTATGCGTACTCTGATTTCTATGTTATTATCTCTTTAATTCATTTTATGAAATCTTGGTTCAAGTTTTATGAAAACGGTCAGAGAGAACCAGTTTGGTACTAAGTGTGGCGGTAATATTCCCAGAATTCACGAGTTTAAACTTAAGAGTTTCTATTTTAATTACTTCCGCTTTTAAAAAAATGGTGACTTTTGGGGTGTTACATAGAAGTAGAATGTTGGTAACATGCATGTCAAGGGTGAAATGCTTATCAAATAATACACAAATAAGATACCAACCATTTAAAGAAAAATATTGTTGAGCCAAACCTAGACTGGTCCACCGGCAAATAATAGTGGCTAGGAGCCGGGGTGCCCTACATGACCGGTCCACGGGCAAATAATAGTGGCTAGGAGCGTTCTACCCTGCATGACCGATCCACCGACTATAATAGTGGGGGTTTTCGTGCTCAATAAACCAAACGTAATGATGATAAGACATGGGAAAGATATGAAGTAATTATAGTGAAACACCATGAGAGTCGGGGTCAAACGGATGACCGGCGAATAATAGTGGCAAAGAGCATTTTGCTCTGCATGACCAGTCCACCGGCGAATAATAGTGGCCAGGGGCATTTTTTCCTACATGATCGGTCCACCGACGAATAACAGTGGGGCTCCCGCACTCGCATGGTTTGATAAAGACTATGATGTGAATCGACTATATTTACCAAAAATCTAAAGAATAAGTTATCCAGACCATAGCTGGTCTTTATTATATGTATTATTGCATGCTGTGTGACTATGCCATGTATGCTATGTTGTATATTTTTGTATGTTTGGCCTTAGCACATGGTTACCTTACTCAGTACGTAGCGTACTGACCACCCATTTCATGGGTGCTACTCATTCCCACGAGCAGAAGACCCTTCTGACTTGGTGCAGGTCGGTGATTCTATCTTCGATGCGTATGACACTTACGAGGCATCGGGCGGGGCTGATAGTTGAGCCTGGACCTATCTTGGGGGGTCGAGAGTGACATTACCAGAGTCTATCATCCGTTTTGTATTTCATGTATCGTTATATTTTGTTTTATTCTGTTATATGATGTTTTACGTCGTTTGGTACTTTAAAACTGTACCTTTTGATTACCGCACTCTGATTTCCTGTACGGTTGATGAATTATTTCTCTTATGAATGCTCGTTTTAATTATCGACTCGTGTTTGATGACTATCCCATTCAGCCTTAGCACTTGGTACTAGAACGGTAGAAGTGAACCGGTCTGGTACTAGGTGTGGCGGTAATATCCCCATAATTTACATTTTGTTATTTTTCTTCGACTAAACCTTTTCATTAAACAAAATTTTTCAGTTGTAAATTTTGGGGTATTACAAATGGCTCGAGGTTAGATAATAATAAATGAACTAATATGATCTACTAAAGTGCATCGATAGCAACCTTTGTGCCTACCGTGATGGATTATGTATGGTATTGTATTGATGGGCCTACATGTGGATTGAGTAGGTTGTGTTGGAAATGGTGTGGCTCTCTAATTATACTGTAAAGAGCATTGCTTGGATGTTCTATTAGTAAGTTATGTTATTTTTAAGTGAACGAGCATTGGTGGCATATGATTTGGATGCATATCACTATCCGAATGATCGTTGTATTTCAGTTAATGTATGTATGATTCTAAGTTTATGTGATTTATGTGATGCATTTGGTGTGTTGCATGCGGGCTTTACATATTAGTTTTGTATAGTTGGTTACTGAGTACCATAGTATCGAAGGGTTTATTTCTTGAGCCATTGCTTATTCAATGGGTGGTGATATTTACAAGTTTGCTCGCAAGCACTATTCAAGAATACTCATCGGGTTAATAGTGTAGGACTATCCGGGAAAAGTCTACACATTTCCTTATAATCTCTTATACCTTCTTTTTCCAATGAATTTATTTCGTAACCATAATTAGTGGGTTGTATTTCCTATATTCTAATTATTACGCTTGTAACACTCCCAAAATTCACTATTGGAAAATTTCGTTTTAAATGAAAGAATTAATGGAAGCGAAATAACAAAACTATGAATTATGGGGATATTACACACTCAGTACCGGACTGGTTCATTCCTACCATTCCAGTACCAAGTGCTAAGGCTAAAAAGGATTATCATCAAATAAGAGCTAATACTTAAAACAATAATTCATAAGGGAGTTAAATCATTCACAATACAAAATTCATAGTACGCGTAAAAAGGTTTAGAAGCCAAAGTGGTACATAGATAAAGTTCTCAAATAACATAAAGTATCTTACGATAGAACATAACTAAAATAAAATGATACAGGGTAAACAAAATGAAAAGGAGAGTCCGACCACGTCACTCTTGGTCCCCAGGCCAAGTTCAGGCTCAACTTTTAGCCTAACCCGATGCCTCTAAGAGTCGTAGGCATCGAAGACATCATCTCCTACCTGCACAAACTCGGGTGGGTCCTTTGCTCGTGGGAATGTGCACCACCCATGAAACGGGTGATCAATATGCTACGTACTGAGTAAGGGAACTATGTAGCTAAGGCCAAACATATAAGGCATAAAACACAACATGATCATAACGACCGCATATAACAATATAGATAATGAAGGCCGAAATACAATCCAGATAAACTTATTATTTAGATCTCTTATCAATATACTCATTTCACACATGCTCTTTATCAATCCATGTGAATGTGGGAACCCCACTATTATAGCCAGTGGACCGAAAATCATGTAGGGCAGAATGCTCCTGGCCACTATTATTGCCGGTGGAACGACCTCTAGGGCAGAACGCTCCTAGCCACTATTATTCGCCAGTGGACCGGTCTGGCCCCGACCCACATAGTGTTTCACTATAATTACTTAGTGTCTTTCCCATATCTTATTATTATTACGTTGGTTTGTTGAGCACGAAAAACCCCATTATTATAGCCGGTGGACTGGAAATCATGCAGGGCAGAACGCTCTTGGCCACTATTATTCGCTGGTGAACCGGTCTAGGCCCGACTCAACAATCCTTCTCTTTAAATAATTAGTACCTTATTCGTGTCTTATTCAATAAGCATTTCACCCTTGACATGCATGTCACTAACCTTCTACTTCTATCTTCTCGAGAGGGCATGTCCCATATCTTGGGACTCCTGCGCCCTTTATCACGCCCCAATATCCATTCCCCTTTACACTTACACATAATGAAAACCAACTCCTAAGGGTGTGGGTTAAGGCCCAACACCTCGTGACATCAAAATCCATACACCATCACCCTCTAGGGTTTCCCTTGAAACCCTAATTGGACCTATGTGGCCCAACTTCCTCTTACTTCACTACCATTATTTTGTTTATCGCCCAACACCTCATCTCATTTAGGTTCAACCCCAAATCATCTCACTTTACTCATTAATTTCGCAGGTGATCAAAAAACCCTAGCTGGCCACTCCAAACCCTAGCACATTTCTTCCCCCACAAGCAATCTCTCTATTTTTCACCTAGCATTACTTACGTCCAATGGCATCCATACCTATCCCTCATATAATAAATTTCCACTTTTAACCCATACTCTACTTTTCCTTAATTGTTTTTACTTCCACATTTCCCCCCAGATCAGGGTTTCTTCCCAAACCCTAATAAAGTCCCCCTATACACCCTTACACCAACCTACGTACTATTTTTCATCCAAAGTTTCCAATCACTCCACAACTCTCCCCTTACCTTACTTACACCCTAAAACAACTTTTCTCACATAAAGATCATTCCCATGCAAACTCCATCCATCCCATGCAAACCCTAGAAATTTCCTATGCAAGGTTCACATCGCTCATTTATTTTAATCATAATCTCCTTTTAATTTCCCCTCATGGATCATGAGATAATTACGTTAATCTCATGTCCCCCCTTAGTCAACTCACTTTGCATTTTTTTCTTTTTATCCTTTCACCCCGCATCATATTATTAAACATCCTAGCATGCATGTCTTGGAGGGTCACGTCATATAATATCATAAGCACAACATAACAATCATTATGCACATGCCATAAGGAATTTCATATAAGCATACCTTAACTCCAAGCTGCGCTACAAGTAATTAGTCATTAAAATCATAAAGTACACAACATGGCATAACACATGGTACATAACACACACATAGTTGTTCTTAGCCACATCCTTACCTAATACGACACCGGTCTTGGAGCACGTTCCTATGCCTCATTAGGGTTTTGACTTGATTCACCTATAAGAGGGAAAACTATGGGTTAACTTCTCTCTAACCAAAATCATCATTCTTCTTACCTTACCCTTATCACAACTTACTATTAGGGCTAAAAATGACAATAGTACCTTTATAAGTAAAAGTAGGGTTATTATTCCTAAGGTAGCTAATCATATTACTACTAAACAAAAATAGGTCTTAATAGCTACAACAATTTAAAGTAATTATAGTAATATTTATATTAGTAACGGTAATAGTTTCAATGTTACTAATAATGATAATAGTAGTAGTGATAGTAAGGTTAGTGATATATGAAATATTAACAATAGTGACAGGGTAATAATAATAATAATAACAACAACAACAACAACAACAACAACAACAACAACAATAATAATAATGATGATGATGTTAAGAATAATAGTAATAATAATAATAGAAATGGTAGTATTAATATAAGGATTCAAATATTTACAATAATAATAAAAATGATAAGGTGCCAAAGTTATCATTAATAATAATAGCAACAACAACATCAACAACAACAACAATAATAATAATAATAACAACGATGTTAAAATGATAATACTAAAGTTGTAGGCCATTAGTAATAATAATATTAGTTATAAACATTCCGAAGTTAGGTTAAATAATAATAATGACAAAGGTAATGATAATGATAATAATAATAATAATAATAATAATAATCATAATCATGATCATGATAATAATAATAACATTGAGAATAATACTAATAATACTACTAAAAATAACTAACATTTGTATAAAAAGAGTTTAGAGGTTGGAGAGTTCAGAGGACCACCTAGGGGTGGTGGTGGCACCCACCAGTGGCGGCAGCGGCGGCGATGGAAGGCGAAGAGAGGAGAAAGGAGGAGGAGAGGGTGATAGAGATAAATGAAGTTATGGGGAGATAAACGGAGCTCCCCTGATCGTTTTGGAGGGCAAAGGGGGTGTTGGCTGCGGCGGAACTGGCGGTGGTGTGAAGGGCAGCGGGGCTCAATGAGGGGCTGATCGGGGGAGGGACTTTGCACGGCCGGGGTGCCTTGTGCAAGGTAAAACGAGGGAGGAGTGAGGCTTAATTCGGTAGAGGGTGATGTAGGGAAGGGTTCCATGGGTGGCTCGGGTAACAACGATGGGTGGTGGCAACGGGGCAGTTGTCTAAACTAGAGGTGGCGCAAGGACGGGTTTTTCTGGGCTGTGGATCCAAAAGGTTCGATGATGGCTTCCTTGGTGGTATTTATAGGCCAAAAAGGGGGGAGAACAAAGAGAGGGGACAGAAGAAGGTAGGGCAGGTACAGTAGGCACGCTGACCGATGGTGGCAGGCCAGCGCAGGTCTGCCATGGTAGGGTTGCATTCGGTCAGGGAGAAGAAAGGAGGCGGGGGTAGGCACGCGCAAGGAGAAAGGGAGGTCGATCGATTGAGAAGGGACAGGCGAACGGTCGGGGAGAGAAGGAGAAGGTGGGCAAGCGACATAGGTGGCTAGTCAGCGCAGTGGTGGGCTACGAATAATAGCGGGGGCAGGGAAGAAGGGAAAGGGAAAGAGAGGGCTGGACCGGACTGGTTCGGGGGAGGAAGAAAAGAAAAAAAAGAGGGGGATGGACCGGTTGGGGCGACGGGCCAAAAAAAAAGAAGGTGGGGCGTTCCGGGCTTGGTCGCACCAAAAGGAAAGGGGGAAGGGGAATTTGGGCCGCTAGGGGCTGTCCCAATCAGGGAAGTAGGGAAGAAAATAAGGGAGAAATGAGGAGAAAAAGGAAAAATAAGGGAAAAAGGAAGAAAACGAAAAAGAAAAAGGAAAAGGAAAAATATGTTGATTAGGTGTTTAGGTTATTTTGGTATTTTTTACTATTTAAAATAATAATAATTAAATCCCTTTTTAGATTAATTTGGGCTATTTTGAATAAAATTTCCAAAGTTCCATTTTAATTAGCAAAACACCCTAATTTTTTTCTAACTAAATTATTTATTATTTTCTTCCTTATTTTGCCTTAATTTCTTCATCCTATTTTAATAAAATAATTTATTTAATTAATTTCTCTAATAGTTCCTTATTTTACCATAATTTCCAAAATTAAGGTTTCAGAGTATTTCAACACTACTATGTTTTGTGATTATATCATTGAGTTTGTGCAAAGTATATTTTTAGCATTAGCATTTGGTATTAGAATGGTAGAAGAAAATCGGTCTGGTACTATGTGTGGTGGTAGCATCCCAATATTTACTATATTTGCTTTTGCATATAACTTTTAATAACATAATTTTTTAATAGTAAATTTTGGGGGTGTTATAATTACTATTGTAAAATCCTTGTTATGTTAATATCTTCATTGTCATTTTCGATAACACTACTATCCTTGTTAGGAATCTATAAAAATTTGATTCGATATTAGAAAAATCAGATATGATATTTAGGATATTTGATATAATTTTTTTCCAGAAGGATATGTAACATTAAAGATCTTTAAATTTTGACCAAATTATCCAATGAAAAAATATATCTAGTATTTTATCGTTTATTTCAATAATCTATCATAATATTGAAATTTTGTAGTGTTGACATTTTTACAATTTATTTAATTTTTAATTTAAATAATAATAATAATATTTTAATACTATTTTAGATAGAACAAGGCATTCATACGAATATAGATATAAATATTAACATATATACACCCTTCATTTTTTAAAAAATATTTTAAAAGTTATTAAATTGGTTGAAATAGTATTTTTATATTCGATTGACATTTTTAAATATCCAAAATCTTGGATATATAGTCTAGACAATATGGAACAAATATACAATCCGATGGACACGGATATTTAATTATGAAGGCTCCCAATCCTTGTTACTATTTTTGATACTTTTTTCTCTTTTACTTTTTGATAAATTCATATCATGCAAGTATTAGAATTGTCGTAATTGAGTTAATCTTCTATCGATTCTTTTGTACTTAGTTTGACTCTTTCATAAATTTTGGATACACCTTTACAAATTTATTAAAAATTTTAAAAACTCATACAACTTAAATAAGATAACATTTTATTTATTTATTTTTCTTTCATATTAGCTTAACTTTGGCCATTATTTCAGCTTATTGTCATTAGTTTAATTTTGACGGACCATCTCAAGCTAGCATCATTTTCCTTCCTTCTCATTCCCCACTATCATCTCATCCTAGGTATATGTTCATGAAAATAATAATTGTTAGTTGCTTTATTTTATTTAATAAATAAATTTATTTAAAATAATATAAAATTTTAAAATCTATAATTAAAAAAAAAATAGTTACTCCAAAATTTATATTATAGATGTTTAAACAAAAAAGGTTCCTCCAAATATACAGAGTTAGTTGCTGTGCCCCTCCCCACACGTCTCAGGTGGGCGCGTGTTCGAGACTTACCAGTTACTCCTCCACATGCCCAAGGACAAATCTCTAATCCAAGAATCAACGTAGATACATGGACAAGCGTCCGCGACCTCGCAGGTATGGTCGGCCTGCCCCTCTAATTAACTCTTCTTTTCGCTGGCCAGCGGCCACCTAAACCTGATAAACTAAAAATCATGATTTCCACGTTAATGCCGCTAAGCGCACTCAAAAACCCAAATGATGACGATATTAATCAATTCATTGGTATCAAGAAGACCCACAGTTTGTCGATATAATTACTTCTCTACCATCCCTGCTTACGCCAGAAGGCAGGGTACGATAGTGATTTCGTGAACATTAAAAATAGCCGTTTATTCTTTTATTGTATATTTGAAAAAAATGACCGGTCCTTTCATCATCGGTTAATTGCCATCGGCGTTGTCACGATGATATGTTTATCTTTCTTTCTACAGAAGCAAAATTTTGTGTGAAGCAGTAAGAGGGAAAGAGAAAGTGGAGAGGGAAAAGGGGCATAGAAAGAGAGCAGATTAGAAGTGGAAGGCTATTTTTGTGGCGTGTGCTCGTTGTATCTTTGAATCAGGGTTTTCGATTTGTGCATTTGTTTTTCTGTCCTAGATCTGGTTTTCAGATTCATTTACAATCCGCAATCTACATTACTATAAAAGGTACAGATTAGCGAGAACGAACGATTCCCTATCCTCACTGAATCTAGTAGTTCTCTCTCGCATAATCTCAATCTTTTCTCTCCTTTTCTTTCTATACCTGTCTTCTATTAATGTGATTTTTGTTTCTGAATTTGTGAACGATAGGTTTTGTAAAGGAATTGGTCGCTGATTAAATTTTGATAATTCCTGATTAGAATCGATCAGAGAAGATTTACCAGAATTGTCGGATTCTTGTGGTTCATGTTCTGCTTTGAATTTGATTTCTCTCCGCCTAGTGAGTTGTTCGTCTTCGTTTGATCGCTACAATTAGGGTTGCTTGGACTTCAGTCAATATTGATCTTGTATTTTTCCGGTATGACTAATGTGGATGCTTATTATATATAGGTTTTGGTTGATTGATTAGAGGTTTGATTACTTAGATCCTGTAAAGTTGGCTCCCCAACGCCGTTCTCAGCGCCACATGGGTGGCCATATGCAACAGAGCAATGCCGCTGCGGCTGCTGCTCTGTATGATCATCATTCTGGTGCTGGCGGATCCCTTTATGATGCGGCTCCAGCTAATGATGCTGGCGATGCTGTTATGGCGCGTTGGCTGCAGTCTGCCGGCTTGCAGCACCTGGCCTCTCCCTTGGCTTCGAACAACATGCCCAATCTCCTTATGCAGGTACTGTTATATATATTTTTATTATTATTTAATAATTTTTTCATGCGATTTTCTCATCTTCATCCATCTAGAGTAATAATTATACTATTCTATAAATTATTTCTCTCTCATTTTCTATATTCATTTCCATATTTGACTATTTAAGTACTCATTTGAAAGAAGATTTGGCATTATGCGTGTTGATATAAGACGGATAATTTTTTTTATCAGGCTTTATAGTTAGTGCAGCATTGTTGGTCCTTTTGAGGATTGAGTTCTGCTCCATTTTCTCGCAATTAAAGACTCGTGTGCTCCATAACCTTCTGTTTTTGGTTTTGTCATCACGTTTTCCAACACCCTGTACTGTTTGCTCGAGTGCTTCGGACTCCCAAATAACTGGCTGGATTTTTTGTATCCTTGAAGGGCTATGGAGCCCAATCCACTGAAGAGAAGCAGAGGCTATACAAGCTGATGAGGAATCTAAATTTCAATGGGGAATCTGTATCTGAACCATATACCCCGACTGCACAGACTGCAGTCACTGAGGGGTTCTATTCTCCAGAATTCCGGGGTGATTTTGGTGCTGGCCTTCTGGATCTGCATGCCATGGATGATACAGAACTCCTTTCTGAGGTTTTTTTCTTCTTCGTTTTTTGGTGCTGTATCATGCTAGACTGCAGAGAATACACTTGGACTAAGCTTTTTGATATTTACTTGAAAATTATGTCGAGGGCTAAAATTTCTTCTGAGGCTTCTCTATCTTTCTATCCAGGCTAGATAAGGCAATAAAATCGCAGTCGCAGTATCGGTGCATCGTGAACCAAAATTATGTTTCGCGGTTGTTACAGCGTGAATTTTCATTTTTATTTTATCATATACTTTAATTATTGTTTATTGATCATTTGAATATAAATATTAAATAAAGCAATATTTTATATTATATTAGAAGTATTTAAGTTAGTAATTATATGTTGAATTTTCTTAATAATCCTAAATTTGCTTTAGAATGAAAAATTATATGATATTTAGTGGTACATGGGAAGATAATAAATAGTAATACTTTATTATAATTCAATACTAACTTGTTCTCAGATATATATTTTAAATGAATAAAAATAATTTATCATGCATACTTTTTTTAGAATTCTCAATTAATCATTGATTTATCGCCGATATTTTCCGATTCATCAGCGATACTAATTTATTGATGATTTATGGGCAATTTATCAGCCAATAAATTGTGAATTTTTAAAACCGTAGTGTATCGATAATTTTGTATTGCAACTAACCCAAAAACTGCTAAATAATGGTTGATACGCGATATTGACACCGCTATTTAACTGTATGGGTAGACTTGTTGAAGGACAGTATTTTGGCCTTTGAATTGGCTTGGATAATATTTCCTTCAGGTCTATAGTTTACATTTAGTTCAAGCAACAGAAACTAAGAACTTCTAATTTATTTATTTTTTCATTTTCTTCTCTTTTAATGCTTATGTATGTTTGTGGCAGTTTTTAATGCTGGCGGTTTTTATATGTAAGGCAATAAATCCACTGGTCTTGCTTTGTGCCATCCATATTTTGAGCCGAACACCACTACCTTGGCCTTGTATCTTTATACTTATTGTGGAGCACAGTATAAAATCCTTAGCAATTAACTGCTTGTTTATGGAGTTTACTCTTTTATGCCTTTATTTCACCTCATAATCTTTGTTACAACCTCTCGCAATACCAAACTCCAATGAAAAACTTTTTGTTTAAGGCACCTGTCTTATACCTTTCTTCTTCTCCTGTTTCTTTCCATGTTTCCAATGCACATGCATTCCATGTCTGCAACATCACATATCATAGCCCTTACCACCTTTTCCACTTATTCAATATCCTTGTCCAAAGTTCTTCTCTAGTGTGCACTATTTCACCTCATCTTCTCTATTAGAGCAGTATCTACTTTCTTTGGTCCATCAACCAGTAGTGCACTTGAACTTCATTATTTCTCCTTTTTGGTTTGTCTACTTCCCCGGATTGTCCCCCTCCGATCTTGTTTCTAATGGGGTATGACACTTGTATGAATCTATTGATGAGTAGTCATATCTCTTTAGACCAATCATGTATTTTTGTGCTTTAAGAAAATTAAACTCCAGTTTGGTTGGTTGAATTGTTATCTTCCATTTCAGCATGTTATGTCAGAGCCCTTTGAGCCATCACCTTTCGTTCCTGGTCTGACAAATTCATATGATGATGATATTGCTTTGGTTGGGGGCAAACAACAAAGGGAGCAAGTGCAAGCTGATGTCGATTCCTCGACTTTGTTACCTACATCTGAAAAAGAGAACAGTATAAAGGAAAGCAATGTAGCTAAAATCAAAGTTGTGGTAAGTAATTTCTCAAGGAGTGTATTTTTTGTACTTATGACACTAGAATTTCAAAGCAGCATCCTCTTTGCCTGTATTAGGATGCTGATCCTAAGTGCTGATTAAAATTTTTGATGGGTGATTGATATCATTCTGCATTGCATCTATTGTTGCTGATTAGGTGAGGAAAAGGCCTTTAAATAAGAAAGAGCTTGCTCGGAAAGAGGATGATATTGTTACTGTGTCTTCCAATGCATTAACTGTCCATGAACCAAAAGTGAAGGTATGGTGATTCATTACAGAAGAATATGCATGGGTGATGATCTGGAGATTTATACCTCATGGATGCTCTTAGTTCTTACTTTATTATCCCTCCCCTAGTTTGAAAAACTGATTTTATGTCCTGATTTGGTAGGTGGACTTGACAGCATATGTGGAGAAGCATGAGTTTTGTTTTGATGCTGTCCTGGATGAGCGTGTGACAAATGATGAGGTAATAAGTAATAACCTTCCTACAGATACTTCTGCTATGATTCCTGCTTTTGTTTTATAGGATTCTATTTGATAGTCAAAGACAATATATTATGGTGCTTCATTGTGATTTCTATTCGTGCTATCTTGTTCAGGTGTATCGAGAAACAGTGCAGCCGATAATCCCAATCATTTTTCAGAGAACAAAAGCAACGTGTTTTGCATATGGTCAAACTGGTGGGTCTCTATCATTTGACATTAATTATTAGTAACGTTTGAATACCAGCAAGTTGGTTGCTCGATTAGTTGAAAACATCATTAGTACCTTATGTAAGCCTTTATTTATAAACCACAGAAAGTAAGTGGATGTCTAACTTAATGTCCCACCCCCCTTTCAAATTAAGTTTTTTGCACGTATGCCTACACTCATTGAACTTAGTTTCATTATGGGGTTTGGGATACAAACAAGTAGAAATGACCGAAGAAGGCTTGAGTTGAATGGAAACAGGACACATTTGCTGTCCACAAAATGGATATGCTTGCCTTGGTGAACTTTATGTGTGTAGCAGATTTGTACTCTCTTCTCTATTATTTAACTGGGTCACATTTAGAAGGGGGTGTGACCATTGTCTTCCTTTCAAATTAATATTTTTCACGTAGGCCTACACTCATCGAACTTAGTTTTATTATGGGATTTGGGATACAAACAAGTAGAAATGACCGAAGAAGGTTTGACATGACACATTTGCTGTCCACAAAATGGATATGCTTACCTTGGTGAACTTTATATGTGTAGCAGAGTTGTAGTCTCTCTTCTTGATTATTTAACTGGGTCACATGTAGAAGGGGGTGAGACCATTGTATATTTTCAACAATTGGTGCAAGAATTACTTGCTTTATGTGTACTCATTAAAAGAAACAAGGTAGTATGAATCCCACCAATGGTAGGGTTTGGGGAGGTTCGTGATTATGCAGTCTTATCTCTACACTAGGTGGTTAGTGGCAGACTGCTTCCGAGATACCTGCATCCCCCCTCCCAAATGAATGAATAAATAAAGTAGCCAAAAAAACGAATATAGTAGATGACAATATAATTACTGCATAACAAACATAATAATAGCAATATAAACAAAAACAAATCATACTAAGGGAGTGCGACAGAGACAAGGTTGTGAATGGATAAAGGGAATGATGTACTTTGTTAAAGAATCCTAGGTTAAAGATGGTATATGAAGGTCTTCTTCTTCCTCGTGAGCCACAATCTTCTACCTAAGGATGGTGTTCTCTTGCAAGACTGTTTGATCACTTTGGGCCAATTCTTCCTAGCTCTATCTCTTCTCTTATAATCTCTCAAAAGGATCTTCATAGCTCCTCTTTAGGACAACTGGATCTCATGTTACCCTCAATAGAAGCCATATCCTTCCTCATCTCCTACAATTCTGAAAAGAATCTTTATAACTTCTCTTCGGGGCATCCGGACCTCATGTCTTAGCATGACTGGAACACTTGAGTATTGTCTCCTACATCATACCTTCAAAAGAGGCCACACACATCATGTCCCTTTTACCTCTTCATTCTTTATATGCACTTTTTGTTTTGCATTTTTATTTTTCTATTTCTTCTTTTTCCCATCTACATATTGAAATTAAATTTAGTGGTAACTTTGATCTTGTTCAGAATTACATGAATTATAACTAAACAGAGGTAGTTAGAATTGAGTTGTGTTTTCGTTTAGCTCTTTTCTTCATCAAGAAGGAAGGATCTGGGGTTGATGGACACGCTGACTACTTGAGCTGTTGGTATTGCAGTTAGGAAAACAAAATTACCGACAAATATATAAAATTCTAAGAAATTGTGGTAAAAAAGATATGGTTTGGGATCAAAATGCTTTCTAAAACCAAGCCTTTGTTATCTGTAAGCTCTCACATTTTGTCTTATTTGAGGCAGAGGAAAGTTATTCATTTCCTAGAGCCATGGTTGCAAACAAAAGTCACTTCTTCCAAGATCTTTTCTAGATGGACTACCTTCTATCATTATGGCACCAGTAAAAGAAGCAAGCAATCACTTCTTATGGTTTATAAAACTCTGCTGTATCCTTTTGAATATTAAAATGAAGAAAGTCGGCCTGTTGTTTTCCTTGTAGTACTCAGAAGTTGGGTTTTATCTATGTATTATTTTTTTCATTTGGTCTTTAATTACCATTATTCGTTGTTGTTGTTGTTATTATTATTTGCTGCTATCCGTGAAGGTTGAATTACTCTTAAGCCTCGGAACTAATGGTTTTATGTCTCTGATGTCAGGTAGTGGTAAAACATTTACCATGAAACCATTGCCCATTAGAGCTGCTGAGGATCTTGTGAGATTGTTGCATCAACCTGTTTTCCAGGATCAGAGATTTAAGTTGTGGCTCAGCTATTTTGAGATTTATGGTGGCAAATTGTTTGACCTACTTTCTGAGAGAAAGTATGTCTGCTTGTTACACCCTTTTGTTTTTTCTCTCTCTTTTTTATTTGCATGCTATTGGGGTCAAGGTATCAGATCTATTACTTAAATCTGTCTTGTCTTTATTCTACTCCTTCAAAATTCAACATTCTTCCTCTCAAAGCCTTTCTTTTCATGCATTTTCCATATAAAATGTTTTCTCCAAAATGTAGATATAATGCATTTGTTAGCATTCCATTAGAAATATGTTATTAACTATCTTCTAAACAGAAAATTTTCCATTCCTGGTATAGAATCTGTGTCGAGCTGGTGGCACAGTACAAGTGCTTGGTAACTATTGATTAAGACACTAGGATTAATTTAGGTGCAAGAAATGGATGGATTTCTGCTACACACTGATAGAAGTTAATTTTTTTTTAAACAGGAAATTGTGTATGAGGGAAGATGGGAGACAGCAGGTTTGCATTGTTGGGCTCCAAGAATTTGAAGTTTGTGATGTGCAGATAGTCAAAGAATTTATTGAGAAGGGAAATGCTGCTAGAAGTACTGGCTCTACTGGCGCCAACGAGGAGTCCTCAAGGTCCCATGCTATTCTGCAACTAGTTGTGAAAAAGCACAGTGAAATTAAAGAATCAAAGCGAAATTATGATGTTAATGAATCAAAGAATGGGAAGGTTGTTGGAAAGATTTCTTTCATTGATTTAGCTGGCAGTGAGAGAGGTGCAGATACAACCGATAATGATCGGCAAACAAGGTACTTTCATGGCCCATTTATTATTAATTTTCTCTATCTTTGTGAAGGGCACATGTAGGAAGTTTATAAAGTTGATTGATTTACCATAGTATACGCATTCCACCACACAGATATCAGAAATTGATTCTATCTTGCTGTGCTTATATTATCTTGCCACCTGAACAACTTGCAGCGAGTTTTTGTCAATTTTATACTCCTCCACCTCCCCTTAAACCTTTCAAAATATTTGCAAGGTTTCTATGCAACATTAATTTGTTTACTTTATATGATCTTATTTATTAAGGATTTGTAGGCACCATGAAAAACTCATTAATAGTGAGGGCAAATAAGGAATATAGCTATAAAACTAATGATGCAACATTGTAGTTAATGCTATTTATACTATGTTTTTATCTTGATGATTTTCAAAACCTTGCAAATAATGAGGGAATACTATATTTTACGAAGTTACTGCCATCATAGAAAAGATTGTTCTTACTGCCTGTTCTCAACTGCTCACTGCTTTGAAAGGCATTTTTTTAGTTGTGTGAACATATTTTGACACGCCTCAACTAAATTTGTTGGATTTGGTACAAACAAAGTGTTCTGTTTTGTGTTCATTGAAGAGGCTTTCTCTGCAGTACGGAAATGAGTAATCAACATGTGAAAAATGGTTATTTGCTGGTGTCCTCTATCAACATTTTTTCTCATCAGAAAGACATCTGCAGCTCGTCTTAGGATCACCATGCCTTGATTTCCTTTAGTCGGTTATGTGCAGATGATCTGTAGAAATGCTCTTATTGAAATGGATGTCAGTTTTTGCGTAATATGCCCTAAGTTTTGGTTTGGCAGTGCTTGGTTTTGAAGGGAATAATGGGGCTAGACGATATACTTATTTGGGTGGAGCCTTCATTTAACAAAGAGGCTTGGTAATTCATTTTTGGTTTCACAATGTAACTTTTCTAGAGCAATTTTTCAAAGTGTTGTATGTATTTTGGAAAGTTCGTTTTCCTAAAAAGGAGAAACAACCGCCAACATCTCTCTCAGACATGAGCTTATCTTGATTCTTGAACCAATCCACACCCAAGCTGGCATGATTTGTCTTGAACCACTTCTGTGCAACCTTCTTAAACCTTTCAGTATGGACGTTGTATAAGTCTTTATTACTGAATGCCACACAGTGATGTTTTCCTATCAACAATATTCCGTTCATTCTATTGCGTTTGATCGGTATGAAACGTGGCATGGTACAAGCTGGTTCGGAATCATCCTGGTCTCCCTAGACGCAAAATCATCTCTTGGTTGCTGTGTAGGAAGGCTTTACTTACTAGAGACAGACTTGGGAAATGGGGAGTCACAAATGAGACTACATGTGGTATCTGTGCCAGGGAGCTGGAAGATCTCAATCACCTTTTTATTCTCTACCCTTTTGCTAAGGAGCTTTGGAGAATTATTTGTAACTGGCTAGGCATTGTACCCCCTTTAACTGATTGGGATCAGTTCCATAATTGGACTACCCAAAGGAGAAAATATAGAAGAGGTGAGCAAGGCATTATGCGAATGATGATTGCTGCTATTGTTTATAAGATTTGGAATGCTAGAAATCAAGCTATCTTTCAAGCCAAAGTCCCCTTGGTAAAGAACGTGGCTGGGGAGATTATCCTTCAGATCTTCATCAAGATATCCTCTATAGAGAATAAGGCTAAATGGGCTGTTTTGTTTGATTCTCTAGATAGATTTATCTAATCTCTTTGTAAATATTTTCTTTGTCTTCTTGATGTACTTTCTCTTCTTAGGTAATTAATGAAATTCTTATTACTTACCAAAAAATAAAATAACAATATAGTGAATATAGAAAAGATAAGAGTGTTATTCAGACATCTCAACTTAATAGTTGAAGATTCAAATATTTGAATAGGCATGTATGCAAGTACAAACTTATTATGGCAGTGTCTGCAAACGTTTTGGGACATCTTAAAAAGGAATAGAAAACAAACAATTGAGATGACAAGGACATTATTTTCGCCTTAATAAGGCAACTTGGTCCACATTCTAATCTGGTGACAATGTTTAAGATGATTAGAATTAGTTGAAGTGATTTTTTTTATTGAGTATGGTCAGACAATACCTCAATTTTCTTGGTATCTGCTTGCAATCAGGCGAGTATTGGTGAGCATTAAGATGCTTGATCTATGGTCAATGTGAATGTGAGATAGATTATCTGCCTAGATTTATATCTTGCATTTGTAGCAGAGTGCTGAACGTACATACATATATATATTGGCATGTCATACATTTTTTTTGGCCATTTTAAGTGATGTAATTGAGGTTTTTGATATTCTGCAGGATTGAAGGAGCCGAAATTAATAAGAGCCTATTGGCTCTTAAGGAGTGCATTCGTGCACTTGACAATGACCAGATCCATATTCCTTTTCGCGGAAGCAAACTGACAGAGGTGCTTCGTGATTCCTTTGTTGGTAATTCAAGGACTGTCATGATTTCCTGCATTTCTCCAAATGCGGGTTCCTGTGAGCATACACTCAACACTTTGCGATATGCTGATAGGTATGCCTTCGTTTTTTGCAAACCTGAATTAGGTGGGACTGCTCCTTAAATTTGTATGTTCTTAATAGTGAAAGAGTGGCTGAATGCACAGGGTCAAGAGTCTCTCTAAAAGTGGGAACGTCAAGAAGGATCAGGCTTCAAGTACAGTACCATCCATGAATAGGGAATCCACCTCAGTATCATCGATACCAGTGTCTTCTGAAGTGGATAATGTTCAAGAGCGATACCCAGAAGTAAGAGGAGACCTTGGTATAAAGGGTGTTGAGAAAGAGACTTTCGCTCCCAGTTCCACAGCTGAGTATGACAAAAATCTGTCCAGTTTTTCTACTAGCTACATGAGTGGAGGATTGGATTTGGGTGGAATTGCTAGTTCATTGGACAAACAAACAAATGAGTTCAGAAATAAAAATGTTGGTTCTATGAATCAGAAGATTTTGTCGCAATCTCAGAACTCCATTGATGCTGATGATAAAGCACCAAAGGTGTCACCACCTCGTAGAAAAGTCTCAAGTAGGGATGAAAGGACAGAAAAGCTGGGAAACTGGCTGAAGAAGGAGGGAGGTGTGTCTGATTCATCTACCTATAAGTCACAAAATGCTAGTAATTCTACCACAAACAACGTTGCATCCAGGCATGAGCCTGAGCTGTCTCTTAATGATGGAAATATTGATGCATTATTGGAGGTTTGTTTTCTCCTACTGGGTCTTTACCTTGTTTGTATTTTATGTTTGGTTATATGCTACTTGGGCAAAATTGAAGAAGCACACCAATCAGTTGAAGATTTATCTGAGAACGAAAATAGGGAGCGTGTTTAGGTTTATGTGGAAACCTAAGCTGGTGAAAGTCATGGGAGAGCAGCTGAAATTGTTTCACTTTGTAAACTAGTTGTACGGTTGCAATTGGGCACAAATCCCCATGACGTCTCCTAAAGGTTCTTGGCTTTGTCAACATATATCAACTGCATTTTCTCAACCGTGAATTTGGTCAAGTATCATTTCATTCATTGATTATGAGCCATGTTCTTAACATTATTTATCCCCGGACCTTTCAAAGACAGAATTCTTCTAGTTTTGACCCCTTTCTTTTATTTTTATTCTCTCTTTTTTTTTTCTTTTCTTTTTGATTAATAGGAGGAAGAAGTGCTGATTATAGTTTTTTTTTTTTAAAAAAAATTGATAGGAGGAAGAAGCTTTGATTGCTGCACACAGGAAAGAAATTGAAGATACAATGGAGATTGTACGTGAGGTAAGGATGACATTTAGGCTTTCTATTCTGCTAGAAGATTTCTTTGATCAAAATAGCAATGCTTCAAGGCTATTGAAGTGTTTAACCTGAAATCTGGTGATATATAAGGCTAATGAAAAAAGGGAGATCTACATAGATTCATGCTTGAGGTCTACCCATGTTTCCTCAACAAATTATGCAGTTGAGCATCGTATTGTAGAAAATGAAGATTATACAATGTTTGGTTATATAATCTGTTATGAAATGAAATTAAGTAACATTAATCTGCAATATTATTTGGTAAATTTTTGGTATGTTTATGAATGTCATTGAGGTTATTATGAGTGCTTTGAGTAAAAGAATATGGGCTGCCTTTATTTTAATTGGTTTTTGAGAAGTATGGGCCAGTGTGATTACTTAATAATCTGTTAATATGATTTGAAAATTATCAGCTGAAGAATTGATGAGATGTTCTATATATTAAATTACTGAATATTTTGAGGAGAATATGAAATAATCTGGCAATTGAAATTGTTTTGGCTTGATTACAATTTAATTAACTTGGCATTAATTTTATATAATCTGGTCTCGAATTGATTCAGTTCAGTTTTGTAACATTTTATTTTTTTATGATATTTAAGCAAATACTAAAATATGCATTGGTTTGCTTCCAGGAAATGAAATTATTGGCAGAAGTTGATCAGCCAGGCAGCCTTATTGACAACTATGTAACACAACTGAGTTTTGTGCTCTCACGGAAGGCTGCAGGTTTGGTGAGCCTTCAAGCTCGCCTTGCAAGGTTTCAGCACCGGTTGAAAGAGCAAGAGATACTCAGCCGGAAGAGGGTTCCTCGTTGAGCGACTATGGCATTTCTAGTTGTGTGAATGGAATCAATCCTGCCTTGTGTCTTCTCTAGTACATTGACTCTTGAGTTTGGGGATCCTTGTGGCTTCTGTATATTTCGTGCAGCTGAATCCAAACCGACGAACTGAGACATACAGACACAACCATCTTATCCCTATGCAAGTCTCCATATATGATATGGTTCTTTATTACTTGTATATAATGCTTGGCAGTCGGTGTTGTTTTTGGAGGTTATATACCTGTCTGTGGTCTAGTAAACAGAGGGCTGATCCTGGAATTGAATACAGCAACTTGTAGTGGACAGCATATAGGGTGAATTGAAATAATCTGTTTTCGTGATTGTGGTTGGCAATTCAATGTGATTTATTTTTTTAATTTTTAATTTTTTTTTGTAATTTAAGTGTTGAATTTTCTGCTGCGGTCAGTGCTGTTACATGGATCCTGAGTATAAACATATCAGAGTATAACAGCATTACAGAATTTTTTGCTTTTGTTTAGCATTACAAAATTGTTTGCTTGTGTTTGAGGTGGATTGTCTCAATCCTCAGGAGGAAAAATGTTGGGGCGAAGAGATAAAGTTAAAACTATTGACCTTACATGTCCAATTTTATTTTATTACAATTTTTAATCATCGAAAAGATAGTGAAACTGTTTATAATTGCAGATATATTATAATTATAATGATAAACGTAATAATGATTTGAGGTAAATAGACTGAAACTAACCGACGTCTCTTTTACTACAAGAGACTTTTGCTTGGCCCTTTTGTTAAATCAAACCTTGTTTAATTTTCATGCTATGTATGCATTTTTCATTTGATTTTTATTGATCAAATATGATCTAATAAAATAATTATTTATAATTACTATCATTTTATTAGTGTTAGCATCATAATTAATATTCTTTTATCATTACTACTATAAAGCTTATCACTGTTATAGTTATTATATTATTACAAATTAAATTTTATTAATTTTGATCCAACGGATGAATAATTCTAGAGTTGAATAACTTGTATGCTTTAAATCCTAAGTGTGTATTTGGTATAATATGAAGTTGTTTATAAGTTGACTTTAAATTTATTAAAACCAACTTACTTTAAAATAGTTTTATTTGGTAAGTAACTATTATTTTTAGCTTATAAGTTGGTTTTTAACTAGGGTTTGATAATAGCTATTAGTTATTGGTTAGTTTTTCAGTTAATTTTGACTAGGGTTGTTTAATATTTATTGATTTAATCTGTTATCCAACTTAATCCAATCCAAAAACATAAATAATCAATTTAATCAACAAAAAGCTAAATAAATTGAATATTTGATTCAATAAATACAAGTAATATTTAATTTAAAAATATGTATATTTAAAGTGAGATTATACAAATTAACTCTTTGTAACCATATATTATAATAAAATATTATTTATCATTTTAAAATAAATATATAATTATTTTAGTAACTATATAGTCCCTTGATGACCATAATAATATTAAATTTAATTTATTGATTAGTTTCTAAATTTCTTTTATTTTTTGAGGTATAAAGTTTAACCATATGTTTTAATATTTTCTTGGGATAACATACAACACTCGTACCTTTATAGGCATAAATACTATTTGACATTCAATCCTCATTTTTAAATATTTTATTATAAAAGTTTTTCAAATTGATTAATTATAACACTCAATGAAAATAAAATATTTATTTGATCCAATTATGATTTAAACCATATTTATAATTATCTAAATTATTCGATATCTAATTAAATTAATGGGATCAGACATTCAACGTGATCCTAATTTTGACAAAGATACTATAAATCAAAACTATTAATTAGATTCTCACTTTCCCACTTAGCTTCTTTGTTCACAACCTATAAGGTGAAGTCATGACACTAGACCAAGGAATAAGAAAATATATATCTGATGCCGTTTGCCCTGGTACTACTTGCTAGAGCTTCACGGCTGCGTTATGATGACGATGATACACTAGCAGTAGCAGCCACAAGCGCTTGGCAGCTGCTTCATGCGATCCATGAGCGTGAGATAATTGTTAAGCTAAATTGTATTTCAATATCCTTACATTTGATTTAATATTTTACAGATAATCTGTATTTTAATAATTTTACATGCATAGTTTGATATTTTTAGCTTAATTTCCTTTAGTACCCTAATGGTAAAAATAATCACATCTCTAATTTCTTTAGGATATTCTTTTTAATTGTCAGGTGCAACTAAATTCAAAATGTAAAAATACCTAAGTAAAATTATTAAAAACTCAAGATGACTAAAATTTAGGCCAGTCATCTAGGAATTCATAATTTCAACTACAATATTGTTCTTGGTTAAAAATTTAACTTCTCAGCTGTTTGTGTAGACTAAAACAGCAAAAAGAAATGATGTAAACCGTGCCGCACAACATCAAATCAAAGTTTTGAAATTCTATCGATTTCAAGGCCAAAACTGGTGCAAGTACATCCGCGACTAAAAAAGTTTGTAATGAGGAAAAAAATAAGTTCACTTGACAAAAAGAGAATCAAGATGTTTGTGACAGAGATGCCCGAGATGTATTTTAAGCGCACTTGTTCAAGTTAATTTATTACGTTTATTATTAATAATTAGGAAAGTATTAATCATATATAAAAATAATTTTAATATTTTATGCAAATAATTAAACCAAATTTATATACATAAAATATTAACGAATTAAGATAAATACGTTAAGATCAAAAATTCAGATTATTCTGCTATAAAGCTGGCACTGCACAATTTCAGGCCACATTTTCAATGCGCAAGACACGGCAGGCTGCTCAGCATCCCACATGTTATAGAACCACCTCAGAAGCTGCCAAACCGCGTCCATCAGCTGAAGAAATCCTACAAGGCCACTTTAACAAGTTTTTGGAATAGGTCAACATACATATGCTTAAAAAAAAAAGTACCAATTTGTTCCTCAGATATACAGTTATAAATATATGCTTCCATAGACAATATGGTCATTCTAAGCCAGGCATATGGTTCCCACTGAAACTGAGGGGAACGGCATAGGAATTGGGGGTCTACAATCACCGATGGAACAAGGAAAAGGCAAACAAACAGGAAAACCTTGGTCTCAACTTCCGATGCTAGAAGCCATCAGCACTTCACCCATATTGGTTAAGGAACGCGGAAATTACTGTTCAGGACTCCGCTGGGATAATGTTGGAAGTAAATGCGGCAAGACGATGGGAAAATTCAAGTCAGGAATTCGAAACTTGAACCTGTCCCGGTGATTGATCTCATAGCATGCCAGGAATGTATTATCTGCAATCAATCTGCTCTCAGCCTCAAGATTTCCTTGGCAGTCCTATATCGAAAATAACGCATGTCGTCCTAAAGCAAAAGCAAAGAATATACAGGTGTCAATAAGTCCATAACGGAATTGCAATAAAATGATATCTGATCTAAATATATCGAGAACACTCGGCAAACGCGACCATCACATATCTGTAAAAACATACACAATTCATTACGTAACATATACTATATCGCATCACCCAGCATGCGGGATCTAGTACTACATTGGCTTATGCCAAATATGGGACTTGTTACACTTGTATGCCTATTATGCTTCAGACACGCAATACAGCCCATCTTAACTGCAATGTCAGTCCTTACAGAAGTGTGCTGGCTACCTCTGAGGAAGCTGCTCGTATTTTCGGGTCAATCTCAACACACAGGCCAACTCAAGTGACTTCAGACTTGACCGGCTGTACAGAGTAATCGATGTATGCAGCCTCACCAGCAAGCTCGCTTAACACATACATTAGTATGAGAGTCTGTTACTATTTATGCCCACACAAGTACACAATATTGTAGAATTGGAAGGGAGAAAATAAAAGGTTGCAATCACAAGAGCTGATTCAAATTTCTCCGGGTGTGCATCAGTAAGATCCCAGGTTGACCATTTAGGATGTTTGACGACAGCAAACAAGCATGGCAGGGCCTTAGGAATTCCATATGTATGCTACTTACCCCAAAGACATCTAGATAGACCAGTGGAGGATGTTTCTCGGATTAGCTTTCAACAGGAAAGGAACAATTAAAATTAACTGTGGAAGTTTAACGCTAAATCAGAGGAAGATCGACAAAAGAACGAACTGAGCACAAAAATGCAAATTGATAACAAAGAATAGGCAAAAAGTCATGTACCTGGCTAAATTGCAGACCCAAGCCTCTACTGTAAAAGTCAGCATATTTGATCATAAAGACTCCACAATCTGATCTGTTTAACAATAAACCCTAATTCAGTCCTTTTTTCCAATGAGATCCATCACTGAAATAATAGACCATATACAAACATGCGCACACACACAAAAGAATACTTAGAACAAAAGGTAAAATAAAACAGCATAAATTCTAGTCAGGAACCATAACATTTGACATAATTTCACCTAGGTATCATGTGTTTTAAATAATCCCACATATATACTGTGTTTCCCCCCCCCCCAGTTTAGCATCCCCTTATTAATGTTATTAGTTTCAAACAACTAAAATAAAAATTAAAAAAAAATTTGATATTAAATATTTTGTAAATACGAATTAAAAATTATGAATATTTTTTCTTCAAAATTTTTAGAGTTATATATATATATATATATATATATAATATTTTAACATTTTCATGTTGTTACTTTTTTAAAAAATATTTAAGATATTCTACTTTTTCCAATTCACATTTAAAAAGCAATTCTATATTTAGAAAATTGATCATTAGAGTCATAAAATAAAAATAAAAAACTTAGACGACAGTATTAAATTCAAACGAAAAATTAAAACACATAGCACCTAAATAAGATTATTTAAAAAACACAGTACCTATGTGGAATTTATCCAACAAAATATCTCTATGAACCATTTTCCTCTTGTAAAGAACACTTCTCCACAACATGAATTCAAGGTCATACGGATTGGATCCGGTAGCTTTAGCCTAGGTTGAATGGAACCTTCTGCTATCGTTTCCAAAGGAAATGTCACTGAAATGTTTCCAAAACAGAAACTTGAGTGGAAACTCTAGGTCGTTTCCTAAATATTTTTAAGATGGCATTTCAGCATATTTATATAACATGCAAAATCTCTTGACCCTCACTTAACCCCTCTTCAACATAGCACATAAACTTCAAGTGTGTAAATATTTTATGTAAATTTTAAATGTCAACTATATATTTTAATGCTCTCTTGAGTATATGTCTAATATTATCAGGCCATTTATATTAATTATATATATATATATATATATATGCACTTTTATTGATAAAACTAAATAAACACACATAAATACATACATATATATATGAAATATCCAAAAGGAATGACCTTTTTTTTATGAGACTGGAAAATCTTCAATTTGAACCTTTAGATCAAATACAAAATAACACTACAGTCAAAGAAATTACTCCTAGTTGTGTGAAAACTACACTCTAAGTGACAAAACTACTCAAATTAGACAAGAAAACTACACAAATTAGATAAGGAAACTATATTATCTGAGAGTTAGGATGTAAATATTTATGTTGTTATGTTACAAATCAATTCAAATAATTAAGAAAACTACCCTGATGTAGCTAAGGACTTTCTAAGTAGTTAAAAGAAACTGTAAAATTTGAGTGTCAGTCTAAGAAAGAGGCAGTAATATTTGTGTAAATATGTATATTACAAGTTGAAAACTACTTTCATTGTATAAGCAAACTACCCCAAATGGCTAAGAAAACTATTTCAACTAACTAAGAAAACCATAGTATTTAATTAGTGGATGGAAAAAACAGACAATGGCACTATTGAAATTTTTTACGTTTTTATGTTACAAGTTGAAATCTTATTTCAAAGTATAAGAAAAATACTCTAACTAGCTAAAAATACTAATGAAGCTAAGCATGATTCTCAATTGATAAGATGTGATTCTCACCACAACACCCCCATATATATGAGTGTGTGGGCGTTATTTATTTCCTAAGATTTATGCTTCCTATATTCTCGTTTCCATTTCCATGCAACCTAAGTTGTATCAAAGATAATTTGAAGTTGGGGCAGCATTTTGGGGAACATTAGGTAAAAGAAGGGATTCTTAGTGCTGTGTTGCTGAATTGACCTAGGGGGTGAACATAATATGGTTCAAACCATAAATCAAACATAAATTATGATCTACAGCTTACAAACTTATGGTTTGGTTTAAAAAAAATAGATGATTTGGTTATCATTTAAAAAATTAAATTATGGGTTATAAACCACAGATCATATAAATATATAAATATAATATTATTGATAATATCAACATCAAGTGAGTATTAATCGGTATAATTCTAGTTAATACCTATGTTGTAATTATATATACTCCTCATGAATTCTTTATTATAACAAGATTTTTGTCACCATTATCTATCAAAAAGTATTTATGTTTACCTTTACTTTTGTTGTTTTGACATACTTAAAGTAGTTAGAGAATTGTTTCAAACCTATTGTATGATTTGCGCATAACTTAAAGTGTATTTCTAATCTAGTTTTCTTGCAGTAGCAAATATAACTTATACATAAACAATATTTACATATAAAAGTGATATTTTTAAATTACAATTTAGAATAAATTATTTATTCATTCTAATTTTTGTAAGAATATTAAAGTGAATTTAAGTTGAATAATTAATTTTTAATATTTGGGATGCAAAAACCACAAACCAAACCAAACCACAAACCACTAATATGGTTTGATTTGGATCAATCGAAAAAAATAGTTTGGTTTGGTTTGATATTTTTTCAAACCATAAAAAGATAGTTTGGTTTGAGGCTAAAACTAGATCAAGCCAAACTATATTCACTCTAAGCCCATAAGAACCTCTTTCTATGAGGTAAGGATTACTAAATATTCAACTCCATGATATTTAAATGTCATTTCTAAGCCACCTCCACACGGATGATGAATCATTATTAAAATGTGAAAGCATTCTTATACTACCATTCCCTCCCCCCCCCCCCTTCCCCCAAAAAAAACAAAAAAAAATACTTAGCTATAATTTAGAAGCATAGAAATAAGAAAATTGCAGCTACATTTCACTTCAACAGGCCAGTTTAGTGACTAATGCATATCTATACTAAATACCGGTAAAAATCAGCCTTAAAACTTGAAATTGGAACTGGTAAAAAATAACTTACCAAGAACCACATATAACTTCTCCACCTAAGGTCCTTTTCCATTACAAAAGAAGTGAAAAATAAAACTATCCCCCCATTAACCTATGTTATCAAAACCAGAATTCTATTTGAATTAGGGTGCTTAGAATCGAATCATAAAATCAGATCGCAAGATTATTAAACAGGCTATATAATTAGGGTATTTTTTTTCCACCATATGCTCTAATTATTATTTATTGATCATTTTAATAAATACTCGATAAGCTAGAAACATTTAAATGAGTCATTATATGTTATATTGTCCTAATAACTCTAAAGTTGTGTTGGAATGAAAAAAAGGCATATTATATAATGGTAGATGCAAGGTAATAAATAGCAGTACTTTATTATAATTTAATAGTAACTTAGTAAAGGATATATATACTAAATGAATAAAAAAAATTATCATGCATACTTCTTTCAATAAATTTAGGAATTCTAAATAAATAACTCATTTATCAAGTCAACAATATAATAAACAAAATGATAGATGAAAAGGGGAAATTATAATGAAATGGTGGAAATTAACAACATCAACAAGTCCCCATAAATGGAGCAACGATCATAATTATGGGCAGAGATAACATTCAGTTTGTTGTGTCAAATAAAAGAGTTATGTTGGCTTTCAACATTGTAAGTGAATGGAGACAGAAAAAAAGGATTTGAGTTATAAAAACACATTAACTTTTTATATGAATCATGGTGACACCACAAACTTAAGGCTTGTTTACATCAAAAATAACAACTCCATAAAAGCAAATAACAAAAACAATATTAATTATGAATTAAACAGTAGTTAATAAATTAATAACATCATAAAATACAATATACCAATTTTACTATTACGACAGAGTTCGGATTATTTTATTGACATTTTGCTTCAACACAGAATTCCTTGCCTTAATGGTATCTTATTCCATAATTCATATTTTCTTTACATTGGCCCACATTCACAATATATAGCAATACATGGCAATGGAGAACGGACATTAGGAAAAAAAAATAAAGAAATAAGATAGAAAACATATTTTAAAGGGGGGGAAGAAGATAAATTTAGGTAAGATCGCAAGATTCTACATGAAATTATAAAATTCTACTGTAAGATCTTCCCACAACTTTACTATAGGTCGGGGATTATTTAATGACTCTTCGATAATTTTACGATCTAGATTGAAATTTAAACAACTATGCATCCAACAAACTTATTTTGCCGTTGCTTCACAACATTGATTTGACTAAAAATAGGATTTTGCATACTTTCCAGAGCAGTAGCTTGCTCTCATAACAATTTTGTAATGTAAATAACCATGAGTGGTTCTTTGCTAAAGAAATAATAGCAATGGGTGCTTTTATACCTATTATTCCTTATGGTTACAAGTGGCTTTCAACCAATTATTTCCTAATTGTTGAAATGCAGAGACAAAGGAGGAGTAGAACATTTGAGAGCAAAATCAGAGTAACACAAAAAATATAAATTTGATAGACAAAATTAGTAACAAAAGGGCATATGGAGTAAAAAATTGGTCTTGAAAAATAAAAGGTTTCCTATACGTAGAATTTTCTCAAAATATATGTTTTCTTAATTATCTATCTTATTACAGGGATTTCAACTTCTCTAAAAATATCACACATAATCACAATATAATGAATCTATAATCATACAACAATTAAGCAGGGTAACAACAAATCTCAACTATCTAATCTTAATGCAATAATTAATGACTGAAAATGGAGTAATATTTACCTTTTTAACATCCCAAAGAATGAAAGATACATTTCCACTACACCGTTGCACTAAATGATAATCATCGGATGTGATGCATCAATATATGACAATTAGTGCATTCTATTAAAATGGAGTGTAATGATAAATGAAAGCGGACAGAAAGCAAAGGACGTAGATATCCATACATCAATAAATACATTGCTCCACATTTCAATGCATTCCATGGGTCTTTATAGGATTCATAATGAAATTTATATCAAAGCAAGTACCCATTTAAATAATGGTGTTGTTTGGATGAGAGTACAAAGGATGGTGAAGTGCTACTTATCTAAGAGTAGTTAAAAATGGCTCTTGTTTGATTTGAAATAAATGCAACTCAAAAGGTAGTAGGCAACCCTTGGAGCTGACTAATTTTTTAACGAAGTTACTTACACATCAACCCTCAAAATTTACATGAGGTTAACTTAGGTGAGACGAGGATAATTAACTTGTTAACCTCATTTGTCAAGTTTATTTTAGAACGAGTCCAGGCAAGGTTATGTTAAGAATTAACCTAATTTGACCTCCACTCACCCAAAATTGTTAACCTCCAAATCGATTATCAATGTTTTAATTATTTTTGGCTATTCACCACCATTCAACTCAATCCAAATAAGCTTATAGATTATTCACTTAGATTAACCTAATAAATACCCAAAATTTATTTTAAAACATCCATCTAATATCACATAACCTGACCTAGGTTCATCAACACAATTTAAACTAACCTAAGTTCAACCATGCAATTAAATGACGGTCGCAGTGGTCATTTAAATACAATTATTCAATTAAATAATGTTTTATATTATAGTAAAATCATTTAAATGACTTATTATATGTTAAATTAACACTACAATATTGAGAGTAAATTATTGATATGATAAACTATTTATCAATGCTAATTTAAATATTTGGACATATACTAATTTAATTAATATTAACTTTATTTGACTACAGATAGGATAAATACCAATATTTTGCTTTAAAAAATTAGAAAGTACTTGCAATTAGGGCTTTAAATGAGTCAAGCTAGCTCAACTCGTTAAAAGCTCGCATTAACCTGTTCATTTAGTTAAATAAGTCGAGTATGTGCCTTCCTTTTAGGCTCGTTTAATCCGAATCTAAGCCTGAAAGAGTTCATTTCAGTTCAGTTATCACTAAGGCTCATTAGCTCGCCTCAACTCAAGCTCGGTTTGGCTAAGTGGTTATTCACTAAGGCTTTATTTGGATGAAGAACTTTACAAATGATTGAATTTTAAAAGTAATTTATTTTTAAAATTCTACAAGTACAAATCTATTGTTCGGATAGAAAAATTGAATAGAGAATTTTTAAATTTTCTTATTTGGATATTTTTATACATGGAATTTGGATATAGTATGGGAGTATGTAAACACGCCATAAAATCATTTCAAAATTTTATTCGGTGAAATTTTAACATGGACTTCAAAACCTCAAATCTAAGTTCTTTATTAGGGTAGGTTAAAAATGTTTATCACTCCTCTTTTAAAATAAAATTCCTCCTTAAAATCCTTCATCCAAGCAAAGCCTAAAGAAAATTTATGTTTGCATTCATAATGGTGCATTTTATAGGAGGTATAAGGGTTATCTTGATAGATTGGATTGGATACCATCATAATAATGATTATAAATGATTTAGTAGAAAGTTTTGGTGTACATTCATGCATTTGGCATTAATACAATTTCTAATTAACAAGAAGAAGAAGAAGAAGAAGAAGAAGAAGAAAATTAGGGCACAAGACGTTGTTGGGCTGCAAAACAAATTCTAATAAAAAGTCCATCCAACATCATTTTTTCATTTTATTTTATTTTCAAACAAACATGCTCACTTCTTGACTAGTTTTGTGTGAGGAAGTATGCAAATATGACGAAATCATATTCTTCTTGATAAACCATAAATGTTTTCACAATAATTGCACTCATTGTATACACTTTAATGCAACTTATTCCTTTTTTGAGTCATCCCAAAATAGTTACAAGGTTTTGTATATTTAAAATACTCATTGTTTTTCGTTTCTCTACATGTCCTTATTTATTAAGATATTTACACATCATTCAACAAAAACTCTTTTGCGGTTTTCATCCTAGGAACAATCATGATTCATCTAAAATAAAGTATTATCACTAAATCTTACTAAAAATTAAAATCTTAATAACGTCAAATCTATGGTGAAAAAATGGCATATTCAAGTTTATTGATTTCACGACCAACTACAAAGTGTAAACTAGCACAGATTAAGAAAGCAGATAAACATCTAATCACAATAATTGCCTGCAAGAGATCAAAGAAGTATGGAAATACCACATATTAATGAAAACAAATAAAATATACCCATTTGTTTGTTGAGGAAGGTCGTCCACATATTCTAACCCCCACGAACTTGTGTCAATGACTTGTCCAGTTTTGTCCTTCACTTCATCCACAAAATATCTACGCTGAATTTGCACAAGAATGAGTTCTTTTATTATGTGCAAACAAGCATTTAGGACAACAGACTTCATTTGGCCAGAGCTCATCCACCCAATAAAGGTTAGGAATATCTCAGATGCAACAATAGATAAGCCAGTAAATAAAGCATGGGAAGTAGCAAAATAAATGCATACCAATGCTCCCAGAACTCGACGGTCAACCCCATTTAATGAGTCAAGATATTGAAACTTCTCTTCCTTCTTATTGATGACCGCTAAGCACCAATGAATCTTTTGGTGGATGGGGACAAATATCTGAAGCATTTTCACAGGTTCCAGCAAAATAATAAGCCAAGCAATCAAAGAGCACTGAATGCAGTCATTCACAGAGAGTTTTTATAGAAACTAACAAGAAAAAGAAGGAAGCATGTCAAAAAGACATAAAGTGCTTAAATAGCTTTGCCATAAATAATCAGCAATAAAACAAGAGTCAACAAGATAATTAAGTGCAATACTTTCTCACACTCAACCAAGCTGTATCCCAATTTCCTTTTGGTGGTCCACCTTCGAACAGATTTGTAATCATAGCCATTCCTACCACCAACCAGCTGCAGACATAAGAAAACAGTCCATAACAATAGAACCTCAGTAACAAGTTATAGATATATAACATAGAAGTAATAGAAAGAAAGCAACAGAATCAGTAGTAAACAGGTTTATCTTAAAGGTAGTCATGGAGAAACATTCCCATAATAGAAGAGAGGAGTTTCAAATATTGACAATGGAAATGAAATGATCATGGCTTACAGGATTGAAGAGCCAAAGATAACTCCTGAAAGGTTATGTTTTGATGAATTTTAAAGAGCATATAAGGCCGTAAGTGAGGCTTTCTATGAGGTTTGTACTACCCTATTCTTATAATGTAAATGCCATTATTGGCATGAATAATAATAGAATATTTCCCTTAAAACGATAAGAAAATGAACTCTGAAAAACTACATAAAGGAAAGATCACACTTAATGTACAGAATACAGAAAAAGAAACGTCTAAATAAAGTGTAACACAACACATGAGCACAGATTAACCAAATGCAACGACAGTTCAATGACAGATCCATACACACCGGAGAACAAACTAGCTTATCCTGTAAGAAAATGGCACGTGTTGGAGGACAACAAGTTGAAACTCATTATTTATCTCTGCCCTCCTTTCTAACAAGTAGTAGCATGTTCACCAAAACTGTGATTAGCAATGGGCAACCATGGTTCAGCATGGATGACATCAAATATTCAATATATATGGCCACAGATATATTAAGCACCAAACATTGAATCCATTTTTTTTCAGAAGCAACAAAATAAATATCCTAGAAACTGCAGTCAGTTCTGCAGATTATTTACAATCATCATGCTCTCGCTTTTCTTCAGACATTGAGGGGCATTACATCCTTCAAACAACCATACTATGCCAGGCTTTCCACTGATGGAAGATGCACCATCTACGTCTCGAAACTTCTTCACTGTCACAAATATGCAGTCACTATTTCCATCTCAGAAAATGTCACGGTAAGATTACAGTTACCTTTTCTTCCCTTCCATTCCTTGATATGAAGGCATTCAACATCACTGATTCTACTTAAAAAAACGTAGGCATTAAACATCAGTTTCAATTCCCCCAAAAACCATTTAAGGATCAGGATATTAAGAACCAAGACGACTACCAATAAACTTGGCATACTAACTAATTTTCTGGCAAGCCCAACTATCTTGAGGAAGCTAGATAATTATGCTCAATGAACAAGTCTGACCTCGCAAATTTTTAGAAAGCATACCATAATGGATCAGAAAAGGAAGGAAAAAAACGTAGAAATCAAGTTCAAGGAGAGCAGTGCTGCTCAGCCAAAGAAGCATAAAAGAATATGGCTGACACGGGTAAGACTAACCTTCTTATAGAAAAATGTGTTAAAGAAATGGCATTTCAGAAACTTCTCCGGTTCTCTTAGTTCCCTCTCTTTCAACAGCTCAAGGTATAAATTTATGACCTTCATGAATAAGAAAAGGCAATCATAATTAGAAATCAGCTGCAGGATAAACAAGCATCCGAATGAATCAAACCCCTTGCTAAGGAGCTGCATAAATGTCATAGCCCTCATGATCACCTCATCATTCAACCACTCGCCGGGGGTCAAGCATTTCAAAATTCCTACAGTGATCTGGATATTGGAACCCTCATGACTAACCAAAATAACGTCCCTGCGGGCACCATAATAAAGAACAATTATGTGAAGCCAATACGTTAGATTTTAGCAGATGAAGGAAATTAGGTTCATACTCGTGGGTTTCTGAAAATACAGAAGCAACTTCATTCGCTTCATCATCTGTTAGAGGCTGTAACGCTGCTTGCAAACCATCCTACAATTCAAAAATGGGACAGCCATGTCGGAAAACACAAAGGAGCTTAAAACATATGCCACCAAATTCCACATGGAAGAATCCGAAATTTCACCTCCTTTGCCTTTGGTTCCTTCACAGGCCGAAGTGACAATTCAGTCCTTCGTTCCTCGTGAACGGAGATATGAAATTGCAGGTCGTTGAGTTTAGCATTCCTTCTGTTTTGAGACTCAAACAACAAGCTGTACGGCTGTCTACCGGGCGCAAACCGCTCATAACCGTTTAATGACAAAGAATCCAACTGTTTCTCCGTCTGATCAGCTTTAGTCACATCTGAAACAAAGGAAGAACATGCAGGGACAACCCCATTGAGCAGCATCTTGCCCGAGGCCTGGCGCTGCAAACTTTGATCCGAAATCAACGATCCTCCTTCATTTACAACCCCTAAAATCTCCACCTCCTCGACACTGGAATTCTCCGAAATCACAATCCTCTCTTTCTCATTCTGAGCTTCCTGCTCGACATCGATCACCTCCTCATCTTTCGTCACGAATCGAAATGTCTTCACGAGACTGCTCTTAGCTTGTTTCAGTTTTTTCAAGAAAAAGTCCATTTTATTTTCAGAAACGTCAATTTCACTGCCCTCACTAAACCTAATCCTGAATCCCCTGCTCGAATTCCCACTTGCAGTGGCAGCTGCAAAACCAAACTTCTTCACGGGACAAGGAGCATGAACTTCTCGACGAAACGGAGCCTTCGTTTCAGGGTACCGAGATACTTTTGCAGCCGTACATGCCGGTAAAGAAAAGCTCATGCCGAGATTTGAAGGTGTAGAGGGAGTCAATCTCGGTTTCTTCGACTGAATTTGTGAATCAATTCGATGACAGTAATTTGGAGGATTTAAAATTCTTTCGATGCTGAAAGGCTCATCAACACGCTTACGGCTAACTGTTGGGGTACCCATCGGCAAAAGGGGCGGTAGTAAACCCTAGAATAGTTACGACTTACGCCCATCTAACAATTAGGTGTATCTAAAACCCATAGCTGGAGGCTTGATATAGAGGAACTACAAGTTTCGGCGGATTAAAGGCGTCGAGGAAGAACTCGGTCCACGAATATCTTAATCTTTGACAAGATCAGGGAATGTATAATCGAAGAGGATATCCACTAGACCTTAAATAGAAATCAGAATAAAGGGATTGGGGGGAGGGGGAATAGAAAAGAGACCGGGTAATCGAATTGCGTGAACAAAATGGGATAGGAGGCAGAGAGACGGTATGAAGAGAAGTTCCCGCGTCTATATAGCGAAAAGATTATGGAAGACGTCGTGGAAAGGCAACAATTTCCGACGCCGGATATGCTCGGCAAAAATCTAGTTTCCAATTTGTACAGATCAATTTTATTTATTTGTTTTCCTGAGAGCGGTGCAGGTCAATTTTTATGAAGAGAGAGCCGCTTGCAGTTCTGAATTCTGATGAACTTTTTTTATTACCGAACCGATTATTAAAATAATTTATTCTTTACATCAAATATTAAAAAAAACAATTATTAATAATAATTACTTCTTTTAAAAAATTTAAGGCTAAAAAATTTCTAAAATAAATAATTACTTTTTATAAAACATAATCTAAATCAGTCATCTATTTGCAAAGGTATTATGATATATTAAAATACAGTAGATTTGTTTTATTAAAATCACTACATTCTATTTCTAATTGTCGGACTTTTATAGTGTAAAATTCAAATAAAAATGTCTATTGTTTTATTAGGCGTGTTTATTAAACTCTAAATAAATATGAATCAGTTTTATTTATATCAACACTCGACTTTAATTTTTTTTTTCTCATTCTCTTATTTCCAAACTTGATACATTCAAACCTCAACTTTAATTCTCTCTTCTATATCACATCTAATTAAATCAACACTTTCATCAGATAATTTCAGTAGTACTTTTTTGTTTGCAATTATTTGTATAATTATTTTATTTAGATAACATTTCTTAATTTTTGTTTAAAATTTAATAATGTATGATCATATTTCTACATATGGCTTAATTTAGTTAAGGTATAAGTTATGCTTGTTATTATATGTTTAAGTTTTTATTACTCTCTCTCTCTCTCTCTCTCCCTCTCTCTCTCTCTCTCTCTCTATATATATATATATATATATTGTTATTATGGTTGTAGATCTAAATATTTGTTGAATACTCTTACATGAAATGTAGTTTTTATTAAACTATATATATATATATATATATATATATATATATATATATATATATATATATATATATATTTGTTATTATGGTTGTAGATCTGAATATTTGTTGAATACTCTTACATGAAATGTAGTTTTTATTAAACTCTATATATATATATATATATATATATTTGTTATTATGGTTGTAGATCTGAATATTTGTTGAATACTCTTACATGAAATGTAGTTTTTATTAAACTCTAAATAAATACGAAACAGTTTTATTTTATATTAACACGTGACTTTGATTTTTTATCTCATTCTTTTATTTCCAAACTTGATACATTCAAACTTCAACTTTAATTCTCTCTTCTATATCACATCTAATTAAATCAACACTTTCATCGGATAATTTCAGGTGATGCTTTTTCATTTGCAATTATTTGTATAATTATCTTATTTAGATAACATTTCTTAATTTTTGTCTAAATTTTAATAATTTATTATCATATTTCTACATATGGCTTAATTTAAGGTATAAGTTATGCTTGTTATTATGCGTTTAACTCTCTCTCTCTCTCTCTCTCTATATATCTATCTATCTATCTATCTATATGTGTATGTATGCATGTATGTATGTATGTATTATTATGGTTGTAGATCCTAATTTTTGTTGAATACTCTTACATAAAATGTAGTTTTTAGTCAAGTAAATAAATAAAATTTAATATGTATAGCCTATTTACATATATTGATTGTTACCATAATTTTTTTAAAGATATTTTAAAGTAAAATGTTATTACAGTATTTGTATATTTATTGTGATTAATAGTAAAAATTAACGGTTGCATATTCATGGCAAACCGAATCAGACATTGCACAATTAATGAACTAGACAATATTTATAATTGTTTATCAAATGCACAAAAGGTTACGTTTTCAATTACTCATTTTGTTGTATTAACATAACTATCTGATATGACAGCTTATTAGGTTGGTTATTGTCTGCTTGGGATGAATAAATGAAATCCAACATAGGAAGTAGATGCACCCTTTCGAAGTAGCTGACATATCTTTAATTTTAGATATTAGAGTTTGTGGCATTGTAATAAAGTTAGATACTAACTACTGACTTGATATTTTTTTAATTAATTTGTAAGGGTGTAAAATGGTAGACGCGTATCTCCTAAGACAATAAAATGGATCATCGGAGCATCAATTGATTTTTAGTTGGACCAAACTGATGGAGAAATTGTTATTATGCTTATTATATATATTTTTGTGACACTTTTATTTGTAACACTATTTCAAGTGATGTAGTGTAAGTTTACTAGACTTTTAAATGATTCCAAGCATCACTAAGTTTACGTATAGGATTTATTTGTGTATGAGTTTCTAATGAAAGAATGCTTAAATGTATTTCAAAAAGGCAATGCAAAATCATTATTCTAATTGTGTGTACACGTTCATGTCTTGAAGGTAGTAAACCCTTGATGAATATTTGTAAATATTTATGTTGTAATATATATATACACACACACATACACACACACACACACATATATATATATAGCTTTAACAATTTGTTAGTTATGGGCTATTGAGTATTTGCAATTGTATAACCCTTCCTCAAATACGAGGTTATGACCTCGAATTAAAATTATAAGAAGTGAAAGATTGTTAAACAGTCAATAAAGTTATTGTAGAAGATGTAGGATTTTGAAGAAAGGGTTAGTTTGGTCGTAAATCAATATATTTCATTTGATATAAAATTCATAAAAACTTATACGGTGTTATGACATGTTTGTAGGTTAATGTTCATCCAAAGTCAACTGAACGGGAGATGAACAATCCGCTTGTGAATGAAGTGTATTCATACAATTTTGATTCAAGTTCATCATCAACATTGGTATGGTATATTTTTAGATACAATCATGTGCATTTTAGTAACTCATTTTCTCACTATACATAAATGTTTGTACTAAAATATTTTATTATGTTCGTTGTATTATCGATATTACCCCACACTTCTTGACCGAAAGTTGGAATACGAAGAACCACGAGTTGAATGTAATTTATTACAACAACAACACGATGTACACTTAAGACTACATGAGGTTGACGTAAGTTTTGAGGCCGAAATATCAATGCCCACCCCATTTATTGAAGACCATCAACGAAACAAAAGTTTTTCAAAGTTTGGAACAAATGTTGATGATGCTCAATTTGAAGACATGCACTGCTCTGGTTCAAACATTACTAAAATGATTAAGGAGCATGATCGGTCTTTGAAACTTAGTTGGGCTCTTCGTAGTTTGTATGAAGCATTGAAGAAAAAAATTAGCAATGAAAATCAAATAGCACATGCTTCAAAAGAACTACATAGAGGTATGTTTGTCAAACGTATATATGATTTGTATTCCGTTAATTTCCTCTAACCTTTTTTTTGGTCGCATATGCAGGCTGTTTGGTTATGGTTGCATACATTTTACCAATTTGATAGTCAATAATTTCAATCAGCAAACAATTGATTACAAACTTCCAATAATGGGTAAGTGATGTTGTGAAGTAAATGTGTCATGAATAGGATCCCACAATATATAATGGTGTGTTTGTTATATAGGTTGTTGATTATGCCCGAAATTAATCCTAACTCAAATGTGGGGTTCTATAAGATAAGTTAGGACGATCTCCCCGCCTTGGATTATAAGCGTTAGGGGGAGTCTCCCTTCTTTTTGAAATTATTAACAAGGTTGTGTTACAGAATTAGCGAGGATGTAGAGAGATCCAAACCATATCAAAGTTAATAAGATAATGTACAATTTAGGATTCAATCATAAAATAGAACAATTGAGAAAATATTAGAGATTGTTATTCGTGCTTTTGTATAATTACAAGTTAATTAAACTAGTCAAAGAACCAATTACATAAATATAAAACTCTCTTTGAAAGGATAATTTCATGGAGAAGAAGAAGAAGTCAGGATGTAAGACTCTTGATGGCTAAGGTTTCATCGTATTTCCATTTATAGAAGAAAGAAATCCTATGGGGAAAAACAACGCGTTTCAAAAATAAGAAAAAAAACACGATGTGTATTTAGGAAATACGGGACCTTTAGGTTTATTTCATTACTTTCGACTTTTAGCCAATCTCATAAACATGGTCCATATTTATTAAGACAAATCCCCATGTTTCTCACACAAATCTATGTATTATACTAAACTTCTTGAACACCTATATGAACCGACACAATGTTATGTTGTATTCAAATACTCAGTAAAAACTCACAATTCTCCACCTTAATATAGTAGTTGTGACGCATGATATATAAATACCTCTACAAAAAACCCTATCCCAACAAAGGAATTCATGGCCTATGAACACTAATCAAGTCCAAAAAACACTAGAACTTATCCACGATTAATGGATTTGTTAGCATATCGGCCAACTTATCTAAAGTACCCACATTCTCCAAAAAAACTTTACCTATAGCAACAATACCCCAAATAAAGTGATACCTGATATTAATGTACTTCGTTAGATGATGGAAATAATTATGATTCTTCACTAAATTTATAGCACTCTGGCTATCCCCACGTATAACTAGAGTACCATTTCCACAGCTTGACTCTCGTACTAAACCATCAAATCACTAGGATTCCTGAAAAGCCTTTGTCATGTCCATATACTCTACCTCAACAGTGAACAAGGCCCATCACATCTTATAAGGAAGAAATCAAGCTAATAGTTGAACCACCAAGACAGAAAACATATCTACTTGTCGATCTCCTTTCATTGAGGTATCCACCATAATAAGAGTCCACAAAGCCAACTAACAAATCAATTGATCCTTCATATTTAATATAAGCTAATGTCATTCCCTTTAAGTACCTAAGGATCTACTTTGCTACTTACTAGTGAGCCTTTTCCGGATTTTCCATATGTTGACTTACAATAATAATAGCTTGAGCAATATCAGGTTGGGTATATACTATAGCATACGCGATATAACCAATAGCATTTGAATATGGAACAATCACCATGAACTCATCTTCCTCTTTTTATCTGGGACAATCCAAAGTAGACAATCTGAAGTGATTGTCCTATGGATTGCTCGTCATCTTGGCATCCATCATATGAAAATTTTCAATTACCTTATTCACATAAAACTCATATGACAAGTACAAAAGCTTCCACTCATGGTTTCTAATGCTCTCCATACCAAGGATTATTTTTACAACTCTTCATCTCAAACTCACTCTTCGGTATTGCATTCACCTTATCAACATTAGATATATGCAACAAGCATGTCATCAACATAAAGAAAAATATATACAAAAGAGCCACCTTCCATCTCTTTCAAGTACACACATCCATCACACCCACTCCTGGAGAAAACCGTACTCAAGCATAAATTGATTAGATTGTTTATGCCGTTGTATAGGAGACTGCTTCATGTCATATAATAACCTCTTCAATAGGCACACATGATCACGCATTTCCTCAACTACAAACCCATCAAGTTGTCGTATGTAAATCTCCTCCTCCAGCTTATCGTACAAAAATGTAGTTTTAGCATTCAACTACTCCAACTCAAAATCATGCATAACCACAAGCATAAGTAAGGTACAGATATAAGTGTTTGAACTTGTACACCCACCTGCAATCAACAATCTTTTTATTCCTTAGTACATTCATAAGTTTATATATCTGATTCTTCAATAAGGACTCTATCTCGTCCTCCATAGTAGTAGACCACTCAATAGAATCGATACTCTCAATATCATCTAAGAATGATGTTGGCGCATGTACATAAAAAAAAAACTTTGCACTAGATAAAGTATAACCATCTAATTCTTCATAATCATACCTAATTGGAGGCTTGACCATCCTCCATCCTCTGCCAGGAGCAACACCTCTTTACATCACCTGCTGCCTAGATCCACCCACTTTAGGAGTATTAGGTATATCAAAAGGATCTCTGTCATCCAAATCAACCTCAATCTTCACTTGGCACGAAACATTATCCTCCTCCACCTCCTTAGTGACACCATCAAAAGACTCAATATTCTAAAGGAACACAAACTTATTAAAGGTAATATCCCTACTACCTAAGAACTTGGATGCATCTGGATCCCATTAACTGTACCCCTTTACTTCAAATATAAATTCAAGCAAGATACACTTCTTGGCTCTAGAATTAAGTTTACCGTCATTCACATAAGTATAAGCAAAGCAACCAAAGACATGTAAATTAGATTAATCAATTAGCTTACCAAACTACAAATCCTTAGGTGTATTCAAATCAGTGTACCAATTTGGTGACTAGTTCACCAGGTATGTTGTCTTATGAATTACCTTAGCCCAAAAGCCTCTACTTAACCCTCCCTGTGATAACATACACTGAGCCTTCCCCAATAGGGTTATGTTCATCCAATCAGAAACCCTATTATGTCATGGTCTTCCAACATAAGTGCGGTGTCTCTATATCCTATGATCTTCATAGAAATCAGTAAAACTCTGCTAAACAAACTCAATAATTATTTATCCCGAGATATTTATCATAATTTCCAGTCTGATTCTCTATCAAGGTCTTCACACATTTGAAAACACCAAGCATATCATTCTTATGCTTTAAGAAATAAACTTATATCTTTCTAGAGAAGTCATCAATGAATGTGACAAGTACCGCGAACCACCTTTGGAGATTACTCCTAACGGACCCCACATATCTAAATGGATATACTCAAAAGGCCCTCTTATACTATTCTTAGTTCTTGAAAAGCTAATAATCTTCTACTTTCTAAAAATAGAGTGCTCACAAAAGTGTATAGTACATGTACTCTGTCCATCTAGTAACCCCCTCTTAAAGAGCTCAGTCAGACCCTTGACATTCATGTGTTCCAGTCTCATGTGCTAAAGTCTTGCAACATCTAAGTCTGACAACCGCGACGATGACACAATAGTTGTCCCCACAACAGCTGAACCCACTAACTCATACAGTGTCCTGACATGCTTCCCCTTTATCACCACCTGAGCCCCTTTTGTAACTTTTAGTGTACCATCCTTAATAATACATCGGTATCCATTACAATTAAGAAACTCAAAGAGATAAGGTTCTTGGTCATATCCCATCCATGTATCACATTAGATAGTGCCCTCACTATACACTCATGCATCCTCACCTTCATCGTCCCAATCCTAACAACTTTGCAATCAACACTATTGCCCATCAAGACAACTCCACCCTAAGTCACCTCAAATGTTTGAAACCAAATCCAGTTGGGAAATATATGGTAAGATCACCCATAATCCAAGATCCATCTATCATCGATCTTGTTCTATCTATCAGTGGCTGACAACACATCTCCACCACTATCACCATGGGCAATTGCAACATCATCATTTGTACCCAATGACTCACCGGACATTGGTCTGATCTTCCTGTTATGATAAACCTTCCTAATATTCCCCTTATTGTGACACCCATAGAATGTCACATTCTTCTACCAACTCTTTGAATTATATATGATTTCTTACGGTTACTAAACCTATGCTCTTGTGTCCTCCCCTGGCTACCAATTCCTCACTATGTGAGTCCTCGAAAGTACCACTTCTAGTTTACTGACTATCAATCAAATCCCCTCATAGCAGGACAGATTTCACATTCTTAAGGACTAACTCATCCTTCCTATACAAAATCGTCTCACAAAAATGTTTAAACTCGGGGGTAAAGAACATAACAATATAATGACCATATCTTCATCATCTAAATTAAAATTTATATTATGCAAATCTATAACTATAGATTCAAATTCATCCAAGTGACTTTTTAGAGATTGAACCTCACCTAATTTGTTGTCATAAAATCGACTCTTCTATAGTAGCCAACTTACAGCTAATTTTATCATATACAATGACGCTAGTTTCAACCACAAGGCCTCTACTGTCGATTATTTTGCCACTTCCTACAATACCTCATTTAACAAACACAATTTTATGGTAGAGAGGGTCTTCAATCTAATTCTTCGACAATCTCATATGTCATCGATTTTGACTTCTTTGAATGATCGGATAAAGATTTTTTCAATCCGTTCTAAATTAGAATCGCCTGCATCCTCACTTTCCATAATCCAAAATTAATGGATCAATTAAACATTTTAATATCAAATCTTGTACCTATCTCGATAACCGACTCTCCTCAACAACATAGCTTTGATACCAAATTGTTGTGAAATTAGTATGGATTTATAGATAACCAAACCAAAATGAAATTAACAAGATTATGCATAATTGAATATTCAATCACAAAATAGAATAATTAAGGAAAAAGTATATATCTTTATTCATGCTCTTGTGTAATTACAGAATAATTCAACTAATAAATCAATCAATCAATTACACAGATCTACAATTCTCTTTAAATGGATAATTCTATGGATAAGAAGAAAGAGTTGGGATGCATGATTCTATAGGGCTAGGATTTCAACATGTATCATTTTATAGAAGAAAAAATCTTATGGGGCAAAATAAAGTGTTTTAGAAATAAAATAAAAAAAGCAGAGTCCGTGTTTAGGAAACACAAGAATCTTGTGTTTATTTTCTTACTCTTGACTTTTTTTCCAAAACACATCAAATATTTATCTCAAAAACGCGGTCTATATTTATTAACATGGTACCCCGTGTTTCTCACACAAATATCTGTACTGCACTAAACTTCTCCAACACTTATAAGAACCAACATAATGTTATGTTATGCTCAAATACCTGGTCAAAACTCACAGGTTGCCTTATTAACTATTGCAATTATTAAGGGATGAAGGATTTTCTAACTAACATTTAAGTGTATAGTGAACCATATAACCATCTATTTCACATGTAAGTGAAGTATATTCTGCATAATTAGAATACAAGTTCTCAACTTTTTAAAACAAATCATCTACTTTAGAAGCTATACAATCTAAAGCATCTACGCCATACCTTCCACCTTTTTTTTTTATAAGTATGCCTTTGCATTAATATAATGAGCCATATCATGAAAACAATCACTACTCTAGAGTATCAACCATGCAAATAAACTCCATGTAAGATTTAAAAGAGTGAAAAGTGCCCCAACAAGAAACCATTTATAATATAATGGGATTATGAAGTTGTGCTAGAGCTGAGTGATTTTCAGCATATTGATGTCCTAGGTTAACCAATATCTTAATCTTTATTTTGATGACAGCAAATGTGTTTAAGAATTTAACATGTTTGATTCAATGTTTGTATATGTATGACAAACCATACTCATTCAAACTACCATTCTCTCAAGTGCAATATTTAAAACATCAATAAAGTCATAAGAAAAAGATAATACTATACTAATACTCCTAAAGACTCGAGATCATAAGATTTATTCTTTAACTATTAGGTATAAGCTTGTAAGGTTGAGCCGAGCAATCTCACCTTTATTTTTTTAATCTCTTAGATTGTTTTAAAATATTCTATAGAAGTTATTTGATGTAATTTCTTACTTGGTTTTAAATTCCAAATCATATTCAAAGTGTTTTGCAAAACCTTAGTTCCAACAATTGACCGATCTCTATTTTTAATGTTTCAAAACCTTAGCAACTTATCAACTAGTTTGAAAAATCCATAAACTGATTCTTTAGGGATTTTTGTCTAGGAAAATATATGTAGGCCTGAGCTTAGTACATTGACTAGTTTTAAAAAGTGGATTGATTGGTTGGCTAAACTAGGCTTAAATTTTTGTAGCAACCAATTTTGTCTCGACCTTAACAAACAGACTAATTTTTCCAAATTAATCGATAAGTTCTTGAAATCTATTTACTGATTTATACTAAGATATGGGTTAAATTAAGTACATCTTTTTTGACTCAGGTTAAAATATCAATTAGTTTCCCAAACCAATCAACTAGTTTCCCAAATAGGTTTTGAGTTTGTCTAACCATTTGTTGGATTTTCAATATGCTAAAAAATTATAAATGTGTAGGTTAAACTAATTGACTGGTTTGAACAAACTGATCGACTAGTTACTATAACAATAACATTTATCCTTCGGTTATTAACATAACTATTAGTGTGGTTAACAATCAATCAAAGGATTAGGGTAAGCAATATGCTTGTACTCTAAACTAATCAACTAGTCATCATTAAACGCTAAAAAAATTATTTGTTATCCGTGAACGATATCATGTTTTTTCCCCTTTAACTGGTTTGTTGGCTCGTGGTATATATAACACTTATGGAGAAAAATTCAAAACATATTTTAAGCTTCAATTTATTGAACAAAAAATTCATACTTGTAAATGATTTTAAACTACATACTTTCAAATATGAAATTTTTAAAAAAATTTATTTCTCACTGAACTTAGCTAGAATCAATTCTCGTTATATTATATTGTTCTTCTAGCTATATTACACTCAAAAAATTATTCTTACACCTTTATATTTGTAATATTGTGAGGATTATTTTAATCACAAACATCCTTTATCAAAATTCATTATAAGGGGGTTTGTATAATTCCTATTATTCCTAAACATGTTGTGAGTATAGAATTTAGAGAATATAAACAGGTTGAGTTTTAAATCTATCTCATAGAGGTCATTGGAGTTATACCTTCATAAACCTAAGAGAAGATCCTTAATAAACTTGTCATAGTAGTTTCTTAAAAATACCCTAAAGGGGTGAATATAGGTGTTTTGGATTTTATAGTGGCTTAAGATAACCCAACATATATTATTCTACATCTACTACCAAATAGATCTTCCCTTCTTGGATTTTAAACCCCATATGTATTTGCATTGATGATATCTCTTTAGGTTTATGACCCTACTAACTCAATGACCTCTATAGGGAATATTAACAATATTTAACTAGTCATCTACTTTGTATTCTTATCAAAAGAATATTTAAAGAATGCTAAATAACACACAACCTACAATCGAGTTTGAGCGGGTGTTGTGGTGTTTATAAGAATTTCCTCACAGATGATATAGATATGAAATTGTATGACATAATTGTGAGTTTATTCTAGCTAAAAGAAATGGATATTCCAATAAAATAATTGATTCTAGCTAAATTGGATGACCAATAGCACTTTTGATATAATATCAACAAAATAAGATTTTGAAAGTGTATAGTTGACATTTAATTGCAAGAGATGGGCGATAAATAATCATGCAATTAATAAAAGCTCACAAGTTGTTGTTAGTGTGCCCAATGAATGCTATTTATACAATTATCTAATTATGAGGACATTAGAGTATAAATCATATAGTTTTTATGAGAGCAATGAACATAATTTTTAGATTTAATGTTGACCGGTTAATTGATTAAAGGAACCAATCAATCGATGGATATAACCAGCTAAAGGAATATGTTCGAACCAAAAAGAAAAATGTTACCATTGTATAAATTTGTCGATTAGCCTAATGCTTCACATTTTTGGTCATATGAACAAATAATAATAGTCAAATGGTTTAGGAAATTGGTTAGTAGGTTTGCTCCAATCGATCAAACAGTTTAATTCATGGGTGAAATCATTTTGTACTTTATTTCAACCATTAGTTCTGCTTGTCAAATCAATCGATTAATTTTAAGAACTAGTTGAGTAGTCTGAGAAAACTAGTAAAGATTAAACAGATGCAAAATATGTTTCTATATAAGTCCAACCTATAACCTAGTTAGTTAAACTAGTTGATATGTTCCAATAACTAATCAGTCAATTTGATGAATCTAGTCAAAGTGATAAAACAAAGGCCATGGCTAATTAATTTTTCATAGGAAAAAAGTCCCATTGAAACAATTTGATAGGTTTTTGGGGTATTTGAAAGTTAAAAGTATTAATTTTGAAAACACAAACCAACTTATTAGCTTTAAAACTACCCTACTAGTTATAGTTGGAACTGAATACTTGTAAAAAATTTTTTTTGTAATTTAAAACCAACAAAGAATTTACATTGAATATATTTTAAGGAAGGTTTTAAAAATATCCCGAGGGATTAAAACCAAAAGTGTTATACTAAAAAAATATATTTCAAGAAACCTAAGTCTTAAAGTATAAACCTCGAGATCTATGGTTATTGGTATTTTTATTCAATATTATCTTATAATTTGAAACTTGATTGCTATTTTAAATCTTGCACTTTGGATAGGGATTTGATTAAGTGTAGCTAGAAACTTGGTTAATCTATTAAGCTTTGCACTAGATGAATGAATTAAATAAGTGTGGCATGACATCTATATTGTCGTTGTAGATCATGCACATTTAAACAAACAAATGAAATCCTTCACATTATTTGTCATCAAAACAAGGATTAATACATAAATTAAGCTAAGAGATTAACAAGTTCAAAATCAAAAAGGGGGCGCCTTTTGTAGTGGGGGGAGGTAAAGAAACTATAATTTAGTTGATAATTTTTTTGTCAAACTTTTATTTTTCAATTACATTTTATTAAAACCTATTAATATCCTCTAGGGTTCTTTCACCGTAAAGACCCTGCCATCGCTTTCATGCCATGTATGGAAAATGGTAGAAGTTACTAGGGTTTAAAAAATTGAATCCTTACCTTGGGGTCTCTTCCACCTTGAACCAACCATATATGTGGTTGATATTGCACAAAGATTTGTTGTTGAAATTCTATTGAACAAATTGAAGGCAACTATATATGCTTAGAAATCCAATAAGGTGCTTATTAGATCGGTTGGTAATCCCATATGTCATCATCAATCAAATAATAAATGTGATAATTCTTCATTATGATGTGATTGCTAAAAGGTGTAATTTAGATCAGTTGGTAATCCCATCTTTCATAATCAATCTTCCTTATACAACCAACCTCGTGATAATCTAGTGATGAGGGACAACGAGCCAATTTTAGACTACATCATATCAAGGAACTTTAGTTTTGTGATGATGAATATGATGATACGCCTTAGAAACATTGCAAACACTTTTGATGTTATCATGCATTTTGATTAAGGTAACGAGTGAGAGCTATACGGAATATATTTATGACTTGTAGCATGCACTTGGAGATATAAGAAGTCGTGGTGGAGTTAATTAAACTCTAGATTCTAAGCATGCATTCTGATTAAGGAACCTTCCACTTTTTGATGTCCAAGCACACTTGTTTACCCATTAGTAGTGATCATGAGCCATGTATTAATGAGAAAAAATGCCTCATCCATTTTTTTGTTCATCAAAGCTCAATATATAACACCATAAAAAATAATTGTATAAGGAACAACCAACCACTTATCTAATCTATGGCAAGGACACATCCTTAATAAGTCCTTATAGAAATCCCAAGATTCGTAAAGTGTATCTCCTTCATTTTGCACAAAGTTCATGATTTGGTTCCTATCTATGTTATGAAAATACTTTGAAAGAAACGCGTTAGACAAATTATCTCAAGTAGCAATGGAATTGGCTGTAAATGAATGTAACCAAACCTTAGTCTTGTCCCTCAAAGAGAAATGAAATAATATGAGTCGAATACCATCATTAATCACACCATTAAGCTTCAAGGTATTGAAACACTCTAAGAAAATAGATAGGTAAACGTTTAGATCTTTTGTTAGATATCCTCTAAACTAATTTTTTTGAACCATCAAGAGAAATGATGGTTTCAGCTTGAACTCGTTCACTTAAATGACTGGCCTTGTAGTGACTGAGTGCATGTCTCGAGCTTATACAACAACGAAGCCCTTTAAAAGCTAGTTTCAATCATCTATCGTAGATTCTTATCTATGCCTTTGCTCCCTCATACTCTCTCTTATATTTGCAAAAATTATTGAGAGCTCGAGGTCATCTTCACTGTGTACAATCAGTTGAATCCCCTACATAAAAAAGAAGAGTGAGTAGCAAAGAAAGAAAATGTAAATGAATAATAAAAAGTGAATTAAAAGAAAATAAGTAAGATAGAACAAAATTAGTCTAACTTATTAATGTATGTAGTAAATATTAATATCATAATCATTGATAATGACATAAAACATTTGATAAGAAAATTTACAAACACATAGATTAATTGTAACTATCAAGGTTAATCCTACAAGGATTAAGGGCTAATTACCAAATTTCCTATCTTAGATTAGAAAATTTGACAATTAAAATAGAAACGTCTACAATTGAAGAATTTTATGATGAAATTAAATTTTAACTACTTATAAAATCAGATTTAATATATCGAGAAGTAGGAATGGGGTTTTACCACAATTTCAATTGCCAACGGTAAATTTTTAATTTATTGGTGTTAATTTAAATCAAAAGAGGAAGATTAGCTTAAGTTAAGTTAAAAGAGTCTTTCTTGTTCTAAATATTATGCTAACTTAAATTTAATTACCCACTATTATAGAATTAATAATTATTTAAACCCATCAAGTTTAATGATAATCCTATATGAATTCCAAATAAATTTAGCCTACTTTTTTTGTTCGAATTCCTTGTTTAATTTCTAGAGATCTGATATTAATTTTTACATTTTGATTCTTTAATTATTTACCTAATATTTTAAGTATGTGTTAAAGTGAATCAACAAAGTTAAATTGCAACAAATTTAAGTTTAAATATTCAAACTTTTACTAAGAAATTACAATAATTCATTATCAATTATCAAAAAATTGAGTTCTTTCTCAATCCTAGTCAACAAATCTACTCAAATACGATTAGAATTAAAGAAAAAATTAAATAAATATCCAATTGAAACATACTAAGAGATTAAATTAAAGAAAGGAAAGAAAAAACATAGCTATTAATTGAGTTCTTCAAAATAGAAACTTGTAATCCAATATTGTACAAAGGAGCCTTGATTTTCCTTCAACAAATGAACTTTAAAATTGTGTATTAATTGGATGTTAAGAGTAACACCCCAAAAACTAGTACTAAAAAAATCAATTTTTATGGAAGTTAAACATGAAATAATTAGGTATTATCATCATACTAAATATAAGTATAAGTTATAGTGCTATTCTCGTATCTAGTATAAGGCAAAATACTATGACCATTAAGTAAGAGAATAACATAATATGAGCAATTTCATAAACATAGAAAAATTTGTAGATAAACTCTAAGTGCAATGATAATGAAAACGCAATAAAAGGGAGTTTTATGGAACTAAGAGTCCATAAGGTATTTGGAAAAACCACTAGCAACTAGATAACTAAACTCTATGCTCAAACTGATACAAATAAGTCAGTTATCCATAGAAAGTGTATCGAACTCTTCAAAGTAGTCATCAGATTCCTACAAATTAACAATCGAGTTATCTACTCATGGAAATGAACACTATCCATAAAAGGGTGATCAGTAATTACTTTTGTAGTAAGGTAACAATACATATAAATAGTTAAAGGAATGCATAACACTTAAGGTTATATGAAGGAAATACAATGCATGCACACTATTTATGTCACAGGATGACCTAAGAATGCAACAGTATTAAGCTCATACTTAGTTGTCCATGTAACTCCATTTTCTTAATCACACTAGGACTAAGAAATCGTCGACATGTTTACTCTCATGTCTAAGGTAAGACACACTTGTCACTCTTAGTCCTTGAATATATTTACCCCTATAAGCTTGCATAATGGATATTTTGGGTAGGTCTAGGGCTACTTTGGTTATTGCAACAACCAGGAAGTACACGAGTACCGCAACAACCTAATTAAAGGAATAAATGAAGCACCTCAGTTGTAACTCACATGATATTCCACTTTAATTAATAATGTTTTATTATCTCAATAATCAATTATTTCCATATAACAGTGCGTTACATGATATGCTTAAGGTCATGACACTTTACTATACATTATAGTTGTCTTAACACATGGAAAATCCCTTTTCATCTTATTACAAGGATTTTTTTATTATCATAAATTCATTCTAACATTTGATTAACGTGTGTAGGAATAGAATTACACCTTGATTAACTAAATTAAACATGATACAATCACAAAGTATAAGCATAAGATATAAGAGAAGTGAAGCAAAGTAAAAAAGGGAACAAAATGACAATGAAAATACCATAACGTTGTTTTAAAACCCTAACTCACATACGACTCATAACTCCATCCATATGACTCACCAATTTACCATATTTGAGATATTGTCCCTACATACTATTTATAACATTTTGCACATAAAATATCGATCATACCCTTATATATTTTTAGTTAATTTTAAGCTATTTTTTTCATGATGATAATATTAACATTAACCCTAAACTAATCACACAGCACATTAATCATGTCTTTACATAAAATCACAACTTGGTTCACACTCAATTATAACCTATAATATTATATATCAAACTTTAATTAATAACCTCAATGATTATGGTTCCATACAAGTTTTACACAAAAAACACAATTCTGACCTGAAGACCATTAGGCCAAAAAAGGCACCAAAACTCATACCTTGCAAAATTTACCATATTTAAGCAATTTCTCAAATAATCTCCCGCATAACTCAAGACCCTCGTGTATATGATTATATATAATTAAATCAACCAAAATTACACCAACAATAGAGTTGAAAAATCTTAATCCTAAAAAATAAAAATCAACCGGCCTCAACCTTTTACCTCAAAACATCACCATAATCACAATTAATATACTTATTCACATACTCATACAAAAGTAGGAGAGTAAAACACATAATTAAGAACTTAAAGCAAACTTATAATGGCCTAGCATATGGAACTCACATAATATCATGAAACTCATAAAACACATATAACATCAAGGCCTTGCTTTGGAGGCAAGCATCCCAATCACAAAAGAACATTGGTCTCTAAGCAAGTAGATCAAAAAAACTCCTATGCACCTTCCTTAAAGATTGTATGATCACCTAAAAGTCATAAAAAGATAAGAGTATAGAATGCAAAAATATTAAGGAGTGGTAAGGAAACATAAGGAGGAATGATGAAAAGAACCAACATAAGAGCTAAGTATGGGCAAGGATAGTTTGGTTGTGTGTGGGGTGATTTGATAAGGGGATGTTTGAATTAGTTTCTCATGTTTCAAGGGGCCTTTAATGTGAGGCTTTGACACACGAAGGGTTTGATGGTGTGAGATATTGGTGTAGGTGTTGGGTGGTTACATAAGTTATTAACTAAGCTAAATGATAGTATCATTAACACATGAATGGTGATAATGCGAGGGCTTAATGTTGTACAAGCTAGTGCAATGTGATATAGCGGTGCAGGGGGTGGTGGTGTGGTGTGCGTAATACTGCAAAAGAAGAGGAGAAAATGATGCAGTTCAAACAAAAATAATGAAGAACTAGAGGGAACGTTGAGGGAGAATTTCAGAGTAAAGGAAACAAGGGAGCTCTATTGGGGTTGGAGAAATGATTGAGATTGAAGAGGGAGAGAAAGTATAGAACACTATGGCTACATGAATTGGATGTTGCATGAGATGGGGCTTGGTGAGGCAGAGTGAGGTTGTCGTGACAAAATAAAAGAAAACTAGGGTACGGGGAAGGGGTAAGGAAAATCCAGCCTTTTAGATATAATTTTATTGACTAACCAAACATAAGAAAAACAAAAATAGTAAAGAGGCTTGCATGAAGAGTGAGGGGAAAATGAAAGGAAAAAGGGAGATGAAGGCTTAAGGTTTGAGTGGATAATTAAAGGTTAAGGATTAAAAACATTATTAAAAGAATAATTACCCAAGAATTAGTGTGGGAAAATTTGGGGTATTACACTAAGAGAGATCTTGAAGATTATTAAAAGGCTGAATCTAAATACGTATATATAGGTGTAAAAAATCTAACAATAGATAAAATATTGGGCATTTAAACATGACCGAACCACAACCATAGTGTGTGTCATATTTGGTTGTAGTTGAATATGTTTTGTTTGTCCTATCAAGGCCGAGCCACAAGTAAGGTATTTGCCACCCTCGGTCGTGCTTCGCTCTGCGCCACTTGATTTCAAATAATATGCAGCATTGTGACCATAAATCTTTTGTCCGACCTCTAAATGGGGTGATTTGAGTTGCATTGGGAAGCTAATAAAGAGATCTACAACCTTTTAGCCTTAAAAATTCTCTAGGTCCTGGTTGTATAATGGATAATTTTTTTAGTTCTTCATGCTTGTATATTCATTTTCTATTCTCTATGTATGTTTCAATTCTATCACCGCTTCAAACTATTATTCAGCTTCAGATGTTTTTTAATCTTTTAATATTGAGCCAATAATAACATATAAGAACAAAACCATAACAATATCCTTGATCTAAATATGAAATAAACATCAAAGAACCATAAATCCCATTTAAAAGATATGAAAATAATGCATATTTTATGTGTTTGTCAACAACCTTAGCAGTGGCCATGGAATTTCATTAACAAGAGATGAGATGTGTAGTGATGGGTTATTGTAGATGATTATGAGGGGGGGAGGTACTCCATTGATCCAAAAAAGGCCATTTTAACAGTATTTACATTTTCATGAAATTAAAAAAAATGGCTATAGTATTATATGTATACCCTTCATCATATATGAGTAAAACAATTAATGCATAAATAATGAAAGTGGAAAAAGTAAGAGTAGATGTGAAATTTAGGTATGAAAATTTTAGAAATGAATTTCTATTTGGACCAAAAAATCTATCTTAAAATATATTATTATTATTATTTCGTATTAGACATAACATATTACAAAAGTTAATAAATTATTTATTGAAAAATTCGAACTTATCACAAAAAAGCTTTTTACCTCTTATTAAGAAGTAAGTATATGCATATACAAGCTAATGATTCAAAAAATGCATTGGTAAGGGTGTATGAAGTTATGAGTGAGATAAAGTAGCGTTTTAGCTAACAAAAGATAGCAAAGTATGTATCATATAATACAACTTATTGAGATTGGTCAATTCAAAAAATAGTACAAATTAGTCACTATGGATATTTAAAGATCAACAGTTGATTCGAGGGATGAAACAATAGTGGACTTTAGAGAGCGGATCTACAAAATAAGTCAAAGTATAACTAAGAATGTTAGATACTGATGTCCATAGTATTTATAACCGAACTGGTCAGTCTAGTGAACCGATTCCCATGATGGTCAAACTAATGAATGGGACCAATTGGGCTAAACAACCCATGGAAACCCCATTTGACGGGCCAATTTTAAAAAAACCTGGGAACCTACTTGTTAATATAGAAACCACACTGGTTTTGTAAAGTTTGTTGAACATCCATTTATACCCTTAGTTTTAAAACCTACACCATCTAATACTATAAAGGTAATATTATCCTATGAAGTTGACTCTAATGTGTTGACTAAGGGACATTAGGTTTGAGGCTTGAGTTGAAAGATTCATTTGTTTTTTCCTTCTTTATCTTCATATTTGTTTTCCATTTTTGATTTTGAATGGTCGCCATTATTGGAGTTAGAAACCAGATGCCACTATCACCTTCACTGCTCTATTGTTAAGTCGTTGTAGCTGGATCTTGGAGGTCGATCATCGCTTCTACTTGTCTTTTGTGCAACTTCTACTTATCCGTTGTGTAAAATTTTGCTTGATTTTAGCTAATCTCATGTCTCAAATTTCTTATCTTTTTTGTTTAGTTGAGCACCCTAGCTTGATTTTCGTCAATCACTAGCTTAACTAAGTTGTTGTTAGTTAAGCTTTTACATTATTATTGTTTGCGGTTTGCCTATTGCAAATACTTCCTACCTTTTTAGGTTATTCATTTGTTGTGACTTGAACGCAAGTGTTGTCAATTAATCTTATTAAGTGATATTTTGATTGTATTATTGTATATTTTTGCTATGATTATGTGAGTATGCAATATATTTTCATCGATGTAAAAGGTGAAATTTTGATATAGAAAATGTCTCTAGATGATAGTAATACTGGTTCCGAATCTACATAAAGCTTGTAATACCCCAAAAAAATTTTAAAACCTATAATTTATTTGGAATAAATTAACTTTTAAATTTATTTAAGTTAATTATTTTGTGGATTTTTTAGCATATAAAAATGGATATGAATATTTAATAAATTAAAATACATATTTTTTTATTTTATCATACTCATTTTATTTAAATAATTTTTTAAACCAATATTTTACTAAAATTAATCTTTTTAAACTAATAAATTAAATTATTAAATTAAGTTATTTATCAAAAATATTAAATTCTATTATTCCAAAAATTATTTTATTTTATTCCTCCCCATTTTCTTTTCCCTTTTCTTTTTCTTTCTCATTTTTCCCTTTCTCCTTTTTTTCTCCTTCAAGCCGCCCAGCCTGCTTCCTTTTCTTCCTCCCTGCACTGGGTCACTACCCAGCCCACTCCTTCCCTTCCTCCTTCTTTTTCCCTTCGCCGTCACCAGCCTACCTTCCCTTTTCTTTTCTTTTTCTCTCTCTTTCCCCTACTAGGCCAACCAAGCTTCATTTTTTTTCTCCCCTCCCTTCGCACGCGGGCCTACCCGCTTCCCCCTTCTTTCTCCCTTGTCGGGCCGACCTACCCTCCTTTCCTTTTCTTCTTTTTCTTCTTCCTCTTCTTCTTCTTTCTCTTCTCCTTTGATATTGACTACTGCACACCATAATAGTCTCCTACACCACCGCCTACCACCACCTACCTCCCCTTGTAGCCTGCTCTATCTCCCCCTCTCTCCCCCGTCCTTTTCTTCCCATTTTTGGACCAAACACGAACTTACAACCCTCCCTATATGCCTTCCATTTCTTCTCTCCCTCTCCCCACAACTTCCACCCTACCACCTGCCAGCAAGCGACCTAGTTGGCGCCCTACCTCCCTTTCTCTCCCTATTTTTTTCTTCTTCTCTCCTACTTCATTCCTGCCCTATTCGATCCCTCCTTCTCCCTCTACCGATCCTTCATTCTCCCTTCTTCCCTTATAATTTCCTTCCCCTATTTTTGTTTTGCCACCATCAACCATCGCTACCACCACCCAACCAACCACCTGCACCACCTCCTGCCACCTCCTACTACCTCCCTACACCACCAAGCCACCCCACCCCCAACAACCACCCTTTTTCCTTTTCTTTTTCTTTCCCCCTTCTCGGCCTCCTCCCCACACCACCGCCGTCCACCACCATTCCGCTACCCCCAAAGAGACTAATCTACTCCTTGCAACCTCCCCTACCACCACTTTACCTCTCTTGGACGAAACCTAGCCCTACACCCCCTCTGTTTCCTTCTTATTTTCCCTTCCTTCTTCTCATCCAGCCAACCCTCAAACCACATTTCCCAGCTTGCAGTTGTCACCTCCCTCGCCTTTGGGCACCAATCATCCACCCCTGACCACCACCTACACCCCTACTCCATCCCTGCATCCAGCCTCCGCCTTAACTCCCCTCCACTTGCTCTCCACCTCACCCCTAAAACCCAAACCCAAACCAACACTTCCCTCCCTTCTTCCATCCTTCTTCGGTCCCTTCTTCCCCTTCAAATCTGCATGTAGCTCACACTGCTCATGGAGCATAAGTTCTACATTATTTTGGACCTTTTTTGGGTTAATTGTTGAGGTATAATAATGGTTAATAATAGTATGTCTTTAATTAAGTTTTGATAAAGCTTTTTCCTTTCCTATTTCTAATATGATAAGTATTGGTATTATTTGTAGGTATTAATTTTTTTAATCAAAGGTTAAGCCTTTAGCCGGGATATTAGTAAGGTTTGATTATTGCTGGAAATAAGGTAACCATTATATCTTACTAAAATATGTGGATATACATATGCTAGCAAATTAGGGTTTTTAATATGTTTATATGTATAATATATGCTATTAAGTATAATGTTTTTAGTTTTATGTGTTGATCGATAAAAAAAGGAAAGCATGTTAATTTATGCGTCATTTGTAGAAATAATGCTTAAGGAATGAGCTTGGTCATTAATAATAATGTTAAGTGTATACGTATGATATGTTATGCTAATTTGGCCATTGTTGCATAAATATTGTTATTATGGGCCCTAGGAGCAATTTAGTAATATTTCTTGTGTAAGAGTGTGGCCTAAATAAGCTAATAGGTATTATGATAAATAATAATAGTTGGTGGAGTTGGATGATGGGTATGGGGCATGAATATTATTATTTTATATAGTGAGAGCATTTGAGTAAAAGTGGTATAATAAGGGCAAAATGAAAAATTATAAGAGTAGAGGAGGTAAAATAGTAAATGGATAAGTAAGAAGGGCATTTTAGTAATTTTACATGGAAATGGGGGTATTTTGGTAAATTCCATAAATTAAGGAGGTAAGATGGTAATTTAATAAAGGAGAAGGAAATGTTGGTAATTTAACATAAAGAAAAGGGTTATGTTGGTAATTAGGTGTAAATGAATGATATTTTGGTAATTTAATAAAGTAGAAGGGTAAAATGGTAAATTAGTGTAAAGGAGGGGGTATTTTGGTAATTTAACAAGGTAGAAGAGTAAAATGGTAAATTGGTGTAAATGAAGGGTATTTTGGTAATTTAATAAAGTGGGAGGGTGAAATGGTGATTTGATGTAGAGGAAGGGTATTTTGGTAATTTAATAAAGTGGAAGGGTCAAATGGTAAATTGGTGTAAAGGAGGGGTATTTTGGTAATTTAATAAAGTGGAAGGTAAAATGGTGATTTGGTGTAAATGAAGGATTTTTTGGTAATTTAATAAAGTGGAAGGGTAAAATGGTAATTTGGTGTAAATGAAGGGTATTTTGGTAATTTATAGAAAGAGGGGCAAAATGGTAAATATAATAATGAAGAAGGGTAAGATGGTAATCATAATAAAGAAGAAGGACAATTTAGTAATTTAACCAACTAAAATGGGCAATTTGGTAATTATAATAATGAATAAGGACAATTTGATATTCTAACTAAATGGAAAATCTGACAAGTGTAACAAGTATAAAGAGTGATTTGGTAACTTAATAAGCCTAAGGGGGTAATTTGGTAATTTGGATAAATATAAAGGCTAATTCGATAATTTAACCTACTAAAGGGGTAAATTGGTAACTTAACAAGTATTAGGGATAAAGTTAGTGATTTAACAAGGATGGAAGATAATTTGGTAATCTAACACAAGTAAAGGACAATTTGGTAATTATGCGACATGGAAGATAATATGATAAATTGGCAAATAAAAATGGTTGACTTAGTAACTTTACAAGTAAGGGGTATTTCAGTAATTTGTAAAGATGATAGGGGTAAATTAGTAACTTGTATTTTAACATATCAATGGGTTAAACGAGTTTCATAATAAGAAATAAGTAGCATTGAATGATAAGATAAGGGTATTTGATAAGTTAGTGAGTATCACAAAAACATGGCATAACCTAAGGTTAGATAGATGATTAAGGGGGTGATATGGTGTTATATTATAATTATGCAAGGGTTCCCTATTTGTATGTGTACATGGGAACTATATGTTGGATATGTTAAAGTATGTATTAGGGTTATGTGTGTCGTGATCCTTCGATGTAAACTAACCAGACTCTAAGACCATATTGTGATCATGATGTGATAAATCCTTTATGGCATATGAACAGATGGAAACGAAATCTGAATTAGAATTGGATGAGAGACGGATGACTTTAGCAATTTATTTAGGTTATCATGGATAATTGTATGAATAAGGATTACTTAATGATATCATAAACAAATAGAAGTGAATAAGTATGTGGTTGTTGTGCTTATTGTGGTCATCTTAATTAAGACACTAATAATTAAAGTGGAAGATCTCAAGATCGGGAATGGTGGCTCCTTAGGGGTTGGTACCCTAAAGACATGGTTTAGACCACGATTATTCTAGTATTTATTGATATGCCTTAGTGTCCCAGTCAGGCTCTATATATTACTCTATCTAGTCTATGGACCTATTTAGGGGGTATGCATATTATGGATTAGGTATTATTGTCGATAGGGTACTGCGTAGCTTGTATGCACCATACGACCAAGGTATCTTTGTGTTACTGGGTTGATGGTTGAAGGGTACTAAGTCACTTGTATGTGCCAGTATGATCGGTATACCTTTGCATCTCCGGGTTCTTGAAATCCCCCTTGAGGTAAATAAATGGAACTGTTGTGCTAATTAAAAGAGAACGCACTAATTATGTAAAGTAAAAGATGACTGAGTCGGATTCAGATGGATTATATCATGTTTATTGGCCCACTGGTTATAGTAGTGGCCCAAGAGCGCTTTGTCCTAAAAGATGTATACGTGTATTGGTCCACTGGTTATAATAGTACTTTGTCCCGAAAGATGTATATGTGTACCGGTTCATCGATTATAATAGTGACCCAGGAGCGCTTTACCCTGAAAGATGTATATGTGTATTCCGGTCTACCGCCTATAATAGTGGGGGTCTCGAGCTCAATAAACAAAATATTGTATGTGAGTAAATTATGAAAAAAATACTAATCACATATAGTGGAACACCATGTGAGTCGGGGTCGGACCGATCCACCGGCTATAATAGTAGTCAGAAGTCTTCCTTCCTAGAGATCAATCCACCGGCGAATAATAGTGGTCAAGTGCGTGTTACCCTCTATGTTTCTGATCCACTGGCTATTGATAAGTTCATATTTTGACATATTTTATACCCTTATAATCTTAGTTTTTGGTAGTTTATTTAACTAATATAGGGGAATAATTATTGTTTTATGCTTAAGTGGTAAAATTTGTATAAATATTATTATTTGAGCTAAAATGATATAAATTAAGTAAATTTAAAATAAAATATTATTTATTAATATTTATTGAATTTTATTTTGCAGGTTTTGTTTTAAATATAAGAGAATAAAAAAAAAGAAAAAAAAACCTTTGGACCAACGGCCGAAGGCCGAAGGCCCAAAGGCCAGCCAAGAACGAAGAAGAGTCAGCTGGGCAGGGCTGACGTGGCAAGGCACAAATTTTTTATAAAAGAGGCAGCGAGCGTGCGACAGACAGGAGGGGAAGCGACGCAGAGAGCCGTCAGGCTCTGACATCGCGGCAGAGACGCAGGTTACGAGAGCCTTTATAGGCTCGGGAGGAACGACAGGCAGAGAGGGGCGAGAGCCTTCCTTCGCTGGCTCGGAGTGAGGCGTCACAGAGAGGAACGGCGCGGCACGGAAGGGAGTCGCACGGAAAGTGAGAGGCACGGCGTTCGAGGCGTGCAGCACAGCAGTTCGACAGCCGCCAGTCGGGAAAAAGAAGAAAGAGTTTTGCACGGAAATCAAAGCCGAGAGAGAAGAGAGAATAAGAAGAAATATTTATACCGGTAGAATTTATTTCAGATAAAATTAATTTTTATCTGAATAAATTCTTGATCTTTAATTCAAAATTAATTTCGGTTATTTATTTCTCTTATTTTCAATTTATATTTTAGATATATATTTCTGTGTAATTAATTCTTTAATTATGGTTGGCTGATTAATTATTGTTAGGGAATAATTTGAAACCCTAGATTATGATTTGAATTATAATTTTATTTTCTTTGTTTCGTGAGATTGTTTCTTGACTCTATATTAATTGCTATCGTTTATATGTGTGATTCTGTCCAGTATAGTTTATTTGGTGCATGCCTTGTTCTGGTACCTCATAAGTGACAGTATGTAGGATAAATTGCTTGCTAGGTGGCCATCTAAATATACTAGAATTTATATGTATAAATTGCAGCTAGGTTAGATAACAATTCACCTAATCGTTTTGTGATTCTAACCTAAGTGGTAAAACGTTTCGATACGTGTGGGTCAAGAAAAGGAAATACAGCTAGACATGCTTTTTGTACTAGTTTGGGTACTTAGATTGACAGCCTTCCACTTACACTTAATGCATTAAATCTAGTTAAATATAGGAGCCGCTTGTTGCTGCTATACTGCTAGTATTTAATAGGGTTAATATTGGCGCTTTGTCGTATTAATTTAATTAAGGGAAGTAATATAAGGTGTATAGACCTGCTTTTGGTGTGCAACTTGGTCGATCTCTTTCTCACGATTAAAATTGACTTAGAAATATATATTATATTTTCAACCTAATCTAGTGGTGGATTTTTATTTCCCTAACATATTTCTCCTATCTGCTAGTTTCCCATTATTTTCCATTATTTTCATTATTAGTTTATTTTATTTTATTTACTCCTTTTATTATTATTGATAAACCCCCATTAGTATTTTTCTTATTTGTTTATTTTGTGTTATTTAGGATTTTTATTTTTAGTTTTAGTTTAGGCTAGTTAATTAGATGTGAGCCCTCTCAATCCCCGGTTAAGAACGATACCCTTATTTACCAGTGCTACAATTGACAACAAGAGGGTTTAAATTGCGTGCCGGCTACGGTCGCACCAATTTTTGGCGCCGTTGCCGGGGATTGATAACTTCACCTTTATTTTGCTAGTATTTTTAGTGTGTTTTTATTTTTAGTGTTTTTGTATTTTTTTTTCTTTTAGTTTGTTTTAGATTTTCTTAGGATTTTTAGTGTGTTTTGTTATTAACCTTTTCCTTTGAAGTGTTAGTATTTTCAGGTGGCTATGAGAGGATCCTTTGGTTATGGACAACTTTGATCGAATCTTAACGCAAGAGTAAATGAGGTAAGTATGAGTAGTCTTGAAGACAAACTTGACAAACTTACTACTCTTGTTTTGCAGGTTGCTAAAGCTATTGTAGTTGTTAATACAATTGAAGTGTGTCATACACAAGGAAATCCATATGCTTACCATGAACAAGCTATGAGAGGAGGAGGATGGACACAATCTGGTGCTCAATCTTTCAATGGTTTTCAAGGACACGATCCCTATACAAGCACATACTATTCGGGAATGAGGCATCAACCCAACTTTGGATGGGAGATGAATGATCAGTATCAAGTGCCATATCAAGACCCTTACACGCATGAATATGAAGCTTCAAAATATTATCAGTATCCTCAACACGAATTTTCTCCAGTTTCAGAGCCCTCAAGTTCAGAAAAATTGGATAAGATTCTTGAAGAACTGATGAATGGTCAAAACCAATTGGCAGAAAGCCAAAATCAACTGATGCAAATGAATGATCATTATTCAGTGCCATATCAAGAGCCTCACATATGTGAATATGAAGCGTCAAAATGTTATCCTCAACAAGAATTTTCTCCAGTTTCGGAACCCTCAAGTTCAGAAAAAATGGATAAGCTTCTTGAAGAACTGATAAATGATCAAAACCAGTTGGCAGAAAACCTAAATCAACTGGTGCAACGTCAGATTATACAAAATGAAAGGGTGTCAGTGATAGAGGAGAAAATGGGTGATATGGTCAACATGATGAATCAATTACAAGCACAAGAAGAGCTCTCTAGTACTTCAATTCCAAATTCAAGTGAGAGTTATGAGTATGATGATGCCATATCTGAATGTGAGGATGAGTTAGTTGAGGAGGTTTCCATGAAAAACATTGAAGAGCAAGATCAAGTGGAAGAAGAGCTTATAAAAGTAGAAGAAGAATCTCATCAAAATGAGGATCAAGTGAACAAAGAGAAGTATATGGTAGACAAGACTATCACTTTCACCTACCATATACCATCTTTGAACATTTATTCCCCACTTTTGCTTGGAGATAACCATGAGACACAAGGTAAGCCTTTGGACCATTTCGATTTTATTTATGCTAATCATACTCCTTGTTTTCCCTCTTTTAGCAGGTTAGATGGATCCAAGAGTGAAGAGAGTAATCAAATCACCTTGGATACATTTAATAAGAAGCGTGATGCTCCAAAGGAGAGGTTATGTTGGAAGGATGTGTTTAAAGATTTTAATATGGGAAAATATGTTCCTTCGATAGAGAGATTATCGTACATGGATATTGGGAAAAATATTCTCTCTTTACACACCAGCTTAAACTCTAATCTAGGTAAGTTACGTTCTTGCTTGATCAAATCTTTCATTAAATCTAACATTTTGTCTTTTTCTTCCTTGCAGGATAAAGATGATCATCACAAGGAAGGATTTGGTGAAGCAGCTCTCAAGTGGACGTATCCACCTTGAACGAGTAAACCGAGATCATGTCAGGCTGAAGACATAAAAACAAGCGCTACTTGGGAGGCAACCCAATGTCATAAGGGAGTTTTCTATCCTTTATTTATTTATTTATTTTAATTTGTTTTCTCCATACTTAAAATTACATGTTTCTTTAGTTGTTTACACATTGAGGACAATGTGTGATTTAAGTGTGGGGGTGTATGTGTTTTATTATTTTCAAAAAAAAAAAACAATTTATTGTTTAAAAAAAAATTTTTTTTTTAGAGTTTTAGAGTGTTTATTTTTTTAGAGTTTTTAGAGTGTTTAGTATTTTTAGAGTCGTAGGAACCCTTAACTAGTTAATGAGGAATATATCTTTGAAATCTAACGAAAAGAGGATCATGAAATTGAGATAAAGTAAGTGGAGATTTTTTGTGTTAATTTCGATATAGGGAACACATATCTATGTGCCTAAATGTGAATGGAGAAAGAACGTGTATGATTTTCTAACCACCGACATGGCATGTTGAGATTCATCACATTCCTCAGTGATCATTTGAACCATATGTACCTTCTTTTTCTGAGCAAATTTACACAAAATCATCTACTATTTCTTGGCTTCAAAATCTTCTTTGTAAACCTCATATATGTTTAATTGTTTTGATCAAATTATTTGCCATAGATCATGTAATGGACTATAGAGATTACTAGAACTTACTCTTGTACTAGTCGAAGCTTATAGTCAAAACATGCTCTGATTGAGAAAATGATAAAGGCAGCTTAGGAATTTTCCATCACATGACCAAAGAGCTTAACCTAATGTGTGTATCCATGATATACATCTCATAGAAACCCTTTTGAGCCTATACATGGAGCATACATTTTTTTTATTACCCACATTTAATAACCTTCGGGCCTTAATGTCCTTACCTTTGCTTAAAGCTAGTGGAAGGAAATCAAATCGTTATGGATATAAAGAGTGGTGGTAAATGTGTGTGTGAAAGAAATATATGTATTGATGCTAAGAAAGGGGATTGGTTATGTGGAAAAAAAATGAAAAAAAAAGAAGTAAAAAAAAAAAGAAAGAAAAAAAATTTGAATGAAAAAAAAAATGTTGGGATATAAGGAAGAGAGGGAGTTATAGAGATGATGTTGAGAATTTTCTATTCATGTTACATCTTATTTTGAAGGTGGAGAGGTGTGTCATTAATCATTGATGTGGAGATATGCTTATATTTCATCTAATTATTAGATTCCACTAGCTCTTGATCTTTTTAGCACCACACTCCTAAAATACTCCATACCCTACTTCACCTTAAACCCCACTACAACCAATAAATAAGTCCTATTTGATTCTTAAGATGAGCAGCCTTTGATCTGTTGGAGATTAGTCACAAGAGTTAAGCATATGGTTTGGTGCATTTGGCAAATATTTGATATCTTTCATGAGGTTTTATCCACAAGAATATGAGCTTTCTTTGTTTATATATGTGAGTCGTTTGTTATTTTTATCATCTTAGCTCACATACATGAGTGTTTCTAAACATTTGTAGCCATGAATCTAAGAGAGAGAAAATAGAGGGTATCCATAGTGAGGATGGATCTTGATGTGACTAAGGCGTGGTAGATTTTTATCCATAATATTGATCTGTTCATACCTGTCATGTTTATGTGTGAACCATATGTTGAAATTGATTCTTTAAATCTCCCAATGCTGAATTTTGATTGATTGCTAATCTTGACATTTGAAAGTAAAAGATTCTGAGACAAATATGGTTAAGGGTGTTAGGTATATGGTTTTATTTATTTATTTATATTTTATTTTTATTTAGGTATGTTTTTATTTTATTTTATTTTATTTTATTTTGTGTGTGATTTTGTGGGTATATCATCTGTGAAACCCTCACGAGACCTTACTCGTCCTCGATGGGTGACCTAGGGGTTTAAAGGGCTTGTTGCACATGCTAAGTGTAATCGTGAGACCTACGAAAGTGGCTAGTTAATTTAATTTTATCTGTTTAGAGCAATAACTTGCTTGAGGACAAGCAAGAAGCTAAGTGTGGGGGTGTGATAAGTTCATATTTTGACATATTTTATACCCTTATAATCTTAGTTTTTGGTAGTTTATTTAACTAATATAGGGGAATAATTATTGTTTTATGCTTAAGTGGTAAAATTTGTATAAATATTATTATTTGAGCTAAAATGATATAAATTAAGTAAATTTAAAATAAAATATTATTTATTAATATTTATTGAATTTTATTTTGCAGGTTTTGTTTTAAATATAAGAGAATAAAAAAAAAAGAAAAAAAAACCTTTGGACCAACGGCCGAAGGCCGAAGGCCCAAAGGCCAGCCAAGAACGAAGAAGAGTCAGCTGGGCAGGGCTGACGTGGCAAGGCACAAAATTTTTATAAAAGAGGCAGCGAGCGTGCGACAGACAGGAGGGGAAGCGACGCAGAGAGCCGTCAGGCTCTGACATCGCGGCAGAGACGCAGGTTACGAGAGCCTTTATAGGCTCGGGAGGAACGACAGGCAGAGAGGGGCGAGAGCCTTCCTTCGCTGGCTCGGAGTGAGGCGTCACAGAGAGGAACGGCGCGGCACGGAAGGGAGTCGCACGGAAAGTGAGAGGCACGGCGTTCGAGGCGTGCAGCACAGCAGTTCGACAGCCGCCAGTCGGGAAAAAGAAGAAAGAGTTTTGCACGGAAATCAAAGCCGAGAGAGAAGAGAGAATAAGAAGAAATATTTATACCGGTAGAATTTATTTCAGATAAAATTAATTTTTATCTGAATAAATTCTTGATCTTTAATTCAAAATTAATTTCGGTTATTTATTTCTCTTATTTTCAATTTATATTTTAGATATATATTTCTGTGTAATTAATTCTTTAATTATGGTTGGCTGATTAATTATTGTTAGGGAATAATTTGAAACCCTAGATTATGATTTGAATTATAATTTTATTTTCTTTGTTTCGTGAGATTGTTTCTTGACTCTATATTAATTGCTATCGTTTATATGTGTGATTCTGTCCAGTATAGTTTATTTGGTGCATGCCTTGTTCTGGTACCTCATAAGTGACAGTATGTAGGATAAATTGCTTGCTAGGTGGCCATCTAAATATACTAGAATTTATATGTATAAATTGCAGCTAGGTTAGATAACAATTCACCTAATCGTTTTGTGATTCTAACCTAAGTGGTAAAACGTTTCGATACGTGTGGGTCAAGAAAAGGAAATACAGCTAGACATGCTTTTTGTACTAGTTTGGGTACTTAGATTGACAGCCTTCCACTTACACTTAATGCATTAAATCTAGTTAAATATAGGAGCCGCTTGTTGCTGCTATACTGCTAGTATTTAATAGGGTTAATATTGGCGCTTTGTCGTATTAATTTAATTAAGGGAAGTAATATAAGGTGTATAGACCTGCTTTTGGTGTGCAACTTGGTCGATCTCTTTCTCACGATTAAAATTGACTTAGAAATATATATTATATTTTCAACCTAATCTAGTGGTGGATTTTTATTTCCCTAACATATTTCTCCTATCTGCTAGTTTCCCATTATTTTCCATTATTTTCATTATTAGTTTATTTTATTTTATTTACTCCTTTTATTATTATTGATAAACCCCCATTAGTATTTTTCTTATTTGTTTATTTTGTGTTATTTAGGATTTTTATTTTTAGTTTTAGTTTAGGCTAGTTAATTAGATGTGAGCCCTCTCAATCCCCGGTTAAGAACGATACCTTTATTTACCAGTGCTACAATTGACAACAAGAGGGTTTAAATTGCGTGCCGGCTACGGTCGCACCAGCTATAATAGTGGGGTTCCTGCACTCACATGGATATTATTCGAGAGATGATGATTGAATAATAATGTTCATTAATGGCTTGAGACCAAAAGAGTACTATCATCATTATGATCTACTGTTATAATATAAGTTCGGCCTTGGTGCATGTCTCTCGGTATATGATGGAAGTGCTAAGTACGTGAATGGTGTGTTATACTTCTCTTATTGTATGTGCAGTGTTGAATGATGTATTAGTCCATATGTTATCACTATGTACTATGTATGTATTATGTGTTGCCTGCGGGCCTGCCCTTCACTTTGGTTTAAAAGGTTACTTAGTACCATAGTACTTAAGGGTTCCATCTGTGGGGCCTTGCCTATTTAATGAATAGTGTCCCTTGCACGTCCATTGCATATACTATTCAAGAGGGCTTGGGTATGAGTGTAAGGATTATCTGGAAAATCCTTAGGGTATCTCTCCCGCCTTTTTAATTATTTGGTAAATGATTTTACTCTTGTAACTACTATTTGTGGGCTCATATCTTTTGCAATGTATTCAATGCGCTACTCTTTTTTAAATTGAATTTGTATAAATTGTATTATGTTTTATTTTTAGCTTTAAGTGTGGCGGTAAAATCCCCTAAATTTACGATATATGTTTTTCACTTTTGCTATTTTTTTATAAAATAAAAATTTTTAGTGGTGAATTTTGGGGGTGTTACAACTCTTCTCCAAAATGTGCAATTAGAGGAAAGAAAGATCATGCTTGGGGTTATTATAGGAAGGTTGTAGATGATAATGGGAGTAAAAAGTTGCAATACTTGTATTGTTTTAAATTGCTTTTAGAGGTGGTATTCAACTTTTCAAGCAACATATAGTCGGTGTCAAAGGTCAAGTAGAGAGATGCAAAAATGGTTTTTACGAAGTTTATTAGGCGATGAATAATATAATTAAATAATTCTCTAATAAAAAAAGGAAGACCTGGGAGATATAAGACATAGAAAATCCATATGGATCCACGAGGATAAACACACTTTCTCAACATTTGGTTGAACAACCACCTCTTCCACGCTTTCTACTAGGATTACTAATTGTTCTAGTTTATGAACTAAGTAAAAGGATATAGATAAAGGGAAAGAAAACAAATCCACACTAGGACATCACTTTATGACAAGAACATTTTTTGGTGCACAACAAATAATTACATTTTTTTACAAAGCAAAGAAGTTGTTGAAAGCTACATATTATTATTTCTAAGCGGATGATTGATGTTTGTATTACATTTAATGTTGCAAAATCTATTTAGTATATGCAATTGAGTGACGCTATTAATCAATTGGGTCCTGGATATAAAGCTCCGAATGTTCATGCTCTTTCTAGTTATTTGTTGATGAAATTTTTTGAAGACATAAAATATTATGTTGAGGGTTTTTGTCCAATATGAACATATAGGTTGTACCGTTATGGCAAATGGGTGGTTTGATCAACATAATCAAACTTTGATTATTTTCTTAGTTTAGTTTCCAAAATGGATTTTCTTTTTGAAGTTTGTTGATGCATTTGAAGCTTCCATAACTACTATCTTGTTGCATAAGCTATTGAGAGAGATTGCTTTGCATGTTGATGATAAAAATGTTGCGCATATGGTGATTGATAATGTTTTTAATTATGTTGTTAGTGATAGATTATTAGAGCATGAGTTTAAGATACTTTATTGGTCTCCTTGTGTTACACGTTACATAAATTTGATTATTAAAGATATGGGTAATCTCGATGAGATTTAAGATACTATAAAACATGTTTCTAAAATCACCAAGTACATTTATAATTATTGTTATGTTTTACATTTGATGAGGAAGCATACATAAGGAAGGAAAATTATATTTGCAACTAATTTCATTGCCATGCAAATTATTCTGTTACAAAAGAATGCTCTTAGGACAATGGTTGTTTCTAGAGAACGAACTTCTTGTACTTATACTAAATAAAAGGAAGAAAATAAATTTGTAAAGAATGTGTTCAGTCCAGTATTTTGGAATGAGTGTGTTGTTATTGTACAACTTACATAACATCTTTTATGTGTTCTATGGATGGTGGATGTTGAGGAGAAACCATCTATGGGTTATTTATATCAAACCTTTAGTAAGGTTATGGATGATATGGTTGATAGACTTTAGAGGAGAAAGAAAAGGGTATATTCTCACCTTCAAATTATTACTTCTCATTGGGATACTCAACTTTCAACGAACTTATATGCATCTAGTTTTTTGTTTAATCCTCACTTTTGATATTTATCTAATATTACAAACCATCAAAACATCGTGTCTACTATTATTGATGTCATTGAGATGTATGCTAATTGAATTTTCCAATTAAGAACAAGATTAAGAAGTTAAATGAGTTATTTTAGAAAAGCATGTGGTGATTTTGGAAGATGGTATGTTGTAGAGATTATTATATTCTTTCTCCTAGTATGGATTTTGACTATTTTTAAAATTTTCAATACTTCATTCCTATTGCAATTATTGTTTGACTGTTTGGTGTGTTAATGTATTAATCTAGATATCTTGTCGACGAGTGGTAGATGTTGTATGGTTGTGACACTCTAGATCTACAAAAGATTACCAAGCTATTAACATCAAAGGCTAGAGCATATCCATTTGAAGAAAACAAATAGATTAGTAAATCAAAGGCTCAATGTTCTGATATTTGTTCATTCTAAATTGAGGTCGAAACAAAGGTATGTTGTTAATACATCTTTCAATTTTTATTTATCATCTTCATATCAAATCTTTAAATTTATTGTTTCACATGACCATATTGCTAACTAGTGTAGTTGTGTTGTCTTCTGTGTAGAATTCGATTTTAAACAAGTTTTGATCCAATTAAATTTGAAGATTTTGATGTAAATGATACTTGGATTCTTATAGATGAGCCTTCTATCTTAAATAATAAGGAGATAGGATTGTTAATAAAATGGACCGGCTTCTTATACTATTTAAGATGATCAAAGCAATGCAAGTGAGGTTATGTTTTATAAAGGTAGTAACCTTTTATTGTTTGTATAAGATTATATGATGTTTTTTATCCTTTTAATTATTGTTATATTGATCGTTTTTGTGTTTTTGTAGCGGAAGTGTTTGATGACAGCGAAGATAAAAGTGGATATTAAGATAATGAAGATAACCGTACACATAAAAATGTCACTCCAATATTTTATAATGTGGATAAAAATATGTATAATCCATATGGTTTAGATGAATAATTCTATAAGCAAATTAAATACTTTCAATTTCGGTAATTGGCTTTTACTCTGTTCTATTATATATTTATTTTGAATATATATGGGCTTGATGTTGAATTTTGTTATTTTGTAATTTGTATGAATGTTTTGAGTGGATTATGTTTATGATATTATAATATGTTATTTTGAGGTTTATGATAGGTAATATTAAGGATCAGATAATACTATCAAACAAATTCATAAATATTTTACTTATTTTTAGTGAAGCATTCAAACTACTAGTTCGAATTGGTCGGACCAATATAAACCACTAAACTCGTAGCAATACCGGCTTGATGGTCGGTTTGGCTATGAAAACTATGTCGGTACCACTCTAAATCATTAGTCAATAACATAAGATTTGTACAAGTTGCTAGCACATGTAATATAAAATATAAATAATTAGAAGATAAAAATAAATTATGAAGAAAATATTTTCCCACCCATTATTAATAACATTTATTTGTGAAGATTAGAAATTAGCAATCTATATTTGCTCCCTCCATTTCAAAAAAAAATTCATTTTAAAATTTAATTATTATTCCAGAAGGAAAACTATTTTAGAATATTTAATGCCTTACTTTTACTTTTAGCATTTTTCATTATCTATGTATCTATTTCTCTAAAAAAATTTTCAATAAATGATATAAATACAATACTAATTTTATATTATTATCTCATTAATTAATATATAAATTGTTGACACTACTTTCTTTTTAAAATAGACGGAGCATATTATTATTTTATCAAAAAAGTCATAGAATATCATATAAGCTTGTTAACTTCAAATTATTTGGTAGATAATATTTTTTGGTTGGGGAACTTCTACAACTATATTAACAAATTTTGAACCTTTTTTTTGCATTGTCCTTTAACACTTCATTATATGACAATAAAACATTATTAAATACTACATTATTACATAAGCCAAAAAAAAGTACAAGGCTATAACTAGCATATGATTCAAAGCAATTTACTTTTTAGGTGTTATAGAAGTTTTTTCCCGTTCCATTATGTACTTTTAGATATTATTTTAATATTTTTATTGCTTTTTCTTTTGCATACAAATTAATTACCTTATTTGACTCCTTCTCCATCTTTTTTTTAATATCAAATCGCTTTAGTTGCACACATGTCATTTCCTCAAGTGTTAAACAATTTCATCATTTCTAACTTTTACCGTGCATTGTAATTAGTTTTGATTTTTATAAGGGTTGTCCCGTATAATGCTGGTTGTGAGTTATATTTTAGTATATATAAATATACGTAAGGAACTGCATTTTTTTTTATAAGTTAAGTAATATTATTTACACTAGATTTTCACTTATGTGATGCATGAAGATTCTAGTTGTAAGTATATATATCATTTTGGGAATCGAAGTACTTAATAATAAGCAATATTTATTGAATGCATACAATTTGAAATGATAAACAAATATTGTCAATATAATACTATGATTAAAACTCTATAAACACTTCATTCATTGCAACATTTGTTGTAGAATGAGTTTCATCAAAAACATTGTCACGCATTATGATTTTTAGACTTGGATGTTTTGCAACTCTAAAAATACGAGATATAATTGACCTAAATATTGATTTGTTCTTCAACAATAGGTAACATAGTAAGAGATTTACCATCTAGTTTTTTGGATTATTAGTGCATATGTAACAATTAACGGGAGTTGTGTTCAAGTAAATTGAAAAGGTAATATCGGATTAGACGTCATCAATTACACTTTCGGTAACAAAACTTCATGACCCATATTACTTCCATAAATATTTGATATTTATCAATAATAGTGTGCTTTTTTGTGTATCAATACAATAATATTATAATTTGAAGTTAATTTTACCGGTTAAATTAAGTTATTAATCTACATTAGTTTGTATAATTATTATTTAATATCGGTGTAATAATAATAATAATGGTAATAATAATTCTTATGTATCATAATTATATATAGTATTATTTCTTATAATTATTAATTTCATAAATAAACATAATTTTAAAAAATATATGTAATTATTCACTAGGTATTTAAAATTTATATATAGTAGTGGCATAATATTAATTTAATTTCGTAAGCTGTCTATTTTTTACAATTCTTTGCCATTTTGTAGATATATTTGATTTAATTTAGAACATTAAATCCAATTTATCATTATAAAATCTTTTTATAGCATTATTCAATAAGTATTGATACATTTTTTTTATGTATAAACACATTTCATATATATATATATTCAATTATTCAACATAAATTTAAAATCCAAGTTATAATATATAACAATGTAATATTAGTTATTTTGGAGTTAATTTTTTTGAGTTAAATTGAAGTGTTTAGTCCCGTAGTTTTTTTTTTTTTTAAAGAATTAGTCAAAAGACTTTTTATGCATCAATATAATGATAATATATATTTGAATTTAATCTTGATAGTTAAATCTAATGTTTTAAAAATATTTCATTTAGAAAAATATTTTAATATAATGTAATTTGTATTGTTTGAATTAATATGTTTCCTAACATGTCATTTTTAAATTGAATTTATAATTTTTTAAACTTTAGTAATCTTTGAATTATTCAATAAGTTTTTATTCCATATATAAAAAAAGAGAGTGTAATCTCACATTCTCTGCAAATTTGTCTCCATGATACTCTAACATTTTGAAATTATTAAAAAGTGTATATTACGTATCAATATTATGATAGCAAAAAATTACTTTAATTATGTTACTTAAATTACATTTATTATAATAAAATAATTTTATAGCAATATTCAATAATCATTGATACATAATGCATTTCTTATGTATGAATGTGTTTCGTATCAAAAAATTTCCAATTATTTAATATATATTTTAATTAATGTTACAATATTTAATAGTAAGGAATATGATTATTCTTTAATAAGTATTTATTACAACAATAATGTATTTTTTAAATTAATTTTGTGATTAAATTGAAGTTTTTTAGCCCCTAAAAATTCCTATAATTATTCAAAAAGCATTTTTATGTATCAATATAATAATAATGATAGTAATAATCTAATTTTTAAGTAAAATTTTATAGCTAAATTAGGTATTTTTTTTATGAATCAAAATATTCCACACTATGATTTAAAATTACTCCATATATATTTTTAAGTTGAATAGTACATTATTTTTTAAAAATTTAGTAATATTATTATCATTTAATAATTTTTTATCCAATAATAAAAATAATAATACTCCAACCACAATTTCTTATCAAAATTGGTCTTAGCATCACTCATCTCATAGACGAGGATAAGGGTTGAGCCCTCTCAAAAATAATAGTGTTCCTTTTACTATTTTTTTTTAAAATTCTCTAGATATTATTTTGTTGTTTCATAAGAATAATATTAATAACATAGATATTCTCCCACGTATATAAGTATCAATATATTAATGGCACGACTTTAGTTTAATTTTATAGTTAAATAGAATTCTTTATTTTCATATAATCTATTTTCATTTTTACTAAAATTAATATTTCAATTGTATTTGAATTTCTTGCATGTAAAAAATATAATTTTAAACAAAAAAATAGTAAATTATATGCATAAAAATAAAATAAATTAAGGTTGTTAACAATGAGTTGGCTAAAATTTTGATACTATATTTTAACTTCGTATCATCTATTTTGTACGAATATAATAATAATAATAATAATAATAATAATAATAATAATAATAATAATAATAATAATAATAATAATAATAATAATAAGTATTACAAATATCATTTTTTTATGGTGTATTCTATATAAAAGGTAAATTAATGAAAAATATTGCAATTATTTTCCACAATAGAACATCAGCTATATGAAATTAAAAGGAGTGCATTATGCAAAGGATTTTTAGACAAAATGAAAATAAATATTAATAAGAATTTATCTGTAGTAATATTTTCCTAGTTAGATGAAATCATAATTTCAAATAATCTATTGTATAAATTTTCTATCTTTTAAATATTAATAATATATAATAATAAAAATAATAAGTAATCAAATTGCTAAAATTATAAAAATTTATTTAAAATAAAACATATTAATTTTAGAAATCCACCAAAAGTCATATGCTTTTGATATATTTCATTATGTATAAGATATTAGTCAAAATATTGCTTTTAGAACCCAAAAAAGTTATGTGATATTGATATACTTCCTCAAGTATATAAATTTTAGCAAAGTGTTATTCATCCAAATTCAAAATCTAAACCAATATCTAAATTTATCATACATACATACATACACACATATGATGCTTTGTTTTTTGGTTTTTTAGTAATGCATGATTTTTTCCTAGAATTAAGGCGTAAGTAACTTCTGCCATCATCCTAGATCAAATCTTCTTAGAATTGAACCATTCTACCATGACCATTTCTATAGGAAACTTCTTATCATTCTACCATCATCCTAAATGAATCAAACTATTGTCTTATAACTGAAACTGCCCTTTTTCATAAAATAATAGAACCATCCACTTCTATTCGATCAAATCCCTACCGTTTAACAATTGAAGGATCGCTAAAACCCTTCATATATATAAATCACTTAGTTAGGTTATTTGATAAGCTTTTTGTCTGTTATATTATTATTGTTACCCTCCCTCCCTTTCTTTATTCTCTCAACTTATGGGAAATTTAAGAATTACTCCATGATCCTCTCAAAAAATATATTATCTTCTAACCTCGTCTCATATTTTTAGAGACCTATACATTACAAGTCCATCTACAATTTCATTTGTTGATTGTCTGGGTTCTTAAATTTAGACATGTTAATTTCTTATGTGTTTTGTCAAATCATAGTATCCATCTATAGATTTTAATTTTAATAATGATGGTTATTACCAAATTTGGTTGATTGTTTTGGTCAAATCTCATATGTCTCTTGTTATGTTACTTTACATGCACACGCTAACATGTGAATCTAAGAGATATTTTGCTCATCTAAGTAAAATTATTTGCTTTTTTAACTTTTAAATCTTTGTTTTTTCGTTCCTTTTTATGAAATATCCTCATAGTTATTTTTATTTACTTATTATGTCAAAATCTCTCATGTTTCTCCCATTAAAAGAAGTTAAAAGATATTTTTTATCGACATTTTCAATTGTTGTTGTAGTTATATCATAAGATAAACTTTTAATGGTCCATCAACTTTTCATACCAATTATCAATCCATTGATCCTATTTTCTCCTATGCACATAATATGTATCTATATATAGTTCCATCAAGATAACGGGTGACATTTGGTTATGGAGGCTATCAAGATCGAGTGAATTTAGTCAGTATCCATGATTGATCGTCGCTCAAAGAAATTCAATTTGGCCATATGATATAAAATAAGGAAGAGTATATATGTATGTATGTATGTATGTATATATGTAACACCCCAAAATTCATTATTTTTTTAAAAAGAAAGGCGGAAGTAATTAAAATAGAAACTCTTAAATTAAAACCCGTGAATTCTGGGGATGTTACCGCCACACTTAGTACCAGACCGGTTCTCTCCGACCGTTTCCAGTACCAAGTGCTAAGGCTAAGAAGAGATTAACATTAAACCAAATCAACAGTTCATAGAAGAACTAGAAAGATCATAATATCAAAATCCATAGTACGCATGAAGGTTCATAAGATAGAAATCAGAGTGCGAAATCAAAATTCCTCGAAGGGAATAATCTTACAATCGATAAAAGCTTCATTTGAAATACTCAGTACAAGGTAGTAAATCAAATAGGATAAATCTGATACAAGAAGAAATAATAGAAATAAATAAGATAACAAGAAGAGTGGATCCGGCCACACTACTCACGAATTTCGAGCCAAACCCGCTCAACACTCAGCCCCGACTGATGTCTCGCCCACCTGCACAAGTCAGAAGGGCATACTACTCGTGGGAATGAGCAGCACCCATGAAAAGGGTGATCAGTACGCTACGTACTGAGTAAGGTAACCGATCACTAAGGCCAACACATAAGCACATAATCCATGCAGAATAAAATATCATAAAGACGATCATGATATCATAACAATGAATAATCATTCGGGTACATACGTAAAGGCCCAATTATAATCCAGATTAATTATTTAATTTATCTCTGATCAGGAATCGTTTCACACCATGATTTTTATCAAATCCATGCAAGTACGGAAGCCCCCACTATTATAGTCGGTGGATCGGAGGCACATAGGATATCATACCCTAACCACTATTATAGCCGGTGGATCGGAGGCACATAGGACTACGCGTCCTAACCACTATTCCTAACCGGTGGATCGGTGGCCCTGACTCGCATGGTGTTCCACTGTAAGTAATTAGTATCTTTTAAGCATTTCAGCAAAACTCGGGTTTGTGTTTGTTGAGCTCGGGAACCCCCACTATTATAACCGGTGGATCGGTCACACATAGGACATCATGTCCTAACCACTATTATAACCGGTGGATCGGTCACACATAGGGTAAAAACCCTAACCACTATTCCAAACCGGTGGATCGGTCGGTCCCGTCTCAACGATCTTCCTCTTTAGATAATTAATGTTTTAAGTATCTTATTCAAAAGGTTTCACCTTGGACATGCATAAGTCATCACACATCACAAATCATAAATTCCACTCTCATAATTACACTTTAATCACCAAATACACATGATGCTACAAAAACTCTAAGCACCCACAACAAACCCTAATTATCCACACAAACCCTAGCTTGGTTTCCTACGTACCCATATAATCCTCCACGTACTATTTTCCATCCAAAGTGTTCAACCACCCAAACGACGCTTATATTATTTTCCTCACATCCCAAATCAACGTTCCATACGTAAAATTCGCTCCTATACAAACTTTACACATCCCATGCAATTATTAACTCCCATGAAAAACCCTAACTCCATCATGCAAACCTTAATACCATCATACAATCATTAATACCACCATGCAAATCCTAATACCACCATGTAACCATTAACACCACCACACAAACCCTAATACCACAACGAAAACCCTCATGCCACCATGCAACCATTAATACCACCGTGCAAAACCCAAGATTTCATCATACAAAATCCTAAATTCAATCCACACAAACCCAAAGATTCATCCATACCAAACCCTAAATTCAATCCATACCAAACCAAATATTCATCCTTACCTTACAATTGATTAAATTCTCTCATTCATAACCATAAATTAGATTTTTCCATACAAGACCATAAGTTAGATTCTCCCACATAAAATCATAAATTAGAATCTCCCAAGCAAAACCATAAATTGGATTCCCCCAGACAAATCATAAATTAGATTCTCCCATATAATATTATAAATTACACTCTCCCAAATAACATCATAATTTAGATTTTCCCAAACAAACCATAAATTCGATTCTCCCATATAACATCATAATTTAGATTCTCCCAACTAAAACCATATATTATATTCTCCGCATAAAACCATAAATTATATTATCTCACACGAAACCCTACACTTCCCATTTCATTCTTCCACTCATAAATCATTAAAATACTTAGGTCAACTCACATCTCTTGGTCAACTTCTTTCTCCATCCTCCTTTTTCATCCTTTCTCCCGCACAAACCATATCACCATCCTCATATGCATGTCTTACAGGGTCACAACACATATCATCCCATACACATAGTACACATGCCATATAACAACACAAAAGCATGCTTGAACTCCATGCCATACCAAATATGCAATAATTACAATAATAATATGGGATGCATAACATACAAGGCACACAATGCACATTAGCACATAAAAGACCTTAGTAAACCCTTACCTAAAATGACACCGGTCTTGGAGCACGCTCCTATATTACTTGAGAGCTTTGATTGGGCTCACCTACTATGGAAAAATACTAGGATTAGGTTTCCTCTTAAGAATGCTATTATTTCTAACTTATCCCAAGACCTTATTTTTAATTAAAATATTATTATACTAAAATTAACTACACAAAATACTAGTAGAAAAACTAATAATAACACCAATGAACTTCAAAACAAAAGGGTGATACAAGGGTCTCTACCCTTCACCCAAATTAATATTAGTAAGGATGAAAATAATAATAATATAACTTTAATAACAACTAAATGTTATAAATAAAGATAATATTAAGAATAATAATAATAATAATAATAATAATAATAATAGTAATAGTAATATATAAGCCTTATATTTTAAGGTGGGATTTCAACCCTGCCTTTAATTAATTACCTACTATTCATTAACATAAATAAATAATAAAATTAATATCATATATAATAATATTCAAATAATAGAGATGATACTAATATTATTATTAATGGTTATAAAAATAGAAATAAAAATACTAAAATACATAAGTGCGAATGTAAATACAAAATTAGGGCCTAAGATTTTCCAGAATAATTAATAAAATGATAATAATAATTATTCTAATAATTATAATATTAATATTAATAAGAAGAATGATAATAATCATATAATAATTCAATTAATAACTTAAAATTCGAAACTAACAATAAAATTATTTTATTACCACTCTCTACCCTGCAAGTAAAATTCAGCATAAATTTTATATCAAATAATAATAATATTAATAGTAAGGAAATAATTATTATATTCGAATAATTACTAATAATTAAAATAAAAATAGAATAATTTATAATAAATAGTAAATAATGACTAAGAAGGTCTAGGGTTTGACCTTGAGTCGGCGGGAATGGGCGGCACCGGCGGTGGCCGGAAAAATGATCTAAGAGGAAAAAAGATGAAGAAAAAGAGAGGAGGAGCAAGGGGAAAAATAAAATAAGGTTATGGTTCGGTGGAGGAGGATTAGAGGGAGTTTTTGGGTTGTTCAGAGGGCAGTAGAAGTGGCGGAAGCGGAGGCGGACGACGGCTTAAAGGTTGCGAGTTACAGATTTTCGCGAGGCGGGCAAGAAATTTCGCACGGCTATGGCAGCTCGTGCGAGAAGAATCAAAGGATGTGGAGAGCTTAGTTAGCTAGAGGAAATTGCAGGGAAGAAATTGGGATGCTGCGGAGGCGTTGAGGTTGGCTATCGGCGGTGGAAGATGCGTCTGAAGTCACGGTGATGGCAACCCTCGCTTAGGGTTTCGGGTGAGAAAAAAATTCTAAAACTCCTATAATTAGGCTATTTATAGATGGTAGATGGGATAATAGGGTTTTGGGAGTCTGTAGGAAGGTATGAGGTGCGAGGATTTGGGTGGCCGGCGGTAGTAATTGGTCGGCAAATGTTTGGGTTGCATCGAAGTTTCGCGAGGCTGGGGAGAGGAAACGGGCGAGAGTTATGCCAATTTATTCCTTGAGTCAAGGGGAATACAATGAGACAAGAAACGGCCGGTCAAAGTCTCTGTAACCGGCGACGCCATTGATGGGGTCAGGAGCTGCAGCCGCATCGACGGAGGAGAAAGGAGGAAGAAGGAAGAAGAAAAGGAGGCGGACCGGTCGGCCGGGGAAAGAAAATAAAAAGGGGGAGAACCGGGTCGGTCGGCGTGGTGAGGGGGTCATTAAATGGAACGACGAGTTTCGGGCGTAACACGGACGAAACACAGCGTGTCGGCGGACGAAAGAAGGGCGATGGGCGCGGGCTGGGCCGTGCCGAAGAAAAGGAAGAGGAAAGGGAAACTGGGCCGCGAGCTGGTCCAGTTCGGGGAGAAGAAGAAAAAAGAAAAAAAAAAGAAAAGAAGAAAGAAAAAGGAAGAAGGAAAAAGGAAAAGGGACAAAGAAAAATAGTGGTTTGGATTAATTAAATTAATTAGGATATTTGGGTTATTTAAAAATAATAATATTTAAATAAAATAATATTTAAATCCCTTTTTAGGCTAAATTAGGATTTTTAAAAGATTTTCCATAAATTCCATTTTAATTAGCAAAACACCCTAATTTTCTTCCATTAAATTATTTATAAAATTAATATTAATTTGGAACTATTTTCTCCTTCTTATTTTAAATAAAATAATTTATTTAATTAATTCCCAAATTAAAATCTTTAATTAGTTAAAATACCCAAATTCCTCCTAATTAAAATACTTATAAATTTATTTTTGATTTGCCCTAATTAATTTTCTTTTATTTTAAATAAAATAATATACTTAATTAACTTTTATAATAAAACCTCATTTAAATATACTATTTAAAATTAGGAATTTTCGGGGCATTTCAATATATATATGTATGTATACACAAAAGGCATACCAACACAACAGCATTTGAGTATCCCTCGACCATCCTTCATTAAAGCCAACATTGATGGAATTTACATGATTGTTGTAATAAGGCTATATATTATCTTCATGAATGAAGTTAGATATCCTCTACACTCATATATGCTAAGCAGACAATGCTATATCACCGATGTAACTCTGGCGAGCAAAGCTAAATGCGTGACTTGCTTTTTTACACTTCAGATTGTTGTTGATAAGGGAATTGAGAAGTTGATAATTGAATTGGATGATTAGAAGTTGGTGGATAAATTACACCAACACATGCTCATTTTGGTGCATTAATGTTATTGTTGATCACTATCAAATCATTTTCCAGCCACACTAGGATAATGTGTTCACTTTGTTTCAAGGTGTCAAAATATTGATGCATGTATTACAATGTAGCTTCTAATTTTATATCCACTTGTTAGATAAAATCTATTGTCTTGTGTTGGGAATACCATTGTATTTTGATAAACAATTGTAATGAATGGCAACATTATTTGTTTGGCAGCAAAAAAAAATCAATTAAGCTGAAAATTGTACCACTTTTTTTTTTTTTTTTTATAAAAAAAATAAGTATACCAAAGTGATATTAATTTAGCTAAAAGGTTTTCATGATCCATAACAAAAAATATATATAAAACATTATCCTATTTATTTAAATTATCAATATAAGCAATATTCTCATTATATTTTAACAACCCTTAAAACTAACTACTTCTCAAAAATAATATTTTCATATACCAAAAATAAAAATTAAATTTAATAACTAAGAAAATATTTAAAATTTCATAAATAAGTCATAATGCAATTTCATCTATAATTTATGATTTGAAAATGTCAACAAACTTATTCAACAAATCTAAAAAGCAAATAAAATCAATAAAGTATTGAATATACAAATAATAAGTAATCGAGTTATAGATTCTAAAGCAAGCCTAAAATTTGTTAGATTTGTTAACCCAAAAAGCAATATGGAGAACATGAAGTGATAAGTAAGTTCAATAAAGAATCAGCATAATCATGTATATATAATTAATAAATCATTGGGTTACACATTCCAGAGTAAGCCTAAAATTATGGAAGTGGATATCTTATAAAATAATGTTATGCTTATAACTTCTCTTTTACAACTTTCCCATATAGAGTAGGTCTTGCGTATATGGATTTCATATTAAAAACCCACATTTTATGAGAATCGTTAACAAGTTGTAAAAAAATTGGTTATACGTTTATCATTTTTGTATCTTATAATCTTTATCGTATCTTATTATCTCCCCCTACCTCACACACACAGCAATGATTCTATAAATATATGTAACTTTAATTTAATTTTAACATTGTATTAAGCACACAATTGATAAGTAATCAGGTTATAGAGTCCAAAGTAAACCTAAAATGATGGGCATGGGTATATTATTGGAACCTCCTACATCAATAATTCTACTTACATATAGGAGAATATAATAAGAAAGATTGTAAAATGTTTGATAATAACTTCGAATTTAACCAATGTCATATTCAATGCCAATAAAAACTAGTATATTATAAAATATTCGATAATTACCATAGAAAGCACAAATAGCATAGTCATCACCTCTTCAAAATAAAGCTAAACCTTTATGACTTACTACTACCAATTTATATTTGCGTTGGTATTACATTGCAAAACCGAATACAAACTTCAAATTTCCTTCTTCTTTATGGATTAAAATTGTATCATTCTCCATAAAGTCGCTAAAAAAACTAGAAGCGTTGTACTTTCCATAAATAACAATTATCAAAAGGTTATTTCACGTAGCTCAATAAGAATTTGTAGAGAAACTATTGTTGGATACATGTTATTAATTTTTGTATTATTAACAAATTATTGTCGTCTATATATTAAAATTATAATGACAAAATCTTGCAAATTATTTGAAAACCAACTTGAAAGTAGAAAGTGAGATGACCCTTAATATATGCATGTTTTCTAATTAATAGTAAAATTTTTAAATAAATTTTGAAACATAAATAAAGATAGGTAAATATACCTAGATCTTACACAATTATCATATGTAAGTGTGGTGAAAGAGCATGTGACTAGATCTATACTCAAAACCATACACCACTTTCTATAAACACAAAATAAGTAATTTATAGTAGACAACGTTTCATTTACAAAATAAAAAAAATTGATGAAGTGAAATAAATATACTAAAATTTTAAAAGTTAACTAAATAAATTATCCTTTTGAGCCACTTAATAAGACATCATCGAGACCATAGTATTAAAAATTGGACCAAGCTGGCCGGTTAAACCCATAAACCCGCAAACCGGTAATAAAACTGGGCTAAATGGCAAGTAAAACAAACTTTACCAAAAAACTGGTGTGGTTGGTAAAAACTTGTCGGTTTTTTAGTAGACCGATTTGGTTTTGCTAGTATACTCCAAAAATACTTTTTTATCCTCAAATTAAATTTTTAGTGCTCTATATGCTAAGGGGTAATTTTGTCTTTTTTAACCAATTTTCTCCCAGCCCTAAACAAACCAAACAACGGAGAACCCGTTCGTCACTTTGCAGTTCGCTCGTTGGTATTCTTCTTCACGCCGGTCTGCCATCTACTACTCTACTCCTCTCTTACGTTAAGCTAGTATTCTTCTTCACGCTGACCAATGTTGAGGAGATCGCCTGTTGTCTTCATCCCACCAGTGTCTTTAACTTGGGCGCAAGGAGTATAGCACGGAGGAGGTGGTCCATAACTTCATAATTCACACCAATCCCTTGCTTGGGTTTCCTTCAATCTCAGGTAATTAGTTTGCTACTAATCTGCTTTAGTTTTCTAATTATTTCTTATTTCAATTTTAGTTATGTGTTGTTATGAATTATTTGGCAGATACTTGTCAAGAAAAACAATCTTGCGGTCTTACCATAGTTTGTTGCTGATCGCCTTATCCCTTGCCTCAATTTTCCTTCAATCTTAGGTAATTAGTTTGCTGCTAATCTACTTTATTTTTTTGATTATTTATTATTTCAATTTTAGTTGTGTATTGTTATAAATTATTTGGGCGGATGTTTGTGAAGAAGAAGTGAAGAACAATCCCACATTCCTGCCATAGTTTGTTGCTAATTTCTTGCCTCAGTTTTCCTTCAATCTCAAGTAACTTATGATTCTTTTCTACAAATATTTATATCTAATAATCCGCCAATCAGTATATCTGCTAATATGCTAATTTGCTAAGCAAAATTTGGATTATTTTGCTGCAAACCTACAATAGTTTTGTTAATTTCTTATGTGGATTGTCAATTTCTATTACCTTCATTCTGTCACTTGAAATTTTGATTCTTTGCCCAATATGAAATTTTAGCTATTGTTCTAAAATTTTAGTTGTTATGTTTCTATTATTGATTCTCAAGTCTCAACATATTGAATCAGTATATTTGCTAATATGCTAATCTGCTAAGCAAAATTTGGATTATTTTGCTGCAAGCCTGTAATAGCTTTGATAATTTCTTATGTGGATTGTCGATTTCTATTTCCTTGATTCTGTTACTTGAAATTCTGATTCTTTGTCCAATATGAAATTTTAGCTATTGTTCTGAAATTCTAGTTGTTATGATTCTGTTATTGATTCTCAAGTCTCAACATATTAAATCAGTATATTTGCTAATATGCTAATCTGCTAAGCAAAAATTGGATTATTTTGCTGCAAGCATGCGATAGCTTTGATAATTTATTATGTGGATTGTCGATTTCCATTATCTTGATTATGTTAGTTGAAATTTTGATTCTTTGTCCAATATGATATTTTAGCTATTTTTATGAAATTATAGTTGTTATGATTCTGTTATTGATTCTCAAGTCTCAACATATTGAATTTCTGAAGTTGATTTGAAATTTCTGAAATTCTAGTAGCCGAGAAAAAATTTCTAAAATTTCTGAAGTATAATTCTTTTTTTGATTCTATTATTAATTTTGTTCATATTGAATTTCTATTATTGATATGAAATTTTAGTAGCTCAGTATAAATTTTTGAAGTTTGGCCTGTATAATTTCTATTATTACTTATGTTATTAATTCTTAACATATTGAATTTCTATTATTGATCTGAAATATCTATTATTGTTTTTCTACTAAAATTATGGCTATATTTTGGTCTACTGAAATATCTGAGAATAGATGATGTGTAATTTATACTTCATATTATGTAGGAACGTTTGATGAGTATATTTTAATTCCTTGGTAATGTTTAGGATTCAAATATTTGATGAGTATATTTGAATGTAAGGGATTGGAGCCATGTTTAAGGTTGATTATAGGGTTACCTATTTTGTATTTGCTACTGTTAATATGCCTCTTAAGTTGGATTTTTGATATTTAGTTTGTAACTTATGATAATATGTAATACCCCGAGTCGATACGATCATGTAGAGGCTACCTTGGAGCGCTTTTGGATTTATCAGTTGGTCCGACAGATCAACATGAGTCCTTTCAGCGTGCTTTGTCCTTACTCACGCACTTCTTGAAAAATTTTCAGAAACTTCCCAGGAGGGTTACCCATCCTAAAATTACTCCACAGCCAACACACTTAACTGTGGAGTTTTAAAAAATGGAATCACCAAAATGATGATATAACATGTTGATATAAGTAGTCAAATCAATCCTTATAGCACTTCGCTCATTTGGGGTATTATATAATATGCTCACCTAATTTTGCATCTGTTGTTGTTAATGTGTCATTTTTAAGTTTGTAACTTGTACTTTATTCTTAATGCCTAAGAGATGTTTGTAGAGGCTAGTAATGTCGGCTCTACACCAAATTCTTCTCGAAGTAATTATAGAGGAAAGAAGGATCCGACATAAGGTCATTGTAGGGAGGTTGAGGATGCTAATAAGAAAAAAAAATTACAATTCTTATATTGTTCCAAACTTCTTTCTAGGGGTGGAATCGAGCGTGTCAAACAACATTTATCGGGTATAAAATGTCAAGTAGAGAGGTGTAAAAAATTTCCTCTTGAAGTTGGATTTGAGATGAATGAAAGTATTGAAGAGTTTGCTAGCAAAAAAATAAAGGCACGAGAGCTTTTAGCCGAAGATAACTCGTATTGTTCGATGGAATTTCCTTCACACTAAGAACCATCTTTGATACCCCCTCCTATGGTAACTAGTAGTTTCAAATTAGGAGAGAAGTTAAGGGTTTTAGATAAGGGAACATAAAAGACTTTAGGGCATCATTTCATGCCAATAATAGCTGCAGGTGCACAACTAACACTTAAAAGTATGTTACAAAGTAAAGATGCTGTTGAGAAAGTTGACATTCTCATTTCTAAGTTGATGGTTGATTCATGTATTCTATTCAATGCTGTAAATTCTAATTATTATCAACATGTTATTGATAGTATAGCTTATATTGGTTCTGGTTATAAGGGGCCAACTATTTATGCTCTTCGTGGGTACTTGTTAGTGAAAAATGTTGAAGAGGTGAATAATTATGTTGAGGCTTTTCGTTCTTATTGGAAAGAAATTGGTTGTACTATTATGGTAGATGGGTGGAAAGACTAACATAATCGAACTTTAATTAACTTCTTAGTTTATTGTCCAAAGGGTATTGTGTTTTTAAAGTCTGTTGATGCTTCTGATGCTTCAAAAACTACTGAACTATTGCATAAGTTATTGAGAGATATTGTTCTCTATGTTGGTGCTGAAAATGTTGTGCATGTGGTGATTGATAATGCTGTGAATTATGTTGTTGTTGGAAGGTTGTTAGAATATGAATTTAAGTCACTTTATTAGTCTCTTTGTGCCACACATTGTGTTATTTTGATGCTTAAATATATGGGTAAATTAGATGAGGTGGAAGACATTATCAAGCATGCATAAAATAACTAAGTATATCTATAATCACCGTTATACATTACATTTGTCGAGGAAGTTTATGGAAGGAAGAGAGATCATTCCTCCAGCTCCTACACGGTTTGCTACTAATTTTATTGCTTTGCAAAGCATTTTAACACATAAGAACTCTCTTAGGGTGATGGTTGTGTCTAGGGAGTGAACCTCATATGCTTGTGCTAAAGACAGAGAAGGTAAGAAGTTTGTGTAGAATGTGTTGGATACCACAATTTAGAAGGAGTGTGCTATAATTATGCAACTTACCGAACCTCTTGTACGTGTTTTGTGATTGGTGGATAGTGGAGAGAAACCATGTATGGGTTGTTTGTACCAATCATTTCACAAGGCTAGAGATGATATGGTTGCTAGATTTCATAGGAGAAAGAAAAGGGTGGAGCCTTATCTTCAAATTATTTCTTCTCTTTGGGATAATCAACTCTCAAGGAGCTTACATGCAACTGGTTATTGGTTTAATCCTCGTTTCTAGAACTCACATGAAATTTCTCAACATCAAAGTACTGTGTCTTATGTTATTAATGTCATTGAGAGATATGCAGATGAAAATTTTACATTGAGGTCAAAATTAACGAGGGAGATGAGTTCTTTTAGAAAATAAGAAGGTGATTTTGGAAGATGGTCTGTTGTACAAGATCGTTGTGTTTTTGCTCCAGGTATGATTTTGTTTACTTATTTTAAGGTATTATCAAAATTTTATATCTATTTAAATTTTTTTAGTTTGTTTGGTAAATTATTATTATGATTTTGTAGATGAATGGTAGGCATTATATGGACGTGGTGCTCTAAATCTACCAAAGCTTTCCATTCGTGTTTTCATTCAGACTTGTAGTGCTTCTATTTGTGAAAGAAATTGGAGTATATTTGAGCATATCCATTCGAAGAAAAGGAATAGACTCGAACACCAAAGACTCAATGATTTAGTGTTTGTGCACTCTAACTTGATATTGTAACAAACATATGAATTTAATTTATTGTTATCTTACTATTGTAAATCATGTCTAAAGTTATTTATTTTATATGATAATATTACCAAGCTTGTATAATTTTGTTTTCTTTTGTGTAGAAATCGATTTAAGACAAGTTATGACCCAATTAATTTTGAAGAGTTTGATGCAATAGGCTATTGGATTCTTATGGATGAGCCATCTAACTTGAATAATGAAGAGCTTGTGTTGTTTAGAAATGAATTAGCTTTTGTCACTATTCAAGACAATCCTAGTGAGGATATAATAATTTAAGTAATACTTGTTATGTAATCCCCCGAATTTTTAAAACCATATATTTTAATAAATAAATTTTATTTTGGATAAATTAGCTTTTAGATATTTTTAATATAATTACTTTATAGATTTTTGAGTGTATGAAATTTGGTATAAATATTTAATAAATTAAAAGTAAAATTTTTGTTATTTTATCATACCCTTCTTATTTAAATAATTTTCCAAATCATTATTTCACTAAAACTATCCTTTTAACCCTTATATTTTAATTATCCTAAATTAAATTATTAAATCAATTTATTACCCAAAATTATTCTATTTTATTATTTTATCAATTAAATTATTCCATTTTCCCTTTCCCCCCTTTTTCCTTCTTCTTTTCTTCTTTTCTCTTTTCTTTCTTTTTCCTCTTCTTTGGGCCATCGGCCTACTTCGGCCTGTCGTGCCCTCCCCTCTTGCGCTGGGCTGTTGGCCCATTCTCTCCCCCTCCTCCCTCCTTTCCTTTTTCCTTTCCCAGCCCGACTCCCCCTCCTTCTCCCGCGTGAGCCGGCCGGCTCCCTTTCCTTTCTCTTCCTTCTTCCTCAACTGGGCCGCCCTGCTGTTTTCTTTTCTCGGCCGCCCGTCACACGCACCAGCACCCAACCCCCGAGTCCCTTTCTTCTTCCCTTCTTCTTATTCCCCTTTCCTCGGCGAGAATCCCGACCAACCTCCACCATTTTTGTCGCCCAACCTGCAACCCCCTCTCCCCCATTAACCTTCCTAACTCTCTCTCTCTCTCCCGCCATTCTCTGCCCCTTCCCGGCCCCACCATTTCTCTCTTCCCCCACCCCCACCCCCGACCACACCTTCCTTCTCCCTCTCCCTGCAACTTCCATCTCCCTACCACCTACCGCCACCCTGGAGCCTACCTATCCCCCCTCTCTCTCCCTCTTCTTTTTCTTCTTCCCTTCTTGATCCATTCGGGCACTTTTTGAGCCCATGTGCCTTAGCTGAGCCTCTCCTTTTCTCCCTTTCTTCTCCTCCCCTCTCTCCCCCTATTTTTGTTTCACCGCCCATCTCCGCCGCTGTCGCCGCCTTAAACACCACCTGCACCATCTCCTGCCACCCTCTACCTCACCCTCGAGCCATCACAGCCCCCATCAAGCCACCCCGCAGCCCCATTCTTCCTCCTCTCCTCTTTTTCTCTTCTCTCCCTCCCTTCTCGGTAGCCACCCCGTGCAGCCCCGATCTGCCGCCGTTACGTCGCCTATGCCGCCACCTGAGCCACCAAAATAATCCCTGCAACCCCCTCTACCACCCCAATCCTCATTTGGCTGAAACCACCCTCCACAGGCCCTCGTTTTCCCTCCCCATTTTCCTTCCTCACCAGCCTCCATCTCGACCTCCCTCCTCAGCCGCCACCTTCGCAGCCTTGCTGCCGCCGCCTCCGACGCCCTTAGCCACCTTCAACCCATCCCCGACCACCACCTACACCCCCTCTACACTTCTGCACCATTCCCTTGCCCCAAATCCTTCCCCACAATGTCCTTTTCTTAGCCCCAAACCACCAACCCAAAAATACCCATTTTCCCTATTTTCACCACCTTTGAGCCCCCTCCTTTTCATTACTTTGCATGCAGCTCATGTTGCTAATGCAGCATGAGTTTCTGCATTTCTTAATCTAATTGTTTAATAATTTTAAGGTATAATTATATTTTAAGTTAATTATTCTATTAATTGTTAAAGTCGTATATTTTGATTTCATAATTTCTAATGTAATAAGACTTGAATTATTTTTAGGTATTGGTTTTGATAAATCAAGCTTGAACCTTTAACCGGAATACCGGTAAGGTTCGTTTTTACGGGAATCAAGGTAATCGCTAAATCCCGCTTAAACTCATGGATTAACGTATGTTAACATATTAGGCATTTTTAATGTGTATTATGCTTGATATATGTTGTTAATATATTATATATGTTTTCTTGAGTTGGTTGATGAAAAGGAAGTATGATAGATTATGTGCTATGTTTGGAGATATTGTTTAAGGTAGAAGATGGTTATTAATGAAAATGTTAAGTATTGTTCATGTTGTATTATGCTATTGTGATCTTAATGCATGATTAATGTTTTGTGAGCCTTAGGGGATTTTATTAATGTACCTTGTAAAAGAATATGGCCTAATATGTATATGAGTGCTAATAAGTATTGTATTAATTTTAAGAGTTGTAGATAAAATGTTAATATTAACAACTTATGTAATAATAATAATTTAATATAAGTGGAGTAATAAGGGGAAGATGGTAAATTTGTAAGTAGAAGGATTAATTTGGTAATTTTGTAATAAAAGGTAGAAGGGCAAATTGGTAATTTTGTAATAAAAGGAAAAATTGGTAATTTTGTAAAAAAAAAAGGGGCAATTTGGTAATTTTGTAATGAAATGACAAATTGGTAATTTTATAAAAAAAAGGGCAATTTGGTAATTTTGTAATAAAAGGGCAATTTGGTAATTTTGTAATAAAAGGGTAAATTGGTAATTTTGTAATAAAAGGGTAATTTGATAATTTTGTAATAAAGAGGGTAATTTGGTAATCTTGTAATAAGAGGGCAATTTGGTAATTTTATAATAAAAGGGCAATTTGGTAATTTTGTAATAAAAGGGTAAATTGGTAATTTTGTACTAAAAGGGCAATTTGATAATTTTGTAATAAAAAAGGGTAAGTTGGTAATTTTGTAATACAAGGGAAAAATGGTAATTTTATAATAAAAGAGCAAGATGGTAATTATATAATAAAATGGCAAAATGGTAATTCTCTAATAAAAGGGCAAAATGGTAATCTTGTAATAAAGGGGGTGAAATAGTAATTTCGTAATTAGAGGGAAAATGGAAATTTTGGAATTAAAAGTGGTCAAATGGTAACTCCGTAATCCAGGATAAAATGATAAGTTTATAAGTGAAAGGGGTGCTATGGTAATTTTTGAAAGTTAAGGGGGTAAAATGGTAAATTTAGAAGTAAATGGGTAAAATAGTAATTTTTTGAATAAGAGGGATAAAAGTGGAAAATGGAAAGGAGTAACTTAGTAGTTATAATAATTGAGAAGGGAAAAATAATAATTTAAATAACTAAAGGGTAATCTGATAATTTAGTAATGGAGAAGGGTAAAATGGTAAATATGATAAATGTGAGGGGTAATTTGGTAATTTGACCGACTAGAGGGTATTTTGGTAATTTTAATAATGGAGTAGGGTAGTTTGGTGATCATGACAATTAAGAAGGGTAATTTGGTAATCTAAATGACCAAGGGGTAATTTGGTAAATTTGATGATGGAGGAGGGTAGTATGATAATTATGATCATATAAAAGGGTAATTTGGTAATTTAACCAACCAGGGGTAATATGGTAATTTTGATAATGGAGAAGGGTAGTTGGTCATTGATAATAGAGGACGGTAATTGGGTAATTAACTAAATAAATGATTAATTTGGTAATTAGGATAAGGAGGAAGGGTAATTTGGTAATTTGACCAACTCAAGAATAATTTATTAATTATAATAAAGGAAAAAAGGGCAAAGCGGTAACTTAACCAACTAAATGGAAAGTATATTAAGTGAAGTAATTATGAAGGGGGATTAGTGACCTAATAAGTATGAGAAATAATTTAGTAACCTAAACCGAGTAAGGGTGTAGCTAAGGCCGCCTATGTGTTACGCGTTTTACTTGCCTTGGATGCCTTGTACAATTTTATGTCATGCTTTACATGCTATTATCTTATAGCTAGAGTTAGCCATGCATGTTTAGGGCGGATTTTGTTGAATAAGATACGATAAAATACTAATAATGTAAAGTGGAAGATTATTGAGCTGGGTCCAGCCGATCCACCGGTTAGTAATAGTGGTTAGGTGCGTTCTGCCCTATAAGTGACTGATCCACCAGTGAATAATAGTGGTGTGGACTTTGTCCCTCAAGTGACCGGCCATCGACAATAATAGTGGGGGATCCCGAGCTCAATAAACCAAACCTTACTGTGATAATTTGCTTAAAAGATACTAATTACTTACAGTGGAACACCATGTGAGCAGGAACTAGCCGATCCACCGGTTAGTAATGGTGGTTAGGTGCGTTCTGCCCTATAAGTGACCGATCCACCGGCGAATAATAGTGGTGTGGACTTTGTCCCGCAAGTGAACGGCCCACCGGCTAAAATAGTGGGGTGTTCCTATACTTACACGGATTCGATAAAAGGCATGGTGTGCATCGATTTCCGATTAAAGGATTAATTAAATAATTAATTTGGAATACGTATATACTTTACGTGTGGCCTTGATCATTTATACGTGATAAAATTTCTTCATGACCTTATGTACTAAATGTGTGGGTTTGAATATGATGTTTACACCTGTCGTTATGTACGAATATAGTTGTATTGCATGTGTTACCTGCGGACCAGTTTTTAGGTGTGCATTTAAAGGGTTACTCAGTACCGTAGTACTGAAGGGTTCCCTTCGTGGGGCCCCTGTCTATTTAATGGGTAGTGCCTCTTGCAGGTCGTGTTCGGTGCTATTCAAGTAAGCCTCGGGAAAGAGCGTAAGGAACTATCCGGAACTACTAGGGTTTTAATTTATCTCTTTAAATTCAATGTATTTGTTATTTTGTAACCCGTTGTTGGATTTTACTCTCGTAAATTGTTACTGCGCTTCTCTGATTTATATATGCTTAAGTTTATCGTAAAATTTTATTTTACCTTTTAGCCTTAGCACTTGGTACTGGAACGGTATGAATGAACCGGTCTGGTACTAAGTGTGGCGGTAATATCCCCAGAATTCACGGTTTAGTATTTTGCTTCCGCTAACTTTCTTTTAATCAAACGAAATTTTTTAGTAGTGAATTTTGGGGGTGTTGCGTGTTATTCCATTTTTGTAGACGTATAGGATGAGCTTGACGGAAATGAAGATGATGAAGTTGAAGGGGATAGTGGAGATGATGACGACGAAGATAATTGCATGCATGAAAAATATCATTCTTATATTTTCTAACGTTGGAGATGATATGGATAATTTATAAGATTGGATGAGTAGCTCTTTGATCGAACTATTTAATGTATCTCATTGAATTGTAACTTCTAAACTAATGTGTTTTATTTTAAGTTATTTATGAATATGTAAGAGACTTGATGTCGGATTATGTTATTTTGTAATTGTATTTAATATGTAGGAGGCTTTTAATATGGAATTATGTTATTTTATGATCTTATATGAATATGTAATGATCACTTTATGATGAAATATATTATTTGGTGATTCATGATATCTAATATTAAGTGTTAAATACTTAAACTATATTTTTAAACAAATATGGATAGATTTGACTTCAATTGAATGAACTAGTTGAACTACTGGTTTGACCAGTTCGAACCACTGGTTCGACCACTCAACCAGTGAACCAGTAACCCGACCGGTTCGATGACCAGTCCAGTTTTTAAAACTATGGTTGAGACAATCTAAAAGTAGAAGAATAAATCACCATTAATCTTTACGTGTTTTCAAAATAATGGTAAAATTATGTTTTTTACTTGGAAAACATATAAAAATAGGCTATTATACCTAGATCTTATAGATTTTTCGTACATATTTGTGTTTATAAAGGCATGCGACAAGATTTATCCATATAACCATATGCCACTTTGACATAAACTTAGAAATGAATAGTCTGTAGCATACAACATTTGCACAAAAACCCAAGCAACAAAATAGGTTTCAAAATGAGAGTGTTAGACGTTAAAAATCAATAAATTTTATACGACATCGAGAGAAAGGATCATTTTTTGAGATGATTGAAGTAGCACATGAAAGGCAAGGAGGGAAATAGTTGAATAGATCGTAAAGGTCTAGAGATTTAGCATATGTTGAGAGAAGAAGGAGAAAGGATAAATTTAGAGGTGCCATGGAGATTAAATTGGTATTTCAATAAAAATGATAACTTCATAAAAATATTATTTAGCACAAAAAATATCCTTTTCCCGTATAAATCAATAATAATATAAATTTTAAGAACTTAATGATTATTTTTCTTTTTGATTGATCCCAGAAGTCAAAAGATAGAAATATTCGGGTAGAAAAATAAATTAATTTATAATTTAAAAATTAAAAATAAAGACCATTTATTACTCAAAATTTTAAAGAGCTATGAAAATATAGAAAGATGCCTATATTTTTATTTTCCATTTTATTTTTTATGATGAGCTTTTGTTTGTAATAAATTTATCTAATAAAAAATCATGATTAGTATATTTAATGGGGAAAAAAGGAAAAAAAAACACTCCTTACAAAAGTAATTACCCCATAAAAAAGGATCTTATATAATTATTTCACATCTCTCTATATCTCATTTCCATACTTTTAGATTATTTGAGTTTTTTTGGTCAAAAATGAAAAACTTGAACCACAATTTTGCATAAATACATATTAATAAAAAGTAATATGCAAGCATATTTTAAAATATTTATTAGCACAAAGTAAATGAAATTATTTATTTATAACAAATATATATACTCTTGAAAAATGTAATGGCCAATTTTGTTGTGGATCGATACTAATTCGGAAAAATAAGATCTAATTAGAATCAATTAGAACACACAAGAATTGAGAAGAGAATAACACTCAAGAACACAGATTGGGGAAACAGATGATCTTATTGATGTGAAGTAATTGTGATTACAAAGAATCAAAGAAATTCTCACATAAATCACTCAATTCATCAAGGAATTACAATAGAACTCAATAGGAGAAGAAGACGGTGTTCACTCTTTGATTAGGGTTCTAATCGCATGGTATTTATACTATACGAAACTGTCATTAGCGAAAACCGAGGCGGAGCGAAAAACCCAAAAAACACGGAACACGGTACCCCTGTGTTTATTTTCTATCTCTCGGCCTCTCCCGAAAAACAGAACATATTTTCATGATGAAAAACACGGATCGTGTTTCCAAAACACGGGCCCCCCGTGTTTATTTCCAGCTTTGATAATCTTTAGTATTTCAGCCACAACTTCTTCATCTGACCTCCGATCGGGCTGATTCTTGATGAGTTGGAAAGCTAACAGAAAGATCTACAACTTTCATGTTCAGAACATTTCCAAATTCTAATTTCTTCAATGTAAAATATTCACATCGTTCCAGAACAGCTCACAGTTCTACTTCAAATTTCTCCGAAACACTTCACACTCCAATCCAAGCTAGTCTACACACCAAATACGAGTCACAAGCTCACAAATTTTTTTAATGTTTGAGCTCAAGAGCCTAAATTGTAGAATAACTTTATCTAGAGGTAGTCATTATTTTATAACATCAAAATAAATTACATGCATTGTACTTTTGTTTAAATCAAATTTGCTATATAAATATGTAAATTCAAATATGATTTTTACTACATTTGTTAAAATAAAATGAATGAAGAAGATCATTTAGGAAAAGAGTGATTAAAAATAATTAACATATAAAGTCTAAAATATTTATTCATTTATATTACTTTCAACGATTTTTAAAAGAATGGTAAATTATTTATGAATTTATCTTTAATTATTGTAACTACAATACCTCTGTTTTTGATTTATTACTTCATCAATAAATACCTATTTATTACTTCCTCTATAAACACCTCCACAAAAAAATTTGAGGACAAATTTTAACATTTAATTTCTTTTAAATTATATTGTATTATAATTTGAAAATATAATTGTTATATTCATATTAAAAAATATTTTCATAACACTATTTTTTATTTTTTACAATATATATTAAAAGATGTTAATAATTATTTGTTTTTATAGAGGTAGTATTTTCTATTTGTATGCAAAAAATTTAAATATAATATCAAATAAATTGAAACAAAAGATACATGTACACAAATGTGATCAATCCATTTCATTCTCAATAAATGTTGTTTCCTCTAATAATATTGCAAACAATAAATTATTTATTTTTGCATATAACAATGATATGTTACACTTTTTCTCAATTATGAAAAGTTAAATATAACTACATTTTTATTTTTAATACTTTAGTGCATTGTGTAAGTGAAAATTTAGTTCATTTTAATGGGATAGATAAAATAATTGTACAATTAATCCAAGGAAAAAAGTGTATTCAAATGTATTAACATTTTATATTTATTTCTATAAAAGTATAAATATTTTTTTATATAAAAGTATAAACATTTAATCTATGCTCCTGTTTAGAAATAATTTTTTTAAAATTAAGTTTTATATTATTTAGGTGTTTTTATACATGAGTTAATGACAACATATTCTAAATATTTATGCATTGAACTTTTTTACTTTTAAAATACTTTTACTTTAATAGAAATAATATCTAAATACTTATACCTTAATTTTTTATTTTTTTAATCTAATACCAATAAAATTGAAATATTTGTATTTTTATGCAAAAATAAAAATTATTTACACCTTTTTAAAAATAAATTCAAAATATTTATGTTTTTAAATATATTTTGTCATTAATTTCAAGCCTCAACTTATGGCCGTTACCCCCTAAAAGGTATCCCAAGTTCGTAACGGTAATTTTTGAAAACCCCTCCCGTATCCATTACATTTAAAATTTGAAGTCGCAAGTCTCACCCATGCTAAAGAATTCAATCTTTATTCTCCACATAAAATCTCCAGCCCCACTGCTGCTAATTATCCGACATTCAATTCAATTCGCCGTTCCAACTTCAGAAATTTTCTCTCTATCCCCTCTCACTCGGAGTACCAAGGAGAAAGTTTCAGAAGACGAAAGAACATGGCGCTGAGGCAGATCGACAATGCTCTCCCAATTTCAACGGCAGAAAGAGAGCGAAATTGTCCCAAAAAGCAAGCAAATGTCATGGCTTCTCCGATTCAGAACAAACCCTCCGATGTGGCTGTCAATGACGAGAATGGGGTACCAGTCCCCGTCCCGTCGGCTAACACTGATTCCGTTGTTATTGATTACGTTTCTTCTGAAGATCTCAAGCCAATTTCAGATCCTGAATCCAAACTTCAGGTACAATTTATTATACGTGACCTTCGATATTTGAGAATTTTGGTTGTATTTGATTTTTTATTTCTTGTGTGTGTTTAATCGAGTTTGAACTTTACGGAGTTATAACGTGGTTCTGATTTTGCGATGGTCGATTAAACGCTCGGTGTGCGGTTGGTTTAATTTTTATATTGTATCGGGTAGCTTAACTTTCGAGGGAATTCTTTTAATCTCTGATTGTGTCTTTCTTCGAAACTCCTACATTATGGGAAATTAGGAATTGTTGCATTACCCTTCTAATTTTGTATTAATCCAAAACACACTGATCCGCAGGGATTAATTCAGGAATTGGATTCAAAGAACTGGATTAAACTCTGTGAGTCACTGAATGATGCCAGGCGATTCGTTATTCATCACTCCACTCTTTTGCTTCCCTATCTGTAAGTGTTATTCGTTGCCCTTTTTTCAGATTCTTTTAGATTTAAATTATTTTTCGATATTGATATGAGGTGATTGTAAATTTATGCTTCGTAGAGAAAAAGTGATGTCGGTGCTTGTGAAGGCAATAAAGAATCCAAGGAGTGCTTTGTGCAAAACATCAATCATGGCTTCATCTGATTTCTTTAAAGCTTATGGTGATAGGCTTCTGGAAGCTACTGCTTCTGATGCATTTGACAGCTTGGTATTCCCTCTCAAAGTCCACACCGCCTATTATGGTTAACCATCATTGCATACTTAGACTCACTGTAGCAGGATCCGTAAGACGTTCGTATAGATTCGAAGTGTTAGTAGATTATCATGGTTTAATAGAACTGATTGGCAAAACAAATTAATCATTCATATATGACCCATTGCATCTCCCATAATTTTTAAAATAATCACAATTATTTTCAAACACAAAACATATAAAAATAATCAATTCATTTTATTTTTTGTTTGGGGCAACGTTTGGTTTTGTGTTTGAAATTTTGGTGGGTTGGTTTTGCAGCTGTTGCAGCTGTTGCTAAAAGCATCTCAAGACAAACGATTTGTGTGTGACGAGGCTGATAAGACATTGAATGCGATGGTCCAGTCCATTTCTCCTCCTCCATTACTGCAAAAGCTCCAAGGATATGTAAGCCACAACAACCTTAGGGTTAGGGCGAAAGCTGCTGTCTCTATATCCAACTGTATCTCTAGGATGGTAAACGTCTCATACTACAGTGCTACGACTTCATTCTCTTTTTACAACGTAACTGATAAATGGAAATACCAATTGCAGGGGCCTGAAGAGCTGAAGGAATGTGGTCTAGAAATTCTGGTTCGAATGGCATCTGATATACTTACCGACAAACTTCCTGAGGCAAGGGAGGCAGCCCGTAGCATTGTGATGTCGTTGTACAAGTCGTTTACCGAGAATGAAGATGAGAAGCAGGAGTTATGGCAGAACTTCTGTCAATCTAATTTGCCTGCGCTTTATGCTCAGTCTGTTGTCAAAGTCACTATCCCTCAGTAAACACTAGCTCTGTTGGCAGCTAGGATTACCCACTTCCTAATTATAGCATGTTGGTTGTAATAATCGGCACTTAGAATCTGCCCTGCATCTTCTCTGGAGATGAGTTCTGGGTACAGCCATTTTTTTTAAAAATTGCCCTGTTTTCAAATATAGTAACATTTCTATGATGTCTCTCAAATACAATTTCTACAATTAAGATATTCTTTCAAATATACTTTCTATAATGCCCTTTCGGATGTACTTTCTAATAGGGTTGTGCCCTTTCACAAAAATTTGATAGGAAGGAAGTGGTAAAAATGGGTTATTAGCGTGGATGTTGAAACCATTATGTGTTTGGTGTCATAAATTTTTGGGCAAATGGGAGTCAAGGTTGGTTTGAGTTTTCCAATCTTGCCTAGAATCGACCAATTTCTCCCCTTTAGAATCTTGCAGCCTACTTGTTAGGTTCAAAACTTCAAGGAAAGAAACTAAGAAAAATGCACCCCCAAGTTTGATTCCCAAGGCCTTGGTCCTTGTTGAAAATTTTCGTTTTAGCAAATAAGATAATTGGGTATTACCTTTGTAATCAACATAAGTCTAATTTATTATAGCATTCTTATATCAATTACAAGACAAAAGATTTAGAACTTAAAATAGATAAAATAAAGATCGAGAGAACTTTTTATAAAACTTAAAAATAAGTATATAGAGATTATCTCATAGTATATAAATAAAATATAACTAGACAAAAACTAACTACTAGACAACATTAACTCTACATCCAACATAATCACTCATCCACGAGCAAGATGTCATAAGCAGTGAACTCATCTAGATAGTCTTTAATGACCTGTACAGTGAAATCTATGTTGTTTGCCAACACTCATGGAAAGAATGACACGTAGTGAGTGAGAGAATAATATAATTGTAGTAAGGTCTACAGATATATAAGGCCACAAGGAAGAATAATCATACACATGAATTAAACGTGATACAATCGCAAGAGAAGAACCAATCCAGAGTTACACTATTAGGTATAATTACAATCTATTTAATTGCATAGAATTTAGGAAACCCACTATTTATAATTCAGTGGCATGGACTGAAATTATTCCTCGAGGAAAATGCGCTTATTATTAAGTTGGTCGAACATTCTTAACACTTCTTAGGGCTTCTTGTCACTATTATTAAACCAATAGAACAGTATAAAGCACATCTCAGGATAAAACACTCATGACCACTATTTTCATCCGGTGGCACAGACTGAAACACATCCTATGGAAATATGCTTCTATCCACTATTATGAAACTGGTGAAGTAGTTTGAAATACTACTCGGGGAAAAATACTTCTTACCACTATTATCGTCCAGCAAAATGGACTTTACATCCCGGTCTCGACACACCTGATCTTTCACTTTACATATTATATCTAATTTAAATTTTGGTTACTTAGATGTTATCACACATACTTAACATAAATATGCGAGACACATAAAACATAACCAGATGTGACTCGTGTCATTCCTTAAGGAAACATGACCATATATAAAAATCAAAGTCTAACTCTAACGTCTTAAACATGCGCTAATAAACTTGTATCTAGACTTACTATTCTCAATTTAAGTCATTTTCTTATTTTATTAGACTTATGCTACTCATAATTATCTTGAATATTTTGTGTGACATACTTAGCATATTTTAAAATAATATAACATTAGAGATACCAAAATATTTTATGTTTACCCTATATTAACTAAAATACCCTTATCTTACCTAAATGCCTAAAAGTCTCATTTTAGATAACTTGTGTCCTACTCATTTGATCATATTACTCGTGAAACGAATTATAAAATCCTCAATGATTATCATGCGATACTTATTTTCTGCATTATCATGAAATGACTAAAATGCCATTAAGGTAGCCATAACACCCAATTTCTGAAAAATTGTATGTTTCCAACATCATTAGTTTCTGACCATCAAATTATTACATCACCATACAACTTAACCACATTCATTACCTACTTTCCATATTTCTTCAAAGACATGGATTGTATTATCATACTTAGGATTGCAACCTATTGCAAGAAATATCACACGAGTTTGTGCTTTCACGTAGTATTTACTTTTCCATAATATAATACAATATAACATTATCCTATCATGACATTAACATAAGAGTTATGAGATATAATAACACTAAACATTATATTATATACAAATGTATACACAGCATTAAAAAACCCTAACTAAGACATGTATCTTTACGTAACCAACATCGGTATCTAAGCAAGTAAAACCTTAAAATGCCTCCTCTGAGGCCACAAAAAAAATCACCTAAAAAACAAGAATAATACATGAGTAGATTGTAAGAAAGTGACTCAAAAAAAAGCTAAGGCAAAAAAGGATGGAAAATAAGCAAGAGCTGAAGCGAACAAAGAGAATTAAAGCTGCATGAAAGTGTGATGCAAATGGAGGCTTGTTGTGTGTAGAAAGGGCGAATGGGGGTGGAGTTTCATAAGGTACTCACACAAATGGGGGTAGGGTGGTGTGAGTTGTGGATGTAATTAAGGGGAATTGCGTGAAGGAGACTGAATATAGGGATGAAAAGTGATAGTTGCATGAGCTTCTCACACTACCGAGAAGGAGAAACATGAGATTTTGATGCAACAAAGGTGGTGTAATGTGAGGTTTGACAAATTATACAGATCTTGCTGCACAAAAAATGGAAAAGAACAAAGTGGCTTGTCACGGTCCGTAACTTGTGCTAAACATCTTACAAATGAGTTATGCAAATATGGGTGATCCCTTGTTGCCTGATGGTTTCTAATGTCAATATTATATTGGAGGTATGACTTGTTGTCCCTTCTATACATCTCTATGTGCTATTATTTTGGAATGTTGCACATATTTGACATGGTACTCAACAAGATTGTATGCTGGATGTTGGCATCACCATGGGTGTTGGGGCCAAAACCTATGAGCATGTAACAAAGTGGTATCAAAACAACTCATTACCTGTGCTAGGCAGCAAGCATTTCACCAAGTTGTTGGGTGTATCCTGAGGGATTGTGGGTAGCCTGTTGGTTTGAGGTATATTGGGTGGATGACTAGCTTCAAAGGAGTGAAGCAGAGGAGTTATGTGTGTCGCAAGGGTCCATTAAAAAGGAGTGTTAGTGGATGTGATTGGATGAGATGATCTCAAGCACATATAGAGAAATTGACGTGAGGGGGTCAGATATGTTGCAATAAGTTGTGTTGGATATGGGATATTCATTGGAATTTGAGCCTTGTGGATAATGTATGGTGTTTGTGTGGTGCTTTCTTAACATTAATCCAGCATTGAAGGACTATCAAGGGGATGACCTTTTTTCAAGTATCTTGTGAATGAGTCATGTGAATATGGGTGCTCCCTTTTTTCCTAATGGTTGCTAATGTCGATATTATGTAGTAGATACGACTCGTTGTCCCTTCTATACATCTCTATATGCTATTATAATAGGATTTTGTGTATATTCGGTATGGTGGTAAGTAGAATTGTGTGTTGGATGTTGACCTTTCCAGGGGCATTAAGACCGAACCCTCTGAGCATGTGACAATCTGATGTAGAAGAAAACTAGATATGGAGAGAGGGAGTCAAAGAAAAATTGGTGTGGTCATAGCCAATATGCAATTTAAACCCTCTTATTATTAATTATATTATTAATAAATAAGGGCATCATTCTATGTTGGGGATTGAGAGGGCTCACCTAAATTTTGCTAAATCATAAATAAAAAATAAAAGACTCTAAAACACACAAAATATATAATAAGAAAAAGTACAACTATGGAGGGTTTTAAAATAAAAAATAATTAAAGTCAAATTAAAAAATAAATATGGGTGAATACCAATATAATATATGTATTAGAGAAGTTGAAATCCACCATTAGACAAGGTTGAAATATAATAATAGTTTCTCATCAATCTTTTAATCATAAGAAATAAATTAACCAAGTTGAAAGCCAAAATCATATCTATTCATCTTCTATTACTTCCAAAATTGATTAATAAAATAAAGTTTTGATATTAAATCCTATTAAATTCTAGCAGTATAGTTGCAATAAGAGGCTTCTATTTTTAACTGGATTTAAAGTGTTAAGTACAATCGGAAGGATGCCAATCTATGTACCCAAACCAACACCTCAAGTATGTCTAGTTATATTCACTTCCTTTAATCCACATGTATCTAAATATTTTACTACTTCGATTAGAATTACAAAACTATTAGGTGAATTGTTATGTAACATGTATATATATATGTATGTATATATTCTAGCATGTTCATATAGTTATTTAGAAAACATATAATCCTACATATTGTCACTATGAGAAATTCAAAACAAGGCATGAACTATATAAATCATACTCAACATAATCACACATATAATTATAATAATTAAATTAGAGTCAAAGGATAATCGCATGAAACTAAGAACATTAATATTATATCTTAAATCATAGTCTAGATTTTCAATATATTTTCCAGTAAAAATTATTTAATCGATCATAATAAATTAATTACACAATATATATATATATATACAGAGAAAAACCAGCCAAAAATAAACATGGATGAAAATTTAGCAATTTATTTGGTTGAAAAATTACTTACTTTCATCTAAAATCTCTCTCTCTCTCTCTCTCTCCTTCCTTCCTTCCTTCTTCTTCTTCTTCTCTTCTCTCCCCTCTGCACTGACTACTATCCTCCCCGATACATAATTCCAAACATCTTGAATTAAGCTAGGTATTAGTGTTGGAGTTAGGTAGATTCCAACAAATTAAAAAAATGTAGAGAAGGTAAGAAGATAGGAGATGGACTTAATCTTGATAACCTTCAAGATTAAACACTTATATCAATAAAATAAAGTTTCAAATCTTAGCTTAAATGGTGTAAGATTTCTAAACATTCAAAAGACCAAACCTTAGCCTTGAAAAGAGAAATTGATTTAACAACCAGGGAGTATTTTTTTCATTAAAAGATACATCTCCCTTCATCCCTTCCAAATCTATGTAGAGTGTAGTTGGCCTTTAGAGAATACAAAACCCATCTAACTCATAATGAGCATATTTGATTACACCCGCAACTATAGTACTAATTCAAGTTAAATAAGGTTACAAACTCTATAATAAGCTACTGTTGATAGTCGAAATTCCTTAGCATCCCATCACATGATGGCTGCTATTACAACCTATGACAATTGCTTAGAAAACATAAATTACACATTAAGAAAGTCTAACAATATGCTTTAACTAAGTTTAACTAAGAAAAGAAACTTTAGTTGATTGAAAAGGAGTTGGTCTTTTCAAACAGGCTGTAGCTGTTTGTTCGATTCTTTGAGGTTGCTTCCCCTTGATTTAATCACGCTTTGAATTGATCTCCCCACAATTATATTCACAATGTCCCTTATTTTCTACTCACAAAATAAGTTGCACATGGTGTTCTTCATCAGCCAAAAATGGTGGAGTGTAGGGGTGGATAAAATGTGGCTTTGGTGAGCCATAATGGAGTCGGTTATGAGTAGCTTTGTGGAGCCATAATGTAGCAAAAAATGGATCCATCTACACATGGGTTGGAAGTCTTGTTTTCATTTTTGCATGGCTCCTTGATAATCTAATTATTCATTAATGCAGGTGAGAAGAGTTTTTAAGTCTTGAACTTTGAAAATTTTAATAAGTAGATTATCTTTATTTTGGGATGCTCTTGCATCACTTCTATCAGGCCTATCTTCATGTTCGCCTCCCTTTTCCTCTACTTTTGTGCGTCTATTTTTTTTATCTCTTTAATTTTCTCTCCTATGTTGTCCCATCTAAATTCTCCTAGTGGTAATGATAAGAATGAGAATATATTAGTGACCACATCCAACTGACTATCAGCCTCTACCTGATTGATGACATTTAAGTGCCCGCCTGACTGTCCTCCCTGGTATCCTCCACGATGCCCTCCAAAACTCTAAGACTGACTTCCTCCCTTCTAAGGGAAAGAGCGAGGCCCTTACGGTCTCCCAAGAATATCTTTAGACTGTCCACTAGGTGAGGCAGGTGCTCTCTACTGAAGCTGTTGTTGAGGTTGTTGGTAGGTTTGCTACTCATACTGACCCTGTTGTTGCTGACACTCAAAAGACCAGTGGCTCAGCTGACTACACATCCTACACTAAATGGAGCACCCTAGCAAGTCTGCCCTGGATGATCCTGACCACAAAAATGGCTTGCAAAGCTCCTCGACTGACCCCAAGATATGTTCTAACCTCTTGGTTGACCCTAATGTCAATACTGACCTCCCTAAGATTGGTTCTGACCTTTTTTCCGAAACCCTAGAAGTCCTCCTCCTCGGTACTGGATCTTGCCTTCATAACCCTGTGACTCTTGCTTTCTCTTACCTAGAAAGGAAGCTTGCTCCTGAACCAATATAGCTGCAATACACGCCCTCTCATACAATGTGGCTAAGTCCTAAAAATCCACAACACCCATAATTCTCCATATGCTAAAATAGAGTCCTTGCTCAAATTGGTAAACCACATTTGACTCACTAGCTACGATCCCTAGAGCAAATATCAGTAGTTTCGTAAACCGAGTATGGTATTGCCTCATCATCATGCTCCCTTAAGTTAACTGCATGAACTCCTTTAGCTTATCCGTCTTAAGACTCTCAGGGTAAAACTTAGTACAAATCGCTACCTTGAAGTCCTCCCAAGACATATGCAACCCATCTTGTGCATGACGACCTACCCACCAGGTGTCGACAACTCCTCGCAAGAAAAAGGCTGTAATACTCGATTTCCGAACATATGGGCAATCAACTACCTCAAAAGTCCTATCCAAGTCCCGGATCCATCCCTCTAGGATGACCGGTTCCTCATCTCCAACGTAGATTGGAGGGTAATGTCTCGTAACCTTTTGAAGCCAGTCTTCTCTAATACCCTCATGTGGATGATAGAGGTAGTGGTGGTGGTTGAGGCAAATGTTGGACGAACTCAATAAATGCCTCAAATGTCTCTTCCAAATCACTAATGCGACCGTTGAGCGCCACGGTGACTAGCTTGCTACAAGACATAAAATATTTTATGCTTAAGCCTTTCTAGCTAACTAACACATAATGCACATAATTCACATTTTAAGGCCATCTAAGCTGTCCATCCTCGATTCCTCACAAGTTAATCTAGGTTTTCAAAAATAAAACTAGTTTTCTAGAATGTGAAATAGACCATTAAAATCAGACGAGGGATCATTGAAAGTTGAATTTTGAAAACTAAAACACGGTAATCAAAACCAAAAGCTTTGATACCAACATGTAATACCCCGATTTTTACTACTGAAATTTTTCGTTTTGCAGTGGAAGTAATTAAGTAAAATATTGGGGGTTACTGCTGTGATCGACATAATTCTGGCCTATACAACCATCCTTACATCAACTATAAGGCTAAAACATTTAAAGTAACACAAAAAAAATTGAAAAAAAAGGAACATGTATAGTACAATACTGAGTTTGACTCTTAACTCTGAGTTTAACAATACAAAAGAGGGGATACTATGGATCAAGAGTCCAAAAGGGGTATGAAGTTAAATACATCGACTGGAAAATAGTTACTCTTCATCCATTCCCTAACATAGATGAAGTCACTCATCCCCATATAAGGTGTCATAGGCAACATAATCATCTAGCTGGTCTTCTGAAATATGCACATACGATTCACATCCTTCTACTTATGGGAATGAGTAGCACCCATAAAATAGGTGATCGGCATGCTACGTACTGAGTAAGGGAACAATACTATCCAAACAGGGATACAAATAATACATGCTTTCACAGTAGATAATAGGGGAATAGCCAAATAAATGTAACATCTCATAAGACACAATATGATCCCTATTCCTTCATTAAGTATAATCCATTTTTATTCTTTTATATACGTTGAGTGTATAAACCATTGGAACGGTTTGAAATATCATCTCGGGGACAACACACTTGAGCTACTATTATTTCTAGTGGAACAGAGATTAAAAACATCTTTTCAGGGTAAAAAGCTCTCGAGCCACTTTTATTCCCGGTAGAACGGGAATACATACATATATATATAGAAAGATAGATCACCTTGGTCTTAATTCACGTATTCTTCCACTTTAAATCATGAGTATCTTTTCCATAGGTTAAAATTATATATTTTCACTTCACAAAAAGTAGGGTCCTTACTATTCTTAATTTAGTGGAACGAACCGAAACACCTTCTTAGGGCAAAATGTTTCCGAGCCACTATTCTCCTCGGTGGAGCGAGAATACATACATACATATATATATATAGAAAATAGATCACCTTGGCCCTACTCACATGTTCTTTTACTTTAAGTAATTAGTATCTTATTCAAGATTGATTTTCAGGCATAGAACCCATTATAACTGATATACATATAGCATAGGTCCAAGTCCTTAAGTCCTTTCAAACCCTAGTTACACATCCTTTAGTATTCATTATCCCGTATTGATTATTCCACACAACTTATGTTATATCATCTCTGAATTCCATCATTATTATCATACCCAAAATGCACAATCTAATTCCCATACACATACATTAAAAATCTTATCCCAATATATTACTCACAGAAATATCCAAAACCTAAGTTCCACAAATTTGTCATACCACCTCTCATGAAATTTATATGATTACCAACTTCGATAGATAATCCCATAAGGTCAAACATTAACATCTTCAAAAATATGTATAACCTTTAGATCTTATATATGGAATAATGGTGTTGTTATTATAAGATAGTTTGCCAAAAATTATCCATTAAATCATTTAAGGACCCCAAACAACAATAATACTTCTAAGAATTCCTCTGCATTATTATCATATTTTAATCCACCTAACACACAAAATACTAAAATCTTCTTATTATCCCATAATGACCAAACTATCCATAAGCACAAATATAAATCTTTATTTCATAAAATCTTGTACCTTTCACACATATTATTTTTCTAGTCCACCATTTATCGTCATACCTCATAAGAATTCTTAAATCCATTTATCAAAACTCATTTAACATATATTTCACACCATAAGATATATGTCCACAAATATGACATTATCTCAACAAAATAATAATGGTACTTCCTACCCATTCCTGATTTATTTCAATAACATAACATTCTTAAGTCCATATTTCATACTATATGATACATTTCCACAAATATGATATTATTACAACAAAATAATAATGGTACATCTTACCCATTCTTCCTTTTCTTCAATAACATAATATCCTTAAGCCCTTATTTCATGCCATGAGATATAATCCCACAATATGACATTATCACAATAAAATCATAACATAATGGTACCTCTCATCCATTCTTACTTCCTTTCAACATAATATTCATATCATCATAAAATATCATGATCAACACATGTTACATCATATATCAATAATATCAGGGAAAAAATACATATAACCATACAAGAAAATAACACCAAAAATCCTAAACATTGAATAATATCCTTACTACTAGGACATCTGGCTCTAAGCACATAAATCCTAGACTTTCTCCTCCGAAGCTATTGGAATACCACCTACGAAAAGTAATAAAATTCATGGTTAGGCTCGAAGATTTAAATCAAAGGAGAAATCAAGTTAAATAGGGTAAAAATAGAAATAAGCATAGTCAAATAGGAGCTTGAGATGTGTGGATGTGTAGAGGAATGTGTGTTGGAGCTATGGTAAATTTTTGGTGGTGTTTGAAAAAGGTTTGGGGTGTAAAAATAGGGGTAAACGACCAAAAATGGAAATTTGCAAAGGTGTGCTACAAGCAATACAACCTTGGTCGAGAGAAAAAGTAACACATGGCCAGGCAGTGCAAAAGTTGCACGAATATACAACACCAAGCCGAGAGAAAATATCATGCACGGCCAAGCGATGCAAAAGTTACATGATAGTGTAGAAGGAGATTTTAAGTGTTGCATGACTGTGTAGATGGAAGTGCACAAGCTATACCCTATGCAAAAATGCGACGAATGAGGGAAAAAAGAAGGAAAAAGAGGTGGTGGTCGTCGGCGACGATGGCCGACAATAGTGTTAGGGAAGGTTGGGCTGACCTTAGTGGTCAATCCACTGGCTAATAGGCTGTGAGTGGCAGCCAAGGTGATGCACGATGGTAGAATATTAGTACATAGGCCAAAAATAGGGATATATGTGTGTGTGTGTGGTGTGAATCAGGGAAGAAGATAAAGAAAATGGGGCATGCAATGATGATGATGGTGATGGCCCAACTACGAGGTGATGATGGTGGTGGTGGTTGTAGAGGATGGTGAGAAGTAAGGCAGTAGCTGCAGGGTGAGAGTGGTAATGGTTGATTGTATGTATTGTGTAAGGAAAAGGGGAATAGGAGGAAGAAGAGTGGTAGGGTGTGCGCAGGGGTGTGCAGGTCTGCAAAGATGGAAGAAGAAGGAGAAATGTGATGGTATAGAAAGGTAATGGGTGATGGTACAAGTTGCAACAATTCCAAATGTGTGCAACTTAAGGTTGATGAAAGGAAGAAAAGAAAGAAAGAAAAGGTAAAAGAGAAGGGTTAAAGGATTAGTTTTGAATGATTTTGGATTAGCCATAAGTAATTAGGATTAGTGGAAATTTTAGCGGGTTTTGATTTTAATTTATGAATTACAATTTATTCGAGTTAAGGTTTTGAATTTGGTTAAATTTTTGGAATTAAGGGATTGAGTTAAGGTTAAAAATAAGATTTCTTGATATTAGAATCAAATTAGGGCGTTAATGACGTGGGAAAAGGATAAGCAAAGTTTTAGGATATTACATCTGCCCCTTACTTTTAGTTTCATTCTTCTTTTTTTCTTCTTTTTGCCCGATCCCTACCTCCATCTCCTCTCTTCTTGTGTCTCGTCTAACTCTTCTTTTATGCCCCACTTTGTTGGGCATCATTCGCCCTCGTTACCCGACCTTTGGGTGTTTTGGGCCTTTGGTCTTTTGACAACTTCTATATATATGTATACATACATACAAAATTATTAAAATTTAATGCATTATTTTATAATTTAAGCCCATCATTTTATATTATTATAGCTCAAATAATTACATATATGAGACTAGTATCACTTAAATACAGAATTATAATTAACCTAATATATTATTCAAATAAAAGGCCAAAAACCTAACATTAAAAGAGTATAAAGTATGTATTATCAAAATTTCATTGAGGCATTAAATGAAGTAAAAAGAGAGGAAAGAGATGTATTTATAGTTAGGAGGTGGTGTGTGGATATTGTGAGCGGTAGAGGGTGGAGGTATAGATTGAGGGATGGTGCAAAGCCAAGGATGTGAGATTTGGGAGAAATTTTTGTGCGACATATGCTTAAATTTGAGGGAGATGATGGTAGTGATGATAAATTTAAGATTAGGTAGGATTGTGGTTGGTGGCACAATTGAAGAAAATGGGTTGGGAAAGGAGGAGAAGAAAATGGAAAAATTAAAAAGAAGTTTAAGATTAGGTTTATAGTTATATTTAAAATTAAGATTAAAGAATAATGGTGAGATTAGAAATATTAACCATCTGATATTTGGGTTAGGTTAAATTTGGGGTATTACACTCTATTTTCACCCTCGACGACTCCACTGACACCAATCTTCACCCTCTTCAGTCTCCAAAACCTACCTCACTTCACATCGTTGTTCAGACCAACACCACCAGACTAGAAATGTATGTCACTATTACCTTGTTGTCTTTGTGTTGTTCATCTCCATCAATTGTCGTGTAGGTGCTTGTGCCATCCATCTCTATCAGTCATCATTTTACTTCTCTCCTTCGTCCTCATTGGTCATTGCTCATCGCTCATCGCACTGGTGCTTGTATTAGCGTTAGATAGAGGTTACCTTCCATTAAATTAGGTGTATTTTTTTTTTATCTTTGACGAGTATGCATTGAAGTTAAACAACATGTTTTGGATTTTCTTGCCTTCAAATACTTAAGGAAAATTCCTATCTCTTATCTAATCTACTTATGTCTTTTATTAGGCTTACGACTTTTGATCTACATAGATTTTTGAAAAGAGTATGGTTTATGCATGGAATACTTGTAGTATTGGGAAGATCATCTAGAATTTAAACAAGAATGGGTTCGATGGATTTCTATAAGGTTAATCTTAATGATGGGTCAAAATCGGGTCATATTCAAGTCAAATTTAAAATAGGGTTGCTTTGGGTTAGACCTAATTTTTATGTTTGAAGTCTGTGTGTGACCCATTTTAAAGCCGATCTAGGTTATGAGATACAATTTAGGTAAAAACAAATATTCGGGTTGGCTCAAGTCCGGGTTTGGTCTAAGTTTGGCTCTGTGCACACTAATTGTTTCTATAATTAAGGTGTGTAACGAGAGTTATTTGTTGATGCAATGTCCTAGTAAAAAATGGGATTCACAAACCTAGTTAAATTTTGAGCAATGAAAAGGGCGTTTCTCAAGATCTATCACATTGAATGAAAACCTCTCTATGATTCACAATATGGGTCAATCAATCTAGGGCTGTTAAATGAGTTTTGGAGGCCCTATACTATAATAAAAATGTATTATGAAGGTGATGTTACACATTTTAGGGTTAAATTTCTTTCTTAATTGATATCTTTTACAGCAATCTTAAACATTTTGGAGTTGACAAATTTACTTCTTGATTGGTATTTTTTATAAAATCAATATCATATTTAAAATATGTAATTATGAAACAATAATACTAGTATAATTGTGTTTTCTCATAAATAAAGTACCAAAGATCTCTCAAAATTCTAAAATATGTTATTTTTAATACATCTCATTTTTTTTCATTATATCTTCTTTAACTCTGTTTATGTTTATTTTTGTATAATTCGAGTAACAAGCATAAGTTTAGTTGTATGTATAAACAATGACAAAATTGGGGTTTTGACTTCATACTATGGGATATAAAAAATTATACTAACCATTTACTTATTTAATTAATTAATTTAATAATATATGGTATATTAATATCAAAACATACCATTTCAAATAAAATGATGTAATTTAATAATGAGTTACTCCTATTATTAATAAATTTCTTAACTCAAGGATAATTTTTATAAGATCAATATTGCATTTGAAAAATATAATTGTGAATACTAAAATAAAATAACCAACAAAAAAAATAGTAGGTAAAAGTGTTGAGTGTAGCAGAGTTTGTGGATTGTAGCATGTGGTCTCAAATATAAAATAAGCAATCATATATCTTAATTAATTATTTTATTTTTAAAAATTAACAAACTTACTAATAACCAAAATCAAACTAGATAGTAAAAATGGTCGTAGCTATAATTGGATTACATTTAAAAATAAGCATATGAAAATATACTAAAAAAAATAAAAGGATTTGAAATTAGAAGACATTCAAAAATAAGAAAATGGAAAAATGAAATAAAAATAGTGAAGTTCAAGTAGTTTAATGAAAAATTATAAGAGGAAAATCAAAAAAAAAACATAGAAACTCTTAACAACAGTAATATGGGAGCACCAAGAGAAACTATGGCATTGTGTTGAACCAGTGCCATGAAAGAATTCACATCATGCTTTAGTTCCACAGGCCGTTGAGACACATTGTTTTTTTTTAAATAACTTATTGTTTCTAATTATATATGTTATAACTAAGGGGCCTAAAATTTGGGAGTTCTGTGCGATCGTCTCTACCTTCATTTGCAAGACGTTTTTGACTTGGGATTTCCCTTAACTAGCATCCACATGCAGCTAGTGGCTGCAAGATACTAGATCAAAGATGAGGGTTGACGTCAGTAGCTGGTAGGTGCAAGGTGAGTGGAGGATGCAGCTTGCACCGAGCATGAGGAGGTGGTAGGTGACAACAGGAGGTGGTTGACGTTGGTAGTGGGTAGGTGCAACAAGAGTGGTGGTGTAGCTTGCGCTGATCATGGGGAGCGCTAATGACAACAGGAGATGGTGGGTGCAATAGGAGGCATCGAGGCAAAGGTCCGAAGCAGATGACGACGAAGAGAGGGAATTAACTGTTTAAAGAAGTCTACCAGCATTGAACATGGAGAATATTCTGGCCTAATGCTCTGAAGAGGTGTGCCACCCTCGTACCAGACAAAACTTATACAAGGAGGGGGAGGGGGGAAGTGATGTAAGGTTGAGAGAGGAGAAGAAGAATTTGAGAAGGAAATCGGAAAATCACTCGGGATTAATAATATTCATTCATTCGTGTCCCAAATAACAATCCTAAGACCCCTTTATATAGATTAAGAGCCATAAAATAACGATAGTAAAATTACTAATTACTAGCTAAGATGAGATCGAAATAAGATAAAATAAGATAATCACTAAGGTAAATAAGATAATCACTAAGATAAAATAGTAAAGAATAAAAGATAAGATGGGAATTTAATTTTTATTCCTACACTTATACTTATTCCTATAGAAATCATTTTCATCCACATCATTCTCTCCCACCGGAAAAGAACTCGACTCCGGCGAGTGAGATCGAAGAAAGTCATCAAGTAATGCTGGAGCCATATCTCGAAGATCATCCTCAGGAACCCAGGTAGCATCACAATCCGGGCAGTTCTTCCACGTGATCCAAAATCAGCGAAACCCTCCTTGAGAAGAGGCAAAATACTCCACATCATTAATACAAGCAATCTCATCCTTGGGTAGCTGAACAGATGGCAACGTCGGCTCCTTCAAACCTGCAAACACACTAGAAGGCAAGGCAGGAGGCTCAAAGTTGCCTCTGTAAGGTGACACATCACTCACTTTGAAAACATAACTAATACCTAAATCATCGGGTAGATCTAGCACATAAGCATTCGGTCCTTGTTTTTTCAAAATCTCATACGGGCCCATAGCACGTGCATGTAACTTTTTAAAACATCCTTTTGGAAAATGTTTAGGACACAAGCGTACCATGACAAATTCACCTTCATTAAAACCCTTATCTCTACGATGCACATCAACAACAACTTTATAATCCACATTACTCAACATAATCTTACACCTAATCTCGTCATGTAAGGAATGTATATGATCAGCAAAGGACTCAGCAGACGCAGACACACGTGCATGTGGGGACAGGGGGCCAAAATCAATAGGAGCACGAGGAGCATAACCATAAACAATTTCAAAAGGACTCTTTCCCATGGACCGATTAGACGCATGGTTATAAGCGAACTCAGTTGTGGGTAACACTAAATCCCAAGCACGAGGTCGATCTCCGACAAGACAACGAAGAAGGTCACCTAAACCTCGATTAACCACCTCAGTCTGACCATCGGTCTGGGGATGATGGGCAATAGAAAAATTCAACTGGGTTTTACTAAGAGTCCAGAGTGTCCTCCAGAACCAACAGAAAAACCTAGAATCTCTATCAGATACTATGGAAGAAGGAAGACCATGTAGTCTAACTACCTCACGAAAAATCAATCTAGCAACGTGAACAACATTGGAAGTCTTGCTATAGGGTATGAAATGGGCCATCTTAGAGAATCTATCTACTACTCCAAGAATCGAGTCATGACCTCTGGATATTTTGGGGATACCCAGAATAAAGTCCATGCTAAGATCCTTCTATGGCTCATGAGGAACAGGTAAAGGAGTATATAAGCCCGTGTTTTGCTTCTTAGTTTTAGCTAACTGACAAGTATGACACTGGGATATGACTCTCTTAACGTCTTATTACAAAGAAGGCCAATAGAAATGATTACATACCAAGGTGATGGTACGATCCATACCGAAGTGACCCGCAAGGCCACCGGCGTGCAATTCCCAAGCAAGAAAGTCTCTATACTAGGATTGGGGAATGCACAATCTAGAAGCTCTAAAAAGATATCCATTATAGATGACATAATCAACGAATTCCTTACGGTTACCATTAGAGACGTTTTGGTAGATATGACCAAAATCGGGACAAGAAGAGTAATCATCCTTCATTTTATCAAAGTTAATAGCCCTAATACTCCATTGTTGAAGGATATCACCTATCCTACTAAGAGAATCAGCTACCTGATTCTCGGTTCCTGAAAGATGTTTTAGGACGAAAGTATATTCGCCTAAGATTTCAAGACATTTAGCATACTTCTTTGGCAATTCTCGCTTTGAATGCAAATACTCTAGTGCTAGATGGTCAGAATAGACTAAAAAGTCTTGGGGTAAAAGGTAATACCGCCAATGATGGAGGGACCTAACCACAGCATATAACTCCTCAAGATGGATGGTGTACTTCTGTTTAGACGCGTTGAGTTTCTCACAGCATATAACTTCTTGACCTAACACTCCTCCTATGCCCGTCTCGCAAGCATCACAATGAACCTCGAAGACCTTACTAAAATCGGGATGCCTAAGGACAGGGGCCTTAGTCATACATTCCTTAATTTCCTAAAAGGCTCTAGAAGCTTTAGGAGTCCACTGAAATGATTCCTTCTTTAAACAATCAGTGATGGGGACCATAATAGAGCTAAAATTGCGGACAAACCGATGAGAGAAGGAAACTATACCATGGAAGCTACACACTTCCTTAACAAATTTCGATTCAGGCCATTCCTTAATAACTCTGACTTTCTCAGGGTTAGTAGAAATTCCTTGAGAAGAAACAATAAATCCTAGAAAGAGAACCTAAGACTAAAGGAAGGAACATTTCTTGAGGTTAGCATAAAGCTTGGCTTCGCGTAAAGTAGTGAAGACTTGTCTAAGGTGGTCCAGATGATCCCCTTTAGACTTACTATAGATCAAGATGTCATCGAAATAGACAATGAGGAATTTTCTCATGAATGGCTGTAGGATATGGGGCATAAACTTCATGAATGTGCTAGGAGCATTTGATAACCCAAAATGCATAACTAACCACTAAAAGAGTCCATCCTGTGTCTTAAAGGTTATTTTCCATTAATCCCCCGGCCGAATACGAATTTGGTGGTACCCACTACGTAAGTTGATCTTAGAGTAGTAACTAGAGCCAACTAGAGTGTCTAACATGTCCTATAGTCTAGGGATAGGAAATCTATACTTAATCATGATTTTATTAATGGCTCTACTATCCACACACATTCTCCAAGATCCGTCCTTCTTGGGAGTGAGTAAGGCGGGTACTGCACAAGGACTCATACTATGTTTCACAAATCCCTTACAAAGGAGTTCCTCAATTTGCCTATTTAATTCGCCCTGCTCATTAGGGTTCATCCTATAATGGGGAAGATTAGGTAACTGAGACCTAGGAATAAGATCGATGGCATGTTGAATGTCTCTCATGGGTGGTAACTCCTTAGGTAACTCTTTGGGAATTACATCAGAGAAGTCACCCAATAACTTTTGAACCTCAGTGGGAATGGATGAAGTGGAGTTTGGGGAGACCTCTTGAGCGACTATTGCTAATAGGAAATTGGTCTTCCTGCTCTCCTGATGAAAGATGCGAGGGGTGATGATTTGAACCCTATTCATAGGAGCTTCATTAAGCATAGAAGTGGGTTTAGGGGGTGAAGGATCAGATGGCTTTACAGGATGAAGAATGATATGCTTTCCTTTAAAGAAGAACTAGTGAGTATTTGGTCGGCAATCAATCTTAACTGAATGATCATAAAGCCAAGGTCTACCTAAGAGAAGGTGGGCTACATCCATGGGAAGCACGTCAAAATAAATATCTTCTTTATAATGTGGGCCTAAGTAGAGGGGAACTAGGCATCTTTGGTTAATGGGAAGAGTGGTCTTGTTGACCCAAGCTACCGTAAAAGGATTAGGATGAGGCTCAGGCTTAAGGTTTAGTCTTTTTATGGCAGCTTGAGATATGACATTAAGGGTACTACTGCCATCTATGACCAACTTGGCAGATTTCCCATTACACCTAAAGAAGGTGCAGAAAATGGAAGTTCGTTTCCACTCATCAAGATGGGTGCCTTGCGATAGAAAACATCTAACCTCATTAGAATGCTTTTCTAGTTGAGGGTTGATAGTCCTAACAAGGCTAAAATGTGGGGTGTCATCCTCTTCTAGTTCCTCGTCATCACCTGAATATTCACATGGGTCAACTATAAGATCCTCAATAGGTGGCTCATCACCCTCATGCTCTAGGATCATAGTACAGTGGGGACAACGAGATGCAATATGCCCTCGCTCATGGCAGTTATGACATTGGATAGAGTTAGCAATCGACTGAGCGGTGTTAGATCGATTACTAGGAGTATAGTTATAGGTGTTCGATTGGGAAGCACTCTTAGAGTTAGACTTGAAGGATGTAGGCGTGAAAGACTTAGTCTGACGTGAATCATTAGAATAAGAAGATGAATATCGAGTGGACGAGCGTTTGAAGCGTCTTTCAAACTCAAGAGCCAACTTAAAAGCATCTTCGACACATGTAGGGCCATGGAGCTTAACATCTTCCCTAACGGACTCCCTAAGACCATTAATGTACCTAAAGAGGGTAATGTCGGTAGGTTCAGGGAAGTCACACCTTACTGAATAATCCTCAAACTTCTGGGTATACTCAGAGACACTGGACGAAGATTGTTTAAGGTTGTACATTGGCTCTAGGAGTTGATTTCTATGAAAAGTAGGAAGATATTTTTCTTTCAGCTTTTCTTTTATAAAGGCCCATTAACGAATAGGTGGCTCTCCTAAACGGTCCATCTGGGTCTAGACCATTTTCTAGTACCGCTTTGCGGCCCCAGAGAGTTTCATCTTAGTAAAACAGACTCGCTCTATATCACTGATATTATAAAATTTGAAATAATCCTCCATTTCTTCTAACCAATCAGTAAAAAGGTTTGGGTCAAGAGTCTCTTCATAGGAGTTCACATCAACTTTGACTTTTCGAGTAATGTCATCCTCATATCTAGGATAAGGTTGTCTATCATGATGGTTGGAATTTCTACAATTCCTATGGCGAAGGGGTGCCACGTCATCCTCAGATGTTTCATCATCTAAATAATTGAGATTAGGTGGGTCTACGGGGCCTTGAGACCTAAGGTTCCTATAGTGTGGAGGGATGTAACCAGGGGTTTGTTTGTAGGACCTGAGAACACTACGGTTTGAGTCAACTAAATTGGAATGAGGTAAGATGGGTTATCTAACTAATTGAGGGTCAGGCTCATCAATGGGACGTTTTTCCATCATCCTTTCCATATTTTTAGCTAGCTTAAAAACCAATTGTTCTAGTTGGTCCATACAGGAAGGGTCAAATCGATCATCGGACCCTTGACTCTTAGAAGATGAAGGCATTTTTTTTAATAAAGAATGTCTGTAAACTTTGGTAGAGGCTACAAGGAATCACTGCACATGTACGACAACACTTGTGTGGTGACCCACGATTCCTCTTCCACTATGTTAGTCTTCCAGGTAAGAAGGTGGAACGAGGTTCGCTTAAGTACCCTCAAACCTTTTGGCAGTTTAGGCCTTGGTGACAAAGACTTTCGTAGGATAGTGACTACTTCGGTTCTAGTGGAATTAATAATTTATTTTTTTAAGACAATATGATAAAAGAAATAATAATAATAAAATGGATACTAGCAGATAATGTGAAAGATAAGATAAACGCTAAATTATGCTAAGTAATAATGACGATAAACCTGCCCTATGAACGTCACAAAGATAAGAATGTTAATAAAAGAAACTAAACCAGGTAAAAAGTATCCTGAATTTTTTAATTTTTTTAAAAAAAATAAGGACCTAAGAAAATATACTAAATAAACCAAATAATTTAAATAAAATTCGAGTTTCACGTGAGAAATTTAACCTCTCAAGAACTGAAAAGTCGTTGTCAAGACTCCGAGTTTAACTGTAAGGCTGAATTGGACTTCGTTGACTGTTGGAAAACTGAAACCTTTTTTTTTTAATGGAGCACATCCAGTTCGGTTTTAAATCAAGTGCACCGGGTCAGTTCCTGTTCAACTGAACAACACATGACTCAAGGCTCGTGCAGACGCTGGCTGACTGAACAACACTAGCCAAGGGGAACCAAGCTTCCAGTGACGACGGCGGTGACGCGATGAGCTTCGGCGGTCGTTGGCGACGTTCAGTGGCGGCGAAATCCGGAAGGCCGACTGGTGTTGCAACCGGCGAAAGACAAGGGCATTGCTGCGCATGGATTCCCAGTGAAATCGAACAAAAATCCCTAATTTATTGTGCTTAACTCCCTCACAAACACTCAAATCACTCTCTCACACTTGATTACGACTGTAAGTGATGTGTATTGCACTCTCAATCTTCTCTAATTCCTTCGATTTATGTGAGTAGCGAATTCTAGGGTTAGGATTCGAATGAATTTGGCCGATTGGGGCGGAAATCGATCGATTCAGTCGTCGATTGTTTTTTTTGGCGTGAATAATGCTCGAATTGAAGGGATTTGGCTTTGATTCGGGCGAATTTTGGATATACTAAAATGAATTTAGATGAATTAGTAGATTTGGGGATTGTGGTGGTGGTCACGATGATTGTTACACCAGCGGAGATTGGTCACGAGTCGGCGAGAGCGGGGGTAGGGTGGTGGTGGTGACAGATGATGGTGGCGGCAGTTGGGTGGTGGAGGTAGGGTTTGGGTGGTGGCTGGATAGACGAGTATAGTTGTTGATTTGATTTTTTTTTTCGTGAACGGTGTGTCACAATAAAGAGTAGGGATCTGATTTTGGCTCTGATACCAAACTGATGTAAGGTTGAGAGAGGAGAAGAAGAATTTGAGAAGGAAATCAGAAAATCACTCGGGATTAATAATATTCATTCGTTCGTGTCCCAAATAACAACCCTAAGACCCCTTTATATAGATTAAGGGCCATAAAATAACGATAGTAAAATTACTAATTACTAGCTAAGATGAGATCGAAATAAGATAAAATAAGATAATCACTAAGGTAAATAAGATAATCACTAAAATAAGATAGTAAAGAATAAAAGATAAGATAGGAATCTAAGTTTTATTCCTACGCTTATACTTATTCCTATAGAAATCCTTTTTATCCACATTAGGAAGTGACTTAATTTTCATCGCCTCATTTTCAATCTTAAAGCAGGGACACTATGATCGAATGGTGGAGGCTGCAATTTGAGAAATGACACTAGAAAACCTAGCCATAAAGTAAACACCGCACATGTGATAGCGTACTAAACCAAACATACCACTTCATGGTAGGGATGGCAATGGGTCCAGGACCCGACCCAGACCCGGCAGACCCGACCCGTTAATACAGGGTCTGGATCCGTAATTTTTAGACCTGGCGGGTCTGGATCGGGTCTGGGTCTGGACCTGAATAAATGGGTCTAGATCTGGATCCTATCCTTTTAGAACCAGACTTGACCCAGACCCGTTTAATTTATATATATATATATATAAAAACCATTAAACCCTAAAGTCTCTCGCCGCGCAGACTGTTTAATTCCTATTTCCTACTCACACTCACTCTGCATTGCACTGTTACTGTAGCCTTTAGGTGGAGAGTCTCGACTCGAGTGGAGTGGATGCTCGACTGGTCGACCGTCGACGTCGAGGACAACGGAAAACCTCTCAATCTCATCTTCCGAGTTTCGTCGGTCGCGGCCCGCCGCTGTGTGCACCTCTATGTGTTGTGGTTGTGTGTGGCTGTATGCTGCCGAGTGCCAAATGCCCTGCGGCTCTACTTGCTCCGGTGCTGCCTTGCAGGTTGCACTACACCCAGTCACCCACGCGACTCCCCCCCACGCGACCACGCCCAGTGCTCTACATCTGCAGGCTCCTCCCGGACCTCCCCTCCTCTTAGGCTCTCAGAACTTCGAAGTTTGCACAGCCACAGGCAGTACAGGCTCCCACTTCCCAGCCTCACAGGTTCGAGTCGTTCGACAGTTCACAGGTATTGTTATTGTAAGTAATATTTTCCTTTATCGACCCTTTACTCTGTATTTTTTTTATTTGGTTTGGGGGGCCTCTGTATTCATTTTCAGGTTCAGGAATAAAATGGCGTAGCTAATCATCTAGCAAATCTGGCTTACAAGGGTTAATCCACTAGTTGCAACTTGCATGGTCATACTTTGGAGGTGTCTTCACTGTCTTGTGCTATAAGAGGTCTGGACGTCTGGTATATCGACAAGACGACAACTTCATTTTGTATATTTTTTTTTGTTATGATCGGATTTGGTAGTAGGGGATGTTAGCCACCATCACATGGAAATACCAATGAGGTTTAGTTTCTTATCTTGGAAATGTCCCGAGGAAAAAAACGTTAAATGAGATGTTGGAAATGTTTAAGACAGAAATAAAGTCAACTTGGGGATGCTTGTTTTCTGGTTCTTTCTTCCAGGAAGTTGATGAATTTATAACCTCAGTGCTTTCTTCATAAAATATGGTAAAAAATTATAATAAGAAAATGTATTTAAAACATCAAATTTTATCGATGCAGTTGACGTTTATTGGAGTTGTTGATCACTGACACGATAGTTGCTTCATCTCTATTATTGAAGTTCAAGTTTCATCTACAACAAATTGATACTGCTACAAATATCAAGTTTTCATACTAAAATGGAGAGATATAATGAAGGTGGCGAACCGAGAGTTTGAGACTTGAGAGGGATGGAAGTTAGAGAGATAAAATAATTGATAAAGAAAAAGGATGACGTCACAAAAGAGAGGAAGAATAATGGTCATAGTGATAAAAGAGACGAAGTCAAGTGTTCATAAGTTTTAATATAAATAGTTGGATTTTTAATCTATTATAAGATTGGGCCTAAATTGGATTGTAATAAAATAAGCTATACTTATTAGATATGGTTCATTTAATAAAGTAAATTAATTTAAAAGTTTAATTTATTTTTAATGTAGTTAAGCTTACAAATAACAATAATTTCTTGTAAGTAAACTAAAGGGAAAAAATGAATTGGTAGAGAATGGTTAGAGAAAGGAAATCCAAGAGGAGAGTAAGGAGGGGATCTACTTCTAAAATAACTTGAAAAAGTATAGTTAGATTAGGTTATGTATCTCTTTGATAACTAACCTAGGAAATATAGAGAATAAAATAAGACTTAAATGTTAACTCTAAAATGTACAAGTACAACTCACCCCAACTTTTATTTTTAATTTTAGGCAAGTTAACATTACAAGTTATTGCATGGGTTAAATTTGATAATATTCTATTCTTGAGGTTGCTTCAAATTGTATTTTTTTTATTCTAGTAGGTCATGGAACATGAAAAAGAATTTAATTGTGCTTCTTCAAAGTTTTCATGGTCTAAGGGCACTCGTGTTGGTTCATTTCAGCCTGCTACATTACGTGTGGATGATTTGGATGTAAACATGGAGGATGTTCAAAATCAGAACAATGAGGGGCACCTAAGTGATAAGGAAGTAGATCAAGAACTTGATTCTGCTATTTGTACACAAAAAACTAGGAAGCGCACTTCAAGGGTATGGGATTTCTTTGATAGAATTTAAGTTAATGGTGTGGGTAAGGCAAAATGCCATCACTGTAAGGCTATTTTAACTTGTGCAACTACTGGTGGAACCTCACATCTTAAAAAGCATGTAGATAAGACTTGCCCTGGAAGACATTTGAGGCTTGGGTCAAGAGGGGTCAAGCAACAAAAATTGAGTATAAAGACTCAATCCGACGACTCAGCAAGTTTAGATATAAAGCAGAATAATGATACGTCATTTGATCAAGAAATTTCAAGGAAGGAATTAGTAAACATGGCGGTGATGCATGCGTATCCGTTGTCGATTGTTAACCATATTGGATTTAGGAGATTTGTACAAAGCCTCAATTCTTCCTTCAAGATGATTTCAAGGAATACTTTGAAGAATGATATGATGATGTTATATCAAAGTGAAAGACACACTCTAAAGGATTTTTTGGATCATAATCAGAGTCGAGTTGCAATCACCACTGACATGTGGACTGAATCCAACCAAAAAAAGGGATACATGGTCGTGACATCACACTTTATTGATGAAGATTGGAATTTGCGAAGTAGAACTTTGAGGTAACTATTTAATTATTATCGTTATATTTTATTAGCTTGATTAAGTGTAATTTTTTAATGATTATTTCATTATTATTTTGAAGGTTTTCGTTTGTCCCGTGTCCACATACAAAAGGTATTATCTCTAAGGTTTTATTATATTGTGTGTCCCAATTTGGGCTTGAAAGCAAAATCTCTTATGTGGTGGTTGATAATTGTAGTACTAATGATGCAATGATGGGAATTTTGTTGAGAAAATTTGAGAAAAAGTCTCTTATACTTGGTGGAGCAATATTACATATGAGGTGTAGTGCTCACATTCTTAACTTGATAGTTAATGATGGATTAAATGTGATCAAGACGGGAATTGAAAATATTCAAGATTGTGTCTCATTTTGGACTTTAACTCCTAAAAGGATTGAAAAATTTGAGGATTCATGTCGATATTTGAAGGTCGATACTTCTAAAATGTTAGTTCTTGATTGTAAAACTAGATGAAATTCTACTTATTTGATGCTCCAGAGTGCTTTTCCCTATAAAGATGTGTTTAAAAGGTTGAAACGTTTATATGGTAGACTTAAGTTTGTAGTTCCTAGTGATGATGATTGGGATTTGGCTCATGTTGTATGCGAGAAGTTGGAACTTTTTTACAAGACTACCGTAGTTTTCTCTGGAAGAAATTACCTTACCGCAAATTTATTTTTTCAAAAAGTATGCATGATTAAAATTGCTTTGAGAAGTTGGCTACAAAGTGATGTTGAGGTCATTAGTTCTATGGCATCAAAGATGATTGAAAAGTTTGACAAATATTGACGCAAAATTGATGGAATATTGGTTATTGCTAGTATCTTGGATCCTAGAAACAAAATGGATTGTGTTGAATAATATTTCAGGAGATTATATGATGATGAGGCTCATAATGAATTAGATAGGGTTAGAAACATGTTTGATGCTCTCTTGGTTGAATATCAGAAGAAAGTTGTTGATTATTCTAGTGACCTTGGTGGTTTTTCTAAAGCTCAATTGAAAAATTCTCTAAAGCGGGTATCACCTCAAACTTCTGTTGATGATGAGGAGGATGAATTTGCTTTAGTTAAGAAAACTAAAGTAAGAAAAGTAAGTGTGAGGTGTGAGTTAGATCATTACTTGGAAAGTGATACATTGCCTGAAAGTGATCGTTTTGATATCCTTAATTTTTGGAAGAACAACCTCAAGTATCCAACTCTACAAAAGATTGATAGGGATATTCTTGCTATTCCCATTTCTACTGTTGCTTCAGAAAGTGCTTTTAGCACGGGAGGACAGGTTGTAAGTCCCCATCATTCGAGACTTCATGCAAAAACTGTAGAGGCATTGATGTGTTTACAAAGTTGGATGGTTGAAGACATTAAAGGTATTTTAATCTCTCTTCAATTATAACTTATTTCATATTTTATTTTATATGAGATAATTTATTATTTATTTGTTTAATATTCTGTAAAGGTACATTGGAGAATCCATATGCATGTGCTACAATGATAGAAGATTCGGACACTGAGGATGGAGTAGATGTAATTGACGTTTGTGATATGGTACATAATTATTTAATTTTACTTTAATATTATTATTGTATAGAATTTCACCGATTAAAGTTAATATTTATAATCTTATAAATTTTTAGGATATTGACAATGATGAAGAGGATGATTGATGTCAACTTGAAGTCTTGAACTTACCGATGAATCAATGGTCAAAGAGGCAAGGATATATCTTGCAAGCCTGCAACCCTACTATTGTGTTGATTGAAAATTTATTTTTACTTGATTTTTAGTTTGTTGTCGTTTGTATAATTGCATTATGTCGTTGTACTGTTTGTATTTGTAAGCAATGACATACTAGTTACTATCAGTATGTCATTGACTTATTGATTGTTGTTTAAATTAACTTGAAATGAATTTGTGTAGATGGTATGATACTCTGATGTTGAAGACTTGTATAAGTGCATACATAACAGGTGGTTATGTTTCATTTTAGCTTTTGATTTATAAGTTTAGCAGGTAGTTATGTTTAAATATTTTTTTTATATTTAAATATGATAGTTTAGCAGGTGTACAATAAACTTACTATTTACAGCATGAATTAATAGATTTTTTACATATAAAATGACTGGACCCATTAAAAACCCGTTTAGAACCCGATTACCCGACGGACCCGCCGAGTCTGGGTCTGGGTCTGAAATTTTGAGACCCGTCGGGTCTGGACCCTATCTAAATCTTCTAACATAAACAGGTCTGGGTCTGGATCTCATTAGACCCGACCCAGACCCGACCCATTGCCATCTCTACTTCATGGTTATTAGAATTACATGTGCTTGTAACATCACCTCTATATGATCATCGTATGCTATGGAAAATCACCAGGAAAATTCTAGCCGTTGAGCACAGGAACATTTTCATATTTAAATTGAAAGCAACAATGGTAATTTATCAAAACTGCGAATCACATAGATCTATCTTTTATTGCTTCACAACACAGCTAAACGGACCAAGACACATTCCGACAGCACTAAAGGCATCCCCAGTTCATTCCATCAACCTGCGTAGTGCCATCTGAACTTCACTAAATGGTTGCCCCGCATAGAGCTGAAGTTGTCCCTTCTTCACAACAATAAGCCTCATGCTCTGGGACTTCACTGCTTCCTTGATTTTCTGCCATAGCCTCTTGTCATTGTTAATTTTTAAACCTCGATTATGATACACTTGGATAGAAAAAGGTGCGATAGTGCACAAAGACATAAACGTTCTTTATAGATGAAGTACCTTCACTGACAATGGAGCAATGTCAATTCTAGCATTTGGCATATCTTCAAAAAATGATTCCAGCAGATAACAGAAGTTCTTAGCGTCTCCAAGATCCTCAAAAGTTACAGTGTACGAGGTCTGCTTCTGATTCCTTGCACTTGGGGACCTCAATTTGAAAAATCCCTGCAGTCCTTCATTCCGAAACCCTTTCTGCATCAAAATAGCCTGAAGGAACATGCACTCGTCAATGGGAATTACACTAAAAAAACATTAGCAGGTCAAGATATAAAACACAGCATCACTGGATCTAAGTAATCATTATGGACATAATTATCCATTGACCATTAACGAGGCAGTTGGATTTCAGATGTGAATTCATGTAGAAGATAGCCATGAACATGTGTGGGGTTGACTCCATACCAGAGATAACTTGTGCAGCTACTCTTTCAACCAAACTGTGATGAAGAACATCCAGAGCATGCAGAGATGTTAAGAGGAAACATTCATGATGAGTAGAAACACAAGACGTGACATCATTGAGAGTGCTGCAAAAGGCATGGAGAAGCAGAGACAAGGACTTGAGCAATAACAATATTCAGAGTCCTAATCAGGTGGCACATAAGAGATACATCTTATAACATTACAACCTCATTTCATGTATCTACTATAGCAACAACAAATTATTTTCTTGCTGAGAATGACAGAGGCTCCTCAACTTGTACCGCCTCCACTTTTGCATCTAATCCAAACCTAGTAAAATCAATTGAATGACAAGAGAACGATGAAATCAAGCTGAGATGACTAAAACTGTTGCAAGAACCTTAAGGACCGAGAATAGCTGTTAGAATCATTTCCACAGTCATGGTTCTATTCCTGTCCCAAAAGTGTCTTGCTCCAGCATGGCATCGCTCTTTTTTTTCCCCTTGCAAGGGGGAATCAGAGTTCAGAATGCCCAGGGCAATTTAAATGTCTAGATAGAAGTATCAAGTACTGAGAATGGCTCCTACACCCCCCCACTTTTCCCTGATAGTTGCTCTAATCATTGAATCTACATGGGATACGATTTACTTTCTTCAAAATCAAGAAAGACAAAAAAATAACAATTTCATTCCGCTGCAGATATTGAGAAAGGATCCACTAAGAAAAATAAAAGGGACAAAATGCGGCTTACGAAATAGCAATAAATTGTGTAAATTTAGAGGACAAAAGCGTCCTTGTTATCCTAAAAATTTATAAAAAGTCTTGCGTCAACACTTATGTCTCTCCTGTTTAAGCAAAATGCCTCGATAGTATAGGTTAACAAGTTCACATTATTCATCAAGAAGTATGATAAGACATCAAGATCATGAAACCTCTATCATAGCCCACAGTACCTGCACACATTAACAATTTCTTTGTCTGCTTATCCGTGTAAACAGGCAAACAATGGAATAGATGTTTACAAATATCATCATAATTAAACGGATCTTACACCAAAAATATGCCTTCATATGATAAGCAACCCTATCTAGCAATCAACAGAATCAGTATAGAGAATAATATTAGTTAACAGCCATGTAACCACGAGATATTACAAGAACAGAACAGATATCAGTTTAGATGTGGGTTATAATTACTTACATGAACATACGGTAGGTCGGACCACCATAAATCAGACTCGCCGGCCAACCACAATTCCTTGTTTGACTTGATCGAAGATTTGTCTCCAATTTCACTGATACTTGATCCACCATTTTTTAGTGGTATATTGCGCTCCTTAGACTGTTTTGTCGTGTCCTCATCAATGATTTGGCTTTTGGTAACTTGAGAACCTAAATTAGTAAATATTATAATTTTAGACCCCTTGTTCAAAAACTTCTAGCTCCTAAAACTCGGGACAGGACATAAAGATCAAAGAAATAACAGAGATATGCGGAAATGTTCGCACATGTAATACAAGTTAGCAACATCTTGTTTGGGCTCCTCAGCAAGAGAACCAATGATGAGACACAAGGCCAAAGGAAAGTCTGCCGGCCAGACTAAAGAGGCAAGTCCGTCAGACAGCCAGGGCGACAACGAGGGGTGACAGCCAGCTAGGTGCATCAACCAAAGGCCAACTAATGGGATCAGTTGATAGATCGGACTTGAGAAGAGTTCAGCAAAGTCAAGTCCAAGGAAAAACTTCTCGTCTAAAACGGATTATTGGCCAAGTCTGAAGAGAAGACGTGGACACTGACAAAGTGAAAATGGGATGTACAGGAATGGTTAGGAAATCCCTTCATGTAAGGGATTGGGCACTCATCTGTACTGCGGTCGATAAGTTGACAAGGTACATGAGGGAGGGTATAAAAGACCCTCTACCAACCATTTATAAAGTATGGTGCAAGCTCTCAATTTTCTCCCAACTTTCATACTCAATAAAAGACTTCAATTTCTTCTTCCCATAAATATTCATTCTTGTACTTGAAATCTTCAGCTATAGTTTTCCTTATACTTGTGTTATTGATCTAAGGATTAATTTTTGTTAGTGTTTCAATGATCATGTCTTCATTCATTAGGTTGGCCAACCAGCTCAGCCCATAGACGGAACTAACTTAGCAGCTAAGTTACATATGTTACCACCCTTTTGCTAAGGTGAACAACACATGAACCATAAGTTACATATGTTAACCCTGCTCTGTGATATGAACATAAACGTAGGATAAATTTGATTTTGCAAATGACTTGAATGAATGAACAAAAAGTAAGGGACGTGGAAGCGAACCAACCAGGCTAACAAAGAACAGGTAACCAATATTTTCAGTTTCTTGGCTTACATCAATACCACAGTTTCAGGGGTTTTCTCTTGCTACCTCTTTTCTTCCTATCGCTTTGTGGTGGGGGGGGGGGGTTACCTGTTTTTAGTTGGAAATTGTCTCCACGTTCAGCTGTTGGTCGATTTCCATCATCTTTGTTCAACGGCTCAGAATTGGTTCCATGTGAGCTGCAACTTAGGTCACCTAGATTTTCATCTCTGCCAAAACGTTCATCATCCTTGCCCCCAGCAGTTTCAGTTCTCATCTTTGGATTTTCTTTATCTAAATTTCCATGCTTTCTTTTTGAGCCATTGCCAGCTTGACCCTGAAATCCTTTTGGCTTTTCTGTAGGCATTCTCATGCCATTTCTCAATTTATATTTCTTCTTAAACATCGAGAACTTATCTTCTTCCTTGGCATCCGGTTCCCTCTCCTTTTTCTTCTTCTTCTCAACCTCCTCTACATTATTCAATATATTTACATCCAGAAAAGGCAATTTCTCCCTCGTTGAATTCAAACTTCTCCACAAGTTAGTCAACCTCCCATCAGCTTCTTTTTCAACACCACTCCTAACTCTAGAACTCTCATCCTCAAAAACAACACCGTTCTTATTATCGCCTTTGGCATCATCTATATCCTCGCCACTTTCCTTTAACATCTTTCTTTCAGCCATTCGTGCTTCCCTCGCCATTTTTCTAATCTCGGCAATCTTATCTTCCATCGCCACCTCATCGCTATACACAACAATTCCATCCTTAGTTCTGAAATTTCCAGTCAAATCACTCCCATGTAATCTCAATTTTTCGTCTTTTATTAAACTCGACCTATCCTTATCATCACTGTTACTAAGCCCCAGAAACAGAACACTACTAACAGTCTGAACTACAAAAAGCCCAATTAAATATACACCAACTTTAACAACATCGCGAGCTGAGAATCTAACTAACCCGGACTCCGGAGCTTCCACGACTTGAGTAGTCTCTCCAATCTGAACCTCATTAAAGCAGGACTGAACTGAATCCGAAGGTGTTTCAAGTTCTTCAATAACAGCATGATTAATAGTATCCACCTCTGGTGGGTCGGAGGAAACATGAGGGCTTGGCTGAAAAAAGGGTTCAATGTAATCAATTGGGATTACGGGATATTGCGGGAGTTCAGGATTAGAATCAGGATGGTGTTTAATTAGGGTTTTGAGGATCTTCGGGCGTAGGTGATTTTTTCGCTTCGTGCGTCTTGGGGTTGATGGGCGAGGGTGTGCGACCAGTTTTCTGGGACTGGAGTTGGAGTTAAGTGATGTGGCAAAGGAGGCGGCAATGGCGTACTGAAGTAACCGAACGCCCGCCATGGCTAACAGGCGGACGTCATAGCAAGCGGGAAATAAAATGAAACAGGGTCAATATGTCAGCTGGGTGCGACGGTAGCTGGTAGGATGTTGTTAATATTACCCGGCAATCCGATATCTGAATCCATCTAACTTAAAAAATTAATTTAATTAATATAAATAATATTTAATTTAATAAATTATATAAATAGACATTTTAAATATAATTTATTTTTTATAAAACTTTATTATATATAAGTATGCATTTGTGTATATATCTTAAAATAAAATTATCTATTAAAAGTAAATTTTATAATTTTTAATCATTGTTTTGATTAAATATTTAAATATTATTTAACATTTGAGGTTATTAATTGAATATAATATAATTTAAAACTCAAATCAAATTATTGGATCATATGGGTTCAAATTAAATTAATTTATTATTTTTTGGTTAAACGGTTTTTTATCCGATATTTCTTATTAGTATATTGTTTAAAAAATTTAAATATTTGAAAGATTATTTATTGTCCGATCCAAAATTTTAAATAATCAATGTTTTTTTATATAAAATATCTGATTATTAGAATATTTTAGTTTAAGATCTTGTTATTTGGGAAATATTCTATTGCCACTAAAAAAAAATCTAACTCGACTAATTTGTTATTTTAATTTGGTTGTCCGGCTCTTGCATCTCCTATTCTACCTTCGTTTATGGTTGCTTCGGTTACCCCTTTCCTTCCCTCATCCACACACCGAATTTAACTTCTCAACAACCTCACCAAACAACCACGAAAAAAAGAAAAATAGAGGCACATTATTATGAAGAAAAATAGGTGAATAGCTATAAACCGGTCAATAATAAAAATAAAGCGCACACAAATATTAATTTTAATCTCAGTAAAGAAGTAAGTATTTATACTTGTCCTACTTTTGTATAATAGTATCTATCCAATTAAACATGAAATTTTATCGTATCTAGTTAGCGCCAACTAATGTTATCGGTATCGAAATTCTACATAGGATCGATAGGAATTTGTAGAATTAGATCGTATAATTGTAAGATTTATATATATATATATATATATATATATATATAAATTATTCACAATAAAAGTTAAATAACATCAAAAGCTTTAGGCTAAACTATCAAATAGTTAAATAATTGAGTTCCACATAGAAACATAAGCAAAGCAATAACTACCATATTTTCTTTTCATTTATTACTCGAGTTCAGCACAAGATAGTATTAGAAACTTCAGAGCAAATCACAAAGAAATATATCAAAATTAAAGGCATAAAAAATCTGTATAAATTAAGTAGAAATCCATTAGAGTAAAGCACAAAACTCATAAATTAGGATCATAACTACGGTAGCCAATTTATCCCAAAATACTAAACAAAATGATTAATTTGTTATATAAGCTTGGAACTAAAACACAAAAAATAGAATAGTCACATCTAAATAATATACTTTCTAAAAAGTACCTATGACAAATTTAATCAGAGAAAAAATAAACTTTGTGGGTGCTACTATTGTTGGGTTGTTAGAGTTTATCACACGGTAGTTATTAGATTGTTGGAGTTTGAAGTCTTCACTGTATTATTATAAATCAATGTTCATTTTGGGAGTTATTAGATTGTTGGAGTTATTACATTGTTTGTCTTGCCATAATAAGCACAAAAATACAATGTTGGGAGAAAAAGTAAACTATTGATGGATAAATGAAAGAGATGCGAACAATACTCAAAATATACTTTAAGCTAAGACCATTAAGTAAAGGTAATTATTTTATTATTTTTAAGCTAAAAATGGTGTTTTTAAGATTTGATAATCCCTACAATCAATCCTACTCCAATCATATTGTCCTCTAAATTCAATAGGTGGTGTTTGGTTGGAATTAGTTGGATCAGTTGTGGATCGCGATCCCATCATTCGTACCAATCCCGATTGATCATGCTCTAACTCTACTATCCTACTATTATATTATCGATCTAGATTGATTTTTTTAGCCATCTTGAGCATTTGTCGCAACTTTCAAAGATCAATAGTAATTATCGACACACCTTGCCAATATCATGTCTTTTGCTACCTTAGTGTGATTGTAGTGGAACGGGTTAAATGTTTTTGGTTTGTTTAAGATTTTAATTGGTTTAAGGTTCAAATAAATTCATATTCTAAATATTTTTATATGTTTAGATTTTTCAATTCATTCCACATTTTTTCTTAATTTTTATATTTATTATAAATTTGATATATTTTTCCAATTAATACATGTTTATTCGACTTTTATCATTTCCTAAACTATATTAATTGATGTTGACCCTCTTGTGGTCAGGGCCGACCACAATATGTACCCCCATATCTCTCATATTGTATTTGACTTCGTACTACATTACCACTTTGGTCAAACACAAAAATAGTCATAATCATCGCCTTATACCATATCAACCACTTTCTTACACTCTTTCACCTCTTCTAATCATACTCCATCACTTGTTGGCTTGCAAGCATGTAACAAACCAAACTATACCACTATTTTTATTTTTATTTTTACATAAGCATTAATAATAAAATGTAGGATGTTACGCCACATCTAATATAGAAAATGTATTTTTTATACCTAGCATATATTGGGTGCAAGGTTAAAAAAATAATACATACCTAGAGATCAAGTATAAGAAGCATTTGATTCTATAATGATACAATATTAAAAAAAATAGAAAGAAAATGGATATGATAAAAAAATAAAGGATTAAGAGTCCAGAGACAGAGAGAGGTTTATGGATAATTATATGCTTTAACCACCCATAAAATACTCACCGTAGGCAATCACATCAAATGCATTAATCAACAATTACCTATAAATAAGGTGTTTGTCATACCTTGAAATTTAATCTAATTTTGTCAAATGATAATTTTAACTTGACTAGTTAATATTTTAACCTAACCTAAATTATAATTTTCTTGTCATTATTTTTTTTGTTACCCTAGCCTGAACCCTAGATATTTGATAGATTAAATTTTCAACCAAATCCCTAAATTTCCAACTTAAACCCAATCTCAATAATAACCCCAAAATTTTCTCTCCCATTTTTCTTTTCTCCTCTTCTTTCCCTTTTTCTTTATTTCTTCTTTTTTATTATTTTCCTTTCCCTCAACTTGTGCCCCTTAGATTTTATTTCCCTTTCCCTTTTCCCTTTTCGACTAAACAAGGCCTTATACCCCCAATCCCGTCCTCCTATTCCCTTCCCTTCCCACTCATGTAATGTCTATACCACCAATATCCCTCTGCATTATACCAAATCCCAACCCCGACACCAATTGTAATACCCCAAAATTTCACAAGTTTTACTTTTTAAGTGTTTAACTTTTTATTCAAAACATAAGCTTAAATAGTGGCATAAGTATTTTATTATTAACATTTGACCTATAACCCTGATAAATTTTTAAATGATTTCCTTGATTATTTTAACTTTCTCCTCCTTACGAAACCTATTTTAAATAGGCTTACTTTATTTTCTTAAATAATACCCTAACAAATATAAACTAAACCTATAATAATAATAATAATAATAATAATAATAATAATAATAATAATAATAATAATAATAATAATAATAATGTCCTATCCCTACCACCATCCTATCTCACGTAACCCTTATGCCAACTCTCCTTCTCACACCAAATCCCTCTGACATGTTATGCACTCCCCATGCCTCCCTCCTCTTCTCACGCCTCACCTTCTCCTCGTCAAACCATCGACTACCCCGACCAACTACATATACTCATCTCTCTCTATTTTTCTTATTCTATTTTCCCCAACTAAACCCCTACTTGTCTCCTTCCTTCTTCTTCTTCTTCTTTATCATTTCTCATATCCCTTATTGCACCATCCACAAAGCCATCACCATTCACCGTTGTCCAAATCATATATTCCTTCTCCTTCCTTATTCTCCCACCCTGGCTTCATTTCTATGTGTAACACGTGAACATGCCCTTTAATTACGACCCAATTGTGTGCCATTTTGCTACATAACCATGACCCAATCACATGCCATGTCCATGCCCTTCCTCTACGTCTCATCCTTTACCTCCCTTGACCATCATCCCTTTTTCTTCCCCAATATCACATCCACCACTAGTAACCACTACATCACCTTTATCCTTGTAGTACTGTCCAACACCATCGCAGCCTCTCCACCCCTATGTCAACTCCTCCCCTACGTCAACCCCCTTGTTGCTTCCTCCTTAATAATGACAATAAGTGGCGTTATTGCTTCCCCTATTGCGATAACCATTTTTGCTACCTCCCTTCTAGCCTATGCCACCTTCCTTCATAACTCCCTACCTTAGCTTGTTCGAACCTCAACCATCTGAACTAGCATCACCCTCAGTAGCCATACCTCTTCTTCTCCCTATGTCGCACCAGCTACCCATGTCACCATCGCATCTGGCCATCCAACACCCCTTTTGCGTGACTCACACTACCTATGTAACATGAGATCTAACTAATTTTACCCTTTTGCAACTTAAGGATATTTTGGTAATTTTTAATGACTATTTTAATAAAAATATTATGTGATTAGTTAGATATTAATATGGTTAGATATTAATATGGTTAATGTGGTATTATTTTTAAGTATAAAAGTTTGAAAAGGGAACCTAATAAATTTTAGTAGTTACTTATAATTTGTGTTTTTGCAAAAAATTAGGTGATCCTTATACTTCACTAAAATGATAGATATTACATAGTAACATGTTAGGGTTTGGTGCATAAATTATGTTAAGCATGATTCATTACATTATAATTATTTTCTTATTAATGCTAGCATGAAAATATAAAAGAAATAGCAGCATGTTATCTCATGTAAAATATTGCTATGTTAAAATGATTTTGATGTACGTGAGATATTTTGTATGATATGTACATGTAAAATGATAGGTTGAGCACACATAGGCCTATTCTGGTATGATTATTATTAGTGTGTGTGCCTTATGGACAAATTAGTCTTTTCAAACATACCATGTTATTTTTACTAATAAGTATGACTAATGTGTATTATGTATTTGTTGAGCATGATAATTTATTGTTATAGATGGACTAGACATGTATGTTATGATTGTACGTGCTATATCATATGTAAGGATAAAATGGTCATTTAATGTATCTAATAATTTATTTACATGATAATTATTTTAATTCCAGCATTTTAGTCATCTCATGATAAATTAATAAACAAAATGGAATTTCTATTTAAAATTGATGAGAATGTGGTAAGTGTGGTCTCAGGGGAATTTTGGCCTAACTTGCCCAAATGTTAATAATTGAACCTATGATGGCATTAATACATTTTTGAGTTGAATTTAGTGCTGACCTTATTTATGGATATCATAAAATATATAGGAAAAAATAATAAATGGTTATGTATGGAAATTTGATCTATTTGTGTTTTATGCAATTTCTTGGTCACCCTAATAAAATTATTAATACTTAAAGTAAAAGACCTCAAGATCGGAAATTATGGGTCTTTAGGAATAGATGCCCTAAAGACATGTTTTTGCCCATGGTTGATTATGGATTTTCGCGGGTATGCCTTAATACCCTAGCCGAGCCCTAGCTCTTACTTTATTTAGTTTTGCGAACTAATAAAAAGGTATGCATACTCATGGATTATGTGTCATTTTTAGTGGGTGATGAGTGTTAATCCATAAGTGCACGGCTTCATTGTGGCACATTAATATCATATCCCACAGGGACTTCGCAATTGATTACCAATTTTCATCATTTTAGCTATCTAGATCACTATAGAATGAGACTATAGAAATAGATAATGAACACAAGTGCAACAACTAACTAATTATAGATTATGAAACAATAGATAAAAAGCCTAGGATTGAACTTCAATATCATCCTTGGTACTCAATAATGAACTAACAATATGCTGTAGTATAATCCAAATGGCTACGAACAATTAGTCTAATGTGATTTGCTAGCTTCTTTCAAGGTTTAAGAACGTATTTAACCTAATTTATTAACTACTTTTGTGACTAACAAATTAAATTAAATCCATTAAGTACCATCAGTTCAATAGTCTCTAAGAATAAAACATATACTTTTATGATCATTTGAATTTATGTTTGTATATTAATTTTCGGCGTTGATTTTAACCGTTCAATTTTAGTTAACGTCTACATAAGTCAAAATATGTCAAACACAACTCATAACAATTATTCCTAACATACGAAACAACGCATATGAACCATACATACGACATATACTTTAACTCATCATATTCATATCAAATCGAGCCTAATTCAATCCTAGAAAGAGGAATTACTCGCTTAAGGTTGGAAAGAAATGTAGAGAATAAAAATAAAAAACAAATATAAGGCTAATACAATAAATAACAAAAGAGTGGGTGGATAGATCATATCGTGAATTGGAGATAAAAATGAGTCGATTGTAAAGTTGTCATACACAATTTTCTACTCTTAATTTGGAAAATAAAATTGCACGGACTAAAAATAAATTACATGGAGTTCTTTGCTTGGGAAGAATGGAGAAAAGAAAAATAAAAATATCCTCTCTACAAGTCCAAATTATCAAAGGAGAATTATCCCCTATATGAAGTTTGCCCAGTAGTGAAAAAAAAGAGTGGAAGAAGAAGTGGGAAAAGAGGGATGTGCATAGTGGTAATTTCACACTACACGACCGTGCAACATTTCCACTATTGGAGCTCATCAAATTTTGCATGGCTATGCAAGGAGGGTGTGCTAAGGTTGTACAAACTATTTACACACGACTTTTGGGTCAATGGTTGCACGGTTGTGCAGCAAGTTGTGTTGTAGTCATGCACATAATTGTTCGCATGTGCTAGTGGTATAAAGGCTGCACAGATGTGCAATTGATTGTATTGTAGCCGCACATCACCTTTTCCTTGCTCCTCTTGATTCCTTTCATCCTTTTTTCAACTCATTAACCTTCTTAACTTTTCTAAAATCATGTTATCTTCCTTCAATGCCATTGATATTTGATTTCTCCTTTGATTCCATGCACCACTTCCTTAGATTTGTGCATTTATGTGCAATTTTATGGAAAACAATTACCAAAAGAGCCGTAATACAAATAAAATACTTAAACTATGATAATTATCATAATTCATATCAAACAAAGTTATAAAAATGAAGGCAAAGTAAGGTTAAAATATAACAAATATTCAGTTTATCAACTTCCTCATGCTTACTCTTTTCTTGTCCTCAAGCGAACTCCAAACATAACATGGAAAGGTTAGATAGAAGGGAATAGGATCAAAGCCTCAGATGATAGAACAAAATACGCGAGTAAGACATACAAGTGCAAGACCAACCTATATTGCGAGTGTTAATAGTAAGAAAACGAACGTAAAGTTGTGAACAACCTCAATCTTGACTCCAAAATTAGTATTAGTATGACACTCTAATATGGTTTAGGATCGTGTAGATGCCCATCCTTATGAGACAAAGGGTTAATAGAGAAGTATACTTCCTCACTTTAGGAAAATACAAACATTCTATGTTCATGTGTGTTTTTGTTTTGCTCAAATTTCTCTATATCGATTATGATCAACCATATGCTTGCACGTATTCTCATTCTTCTCCACTCAAAGACATTATGAAAAGCAAAAATCACTAGGGTAAAGGGTAGGGAAAATCTAGGTTGTATTTAAAAGTCTAAAAATAAGTAGAGTGATAACAACAATAATATTTCTCAGAATTCGAGATTAACAATGTACTAATATACTATAAAATATACTAACTAGGGGCTTTGCCATTAATTCATCTCTACCCATTGAAATCATATGATTAGCTTTCCACATCTCAACTTCAACATTTTTATTTTTCTCTTTTTCTTCTTTTCTCTCTCTCTCTCTATCTTTTTTTTATCAATAAATAGAGAATATGATAATAAAGAGGATAAAGCTATATTTAGATCATTTTCTCGACACAAAATCTACCAAACACTTATTTGTTACACCCCATGCTTATCATTAGCATTCCTACACACAAATACATTTAAGAGTTATTGATCCCTAGTTTTCAGATAAGGGTAAGGTAATAACCTGGAATTATGGCTACTAATGCAGGTTTTTAATTGAAGAAATAAGTTTTAAGCTCAAAAAGGTTAAGCAAAGGAAATAAATGTCATTTGGTAAATAAATTGGCTAATTTAGCTATGAAAAGAAAATATGTGCCTTAATCATCTTAATGCATACATAAGTCATATATGGCATTGAAGAGAATTCATGCAATTTCCATTTTCACACATTGGGAGTAAATACACAAAATTAGGAAATGGTAAAACTGTATAAAAGATGGACAGTCAATAAGGCTTAAGATCTCACCGGTTCCTTTGCTACTAACTTTATTTCCTATGTCTCAGTTTAGATGGGCATATTAATGAGGGTGAACCTCTAGAGTGCTAAAGTAATAAGTGGTTTGAGAGTCTATCAATTAGACAGTTCATGCTTAAAATATTTTCAAAGCCTTTTTTGTTATACTTGCTCGCAATCTATAGGTCTCACTAGTGTATGATCAAGCTATGTAGAGAATTCTATTAAATTTTCTTCATTATCCTATCATTTCCTATTTTTATATATATACACACACATATCAAACTAACAACACACTAAAAAGCAAAAGGATGAAAGAAAGAAAAATGCACACTAAATGAAAAATAAAAAGAAAGAAAAATGACAAAAATGGCAAGCCGAGAACCCCCTATACTTAAAGAACACATTATCCTCAATGTGTGTGGGTGAACAAGTGGGGGAGGTAAAAAATTGCACTTATTGTGGTGGCTATGGGGTTGGAAACCGTGCTGAAGATGCCATCGATACATTTGATGTATCATGGTGTTCATTTGTTTGATAGGAGTGACGGAATCCCAGAGACTAGATAGTTGGGCTACAAGCGTATTGAATCATGCATCAATATGCTAGAATTAGGCATCCCAAGATATGCAGAAGGAAGAAGGGCTCAAGTATGTGCCAAGGGACAAGTGCGACATAAAAGGAAGTAATGGTGAAGCGGGTGCTTCATCGGTGGTTTTAAGATGATCTTCTTGAGGGAGAGGGATAGGTTGACTAGGGAGAGGTGTGGTGGGCGAAAGTAGCCAATTTATGTTCTTATTACCAATGAGAATGGTAAAAGCTTTGTTAGGTAATGGATACCACGCCTCCTAGTTATAGAATAATTAGAACTACAACCCATCTTGCACGATCAGCTTCATGTCAGTGCAAGTTGCTAGTCCTAGATATGTCTTGGGAAGGTCGATGGGGATACGTTCGATGCCATATCCAAGCCGTCGGACAATGTGTGTGATGATGTCACCAATTACAATATCACTAGTAGTATTAGTATTAACACTACTTAGGTGATCTTCCAGATAATACCCTCTATCAAGCAAAACATTTTGGAGCATACAATATAGAACCCATAGCTTTAGTTTACGCATATTCCTCTGGCTCTCCCCCTACTAAAAAGTGTCCTGGCTAGTAGCCTTTGGACATACCTCGGTGCAAGGTTATATATCGATGAGGCATTAGCGTTGTGTCCGTTGTAAGGCAGGAGCACATCTTTGTCTTGGCAAGATATTTGAGCCTTAAATGCCTAAGGATCTCACATTTGGTGATCCTTGGTGTAAAGTCTAAGCCCAACGGTAGGAAAACTAAGCAAGGTATAAAATTGCGTCAACAATATTACATGACACTCATTGAAGAGTCTAAAAGAAAAATATTCGTCAATCCGATTAAAATTAAATGAGCTAAGGAACTCAAGGGTGAGTCCTTAACTCATATAATAGGCATGCGTAAAGAAATGGTAAAGATCTCTTGTAGCTATAAAATACTCAATGTCTTCCTTAATACCTAGCTTCTTGAGACATGTTCAATTGACATCTTGAGTGGATGTAATGTTTTAAGAAGTAATGGGATTGTAGTGATATTAGGGAATTGAGTTTACAAACACGATGCCATAGGGATTAGACGGTTGAGTACTTAACGTTTTACTTTTTCCTCAAGATTGACGTTTTTGTTTTAATGAATATTCACCTTCATTTTTTGTTGTACACACCTTTGTGTGCTTCTTGAATGCCATTATGGTGTAAAGCTTGCATATTTGAGACCAATTTACCAAATGTTAAGGATTATGTAATATAAATTGAAAAAAAATCTAAATATGCTACTATAATACATGAGGACGAAAATACAATTTAAATCAAGCAATTAGAGGAAAATTGGAAGTCAAAATGAAATGTATGGCCTGTGTATGAGCCTATGCCTATCCAGTGCCATTTGTGCTACTACAAACATTTGGTTCTGTGCTATTGCAACTATGTTGTGTTACTTAGATTATGTTGCACCTATGTTAGAGAGAATATGGTGTAGAGGAAAGGAAATGGAGCATGGATAACGGTAGTGAGAAGGGAGAGAGGGGGTGTGGCTTTTTTGTAGGGTTTGAAGGTTGAGGAAAGTGACAGAGAGTTTGTAGAATTTGAAGAGCACAGTGTGAAGTCACGGGCATGCAACATTTATATTCGGCAAGGCACGTGGTCGTGCAAGCATTGCACAGCTTGATTGTGAATGAAATTGACTCTCGGCGAAGACAGGTATGGAGGCACAGGTGTATGGAATCAGCACGACCCGATCATGAGTTGGATTGAGTCCTGCGTAAATCAGCACATGTGTGCACAGGCGTGTGGGATCATCACGGCTCGGCAGTGTGCAGAATTGATCCTCGCAAAAATCACCATATAGGTGCATGACCGTGCAAGAGGATATGTTAAGGTTGTGCATAGAATGATTTGTCGCACAATTGTTGCGCAGGAGTGCACAGAGGTTGTGTTAAGGTCATGCACCCTTCATTTTAGCATGAATTTGGTATTTTTTCCATGACTTTGATTCATCATCCCTAATTGGTTCTTCCTCATCTTGTATTATAGTAAGAGCTGCCAATTCATTACAAAGAAAAGTGAAAACAAAAACAAAATGTTAAAAGAAAACATGTAACAACCAAATTCACACAAGAACATGGGTTTCCTCCCATGGAGCACTTGTTTAGGGTCCTTATCTCGATCGTACTATTCTCAATTTGACAGTAGATTAGGAAGATAAAGTGTGCTCATCATTTCTAATAGAGAACCGATAATGTAATGCTTTGAATGCTGACCATTGACATTTAATATGCTCGTATACTTGCTCTGAATTTCAATGGCACCCAAAGGATATACTTTTCGGATTTGAAAGGGACCCGACCAACGTGATCTCAACTTGTTCGAAAAGAGTTTCAATCTAGAGTTAAAGAGGAGCACTTGTTCACATTTGTGAAACTCCCTTCGAGTCAAGTTCTTTTCTTGCCATCGCTTTATTATTTCATTGTAAATCCAAAAATTCTTATAAGCATCTAGCCTGATCTCATCAAGCTCATTAAGTTGAATTAGCCTTCCCTTCCCAATAGTTTTAAGGTCAAAGTTGAGCAACTTTATTTTGTAATGTGCTTTGTGCTCAATCTCCACTGATAACGCAGTCTGGTATGCCCATAATGCATCATTAAGATTCAATGGCCAATATTTTCTCAAGCAATTTATAATCTTTAAAGGATAAACTTGATTTCTCATTTGGTTATCTCTACTTGAACACTTATTTGAGGATGATATGGAGTTGCAATGTTGTGAATTGGTCCATATTTCCTCAAAAGACTTTTGAATTGTCGCTATGTGAAGTGAGTTTCTCCATCACTTATGACCACTTTAGAAACACCAAATCTCGGGAAGATCAAAATTTTAAACAACCTCATGACCACCCTTGAATCATTTGTATGGGATGCCAATGCTTTAGCTCACTTGGAGACATAATCCACCGTAACTAATATATACGTATTACCACATGATGATAGAAAAGGTCTCATATAATCAATTCCCCATACATCAAACACTTCAACCTCAAGGATGTAGTTCTAAGGCATCTCTTGTCTTTGAAAAATATTTCCGATTCTTTAGCATGGGTTAAAAGATAACACAAATTGTTGAACATCTCTTAATAATGTTGGCCAATAAAACTCAGCATGAAGGATCTTGGCAATGGTCTTATTAGAGCTAGCATGACCATCACAAGGAGGCGATGGATGGAAATGAAAAATGATTTTTTCAACCTCTTATTCCAGTACACATCTTCTATAGATATCATTGGGGCAAAGCTTATAAAGGTGCGACTCCTCCTAGTAGTAATGCTTACAATCCAAAAGGAATTTCTTACTTTGATGGTAGAATAAATCTAAAGGTATAATCTTACTAACTTTATAATTGACAAAATCAATAAACCATGGAACCCTTTGAGTTGTAGTGACTGCAAACAAGTGATCATCTGGGAATAAGTCATCTAGTATTTCCTTCTCCCCTTCTTTGAACTCCAACATAATCCAAGAAAGATGATATACCATAGTATTATCGGTGCCCTTCCTGTCTTTAAGATGTGTTGGCCAATTGGAAAGAGCATCTGAGGCCTTCATGGAGTTTGTTTAGCATCCTTCGCTGACTCAACCTCGACCTCCACCACCTCTGCATCACTCATAGGAGGGTATTAGAGAGGATCGACTCCAGAGAGGTTTGGGTCATCGTCCCTTAACCTACACTAGAGAAGCTAGAAAGTTGGATGAGATATGTTGATAGGACATTTAAGTAAGTCAATTACCCAAAAGTACAAAAGATGAGCACGGTTGCATACTTTCTCCGGAAACCAGAAGATACCTAGTAGAGTAGGTTTTATGTTCAGGGAGGACCGTTAATGTCTTGTGAGGACTTCAAGACAAAATTTCTTACATGTTTCTACACCAAAAGCCTCAAGAAGGATAAGCTCAAAGAATTCATGCAATTGACTCAAGGAAGTATGTCAGTCCAAGAGTATTAAATGTGGTTTACAATATTACCAATTTTTTCTCCTTTGCTAACATGCTCATTGCTACACGTTGTAGTGCACTTCCACTATTAGCTCCTTCCTTTCTTTGCCTTTATCTCTCCTTCCTTTGCCTCTATCACCACTCGACCCAACACCACCTCCCAACTTGTGGCTCACTCCTTGTTGTACCCTATTCCTCCTCATCGTGCCCACGTAATCACACAACCAACCTTTCCCTTCCTTGATCTCTCATCCTTTCTCTCCCTACTTAGGTTATCAACCACTATACTTCCCTGACACCAGTCTCCAACCATCAATACCACCTTAACCATGAACCATTACCAGATCCATCTCCACCACACCACCGCTATCACCATCGCCCTAACTGCCACTGTCACCATTACCCTAACCGCCACTATCATCACCACCCTAACCGCCACCATCACCACCACCCTAACCACCGATCACATCACTGCACTACCACCACTTTTTCTACCATCAACTCCACTGCTGTCATATCTGCAGCCACACCATCGTCATGCCCTCTATCGTGCATCACCCTTGCTCAAGCCTTCCACTTTGTTGGTTATCTATAGTTTTCTTCCACCTCATTTACCTTGGTTTTCCCTATTTAATTCTTTTAAGTCTAATATTATGTATTTTGACATCTATTTAATATTCCAATGGTATTGAATGAAGAGTCATAAGTCTTATGTGCTTAGAGATTTAAGATGCTTTGATAAAGATACATGTCATAGTTAGGTCTTTTATACGCAATACGTGTATTTTTATGTGATATTATGTTTGGAATTATTATATAGATAACATTATTATGAAAATGATGTACATGTTGTACTATTAGGTCTTTTATACGCAATACGTGTATTTGTATGTGATATTATGTTTGGAATTATTATATAGATAAAGTTATTATGATAATGATGAACATGTTGTACCGTGTTATGTAAAATTAAGAAAGTTGTGAAAGCGTGTGGTTTATGCATATTGTGGGTTGGCATAAATTGGTGTAATACCCCCATTTTTCACTCATAAATTTTTTTCATTTAAAAGAAAAATATGTGGAATCTTAAGTAGGAAATGGGTAATGTTACCACCACATCTGACATAATATAGATGACATCATCTACCTTGTGCTAGATTCAAGGCTAAAACCCGTTCAACTAAAACTTAAACACTATCTATACCAAGAGGATAAACTTCTATAAGGATATATCTAGCGGTAGATAAGAAATAAACAACTCCACTAAACAAAATCATTGATGATGAAATCAATAGAAAACCTATGAAATGACCTTGTATTTTAAAAGCTTAGAAAAGTAATGGGAAACTAAAATTTAATTACAAAACAATTCAAATTTCAATACAACATTTGAAAATTCCAAAATAGGCACAAACAATAAAGATAAATCCTCTAGGGATAAAACTCTAGGTTTCCTAATCTCTTAAAGCCCAAGTATTCAACCTAACAATGGTAATTTTTTTCAAGCGTGCATAAGAGGTCTTCTCCCCACCATCAGTGGATCATCGTAGGACCCATTCGACCAAAGTAGTATCAGTACATGTCCGGTACTAAGTAAATCAAAACTATCTAACTTATGGGAGGAAGCATGATATACATAAGGTTATGGTAATCTTTGGCATCAAATACTCATACTCAAGTATAAATGTGATGCACACATCATTCTACTTGTACAATAACTCATACAATTTCATGATGCATATAGTATAACATAAATCATTCTCTTAATAGGTATCAAAAAAGGTCATACATTAAATGAATATAATAAAACACACATGTGATAACTAGAGTAGGGAATGCTAACATGGAATATCATGGTTATAATTATGAAAAGTATATGTGAGTACGTGCGATGATATGAGGTAGAACATGCTATCATATAATCATGCTTTTGAACACATGACTAGATATAATACATGGGTATGAATGTATAACAAAACATAAACTCATGCTAAATAATGCAGCTATCCTACAAGATATCATTATGCACATAAATCTCACATGTAATTAAAATAATACATCATGTGATACCAAGGCAAAAGCATGCATAGTATGGTAGCATAATTATAAGGAACACAACTAAGTGACATGCTAGTGTGATCCCACATTGAAAACTGAGAAGATCTTTAGATAGTTTATATAAGAGGGTATCTCTCCACTATTGAGCTAGCTTTTGGGTGTAATTAGGGTTCTTCCTAGGGATTTACTCCCATGGCCTCCCGAGCGATTATGTCTTTGGGATCCATATTAGCTCATTTAGCATGACAATATCTAATCACTAGACGAGGTTTGTATCATCTAGTATCATAGCCTAAACTCTATCGAAACCTTCCTACAAACTCATGTTGATCGCCGATGGAGGAAATATGAGGATGTGCATTCTAAAGAGGATGGGAATGATGTGATCCCACATCAAAAACTGAAGGGTATCTTTGGATATTTTATACATGGGTCAACCCTTCACTATTGAGCTATCTTTTAGGTGGAGTTAGGGATCTTCTTAAGGTGATTACATCTGAGGCCTCCGGGGATATTATGTCTTTGGGATTCATATTAGCCGGTATCGGGCAATTATACCCTAGGGTTCCCGTGGGTCCCGTTTAACATGATAATATCTAATCGCTAGGCAAGGTATATACCACATGCGTAGGATAATAAAATATAAAGTGAATGAATGAGAATAATCGATTATTGTAATCAAAACCATTTAATTGTTGTAACTTGAAGACAAAGACTCAAAGAAATCACAATAATTAATCTAGTACTCGAACGGTAGTAGCCCTAATTGCCCCATAAAAACATAACCAAACCACTAATAAATAAGACAACTAATCATTTGAGTATGCATAACTCCTACAGAACCAAAATATATTGAGACACCTATAAAGTAAAAGATGATCTCTCCAAATCTCTTAAGGAATTTAGGATCATATAAGTGAAAAATACTAGAATGGTACCAAGTGAATACTAAACCTAACTCATATAGCTACCCCAAGTGGTACAAGTCCCAACTCAAGATCTTTCACTTTAAGTAATTAATATTTTATTTAAGAATTTAACCAACCATTAATTAGGCCCACATAATAGAACTTAATTCACTTCCATCACATAATGAGATTCCATTATTATGTCTATTACAAGTGGCATTAAAGTCAATCCAATTCAAGTGGCATTAAAGTTGAATGATTCCAAGTGGCATCAAAGCTAAATAATCCTAAGTAGCATTAAAGTTAACCAATTCCAAGTGCAATTAAAGTCTAACAATCCCAAGTGGTGTTAAAGATGGTCATTTCCAATTAGTGTTAAAGTTGATTGATTCCAAGTGGTATTAAATAAGACATCATATAATTTCAATCTATATTTAAACAATTGTACAGTTCTCTAAAACCAATTATAATTAAAACACCTCATAATGTGCTAACATATATTTACATTAAAAACTATAACATCATAGATACATAAAAGTATCATATAAGACATGATATGCATGACATATATAAATTATATAGAGCATACCTATCATCTTCAACCTCGATACGACATATATTACATGATTCCGCCATAAGTAGAGGTAAGTAGAGACTTACCTAAGTCTAAAGCTAGCCAATCAAAATAATAAAGAGAGAGAGAGAGAGAGAGAGAGAGCGAATGCTAGCTTGATAATGCATGATAAACGCTTCCTACATCGTTGATATAAATCATAGGACTAGGTCACAAATTATCTTATTGATCAATAATTCAAGTGTTATGATTTAATCAACATTAAAGAGAAAAAATGTATTGTTTTGGAAAAACATGTCCAAATCCTATGACTAGAGATCATAACTCTATTAATATTTAAAATTAAGTATTAACCAAATCGAGTTCAAAAAAGATCACTAAGGGCATTTCAAATTAATTTGAAAAATTGAGGGAAACAACTGTAGATGACAAGTTAATTTTATCAGAACTGACCTGCTAATTAGATTTTGCAATAAAAAAGACAAACCAACCAATTTTAGAAAACTAATGCACACCGATAAGCTAAAAACACAATTCGAATGATTTTAAATCAAAGCTAGTAATCAACTAAGTAAAAGAAGCATAAGCAAATTAATTTCATAAAACTATCTCCACAAATTGAGGACTCTAGGCCTAAATTGTGGACCAACCAATTCACTTTGATTATGAAATTGATAGGTTAAAAATATAATTAAAATAATTTTATAAAAATATAGATGATCAATATCAACAAAGAAATCGTATAAGTAGCCAATTTAAGATAATCATTTTCCAAAATTAGAATTTTAAAGCCCAAGATATAAATTCGGACAATTCAAATCAATTGATCCAAAATGAAGGTTTTAGAACGCAATTAATGTTATTTAAAATATTTATATAAATACAATTTTAGAAAAAATAACTATACAAATGACCAATTTTATAATTTCATTTGAAACCTATGGTTTTAGGCCCAAAAAGAAAATTAAATTATATTAATTTATTTAAATTTAATGTTTAGAAATGTAATTATATCTATTGTATAACATATTGTATAATCACTTGACCGAAAATAATAAAGGAAACCTAATCTAAAATGATTAGGATTTTAGAATCCGGAATACAAATCTCATTAAAATATTTAAATTGATGGATTGGAAATGAACTTAAATATATTATAATTCAAATTATATAATAACTTAAATAAACTTACTCATAGATCAATCTAATTTAAATTCGCAAGAGTTTGCCCTAAAAATCTAATTCTGATGGATTTCACTCAAAATTTCCAAATTGTTACTTCCAACATGAAATTAAATATATTTCAAGGTATATTGCTAAATGCATTGAATGAAACAACTCAATTATGGAACTCAAATCCAATACGCAAGAGTTTTGACCTAGAAATCTAGTTCCAAATAATTTCACACAAATTTCTCAAATTGATAGTTCTGACGTGAAATTATATACATTTTACAATATATTGCATAATTGATTTATCAAACATAGCTTAATTGGACAAATCTAAAAAATATGGACATAATGGGGTCAAAATATCAAATTCTAGTGTTCGGTTACATACATCACAGTTAACCCATCCAATTTATTCATACAACACATACATGCATAATTAAAAAATTAATTTAACTTAATTAATCATAATTTATATAGAACAGTTGAAATCAGACTTAGGGTTTTGAGAAAAATATAACAAATGAATTTAGTCAAAACAAAGCTAGTAAAGGGTGGTGAAGCTTTATTGATGGTTGTGCAACTCTCACTAGCGACTAGATTGGCTCGTGGTGGCTGGATGGTGATGATGTGACCTACTGTCGCTGCCCGTCATTATCGATGCTGCTCACCATTGCTCCTACTAGTGGAGGGGGAGGCGACAAAGATGGAGGGAGAAGGGGTGGTGGTGGTGTCAGTGTTATAGAGCAACAGAGAGGAGAGGAGGAAGTGTTAGGTTTGGGGTTTGCAAGCAAGAGACAATGTGTGAGAGAGAAGAAAAGGAAAATGGGGGGTGGGGGTCGACCGATCAGGTTTCATTTCTATTTTTACTTATACACGTATATATAAGAAGGTACAAAATACCTAAAAAATATTTACTCATTTAACAAAATTCGTTTCATACAGATATGAAGATATAAATTTAATATAAAAGTTATTTAAAGAATTTGAAAAAGATTTTGAAGAAAATATGAATAAGCATTATAATTCATATTATTTACAAAAAAACATAATTTAATAGTGAAAAATATTTAAAACTATCTATAAAATATTTAAATCAAATTATGAGAGATTGAAACTAATTTATATAATTTTCAAAAAAAAAATTATTTAGTAAACCAAGAGGGGGAAAAAGAAAATTAATTTCTAAAAGAAAATCATAAATAAGTTATGATTTAAAAAAAATTAAGATCTCAACGACCTCGTAGGAATAGATAAATTTAAAGAAGGATAATTTTGCTACAAATAAAAATCATTAAAATGATTTTATTATTTTAAAGAGAATTTTATAATTTAAAAAATATATTCCATTAACAAAATATGACTTCAAAAGAAGTCGCAATTACACAATGAATTTATAATTAAAAATAAATTTAAAAATATCAAGAAGAAACATGATGGAGCCTAAATATATTTTTAAATAGAAATTAAAATTACATGAATATAATAAAATCAAGGTCATGAAAAATTTATATAGAATTATCTGCAATGATAATGATTAACTAAATTATAATATTAATTCAAAATAGTCATTAAACTCAAAAAAATTAAAATTAAAATAATTAAATATTTCCATTAAATTACGCAAATGAAATCATTAAGCTCGAGTAAATTAAATTTAAAAAATACAGAGTATTACAACCTGGATATTTGAAATCTATATATAATTGTGGTTATGCATTATTATGATGATAATATGTATTGAAGGTTAAAAAATTATTCATAATGGGACTCATAAGGTTTTGTAGAAATATAAGTATTTTTAAATATATCGAGGGTAATTTGGTCAATATGGGTTAAAAGATAATATTGGATAATTTAATGTGATAATTGGTTCAAAATATGTTAAGTATATTATGTGGAATTTTTTGATTAAATACGAAGGGTTGAAGTCCAATAAATGAGAAAAAAATGACTTTAAGTAGGAATAGTAACTCTAGGGGTGGGTTTATTATTATATGTGTAAATGTTTGAGTTTTACCTTTTTTTGGGATATGTTTTTTATATTGTAATTTTGGTTATGTATATTAAATTTATGAGTCTCATGGGAAAAGTTATGATTTATTTGTGAAATTAGGGTTTTGTGGTGAAAGGTGAATGGTAACACTAAAGGTAAGCTATTATTGTATGTGTAAAACATTGGATTTAGACCTTGAATTTTGGGTATGTTGTCAATCATAATATTTTAATGATGGGTATGTAATTTGATGGTAAAATGAGCACTAAGGAAGATTTTATGCTTAACTTGTGAAATTAGGGTTTCTTATTGGGGATATGGTTTGTCCTTTGGAAAATATATTGGGTCATGTACCTTACATATATATATATATATATATATATGTGTGTGTGTGTGTGTGTGTGTGTGTGTGTGTGTGTGTGTTGCATGATTTCCTTGAAACATATATCCATGAATAAGATATTAATTAGTGAAAGTTAAATGCCATATGATTTAGGACTTGTTGTATCTGTCCATTCCACTTGACAGGAATAATGTTCATGAGTTTATACAATAAGTTTTTACCTATTTGTTCCATTAGATGTGAATAATGGTTAGGAGCTTTATATCCTGGGGTTTTATATTACTGATACCTTTCCCTCGGTCAAAAATAGTAGGGTCCATAAACTCAAATTGAAATAAATCATTTTAGTGATCTTTATCGTTGATAAGATATTTATTAATTAAAGTGAAATATCACACGAGTCAATATCAAATGTGCCTATCTATTCCACCACAGTATAATAGCGGTCAATAGCTTTATGGCTTAGGGTTATATATTATTGATATCATTCCATCGATAAAAAATAGTGTCTAGGAGATTTATGGTATGGAGTTGTATATTATTGATACAATTTCACTGGTTGAGAATAGAGAGGCCCATGAACTCAGCATGAATGATATTATGAATATTGATTATGACATTTCTACTATGTAACTTGAAATCAATAAACAAGTTGGTACAATCACATGTTAATCTATATTTTATGTTTATCTCTTGTTGTGACCTTATGATTCGTGCAACCTTGCTATGAATGTATCATGACCTTAGTACATAGCTTATTAATCATCCTTTCCATGGGTATTGCTCATTCTTATGAGTAGATGACCCAGTTGAGTTTGATCGGGTCCCTGAGGATCCACTAAATGACTTTGTTGCTTATGATGCCCTGCTCAAGGAGGAGTGATCATATTTTATGTACGGGTTTTGGGATCGAAGATTAATGTTATATAGTTCTTAGTTTTAACTTGAATAACTTTTTGGACTTTTTGTCCAATGTATTCATTTATGTATTTTGAATATTGTATTAGGGGTCAACCTCCAAACACTTATCTATGTTTATAAATTTATCATATTCTATGTTTTATCATGTTTTCATAACTTAATTATTTTTCTTTATATTCAATGAAAGGATGGTATGGTAAACTATACTTATGTCAAGTACAATAGTAACACCCAATTACGTTTATTTTACGCTTCAACTTAAACAAAACTTTTCAGTTGTAAATTTTGGAGGTGATATAGTGGTATTTACTTGTAGGAATAAGCAACGCCCGTGAAAATGATGGTCAGTACATTACGTGCTGAGTAAGATACCAATATAAATCCATAGAAAAGGGCATACGTGACACAAGTAACTTAATGACAATATATATATATATATATATATATATATATATATATATATTATATGCATAAATGCTCCGGATATGAGATAATCCATAAGAAAATCACGTCTAAAGTTTATCATTAGGTGATCACACAAATTAATTTACCTAATCATATTGAGATTAGTGAACCACTTGTAATATAACAATTTCTCTCCTCTTCCCCCCACGAATGGGAGAAAGATAGCTTGCCTCATGGATGTGTAGCATTTACTCTTTCATTTTCCCTGTAAATGGGATAAAAGTAGCCAACCTTATTGATACATTTGCATCTAGAGTAAATACGCATGGGTCACTAGTGAACCTCTAATCCCTAAGTATGTATATATCTACAAGCCAGTGGATTGGTAAAATAAAGTAAACCAGGGATAAATGATGGAAGATATCACATATATCTCAAACCAATTCAACATTCCCATAACTAAAAAATAGTAAATCATTAGCAAAAGGGAGAATGACAAGTTTTAATTTCTTGCATTTTGGGCGAGTCTTGAACTTTGGATTCGACCAAATATCGTACATTGATCAATTTAGTCACTCCATTACTAGAACAAAAAGATAAGGAGATAGGGGATATCCTTATTGAATTATTCTTTTGGCTGTGAATGAGGGTTTCAAGGATCCATTGATGAGTATGGAATAATCTATTAAAGTCACACAACTCATCACACTTTTTATGAATTGGAGGGGGGAGTTTAGTGCATTTAAAAGATGCTCACAAAATGTCAATGCAATAGTATCATAAGCCTTTTCATATCAAGTTTGACTATACACCTTGTTGAATGATGTTTTGTGTTATACCCCTTAACAAGCTCTATTGCAAGCAAAATAATATTGCCTATACGCCTTCCTTTGATGAATGCATATTAGGCATTAACTATGAGGCGTGACATGACATGCTAAAGCCTATTATTGATGCCTTTGGCAATTACCTTATAAAGTATGTTGAAATATGATATTGGTCCAAAGTCACTAGTTTTTGCTACACTAGGAAATCTAGGAATTAAGGTTAGGATGGTTTCATTTAAACCTCTACGCACAATGCCTACAGTAAACACCTCTATCACTACTTTCCATATGTATTCCCATAGGATAAGCCAACAATGTTGGAAGAATATTGCATTATATCCATCAATCCCTAGTGCCTTGTCTCAATTCCTATTATATATGGCATCTTTAGTTTCCTTCTAAGTAATTGACATTAGGAGGGTATGTTGTTGTGAAAAAGTAAGCTGAGGTCCTCGTGACATTTTTCTTGGTTGAAATGGCCTTAGTCTTAATGTGTAGTACCATAAGATCACCATAGAACCATGGGAATGTTCTAGTGGTTACCTCTTGAAAAGTAGTAATAGTCCCGTATTTAAGATGTAAGGAGGTGATTTGCTTCATATTCTTATTTCCTTCCTTGTGGGCATGAAAGAATTTGGTATTTTCAACTCCTCAAATCTAATGAATACGTGCCTTTTGTTTGAAAAAACTCACTTCACAACAGGTAAGATGTTTTAGTTTAGCCATATCTTCTTATTCCTACCTGATTAATTGAATATCCAATGTATCATCAATTGTTAACCTCTAGATATTAGTGAGTTAGGTCCTAACTTGTATTACTTTGTTAGGTATGCCTCCAAATTATATTTTTCTCAATTTCTTAAGGGTGATTTTCAACTACTTTAACATTCTCATAAAGGATTTTAGGCATGGAAGATAATCAATGAATCCCTATAAATATGATGCAATCTTGTCAAATTATGGGTCTTAAAGCCATATACTGTAATTTAAAGGGTTTGGGTATTCCCTTTATTAGTATCCCCATCTTTAAAATCACAGAGGAGTGATTAGAAGTGAGGAGGCTCAAATTAAACCATTGAACCCCCAAATTCTCCCATCCAGCTATCATTACCTGTAACTATGTCCAGTTTGCACCATAGTATACTCTCCTTATTTCGTTCGCTGCATCATGTATAAAAATACCTTATTGATCTTATGTCATGTAGGAACATGTGTTGAACACGCGATCTAAAGTCCCAAACATCCATGTCTTAAGGCAGATCACCATTAAGCTTTTCATCAGTTCGAATAACTACATCAAAATCTCCTAATAGTATAGTTGGTTTGCAACATGATGGTTAATATTCCATCTCCAAAAATTATTCCTACCATTGCCATCATTCAACCTAAAAATAAACGTAGCATAAAGGTACACGAATGATGCAGACTGGATACCTTATAGAAAATGCCTTGGATAGATTTGATAACAACATCAATGTGTTAGGATGCGGGAACCCACCCAACCTAAACTCTACCATTATAATGTGAGATATAGTTATGAACTTAGTTCCTTCTAGACCATTTATTAGTAACGGTATTATTTTCCATATCCCTTGTTCCTACTCATCCTATTAGAGAAGTATTATTTCTAATGAGCTAGCTGTATATATCCTTTTGTTTATGGGTATCATTGATGCCCATCACATTGCAACAACCTGTATTCATATTAAGTAAATATGAAAATCAAGATTTTATGCATCCTTATGCTCATTTCTTCCACTATATTCTCTAAACCAGGAGTCACCTACATCACAAGCTATCAATGTTTTTTACATGCCTTGGCAACGTTGTGTATGTTTGGTGTTGGTACTTAGGTTAACTTGTAACTGTCCTGATTGGGAAGTAATGACCACTATCCTACTGACTCTCTTTATTGTAGGTTTATCAACATTGATAGAGCTTTCTTGCCCAGTTATCTATTATCTTTTATCCCATACTTTAACCCACACCTATTTTAAGGTTATATGAGTTTGTGTTGGCCTGCATTTCTCATGTGTGTGCCCAAAAGTTTTACACAAATCGCAAAGTCGAGGCTTTTATTCATATATAATCTCCTACCTTAGTATAGTACCTCCAAGAATTTAAATGTTAACATATTTGGGCAGGGGTCTTTAGATTTATACCCCAAATAGAACCCGAGCAAATCATACTTAGTCTTTAATAGTAGTGGTAGGATCTATACCTAAAGGCTTGCCTATACATCTATATATTATCCTTAAAGAGTCATTAGATTGAAAGGAAAAGGGCAGGCTAGGTATGTTGATCCAAGTGCGAATGATTTGGAATTATTCTTTTTAGAATTGAAATTTTTGCATCTAAGCCTTGAGTATCAAAAGGGCAACTAGCACACATCTAGTAATGAGTGCCTAACATCTTTGGGCAATCATCTTCTAATTTGAAATTGAAAATATAAAATCTCTATTCGTGCATATGGATTGATGGTGGTGCTACATTTGGTCAAGCATTTCACGCATAATATTGCATGTATGAATGAGAAAGATAACATGCATAAACACAACTTACCAGGTTGTTTTCCCATATCCTAGCCTCACACTTAATCTCCTCTAGTTGTATTACAACAATAGGGATTCCTTTATAGATATGCAACCACATGTATTCTAATTGAATGAGATGATCCAGATGCTAGTTAAGCAAGACAATATCAATCGAGGATTTCCATTCACCCTGTGATACCTCTGGTTTCACTAGTACACTTTTTGAAGGTGAAGGCTGTGGGGATTTCACAAAGGATTTGATGGAACAAAGGTGATATTGTTAGCTTCTAATTTTTTATCTAAGAGCCTTGTGGATCCACCACCACAATCTCTTAAGGCAAGTTCATACCAATGGGGAGAGCACTAGGAGAAAGTGTCATCATAATTTATATATTAGTGAGTATTATTTTAGCTAAAATTTAATTGAAAAAATTGGCACCCCAAAAAAATATTCAGCCAACAATGTTGTATTTGTGATGACACATCATCACTAATAATCATCCTACCATTGCTAATTTGTCATGTGAGGACTAGTTGTTGCCACTAATAGATGCATTGTCACTCAAAATTGCTTAAAAATTATAGAAGGCTTCGTCAACCCACTTGTTGCATTCTCTTCTCATTTCTTCTTTGTTTTTTCCCATTCATCGAGACAAAGCCCTACCACATTTTGGTAAGAGTTCTTGTTAGTATATATTTGTTTATGTATTATCATATATTATGCTTGTTCCTTGCTATGGATCTTTTTTGTTTCTAATTCATAGCCACCTTTGATTACCTTACACCACCACCGATGACAACACCATGCACTGCCACCTTCTCTATTTTGATATTATCTTCTACTCTCTTTTTTGTTTATTTTGTTTCAATTATTAGTTTATTACTCTAATTTTTTTGTTTGCTTATTTTTTAGTTTGTTGAAGGTAGCTAGAATTTCATTGGAGCTATGTCGTCGTCGTCATCCTACTATTGTTGTTGTTGCCTCTAGCCAAAACTGGATGTATGTATAATTTATATTCTTTATTTGTTTTTATTAAGCATTATATATAATTTTGTGATTGATGGATAAATATGGTATTCATGCAAATGTTATTTTTGATATTGTGATTTTTATGGAACTGTGATTGGTGAGAAATGTGATTTTTATTATTATGTGTGATTGTATATATACGGTATTATGACTGGTAGACACATTTATTTATCACAATCATGTTATTATATTAAGCTTTCCTTATTATGCAAATTTTCTTAGTGGATATATATCAAATATATATTAGATTAATTTTATATATATAATTATAAGTATGCTAGTATAGGATATCGGTATATATGTGTTTTGGGTATTAAGGCAATAGAGTATAAATTAAATATTTATAGATTTTGTTTAATATTTTTAAAGTGTGTTAGTAAAGTATATTAAATTAAAACTATGTACTATCAATTTAATATAATATACTTTTAGCAAAAGAAAATTATAATAATATTATTATATGGATAAGAATTATTAAGCATTGAATATATGAATGATACAAATAAGTTAATAAAATTATTAGGTAACAAATTATTGTTGGCATTAGATAAACTATTATTAAATAAATATAATCACAAGATAATATTTTTTTGCTGGCCTAATATTTTAAGCATTATTAAATAAGTATAATAACAATATAATAACATTATTGTTGGCCTTATATAAAATATTATTAAATAAGCATAATAATAAATTTTGTTGGCCTAAAGTTTTAATTATTATTAATATGTATAATAATAAGATAATAAAATTATCATATAATCAATGTAACATCTTCATTTTTATAAAACTAATCCACTAGATAAATAAGTGCGATGAGATTATTCTCACCACAACTAGTGTAAGTAAACATCATCATTCTTATATTAGCTGCTGATGCTAGCTAAAAACATCAAACTTTAATATTAACTAAAATAAAAATAAATAGAAATATTTAATAAACTCAACAAAACCAATTGAATGTAAAACGGAAATAAAATAGTTAATACAACTATAATCTATGAATGTAGCATTAGTAATAAATAATACTCTTAAAACAATACCAGTATCTTTCCCCCCTCTACCATGCATGTCATCCCCACTTTGAATATGTTCGTAGTCCATCTACATTTATTCACCATGTACATCACGGGTCATCACAATCCTATTTAAACACATGTAGCAAGTTAGTTATGGGAACAAGTTATGCTTAAGTACAAATGAATGATATATTTATAAGAGTGTGTGTGTCTCACTCTCTCTCTCTCTCTATATATACATTTATAAATATATATCAATCCATACACACACAGAGTCATATGGGGAAACACATGGGAAAAATATATGATTATTAATCTTTACCTTGGGTGATCACAACTTCTAATTATTTAAGTGGATAAATCAACTAGGGAGTCGCTTGGCAAATTAAAGTCAGAAAAATTATCACCAACCATAAAAGAATTAGAAATCACACATGGGTCATCCTAGATGACATGGTCCAAATAGGATAAGTAGATATGTTTGAAGACCTATCACCTTAGTCATCATATCCTTAAGTATATACACTTTCTAACAGGGTCCAAATAAGCTTATAAAGTAGGTGACGAGTCTTAACTAGACACAACCAATAGATAAATAAATATCCACAAAAGAAAGGAAATGTTATTACCGATCTCCAACTTCTAAAGTCCAACCTTGAATGACACAAAACCTTCTTGTTCCATTTCAAGTATCAACATCTTATTAAGGTGATTACGTAATGTACACAAGCAACTAATCTTTGTTAACTCTTTTACTTTTATTATTCATTTTCTCAATATAGAAACTTTGCTAAAGAGGAAACTCTCCAAAAATGTAGCTTTCTAAAAAAGTTCAACTATAATGACTGATATAACCAAAATCTCAAAATTACACGCATATTAAAAGATCATGCTCATTGTACCTTCATCAAACATCAATACTTATTGTTAGTATAACACCAAAACCCAATCATTGGTCAAGGCCAACATAACACGCAAAAAAAAAAAATTAGTAAGTTGTACTAAATTTCCATATTTGACCAATTATTATTATAAGCCCATATGTTTTCACTACATAAATCAAAATTTTAAAATGATAATTTTTATGAAAACCAGAATTTTGGAGATTTTATTTGATATATTATATGATAGGTAAACTCTCATGATTGAATTCAATGTGATTTTTGCAAAATAGTATAAAGTTGCAGCCAAATCAAAACTATTGTAAATTTAACATAAAATCATTTTTTCTTACACTAATCATATGACATATCATGATGTATAAAATATAGTCATAAGAAGGTATAAGTTTATATATTAAATAAAAATCCATAATTTATAGACATCATAATCCATACACATACACGTAATATAAAGGCTTTAAAAATAAGGTTATCGAATGTAAAATCTTTATATATATAATATTAGGTCTTCGAGCATAAATAATGATCCTATGATACCAAAATAAATTTAGGAGTTGATGATATTGGGAGAATAACTATTTCTTGAACTCAAATATATAAGAAGAAGAAAAATATTGGATCTTGAATGTCTAATCTTGGAGAAGGTTGAAGATCTTGATAAATTAATTAATGATCTTGATGAATTGGTTGAAGAAATGAAAAAAAATAGTGGGAGATGTATAACATAATGCACTACACAATAGGATATAAAGAAAAATTCATTACTGGCTCTTAGATTCAATAAAAGCTTATATAGGTTTTTATGAGATAAAGATATAACAAAATCGCACAGGTAAGATATCATCAACATTGATTGATATTTTTTATTGATTTCCGTTTAGATATTGGAAAAACTCAAAGGATAAAAGTCGTATATACTGAATATATATTTCCAAATAAAAAATATTCATCCAATTTTGTTATTAGATGAAAAATTTATGGCCAAATTACTAAATGTTAGTCTTCTTATTTATGAATTTGAAGAAATGAGATAAGTAAATATTGAATCAATTAAATAATTATTAAGATAATTAGTAGATACTAATTAAAAATTCTAAGAAATAAATTAAAACATAAAATTTTATTATATAAAACAAAAAAAATACGTCTTTCACCAAAATATGTTAAACAAAAAATTGATTTATATGAATATGTAAATAACAAACCAATATCAATAACTATCTAATTGAAAAACTTTATTTTAAACAAAAATAATATATCATACCCTACGTCAATCATATGTCAAGCATCTAATTATTTTAATTACTTACTATTTTTTTCAAAAATTATTTATTTATAAAATTTTCATTTTGTCTTTTTACTATTATATAGAACTTACTGGTTTAAAATAGCTTTTTAAATTGTTGAACAAGTATAACCACTAAAACAATAATCTTTAAAATATTTTCAACACATTATCACATGAAAATAATTATTTTCTAAAAATAGTAACTTTTGGGTTACCAAAATTATTTTAAAAATAATAGTTTTTTTATAAAACTTATAAAACTAAAGAGAGAGTTTAGCCTTAACATTAAAATGAATAAAATAGTATAAATATAATACAATATCAATTCCAAGTATGAGATATTTTATCCTTGTAAAAAAATTAAAATAATAATCACTAAAAGAGTAAATTAAAAAATATAATATTATAGGATATTACAATCAAAATTTTAGATAATAAATTACCGCTAGCATTGGATAGAATATTATTAAATAAGTATGAGGATAGTATAATATCCCATTTGTGTTAGCATTAGATAAAATATTGTGGGTTGATAACTAATAATAGCATGACATAACTTATATATATGTATGTGTGTGTGTGTGTGTGTGTGTGTGTATTACACATGCCTTATATATAAATTTAAGCATGAACCTTAACCCTAACTCCAACCCTAAATCCTCATACATTAGCACCTTTAATCTTACTAATAACATAAGTATTTGAAAGATATTACCCTCTTTTGTAGATGGTAGTATGATTCCCTTTCATGATGTGTGGTATTCATCGTACTTTTTTATATCTCTTAGCAAATATATTGGATATCATGTGAGATGGCAACACAATCAACTATAATGCATAGTGGAGTGAGGAGTGAGGTGTATATTAAGGATCATACATGTTTAGGTCATATCGTCTTTTGTTTATCTTGCCACAAATTTAACCATGGTTAGGGGTAAGGGCTAAATATATAAATTTATTTAACACTAATGTTTCGCATCCTAGGTTTGTTGACTGTGGATAATTTATGAGATACTATGACCAGATAACAAAGGAGTTGATAGCGATTGATAACAAATGGAGGTCTTAGCATATGATACATTTGAGTGTATACCGTGATTACCCTAATAACTCCTACAAGGTTGATTAACTCTTTTTTCAATAAGTGAGAGAGTAAATGATTCTACGTGAAGAGTGGATTAAATAGATGTTTGAGGGTCTTCGACGTGGAACTAGAATTTGATCATAGTAAGGAATTTTGAGTTATAGTAAGTGGACAAATAAGTATTTTAATGAGATTCTAAAATTATTTAAAAAACTACTCCTATAAGATAATAAGCTACGTATATCACACTACGAGGCAAATAAGAGGATGAGTAATATCAACTTAGGCTATAAAGGCATTCATGTATGCAATTATGATTGCGTTTTGTAATGGAAACTAGTTGCCAAATAAGATAAATGTCCCACACATGGTACCTTTCATTGGGTAGATAAAGCTATAATGGGAAAGAAAGTACCTCATAAGGTTATGTGATACTTTCCTTTGATGCTGAGGCTAAAGAGATTGTACACTTGCAGACACATAACTCAGAACACGAGGTTGCATTTGAAGGGGTATTCAATAGAATAAGGAGTATTATGTCATCTTAGTGATGCTGAAACATGGAAGCATATTGATGCTAATCATCCAAATTTTTATAGCCAATCCTCAAAATGTATGATAAGGGTTGGCATGAGATATTTTTAATCCCTTCATCAAGAGTGTCAAACACAATATGTGGTCAATTATGGTAACCACATACAATTTACACCTTAATAGCGTGTGAATGGGCCAATTTTTATACCCAAATTGCTTCTTTCTAGTTTGGGTTGTCCTGGTATGGATATTGATATCTTCCTCCATCCATTAGTTGAAAAGTCGAATGATATTTGAATTTTAGGTGTTGATACATGAGATGAAGTTAACATTGGAGCGTTCAAAATACATGCAACATTGCTATAGACCATTAATGATTTTCCAACCCGGACGTATCTATCATGTTGGTATATTCAAGGTTATTTAGCATGTTTAAATTACAATAAAGACACTACTTCCATGATATTGGGGCACAAGATTGAAAATGTTAGCCATAGTGATTCTTCACCACCAATCACCCATTTAGGGGGGAACATTAGTTCAATGGGAAGCTCAAGAAAGGGATCCTCCATGGAGACTATCATCTAATGATATTTTTATGTAGTCAAGTCGTGTTACAGAATGTCAGCCAAGATAGCATCCTGGTATTTATTTCTTGCTTTATTAGTCATCTCATATGTTGAAACATAATATAGATGTGATGTATATGGAGAAAAAAAACATTTGTTCCAAATTTTCTTGAGAATATAAGCTATGGTTATGAGAAATTAAGAGGCACCAACAATACAAGGCATGATTTGGAAGATATGAACATTGTACATGAGTTATATTTGTATTATGAGGCAGAATACACTATTGCTATCAATTTTGATGATCAAAGAAAATTATTGAGCTTTTTTAAGAAAGTAAAGTTTCTGGACGGGCTTGTCGAAAACCTAAGGAATAATGTGAGAAAAAATGAGAATAAAATTGGAGGTCTAAAATCTCATTATGGTTAAGGGGTTATAAATCACTTGTTAGCAGTTAGATTTCATGGATTCTTAGACAAATAGGCTAGGAATGGCACCATCAAACTATGTAACTTATTTATTCAAGCTTGTTTGATGACACTTTGATTGTCTGATTTGGAGATAGCAAAATATTATGTTGTTGTGTTCCTTTATAATCTTGAATATATATTTACTTTATCATTTTGTCATTTTTATAGCTCACCTAATAGTGTACTCACTAGAAGAAATACGATTAGTGGTGTTGTGCATGGTAGATGGATATATCCCATTGAGAGCAAGTTGAAAGACTTGAAAGAGTATATCTAAAATTGTGCTCGGTTAGAAGGTTCTATTGCTAAAGGTTATTTGTCTCATGAGGCATTGATTTTATGTTCAATATGCATCCAAGCTATTAAGGCAATGTTTAACATAATAGAAGGAAATGATAATGTAGTTGTCAAAAGTTAGCAGATATTGGTTTGTCAATCTCATATTCATCCTGGTGGTAAGAATATTGGGATTATATTATCTATTGAGAGACTAAAGACACCTTACATGGCCCTAATGTCCTTTATATCGATTACCATGGCTATTGACTGTAAGTAGGCGGACATTGGAGACCCAATGTGTTATATTGGTCGTATGGATTGTGTGGATAATATATACAAATAACTTGATGCAATCTAAAAACATTATAAAAATGGATAAAATAGAAAATACATGTGATATTTTAGTGTAATCTAAAAACACTATAAATATAAATTGTTGTTGGTGATTTGTAAACTAAAAGGTTCTTGAGGAATTTATACGAGATTTCAAGTAAGTATTCAGGGTTAAGGGAAAATTTAGAGGAGAGAAGAGAGATAAAAATTGAAAAAGTTGTATTAATGATTTTAGATCCCCAAAATAGGTACAATATCCCATATATAGAGGGGTATAAATACAAAAGGAGGAGAAATGAGGGAAATATTGTGGAGTTGGGAGCAACCAACCATCCTCATGCAGGAAGGTGGACTAGCCAATCGTGGAACCCGAAGGGTAACCCAGGGAGACGAGAGTGTCCAAAGGCCTTTGAGCTATCATTCATTCTTTGGGTCGTCACCCCTTAGGCCCAATAATGTTATATTAGGAAAGATCCATATTATCATTCCTTTCAAATTTTCATTCATCATGTTAGTCACTCTCCTAGGTTAGTTAGATTAAACTTTAGTGAATTGTCAACAACCAAGTGCATCAACTATTTATCTTGTGTAGATAAATAAGGATTTGATTTCATCATCAACGATCCAAGCCAACCACTTATGGGTTGAAGGCAAGATTACAAAATGAATGTCAGTCGCCTATTAATGAAAATACTTATTTACAAGCATAATTACAAAGCAGCTGACATCACTTGCAAATAATAAGGTTGACTTATATGTACAATTATAAAATTGATGTTGGTTACTTACAAAAAATTTGACACAAAAGAAGACCATCAGATATCATACATGTGTACTAGCAACTATTAAAAAAATTAACTTATATTCTCAAAGTTCATCACCTAGACCTACTAAACCAAAAAGAGAGAGAGCAAAATTGCACCTAATTCATAGTTATTTGTAAAATTCAAATTTTAAACTTTGATAAAATGCAAAATGGTACCAAATAAGGCTTGTCGAATAAGCTTTGTTTCCCTTCCCTATCCCCACGTGTTTAGATTGAGGGAGAAATCTTTGAACAAGGACCACACATTGCATTTATTAATTATTATAAATGGGAGCAACTTCCTAAGTCATTGAAGATCACTCATTTGCGTGCTAGTATTTTGTGTAATAAAAGGCAAGGATCAAGAAGAAATCATAGCTCAATTTGACGTTCTATATTCTCCAAGATGATATTATTGAGAAGATCATGTTAGTAATGAATGAGAATTCTTCATCTTCTCATTTGAAAATGAGGTAAATCTAATTAGCACATATCACTCACTCTCTCTCTCTCTCTCTCTCTCTATATATATATATATATATATACACACACACATACATACATACATACATATATACATGAATCCCTCTTTATTCAGTCCTTTCTTCTTTACCTCCTGTGATTACCATTCTTCGGTTTCGTTTAGCTTTTGCTCTTTAACTTTAATGCTGCAATCTTTATAACTCAATTTCCATTGTTTGTTAGGATATTTTCAATACCATTACCATCTCCATCCATAGATATCATCACAACCCCTATTATTATAACTGCAACTAGAGATGTGCAACACTACAAACTTTCAGATGGAAATTGCACTTGTGGAATTCGCATTACTATCACACCAACTACCAAACTTTGGGATTATCCTAGTAAATCCACTATTATTTTGAGGGATATTTCAATAATTTAAATTATTTGATACTTTATCTTGTATGTCATCTCATGATATTATGCCTTTTAAATCGTTTACATATTGTAATGCTTAAAAGGCTAAAAAACATGTTACCGCTCTTAGTTTTTCGAAGGGTGTAAAAAAATCCATTATTCATCGTTATATTGGTTCATTTATTATTGGAGGCCAAATGAAAGGTAAGCCTTATGAAATTCTTTATCCTTTTATTACATGTTTAGGATAATGAAGAGGTTGCTAAGTTTGTTCTTGAAAAGCTAAAAAAGAAAGCGAGGCCAAAAAATTTTAGGAGTATTATCAAATTTGTAATATTGTTAATTATTGGTCCATTGGCTATATTCAAATAATCCACTCTGTATCCATCATGTTGACCCATTTGATTATCTTTTCTCTATGGTTTATTTATATTCTACAAGAGGTATGCCCACTAAAGGCTATCCCTAATGTCCTAAGGGCTGAGAAGGTTCCCAAGTCCTTGATTATTTAAGTTAAACCTTCATCAATCTCTCTCATCATTGGCCTAAAGCCATAAACCCCAAATTCAACATGCAAGCCTTCCCCAACTCCTCATAAATTACCCCAACGAAAAGGTAAGGGCTTATTAAATCATTCCTTAAAGGGACATCAAATTCCTTCTGCTCATGATCATATTAAAGAGACAATTTCACTTGAGGAAGGGGATAAAAATGAAGAAGAGGTAATAAGAAGGGCTAGGATTTGTCTGGGGCCAACTCCTCTTCCACCCATTAGGCAGAGGCTAGCAAAAGTGTTGGATTGTCTGACACTGGTGACTTTAACCTTTTTGTTATTATGTTGGATGGCCCTAACAATGGGTCCCTAGATTATACACTTTTTCTCTAGTGAAATACTTTCTTGATAGTGTCTCTAAATTCACAACGGGAGATGATGAGGCTACTTTGACAATGCTTGAAGAATACTCCTTCTTTGGATATCATCCTAATGATCCTAGAAGCGTCGAGTTGACTGAGGCCATAATGTTACAATATGATAGAAGTATTGTTTACGATTTAAAGATGACTACTTGCTTAGAGCTGACTTGAATTTGAATTTCAAGGTATATACTATATTCTTAGCTCATATATATGATTATATTAATGGATTTGACTTTATTTTTCTCTTACACGTTATATACAACAATTGTTCATGCAAAAGATAGTTTTTGATTGTTTCTCTTGGAGCACAGGACGTTTCAAATGGGTAGATGAAGAATACTTAGAACTTCAGAGTTCTCATTCAACCTTAAAATCTGGAAAGAAATCCCTTCATGCTAGTGTCTCTAAATTAAATATTGAAAAAGAGTTAGCATTCCTCCCTTGATGCATAATTTTTCCAATCTCAAGTTTCCCACTCGGAAGATAATTTGGAAAGAGATAAATAGGTTTTGAAGGCTGAGATGGGACTGTTGAATGAAAAGAGTACCCACATAGAAGATGATATGCACAAAGATAACATATTAACTAGTAAATTAACCACTAAAAAGAAAAAATGGGCTACAAATTTTGGGAAGGTCTAACAATATTGTGATGGACTTAGAGTTTCCTAGTGAGATAACAAGATTCTTACTACCAAGGTAGATGAATATAAAGTCAAGTCTTAGGAAATAGAGAAAAAATCATAGGAGTATTGTGTTGAGGCTAAATGACTACGCAACGATATTATTAAAAAGGACTTAGTAAACAATCAAGAAATAAAGAATCTTCAAGAACAATCATCTGAGGCTAATTAAGAAGTTTAGGCGTGGAAAAAAGATGTGGATGAGCACATAAATAAAATGATAGCCAATGTTAAACTGAGACATATTAGTGAAGCTATTGACAAATACATAGCTAGGGAGAAAATTTCCCATTATGAGAATTAGCTTTAGTCTAAGTGGTATGAATATGGTGCCTCTACAACACATGCCCAGTTTAAAATCTTGGGTGAGCATGATCAACTAGGGAAACCTGATGGGCATTCATATACCATAAAATATTAGAGGGCATTATTGTTCCTAAAGGGTTTGAGGAGGTTATGGTGGCATCACATAGGATGATGATTCATAAGAATCCCTCTATCCTTTGATTTTTAAAATAGTGTAATCTATACATATCTTTTTCATATATAGAATGACCTGCTCCCCTTTTTCCACATATCTTTCTTTACTTATAATCTTCCATTGATGCTAAGGCAAAAATATAGTCGATAATAAGAAGACCAAAAATCATAATATCAAAGTACTAAGGCTGAAATACTTGAAAGAAGAATACCATTTTACTATAATATTTGTGATAAGAAGAATGAATATCCATATAACAAACACTTTAAAATTTTATTATACTTTGGTGGTGGCAAACCAAAGTATGGTTTGATTTAGTCACCATTAGTTGATCAGACCAAATGGACCAACCATACTCTCCAATACTGGCTCAATGTCCTTAATACCTTCATTGAGGAACACACCATCGGAGTCAATGGCTTAGCTAAGTTGAAAAGCTACCAAGTGTGTGTAATAACTCAACCAATGACACATCTTAAGATCTGGGGCTTAGTGAGTAAGAAAAATTCCATCTTTCATATCACTAGGTGTGCCCGTCTTTGATTCTAACCTATTTGAAGGATTACGCATTAAGCCTTGGACTTAGCACCACTCACCAGGTGTGTCCACACTCAACGCTTAATGACCTCTATAAGGTCTTACATAATGAGCCTCGAAATTAGTGAGTGGAAGTTTTTTTGGGTGATTTTATCTAAGTATGCTCGTCTTGAATGCTCGATAGCCTTGATCAATGATAATAAATAAATATTTGTCAATGACCTCTTTTTTAGAGGACTTACATCTTTCACAACTTTTATAACTGTCTCTTTGTGAGATGGCTTATAGATTTCACAACCTTTGCCATTACCTCTTTGTGAAATGACTCACTATTACCAATGGATTATTTGCTAAAGGTATTATGTTCTGTTGCAACATTGACATGCATGCTTATATAAAAATAAGAAGAGAAATCACATATTAAGCATTCAAAAATCTCTATCTTCAAAATCCAATACATATAAAATATTTCTTTAGCTCTTTTCCATCTAATCACTCCGAAACACCCTTTGCTTCTATTACATAGCATTGTCATGCCATTCTCCCATCACCCCTAATTTCTCCCCATCATCCATTAATAGAGAATATCATTAACAATCCCACCATAATTCTAGCCTAAAGCTTTTTTAAGGATGGTCATCTTAATATCATGTTATACGCCGAAGAATAAGCCACGATAATAAAGTCTATCTTAATACTCTTCAAAGCTCACCAAATTTTAACATGAGATCTAAAATTCCCTTCGATTTTATTATTTACCCGTTAATTTTACCAAACATAATTTTGGTAGCTCCAATTAAGTATAAGATGCTTAGAAAATAACATCCAAAAAACTACTTGTATCTATAAAAACCCTTTTTGATGCAGGAGCATCTAATGATTATCATATTCATCTTGATTTTCAAGGTAAGGAAGAATTAGCTTTCTTAATATTGGAGCCTATCATATTAAATAATATTGATAATTTGTCTATGCTTGGTGTTGAAAATAATTCAAGTTGTTCTTATAGGTATGTCACATATTTGCAAGAAGAATATGTTAATATACCTTAAAGTATACAAGTATTAAAAGCATGCAAGACTATGACATACATGGGATGATACTTTACAACAAGAAGATATGGTGATGATTATCATTATTTGTATTAACTTGTTGTAAACCCTAACCCTAAGTGTATTTTATGTAAGCTAGGGTTTGATGTAATTTCATGTGTGTATCATAGTTAATTGTATGGCTTTGTAATGTTAGTCATTAATATCATTTAGACAATGATATTTGTGATTAATATTAGGTATTATTTGGGCTTAATTCAAGTAGGATAATGGGCTTGAATTAAGGTAGGAATCTCGGTTGGTTTAAGCTTAAATGTGCCGGCTCCTTCCTCCTATATATACCTTATACACGCATGGAATGGCTAAGAAATATACATAATTTTTTAGCACAAATTTAACATAGAAAGGCCTATGTTTTATCCTCTATTTTTAGTCTCATTTGATCAAGGAAAGCCCATGGAATTCCTTCCTACATTGATCTGATTCATTCGAACGATTGAAACTAGTTTCAACTATTCGAATTCATCCGGCAATACAACCTGAATTCTTTCAAGTTTAATCAACATTAAACCATTATTTCTGCTACATTATCTCGTGATTGACACCATCAGACAAGAGAAGCCAATCCAACCCTTCCCTCCACTTTGATTACACATCATTTTTGGTATCAAAGCTTCGACTGTTTTGGAATCTGTCGATCAAAAACCATCTGTAGATAGGTTATCACATGTGTGCTTTCTTGCATCAAGAACTCGCTGATATCTTGTTCATTTCATTGAATTATTGCATCTTTATAATCTTCTTGAATCTTCCTTTAAGTTATTAGTTGAAGATCTTGAAATCTTGCAACAATCTTGTTGTATTTTCTCCAGCCAAATTGAATCCACCTTCGACCAGCAGCTTCTTCTCTGTCGTAACTCTATCTGTGTGTGTTGTTTGTTCTCCTTCAAACTTTGTTTTATCTCCACCGTTCCTTCCTCTTTTTTCTCTCCCCATTTGTCTTGTTATAACATCAATTATCCATTCATTTCATTTTCCTTCTCAAATACTAATCCTGGTAAGGAAAAGAAAACCCTGAGACCTGGTAGTGTGTCCAGTTCACAAGGTGAACAATTATGCGCGTGTCCAAACTTACTCGATTCATTTTCTCTCTAAAATACCACTCTAACTCTTCCTCTTTGTATTCTCTACATATCCTATGATGCACCACGTTAGAATCTTCAACTTGAAGACCTGTATGTGTTAAAGAAACTCTCGGCATTCTATGATTTTATGTGGTTGAAATTTGGACCACATATTAAGAATACTTCCAACCTTTGGTTCCTGTGTGCATGTTGTGATCTTGTGGCTACATTTCCCTCATTGGTGCCTGATCAAGGATTGTAGGTATTTATCTACACTTTGGTTGTGAATTAGCAAAAAAAATTGTGCCTTGTTTGGTTGTAGGAAAAATTCCAACACCTACACACTTGTGGAATCCTTTTTGTGCAACAAAAAGAGGTGTGTGTCACCCTTCACCATGGCTAGTGAAGAAGTTCATGCCTTGGTAGAATCTAGCAAGAGCCTCATCACACGAATGGATGCTCAATTGCAAAATCAAACCACACTTCAACATCAACTACAAAGTGTGGGAGCTAAGCTAGTCGAACAAGAAAAGCATAAACTATGGCAAGTTTGCCCGGAGACCACCTATGATAGTATGGAAGGAAAGATGAAGCCTGTCTATCATGAAAAAGGTGGAGAAGATTAGATGAGCTCCTTTGGCTCAAGCAACCAAAGAAAACTACCTACATTTTAAGTAAGACATGCCTACCATGAAGATCAAGGTATTAAACTTGTCCTTCCTTAATTTTATGGTGATTTAAATGTGGAGTTATTTTTTGAATGGTTGTATGATATTGAAGCTATTTTTGAATTTAGAGAGTGTGATGGTGAGAGAAAATGCAAGCTAGCTACTCTTAAGTTCAAAAAGTTTGCTCGAATTTGGTATGATAATTTAAAAAGAACAAGAGAAAGACAAGAGAAATCAAAGATAAAATCTTGGGAAAAAATTAAGAAGCAACTAAGAAAGAAATTTGTGCCTAGAGAGTATGAGCAAGATATGTATGTAAAAATGACAACTTTAAGGCAATGTTTATTTAGTGTAGAAGAATACACTAGAGAATTTGAAAGACTAGCCCTTATTTGTGATGTTCAAGAAAGAAAGGAATAAAAGTGTGCTAGATACTTAGGTGGCTTGAATAATTTGATAAGTGATAAAGTTGGCATGTATTCTTATGATTCTCTTGATGGCTTGATTAAATTGGCTTTAAAATTTGAAAGACAAACAAAGTCAACTAAAGCCTATGTTAAGTATAATACTTCAACTTCAACTAAATCTATTCTAACAAATTTACACCTAAATCAACATATTCATATAATAAAAAGAATAATCGAGATGATAAAGGTAAAAATAAGGTAGTTGAAATGGAAAATAAGCAGTGTTTTAAATGTAAAGGATATGGACATTTTACTAGAGATTGTCCTAACCAAATAGCCTTAACCTTGCATGAAATAGAAAACATGGGACCATGTAGCGATGATGAGGATTTAGAAATTGAATCTCCTAATGAAATATTAAATATGGATGAAGAAGAAGGAGATCCATGCTTTGTAATTCAAAGAGTGTTACAAATACAACCTAATGTTACACTTACTCAAAGAGAGAAATTTTTTAAGACTAAATGTAAAATAGGTGATATGGTTTGTAGACTCATTATTGATAGTGGTTCATGTACAAATGTTGCTAGTGAAGCAATGGTTAAGACACTTGGTTTAGAGAATACTAATCATCCTAAACCCTATTCTTTACAATGGCTAAATAAAGATAAAGGAGTTAAAGTAAACAAAATAACTTTAATCACATTTTTTATTAGAGATTATCATGATGAAGTTCTATGTGATGTTTTGATTATGGATGCTTGTGGATTAATTTTAGGTATACCATGGAAATATGATAGAAAAGTAACTCATGATGGGGTAACTAATGAATATGTGGTGAAAAAAGAAAAACAATTGTATAGACCGACACCTTCCTTATGTGATCATATGCCCTTGAGTGATGACAAAAAGATATTTTTTTTACATGAAAAGGCTATGGATAAATGTATAGAAGAAGAAGGAATTTGTTATGCTTTAGTTTCTAAAGATTATAAACCTAAAAAGCAACAAATTGAAAATCCTAATCTAATTAAGTTGCTTGATGAGTATAATGATGTATTTCCTAATGATTTACCTTCTGGATTACCACCTAAAATAGGTTTAGAACATGTCATTGATCTTGTTCCTGATATGCCTATTCCTAATATACCAACTTATAGATGTAACCTAGAGAAAGCTAAGGAATTACAAAAACAAATACAATAGCTTATAGATAAAGGATTTGTGAGAGAAAGTATGAGTCCTTGTAGTGTTCCTACTTTACTAGTGCCTAAAAAAGATGGTACTTGGCATATGTGTATAGATTCTAGGGCAGTGAATAATATTACTATCAAATATTGTTTTCCTATGCCTAGGTTAGATGATATGCTCGATGAACTTTGTGTTGCACAAGTATTTTCCAAAATTGATTAGAGATGGAGAAGAATGGAAAACTGCTTTTAAAACAAAATATGGTCTCTATGAGTAGATGGTTACACCTTTTGGGTTATGTAATGCACCTAGCTCATCTATAAGACTTATGCATGAAGTTCTCTGACCATTTCTTGGTGATTTCATTGTTGTATATTTGGATGATATTCTTGTGTATAGAAAAATAGTTATGATCATCTAGTGCATTTGAAGAAATTATTTGATAAGCTAAGGAAAGCTAAACTATATGGGAAACTTGAGAAATGTGATTTTATGCTTCCAAGTGTAGTTTTTCTAGGCTATATTATTAGTGGAAAAGGTATTAAAGTAGATCCTAATAAGATTAGGGCTATAAAAGAATGGCTTGTCCCTAAGAATGTTCATGATGTGAGAAGTTTTCATGGATTAGCTAGTTTCTATAGAAGATTCATTAAGGATTTTTCTACTATAGCTACACCTATTACCCAACTCATGAAAAAGGGTGAATTTTATTGGGGACAAGAAGCTACTCAAGCCTTTGAAACCCTCAAAACTAAACTTAGCCATGCCCCTGTTTTATCCTTGCCCAACTTTAATCTTCTTTTTGAAGTAACTTGTGATGCTAGTGAAGTTGGAATAGGAGGAGTACTTTTCCAGGAAAAGAAACATATAACATTCTTCTCTAAAAAGTTGAATAGAGCCAAACTTAACTATTCAACTTATGACAAGGAATTTTTTGCCATCATACGAAGTTTAGAGACATGGAGTCATTATCTAAGACCAAAACCCTTTGTATTACATTCGGATCATGAAAGTTTAAAATACTTACATAGCCAAAAGAAAGTTAATCCGGGACATGCAAAATGGGTAAATTTCTTACAATCCTTTGTGTTCTCTAACAAACATTTAGATGGAAAAGAAAATGTAGTTGTGGATGCTCTTTCTCATAGGTCTACATTACTTGTTATAATGGATGCGAAAATATTAGGTTTTGAAATGGTCAAAGACTTATATCCTAAAGATGAAGATTGTGAAGAAAATGGATATCATGGAAATTATGTCATACAAGATGGATTTTTGTTTAGACTAAATAAACTTTGAAATCCTAGATCTAGTATTTGAGACTTGCTAATCAAATAAATACATGAAGTTAACATTGTAGGACATTTTGGTATACATAAAACTATGGAATTATTACAAGAAAAGTTCTATTGGCCACGAATGGTTAAACATGTATAAGCCATTCTACGTGTCAAAAAAGTAAGATTTATTTTCATAAAGGCTTATACACACCTTTACCCGTTCCTGATAAACCATGGAAATGAGTTAGTATGAACTTTATCCTAGGGTTACTAAGAACGCAGCGTGGTAAAGATTCTATTATTGTGGTAGTAGATAGATATTCTAAAATAGCTTATTTTATTCCATGTAATAAAATCGATGATGCCACACATGTTGCTGACTTGTATTTTAGAGAGGTTGTTAAACTTCGTGGAATACCTAAAAGTATGGTTTCAGATCGGGATGTCAAGTTTATGAGTTATTTTTGAAAAACTTTATGGCATATTCTTGGCAATAAATTGTTATTTAGCATTTCACATCATCCACACATCGACGGTCAACCTGGAGTAACTAGTAGAAATCTTGGTACATTATTAAGAGGTTTAGTTAATAAGAGTACTAAAGATTGGGATGTTAAGTTATCTCATGTAGAGTTTGCTTATAATCGTAGTTCATCTAGTACTACTCAAACTAATCCGTTTGAGGTGGTGTATAGAGTGAATCATCACATGCCTATTAATATGATTCCTTTGAAAAAAGGTAAATTACAAAATTATGAAGCCAAAGATATAGTACAATTTTTTCAATAGATTCATGAGAAAAATAAAAAATAACATTAAAAACGCTAATGCTAAGTATAAAGCTCAAGCAAATAAGCATATAAACCCTCACGTGTTTTCTCCTAGTGACTTAGTTTGGTTATATTTGTATAAAGAAAGATTTCCTAATTTACATAAAAATAAACTAATGCTAAGAGTTGATGGTCCATTTAAAATACTAAGAAAGTTTGGAGATAATGCTTATGAACTTGAACTTCCAGATCATTGTGGTGGAATTTCAAGAACTTTTAATGTTGGCGATTTGTCTCCTTATTATTCTAATGAAAATTTGAGGGCGGATTCTTCTCAACTCAGGGAGAATAATGCAAAAGCATCTAATGATTATCATATTCATCTTGACTCTCAAGGTAAGGAAGAATTAGCTTTCTTAGTATTGGAGCCTATCATATTAAATAATATTGATAATTTGTCTATGCTTGGTGTTGAAAACAATTCAAGTTGTTCTTTTAGGTATGTTACATATTTGTGAGAAGAATATGTTAATACACCTTAAAGTGTACAAGTATTAAAAGCATACAAGACTATGTCATACATGGGATGATACTTTACAACAAGAAGATATGGTGATGATTATCATTAGTTGTATTAACTTGTTGTAAAATCTAACCCTAAGTGTATTTTATGTAAGCTAGGGTTTGATGTAATTTCATGTATGTATCATAGTTAATTGTATGACTTTGTAATGTTAGTCATTAATATCATTTAGACAATGATATTTTTGATTAATATTAGGTATTATTTGGGCTTAATTAAAGTAGGATAATGGGCTTGAATTAAGGTAGGAATCTTGACTGGTTTAAGCTTAAATGTGTCGGCTCCTTCCTCCTATATATACCTTATACACGCATAGAATGGCTAAGATATATATATATATATATATATTTTAGCACAAATTTAACACATCAAGGCCTATGTTTTATCCTCTCTTTTGAGTCTCCTTTGATCAAGGAAAGCCCGGGGCATTCCTTCATACATTGATCTCATTCATTCAAACGATTGAAACCAGCTTCAACCATTCAAATTCATCAAGCAATACAACTTGAATTCTTTCGAGTTTAATCAACATTAAACCATTACTTCTGGTAAATAATCTCGTGATTGACACCACCAACCAACAGCAATCGATCCAACCCTTCCCTCCACTTTGATTACACATCACTTTTTATCACACAATTTTCTATTTGTACTTCAATAATCAAAAGGTTGTCAAGATATTCCATTATACCTTGTCAATCATTCTCTATTATAAAACCAATGTCCCATTCAGTCATGTTTGCTATTTTATTAGTTTTGTAGGAATAATCTCTTCTAATACGTGGTTTAATAACAACATTAATAGATTCTACTAAAGCATTCCATTTGTAATAATATATATAATCCTTTTAGGATCTGCGCTTTGTGAGGGTGGATGAATTTGTTAGGATGAGGGAATTTCTTGTTTGGTTGTTGGTGTTTGTTATCATTTTTCCAAATAACCTTTATGTACCAAGTCTTATGCGACATCTTTTAATAAACTACATTCCTATATAATATGCCCATATTCTTCATGGCAGGCACGCCACTTATTATTATTTATATTATTCACATCCTTTTTGATAGGAACGACTTGAAAAATGTATGTTTGTCCTTTTCCACATGATATATATATACACACACACACACACGAGAGGCTAGCCACTAGTGGTGTGTATTTATCAAATCTACTAGTTTGAGTCTATCAAAGTGTTGGTTGCCTCGATGGCTTGATACCCTCATAGTTTTGGTCTAGCATACATATAGCTTTATTATGTCTTTATCTCAGCATCAAATATGTGCCTATTTTATTGGTTGTCAGTCAAATAACTTTAGCATTTATCATTTCTTGCATGCCCTTTCTTAATGGCATGTAAGAGTTGTGATTGACTAGATATAAATTCTCAGCCATATCCTTGTTAAAGAAACTTTAATTAAGGAAAACCTAGCAATGTCTTTATCCAAAATATCAATCTTTCAAAACTCCTTATCAAATTTGTTTATAAATAACTAGATATATTATGCTAACCTATGGGAGAATTCCATTAAGGAGGAATAGTCTTTCTTCGTCCATTAGTTCGCATCAAATTGCTCCACAAAAACCATTGCAAGTTGGAAAATTGAACTTAATGACTCAACTTAGAGTTTTCCGAACCATCTCAAAGTTTCTCCCTTTAAAGCACCTGGGAGTGCTTTACATGGAGTATCTTCTCTTGCTATAGCTACCAACATTATATTTTCAAACACATTTGAATAGTCTTACAAATCTATAAAACTATCAAATGATTTGGATACTGGTATTATTATTTCTATGACAGTGCTTCAGAGATGCTCTTTATGAAGGGTGTTTGCCAACTATATCCATCTACCCCACTTATTTTCTTCCCTTTAGCCTCTAAAGCATCTTGTACCTTATAAGCTATCAGTTTATAGATAGATTCCTCCTCACCCACACTAGTTTAATGGACATCATGTGAGTGATTTTATTCGTCATTCATGCTATTTCAAAGGTCATTGTGCCCTTTTACTCTATTTAGATGCCTTTCTTTTTGTCTCATCTAGGAGGGCTTAAATACAGTCATTGTCTATCACTCCTAGTCCTATATGGTTATGCACCTTCTATTAACTTGATATCATCTTCTTGGATGATGGCACCATGCACTCTAGTCCTTTATTCTCCTATTGGAAGGTCTAAAGCTTCCACCAGGGTCTCTTGTGGGGTAGGTTGTTGGGGCATGTCACAGTAGTGTTGATCTAGAAGGTGAGGCAGCTAACCTATGGTGTGTGCTAGTGGAGCTACAATTTCAAATACCATTTTCTTGAATGGATGCTTGGATTTTGGCTTTTATACTTCAAGTTATGAGAGAGTGACTGGATTTTCATCTCTAGATGGGTCACTGATACTAGGGTCAAATCTATCTAAGGGCTGGATGGGAGACGTATCCTTTTATTCAGGTCCCTCTAGATGGCATCTGTTTTTGGTGGTGATTTATAAACCAAGGGATTCTTAATGAACTTACATAAGATTTCAAATAAATGTTGGGTGTTGAGGGGAAATTCAAAGGAGAGAGGTGAGTGAGATGGTTATATTAATGATTTTTTATCCCTAAAATGGGTACAATACCCTACACATATAAATGTGGGTAGAACTAGGAATGAGGTGAAGGGGAGAAATAACATGCAATTGGAAGCAGTTAATCATCTTTGGGAAGCAAGATGGATTTACCCAAGGAAGATGAGTGTGTCTATAAGCCTTTGAGCTATCATTCATTATTTGTATCTTCACCCCTCAGGCCCAATAATGTTGGTTTGGAAAAGACCCATATCAAAAATAACATGTAATATGTGTGTATATGGTTAGTTTGGTGTAATATAAAAATAATATGGAAATGGATAATATGGATAATATATATGTGATAGTTTGGCATAATCTAAATATGTCGCAAAAATGGATTATATATATGCTAGTTTTGTGTAATCCCAAAACATTGCATATATAGCTAATGTGGATACTACCCGATAAAGTTTTATGTAACCTAAAAAACACCATGAATATGGATATGATAGCTTGATATGAATAGTTTATTATGTCCTAAGTGATATTATTTGGTAATTATGGCAATTAACCATAGGAGGCGGGTAATGAAGACATGATGAAATAATATGTTTTGAGATGGATAATATGCTTAGCATGTAAATAGTTTTTTATTTATTTTATTTTTTTATTTTTTATGGTTAGTATGAATGATATGAATAACTCATGTGATGAAAGTTTGGTGTACTCTAAAAACATTTTGATATTACACATGGTATGGTTAACATGAATAGTGTGATTAGAAAAATTAATATGGATCCTATGATTGATTTAGTTTCATCTTAAAACACTGAGATATTGGGGAAACATGGATAAAATGATTCAATATGAGTAGCATATATACTATTAAAGTTTGTTATAAGTCTAAACGTTGTGGTAAGGTGGATAACATGGTTTAGTATAACTAAAGTATGAGCTAGTTTGGTGTAAGTCCAATGCGGTATGTTATTATGTCTTGTATGGTTTGGGGTGCATGATATGTGATTATGTTGGTACCATTGTAGTAGGGGTGATACATGTAATATAGGATATATGATTGGTGTCGGCATAAAACACTATTATAATTGATGGATTTGGGGTGGTTGTAAAATAATGTGTGACAATATGGATGATATATGAACATATGAAAGAAAAGGGATTTGGATTCTTTAGGATGCCTTATGAGTCTTACAACTTTGAAAAGATGTCATGACTCTTTGGTTGTATTCCTTGGGTATTTTATGCTGATGGTAGGTGACACGTGGTACTAATTTTTGGATGAAAACTTAAATAATGACGGTTTGTAATACCCCAAAATTTTATAACCTAATTACTATATAGTTAAGCTTGAAATCCACTTCAAAATTTTCTATCAAGGTTTTCCAAGCCATTTTTATTAAAGTTGAGTTTTTTAACACTTATTTTATTCTTTTGTAGAAATTGACACTTTCATGCAAAATATCTTATCATGTCATTTTCACTCATTTTGATTCTTTGTAAACTTTTAACTCATTCCTATAAATATTTCCAATCATATATTTTCATTTCAAAACTTTGCACATCATTTTTGAACCTTCTACTAATTATCTTTTTGCATGCGAACAGATTTTAGTCATTTATAAAAAAAAGCAATTTATGCAATTTTTTGTTATAAGTCATTTCTTGCTCATCTTAACTCGTCCAAAAAAATTTCTTACTTATAAAAATATTTTTAAGCTTATTCAAAAGTCCTATACATTTTTCATTTCACCCATTCCTTCTTAATCACAAAGCCACATAATTTTTTATACTCTGTAACAGATGATTTTTGCCAATTTCTCCAAACAAATTTTGACATCAAATATTTTTACACATTTGACTTTCTAATATTATTCTACCATGCCCTTCTGGGCCCTTCATTAATTGTTTTTCCCATTTGTAAAAAATAAAATAAAATATATTTACATGGATTATTTGATTTTATCATTTTCCATCCATTTAGTTTTAAGCCAACTTTGATACCCAATATTTTTATATATCTGGATTCCTAAAATTAATTTTTCGCCTTCCATAGGAGAGTTTATGTACCTTTATCCATACCTACTCAACCATAGGACGGTTTTAGTATTGATTTTATTTTAGGTTTGCTTGGGACACAAAGAGGTAATTGCTCAATTATGGTTATAGTGGACCGATTTTTGAATATAACGCATTTTATTCCATGCCATGGCTAATGATATGGTCCATATGAGACAATCTATGGTTTAATCCATATATGCCTAATGATATGGTACCATTGAATAAAGGTGACCTGAAGAATTATGAAGCACAGTAAAGAATATTTTTCTTTTATAAACTTCATCGACATATGGAGTGCAACGTAGATAAGGCTAATAAAGTTTATAAGGTAAGAACAAACAAGATTAAAAGCCAACATATACTCCAACAAGAAAATTTAGTGGGGTCGCACTTAAAGAATGAGAGGTTTCCTAATCCAATGAAGAATAAGATAATGGAAGGGGAGGATGGTCCACTCACATGGAGGGGTCTCCATGACATTAATGTGGGTGATCTAAGTCCTTACTATAGAGATGCAGATTTAAGGGCCAATTCTTATCAACAAGGGGACGATGATGTAGGAGCAGGATACCACATCTTAACATTTTTTATTTCGGAGGCAATAGTACTTTACATGGATAATATACCTTATAATTTTGATCCACAATGGATTATTACATTTTTAGTCATGGAGGAGGCTTAATTAGTTGCACGTGTGCTATTTTTACTCAATATGCTTTTTGTTAATCTATTTTAGTTACTTAAGTTAACTTTGAGGGTGCATTATGTTAGCTTAGCTTCAAGTAATGTTAGGCGGTTTGTAAAGCTATCACTGGCTATCTTTAGTTGTCTCTAGCTATCTTTAGTTAGTTTAGATAATATATATATCTTTAATTGTCTCTGGCTATCATTATCTGCATGTAAAACCTATATAAGTTATAGTTCTATGTGTAAGAGGGAGGTTTATTTATTTACCTATGATTGAGATTGAATTAAAAAGGTACATCTTTGCATGAATCCTACGTGATTTTTTTTCATATTAATTAAACCTTTGTGGATGATTCATATTGAAACCCTCACCTCTTTACATGTGTGGATTGGTTGTTGAAACTTAAACTTCTATGGTCATCATGGAACCCTATTTGCCCGCATGGATTAGAGGTTGAAGCCTATCATTCTAACTATCATCACGAACCTAAGCCTTTACCTAAACCCATGTGCTCTTCATTCGTTGGATTATTGCAGCAGTCATATATATTTTTTCCCACTGAAACACATCTAACCACTGTCTAGCTATTAGTACCAACCAACAAAAGACTTGAGCTCGACTCGTTTAACTAAGCGAACGAGCCGAACTCACGAGCCTATGCTGTAATTAAGCTATGCTAAGCCTTTTTGGGTTCTAACTTGAGCTCAACTTGGCTTGCCTAGGGCTTGTTTAACTACATGATTCAAGTCAAGTCAAACATTTTGTGAGTCGAATTGGCTCATTTACAGCCATATATCCAACCATCATCAACCCATATCTCTCAAACTCCATCAATCATCGTCTTTATCACTCGTTGATCTAACAAAAATTTCAATATCTGTTACTAAATTACTAGTTACCTACTATCACCAACTCAATCTTGGTATCATTTAAACCAGTGCACGATCATCATCATATCATCATTATTAACATCCAACAACACCATCGAACCATCATATTCCATGAAAAGTATAATCTTTACAACCCATCCACAACAAGTTTTATATTGTGATAGTATTCCACTAGTTATGAATAATGGGGGTTCTTGAATTTAAGTGACTACGTAATTGAAAATGTGTGATTGCCTAATTGTGAACTCTATTATGATCATATCTTAAGTCTTATCGTACCATGAATAGTTCATGCATATATGATATCTATATTGTTATATAACTCCTACGTGCTATGCATGTCTTAATTTATTGATTATTGTCTTATTCAATACACAAGCACTGGAATGCCTGTTTTATGGACACTTGATCAATCCTATGAGTATATGTCACCTTATTTTGCTAGGAAGTTATTGATTTGATATTTTTTTCTATATGATGTCTATGATGAGTGAATCTGGACTAATCAAGTGCATGGTTATCTGGATTTTTCTGACTTTTGGCTCTCTATTTGTTTGTATTTGTTCTATTATCTTCTATCTCATATAATCTTGTATTGTTATGTAGTTACGTGTTTTCCATGTCTAATATATGGATACAAGTTATTTTCTAGCCTTACCTCTTGCATAGATTGGGTATATAAAGTACATTTTCTATGTTAAATGTGACAAAACACTTATGCTTGTGTTTTTGGCTTCTACAAAACCAATTTTGGAAGAAAATTTTCAGTTTGTGAAAATGGGGGTGTTACATGTGTAGTTATAAGCAATGGGTGTGGAGGAGGTATATTTTATTTATAACTAGGTGGGTTGGATGAAGAACGAGATGTGTATGAAGTTAAATTGAGACAAGAGCAAACTATACGAAAGAGTTTGACTCGTTAGTAATTAGATTGGTTCATTAGTAATTATATAAGAACAACTTAGGTAGGTTATGTATATATATATATTTTTTGTAATAATTAATTCCCACAGTATTAAAAATGAAACCATAATGGTTAGTTCTACTAGTAAACTACATAGCTTAGTAGTCCATTTACTAATTTATACTAGCTGCACAAATAAATTAAGAAAAACTTATAGGGTTAACCGGTTTTTTTATATAAACCAAAAGCAATTTGAAATTTGAAAATCCATACAATTTTACATATAAATACAAATTGTTATATTATTATTCCTTGTTCCTCACCTTTCAACAATTTCTCCACACATATACATCATTAAAGATCATAGACAATTGTTTTATGGATAATTCATCATGTAACCACAAGTTTAAATATAATGCATAATATAATTTTGAGTTCCTAGAAACACATAACCAAACCTTGAGTTTATACCTAACACACACAATATAACGCTGATTTTGCACTTTCACACACCATATAACATTCTATCTAAACACTTAAGGTTATATGACATTAGTCTCTAAAGTTTAGTGGTGTGTAACCATCAAAATTTAGGGTTATATAGTTCGTAACCGTCAAAACTCAAGCTTATATGGCACACTTACGAAAACTCAGGGTTATATTATATATCACGTATAAACTCATGGCTTGATAGTACATTTTCCCATCATTTTAATACTAGCAATATTATATATTTTGTAGATTTGTAAGGTCTTTAAACCTGTATAGATGTAGAAGGGGAAAATGCAGCCATATTTTATACCAAATCAAATTATATGGATAAATTGAATAAAAATATCAAATCATATTAAATCTAAATGAAAATGCATAAAGAGAGGCAATAACAAGAGACACGAGTGAAGAACATAAACAATCTATCCCTCTTCACCTTTTCATGCTACTCCATCATTTTTTCTCATGTTGCAAGTGAACATAACAACTTTGAAATTTGATGAATTTTACATTTAGAGAAAGAAAGAGCAGACAAAAAGAAAGAAAAAGAATCATAATTGTTGCCCATATTTTACTTGCCCGTCTTGATCTTCATTCTTTATTTAAAATAATAGTAAATAATAGTCAAGTCCTTAAAACTATTATGGTTTTATAATTCTTACTTAATTGGGTCTAGGCTTATACTATCACAACATTTAAAGTAAAATATAGTTTGCATATCATTTTAGTCTAGAATATAATTATATGAATTATGAAGAAATTTGGGTTGCATGCAAATTTTAAATTATTGAAATATAAATTTAATACCTATCAATATTTGATAGGACAGTTAACTTATTGATATAATACTAAATTAGTAACAAAATCGGTTCACTCAGTTTTTAAAATTTTAATAATTCCTTGTTTATTATAGAGTCGTCATTTTTTATCTTTTATTTTAATTAAAGAAATGTTCAATTAGAGCAGTCCAATCGCATGGGTTACCCAACAAGCCAGTCCAAAATCGAACGGAGGAAGCGACCACGACGCTTGCTTGGATTAAAACTCGTATCCTCTTCTTTTCTCTTCTGTCCGCCATAGGTCCCCGAAATGGCTCTCCACACCTCCTGTTACAAGGTACTCAATCTTCTCACTTATGTACCCTTCACTGCCATTTTTATGGTCACCTTTTACTGTTCCAAGTGTTCATTTTCATTATTTTCAATATTGTCAATTGAGCTGCTATAGGATAAATGTGGGTTTTGAAACAGGTTTGGTCCCAAAGAAATTGCTTTAATCTTGGTGGAACATGCGTTAGTTTGTTTAACTCCAGAAGAACATGTTCTTCAATTAAGATTTCTTGTCGGCCGAGTAATGTACGATACTGTAGTTGTTCCTCCGGGGGGCATTCAGCTTCTTCCTCAAAGCGTAGGTCTCGTGGTCCTGTCATGGCAGCGAAGAAGGCTAGTAAAGGTACGTGCTTGTGATTTTTTAATGGGAAATTGTAAAATAATTTCTCGATTGTGATTTTATTGTCTCCATCTAAGCCCAAGAATCGACAACCTTACGATCTTCACGTACTGTGATTACGTTGGATATTTGATTGAAATCATCATGAGTTTCTTTTGTTATGAAGTTACTGCTAGGTTTATATCCAATTTAGGAATAACGCTTGAAGAAAAAGAAATCATTTTTTAATATAAATTCATCTTGAAAAGTGTTCGTTTGAAATTTCAAATTCTGTTAAGAGATTACTTGATTTATGATATTGTTACTCATCTACTCACCAATCATTTTACACCCTTTTTCGTCGGTCTGTGGATGCCCTTTCCTTATGCAGGGACAAAGCAAGAAGATGGCAAGTATAAAGACACGGTCAATTTGCCAAATACAAGCTTTGGGATGAGGGCTAAATCTTTGGTAAGAGAGCCTGAAATTCAGAAAATATGGGAAGATAACCAAGTGTACAAACGAATTGTTAATAGAAATGATGGGGTGAGTATAGTGGTTTGTCATGGATTCAGTAAATTCAACTAGGAAGCAAACTTGATATATACTTTGGTTTTTACAGGGAACTTTTATTCTTCATGATGGTCCTCCCTATGCTAATGGTAATCTACACATGGGCCATGCTCTTAATAAAGTTTTGAAGGACATAATTAACCGTTACAAGGTACTCATTTTCCTTGTTTAATCTTAGGTTCTGCAACCTCTGACATTGCTTGATGTTAAGACTCCTTGAAGCCTTGTATATTCTAGCCTTCAACAACTGTTTCTCAATTTTGATAGAGCTGATGTTTCAACTTCTGATGCTGGTTTGATTCTGATGGGAAATAGCTTCTAAAAGCCAATAAATAATGCTATCAATTTTGAGGTCAATCATACTGAATGAGAAGTCATAATGTTTATAAGAAGTGTACGGCTACTAATTCTTCTGCATTAATTTGATATAACTTCAGATGACCTATGTTTGCATGAAGCTATACTGTTCAGAAGAATCAATTCAGATTAACATCGTTTATGATTAAATTTTCTATGCTTTCTAGTGTTTTTTACAAAGAGATGGCCAACATGACTTTGTTCATTTGCTCTTTGCAGCTTCTCCAAAATTTGAAAGTTCATTTTGTACCTGGTTGGGATTGTCATGGCCTTCCAATCGAGTTAAAAGGCAAGTTTTAGGTTGGTGGTGTTTTAAAACTCTGTTGATATTTCCCCTTTTTATACCTGCCATTCTAAGCTCTTCATAGTGGTATGACTAAAAAATACATATTTAATTGTTGATTTATTAGGAATTGTATCTTGATACAGAATTGGACAATGCTCGTTCTTTGAACTTGTGTTTATCCTTTCTTATCAACACTTTCTTTTCAACACAGTGTATTTAAAGGTATAAATATTTTGAGTGCTTCCATAAAGGTATAAACATCTTTGAGTTTTCTGTAAAGGCACAAATGTTTAATCTTTGTTCTCATTAAAGTATACACATTCAGAATGAAAAATATAATATATAAATGTTTAAACTTTGTTCCTATTAAGTTATAAATATTTAGACTTTGTTTCCATTACTTCATAAACATTTAGATTTTGTTCTGGTTAAGTCATAAATATTTTTATTCCCATTAAGATATAAATAAAAATCACTAGAATTGCCTAAGAGTTAACTTTTTTAAAACATTATACCTTTATGGAAATAAAGTCTAAATATTTATGTCTTTATAGGAAATTCAAAAGCATTTATGCCTTTGTGGGAACAAACCTTAAATTTTTATGTTTTTAAATACACTTTTCCCCCTGCTTTTATCTTTTAAATTTTTGAAAGGAATTTGCTTGGGAGAACTTCTATTAAGTTTATTGACTGGATATATTTGTCAAAGTTGAATGTATCATAAAGAAATGTTGAGTATTGCATTGGGATGGCTCAGTTGGATTGGATCTGTCGTTGAGTATCTCAAGATGGGCCCCTAGCTGTAAAAAAATTCTACCACTTGATGTTTTGGCCACTTTCTGAAAGCAAAGGCAATGGGAAATTTAGAGCACAAGACTGCAATATTATATGACAGGTTGCTGTGTAAAAAGGGATTGTTTAGAATTATCTTATAAGGATGGAATTTCAGAATGTATTTTAAAATGCTATGACAATTCAAACATAATGAAATTTTTGCAGAAAAGGCATGATGATAGAACTTCATGTACACCTTCTTTTCTATTTGGCCTAATATTCTAAGGGCATCATGTTTTTAATAATCCCATTTAGGTGCCTTCCTATAATAGTTTAATTTCATGTGATATGGTGAAAGTAATTCACCTTCTTAATTCCATTTAGGTACCGATTTTGGTACTCGGATGAATTAAAATGGGAAGGTACCTTAGTTGAATCATTTAAAACACAAGGTGCTTGTAAAATGTTTGCCCAAATGTCAGTGTGCCGAACTGGATTTTTTCCTAGTTTTTCAATGAGAAATTTTCCATATAGTTCATTTTGAGTATGTGTAAATCACACATCATTCCATGTTCATGTCCTAATGTCCTATCCAATTTGTAGAGCACTTTGTTGCTGGAAACTGGTTTCAGGATATTATTATTATTTTTGTTTTGTTCATATTTTGTACACTCAGGAGGCATGTTTAAGACCTGGAAAGGACCTAGAGTACCGAGATATTGTTATGCTCTTTTGAAATTTGATCCTTATAATTTTTTCCTAGCATTAAGATCAATAATAACCTTGCATTGATGCCACTTATTGGTGTCGGTTTTCATGATATGCTTCAATTGCATGGATCTTAAAGTAGTTACATTGAGGCACACATGCTGTATATGTTATAACTGATCTTGGCTGTTTTTTGGATTGCATTAATTCCTGCTCTATGATCTCAGTTCTGCAGTCATTGGATCAGGAGTCCAGAAAGGAGCTCACACCGCTGAAACTTAGGGCTAGGGCAGCTAAGTTTGCAAAGGCCACCATAAAAACTCAGATGGCTTCTTTTAAGGTCTAAACAATCTGTTTTTATGGTCATAATCTGTTTCAAGCTTTCAAATAAATGTCAGAACATTTGTTTTTGGGACAAATTTACTTGCTAAAGGCTAAAATTTTAAATAAAAGCGCTGTTCAGTGCACTCAAAATTGTTTAACACAACAATTTAGCCTTTGGCCTGACAATTTTGTCCTAGTTTTTCACCAAATCAAAGAGCTCCATGTGCAGCACTGTTGGTCTTCATCGCACTTTGCCTATATATGAACTCCATGTAGAGTGCATGGATGATCTAACATAAGAATGATCAATATTGTCAAGCCTGCAACAATATGTGTTTTTTTAAGCAATTTTGATGTCCTGGATAACACTGTCACAACAGCCAAGTCTGAATCCTGCCATTGTCTGGGTCTACACTAGGGGATAGCTTCAACTTTATTTAGAGAGACTCTTTTCATAATGAACCACTGAAAACTTTGGTTTAAAAGTAAATTGACAGTTTAAGGTAAATGATTTTACAACACTACCTATTTTAATATAGTGCTATAATCTAGCAAAATATTCTGACTGCTGAGTTGATTATTGATGCAAATACTTTTTGTGAAACATCTAATATGTTTTTGAAATGGTTGCAGCGCTATGGGGTGTGGGCCTATTGGGATGAACCATACTTAACTCTTGATCCTGAATATGAAGCAGCACAGGTAACCACTGTATATGTTGATGATTAATTTTTTGAATTGCTGGTTTATTTGACCGAGTACTTCCAAAGTATACTAATAGATATATTGGATATGTACAAATTTGGTTGAGATGGAGATGGTTTATGATATATGGCATGCATTATTATCTGTTTGTTAGTCTTTCCTTTTATTGTTCAAATGATATGTTCTGATTATGTCATAAAAATCTTTTCATGGTGTATGATGTGTGGAATTGTGTGCAGCTATTTTCTTGCTTGTTCTACTTTTGTCAAATATATACATATATATATATATATATATATATATATATATATATATATATAATATCAGTCATTCGATTGCTTTGATCAATGATGTTGAGAGAATAAGACAGAAAATGTTTAGAGAAAGGTAGCGCGTGGGGGTTATACAAAAATAAGGGTAATTAGTCGTTCATATATGTTATGAATGAGTTCTTAATGCAATATTTAGACAATACCTGCATCATCTTCTTTGACTGCTCTGCTCTGGTTCCTCTATTCTTCCAGTTGCAATAACCATATTATTCAAAGTTTTGTCAGAATTATATGCACTAACTAGACAAATTGAGCGATGAAAATTTGGGGTGTGAGAAAGACAAGGCACATATCTCACAAAAAAATTATATGGAAGCCTAGTAGATGTAGGGGGTGGATAAATAATTTCTTGTTACTAAATCCTAAGTGAAAGAAATCTTTTAACCAAACATTTGAAATTGAACTAGCAAATAGGAACAGAAAGTGATAGAAACGAAAATTTCTAGAAATAATGAAATGAAGTTGCAATTTTTTTTTAATGGAAACAAACCTGTAGAGACGACCAGGGTTTGTGATCTACTAATTGTACAGAGGGAATCGCATAAAAATTGCAAATGGTTGACAGTTAAATTAAACCAAAGTACTATTGTCGAAGTAGATGAATATGGCAAGATTGGCATTTTTTTCTTGAAGAAATTTTACAATTGAGGTGATAAAGAATGGAGATGAAAGGGAAAAGTCTGAAGCATGAGAAATGTTGACTTTGTTCCTCTGGTTGGAGAAAGATGGAGCTTGTATTTGTGAGGCAGAGACCTGAGTAAAACATTCTAATCTCTGTCGTCAATCCTTGCTGATCAAACGACTAATATTTGTTTCTACGTATGTATTTTAGTAAACAATTTGTATCTGACCCTTCACTTACACACACACCCCCACCCTACTTCCATCTGTCATTGTTGTTTGTATGTTAGTGTTTGTTTTCAATTGTAAGATCTACAAACAGAACGCTTAAGCTGATCTAGTTGATTTATTTTGTTACTTATAGTATGTTATGCTGCAGAGAATCAATATGAATTATTGGTCTGTTACCACGATGTCTTTCTGAGCAGTATTGACAAATACAACATTGTGTTGGCATGGGTGGTCTTTTTTTCGGAAGGGGGAGAGGAGCAGGTTTATTTGTCACTTGTAAGAGTGTTTCATGCATTTTGGATTTATTTCATACCCATAGGTGAGGTGAGATGTTTAACCATATTGTCTTCTGGTCTTCCCTTGATTCTTTAAGCAAGTCTGGCTGTACCTTGTTTGTTATATAGCTTTGTTTGCTAGGTGCTGTTTCAACGAACAAAAGGGAAATTTTAGCTTTCTTGGTGTTCCTCTTTCTTGATCCTGAGGCTGCAAATGCTTAGTTGCTTGCTGTTTAATACTTTATAGTCCCTTCTGTTTTGTTTAATGGTGGATAATTAGATGACTGCAATTGATTTCTTGTGTGATTAGATTGAAGTTTTTGGCCAAATGGTCCTCCAAGGGTATATCTACAGAGGCAGAAAACCAGTTCATTGGAGTCCCTCGTCACGTACCGCACTTGCAGAGGCAGAATTAGAGGTAAAATTGTGTGCTTGATTTCACAGCATTATATATCCAATCTCATCAAGTTGCTTATATTTAAATATAAGAACTCTCTTTTAACTTAAGTGGTTGCTACTTCTGGTTACGTCTCGTGTTTGAATCCACCTCTAAGTGTTACTGTAACGCCCCAAAAGACCCCATGGCGGGGAGGTGTCACGCACTGCTATTTATGCACAAACCCATATAGATAACAAGGCTAGCAAAACAATATCCACTAAAACAATAATAATATTTCTTACTGTAAAACAAGAATAGTTTTGATGAGTGTTTGATAAGGAAAAACAATAGAGATAGCGATTAAAGGGTTCAAAGCCTAGACTACGACATAAACTGAACATACGAAGGCACAAAGCTAAGGACAAAATAACTAATAAAGCTCTTCTATCGATCTAAGCTTCTATAAAGACTCCTGATCCCAACTTTCGATCTAAGCCTCGTGCTCCATTTCTAAAATGTTGGAATGGGGCAAGCAAAACCGAGCTTATCAAGTAATCGACCAGCCGAAACAAAGATCAAGTATTTAATATAAATGTGTAGTATAATAATGCAATTTTAAAACATACTTTATATAGTAAAACCACATAAATGAGAAGATTAATAGTTATAACATAATGTATCATCAAACAAAATTAAGATAGAAGTGTCATCGTGTGTTCACAAAATGTTGGCATTAAATTTCGGTAAAAACATTAAACGAGAAGAATGTAGAATAATTAGTTGGACTAGAGAGACGATTTCAATAGTCAAATCATAAATAAGAGCACAATATATGATGTAACTATGGCCACTTCAAGACCATATGGCTTGGGTTTAGTAATAATAACTAATCGGCAATCCCCTATCATTAATCGAGTGCTAGGACGTTCCAAGTAGTGCACTATAAATATAAGCTGAATCAATCAGCAATCCTATAGTGCTAAGTGGGCTAGTAAGGATTTCCCCTAGGGCACAATCACAAAACAAAATGGTCCTTACACAATACGTTATAATAATTCATAAAACTAAAACAATTAATATGCATGCCACATGGCTTGATCCCAGTATTTAGTTCAAAAGAGAGAGTTACAAACAAGGATACTTGATGTGTATCAATAGATAAATTTTGTAAAATAATATATTTTATAAAGTAGAGTTAGAATAGAAACTTTACCAAAAAATAGGCACATTAAAATAGCAATAGATAGGCAAATTTTTTACCTGAAATGACATACACAAATCAATGTTAGCTAATGACTCAGACGGTCCTACAAAACAAATTAATTCACTATTAATACCAATTAAAATTACTATTAAATTAAACACGTTATTCTATACACACAATTAATTCATTATTTAAGGATTTCTAGTTTGTGATTATCTTATGCCTAAACTATTATGCCAACATATAGATGAATTGTTATCTTAAACCCTCTATTCTTGTAAAAGCCAAAGATTCCTAGTTTATCATTATTATTTTAACTATACTTTTTATAATAAACCAAAATCACCAGCTGAAACTATGTTACAGTTCTGTAATTAATGGTCCTACCATCTATATCATGTGAAGGCTCTTATCCTATGTTTCTCCTTAGGCAGCATAGATGTTGGCCATTCAATAGGCTGCGAAAATCCTCCTCAAAGATAATGGTGCACAGGTGGATTAGCCACAAAAGTCATGACATAACAGACCACAGTCCTTCATTTACTACCCACTACTACCAATACTCTCTGTTCTTACTCCCCCTTTATCTTTTCCTTTGGTCAACACTCATCACCCTCTCATTATGTCACTCACCTCACAATTACGCTATAAATATCAAAACAAAGGAGTGGAACATATAACCAGGCAGTGGCAGGACGGTGGATGACGACAGATAAAAGGGAAAAGTTGGTGTGAGTGCTTGCCCCCAATCGATGGGGTGGAGGTCAGCATTGAGAGGTTTCCTTCAATGGGTTATTAATATACTCACCATAAATTGGTTAACAGTCGCTTATAATCTACTTCAATTGACTTTAATAGCCATTTTCACATTTTTTTAGCAAAATCCATCTTATAGTCCTATATTTAATTAACAAACTTAAGAGAACCGAAAATTCAGAAAATATAGTGCTGTTGTTTCCAAGGCTGCTAACAGGATTAGCTACTGGTGCTCTGGTCTTTCTGCTGCTTCTACTATACGTGAGTTGAGAAGGAACAATGGTTATCTCTCTCTCTCTCTCTTCCAACAATTGGGTTCTAATAAACCAAGCTGTTTATATAATGAGATTTAAAGGCCAAGTATATTGTTTCCACATGAAACTATATCTGCTAAGGTATTTAACAAATTTAACTAATCTGTATATTAGTAGTTGGTTCTGTATCTCGGATTTTCTTAGCTTATTAAGTGTAGTCAAAATACTAGTTGATACATTAGTCAAGATTTGGCTGCTGAAATCTTGTTGCTAATTAGTTACCATAAATATTGATTCTTATTGTTGTTTGTGTGTGTTTTATTTATTTATTTTATTTTTTATTATATAATAATTGGGGGATGAGGTGTCTCAGTTAACTTGTGGGTCTTTAGAAAAACGGTCCACTACTAGCCCATAAGCTAGTAGAGAGGAGACTGCATATATATGGACCTCCTAGTGTCCAAACCCCAACAGTGTTTGTCCTGGATTTCTACTTTCTTCATCTTCTTACCTTGCTTGAGGCATCAATTATATGATATTAAATTATAATGTCAAAGTAGTGCCTCTTGCATACCATTTTGCATAGAAAGTTGACAGGTTGGATACTTTGTCATCACAATTCCTGTTGTTGGATTGTAGCTATTTGGTCTTTCTTCATGGATTGCTTGCAGCAATATGATTTGTTCTTAATGGAGGAACTAGGAAAAAAGAAAGGGGGAGGACTGGACCTTGAGAAGGAGGGGGGGGGGCAGAATGTTGATTACTTGAGTACAATTTTATGGAAAACAACATATAAATGATGAATTAAAAGGAGATAGTATACATCATGCATTTGATAAAATATGGGATTTAGGAATCTTCTGATTAGAATTCACTGTGGCTCAACCATGACAGATAAATGAAATAATTAATGAAGAAGTTACTTTACAGGATACACTTGAATAAATTTATCAGATCTGGGACTTAATTTAAGTATCATATTATCTACTGTAGTTCTCTGGGGACAGAACTAATGTGCTAGCATATCTTTCTGTGATTTTTTGTAGTATCCTGAGAGTCATGTTTCAAGGAGTATATATGTTAATTTAAGGGTCGTTGAATCACCTCCAAACACACGTCATTTATTGGAGGAGTTTCTTCCTGATCTGTGCCTAGCAATATGGACAACAACACCCTGGACTATTCCAGCTAATGCAGGTGATTTTCAATTTCTGTCTTACTGCACTGAGAGATGTATCTGTGAACTGGCGGTGCCTGTGCCTTGGCAAACATGAAGATGCTGCTTATTTTTCCTGTCAAATATGACATATTCAGTGACAATTTTCCCTTTTATGTGCTCAGCCGTTGCAGTCAATGCTAAACTTAAGTATTGTGTAGTGGAGCTACATCCGGCTACAGAAGATGCTTCCACATTGCAGGGAAAACGAAAAGTAGGATCCATTTTGAGGGAGCAGAAGAAACCTTTTCTTTTAGTTGCATTAGATCTGGTGCCAACACTAGAAGTAAAATGGAGCATGAAGCTAGCTGTTAAAAAAGTACTTTTGGGTTCGGATCTTGAAAATTGCAGGTAAAGATGTATTTGGACCTGCTATTAGTGTCCTGGAACTGTCAAGGACTTTGACTTCATGAAATTAATTTTCTCGTGTATGTTAATTTCTTTAAGAATGTCAGTTGCAATAGCTACTAGTGCCCATGAAGTCATGATTGCTCTGCTGCTATTTCAGGTATATCCATCCTGTTAATAAGAGGGAATGCCCTGTTGTCATAGGAGGTGATTACATCACAACAGAGTCAGGGACAGGACTTGTACATACTGCCCCCGGCCATGGTCAGGAGGATTATGTAACTGGCCTAAAATATGGGTTGCCAATTTTCTCCCCTGTAGACGATGAAGGGAAGTTTACTATGGAAGTTGAACAATTTTATGGGTTAGAGGTACTGGGGGATGGTAATGTGGCAGTTGTAAAGTATTTGGATGAATCTTCATCACTTATATCAGAAGAGCCATATAGTAAGTTCAATTATTGTACGTCATATATTTTTGTAGGATAGTTTCTGGTGTTTATTTGTGTTGTACAAAAGTGTGATGTATTTTGTGCCATACAAAAGTTAAATCATTATACGTAATATACTTTTGTTGGCTATGAATTTCTTTCTTTATGCAGAGCACAAATATCCATATGATTGGCGAACCAAAAGGCCAACCATTTTCAGGGCAACTGAACAGTGGTTTGCATCATTAGAAGGTTTCCGACAAGATGCCATGGATGCAATTGGGAAAGTGAGGTGGATACCTGCTCAGGTTGGAGCTTTTTTACCTCATCAGCTGTATTGGTTTTTTCCTTTGTTCTGCTTGACAGATACTTAAGCGACACTGAATCTATACTTCTGCTAAAGTTATCTCTTCCATCTTTCAAAATTTTCCTTTGGTTATTTTTGTGGACAGCTGAAACTGCTTAGTGCTTATAGTCAGAAAAGTCAGATCACTGATTACCTTGCTTCGGGCATGTCACTGTCCTTGGAAGATCTAAAGCATTGAATATGTATTTTCTGAATATTACTGATGGAGCCAAACCACAAGCTTACAATTTGAAATATGTGCTAGTTAGTCCTTCATGGTTAATGGTTAATTTTGATGTTTGTAAAAAAGTGATAAAAATAAATGAGTGGAAGGTGTCTCTATCTATTCTTCAAACTTCTTATCCTTCATTTATTTGATGGATGCCAAGTATTTTGACCTACTAGTTAATGCATACAAATTGTTTAACGTTTTCTCAAATTACACATTTCTAAGCATGATTAACAACTGCCTAATAAGATAATAATGTCTATGAAAACATTGGTGTCAGGTGGTATTTTTGGCAGGGTACTTCTAATTTCTGTTTCTCTAATCTGCTCAGATGCTAGCTATCCCCAGTAGAAAGAAAAAGAAAAGGGAATCTATATCGTTCTTTCATTTGTTCAATGATGCTGAAACTATGTAGCCAACCTGCTTGTTGCAGATAGACTTTTTAATTCAGTTCATAAAACATTATGTTGAGGACCAATCATCAATATTTTGTCTATGAAAACAGTGATTGCTTGATTTATCTTTTAATCGTTTTTTTCTTTATGGGCGCCAATCCTGAATGTGCAATGCTGGCTCAGGGGGAAAACAGGATATCTTCTATGACTTCAAGTCGGTCTGATTGGTGTATTTCAAGACAAAGGGCATGGGGTGTCCCAATTCCTGTTTTTTACCATAAAGAATCAAAGGAGCCTTTGATGAATGAGGAAACTATTACCCATATCAAGTGTAAGAGCTCTTTTGGACGCGGTCTTTTTTCCATATGTTGTTTGGCTTCATTACCTGCATTTTGAAATTTGTTTACATTATGAAATTCTGCTCCAGCTTAATTTATGTAATATGCAGTATCTTTTTTTGGAAATCGACCATCTATGATATAGGAATCTTGATATGCTTGTGAATGCTTTTGATTTATGTGAGAATACGCCTGTTACATCAGCTGCTTCATGGCAGGTCTTGGATTCCCCCTTCCCTTCCTTTATTTGTTATGCATTGTTGCTTTTTGTTTCCTGAATACTGAATTTTCTTCTTTTTAATTGTTCCAGCTATTATAGCCCAGAAAGGTAGTGATGCATGGTGGTACATGAAAGTGGAGGAATTACTCCCTGATAAATATCGTGATAAAGCTTCACTGTATGAAAAAGGCACAGACACTATGGATGTTTGGTTTGACTCAGGTAGTGTGTGTGTGTGTGTATCAGTGTATGTGTTATTCTAGGTGCTATTTGCTAATCTTCACCCTCAGTTATGCAGTTTGGAGAATCATATAGCAGATTTTACCTGGAATGTTTTATAAGCCTTTTTGCAGCCTTTGTATTCGTATTCCTTACTTCAATCATAAAACATGCTCCCTGTAGCCTTAATTAACAATTAAGTACCAAGTCACATCATTCTTTTATTTTGGTCTTGGTGTTTGATGTATGTCACATCTTTTGGGGCTAACTTCAGAGCAATTCCTTTGCTTAAATTCAAGGTTCTTCTTGGGCTTCTGTTTTGGAGAAAAGAACTGGCGCACACTTTCCTGCTGACTTGTACTTTGAAGGGTCTGATCAGCACCGCGGGTGGTTTCAAAGTTCTCTCTTGACGAGCATTGCTACGAAAGGTTTTGAATTTCCGTGTCCATATCTTGTTTTGTAACTGCAGTTGATAATTCTGGTTTTAGTATAGTTTCTGTGATGGCCAGTCTAATAAATTTGTGTGTGTGTGTGTGTGTTTTATTATAATTATTATTATTTTTTAAAACTATGCATCTCGCAGCATAGGTAGTAGCACATGCTTGCTGTACTTTATATGAGGCATTGATATGTTATGTATTGCATGCATATGCTAGTTGTACATCAAAAGAAAAGGCATGCTGTGCTAATGCTAGCTGAACTTGCACGTCAAAAGAAAAAGGTTCTGAAGTCATGTTGTTGAATTTGCACATCAAAAGAAAAAGGTCCTGAAGTCATTTTATTCACACCCACAAGATTTTAGGAACAATACTGCCTTGTGTTTCCTTTTGGGGTAAGTAGGGATCTCATAAGAAGGTAAGATGGTGCATTAGCCAATACAACATAGCAATGCACCTGAGGGTCTTAGTCGATGCTTACAAAATGGATCAACTTATACAATATTCATCTCTGGTAAGAAGATGGAAATCTGATTAATTCAGCCTTTGGAAAGACTCGTGTCATCCTTTACACAAATGGTACACTGTAGTTTGTAGCAGTGAACAATTTTAGGCATTTTAATTCTTCTTGCAATATTTTGATGGTATCTGCGATTAATATCCCTGAACTTCACCACAGAATAGAAAATAAGGGAGAATTAAATTGGACAATGAAGAGTATGAAGGAGTTGTATTGATTTCAGCAGCGTGGAAGGTGGACAACCAGGTATTCGAGGCCCTGGCACCTCCCTCTAACAGACTTCCCAGCCATTCCCCCCCTGCTCTCACGCCCAGACTTTATTTATCCACTTCCCCGCCCCCACGTCACTAACAGAAAAGATACTAAGAGACAACCAATAACAGAAAGGAATAACCCCATAACAGACTCTATCACACCCCCAACCCCACACATATAATAAAATACAAATTAGAAAGTAAGTCTGAAAATAAACCCCCTTCTCGACCCATAGCAGTGATCAGGTATACCTCACCCTTGCTTATCCCTTCTGCTCCTCCTAAAATACGTATATTTCGGCACAGGCCTGTCAGATTTTTGATTTGTTGGGTTATTTTCCTGGTTGTGTGTGTGTGTGTGTGTCTAACATTGCTTGAATGAAAATGGGTTTAAATCCTTGCTGGTATGTGGTTCTATTGTTATCACATGCAGTTGATAGTTATCAAGTTTTAAGGTGGTTCAGAATTTTGATTAGTTGGGCAAAAGGAAGATGCCGTCAGATAGTTTAACTATAATTACTCAATGAGGCTATCTCTGACAAGTACAGGAAAATATTGTGGCATACACCTGACCATGCAATTTGTCCAAAATTTGCTCCATCTCTATTAGCATTGGTGTAGTATTCATCTAAGGGTAGTAATTGCTTTGTTTATGGCAGGAAAGGCTCCATACTCTACTGTTATAACTCATGGATTTGTACTGGACGAGAAGGGTTTAAAGATGAGTAAATCACTGGGTAATGTTGTGGATCCTCACATTGTGATTGAAGGAGTGCCGGGGGACAAAAACCAACGGGTAATTCGGGGAGATATATGAATATATTCAAATTTTCTTGTATCTATCATCCGTTGGACTACAACATTTGAGTTTTTGTAGGAGGCAACAGCATATGGAGCTGATGTTCTTAGACTGTGGGTTTCTAGTGTAGACTATACTGGTGATGTGTTGATTGGACCTCAAGTCCTTAATCAAATGGCTGATATGTACAGAAAAATTCGTGGAACGTTACGTTATCTTCTATCAAATCTGCATGATTGGAAGGTAAGTGGTTTCCATATTATCTAAGCTTTAAAATTTGTAATTATTTTCAACAACAAAACATTGTGCCATACACCTAGACGTTTTTTAACTATTCAGTGGAATGAGGGCAGTTTGTTATCTAGCCTTCATGTTCAAACACCTACCTTTCCAGATTTCTGTTTCCTCCATATATAGATTCTGGTTCTGTATCAGCTTACGCTTGGTTATTTGGACTTCTGTCGGTTCGTCTTTTCTTTTCTTTTAATTAAAGTGGTCCTTTCTATTTTTGATGTAGCAGTTGTTTGTAATCATTCTGCATACAGGTAGAGAATTCTGTTGCGTATGATGACCTTCCAATGATTGATCGGCATGCACTTTACCAGCTTGAAAATGTTGTAAAGAACATCAGTGACTGTTATGAAAAATATCAGTTTTTCAAAGTATTTCAGGTATGTAATCACTTTTATTCTTGCTAACTTGGACACTTTATATGGCTTAAAATGAGATGATTTTCAATTTAGTTACATAATACAAATATATGTAGTTCGACCTTCTAATAATGGCTCAGAACTTTGTGATGGAGTATCGTTCATCTGCTCTGGAGCATCAAGGGGTGGCCCTTTGGGCGGGAAGAGAAAAGAGCTTTGGGAAGTAGATGCTTCTCACTCTTGTAGTATCATTATTAGCAGCACTAGACAATGAAAGCATACTTTATGATGTTTATAAATCGGAAAAGAGAAAATATAACAGCTGTATTTGTAAGACTGCAGTCACAGTGGGCTTCTGTCTTTGCATTAGCTGCGGAGAACAAAACTGAAGAAACAGATATTATCAACTAGATTCATGGGCTGTTCACCAACAACCTGGCATTCTTGGGCCAAAATTAAATGGTCACAATCTTATTAAGCATGTGAAGCTGAGTGGTAAAGGATTGAGATGCTAGACACTGCTAGATAATCATCATGTTCTACATATGATGTAAAGACAATAGTCTCAAACAAGTGCATATATACTCTGCTAAAACTATTTTACATGATTTTTCTGATATATAACGACCTTATGTTATCCATTGCCTTGAGTTTATTTTATAGTTATGTAATTAATTGGAAATTTTATTTAGGCATTGAAACAATTGATTGATGTATAACACCTAGATGTTCTTATAAGCCTCTTTTGTGCCTAAAATTCCTTTGGCAGATAATTCAGCGGTTCATTGTTGTCGATCTGTCAAATTTCTATCTTGACGTCGCTAAAGATAGGCTTTATGTTGGGTAAGTTTATTGAAGCTGGTGATCTCATCACCATTTTTTTTTAAAATATGGCTACTGTTCTGAGTCGTGTGGTAGATATGTAAAGGACTGAACTGAGTTGCTCTTAAGCGTGTGCCTTTTGTGAGACAAGGCTTGCGACTATCAGTTTATGTGAATTTTTGTCATGAAAACGGATTATAGGTTTGAAAGATTAACCATGCACATTGCATGGTGCTAGTTCCAGTCACCTCTTAAACTTATAAATTATGTCACAAACAAAGAATTTTTCCGGAAGCAAAAATAAACTTTCTTTGCAGTCTGTTAGTTTAGTCCCTATCTGCTAGGCTATCTATGCAATTAATAGCAGAGGAGATGTAGGAAATGATTGGAGAATTTGTTGGATTACTGGGTTGAAGATACTCCAGGAATTAGAGCCTGGTGTCTCCTGATATTACCATACACCATACATGCCCCCCCCCTCTCCACATGCCAGTCCCTCCCATATATCCCCTACCATACTGACCTCCTCTCATCACATGACTCAGCAGCTAACAAACTCCCTAACCAAGCCCAATAACAGAAAATGACAGCTACACTAAGGGAATTAACTAACAGAATAATAACTAACAGAAATACATTGAAAAATAGATATGCGGTCCCACCCAACTCATCCCCCTTCTCTGGTGACTCTGCATCTCACATACGTCCTCTTGATCAATGGCCTATCACAGTCTTGCTTGGTGTATCAGTAGCATTGCTACATCTAGACGCGACTGTGTGTTGATTATGAGAAGCAGAAAATGCTTCACCTTGCCTTCTGTTGGTTTGAAGGCCAATAATATTGGCTGCCAGTAATTGGCATCTGTTTTCAGATGTTCTCTCTCTGTGTGTGTGTGTGTTTTTTTTGTGGGGAGGGAGGGGAGTAAGTGATGAAGATCGATGAAAACTGGGAGAGAGGAGGTCAATGAATAGTGTGCAGCTTATGTTTACTGTAGCAGCTTTGTAGATGGGAATTACTCATTTGCTGCCCCCATACTGTCAGCTATTAGTAATGGTTTACCCTAGGAAATGATGTTTGTGTAGTCTACTGCTTGTGTAGAAGTGTTCTTTATACATTTTTTTTGGCTCATACTGATGTCAAACCTGAGAAATACCACATTTCTTGATGTTGTACTTTTTGTGTCTAAAGGTACATATGCTTGAATTATTAAATTGAGAATTTAACTTACTGATATTATATATTTATAATACTGAAGTAAATCTTCTTGTTGATTCCTTTCCTTGAATGGATTTTTACAGAGGCAGAGCGAGCTTGACGAGGAGAAGCTGTCAAACAGTTCTTGCAGCCCATCTTCTCTCTATTGCATGTGTAATTGCCCCCATAGTGCCTCATTTAGCGGAAGATGCTTGGCAGCACCTACCCTTTGAATACACCCTGAAGGATGGTTCAGTTGCACAATTTGTTTTTGAAGCAGGGTGGCCTACATTGAATGAAAAATGGCTTGCTTTTCCTCGTGAAGAAATTGATTTCTGGGCAAAAGTTCTGGAGGTATTGTAACCTAGTCTTCTGAGAAAGTATAAAGTAGAATTTTCAAGCATTTATATCCGTGCTATCGAAATTTATTGGGGTAATTTAATGTAATGCATTATTTTTCAGTTGCGAACCGAGGTAAATAAGGTGCTCGAGGTAGCTCGTTCTGGAAAGTTAATTGGTGCTAGTTTGGAAGCAAAGGTTTATCTCCACACCTCCGAAGAAAACATGTCTGCCAGATTGCATCAAATGTGTGCTGCCGACAATGATGCAGATGCACTTCACCGAATTTTCATAACATCGCAGGTTATTTCTTTTTTGGTCGTTGTGGATACTATCTGAACCATGATATGATAGCTCTGTTTATTTATTCATTGTCCTGAATCTCTTGATTGGCAACGTTTTCTTGGGCTGACAAGGCGGGTAGGAATCTTAATAAACTTAGCAGCCCTGCACTTGTGGCTTTACAATGAAAATTTAAAATTACTTTGATGATCTCCAAGGTAATGTCTTATTGGATTATTACAGGTTGAGGTTCTTCCGCCTTGGAAGGGTCATCAGAATCTAGACGTATCATACTCTGGAGAGTATCTCATGCAAGGGAAGGAGAAAGTTTGGATTGGAGTTTCAAGGGCAGATGGCTCAAAATGTGAGAGATGCTGGAATTACTCTGAGAAAGTTGGTTCTTTTGTTGAACACCCAACTCTATGCAGCCGATGTTATAATGTTGTTGCTTCTGAGTCATTCCCTGCACCGCTTGCAGCCATCAGCTGAGTGTAGTTGCAGGAACATCACCTGCCTATTATTCTCCTGCCCTATCATTTTTGCTCGCAAGGTTGGGCCATTCGATACCGCCCCAGCTTGATAGATACTCCAAGCAAGACAATGTAAAGTGTACCATTGCATTCATGATGTTGTACTGAGATTTTGTTTCTGATTACCGTCACGCATAAGGAGCCTTAACATCCCCTCCCCCCCCCCCCCCGGTCTGCTAAAATGTGCAGCGTTTCTTGACGGAGACGGCCAGTGGGATTTATTGGTGTAAGGTCGTCAAAGTGATAGGGAAAATACATTTAATTTTCATTATTTGTTGAGAAATTCGTGATTTTAATTCATTTGATAAGTGAAACATTTATCATTAATAAGAAAGTCGGCATACCAGCATTATGGCACAGCACTCTGTGAACATATATACGAGTATATTAATAGCTGTTCAGCTAGTAAAGTGTAGTACATGCCTAGTATAGCATTTGTGATAATTAGATGTTTTAGTCCTATACTAGTCGACGTGTAACAACAACAATATATATATATATATATATATATATATATATATGTAAGGTAAGAGAGTGGGAGATATAAAACAAACTCTCTCGTCTCTGTGTCTTTCTTCTTCGATATCATTCGAGTCTTCATTCATTATATCAGCAATTTATCTTAAACTTTATGCTGATTTCACATGGTATTAAAGCAGGATTAATCAACTTTTATTATAATTTGATATTACACATTTTGCTGCATTATTATGTTCAATCCGAACAATCAATCTATGTAAGAATGAGATTCTTTCTTGAATGAAGAAATCACAGACCAATAAGGAAATAGAACGAACAATGATCTGCTGATATTATCATCATCTGATCATCCTGGAATGAGATTCATTTGAACTCAATTTACCGGAGAAAATTTTCTCATCTAGAGTAGGGAAATCAAACGATCACTCGGAGCTAAAGGTAAATTAGGTTTTATTTATGGAAGCATAGTTAAACCTAAAGATGAAAATATCAATGTGCTGAATTCTTAATATGATAAATAATAAAGTTGTTGAATACTTCCAGTTTGTGACTACTGCGAAACATTTATGGGATGAAATTACTGAGAGATATGGTATGTCTAATGGTCCTCTGCTATTTCAGCTGAAACGCAATCTTGAATATTATGGAAAACTCAAGAAAATATGGGATGAAATTGAAAGCTTCGATCCTCTACCAACCTGTAACTGTAGAGCCCTTCGAAGCTGTACTTGTTCTGTCCTGAAAAAGATAGTCGATAAAGATAATAAGGATAAGCTCATTAAATTTCTTCTTGGATTAAATGATGGTTTTGATACTTTAGCTACTAATCTCTTAGCTCAAGATCCAACACCATCTATTAATCATGCTTATCACATAATTATGCAAGCTGAGAAACAAAAACAAGTGAGCATCACAATAAAAAGTCTTGAGGTTAATGCAATGGTTGTCAACAAAGATTACACCAATCTTCGTCCCAAAGGGAAGGATTTCAAAAAGGATAAGATGAATAGAAGGTGTACTCATTACCACCAAAAAGGGCATATGATCGATCAATGCTTCAAACTAATTAGCTATCCGGATTGGTATGGAAAGTTAAAGAATAAATTAAATGGAAGATTTGCTGGAAATGTTGCAGATATGAATGAAGCATTAGATAACCCTTTGATTCCTACTCCAAATGCTTCCAGCACCTCTAGAACTGCATTGATGAATATAGATCCTCATATCATGACTGCCATTTATCAAGAAGTCATGAAAAACATGGAGAACAAATCATCTTTGGTTGGAAATAATCCTATCGTAGCTAATTTTGCAGGTAATATTACCAAACCCATAGTTGATTTATCAGGATTTTATTAGATTGTGGACTCAAGAGCTTCTAATCATATGTGTTATGATCCTCAATTTTTTAAAACCTTACAAACCTTGAATACACCCATTAAAATCTGTTTCCCTGATGGCTCGAATAAAATGGTAAATCAATCTGGAAGTGTACAACTTACACCAAATGTGCTGCTGACAAATGTTCTTTTTGTTCCCACATTTTGGCACAACCTTTTGAGTGTTGGTAGATTACTTAATAATGAAAATTTGGTTACTCATTTCACTTGTTCCAATTGTCTGATCCAGGACTATTCCAGTAGTCAACTGGTGGCTATTGGATGCAGATAGAATGGGTTATATCTCATAGCTTCTTCTCATGCACCTACCACTAGAAGTACTAGTCAGGTTGTTGTTAATGCTTGTACTCCTACTTCTAAGATGAGTTTGGAAATCCTACATGCTAGGCCAGGCCATTGTTCCATTTCTAAAATTCCGCACATTGATGCTTGCGATGGTAATAAGCTGAACTCAATTACTTGTGATACTTGTGTACTGTCCAAGCAACATACTATTCCTTTTTCAAGAAGCATTTCCATTGCTAATAATGTGTTTGATCTTGTTCACATGGATCTATGGGGACCTTATAAAAACACCCTCAATTTCGGGAGCTTTATATTTCTTTACAATCGTGGATGATGCTTCAAGGAAAACCTGGACATTTTTTTTACACAAAAAGAGTCAAGTATTTTGCACCATTACACAGTTATTAGCCTATGTCAATACAAACTTTAGAACCAAGGTAAAATGTATTCGAAGTGATAATGGTAGTGAAATTGTCAATTCACATTGCTAACAAATGTTTATTCCAGGGGAATCATTCACCAACGAAGCACTCCTTACACTCTTGCACAAAATGGCCGAGTAGAAAGAAAACATAGACACTTGTTGGAATGTGCCTGTGCCATCAGATTCCATGCAAATCTTCCAATCAAGTTTTGGGGGGACTGTGTTTTTTTCAACAACACACATTATCAATATGCTACTAGTTTTAGCATTAAATCGGAAGAGTCCTTATGAAATACTATACAACATACCACCCAATTATGAACATTTAAGAGTTCTCGGTTGTCTCTGCTTTGCTCATCAACACCTTGCTGACGAATTTGCTCCTAGAGCTATTTGAGGAGTGTTTATTGGATATCCAGCAGGCCAAAAGGGTTATAAGGTATTTGATTTGAAAACTTACAAAATTATAATCATTAGAAATGCCATCTTTCGAGAGAAGGAATTCCCTTATCAACCTATTCTATAGACTCCTAATCCTACCACATTCTCCAATACTGACCCTTTACCATTAGTCAGTCTTGTTCCTAATCCTATACCAGAATAGGATTCCACTTTACCTACATCACCTAATCTCTTAAATAAAAATTTTCCATTTCCCTCATTTATTGTTCCTGATGCTTCCATTTCACCAACCATTTCACATCCTGATCTTGACTCTCAAAATCCAAATTCAACATACCCTCGACGCTCAACTAGAGCTAAGAACATTCCCACAAAACTTCAGAATTTTCATTGTCCTACTCTTTCTGCGTCTAATTGTTCTCTAGTCAATCTTGATCCATTATTTTTTTCTCCATCTTACATTTCCTCTCTCAATAATGTTCTTTTTATGCCTGAGCCAATTAGTTACACACAAGCAAAGCAAGATCCCAACTGGGTCAAAGCTATGGATCAAGAAATTTCAGCTCTCGAAGCTAATAACACCTGAGAACTTACCACCCGACCTCCTAACAAGAGAGCCATTGGATCAAAATGGGTATACAAGATCAAATTCAAGGCTGATGGTACCATTGAAAGGTACAAAGCTTGTATGGTTGCCAAAGGATACAATCAAGTTAAGGACAAAGACTATAAACACACATTCTCTCTTGTTGCAAAACTTGTTACTGTTCGAATTGTTCTTGTTCTTGCTCTTGCGGCTATTCATAATTGGTCTATCCACCAGTTAGACATTAACAGTGCATTTCTCCATGGATATATTGATGAAGAAGTTTACATGATTCCTCCAGAAGGATAAACTAAAGCAGCTCCTGGCCAAGTATGTAAGCTCATTCGATCCTTATATGGACTTAAGTAAGCTTCAAGGCAGTGGAACCTTCAACTCACTAGACATCTTATCTCAATTGGTTTTATCCAATCAAAGAATGGTTATTCGCTTTTTATCAAGCAATCATGTGATCAAATCACTCTTGCCTTAGTTTATGTTGATGATCTTCTCTTAGTTGGCAATCATACTGCCACCATTTCTACTGTCAAAGACTCCCTTGACTCAGCTTTTACAATAAAGGATTTAGGTCCTGTGAGATACTTCCTTGGTATAGAGGTTGCATGATCTTCAATTGGTATTCTACCTAGTCAACGCAAATATATCATAGATATACTCCATGATACTGCTATGACTGCATGTAAACCAACAGATTTTCCTTTACCTTGTGGCCTTAAATTGTCAACTAAAGAAGGTGCTCCATTGGTTGATCTTGAAACATATCGCAAACTTATTGGTCATCTTCTTTACCTTAATATCGGTCGCCCAAACATATCTTATGATATTCAACATCTCAGTCAATTTATTCAAACTCCCAGAGTACCTCATTTACAAGTTGCTATGCATGTGATTCGTTATCTAAAAAATAAAATCAACAAAGGCCTCTTTTACGCTTCCAATTCCCATTTGGATTTACATGGTTACAGTGATACAGATTGGACCAGTTGTCCCTTCACCTCTCGATCCCTCACTGGATATTGTTTTTTTATGTTCTTCATTAATCTCTTGGAAGACTAAGAAATATAATACTATTTCCAAGTCATCTGCTGAATATGAATATCAAAGCATGTCTGCCACTAGTAGTGAATTAGTTTGGTTTCATGGGATTCTTCATGATTTGGCTATATCAGTCCATCTTCCCATCATTTTATATTGCGATAACAAGGTTGCACTACACCTGTCTACTAATCCTATGTTTCATGAACGTACTAAACATCTTAATATAGATTGTCATTATGTTCGGGATCTAGTTCAAGAAGGTTTTCTTAACACATCTCATGTGCTGTCCAATATTCAACAAGCATATCTTATGACAAAACCTCTTGGTGCACAACAACATAACTTCTTAGCTTCCAAGCTTGGTCTTGTCGATCAACCTCCAATTCTAGCTTGAGGAGGGGATATGAACATATATACGTGTATATTAATAAATGTTTAGCTAGTAAAGTGTAGTACATGCGTAGTATAACATCTATGATAATTAGATATTTTAGCCCTATTCTAGTCGACGTGTAACAACAACAAAAACAACATATATATATATATATATATATATATATATATATATATACACGACTCTGATGAGATAAGAGAGTACGGGAGATATAAAATTGACTCTCTCTTCTTTGCGATCATTTGAGTCTTAACTCATTGTATCAGCAATTCATCCTAAAATCTATGCTGATTTTCACACACTCTCCCCTCCTTGTTTGAAAGGCATACCAAACATTTAACTAGGCCTTCTTTAAAGGAGTACATTGTATAGATTCCGGGGAAGCTAAGTAATAACACCAAACAGTCTTATGTAAATCCATCCCTTTATGCTAAAATAGTGCACCATAAAAGGCTTACCATGACCCCTAGGAGACTACTAACCAATTGGAATACAATTGTCCCACACTAACAACACAAGAACCCTCAAAGCCATGTAACGAACAACCCTTCTCTTACCAGTCCTCATTTCGCCATGCTCTCAGCAACGCAATTCACTTCAAGAGGTCGATCCACCTGGAAACCTTGTCGTGAGGTGCTACGACTATTGATAAAAATTAAACTGAACATTTAACTCTCAAGGATACTTACTATGCTCTTTGCACTATCTCACGTCATTCTTGGAATCTGATTCAATTTGGATCTCCAAATGCTACATCTAGGTTTGCTACACGAAGAATACACGTGCCATATGGATGGCATTCACCTCCAACCCATTGATCTACAAATAGTCCAGTGGTATGGAGAATAAGAATTCAAACCTCCCATGCCAATCACGAAGTCCACATCTTATGGCCACCTTTTTCGAGTCAACATACAAAAGGATCCATGTTCCATTTTAGTTTTCTAGGTGGCAAAGTTTCCCATCAGTGGTTCTGCGGACTTGGCTGTGAAGTCTCCTTAGCATGCTTAAATTTTAGTAGTTAAATGTGCAAATTACTTTCTTTGGAGAGTACATGAAAGCCAGGACTAAAGCTTTGATCCACCACACCATCCTGAGCAATACCATATCCTAGATGGAGGAAAAGCTATTGGGTTGGTTTTGAAAAATCCTCGTATTTCGTTCCTTCCAAACGCTCCACATAATGACTTTGAAAGCCAACTTCCATGATTTATGCTAGAATTGGTCATTCCCCAGGCACCTCCATTGGTCAAAAGACTGGATTAAGGTTTGTGGAAAGTACCATTAGACTCCAGTAATATGGTACTATCACACCCAAAATTCTCTTGTCACTCTAAACCGCAAAAGAGATTACGCACATCCTCATCTTCGAAGTCATAGAAAATCCATCTTGTGACAACGACAACCCCTATTCTCCTATTCTCAAGAAACACTCTTGCAGGGATCTTTTCCTTATGGAAACCCATACAAAGATCTCAATCCTTAGGGGAGCTATTTTGAGCCAAAAGTTGGTACCTGGATTAGGTATCAACACATAGTAGATGTTGTTTTAGCTGTAAACGGAACCCCTTGTCAAAGCCCCAACGCACACTATCTTCTATTGTTTGAGTCAAGTATACGTTCCTGAGAAGCTCATGCAACTCAAAATCCATACTAAGATCCCGATCAAACAAAGGGCAACACCATACCAAATACCATTGCCACGTCTTTTCTCCCACTTGCCCATATCATACACGTCTTTCTTTTCAATTGCCAAGGTAAAGAGACGTGGAAATGCTTGTTTAACAGGCATATTCCCAATCTAGATATCCTCCCATAAATAAGCACAACGTCCATTAGGACTGTTACCGCCCTTTTCCTAGTTCCTTTGCCAAATACACTTTTCAGCTTTGGGTCCCCCACTATTACATTACAGACATATTTCCATACTTACCCCTAGTTAGGGATGCTCTATGATTGCAAGTTGCACAAAAGGGATCACCTATGTTTTCCCTTAATTACCTCCTGCCATAGACTCCCATTATTCTGTTGTTGATACCAAAACCATTTCATCAGCAATGCCTTATTTTTTATGCCAAAGTTTCCCCACATGTAGCCCACATTATTTTATGGGTATGTCAACCATATCCCAACTAACTGGGTGAATTTGTTGGGGGTTAGTGAGTACTGACTTTATAAGAGCAAGTCTGCCCCCATGGCCCTACCAACAGAGTATTCCCCTTCTAAGTGGCCAGTCTTTTGCTTGATCTTCTCGACCATCATATCTTAGAACGATGAGCTAGATGGGGGAATTTAAAAGATACTATCAAGTACTTAAAGGGAATCCTACCAACCTTGCACCGTTCCATATGAAAACCTATCAATTCACTCTTTATTTATGAGGAAACCTCATGCTAGCCATTTGACTTATGCAGGAATTCCCAAATCAAGATGTCATAAGCTTTGTGGAAGTTTATTTTTAAGACTACCAAACCTGCTTTACTCCTCTTACATGAATCTACAGTTTCAGATGCGATCATAATGTTATCCATTATTGTTCCTATCTAGAATAAAGGCCGCCTGCACTAGACTAATCACTTCCTGGAGGACTTGCTTTAGCCGACCTGCTAGGACCTTTGCCACAATATATTGTAAAGATACCTTACCATCCTGATGGATCGGTAGTCCTTCTTTTTACAAGGCTTCACTAACTTGGGGATCAGGGTGATAAAGGTAGCATTGAGTTTTGTAGAAAATACTATAGACTCCCAAAATTTGTCCATTTTCATGTATTAATCCTCCATTATTAGCTCCCAAGTACTCTATTAGGAAAACAAAGTTAAAACCATCCGAACTTGGAGATTTTGAGCTATCGCAAGCAAACATCATTACTTGGATTTATTCTTTCAATAAGGGCAAGAACATTGCATCTGCAACGCTTCCTAAAATTCTCCAAAAGTCCAAACCTTCAAATATTGGTTAGTCGTACACCCTCTCCTTGTATGCTTCCTAAAAATAGCTATGTGCAGTGCACCTTCCTTAATCGATTCTATATGATCTAAGATGGCACTCCTAAAACCTACTCGCTCCAGCATGTTCTTCCTCTGTATGGAGGCGGCATGAATATGGAAGAACCGTGTGTTTCTGTCTCCATCACAAAACAATTTACATCTAGCCTTTTGGGCCTAGAAAAACTGTAGCTGATTGCTCCACCTCTATAGATCTAGCTACAGCAATCAATGTTTCTCAATTTTTTCATTAGTCGAGTCTTCTCTGGTCGATTGCCTGAATATCATCCTTAAGCGAGCTAATCTACTCCTGGATGGAGCCAAAAGTCTCGTTATTCCTCCTATTGAGAGTTGAGCCTTTACTACTTTAAGTTAGGTATGGGCTGGAGCATGAAACCCAACCTCTAACCATGATGTCTTAACCACCTGTACATACTTAGGATGAGTAATTCAGTAATTTAAAGATCGGACGGGTTTTAGCCCAAAATCAAGTTCAATCGATGTTAACCATAAGGGGAAATGATTAGATACACCCGTCCTTAATAAGGAGGTGTTGATTAATGAAACAGGGAATTTTTTTGTATAAAAAAAAATTATACCTTATTTTAAAAATACCCACACACATAATCTTGATGTCCTAATTTTTCTCACCCCACTGAATTCCTCCCCTGAAATTCGTCCACTATAGTTGGTTGAATCTTAACTCTGAGAATTTCAAGAGAAAAATAAAGATAAAGAAATTGCGTACTTATGCAACCAACGACGGCAACCCTGAGAACGGGTCGTATAGATGCCGTTAGCTGCTCTCCAAATGAATTATGAATTTTAAATGCTAATGGATAACGTTTGATAGTTTTCTTGTATTGTATCATGTTTAATTATAAATGCACACATCTAATTTGTAAACTCATATCCTTTAATCACAAATTCTAGTATTAGCTATTATGGAAAAAAAGCTTTAGTTTTCACGAACAAACATAAAAGTTTGCATTTTTAGTCAAATGAACGGTTCCAATTTTAAGTAATAATACGACAATAAGTAAGATAAAGGATACCAACTAAAGGTCTACAATCAGAACCTTTAAGGAATCTTCGATTTATAAGAAAATATGTGAACCACTTTCTCAATTCTATAGGAAAACTCCCTCCTACTATACTTAATCCAATAACCTACTCTTGATTTAATGAGCAAAATCATCCAAATACAACAAGCTTGTTATTATCAAAAATGACCTTGTTCCCAAATTCCCATATAGTTCCTGTAATTGTAAAAAAAGCTGCTTGCCAAATTTATCCCCTCATACTTTTTCTTTTTAACTCCTAACTAAGTAGTAGCATGCTCCTTAATAGACCTTGTCATCACCATGAATATTCCAGCCAGCCGCAAAATCTCATACCAAATCCTCCCCATCACAGTGTAATGAAGAAACACATGGTTCACCGACTCTTATTCAACCTTACAGAAAGGACACCCTGCCACCCTTAGGTCCATTATTTGAAGCGTAGCTAGTCTGTCTCTTGTGTTTAGCCTCTGCTGAATCGCAAACCGGGAAATAAGCTCAACCCTCAGGGGGGCTATACCACTCCATAACACGCTAAGAAATATTACTTCAAGACTTGTCCCAAAAAGTACTCTAATAAGAAGCTTGACAACCAACTGATCGTGTCCTCTTTATCCTTACTGAAGGGGACTGTTTGATAAACCCAACTGATCCACTTGTTCAGCTTCCCAACCAAAAAGACGTCTCCACCATAAATTCCAATTCCACTATGTCCCGTCCCATCTCCCCATTCCAGGTATCTTTTCTTCCTGTTGTCCTGACACTATGAAGAGTATTAGGAATAAACTTTTCAACGTTCCTAATTCCGTCCAGTCGTCATGTCATAATCTAACATTTCTCCCATTGTGCTACCTCGACTTTAGAACAGGGTTCATTCTTCCTAACTTGACAATATCCGCCCACGGAGTCCACCCTCTCCTAATATCCAGATTTTCAAGACTCCCGAAGTGATCCCCAGAGTAAATTGAAGAGATAATTCTCTTCCACAAAGCTCCATCAATAGTGTAATACCTCCACCACCGTTTGAATAATAAGGCATTATTCTTCATGATCAAGTCCCTCACACCAAGTCCACCTAATGACTTAGGTCTCTGAATCACACTCTACTTGACCAAATGTAGCTTCTTTCTATCCCTACTACTGCTCTAGAAGAAATTCCTCCGAATACTAATAATTTCCTTGACCACCACCTTCAGAATTCTAAAGAGACTCATATATTACATCAGGAGGTTGTTAAGAACACTCTCAATCAAAACCAATCTTCCTGTTCGAGAAAGGACATTCAATTTCCAACTTGCTAGCCACCGCTTCACCTTATCAACCACTAGTTTCCAAGTCTGGATGTTTCCCGCACTTTCCCCTAATAGAAGGCCAAGATAAGTGGTAGGGAGCTTCCTAATGTTACAATTCAAGGTATCTGCTGCCTCCTTCTGAAATTATTCGTCCACACCAAGCCCTATAAGCTCCGTATTAGCAAAAATAACACTTATGCTTGTGAGCAAATAAAAACAACCAAACAATCTCCTCCAATTCCTGATATTCTCAATAGACGCCCCACAAAAAATCATAGTATCATTAGAAAACTGGAGATGAGTAACTTCACACCTTTGGCTCCCTACTTTTAAGCCATGAATCAAACCCTTGTCCATGCTTCTTCTGATGAGTTGATTAAATGCCTCAACTGCTAACACAAAAAAAAAAGGTGAAATAGGATCTCCTTGTCTAAGCCCCCTATCCGTACTGAAAGGAGGGGAATGTGACTTATTAACAAGAACCAAGATACTAGCTGTTGAAATACACTCCTTTATATATCCCCTGAATATACCCCCAAAGCCCATGATCCTTAAGATATTATCCATAAACTCTCATATAATACTATCATAAGCCTTCTGAAAATCCAATTAGACCATGACCCCTCTCAAGCCCTTCCTCTTCTTGGACCACTGCAACATTTCATTCGCTACAAAGGCCCTATCCAGAATACTTCTTCCTTCAATGAACGCTGACTAAGAATCACCTATCAGACCATCAACCACCTTCTTCAATATCTGAGACAAAATCTTTGAAATCACCTTATAAATACACCCTAATAAACTAATGGGCCTAAACTGACAACCTCCTCTGCCCCATCCACTTTGGGAATCAAAGTAATAAAAGTGGTATTGATTTCAGGTGATAATCTGTTAGAGTAGAAAAAATCCAAGACAGCTTCTGAGAACTCCTTCCCAATTATACCCCACATCTTCTGAATAAAGCCCATATGGTACTCATCATACCATGGAGCTTTCAAAGGATCACATAACCAGACTACCTTCTTAATGTCCTCCTAAAGGGGGATGCTATCAAGCACCATGTTCTTCTCTCTTGAAATCTTACGAAATCCATCCTCGCTTATATCAATATCCGAGAGATCCTGCTTCTCATACAGACTCTTGAAATACGAAATGATGACCTCCTTAGTCTTGACCGGCTCTAAAATCTCCTTACGTCACTGCACTAACCTACTGATGATTGGTTTCTTCTTTCTGACAGCAGCTATAGTGTGAAAGAATTTAGTATCCCTGTCCCTATCCTTAAAACCTCTTACCCTGGACACCTGTAACCAATAAGCTTCCTTCCTCTTATGCCATTTCCATAATTGACTCTATAAAGCTTCCATCCTAGCAAGCTCCACTTCATCACAAACACCCCCATCACTTGAACCATCCATTTTACTCATCTCGGTCTTAAGCATCTTGATTTTTGAATCATTATCCCCAAGTACCTCCTTACTCTATTTCCTAAGCAAACCCTTCATTTCTTTCAATTTATTCTAACACGATTTCCCCCTCCAAACTAGCCCAACACTTAGTCACAAAACCACGAAACTAAGGGTACGAGAACCACATATCCCAAGCTATAAAAGGAATCGTTTCCTTTTCACATTTCAAAAAACTCAGACAGATAGGGTAATGGTCCGAGAGGAACCTACCTAAACCAACACAAGCAAGATCTAGAAAAGTAGCCAACCAACTAGGATTAACTAAAAACTTGTCCAAAAGGCTCACAAACCTCACCTTGTGCCAAGTAAACTTCAAATTTGAGGGCTTAAGGTCGATAAGGCCCATCCTTTCGATCCAATCATTAAAGTCCTTGACACTGCTAATATCGACCCACCCTCCTTTCCTATTACCATGTGATCTAACTTCTTTAAAATCCCCCATGAAAATAAGGGGTCCACTACAATTTAGGTCCACAATTCCTCCCAAAGAGCCCTCCACTCCCTCGAATTAGAGTTCCCATAAACTAATAGAACCCCACGGTGAAAAGAAATCAAGCCAAAGCGACCTTCGAGTAAAATCCACCTACCGCCACTTCTATACATTCTCAAATCAAAAAACTGAGTGTTCTACCTAATAATCAACCCTCCACTCCTACCCTGTGCCACAAAGTCTCTCCATTCAATCACCCCAGATCCCCACACCTTACTCTTCCATGAGTCTAGCATCACATGGTGCTTAGTTTCAACCAAACCACACACCCAATGCTTTTCCTTAGCAATCAAATATTGCAAATTAGACAATTTTCCTATTGCTCCTATCCCCCTTACATTCCAACTAAGAATAACCATATTAACTTCAAAACACCTCCCCTTCTCCTAATTCCTTAACTCCACCTCTTCCTAATCCTCCTTTGACTCCTTCTTAACATGGCCAATTTCTCCACACATTTCTTCTCCTCTTTGGATGATAGACCAATTTCCTTCCCAAGGCGCCAATACTCTTTTGCTTCTATCAATCCTGCATCTTCCATCTTTTCCCCTTCTATCCTATTTTCCATCATAAGCTCCTTCATACCCGTCTCTAACCGAGGATCAAGAATCACCAACCCTTCAAAACCAAGAGGAGGTGCTCCCTTACTAGTAGGAGAATCTTCCTCTATCGTTGCCCCATCACTATCTCTCCACACTTCTACTCCTCCTCTCTTCCCCTTTCCTATAGCCCTCGACCTTGTCATCTTCTTACACCATTCAACTAACCTCCTCTCTCCTTCAATATCATGATCAACCGCTGCAAGTTTTGTTTTTGTTGATTCGGATGAAACCCCTTCATTAATTCCACAACCATCCTTAGGTTGCAACAAGTTACAATCCTTCAAGCTGCTGCCACTTTTCTCTTCCACTTGCACCGGTTCTCTCATTTGCAAAAATGGCCTTAAAGACCCCTACCCCCTGTTGTTCTTTTCCTTACCGACTTAGCAACCTTCATGTCGATAATACCCACACACTCCCACGAGTGCAACCATCGAACTTTCCTCAAAATATTCCTTGTTTTTTCTTCCACAAATCCCAAGCCACTCAAGCACATATTCTGCATTAACTCCTCCTCTCCCCACTTCCGCAACTCCTCCCTTCCCCATGCCGACGAGCAAACCATATCAGCTCTCTCTCCTTCCTTTATTGGCATACTTGTCGACTCAACTTCTTCCCTTGGGCATTGCACCTACACATAATTGTTGCAAGTCTCCTTGACTTCCTCACACCCACACTCGTTTGGATGATAATCAGACAACCGTTATCTTCCTCACCGAACTCTATCAAGCCTGGCCAGCCAAGCTTACTGCTTGCCAACGGCTTCTGCCAAGGAACATATCCCTATCCGATCTCATGAGCCTACACCACCACCTTCTTCCCTTCGATACTTAACAACATTTGTTCTCGATTATCCTCCATTCTTTGAGTATCAATTAATACCCCGGTCACCTCCATTGAGTCACCATAATCTTTATCTTCCTCCCAACACACCCACCGACCCCATGAAAGTGCCACCTGCCTCACAACCTCCCCCTTCCCAGCCATTACCGGAAGACCCCTAATTTCTATCCAGATTCTCCTAGTATTGCACGCATCTTCCATTCTCCATTTCCTTGCCACTCTAAATGTCTCAAACAGAAGACTACCCTCCTCCAAGGCTACTCGAGCAGCTTCAGCAAATTCGTACGTTAGGAGGTACTTAAATCTTTCTAGATCTCTTACCTTACATAGCGTGCTCCATGATGCCATCAACCTTGGTATCACAAGATCCGAAAGCAATGGTTGCATAGTTTCCACAATGATGCCTCTAATGCAGCCACTCTATTTCTTCTTTGTTTACCTGCACATGGATAGTTCTTCCTTCTTTCCCTCTGGTAACAGCAACGTACAATCTATCATCTCTCCATGCAGGCCTCCACTTTAAATGATTGAGTTTGCTCTTCAACCCTTGCGTGTCAATCTGGACTCTTTTCGGCACCAACTGACATGGTCTTCCAGAACTCGCCAATTTCACGTAAAGTTTTAGACCATGCATCAACATACCATCAATTTAAATTGTTTACTTCCGAACATTCTTTGGTGTTTTCTTGCTTGGCATGTCCTCAACCGCCAGAAGACAAGTAACTTCCTTTGTCATCTATTTCTGCCTGCAAAGAACGCCATTAGTAGAGTTAGGGGCTTAGGAAATTCTTCACTCTGGGAAATGCAGACCAGCTGTAACCAGTTTCTTGATTCATTTTCATCTTGGCGATTGTTAAGCTTTTAATAGGAGATAAACACTATTTTTACTATCTCCAAACCTATTATGATATGCATTTCGCAGCACCTCACTAGCTCTATAATAGTTTCATCAGATCTTTTATCATTGTTGAAGCCAGACTCGATTAGAGATCTAATTGGACTAGTTCCAGATCCCGTGCTGAAGCTTGCAGTGAGAAGGGAGAAGAGAGGCCGACAACCAGAGACAAAGAAATAGATAAAGGACTAGTGTTGGGGGTAACATCGGAAGTGAATCTAATTTTTTGTTTCACGCATCAAAATGTTAGTTTTGTTTAAAATAGCAGAAATGTAAGAGAATCTTAACTTTTTCAACTGACTAGCTATTTTCGCCCATATTTAGCTGAAATTGGTAGCAGAATCACGTGGCCAGAAAGATAACTTCTATACCGCAGCCGGGAATAAATTCCCCAAAAAAGCACAAGAATATGTAAGCTTGCGTCCAGTGACCTGCGCAAAGTTCGTAACCTAAAATGAAAACACGTATCCAAAATATTTCAATACGTTTATAAACCTGATATTTATACGACCATTGTGCTAAATTTTTTCCGCTCCATGGATAAAATCCGTAGAATAAATAAATGTCCACTAAAACCTCCCCAGACTCCGCAACAAACACAATGCAACTATTCTTCGCACCAATCCATCTGAGGTGGTCATCGGCATTTCACCTTCCCCAAGGGCTTCACGGGCACCTGCATAATGCACAGTGTAATCGAGAGAAGCCTTCGGTTGAATGAACACGGTATGATATAAGCTACAACACGGGAACCGAGCAACGATGAAGCGATACGGGGCCTCATCGTTTACATCATGATACTGAATTGACGGATGTCGTTGACTTCAAATATACTAAAACTGTCCTTAATCATTACAGCTGAACGGCTGGATTTTGCAGTGCTTGCTGCAACAACTCTGAACCTTCAATGTCTGGAGATTGAATGCTTATATCCTGCCACAAAGACTACGTCAAAAAAAGGAGAAAATAATCAAACCACCCTCAAGTTGGATAATTGAGGGTAAAACTCACAGGAGACAAAAATTAGCCACTATTTTTGTGGCTACTGTTGAATATTCTATAACCAATTTTCTGCAGCATGAGATGACAAAAATACCGAAGGCCCTTACTATTCACAGGATTCACATAGCTGGAGCTTCCACGTAGTGTCACCTTGCACCAGGGAATTCCGCATGAAACTGTATATAAAGGTACTCGTAGCAATTGGTTACAATAATGCACTTACTGCAGCGGCCCGCGTCTTATTATATACTAAATCAGAGGATGTGTATTCAACTACTCGTACAGCCATGTGTTGTATTTTTGTCTATTAGCTACCATTACTCATACGGGCATGTGCTGTACCTTTGCCTATTAGCCACCATTTTATACAGTATTAATTACCAGCTCCTCTGATGAATTAGTAAGATGGACATTAGTACCCAGCACACAGAGATCTGAAGTTCAATATCTTTTTGATTCATTTATGTTTATTCTTTTGCCCCATTCACCAAGCTTGTATTATTAGTACTTGAATCAAATATAGAATAATTAGTACTATTACCAAGAAAATCAAAATTATAGTTTTGCTAAATATATCAATTTGGTTATTCTAAGTAATTTGAATTCTTTATATTGTTAAAATTAGATATGAATATATTGATAATTAGCACCATTCCAAATCAGTTTTTGATTGATTCAAGGTCTGATATGTTGAATGGATAAATAGGAATTACACTAATAAATAAGGGCAATCTTGAAAGTTGCATGACCCCATCATTTTTTTTGGTTAAGGTGGTTTAACAGTAACGGTAAAAATGTAGGTGGATTGCGGATACTAAAAAATTTAGGGGTGGTTTACCAAAAATAACCAAACTCAAGGGTTGTTACCAAGAAATAAGAATATAACTAAAGTGTGGTTTTGGCGGGTCTTGCCAAAACTACTGGAATCCAAATCAAGCAGATCAACATCAGTTGTTGGCCCCAAGGCAGCAGGGGATGAATAAGTCACACCGAATGCTGACATCTGCCAAGTGTCTGTTCTACATTGTACCCCAAGACCCGTTGTGTACATGCTATGTGCCAGCAAGACCAGTGTAAGCTCCTCATCTTCCCCAGCCATGATAAGCCCAAGGTTATTAGAATCATAATTCTACCTAGAATCGATGGAAGTCATCAAAATCATATCGTAAAATCAAATTGTAGCATCGTAAGAAACATGACATAATTATACTTGTATATTGCAAAATCTCATAGTTGAAGTTGAAAAATACTAAAAAGCTGATTTTTAAATTCTTTTTTGATCATTAATTAAGTTATAGCTACTAAAAAACAACATAAATTGTCATACAGAAAAAGTTGGTATATGGACTATGCATATAAAAAAGCTATCAGCTCTACAAAAGAAAATATACTAGATAATTATGAACTAATTGATGAAAATTAAAAAAAAAATAACATTACAAAATTTAATATATATTTTTTTACTCTATATACAGAGTTTCAACTCTTTCACAAGTATTTTTCCCTCCAACAACTGGCTTCATTGGTATATATATATAACTCGCATAATCTTCCTCTAAACATGTTGTTGATGCTCAGTATGTACAAAATAATAGGGGTAGAAGTTTCAAGTTAGAGAAAAAAAAATATAATCAGAATATATGGAAAATAATTTTTAGGACATGGATAATATATATATATATAGTACTAATCTTCCATGGGATCATACTACGATTCCACTAATGACTTTTGAATCATAGAACTGTAAGATCTGCATCAAGAGTTTAACAATTATGGATGACATAAAGTTTGGAGATGGCTACTGGGAGGAGGTGGTGGGAGTGGAGAAAAAAGGAAAGAAGGGAGAGATGGAAGAGGAATGAGGGGAACTCAATCCACCAAATTCTCATTCCTTCCCTCCTCAACAAGATAACCAAGGCTCCCATTAAGTTCTCCTCTGAAATGTTGTTCCCATCCAAATAAAGATTTTAAATTGCATCATACAAAAGCTCACTCTTGCCAGAAATCTCTACTTCTATTGGCTCACCTCCAAATGGACCATACAAAAAGTTCACTCTTTCCTGAAATCTCTACTTCTATTGGCTCACCTAAAAATGGACCAGCATAGGTAAATCTATATCTAACACAATATAGTCAAGGGCAGTGAAATTAATAGCAGGCCATCAGTACCTGTGTCTGCAACAGCTGCTGTGCCTGCTGATCCTGGGCTGGTACATAGGCCTGCGGTTGTGGTTGTGACATTCGATAGTACGGCTCCTTGAGCTCAAGTTTTCCGGAAGAAGTTTGAAGGATTCCTCCTTGTGCAGCACCAGGACCCCACATTTTAGCTATCCAGCAAAAGGTTTGCTCATAAATATAGGAACCCAGGAAAGTAGACATATATAAATAAAAAGTGGAAATGGGAGACCGACCTGATAGTGTAAGGTAAATGGTGTAACTCTGAGCATTATGGGCAACCATGTGAAGACGGCCTGTAATTTCTTGTCCAGCCATGACATAAAGGGGCTGGGCAAGAACACAACGTAATTGATACCAGTGGGTTGTTGGGGCACCAGGAGCAGTAGTAAGCCACCTCTGTACAGCACTGCAGCCACAAAAATTAAAAAAAACCACATCGTCAAGAAATCTAATCTAGCACCTCTTGATCACAGAATAATGAAATCTACAGATGCATTACCTCCCATTAAACAACACATCAAACCAACAAGCCAACCCGTGCACTCTAGTGCCCACAGATGCTGTAAACTTTAATGGCACATCAATTTCGTACAACTGTTCTTCCTGCACAAAAAGTTGAATAATGTTACAGGAACTGCAACATCAACATAAGTTAAGCTGTGCATTAGAAGAATGAGTAATCTATTACAAGCCAAACAGAGTCATCACGTATGAAAAACATTAACCTAGACAGATGACAGATAGTTATAGTTCCTTTAAAATACACTGGACTTTATGCAACATAATTGCCATGTTTGACAATACTTCCAGGGCAGAGAGAGGGAGGGGGGATTGTTTAGCATAACTTGGCCTAATTCAGCTGTTAATGAGCCAAACTGGCTCAGAAACTAAATCTTTCATTGATACAAGCTCGACTCATCTTGTTCATTTAGTTAAACAAGCAACAAGCAAAGCTCGATCCTTATTTTTAGGCCAAGCTCATTTATAGGCTTGCATAGAAGCTCAAATGATGTTCATTTAAAACCTATATGGAACTCATTTAAATATTTGTCAGACGCTCATTTACAAGTATCATATTTTATATAAATCGTGATGATGCATTCATTCTCAACAATGTGTCAAACTAAGTATCTTGATTTATATAAACTAATTGAGTATGATAAAAATAAGAATATGAGACGTCATATTACAATCTTAAGTTCAACACCAAAAAAAAAAAAAAAACGCATAAATAAATCAAGAGTATAATGGAATAAATTAAAACAATTCAGCTTATTTTTATTACTATAGCCTACTCATGAGCTAGCTTGCCTCGTCTCAACTCCCATATAGACAAATCAAACAAGAACACCAATATTTAATGCTCATTTAGTAACAAGTCAGCTTGGCTCATAAACGAGTCAAGCTTGAACACCAATATTTACAGGACTAGTTATATAACAAGTCAACCTAGTTTGACTCATATAATAAATCTTGAACAAAGAAAACTTTGGCTCAATTCAGCTTGTTAATAGCCCTAATAATTATATTGAGCCATCACGTGTTCTAATTAATTTCATACGGTTACCATGATTTTTTAGTTTAACTTTACTTTGGTAAAATCATACTTTATCTTAGATTATTTGAATGATAAATTTTATTCATCATGAATTTTTCTAAATCAGCTTGAGTACTATAATCAATTCAATACTTCTATTATTATCACTTTTTAGGGTGGGGAGAATTTATTTATTTTTATAAAAAAAAACCCCAGAATTACAACAATTCAAAAGGATAATTTAGAAGCTATCCAAAAATATCTAAAAATAATAATCAAATGATTAAAACACCCATAAGGTAGCTTGAAAAAAATGTGGTACATTTGACTCATGGCCTTCTAATTTCCAACTTCAAACATTAAAATTATGCTCCCTCCATATCAAAAAAAAAAAAGAATTTATTCTGCCATTAAATTTATGTATAAAAAATAAAGTAATTTTGGAAAAAGCAAAGCCTCCTTTCCATTTTTACCCTATTTTGTTTAATTATATATTGCATTAAATGCTTTATTATTTTTCAATAAAAGGTATAAGTGTAATTTTAAAACTACTTTATTACTTTATTAAAAAGTGTACAATTTTTTTTAATGAATTAATTTTTTATACGAAGTGATATGGAGGGAGTATTAAATTGTCTAGCTTCTCAATTGTTCTAATGTTAAGAATTTCCTCGCAGCTCTAGAAAGCGCTACCAATGGCAGGAGATTTTTTAGTTTTGTCCAAAATTGTAAATGCTTCATACATGAGATAATCAATAATACTATCCACCCAAACTAAAAACCAATTTTTTTTAAAATACACATTAGTGAACTAATTTTATTTTATTTATTAATAATTAAGTAATACAAACTAATAATAATACAAAATAAAAGAAAATTATGGCATAAAAAAGTGTGAATCTTTTTTTTTATAATAACAATAATAATGATGATTATAATAGAAATAATACAAAAAATAAATTTATTGTATTTTTATGCCATAATTTTCTTTTACAATGTATTATTATTAGTCTATGTTAATTATTAATAAAAAAAATAAAATTAGTCCACTAATATGCATATTTTTAGGAAAATTTGGGTTTTAGTTTGGGTTTAAAATTTAGGTAGATAGCATTACTCAAAGATAATAGTGAAAAATATAATATGTATTATTTCATTAGTGCATATAATAGTTGTATTATTTGAGAAAACTTATGTTTTGATATAATTGCTTTTGATGAGGTGTAAATTTAACTTTGCAGGACCGTAATATCCTTAAGTTCACAACGTTCTATTTTTATATTTTTTCGTATTCATAAATTGGGCTCCACTAGTTTTTTCTGCCTAGGGCCCTTCAAATATCAGGACCAGCCCTGCTAACTTTGACATATATCTACATTCACCAGAGCCCTGGCTGCAGAGAAAGCAAGGGTATGACATTTGCACAATCTGACACATGGACATGTACTTTTTTTTTTTTTTGGAAAAAAAAAAATCAAAAGTGATGCCTAGCAACATAAAAAGGACAGTAAACCCCTTTTAGGTACTAAAAAGGCTGCTGACAACATAATTCCCATAGAATGTTTCTCTTTGCTCTCTCTATTATTCTCCTAATTTTCCTTTTTAAGAAAACTAACTAGGGCTTAACAATAGCACCAATTTATCAATCGATTTTATTTTTCAGAAATGAAGAGGTTATTCAGATACAAAAATGTGATATGATAAATAGATCATGCCAACACAAGTGATACCCTATTTCCAACACAAAATGTGATATGATAAAAAGGTAGCACGTCTGTTTTCCCATGCATATACAGCCTATGAATTTGTTCGGCGACATTGGAAAATCTGTTACTTGCTTATCACGAAAGAAAATACATCAGTGATTGACATGTGCCTCAAAATGCAAGAATATGGAAGTTATAATTTAAACGTGTTTTAGGTATCAATCCTTCTGGTGGGTAAATATGGAAAGGATATTTATGTTCAAACATATTGCCAATCGAAGAAAAAAGTGCATAAAAAACTTAGTATATCCAACATATGACAGATATCATAATAGGCAAGAAGAGAACTCAAAAACAAAATGGGAAACAAAAAACAACGAATAAGAAGAAGAAAAGTGACTTGATCGTGAATCCCTGATATCAATTGGTACCTTTATAGTAGCAAAATCTATCACATGAGAAAGAGCAGGTGCCACCAATAGCCTTGGATCAAAAGCATCCACCACAGGCTGTAGATAAGGATATACATTGCAGAAAAACAGTCAAATAGCACACAAAACAATAAAGTATCAAAAAATAATACAAACAATAAGAAACAACTACATAAACAGCCATTTGGAATATCTTGTACCCTTTCAAGTAAATGATCTATGCAGACGTGTATTATGCAATCTTTTCCAACAGCTAATTGTTTCGACTTTCCACTGAATATATAAGCCCCCAAGAAATATTTTACAACCCAGGCCACAAGGGTGGAGCCAAAATTATCATGAAAGATAGCCTACGCAGCCTAAGCATTTTACTTAATTAAATATTTCGACCATAGTTTTTCATGCAATACTTTACTACTTAAATCATGAAAATGAGAGAGAAGGTGAGGAATCAAAACAGTTCTCCAATCTTTCCCTTTGCACAGCCAAAAATATGTAAATAAATAATTCACCAAGCCCGGTTGCTAATTGATGCTTTCACAACATTACTTATAGCTAGAGGTGGCGAACATGTCATACGGGTCAAGTTTGGGTCACGTCATTTTTAGGTTAGGTTAAAATTGATTTTACTATTCAATCAGATTGGGTCATGTCCATTTTGATTTCATGTCCAATTTGGATTGCAATTATTAGGGTAGGGTTAGCCGGATGGGTCAAATGTTGGTTCGAGTTAATGTCAAGTCAAGTTAGTGCCTGATCCATAGAGTTTCTTTGGGTCGGTTCAATTCGGGTGCATAGGCTACGTGTCGGATCGTGCTTCGTTCAAGTCATTTCGGATAGAAATCCATGTTAACATTGGTTGTTATTAATTTATTATAACAAATAAGTTGAATTATATGATTTATTATTATTGCTTTGCTTACAATAAATATCATTATCATTATTATTATATATGCAATCGTAATAACAAATTAGTATCATAGTATATATAATAATAATAATAATAAAATATTATTATTATTATAATAAATATAGTTATAATTATTATTATCAATATAATTATAATTACTGTTATGATTGTTTTAATAATTATTGTTATCAATATAATTAATAATGATCATTATTGTTATTATTATTAGTATCTTTTGAAATATAATAACTGCTATGATTACAATTATACTTATAATTATCATGATGATCATAATAATTTCTGTTATCATTATAACTAATTATAATAATAAAAGTCATTGTTATTAGTATCTTTAAACATATAATAGTCATTACTATTATCATTGCTATTAGAAAAATAAATTTTATTATAGTAATTGGAATAATAATTATTAAAACTGTAATTATAATAATTATATTTATAATTATAAATTTTATGTTTATGATGATAACAATAATAATAATAATAGCAATTACTATTACTATTTTAGTTTTATTTGTTGTTGTAAGAGTTGAGTATTATATTCTTTACCAAAAAAATATATTAATAAGATAGTTTGTTTCATTTATGTAGCAATTTATATGAAATAAAATGTGGCTTCTATGGATCGATTTTTCCTTTAATTTAGGTCAAGTTCGGGCATATGTTTTAGCTTGGGTCATTCGGTCATCTACATACGGCCAAGTTATCACTCAAATGTTGTTTTTAAGTCAAGAAATTAAATTACATAACAAGGTGTTGACGAGGCAATGTTTTTGAGCATTTTGTTGATAAATAACACGATATCTTTACACACTCAAAAACCAAAGTATCGAGCAAATTTAGCCACAATAAATGATCAGCGTAGCCGCAAGCCTTGATGAAACATTTGGAAGATCATAAGCCGGAATATATATTATTAAAGAATCACAAGGTAACAAATCACCAAATTAATAATGAAAATTCCTGAAATTTAGATATGAATTTTGGTTTAACCATCGAAAGTGCAACAACATGCCCCCGCTAAATCAGCAGAAAGACAGCAGAATATAATATTCACAAATGCAAGTGAAGAAAGAGACCTGTGAAAAATAACCCTGGAATGCTGAACCGTGCAATGCAGTTAAGTCAACCCCAAAATAATTTTGCTGCTGCCAGAAGAGTGCCTGGGTAGGATTATAATCAGAAGTCAGATTTCCCCCACCAAATTGCTGGACTTAATTATTGAATTATGTATCATCAACAATTATGCCAATCAACAGCAAGCAAAGCACAGATCAGAGCCAACAGACAAAAAACTGATATAGGGCTGAAGTTCTCGGGTAGACAAAGATATTACAATAGTGTAACTTCTCCTTCATAAATATTCCTATTGCTGCTGGCAGACTGACAAGAAAATTCGATCCTCAAGTAAATAAAAGCATAAAATGGATACAATGCACGAGCAGGCATAAGTTGAATAACAATAATCATCACTAGCCAAGTCATTACCTAGATCATTAAGTCTCCCATACAGATGAATGTCAAGGATTACTTATATTATGAATTTATGAAAAACATTGCTAGCAAAAATAAGGTGAGAATTTAAAGTCAGGTCTAAGAAATCAAAGTATAGTTTTATTGAAGGCGAGCATAAGTTGAAGACATAGACTAGGTTGGAAAACTGAATTTGAATGCTGATCTTAATATTCATAGTCAAACCATGGTGAAAGTAGGGCATGAAATAGCAATGGAAAGAATGCAGAAATAACAGGATAACAAGCAAAGAAGAGCTTGAAGATGCCTGCATATCAGCATTACCATCATCATTTACATTAAAGTTTTCACATCAAATTGTATATGAATCGACATAGAAACAAAGTAAAATCAAAGCAGCAGGATTTGTAACATAAAAGGCATATACCTTGTTTGCAATTTCAACATAAAGATACTCGTCACTAAATGGCGCCATATGTATCCTGCATAAATCAGAAGACATGTTATATAAAAAGTATGCACATAACTAGTAGGAATCGAACAAGCAGACAACATCAAAACAGCAGTCTCGAGATCCACTAGTGTGGTGAGCTCTATCAATACTCTCAGCCCTCAAGCCCAGGTCATCATGAAATACTTCACAAAAGAGCATATTGAAAAAATGTTGAAAACATAACTTATTAGCAGACTGCACTGTTATAGTGATAGAGAGAGATTTTGACACCAAGACATACGGGGAGAAAAAGCTAATTATTTTGAGTCTTCCCTGTCTGTTGCACAACCCTATATGGTAGACCACATGATTTCTTGATCATCATCTTGAACAAAACACTGACATGAACATACCCAAACGTTACTTTTACAACCATGTTTGTCAGTCACTATTCAATAGTACAGCCTTGTCCCTAGTTGGGAAAGTCCTTAATGAGATTAGCAATAAAGCCACTAGCTTTAATACAAAAGTAAGTTCATAAGCATTTGTCCGACATAGAAGATTTGTGGTAAAATCAGATTTCCCTTTCAAACGAAACAGAGATTCACACATACCCTAAACAAACCTCTTGCTGACATGTCTACCAAAACTATAATTGTACTCTTACCCTCAATCTGTGTCACTTGCAATGGGATCAGCACCTGGGCACAATGGCTGTTATACAAAACTTACAATCTGGTATAGCCACACTGCAAAGTACCACGTTCCTGGAAACTAAGTTTGGTTGTCCATGCACAACTTCACTCGTGAGTACATATAGTGCAAGTACATAAGGTGGTAATAAAAGATCCATATTTGCTAAAAGAAGGAAGGAAACCAGTAAGCTACACATCGCTGAATCAAACCATTTTGAATTGGATTCCGGCGGGACATTCCACTAGTTACAACACCAACCAGTAAGCTACACATTGCTGAATCAAACCATTTTGAATTGGATTCCGGTGGGACATTCCACTAGTTACAACACTAACTTATCCCTTCTGATTAAGTGGCCACAGTAACCACGTTCCTGGAAACTAAGTTTGGCTGTCCATGCACAACTTCACTCGTGAGTACATATAGTGCAAGTACATAAGGTGGTAATAAAAGATCCATATTTGCTAAAAGCAGGAAGGAAACCAGTAAGCTACACATCGTTGAATCAAACCATTTTGAATTGGATTCCAGTGGGACATGCCACTAGTTACAACACCAACTTATCCCTTCTGATTAAGTGGCCACAGTAACCAATGTTGAAAAAGTATCCTCTGTCACCAAAGATTCCCAAATTTCATAGCCTTGAAATACTGAATCCTTGATCAGCATCCAGATCTCAATAATGCAGAGTATGGAGGCCAAGAGCCTAGAAACAATAGAGTGGTCTGTTCTAGCAGTCTCATATCTCTGATTTTAATCCCGTGATAAAAGCCTTCGTATTCACAAAAAAATTAAAAGCATTTTCATTTTCCTACTATTTTTCATAGTTTTATCGAAAAATTCATTGGCTTTGTAACATTGTCCTGATCAAGTTCAAGGGGTGTTGAAAAGGCATAACACAGAGAATGACACAAAAATTGTAAACAGTATCAACTACCTTCCAACTCCAGGGAACATCTTTCCATTCGGAACAAGAAACCTGTCCCGTGCAATAACATAAGATTCAAGCATTCTCTCATTCACCAACAATGTGCCTGAAAAGAATATGGGTGTCACTCTATTTTCTATTATGCACAATATAAAACTACACTAGATAAGATAAATTATTGAATTATGAAAAAATTCAACAGGCCCCTAGTAAAACAATTGCAACGCCATTATTATATGACACCAAAATCTTACCCATTGGCTCAGAAATCAAAATATCCGCCTTCTCAGGCAATTCAACTTCTTCCACTTTGCCCTTTATCACCTAGAATTACGATCATTATTCATCAAAGGATGTCAGATACACCCAAGAGGACATAGTAGAAATTCAAGACCCAAATGTGCAACCATAAATTCGAAATAACACACCGTTATTCGTTCTGCCAAAAATGGGTTTCCTGCAATAAGCTTGCTTGCATATTCTGCTATTTCAGATGCTTCCACAGCATAAACATGTTTTGCACCAGCCTGATATGAAATTTGGCAGAAACACAAGAAGAAGCATATACTGGTCCATAAGAAGCCATCAAAAGACCAAAAAAAATATATAAGCAAAACACAACAAAACCTACGCATCCACATGCCACATGAATAAAATATTAGATAATCAAGAAGCTGCATACCTGTGCAGCAAATAATGACAGGATACCACTGCCAGCCCCCACATCCACCACTACACGACCAACAAAGTCTTCACGGTTCTCTATTACAGCAGCGTAATAGGTTCCTATTCAAAAAGAACATTTACCATCCCATAAGGCTATCCACTAAAGCAAGCCACGTTTCCACCAAATTCACAGCGCACAAGCAAGCAAGAGAAGAAGATACACACAACCAATAGCGTAGTAACCAAATAATAGAAAGTATATTGAATCATGGAACAACCTGTCCTCACGTAATCCTGCAGCATATTTTGCTGATGTAGCAGTTGTCCATAATAATGGAAATACATCTTCGCAGAAGAAGGTTCTATCTTAGAATCAAATTTGCTCTTAGAATCTGAAACTGGTCCATTTGATAACTGGTTTCCTGAAATAAAGACAATAAGATAAAATCCTCCATGTGATATAAGAGAAACTACAACTGATTCATTTAGGAATATGATTTCCTCTAGGATTCACAAGATAGCTTTTTCGGACAGGGTAGATAAAGCCAACAATGAAAAGCATATACAAGGAGAGAGAACAAGAACATCTCAGCCAAGATATAGAAACACCACTAGTGCACGAAAAAAAGGATACAACATCTTTCCTCATGTAGGTTTAGCCACCACATAAATTCATTATCTTGAATAAAGGCTAAGCAATCAACCAGAAATCAGGAGCAAAATGTCCATATCGTCTCTCGTGTGTGATAAAAGCAAAAGCAAGTCATATTTACATTACTTGTATAACACACTTTTGTGTGTCAAACATCTGACATGCACTGTGGACTGTGAATGAACGACAGAGCTTATGAAACTCATTTTTGCCATGCAAGAGAAGAGGACAGAGAGAGAGAGAGAGAGAGAGCATGAACAGCATACCTAACTATGGCTGATGGAGGCCTACATGCCCTAACACTAAGGCTTCATTCGGGAATAGGTGAATGAAGGTTCAGCTGCTGAAGGTAAATGAATGATGTTGGGTTGATGGCGTTGGAAGTTTAAACCTATTTGGGAAGTTATGAATTTAGCGCATATAAATAGGCACAATACCAGGTATACAATATTTAAATGCCTAAATAACCCACCAGAGGAGATGTTAACATGAGAAAATTGTTTTATTAGGTAACTAGAGATAAATTGCTAAAAAACTCAATTTACCAATTCCCATGTGATGAATAAAAGCAAACGGTTACAATTCCAGCAGTTAGATCCCACCAGTGTGACAGTTGCTAGGTTCTATGGATTTGATCCTTTCGGGCCCTCCTTGTTTACCCCAACCATTGTATCCAAGCAATAAAATCGCAGTCGCAGTGTTGTGATATCAGAGTGTTGCAAATAATATTTTATATGTCATGTTTGTCATGGCGTGATTTTTTTCCCAATAAATATTAGTCAATATCAGTAAATATTGGCATATCGGTAAAATATCGGCGATAACCAATAGATCGCCGATAAATATGTGAAATTCTAAATATGTCGCATATCGCTAATACCGTGTATCAACTGACCCAAAATCCAATAAATATCAGTTGATATTACGTATCCGGAATGATATTTAATTGTATGATTGTATCCCATAGCGATGGATGATTCAAACAACACAAAAAGCATAGAACCATAAAGAAGGGGGGACTTGCTCAAGGAAGTGAGTGTTCCTAATAGCTGGGAACAAACTATGGCTATGATCTTTTTTTTATATTTACTAATTTGGTACCATAAAAAATAATGATGTGTTTTTCAAATTATTATGATGATTTCTATTTGAGATGATCTTACTTTTGCTAAGTAGTGAAAATAAGCTGCGGAGAACAAAGCCTAACTATAAATTCCCAAGCTTATCCTTATTCAACACATAAAAGCCCTATTTAAGGAGCTTATTTATATAATGATGCTTACCATAACTGTGAGAACCCAAAAAAAAAAATATTGCATGTCTCAGTTACTAGATAATCAATGAGAAAGGGAGAGAGAGAAGATATTAGGAGATTAGCTGTAAGTTGTAACAAATGGTCTTAGTCAGCAAATTATATGCAACTAAAAGCTATCATTGAGTATTTGTTTAAAAGATAAATTAACCAGTAATTTTATGTTTTACCTAAGTAATCCAGTCCTATTTTAGTTAGCCCTTAGACAACTATAAAGAAGCACAAAGAGAGAGAGAGAGAACAAAGACCATGAGTTTAAATCTTTCCACTGGTACTTAACTCTGCCAATTTCATTTAGGTAAGGTGAGCGGAGGAGTAGAGCCAAGAGCAGGAATAGTTAATTGTGCGAGCAAGTTGAAAGGTATATGACAGTAACTTCTTTGGTTCCTTGATTATTTGTTAATCATAAGTCAATTAAGATTAACCTTTAATTTTAGTCCAACAACTAAGTTAGTTGGCTAACCTAAGTCTTATTTGCTTCATTGATTAATAATCTTATTAATAGTTGCCACTTAATTAGTAAAAGTTGAAACAACCACCTGGTAGATTAATTCACCATGTGCGGCACCACAATTGCATGGTAATGAAATATCTAAATTTCTCTGTCTTTTGAATGGAAATGAAATCAAGCCTTGATTGATTTAATGTGGTCATTTTATTATTTGATAAATTGTGTTATCGTCTATTAGTAGTATATCTTCTTAAATATTTTGTGATTGTGCCTCTTAAGAGTGGGGTAAACCATTTCTGACACAATTAGCTATGTGGGATAACTAATCAATACTGCTTCTACTGGTAGTGCATTATTTAGGACGTCCTTTTGGGCCCTGTTAACGATAGGGAGACCCGTCAATTAGTCTGTCATTTTTGGACCAAGCCACGAAGGACCTTTAGTGTGGCATTGTTATAGTCATACACAACCATCACAGTAATTCTAAACTCTAAAGCTTTTATTTTGATTGGCATTGATTTTTATCGTTTTAACATAATTGATTGTTGGATCCTACTAACCTTTCTATATTTGTTTGATTGAGTAATCATCTGATTGATTGTTTATCTTACCTAAATTTTGGATCATTTGTTATGAATTATATGTCCGTTGTTGATAAAGTGTTCTCCAATTTATTTATTTTATTAAACAATTTGTTTATTTAAAAGTGTAATAATTTATTCTTATCAAAGTATCTATACGATTAATTGTTTGGGAAAAGATATATTTATTTTCTAAACATTTTGGATGCGCATTCGCTCTACAGATTGGTCTCTATTTTGGCCTGTGGGCCGGTTACTTGTTGAGTTGTGGTTTTGCTCATTACATTACTAACATTTCATATAACGAGCACGAGGCTTTACCATAATGCCCAATATTGAGAGCATAGTTTGGGAATGGTTGTACGAGTCCATTATTTTAGCGGATTATTTGATGGTCTTTTAGTATGTTAGACTTTATCACATTTATCGTTTTTGATAATCAGAATGGTAATCGTTTGTCTGTCTATTTTACAAGCACTGTTTGATTTTAGGGAATAACTTGTAAGCTTGTAATAAAGGTAGTTATTACAGTTTGATTCTTTGGTTTTGTTGTGCTTTGGCCTTGCTACCTATGTGGGTTCTCTTATATAGATAGTGGCATGTAGCATCTCCTAACTAGGGTGTGGTTCGGGGGTTGTTGCAGTTGTGGTATCAAAGCCTAGTTAGGTCTTAGATTACTAAGGATTCTGTAGGTCGTATCTGCTTGTGTTTGCTTGAATTTATATAGGAACTCTATCTAACATGTGTCTCGTTTTGCTGTTAAGCGAAATTTGGCATTATGTTTCTTTGAAGGTCATTATGAGTCGGCGTGGAAGAGTTCCCAGGGAGGATGTTCTAATTGCTCAGTGGGCTACTGGCACGCAAAGGAACGGTAAAAGTAGTGTTACTAATACTAATGGAGCAGGTGGTTCTAACCCAATTCTGAATCTACTAAAGGACGCAGTACAGCTAATGACAAATGCCATACTTCAGCAGATAGCAACATGCGTGGGCCAGCAAGCTAATAAAGGAGTAGTTCCGACACTAGCTAATGGAGCACCACCAGCATTACAAACTATTGTCAAATTCGAGAAACTAAGGCCTCCTAGCTATGGAAGCGAAGGTGACCCTAAGGAGGCTGATGACTGACTCACTACCATGGAGGAGTTATTTGAAAAGTTGGGTTGTTCTAATGAGGAAAAATCGCTTTGTGCGACCCATAAGTTGGAGAAGGGAGCTAAAGATTGGTGTCGGGTTACTCGATCCGGTCAAGCCAATGTAACATGGGAGATTTTTAGGGAGTTGTTTAATGCCAAGTTTTTCCCAGAGGTTTATAAGGAGCAGAAGACCTTTGAGCTTCACAAACTAGAGCACAGCGAAAACATGTTGGTTAGCAAGTACGTCTAGCAGTTTACTCACCTATCTCGGTTTGCTCCATATTCAATACCTACTGAGGCAATGAAGGCAGTGAAATTTCATAATGAACTAAGATATGCTATAAAGAGGCAAGTGGCTCCTATCCTATGTGGCACAGGACATACCAAGATGTGGTTGATATAGCTATAGTGGTGGAACGAGAACTCAAGCAATTTGCGCCCCAACAAAGATATCGGAAAAGGAAGAATATGCCCACAAATTCACAGTCCTAAAGCAAATCAACGCCAACTCAATCAAAGAAGCCTAATGTCAGATCTTCAAGTAGGAGATCCACATCTCACTCATATACTAAGTGTGAAAGTTGCAGTCGTTATCATCCGGAACATGAATGTTATTACATGACAAGAGCCTATTTCAAATGCGGTAGCTTACAACACCGAGTTGCAAAACGTCCTCAGAATAGGGATGCAACAACAACAAACAGAATGAACAAAAATAGTTCTAGGCCACAACAACCGAACCAAGAGAGAGATTTGAAGAAGTCTGCCAGTCATGGAAGGGCATTCGCTCTGACATGACAAGACGCTCAAGCCTCTAATGATGTTATCTTACGTGCCATTTATGTTGCATTCACCTCTGCTCATGTGCTTTTTGACCTCGATGCTACCCATTTGTTTATTTCTAGTCACTTTGCACTTAGAATGGGCTTATCTCATCTACCTTTAGATGTTGAGTTGGGTGTGTCTACCCCTCCTAGGGAATCTCTTGTTGCCAAGTCGGTGTGTTGTAACTGTGTAATATAGATTGAGGGTAGGAGCTTGTTAGTTAACCTCATTCTCTTAGATATGCATGATTTTGATGTGATTCTAGGCATGGACTAGTTAGCTTTCCACCATGATATCGTAGAATGTCATTTGAAGACGGTCTTCTTTAGGACTCCCGGACAACCCAAGTTCGATTTTTTCGGGTCTGGTCCTTGCTCTTCGACTCTTCTTATTTCTACAACGAAGGCTAAGAAGTTATTGAAGAAAGGGTGTCATGGGTATATTTGTTGCATCAAGGTTGCAAACCAGAACGGCTTGAAATTGGAAAGCATAGTAGTAAATGAATTTGTTGACATCTATCCTAAGAAGATTCTAGGAATTTCCCCTGATTGAGAGCTTGACTTCAAGATACAATTGGTTCCGGGCACAACACCGATCTTTAAAGCCCCTTATCGAATGGCACCTACAGAGTTAAACGAACTTAAATTACAATTGCAAGAGTTACTAGAAAAGGGGCATATAAGTCCTCGTGTGTCGCCTTAGGGAGCACCTATTTTGTTTGTTAAGAAGAAAGATGACAACATAAGGTTGTGCATAGACTATCGAGAGTTAAACAAGGTGATCGTCGACATCAATAACCGTTACTCGCTTCCTCACATAGATGATCTATTTGACCAGCTACAAGGTACAGAGATTTTCTCCAAAATTGCAGTCTAGTTACCATTAATTGAAGATTAAGGCGGAGGATGTTCCCAAGACTACTTTTAGAACTCGTTACCGTAACTACAAGTTCTTGGAGTTACCGTTTGGCTTGACTAATGCTCTAGCGATGTTCATGGTATGAATCGAGTTTTCGACCATTCCTTAATCAGTTTGTGGTGATGTTTATTGATGATATCCTAGTTTACTCTAAGAGTCAAGAAGAGCATCAAAAACATTTGAGGATGGTTTTGCGGACTATTAGATAACATAGGTCATATGCAAAATTCAAGTAGTGTGAGTTTTGGCTGGAACAAGTGGGTTTTGGGGGGCATATAGTCTCGAAGGATAGTCTGTTAGTGGATCCACAGAAAGTCGAGGCCATCATGAAATGGGCTCGACCCTCCACCATGACAAAGGTTCAAAGTTTTTTGGGCTTCGCTAGATACCACAAAAAGTTTGTCGAAGGATTTTCAAAGATTGGTGTGCCATTGACCAAACTCATAAGGAAGGGCTCTAAATTCGAATTAACTGATGATTGTGAAAGAAGCTTTCAAAAGTTGAAGTAGAGGTTAGTGTTTTAGCCCATCCTTACCATTCCGACTAGGTCATATGGTTACACCATCTCTTGCGATGCTTCTCGAAAGGGGTCAGGATGTGTGCTAATGAAGTTGGATAAGGTGATTGCTGATGCTTCTCGCCAATTGAAGCCCTATGAGGAAAATTATCCAACCCATGATCTAGAGTTAGCTGTTGTGGTGTTTGCGTTGAAAATTTGGAGGTATTATTTGTATGGGGTGTCATGTGAGGTATACACGGATCATAAAATTCTTAAGTATATCTTTACTCAAAAGGAGTTAAACATGAGGCAATGTTGGTGGCTAGAATTGTTGAAGAATTATGACCTGCACATTAAGTATCATCCAGGGAAGGCTAATGTAGTAGTAGATGCCTTAAAAGTTAAATCGTAAGTTATCGGCTAACTTAGCATACCTGCTTACTAATCAGAGAAACAATTTAGAGGAACCGCAAGAGTAAAGGACTGAGGTGAAGCGTCATGACAAGAGTTCTATGGTGGCAAATATTAGTGTACAACCAACTTTGATAGAAAGAATCAAGGCAAGCCAGACAGGTGATTCCCTCTTAGCTAAGCTCGGAGATGATGTGCAAAACAGTAAGCAGCCAAAGTTTCATATACATGAGGATGGATCTCTCAGGCAGGGTAATAGACTTTGTCTGCTGGATGACCATCAGCTGAAGAAGGAAATTATGGAAGAAGCACATTAATCGCCTTACACTGTCCATCCTGGAGGGACAAAGATGTATCGCAACCTCATACTACAATATTGGTGGAGTAACATGAGGAGGGAGATTACTTATTTTGTAGCAAAATGTCTGACTTGTCAACATGTGAAGGCTAAACATCAAAGACCCGGAGGGGAACTTCAACCATTAGAGGTTCCTGTATGGAAATGGGAGCTCATTAGAATGGATTATAATCGGACTTCCAAGGAGTCGAAGGGGCGGTCATACAGTTTGGATGAAAGCAGATTGATTGACTAAATGTGCCCATTTTCTCCCTATTAAGAATACTACTAGTATGGAGCAGTTGGTGAAATTATATATTAATGAGATTGTACGTCTCTATGGTGTGCCAGTAAACATCATTTCTGATAGGGATCCTAGATTCATGTCTAGGTTTTGGCGTAGCTTACAAGGGGCATTGGAATCGAAGCTCACTTTCAGCACAGTGTATCATCCACAAACAGACAATTAATCATAAAGGAGCATCCAAACACTGGAGGACATGCTAAGGGCTTGTATGATTGGCTTTAAAGGTAATTGGGAAGACAATTTGCCACTAGTTAAGTTGGCCTATAATAAAACCTATCATTCCACCATCAAGATGGCCCCATTCGAAGCATTGTATGGAAGGAAACAAAGATCTCCAATTTATTGAGATGATACTGGCAAGCGAAAATGGTTGGGACCTGAAATTATTCAACTTATGGCAGATAAAGTCCAATTGGTCAGGGAAAGGATGCTAGCAGCCCAAAGTCACCAAAAGAGTTGTGCGGATGTGAGAAGACGCCCATTGGAGTTTGAAGTTGGTGATCATGTATTCCTGAAGGTATCTCCGAAAAAGGGAGTAAAGAGGTTTGGGAAACGGGGAAAGTTGAGTCCTTGATTTACTGGAACCTTTGAGATACTACAGAGAGTCAATGAGTTAGCATACAGGCTTGTCATACCTCCATCTTTGAGTGGAGTAAATGATGTGTTTCACATTTCGTTGCATTGGAAGTATGTGCATGATGATAGTCATGTGGTTCAATATGAACCGTTGTAGTTGAGGTCTGATCTTACCTACGATGAGCAACCGGTGAGTATCAACGATGGGAAGGAACACGTGTTAAGGTCCAAGACGATCGCTTTAGTCAAAGTTCAGTGGAGAAATCAATCGGCTATAGAAGCTACCTAGGAATGAGAAGACGAAATTCGAGAGAAATACCCACATTTATTTTCAAACCAAGGTACACAAGTTTCGACGACAAAACTTTTTATAAGGGAGGAGAGATGTGAGAACCCAAAAAAGATAGAAAAAATAAATAAATAAAGCATGTCTCGGTTACTAGATAATCAATGAGAAGGGAGAGTGAGAAGAGATTAGGAGATTAGCCATAAGAAGTTGTAACAAATGGCCTTAGTTAGTGAATTATATGCAACTAAAAGCTGTCATTGACTAAGTATTTACTTAAAAGATAGATTAACCAGTAATTTTACATTTTACCTAAGTAATCTGCTTCTATTTAAGTTAGCCCTTAGACCACTATAAAGAAGCACAGAGAGAGAGAGAGGGAATAAGAACAGAGACCAAAAGTTTAAATATTTCCACTGGTACTTGACTCTGCCAATTTCATTTAGGTAAGGTGAGCGGAGGAGTAGAGCCAAGAGCAGGAATAGTTAATTGTGTGAGCAAGTTGAAAGGTATACGACAATAAATTCTTTGGTTCCTTGATCATTCGTTAATTATAAGTCAATTAAGATTAACCTTTAATTTTAGTCAAACAACTACGTTAATTGGCTAACCTAAGTCTTATTTGCTTCGTTAATAAAAAAATGTTATTAATAGTTGCCACTTAATTAGTAAAAGCTGAAACACTAACCTGGTAGATTAATTTGCCGTGGGGACGCCATGGGAGATTGTCCTCAAGTCAGTATCCTTCGAAGGCAGCACTTATGGAGTTGGAATGAATAAAGTGGAAATCCATTTATTTAATTTTATTTCTGGTGCTCTCTATTTTCAGGATGTTTACGATGCGAGTTCATAGAGTAAAGCAAGAGAGTAGTACAAAGTATAAGACACCACTTGATGGTGATAGATGCTATAAATAAATAATAAAAGAAGAAAGAAAGGAAGAAATGGAAAGAAAAGAATAGTTAAAATATTATTGTGATGGTGTTGTCGGCAGCCTAGCCTGCTTTTGATAGAGCTTTTACATGTAGCTAGGATGACAAGATAGGGGTAATAGACATTATAAATTTTTAGCCGAGGAAAATATTAGTTAATTTAGACTATTATGCTTTGGTCAATCAAGACGTAGGTTAACTAATTCTAGATCTTCTTTTCGTGCTTAAATAATGAGAATTAAGATACTAATTAATCAAATATATAGGTATAAGTATTTGGAGACAAATATTAAATATTGGGAATAAATTGATAAATAAATTACATGGGTAAACGTGAGTATGTTATTTAGTTAGTGTTTCTAATTTATATTAATAATAAGATAAATAGTGTTATAAGACTATCTGATTGTCTAGTTGATATTGATCCGGATAGCGTGCGAGGTAAGTAATTTTTCCATTGACCCCTTTTGTACTTAAATATATGTGTATTGAAATTATTTCTCATTTGCTATTTTTTTTTAAAAAATATTATTTTATAAACTATAACTATCTTAAGTTATGAAATATCTGAATTTCGTACTCTATTTTTTGAATGGAAATGAAACCAAGCTTTTATTGATATTGGATTGATTTAATGTGGTCATTTTTAATATTTGATAAATTGTTTTATCATCTATTAATGGGATATCTTTTGAAATATTTTGTGATTGTGCCTCCTACGGGTGGGGTAAACCCTTTTTGGCCCAATTAACGATGTAGGGTAACTAATCAATACTGCTTCTATTTGTAGTGCACTACTTAGGACGTTCTTCTAGACCCCATTAACGACCGGGGGACCCATGACCCATCAATTAGTCTATCGTTTCTAGAACTAGCCGCCATGGACCTTTAGTATGGCATTGTTATAGCCATACATAGCAGTCACAGTCATTCTGAAGCTTTTATTTTGATTGGCATTGATTGTTATCATTTTGATAGAATTGATTGTTGGGTCCTACTAACCTTTCTATATTTGTTTGATTGAGTAATCGTTTGATTAATTGTTTATCTTACCTAAATTTTGGATCATTTGGTATAAATTATTTATGTTCGTCATTGATATAGTGTTCTCCAATTTATTTATTTATTTATTTAATTAAATAATTTTTTTATTTAAAAGTGTAATCATTTATTCTTATCAAAGTATCTATATGATTTTTTTGGGGGAAAGGATATATTTTTTTCTAAATCATTTTGGATGTGTATTCGCTTTACGGCTTGATCTCTATTTTGGCCGGTGGACCAGTTACTTGCTGAGTTGTGGTTTTGCTCATTACATTATTAACATTTCAAATAATGAGCATGAGGCTTTACCAGAATAACCAATATTGAGAACTTAGTTTGGGATTAATTGTACAAGTCCATTATTTTAGCTGATTATTCGATGGTCTTTTAGTCTGTTAGACTTTGTCACATCTGTCGCTTTTGATAATCAAAATGGTAATCATTTGTCTATCTATTTTATCAACACTGTTTGATTTTAGGGAACAACTCGTAAGCTTGTAATAAAGTTGGTTTTGTCGTGCTTTGGCCTTGCTACATATGTGGATTCTCTCATATAGATCGAGGCGTGTAACATACCCTAAATAGGATGTGGTTTGGGGGTTGTTACAATAACATATTGTCTCTTATAAACTTATTAGTCAATCGAATGACATGATCTAAATACAATTAGATATTATTTCCATAAATATTTAACCTTGATGGATATCAGTAAGTAAATATTCTTCCATTATTGAATATACTAAAGATATTTACTTACAAAATCTTTTAAATATAGACCAAGCAATAAAAACGCATCGCGGTTGCGGTCGCGGCATCGCGGTATTAGGGTGTCGCGAATGATATTTTATATGCCGCGGAGTGATTTTTTAATTCTTTTCACAACAAATACTGGCAAATATTGGTAAACATCGGCCAATATCAGTAAATATTGGCTAATATCGGCCGATATCCAAAATTTCGCCAATATTGCGGCAATAAATATGTGATTTTCTAAAACAGGCGCAATTTTGAAATTTCGCGTCATGGATGACCCAAAAATCGCAAAATTGCGACCGATACGCAATTGCGATACCGATATTTCATTGTATGATATAGACTTCATAATGATATTATATACATATAAACAAATGCATAGAGAGTGAGTCTTATGATTGTCTTATGCGAAGGAGGCCCTACGACATTTGCATTGCTTACAATAAGTGTCAGCAACATGAACTTAAAATCTTAACCAGGTTCACCTTTTCCAAGCACCTCTTAAAATGACCAGAGCACCAGCTAGCGTCACAAGGTGAATGGAAGCATGTTTCACCTTCTGTTATTCGGCAGCAAGGAAAGGCCCTCAGCATGTTAAAAGTCACTCGAATCCTTCACTTCTTTGACCTCCATGAATTTCCAAGTTCCCTCTTCATCTTACAATCGCTTTAGCAACAAAGACGCCCAATTCAACCCAAACTATTAAACCATGACAAAAACACTCATGGAAACCATAAAAACTCGGCAAAAATCTAAACTTTGACTATGCAAGTTCATCAGGTAGTTATCTGAAAAATGATGGGCAAATGCAAACAGCTTCACACACAATGGACTTAGGGGACAACAGCATTTATTATACAACCCTGACACACAAAGGAGTGTATTCTACCATGATTTAAATCACTGACTCCAAGGCACAGTAGAATATGGCTCCATTCAACCAAGCCCAGGCGCTCATCTCCCCATTTCTACGAAACACTTAGAATTGTACCCAAAAGATCATGACCCTAAATACTATGAAATTGTTGCGGGAACATGAGTTTACTTTACGAGAAGAACTATTAGGTCAAAATATCTACAAAAAAAATGCATATTTCCCAGAAAAATTTTGTTTGTATCAATGGCAATGCTAATGTGGCTCAGGCAGATAGGCTATCTGTCGAACTTTTATCCATACAATTAAATGCCAATCCCAATATGCGGTATCGGCTGATATTTATCAGATTTTGGGTCAATCAATATGCAAAATTAGCAATATGTGACGGTTTAAGAATTTCACATATTTATCGACGATAATATTTTGGCATTTACCTTTTTGGCAGATGTTTATCGATTTTTGTTAATATTTGTTGGGAAAAACAATAAAAAAAATCACACCGCGACATATAAAATATCATTCATGATACTGCGACACAAAAACTGCAGTGGTGTTGCTTTTATCAGCTATTGTAGTCTCAAAGGTGCATGCTGATTCGTTTAGGATAAAATGCAAGCTGGGAATTATAAAAATAGGATGCATGTTATCCTGAAGCAATTCTGCGGCAGCTGCAGACCTAGAATAATGGGAAGGGTATTAAAGGAAAGAAAATTTGAGTGGAGAACATGAACCACGCCATCCAACTATTTGGATAGCAGGACGCTCTGATTGGATAGCTTACAAGTTCTTTGGAGCTCCTCGGATTATATTTTGGCTCTGACCGTACAACATGTGAGAATATGTTAAAGTTCAATGGAGATACTAGAATCTTGTTCACTAATAAAGGAGTGGGAAAAAGGCTTATTGACAGGTTTATTATCCCAATGGATTGAGAGCAAGGACTTGAGGAAGATATCTTCATCACATAAAGATTTGCAATGGAAAAAATGGGGATGAGTCGTAATCTAGACCAACATCAGCAGCACCACAGGAATGGAATTTCGGTCAGAAAAGGAAGCCAATATCTTGCCAACTATTACAAGGACATTGTAGTCTAATTTATAGTATAAAGCATAAAGCGTAAAATCGTATGCAACTTAAAAATGATACTGCCCAAAACTTCTTAGTACCTATCATGTCTTTGCAGTCTAGGCCAAATGAACCTTCCGTGTGTACTAGGTCCTTACAAATCAAGTTTGAAAATAAAACAGTAACATGCCAAAGAAGAATAAAAAACTTCGAAAGCTAAATGTAGAAGCAAACAATTATATATTAAATAGAAAATATCATTCAATCCAAGAAAGGACGGTCATGTGAATTGCACCTCGAGCAATCGCTTCCTCCTTCCACTGTTTGAATGCTGTATGAAAAGCCTTGCACTCCTTGTCGTCTATAAACCGGATGATGACTCCCCTTGCATATGATTCCTGTTTTAAACTTTTACATGTTACAATTTTCGCCAAGCTGAATAAAGACACATTTATATCCACCATTTCATTGAAGTGCAGTTACAGCGTTGTAGCTGTGCAATAAATATTCTCAATTATACAATGCCAAATAGCATTCAGTTAATAAAACATGATCTGATCAAAGACATTAATTACTCCAATGCGAAGCTCCAGACGATAGCCTAACTCGTAGAAACAAGCATGCGCAGAAAATGGTTGAAAATTAATCATAAGGATATGGAGATCAATCGCGATACCTCTTTATTTGATTCAGGCTCTTCTGAAATGCAAATCGATTCAGCCCGACTTACCCTAAGCAGCTGGAAAATTACACACTCCTTATCATCTCACTCATAATTTGCAGAAAGACAAACCGAACCACTGATCAAATTACCAAGGCAAAAAATTAAAGTTCAATGAAACCAACCTGAGCCGTTGGAACAACAACGGATGCCACACTATTAGACTCGATGTCCTGATAAAACCGGAGCTCAGGAATTCCGGAATCAACAGCCAATCGCATAACATGTGGAGGAGAAGAAAGCGATTTCGTAGAAGAAGAGGATGAAAGCTGAGATACAGAAACTATCCTGAAATCCATCTGTGTTTTATTATCTATCTGTAAGTCATTATTGCCCGGTGAGGCCTCCATTGTTGCGCGTGGAGAGAGGGAGAGAGATGGAGTTGCGGAGGGCGGAGAAAAGGCCGGAGTCGCCGGGAGCGGAGCGGAAAGGGACAAGAGAGTGAGAGGGTTTAGGGTTTCTGTGGTTGATCAGAGAGCGCGAAGTGAAAGATTTTGTGAGCCGCCAAAGAGAAATCTTTCAAGACAGGAGTAAGGCAAGTACTGCCAATTTTCCCTATTATTATGGTTTCGTAATTCGTGTTTCGGTACCAAGTATACAGACTATAGAGTCGAGTGGCTCTTCAGCGTCATTAGGCCACCATAGCACGTGCCGTTGCGTTCGTTGCTGCTGAGGCGTTCGACACTTATTTATTTTTATTTTTATTATTACTAGATTATTATCTGTGCAACGCACATAGATATTTAGAAGTTAAATACAATCATAACCTAACTGCTGGTATTTAAAGTATTTGATTGCATAAAAATAAAACTATACTCTTTCTTCTGCATCTAAAATCCTTACTTTAATGTAAACAAATTAGATGCAGAGATATGCAGCAATTTTCAATTTTCACTCCACCAAAATTACTCTTACTAATCTAATAAAAATCTCATGAATAAAACAAAGTTATTAATATGCTTTAGATTTTAGTGAAAGGTTATTCTACCGGACTTAATAAGTAGGCAGTTTTAACTGTTTGTATGAAATTTTGGAATCGATAATGATAGTCCTTAAACTATTTACATTAGTGATTTAATTTTTATTTTTTGTTATAATGTTGTTGCATGGTTAAAAACGTAAATAAGCATCACTTGATGGAGTCATTTATTCTATATGTTTCTGCTACAAATTATTATTGATATACTCCACATAATTATTCTATGGTAATTATTTAATTACTTTTACTATTCTTTTATAAATTATATATAATATTTTCAAGTAAGTGGTTTTAATATTGGTATTAATGTCATTGTTAAAAATAATACTATCAATCATAAACATTGATTCAAAAACCTATTTTATTGTGTTTAAGTAAATATTAAAAAAGTTTCTCAAATTATAAGTAAGCAATGTTTATAATTATAGTTAAAAAATAATGTTATTAAGAAACAATTACTCCCTATAAGTAAACAATATATGATGGATGTTTTTTATATAAAAAAATTCAATACAAATCCTTGTACAAAAAGTATAGAGCATTTAATCCTTTATTACCCACTTGGCTCCTTTCTTTTCATTAGTAACTGCATAGTAAGTTAGGATATATTAATTAAAAAAACAATTAATGCAAAAGTATATTAGTAAATATGAATGTCAGAGTTTCTAAGATTATTTTTTTTTCAATGTATATTAAAATACTATAAGTGAATAGAGTACTATTTAGCTCATGTTATTCCCATTTTAGAATTCATTTGGTTAGAATGGGATTTTTTTCTTTTTTTCCTTTTTAGGATAAAAGATGATACTCGATCATTAACATCATGAACATCCATTCAAAATGCAATTTGGGACGAGACAATTCCAGATGACATTAACAGAGGAAATAATAGCATCATTTATTATGGGAAACTGTATTGCATTCTTAATTGATATGTATGAGTTCGAAGCGCTTAATGCTCCATTTAGTTATTGAAATATTTAAATAAAAGAAAGAAAAAAATAGTAAATTTTTTGTGTTTGGTTTACATAAAATAGTGAGATAGAAAATGAGTGATATATAAAATTATTAAATATTATTTATTTGATTTTATTTTATAAAGAATTGAAAGAAAGTATTTTAATTTTAATTTTTTCCCTTAAAATTTTATTATAATCAAACAAAGTCTAAATGTATCCGTAAGGTCTTGACGCCTTATGATTGTGCCATGTATGCATCATCAAGGAATGGATTTGTCGTCTTTCAGCAATCGGATGAATATCATGCAATCAGCTTCTATTATAGCATGTTTTGCATGTCGAGGACTTTAGATTGGAAGCTATCTTGAAGAGTTTTAAAACAATTTTGAGCTTGCCCTTAATGGTGAATTGGAGTCTGTCATCCGCAACTTACGTAACAATAGAGAATTCGACCATCTTGATCTAGTAAATTGATGACATGCCCAGCTCGAAATCTTTATTTGCTCCATCAATACTAATTTTAATGTCATGGAGGTGATTCCCATATTTGCCCATTTATAGAAAAAACATTTGGTTGGGGTTCCATATTAAGTACTAAAAAATCTCATAAGCTTCATAGTATTTTGGTTTGGGATAAATCGAGGTAAATTAAATGATTCATCTCAAATCACCCCATTTAGTTATCTATCTATAAATATATAAAAACTGAGTTTTCTGGCACAAAATATGCAGACAAATTCCCCCCCCCCCATTTGTAGTAATTATTGTTCGTAAATTGATTATTCAATATAGCTATTTGGTTACAGTAATCCAATGATAAAATTATAAACCCTGACTTATACCTTGAGCAACACCTATTAAATTACCTAGATTATATATAGGTCTAACAAATTTTTTAATTAATATTCATTTATCATTAGTTAATAATCATAGTAATTTGGCTTATACTTTTGTCCAATAAACTGCTCAAATATCATTTACGATGTAGCAAACTAATAATAAATGATGTGTTGCATAATTAATTTTCAACAAGTTATGATAAACCAAATATTCTTGACCTTCAATTCTTAATTTTTCTTTTTTCATAATATATTAATCAATAGTATATATTAATATACATTGGGGATATAATATTATTTGCATTGCATCATAAAATATACTATTAAATGCATAAACTATTTAATCAAATGGTCAATTTACAACCTTATATGACGCCTAATATAGTTAAATAATACATCTTTGTGTGTCTAATTATCCATTCATCAAAATCAAACTGCATTAATAATGATATTCATTTGATTTCCATATTCAATTCACTGACCATAAAGAACCAATGACAAAAAAAAAGAATTGAAAATTTGATAAATAAATTAAAAAAAACACAGTTAATACTCTTCTTTTCGAATATAAATAAGTGTGTGTAATATTTTTCCTATGTTATTTTTTTTTCTACATTCAAAATTTGAATGGTTTCATGTATATTGTGGACTCCATATTGAAGGCATACTGACATCTATTTCGCCATCTCTGTCGACCATAAGAATTTCTAATCCTATATACTAAAATGATTGTTGTTGTACAAAATGAACCTGGTTATGTTGAATAATGTTTCAATTTATGATAAAATTGAATTGTATTTTATTTCAAATAATCGTTATGAAGGAAATGAATATGTTGAATAGTTATGCCATAATAATCTTTGGTGAATTCTATTGTCTAGGTGTCTTAATAAATAGAGGATCATGATGCACTTTGTCATTAAGTTATAGATATTGTTATCACAAGCATAATTTTCCAACATTTTTTTCTCCTAAATACTTTAACGTACATTGTCAACATCATCGTTAAACTATGTCAAGCCTCGCAACTTTAAGCCTTGCAAATTACATTAGTTTCATATTTAGTATGATGCCAAAATAAATATTGGAGCCCATAAGATAACCAGTAGTAAAGGACAAAGAAACTTAGCCATTGTCATCATTTATACATAGTGATACGAATATACACTAAATACCATAAAAATATTGGTTACAAAATACTATCCAAAAGAGGAATATTATAATGTATGTGGTTACCTTACTAATCCAAGACAATGTGATGACAATAAATAAAAGATAGGGTTAATTGTTGTCAAATGTCAATCTTTTATTGAAAAAGGTTATCTTCGGTCATGATCAACTATATGAGGATTACATGTCGAAAGGAATTGAAAATATTAATATATAATAATCAATGTCGTCTATAAGGAAATGTTTAATAATATATAACAATTATTCTCCTACTCTAATTTTTGCATATGTATTTATATTCTCTCATATGTGTTATTAAGTACGAAATTTCCCCTCAAATTCACTTTTAGATATTTATCTCTTAATTTTATGTTTTTATCATTTATTTTATTAGATGGTGTGTGCATCACAAGGGAGGAAACTAGGAGGTGTGCCAAATCACGCATTACATTTGAAGTTTGGTACTTCTATGATGTTGATTCGAAACATTGATCATGTAATCCCTCGAAATTTTAAAAACATATAATTTACTAATTAACTTTTATTTGGGATAAATTAGCTTTTAAATTTATTTATTTTAATTATTTTATAGATTTTTGAGTATATAAAAGTGGATATGAATATTTAATAAATTTAAATAAATATTTTGTTATTTTATCATACTATTTTTATTTAAATAATTTTTCAAACTAATATTTTACTAAAAACATCTTTGTTAAACCTACATATTTAATTATATTAAATTAAAGTATTAAATAAATTTATTACCCAAAACTATCACATTTTATTATTTTATAAATTAAATTATTTTATTTTCCTCATCTTCCCTTTCACTTTTTCCCTTTTTCCTTTTCTTTCTCCTTTTTCTCCTTTCTTTCTTTTTCCTTTTTCTTCCTTCGGGCCGCCAGGCCTTAGTTTGCCTCCCTCCCCCTGCACATTGGGTCGCTGGCCCATCTCACCCTTTCTCCCCTCCTTCCCCTTTCTTTCCCTCGGCCTAATTCCCTTTCTTTTCTTCTTTCCTCCTCTACATGAGCCCGACTCGTCCTCCCTTCTTTCTTTTATTTCCCTTCTCCACTGACCAGGTCGGCCCACTCCCTTCTTCCCCTTAGCCCAGCCTGCACGCAACCCCCTTATTTCTTTCTTCTTCTTCCTTTCCTCGATGCCATACCCACCACATTCGCCATCTCTGGCCGCCCCACCTGTAACCCTCCTCCTCCCTACTACTCTCCCTATCTCTCCCCCGCCATTTTTCTTGTCCCAACTCTACCCCACCACCTCTCCCTCTCCTCGCCCATGCCCTGCCTTTCCTTTCCCTCTCCCCGCCACTCCCATACTCCTACCACCCTGCCACCACCTTATCGAGCCCCCTATCCCCTCCTTTTCTCTCCCTATTCTTTTTCTTCTTCTCTCCCTGCTTCATCCTACCATTTTCGAGCCTTCCATCCCCTTCCCCGATCTTCTTTCTTTCCCTTTCTTCTCCTTCCACCTCCTTCCCTGTTTTTGCACCGCCGCCCATTCTATCGCTTCCACCGCTGCACTAGCCACCTGCACCACCTCGTACCTCACCCCTACACCACCACACCATCCCTCGAGCCACCCTGCAGCCCCCTTCTTCCTCCCCTCTTTTTTTTTCTCTTCATTTTCTCCCTTCTCGGCAGCCACCCTGCACCTCCTCCTTCCGCCGCTGTTCCACCTCCTCTACCGCCACCTGAGCCACCAAACCAATCCCTGCAAATCCTCTACAACCCCCACACCTTCTTTGGCCGAAACAACCACTTGTAACCCTTCATTTTCCTCCTCCATTTTCCTTCCTTCTCAACCCCCTCCACCTCGGCAGCCACCTTCGTAGCCTCTCTGTCGCCACCGCTGCGCGCCCTTGACTGCTATCAACCTATCCCTGACCACCACCTACACCTCCTCTCCACCCCTACACCTTTCCCTTTCCCTAAATCCCCACATGCCTTCTTTCCTAGCCCCAAAACCCTAACCCGAAAACACCACTCCCTCCTCCCTTTCTTGCCATTTCGAGCCCCTACCCCTCTTGTTTTGCATGCAGCTCGTGCTGCATAAGTAGATGAGTTGCTGCATTTCTTAGCCTATGTTTGTTAATGATTTTAAGGTATAATAATATTTAAGTTAAGTATTTCATTAATTAAGTTTTATAAAGTCTTATGCTTTGGTTTTTTTTATTTCTAATATAATAAATATTGATATTATTTTTAAGTATTGGTTTTGCTAATCAAAGCTTTAATCTTTAATGGGGATAATGGTAAGGTTCAATTTTACGGGAATTAAAGTAATCGTTAAACCCCACTTAAACGCCCAGATAAACGTATGCTAGCACGTTAGGGTTTTAATATGCTATTTTGCATGTTATATATATTGTTTAATATATTATATGTAGTTGCTTATAGTGATCAATAAAAAGGAAAGCATGTTAGTTTATATGCTATGTATGGAAATATTGCTTAAGGAAAGAGTTTGGTTATTAATGAAAATGTTGAGTACTTATCCATATCATATTATGTGTCCATTTATCCGTAAATAATATTATTGTGAGCCTAGGGGCATTTTAGTAATATGTTCTATGCAAGAATGTGGCCTAATATGTGTGGATGTTAATGAGTATTATATTGAAATATAATAGTTGGTGGGGTTAGATAATGAGAATGGAGTATCGATATTAATACTTTATGTAGTGGTGATAATTTGATAAAGGTGGTGTAATAAATGGTAAAATGATAATTTGTAAGTAAAAGGGTAAAATGGTAATTTTAGAAGTAGAGGGTAGTAACTTTGGGAAGTGAAGGGTAAAATGGTAACTTTGTGAGTAAGGGGTAAAATGGTAATTTTTTAATTGGAGGAAAAAATGGTAATTTCATAATTAAAGGGCAAAATGGTAATTTTATATGTAAAGGGTAAAATAGTAATTTTTTAAGTGAAGGGTAAAATGGTAATTTTAGGAGAAGAGGATAAAATGGTAATTTTGGAGGCAAAGGGCAAAATAGTAATTTGTAAGTAAAAAGGGTAAAATGGTAATTTTGTATGCAAAGGGCAAAAGGGTAATTTTGTAATTAAAAGGATAAAATGGTAATTTATACGTAGAAGGGGAAAATGATAATTATGGAAAAGGGTAGTTTGGTAATTATGATAATAGAGAAGGGCAATTTGGTAATTTAACCAGCTAAAGGGTAATTTGGTAATTTTGATAATGGAGAAGGGTAGCTTGGTAATTACGACAATAAAGAAGGGCAATTTGGTAAATTAACCAACTAAAGGGTAATTTCGTAATTTTGATAATGGAGAAGGGTAGCTTGGTAGTTACGATAATAGAGAAGGGTAATTTGGTAATTTAACCAACTAAAGGGTAATTTGGTAATTTTGATAATGGAGAAGGGTAAATTAGTAATTATGATACTAGAGAAGGATAATTTGGTAATTAGGATAATGGAGAAGGGCATTTTGGTAATTATGATAGTGGAGAAGAGTAATTTGGTAATTATGATAATAAAGAAGGGTAATTTGGTAATTTATCCAACTAAAGGGCAATTTAGTAATTATAACAAAGGGGAAGGGTAATTCGGTAATCTAATCAACCAAAAGGGAAATATGATAAGTGTAACAATTATGAAGGGTGATTGGTAACCTAATAAGCGTGGGAGATAGTTTAGTAACCTAAACCGAGTAAGGATGTGGCTAGGAACCATTATATGTGGGTTGTGTGCCTTGTGTGCCATGCGTTATGCCATATTGTGTACTTTATGCTTAACGAGTAGTCATTTGTAGCGCAACTTGGAGTAAATGTATGCTTATGTAACTTCTTTGTGGCATGCGGATGATGATTATATATGTTGTGTGTACGATGTTATATGATGTGACCCTCTAGGACATGCATGCTAGGGTGTTTAATAATAGGATATGGGGTGAAAGGTTAAAAAGGAACAAATGGGGAGTGAGTTGACTAAGGGGACATGAGATTGGCCTTATTATCTCATGATCCATGAGGAGAAGAATAAAAGGAGGTTATGATCAAAATGAACGAGTGATGTGACTCTTGCATAGAAAATTTATAGGGTTTACATGGGACGATCCTTACGTAATAAATGTGTTAGGGTTTGAGCAGCCATCTAGGGTTTTACGATCACATGTATAATTGGTGTGTAGAGTGATAGGGTTTGGGTTGAATCTAAATGAGATGAGGTGTTGGACGATAAACGAAAGGTTGGGCCACATAGGTCCAATTAGGGTTTCAAGGGAAAACCCTAGAGAGTGGTAGTGAGAGAATTTTAATGTCATAAGGTGATGGGTCTTAACCCACACCCTTGGGAGTTGGGTCTTTGTTATGAGTAAATGTAAGCAGGAATGGATGTCGGGGTGTGATGAGAGGCGCAAATGTCTCAAGATATTGGACGGCCCCTCTCGGGAGGATAGAAGTAGAGGTCGATGACATGCATGTCAAGAGTGAAATACTTTCGAATAAGATACGAATAAGATACTAATCACTTAAAGAGGAAGATCGTTGAGCCAGACCCAGACCACTCCACCACCAAATAATAGTGGGCAGGAGCATTTTACTCTGCATAATTTCCGGTTTACCGATTATAATAGTGGGGGATTCCATGTTCAATAAACCAAACGTAACGAAGTTAAGATATGGGAAATACACTAAGTACTTTCAGTGAAACACCATGTGAGTCGGGGTCAAACTGGTCCACCGGCAAATAATAATGGCCAAGAGCATTTTGCCCTGCATGACCTATCCTCCGGCGAATAATAGTGGTCAGGAGCATTTTGCCCTGCATAATTTTCAGTCCACCGGTTATAATAGTGGGGTTCCCGTACTCACATGGATATAAAACCCGTGAGATGATTGAATAATGATGGACTAATGGCTTAAGGCCCTAAAAGTATCGATTGTTCATTATGACCTGTTAATATTTGATTGACTTGTTAGGTATGTAAATGTATGAAAGTGAATATTATGTATGCACCTTTCACTATGTATGTATGTAGCGTTATATCATGTGTTACGTTGTGGGCATGCTTTTAAGTGTGTTTTTAAAGGGTTACTCAGTACCATAATACTGAAGGATTCCATTCGTGGGGCCCCTGCCTATTCAATGAGCAGCGTCCCTTGCAGGTCGTTTTCAGGTGTTATTCAAGTGGCCTCCTGGGAAAGAGTGTAAGGAACTATTTGAAAAGTCTTAGGGTCGTACTCTTTTTCTTTTAAATTCCTGGTTTCAATATATTTGTTGTTTTGTAACCACCACTAGTTGATTTTATTATTGTAAATGGTTTACTACACTACTTTGATTTAAATATGTTTGAGTTTCTCATAAGCTGTATTTTTCTCTTTTAACCTTAACACTTGGTACTAGAACGGTAAGAGTGAATCGGTCTGGTACTAAGTGTGGCGGTAATATCCCTAGAGTTTATAGTTTTGTTATTACACTTCCGCTGATTAATTTAATAAAATGAAATTTTTTAGTAGTAAATTTTGGGGGTGTTATAGATCACAAATCAAAATTATGCAATGATACGTGATTAGTTATCACTCGACTTGGAAATTATGTTCTTGAAGTAAAAATATTTGACGGGAACAAATACACTGATGGTGTTTTGATTATAATGGTATCACTTACATCATTTGATCAAGAATGTATTCAAATTTAATCATAGATAGTTCCCTTTCGTTTTTTCATATGCATTGACAATAAATAAATTTAAGGTTAATAAATATCTTATGTTAGATGACTATTGAAAAAAATAGTCTTCAGCTATGGTTAGTTGCATGTTGTAGTTTCCAGGGTTACGCATTATAACAAACTGAAAATTTTGATATGTGATACCAACAGGAACAAAAGTACATCCACAAAATATTATATTCAATGAAGTTTTCTAAAATATATAGCTAGATTATGTTTTCCTTTCCTTAGTCATTTCCTACACACAATTTGTATTTGTCATTTCTATATATAGTACTTTATTTTGTTATTTTATTTTCTAATCAATATTTTACCCTTCATAATGATCATAGTGTCTTTTCATAGTTTCATTACATCCTATATTATGTTTTGTACTTACTATTCTAAAATTCATCATCATAATATATCAAACTTTGCTCGTGTATCACTTATAACAACACGCATCGCACGAGGGAGCGATACTAATAAAAAAATTGTATAGGTTAATAATAGTTACACAAATTTATTTCACTCGCTCCAATTCTCCTCATTTTTATTAGTCTTCAATTTATAAAGTAATGAGATGAATGGGATAAAATAAATAAACTTTTACCTAATCGAACAAAAATACCTCCCTTAGTATGTGTGTTATAGATCAAACTTCGGGTGTAAGTGTTTTTTGTTTTATTTTTAAATTTTATTCACCTCGATTTAAATGAAATTAAAACAATATTTTTCCAAGTTAGATTCATTTTATCCAAATAATATTTTTCTCAATACATTTTCATTTCCTTCACTTAGATTAATGTTTAATATTTACCATTACCCCAGTTCATCCCAATATAAGCAAACCATTAATAGAAAGCCCTCCATGTGGTCAAAATGTCTTTTGGTGTTTAAAAATAGTCATTTTATGCAAATAAAATGGAACAAAATTGATATTATTAAGTCGAGCCTCGTTGTTCTTCTCCTTCCTTTATCTCCCTCGACAATTAAAGAATTATTGCGTGAACTAGGTGCACCACTTGCTTATTTGGTATAATTATGGTATATTTTGGTGTATATTTATAAAAATATATATCAAAACGTGATAAAAATATACGATAATTATACCAAATATGTAAGTGGTGAACCCAATCATGGTTCACACAATAATCTCTCACCCTAACAACACTACAGGCAATCCTCCCCCCCCCACACACATTACTCGCTTGTTGACTACCTCCTTCCTCATCCTCCACCTCAAGAAATTTAGGGAATCGTGAGGTGTGAATATGTGTTGCATTTTCCTAATGATTAGATTCAATGCATCATCAATGTAAGAACCCATATTTTGGGATAATAATAAAAAATAATATTTAATTAAGTTATAATCTATTTAGTAAGCTAATATTAAGAGATAAAAAAGATTTATGGTAGATAGTGGGAATTACCATAGGTAGATAATATAATAATTACCCAAGGTAGATATTATTGAGTGACGAGGGTCAGAATTTGATATCAAAGATTACTTATAGTAAATAATTTACTAGTAATGTTCGTAGATATGAGATATGCAAACAATAAAAAACTAGGACATTAAATTTGATAATTTCCTATAATAAAATGGAAGCAAATAAGCTAAATGTACAATCATATTTTTATTATATTGTTATTTTTTAAGTTTAACCCCTTGAGTTGTTTCCTTTTTATGCTCGTATTGTTTTATTTATTGACCCATAAAATAATGGCCCGTCGTTCTATTGATCCGAGACTAAACATATGCTTGACAGTCTATCTGAGCAATTACTCTAGTAGACATCTTATGTATCCTTACCCAAATCTAAAGCTTCTCTGACTTCCTTTGCTTCCTTAATCATTAGGAATCAAAATAAATATAAGCCAATTTAATATTGAATTCCATCAACAGAGTTATGGCATAAAACAAAATTAGAGCAAATGAATAAGGAAGACTAAATCCTTGGTGCTAAGTTGACGAAGACGTTTGGATAGTAATTATTTGCTTCTGGTGCAAAGGAAACTTAGCCCCGCACAACATCATTAAGCACAAACCACTGCCAACTAACTATTCTCTAATTTTTCCATAGGCTTAAGGCCAATATCTTGAATATCCAAATCACTCTGCCTTTATTTATTTAGAAATTTCTGCCCTGCCATCCACTCTATTTTTCTAAGTTACTTGCTAACAAACTACTTTTCTACTAATACACATGCCATTAAGTCTAGCTTAGTGGTTGTTACGATTGTGGTTTTACATTATATATTGGTTATTGGCCATCTTGTAAAGTATGAAATCATGGTTAGATAATTAATCCATCACAAGAAGCCGTGATTAGATTTGCATGTCAGGTGTTCGATCTTACACTTTAGTGACATTTGATCTGTTGATTCAGTGGGTATGGTCTTTTGTCAACTTTCTCAATCACTCAGTTCATTAATATACTAGTTGTAGAATAATTTTGTTGGATTTCTATCATATGGGTGGTTGTCTGGGTTGTAGATTGTTAGCCATAACTTACCCAATACATTAATAAATAATTAATACTTCTTATACTGATATCTTATATTATTGGGTTGTACATGAATTTCTAATTGACCTTTAATGTTTGGGAAAATAATTCTATTTATTGGCTTAGTCCTCAATTCATTTAATTATGATAATGCCCTTAGTTATTTTTTATGCTGGAAAGATAACGAAATTGATAGTCATATTGGGATATGCCAGTTAGATATAAGATATACATATTATATTTAGTCAGAGCACGTTTATAACATCCTCAAATTTACTATTTAAAAATTTCCTCATACGGAAGCGTTAATTACAAAAATGGTGGTTGTTACCGCCACACCTAGCATAAGTCTGTCATCAACTACCACTCTTATACTAAGTGTTAAGGCTAAACCTTTGTATACTTAAATTAATAATACAATTATGAATATTAAAGTAGAAAGGGAGTCAAGAATAACTTAACATTATTCCAAATAAACCAATTGTTAGTTGTTACAAAATCAATTGAGAAGAAAATACATAAGAGAATGAGAGTTCATAATTGTATTGATATAAAGATGTCAAGTGAACCTTTGGATAGCCCTAATCCTCATCCCCTAAAAGAAACCATCAAACCTTACTTTCAAAGTAGTCATGCAACGTAAAAAATATAAATTGAATAGGTAATGGACCATGAAATATAACCCATTAGTACTACTGTGCTAAATAACCCATTATAAAAGACTAATATGAAAAGCCATCATAAAACACATAAAAGGCATCTCGACAATACATGATATATAATTATAGTTAATTAAAATATGACAATCATTCATATAACCACATACTATCAAAGGTCATATACTGTTCATACTCGTTCATTTGGAACTAACTGAAAGTTACAAACGGAACATCTAATAGATGCTTTTTGAAGTATAATTAGAAATAACATCATCCTCAAATCATAACTACAGTCACAAAGTTCATTATCAATAACAACAAATTTCATAACATAGACAGGCTCACCAACATAAACCAATATTAACTCATAGCATCACAGGCAGACACAAAGGTTGCTATTGAAATACAGGCAGACACGAAGGCTGCTACTGAACCACAAGTAGGCACGAAGGTTGCTACCTAACCACATGTATGCATAAAGGATACTACCGACCAATCTAATAATCAGTTCAATTCAATAATAATCATTTTCAGTTTCATTTATTTGATAGGATATGATAATAACCCAGAGACATAAAAAGTACACAGGTTATACCAATGCATAAGGTATCACGGTACCTTCCCAACTATCCAACCCAGAGATATAAAAGCTCTCTGGTTATACCAGTGCATAAGGTGACACAACACCCTCCCAACCTAGGACACCTAATCCTTAAGTATCAGTATTCACCATAAGGTCTGTAGGTCACCTAAATAGTAGACTAGGCTTTATTGGGGCATAACAACACACTAGTGAACAAAGCATATTGAGGGCTTCTACCTCATCTCTAGGGTAGCTACCCCTAGAGAGCAATCATTCATAACTCGAGGCCTTTCACTTTAAATATTAGTATATTATAAAGGCGATCACAAAATATCACATATTACACAAAGATTGCCTATTCCATACTTAAACTAATTTTCATTTATTTTCAATTATTCAAGTCAATTCTAATGTCAATGGTTCAAGTCTGATTCAGAGTCAACACTAAGGTCAATCTATTAATACACTAAGGTCATCCTATGTCAGATTATTTATGTTAGATGTATTTAGGTAAAAAGCGACCAAGATATCCTTGAGACTGTTATTACCACATTATCATCCATTTTAAATCCTAAATACTTTTTATTTATTATATTATCATGAGAAGTATAAAACATATTAATTAAATTACATAACATACAAATAAATTACCAAACACACTAAATGACCATTTTGCCCCTACACATAATTTTGAACGTAAAATCCTAACATGTGTTCCCAGGACATCAAATCACAAATTCTCATGCTTTATAGGAGATAACAAACATTGAGCACGCTTTCTGAAATATTTATCATGATATGATTTGAATGACCAAAATACCCTTAAGGCATATAAGAATAATAATCACGACAACACATGCATTATAATTCATCAAATTACACATTTCCATATCCAACAATAAATAACAAATAGTAGGCACACTTGTCGGAAAAAAAAAATTCATAAGACAATTAAAACTACTAAATTGCCCTTAGGGCACACAATAGGAACAATTATGCTAAAAATGTGCCTAAGCATACTCAACCTACCATATTAGACACACATTACATACATAATTTATTTCCAACATTTAACCTATTTTAACCAACATTCGTACACATAATAACTTACACGAATTTGCATGCTTTATTTTAACTAAATTCCATGCTAACACTTTTAGGCTATAATTAAAATGTAGTGAGTGTACTTGTTATAATTTACACATCAAAACCCTAACGTGCTATCATGCAATATCTCACGTTTTAGTATAATATAGGGATTACAGTGTAACAAACATGCTTAATATGATTTACAAAGCAAACTCCTAATGTGTTATCATGAGATATCTGAACATTTTAGTAGAGTATAAAGATTACCTAATTTCCAAACCTCTTAAAAATTATTAGGTTATGCTAATAAAACATTTATACCAAGAAATTATATTATAATAACCATATTAATAATAAAAAAGTAAAATAATATTTTTTATTAAAATATTTATTAAATAGTAAATTACCAAAATTCCCTTGATGCTAAAATGGGCAAAAATACTTACGTACACATACATTGCTCATGTTTCCTAAGCAGCATGAGTGGGGGAATTAAAGGGGGTCTTCGAAGGGGAAAGTTGTGTTGGTTAGTTGGTGGTGGTGATGGCTGACGGTGGTGGCAACATGGCCGAGCAGGGAAGGATAAGGGTGACACCGGACAATGAAGATGTTTGGTAGCTTGATGAGAGGAAATGGGGAGCACGACAAACAGGGAAGGAAAAGAAACCAGGGATAAGGAGGTAGTGAGATGGTGGAGTTAGGAAAAGGGCTGCAGAGAATATGGACAACAATAGTTGATGTGCTAGGTAGAGAAGGGCGTAGAAGGGAGGAGAGAATGAAGAAGAATAAGGGGAATGGGGTCAGTTATGTTGGAATCAAATGAGGAGGTGGAGAAGGAGAAGGAGAAGGAGGAAGGTAGAGCTCAGGTTTGTTTTTGCTGGGAAAGAAAACATAGAATGGAGTAAGAGCGGGGGCAAGATGGTTGTGACGGTGAGTGGTGGAGGAGCTTAAATAGGTTGATGCAGGATGTTAGAGGTGGTTAGCGATGGGTGTTGCTGGTAATGGTGACAAAAATAGAGGCGAGGGAGGCTGGCCATGAGGCAAGGTTATAGGGAGTTGAGGGTTGTGTTCAAATGAAAGGAGGAGAGAGTAGGTGTGTGTGCATGTATGTATATGCTAGCTGGCGAGGTGATGGTTAGGGGGAAATGGAGGGGAGTATGGTTGTGCGCTGAAGGTTGGGTAGGAAAGGTTCGATTGGTGGAGGAGGTTGGCCAAGAAAAAGAGCAAGGTTGCAAAGGGGAGTCATGGGGGAAAATGATGGGTAAAGGCGCAGGGTGCAGGGAGGCAGTAGCATAGAATATTAGATGGGGACGTGAAGGAAAGCGAGTGGGGAGCAGTATAAGGCTATTTGGGTTGGAAGAAGAAAGGGAGGTAGGTGTGCGTAGGTAGGGGTGCAAAAGGGGGTGGTGTAGAGGGTTTGTTTGGATTTGGTTGAGGGGAAGGAAGGGAGCATGCAATACTATGTTTGGTTGGAAAAGTAAAAGGAGGGTGTGGGAAAGGAGTGATATAAGGTGTTGTTTGGGTGTAGGGAATTGCAGAGGAAGGGGTGTAGAAGAGGGTGGGTGGGTAAGGTTCTATTTGGCTAGAAGATGATGGGGGAAATGGCAAGGAAGAACGAGACGAGAGAGAGAAGAAAAGAAAGAGGGGCGATGGGCTGGGCTCAATAGGGCGGGAATGAGGGAAAAGAAAAGAAGGGAAGGTGGGTTGGGCATGGCAGAGTATGCCGGGGGAATGAAGGAAAGGGAAAGTGGTTAGGTTGGGGAAAGAAGGAGAATAGTGAAAAATGGGTTAGGGTGTAGGGAAGGAAAAAGAAAGGAAAAGAAAATAAAAGGAGAAAAGGAAGAAAAAATAAAAAAGGAAAAAGAAAATAAATTTAGGGTTATAATTATAATTAGGTTAAATTTAGGTTTATAATAATATTAATTTATCCAGATTTAGGGTATCCAATTAAGAAAAAAAACTAAATAAAACTATCCATTTAGGGTTGATTTAAATAAGCAAAGTAAGATAAAATAATTAGAATAATTTATTAAATAATCTATCTAGATTGCAGGTATTTTTTGGATAAAAGGCTAAACGTTCAAAGTTAAAGTTACACAAATTTAGGGTATTACAACTGTATTGAGTATCGCTGACATAGAATTAACTATTATTGATAGGGCTATATGATAGTTCAACCAGTATTATTTTGGATTTTGCATTTTCGAGTAAGCAGCTTATCCACAACCCCTTATATACTTAAATATAGGTTTATTGCAATCATTTATCATTCTCTATTTTTATAAAATATTATTTTATAAACTATGTCAATTTTAAGTCATGAAATATCTAAATCTCACACTCTATACTTTGAATGGAAATGAGATCAAGCTTTTATTGATATTTGTTGTGTTAATGTAGTCATTTATTATTTGATAAATTGTATATCATCTGTTAGTAGCACAACTTATGAAATTTTTTGTGACTATGCCTCTTAAGGGTGGGGTAAACCATTTCCGACCCATTCAAAAGTGTGGGGGTGGTTGATTCTTATTATTTTGTTTCATAGGAGGCTACTTAGGATATCCTTTTAGATCCCACTTGTGATTAGGGAGCCCATTGATTAGTTAGTCAGTTTTGCACCTAGTCGTGAGGGATCTTTAATATGGCATTGTTATAGCCATATATAGTGGTCATAATCACACTAAAACTTTTATTTGATTGATATTTTGTGTTATCGTTGTGACTATGTTGATTGTTGGATCCTACTAACCTTTATGCATTTGTTTGATCACTTAATTGTTAGATTGATTAATTTTCTTATTTGAGTTCTTAGTCATTTTTTTATGTCACTTATATTCATTAATGACAAAGCATTCTCAAATTTATTTAAAATTATTTTAAAAAGTGTAATTGTTTATTTTGCTCAATGTATTCTTATGATTTAAAAAAACATAGATTTTACTAAATAATTTGTATGTTATCTTTTAATGGCTCGGTCTCTGCTTTGGCCGATGGGATTTTTACTTACTGAGTTGTAGTTTTTCTCACTCCTATTCTCATTTTAGGTTTAGGTGAAGAGTAGATTTATCTTCAAGATAATGGAGACTTCATATTTATTTACCTTTTGTAAGGTAAGGGTGTCGTATTTTTTTTGGGTATTGAATCAATGATAATTAATTATACGAATATTAGACAAAAGATTCAAGATTGTTATGTCTGAGGTATTCACATTGGATTGATATTGTTTTTAGGTTGCAACCTTGCTAGATATAAGAGGTTTTCCTTCTACGATTTGATGCAGTTACACTTCTCAAGTAGGGTGCAATTTGGGGGTGTGACAGTCACGAGCATCATGAACACACACACAAACTTCTAATGGTATGCGTTAATTAGAAGCAACATCAAACAACAGTTGAAGAATGCAAGACTCCACTTTAGACATACTAGCAATAATGAGAATACTTTAGAATCCTTTGATATGGATGAAAATTTGTTGGTAAATAAAAGGAAATTTGAAAATTAAAAACATGCTGGAGGTAAATAAAAAATGCATAGTAAAATAAAAAAATAGCCAAGCTATATAAAGTAATGAAACTAGACTTAATATGAAAACTAATTCAGCTTTCAAAACACCAAGAGAATGTAAGCAAAAGAAATTTATCATTCTATTTTAGAAAGTTAAATTATCATACATCCGATGTGAAATGACTTATATATACACAAAAGTTTAAGGGTTAGTCAGCCTTGGACTAAATTTTCCATCTCCATGTATTTTACACCTCCATTCACATCTAAAGATACAAAAATGCACGGGATAATATAGAGTTAATAAAAATATTCAAGGACAAGAGGCAATGGTTAAAAGGAATTAAGTTTGAATGTTGAATGGACCAATAAAGAATCATAATGATGCATTGATATAATATAATGATGAGGGTTGCTCTTAGTTTGGAAAGTGAAGAAAGGAAAATATCACAATTTGAAATTTTAGATACCTTTACTTCACTTTAGGGTCGCTGCATTACTAATATGTAGTATTGTCATCGCAATATTGCCTTTTGTTTAATCCACTTCATAAAGAACTAACTTTTATCAAGAGAATACCAAATAGTAAATTATATTTAATGAAATAATCAAATATACACATCTGAATATCTAAGAAGAATTTTCAAACATGAGTTATCTCTTCTTCTTCTTCCAAGAAAAGTATGATTACATAGCTTGCTTCTTTTAGAACCACTTATCAAATATATTATGTTGATTTGATCCATTACTAGGCACATAACCCCCGATAAGAAAAATAGATCCACATTAGTACCAATCATTCCCATACCCACTAGTGCAAAAGCTTCTATACAACATTATTCAAGCAACTTATATACAAAGGAACAGAGTGTTATCACAAAAGGAAATGAAGTCTGACATGAGGAATCGAACGACAACAATGCAACAAAAAAAAGTCTTTAAACTTCAAGTAAAAATATTAAAATTCACAAGAGTTATTCTAGTGTAGAATAAAAAACAGGTACCCTGAATAAGGATCAACTTTTAAATTATGCTACTACAAGAACATATACAACATAGAAAAACATAATTATATGCCATTAATTATTTCAGATGATAGCTTGTTCTTACCTCTTTATGAACTTCGCCAACACAAAGAAGCACAATTTATTGCTGACCAAAAAAACTCAAATTCATAGTCATGTAATGAAATATATAAATAAGAGGTTACTAACAAGGAAAGAAAATATATCATTTATAAACATGTAACCAATCAAATTATGACCATGTGTGCTTGTATTTCCTAGTTATATATATCTAATGCATTGGTTAGTTAGTTTATCATCACTCCTCGGTCTTCACTACTTTCTATTATTTAATAATTTATTTTCCTAACATTAAGCAAACTATTCATTAGTTGATGCAAATATTAAATCTAACTTATTCTAGTTCAAAAAATATTTATTTCTCAATTAATGATTCATTACTAATACAATTAGAATCATATTTGAAAATTCACGGCGTAATCCCATAACAACATATAAGGTAGGGATGGCAATTTTCCTCGCGGGTTCGGGGCCCCGTCGGGGATTCCCAGTTCTGGTTCGGGTTCGGAGAGAGAATTCAGGGATCGGGTTCGGGTTCGGGAATTCTTAACGGGGATTTTTTGGGGACGGGGCGGGGATGGGTTTGGGGTCCCCATCCCCGAACCCGCCCCAAAATTTGTTTATATATATTTTTATATAATTATATATAAATAATATATATATAAAAAAATAGTTTGAGGATCGGGGATCGGGTATAAATTCGGGTTTCGGGGATCGGGTCGGGTTTTAAGAACGGGGAATAAATCGGAAATAGAAAATAGATCGGGGATCGGGTCGGGGAATCCCCGATAAAAAAATATCTGGGATCGGGTCGGGTTCGGGGATTATTTTCCTTATCGGGTTCGGGGATGGGGATGGGGATGGGGTCCCGGTCCCCGATCCGCCCCGTTGCCATCCCTAATATAAGTGCACCAAAATAAAAACACCAACTACATAGAAATTGATCACACAGGGGGAATATACAGTGATAACCACCTTTTATGGAGAGAAGTCGAGAACTTAGAACCACCATAGTTTATTGAGATACTTACAATAGTTTCCACCACCTACTACGGGTAGTTTCATAACTTCGTCTTTTTTTTTTCCTAACACTAAAATACAATATAGTTTTCTAGGAGACTTGCGATAGTTTCTTTCACCCACTATAGGTAGTTTCTACTACCTATTGTGGGTAATTTCCTAACGCATAATATAAAAATCTATTATTTATAAAAATACCATTATTTTTATTTCCAACACTCAAATACTACAGCTCACCGAAAGACCTATAGTAGTTTCTTCCATCTACTGAGAGTAGTTTCCACCATTTACTTTAGGTAGTTTCCAAACCTAAAACATAAATGCACAATATTTATAAAAATACCAACATATCATTTTTTAACACTCAAATATATAGTTTATTGAGCTACTTGTAGTGGTTTTCTCTACGTACTAAGAGTAGCTTATACCGCCTAATATGGATAGTTTCTTTAACTAAGAGTATTAGTCGCCAATTCTCAATGAGATAGCTAGTTCTTATTGGATATTCCCTTTTATCAAGTATCAGTAAACAAATTAACCTTCCTTAGGATTATTAATCAGGGGGAATGGTTTTAGTAGCTTAAAAAAATAGTTATTCTCGCATCTCTTAGATTTATACAGACCTCTTATTTTAGCATCTAAATCCTCCCTCTTATATTATATTAATAGGATTTGGAGAATGAAGAACCATTTTTCTAACTTCTCTTGTCATCGTTTCTTACTCTTTGTTTTCCTCCCATCTCTCTTTCCCCTTGAATTATATCATTCGATCTATTTATGTAATACCTTGATTTTTTTAGCAAACCTAATCCCAATAAATTAATATTTTAACCTAATTCTAATTTGAGGAAATAAATATTTTTGCCTTATCATAATTCTCTAACCCTAGAATTTAACCTAATCATAATTTATGGATAATTAATATATCCTATTATCCTAACCTAAAGTATACTGATCTTGTTATAATTAAAAACTAAAAACATTAACCCCCGATTATTTTCCCTCCTCTCCTTTTTCTCTCATTTCCCCTTCATCCAATCCTCCATTTACTTCTCCTTTCCCCCTTCTCCCTACGTGAAACTGTAACACCCCCAAATTTACTACTGAAAAATTTCGTTTAAATCAGAAGGTTTAGCGGAAGCGAAAGAATTAAAACCATAAACTTGGGGGTATTACCGCCACACTTAGTACCAGACCGGTTCACTCCTACCGTTCCGATACTAAGTGCTTAGGCTAAACTAAACAATCGTTAAGTAAGAGTCATCAAAACATAGGTCCATAGTTAACATAGACCATTCATGAAAACCACGAGTCAACAACAGTTAAAATATCGTTAAGATTACAACTTAAGAGTACGGTTTCAAAACAAGAAGCGTAGTACAAAATATAGCTAAATGAAACAGATCCCAAGGGACCAATATCCGGATCGCCTACTCACTCAAGCCAAGTCTTCCACCCCAAATTAGTAACCGATCAAAAACCTGCACAGGAGGTCTGCTCCCCACCATCGCTGGATCATCACAGGACCCATTCAATCAAGGTAATATCAGTACGGGTCCAATACTGAGTAAGTCCCGCTACCCTATCTTATAGGAGAGATATCATCAAGTGCATATTAAACCCGAGTACAACACGTTGATACAATATCATGCATATACACAACCCACAACATGAATCTTACCATACACCTAGAGTAACACATTAAAACATATGTAACATCCTATTAAAACATATAAGCATGGTATAACCGAAATATAAAGTGGCTCATACACCTCAGGTAGGAATAATCCATATTATTAAAACTAAATACGTGGCGTACTCACGTAAGCAGCATGTAGTAATACAGATAATAAAAACCGACCATGGTCCAATTAGTCTTATTCTTTATTCTCATTAATAATATGTTCATTCCACACATATTCTTCAATAGTCCATGTGAGTGTGGGAGCCCCACTATTATAGCCGGTGGATCGGAAGATATATGCACAGGGCAGAACGCCTCTGATCCACTATTATAGCCAGTGGACCGAAAAATAAACGCACAGGGCAAAATGCCTCTGATCCACTATTATAGCCGGTGGACCAGATCATGGCCCCGACTCACATGGTGTTTCGCTTTAAGTACTTAGTATCTTTCCCATGGATTAACTTATTCGTTTGGTTTGTTGAGCACGAGATCCCCCACTATTATAGCCGGTGGACCGGAAGATAAACGCACAGGGCAGAACGCCTCTGATCCATTATTATAGCCGGTGGACCGGAAAATAAATGCACAGGGCAGAACGCCTCTGATCCACTATTATTGTCGATGGACCGGATCACGGGCTCGGCTCAACATCTTTCGCTTTACGTAATTAATGTCTTATCCGTATCTTATTGAATCACATCACACCCTTGACATGCATGCGGCTGATACTCTACTTCTTTCCCCTCCAGAGGGACTGTCCCGTATTTTGAGACTCGTACATCTTCTCACACCCGACATCCATCCCCCGTAGACTTAGGCATAGTGGCATATAGTAAGGCACAATCTCCAAGAATATAGGCCATCCCAACACACATGATATCGACTCCGCATGTCCTCATCCCTCTAGGGTTCCTCATCGGAGACCCTAATCGGACCTATGTGGCCCAACTCTTTCTTACTTACCCAAACGTTACTTTGTTCTCTATCTCGCACCTCATTTTTATTAGGAAATTCCCCAAATGTATTACTTTATCTCCCAAGTTCACGCGTGACCGACAAAACCCTAGTTGGCCACCCAAAACCCTAGTTGACCACGCCAACCCTAGTTGGCCGCGCCAAACCCTAGCACTTTACTTCCTCGACAAGTAACCTCCCTCTTTCACCCCAAAATCTCTTCTCTCATTTAGAAAACCCATACTCATCCTTTATATAAGTGAGTTCTCACTCTCAACCCCATACTCCATCCTTCCTTGATCATTTTTACCCTTGTACCCTTTAAATTCCTCATTTTCTCCCAAAACCCTAATTGGGTCCCTTAGACACCCTTACATCGACCCACGTAAAATTTTGCACCCAAGTCTCCAATGGACCCATAACTTTGACATTATCTTATTTACTTCCTACATCAACTTTCCTCATGTAAGATTCATCCCCATGCAGAATTTAAATACTCACTACATACTCCCCAACACTCACTTACTCGCAAAACCCTAATCAGGTCTCTTATGCACCAACTCACGTACTATTTTTCATACCCAGTCTCCAATCACTCTAAGGCTCTCCAAAACTCTTACTTACAACCCAAATCAACTTTTCCCACGTAAGGATCACGCCCATGCAAGATCTAGTTCCCCCCATGCAAACTTCGCAAACGTCCACTTTCCCGTTGTTCTTTTATTATCATTTCATGCTACCCAAAACCCTAGCATGCATGTCCTAGAGGGCCATAACATGTCACATCATCAAACATCAAACATGGAACATGTCATGCTCGTACGATATAAGGCACACACATCATACCTCATTATCCACGCTGCGCTACACAAAACAGGTTATTTATAACACATGCATAATACACATTAACATGGCATACTCATCATCCATCAACACATCACACATAGCACAAGGCCATAGCTTTGTCCTTACGAAACACCCATAAATGGAGGTAAGTAGAGACTTACCTAAATCCGAAGCTAGCTAAGCGAGATAAGAGGGAGAGAGATCACTAGCTCGTGGATCCACGAGAAAGCTTTCAAATCAGGGCAGGTGAAGGCCAGGAAAGATGCGCCGGAGATCGAGGATGGCTCGCCGGTCATCACCCGAGCTCGCTGTGGCCGGACGGCGGCACGACCGGTGCGGCTCGTTGCCGTCTCTGCTGCGGTTCGATGCTGCTACTGCTGTCGCCTGCTGCTGCTGTGCGTCGATCGTGGTGGCTGTCGCCCGACGAGGGAGGAGCAGGGAGGAGGAGGTCGGTCACCGGAGCAAAAGGGCAGGGAGAAGGAGGCGGCTAGGGTTTTGGGGGCGCAAGGAATAGTGGGTCGACGGGAATAGGGAAAGAGAAGAGAAGGGATAGAAGAGGGAAAAGAAAAAGGGGAAGGGGCGCCAGTCGGGGCTATTTTTGTTTTTTACAAATAGAAGTAAAACAAAATACTAAAAGTTTAAAAAATATCATTGGAATATTTTATCTAAAATTCATTAACGAAAAATTATTTCGAAACGATCCGAACGCTTAAAATTAATAAAAAAGGGTATATAAAGAATTTCATAAATATTTTCGGAAGAATTTACCAACGAACGTAAAAATTTATATTATTTACGAAAATACATTATAAGACCTTGAAAAATTATTTAAAAACATATAATAAAATATTTAGGTTAAATTCAAATAAACCGAGACTAATTAAATAATTTCCGAAATCGGTTTTTTGTAAATCAAAACCGTAAAACAGAAGAAAATTAATTTCGGAAAGAAATTCTTAATTAATCTTTGAAAAACCTTTTTAATTTAAAACTTTCCGAAAGTACTAACGATTTCCGAAAACGAATGAATTTAAAGTCATAAATATTTTCTATAGATAAAATTATTAAAATAAATTTAACTATTTAAACAGAAATTCTATAATTTAAATAATATGTTTCGTCAACGAAATATAACTTCAAAATAACGCTATAATCACATGACAAAGTTATAATCGAAAACGAATCTAAAATATAAAAATCAAAATACGAGAAAGAAAGGGAATACATACTTCTAACCGAAAATCGAAATCATAAGAATAAAATCATGGTCGTGAACGAATGGTTCGCAACGACCACGATTAATTAAATTCAAATATGAATTTGAAATCGTCGATAAATCCATAAAACGAATCGAAATTAAAATAATTAATTGTTTGCATAAAATTACGCTAATAAAATCATTAAACTTAATAAATCTGGATTTTAAAAATACGGGGTATTACAGAAACATTGTCCACGGATAATGTCTACACATCCATCACTCCCTACCACATGTTAAACCATTCCCTACTTCCATCAACTCCCACCTCCTTTGCATAAGGGTTGCGGTTGAATTCCCTTTGCACCTCTTACTCGTCTCTACACCTTGCATGGGAGTATATATGCACATACCTTACCGTTATTACATGCTCCCACCACCTCTCTTCTATCACTTTTGTTTATGTAAACAACACACCGCCATTTCCCTTCCTTCACCACCTCCCCGTCGTCATAAAAAAACCTAAAAACCACCACCAACGAGCCAAACCGAGATAACCACACTAGCATCGACATCCTTTTCCATTTATCCCTCACCACCTTCGGCCATCTTTTCCAAACATCACCCCTACCATCGACCGAAACAACCGAAGCTAACCCCTCCACTTTGGTTGCCTTTATTGCAACATCATTTTCCCATTTCCCTTCTCCTTGCTGCAACAGCTCTCACCGTAGCCCAACACCACCCTTCGATGACCTTGATAAAAGAAAAACCATCCTATTTAGTAGCCTTGACCATAACCCTCTTTACACCTTTCAGCATCCACAACTACATCCCCCCGTCTATCCTTCAACACCTCTAACCTCACCACACCACCCCCTTTGATTCCCACGAGCAAAAACTTGCCCTTTGACTAGCCTTCACTCCCGCTGCACCTCCTCTAGCAATGGTAGTACGTGTCATTGCTCACCCTCCATTCCCACAATAGGCCACCATTTCCCCTTTTGCTTGGTTACACAAGTTTTTCCCAAACACTACCCATCTCGGTTCAATTTTCTTCCTTCTTTCACCCTTCTACTTCCTTAAGCATTTCCTTACTTATATGGTTTAATCCTAATGGTATTTTAGTATGATTTTCTTAAGTGATTTTTTCGTGGTCCTAAAAAAAGTGGAATAGGATTTGTGTGCTTAGAGACCGAAGTTGCTTTTTGTAAAGATACTTGTCGTAGTCTAGTATTTTTGATTTTTAAGTGTTATATATGATTTTTAGTTGTACCATGTTATTATGATTTTGTGAATTAATATATTATTTTTGATACTATGATATGCAGTAGGTATTATGTGTTAGAAAATGAGTAACTAAAGATCATGCGATATTATTATTTTATGTGGAAAAGCCATCGGTGTGAAATATGGATGTATCATGGGTTTATTAATGGTGCAATTAATGTGAAATAAGTATGATAAGATCTATAGAGAAAAATGTGTATTTGAAAGTAATGTTACTAAGCACATAATATTTGCATAAAGTAAAGGGTTTTGTTATTGATAAGGGTATTTCGGTCAACATGGGTTAAATATGATAATCATGGTATTTTAAGATATCATATCATCCAAAATGTGATAAGGAATTTATATTAAGTGTTTAGAGTAACCGTGAATGACATAAGATTGATAAAGTATGAAAATGATTTGATTTGAGAATAATAACCCTAAAACGAGGAGGCCATTATCACATATGTAAAATAGTAGAGTTAGATAAAAAAAAATCAAATATGTTGTTAATATTAGTGTTATAGAAATGTATATTGAATCTAATAAGTTTTTGATCTATATGTGAAAAGTTACGATTGATTTGTGAAATTAGGGTCTATGAGTCCTCAAAATAGTTACTTTTGGGATAAAGTTATTATCGAATGTGCAAGACCTTAGAGTCAGGCCTTAAATTTTGAGTATGTTGATAATAATGGCATTTTAGGAAGAGTTACTAAGTTTGGTGATTAAAAGAGTAACACAAGAAGATATATGATAAAAGTTTGAGATTAGGGTTTTGGGAAAATATAAAGGGTCCTAACTCTTGAGAACAGCCTTTATGATCTTCATGATTTACTTACCTTCTTTAAATGTAGTTGGTGACTCTGAAATAATCACGAATAAGATATTAATAATCTAAAGTGAAATGTCACGTGATTTAGGCCAAGGTGTTGAATCTGTTCCGCCGAATAATAATAGTGGCTCTGATGTGTTGTCCCTAAGAGGTGCTTCAGACCATTCCACCAGTTTAATAATAGTGGCTCACGAGTGTTTTTTCCTAAGAGGTGCTTTAGTATGTTCCACCAGATTAAGAATAGTGTGCCCCTATACTCATCATGAATAAGAATATGGATTGATATAAGTAAACTAATAGATAATATATTAATAATTTAAAGTTGAAGAGTGCGTGAGTCAAGATCAAGGTGTTGAATCTATTTCACTGAGTGATAATAATGATTCCGGTGTGTTATCCCTGAGAAATCCTTCAAATTGTTCCACTGATTTAAGAATAATGGCTTAGGAGTATTCTACCTTAAGAGGTTTTTTATGGACTTGTTCTAGTGGTTGATAATAGGGGCTCGGGTGTGTTATCCTTGAGAGGTATTTTAAACCATTCCATTGGTTTTAGAATAGTGGGGTCCCTAAAATCAACATAAATAAAAGAATAAAAAAATTATATCTAATAAAGAGGCATGAATTAATAATTACCTTGTGAGGCTTTATGTTTTTTGTACGTGTGCTTATCATTTGCTATGAATGTATATATTTATCTATATCTCTAACTCAATAGTATCGTTGCCTTACTCAATATGTAGTGTACTAATCGTTATTTTCATGGGTGATGATCACTCCCACGAGCAGAGGACCCTGATGCTTTGCTGCAAGTCTTTGAGGACCAGTCAGATGATTTTGTGGCCTTTGGTGCATTATACAGGGAGGAGTGGATTTTCTTATACTAGGTGTTTAAGAAAAGAGTTATGTTATCTGTATGATGTGTTTACCCGAATACCTTTTGGACTCTTTGATCTGAGGTATCCATTTGTTTGTATTCTATTACTGTATCTTCGAGTTAATCTGCAAACTCATATTTATATTTATAAATTTTCATTCATTTTGAGTTACTATGTGTTTAATTTAATGGTTTTAACCTTATGATTGATGTGAAGATAATATAGTAAACTAGACTTGCATCAATTACGGTGGTAACACCTGATATTTTGGTTATAAGATTCTGCTGTAAAATAAAATTATTTAATAGTACAATTTGGGGTGTTACATTTTCTTTATCTTTTTTTGGATATGGTATAACAATTGTGGCTTTATTCAAGTGTACGCTAAATAATATTTATGTAGGGAGCCTATTTTGTAGGCAAAGGAAGAATGTGAGTTGAAGGAATATCGGGGGAAATTCAATAAAATCAACCATAACAAAGAAATTTGTTTGGTTTCTTGGTTATAAATACCAATTATTTTAAATTGAGCTACATTAGTTAAACACTTTTACTATTGTCTAACATGCTAATATTCCAGAAAAATACATAATCATAAGTTTGTGGCTTTTTAGGGGAATATTTGCTAATTTATTTTACCTCCACTTCATATAACACATAAATTTGTTACACATTGGTAGAAAAGAATACGGTGGTTTGATTTCTTGGCCATGATTACCAATTTAAGTTGAACTCATTAATTTAATCAATTTTATTTTTTAACTTCTTAAACTTCCTAAGCAGAGTCAGCAACATGCATTTTTTGGGAATACAATTTAATTTACTTTGTTCATTTTTTTATATTTAATATATAGAATTGTTAAGAAGGATTTTTTTTTTCGATTCCAATAATACTTACTATAATGAGTTATTTACATTATTTTTTTTATGTTAGTATTCAAATAAGATATTTTTTAATATTTTATTTGGCATATAAAATTGTTAGAAATGAGTTTTTGAATAGATTCCAAACATCCTTAGGGCCTGATCTTTAGGACTCAATTTTATTTGATCGATGTTGATCTAATTTGATTAGTGACAATGAGAATAATAATTATGATATTAATATTTTAATGGTATTAATAAGTCTTTTAGTCATGAATTTTTAGTTGTTAATAGGCTATTTTATATATATTTGATTTGATCTAGTTATGAAACTATCATGAAGGAGGAACCTTTTAGTTATCAATGCATATAGTGAAATACCCCAGAATTAATTAATTTAGGAAATAAGTTAATAAATAAGGATTATTGGGGAATTTATTTAATATACTACTCTTTATAAATTAAGAAGGATTTTGTGGGCAAGCTAATAAGAATCTTAAGATAAATTACAAGGGTACCTTTATACCAGTAATTATATGTATATACATATATATATTTGGGCCTTAAAATAACCTAAAAGGAGGATAAATATTTTATTTAATTATTTAAATATTCTTACTCAAAGCACCTAAAGTAAATACTCTAAATATTTATACAAATAAAATACTAAAATAAAATAAAATTAATTAATTTCTCTTCCTTTTTCCTTTCCTTCCTTCTCCTTTTTTTCTCCTTTTCTCCCCCCTTTTCTCGCCCGTTGGGCCAGCGCCCGGCCCAACGCCCCTTCTCCTTCCCTCCTTCCCGCGGCCCAACGCCGCCCCCTTTGCCCTGGAAACAAAACGCAGCGTTTCGCCTCCCACCCCGCCGAAACGCTGCTCCCCAAACGAAGAAATGTAACCGTTGCCTGACGACGCAAGCTCCGCGTTTTGACAAAACTTCGCCTAAAACGCGGCGTTTAAATAATTGGGGAAATAACCGCCGCGGTCCGGCCGGTTCCCCCTTCCCTTTCTTTCCTTCCCCTGGACCGCCGGTCCAGCCCTTTCTTCTCCTTCTTCTTCCTCGCGACACCGTCGCCCTTCGCCGCCTGCAACTAAAGTTTTCGCCGGAAAACGCAGCGGTGACGACACGTCCTTTCCATCACTCTTTTGTCATTTCATCCCCGTTGACCTCCCCTTTGGATGTGACCAACCGATGCAGCCAATTCCCCGCACGCAACCCCCTGCCTTCTTCCCCGAAGAAGTTCGGTCTGCAATGGCAGACCTGCGCCGGACGACCTCCCCCAAACCTAACCCACCTAACCTCCCACGTGACCTTGTCGTTTCTCCCTCGGTTTGGCCTATAAATTGACCCCTCCACCGCGTAGATCGGGTTCGAAAACCTGGAACCCCGAGAAACTTTGAAACACGCCGCCCGACCTTCAGCCGCCCTATTCCCCGCCTCCGACCGCCGTTTCCACCTGCCCGCGCCACCAACCTCTTCCCTGCACCCTCCTCTGTTCAACCAACCACCTTAAACACATTACCTCGCGCCGCACGTGCCGCCCTGGCCGTGCGAAAACCACTCCCCGAAATCGACCCCTCTAGCCCGCGCCACCTTCGCGCCGCCGCCGCCGGCTGTGCCGACGCTGGCAGCACCCTCACCACCCCCTAAAGCCACCAGGAGACCCTCTCCTAGCTCCCTACGCCCCCTGCTTACCCTACTACTCTCTCCAACAGCCTCCACAAACACCTCCCCATATTCATACTCCTCCGCCGCCGCCGCCGCCGCCGCCACCGCACCACCAGGTTGACTCCACCTCCTTGGACCCTAAGCCCTGACTAATGAGAGTTAATGAATTAATATTGATAATTATTACCATTAGCCTTATTATGATTATTATTAATATTATCTTTATTATTACCATTATTATTATTATTATTATTATTATTTTCATTATTATTATTATTATTATTATTATTATTATTATTATTTTCCTCATTAGTAATATTATTGTTATCGTTATTATTATTATTATTATTATTATTATTACCATTATTATTCTTATTGTTGTTATTATTATCATCCTTATTATTATTATTATCATTATTATCATTACTATTATTAATATCATCATTCTTAACATTATTAGCATTGTTATTATTGTTACTCCTAGCGTTATTATAACTATTAATATTAATATTGTCGGTAATACTATTATTGTTACTATTGTTACCACTTTTACGATTATTATTATTATGGTTATTAATATTATTCCTATATTTAATACCCTAACTATGACTGTAGTTATTATTATCTTTGTTACTATTACTAGTACGATTAACATTATTATTTTAACATCCTTGTAGTTACTACTAGTAGCATTACTATTATCCCTATTTTTATGGTTAGTATTACTACTATTACTACTTTAGCTCTTGGTAGCCATTAGTAAAATTGGTACCCTCTTAGCACTAACAAAGAAGTTAGAGAAGAGTAAAGTAAGGGAATAGCGCCTTGTTAGAGGGAAGTTAACCTCTAGTTTCTCATTTTTATAGGCAAATCAAGCCGACACTCGGAGGAGACGTAGGAGCGTGCTCCAAGGCCGGTGTCGTGTTAGGTAAGGACGATGCTATGGCTTCACGTTATGTGTGTTGTCATGTGTGAGTGAATGTTGCACGTGCCATGTTGATGTGTTTTATGCATGTGTTATGAATAACTTGTTTGGTGTAGCGCAGCGTGGATAATGAGGTATGATGTATGTGCCTTATGTTACATGAGCATGACATGTTATGTATGACATTTATGATGTGTTGATATGGCCCTCTAGGACATGCATACTAGAGTTTGGCATTAGGGAATGGGACTAAAAGAACAACAAGAGGAGATATGGGGTAGACCCAAGTACCTCATCATCCATGAGAGGAACTGTACGTGGAAACTTGTTTCAAAATAAATGAAAGTTGGGAACCATGCATGGGGGGGGCTCTAAAATCCGCATGGTGACTAGGGGTGTCTGCATGAGGTGACTAACTCTTGCATGGGGGTGTGTCTTACGTAAGAAAAGTTGAATGTGGGAGTAAGTGAGAGATGGGGAGAGTTATGGAGTGATTTGAGACTCGGGGATGAAAAGAGAAAGGTTACTTGGAAAGGAAGTAAAGTGCTAGGATTTGGCGTGGTCAACTAGGGTTTGGCGGTCACCTACGGAGTTGGGGAAATAAAGGGATATAGTTGGGAATTTCTTAGTGGAGACGGGATGCGAGACGAGGAATAAAGTGAAGTTAGGGTGAGTAAGAAAGCGTTGGGCCATGTAGGCCCACATTAGGGCTTTCCCAGGAGGAGCCCTAGAGGGGTGAGGACACGCGGGACCGATACCACAGCGTTAGGATGATACCCACACTCTCGGGAAGAGTATGTCTTCACTGCGTTTCCTTATGTATAAGAGAAAGAGGGAAGGGATGTCGGGGTGTGATAAGGGGCGCAGGAGTCTCAAGATATGGGACGACCCCCTGGGGAGGAAAGAAGTAGAGGGTAGTTGATATGCATGTCAAGGGTGGAGCCCTATTTAATAATACATGAATAAGACATTAACTACTTAAAGAGTAAGATTGTTGAGCCGGGCCCAGACCGATCCACCGGCATAATAGTGGCCAGGTGCCGGGGTGTCCTGGAGACCGATCCACCGGCATATAATAGTGGTTAGGTGCGTTCTGCCCTATACGTGACCGATCCACCGGCTATAATAGTGGGGGATCCCGAGCTCAACAAACCAAACAGTATGTTGTAATTAAATCACGGGAAAGATACTATATACTTACAGTGAAACACCATGAGAGTCGGGGCCAGACCGATCCACCGGCATAATAGTGGCCAGGAGCGTTGTGCCCTGGAGACCGATCCACCGGCGTATAATAGTGGTTAGGTGCGTTCTGCCCTATAAGTGACCGATCCACCGGCTATAATAGTGGGGCTCCCGTACTCGCATGAATTAATAAAGTCTGTAACGTGAAATGACTAATTGTATGGGTTAAGAATAAGAGAGGTCTGAGTGGATTATTATTGGCTAGCGGCATCCATGTATTTCCATGTTCCACATGTGTTGTGTGTATAATGTGTTGTGTGTTGTGTTGGCCTTAGCTCGTCTGTTACCTTACTCAGTACGTAGCGTACTGATCATCCGTTTCATGGGTGCTGCTCATTCCCACGAGCAGAGAGCCCATCTGACCTTGTGCAGGTAGGAGACCACGTGTTCGATGCCTACGATACCTACGAGGCATCCGGTGGGGCCGAGTGATGAGTCTTTCCTGGTTGGGGCCGAGAGCGAGTTGGCCGGACTCCTTTATTTCCTCTTTTTGTTTACCGTCTATTTTAGTTTGTTGTACTTATGTTGTGTTGTGTTTCAAACAATGGGACTTTTAAAATTGTAATCTTAATGATACTCTATCGTGGTTGAAACCCGTCTTTATGAACATTGTGTTAATGATGCAATTATGGTTAATGTTTCACGTTCTATGACTTTTGGTTTAGCCTTAGCACTTAGTATCGGAACGGTAGGAACGAACCGGTCTGATACTAAGTGTGGCGGTAATACCCCAAGTTTCGGTTTTTATTTGTTCGCTTATGCTAAAACATTTGACTTAAACGAAATTTTTCAGTAGTAAATTTGGGGGTATTACATATAGTTATTTAAAAATCACATAAATTGAATTAATTTAATTATTAGGTTTAGTTCATTAAAGATGGTTGGAGAAAACGAAAGGGTGTTACTCATGTTGTATGATAAGTTCATATTTTGACATGTTTTATACCCTTTAATCTTAGTTGTTAGTATTTTATTTGAGCAATAAATATGAATAATTATGAATCTAAGCTTAAGTGATACTAATTGTACAAATTTGATTATTTGAGTTAAAATAACATAAATTAAATAAATTTAGAGTATAAAATTATGTATTTATTATTTTTTATTTTATTTTGTAGGTAAAGTACAAATATATATATAGTGTTAGGCCTTTGGACCGATGGCTCAAGGACCAAAGGCCTAAAGGCCTAAAAACAAAGGAACAAAGAAAAAGGTTAGTGAACCGCAAAGAAGAGAAGGGCGGAAAGTTAGAAAAAAGGGCGGTAATAGAAGTGAAAGCAAAAGGAAGGAAGCTGATGGCATAGAGAAGAGCAGCGTCACCACGAAAAATGAGAGCAGAAAGAGAGGGATGACACAACAATAAAAAAAAGAGAGAGAAGGGGGCAGAAGTAGCAGACAATGTAGAAAGTAACGCAAAGAGGGATGACAAGCACAAAAAGCAAGAAAAAAAGAAGAAACCGTATGAAAGAAACAGAAGACTGCATAACAAGAAACAATGGATGATCGAAAAGTTGAGGGGAGCAGATCAGACATTAGGTGGCAAGGGAAAAAAAGAAAGAAAGATAGTAGTGCTGCTAGTGAAGAAAAAAAGAAAGACAGGTGCAGAAATCAAAGTCAACTAAGAGAAAATGACAAAGAAAAGTATACCAAAAATTATTTAGATTAAATTAATTACTTTTTCATCTGAATAAAATTTTAAACTTTCATCCATAATTAATTCTGGTTATTTCTTTCTTTGTTTTTGACTTATATTTTATATATATATTTTTGCGTAATTAATTCAATCATTATGACCTACCGATTATTTATTGATGGAGAATAGAATGAAACCTTAGATTAGAGTTTGAGATATAATATTATTTTTCTTTATTTTATGAGATTGTTCTTTAAATCTATTTTAATTGCTATCGTTTATATATATGATTTTGTCAAGTATAATTTATATGGTGCATGTCTTGTTTCGGTTTCTTCATAGTGACAGGATATATGATTATCTGCCTCCTAGCTGGTCATATAAATATACTAGAATTTATATGTAAAAATTACACCTAGATTAGATAACAATTCGCCTAATAGTTTTGTGATTCGAACCTGAATAGTAAAATATTTAGATACACGCGGATCAACAAAGAGAAATACAACTAGACATGCTTATTATACTAGTTTCGGTATTTAGATTTACATCCTTCCAATTATACTTAATGCATTAAATCTAGTTAAATATAGGATCCACTTGTTGCTACTATACTGCTAGTATTTAATCAGATTAATATTGCTACTTTGTCGTATTAATTAATTTAGGGAAATAATATAAGGTGTATAGACCTGCTTTTGGCTTAAAACTTGATAAATCTCTTTCTCGTGATTAAATTTTGACTGAGAAATTATTATTATATTTTGACTTAATCTAGTGGTGGATTTCGATTTCCCTAGCACATTTATCATATTTGTGGTCATCCATTATTTTTATTATTTTTTATTTTTAAAACCCCATAAGTATTTTTCTTATTTATTTATTTATTTTTATTTAGAGTCTTTTATTTTATTTTATTTTTATCATTTTGAGCTAGTTAAATAGAGTTGAACCCTCTCAATCACCAGTATAGAACTATAACCTTATTTTTCAGTACTATAATTATCAAAAAGAGGGTTTAAATTGCATGCCAACTACAGCTACACTAATGTATTTTGACTGTCTATTTTAACTTATCTTTAGGTTTTTTGTTTTTTAATGGTAATTACAACTAATGAACGAGGAATTGTTTTTATGAAGAGATTATATCACAATAATTTTTCCCATCCAACCCTATGCATTTCAAATGTTACACTAATTATAGTAAACAAACTTTTTATACTCCTTCCATTTCTATAAAGAATCCCTTGTGGTTTATCTTTAGGTTTTATGAAGAGATTATGCTCATGATTGGTTTGGAAAAATGTTTCCCTACCAACTCATTGCATTCTAAATGTTACATTAATTATAGAAAATCAAAATTTATATTCCTTTCACTTATATAAATAAGCCATGGTAGTTTATCTTTAGGTTTTATGAAGAGATTATGAAGAGCTTGTGCTTGGTTTGAAACAGTTTTTCCCATCCAACCCTATGCATACCAAATGTTACATTAATTATCGTAAATTAACTTTTTATACTCCTTGCATTTCTATAAAGAAGCCCTCGTGATTTTTTAGGACAAAGTCTAATCAATTTTTTTTCAAAATATAATACATTATTATATAAAAATATAATTGTTGTATTTATATTAAAAAATTACTTTCATAATACTAATATATATATATATATATATATATATATATATATATATATATATTCATATGCCTCAGAATATAATAATAATAATAATAATAATAATAATAATAATTGAAATTTGTGATGGCTTTATCTCATATTGTGAATAAGGACTCGATGCAGGTCATTAATGAGAAAAATATGGAGGATGGTCCCTCACATGTGATTAATAGCAAGGAAAACTCTACATTCGTTCATGATGAAACTCTTCACACAGAACATAAGTAAAATCCTAAGCCCCCATTAAACATCCTACCCCCTCCAAATTAGTAGATCTAAGATGCAATGCGAATGCATAAGACAACCAAGGTAATACCAATGCACCCATAACTTTGTAAGTGCTTCATTAACATCTCACGATTGCTACTATTTTTTTAGTTTTAGTTTGTAAGCCTAGGAATGGCCCTAGGTTGCAGTCACCACACGCTCTTATTATAGGAGATAAGATGGGAAACCCAATATCCATTGGGAAGGTGTCCAAGGTTGGATGGGAAACCCTTTAAATAATGGTGACGATTCTAGTTATGGTCCCCCCAGGCCCCTTCACGCTCACTGACTTATTTATGAATCATTCTAGGTAGATAAATTTTATGTGCTAGAATGTTAACGGGGCGGTTAACGCCTTATATAAGTCTCGCTTATTTGAGGTTTATAGGATTCATAATCCATAGTTGGAGGTTTTAATGGAAACTAAGATCGATGACTTCATGGTGGAAGATTTCATCCATAAGTTGAGAATTAATGGTAATATCTGGGTTGAAGCTCGTGGCTTTGTTAGGGTCATATAACTAGTTTAGCTTGATGATGTGATTTAGGTGGAGGTATTGAGAGTTTTACATCAGCTTCTCCATAATCGTATTCTTTTAAAGAACGATAAGCATTTTCTCTTTTTGGGTATTTGTGTTTCTCTTAATGTAGCTAACCATGATGAGTGCTAGGAAGATATCTCTCAATATCCAATAACACGAATTCCTCATGGCTACTTGGGGAGACTTTAATGATATGTAGTGCTTATCATAACAAAGAGGAGGTAGCTCACAACATATCAGCCAATGTATTATCTTTAATGATAAACTTAGTAAGTGTGACTTGATTTATTATGGTTATTCTGGTCATAAGTTCACATGCAAGGCACATCCAATGGTAGGAAGATCAGTTCTCATATTGGACGTGTCCTTGCTAACCCCCTTTGGTGCGATCTCTTCTCTAATGTTAGGGTAACTTGTCTCACTCGAGTCTAGTTGAACTACCATACTTTGATCCATTCTCTCTATGCAGATGCCAACAAGAGTTACTCTCGTAAAAGGCTTATGTTTGAGTTTGCTTGGCTTTGCAATGGTCGAATTTCACAACATCATTAAGTCTTCTTGGGTTTATAAGGTTAGTGTCCAAAAAAATTTAAAAGATTAAAGAAAAAAACAATTGACGTCATGTAATGACTCTATCCTTGGAAATATCTTGGCATGAAAGGAGTGTATATCATCATGTTTGCATGGTGTTTAGTGTAAGATGGTTGTAGCTTATTCTAATCTTACTCAATTAGAATCAAGTATTCTCAATGAATTTGTTGATACTCTAGACCAGGTACAATTGATAAGCTTAGATTGATTAAAATTGCAAATATCCACTCTCTCCTCATTTGAAAGGCCCAACTATTCCATAGTATGGTTGATTGAAAATGACAAAACAACAAGACAACCCATTATAGAATAGACCATGGGAATTGTTAAACTTACCATGGTGAGGTAATTAAACTGGCAGATAACTTCATTCGAAATTTATTCACAGGTAACAACTCTATCTACTGTAGATTGGAGGTATTATCTTATTTTCTGTAACTTTTTCTCTCTAAAGGCATTGATCTTTATCATTTAGTTTCTCTCATTGAAGTCGAGCTAGTGATATTCTCTATGTGTTCATTTAAAATCTTTGGAGTAGATGACTTCATACCCTCTTTATATTTTAAGTTATGGTATATGGTGGATTCAGGTATTCACATCTTGAATCCTAAGGCCTTTTCCACTATTATGTGTCCTGAGGGTGTAAATGATACTTTTCTTTCTCTTATTCTAAAGGTGGACCATCCTCTCTATATTTAAAGTTGTTTACATATAGGTATTTGTAGAGTGTATTATAAGGCAATCACTAAAGTATTGACTACAATTTTGAAGTCACTTATGGAGAGTATCATTAGATATGAACATAGGATATCTATCTTACAGGGGCAAACTCTTGATAATACTATTATGGCTGGGGAGGTTATTCATACACTTTGAAACATGATAAGGTTAAATCGAGTCACATGTGGTCAAAGTGGACCTAAAAAGAAGCCTATGAACACCATTATTATTATCAATTCATTGAAAACATGCTTCTGATGGCTAGTTTTATATCTTTTACCACAAGGCTTATTATGTATTAATTGCATAACTACGCTAAAGATTAGAGTACTATGGAATGAAGAAATATCAGACACCTTTAGGCCTTCTAAAGCCATTCACCAGGGATGCTTTTATTTCTATTCAAGGCTTGGAAACCAAGTACCTTATTACTGGGGGGGATACACTTTTATCACGCTTTTTCTTTGTCGATGACATTTTGCTTCTATCCCAAGCACCTATCAGGTAAATGGAGACCATCATGGAGTCCTCTCATAGTTTTGAACTTACTTCTAATCAGAAAGTCAACATCGACAAGTCCTCAATTATTTTTCTAAGTGAACTTTCTTATGAGCATGATAAGATAAATCTCAAATGTAGAAGGTATCAAATTAGTAGACACTTTGGGAAGATGCCTCGACTCACAATCGATTACTAATAGGATATCAAAGCATTTTTTTCCATGTTATAGATCGAGACCTAAAACATTTTTTAAGTTTTCATTCTTTGCTCTTTTCTCTTGTGGGGCACAATACCATGGTCTAATCCATCATTTCAGCTATCCCTTTCTACACCATACGAACCACTAAATTACTAAGGTGGTTAATGCTAGCTTGAATCGTTTGGACAACAAACTCATATGGTTGGTACTAAGAATAGTATACCTATCCACTTAGCAAGGTGTTGATTATGAGGTACCCATGCTCTCCCGTGATGCATGCCCATGGTGGTCCACCAGTGAGAAAGGATGACGATATCCTCACAATCCACCTCTACTTAGCATTTTCAAATTCACGTTCCCTCCCCCCTAAATCTTCTTGCTTAAATGTTAACAAGAAATGCAAAGCGGGCCTTGGTTAATGCTCGAAATCAAACAGGAGTAATGGTTGCTAAAAGCATTTCAATGCCCCAAATGGAACAAGTTTGCAAATAAGTTAATCATTAAATCATTTAATCTATATGTGAAGCCGAGGCACTTATTGTTGAAACTACAACGGTGGTCATTGATTTAGGGACCAGTAATGGGTAGGGTTGTTGACGAATAGAATCAAGCCAAACTATCTCTAGCTTGATTCGGTTTGCTAATGTTTTTTGTATGGCTCGAGTTCGACTCAAGCTCGAATCGAGTCAAGCTCAAATCGAGTCAAGTATTTGAGGCTTGAGCTTGGTTCAAAAAAAGCTTGCGAGCTATTTGAGTAGGTTTTGTTAAATGAAAATGAACCAAATTGGCTCAATTTGTCAGGCTTGACTTGTGGCTCGATTTAGCTCCTTTTTTCTTTTTTGTTTTTTTTTTGCTTTTAAACAAGCCAAATCAGCTCGATTTGAGCTCGATTCATGACTCGATTTGTTTGGCTCATTTACCGATTAAACCTATAACTTTTAACAAAAAATAAATCTAAAATAACGACCTATTTGACTTTTTTTAATAAAATATCATCATAAATGCTAAAATAAAACCATACAACATCAAATCCTCCATACAAAATATCTGAATCGTGCTTTCACAAAACAAAATAATTCACATCCATGTCTAAAAATATGTTTTTAGTCCTCAATTCCAAATTCCAATATATAGAATTAGGCTTCACTATACAAAATAAAACCATGATATAATTATTGCAGCCTTATTCACATCTAATCCATCATAAGCACTTCTAGTCCAAACCCCAAAATAAGGCACCAAAATCCACCATCCTTCACATATTGTCAATAATTTTATGAATAAATGAGAGAGAATTAGATTATAAATACTTATTTAACAAATACTTAAATTCCATAAATTCTAATTAGATCTATACCTTAAATTTGATCAAAAGATATACCATGTTATGGAATATCTATGATCTTCATGCTAGGAGCATCTGCAACCTGTTTATATTAAGAAAGCAACAATAATATATATGCGAATGATCATAATTTCATTAGGTACAAAGTGGTCATTGATTGTGCCCAAGAGCGGGTGATTTTGCGAGGGCCAAAGGGGACTAGGGTTTCATACCGGAAGACTCCGCCCAAGCCGAACACTAAAGTAGTGCCAGCGGTCGCATTGCACGCTTTGATCTAGAAATGGTATCCTCTATATTTATGCAGTGTGTAGGAGCTGAACAAGGACCTATCTGCATTGGACAACACCCCAGTAGTTAAAGAGTTTCCAGACGTGTTTCTAGAAGAAATACCTGGTATGCCTCTCGTTCGAGAGATTGATTTTAAAATTGAGTTAGTGCTAGGAGCTGAGCCTGTTTCCAAGGCACCTTACAGAATGACACTGGTCAAATTGAAAGAGTTGAAGGCCCAGTTGGAGGAATTATTGAAGGACGGGTACATCCGGCTGAGTGTATCACCTTCCAGAGCACCGATTTTATTTGTGAAAAAGAAGGATAGTAGTCTCTGTCTTTGCATTGACTATCAGGGGTTGAATTAGTTGACGGTGAATAACCGGTATCCACTTCCGAGAATTAATGATCTATTAGACCAGCTGAAGGGTGCTACAGTGTTCTCCAAGATTGACCTGAGGTCCAGGTACCATTAGTTGAGGATCGCTGATGCTGATATTATGAAGACTGCATTTCAGACCCGATATGGGCATTATGAATTTACTGTGATGCCCTTTGGACTTACAGATTCTCTTGCAGTGTTTATGGATATGATGATAAGGATACTTCAACCTTTCCTCGACCAGTTCGTGGTGGTATTTATTAATGATATTCTGGTGTATTCTTGGGGAAATGAGGAGCACGAGCAGCATATACGCACTATTTTGAGCACATTAAGAGAACATCATTTCTATGTGAAGTTGTCAAAGTGTGGGTTTTGGCTCTAGGAGGTAGACTTCCTGGGTCACATTGTATCAGGTAAGGGAGTGGTTGTGGACCCATCTAAGATTGTGGCCATCATAGAGTGGAATCCCCCTACGAACATATTGGAGATTTGGAGTTTTCTAGGTTTGGCTGGTTATTATAGGCATTTTGTGTAGAACTTTTCCAAGATCGCCAAACTATTGACTAATCTCCTGAAGAAGATTACGAAGTTCCAGTGGGACGATGCTTGTGAGGAGGCCTTCCGAGAACTAAAGAAGAGGTTGACCATTGCACCGGTGCTGACCTTACCCGAAGGGACCGAGGAGTTTGAAGTTTACAACGATGCATCCAAGCATGGGTTGGGATGCGTGTTGATGCAGAAGGGTAAAGTGGTAGCTTCTGCCTCACATCAACTGAAGAAACATGAGCAGAATTATCCCACGCATGATCTTGAGTTAGTTGCTGTTGTGTTCGCTTTACAGATTTGGAGGCATTATATGTATGGGGCGAAGTGTATATTCTTTACAGATCACAAGAGTCTCAAGTATATCTTTACACAGAAGGAGCTCAACTTGAGGTAGAGAAGATGGCTAGAGCTGGTAAAGGATTATGACATTGAGTTGACCTACCATGAGGGTAAGCCCGACGTGGTTGCCAATGCTCTGAGTAGGACGACTGCACATTCTACGCTATGTTGTGTGGTTGCTGATCGGACGATAAGGGAGTTATTAGATCCGGAGATTGAGATGATTCAGCAGGGAGACCTCAAAGTCTGCATAAATGCCCTGACGCTCACTTTGATTATATTCGAAGAGATCCGAGCTGGACAGGTTGGAGATGTTAAGTTGGAAAGGATCCAACAGAAGATGTGGGAAGGCAAAGAAGAGGGGTTTAGAGTCCATGAGGATGGAAGTATTCGATTCAAGGGTCATTGGTGTGTGCCCCAGAGTTGTCAGGATCTTAAGCATCGTATTATGGAGGAAGGACATCAAACTCCCTACTTGGTTCACCAAGAAGGATCTAAGTTATATAAGGACCTCAAGAAGGTGTATTGGTGGCCACGAATGAAGCAAGTAGTAACTGAGTTTGTATCCCGGTGTCTTGTGTGCCAGAAGGTCAAGATCAAACATCGGAGACTAGCGGGGTTACTTCAATCTTTGGAGGTGGAAATGAGACTCCATTTCTATGGACTCTGTGAGTGGATTACCAAGGACCCGAAGTGGCTGTGACCAAGTCAGTCGTATTTATTCCTATGAAGTCCACATGGAGTATGGAGCAGTTGGCGAGCGCGTATATGAAGTTCATGGTTAGCCGCCATGGGGTCCCTAGGGACATTGTTTTAGATCGAGATTCGAGGTTCCTCTATCACTTTTAGGGGAAGCTGTAGGGAGTTTTGGGGACCAAATTGAAGATGAGTACAACTTTTCACCCTGCCACAGACGGACACACCGAGCGGACCTTTCAGACCTTGGAGGATATGTTGAGAGCCTGTGTACTGGATTTCCAAGGATGTTAGGAGGAGCACTTGCATTTAGTGGAGTTCTCATATAATAACAGTTATCATGCCAGTATTGGGATGCCTTCCTTTGAAGCATTTTATAGACGGAAGTGCAGGACTCTATTGTGTTGGAGTGACATTAGTGAGGCGATTGTGTTGGGACCAGAAATGATCGAAGATATGACCCGTCAAGTCCGACAGATCTAGGATCGAATGAAAGCAGCTCAGAGTTGGCAAAAGAGTTATGCCGATCAGAGGCATAGGGATGGAGATTTTGAACTTGGGGATAAGGTGTTGTTAAGGGTCTCGCCTATTAAAGGGGTGCAGAGATTTGGAAGGAAGGGCAAGTTGAGCCCCAGGTATATTAGTCCCTATGAGATATTAGAGCGAGTGGGTGAAGTCGCTTACAGATTGGCTCTTCCTCTAGAGTTCGCACGAGTGCATAAAGTGTTCCACATTTTCCAGCTGCGGAAGTATGTTGCTGATCCGTCGCATGTAATCCAGCCAGATAAGGTTGAGTTGGACGATTCATTAACTTATGAGGAGCGACCAGTGTGGATTCTCGACCTAGGCTAAGGAAGACTCATACGAGTTTGGTTCCTCTTGTTAAGGTCTTATGGAGTTGGCATGGAACCGAGGAAGCTACTTGGGAGACCGAGAAAGATATGGGAGAAGCATATTCGGAGCTTTTCGCTGCAGGTTAGATTCTTTTTATCTAGTTTGTCCCTAAGGGGGTAGTTGGTTTAAGTATAGTTAGTAATGTGTTATTCTAGAAGCTTAGAATGCCCTAGCCCTAACCCTAGAGAGCTATAGGAGACTTCGGGGGCGAAGTCTGTTTTTAAGGGGGTAGTATTGAAATGCCCCAGAATTATTTATTTTAAGAGATATAATTAAATAAGGATTTATTGAGAAATTAATTTAATTATTTATTTTATTTGGAATAGGGAGGATTTATTTAGGACAATTAATAACAATTTATAAATATTTTTGTAAGGGAAAAATTAGGATTTTTTCTAATTAAAAAGGAAGTTAGGAAAAGTCTTTAAAAACCCTAAATTAGCCTAACAAGGAAATTTAATATTATTTTATTTAAATATTTTTATTCTAAATATCCAAAATACTCTAATTAATTTATTTAACCCCAAACCATTTAATTTTTCCCTTTTCCTTTTTCCTTTTTCTTCCTCCCTTTTTCTTTCTTTTCTTTCTTTTTCCTTCTTTCCTTCTTTTTCTTGTTCTTCCCTTGCTGATTGGGCCAGTGACGCAGCCCAATCCTTCTTCTTTTCCTCCCTTCTCCCACGGTCTAAACGACCCGCATGTCCTCCTTCCTACGGCAGCCAAGACGCCGCGTATCGTGGCCTTTTCTCCTGGAATGCCGCGTTCCATTAATAAAATTTTAACAGCAGTTGACCGACCCAGTTCCTCCCCCTTTTTCTTTCCTTTCTTTTTCCCTCGACCGCCCGAATCACCTTATTCTTCTCCCTCCTTCCTCTAGCGTCGTCCACCTGTAGCTTCGAGGGCCGAAAATGGCGCCATCGGCCACCCGTGATGTGCCCAGCCTTTCTCCCTCTCTTTCTCTTCCCCTCAATGCACACTCCAGCATGAACTGCCCCACTTCCCTTTTCTCCCGCACGATCTCCCCATTTTGCCTCGCGAAGGTCGGGCACGATTTGAAATCGTGCTAACCGATCAACGCCACATTTACCCCAATAACTCACTGGCATTGACCTCCTGTCAACCTCTAGAACTTGACCCTACCCTCTAACACTATAAATACCTCTCGTGTAGTATGATTTCTAGATTTTTTTCCCCGAAACCCTAAGTGCAAACCTGTGCGCCACCGTGACTTCAAACACACCATTCTCCGCCATTAGCCAACCTCGTCGCCGCCTCTGCCTCCCAAACTCTTCCCTGCAGCGCACTTTAGCTAACTAAACTATCCACCTCCTTCGATTATTCTCAGACGAACCACCATAGCCGTGCAAAGTTCTCTGTCCCTCTCGCAAAAACTTTTACCTCGCAACCTTTAAACCGTCATCCGCCACCACATCCGCCACTTCTACTGCCTTCTGCACCACCCAAAAACTTCTACTAATTCTCCTCCATCGAACCATAAGCTTATTTTCTGTTTTCCCCTTCTCTTTCCCTCTTTTTCTTCATCTTCTTCCCTTTTAGACTTCTTTTTCCGGCCACCACCGTGCACCACCGCCGGTGCCACCCATCCCCGCCGACTCAAGGTGAAATCCTAGACTCTTTCAGCCCTTCCTTTTTATTTATTGAAATTTATTATGTTTTTATTCTAATTTTTAATGTTTATTTGATTATTATTATTATTGTTATTAGCTGTAACATTATTGATAAATTTTATTGGCAGGGTTGAGATTATTCTTGAGCTAATTAGATTGTTAGTTTCAAATTTTAGGAATTTAATTGAATTATTATAAGTTTATTATCATTATTAATACTATTATTAATATTATTATTAATAGTATAATTAGTTTATTATTAATGTTAATTAATTTAGGAGTGCTGAGGCCTTAAATTTTAATTAAGGTTCGCACCCTTGTATTTTTAGTACTATTATTACTATTATTAATATTATTATGATTATTATATTTACTAATTTAATATTATTATAAGTATATATATTATTAATATTATTATTACTATTATTGAATAGTAATTTTATTATTTGGGGTAGGTTCAAAAGCCCACCTTGTAATTTTAGGGTTATATTATTATTATTATTATTATTATTATTATTATTATTATTATTATTATTATTATTTCTCCTAATATTAGTATTATTACTCATATTTTATTATTATTATTATTATTATTATTATTATTATTATTATTATTATTATTATTATTATTATTATCTTTACCAACATTATTTTGGTGAAGGGTAGAAACCCTTATATCACCATTCGTTTTAAATTACATCAGTATTTTATTAGTATTTTTAGTAGTATTTTGTATAGTTAATTCTATCATAGTATTATTTTAATTAAAAACCAAGTCTTAGGATAAGTTAGTAAATAATAGTATTTTTAGGAGGGAACCTAATTCTAGTATTTTTCCTATGACTGGTGAGTCCAATCAAAGCCCTTAAGCCGGTGACATTTTAGGTAAAGGGTGCTAAGGCCATTCGTGTAATATGTGATTTTATGGCATGCATGCCATGTAATGTGATTTATTGTGTATTTCATGTGCATATTGTATAACTATTGTGAATGCAGCATGATATGGAAGTTGAGGTGTGTTTTGTGTAAATAATTGTGGCATGAGAATGATGTGTATAAATGTGTTGTTATTATGGTATGATGTGGCCTTGAGACATGCATGATGGGGTTGTAAAATAATGGTGGGGAGGTGCATGGTGTTAGGGTTTGCATGGAATTGTATGGTGTTAGGGTTTGCATTGAATTGCATGATGTTAGGGTTTTGCATGGAGGTGCATGGTGTTAGGTGATGACTTCTAACCGCAAGTGCACGGTGTTAAAATATCATGCAAGGTCGATCCCACAGAGACTAGGAAGTGAGCAATGTGATAGTGAAAATATCTCCTATGTCCAGACTAACTATAGGGGTAGATGATGTCTAACTCTAAATAAAAATAAAATGTGCAAACTAAATCCAATTATACTATAAGAACAAGGGAAATTCGGTTAGAGAAAATGCTAAGGTTTCGGTCAATCCCCTCAACCCCAATGTGATAGAATATCTACCCCAAATCCCAAATTAAAAGACTTTGTCATGAATGCCAACAAAAGTATGTATTGTAATGCTCTCTCAAGCCACTACACCCTATTGTCTATTAAGACTCATCTATCTCTAGTATGAATGCAAAAATAGGCAACGCATTATTATGTATCATATTCCCTTCTTTTTAGTTGTAGAAGACAACCAACGTCTCTCGACTTTGTGGTTTGATTTTTAGTCATGCTAATGGAGCCCACTCCGACTCATCTCTCGAATCTTGCCGGGTTTCTCTAAATAGTAATAGAAAAGTGATCAATTTTCTCTATTCTTTCAATTAAATTATTATCACAACACATATGACAATTAATTAGATTGGGCAGGGTTTAGATTCTCAACACATCTGGATCAGGGGATTTCCCTTCACCTCAGCATAGATCAATTAGCCAAGCATGGCTTTCATTAAGCTCAACATCTTAAACATAGAGAATTGCATCAATTGAAAACAATGAATAAAATTCAAAGAAAAAAAATACAATAGCCTCTTTATTCAAGATGAGAAATTCACTGTTCAATATGTCTAACTGGGAACAAGAAATTGAGATCAAAAGATAGAAGATTGTGGATGAATTGGAGGTGGGATTGGATTGGGTGATGCCAAATAAAAAACCCTAGATCTCTCTTTAGTGTTCTCAAAGCCGTCGTCTTTTGATTCCATCCGTTTCTTCTCCAAAATGCATGAAAAATATGTTTATATCCATCAACACGGCCGTTTCAATTCTTAAGCTTTGCGCATGTTTTGTATTCTAGCCATAACTTCTACGTTTCACTTTGTATTGAGATGATTTTTGATGCGTTGGAAAGATAACAAAAATATCTATAACTTTCGTATTCAATATTTTTCCAAATTCATAACGCATCATGTTTGTATTTTTAAGTCTTTATTCCTTTTCATACTTTGAGCACTTGCGTTTTCTTCTATTTTATTCCAACTATTGCGTTTTAGCTCCTTTTGATCCCATATTCTTGAAATACCTACAAAATATGATCAAGAGAAGTAAAAAAGAAAAAGTGGACTAAATTATGAAAAAAATCATAATACAATCACATTAAATCTTCATGTTAAAGTCCATATGATTGACATAATTCATGCCTATCATAAGGGTTTTGCATGGTGGTAATAATATTGAATGGTGTTAGGGTGTTGCATGGTAGTATTAATACTGCATGGTGTTAGGGTTTTGTATGGTGGTATTAATGTTGCATGGTGTTAGGGTTTTGCATGGTGGTATTAATGTGGCATGGTATTAGGGTTTGCATGAGAGTTAGGGTTTGCATGGAAGTGTGGTTTACATGGAGTTAGGGTTTACATGGGAGTTAGGGTTTGCATAGAAGTGTGGTTTACGTGGAGTTAGGGTTTGCATGGGGGTTAGGGTTTGCATGGAGTTAGTCATGCATGTCTGGGCGAAAGTTTATGAATAAAATAATTAAGACACTAATCATTTAAAGTCAAAGATTATTGAGACGGATCCAACCGATCCACCGGTTAGGAATAGTGGTTAGGGTTTTACCCTATAAGTGACCGATGCATCGTCGAATAATAGTGTTGTGGACATTGTCTCGCAAGTGACCGGCCCACCGGCAATAATAGTGGGGTGACTTGAGCTCAATAAACACAAACCAGAGTTGCTAAGACTTTTAAAAGATATTAATTACTTACAGTGGAACACCATGTGAGCAGGAACCCGTTGATCCATCGGTAAGAAATAGTGGTGTGGACTATTGTCCCGTAAGTGACCGATTCACGGGCAAAAAAATAGTGTGTGGACTATTGTCCCACAAGTGACCGACCCACCGACTAAAATAGTGGGGTGTTCCTGTACTTACATGGATTTGATAAAAGGCATGGTGTGCATCGACTTCCGATAAAAAGATTAATTAAATAATTAATCTGGACTATTTGGACCTTTATGTGTGGGCTTGATCATTTATAAGTTGTATACTTATCTATATGACCTTATGCATTATATATGTGGGCTTGAAAGTGTAAGTTGAATATTATCTTGTATGATTTTATGTGATTATGTGTTGGCCTCAATGCTTAGTTACCTTACTTAGTACTTAGCGTACTGATCACTCCTTTTATGGGTGCTGCTCATTCCCACAAGTAAAAGGCCCTTCTGACCTGTTGCAGGTAGGAGATGATTATTTCGATGCTATCAATGTCTATGGGACATCAGAAGGGCCGAGTGATTGTGGGTTAGATCGGTTCTTGGAGTGGCGTGGCCGTTTTCCTTTTGAGATTATTATTCATGTTACCTTGTTATTATGTTTGAGTTTGAAGAAACAATTTTATTAATGTTGTTAATTTATTCTCTAAAAAACAATAGCTAGTATTTCAAATTATATAAAGACTTACGCGTACTCTGATTTTCGTATTTATGAATTTGGATTATTAATGATGTTATATGTAGTGTTTTCTTAGGCTTAGTACTTAGTACTGGAATAGTAGGAGTTGACCGGTTTGGTACTAAGTGTGGCGGTAGCATCCCTAGAATTTACGATTTTAATTTATAAGTATTGTTTTAAAAAAATGTGTAAATTTTGGGGGTGTTACACAAGGGGTGGTTCAGCAACGACGAAAGAGGAGAGACAGCGGTGCAAGGTGGCGGTGTAGAGAGGTGGTCTAGAGAAGAAGAAAAGAAAAGGAAGGGGGAGTTGGTTGCATGTGGCGAGTGTGGCTGCTTGGGGTGGTGTAGGGAGGAAGTAGGGGTAGAGGAGCTGGTGTGGTAGCCGATTGGGCTGTGGAGACGACAGTTAGGGGCGGCACAACAAAAATAGGGGAGAAAGTGGGAGTAAAAGAAAGGGGTAGATAGGACAGGGAGAGAAGGGGCTCAAGGGAGAGAAATGTGGTAGGGGAGAGGAAGAGAAGGAGAAGAAAAATAAGACTAAAGGAGGGAATAAGGGAGAGACTTGGGGTGCACGGGGTTTGGTAGGTGCAGGGGGCATGTAGGATGGCAGGGAGAGGAAAAAGAAAGGGGCATGTGGGGGAGGTTATAGGGGCGTGCATGGCTAAAATGAAAGGAAAGGGATGGGAGGCAAGTTGGGGTTATAGGTGTAGGAGGGAGGGAGGTGGTAGGCGTGCGAGGTGCAGGTAGGGGCGTTTGGCTTGATGTTGTAGGGGAGAAGAAGGAAGAAGGGGAAAGAAGAAGGAGGTCGGGTGGGGAGGAGAACGAACGGGCAAGCCATACCATGTGAGGGTGAAAGTAAAAAACGGAAAGAAGGAGTTGGGTTGGCCCAATGGAGGGGAAAAGAAGAAAAGAAAGACAAGAAGGGAGAGGGAGGAGCGGTGTGGGTTGGGCCAGCGGGGAAGAGGAGAAGGATAGGAGAAAGGGGACGACTGGTCCAAAGGAAAAAGAAGAAGGGAAAGAAAGAAAAGGAAAAATGAAGAAGATAAATAAAATCATTTTTAGAGTTAGGATATGTCCAAATGAACAAAATGCTCCTACGGCTCATATTAACATCAAATAAAACACATTATGCATATCATTTAGGTTTAAACATTATGATATATCCAAATGACCAAAATACCCCTAGGGCTCATATTAGCATCATTTCCACTACAAGTGTCCGTATTTACTTAGCATGACATGTATATGCACCTAATACTTTTCATCAATATCTACCATTTCCCTAGTTCCCCCTTTTTCACATAGTACACCATATACAAGATAACATAAAAATCACGGGGTTTATAATAACACCTCATTTTCACACAGAACACATACCAAAACCCTAACGTGCCAACATACATAAATCCATACATTTTAGTAGGGTATAATAGTTACCTTATTTTTGGCAACAACCAAACGTTACCGGTATCCCAGTTTAAAAGTTTAAGCTTTGATTAGTAAAATTATAACTAAAAATAATGTCACAAGTAACATATTAGTAGTAGATAATTAAATGAATATTTTTTATCAAAAAATCTTATTAAACACCATTATTACTAAACGATATTATACCTCAAAATTAGCTAAACACTTAAAATTATGCAACACCACTCATGTTGTATGGGCAACATGAGTTTGCATGGCACAAAAGGGGGAATGGGGTGGAAGGAAAGTTTGGATGAAGGGGGGAAAAGGGTCTCGGTTAAGGTGGATTGAGGGGATGATTGGGGAAAGTTAGGGCGGTTCTTGGGTGTAGGAGGGATGGTAGGGTGTAGGTGGTAGCCGGTGGTCATAGAGGGGTAGCTCAAGGTGGTGGAGATAGTGGCGACAATTGCTTAAAAGAGGGTGCAAAAAAGGGAGGGAGAAGTGGAAGAAAGGAAAAGAAAGAGGAGAAAAGGAGGGGTTGGCAGGGGGATTTTGGGCAAGGTAAGGTAGGGAGGTGTTGGGGGTGATGTCAGGGGGCCAAAAGGGTGGCTTCGACGGAGGCAAAAGAAGGGAGACAACGACGTAAGGTAGTCGTGTAGGGAGGTGGTCAAGAGGAAAATAAAAGAAAATGAAGGGAGAGTTGGTTGCGGGTGGCGAGCGTGGCTGGTTAGGGTGGTGTAGTGAGGAAGTAGGGGTAGGGGAGCTGGTGTGGTGGCCAGTTGGGCGGTGGAGACGGCGATTAGGGGTGGTGTAATACAAATAAGGGAGAAAGTGGGAGAGAAAGAAAGGGGAAGATCTAGCAGGGAGAAAAGGGGCTCGAGGGAGAGAAATGAGGTAGAGGAGAGGAAGATAAGGAGAAGAAAAAAAATAGGAGAGGGGGGAAGGAGGGAGAGGCATGCGGTGTAGGTGGTAGGTGGGTATAGGGGACTTGTAGGCGGCATGCAGGGTGGCAGGGAGAGGAAGAAGAAAGGGGCATGTGGGGGAGGTTGTAGGCACCTGCATGGCTGAAAATGGAAGGAAAGGGAAGGGACGGGAGGGAGAAAGGGGTAGATTGGGGTTGCAGGTGTAGGAGGGAGGAAGGTGGCAGGATTGCGAGGTGTAGGTAGGGGTGTTTGGCTCTACGTTTCAGGGGAGAAGAGGGACAAAGGGGAAAGAAGAAGGAGGTCAGGCGGGGAGGAGAACAAATGGGTAGCCCGACCCATGCGAGGGAGAAAGGAAAAGAAAGAAAGAAGGAGCTGGGCTGACCCAACAAAGGGAAAAGGAATGAAAGAAAGAAAAAAAGGGAGAGGGAGGAGCGGTGCGGGCTGGGCTATAGGGGAAAAGGAGAAGAAAAGGAGAAAGGGGACGGACTGGTCCAAAGTAAAAAGGAGAAGGGAAATAAAGAAAAGGAAAAAGGAAGAAATAAAATTATTTTTAGAGTTAGGACTAGACATTAGGCTAATGGAAAAAAATGTTTAATTATTTTATCCAAAATTTAATGTATTAATTTAGGAAAATAATTTTGATAAAATTAAGGGTTTGAAAATTTATTTAAATAAAAAGAGTATGATAAAAATAATAAAATATTTATTTTAATTTATTAAATAATCCTATCTATTTTTATAAATCAAAGGTCCACAAAATAATTAAACTAATAATTTAATATTAAATTAATTTAATTAAGGAGTTAAATATTAAATTTTAGATTTTTTAAAAAAAAATTAGGGTATTAGAGCTAGGAATATTGACCACTAGAGTTTATTAATATTAATGTCGATGGTAGTGCGAAGGCTAACTTGAGTGTAATTGCTTTAGGAGGTGTTGGTCATGACCATTTGGACAAGTGGTTGTTTGGCTTTTTGGCTAATGTGAGGTTTGGCTTTGTGTTGATTGTAAGAAGCAATTGGTATGAGTTGCTTGAAGCTTGCAAACATACTCTCCATTAGGTGATTGTGTGTTTCGATTCCAAGTTGGTTGTGAAAATACTTCAAGAGGGTACCTCTTGTTGTCATCCCAATTTAGCGGTGGTGCAGTCATACATGTATGTAGAGAATTAATGGGGGGGGGGAATCTATTTGTTGGGTGATCATAACTAGTGTGAGACTAATGGTGTTGTTGATGAGATGTCATGTAAGGGGTATGATCTTCCCTTCCTATCGGCATAATGAGTCTCCTTTAGATGTCCAAGATAAAGTTTGGTTTGATAGAGGAGGAAGTGCGTACTAAGGGGGGGATGAGAGTTACTTCCCCTATCCTAGAATAACGTAATTTTTCTTTTATTTGTGGATACTTGTATCCTTACACAAAATGCCCACCAAAAAAGAGAGGAAGGATTCGGTTGAACAGAGATAGTTACCTAGTAGAAAATGCTAAAAATAAGGGACAAGACCCATGTGGCAGAACATTGCACCCCGAAGATTGAATCAATTGAAAGATTTTGTTCCAGTTTGTTCGCCCGGGTTTAGATGCCTCAACATTATGTCTCTTCGCCCTTGAAGAGTGGAATATGTTGTTGACTGATGTTGTGGAGCTGTTACTATATCGTTTGCCCAAAACACCTTGATGCATATAGAGGGGAGAGATTTATGATCTTATTATTTCTTATTTCACGAGGCTTTCGTGTTAGCTGAGTGAAGTGTTGAGAGATGAAGGTTACCAAATGATTTGTGTCCCTTCCATGAAAACGGGGGAAGTGATCCCCGAGAACGAACAGTTTCTCTCCAAAAATAGTATTCAATAGATAAAGAGGAGGAGAAAAAAACACATTTTATTCCGATCAACCCAAAAAGCACAAATGTTGAAATATTTTATTATTGCTCAAGCATGCACAACCAACCGATTAGTGTTTTGTTGTGCGATATAACTTTTAAAGTGTCGGCACTTCATGCTAGCATAAGTATTCAAAGTTAGAACTAGGCATCGTCTCAATTGCCAAGCATACGGACATCATTTTATTCCTCAAAAAGTATGCGGCATCATTTCACTTGCTTACCATGGCATACAAGTTTATTCGTTCCTCCGCAATGGTTATTGTCACCTTTATTCGAGTATACGAGAATATCAATCACCAAACGGCAAATGGTAAGCCGTAAAGCAAGGAATGATCTTACGCACTGACCAACGGTGAATTCTATCCTTGATTCCATTGGCATCTGGCTGGATGATCTTTTTGTATGCTCATTTTGATTATTAATAAAAGCTTATTAATTATATAAAAAAAAAGGTGAATTCTATATATTGACTAGTTTATTATTGTATTCCGTGATGGCAAAGGAAATGGTATTTTATAGCCAATGGAGAGGTTTCTTGTTCTAATGACTCGACATCTGTACAGCACAGAGTGTTAGTAGACAAAGAAATGATGTGAAGCACATGGTACATGCATGCCATGACAACCCTATCAAACACAAATCATTCATAAATGGTCAACGAAAGCGGCTGAAACAGGCAAATTCCAGCGCTCCAAACACAGATGTAAGGCTATCACCGCAGAACAGGCATCTAGCATACAGAATAGGAATACAGAACAAAAGGCCAAGAGAAATTGGGTGCTCTTGCTTGAATAGAACCAATATAATTCAATACTAACTACTGGGCTACAACAGATTACAATTAATATAATCATGAACTTGGGCAAAGAGATACAATTTCTTCATCAGAAGTTTCAAAACTTCTACATACCAATGATTTATATTGGTAGAACGATACAAAAAACTATTTTTTTATAAATAAAAAAAAACGTATATGTAACTAGAATTGATACCCCAACAGAGGAGGAGTTAAAGAGGGAGGAAAGAGAAAAAAGAAACAAGAGACAAAATCATCTCACCTCAAAGAGATTAAGATGAACCGATCTTGTTGGTGACAGCCGCCTTAAATGAAGGATGAAGCAAACCAAGTTCATCTTTAACATCCAGCGGATTCCCTGTCTCATTCCTAATCCTCTTAACTCTTCTACTCGCAAGACTCTTATGACTGAACCCGTACATCTCTAAAATCTGATTATCACCAAAATTAAAAGCTCTATCCATTTGTTTCAAGCATCTTTCAACTGGATAATCACCGAATTTACCACAAGGTTTACACCCAACAAAATGCGTAACTAACGGCCACCTATGATCACCTAATCCTGGATGATAATTCTCAATCATTTCTTCATACCTATCAACTAATATGCCCCAGTAACCATGTAAATAATAATGATTCTCTAAGTAAACCTTCTCACCCCATTTTTCCTTCTGCGTCGCGAGTACGTACACCATAGCTGATTGATCGTCGGCTTCGAAAACCGGCCTGTCTTTAAGCTCCCTGGTCAGCACCTTCCCCGCATCTTCCCTGATCTTACCTTTCGGACCCATGGGAGCCCATGTATCCAGCAGGTCCAGCGCCCACTGCGTGTTACGTAGCAGGAAACTACCCGTGTTTAACCCGATCCAGTTTTTTTGGTCGTATACCATCTCGTTCCATCCGTGGAGGACGAGGTTCATGTCCTTGTATCTCTCCCAGGGTATCTCGAATGCCATGTCGGTGAACATCGCATCACTGTCCATCCACCATAGGAACTCGATTTCAGGATGGGAAAGCAAGAGTTTACGGATTAATGGAAGCTTAGCCCAAAATCCAGACATCTCGGCGTCCAATAATGCCATGTTGTAGAAGATCTCAATCCCGTGGATCCTACAGTAATCGATCTTGTTCTTAATCGACTTCAAAAGGTAATGATCGCCGACGGGATTCTCACACGGTTTTGGTGCCGACCCAGTAACTAATAACACTCGGGGCTTGTTGGGTTGTAAGAAATTTGGGAATTGAGGGTTTTGTTTCAGCCAATTTGATCTCTGTTCGTCCCAGTCGGAGATCTTGGGGCCTAATGTATAGGGCTTGTTTGGATCCTTCTTTTCTTCCGGCTCTTCATCTGTGAATATCTTGTTCATATCGATAGCTTCGTAGCTGTTCGGATTTACTTCCTGTTTCGTTGAATCGGAGGAGGATTCCTCGAGCATTCGACGTGTGTGGGACAATTGGGTCGAGAGAAGTTCCAGATCTGTCTCTGGTGTTCCGTATTGGCCGGCACCCATCATGCCGCGGAGGACCATTATCGTCATGACCAGACAGATTATTGTCATCTTTCCATTACGAATTGTTCTCTGGATCTGGGCAGCGCGGCGTTGCCCAAACAACCAACCTAACATTGCTGCCTTTGTTGTCGGTCTCTCGACTGCTTTTCGAATTCAGTTTCTGATTTTGAAGATTCAGATTGACTGGGTGAGAGAGAGAGATAATTCCTTTGTCAATATATTGAGGTGGGTTTCTTCAGGATATATGGGTCTAATGGCTGCCTTATCAACGTACCTGAGGGAGGAGGGAGGCATAGGAAAGATAAAAGGGGAGGCTGTAATATATAAATTATCCAAGGAAGATGGCGATGAATCAATGATACGATGAACTGGAAAACTGTGGAAAAGCGATGAGAGAGGAGAAGACTGTCGGTGGAGGAAATAGGAAAATGCGGATGGTGGGTTTATAGTTTTAATACATACAGCTGAAATTATGGTAAACGAGAGCAGTAGTACTGCTGCTGCTCACAGCAAGGATGAAATGAACGCAGATGGGATTGGGGGTAACGGGGTTCGCTCCTCATTCCGACAGGAAATTTAATTTAATTTAATTTTGTTGTTTGCACGTAATCACGTCCGGACGTCCGTGGTAAGGGTTGAATTTGAATTTTGTAATGGAGGATTACTACCGGTACTACCATATTCATTATTCTATGAGTAATTATTATTATTGCCATCTGTGACTGAGTTGCCTCGCATAACCCCGCCTGTCATTTAGAACGCTTTTTTTTTTCCTTTTTTTTTTGTCGTTTCCCTATCGTACTTTACTCCTTTAATTACTAATCACTCGTAAATGATGTCGGTGAGTGAACCGTGTTTGTGGTGATCCATTGTACGCGCTAAAATAAATTAATCCATTTTGACCTACGAATAAAGTAGTAATAACATTCTATCTTATTACACTCCTGGGTAAATTAAAGTTATTGAAAAGTAAAGTTTTATAATTTTTTTATATAATTTATTAATATATATAACAATTTTTATTAATTAATTTTAAATAAACTATTCATTATTTTGGTTATATTAGTGTATCCTTATTTAATACCTATGCGTAGATTAACTTGTTATTAATCTTATACTCGTTCATTTTACAATAAAATCAATATAATTATTTAAAATTTATTTTGTATAATAATTTTTTTTTTAAAATTACTTTTTTTTATCCAAGGTCCTTGATAGATTTTTTCACTACAATATCTCTTTTGCCCTTCCATAATTAATAGTGAAGTTAGAATATTAGCTAGTGGTTCTTCGTTGATTTAAGGATATATTAATAATTTTATATTTTAAAGTTTCTAAATTTAATTATTTTTTAATATGTGTGCTAAAACCTTTAAATATCCTCTATAAAGTGGATGGAGCAAAAAAAAATGGCAATCAAATATAATATTTTTACTTTGGGGACAATAATTTGGGATGCACAAGGTAAAAATATTGAACCAATTTTGTACCACAAAAGGAATACCTAAAGAAATGTTTTTCTTTAATAAAAAATAACATGGCTAATTGAAAAATATGACATATAAAATAAAATAAAAATTAGGCTATCAAAATTTTCCTACCAATTAACAGATTTTTAAAAATAATATTTTTGATACTCATCGTCATCTTACTCTTTTTAATACAAATCGAGCATAGATTGTATTAATTTTCTATAATGCGGATGTATGAATAAAGTGTAATTAAATCATACACAAGTTTATATGAGATTGCATTCTAAATTAATAAGCAAGTAGTTTGTGATTCCATGCAAAGCACAATAACAACAAATATCACGATAAATATAAGGTATATTTTTTTGTTAAATTTATTTTCATTATTAAATTATGATTTGTTCTCATATTAAAGCCAGTAACACGTTTTGGATAAAAATTAATTGGAATTAATTGTCAAGAACTTTGAATTCATTAGTGTAAATTCTTGATTAAATAATTACTTAAAAGGATATTAAATAATAAGACAAATAACGAATACTTAAAATGAGTATTAATATACATGGATCAATTGTAAGATTAATTAAGGCATAATTTTAAAAAAAATAATGAAACAATGGTGAGCTGAGACTTACAAAAATGACAAGAGTAAATTGCTTTGAAGATAAATATTGACTCATTAATATATGATATGCAAGCATGACTGAAAACCTATATAATACATATATTATAACATAAGGACAAAAGGAAACCAAATAAATGTAGCTTATAAAATAATGCTCGTGCTTTTTGGCAAAGAATATCCTAATACATGGGCTGTGAAAGTTTGGGTGTGATGCACTATTTTTCAATCACTATAATTAATGTATAAGTTTATGTAGAGAATTATATGTAAGGTTTTCAGCCCTTTTTTCTTTATGTAAGTCTATTTTTCAAATAATATTTGCTATTGTACCTTTACATCCAATTTGATTAAATTATTTCAGTTAAGATTAATAGGTTAATAACTTAAAAAAACTTTATAATCTAAATATGAATGTTTACTTAATTGAAATTAAAGTTGAAACCCTGCAAATAAGTTGTCAGTTAACGTTCATAACATCAAAAATAATAATAATTAAGATTATAAAAATATAGATGCCAAGTCACAAGTATAAAGATACAGTTATACACATATTAATATGTTTACCCAATAATTATGCATATTAGAAACACAAACATGCCAATAAAATTAGAATTAACATGCATACTAAATAGAAAGAATAAAGATATAGCTTCGCTTATATTAATATACTCGGACACTCATACTGTATTGGAAATAGGATCGACACCAAAAACCGATGAGTTTAGTATACAGATACATACTAAACTATAAGTAAATATACTTTATAAAATCTAAGATGTTATAAGCTGGATCTACACTAGAAGTTTCCCTGATATGCTTCTTTTGCAAGCCAACTATGTTATACTATTACATACTAAATCACAATTATAATATTTTCAATAAAAAAATTATACAAGTATAATGATATTACTAATTTAATATACGTATGAAGAGTAGAATATGGGAGTAAATTTAGTATAAAAGGGCCTACTAAATTACAAGTTTATAGCTATATTTTTATAAAATTTAAGATGTTAAATACTAAATCTACTATAGAATCTTACAATTGATCTATTCTTCATTTTCAAAACTAAGCTACTATAAAATTTCATACTAAGTCAAAATTATAAAGATATTTTCACACACACACACACACTACATCACAAGTATAGAGACACAACCCTCTATCTATATACCGGCTTATTATGCTCCTATTTCAAATCCAAGATGCTGTAAAATTACTGTGCATTCATACATATTCAATTTTAATTTTGAACTTAATAATAACATAGTGAATTGTTTAATAAACAGAAGAATATACACTGTGAAATTCTTTGGTTATATTTACTCAGAGCTTGCCTAGAACTGCTTATCAAAAATAGTTATTCATGATAATTACTTATTTAAAAACCTCTTTAGCCTCAAAATAAAAATTATCATGGATAACTAATTTTGATAATCAACTCTAAACTAGGATTTAATTATTAACACCCTTTGAGTAATATATAGAGTTTTAGTCAAATTGTCGTATTCTCAACTTTTTTCACACATATATTCTTTCCAAAACTGAAATTGTCTATCTAACCAAATCACTTATATAATATTATAATTTAAAATGATTTTAAATTTATCGTAATAAGGATTTAACATAATTATATAGTGAATGACAAGTGCAATAAATACAGAGGCTTCTCATGTTAATTATATAAGTACTTAAATGACTTGATATATACCGAACCTAACTTTTTTAAACAACCTATTCTAATTTTTTCCCAAAAAATGTATAACCCACACGGGCAATTAAATAATATTTGGAATGGGTGCATGAACTCATTATCGTATATAAAATAATGAATAATGTTAAATATCCCAAAATGGTAATAAAAATAATAAATATGGAAAAGGCGACATTAATTACCTTGGGACAAAGAGTTTTGTGGCTTCCACAAGACACAAATGCTACTCCTAAACCAATCTGATAATCATTTTGACTCAAAAATAATAATTTTCATTTTTATTTACTCAATGGGAGATCATATCAACCCAGAGACACTAATGTACCTTAATTGTACTAACACATGAAGGTGACATAGTATTCTATCCATAAGGACATCTAATTCATAAGTGTATGCCCTTTATAAGTTTGCATAGCTAAACAAAGTAAGATAAAGGACCTAGTTAGGGCATTAAGGCACACCAATCCAAATCCATAATAAATCATGGATTAAACCACGTCTTTAAAGTAGCTATCCCTAAAGAGTTGCCATTTTTTATCCCGACATCTTTTACTTTAAATATTAATATCTTAACGAGACCATACAATAATCACACACCTCCACTTTCCATACTTAACCATTTTTACTCATTTTCAAACATCCGAGACAACCATAATCAAAGTCAATGCTAATGTCAACATGATAATATACCAAGGTCATCATTGTAACACCCCAAATTTTACTACTAACAAAACTCATTTTACAATAGAAGCATATAACCAAAATAATCGGGTGTTACCGTCGTAATTGACATGAGTTTTATTTATTGTACCATCCTTGCATTAATCACAACGCAAAAACCATTAAAAGTAAAATAGAATAATTAGAAAACAAGATAAGCTTCATTAACATAGTTATGAGCTTGGAGATTAACTCTAAATACAATAATACAAAATACAGACAAAAGAGATACCATGGAGCTACGAGTCGAAGAAGGTATTCGGGTAAAAACTATCATTTGGATGACATGACTCTATGCCCAAAAGTTCTGATACATAAAATAATTCCATCCCATATAGAGCATCATAAGCTGCATAATCATCCACGAGTGCCTCATCGACTTGCACATAGAAATACATATCATATGCTCGTGAGAATGAGCAACACTTATGAGAAGGATGACCAATATGCTATATATCAAGTAAGATGACAATACTGTTGAGTAAAGGATATAGATAATTGCATGCATTTATGGCAGGAAGTCAGCACTGATGCAAGATACATAAAATATCACAAGGTAATTACTAATCCAAATATCATTATTCAATATACCACAACTCATTATTTTATTTATATTAACTTCAGAGACCCCATTGTTCTCAATATGTGGAATGGTATCAATAATATACAACCCTAGAAGCAAAACAATCCTGACCACTATTCTCTACTTATAATACCCCATATGTTTGTAAAGTATTGAATGAGGATTATGCAAATTTTTAGACATTTGATTTTGATTTAGTGTTATGATTTGGTTAGAGGCAAACTGTGATTTGAAATAAGGTTGGAAAATGAGATTTGTTGAGTTTTTCAGGTGAACCGATTGACTACTTAGGGAATCGATTGACTGTTTTGTAGAACGGTCGACTAGTAGGCCCAAATCTAGTAACTGGTTTATCGAATTAGGCATAGTTTTTAACTTAATTTTTTCTAGAAAAAATTTTGTATACTAAAATGGAACATTGTTAATTAATGCTAGATTATCCCTGAGAGATTATTAACCTTTTTCATAATATAATTAGCCCAAAATATGGCCTCAAATCAATCTCGAGGTCGATTGGGACAATTGAGGAGAAAAGATGACCTCAGCCTTGTCTTCTTGTACCTCTTTCCTATACACATTTATAAGATCAATGGTTTGATCTCATCCACGATTCTGAGTAGCTAGAAGATTCATTTAACGCCGACCTTCCATTACTCCTCTTGTGAATTTTAATTTTGGCCTAATTGACCTACATTCTCCAGAAATACCATTTGAACTCTAGGGAATAAGTCAACACATCTTAGACAAAATCCGTTAATCTATCTCAAATTCAAATGGTAAGTGTTAGGGTTTTCAAATTGTTCTTGAACCCTTTGTGAGTCATGTTAATTGGTTGGCTATAAATAGCCCCAATCACCCATTCTATTCACCTTTATTTTAACCACAAAAAATGGTTAACTCTATGTATTCACCATTTTCCTTTCTACACTTCAGACCTTGTAGTATACTCCTTTCACTCTTCGATATTTTCTCTATCTCTCTATTATTTTAATTTTTAATTAAGGAAGAGTTAGATTTGGAAAAATGATTGAGTGGTATAGTTGAGTATTCTCTATTTTACCTTTGGGGTGTGGTGTGTTGCTTCTCTTATTTTTGTTTCAAGTTTGAATTTATTAAGGTTTTGTAAGAATTTCTGAGTTAAAGATTGTTATTTTTAAGGTTTTAAAAGTTGAGATTTTCACATACTGAGATTTATGGTTTAAAGGAGTTTTATGTGCATAAGTAAGTGATTATTGCTTCTAATATGGGTTATGAGTATTCCCGAATGATATGAGTTTTTTTAAGTTGATATTGTATGTTGGCATGAATGTATATAGCATGTAGAATTGATTTGGATGGGCACATTGTACATTTTGAGTAAGAAGCATGAAACTTGAGAAAAATGGTACATGATGATTAAATGTCAAGATATGCAAGTTAATTCGGTTAAGAATGTGTTATACTATGTTAATACACATTCCAATGTGAATTAATGATGATCTATAGTCATGATCTACATGAAAATGGTGGTTTGGTATTGTTATAGGGTGAACTGATCAAGTGGTTCCTAGAACAGTCGACTAATTGACCCAAACTATCGACTGGTAAGCCTACAAATACCTTGGTCTTGCTCTCTACTTAAATCGATTGATTGGTTGGACAAAAACAATCAATTGGTCTATGAATAGTCGACTGGTTTACCCAAATCAATCAATCGGTTTGGTTGAGTCAAATCGTTTGACTAGTCGACCCAATCAATTGACTGGTTGGTGCAATTGATTAACAAGTTGGGCCAAACCAATCGACTGATTCGACTATCTTATGTAATTTGTTTCCTTTTAGTTTGGTTATGCTCTAGGGCTATGCACGAGATCATTCTATGATTATTAAGAGGATAAAATTAATACTTTATTATAGGTTAATGACCTAATGAATGGATGTAATGGATCATGATTTGGGACATATTCAATGAGTATTGTAAAGGCTAAATGGGTATACTACTTATGACATATGATGGTTTTGAGAAAATAGTAATGAAACATATCTTAGGCTTGAATAAAACAACATGATGGATGTGAATAACATTGGACAAGGATAAATGGAAACCCCATATGGTAAGGAAATGGAAAGGATTGGTATGGAAGAAATATGTTATTGCCTTGATTGTTCTTGTATGGGCCTTGTGTGATCACTTACTATATTACCCCGATTTTTGCTACTATTTTTTTTTATATTTTACATCAGAAGTATATAAGTAAAATATTGGGGGTCACCACCATAATTGACACAAGTATTATCTATTCAACCATTCGTACATCAATCACAAGGCTAAAATATTTATAGTAACACAAGAAAATTAGAAATGAAAGCAACATTTATAATATAATAATTATTTTGGAGTGTAACTTTAAGTTACAATATAAAATACAAGACAAGGTATACCATGGATCAAGAGTCCAAAAAGGTATTCGGGTAAATACAACTACCGGATAGCACTACCTTTCACCTGACCCCTAATACAGGTGAAGTCACTCATCCCCACGTAAGACATCATAGGCACCATAATCATCTAACAGATTTTCCAAGACCTACACATAAGAATTAGGGTCTCATGCTCATGGGAATGGGCACTACCCATAAAATGGGTGATTGGTATGTTACATACAGAACAATGGAAACATTACTATCAAAGCGAGGATATAATTAGCACATGCTTTCATAATAGATGATAATATATAACCAAATAAACGGAAAACCTCATAAGACAGATAATGATCCCAGTCCTTTTATTATATATAAACCATTTTCATTATTTTATATACATTGAGTGTAGGAACCCACTATTCTTAAACCGGTAGAATGGTTTGAAGCACCTTCTTAGGGATAACACACCTGAGCCACTATTATCATCTGGTGGAATGGATATGAAAACATCACCTTCTCGAGGTAGAATGATCCCCAGCCACTATTTTTCCCGGTGGAACGAGACATATAATCATAAAAACAAAACCTTGCTCTCGACTTACTATTTCACTTTAAATCATTAGTATCTTTTCCATATGTTATACTGTCATATTTTCATTACAAGATGAACAAGGGCCCCGCTATTCTTAATACGGTGGAATGGACTGAAACACCTTCTCAGAGCAAAATGCTCCAAAGAAACTATTCATTCCGATGGAATGGGGATTAAAAACATCACATTCTCAGGGCAGAATGCTCCCGAGCTACTATTATCCCTAGTAGAACGGGACATATATATAAAATATTACATTTACCTTACTCACGTTCTATTTAATTTTAAGTGATTAGTATCTTATTCAAGTTTGTTTCATAAGCATCAAACACATTAAGGAATATATACATTTAACTCAGGTCACTGTCCTTAGATCTCTTCAAATTCTAATTACACACCTTTTAGCATTCATTCTCTCATGTTGGTTATTTCACCACAACTTATATTATTTCATCCTTGAATCTTATCATTATTTTTATACCCATAATGCACGACATAACATCCATATCGTACACATATGTTAATAATCTTATCTAAGGTACTATTCACAAAATTAATAAAACTCCTAATTTCATAAGTAATCATAATTCCTCCCATAAGACTCACACGATTACCAAGTCCAAATAACAACCTCGTAAGACCAATCATTAGCAACATATTCAAAATCCGAACAACCCCTAGGTTTTACCCATGGAATGATAACATTATCGTCATAAGTTATTATACCCTAATTAACCATTATTTCATTGAAGGACCCAAAAAAATATACTTCCAATAATTTCTCATGATATTATTATGATATGTTAATCCACCTAACACATAAAATATCAAAATTGCCTTATTATCTTATAATGAGCAATATACCCTTGAGGACAAACAACAACCTTTATTTTATAAAGTCTTGTACCTTCCACACACATTAGTTTTCAAAGTCCACCAATAATCATCATACCCCATAGAATATGTCTATGTCCATTTATCATGGTTTATTTAGCCCAAATTTCATGCCATAAGATATATTCCCACAATCATGTCATTATCATAACACAATCATAACTATACATCTTACCCATTCTTACTTCCTTTTAAAATGATATTCATATCATCACAAAATATCATGATCAACACATGTTAAATCATACATCAACAATATCATGAAAACACACATAACCATGCAAGAAATTAACACAAAAACCTAAACATTTAATAGTATCCTTACCAACTAGGACACCGAGCTCTAAGCGCGTAAACCCTAGACTTCTTCCTACGAGATAACCGGAATACCACCTATAAAAAATAACAAAATACATGGTTGGACTCGAAGAGTATAACCGAGGGAGAAACTAAGGTAAAGAGAGTAAAAATGGAAATAACTATAGTCAAATAGAGGCTTGAAATGTGTGGATGTGTAGTAGAATGTGTGGTGGAGCTATGGTAAACATTTAGTGGTGTTTGGACAAGGTTTGGGGGTGAAAAGAGGGTCCACGGCTAAAAATGGGAGGTTGCATGGGTGTGTTGCAGGTAGGGATGGCAATGGGTCTCGGACCCGACCCAGACCCGCTAGACCAGCCTCATTTTTAGCGGGTCTGGGTCCATGATTTTTGGACCCGACGGGTCTGGATCGGGTCTGGATCCACATATACTTTAAAGGGTCTGGGTCTGGGTCCAGTTCTAGACCCAGACCCGACCCGCCAGACCCGTTTAATATACATATGTATGTGTGTGTGTGTGTGTGTGTGTGTATACATATATAAATACATACTAATATTATGTTTGTCATTAGTGTCTTAATCTTATATAAGTTCCTTATTCATTTTTTTTAATTTTATTTTTGTATACTTACTTTATAAACAATATGTATAACATTGTATTTTAAAAGTTAGGGATATAAACGAGGCGGATTTTACCCGAAACCCGGCGGATTTTTTCCAATGGATATGGATAAACGAATATGGATACGAATATGGATGATGTAAAAAAAATACCCGTCAGGTTCGAATACGGAGATGGGTATGAGATATCCATACCCGTACCCATAACCATACCCGTATCCATATCCATACCCGTATCCATATCCATACCCATTTACCCGATATATAATTACCTTTTTACCCTTAATGTTAAAATAAATATAGTATAAATTAAAGTTAGAATTATCATTTAGCTTAACTCTAAATGGGTTTATCTGTCGGGTGATGGATTTATCCATCGGATAATATCCATTAACGGATAAACGGATAATCCGTCGAATAATGGATACGGATATGGATATGTTAGCGGATATGGATTCGGATACAGGTACGGATTTTCTTATCGGATACGGATACGGATATGGGTATGCCCGCCCCATTTACATCCCTACTAAAAGCATTAAATCACCATTTGAAAAGTTAATATAACAATTTTAATATATTTATGTTTTCACTTAGATGATTTTTTTAACAAAAAAAATACATATTAAGTTATATAAAACATAAATGTATTTGTATTAGCATAGATTATTAATTATTTTTTATTTGTATTAGCATAGATTATTAATTATTTTTTTAAAAATAACCGGACCCATTTAGGACCCGTTTAGGACCCATTTACCCGCTAGACCCGATAGATCTGGATCTGGGTCTGAACTTTTAAGACCCGATGGGTCTGGGTCGGGTCTGGGTCTAGGTAGTATAAACGGGTCCGGGTCTGGGTATGGCTGGATCCGGTCCAGACCCGACCCATTGCCATCCCTAGTTGCAGGCAGTGCACACCCAGGATGAGAGGAAGGATCACTCACGGCCAAACAATGCAAAGTGGCATGGCCATGCTCGATCATTGGGAAAATAGGTCGCAACTTGTATAAATGCACACGAGCGTGCATTTGGGTCGTGCGCGGGTATGCGAGGGTGCACTAATAGGTTGTGTTGAGTTGCACAGGCATGAGATAGGAAATTTTAGTAACCATGCTTGAGGCCGCGCATTCCTTAAAAACAAGATAGGTGAGGAGAAGAAGAAGGAAAAAAGTGGTGGTCAACGGTGATGGCCGGTGAGAGTGCTAGGAAAGGTTGGGGTGACGTTGGTGGTTAGTCCACCGGTCAATGGGCGGCAAGTGGTGGTGCACGGTGGTGAAAATGGTGGTGTGTAGGCAAAACAAGGGACAAAATAGGAGTAATAAGGAGAAGAAAAGAGAAGGAAGAAAGGAGAAAGAAGAATGAGAGCTCGAGCGGTATTTTGGGACATAAAATGGGTAGAAGGTAAGGCAAAACAAAGAAGAAGGAATGAGAGTGTTTAGTATATATATATATGTGTATATGTGTATATATATGTATATGTATATGTATATATATGTATGTATGTATGTATGTATGTGTGTGTGTGTGTGTGTGTGTGTGTGTGGTGTGAATTGGAGAAGAAAAGAAAAGCAGGGGAGACATGCGATGAATGATTGTGTAGGTCGAGCATTAGGGGTGGTGCACAGAAATAATGATTGAGTATTGGAAAAATGGCAAGGGATGGTGATGGTTGTGTGTATGAATTGCATAAGGATAAGGAATAAGAAGAAGAATAAGAAGAAATGGAAGGGGGAGGTGATGGTGGTGCATATTGGTAGGGATAAGAGAAGAAGAAGAAGAAGGAAGATTGATGAATGATGGATGGCTACAGAAAGATGATGGGTGTTGGTGTAAGTGGAGAGGGGTGCAAGTTGCATGTGCAAGTTGCAGAGAAATTAAATATTTTGGTGGGAGATGGTGAAGAAATAAAGAAAAGGAGAAATAAAAAGGAAAAAGAGGGAAATATTGGGAATAAGTTTAGGAAATTTGGATTAGCCAAAGATAATTAGAATTAGTGTAAAATTTAACGAGTTTGAGTTCGATTTACAAAATACAATTTATATGGGTCAATGTTTAAGATTTGATTAAAGTTTTGGAATTAATAAATTGGGTTAACTAAAATAAGATGTATAAAGACTAGAATTAAATTAGGGTGTTAATAATGCAGGATTAGGCTAAGCAATTTTTGGGGTATTACACTTACTCTTATGAATAATGTACTAATTACGTAAAGCAAAAGACAATCGAGTTGTATATAGGTCTGGGTTACCCGATCTTCGATTAGCTTCCAGGGGTTAGTCTATGTTAAGGCGTTTATTGTTGCTTTCGAGTGGGATCCTTATAGGTCCTGGTGCCTTACTTACTCTAGACACTAATGATTTGTTATGGTGTATCGATAAAAAAGGGTATGGTCATCTAAATGGTTGGATTCAACTTGTACTTATATCCATATTGGTTGGCTTTGGCCTATACTTATGTCCATTTTGGTGATTGGCTTTGGCCTGGACTTATGTTCGCTTTGATGATTGGCTTAGTTGTAACACCCCAAAATTTACTACTGAAAATTTTTATTTGAAGTGGAAGCGTAAAATCAAATAGCTAGGTGTTACTGCTGTAATTGATATAAGTCTGGTTTACCCACCATCCTTACATCAATCACAAGGAAAAACGACTAGAAAATCAAAAACATGATAGGAGATAACTTTTAGTAACATCAAATAAGCATTGGAGATAAACTCCGATTACAATATCAAAATACAACAAAAAGGGATCCCATGGAACTAAGAGTCCAAAAAGGTATCCGGGTAAAACTATCATCCGAATAACATGACTCTACAACCAAAACTCTGATACAAAGGAATCACTACTCCACATATATAGCATCAAAGGCTGTGAATTCATCCACCTGGTCCTCATCAACCTACACATATACATCTTGGTCGTCTACTCGTTAGATTGAGTAGCACCCATAAAACGGATGATCACTACACTACGTACTAAGTAAGGTAACATTACAGTTAAGCAGGGTTACACATGACACAAGAATTCTCATAAGAAAATGATACATCCGTAAATCAAAGGATTCCAAATAATTATTGATTCCAGGTCTTTCATTAGATATACCATATTCTAATCTTTTATTTACGTTGAGTTTGAGGACCCCACTATTTTAAACCGATGGAATGGTCTAAAACACCTCTTGGGGACAACACACCTGAGCCACTATTATTATCCGGTGGAATGGATCCAACACCTCTTAGAGTAAAATACTCCTAGGTTGCTATTATTAAACCGGTGGAACGGTCTGAATCACCTCTCGAGGACAAGACACTCGAGCCACTATTATTATCCAGTGGAACAAACTCAACACCTCGGTCCTGGCTTATGTAGTCTTCCACTTTAAATGATTGGTATCTTTCCATTTATACTTTATCTCTTAATTGTATTTTTATTCATGTTGAGTATGGGGCCTCCACTATTCTTAATCTGATGGAACAGAGACATATAAACACCTTGGCCCGGCTCACCTAATCTTTCACTTTAAATAATTAATATATTATTTGAAATTGATTGAATATTATATTGTTGAACTCATATAAATGTGCAAGACATACAACTGAACAACATAAGTACGACCACGTAATTATCCTCAAATGATCATAATACCCGCCGGGTAGTCAAGACAATCGTATTCTTCCAAAGGTCTTATGAAATCCAATACTAATACATATAAATTTCCAATCATTATCCAAAGTACATATCCTTAGTTTCCCATATATATCCTGTATCCAACATCATACCTAAATACATGTTTCCATAATTTTATTACTCTCAATAACATCATTTCATAACATTTCCATAAATAAACTATTCAATACAACATACTCAACATAAAAGAACACACAAAAATACAAGTATCACATAAATTCCTAGCTACAACATGTACCCTTACCAACAAAGATACCGTGCTCTATGCACGTAAATTCTAGACCTCCTATGAGATCACGAGAAGATCACCTAAAAAAAATAAGATAAAATACGATTAGGATCGAAGATTAAAAATTCAGGGAAAAGTTAAGGTATAGGAGGGTAAAAATGAAAGAAAAACAAATTCAAATAGAAGTTTGAGTTGTATGGAAGTGTAGAGGAATGTGTGGTGGAGCTATGGTTAAATTTTTATAGTGTTTGGACAAGGTTTGGGGGTGAAAATAGGGGTGCACAACCAAAAATGGGAAGTTGCACAGTTGTGCAGCTTCGGGTTGAGAGAAAATATGATGCAAGGCTGTATAACAATAGTACACGGTAGGATGAGAGAAAAAAAGACACACGGTCAGGCGGTGCAAAAGTTGCATGAATTTGCAGCACTAGGTCAAGAGAAAAAAAGACGCATGACCAGGCAATGTAAGTGTTTTACGGCTATACAACAGGAGATTTAAGTGTTGCACAGTTGTGCAGGGTGGTGCACTGGTCGTACACTCTGTAAAACTGTGGCGAACAAGGGAAGGAAGAGGGAAAAGAGGCTGTGGTCGGTGGTGATGGCCAACGACAGCAAGGGGAAAGGTTGGTGTAACCTTGGACACCAGTCCACCGGCCAAAGAGCGACGAGTGGTGGATTGGGTGATGCAAAGGCCAAAAATAGGGAAAAAAGGAGGAAGAAGAAGAAGGAAGGAGAAGGAAGAAGAGAAGACGGTTGGGGAGGTGATGGATGATGATAAAATGGACGGATATATATACTAGTAAGGTGGTGTGCCATGGAGGAGAAAAATGGCAGGGGAGTTGCCGACGACGACGGCGACCGACAAAGAAGAAGAAAATAAAAGAATAGGGTGATGGTGATGGTTTAAATCTATGGAGATTGTAAAGAGGCATGAGGGATGATGGTGGTGGTGGTGGTGGTTAGTGGGTGTGGCTCAAGAAGGAGACGTGCACAGGAGAGGAAAGTAGGGAAGGTGATAGTGGTTGTGGTGGTGATAACGGGCAAAACAGAGCAGCAGCAGGAAGGAGCAGAGTGTGATGGTGAGATGATGGTGGTGTGTGTGTGGTGATGGTGTCAAGGTGCAGCAGAGGCACGAGGGTGGTAGGGGATGGTGAGAGGATGCATGTGGGAGGCACGGTGATGGTGTCATGGTGCAGCAGGGGAAGAGAAGTCCTTCACACCACATGGAAAAACAGCGCAAGAGAAGAAGGAAAAGAAATGAAAAGAAAAAGGAAGAAGAGGTTAAGGGTTAGGATTAGATTAGGTGATTTTGAATTATCCATAAGTAGTTAGGATTAGTGGAAATTTTAGCGGGTTTAAATTTTAGTTTACGAATTACGGTTTATCCAAGTTAAGGTTTTGAAACTAAGAAATTAGGTTAAGGCTTAAAATAAGATTTATTAAGATTAGAATCAAATTAGGGCGTTAATGACGTAGGATTAGGCTAAGCAAATTTTTGGGATATTACATTAGTCCTAGACTTAATGTCCCTTTTTCGGATAGAATTCCATGCTATATGAGACCATGAGGTGGTATATAGTCCACCGCTCGATGATAAAATCAGGATGATAAGTAAATGGATGATATAACCTAATTAATGAATAAGTGGAAGGATAAATAAATAGATATTGATGGTGAAAATGGTTTAAATGACCAAAAAAGATAAAAGTTGGTTCGTATACTTGGATAATGATTAAATTCCTAATTGGTTATTGATTGAAATGTTTGGCTAGATGTTGACTTATCTCAATATATGGATAAGGAAATGGTACAATCTAATCGATTGAGTAGTTAGAAAATAAACACGAGGGGTTATTTGGATTAATCTATTTAGTATATGTGTAAGTACCTACGTGATTATAATATGAAAACAAGCATGATATATTCTGCACCATTTGAGTTATGCATGATAGTATATTTTGGTGTATTCCTACCTTACGTGTGTGGAATTAGTATGACGCGTGTTAAATATGATATCCATATAATGATATATTTTGCATTACATACCTATGTTCCCGTAGAGGAAGTAACTTGGCTTACTCAGTACATTACATACTAATGTGTCCATTTATTCAGTTACTTGCTCATTCCCACGAGTAGAAGGATATGTGCGGGTTTTTAGGGATGGCTAGTAGTGGGCCTGCCTCAATCTTGGTTCAAGGCTTGAGAGCACAGGCGTATGGAGATTCTGTGGGGTCTGTAGTGGATCATAGTGTAACACCCCAAAATTTACAACTGAAAATTTTTGTTTACAGAGTTAAGTGCAGAAGCTAAAACAATAAAAACAAAGGGTGTTACCACCACACTTGGTACAAGTCTGGTTTCCTCTACTATTCTCATACCAAGTGCTAAGGCTAAAATCATTAATCCACTTAAATTAATATCATGATTACAGAAATCAGGATAGAGAGAATGTTAGATAAATACTGCTAATTAAAAACGATATTAACAGTTTACGAAACTCGAGGGAGAAATTACAGGAGGACACGAGGGTCCAAATATAACCGAAAATAAGATAACAAAAGAAACACCAGATAGTCCTATACTCCCAAATCCGAACTATTAGCATTTGACTGAGCTCAGAGGCTGACCTACAAAGTCCACTGCCCATTGAATAGGCAGGGGCTCACGAAAATGAACCCTTCAATACTACGATACTGAGCAACTCTTTATACCAAACTAATATGATAAATCAGCATGGAACACATGCAAGGCATACAATTAATATGCTATAATATATATATATATATATATATATATATATAGAGAGAGAGAGAGAGAGAGAGAGATAGATACGATGATTGAGATACAATAATCACTCGGATGATCAATTTCCATCAAGGTCACGTACTACTCATTTTCATTCATCTGAGTGAACTTATTAAAGAACATACTAAAGATACTATTACTCTCTGATGTAATAATTAAAACCCAACTTCAGCATAATTCACATCTCAACATAACTCCCAACCAATTACATATATTACATGTGTGCTCATAGGTATAGTTTACTAAGATATATATCATCCCAGACATACTTACAGGTACAGCATAATAAATCCATAACGTCACAGGTAAACTTACAGATACAGCATAATAAGACCCAAAATATCACAGGTATGCTCACAGACATAAAACCAACACAAGTAGGCACGAAGGCTGCTACCAAATCCACAGGTAGGCATAAAGACTACTACCGAAACCACAGAAAACCTCAGGTAGGCACAAAGGCTACTACCGAAACCACAGGTAGGCACAAAGGCTGCTACTGAAACCACAGAAAACCTCAGGTAGGCACGAAGGATGCTACCAAAACCTCAAGTAGGCACAAAGGTTGCTAGCGAAACCGTAGAAAACCTCAGGTAGGCACGAAGGCTACTACCGAAACCAACAGGTAGCACAAAGGCTGCTACCAAATAATCCAATAATCTGATAATCATTATTTCCATCAAATCATATCATTTCCATTTTTATTTACTTTCTCGATGGGAGATCAATCAACTTGAAGACACAAAGGTACTCCGGTCTTACCGGCGCAACAAGGTAACACAGTATCCTATCGACTATCAACCCAAGGACGCAAAGGTACCCTAGTCGTATTGGTACACGAAGGTAACACAGTACCCTACCGACAAGGACACCTAATCCATAAGTATGCATACCCCCTATTAGTCCACATAACAAAATAGAGTAAGATGTAGGGCTTGATTGGGGCACTAAGGCACACCAGCAAAAATCCATATCAACCGTGGGCTAAACCACATCCTTAGGGTAGCGAACCCTAGGAGCCACTATTCCCGATCTCGAGGTCTTTCACTTTAAATATTAATATTTTATTAAGGTGACCATGAAATCGTGTATAATACAGATAAATTCAATTATCATACTTATCCATTCTTACTTATTTTCAATCATCCGAGACAACAATAATCAAGGTCAAGTTCAAAGCCAACATTAAAATATACCAAGGCCATCCTAGGCTCAATTATTCACATCTGGATACTTTAGGCCGAAAAAGACCAAAATACCCCTGAGACGAAAAAATTTTAGACTATCACCTATTTAAATACTAATTCCATTTTATTCATTCATTTGCCATGAAAAGGCTAAAACACCATAATTAAATTATCCATTACACAATTTAAATTATCATATATGTCAAATGACCATTTTGCCCTTATACATAATTTTATACATAAAATCCTTTTCCACACCTTTAATCCATCCAAAACACATACTCACATACTCAACAACAACTAATACATATTAGACATGATTTTTAAGATAAATATCATAATACATAAAAATGACTAAATTGCCCCTATGGCACATATCCATAATAATTATTCCATAATTATATCTAAGCATGCTCAACTTATTATTTTATACATAATTATCATACAAATTATTTTTCCATCGATAGAATCATTTTAAAACATACTTTCATACCCGACATAATTTATATCATATAACATGCTCGTTTGATATGTTTTCATAATAATGATAATTAACACATAATTATATCAAAGTAAATCATACTTAACATATTTCATCAACCAAAAACCCTAATGTGCTATCACGCAATATTTATAATTTTAGCAAGGTATAACGGTTACCTGAATTCCAGCAAAAACGCAAAAATAGCGGTATCCTACTAAATTTATCGGATCCCGCTAATCAACCTTTCATACCTAAAAATAATGCCAAAATTTTTGAATTAATATCTATCAAGTAAAATAATTATTATAATACAAAAATATTTATTTTTCAAAAATTACTAAAATACCCTTACACTTAAAATGGGCACCAATATTATATATATATATATATATAATTACACACAACTCACGTTGCATGCGCAACGTGAGCCATGCACGTGTGAAAACGAAGGGCAGTGGGGGTTGGCTGGCAGGGAAGGAAAAGAAAAAGGGGGGCAGAGGTGGTGGTTGGCCGGCGGTGCAGGGCGGATGGAGGTTACGTTGGAGGGTGGTGGTTAGTCGAGGCAGGCAGGATGGTGCAATCAGGTGGCTGGTCTCGAGGGTTGGTCGGGGTGCTGTGCTAGATGGGGAAGGGCGTCGCTGGTAGGTGGACGAAAATGGAGGGGAGCAGGGGTTGCGAACGGTGGTGGAAGGGGCATAAAAAGGAAAGGGTAGGGACTGCATGTGATGGGCATGCAGAGAGGGGGTCGGTGGTTGAAGGTTGGGAGGAGGAGATGGTTGGGGCTGGTGTTGCGAGGTGGTCGAGGGTTACTGGGTTTGGGTGGCTGGAGTGATGTGTTGGTTAGTCGGGATGTGGTGGTGTAGAGGCTGGGCTGGGTTCTGTGATAGAGGACGGGCTAGGAAATGGACGCAGGGGAGAAGGGAGCTAGTAGGATGGTGACGGGATGGGTGTCGAGAGAAAATAGGAGGGGGCTGGGAGGAACCAATGGGTTGGGGCTGGGTGTCGTGTGTTGCATTGGGTTGGGAGAAAAACAGGGGTTGTGGCGGTGGAGGAGTGGCTGGGAGAAGGTGCATGTTGGAGCTGTTTGGCGATGGTTGGTGGCTGGGGCGTGGCGTTGGTGCTGCTCGGGAGAAAAACAGGGGCTACGATGGGGAGTGTTGCTGGGGAAGGCTGCGCCGAAAGTATGTGTACAGGGCTTTGTTTGGTTGGGGCTCGGGGAAGGATGTCGTGTGCGTGTGTATATGTGTATAATGTGAAGAGTGTGTAAGTACATAGCGTGTAAGAATGTATAAATGGCAGAGAGGAGGCGTGCATATGTATATAAGGGGCAGCGGATTTATTTGTCAGAAAATGAGGGAGATAGATAAATATTCGGGGGAGATATTTGAGGTACGATAGAGGGTAGAGTACGGGGTAAAAGATTATTTATTTAGTTTTATATTTAATTTAGATAGATTAAAGTATCAAATATAAAAAATAGTTCGGGAAAAATTATCCGAATCAGGATATATTTGAAAAATAATCGGAAAGAGTAAAATAATCGAAAATAATTCTTAGAAAATTATTTTTAGGTTACAGATCAAAATATTATTAATAAAATAATTTAAAATAAGATTTATGGGTAAATATTAGGATTAATTTAAATAACCTAATCTCTATCAAAATTTTAACCTAATTAAATTTATACTTAAATCGTTGAAATAATACGAAAAATAATAACACTTTTAAGATTAAGCCCTCTAAAATAATAATTATAATTAATTATATGATTATTAATTTATAATTATGGTTTTGAAAAACGGGGTATTACACATAGTTTTAGTTTTTGGGTCACACCCTAATCTCATTTTAATGTAGCCCCATACTTTTAATCTTTTATATTCCCATATTGATTTGGTTAGTGACCGTTGAGGTCCTTCGATATAAACAATATTTTAAAATGTTTATGAAATTTAAGTTGGCGTACTCTGTTCAAAATGTATTGATTGTTTCTAGCCTTGTATCTATATAGGGTAGGAAACAAATACCTATCTTGTGTTAGATATGGCGGTAATACCCCATTTTTTTAGGTGTATTTAAGCTTCCACATTGTTTTAAATTAAAAAAATTGTAGTAAAAATTGGTGGTATTACGGGTTGGTATCAGATCATTTCTTAAAGACTTTATGCTTTTAAGAATTATTAAGTAGTACCATAGATTGGTATCAAATCTTTTTCCTAAAAGCGTATACCTTTCGAAAATAATTGAGCTAATACCACCGTGTCAGAGCATGAGTGTCTTCTTAAAAACATGTCATTTTTAATAATTTTTAAGTCATTACCACAGGATGGTGTTGACCTATATTTGAAATATTCTCTTCTTTGATTTTAATGGAAAGTCTAAGTATTTTTAAACCCGGAATTTTCGTGAGTGACAGTGGGTTGGGAATGTGTCATAGATAGCATTTGTGATAATTATTGTGCTAGTCTTAGTACTCGGTATATTAAATTCCATCCCTAATTACTTCTAGTCTTTAGGAATTGATGGCCGCTAACTGTCGCTACGAGTGCATCGAGGCATCCATGGAAACCATCGGATCATACACGGAGGGCTGGATCGGAGCACCACTACCCCCACTGATGCCAATAGCTACACGAGTTTCGAATGATTGGTTTAGGAGGGTTGGGCATCATAACCCACCAATCTTCAAGAGCTAGAAGGACCCTGACATCATGGAAATATGGGTTTGGGATATGAAAAATACCTCACCGCTTGTGGATGCTTGGGAGATAGGAGGGTTAACGTGGCGTTGTACTACTTGAGAGGAAGGGTAAACACATGGTGGAGTTGGGTTCAACGTAGGGGTGGAGAACCTATAGGATGGGGAACTATTCTTGGAGGCACTACAAGCCTGTTTCTTCCTAACTCGCCTCCATAAGAAGAAGTACAATAAGTTCATGTCTTGTCAGCAAGGGGGTACGTCCATCGAGGAGTACTGCACTCGATTCATGGACTTGGTCCAATTCGCCCTAGAATTAGAGACCAGCGAGGTGATGCAAGTTCACCGTTTCAAGATCGAGATGGGGATCAGACATCAAGAGGTCTTGGTGGTAGTTACTCCGTCATGCATGGTAGGGATGTAGGAACAGGCTTTAGAGGCATCCTAAGTCATCCAGGCCCAAAGTTCTTAGTTGGGGAGTAAGAGAAATTTTAAGGTCACTAGCACTCAAGTGAAAGAAAGAAGGCATTTTCGGGAGGAAGCTTGCCACCTAGATATAGAAGGAGAATAGGGTTAGTGTCCAGAGAGGATGGCACAAACGCATATGGGAATAGAGGTAACGGGGTTCGCACCTCATTCTGATAGGAAAATATAATACAATTTAATTTTGTACTACTAATATCCTGTTGTCTGCATATAATCACGTCTGAAAGTCCGTCGCAAGGGTTGAATTTGAATTTTGTAATGGAGGACTACTACTACTACTACCGATACAACTAAATTTTATGAGTAATTATTATTGCTTAGTACTTGTTTGGATATCCTTATAAAAAGTTGGAATATTGGCTCGAGGTCCTTCATTAATTTAAGGATATATTAATAATGTTATATTTTAAAGTTCCTGAATTTAATTATTTTTCAATATAAGTGCCAAAGCCTTTAAATACCATCTACTGTCAAGTGGAGGGAGCAAAAAAAAAATGGCAAGCAAATCTATTAATTTTACTTTGGGTACAATAATTTGGGATGCATAATATAAAAATATTGAATCAGTTTTGTAGGAAAAAAGGAATACTTAATGAACCCTTTTTTAAAATAATAATTAACATGGATAATTGAAAATTATGACACATAAAATACAAATAAAATATTTGGACTACTAAAATTTTGGTGTCATTTAACCGATTTTAAAAAATAATATTTTCTATACTCAACCGAATCTTACCCTTTTTATGCAAATAGAGCATATGTTATATTAATTTTCTACAATGGTAAATGAGATGTATGAATGAAGTGTAATCAATTCATACACAAGTTTATATGAGATTACATTCTAAATTAATAAACAAGTAGTTTGTGATTCCATGCAAAGCATAATAACGTCAAATATGACGATAAATATATTGTACATTTTTTCAAATATATTTTAATTATTAAATTATGATTTGTTCTCATATTAATGTTAGTAACACATTTTGAAAAATTGGATAAAATTAATTGACATTGTCAAGAACTCTTAATCCGTTAGTGTAAATTCTTGATTAAATTAAGGATACTAAATAAGAAGACAAATAACAAATACTTAAAAGGAGTATTAATATAAATGGATCAATTTCAAGATTAATTAAGGCATAATTTAAATAAAAAAACAAAACAATGGTGAGCCAAGACTTACAAAAATGGCAAGAGTAAAGTGCTTTAAAGATAAATATTGACTCATTAATATATGATATATAAGCATGAAAGAAAACCCATATTATATACATATATTATATCATGAGGAAAAAAGGAAACTAAATAAATGCAGCTTATAAAATAATGTTCGTACTTTTTGACAAAAAATATCCTCATACATGGACGGTGAAAGTCTAGGTGCAATGCACTTTTTTTCATGCACTACAATTAATGTTAGAGAATTATCCGTAAGGTTTTCTGTTTTTTTTTTCTTATTTGTTTCTTCATGTAAGTCTATTTTTCAAATGATATTTTTTTATTGTACCCTTATATCCAATTTGATTATATTATTTCAGCTAAGCTTAATAAGTTAATAACTTTATAAAAAAACTTTATAATATGAATATCACGGTTTACTATATTAATTGAAATTAAAGTTGAAACCTCATAAAATAAGTTGTCAATTAATGTTCATAATAGAAAAAATAATGACAATTAAGATTATAAAAATATAGATGCTAAGTCACGAGTATAAAGATACAATTATACACATACTAATATACTTACCCAATAACTATGCATATTAGCAACACAAACGTGTCAGTAAATTTAATATTAGCATACATACTAAATAGAAAGAATAAAGATATAGTTTTGCTTATATTAATATAATCAGACACTCATACTCTATAGGAAATAGGATTAGCACCAAAAACCGTTGAATTTAGTATACAGATACATACTAAACTATAAGGAAATATATACTATAAAATCTAAGATGTTATAAACCGCTACTACACTAGAATTTTACCTGATATGCTTCGTTTGCAAGCCAAATATGTTAAACTATTACATACTAAATCACAGTTACAATATTTTCAATAAAAAAAAATTACACAAGTATAATGATATTAATATACGTGTGAAGAGTAGTACATGCTAGTAAATTTAGTATAAAAATACCTGCTAACTTACAAGTTTATGGTTACAGTTTTATAAAATTTAAGATGTTAAAAACTGAATCTACTCTAGAATCTTACTATTGATCTATTCTTCGTTTTCAAAACTAAGCTACTATAAAATTAAATACTGAAACAAAATTATAAAGATATTGTCACAGACACACATACACACACTACATCACAAGTATAGAGACATGCCGCTCTATCTATATACCGGCTTATTATGCTCCTATTTCAAATATAAGATGTTGTAAAATTACCATCCATTCATACATATTCAATTTTTATTTTAAACTTAATAATATGATACTATATTTTTTAATATATAAAAGAATTTACACAGTGAATTTATTTGGTTATATTTACTTAGAGCTTGTTTAGAATTGATTATCAAAATTAGTTATATGTGATAATTACTAAATTTAAAAAAAATTAGTCTCAAAATAAATAATTACCATAGATAACTACTTTTGATAAACATCTCTAAACATGGACTTAGTTATTAACACTCTTTTAGTAAATTACGGAGTTTTAGTTAAATTATCATGAATGATACCTGCAATAAATATAGAGGTTTCTCATGTTAATTAATATAATTACTAAAACGACCTTATATATACCAAAAAGAAAGATTTACAAACATAACTTTTTAAAACAACCTATTCTAATTTTTTCCCAAAAAATGTATAACCAACACAAACAATTAAATAAGATTTGGAATGGGCGCATGAGTCTGTTCTCATATATAAAACAATGAATAATGTTAAATGTCCCATAATGATAATAAAGAAAAGAAGTATGAAAAAAAGACAACATTAATTACCTTGGGACGAAGAGATTTATGGCCTCCATAAGGCACAAATGTTACTACCAAACCAATTTAATAATCATTTTGATTCGACAATAATTATTTCTATTTTTATTTACTTGAGGGAATATCATATCAGCCTCGAGACACTAAGGTACTCCAATTTTACTAACATATCAAGGCAACATATTATTCTATTGTGTATCAACCCAAAAATACTAATGTACTCTGGTCATACTAGCACATAAAGGTGACACAGTATCCTATTGACAAGGACAATTAATCTATAAGTACGTATACCATCTATAAGTCCGCATAGCTAAACAAAGTACAATATAGAACCTAGCTATGGCATTAAGGCACGCCAACAAATATCCATAATCAACCATAGGCTAAAACACATCTTTAGGGCAGCTAACCCTAAAGAGTTAACATTTTCGGTCTCGATGTCATTCACTTTAAATATTAATATTTTGATAAGAAAAAAATGAGAGCATACAATAATCACACATATAAACTTTCCATACCTAACTATTTTTACTCATTTCTAAACATAAAAAACAACCATAATCAAGGTCAATGCTAAGGGCAACATGATCATCTACTAAGTCCATCATCATAATAACCCAAATTTTACTACAGAAATTTTTTATTTTGTAGCGGAAGCATATAGCCAAAATAATTGGGCATTATCGCCATAATTGACATAAGTATAGTTTATTATACCATACTTACATTAATTATAAGGAAAAAACCATTAAAAGTATAATAGAATAACTAGAAAACTAAATAAGTTTCATTAACATAGATACGAGTTTGGAGATTAATGATGAGTACAATAATCCAAAATACAGATAAAATAGATACCATGGAGCTAAAAGTTTGAAAATGTATCTAGGTAAAAACTGTCATCTGAATAATATGACTCTATGCCCAAAATCCCTAATACATAAAATCAATCCACCCCGTACAAAGCATCATAAGTTGCATAATCATCCACGAGGTCATCATCGACCTTCACGTAGACTTATAGATCACATGCTCATAGGAATGAGTAGCACCCATGAGAATAATGATCAGTACGCTACGTATTAAATAAGGTGGCAATACTATCAAGTAAAAGATATAGATAATTACATGCATTCATGGCAAGAATCCAGCACTAATGCAAGATACATAAAATAACACAAGATAGTTACTGATCTAGATCTCATTATTTAATATACCATAACCCATTATTTTATTTACGTAGAGTTCAAATACCCTATTATTCTCAATCGATAGAATAACATCAATATTATACAACCCTAGGGCAAAACGTTCCTGACCATTATTTTCTATTGCTAGAACGATTATCAATAATATACAACTCTAGGGCAAAACACTTTCTGCCACTATTTATGTACGGTATAACGGACAGGTACAATCGATCCTAATTCAGTTAGTCTTCCACTTTATATGATTAATATCTTATCAATGACTATGGTTATTCTTGTGATTTATTTTAGATTGAGTCAGAGACCCTACTATTCTCGATTGGTGGAACAATTAGCAATGTACAACCTTATGGAAAAAAAATTCTTGGCCACTATTCTCTATTGATGGACAATTATCAATATACAACCTTAGGAAAAAACACTATTGCCCACTATTCTCTAATAGTGTAACGGTTTTCAGTATACAACCCCTAGAACAAAACGCTCATAACCACTATTCTCGTCTAATGGAGTAGATAAGTACAACCGAGCCCAATTCATGTGATATTTCACTTTAAATGGTTAATGACTTATTCATAGTTTATTTGATAATTATATAACATGATTAAGGCAAGTAAAGAACCAACATACAAACAATAAGGCCATTATCAAAGGTTAAAATTTTTATACTTCCGTGGGAACCCTAATTAAAAATTTAGGCATAGCTTGTTCTCTATTTCTCTTTTATCCACCAGATTTAGTGTCTTTTCCTCAAATAATACTATTATTAACATACCAAAAATGTAAGGTCTAATCCTACTTTATACACATGCGATAATAACTCTATCTCAAAAGTTACCATAATTAAATCATAACTTTTCCCTTAAGGCTCATATAATCACCAAATCCAATATACATGTCTAAAATACCAATATAATCCAAAAATCATGGTCCAACTCTAACGCTTCATATATATGATAATAACATCACCGGTTTAGGGTTATTATTCCCAAATTATGCCTTCTTCTCATTTTATAGAACTTATGCCATTCAAGATCCTCCACACATTTTGTATGATCCTCCTTCGCATATTCCTCATTAAACCCATAATGATCAAAATGCCCTTACAGGTAACCAAAGACCCTTATATCTTGAAAACCTTGTATATATTTGGAATCATAATTTCCAAATCCTCTATTTATCATCATACTCCTTAATATACTAATTTCTCACTTATCACACTTTATTAAAACTATATTTCAACCATATATGACATTGAAGGTTTTCCATAGAGAATATTATTGTAATGATATCGCATAACTCTCAATGTACTCATTTACCCATCACATAATATCACACTCTCATATCATAGCACTAACAATCATAAATTTAACCACATAATAACAATATCATAGTGTTACGCACAATCATACATAACACTTAGCACAAAAATCCTAAGATACGACTAGTATGATAGTATCCTTATAGAAAAAGGCTCTAATCTTTAAGCACACTTACTATATCACGCCTCCTTTGGAAATGACTTTAAATCACCTAATATATAATAAAAAAACACCACTTAGATGTCATGATATAGTTGAGGAAAATCTAAGGTAAATGAGAGTGAAATAAAGGGGGGAAATTGAACCATAGTTAGAAGGAAGTCTCAACCAAAAATTGGTGCAACAAGGAGGGGGATCGGTTGGGATTATTGAACAAGGGGCTAGCAGTGACAAGGAAGGCTGAAGAAAAAGGGGTTAGCATCGGTGGGAGTGGCCAAATGGAGGTGGTGGGCTATGGTAAATGTTGTCGAAGGTGGTGACTGTGGCTTGGTTGTTTTTGCTGAAGGAAGAGGGTGGGATTCGGTGGTTTGCGTTAGTGGTTAGAGGGTAGTAACAACTAGTTTGGCCAATTCTTGGGGGGTAAGTAATGACTAAGGTTGTTAAAGGTGGTGGAGTTCCTTTAGTTAGGCTCGCTAGTGGGATTGTTTTTAGGTTAGTTTGGCGATGGCAAGGATGAGGAAAAGGGAGGTTGCGCTTGTTGGTGGTGTTTTGTCAAAAAAAATAGAGGGAGGAAGAAGGTAGTTGAGGGAATTTATTGTGTGGTATGTGTGTGTGTGTGTGTGCACGCGCGTGCATACATGCAAGTAAAGATGGAGAGAAGAAAGGTGTGATCAGCCAAAATTTTCAACCCCAACCCACAAATAAAGGAGTTGGGAGTTGATGTGCTGATGGGGGTAGGAGCAGGTGATGAGGGAATGGCTGGCATTCTCTTGGGACAATGTTTCATGTAGAAAGAATGGGAGAATAAAAGAAAGGGGGGTCGACTGGTAAGGAAGAAATGGGAGAAGAAGAAAAGGAAAAACGAGGAATGATATTAGGTTTTATTTTAGAATTGGAACTATGTTAAAATAATTTAGATTAGGGTATTAGGGTAATTTCATTATTAATCAATTGGGGTAAGCTAAGATTTATGTTTAGGAATTTAGGGTAGGGTAGTAATATTTATTTTATAATATTAGAATTAGGTTACGATGTTGATCACTCAAGATTAGGTTCAGCTAAAATTTGGGGTATTATAATCTTAGATTCAATTATTTAAATTTGGGTGCATTAGGTTGAAAATTACCAAAATATCCTTGAGACCAAACTTTTCACATTATCATCCATTTCCAACACTAATTCCATTTTATTTATAAAATTTTCATAAAAAAGCTAAAATATAATAATTAAAGTATTAAACATACAAATAAATTACCAGGCCTACCAAATGATCATTTTACCCTTATACATGATTTTATAAGTAAAAAACCTAACATGCATTTCTAAAACATCAAATAACATATTTTCATACTCAATATTAAATAATACATATTAGGCACACTTATCGAGATAAATATCATGATATAGTTAAAATGACCAAAATGCTCCCAAAACATACAATAATAATAGTGCTAAAACATCGAATCGCATACCTCCATATTTAACAATAATTAAGTTATATTAGTCTTTCTAATTATAATAAATATTATGATACGCTTAAATAACTAAATTATCCCTAGGGTACACAATATAAATAATTATGCTAAAAATAAGCCTATGCATGCTCAACCTATCATATTATATAACATATATAATTTATTTTTGACATTAAACCCATACTAACATGCTTTTGTATGCATAATGTTCTACACAAGTTAACATGCTCTATTTTATCAAATTTCATAATAGCATTATTAGGCAAATAATTTCATCATGACATACATGCTTAATAAAATTTATGCATAAAAAATGTTAATGTGCTATCATATGATGTCTAGCATTTTAGTAGAGTATAAGAATTACTTGATTTTCAATAAAAGCATAAATTTTAAGTAACCTACTAAAATTTGTTAGGTTCTACTATTTAACCATTTGTACCTAAAAATAATAGTACATTAACTATATTAATTATTAATTAGTAAATTAATAAATTATATTAAATTATATATTACATAGAAATTACCAAGATGCCCTTAAGTTGAAAAGGGGTATAAAAAAATTGCATACTTCATGCACCATGAGTTTGGGAAACACAGGAAGGGGTTTCAGATGGGATGGGCTTTTTTGGTTGAAGGTGTTGCTATGAGGTGGAGGAGTTGGTGGTGACAAAGGAGGCAAGTGGTGCGGGAGGCGGCAACCAAGGTTGGGGGAAATTTAGTGACGGTGATGAGGGGCACATTAGGAATGAGGGGGGAGACATGCAAGGATGGACACATGCGCAGGAAGGGCACAGGCTGGGCGGAGAAGCATAACGATGGGGCTGGGTTATGGTGAACAGGGGTAATGATGGTGGCCGGACAAGACAAATAGGGCTAGGGCTAAGTGGTGGTGATGGTCTGATGGGCTACATGGTGTGGTTTGAAGAAGTAGTGAGGCACGACTGGGGAAGATTGGTGGTGGCAAGGTTAAGGGAGACACGGGCTAAGGATGAGGATATTGATGGCGTTGGGCTATTGTTGCCTCAGGGATGTTGAGGTAGAGTTGGGGCGGTGATGTGCTAGTGGTGTGAGGATGGCGTTGGGCCTCAATAAGGCTAGAAAGGGTTGTGAGGGAGGGTGACATTGCAATGAGGAGCAACAATTAGATGGCTAGAGTTGATACGATGATGGTTGGGTGGCGACGCCGAGGGAAAAGCCGTAGGCAAATGGTGGTGGCAATAAAAAACCATAGTAGGGCGAGGCAAAGGAGAAGGTAGGAAGAAGAAGGAGGGAAGAAGGTTGTTTGGTGAGAAAATTGGACAAGGAAAAGGGAGTATGGGTGTATGAATATGGGTGATTGGGGCATAGGGCAGGTAAAGACATAGGCATGGTGATGAGTTGGTGAAGAAACCAGATGTAATACCCCAAAATTTATCTAATCTTATCCCTAAGTGATCAATACCTTAACTCGGTTCTAATATCAAGAAATCGATATTTTTCCTTACCTTAATTTCTTAATCCAAAATATTAACCTGATCCTAATATTTATTCAGAGAAATTTATATTTTTATCCTAACGTTGATCCCGGAAGTTTAATATCCTAATCTTACCTAATTTAGCTAATCACAAATTCTAGTCTAATCATAACCATAAGCACACTTTTTCCCTCTCTTTTTCCGTTTATTTCCCCCTATTCAACCATCTTTTTTTTCTTCTATCCCTATGTGAATATCTCCCAACCATACCCCCTCTACCATGCTCCCATGCCTACCTTCCCTACCCTCATGATCACAACCATCATCTCCCACCTTCAAGGGATGTGTTGGGTTAAATTGTTTCCCAAAATCCATTCCCTGATCGTGCACCAACCCCTACATTTCCCTCATGAATGCCTCCCTTTCTCTATCATTTTTCATACACACACACCCCTCTCTAGACTTAGCCTCACTTATTTCCCAACTAACTGTAACGCCCCCAAAATCACAGTTGAAATTTTTTGTTTAATTAAAACATACACAAGCACAGGGGGTGCTACCGCCATGATCAGCGCAAGCTTAGCCCCCAACCAGTCTTGTACAAACCACAAGGTTAAGAATAATTTTCACAAAACATTAAACACACTTAATACGGAGAACATTAGAAAATCAAAATATTCATACAGAGAAAATTATAATGCGTGCTTAGAAGTCAATACAACAAAAAATGGTTACATAGTCAAAGCCCCCAAGGGGATAGAATAATACAACAAAATGAACCAAAATCATAAGTAAGAAGAGTTCAGACTTCATCACTCTTGGGCCTTATGCTAAGTCCTAAAAAGGTCAACGCTCAGCCTCGCCCGACGCCTCAAATGTGTCATAGGCATCAAATACTGTATCTTATACCCACACAAATTCAGAAGAGACCTATGCTCGTGGGAATGAGTAGCACCCATGAAACGGGTAATTAGTATGCTATGTACTGAGTAAGGTAATCATGCAGATAAGGACATACACAAAATATAGATAACACAAGCAGTTAACTAATCAGATAAGCTACACATTAAAGACATATAGTACAAGCCATGATTCATTCCATTTAAACTTAATCATTAGATCTCTGGTCAATATTTTCATTTCACACCATGCTCTTTATAAGTCCATGTGAGTACGGGAACCCCACTATTATAGCCAGTGGATCAAAAACATATAGGGTAGAAGGCTCTTGACCACTATTATTCGCTGGTGGATTGGTCTCCGGGACAAAGTGCTCCTGGCCACTATTATACTGGTGGATTGGTCTAGCCCCAACTCTCATGGTATTCCACTGTAAGTAATTGGTATCATTCTCATGTCTTATCATAACTTAAGGTTTGTTTTATTGAGATCGGGATCCCCCATTATTATAGTCGGTGGATCAGAAACGTCCAGCGCAAAACAAATCTGACCATAATTATTTGCCCGTGGATCAGTCTCGATGACACCCTGCACCTAGCCACTATTATGCCGGTGATTGGTCTGGGTCTGGCTCAATAATATTCCACTTTAAATAGTTAGTGTCTTATCCATGTTTTATTCAATATATACTTTCACCCTATACATGCATATCCTTTGGACTACCCGCTCACATAATCCATCTAATCCTAGTTTCCTTAAACGGCATGTCCCATATCTTGGGACTTCTACACCTCCTAGTACATCCAAATGTCCTTTCCCCCTTTTCCTTACTTACCATGAATACCCAACTCCTATGTGTGTGGGTCAAGGCCCACTTTCCCATATCTTTTAGTCAACTCACCATCACCCTCTAAGGTTTTCCTTGGGAAATTCTAATCTAGCCTATATGGCCCATCCTTCCTCTATCTCACACAACCCAAGCTTTGCTTGCCCTTGACTCATCACCTCACTCGATTCGTCCCCAAGCATCCCACTTTACTTCCCATTTTGCACATGTGACCACAAAACCCTAGTTGGCTACCCCAAACCCTAGCACCTCTCTTTTCTCATATGTTGTCCCTCCATTACTCTCACTTACCATTCCCTCTTCCCAATGACACACATTCACCCTCCATGTGACATCTTTCCACTCTTACCCCATATTCTAATCATCTCCATTATTTCTCCCTCCTATAATCTCCTCTACTTAGGGTTTTCCTCCCAAACCCTAGCGAAGTCCCCCATGCACCCTTATACCAACCTACGTACTATTTTTCACCTCTGGACTCCAATCACCCAAAAAACTCTTCTCTTACTTTACTTAACCCTCAAATCAACGTTTCTCATGTAAGGATCATCCCCATGCAAAGATTATCCATCCCTTGCAAACCCTAGACTCCCCATGCAAGTTTCAGTTCACTCTCTTATTTTATTTATATTATCATTTTATTTATCCACCCATAAGTCATGAAATACTTAAGGTATTCTTACTTCTCTCTATTCAACTCACTTCCTTTACCTCTTTAATATTTTTCATCACCACACTATATCTTTTAAATCCTCCTAGCATGCATGTCCTAAAGGGCCATATCACATAAGCACCACATAGTACAAGACACATTATCATATTACATATGCCATAAAGAGAACACACACACTTACCTTAGCTTCATGTTGCGCTACAAGTACATAGTCATAACCACATAAGGTACACAATGTATCATCACATATAACATACAATGCACATAATATACATATTAGGCCTTAACCACATCTTTACCTAAAACGACATCAAGCTTGGAGCATGCTCCTATGCTTCCTTAAGGGTCAAACTTGGTTCACCTATAAGAGGGGAGATACTAGGGTTAAATTCCCTCTTATTAACATTTCCAATACTTCTTACTTATCTCTATTATGAACTAGTATTAGGGATACTAGTAATAATAATATCTTTAGTAGTAAAAATAAGGGTATTATCCTTAAAATGGTTAACCATGCTAATTATTAGCCAAAATAGTTTAGGTAATTATATTATTCAATGACAAGATATTAACAATATTAACAATAATAATGATAATAATAATAATAAGGATAATAATAATAATAATAATAATAATAATAATAATAATAAAAAAGTTAGAATAATAATTACACTAAATAAATTATACTTAAGGGCTAGGAAGGGTTAGGGCACAACCTACTGAGGGTTGAGGGTGGAAGCTAGGTGGCGGCGACGGCGATTGGTGGTGGTGGTGGTTTGGATAAGGAGGTTCTTTTGGGGCTAAAAGAGAAAGAGAGAGATGGTGGTTATGGTGGTGGTGGATTATCTAGGCTGAGAGGGTTAGAGTGGTGGTGGTGGCGCAATAAGGGTGGCGATGCAAGTGGTGGTGGTTGTGGTGGTCGAGGGTGGTGGAGAAGGAGGGGGAGAAAGGGAGAAGGAAGGTAGGGGAGGTTTTGCTGGGTTGATTGGGTGGCAAGGGAGGTGGTGGTTATGGCGGAGGAGGTGGCGCACGGCGGTAATGACAACGGCGATGGGGTGCAAAGGGGTAGGTCGAGTAGCCAACTCTGCATAATCGGGGTGGTTTGTGCAGGGGGATTTAGGGACGATGAGTGACTTGGTTTGGTGGAGGGTAATGTAGGGGAAAAATTGGGCGGTGTTGCACAGCAGCGACTGGGGCAGCGTTTGAAGAGGTGGCAGCGATAATGCACTGAAATTTCTAGACAGAGTAAAGGAGGCCAAATGGGGGGTTGGTTTGGGTATTTATAGGACAAAAGAGGGGGAAAAGACAAAAGGGGAAGATGATAAGGGGAATGCATGGAAGGGACTCACTGGCTGGCGGTGGTAGGCCGGTATGAGTCTACAAAGGGCAAAGGGCAGACATGGCTGGGAAGAAAAAAAAAAGAAAGGAAGGGGGCATGCGAGGGAGGTAGGTGAAGGAGGTCTAGCTCGAAATGGGAAGGAAAAGGGCAGGGGATAGAGGGGAGGAGTTGGTTGGTAGGTACGGTGGCAGAGCAATTTGGCCAATGGCAAATTTGTAGGCTCGACCTATAACTCGAGGACGGGGAGAAGGGGGAGGAAGAAGAAGGGGCTGGGTTGGCCGGTCTGGGAAAAGAAAAAGAAAGATGACCAGGCAGAGTCGCACGGGGGAGAGAAGAGAGGGAGGAGAGTTAGGCCGACAAGCGTGGCCCAATCTGGGGAGGAACAAGAGAGAAAGAAAAAGGAGAAAAGAGAAAAAGGGAAAAGGAAGGAAAAAGGAAAATAGGTTGGTTGGGGTTTTTAGGATATTTTGATATTTTGACATTTTTGAATATTTAAAAATAATAAGAATTAGTAAAATAATAATTAAATTCCTTTTTATATTAATTTATAATATTTTGGGGTAACTTCTCCTAAATTTGATTTTAATTAGCAAATTACCCTAATCTTCCCTAATTAAATTCTTTATTATTTTCCTTTTTTTATCTTAATTACTCCCATATTTTATTAAAATAATATATTTAATTAATTTGACTAATAAATCCCTATTTTATCATAGTTTCCTAAATTAGAGTTTTAGGGTATTATACTAACTCACCCCCTCTCCCTCCAATTTTGTTAAGCAAGCCAACCTAATAACCTCTTTTTATTCTTCTTGCTATTTTCCTACCCTCTATTTGTGTTGCCCACAGCCATCAACACCACAAACCACCACCAACTACCAAGCTCCTCTACTTCCCTAGAAAATGGACCATCGATACCACCCCATCATCCCCCTCATTGTCGCTGACCATCGCCAACCACGCCACCTCCTTTTCCTTCTTCCCTATCGTACTTTGTTTGTTTTTGTTGAGGTGCACAATTGTACACCCCCGTATGCCCCAACTGTGCCCTCTCACGCAATCTTCGCACACGGTTTTGCGCACAAGCATGAACCCTCTATTGTTCTTGCCAGTGCACTTCACATACAACCATGCACAACCCATCTGTGGGCATTCCTAACTCTTGGCATGTACATATGTTGCATGCCACACCCACTCCGTTCCTTTGGCACAATCGTGCTACCACTCTATCACACCCATTTTTCACTCTATACTACCATAACAACACCATACATTATGCCATAATTTCATGCAACTCGAGCTTCTCGTTGGTTTTGGTTATTCCCATTTCCACCTTCCTTTACCTTAACTTTTACCTCAATTCATATTCTCAAGTTCTAATTATGAATTATTCTTATATTTGTAGGTAATCCTCCGGTGATCTCGAAGGAGGTGGTTAGGATTACGTGCTTATAGCTTGGATTTCTTGTTGGTAAGGATGTATGACGTATTAGGACTTGTATAAATAACATGTATTTGTATGTGATATCTTATTTAGTAATTCTACATGGATAATATGGATGTTGATAATGCTATGATATGATATAACGAAAGTAAGAAAAATATAAAAGTATGCATTTGTGTACAATCTTGGATACGTGGTATCTATGTATATAGTTGGGGTTATGCATCTCGTATAAATATTAGATATTGAAATATATTAATATTCGGATTCGTAAGAACTTTGGAAAAATATGAGCGTTTCAACTATTATAAGAGCATTTTGGTTATTTGATGGTAATATGGGTAGTAATATTGGCTTCATTATTTTTTTAGGGTGTTATATAATATTCCATAGGTAATGATAATTAAGTGATGGTTGAGTAAGATGCAAGTTGCCTAATACAAGATTATAAGATTTTTGGTAAGAAAAGGGCAATTTGGTCACTTGAGGCTAAAAATGGAATTATGTGATTTTAAAAGGGAAATAGAAGTTAAATGTGCTAAGTATGATACTCAAAATATTCAGGGAATCAAGGACCTATTCTTTGAGAATGACCTTATTAACTATATAGTTGTGCCTTACATGTTTTCAATTATGTGTTATGCATATCTACATGAGTTACACATTATTGTATTGATTATAACCAACTCTAAATATGACACTAATCATTTAAAGTGAAAGATTGTGTAAGTTGGATCAATGTATTTTTATGGGTCCGTTTTACCAGAAAATAATGGTGGCTCGGGTATATTTTTCCCTAAAAGGTGAATCAATCTCTTCCACCAAATTAAGAATAGTCAAAACCTATAATGAATGTGAATGAGAATATGATTTAGGAATAAGAAATAATAGATAAGAAATTAATCATTTAAAGTAAAATATTACGTGAGTCATGACCAATGTGTTGAGTTTGTTTCACTGGATAATAATAATGGATTATGTGTGTTTTGCCTCAGGAGGTGTTTCAAACCGTTTAACTGATTTAAGAATAGTGGTTAGGAGTGTAATGCTCCAGTATTTATTGGGTCCATTCTACCAGACAATAATAGTGGCTCAGGTGTATTTTTTCTTAAGATGTGCTTTAGTGCATTCTAATGAATTAAGAGTAGCGGGGGTCCCTAAACTCAATATAAATAAAAGAATAGATCTTATTTGCATTCGATAATGAGTATGTAATCAATATTTTCCTTTCAATGTTTTGTGTTAGCAAACATGTATTCCTACTTCTCTTTGTGCCTTTACTCTATTGCATTCTTACCTTACTCAATATGTAGCGTGCCAGTCATCCCTTTTATAGATGTTACTCATTCCTATGAGTAGACAACCCAGATGTTTATGTGTAGGTCAAAGAGGACTCGTTGGATGATTTTGCTGCATATTATGCCTCATGTATGGAGGAGTGACTTTATGTATTGAGATGGGCATAGATTTATGTTATTCAATTATTGTTTTAGCTTGGATGCCTTTTTGGACTCTCCGTCCCAATGTATCCCATTTATGTATTTTGATATTATACTCGGAGTTAATCTTCAAACATGTATTTAGGTTTATGAAAGTTCTCTTGTTTTCTAATTATCATGTTGTATGTTCTAATTACTCTGCCTTGTGATTGATATAAGCATAGTACGATAAACTATACTTATGCCAATTATGCTTGTAGCACCTAGCTATTTTAGTATCACACTTCCACTATAAATGAATTTTTTTAGTAGTAAATTGTTGGGATATTATACTAGAGGCAGAGGCAGAGTGTAAGAGCTAGGAAGGTAAAGGAAGAGGCATGCATGAGGAGGAATGCAGGGAATGTGTTGGGCTTGAAGGGGAAAGGAAGAACAAGTGTGCTCGAGCAAAATGGGCGTGCAGGTGGAATTGAGAAGAAAGAAAATAAAAGAAAAAGGGAAAAGTTAAAGGGAAAGAAAAAAATGAAAAGGGAAAATATGAAAAAGAAAATATAAATAAATTTAGGGTTCAGATTAGAATTTAGTTTAGATTTAGAATTAAGGTAAAATTAATTTATATGGGGTTAGGGTATTCAATTAGGAAAAATAAACTAGGAAAAAATTTATTGGTTTGGGGTGATCTTAGACAAAAAGGAAAAAGATAAAATAATCATGAGAAATTTATATAAGAATCTATTAGGGTTTGCCGATCAAGGGTTAACAAAAATTATTAAGCTAAGATTTAAGGGTTATGTTTTGGATAAAAGGCTAAGCGTTTGAAAATAAGGATTACAAAATTTTGGGTATTACAATAGTAATTTGGCCCTAGGTTGTAATCGTTTGATGACCCAAACCATCGCTACTCCTATCTTCAATTTGGCCTTACATCATTTGTTGATTGTGGTGTGCTCTATCTCTATTGGACTGATGGTATTATCTTCTAAAAACACTCCTCAAATTCATTATCATCCTCTTCCATATCATTCAAATTGCTAAATTGAGATGTGAATCTACTCCTTCCTAGATCCCCAGCTAACTGGCATTGATTTTTAGGCAAAATATATTCCCTATTTTCTTAGTTTGATTGCCACTGAGTTGACAACTAACACTTTCCTTTCTTGAAAACCATCATCTAAGGCCTATATAGGTTTGAATCTTCCTTTTGCAAATCCAAATTTAATGCCACCTTAATTCCACCATTGTTATAAGTTCCATTGTGGTTCTTCTTAGTTGCAGAAGTTTCTATAGTAACACATACATTATAAAGGTGCTCTACCTTGTCGTACTAGAAGCGAACCATCTTTATGCCCTTTTATCCTATGCTGTGAAGTGTTGTACCCAAGTAGAATTTTGGTAATAGGGGATTTCATGTGTAAATCTATACTGCTATATGATCATTTTGACCTTTTAAGACCTTGCATATGTTGTGATCAAATTTAACAAATCACCTAATATGGTTATCGTTAGATCTCAACTTGTTGATATTCCCACAGTATTCGATAGGGTTTTTAGCTATACAAACCCAAGCTTATGTTAAAGTGAGGGAAGTAGTGGAGGCTCAAAAATCTAGTGCCCATCTACGCACAATCAATTATTTTGTATAAATCATCAAAGGGCTTGTAGAGAATATACTCACAGTCATCTTTCTTTTTAACTTTGATGACAAATAAACCTTACTCCAATTTTATGAGTTCATAAGTGCCCTCAAACGATTATGGCATAGGGTTTCATATAAGATATTATGTTTAAGAGGCTTAGTGATGAAACATCTCCTTTGAGGGAAACGTAGCTTCTTCTTCTCTACCGTTGATCAACAAATCTATGACCACTTGGTGTCCTCCAAAAAAGGGAGTCCACACATTGTTCCTCATCCATTGATTCTATCTTTTGCCACCCAATATTGTGATACTTTGAAACTATCTTACGGACTTGAACCTGGGGAAACTCACTAAATGAGTAACCTTGCATCCACAAGTTCTTATTTGTAATATCTTCCTTCGATCACCTCTCTACCTGGTCTTCTATATCTCATTAGTTAGTATCTATCGTGCAGATATCTTCTCTTGCTTGTGGACATAGAGGAGGGGGCTTTTGTCAGTAGAAATATCTATTGAGGTGTGGAACCAAGAGTTAGGGTGAAAGTTCATGCCACATGTAGACACATTCTACTTAATACAAAAATGACCATTAATAGACGTGTTAAGAGTGATGAATGTCCATAATGAATGAACGTACAATGATGGTTTATATTCATAACAATCTTCTTCGTAATTTGTCTATACTCTCTTGATATATGCTACGTGTTTAACTGGTTTTGAAATTCCATTTTAGTTTTATCTTGGTAAATGATGATGGCGCAATTCTTCAAGGACTAATGAAGATTAGTGTGAATGTAGGTTGAAGTGGATTTTTTAGCAGTCTAATTAGGAAGATTCAAGAAATAAATCAAAAAAATAATTCAAAGAGAATTCAAATAACTCAACAAGATTCAAAGAACTCAAATTTGAATATTTCCTCTCTAAAATTACTCCAGGTAGTCTTAGAAAGGATTATTCAATCATAAAGAGAGAATTAACCAAGTGAATTACTTGTGTTAGATTTCAGTATCAATCATCCATCAATGTACTACAAGTGTCGACATATCATGTCTTATATAGGAGTATGAAATTGCCAACTAGCACATTAATTTAGCCACATGACACACAAATGGTTAACTAGCACATAAACTAGTATTAGAAATGTATTTATATCCCATATAATATATGAATCAACAAAGATTATAACAAACAAAGTAAGCTAAATAGTATATGAAAACAATTAATAAGAATCATAATCAAGAAAATGATGCTGACTCGAAAGGTTGAATATGTCTTCTTGACTTGACTTTAATGCACAATAACTCCCTTTTTAATATCTTGTAACATGTGAAAATCTTAAGTATCTTGACTTCTTAAATGAATTGATCTTCTTCATGCAAATATGTTATATACCTGCAAGAATGACTTCAAATAATATCATCAAGGTTAGTCAAAGTATTATTATTAAAGACACATATTATGATTGGTTACATAATCAAGTATGCCAAATAATTATTATCTGCATTAGATGACATCATTTTTAAAATATTTGTAATTTGAAAAAATATAATTTTTTAATCAAAAATTTATGATTCCAAATTTCCAAGGCTTTGTTTGAATGAGGTATCTCTGCAATAAATTTAATTTTGAAATGAAATTTATTAAACTTTTTAAGGTTAAAATTACCCCATCCAAACAAATCCTAATACTTTGTTTAGGTGAAGAACTTTAAGAAGAAATTTTATGTAATACAACAAATTTTAGCAAAACCCAATCTCGAGTAACTAATATCTTAACCAAATTCTAACATTATCTTAAATCTTAGCCCAACCCTAAACTTTATTTGGGGTTAGTAATAATTTTCTAACTTAAAACTAAACCCAGTTGGTCAATAATTTTACCTTAACCTAAATCTAAATCTAAAACCCTATATACCTTTTTTTCTTTTTCCCCATCTACCAGTTGAAATCATTTCCCGCCTCTGTTTCCTTTCTTCTTATATGTGAGTTTCTCTTGTCCAGACCATACCTCTGCTAAGCCATGTCTAATATCACATCAAATCCCCTACTCCTCCCATGTCTTGCGTGTGTTTTATCTTCACAACCTTAATGATTGCTTATTTTCTGTCTATCTCACCTTTTTCCCTCATGCACGCCTCTATATATATGCCACATTAAATGCAAAACCAAATCTTCCTTCCTCTCTTCTTTTGGTCAAAAAATTCACACCACCACAAAACACAAACTTCTTCATTCTTCTTCCCCTCGTTGAAATCTCCAAAACAGCCACAAAACCCCACCATTTGCAGCCCCCACCGAAGCACCTCCATCCCATGTAATGACTTCCACCGAAACACCACCAATGAACTTCACTGATATTCCCCCACAACCACCGACCAAACCAACCACACCTTACCCCCTTCTTTCAACCATTATATCCACAACTTCCCCTTTCATTTTTCCCTTAGTTGTAGCAACAACAACCACAATCCATCCCTTGGCTTTGGTCAACCACACCATAGAAGTTCCCTAGCAACGACACACATTATCGCTACTTTGCTCCTTTCCATTCAGCCTCCCATTGTTGCTCCCCTCCATCATTCAACCCATTTGGGTTGTTCCTCACCCCTTAGCACTGGAAACGTGTGTCATTTCCACCCCCTTGGCTTCATCACTTGTTTTTGTTCCTCCTTACCTAGGTTGCTTAGAGTTTTCCTGAGACACTCGTTTGGTTTGTTTCGATTTTCCTCTAGTGTTTTACCCTCTACTCCTTTAGTTTTTGCCCATTTATATTGTTCAATCCTAATGGTGTTTTATTTTAGTTTCTTAGATGATATTTTGGAGGTCCCAAAAGATGCAAAATAGGACTTTTATGCATGGAGACTATAGCCTTATTAGTAAGGATACTAGTCATTATTTTGGGATTTTGTGTTGAATGCCTTATCCGACTACATGTTTTATCATGTTGTTGATATTATGTCATTTGAATTCATGATGTATGCTTTTTTATGAGAACATGAAATCTATATGCCGAGGAATGAGTAAGTAGAGAATTATGCGATATCATTACGATAATGTTTTTATGGGGAAAACCCTAGGAATAGCAATAAGATATACATGGTTGTAATATGGAATTAATAAATTATGATAAGTGGGGAAGTCGACTATATGTAATATGTATGGTGATAATGGAGGATTAAAAAAAAATGTTACTAAAACATATAAGATCTGCATGAAATAGGGGCTTTTGTTATCAGTAAGGACATTTTAGTAAATATAAGTTCAATAGGAAATCATGCTATTTTAATGTTTTGTGTTATCTAAAATATGCTAAATATTTTATAAGAAGCGGTTGGAGTACTCGTGACTAGCCTAAGTTTAATAATGTATGAAAATGACTTGATTTGGGAATAGTAATCCCAAAACACAAAGGTTAATATCATATGTGTGAAACAGTAGAGTTAGAACAAAAAATTCAGATATGTTGTTAATATTGGTGTTTTGGAAATGTATATTGAATTTGATAATTATATGGGCCCTATAGAAAAAGTTATAATGTACTTGTGAAATTAGGGATTATACACCCCGAGAATAGTGACTCTTGAGATAAAGTTATTATCGCATGTGCAAGACCTTAGATTTAGGCATTGAAATTTGATTATATTGATAATAATAGTATTTGAGGAAGAGGTACTAAGTTTGGTGGATAAAAGAGTAATAGAAGAGGAGTTATAATTAAAATATAAAATTAGGGTTTTAGGGAAATATAGGGGTCTTAACCCTAGAGAACGATCTTATGATCTTTGTGATGTGTTTTTCTTGCTTTAAATGTGGTATGTAATTTTTAAATCAATCTCGAATAAGATAATAATCATTTAAAGTGAACGATTACGTGAGTCGGGTCGAGGTAATCTATGAGTCTGTTCCACCAGATTAATAATAGTGGGGCCATATGCTCAACATGAATGATAATATGTATTGAGAAAAGTAACCTGATGCATAAGCTATTAATGATTTAAAGTAGAAGAGTACGTGAGCCAAGACCAAGGTGTTGGGTCCGTTCCATCGGTTTAAGAATAACGGCTTAGGAGCGTCTTGTCTTGATAGGTATTTGGTCTGTTGCATCGGACTATAATAGTGGCTTATGTTTGTTGTCCCTGAGAGATGCTTCAAACCGTTCTACCGTTTTAAAAATAGTAGGATATTTGAACTCAACGTAAATAAAATAATAAAAATTATTATATCTAATAAAGATGCATGGATTAGTACCTACCTTGTGATATTTTATGTGTTTCAGATGTGTACTTATTTTTTGGTGTGAATGTATGTATTTAAATGTATCTCTAACTCAAACGTATTGTCACCTTACTTGGTATATAGCTTATTAACCTGCATTTTCATGGGTGTTACTCATTTCCAATAGGAGACAGCCCCCATGACGCTTTTGTGCAGCTCGTTGAGGCATAACCAGATATTTTGTTGCTTATAATGCGTTGTATAATGTAGAGTGATTTTTATGTACTAAAGGTTTGAGCGAAGAGTCATGCTATCTAAATGATGGCTTTACCTGGATACTTTTTTTGGAATCTTAGATCCAATTTATCTTTTTTTACTGTATTTTGTTATTATACCCAAAGTTAATCTCCAAACTCATGTTTATATTTATAAAGCCACTCTCGTTTTATATTTATCTTCGTTTGCATTTTAATGGTTTTTTGCCTTGTGATTGATGTAAGATTGGTTCGATAAGCCATACTTACATCAATTACGACAATAACGTTCGGTATTTTGGTTATAAGTTTTTGCTGTAAAATAAAATTTTCAATAGTAAAATTTGGGGTGTTATATTTTATTTGAATACATAATTTATAAACTTTCTCTAACCTAAATACCTTATTTGAGTATCCTAAAATAGAATTTGAATACTTCTCAGAAGTTTAAAAATTTATATTAAATTTTCACCTAATGAATTTATAGCGAGTTTACACAGTCTAATGAGTAAAAATAAGGAATGAATTATTCATACTTTATTCAAATATCATGTATTAAAACATCCAAACAAGGAGAATATTCATATTTTATATCCAAATAATAGATGCGTAACCATAGAATCGTAAAAGTGAATCACTTTTGTAATTCTATCATTTATAAAGTTCACCTTTCTAAGAAAGTTGGAAAGAATTTTATAGACCTTCCAAGATTAAATGTAGCTATTTAAATAATTTTCATAAAAAAGGCCAAAATATCAACAACTAAAAAGATCCAAAATTATATACACGAGTCATGATCTTATTTTATAACCGTTTATGACTACAAGTGTCTAAAAAATATCATGGCAAGATAAAAAAAAAAAAGAAAAAAGAAAAAAGAAAAAAAAGACCATACATATGTTAGAAAACAGTATTTCTAATGGTAAGATATTAACTACATATCCTAATGATTATCCATTAGAAAAAATACTTCAAGATATTTGATAAGCCTTAGTGATTGTTTGGTATGGGGCCAATAAAGACGGAAAAATTATCATCGTAATTTACATATCTCATATGGTATAATTAAAACTATAAAGCTCTTTTTTGGATAAATATCTATTTTAGATCTTAATTTGCTCTAAAATAGATATTTCATGAAAAATAATTTTTTGTTATTAAATATTTAATATCAAAAATATAAAATAAGAAAAAAAAAGTCCACTTCTATTACCCCGTATTAAACAATTCCTTATCGTAAAACGTTGCCGAATCTTTTGTGCCTTAAAGCACACGACAACTGCCATATTAAAAATATTTCTCAAGAAAAACACAATAATACGTTCCGCATAATAATTTGATAATGCCCGTTAAAAAAATAAAAATAAATAAAAAGAGAGACTCGGCATTTATAAGGAGAAATTTCGCCCCATGATGCAATTGCAGGTTTCATGGGCGTTGCATTTTATTTTATCTCGTTGAGAAATGGGTTGGGCCCACTCGCATCAATGCCTTTTCCTAGCAAAAGATAAAGAAAGAACCTATCGTCAAGACTCGGAGGACAGTGCCTCGGTCTTCTTGAAATTCGTATTGGAACCCGGTAGGCTTGGGATGATGTACGGTATTGGTATATACGGTAAAAAGGAAGCCGATGGCCGGTCACAGCCTACCAATGTGGAACGATCCTTTTTTGCGTTCTTGATGGACTGAGTCTGTGGGGCAGTCAGAGACTCAGAGGGACGGGAACCCATTACGTTTGGACTCCATTGTGAGGCAGACGGAGGGGCGAGAACCGATTTAAATTTCTTTAGCCCAAATCGCAAGCCTTTTTTTTTCCTTTTTTTTTCTTCTTAAGATCGTAAACTAAACTAAGGGATTGTTTGGTACGAGAATAATAGGGGTCTTTCATATTAAGTATTTAATAATAATAAATATATTTTAATAAAATGTCTATTTTAGATTAAATTAAGATCTAAAATAGATATTCATTAGAATAAAAATATTTAATTTTAAATAGATTATATAAGATATATAAAATATTGGGGTAATTTTTCCACTCCTATTATTCCCATACTAAACGAACACTAAAATGTAAAATTATCGGTGTATGGTTTGAACCGTATTAAGTTTACGGAAACCATAAAAAATTAGGAATGATATAGAAAGAAAAAGATATAGAAGGAAAATGACGACGACACACTTACATTATATAAAATACACATGTTTTCGTGCCGCTAATGAGAGAAGGAGAGGAATAAGTTTACATAGTGAACATACGGATTCGTGGTGAAACCACATTTAACATAGGTAAGCCATGCATGACTCTAGGAACCTTATATGTGAAATTAATGTATGGAATAAAGTTGAACCCTCCGACACATTATTTAAGAAAAATAAAAGACACTACATTAACACCACAACATGCAACTGATAACTTGAAGACTAGGTCGTACTGACTAGGTCGAGGTTCAATCAATCAATATATATATATATATATATATATATATATATATATATATATATATATATATATATTTATGAAGCTATATATAGACGCTAACGTCAAGCCTAGGCGTAGCAATCGCCTCCTGAGGCACCGCCTTTTGCAACGCAAGCCCAAACGTCTCGTCCATGTTAAGCCTACCGACGCCCCGAGACAATTTCCAATCAAACGAATGCACCAACGTACACATACTGCACCAACACAATCCCCATCCTCGTTCCCGCACATATCCTCCTCCCAGCGCCGAACGGAATGAGCTCAAAATCATTCCCTCGCGGATCGATCTTCACGCACTTTTCATCGAAAAATCTATCCGGGTTAAACTCTGACGGGTTCTCCCAGACGTCGACCCCCATATATTGACGCTCAGCCTCGAGCCTTTGGGTATGTAATGACCGTTCACCTTGCATGCTTGTGAGGCGATCGTCGGAAGGTTAAGCGGCGTCGATGGGTGTTTCCGGAATGATTCTTTGCACAGTGCCTGTAAGTACGGGAGTCTTGGTATGTCAAATTCTTCTAATCTTCTATTTTTTCCGATGACTTGGTCCATTTCTTTCTGTGCACGGTAAAGAATTTTTGGATTGTCTAGCATCTCGCTCATTGCCCATTCGATTGCGTTGGATGAATTGTCTGTGCCTACTGAAAATAAATCCTAGCAAAATAATAATAATAATAATAATAATAATAATAATAATAATAATAATAATAGCAATTGAGATACATAGAGTGAAAAATGTAAATATTTATATGTAAAACTTGAGGAGAAATCATTGAATAGTTAAGTGGATTATCTATATCCAGACATGACGTGTGCAGTTAGCTTGTCAACTGAGTGCAATCATGATGCATGCATGTGCCGTCATCGTCCGACATTTTGGTTTAACGTATGAGTGTTGGGATCTGTGTGTTGTGATGCGCATACTTTCTAAATGACGTTGGATCGACTTCAAGTGTAACGCTAATCGTCTGTAATTAGTTTTTCTACTGAAATAAAGGTTATATAATATAACTAATTAAGATATGCATGTGTTTCAATGTTTCACTATTTTTTACACACCTTACACACATATATATATATATATATATTAGCTAGCTTGAAAACCTCGTTAATTAGTAATTAATTATAAGTATGACACATGCAACATTTTTTTTTCTTCTCCGGTTACTAGTGCAAAAGACGGAAAATGGTCAAATTAACGAGTCAAACGATTTCGAGATGCCATGAAAAGTTAGAAATATATAAATAAATGAACAAATTGCACAACAATTTAATGCGCTAATTTATTACCGGGACTAGTGCTTTGATATTAGTGAGGGATAGCTTCTCACCCTCAGAATTTTCTCACTATTTTCGATAACATAATCAAGGAAATCTGGCCTTCTTTTGCATTCGGGAGTTGTCCTTGCATGCTCCTCTATCATCTTCGTGAGCAAGGCATCGAATCTTCGATGCAATTTTTTCATCCTCCGCTCAATCCCTTGTAAATCCATCCATGCAATCGACGGTATAAAATCCCCAATATTAAAGTATCCCGCCGAAGTCATCAACTCTACCACCATATCCTTAAACTCATTCGATTCTGACCCATTGTTTGCAAACACCCTTTTCCCTAGGATCACTTGTCCGATCATGTTAGCCATGACAAACGTTAGCATCTCTGGAACCACGACCGTCTCTCCTCGACCGCTAGCCTCGCACATGGCATAGAGCATGTGTCCCAACTCCGCGGCTCTTATGTCAGCCTAATTCTCGAGCGCCTTTCCGCCGAGCATGTGGAGGTTGCTAAGCCGTCTGAGCAGCCTTCACCGCGGTCCGTAGTGGGCGAAGACCATGTCTTGCGCGTTGTAGGCAATGTGTGTGGTGCCGGCGTTCGGGGGTCGGTTTGAGAAATTAAGATCCAAGTCTTTAAGGAATGCTCGAGCTGCTTCGGGTGTGGAAGCTACGACCATGTTAGAGGTTCCTAATCGGAGGTGCATTACGGGGCCATATTGGTTTGCTAACTTAGCAAGGGTTACGTGGGGCATGCTTCCTAAGAGGGGAAGCGCCCCAACTATAGGCAGGCCTTTAGGGCCCGGTGGGAGATTGCGGGTGTGTTTTGGGCTCAAAATAACACAAAGGAGGATACGACTGATTGAGAAGAGGAGGGTGGCAATAAGTAGTTCTCATAACAAGATTAGTACCGTGCCTGCTACCATATGATTTGATATTTTGAGCACGTACAACTCCGCCTAATATTCGCTAGCTTGACTTAAAAGATGTGTGGTAACTACAAAAGTGTATGGAAATGAAAGACAGGGACGAAGAAACTCAGGAGAGGGGGTGTGCCTTACATTTAATTAATTGTCGATCATCCATTCTGCCTTATATGTGTATATATAGTTATACAGAGGTTGGCCCCGAATCAAGTTCTATGCGGGTGGTAGTACTGCAGCAGCAGAGCGGTAGCTACGTAAGAGTATGCGTGTGGGTAGCAGAGCCACATGAGCATTTTTTGTTGTTCAACGATTGGTCCTAATAGCTGGGACTGATATAACACACACGAATATTTATATGTATATATCTTGTAATCGTTACCGTACGTAGTTGAGATTTTGAACAAAGCCATGTTTCGCGAATTAGACAACCATGTGGAGCACGCGTTCAACTAATCACACTGATCGATTGAACAACGTAGCCAGGTAGGTAGCATTTAAACGTTGGATATGAATATTAATAAAAATTAGTAGTAATCGTGACTATTATTATGATGATAATATTGAACATAATTTCATAATTGTTAATGAAAAATCGTACTTTTTTATTTTTCTTTTTCTTATAATTATATACCTCAATTCTCATTATTTACCATTTTTTTTCTTTGTTAGTAAATAAACCCAATATATTCCTATTTTCCACCTTTCTAGTTAATCATTAGCCTCATTAAACATTACCTCAACTAATTAGTAACTACATGATATTTTTCCATAATCATAATTATTAATACTCTAATTAGTTTTTATTAGTCATTTATATGATAGATTCATAATTGATATGTTAATTTCTTTGGTGAATATTTTATGATTGGCGAGACACTTGTGAAACTAAGTAGCTTAGTTTGTTAAGTATATATGTATAATATTCCAAAATTGTATTCAATTTTAATCTCGATTAATCAATATTTTAACCTAATATAAATTCTAATTTTTTGGATCATTTATTTTATTTTATTTTTAGTCTCATCCGTACCCCAGATAATTGATAAATACAATTTTAGATTAGTTTTTTAAAAATTTAAACATAAATCTTGATCCTAATCCTAACCTAAACAAAATTATGTATTCCTTCTGCCTTTTTCCCTATTTCTTCAATACTTGAGAAATACTATCTTAAATAAGATACTAATTACTTATAGAGAAATATTACTTGAGTCGGGGCTAAGGTATTGTATGTCTGTGCCACTAGATGATAATAGTTGTTCAGGTGTGTTTTCCCCTAAAATATGTTCTAGTATGTTCTATCGGTTTTAAAAATAGTGGGGTTTTCAGGCTCAACGTAAACGAGAACATGATCTTCAGATAAGCATAACAAATAAGATATTAATCACTTTAATTGAAAGATTACATGTTTGTTCCGCCAAACGATAGTAGTGCCTCAAGTATATTTTTTCTTGAGAGGTGATTCAGACCATTCTACTAATTTAAGAATAATGGTTGGGTCTATTTTTCCATGAGAGGTGGTGGGTCCATTCTACCAAACAATGATAGTGGTTCAAACGTGATGTCTTTAACTTGAGAGGAGCTTCAGACCGTTCCACATGTTTAAAAATAATGGAGTCCCTAAACTCAATATTTTAATCATATAAATTATGAATATAATTAATGATGGACTTTTAGAATCGGTATTATCTTAAATTATGTTAACACACTTGCTTATGCTCCCATATGATTTATGTTATGCGTAACCTAGTTATGACTGTATTATTACCTTATTCATTACGTAACGTACTAATCATTATTTTCATGAGCAATGCTTATTCCCACGAATAAATCAGACTTATTTTGTATGATTGTTTATTTATATTCTTAATGTGCTTTCCTTTATCTCTACCTATCGATGGACTCTTAATCCTTCATTTTCATTGCATATTCTCCTTCTCTCTATTTGTATCCCGTATTATGATGGAATCAAGCACTTTCCATACCTAATTCCTTTGTTCGATGTTACTTTTGTCTTGCACCAGACATATAATGGGCATAGGGAGTGTATCTTCTATGTTTGATGCAACATGCTACCCCTACTTTTTATGTTTTAGCTTTCATTATTAACACTTTTAAACAAAAAGTTTAAATTCTAAAATTTGGGGGGTGTTACAATACGCCTTGATGATGAGTACATATTTTGATATATTTTATATCATTTGAATCTTAGTTTTTGGTATTTTATTTGAGTAATATATACGAATAATTATGATTTTGTGATTAAGTAATAATATTCTTATGTAGTTTATTATTTAAGCTAAAATGTTATAAACTAAATAAAATTTAAGTATAATATTATTTATTAAATTTTCTAATTTTATTTTATAGGTAATGTAAAATAATAATAATAATAATAATAATAGAGTTAGGCCTTTGGACCGACGACCCAAGGACCGAAGGCCCAAAGGTCCAAAGAAAGCCGCACGAAAAGAAAAGACAAAGGAGGGAGGCACAGAGAGGGAGAAAAAGTCAGTGGCACACAGAAGAAAAAAAAGAAAAAATTTTGACGAGTGCAGGGAAAAGAGACAAAAGCAGGAAAAAATTAGAAGGTCGGGTGACACAAGGGACGAGGGTAGCAGTTGGAGCCCTAGTATTAAAAATCGGACCGGACCGGCCAGTCCGACCAGTGAACCGGCTAACCGGTCGGGTCACCGGTTAAATTTCATATGCCGGTTTTTAAGATCTCGGAACCGGTGAAAACCGGTCAAAAATCGGTCAGACTAGTGAAAACCGGTGAACCGGTCAAAAAACTGGTCTTAGAACCGGTCGGGAGCCGGTCACATTTATGTAGAGTTTAATTTTCTATATATTTCATATTTTTTTACTTAAAATGTACTACTGGTTCGACCACTAAACCAGTGAACCAGTGATGAGACCGGTTCGATGACCGGTCCGATTTTTAAAACTATGGTTGGAGCCACACAGAAACAAAGAAAAAGAAAAAGAAGCAAGTGAGAAGGGTATTAGGGAAGCCAGACGGCGGAAATAAACTAGAGCGACGCATGAGAGAGAGGAGAGAGAGCCACACATTAGCCGTTAAAAAAAGCAAGCTGCGTGGAAATAGAGAGCCGGGATAGAGAAGTAAAGAGAAAATAACCGAAAATTTTATTTCAGATGAAATTAATCAATTTTTTATTTGAATAGTTTTTTAAACTTTCATCCAGAATTAATTTTGGTTATTTTTTTCTCTATTTTTGATTTATAGTTTTAATATATGTATATTTGTGTAATTAATTTGATCATTACGACTAACTAATTATTTATTATTAGAAAATAGACTGAAATTCTAGATTATAGTTTGAGATATGATATTATTTTTCTTTGTTTTATGAGATTATTCTTTGTTTTATGAGATTATTCTTTGATTCTATTTTAATTGTTATTATATATATATATGACTATGTCAAGTATAATATATATAGTGTATGCATTGTTTTGGTTTCCTTATAGTGATAGTATATATGATTATTTGTTTGTTAGGTGATCATATAAATATACTAGAATTTATATGTATAAATTGTAGCTAGGTTAGATAACAATTTACCAAATAGTTTTGTAATTACAACAGGAGTAGTGAAACGTTTAGATACGTATAGGTCAAAAAAGAGAAATATAGCTAGACGTGCTTATTTCACTAGTTTTGTTACTTAGATTAACATCCTTCCGACCGTACTTAATGCATTAAATCTAGTTAAATATATGAGCTGCTTGTTACTACTATGCTGCTAGTATTTACTAGGATTTAATATTGGCGCTTTGTCATATTAATTATTTTAGGAAAGTAATATAAGGTTCATATACCTACTTTTGGTTTACACCTTTGTCAGTCTTTTTCTCATGATTAAATGACGACTTATAAATTATTATTATATTTTGATCTAATCTAGTGGTGGATTTCGATTTTTCTAACATATTTATCATAATTGTGGTTATCCATTATTCTTATTATTTTCTAATTAAAAAACCCCCCATTAGTGTTTTTCTTGTATATCTATTTTGTGTGATTTAGAGTCTTTATTTTTGTTATTTTTGAGCTAACTAAATAGAGACGAAACCTCTCATTTTTTTTTTATATAGAACGATACCCTTATTTACTAATACTATAATTGTTAACAAGAGAGTTTAAATTGTGTGTCCACTACGGTCACACGACTTGATATTTTTTCAACGTGTTGGTATAAAATTATTATATAATCTAAAAATACCCATATATTACACAAAGTCAGAAATTAGTTAACAATAATAATAATATTTACTCCAGTTGGTTTATAATAGTCAGTGTATAATATTTTCATTTTCATTTCATAATATAAGTTGTCTTTCATGTTCCAATAAAAAATTATTATTGTATTTCCTAATTTACCCTTTATGACTCGTTAATAATAACGATAAAAGTGTATTTAAAGGTATAAATATTTTGGGTCTATCACATAAAGACATGAACATTTTTTTGGTAAAAGTATGAATATTTAAGTTTTGTTCACCTTAAGGTATACACATTTTAATACTAAAATTCTTAAGGTATAAATGTTTAAACTTTATTTACATTAAGACATACATATTTAGATTTTATTCTCATTAAGGGATGAATGAAAATTATCAAAATTACCAAAAAAATTGAAAATTTAAAACATTGCGTCTTAATGGAAAGTTAGAAACAAGGTCTAAAATTTATACATCTACATAAAATTCAGAAACTTCTATATACTTTTAAAAACAAACAAAAAATATTTATACTTTTAAATAATTTTGTTCATCTCACAACAATATAATCACTCGGTTTGAATGAGTATATTTTAGTTAATATTTGTGTCCTATATCCTGAACTTTAATGCTACTCTCTCCATATCAAAATTTTAATTATTCTACAACTAAGTTTTTGTATAAAATTATAATGTTATTTTACAAAAAATAAAACCTACTTTTTATTTTTACCATCAATATACATATTATCTGTGTGTTATATATTTTAGTTTTTTTAATAAAGGTAATTTCAAAAATATATAAATTGTTAGAATACTTTTTTTTATTTATATCAAAGGAATATATTTTGATATCAATACTGAAAGAAGTATAAAACCAAACCACGACCTGTTGACCAATCCAATCAAGTAATAATGAAAACAACATGACGAAAACTTGACGGATATAAGGGCCAGTAGTGATTCAGCGGAGGCCCATGATCTACGCGGAGGTAGACTCTGGTCAGGTCAGCGTCAATTATGATTACCAAAAATTGGAAATTTTCGACGGTGTTGTATGGGGACGGAGACGGGAACGGAGGAACGGAGATGAAACGAAGTGTGGAAACAATATTTTATAGAAATTAAGAAAATAAAAATGGTAGGAAATGTAAAAAAAATTATATATATATATATTTAAAAATAGATTAAATTTATTAAAATTATTATTTATATTAATTAATTTTAATTATAAATAATTGTTTTTAATAAAAATATTAATTAAATAATATTTTTTAATAAAAATATTAATTAAATTATTTTAATATAAATTTTAATTCTGAAATATTTTTGAAGAAGAAAGTATTTTCGAGACGTTTGCGGACGGAGGGGCGTCCCCGTGCATCAGTGATTTTCGAGTCTCTTCCATCTTATGCTATTATTGTAAAACAAAATTGAACTTTCGTCTTGCATTTGTATTTTAGTACCTTTGGTTCGTGAAGATTTTTGAGCCGCAGGCCTGCGGTACTTTTGTTTCGTGAAGATATTCAAGCCGCAGTTACTTTTGGCTCCACATTTTTCCCTTTCCAGTCCCGTCAGTCAAAATCTGTGTTACCTTCTATTTTCCGTTAGACAGCTTATTAGAAAATTTTAAATCTTTGATTGTTAGTTTTAATTTTTGAATAAATTAAAACGAATATTCAGAATATTAAATTATACTTTTAGATTTTGGATCTTTTTTATAATTTTAGTAGCCGAAAGTGTATGCAAGCGTGTCATTTAGGCCGTATAAAAGATGAATCACGGAGAGTTTGAATCTATTGCTTCAAGTGAGTAATGAATATTTAATTGATTGTTAGAGTATTTTTCTCTTAGATTTTATCCATATAAATAATATTTATGATAACTATAAATTATTAATTAATAAAAATATAATTATTCGTAATTATAAATAGGTAATTAAAACAAATATTACTAATTTCAATTATAAAGAAATTATTTATAAGAATAATATTAGTCATAAATATAAATAAATAATTATTATAATTAATGCTAATTACAAATTTAATTAAATGATTAAGATACAAGAATAATCTTATTCATAAGTATATTAATAAATGTTTACCAATAAGAAATGTGTAAGATTAAATCTATAATTAAATAAACAAAATATTATAATAATATATCTTATTAAAATTACACGTCCAAAATTATCAATATATATTAATTTATTTTAGATCTTATAAATTATAAATTACAATTATTATTTCTAAAACTTTTATAACATGCCTACCATAGATTATAATTACTCTAACTTTATTAAAGAGATTATTATATGCTCATCAAATATGAGGAATAAATTAGACAATAAAGTAGTTAAGATGGTATTCGTGACATATGCTTTGTTATGAGAACATGAAATCTATATGCCGAGGAATGAGTAAGTAAAGAATGTTTTTATGCGGAAAACCCTAGGAATAGCAATAAGATGTACATGGCTGTAATATGGAATTGATAAAGTAGGATAAGTGGGGAAATTGACTATATGTAATATGTATGGTGATAATGGAGGATTTAAAAAAAATGTTGCTTAAACACATAAGATCCGCATAAAATAAGGCATTTTGTTATCAATAAGGGCATTTTAATCAATATAAGTTTAATAGGGAATCATGGTATTTTTAATGTTTTGTATTATGTAAAATATGATAAATATTTTATAGGAAGTGGTTAGAGTAATACATGACTGACCTAAGTTTAATAATATATGAAAATGGCTTGATTTGGGAATACTAATCCCAAAATGCGAAGATTATATGTGAAACAGTAGAGTTAGAATATAAATTTTGGATATGTTGTTAACATTGGTGTTTTGGAAATGTGTATTGAATTTGGTAATTCTATGGGCCATACGAAAAAAGTTATAATGTACTTGTGAAATTAGGGATGATACACCTCGAGAACATTGACTCTTGAGATAGAGTTATTATCGCATATGTAAGACCTTATATTTAGGCATTGAAAATCGAGTATATTGATAATAGTAGTATTTGAGAAAGAGGTACTATGTTTGGGGGATGAAAGAGTAATAGAAGAGGAGTTATGATTAAAATGTAATCTTAGGTTTTTAGGGGAATATAAGGGTTTTAACCCTAGATAACTACCTTAGGATCTCTGTGATGTGTTTTACTTGCTTTAAATGTGGTATATACTTTTTAAATCAATATGAAATAAGATATTAATCATTTAAAGTGAATGATTGCCTGAGTCGGGTTGAGGTGTTCTATGATTATGTTCTATTGGATTAATAATAACGGGGCCCTATGCTTAACGTGAATGATAATATGATTTGAGATAAGTAACCTAGTGGATAAGCTATTAATGATTTAAAGTGGAAGAGTACGTAAGTTAGGACCAAGGTATTAGGTTCATTCTACTGGACCATAACAGTGGCTTAGGTGTGTTGTCCCAGATATATGCTTCAACCCGTTCCATTTTTTTAAGAATAGCGGCTCAAGAACGTTTTATCTTAAGACGTGTCGAGCTCACTGCATCGAACAATAATAGTGACTTATGTTTGTTGTCCCTGAGAGATGTTTCATAACATTTCACCGGTTTAAGAATGGTGGGATATATGATCTCAATGTAAATAAATTAATAAAAATTATTATATAAAATAAAGATGCATGGATTAGTACCTACCTTGTGATATTTTATGTGTTTCAGATGTATACTTATTTTTTGGCGTGAATGAATGTATTTAAATATATCCCTAACTTGACAGTATTATCGCCTTACTTAATATGTAGGGTATTAACCACCATTTTCATGGATGTTACTCATTCCCAAGAGCAGACAACCCTCATGATGCTTTTGTGTAGTTCTTTGAGGCCCAACTGGATATTTTGCTGCTTATGATGCGTTGTACAGGACAGAGTGATTTTTCTATACTTAAGGTTTAGATGAAGAGGCATGTTATCTGAATGCTGGTTTTACCCAGATACCTTTTTGGAATCTTAGAACTAATTTATCCTTTTTTACTGTATTTTGTTATTGTACCTAAAGTTAATCTCCAAACTCATGTTTTATATCTATTTTCGTTTGCATTTTAATGGTTTTTTGCCCTATGATTGATGTAAGATTGGTTCGATAAGCCATACTTACATCATTTACGACAATAATGGCCGTTATTTTGGTTATAAGCTTCTGCTGTAAAACAAAATTTTTTAGTAGTAAAATGTGAGGTGTTACATTTTATTTGAAAATATAACCTATAAACTTTCTCTAACCTAAATACCTTATTTGAGTATCCTAAAATAGAACTTGAATACTTCTCAAAAGTTTAAAATTTTATATTAAATTTTCACCTAATGAGTTTATAGATAGTTTACACAGTCTAATGAGTAAAAATAAGGAATGTATTATACATACTCTATTCAAATATCATGTATTAAAACATCCAACAAGGGAAATATTCATATTTTATATCCAAATAATAGATGGGTAACTATGGAATCGTAAAAGTTAATCACTTTCATATTTCTATCATTTATAAAATTCACTTTTCTAACGAAGTTGGAAAGAATTTTATAAACCTTCCAAGATTAAACAAAGCTATTTAAATAATTTAATGAAGCTAGTTAAATAATTTTCATAAAAAAGGCCAAAATATCAACAATTGAAAAGATCCGAAATGATATACACGAGTCACGATCTTATTTTATATCTGTTTATGAATTATGACTACAAATGTCTAAAAAAATTCATAACAAGATAAAAAAAGACTATTCATATGTGAGAACATATTATTTATAATGTTAAGATATTAGCTATATACTGTAATGATTATCCAATAAAAAAAATACTTCAACATATTTGATAAGTCTTAGTGTTCGTTTGGTATAGAACTAATAGGGACAAAAAAATTATCCCCATAGTTTACATATATTATATAGTATAATTAAAACTATAAAACTCTTTTTCGGATAAATATCCATTTTAAATCTTTGTTTGATTTAAAATGGATATTTCATAAAAAATAATTTTTATTATTAAATATTTAATATAAAAGATATAAAATAAAATAAAAATTACATCAATATCACCCCATACCAAACAATCCCTTATTGTAAAACATTGCTGAATATTTTGTGCCTTAAAGCACACGACAACTATCATATTAAAAATATTACTCAAGAAAACACAATAATGCGTCCCGCGTAATAATTTGATAATGCCTAGTAATTTTTTTTTTTAAAAAAGAAGACTCAGCATAGGTAACCTATGGGGAAATTTCGCCACATGATACAATTGCAGGTTTCATGGGCGTTGCATTTTATTTTATCTTGTTGAGAAATGGGTTGGGCGCACTCGCATCAAGGCCTTTTCCAAGCAAAAGATAAAGATAGAAAGAAAGAAGACTAGGAAACCGATGCCTCGACCATCTTCAAATTGGTATTGGTACCCGATAGGCTTGGGATGATGTACAGTATTGGTATCGACGGTAAAAAGGCAGCCGCTGGCCTGTCACAGCATACCCCGATGTCTGGGAGAACCCGTCAAAGTTTAACCCAAATAGATTTCTTGATGAAAAGTACGTAGAGATCGATCCATGCAGGAATGATTTCGAGATAATTCCGTTTCAGCGTTGGGAGGAGGATATGCACGAGGACGAGGATGGGGATTGTGCTGGTTCAGTATGTGTTGGGTATGTTGGTGCATTCGTTTGATTGAAAATTGCTCCGAGGCATCGATAGGCTTAACATGGATGAGACATTTGGGCTTGCGTTGCAAAAGACAGTGCCTCTCGAGTCAATTGCTATGCCTAGGCTTGACGATAGCGTCTATATGTAACTTCATATATATATTGATTGATCGAGCCTCGACCCATGTACGACCTAGTCTATATATATATATATATATATGTGAAGCTACATATATACGCTAGCGTGAAGCCTAGGCATAGCAATCGACTCGAGAGGTAGTGTCTTTTGTAACGCAAGTCCAAATGTTTCATTCATGTTAAGCCTATCAACGCCCCGAGGTAATTTCCAATCAAATGAATGCACCAACTTACCCAACACATACTAAACCAACACATTTCCCTCTTCCCTGCACATATCCTCCTCCTAGCACTGAACAAAATGAGCTCGAAATCATTACTGCATGAATCAATCTTTGAGTACTTTTCATTGAGAAATCTATCCGGGTTAAACTTCGACGGGTTCTCCCAAACGTCGGGGTCGTGTCCTATCGCCCATATGTTGACGCTCATCCTTGAGCCTTTGGATATGTAATGACCGTTCACCTCACATGCTTGTCAGGTGATCCTGAGAAGGTTAAGGGACATCGATGGGTGTTTCTAGAATGCTTCCTTACACAATGCCTGTAAGTATGGGAGCATGTTTCATTATTTGTTACACACGTTATATATATATAAACGTAGATTGAAAACCCATATAATTAATTAATTACAAGTATGACAGAAGCAACATGTAGGTTTTTGGTTTTTCTCTCTAGTTACTAGTGTAAAAGATGGGAAAGGGTCAAATTAACAAGTCAAACAGTTTCAAGATGCCATGAAAAGGTAGAAATAAATAAATGAATAAAGTGCACAACAATTTAATGCGCTAATTGATTACCATGAGTACTTTGATATTGGTGAGGGATAGTTTCTTGCCCTCAGAATGAAATACCCCAAAATCCCTAATTTAGGAAATCATGGCCGAATAGGAGATTATTAGGGAATTTATTAAAATAAACTACTTTTAGTGAAATAAAAAGGAATTAATAGGATAAATCAAGAAGGAATTTATAAGAGTGTAAATAGGGGGAATTATGGTATTTTAAGTTAATTAAGGCTTTCGTTTTGGAAATTTATTAAATACCTTAATTATATAAAATAGGGAGGATAAAATAGTTTCAAATTAATATAAAATTTTTAAATAATTTAATTAGAGAAAAATTAAGGGGTTTTGTTAATTAAAATGAATTTAGGAAATTTTTCCCTAAATTAACCTAAAAATATAATTTAATTATTGTTTTGATAATTATATTTTATTAAATACCCCAAATTACCCAAATTATACTAATTAAGGCAACCACTAATTTTTCATTATTTTTCCTTTTTCTCTTTTTCCTTTTTCTCCCTCCTTTTTTTTCCCTTTTTCTTCCTTCCCCTTCTCTCCCTTATTTCCCCGGCCTGGGCCGGCCCGCTGGCCCAAAACCCCCTCCCTTTTCCTTCTTCTCGCCGCGGCCCAGCGAGCCCGGCCGTCTGTGACCCAAAACGCGGCGTTTCGACGCTGAAGTCGCGAAAACGCCGCGTCGCGATAAGGAAGTAAGTAACCGTTGCCAGACCGACTCAAACGCCGCGTCTTGCCCAAAAATAGACCAAAACTCCGCGTTTCATTTATGGAAAAAATAAACCGCCGCGCCCGGCCGGTTTCTCCCTTCCTTTTTCCCTTCCCCTGGACCGCCGGTCCGGCCCTCCTTTCTTCTTCTTCTTCTTCCTCCTCGCGCCGTCGCCGATTTCCGCCTGCAACACGAAACCTCGCCGGAGACGCAAAGCCTGCCATGACAGCTCCAGCTCCGGTCGTTTCGCCTTCTCTCCCCGACTGAGTTCCCCTAGATGTGACCAATCCTCGCAGCCTTCTCCCACACGAAAATTCTCCTCCTTTTTCAGGCAATTATGACCTGAAAAATTCAGGCCTTGCGCCGGCCACGCACGCCGGAAAAAGCCTAACCTAACCCTAACCCCCTAACCTCCCACTTGATTCTTGTCATTTTCCGTCCAAATTATCCTATAAATAGCCCTCCTCACTGCCTTAATCGGGTTCGAAAACTGGGAACCCAATCGGAGCAAAGCCGCGCGCCGCCCTGCCTTCAGACGACCTTTGCTCCGCCGACAGCCACCCCCACTGCCTACCCTTGCCACCACGGTCCTCCCTGCACATCCCTCTACGCAACCAACCCCCTTTGACTCCCTGCTTTGCGTCGCACGTGCCGCCCTGGCCGTGCGAAAAGTCCTCCCCCAATCGACCCCTTCCAGCCCTGCGCCACCTTCGCGCCGCCGCCACTGGCTGTGCCGCCGCCCACAGCACCGCCACTACCCCCCAAAACAACCATGGGTTCTTTCTCTACCACCCTATACCTCCCATTTCTCCTGGTTTTTCCTTCCCTAGCTTCCACCTCCATTTTTCCCCTCTCTTCCCTTCCTCCACCACCACCGCGCCGCCGCTTCTGCCGCCGCGCCGCCGCCGCCGCTGCCACCACCTCAGTCAGGTTGCCAACACCCTGAACCCTAAAGCTTCAATAATAAATAAAAATAAATAAATAAAATTGATTAATGATTTAATCTTATTAACTACTATTAATAGTATTATTATGATTAATATTAACACTATCCTTATTATTACTAACCTAGTGCTATTATTATTATTATTATTATTATTATTATTGTTGTTATTATTATTACTATCATTAATATTATCATGATTATCATTATTGTTATTATTAGCATTATTATTGTTATCCTTATGCTCGCCATATCCAAAAACCCTAACCGTGTTTACCATCGTATTCTCCTTAGTGTTATTATTATTATAATTATTATTATCATTATTATTATTATTATTATTATTTTCATTAATATTATTATCATTATTATTATGATCATTATTACTATTATTATTATTATTATTATTATTATTAGTATTACTATCATTATTATTTCCATTAGTGTTATTATTATTACTACTATTATTATTATTACAATGATTATTATTACTATTATTATTATTATTATTAGTGCTATTATTATTATTAATATTATTATAAGCATTACTATCATTATTACTCCTATTACCATTTTTATTATTATCATTATCGTTACTGTTACTACTCCTATGGTTATGCTGCTATTATTATTACTATTATTCTTACCATTGTTATTATTTTACTATTAGTGTTATTATTGTATTAATATTATTATTATCAATATTATTATCATTATTACTATTATTGTCATTATTATTATTATTATTACTACTGTTACCATTGTTATTATTGTTACTATCTTTACTATTTTTATTATCAACATTACTATTGTGGTTGTTACTATTATTATTACTAGTACTATTATTATTATTATTTCTATTACTATTATTATCATTAACTGTATAATTATTATTATCATTATTATCCTTATTATTATATCATTATTATTATTATTTTGTTGTTGTTGTATCGATTACTACTATCATTATTATCCTTAACGTCATACTTTGATATTAGTACCTTAGTATTTTGTTATGCTTAGTATTGCCACAACTATTATATTATTATTATTATTATTACTGTGATTATTATTATTGTTATTTTTATTATTATTTTTATTTTTACTATTGTTATTATTGTTACCATCATTATTGCTATCATCACTATTATTCTTACTATGATTAATACTAGTGTTATTATGTTATTTTCTCACTATTAGTATTATCGCTAATATTCCTGTTAATATTATTTCTAGTGCTCTTACCATCATTTATATTATTACTACTATTATTGATTGTTAATATTAATATTATTATTGTTGCTATTATTATTTTGTTATTATTAAAATTATTATTATTATTGATGTTATTATTATTGTTGTTATTATTAATACTATTATTATTGTTGTTATTATTATTGGTACCATTATGGTTGTTACTCTTATCATTATTATTACTATTGCTATTATTATTTTCATTACTACTACTCCTTCTGCTATTATTATTATTACTATTATTATTATTATTGTTATTATTATTATTATTATTATTTGATACTGTCATTATTTTATTATTATTGGTAATATTACAATCACTAACGCCACTATAATTTCAATTGTTATTAATATCATTATTATCATTATAGCCATTATTATTCTTATTATGAGTATTATTATTATAAGTAGTATTCTTATTATTGTTAGTATTTTTAGTAACTACTATTATTAATATCGAAGCCCTCACCCTAATGCTTTGGATTTTACTAAAACCCACTTTAATTAGTGATAATCCATTTAAGCTATTGTAAGAATAGTAATAACCCTACCCTTAATTTATAAACCCCTATTATTAATATTAGCATTAGTATTAGGCCATGATAGGGGTAAGATAGGAATTTTGATAATTTCGGTAGAGGGAGATTAACTCTAAGTATTTCCCTCTTATAGGTGAACCGGGTCAAACCCCAGGAGGTGTAGGAGCGTGCTCCAAGCCCGGCGCCAATTTAGGTAAGGACGTAACTAAGGCCACTTGTGTGTATTGCATGTTTTACCTGTCTTGTATACTTGTGCTGTTGTATGCTATAAATTGTATATTATCTGTGTATTGTGTAGCGCAGCATGGAACCGAGGTACGTTCTCGTGCTCTCGGCTGTGTGTATTAATATGTTGTGGTGCAAGTATGGTGTGATGTGATGTGACATGTTGTGATGTGACCCCTACGACATGCATGCTAGGTTTTGTGAGGAAGTGTTGTGAAGTGGGGACTTGAAAAAGAAAAATAAGCGATTAAGATAACCAAAGGGAAGTACGTCGGTTAACATAGGTATAGGCGATTTAAGGAACTCATAATTTGTGAGATGATGAGGAAGAGGGGAAAACAAGTAAATAGAAGCATGGGAATAAAAATAAGGTTGCATGGGGGAAACTAGGGTTTGATGGAAATGATAGAGTTGACATGGGGGGAAATGATAGGGCTTGCATGGGGAAGTTAACGTTGGCATGAGGACGAACCTTACGTATGAAAAGATACCTTGGGATGTGAGGGAGTCAGTGGGAGGCCCATTTGGGAGTCTGGAGGCTCGAGGCGAAATATAGTACGTAGGGTCTTATAAGGTACCCGATTAGGGTTTTGGGAAGAATTAGTAATATGAAAAAGGCGAAAGGAAAAAGGTTAAGGGTGAGTGAGGTGCGGGTTGAGAGTGAGGGTTTTGTTATAATTAATGATTATGGAAGTTTGAGAGAGAAGGAATATTGGGAGAACGGGAGAGGTTACCTTTGGGAAGAGAAAGGTATTAAAGTTGAAGTGGAAAACTAGAGTTTTAGGGTCACAGGTAGAATCGATGGGTAAAGTGATATGATTTGGGGATTGGACCAGAATGAGATGAGGTGTCGAGGATAACTGAATTAACGGTAGTGAAGTAAGAGGAGGCTGGACCACATAGGTCCAGCTAGGGTTTCAAGGGAAACCCTTGAGACTAGTGACAGGTGGGGTCCGATATCACGAGGTGTTGCGTGTATAGCGGGGAATTGGACATCGAGGTGCGATAAGGGGTGCACGAGTTCCAAGATATGGGACGGGCCCTCCTGGGAGGATGATTGTGGATATAGTTAGCCATGCATGTCAAGGGTAAAACACTTTCTAATAAGATACGTTAAAATACTAATCACTTAAAGAGAAAGATGCTGAGCCGGGGCCCAGACCGGTCCACCGGCGAATAATAGTGGCCAGGAGCCGGGGTGCCCTGGAGACCGTGCCACCGGCGAACAATAGTGGTCGGGAGCATTTTGCCCTGTATGATTTCCGGTCCACCGGCTATAATAGTGGGGGTTACCGTGCTCAGCAAACCAAATATAAAATTGATAAGACATGGGAAAGATACTAAATACTTACAGTGGAACACCATGTGAGTCGGGGCCAGACCGGTCCACCGGCAAATAATAGTGGCCAGGAGCGTTTTGCCCTGGAGACCGAGCCACCGGCAAACAATAGTGGCCAGGAGCGTTCTGCCCTGTACATATCTCCGGTCCACCGGCTATAATAGTGGGGTTCCCGCACTCACGTGGATTGATAACGATTATGTATGAAATGGACATATTATTATTAACGAGAATAAAGAATAAGTCACCGGAAAGTACTCAGACCTTATCTTGTTGTTATTGCATGTGCCTTATGTGATTGTGTATGTAGACTACGTGGTATGATTGTATGCTTGGCCCTAGCGCCTACGCCCTTACTCAGTACTGGACCCGTACTGATACTATGCTGGTTGAATGGGTCCTGTGATGATCCACCAATGGTGGGGAGCAGACCTTTGATGCAGGTTTTGATCGGTTGCTAATTGGGGTGGAAGGTTGACTTGAGTGAGTAAGTGGTCCGGATATTTACCCTTTTGGAATTTGTTTGTTTAATCAAATTCGTCTTGGAAGCCACAAGTTTAATACTTAAATTCTCAAAGGGTCTTATCGTACCTTGTTATTCCGTGTTTTAAGGACTGTGATATATGGATTTTTAAATTGTATTTCGGAATGTACCTTTTTACCTTCGCACTCTGATTTTGTAGAACTCGTGTTTTATGAATGATTTGTTCTGGTTTTATTCTTTCTAGCCTTAGCACTTAGTATCAGGTCGGTAGCTATGGATCGATCTGGTACTAAGTGTGGCGGTAATGCCCCCGAGTTTACGGTTTTAATTCTCTTGCTTCCGCTAAAACTTTTGATTTAAACAAAATTTTTCTGTAGTAAATTTGGGGGTGTTACACAGAATGTTTCTCACTATTTTTGATAACATAATCAAGGAAATCTGGCCTTCCTTTGCATTTAGGAGTTGTGCTTGCATGCTCTGCTATCATTTTCGTGAGCAAGGCATCGAATCTTCGATGCAATTTTTTCATCCCCAGCTCAATCCCTTGTAAATCCATCCATGCAATCGATGATATAAAATCCCCAAAATTAAAGTACCCCGTCAAAGTCATCAACTCTACCACCATATCCTTAAACTCATTCGATTTCGACCCCTTGTTCACAAACACCCTTTTCCCTAGGATCACTTGTCTGATCATGTTAGCCGCGACAAACATTAGCAACTCTGGAACCACGATGACCTCTCCTCAGCCACTAGCCTCGTATATGGCACAAAGCATGTGTCCCAACTCTGCGGCTCTTATGTCGGCCTAGTTCTCGAGCTCCTTGCAGTAGAGGATGCGGAGGTTGCTAAGTCGTCTGAGCAGGCTCCACCGCGATCTGTAGTGTACTATCCAAAAAATTTGCTTAATATAATCCCACATCATTATCCCTAATTTGACTCTAATCTCAATAAATCTTGTTGCTAGCCTTAACCCAATTTCTTAATCCCAAAACTTTAACCGAAACCGGTAACCGCTAATTTAAATTATTTAGCTAATACCAAAATTCTTAATCTAATCCTAAATTCCCTAAACCTTTCTCTCTTTTCCTTTTCTTTCTCCTTTTATTTTCTTCCTTTCTTCCCTTCTCTTCCCTTTTCTTTTCTCTTCTTCTCTGCGCCAAAAAAATTTTGGTGTGAGAAGCTTTACTTCTTCTGCACCACCACCATCCACTTGCCTCCCACATGCTCTTCTCACCATCACCTACCAGCCCTGCCATCCCTCATGACTATCTTCTTCTTATTTTCCCCTATGCACACCACCATCACCCTGCAGTTGCCCTAATTTTCGCAGCCTGCCACCTTTCTTCCTCCTTCTTCTTTCTTCTTCTCCCTGCCTTCTCCTCCCTTGCATGTTTATTCTCCATCATCACCCCCTCATGCCTCTGCCTGACTCCCATCCATCTCAAACATCGCCATCTCCCTTGTCTTTCTTCTTCTTCTTGGTAGAAATTTATCATCATCGTCGTCGTCACTTCTCTACTTTTTTCTCCTCTTTAGCATACCATCTACTAGTATAAATACCCTCAACCCTCCATTTTATTACCATCCATCAGCTCACTGACCTTCTCCTCTTCTTCCTTCTCCTTTATCCTTCTTCTTCCTCCATCTTCCGTGTTTTCAGCACCCGCAACACCCAATCCACCACCTAAGCCACCACTATCTGCCCTTTGGCTGGTGGACCGACCACCAAGGTTGCCACAACCTTTCCCCTCACCACCGCCAACCATCACAGCCGAGTGTCATCTCTTTTCCCTTATATTTCCCCTTGATTGTTGTAGAGTTTCAGAGTGCACGACCTATGCACGACCTGCTGTAAGGTCGTACAAAGACTTAGATACCCTGTTGCATAGCCATGCAACCCCTGTACCGTCTAGCTGTGCATAATTTTTCCTCTCGGCCTAATTCTGCATAGCTATGCATCTTTTCTTCCTTCAAACTATTGTGCACTATTCTTGCATGGCCATGCAATTCTTGCATTGCTTGGTCGTGTGTCTTGTCTTTCTTCAAACCTGCTGTGCAATTTCTACAGATTCGTGCAACTGTTGTACCGCCTAGTCGTGCACATTTCCATTTTAGCCATGCAACCTTATTTTCACCCCAAATATTATCCAAACACCACCAAAATTTAACCATAGCTCCACTACACATATTTCTATATTTCCATACAATTCAAGTTTCCATTCGACTTCCGTAAATTCCATTTTTACCCTTCTCTACCATAATCTCCCTCTTGATTTTTAACCTCCAATCCTAATCATATCTTATCTTGTTTCATAAGTTATTTTTTGGCGATCTCAAAGGTATAAGATTTGATTGCATAGAGCTCGGTGTCCTTTTCGGTAAGGATACATGTCATATCTAGGGTTTTATGTGCTCCATGTATTTTCCTTGTATTGTTGATGCATACTTTTATGTTGAATATGTGGCATTGAATAATTTAATTATGGAAATGCTATGAGATAATGTTCTTGGGAGTAAAGAAATTATGTAAGTACATATTTGAGTATAATATTGGATATAAGATATCTATAGGAAACTAATGATATTCACTTCGGATAGTGATGGGAAATGTATATGTTTTGGGTTTTATAAAGGCTTTGGGAGAATACAACTATTTTGATTACTCTGAGGGTATTATGGTCATTTAAGGATAATTATTTTGTCATACTTATGCATTTAATTCTATATCTTGAGTTTGGCATGATAATTTACAATCAACTCTGAATAAGATATTAATCATATAAAGTGAAAGATCACTTGGGTCGGGATGAGGTATTTATATGTCTCCATTCTACTGGATAATAATAGTGGCTCGAGTGTGTCATTCCCGAGAGGTGCTCTAGTCTGTTCCACCGGATTAAGAATAGTGGGGCCTCATACTCAATGTGAATGAAAATATAATTAAGAGTTAAAGTATAAATAAAAATATACTAATCATTTAAAGTGAAAGACTACGTGAGTCAAGACTGAGGTGTTGAGTCCGTTCCACCGGATAATAATAGTGGATAGTGTATATTGTCCCTAAGAGGTGTTTCTGACCGTTCCACTGGTTTAAAAAATAGTGGCTCATAAGTATTTTACTTTGAGAGGTGTTGGCTCTGTTCCACCGAATAATAATAATGGCTCGGGTGTGTTGTTCCCTAGAGGTATTTCAGACCATTCTGCTGGTTTAAGAATAGTTGGGTCAGTGAACTCAACGTAAGTAAAAGATTGGAATATGGTATATCTAATAAAAGCCTTGGAATTAGTAGTTATATGGCTTTCTTCTATTTGCGCATGTATGATGCTTATAACAATTCTTGTACTTGATTGTACCGTTACCTTGCTCGGTACGTAGCATATTGATCATCCGTTTTATAGGTGCTGCTCAATCCAACTAGTAGACGACCTAGATGTTTATGTGCAGGTCAATGAGGACCAAGTAGGTAATTTCACAGCTTTTGATGCTATGTATGTGGAAGAGTGATTCATTTATATTAGGGTTGGGCATAAAGTCACATTATCCGGATGATAGTTTTTACCTGGATACCTTTTTGGACTCTTAGTTCTATGGGATCCCTTTTTGTTATATTTTGATATTGTTATAGAAGTTAATCTCCAAAAATTTATTTAATATATAATAAGGTTGCCTCATCTCTTTCTAATCATGTTTTAAATTTTCTAATCGGTTTGTCATGTGATTAGCGTAAGGATGGTGAGGTAAGTCAGGCTTATGTCAATTACGGCGATAACACCCAAATATTTGATTATACGCTTCCGCTTAAAATGAAAATTTTCAATAATAAATTTGGGGGTGTTACATGTAGTGTGCGAAGACCATGTCATGCGCGTTGTAGGCCATGTGTGTGGCTTCGGCATTCGGGGGTTGGTTGGAGAAATTAAGATCTAAGTCTGTAAGGAATGCTTGAGTTGCTTTGGGTGTGGAAGCTACGACCATGTTAGAGGTACCTAATCGGAGGTGCATTACGGGGCCATATTGTTTTGCTAACTTAGCAAGGGCTACATGGGGCATATTTCCTAGGAGGGGAAGCGCCTCAACTATAGGCAGGTCTTTAGGGCCCGGTGGGAGATTGTTGGTGTGTTTTGGGCTCAAAATAAGACAAAGGAGGTGACGGCTGACAAAGAAGAGGAGGGCGGCAATAAGTAGTTCTGGTAACAAGATCAGTACCGTGCCTGCTGCCATATGATTTAATATTTTGAGCCCGTGCAACTCGGCCTGATATTCACTAGCTTGACTTGAAAGGTGCGTGGAAACTACAAAAGTGTATGCAAATGAAAGACGGGGACGAAGAAACTCAAGAAAGGGGGTGTGCCTTACATTTAATTAATTGTTGATCATCCATCCTGCCTTATATGTGTATATATAGATATACTGAGGCTGACCGAATTGAGTTCCATGAGGGTGCTAGTGCTGTAGCAGCGGGATGGTAGCTACATAAGAGTATACGTGTTGGCGGCGGAGCCACGTGAGCATTTTTTTTGTTCAATGGCTGGTCCTGATAGCTGGGCCCGATATATAACAAACATACACACACACATAATTTTATATATCATGTAATCGTTGTTGTACATAGGTAACACTTTGAACAAAGCCATGTTTCGCGAATTAGACAACCATGTGGAGCACGCCTTCAACTAATCACACTGATCGATTGAACAGGCTAGTCAGTTAGGCAACGTTTAAATGTCGGATAAGAATATTAATAAAAGTAGTATTAATCATTACTATTATTATAATGATAATAGTAAACTTAATTTCATAATAGTTATTGAAAAATCCTACTTTTTTATATTTCTTTTTCTTATAATTATATATCTCAATTCTCATTATTTACCATTTTTTCTTTATTAGTAAATAAACCCTATATATTTCTATTTTTCATCTTTCTAGTTAATCATTAGCCTTATTAAACACTACCTCAACTACTTAGTAATTACATGATATTTTCCATAATCATAATTATTAATACTCTAATTAGTTTGTATTAGTCATTTATACGATAGATTCAATTTTGATTTGTTAATTTCTTTGGTGAATATTTTATGATTGACGAGATGGTGTGACCGTAGCCGGCACGTAATTTAAACCCTCTTGTTGTCAATTGTAGCACTGGTAAATAAGGGTATCGTTCTAGCCGGGGATTGAGAGGGCTCACCTCTAATTAACTAGCTTAAACTAAAACTAAAAATAAAAATTCTAAATAACAAAAAATAAATAAATAAGAAAAATACTAATGGGGGTTTATCAAAATAATAAAATTAATAAATAAAATAAAATAAACTAATAATAATAAAAATAATGGGAAACTCGCAGATAGGAGAAACATGTTAGGGAAAGAAAAATCCACCACTAGATTAGATCGAGATATAATATTTATTTCTAAGTCATATTTTAATCGTGAGAAAGAGATCGACCAAGTTGCACACCAAACGCAGGTCCATACACCTTATATTACTTCCCTTAATTAATTAATACGACCATGTGCCTATATTAACCCTATTAAATACTAGCAGTATAGCAGCAACAAGCGGCTCCTATATTTAACTAGATTTAATGCATTAAGTGTAAGTGGAAGGCTGTCAATCTAAGTACCCAGACTAGTACAAAACGTATGTCTAGCTGTATTTCCTATCCTTGACCCACACGTATCGAAACGTTTTACCACTTCGGTTAGAATCACAAAACGATTAGGTGAATTGTTATCTAACCTAGCTGCAATTTATACATATAAATTCTAGTATATTTAGATGGCCACCTCGCAGGCAAATAATCCTACATACTGTCACTTATGAGGAACCAGAACAAGGCATGCACCAAATAAACTATACTGGACAGAATTATACATATAAACGATAGAAATTAATATAGAGTCAAGAAACAATCTCACGAAACAAAGAAAATAAAATTATAAGTCAAACCATAGTCTAGGGTTTCAATTCATTCCCAAACAATAAATAATCAGCCAACCATAATTAAAGAATTAATTACACAGAAATATATATCTAAAATATAAATTAAAAATAAGAGAAAGAAATAACCGGAATAAATTTTGGATAAAAGATCAAGAATTTATTCAGATAAAAATTAATTTTATCTGAAATAAATTCTACCGGTATAATTTTCTTCTTATTTTTCTTCCTTGTTTGCCTTTATTTCCGTGCAAATTCTTTTTCTTTTTTTTTTCTTTTCCCGCTGCCGGCTGGCGCTAAAGGCAGACCTCGTGCATCGCTGTGCTGCCTGTGCTGTTGCGTCAGGGCCTGCTTCGATTCCCATGTTGTTGCGTCCTCTTTCTGCCTTGCTTTTCCGTGTGGCGGCTCGTACTCCTCAACGTCGAGCCCCAGTTTCCGTGCCGCCCTCCTTCACCTGACGTGCGGCCTGTTCTCTGCCAAACGGCAGAGGCCGCCTATCTCCTCTCTGCACACCTCGCGCCCTACGACTCCCTTTATTTTTGATTCATGCGGCTGACTTCTCCGCCACGTCAGCCCTTAGTTTTGTTTTCGTACCGTGCGCCTGCTTTCCTTCCTGTGGCGCTTTGTTTGGTTGCCTCGCTGCGTTTGGTTTCTTTTCCATGCCTCCAGGTCTCCGTTCGGCGTCGTTTTGTTCCAGGCCTTTGGGCCTTCGGCCTTCGGCCGTTGGTCCAAAGGTCAAATTTCTTTTTTTTATTATTTTCTTTTATTTAAAAATAATAATACCTGCAAAATAAAATTCAATAAATATTAATAAATAATATTTTATTCTAAATTTACTTAATTTATATCATTTTAGCTCAAATAATAAAATTTATGCAATTTTTACTACTTAAGCATAAAACAATAATTATTCCCCTATATTAGCTAAATAAACTACCAAAAACTAAGATTATAAGGGTATAAAATGTGTCAAAATATGAACTCATCACACCCCCACACTTAGCTTCTTGCTTGTCCTCAAGCAAGTTATTACTCTAAACAGATAAAATTAAATTAACTAGCCACTTTCGTAGGTGTCATGATTACACTTAGCATGTGCAACAAGCCCTTTAAATCCCTAGGTCACCCATCGAGGACGAGTAAGGTCTCCTGAGGGTTTCGCAGATGATATACCCACAAAATCACACACAAATAATAATAAAAATCCAACTACACCTAATACCCTTAACCATATTTGTCTCAGAATCTTTTACTTTTAAACGTCGAGATTAGCAATCAATCAAGATTCAGCATTAGGAGATTTAAAGAATCAATTTCAACATATGGTTCACACATAAACATGACAGGTATGAACAGATCAATAATATGGATGAAAATCTACCACGCCTTAGTTACATCAAGATTCATCCTCACTATGGATACCCTCTATTTTTTTTAGATTCATGGCTATAAATGTATAGAAACACTCATGTATGTGAGATAAGATGATAAAGATAACAAACGACTCACATATATAAACAAAGAAGGCTCATGTTCTTGTGGATAAAACCTCATGAAAGATACCAAATATTTGCCAAATGGACCGAACCATATGCTTAACTCTTGTGACTAATCTCCAACAGATCAAAGGCTGCTCATCTCAAGAATCAAATAGGACTTACTTATTGGTTGTAACGGGGTTTAAGGTAAAGAAGGGTACGGATTATTTTAGGAGTGTGGTGCTAAAAAGATCAAGAGCTAGTGGAATCTAATAATTAGATGAAATATAAGCATAACTCCACATCAATGATCATTGATACATATCACCAAAATAGAACATGAATAGAACTTTCTCAACATAATCTCCATAACTCCCTCTCTTCCTTATATCCTAAAATTTTTTTTTTCAAATTTTTTTTTTATATTATTTTTTTCTTCTTTTTTTTCTTTTTTTTTCTCCACCAAACATAACCAATCCCCTTTCTTAGCATGAATACATATATATATTTTTTTATACACACATATACAACCACTCTTCATATCCATAACGATTTGATTTTCTTCCACTAGCTTTAAGTAAGGGTAAAGATATTAAGGCCCGAAGGTTATTCAATGTGGGTAATGAAAAAAAAATGTATGTTCCATATATAGGCTCAAAGGGTTTCTATGGGATGTATATCATGTATACACAAATCAGGTTAAGCTATTTGGTCATGTGATGGAAAATTCCTAAGCTGCCTTTATCATTTTCTTAATCAGAGCATGTTTTGACTATAAGCTTCGACTAGCACAAGAGTAAGTTCTAGTAATCTCTATAGTCCATTACAAGATCTATGGAAAATACTTTGATCAAAACAATTAAACGTATATGAGGTTTAAAAAGAAAATTTTGAAGCCAAGAAACATAGATGATTTTGTGTAAATTCGCTCAGAAAAAGAAGGTACATATGGTTCAAACGCTCACTGAGAAATGTGATGAATCTCAACATGCCATGTCGGTGATTAGAAAATCATACATATTCTTTCTCCATTCACGTTTGGGCACATAGATATGTGTTCCCTATATCAAAATTAACACAAAAAATCTTCACTTACTTCATCTCGATTTCATGTTCCTCTTTTCGTTAGATTTCAAAGATATATTCCTCATTAACTAGTTAAGGGTTCCTACGACTCTAAAAATACTAAACACTTTTAAAAAAATCTCATAATTTTGTTTTTTTAATAAAACAAACGCATTATATACATAAAACACACGCACCCCCACACTTAAATCACACATTGTCCTCAATGTGTAAACAATTAAGGAAACATATAATTTAAGGTATGGAGAAAACAAACTGAATAAATAAATAACTAAAGGTTAGAAAAACTCCCTTATCACATTGGGTTGCCTCCCAAGTAGCGCTTGTTTTTACGTCTTCAGCCTGACGTTGTATTGGTCTACTCGTTTGGTGTGGGTCCATCTTGTAGGTGCACTTCTTCAACGTTATGCTCCACAAATGACTCATAATAGGGCTTAAGCCTGTGACCGTTGACCTTGAACTCATTCCCCGTCTTCTCACTTTTGATCTGTATTGCACCATAAGGGAAAACATGAGTAACAATAAAAGGACCAACCCATCTAGAACGCAACTTACCTGGAAATAAGTAAAGACGCGAGTGGTAGAGTAGCACTTTTTGTCCCACGACAAATGACTTTCCACGAATCATCTTATTATGAAAAGCTTTTGTCTTCTCCTTATATACCATAGCACTTTCAAAAGAGTCATCCCTTATTTCTTCTAATTCATGAAGTTGTAGCTTCCTATGCGTTCCAGCAGAGTCAATACTCATGTTCAAGTTCTTAACGGCCCACCATGCCTTGTATTCAAGTTCCACCGGTAGATGGCATGCCTTTCCATAAACGAGTCGAAAGGGAGACATGCCTATGGGCGTTTTATAGGCTGTCCTATAAGCCCATAAAGCATCATTTAGCCTTTGGCTCCAGTCCTTTCGATTTGGACTCACAGTTCTCTCTAGTATCTTCTTTATTTCTCGGTTGGAAACTTCGGCTTGCCCGCTAGTTTGAGGATGGTAGGGTGTAGAGACTTTATGTGTCACCCCATACTTACGTAGCAAGGCTTCAATTGTCTTATTGCAGAAATGTGATCCTCCATCACTAATGATTATTCTAGGCATACCAAACCTAGAGAAGATGTGAGATTGAAGAAACCCTGCAACTACACGAGAATCGTTAGTCCGGGTGGCAATTGCTTCCACCCATTTTGATACATAGTCTACTTCAAGAAGAATATAGAGGAAACCTGTAGAAGATGGAAAGGGTCCCATAAAGTCAATGCCCCATACGTCAAAAATTTCTACGACTATAATAGAAGTTAAGGGCATCTGGTCTCTAGAACCAATATTACTTGATCTCTGACATCTATCACATCTCATACAGTAATTATTTGCATCGGTGAATAGTGATGGCCAATAAAAACCTGCTTCCAGGACCTTAAAGGCGGTCTTTTTAGCACCAAAATGTCCTCCACAATGCAATGTATGACAATGTGCTAGAATATGCTCGAATTCTGAATCAGGAACACATCTCCTAATTATACCATCAATACCGAATTTCCACAAATAGGGATCATCTCAAACATATTGGGATGCTTCTTTTCTAATTTTTGTTCTTATGGATCGTGGCATGTCAGTGGGCAACTTATTTGTTACTAAATAATTCACTATATCAGCAAACCATGGTGTACTTACCTGTATCCCAAAGAGCTGCTCATCCGGGAAATTCTCGATTAATGGTATGGGTTCACCATCTTGAATCATTCGACTCAGATGATCTGCCACTACGTTCTCACTACCTCTCTTGTCCTTAATTTCCACATCAAATTCTTGTAACAAGAGTACCCATCGTATCAATCGTGGCTTTGCGTCTTTCTTAGATAACAGATACTTCAAAGCTGCATGGTCAGTAAATATGGTAACTTTAGTTTGAAGCAAATATGACCTAAATTTCTCAAGAGCAAATACCACGGCCAATAGTTCTTTCTCAGTAGTTGAGTAATTCAACTGAGCATCATTTAGAGTCCTTGAAGCGTAGTAGATGGCGTATGGCTTTTTATCTTTTCGTTGTCCTAAGACTGCCCCAATTGCATAGTCAGAGGCATCACACATGATTTCAAATGGTAGGGACCAATCTGGCGGTAATATCACTGGAGCAGTAGTCAAGAGCCTTTTTAGTTCATCAAATGCTTGTTGGCACTCTTTATTCCACTCAAATATCACCTCCTTCTGTAAGAGGCGTGTCGATGGTCGTCCAATGCTGGAGAAATCTTTTATAAACCTGCGATAGAAACCTGCATGTCCAAGAAAAGAACGCACCTCTCTCACGCAAGTGGGAGAGGGTAAGTAACGCACAGTATCTATTTTAGCCTTATCAACCTCTAACCCCCTAGATGATACAACATGACCAAGTACAATTCCTTGTGTCACCATGAAATGACACTTTTCCCAATTAAGCACAAGGTTAGTTTCTTCACATCTTTTTAAAATTAAAGTTAGATTTTCGAGACAAGATTCAAAACTATCACCAAAGACACTAAAATCGTCCATGAAAACCTCAATAATTTTCTCAATGTAGTCAGAGAAAATACTAACCATACATCTTTGGAATGTACCAGGGGCATTGCATAGCCCGAAGGGCATGCGTCGATAGGCAAAAGTACCAAATGGACATGTGAAAGTCGTCTTCTCTTGATCCTTCTCCGCTATGTGAATTTGGTTGTAACCGGAGTACCCATCAAGAAAGCAATAGTAAGAATGGCCGGCCAATCTCTCGAGCATTTGATCAATGAATGGTAGTGGGAAGTGGTATTTCCTTGTCGTGGCATTTAGCTTCCTGTAGTCAATGCAGACTCGGTATCCCGTCACTGTCCTTTGAGGGACAAGTTCATTCTCCTCGTTCTTCACCACTGTAACCCCTGACTTCTTAGGTACCACATGTATAGGTGCCACCCATTTAGAATCTGAGATAGGGTAGATAACTCCACAATCCAATAACTTGATGATCTCTTTCTTCACTACTTCCATCATAGGAGGATTAAGCCTACGTTGAGATTCTCTAGTTGGCTTTGCTCCATCCTCAAGAAGTATGTGATGAACACACATAGTAGGGCTTATTCCCTTGATGTCTGCTAGCGTCCATCCAATAGCGGTCTTGTGAATCTTGAGAACTCCTAAAAGCTTCCTCTCTTCTTCCTCTGTTAACTTTGAAGATATGATCACAGGAAGGGTATCATTATCTCCTAAGTAAGCATACTTCAAGTGATCCGGTAATGGCTTGAGTTCTAAAATGGGGGTCTGAATCACCGAAGGTATGGGCTTGTCAGTTGATAAGGGAATTGAAAAAGGAGGGAATCCATACCGATATGGAGGGTTTGCCTCCATGTGAGCTACAATATTCACAAGATGTGGTGAAAGTATTGCTTCTATTTCCTCCAATGGAATCATTTCCCCCTTTTTATCCAATCCTAAACTTTTCACAAGAGTGATATCTAATGGGTCCTCCTTGACCTCCTCAAAATAATCCTGTACAAAAAAATCGATAGTGCCAATAGTAAAACAAGAATGATCATCCATCGGGTATCTCATAGTATTGAAAATGTTGAAACTTATGACTTCCCCATCAAATTCCATGGTAAGAGAACCAGTATGAACATCTATTTTTGTACGAGCAGTTCTCATGAAAGGTCTTCCCAATAACAATGGCATTGGACTTGAGATGCTATCATCCATATCCAACACATAAAAGTCTGCTGAGAAAATAAGTGTATCAACCTGCACGAGGACATCTTCTATAAGCCCCTTAGGGAATGCGTTAGAACGATCAGCAAGTTGAATGATCACATTATCTTTCTTAAGCTCTCCTAAACTTAAAGATGCATAAATAGAATATGACATAACATTAATAGATGCTCCTAGGTCTAGCATGGCATTTTCAAACTTATTGTTACCAATTATGCATGGAACTGTGAAACTTCCAGGATCCTTGCATTTTTGAGGTAGCTTCCTTTGTATCACCGCAGACAATTGTTCACTCATCCTCACTACTTCCTTCTCCCGTAGTCTTTTCCTTGTGGTGCACAACTCCTTTAAGAATTTTGCATATTTAGGTACTTGTTTGATAGCCTCTAGGAGTGGAATGTTTATTTGCACCTTCTTAAATGTATCCAAAATTGCTTGATCACTTTCATCTTTCTTTGATTTGGATAACCTGCTAGGAAAAGGAGCTGCAGAAATAGGATTAGTTATAACATTATTAGGAATGGTAGAGGATTTACTATTCCTAAAACTTTCAAATTTCAGTTCATTAGCTGTTCCATCACTCGTTTGTCGGTTTCCGCTTTTATTTTCTTGTTTCTTCATGCTCTCCGCCTCTTTTGTAGCGGGATCTTCTTCCAATTGCTTTAAGACCTCCTTAGACTTATTTGGAGCATTCTCACATATCTTACCACTTCTGGTTACTACCGCATTAGCCGATTCAAGGCTGCCCTTTGGATTTGGTATGGTACTGCTTGGTAGTTTCCCAGGATCATGTAATTGGTTGAGCTTGGTTACTACTTCTCCCATTTGACGCTCTATATCTGACACTCTCTTATTCATGGACAATTGGCTTTGTATAAGTTGATTTTGTCCGTCTGCCAGCTGTTTTTGACTATTTGTCAGTGCTTCAAGCATCTTATCATATTTGTCATTAGTCTGAGAGGATCCTCCTTGCGGTTTTTGATAAAAACCTGGTGCTACTTGGTTGAAACCTGGAGGATTAAGAACATTATTATTATCTTTCCAACGAAAATTTGGATGATTACGCATACCTGGATGGTAAGTATTTGAAAACCCGATGGCATTAGCTTGTTCATTGTCCTCTCCTCCTCTTATCTGTGGACATTTCTCACTTGGATGTCCTATTGCTGAACACACTCCGCATGTGGTAACAATTCCAGTAGCTGATGCAATCTGTGAAACAAGATTGGTGAGTTGGTGAAGTCTATCATCAAATTGATTTACTCTTACCTCATTTACTCTTTCACGAATAGAAAGACCATCATATTGTTGTGCAGTGGAGGCCCAATTTTTCAATAGCGCTTGTGCTGAAATAAGATCTTTGTCCATAAACGAACCACCACTTGCTGCATCTAACATATTCCTTTCAAGTGGAGTGAGACCCTCATAGAAATATTGCAATAAATTCTCTTCCCTCATCCCGTGTTGTGGGCACTGTGAAAGCAAAACCTTATACCTATTGTAGTATGCATGAAATGACTCGTCAGGCTCTTGTTGGATCCCGGTGATCCTTTTTCTGAGTACCGTGACACGTGATGCTGGAAAATATTTGTCTAAGAAAGCACTTGCTAAGTTGTCCTATGAGTATGTATGTCCTATTGATAACTCATAAAGCCAGTCTTTCGCACCATCCATCAAGGCAAATGGAAATGCCTTGAGCTTCAAGATTTGAAGATCTGCCTCTTTGGGGCACATGGAGACACACACAAATTGAAATTCCCATAGGAATTTATTTGGATCTTCACTTGGGAGACCATGGAATGTTGGAAGACGATGAATTAGGCTGGACTTTAATTCGAAATCCTTTTCTTTCCCTTCAGCTGGCTCAGGATAGCCTATGCATGTAGGTACAGCTTCAGCTATGTTATGGGCTGCTAGCTCCCGTAAACTTCTATTAGTTTCCATTTGAGTGAAATAAACAGAACCGGTTGATAATGATGGAGAACCAGAAACTCTTGACTTTCTAATCTCTCGAATGAACTTTTCTATCTCAAGATTCACTGGTATCAACTCTCCTTGTGCTTTTCTTCTCGTGTGCATTCACCAGTGGATACCTGAAATAAGAAAAACACTTTAACCGAGTAAACCGTACTAAAAAGAAATAAAAATAAATAAATAAATAAAAACAAACTAAAAAAACCTTGCTAGTATAATATAGGCAAAGTTACCAATCCCCGGCAACGACGCCAAAAATTGGTGTGACCGTAGCCGGCACGTAATTTAAACCCTCTTGTTGTCAATTGTAGCACTGGTAAATAAGGGTATCGTTCTAGCCGGGGATTGAGAGGGCTCACCTCTAATTAACTAGCTTAAACTAAAACTAAAAATAAAAATCCTAAATAACAAAAAATAAATAAATAAGAAAAATACTAATGGGGGTTTATCAAAATAATAAAATTAATAAATAAAATAAAATAAACTAATAATAATAAAAATAATGGGAAACTCGCAGATAGGAGAAACATGTTAGGGAAAGAAAAATCCACCACTAGATTAGATCGAGATATAATATTTATTTCTAAGTCATATTTTAATCGTGAGAAAGAGATCGACCAAGTTGCACACCAAACGCAGGTCCATACACCTTATATTACTTCCCTTAATTAATTAATACGACCACGTGCCTATATTAACCCTATTAAATACTAGCAGTATAGCAGCAACAAGCGGCTCCTATATTTAACTAGATTTAATGCATTAAGTGTAAGTGGAAGGCTGTCAATCTAAGTACCCAGACTAGTACAAAACGTATGTCTAGCTGTATTTCCTATCCTTGACCCACACGTATCGAAACGTTTTACCACTTCGGTTAGAATCACAAAACGATTAGGTGAATTGTTATCTAACCTAGCTGCAATTTATACATATAAATTCTAGTATATTTAGATGGCCACCTCGCAGGCAAATAATCCTACAAACTGTCACTTATGAGGAACCAGAACAAGGCATGCACCAAATAAACTATACTGGACAGAATTATACATATAAACGATAGAAATTAATATAGAGTCAAGAAACAATCTCACGAAACAAAGAAAATAAAATTATAAGTCAAACCATAGTCTAGGGTTTCAATTCATTCCCTAACAATAAATAATCAGCCAACCATAATTAAAGAATTAATTACACAAAAATATATATCTAAAATATAAATTAAAAATAAGAGAAAGAAATAACCGGAATAAATTTTGGATAAAAGATCAAGAATTTATTCAGATAAAAATTAATTTTATCTGAAATAAATTCTACCGGTATAATTTTCTTCTTATTTTTCTTCCTTATTTGCCTTTATTTCCGTGCAAATTCTTTTTTTTTTCTTTTCCCGCTGCCGGCTGGCGCTAAAGGCAGACCTCGTGCATCGCTGTGCTGCCTGTGTTGTTGCGTCAGGGCCTGCTTCGATTCCCGTGTTGTTGCGTCCTCTTTCTGCCTTGCTTTTCCGTGTGGCGGCTCGTACTCCTCAGCGTCGAGCCCCAGTTTCCGTGCCGCCCTCCTTCACCTGACGTGCGGCCTGTTCTCTGCCAAACGGCAGAGGCCGCCTATCTCCTCTCTGCACACCTCGCGCCCTACGACTCCCTTTATTTTTGATTCATGCGGCTGACTTCTCCGCCACGTCAGCCCTCAGTTTTGTTTTCGTACCGTGCGCCTGCTTTCCTTCCTGTGGCGCTCTGTTTGGTTGCCTCGCTGCGTTTGGTTTCTTTTCCATGCCTCCAGGTCTCCGTTCGGCGTCGTTTTGTTCCAGGCCTTTGGGCCTTCGGCCTTCGGCCGTTGGTCCAAAGGTCAAATTTCTTTTTTTTATTATTTTCTTTTATTTAAAAATAATAATACCTGCAAAATAAAATTCAATAAATATTAATAAATAATATTTTATTCTAAATTTACTTAATTTATATCATTTTAGCTCAAATAATAAAATTTATGCAATTTTTACTACTTAAGCATAAAACAATAATTATTCCCCTATATTAGCTAAATAAACTACCAAAAACTAAGATTATAAGGGTATAAAATGTGTCAAAATATGAACTCATCACGAGACACTTGTGAAACTAAGTAACTTAGTTTATTAAGTATATATGTATAATATTCCAAAATTGGATTCAATTTTAATCTTGATTAATCAATATTTTAACCTAATCTAAATTGTAATTTTTTGGATCATTATATTTTATTTTATTTTGTAGTCTCATCATTACCCCATATAATTGATAAATATAATTTTAGATTAACTTTTAAAAACTAAATCTAAATCCTAATCCTAAACTAAACAAATTTTCTTCTTCCTTCTACCTCTGTCCTATTTCTTTAATACTTGAGAAATACTATCTTAAAAAAGATACTAATTACTTACATAGATATATTACTTGAGTCGGGGTCAAGGTATTGTATGTTCGTGCCACTAGATGATATTAGTTGTTTAGGTGTGTTTTTCTCTAAAATATTTTTGAGAATGTTCCGCCAGTTTTAAGAATAGTGGATTTTTCAAGCTTAACGTATACTAGAACATGATCTTCAGATAAGCATAGCAAATAAGATACGAATCACTTAAAATAAAATATTACAGGTTCGTTTAACCGGATGATAATAGTACCTCAAGTGTAACCTTCTTATGGCTGTATTATTACCCTACTCATCACGCAACATACTAATCATTATTTTCATGAGTGTTACTCATTTCTACAAGTAAATCCGACTTACTTTGTCGAATTGTTTATTTATATTCTTAATGTGCTTTCCTTTAGTGAGCACTAGTCGAATTGGTAAAGGGTATGATTATCCAACTATCTCTACTTCTCTATGGACTCTTAATCCTTCGTTTTCACTGTACATCCTCCTTCTCTCTATTTATATCCCATATTATGGTGGAATCAATTACTTCCCATACCTAATTCATTTGTTCGATGTTACTTTTTCCTTGTACCAGATAAATATTAGGCATAGGGAGTGTCTCTTCTATATTTGATACAGTATGTCACCCCTACTTTTTATGTTTTAGCTTCCATCATTAACTCTTTTAAACGAAAAGTTTAAATTCTAAAAGTTGGGGGTGGTACAATATGCCTTGATGATGAGCACATGTTTTATACCCTTTTAGAGCTCATTTGGTTTGGGGTTAATAGGAGAAGAAAAATTACCCCCATATTTTATATATCTTATATAATCTATCTAAACTTAAATATTTTTATTCTAATGAATACCCATTTTAGATCTTAATTTTATCTAAAATGGGTATTTCATTAAAACAATATTTATTATTATTAAATACTTAATATAAAAGATACAAAATGGAAGAATTTTTTTTTTCCATCCCTATTACTCCTATACCAAACAAGCCCTAAAATGTAAAATTATTAGTGTATGGTTTGAGCCATATTAAGCTTACGGAAGCCATAAAAAATTAGGGAGGATATAGAAAGAAAAAAGATATAGAAAGAAAATGACGACGTCACACTTGCATTATATAAAATACACATGTTTTCATACCGTTAATGAGAGAAGGAGAGGAATAAGTTTACACAGTGAACGTACGGATTCGTGGTGAAACCACATTTAGCGTGTGTAAGCCATGCATGATTCTAGGAACCTTATATGTGAAATTAACGTATGGAATAAAGCTCACCCCTCCAAGTCTCCAACACATTATTTAAGAAAAATAAAAATAAAAATAAAAGACACTACATCAACACCACAACATGCACCTAATAACCTGCGGACTAGGTCGAGGTTTAATCAATATATATATATATGAAGCTACATATATATGCTAGTGTCAAGCCTAGGCATAGAAATCGCCTCCAAAGGCACCGCCTTTTGCAACGCAAGCCCAAACGTCTCATCCATGTTAAGCCTATCGATTCCCCGAGGCAATTTCCAATCAAACGAATGCACCAAAGTACCCAACACATATTGCACCAGCACAATCCCCATACTCGTCCCCGCACAAATCCTCCTCCCAGCGCCAAATGGAATGAGCTCGAAATCATTCCCGCGCAGATCGATCTTTGCGTACTTTTCATCAAGAAATCTATCCGGGTTAAACTCTAATGGGTTCTCCCAAACGTTGGGATCGCGTCCTATCGCCCATATGTTGACGCTTAACCTCGAGCCTTTGGGTATGTAATGACCGTTCACCTCACATGCTTGTGAGGCGATCCTCGGAAGGTTAAGTGGTGTCGATGGGTGTTTCCGGAATGCTTCCTTGCAGAGTGCCTGTAAGTACGGGAGTCTTGGTATGTCAGATTCTTCTAATCTTCTCTTTTTTCCGATGACTTGGTCCATTTCTTTCTGTGCACGGTAAAGAATTTTTGGATTGTCTAGCATCTCACTCATTGCCCATTCGATTGCGCTGGATGAAGTGTCTGTGCCTGCTGAAAATAAATTCTAGCAAAACAACAACAACAACAACAACAACAACAATAATAATAATAATAATAATAATAATAGCAGTAGTTGAGATACATAGAGTGAAAAATGTAAATATTTATATGTAAAACTTGTGGAGCAATCATTAAATAGTTGAGTAGATTATCTTTGTCCATACATGACATGTGCAGTTAGCTTGTCAACTAAGTGCAATCATGATGCATGCATGTGCCATCGCCATCCGAATTTTTGGTTTAACGTACGAGTGTCAGGGTCTGTGTGTTGTGACACACATACTTTATAAATGACGTCAGATCGGCTTCAAGTGTAACACTAATCATTTGTAATTAGTTTTTCTATTGAAATAAAGGTTATATAATATAACTAATTAAGATATGCATGCATTTCAATGTTTCATTATTTGTTACACACCTTATATATATATATCTTAGCTAGCTTGAAAACCTTGTTAATTAGTAATTAATTATAAGTATGACACAAGCAACATATTTTTTTCCTTCTTTAGTTACTAGTGTAAAAGACGGAAAATGGTCAAATTAATGAGTCAAACAATTTCGAGATGCCATGAAAAGTTAGAAATATATAAATAAATGAAGAAAGTGCACTACAATTTAATGCGCTGATTGATTACCAGGAGGAGTGCTTTGATATTGGTGAGGGATAGCTTCTCACCCTCAGAAATTTTCTCACTATTTTCGATAACATAATCAAGGAAATCTGGCCTTCCTTTGCGTTCGAAAGTTGTCCTTGCATGCTCCTCTATCATCTTCGTGAGTAAGGCATCGAATCTTCGATGCAATTTTTTCATCCTCCGCTCAATCCCTTGTAAATCCATCCATGCAATCGACGGTATAAAATCCCCAATATTAAAGTACCCCGCCAAAGTCATTAACTCTACCACCATATCCTTAAACTCGTTCGATTCCGACCCCTTGTTCGCAAACACCCTTTTCCCTAGGATCACTTGTCCAATCATGTTAGCCGTGGCAAACGTTAGCATCTCTGGAACCACGACTGTCTCTCCTCGACCGCTAGCCTCGCACATGGCACGAAGCATGTGTCCCAACTCCGCGGCTCTTATATCAGCCCAATTCTCGAGCGCCTTGCCACCGAGCATGTGGAGGTTGCTAAGCCGTCTGAGCAACCTCCACCGCGGTCCGTAGTGGGCGAAGACCATGTCGTGCGCATTGTAGGCCATATGTGTGGCACCAGCGTTCGGGGGTCGGTTTGAGAAATTAAGATCCAAGTCTTTAAGGAATGCTCGAGCTGCTTCGGGTGTGGAAGCTACAACCATGTTAGAGGTGCCTAATCGGAGGTGCATTACGGGGCCATATTGTTTAGCTAACTCAGCAAGGGCCACGTGGGGCATGCTTCCTAAGAGGGGAAGCGCCCCAACAATAGGCAGGCCTTTAGGCCCCGGTGGGAGATTGCGGGTGTGTTTTAGGCTCAAAATAACATGAAGGAGGATACGGTTGATATAGAAGAGGAGGGTGGCAATAAGTAGTTCTCGTAACAAGATCAATACCATGCCTGATGCCATATGATTTGATATTTTGAGCTCGTGCAACTCAGCCTGATATTCGCTAGCTTGACTTGAAAAGTGTGTAGTAACTACAAAAGTGTATGGAAATGAAAGACAGGGATGAAGAAACTCAAGAGAGGGGGGTGTGCCTTACATTTAATTAATTGTTGATCATCCATCCTGCCTTATATGTGTATATATAGTTATATCGAGGCCGACCCCCAATCGAGTTCCATGAGGGTGCTAGTGCTGCAACAACAAGATGGTAGCTACGTAAGAGTATGCATGTGGACAGCGGAGCCACGTGAGCATTTTTTTGTTCAATGGCTGGTCCTGATAGTTGGGCCCGATATAATGCACACATATATTTATATTTATATATCCTGTAATCGTTACCATGCATAGTTGAGATTTTGAACAAAGCCACGTTTCGCGAATTAGACAACCATGTGGAGTACGCCTTCAACTAATAAGACTGATCGATTGAACAACGTAGCCAGGTAGGTAGCATTTAAACGTTGGATACGAATATTAATAAAGTAGTAGTGATTGTGACTATTATTATGATGATAATATTGAACTTAATTTCATAATAGTTATTAAAAAAGCCTACTTTTTCTTATAATTATATATCTCAATTCTCATTATTAACAATTTTTTTTATTTGTTAGTGAATAAACCCTATATATTCCCATTTTCCACCTTTCTAGTTAATCATTAGCCTCATTAAAAATTACCTCAACTAATTAGTAACTACATGATATTTTCCATAATCATAATTATTAATACTCTAATTAGTTTTTATTAGTCATTTATACGATAGATTCAAATTTGATATGTTAATTTCTTTAGTGAATATTTTATGATTGACGAGACGCTTGTGAAACTAAGTAACTTAGTTTATTAAGTATATATGTATAATATTCCAAAATTTTATTCAATTTTAATCTCGGTTAATCAATATTTTAACCTAATCTAAATTCTAATTTTTTTGGATCATTTATTTTATTTTATTTTTAGTCTCATCCTTACCGCAGACAATTGATAAATACAATTTTAGATTAATTTTTAAAATTTTAAACATTAATCTTAATCCTAACCTAAACAAAATTCCTTATTCGTTCTGTATTTTCCCTATTTATTCAATACTTGAGAAATACTATCTTAAATAAGATACTAATTACTTAAAAAAATATTACTTAAGTCGTCTTTTAAGTTCCAATAAAACATTATTATTGTATTTCCTAATTTACCCTTTCTGATTCATTAATAATAACGATAAATGTGTATTTAAAGGTATAAATATTTTGGGTCTACCACATAAAGATATGAACATTTTTTTTTTGTAAAAGTATGAATATTTAAGTTTTGTTTACGTTAAAGTATACCCATTTTAATAATAAAATTTTTAAGGTATAAATGTTTAAACTTTATTTACATTAAGACATACATATTTAGATTTTATTCTCATTAAGGGATAAATAAAAATTATCAAAATTACCAAAAAAATTGAAAATTTAAAACATCGCGTCTTAATGAAAAGTTGGAAACAAGGTCTAAAATTTATACATCTACATAAAATTTAGAAACTTCTATATACTTTTAAAAACAAACACAAAATATTTATACTTTTAAATAATTTTGTTCATCTCACAACAATATAATCACTTAGTTTCAATGAGTATATTTTAGTTAATATTTGTGTCCTATATTCTGAAATTTAATAATACTCTCTCCATATCAAAATTTTAATTATTCTACAACTAAATTTTTGTATAAAAATATAATGTTATTTTACAAAAAATAAAACCTAGTTTTTATTTTTACCATCGACATATATATTATCTGTGTATTATATATTTTATTTTTTTAATAAAGGGTATAGGTGTAATTTTAAAAATATCAGTATTAATTTAAAAAATATATAAATTATTAGAATCATTTTTATTTATTTATATCAAAGGAATATATTTTGATATCAATGCTGAAAGAAGTATAAAATCGAACCACGATCTATTGTCCAATCCAATCAAGTAATAATGAAAACAACATGACGAAAACTTGACGGATATAAGGGCCAGTATGACTTGTTTGGTGATTCAGCCGAGGCCCGTAATCAATGGGGAGGTAGACTCTGGTCATGTCAGCGTCAATTATGGTTACCATAAATTGGAAATTTTCGAGTTCCTTCCATCGTATGCAATTGTTGTAAAAACAAAATTGAACTTTCGTCTTGCATTTGTATTCTAGTACCTTTGGTTCCTGAGGATATTCAAGCCGCAGGCCCGCGGTACTTTTGTTTCGTGAAGATATTCAAGCCGCAGTTATTTTTGGTTCCACATTTTCCCCTTTCCGCTCCCGACAGTCAAAATCTGTGTTACCATCTGTTTTCCGTTAGACAACTTATTAGAAAATTTTAAATCTTTGATTGTTAGTTTTAAATAAAAACGAATATTCTAAATATTAAATTATATTTTTAGATTTCAGATCTTTTTTATAATTTTAGTAGTCCAAAGTGTTTGCGGGCATGTCATTTATGCCGTATAAAAGATGGATCACCGGTTTAAGAATGGTGGGATATATGATCTCAATGTAAATAAATTAATAAAAATTATTATATAAAATAAAGATGCATGGATTAGTACCTACCTTGTGATATTTTATGTGTTTCAGATGTGTACTTATTTTTTGACATGAATGAATGTATTTAAACGTATCCCTAACTCGACAGTATTCACCTTACTTAGTCTATATATTGACTGATCGAGCCTCGACCTACGTACGACTTAGTCTATATATATATATATGAAGCTACATATAGACACTAGCATCAAGCCTAGGAATAGCAATCGCCTCAAGAGGCACCGTCTTTTGCAATGCAAGTCAAAATGTCTCATCCATGTTGAGCCTATCGATGCCCCAAGGTAATTCCGAATCAAATGAATGGACCAACGTACCCAACACATACCGAACCAGCACAATCCCCATCCTCATCCCTATGCATGTCCTCCTCCTAGCGCCGAACAAAATGAGCTCGAAATCATTCCTGCGCGGATGGATCTTTGCGTAATTTTCATTGAGAATTCTATCTGGGTTAAACTCTGACGGGTTCTCCCAGACATCGGGGTCGTGTCCTATCGCCCATATGTTGACGCTCAGCCTCGAGCCTTTGTGTATGTAATGACCGTTCACCTCACATGCTTGTGAGGTGATCCTTGGAAGGTTAAGCGACGTTGATGGGTGATTTCGAAATGCTTCCTTGCACAATTCCTATAAGTACAGGAGCATGTTTCATTATTTGTTACACACCTTATATATATATAAACATAGCTTGAAAACCCAGTTAATTAATTAATTATAAGTATGACACAAGCAACATGTAGGCTTTGTTTTCTCTCTCCAGTTACTAGTGTAAAAGATAGGAAAGAGTCAAATTAATAAGTCAAATGATATCAAGATGCCATGAAAATGTAGAAATAAATAAACGAAGAAAGTGCACTATAATTTAATGCGCTGATTGATTACTAGGAGGAGTGCTTTAATATTGGTGAGGGATAGTTTCTCGCCCTCGGAATTTTTCTCACTATTTTTGATAACATAATCAAGGAAATTTGGCCTTCCTTTGCTTTTGGGAGCTATGTGTAACACCCTCAAAATCCACTACTAAAAAATTTCGTTTAATAAAAAGGTTTAATTGAAATGAAATAACAAAACTGTGAATTCTGGGGATATTACCACCACACTTAGTACCGGACAGCACAACAGCATAAACTATCAATGATAACGGTTTTGTATATAACCTACATTCGTAACATCCGTTGTAAATGTTTGCGATGTCTTTAAGAGACTTCAAAGACAATGGTTTCAGTCACTGATGTGGAAACTCTTTTACAACAGGTGTTTCCCCGTTGTTAATCTTCAACATATCTGTTGTCGAACGTAAAAGACAACGGGTGCTTAACCGCTGTCAATTTAACATTTACCCGTTGTATTTAGTTCTCCACAACGGGTAGTGACCTGTTGTTAATGTCAAATTTAACCGTTGTATTTTATTTTCAACAACGGGTATTTAGCCGTTGTCTATATTAGATTTACCCATTGTATGTTATTTTCCACAACGGATATTTAACTGTTGTCTATCTAAACATTACCCACTATCTTTAATTTTCAACAACGGGTGTTTAAACGTTATCTATGTCATAGTTACCCACTGTCTTTTATTTTCCACAACGGGTGTTTAACCGGTGTTGATACTCCAGTTACCTGATGTTTGTTAGTAACACAACGGTTCCTTAACCGTTGTTAATGCTATAGTATCCGCTGTCTTTATTATACAAAAACCGTTTTAAATATCTAATTTACCCGTTGTCAATAAATTTTAACAAACTTTTGTAAATATACATTTATCTGGTGTGCATGTTTTATTTACCCGTTGTTTATTTCATTTCACATCTGGTGGTTAGCTATTGTCGAATGGTTGAAATTACTCGCCGTAAATTCATCTTACATTCTGCTATATATAATTCATACTATATTCAAAACCCGCTATATACATAATTATATTTTCAACTTGAACATGCTTTATACGCAATCGCTTACATTCAACATGAACCTACTTTATATACTACATACTATATTTAAAACCTGATATATATATGTATATATATATAAGATTAGGATCATATACAAACTCTAACATAAAATACAAACGTAGGAACTAATTATATCCATTAGATTACTTTAAATGAAAAAGGAGAAAGTAGATATAGATCATTAATATAAGTAATCTAATGGATATAATTAGTTCCTACGTTTGTATTTTAGTTTAGAGTTTGTACATGATCCTAATCGTGTATATATATATATACACACACACACACACACACACAACATGAACCTGCTATATACACGGTTATATTCAACCTAAACTTGCTTTATACGCAATCGGTTATATACAACATGAACTTGCTTTATATACTCCATATTATATCCTAAACCATCTATATACAACCCATACTATATCCAAAACATGTTATATTCACAACCGGTTATATACAACCTGAACTTAACAATATATATATATATATATATAACACGAGATATATAAAAACAAACATCCTATTATATTTATACAAAAAATTACTATACCAAATGTTCATAAAAAAATCAATAAATGAAATAAAAAAAGTTGTCACATAGGTTTACGACAAAAACAACCACCATTAACCTCTTCTTATACATAACAAAATGCTTGAACAACAGTTGTCCATAGTTTCGCCTCTTAGCAATGTGTGGGGATAGCTACACATAAATTACAAGAAATTAACATGAGAAAGACAATTATTTCATTAAAGATAAGGTAAACACAACCAAACAACTAATATAACCAAATATGACAATAACAGCAAGAAAACTAAACATGAAAAAATTGGCAGAGGCATCGATAATCGTGTTGTGATTGCTTTTTTATTCCTGGATCAGATAAATAATGTTTGCAAGCTGCTATTTCTTTTTCTTCTTTCTATCTAAACGAATCTACTGAATCCATAACTGATAATTTGATCAACTTCATCAGTTTCTTCTTACTTCAATGGAGCTATGCTGGGAGCCTCCATCAGTCCATCCCTTCCTTTCATTAAAAGATAAATGTGGATGGATCTTTTGCAAAATTAGCCATTAGCTTTTCTATTACTATGAGGGACTCAGGAGGTTCTACTATAGTGCAAATCACGAACTTATGATTGAAGATCCTTGATCTTCGTGAGAGGATGGAATTTAATCTATATCTTTTGGGATAGTTTAGAGCAGTGGATTTTATCAACAATCAGAATTCAAGGACACTATGGCCCCGGAGACCGTCCAAACTGTTCCAGCAGTGCAAAAACACTTCTTTTTTCCCGAAAGCTCAAGTCACGTATAGATATTAATGTATAATACAAATCACGACAATTCAGCTGGGAAATGAATGCAGCCAACTGCTACCGGACATGGTCGAGGCTGCATATCTTGCAAGAGCATGAGCAATCATATTTGCTGATCCATGAATAGAAGTTCCTGTAAAAACTTCATTAGCATGAAGAATAGATTTTCATTCAAGAATGATGTTGTCGGTCTGCCATGGAGTATGTATCGGTAGTCATCAAGCAACTTCACAGCAACCAAACAATCACTCTCAATAATCACATTAAGATTAATAACTCATAAGAAAACTTAACCCACTTATTATTTCCTATTTAAATTGAAAAGTATTAGTGGCTAAAGTTTTCCTCAAATCTTGTTGTTTCATTAGCAACAATGACAAATTTTAGTGAGCTTGTGGAGGTTATGGAAATGGTGGTCTTGGCTGATTATAAGGTTTAAGATAAAATCTAAGGGTACTCTATTAGATTTGGTACATTGGCAGTCTAAAGTTTGAATTATTTTCCCATTATTAATTCCCGTACCTTAGGTTAGTATTACCTTTCCAACCATAGTTGTAGGTCTGGGTATATGGATCATGTTTTACCTATGGCTGAGGTGTAATACCCCGTATTTTTAAAATCCAGATTTATTAAGTTTAATGATTCTATTAGCGTAATTTGATGTAAATAATTAATTATTTTAATTTCGATTGTTTTACGGATTTATCGATGATTTTGAATTCATGATTGAATGTAATTAATCATTGTCGTTGCGAATCATTCTAGACAAATTCGTTCACGACAATGATTTTATTATATTCTTATGATTTCGATCTTCGGTTAAAAATATATATTTCCGTTTTTTCTCGTATTTTGGGTTTTAATATTTTTTAATTCGTTTTCGATTATATCTTCGTTATGTGATTACGACTTTGTTTTGAAGTTATATTTCGTTAACGAAATATATTATTTGAATTATAGAATTTCTATTTAAATAGTTAAATTTATTTTAATAATTTTATCCGTAGAAAATATTTCTGACTTTAAATTTATTCGTTTTCGGTAATCGCTAATATTTTCGGAAAGTTTTAAATTGAAAAGATTTTTGGAGTTTATTTATGAAATTCTTTCGGGAATTAATTCCCTTTCGTTTTATTCTTTTTGATTTAAAAAAAAAAACCGATTTCGGAAATTATTTAAATTAGCCTTGGGTTATTCGAATTTGACTTAAATATTTTAGTATATGTTTTTAAATAATTTTTCGGGGTCTTATAACGTATTTTCGTAGATAATACAATTTTTATGTTCGTTGGTAAATTCTGCCAATAATGTTTCCGATATTTTGTATATAGTTGTTTTATTTATTTTAAGCTTTCGGAAACTTACGAAATAATTTTCGCTTGATAAATTTTAGATAAAATCTTCCAATATTAATTTTTAAGCTTTTAATATTTTATTTGATACTTGTTTTGTAAAAAAAAAAAAAAAAAAAAAAAACCGGTCGGGACCCCGACCCTGCCCCCTCTCTTTTTCTTTCTCTCTTCCCTACCCCGACCCCTCTCCTGCGCACCCTGTTCTGCAGCTCGAAACCCTAGCCGACCTCCCCCCCGCCTCTCTCCTTCTCCCCAGCCCCTCCCTCCTTCGCCTGCCGAGCTCCGACCGCCACCGACCCGCGAGCAGCCGCGCACAACAACCACGCACAGCAGCCACGCCCAGCAGCACGCAGGAGTAGCAACGACGGCAGAGCGCAGCAGCAGCAGCGGCGGGCCGCCGTCCGGCCATGGCGAGCTCGGGCGACCACCGGCGAGCCACCCTCGGGCCCTGACGAAGCTTCTCCGGCCTTCACGTGCTCTGATTTGTTGAGTTTCATTGGTATAAAATTTCGAAAACCCTAACCCTTGATTTGGTTAATTGAGTGCGATTTAGCTTGTAAAAAGCTAAATTGATTGTTGGATTATGTATATATGTGCTGTATGAATGGTTTGGATAGGTTAATTGCGTGGTTGTGTTGGAATTTTGGAAAAATTGGATTTTTAGCCGGGTTATGCCCAAATTTTTTCGGATCCGCCCGTTTTTGCGATTTCGGACAAATTGATTATACAATATGTTTTAAAATGTATCCAATTTTATTTTGGAACCGTCAATTTGAGAAATGTACGCACAATTTATCGGAATTTGATTCCTAGGTCAAATTTTGGGTATAATAAAATTGGGTCGTATAATTGAGTCGTTTCGCTCAATTGATTTTATAGTATCGTTTAAAATGTATTTAATTTCATATTGGGAGTGTTGAATTGGGAAAATTGTGTGTAATTGACCGGAATTGGATTTTTAGGTCAAAACTCCCGCCGGTTTAAATTGGTTTGGGTAATCGGGTTATTTTATTCAATTGACTATATAAATCACATTAGAATATGTTTAATTACATTTTCGAACCGTCAATTGATATGTTTTGGCAAGAATTAATCGGATTTGTGTTCCGGGCTCAAAAACCCTAATTGGGCTAAATTGTGTATTTCTTTTGTCGGTTTTGAGCAATTGATTAATCGATATGTTATAAAATGTGTTCAATGACATTTATAAACATTCCATTTGATTAAATTTATAGAATTTTACCGAATCATATTTTCGGGCTTAAAACCCTAGATTTTTAAGTGAGATTATGAAATTGGTTGTTTGTATAATTGTTTTCTAAAATTAAATTTATAAAAGTAGTTGAAATGAGCTTAATTGTATTCTAATACCTTTAATTAGAATTAATTGATTTGAATTACCTGTGTTTATGTCGTAGACTCTAAAACCCTAATTTTGAAAATTGATCATCTAGAATTGATTTATCGGAAGATCGTTTGTTGAATTTGATTGTCTAGATTTATCTAAAATTAGTTTAATTGTGTTTTAAAACTATCAATTTGAGGTAATCAAAGTGATTTGGCCGATTTGTGGTTTAAGTATTAAAAACCCTAATTTTCGGGGATGATTTTATAAAATTGATTTTTGCTACGTGTATTTATCTAATCGAATTCTATCTTTGGATTCTAAACCATTTAAATTATGTTTTAACTTAATCGATTTGGATTAGGTTCTATGTAAATGGTTAGGTTACCTATTTGGTTGTAAAACATAATAAATAAGTTATTTCCGATAACTTACCTTATGATCGTTTATTCTTTCTCAGGATTAGGATAATTGTATTAATCCATTTTGATTTAGTTTTAACCTTAATTTTAATAAAGCTATGCTTCTAAGTTTTAATTTTTATACACGTTTTCTAAGAAAGATCATTTGTGTCGTTTGTGTCTATTTAATTAGAATAATTGAAATTATTGATTGATAGGATAGTTTCTAATTTAGCTTTTGATTTCTATCGGATCTAGGAACGCTTTCTCGTGGATCCACGAGCTAGGGATCTCTCTCCCTCTTACGTCGCTTAGCTAGCTTCGGATCCAGGTAAGTCTTTACTTACCTCTACCTGTGGATGTTTAGTAAGGACGAGGCTAAGGCCATCTGTGTGTATCGTATGCTTTACCTGCCTTGTATGCCTTATGCGGTGGTGTGCTTTAGTCTGTATATTATTTGTGTATTCATGTAGCGCAGCTTGGAACCGAGGTACGTCCCCGTACTCTTGTTTATATGTACTAATATGGTATGGTGTAAGGATAGAGTGGTGTGATGTGACATGTATGCTAGGAGTTGATGAGGAGTTGTGGAGTGGGGGCTTGAAAGAGAAACATAAGCGAATAGGATAACCAAAGGGAAGTACGTTGGCTAACACAGGGAAGAATGACCTAGGCAATTTATGATTAATAAATGGATGGGAAAAGGGGGAATTAAATAAATGGAAGAGTGGAAGAAGTAAAGCTGTCTAAAGGAAACTAGGGTTTGCATGAGAAGGATAGAGTTGGCATGGTGGGAGTGTTAGGGTTTGCATGGGGTGGTTAAGGTTCGCATGGAGGTGAACCTTACGTATGGAAAGTTACTCTAGGGCGTAGGGAAGGTAATGGAAAGTTTGTTTGGGAGTTTGGAGGCTCGAGGTGAGAAATAGTACGTGGGATAAATTAAGGGTACATAGGGACCAACTAGGGTTTGGGAATGAAACCCTAACTTAAGAAGGTGGAAAAAAAAGGAAAGGAAAATAATAAGAATTTATGAGGAAGAGTGAATTATGTGGGAGAGTCGAGTTTGAGGGTAATGTTTGGGTTTTTAGTGCGAGAAATGTGAAAGGTATGGTAATTACCAAAGGGTGTTTAGTGGCCTAATATAAGCATAGGAGACAGCTCGGTAACCTAAACCGAGTGAGGATATAGATAAGATTGGATGTGGGACATGTATCCCACGTGCCATGGATGTTTTATATAAATTATGTGTCGTGTTTTAAATGTCGTGATCTTACCTATTCTGTGAGTAATGTAGCTTGGAATCAAGACGTGTGCTTATGTTCCTATTAGTATGTGATAGTACGCGTATATCTTCAGATTTGAGGTGAAATGTTTATGTACGATATTTATGATGTGTTATGATACGGCCCTCTAGGATATGCATGTCAATGGTGTGATGTAATTCAATAAGACACTGATAAGACATTAATCACGTAAAGCGAAAGATGTCGAGCCGAGCCTGCGATCCGGTCCACCGGCTATAATAGTGGATCAGAGGCGTTTTGCCCTGTGCGATTATTTTCCGGTCCACCGGCTATAATAGTGGATCAGAGACGTTCTGCCCTGTGCGATATTTCCGGTCCACCGGCTATAATAGTGGGGGTTTTCGCGCTCGACAAACCAAACTTATAAGTTAATCCATGGGAAAGATACTAAGTACTTAAAGCGAAACACCATGTGAGTCGGGGCTGCGATCCGGTCCACCGGCTATAATAGTGGATCAGAGGCGTTTTGCCCTGTGCGTATATTTTCCGGTCCACCGGCTATAATAGTGGATCAGAGGCGTTATGCCCTGTGCGATATTTTCCGGTCCACCGACTATAATAGTGGGGCTCCCGCACTCACATGGGTTAATAAAGAAATGTGTGGAATGGATTTATTATTACTTATGAGAATAAAAAGACAAAGTACCGAGGAAACATTCACCGCTTTCTTGCATGTTATTGTATGTTGTCTATGTGCTGAACTTGTAATATATGTCCTATGTGCTGACCTCAGCTCGTCTGTCACACTATGAGTGTATGGCGAGACTCATGCTGTGGGTTGTGAGTATGTATGTTATTGTATTAACGTATTGTACTATAATTTAATATGCGCTTGATGAGATCTTTCTTATAAGATAAGGTAGCGAGACTTACTCAGTACTGGACCCGTACTGATACTACACTGATTGAATGGGTCCTGTGATGATCCACCAATGGTGGGGAGCAGACCTCTTGTGCAGGTTGATACTGAGTTGGGGTGGAAGACTTGCCTTGAGTGAGTAGGCGATCCGGATATTTATTCCCCGGGATTTGTTTGTTTAATTGTTTTCATCTTTCGAAATTACAAGTGTTGTATTTAAATTTTCAAGGATTGTGTAATTGACTTTTAAATTTTTTGTAACGCTATTGTGCTTTTAGAATTCGGATTTAATGGTTGACAGGTCTTAGCCTTGCATCTAACATGAGATAGATGGTGGATATTTATCTTGTGTTAGATGTGGCGGTAACACTTCCTAAATTCGCTCCTAGCTTCCGCTCTATTCTTTCAAAAAAAAAAGAAATTTTTTTTTCCGGAGTGAAATTTGGGGGTGTTACATGAGGGCCTACAATGCCATTAATTAGTTTATCTTCTTACAAAATAGGATATGCATTATTAACATAACCCACATATAGACAAAGTCCACAAACCTAAACTACACTCCCCCTTTATTACCTCTTAAACTAAAGAAGTGACATTGTTCATTTGTTCTATGAGTCTCCTCATACTTACTTCCTATGTGGTGAGATAAAAAAGGAACATATTTCGAGTACCACAATATTGGGAGTCAGAAGCCATATTAGATATTAGCCTTTTAACATCATCTTATTGTTTTGTCTACTAATTTTCTTCCACTAAAAGCCTATATCGTATTTTGATCCATAAGCATTAGTCCTTAATCAAAAATATTATATTAATAAATTTTCATAAATTTATTTAGTAGGATAACTACTACATAGTTTTTCAAATCGCTCCTAATATTTATATAATGATTCACCTTTATCTTATCCAATAAGTATTACCTTTCCATGTTGAGTAGTAGGGTCATGTTCTAATGTGAGTTATAGTAATGACAGGAAAGGAAGCACACACACACACACAACACTCGGCTAGAATAAGCTCTTTAGATCAGTATATATATTGATGAAACCTAATTAAGGTAAGACAATCACTACATCGATGGACATTGGATGGAAGAGGAAGAGAGTGAGGGTTGACTTGTGAGGTACCTGGTGCAGTAACTCAATGAAGATTAAAATCATCCATGAGTTTCCATAAGTTCGTCTCCTAAGAAACAAAATAATTAAAAAAAGAAAGAAAGAAAGAAAAAGACCAAGAAGTGCCATACAACCTCCGAAAAATTGTTTGTTTTATCTATCTTCTCGGAATGAGGAAAAAGTAGAAAAAAAGGAAGAAAAACAAGAAAGAAGGAAAAAGCAGAAAGACTATATGATTACACGTCATCGTACTCATAATTCAACCACTTACCAAGATTGTTATTATTTGACTGTACTTGGTCCCGCCTCCAAAATCAGCACCAGCATTAAGAGCAGCACCCCATTTTTGCATCTTACCCCAACTGAGATTCTCTTCCTCATCCGGTTTACGCTTTCCTGTCCATGCATTACCTCCCTTCTTCTTTACACTTTCTACTTCCTCAAGGTTTCTATCATATCTTTACCTGCTAGGTATTCAAATGAGAAATAACCATGGAGGCCCATTCCTCTCAAACTTCATCAATTTCTTCATTGGTGTAACATCGACCACTATATAACAGATAATACTGCAAAATTAATTCACATTTTTTTAGTTAATATCCATGAGTAAGAATTCTTTACAGCTTAAAAAATTAGACTTACTTTCTTTGGAATTTGAGGTTGGGTTTTCATCTCGGATACAATCTCTTTCATGAACCTCATGACATAGTATCCACAATCTATCCCACTTGGTTGGTTAGGACATTATCAGTCAAAATAAAATACATTAGAGTATAAGAAACTTGCATGATATGATAGCATTTTCATAATAGAAATAATATATTGCATTAATTAGCTTGATACATTCTCGTAGCCCTACTCCAACATAAAAGAATAGTATATTATATGAAATGTAGGTTATATAAAACATAAATGAAACTATATGTATACATAAATAGATACTTGGAATTTCAAATATCTTACATATTCACAATTTGTATGACTTCATCATGTACAAGACAATGCATAGAGTCGATCCAATAACACATTTGGCATGAAGGATAAACTATAAAAAGTATCCAATGATTCTCGCAATTCAAGAGATTACATGTTTAGTAATAATTTTTTATTATTAATATATTACATAAATTTGAATTCTTACTTTTGAATGTATGGAGCAAAAAATAATTTTTTTGAGGATATGCACAAAAAACATCTGCTAAATATTGTGCTCGATCTTGTAGTTTGTCATTTTAACTCAAAATCATATTTGGACACAATAATCCAACAATAGATATCCCATCACACTCACACTTTTTAAATATTATCCTGTATGGAAATATATTAACATGTGACAATACATACATAATTAAACATATTAAATTATATACAATTAATTAATGATACTCACTTGTTATATGCTGCCATCATTGAGTTATCAATTTTGCCTCTATTAAGAACTATATCGATACATTCACGATCGTTTAGAATATCATATTCATGGAACGTAACTGCTTTAGGACATGGAATCAATATCGAATCTGGAAATTCCATTCCATCGGCATAACCTTTTAACATCCTGAAGTTGATGCACTCTTTCCCCAAAGTGATAGAACTTGAGAATTGTGGCTTAGACTGGCCCTTTGCTGCCTTAGAGATGAGTTTCATAGCATTTACCTTTTTCTTCTTAGTTGCTAAAGGTTGTTTATGTTGTGAAGTTTGTGGTTCAATATGATTAGGGTGTAGTGTATCCTGATTAGGGTGTGGTGTACACTTTATAGTACAACCATCACAAAAAAATAATACATGAGAAGCCATATTAGCATTATCTAAAAATAAGTTATTTGAAATATTAATTAATACTTACTTCAACATTGAGATCTACTAGAGCTTTAGGTCATGTAACATAAGAGGAGAGTGCATACTGGACCTTATACATACTAGCTTCATCATTTGGCACAGGCACTGGAGCATCATCATCCAAAGAAACCTCAATGACAACTTTCATATACTTTTCATCCAAAGGTTTATTGTGTAGCATGATAGTTTCGGTTCCATGGCATATACACACTCTTCCTATTGCCACTAGTCGATTTGGGTTACTTACCAATAACAAACATGGTATCTCCCCCTATAAAATTATACACAAATCATTTATCATATCTATGTAATGATAATGAGAGATTATTTTGGCTCATTTATCTATCGTGCAAGTAAAAAGAATATAAATCAAGAAGTAAAAAGAACTATGAGTTTATTTGTATGGTATCTCATAAAATAGCATTATATAAATTTTAATATAAAAGGTATACATATACCTCTAGTGGATCAACAAAACGTGCATCTGAACAACTACCTTTGACACTAGGTTTAGAGGTCAGATCTGGTGTGTGAATTACTTCCTTTCCCTTGTTGGATAAGAGAACATCAATCTTAAGCCACTACTCTTGCAACTTATTTTCCATCTTCTCTTGTGTAACTTTCATTATTTCTTCCTTCATTCCCACCTTTATCCGAGCTATCATATTCTCATACATACAAGTTGTTTGAGATGCATCTTGTGAGCGTAAATAATCTCTCAATGTAACAAAACACTGAACTTTATTGTCGATAAACTTATTTAAATTGTTGTTGTGGCAATTATTTATTGGAACATGAATAGGAAATATTTGTTGAGTTCAGTGTTTACATGTTTCAGTTATGATGGAAGAAGGCTTGTTATTCATGTTTAACTGAGTTGTATCTTAGCTACAATCGTTTACCATCACTACTTATCAAGGTCAGGGAGGGAAATTTTGTTTTGTCTACTTTCATGTGTTATCTGGTATAATAGAAACATGGGATCTTTTGAGGAAACTCAATATTGATCAGGGATATTTGTATCTTTTTAACATCTAACAAAGAAAACACTGAACTTTATTGTCAATAAACTTTTTCAAATGGTTGTTGTGGCAATTATTTATTGGAAGATGAATAGGAAATATTTGTTGAGTTAAGTGTTTACATGTTTAAGTCATGATGGCAGAAGGCTGGTTTAGCTTTTGTGTTGTTTGAACTTCGAACAAATTGTGATAAAACCTTGTATGGTCATGGTTAGTGAGGACTTGATGATTTGAATCAGCCTTGATTACTATGTTTATTACCTGTTGAAATGAACTGACCAAAGAGGATATTTATGTGTTTGGAAATAGAACATGCTATGGTTCCCTGGGCCTAGAGTCATATTAAATAGGCAACCCTCTAGTTTCTACCACCCATACCAATCTCAAACCTTGATGCAGAGGCAATGTTCAATCCCAAGTCCCCAGAGCACCATATTAATATAGCATTATTTATCACAAGATCATTATCATTGTTATATATTAAGATTTTGAAACAATGTTGTGTAACCCTTAAAAATATAGCTATGATCATCCTCTAATTGACATTATTTAATGTGAAACTATGATTTACGTGGGTGCAATACTAGTGCTGCTAAGAGAACATAACTTGCATATGGGCAGTGTTGTCCATCGAGATTTTATGGAGGCGCAAACCTAAGGTTCTATTCACATAGCAAACATACTTCAGTTTTCATTTTAATTAGGTTTCGGATGACTGTAATTTTCGATTCTGAACTCTTACCAACAACAATGATTTTCGTTGTTCTAGCAGCACAAAACAAATTGACTTACTATTACTTATACAACAAATGACATATTACGAGAGAAAGAATCCAGTTTGGCAAAATCAAACCCTGATATCCAATTAGATTAAACCCTAACTAATTAATCCTAAAAAATAAATTAAGAATACAATGCAGTAACATATAATTACCTCGGCCTGTAAAAAAAATCTCCACTAGCTTGAGGATGATGATATGTGCTTGATGAGGATGATGGAGCGAGGGGAAGGGCGAAGACAATGAATGAGAATCGCTGGTATGAATATGGCAGTCTGGGTTGAGGCAAAGTGGGTGGCTAGGACGACGGCAGTCATTGAGGCAACGTCGTCTTCAGTTGAATGCCGCGTGCGACATGGAGGCTAGGTTGACTGTCACATCGCGCACGAGGAAGAAGAAAATGGCCTATTTACTCTGTATGTGGGAAAGAGGGGTGAGTAGTTGTTATTTAGCTGCAAATTAGAAACACCATTCCACAACGGCTTAAGAATCGTTGTGGTTATCAATTTACACTATTGTCATTAATAGATACAACAACGGTTAAAAACCCGTTGTCTTTTACTAAATTTACAACGGCACACGGACCCGTTGGCATTTTATTCTTTTACCATTTTAAAATAAAATACATTAAACCGCGATTTTACTTACAAATATTTTACAACGATAGTATAGTATTAACTGTTGTTAAATATACTTTACAACAACATTAGTTAGGAACTATTGTTTTTTATGTGTCGCCTAAAATAATTTTTATAATAGTATCGGCTCACTAGTACCGTTCTAGTACCAAGTGCTAAGGCTAAAATGGATTATTGTCAAACTTAAGTCAATACTTAAAAAAAGAATTCATAAAAGAAATAAAAAGTTCATAACATGGAAATCAGAGTACGCGTAAAAAGTTTACAATCAAAAGGAGTACATAATTAAAGTTCCCAAAGAAACAGAAAGTACGGTACGATAAAACAAGGCTAAAATAAGGCGATACAAAGTAAAATGAATGAAAGATAGAATCTAACCAAGTCACTCTTGAACCCTAAGCTAAGTCCAGGTAAAACTCTCAGCCTCACCCGATGCCTCGTAACTGTTGTAGGCATCGAAGATATCGTCACCTATCTACACAACTTAGGTGGGCACACTGCTCGTGGGAATGAGCAGCACCCGTAAAACGGGTGGTCAGTACGCTACGTACTAAGTAAGGTAATCATATGGGTAAAACAAACAAGAAGCACGCAAGTAAGGTCGTGCAAGAGAATAAACACATAAGGCGTACAAGACAATAATCTAGGTTTACAAGATTAGGCCAAACTTATATTAATGATTTATCTTACATCTCTTTTATGTTAATTCCATGAGAGTACGTGAACCCCACTATTATAGCCGGTGGATTAGAAACACTCCACAGGGTAGAATGCACTTAACCACTATTATAGTAGGTGGACCGGAATCACTCAGCAAGGCAACACGCACCTGACCACTATTATTGCCGGTAGACCGGAAAGTATATACATAATCTCACTAGCCTCGACTCGCATGGTGTTCCATTGTAAATAATTAGTATATTTTCATGCCTTATCTTTCTGGTTCACACATTTCACATATTAATCCCACGTGAGTACAGGAACCCCACTATTATATCCAATGGACCGGAAACACTCCACACAGGACAGAACATATCTAACCACTATTATTACCGGTGGACCGAAAAATATATATCCTCGCTGGTCCCGACTCACGAGGTGGTCCACTGTAAGTAAATAGTATCTTTCCATTACTTATTAGTTATTACCATACAAGGTTTGGTTTATCGAGCCTAGAATCCCATACTATTATATCCGGTGGACTGAAAACACTCAGCAAGGTAAAACGCTCCTAACCACTATTATAATTGGTGGACCGGAGAATATATAACCTCACTAAGCCCTGGCTCGATAATCTTTCACTTTAAGTGTTTAGTGTTTTATTATATCTTATTCCACACACAACCCCGACTAGACATGCACGACTCACTTGACTTCCAGATAATCCTATCCCATATCTTGGGACTTTTACTTCTTCTAATACATCAAAATATCCTTTCTCACTCTTTCCTCATTACCACGAATACCCAACACCGAGGCCCGATTTCCGTATTTCTAAAACAACTCAATATCATTCTCTAGGGTTTTCTTCTCAGAAAACCCTAATTTGGCCGATATGGCCCAACCTGCCTCTATCCCATACAACCCATACTCCTCCAATTTATCACCTCATTGAATTCATCCCCAAGCACCAGATTTTACTTCTTATATATTACATATGGCCATGAACCCAAGTTGGCCATCCCTAAACTCTGGCACCTCTCTTTCCCAATACGATGTTATTCATTCATCACTCTTACTTACCATCACCTCTTCCACATGACACATATCCAACACAACCCATGATCCCGATACTTCCTTCCATATTTTCCCACTCACCACTCACCATGAACCCAAAACTCTTTGTTATTACCAAAGCCAGCACTTCTCTCGACCCACACTCGACATTACAACCTCACTATCCAACTCTCACACATGATCACCAAAAACCCTAGTAAAACCCTAGTACTTCTCCTTTCTTTTATGCCACTCGCTCAACACCCAAATACATTCTTCTCACTTTACTCACTTTTCTTTCGTGTGACATTCCTTCCATCCTTTATCCTCATTCTAACCATTTCCATAAATTTTTCCTCCCTTACACATTTCTCTCACTCAGGGTTTCCGCTCAAAACCCTGGTCAAATCTCCCATGCATCCTTACATCAACCCACGTACTATTTTTCACATATGGACTCCAACCACCCTAACAATTCTTCCCTTACCTTATTCGATCCTCAAATCAACTTTTCCTATGTAAAATTCATCCCCATAAAAGGCTAACCATTCCATGAAAACCCTATACTTCCCATTCATAATTGATCCATTCCCTTAATTCATTCCTATTATTTTTCTTATTATCTACCCATAGGTCATAAGATAACTAGTCAATCATTACCATTTCCTAGTCAACTCACTTTCCTCATTCTTTTCCATTTCTCTCACAATCACATTATACTACTTAGGACCTCCTATCATTGCACAATTCAAGTACAAGTAATAACATCATATTACACATATCATAAATACATGCAACTTACCTTAGTTCCATGCTTAGCAAGCTGCCACAAAAACATGATAATATAAAATCTAAAGCACACCCATCAAACCAACACACATAGCACATTATTACACATAAAAATCCTTAATCATATCCTTACCTAATATGACATCAGACTTGGAGCACGCTCCTATGCCTTCTTAGGGTTTTAACTTGATTCACCTATAAGGGGGAAATACTGTAGGTTAATCTTCCTCTTACCAAAATTACCATAATTTCCTATCTTACCCTTATCATGGCCTACTATTAGGGTTAATAATAGTAATAGTTGTTTTTATAAATAAAAGTAGGGTTATTATCCTTTAAAGTAACTAATCATGCTATTATTAATCAAAATAGGTCTTAGGAGGTACATTGGTTTATGTTAAAGTAATTACAACGATATTCATATTATTAAAAGTAATAGCTTCAAATTTGCTAATGATAATGATAATAGTAGTTGTAGTGATAATACTAAAGCTAACCCAAACCCTAGTAACAATAATAGTAGTGATATTAGTAATATAAAAGTAGCGACCATAATGATACTTATATTGATAACACTAGTAATGGTAGTAGGTTAGTGATTATGAAATATTAACAATAATGACACGGTAATAGTAGTAGTAGTAGTAGTAGTAGTAGTAGTAGTAGTATTAGTAGTAGTAGTAGTAGGTCCAATCTTAAGAATAATGCTAATAAAGGTCCTAGTAGTCATAGTAGTAGTAGCCTTGGTGATAATATGGTCAAATATAATAATAATAATAATAATAATAATAATGTTAAGAATAATACTAATAATAATAATGTTAAGAATAATACTAATAATAATAATAAGCGAAATGATAATAGTAATATGAGGGTTCAAATATTTACCATAATAATAAAGGTATTAATAGGCCAAGGTTAGCATTAATAATAATAGTAAGAATAATAATAATGATAACCATAATAATAGTAGTAGTAGTACTGGTAATAATGATAATGATAATCATAATAATATTAAAGTGGTAGACCATTAATAATAATAACATTAGTTAGAAATATTTCTTGAGTTAGGTTAAATAATAATAATAATGATAACATAATAGTAATAGTAATAGTAGTAGTAGTAGTAGTAATAATAATAATAACAAGGAAGGTACTTATTATTATAGCTAATACTTGTATAAAATGTGTTTAGGGGCTGGGAAGGTTAGAGTACCCCTAAGGATGGCGGCGGCACCTGAAATACCCCAAAATTCCTAATTTAGAAAATCATGGCCGAATAGGAGATTATTAGGGAATTTATTAAAATAAATTACTTTTAGTGAAATAAAAAGGAAATTAATAGGATAAATCAAGAAGGGAATTATAAGAGTGTAAATAGGGGAGATTATGGTATTTAAGTTAATTAAGGTTTTCACTTTTGAAATTTATTAAGTACCTTAAATTATATAAAATAGGGAGGATAAAATAGTTTCAAATTAATATAAAATTTATGAGTAATTTAATTAGAGGAAAATTTAGGGGTTTTGTTAATTAAAATAAATTTAGGAAGATTTTTCCATAAATCCCAAAATTTACCTAAAGGTAGAAATTAATTATGGTTTTGATAATTATATTAAATACCCTAAATTACCCAAATGATATTAATTAATCCAACCCCTAACTTTCCCCTCCTTTTCCTTTTTCCCTTTTTCCTTTTTCCTCCCTCCTTTTTCCTTTTTTCTTCCTTCCCCTTCTCGCCCCTATTTTCCCCGACCTGGGCCGGCCTGCTGGCCCAAACCCCTCCCCTTTTCCTTCTTCTCGCCGCGGCCCAGCGAGCCCGGCCGTCCGTGACCCAAAACGCGGCGTTTCGACGCTTAAGTCGCTGAAACGCCGCGTCGCGATACAAAGAACTTTCGACCGTTGCCTGACGACGCGAGCACTGCGTTTTCGCCAAATTCCGCCTAAAACGCAGCGTTTCATTTAAAAGGAAAAGAAACCGCGCGGTCCGGCCGGTTTCCTCCCTCTCCTTTCTTTCCCCTGGACCGCCGGTCCAGCCCCTCCCCTTCTTCTTCTTCCTCGCGACGCCGTTTCTCCCCGCCTGCAACTCGAGCTCGCCGGAAAACGCAGCGGCGAGCGTCCCGTCCTTTCTCCGGCCTTCTCTCCTATCTTTTCGTCCCTGATTTGACCTTGCCTTGAGATGTGACCAATCGGGCAGCGTTTTCCCCGCACGCAAGCCCTGACTTTTCTTCCCCGACAGGGTTGGTCTGTGCCGGCAGACCTGCGCCGGACAGCTCACCGGACCTAACCCACCTAACCTCCCACGTGTCCTTGTCGTTTTCCCGCCCCAATCCCTCTATAAATAGCCCCGGAAATGGCCTGAATCGGGTTCGATTTTTGGGAACCCAGAAATCCAAACCGTCGCGCCGCCCCACCTTCAGCCGCCGTTTCCTCTGCCCTCAGCCACCGTTGCCGCCTGCCCTCGCCACCACAATCCTCCCTGCACCGCCCTCTACGCAACCAGCCATCTTAGCCACCCTAACTCGCGCCGCACGTGCCGCCCTGGCCGTGCGAAAAACCCTTCCCGAAATCGACCCCTCCAGCCTGGCGCCACCTTCGCGCCGCCACCGCCAGCCACACCACCGCTTGCAGCGCCACCTCCACCCCCCAAAATGACCAGCAACTCCTGCCCTACCACCCCGCACCTCCCTCTCCCTTTGGTTTTCCCTTCCCTAGCCTCCACCTCCATTTTTCCCTCTCTCCTCTCCTCCACCGCCGCCGCCGCCGCTGCTGCCGCCGCGCCGCCGCCGCCACCACCACCCCAGTCAGGTTGCCAACACCCTGAACCCTAAGTCTTAAATAAATAATAAATAAATAAATAAATAAATAATAAAAGGTGATTAGTGAGATTAATATTATTAACTAATATTATTAGTATTATTATGATTAATATTAACACTATCATTACTATTACTAATATCATTATTACTACTAATACTACCACCCATCCAATTATTATTATTATTATTATTATTATTATTATTATTATTATTATTATTATTATTATTATCTTATTATTATTATATTAACATAAGTATTGATATTATTATTGTTATTATTATTATTATTATTATTATTATTATTATTATCATTATTATTATTATTATTATTGATCTTATGGTTACTATTGTTATTATTATTATTATTATTATTATTATTACTATTATTATTGTCATAATATTATTATCCTTATTATTACTATTATTATTGCTATTATTATTATTGTTATTATCTTTATTATTATTATTATTATTATTATTATTGTTATTATTGTTATTATTATTATTATTATCCCTATTATTATTATTATTAAGTGTTATTATTACTAACGTTACCATTAGGGTTAGTATTATTATCGTTATTAATATTAATATTATGATGGTTATTACTATTAATAGTATTACTAGTATGATTATTATTATTACTAATATAATTGTTATTATTAATATTATTATTGTTATTTTTACTATTGTTATTGTTAGTACTATTATTGTTATTATTGTTATTATTGATATTATTATTATTATTGCTATTATACTTAGGGTTGTGTTATTGTTATTAATATTACAATTATTATTATCATGGTCATTATTTTACTATTAGTATTATTATTATTATTATTGTTATTTTTAGTATTATTATTGTTAGCATTATTATTGTTATTATTATTATCATGGCTATTATTATTATTATTATTGCTATTACTATTACTATTATTATTAGTAGTAGCATTGTTGTTAATATCATTATTATTATTGTCTCTACTATTTTATTATCAACGTTATTATGGCCGTTGTTATTAGTATTATTATTACTATTATTATTATTATTATCATTACCATTATTACCATATTACTATTATTATTGTAATATTATTATTATTACTTTCATTACTATCACTAGTATGGTTGTTATTATTATCATTATTATTCTTATCATTGTTTTATCGTTATTGTGTTTATCGCACCTATTATTTTATCGATTATTACTGCTATTCTTATTATCCTTATTAATATTATTTTCTTATAATCGTTGATATTATTACTAATACTTTCATCGTATTTATTATGATTATTTAAATTATTATTGTCTTCATTCCTATCATTATTATTATTATCACTATTATTATTATTAACATTATTATTGATTTTGTCACCTAAATGACTATGGTTGTACTAGTACTTTATTATTATTATTATTATCGATAATACACTATCACTAATGCTAATATGATTTCAATCATTACTATCATCATTATCACCATTATAGCTATTATTATTTTTATTAGGAGCACTATTATTATAAATAGTATTCTTATTATGGTAGGTATTATTGGTAATTATTATTAATGTTGTGAAAACCCTCTCCTTAGTATTTGGATTGCTAAAATCTACTTAAGTAGCGATAATCCGTTTAAGTTATCGTAAGAGTAGTAATAACCTACCCTTTATTTATAAACCCCATTATTAATAGTAGCCTTGGTAATAGGCCATGATAGGGGTAAGATAGGAATGTTGATAATTCCGGAAGAGGGAGATTAACCCTAAGTATTTCCCCTCTTATAGGTAACCGGGTCAGACCCCAGGAGGTGTAGGAGCGTGCTCCAAGCCCGGCGCCGATTTAGGTAAGGACGTAACTAAGGCTCTTGTGTGCTCTGCATGTTTTAAGTGTCTTATATGCTTTGTACAATTGGGTGTTATAATATGTATACTATATGCTTGTTTGTGAAGCGCTGCATGGATCCGAGGTACGTCCCCGTATCCTAGTCTTCGTGTGCTAATATGCTGTGATGTAGTGTGATGTGTTGTGATGTAGTGTGATGTGATGTGACCCCTACGTCATGTAGGTTGGGTTATGTGAGTGAGTGGGGTGAAGTGGAAGACTTGAAAAAGAAAAATAAGAGGTTAGAATGACCAAAGGGGAGTATGTTGGCTAAACAAGGTATGGACGACCTAAGTAGTTCGCCATTTGTGAAATAATGAGGAGAAAGTGGAATTAAGTAAACAACAAGGTGGGTATGAATTAAGGTTGTGTGGGGGAGTCTGTTGCTTGGTGGTATTGGAGTGTATATAGTGGTTTTAATGAGTATTTGGTGGTATTAATGACTTATGGTGGTATTAGGGTTTGTAAGGTGGCATTAGGGTTTATATAGTTGTTTTAATAATTACTGGGTGGTATTAATGACTAGGGTAGTATTGGGCTTTGTAAGATGGTATTGTGGTATTAGGGTTTGGAAGATGGTATGGCGGTTTGTATAGTGGTTTTAATGATTTATTGGTGGTATTAATGACTATTGTGGTATTAGGGTTTGGAGGATGGTATTGTGGTTGATATAGTGGTTTTAATGTTTTCTTGGTGGTATTAATGACTTATGGTGGTATTAGGGTTTTCGTGATGGTATTATGGTTGTTATAGACAAAAGAAGGTTGAGAGTGGTTAACCATGGCTTGGTGTGGACCATCATGGTTCGTATGGCTGTTTAGAGTTGTTTGGCGTTATTATGTGTATTATTGAGTCAAGTATAGTTGTGAATGTGGAATTTTACCATGTGTTATGTGTAATGAATGTAGTGAATGACTTATGCATGTCAAGGACCTGATATGATTCAATAAGATACGAATAAGACATTAACTGCTTAAAGTGAAATACTGATGAGCCCGACCCAGTCCGTTCCACCGGTTATTAATAGTGGTCAGAGGCGTGTTGCCCTGTAATTATATTTCCGGACCACCGGCTACAATAGTGGAGGGATCCGGGCTCGACAGACCCAAACTAATAAGTTAAATCAGGAAAGATACTGAGAAGACACCAATAACGTAAAGTGAGATTGTTGAGCCGAGCCCAGTCCGATCCACCGGTTATTAATAGTGGTCAGAGGCGTTATGCTCTGTGTTTATTTCCGGACCACCGGCTATAATAGTGGAGGGATCTCGGCTCAGTACATCCAAAGTAAATAAGTTAAATCAGGAAAAATACTAATCACTTACAGTGGAACACCATGTAAGTGCGGGGCCAGTCCGATCCACCGGTTATTAATAGTGGTCAGAGGCGTTCTGCCCTGTGATTATATTTCCGGACCACCGGCTATAATAGTGGAGGTCCCCGTGCTTACAGGTTAAATAAAGACTGTTGGTAAAAGAGATTATTCTCATAATAAGAAATAACGGACATTGTATGAGCATGATTCAGCTTTCCGCTTACTTATCCTGATGTATGGCTGACGTATTGAGCATGTATCTTGTGTATTATTGCATGTTGCTTCTATGATTGTGTGTGATCGTATGCTTGGCCTTAGCGTCTACGCCTTACTCAGTACTGGACCCGTACTGATACTACACTGGTTGAATGGGTCCTGTGATGATCCACCGATGGTGGGGAGCAGACCTTTGATGCAGGTCTTGATCAATTACTAAGTTGGGGTGGAAGGCTGGATATGAGTGAGTAAGTGGTCCGGATAATTACCTTCGAAAATCGCGTGATTTAATCGTATTTGTCTTTAGAGGATACAAATGTCGTATTTAACTTTTTAAGGGTTTTATCGTACCTTGCGATTTCGTTATTTCAAGTATTCTGATATATGGACATTTTAAATTGTATTTCGGAATGTAATTTTTACCTTCGCACTCTGATTTATAGAATTCGTGTTTTATGAATGGTTTGTTCTGGTTTTATTTCTTTCTAGCCTTAGCGCTTGGTATCGGATCGGTAGTTATGGATCGATCTGGTACTAAGTGTGGCGGTAATGCCCCCGGATTTACGGTTTTAATTTTCCTGCTTCCGCTAAAACTCTGATTTAAACGAAATTTTTCAGTAGTAAATTTGGGGGTGTTACAGCACCGGCTGCGACGCACGGTGGCGACAGTGACGGCGGTGGAGGGAGAAGAGATGTGGAGAGATGGTGGTATAGGCTAGAGGAGAGGGAATGAGGGGGTGATTGAGGTGGGGGAGGGTGCCTCAGGTGGAGAGGGGTGGAATGAAGGTGGTGATGCAGCCAAAGGTGGCAGCACACAATGACGGGTATGGTGGCCAAAGGTGGTGGAGGGAGGAGAAGGGAGAAGGAGAGGGAGGCAGGGAGAGAGGGAGGTTTGGGGAGGTAGAAGAAGTTCCCATAGGTGTTTTGGAGGGTAGAGAGGGTGTTAGTTGACGCAAAATCGGCGGCGGGCAGTGGTGCGAAGGGCGACGGGGGTCAAAGTGGGGCTGATTGGGAGGGTAACTTTGCACGACCATAGTGGCTCGTGTGGGACAAATCGAGGGAGGAGGGAGGTTTAGTTTGGTAGAGGGGGATGCTGGGCACACTTAGGTGGGAAGCATGGGCAGCAGTGATGGTCGACGACAACAGATTAGGCTTATGATCGGGCGGTGGTGCAAATGTCGGGATTTATGGGTTGCGAAAACAAAAACTCAATCAAGGCTACCAATGGGGTATTTATAGGCCAAATGGATGGGGAAACGATGAAGGAGGAAGATGACAAGAGGGGACAGGGGAGGCAGGACCATCGACCGGTGGTGGCAGGCGGTGCAATCCTACCATGGCAGGAGGGTTGGTGGTCGAGGGGAGAGAAGGGAAAGGGGGGCAGGCGTGCGTGAGGAGAGACGGGTTGGTTGGGTCGAAAAGATGAAGGAAAACAACAGGGGAGAGAGGGAAAGTAGGTCGGACAACATCTGATGGTGGCCGGCAAAAGAAGGGTTGCAGGTCGAGTGGGGAAGAACAAGGAAAGGTAAGGGAGTGGACCGGGCGGTCTGGGAAGCAAGAAAATAAGAAAAAAAAAGGAGGGAGGCTGACTAGCTGGAGTGATGGGCGAAGGAAGAAAAAATGAGGCGGGCCTAGCCACGTGGGATGGGGAAAGGGAAAAGAGGGAGGAGAGTTTAGGCTGCAGGGAAGGCCGACCCAAATCAGGGGAGGAAGAGGAAAAATGAGAAAATGAGAAAAGAGAGAAAGAAAGGAAAGGGGAAAAGAAGGAGAAAATAAAAGGAAGGAAAAAGTTAAAGGAAAAATAGGTTGGTTGGGGTATTTAGGATATTTTGGTATTTTTAGATTATTATTTAATATAATAATATTTAGAAAATAATAATTAAATCCCTTTTTATATTTATTTGGGCTATTTCGAATAATTCCTTAAAGTCCATTTTAATTAGCAAAACACCCTAATTTTTTCTAATTAAAATATTCATTATTTTCTTCTTGATTTGAATTAATTAATTCCATTTAATTTTAATAAAATAATTTAATTAATTAATTTCCCTAATAATTTATTATTTGGCCATAATTTCTAAAATTAGGGTTTTGGGGTATTTCATCTTGCATGCTCTGCTATCATTTTCGTGAGCAAGGCATTGAATCTTCGATGCAATTTTTCATCCCCCATTCAATCCCTTGTAAATCCATCCATGCAATCGACAGTATAAAATCCCTAATAGTAAAGTACCCCACCAAAGTCATCAACTCTACCACCATATCTTAATCTCGTTTGATTCCGACCCCTTGTTCGCAAACACCCTTTTCCCTAGGATCACTTGCTTGATCATGTTATCCATGACAAATGTCAGCATCTCCGGAACCACGACGACCTCTTCTCGGTTGCTAGCCTCACACATGGCATGGATCATGTGTCCCAAATCCACAACTCTTATGTCTGCCCAGTTCTTGAGCGCCTTGCCGCCGAGCATATGGAGGTTGCTAAGCCGTCTGAGCAACCTCCACCATGATCCATAGTGTAATACCCAAAAAAAATTTCTTAACCTAATCCCACATCATTAGCCCTAATTTGACTCTAATATCAAGAAATCTTATTGTTAGCCTTAACTAAATTTATTAATCCCGAAAATTTAACCAAAATCGAAAACCGCTAATCTAAATTATTCGGCTAATACCAAAATTCTTAATCTAATCCTAAATTCCCTAAACCTTTTTCTTTTTTCATTTTCTTTCTCCTTTTTTTTTTCTTCCTTTCTTCCCTTCTCTTCCTTTTTCTTTTCTTTTTGTTTCACTTCTTCTCTACGCCAAAAAAATTTTGGCGTGAGAAGCTTTGCTTCTTTTGCACCACCACCATCTACTTGCCTCCCACATGCTCCTCCCACCATCATCTGCCATCCCTCATGACTATCTTCTTCTTCTCTTCCCCTGCTCACACCACCATCACCCTGTAGCTACCCTATTTTTCACATCCTGCCACCTATCTTCCTCCTTCTTCTTTCTTCTTCTCCCTGCCTTCTCCTCCCCTACATGTTTCTTCTCCATCATCACCCCCTCGTGCCTCTGCCTGGCTCCCATCCATCTCAACCATCACCATTCCTCCTATTCTTTTCTTTCTTCGTCTTCTTCTTCTTGGAAAAAAATTCATCATTGTCGTCGTTGTCACTTCTTTGCTTTTTTTTTTCTCCTCCTTAGCACGCCACCTACTAGTATAAATACCCCTAACCCTCCATTTTATTACCATCCCTTAGCTCCCCGACCTTCTCCTCTTCTTCCTTCTCCTTTCTCCTTCTTCTTCCTCCATCTTCCCCACTTTCAGCACCCGCAACACCCAATCCACCACCGAGCACCACCTAAGCCACCACTAGCCACCCTTTGGCCAGTGAACCAACCACTAAGGTTACCCCAACCTCCCCCCTCGCCGTTTTCAGCCATCACCACCAACTGCCGCTTCTTTTCCCTTCTCTTTCCCCTTGATCGATTCAGAGTTCACGACCTACTATACGGTCGTGCAAACACTCAAATACCCTGCTGCACAGCCATACAACCTCTGCACCGTCTGACAGTGCAAAATTTTTCCTCTCGGCCTGATTCTGCACAGTTGTGCAAATTTTGCACTACCTGGCCGTGCATCTTTTCTTCCTTTAACCTGTTATGCATTGTTCTTGCACGGCCGTGCAATTCTTGCACCGCATGGCCATGTGTCTTCTCTTCCTTCAAACCTGTTGTGCAATTTTTGCACAGTCGTGCAACCTTATTTTCACCCCAAATCTTGACCAAACACCACCAAAATTTAACCATAGCTCCACCACACATAGTTATATATTTCCATACAATTCAAGTTTCCATTTGACTTCGATAAATTCCATTTTTACCCTTCTCCGCCATAATCTCCCTCTTGATTTTTAACCTCCGATCCTAATCATATCTTATTTTGTTTCATAGGTGATTTTTTTGATGATCTCAGATGAGGTATAGGATTTGCGTGTCCTTGTCGGTAAGGATACATGTCATAGCTAGGATTTTATGTGCTCCATGTATTTTCCTTGTATTGTTGATGTATAATTTTGTGTTGAATATATGGTATTGAATAATTTAATTATGGAAATGCTATGAGATAACGTTCTTGGGAGTAAAGAAATTATGTAAGTACATGTTTGGGTATAATATTGGATACAGGATCTCTATGGAAAATTAAGGATATGCACTTCGGATAGTGATTGGAAATGTATATGTTTTGGGTTTTATAAAGGCTTTGGGAGAATTTAATTGTCTTGACTACCCTAAGGGTATTATGGTCATTTGAGGATAATGATGTGGTTATGCTTATGTGTTTAATTCTATGTATTGAGTTTGGCATGATAATATACAATCAACTCTAAATAAGATATTAATCATGTAAAGTGAAATATCACTTGGGTCGTGCCGAGGTGTTTATATGGCTCCATTCCACCGGATAATAATAGTGGCTCAGGTGTGTTGTTCCCGAGAGGTGTTCCAGTCCATTTCACCAGATTAAGAATAGTAGGACCCTATACTCAATGTGAATGAAAATACAATTAAGAGTTAAAGTATAAATGGAAATATACTAATCATTTAAAGTGAAAGACTATGTGAGTCAGAATCAAGGTGTTGAGTCTGTTCCACCAGACAATAATAGTAGCTCAGGTGTATTATCCCAGAGAGGTGCTTCAGACCGTTCAACCGGTTTAATAAATAGTGGCTCAGGAGTATTAAGTGTTGGCTATGTTCCACCGAATAATAATAGTGGCTCGGGTGTGTTGTCCCTGAGAGGTGTTTCAGACTGTTCCACCGGTTTAAGAATAGCGAGGTTGCTGAACTCAACGTAAATAAAATATTGGAATATGACATATGTAATGAAAGACTTGGAATTAGTAGTTATCTGACTTTCTTCTATTTGCGCATGTATGATTTGCTTATAAGAATTCTTGTATTATTTGTAAACCTCCTTAACTGTGCTATTACCTTACTTGGTATGCAGCGTACTTACCATCCATTCTATGAGTGCTACTCAATCCAACGAGTAGACGACCCAAATGTTTATGTGCAGGTTGATGAGGACCAGGTCGATAACTTCGCAGCTTTTGATGCTATATATGTGGAGGAGTGATTCATTCATATCAGGGTTGAGCGTAGAGTCATGTTATCTAGATGATACTTTTTACCCAAATATCTTTTTGGACTCTTAATTCCAAGGGATTCCTTTTTATTATATTTTGATATTATAATCTGAGTTAATCTCCAAACATTTATTTAATGTATAAAAAGGTTGTCTCATCTTTTTCTAATCATGTTTTAAATTTTCTAATCCTTTTGCCCTGTGATTGACGTAAGTACGGTGGAGTAAGCCAGACTTATATCAATTACGACATTAATACCCAAATATTTGATTATATGCTTCCGCTTAAAATGAATTTGTTTAGTAGTAAATTTGGGGGTGTTACATATAGTATACGAAGACCATGTCTTGCGCGTTGTAGGCTATGTGTGTGGCTCCGGTGTTCGGGGTTGATTGGAGAAATTAAGATCCAAGTCTTTAAGGAATGCTCGAGTTGCTTCGGGTGTGAAAGATACGACCATGTTAGAGGTGCCTAATCGGAGATGCATTAAGGGGCCATATTGTTTTGCTAACTTAGCAAGGGTTACGTGGGGCATATTTCCTAAGAGGGGAAGCACCCCGACTATAGGCAGGCCTTTGGGGCCCGGTGGGAGATTGCGGGTGTGCTTTGGGCTCAAAATTACTCTAGCTTTATTAAAGAGATTATTATATGCTCATTTAAGTTCGAGGAATAAATTAGACAATAAAGAAGTGAAGATGGTTATTCGTGGGATGTAATAATTGGGGTTCAATATGTGATGGGACGTTATCCATTCAAAATTGACATAAATTAGATGATGCGGATAGAGAGTATAAATTTTTCGAGAACCTTCTTTTTAATTCTTTTCTAGACAGCGAACTCTGAAATTTAGGATCACTAGAATATGATTTAGGACTGATGAATCTGTACGTGTAAAAATTAAATATCTTTTTTTCCCTCTCTTTTCTTTTTTAATAAAAAGTAGAGACGGGCAGGAAGGAGAGGTAGGGATTTGGTCTTAAAAGTAAAATTCCGGGCATCTGATCACTAGAAAATCAAGTTTTTCAAAAAGTTGAATTCCTTTGAAATAGAAATTGTACGACAATCCTTAACGATACAACAAACATGATATAAATATTAGAATTTTATTAAACGAGTGTACTCTCTTATTATAATAATGCAGTGAGAGGATTTACCTAATAATTACGTGAAGTTATATTTCTTGACTAAATAAAGCGCACGTTCTGATGCAGGTGTGTACACGGATGGCATACATACACCCTTGGTTAAAACTTACAAAAGGGGTGCGGGTGCAGGAGACTTACAAAGAGGATTCGCCTAATAATTAGTTGAAGATAAAAAATAAAAAATAAACTTATAGATAAATAAAAAGTAAATACTGTTAAGATATAGTATGTAATTTTTTAATATTAATCACTTATATAATATAAGAGTAAAAATAAATATATATTTTATCACAATACCAATTGCTGTTTTATTATTATTATTATTATTATTATTATTATTATATGCAGAAAAACTCAAGGAATTTTTATTACTTTGTCTCATTCAGGACAATGGTTAGGATGACATAAGGAATAAAAGAGAACCAAACATCACAACCATTGCCTAGCGAGGTGTTGAGCCGTTGTGTACTTGGATTACTACATGTTTAACATGCGAACACATTAGGCTTTCGTCCAAACTACAATAGCTAGCACCTAACGTTAACATATAAAACAATCATAGAGAAAATGGCAAATTTGTACGACTTAAAAGCACATCAAATATGTTAACTTAGATTGTAATATAAATTTTAGTTTGATAGAAATTTAATTATTAGTTAATTAAATTTAATTATTGAACATTATTTATTATTTAAATAATTTTAAATCTTAGCTTAATTTATAATTATATATGTATATATATAATAATAATGAGAATTGATCCTAAGACATTTGTTGTAAAATTTGTTTTGCTAAAAAAATAAAACACATGAATTCTGTTGATGAATTTAAAAACTTAATTAAGTGTATATATGTGATTGGCTGAATGATCAAACATGCGGTTGGTAAATTGAAAAATGAGAATAACTAGTAATTGATAATTACGCTTATCTCTTCATGAGACTATTCTATTTTCGCATATTTCAAATATTAAAAAGTGTGACTATCAATGGAATACTATCAATGGTCCAACCATCGTCGGACTCTACCTCAACTGCCACAACAAAGTCTATTAAGCCTATAAATACTCCCATAGTACATAAAAGAATAAATCTAAAATTATCTCTCTCTCTCTCTCTCTCTCTCTCTCTATATATATATATATAACATAACGTTGAATTCGTCGGAATTCTATTAGCTTGAAGTGTTACTTTTAATAGAAATAGAAATCGGTTATATTACGAGAGACAATTGTTTACAATATTGGAAACCATAGTAGGGAACAAATTTGTCTTAATAATACATTATAAATTCGGTGAGCTCGGATATTAATCTAGTTTCGTATTTTCATCTTCTATTATTATTTTGGTTAATTAGGTACGTCTATTATTATTATTATTATTATTATTATTATTTGTTAGTAATATTTTATCAGCTTATTTATTTAAATAGCATAAAATTCTATACTGCATTAATAATATACATCCAAGACCATCAACCACAAGATGGACCAAAAAGGCACTAAAACCATAATAACTACGGTGAGAACTAAAAAGCACAACGTATAAAAAAAAATCCGTAACTATCGATAATAAATTATTTATTGAATTCGCCTGAATTCTATTAACTTGAAGTGTTACTTGCAATAAAAATGAAAATCGATTATAATACAAGAGACAATTGTTTATAACCTTAAAAATTATAGCAGGAAACAAGTTTGCTTTAATAATAAATTATAATTTCGGTGGGCTCTAATATTAATCTAGTTTCATATTTTCATCTTCTGTTGTTATTTTGGTTAATTAAGTACGTCTATTATTAGTATTAGTATTATTTGTTAATAATATTTTATCAGCTTATTTATTTAAATACCATAAAATTCAATACTACATTAATAATATACATCCAACAAAATCACCCACAAGACGGACCAAAAAGGCACTAAAACCAAAATAACTACGGTGAGAACTAAAAAGCACAACGTATAAAAAAAATCCTTAACTATCGACAACTGTGACAAAGAAAAAATAAAGAGAGAAAGAAAAGGCTAATTATACTGATACACATACACATGCGATGCCCACTCCATAATGTCAGAGATAAATAAGTCTCAGCGTTACAACGGAAAGAAAACCCGCCCATACCAAACAAGGCTTAACTAATGCACCGGCGATGGGATTAATCTTCCGGAACACAACATAGCAGGCAAAAATGGTGCAAAAATTCAAAATACAAAATAACAACCCCGTCCGAAGAGCACCGATCTTTAGCACGAGGGGATACCAAGTGACGCTCGACGAAATCTGAGAGACATACATGGGCAACGGATCCAGACACCTAACATTGTTATGGAACCCGCCATCGGCCCAGATAAGCCAACCCGACAGGGCCATTAAGAAGGAACAGAGTAACGTGGACGTGTGAATGGCCCAGAGGGGTGGGAACCAAAAGGGTTTGGGCGATATAGAGCCGTATTTTCGGCCCGATCCGAAGAGGATGATTATGGTTGTGGGTAACGAGAGGGCTGCGATTAGGGTTAGAATTAAGGATCTTGCTGCTCTTTTTGCCATCGGCGGTGGTCGTCGTTGCTTGATAGGCTTTTTCGGGACTGCACGGTCGTTGCTATAGGAGGATGATTGATTCTTTTGGGTTTGGGAAGCCATGGGAGAAGGAAAAAGAAGGCGTGGGGGAGGGGAGAGAAGTAATTAATGAAGGGGGACGAGGGAGATTAAGGGACGGGGTTACCGGGAAACGTCAGAGGAGGAGGCGGTAACGTACATTTATTTATGTGCATAATATTGAAGGGTTGAAGTTTGAGCAGTTTGATTATCAGCCAAAAAATAGCAAAGGTGTGGAAAACAAAAAAAAAAAGTATAAAGAAAATTTAGGTGCATCTATGTTTCCGATTTTGACTCTCAATTTCTATTTTTCTTTCTTTTCTAAAGGACCTAGTAGTTTTTTTTTTACGGCCCGTTTGGTAAATGAGAATGAGAGTTTGGGAATTAAAGAGTGGTAATTGGTTTATGTAATCCCATTCCCATGTTTGGTATTTGATGGGATTAACTTGGGAATAACTTGGGAATAAAAGTTTCCTATGTTTGGTACGTGGGAATGAGATTGAAAATATAGTCATAAATTTACAAAAATATCCTTCTTATATTTATAATATTTATAGTTATATACATATAACCAATTATTATTATTTTCCCATTATTTAACTCTATTTTCCTTATAATAGATCATATAATATTAGATCAGATCCGATTAGGTTAGATCTGATTCAATACAATCAGATCAGATAATAGTAATTATTATTATTATTATATCAAATAATATTTACAATAATAGTTATTATTATAATTATGATTATCTTTATTGTAATTATAATTATTACTATAATTATTATCTTTATTATATTTTTAATTATAATTATAATTATCATTATAATTATTATCTTTATTATATTTTTAATTATAATTAATTATTATACTAATTAGAATTATAATAAAGATAATAATTATATAATGATAATTATAATATAGTTATAATTATTATAAAGATAATCATCATCATCATTATTATTATTATAATTAATATTATTAATACAATATTATACATAATATAAGGTTATTTTGGTCTTTTTATTTTCAATCCCAATTCCCACCCTTCTAATACCATACCCCCTCAAGGAATAAATTGGTGGGAATAGACATCCCCAATTCTCATTCTCAATCCCATTTTTATTCACACTCCCTCAAAACAAATAATAATATATTTAAATCCCTCCCTAAATTCCCATTCCCACCATTTTATTCCCATCAACCAAACTAGCTGTTAATGGAAAATTATCGTAGCAGCGACTCTTTTACAAAGAGAAACATACTTCAATGTCAAATCTATGTTTTTCTATGTTTGAATTTATCAACTTCATTTTTACAGAATTAATAAAACTACTTCTCTTTTTCCTAATCTAGCCATACCTATATATATGATCTCGAGCGAATAACGGGAGGAGAACGACCCTAAGATCATTTGATTTTATTTTATTTCCAAGAAATATATGCATGTATAAGGCTAAATTTTCAATCGTTTGGATCTTAGTTGTGGAAAATTGCAGCACAATTTGGTTGTAGGAATTACTAGATGTTTTTATTACATTAGCATTTTGGTGATAACAAAGTGTATCGATCGATTTGGCTAACCAACACCTATTTATCCGAAACTATTTGGTACAATCAACTAATACCAACTAGCGGTTTGAAAATGCATAAACTAGTCCAAAATGTTTTGAAACATCAGATCAACCTCGATCAAGCTGGTATTGGGATCCTTGGGATTCCAAACATTGAGATTAAATATTTGATGGTACTAAAATTGAGCCTCTCAACTTATCAAAATAAATAAATAATATTCTTAGACCATTATTGGCAAAAAATAAATTTGAGAACGTCTGTTATTTTCGTTGAGAGAAAGAAGCTTGTTCAATAGTTCTAATCACTAATTAACATTGGGCTGCTCTGCTCTTAGATTTTTAAAATCCATTTTCGTTCGTTGCTCTCATTTACTCTCCCTTATGAAGATAGATCTTTTCGAATTTTGATATAATTATGATTTATATACGGTCTGATAGTAAAGTTTTGTTACACACTACTCAAGTCTAAAATTATATCGATTAGAAGTTCGTCTTTTTATGGGTTGATCTGGAAGAATTTTTTACACTAAAAATTTTATAATTTTTTTATGGGATGATCTAGAAGAATATTTGACATTGAAAATTTTATATAAAATTTGATAACTCTTTTTTTGAGTAAGTAAAATAATTTGAACCGTATCCGACCATAGCATAAAGGAAGACGGTGCACATATATTTTTATTATCTTTTTTTTTGTTGGATATTAATGAAAGAGTGAATGGATACTCTAGAGGGGTGAATAAAATATTTTATTACAATAATGCCAAATTAATTTTTTTTGAGAAATAAATAGAAGGATGACAAACAATAAACATACGATTTATAGTGGTTCAAGAAACTCTACAAAGTTTCTCTGCATCTACTACTAAAAGGTTTTGTCTTTTGGATTTGAATATCTCTTTATTTAGAGTGTGATTACTCATCTCTTGGTTTATAAGCCTACAATATCAATGACTTTCTAGGAGATGATTTATACTTTGCTTCGTTATCCTCTCTAAGTTTATGAGACTATAATTTCAATGACCTCTCTTATGAATGCTAGGTATCACACCACTCTTCACTTGTGTTTAAGATGATGAGTTTGAATGAATATAATAAGAATCTTTACTAGATAATATATGAGAGTGAGTAAATACTGGTGAAGATTTTTATCTAGCTAGAGAAATAATAATTACAAGTGCATGAGCACTCTAATTAAATATGAATAACAAATTGAACACTAGAAAAGTTTGATTTAGATTTGAAAGTATAAAATAAAAACTCTCTTTAATTCTTTGTAAGATATAAAAATGATGTTTTTAGAAGAGTTGTGCTAGTTTAATTGATATTTATTAAAGTCTGACAACTCTTATTTATAGTGTTAAAAAAAGTTTTTTAAAAAATGGGCATTGGTCGCTGGGTGTAAAAAGTAATCCAACGATCAAATTATAACGGGTAAAAAATTTCAGAAATGCCCACACCAGTCAATTGATTTTCAAACTAGTCAATTGGTTTGGAAACCAGTCGATGGGTTTAAAACCAGTTGATCGAACGACTAGTTTTCAGCACTCTGTACCTTTACAAAAAATACCATAACTTGATCTACAAACTTCGAAATTGAGTACCATCTTTTTTGCTGTAAAAGTAGACATCTTAAGCTTTCCAATGATGTATTATTAATCAAAAAATAATGTCTATAAAATTTATGGTGAATTTTTCAAGTCAAATCATATGCAAAACTACTTAAAATAAAATCAATTTAAGAAAACCTTTTATACAAATAATTAGATATATTTTTGATCCATAAAACCACTTTAATATATTTTAAAATAATTTTTTAATAGGATTAGAAATATCAAATTATTAAAATATCTAAGTGCTCAATATGCAAATCATATGTAAATAAAACCTAAGACTATATAATTCTCTTTGAAGCCTGCGTCTTGGAATTTTGAGTACAATTACTTATTCTTTCATGGTTTGTATGTTACACATGAAATTAAAGTACTTGAAGCTAGAGTCTTATTTTGACTTCCTTGTTGATATTTAGCTTGTTATTGATATATGATTTGTAAACTCAATATCCTTAACTTAGTTAAGTTTTAAATACTTCACATTTTACTATGATATATATGCACACTTAACAAGATAAGTCAAATTCATAATTTAGTTTATTATCATTAAAATAAATAATGATTAACCCATAATGCCAACAATTAATTTGATTTATAATTGTGTTTCATGGTCAGAGAGTATACTTTTAGCTACACACATGACACACTTAACATTTGAATTTATATCAATTAACATACATTTTTTTTATGTTAAAGGTAAAACTCTCGCTTTTAAGACTCCCATATATCGATTCGACAACTATGGAGAAAATACATTACGATAATCCAACGAACTATGATATGACTGATTAATCGAAATGTCCATAAAAAACTATCCCCGCGCTACGGCTGCTATGATTCAAACATGATACTCCTTACTAAACTTCTCATACTAAATCTATTGAGCTATGGGCAACGACATCTTCTTTGTAGGGATGATTTAGGACAGCGTTCGGCCTCCACACAGTCCCGACGTGTTATTATTACACGTTGGTCCCGGGTGGTAACAAGATTTTACAAGGCGAGGGCATCCCAAAAAAAGAAAAAAAGAAAGAAAAGGAAGACGAGGTTAGCGTGGTAATTGGACTATAGTCGCACTTTTGTTACTCCCTTGACGCCGTTGTTCAAACTTCCGAAAATTTACGCATCTCGTTTTAAATTTGAAGTTCGAGCAAGAAGAACGAGACTCTGAGACCCAATTATCACAGAAGAAAGGGAATCGAAAAAATGGTCGGTAATCGCATCTCCTTCTTTAATATCATCCAACCTCTCTTAGCTGAATTCGTCACGAATGCACATATGGATCTGCCTAAATTATGAACAGAGTTTTCAACGAGGCTGTTTTACCTAGGGTTTCATGATTTATGCTTCTCCAGATCTGATTTTACATGCCTTACTTTATCTTTTAGTTATCGGTCGCTTTTTAATTGACGCTCGCTTGTGGTTGATGTGGGAATGTAGCTGTGTGTATGAGGATCCCATAGCTGAAATGAAATTCGGACACGCGTTTTTCGGACTAATTATTCTTAATTTTTTGATATCTTCTTATTTCCGTGCTTTATTTGCTCTTGGTTAACGTAAGTGGAAACAACGTGGAGATTCTGGTTGCTGCTTGTGGTGTCACTGCATTTAGAATTCGGGATAAACTGCCTGTCGTTACCTATTTATTCAATGAGAATTTTCTTATAATGTCATCTCTTTCCGTCTTTGCGTTGGTGTTCCCAAAACAATCCACAGTTCATGTATGAAGAAGGTGTTGTTGACGTGACTTTTGAATTTTGAGTGCTGTGCTTACTCAGCTCTGAAGTCGCTGGCGCTGGCCAGAAACTAGAAAATGCTATGCAAAATGTGAAAACATGAAGGATATATGAAATGTAAAGGGCAATTATGATTTCTCTTGTGGACACCTTCTTCTGACTGATTTGACTTTTGAGTCTTCCATTACTGTCTATGATTGGACTATTGGCATTTGGCAAGGGACATATACCCCGTTACTCCAGATTGCAGGTTTGAATGTGTTGGATACATTATGTTGTAGATATTTGTTATATTACTATAGTACACGGCAGTGTTTGAAGCCTGAGGCGCAAGGCGCAAGGCGATGGGGGGGTGGGGCTTTTCTGGTGCTAGGCGAGGCTAGGCAAGTGAGGCGCATGTAAGGCGTGCCTCGGGCGCAGAGGTTATGAGGCGCACGCCTCAGCATAAAATCAAGCAGAAACTTGGGAGCTCAATAGACACATAGGGAGGATGGACTTAGGAAAGAGGGATAAAAAACCTTTTCAGCAGAAAAAAAAATTACATGCAAACTGCAGGGACTTAGGGGTGTTAAACAGTGAAGCACGGGGACGCTGTAGTTTCTGGGGACGTTTCTGGGGACGAAACGCGAGGCGGGACGTTGATTTTTTTTTTATAAAAAAAAACCTCCAAAATGACGTCGTTTTGGAGGATTTTTAGTGTCTGACGCTACTCGCCCGGTTGCCCCATCCCCTCGCACGACGCCCCAGCCCAGTTGCCCTCTTGCCCCCCTTCACCCTTCGAATCGAGCAAGCAATATACTAGTTGTAGAGTAGAACAGTAAGGAGCGTAGAGGGACGCGGAACGTGAGCTGCAGCATTGCACCGCACCAAACGAAAGGGAAAGCATAATCAAGAAGATACTGATTGATTCTGCCCCTCACTGACAATAGGCATCAACATTCAGCGGCAGGCTAGTCAGGACAACAAGATAGACATCGTCTTCTCGAGAGAACAAATATATATATATATATATTTGTCCCGGAAACTTTTACACATTAAAATTTATATTAAAATTATTTAATTAATATTTTTATTAAAAAATATTATTTAATCAATTTTTTTATTAAAAAATAATTATTAATAATTAAATTTAACTAATATATGAATTAATTTTAGAATTTTTTATATTTTTTTCTCTTAATTTTAATAAATTTAATCTAATTTTAAATATATATATATATAATTTTTTTAACGTTTCCTGCCGTTCCCGTCTCCTATACTTTTAAAAAATGGCGTTTCCGCATTTCGTCCCGTCCCCGTCCCCGTTTCCGTGCAACACTGGTGTTAAATAGTCATTTGTTGGAATAAGGTAAGTCTATTTATAGTTTTGATTGCAGTAAAAATATTCTGCAATTAATATAGGAATTGGGGAGAGCAAGAGTTATTTTGGAAAAGTTAAAAACAAGCTGCAGAGACTGTAAAGTCTGCTATCACCAATTTAAAGCAAAAAATAGTTATTTCGGTATATCTGCATATATTTTTTGTAGATATAGGGGAAAACAGATAGGGCATTAGGGAAAACCAAAAGTATATTTGCATATATTTTTTGCAGATATAGGGGAAAACAAAAGATATAGGGAAAAAGAAAGGTCCCCCCTTGTCCTATATATTTTTTGCAGAAACTTTTTCTTCCTAATGTAAAAAAAAAAAAAAACGAACAAAGGGAAAAACAATGTACCACTACATCTGAAAAAAAATAGAGAGAGCATCAAGGAAAACTGGAAAAACAAAAGTATATATGCCAAAAAAAAAAAAAAACTAGGCGCCTCACATCACCCAAGCGTGCGCCTTCGCCTAGCGCCTAGCCTCAGGACCCCTAGCGCCCTGGTGCACCTTAAGCCTTTTCAAACACTGGTACACAGCATTTTTTCGGTGGACACCTTGTTCTGTATCTATCCAAAAGTATACGACTTATTTCTTTCCATTGGGCGTATGAAAATCTCTCATTACGGTCACAGTCTCCCAAGGTTTATGAATGTTAATGTTACACAACCTTGACTCCATATAAAGGGGAAGGTTGAAGATCATAAGTCGTTCTGTATTTGCATCAAAAATTTAACTTACTCGTATTTTGTTTTTTCCCTAGATGACATTGTTTCAGTTGAATGACTTGGGATTTGTGCTTTTGAGGATGTTTCACTGCCCTGCTCATGGATTCTCTTGGAACCCTCTGCCTTTGCATTTGCCTAAATGTTTGCTCGCTAGGTCTGAAGTGAGGCGATTCATATGCCTAGGCCTTGTGCCTGCCTCCCAATCTCCCATATCTGTACATTTCTGCGATGTAGTAGTGCTTATGCTGTCAGCATTTGGTCTTCTCATCTTCTTCTTTATCATTTTACAGGAGGGGCATGATGGTGATGACCCAAAACAAAGCACAGCCGACATGACAGTATTTGTGAGTGTTTTTTTTTTCTTAAATTTTAATTTTTATCATTTCTGTATGAGATACAATACGGAGAAGTTTGAAAATTGTGTTTTTCAAATGGTGATGTATTGATAACATCTGGATCTGTTGCCTTAAGATTTTAGAGTTCTTGAAGTAGTTTTTTTAAGTTATTCATGGTCCATTCAGATTATATTATGACTATGTGAATCACTTCTGGACTCAGAACATTGGTCTTAGTGTTTTGTTATTTTTCCTTGTGTAATTTGGTTATTTGATGAGTTAGTGCAGGTAAAGATGAGAAATCACTCAGTATATTGTAAGTGAAGTTTCTTAGTGTAAGTAATTTGAATTTTACTTTGTCTGGTAGAGTTCTATTAATGTAAATTGTCGATTATAAAATGTCCTGCACTTGCTGCTGGCGCCCTAGCCCTGCATGTATTCTGAATTTATATTTTAACTAAAAGTGCTTATAAAAGAAGTAGCCAAAGCAGTGAAATGAATTCGAGCAAACAAACAAGTCCTCTTTGAGTGTCATGTCTAAGTTTTTGTTATCCTGTCGCCAAATTAAGGTGAGGAAATAGTTGATGTGTTGTGGCATGTAAGATGACATACAAGCATTATTCTTGACCTAACTTATTTAATAAAATGTATTTGGTTGAATTTTATTGTGTACTTAACCAAATATATGTCTTTTTCCTTCTTCAGGTGCAGAATCTGCTTCAGCAAATGGTACTAATTTCACTTGAAACATCTGTGTTAAGCATGCTTACTACTGAACCTCATTCCGCTGTATCTAACTCTTGTCGATTCACTTGATTTGCAGCAATCCAGATTCCAAGTAATGTCCGAGTCCATCATTACAAAAAATATCCTTTTAACTGTTTTGCTTGTGCTTGATTTAAATTTATATCACTGTTATTATAACATGGCATACGAAGAAAGTGAATAGTATGTTAGCATGGTAATATTGCTCAGTTTTTCTTGTTGCCCTTGGCTGCTTACGGTTTCTAGTAATGTCTCTGCTAGCCTCGGCCATTCCTAGAAACGAAATGATATGATATGATTTGTGTCTACCAGACTACCAGTATGCTAAATTGCTAGGTTCAGTTTGTCTACCCTTTGCACCATCCCATCTTTCTCTCATCAGGATCTGTACCTATGTATGGGGATTATGTGCTGGTGCTGGTTGAGCGCATGGATCTGATCTCATTTTCTGTTCATAATATGACGTTGAGTATCCTCAAATTTCACGCCTCTTCTGATCTGATCATGCTATACCTATACCTTCTGGCACAGGATGGATCAATGAATTAGGCTTTTTAAAAGTGCAACATGCTATTTCCCTCGGAGGAAAAAGATAGAAGGAAAAAACCAGTGGTTTGCTTCATTTGACATTTTTCTGTTGCAAGCCCTCGCATGTTTTGTTGTGGTATTACTATTATCATCGACCTGGTCCACTACGATGCTTTACGTCGGCTTTATAAATTAGTTGCAAATATATGCTTGTCAGTTCTGGATACAGCCGTTAGCCTTGTCTCTGTGTGCGGCAATGATCAGAAACCTTTGGTTTCCTTAACCGCGGCAAACTTGATGAGATGGGGGGGCGGATAGATGAATTAGAGCAGAGCATCAATGAGCTAAGAGGTGAGATGGGGCAAGAGAGTTCGCCATCCCCGTCTGCCACTTCCAGGCCAAAGGCAGAGGAAACCGACGATTAGAAGAAGCAATGGTTGTTTGAGGCTCATATTGGTCTTGGTCTGGTTGTGTTCCTGAAATATGTAATTGGGTACCTATTTCTCGTTTTCTGTTCTGTGGTCCAATATGTTTCTTCTACGCGTGTTTGAGAACCTATGAAGTTGAACCTATTGCATCATTTAAAAAAAAAAAAATTATAATCCACATTTTCACTAAGTAGCTCATCCGGAACATATGTGGCCCGATTCTACAGCATGCCTCTGTCTAAAACTGTGGGAAGTGAGAGTGACCAAAGGGTTAATGGGAAATAATGTGGTAGAACTTAAATGTGAGGAAAACGATAGTCTTGTACTCTTCTTTTTTTATGGTAACAGATCTGGGGGTGGGGGAGGGGGATCCTAGATTTAGTGCCTGGAAGGGGACTTGAACCGCCGAGCGGTGCAGTGGGTCAGGAGCCCTCCCTCCGTACTGTTGAGCTTATACGGAACGCCCTAGTTTGTACTTTTTCACCTTAGTAACAAAGCAATAATTGATTTAAAAATAATGATACTGTCAAACGTACGTTGCCCGAGGGTCATGCCAGTAGCCACTAGGGTGAGTTGAGGGCGGCCCCATGACCTATTCGGATTCCTATTCATGCTCTGCGGGGACGTGTCATTGTTTAGTGGCGAATTTCGGAGAACAAGATTAGATGGAGCCAGCTTATCATCTACAACCTTGGGGAGAGCTTTGTTGAGAAACTCATGTGAAGGATAATAATGGCATAGGCAGGCAATCGCAGGCTAGCAGAAAGTAGCAATGTGGAAAGTGACCGAGACAGTTGAACATGCAGATTGGGCACGCATGGAGCAATAAGATTGGGTACGACAGTTGTGGGCATCGTAAAAGTATGACGATGACTGGTGGGACTGTCATGGACACACATTATGTAGGGGAATTGATTCGTGTGGTGTGGCCATGTTTTACATCTCCATTTGATGTGTTCACATTGTTTTCAACACCGAAAGGGACGTTTTGAGGAGTGCAAGTACAGCCATGGAAGGTCTCTTGTGTTTTCTTTACTTCCTCACTCAATGACTTTGTCTTCTCTTTGATTTCCGCCGAGGAATCCGTCGTCAATTTAGGTGATAATTTTATAATTATAAATGTATAAAAAAGAGTAAGAAGAATAGCTTTGTACAAGTCATAGTATATAAATCACACAAGTGTCAACTAGGAGATTTAACAACGACAAGAGTATAGATGTTCTTGCGAAACCGGATTCAAAAAGTCTTAGATGTATTGAATATACACGGTTATATCTCAACAAGAAGAGGTATGTTATTATGAAAGTAATATAATAAGACCGTGTCATAAACTATTTGCACTAACAACTATATTTATATTTGAAGCTACTTATCAAAAATAATTACCTATAATAATTATTTATTTTAGAAATTTTTTAGATTAAAAAAATTATAAAATAAATAATTATCTATAATAATTATTTTTAATAAGTAATTTTAAATAATCTATATATAGTTCTTAAGAAGTATAGTTCGTCTAACAATAACATGAATGAATAGTAATTATATAAACTGAAAGATAAATGTAACATCCTTCAATATAAATGCTAATTGATTTATATAAACGAAGTATATTTCAAATATAATTGCTCACTCTTCAGGCAGCTCAATTGACTACAGAACGGAGATACGCAGAGAAAGTTAAGAAAACGATAAAAGACTTTCTGGCTTTATGCCATAATATTTTAAAATTGAAAAGTATGAGAAAATTACAATGCATTGATTCCGTGTTTGAAGTACTCCATTATTTTCCATTCCTCCAACAAGCTACACCTGGACTGACACCACTTTCTGTGCCGCACTACCCTTTGCTTCCTTTATCCATCCTCTTGCTTTGTGGTTGCAGAAAATACGAAAACAGCGCACCGCAACACGGCTTGGCCGCCGAATCACAGCGGACAAAAGCAGAAATTAGATAGGACCCTTTTGGGTTTTGGCACATCCCCCACTCCCTCCCCCCCCCCCCCCCCCCAAAAAAAAAAGGAAAGGAAATGCGCGTTCTTTAACGAAATCATGAGTAACTAGAAAAAAAAAATAACCATACGAAACATGCCCTTTAAAATTAGAGTAACAGGAGTAGTAATTAACAAAGTTGATTACTGCCAAACATTTATATAAGACATTATGTACGTATATTATCATATTTAGTAAACAAAAAAAAGAAAAAAAAGAGAGAACCAAACACTCATCATTCATGAATCGTATCTCAAGAGACAAGACAAATATCACAGAACAGAACAGACATACGTGATAGAATTGAATGACTGATAGTATATGATGTACATAAAAAAAAATATATATCCGCCGAACAAAGAATTTTTATAAATTATACGCAACATTATGTATCTGCCATGATAATGACGATGATAATAATAACAACAATAAATATTACAACAACAACAATAATATTATATCGTCTTGCACAAACATTAACAACTCAATTAAATCAAAGTCATAGCCAGCCGACTTTTTTTTTTTAATTTAATCAGAAACCTTTAACCTTTATTATTATTATGATTATTATTTTGCTCAGCGCCGGCATCGGGTGATGCGACTGCAGCCACGACGGTAAGGGTTGGCCCGACCATTGCGGTGGCAGTTGTAGTAGGAAGCGCCGCGGCGGGAACAAGGAACATAGTTCCTCCTAAGCGCACCGTAGCTAATGTACCTTCGTGTTGCTAAGATACGCCTGTTAATCTCTGAATCCAGCTGAAATTCTTCCTCTTCATCGTCTCCCATCGCCATGCACTCGGCGACCGTTCCCTTGCAGGTTGATGACAATGACGACGATGATAAGGCGGTCGGAATCAGGAAACCTAGCTGTAGGTCGTGGTGGTCTCCGCTTGATTCGACGGTGTTGATAGCGGTGGTGATGACCAGAAGGATAATCAGGAGAGAATATTGTGGAGGTTTTGTCATCAGCATGGTGTAGGTCGTTGGTGCCGGTCCTTCTTTTTTCCCTCTTCTTCTAGCCTTTCTCTGTATTCGTGCCCAGTTTCTCTCTTTGGTTTCTGTTTTGTGGCGGATGGGGCAGGATGAAGTAATTGGGAGTCTGTGAGGGCCTGAGGCTGAGGAGAGATGTGAGTGTGGTGGGGGGAGGGGTGTTGGAGCTTGGTGCTTTAAGGGAATAAATAGTAAAGTGGAGTTTATATGAAGATTGCCATTCGGTTAGTTATAATTAACTAGTTTGCCACTTTGACTTTTGGCTCTCCGTTCCCTCGGCGGTTTCTTTTTCCTATGGGTCGCGGACCTTTCACTTTGGGTACTAATGATTATAATTATACTTTAGTTTGGTGGTTCAAATTAGTAAATTTTGCTTTTGTCTTTGGTCTAAACTCTAATGAATACATGGACAACTGTATTTCTATCATTCTTCTTTTCTTAATTTTGAGATAAATACTACTAGTAATTTTAGACCTTTTTTTAGGCGAATACTCCTATATAAATTACATTTACTTTGAACTGTGTTAAATGACCGACAATATTAATGCATACTAAATCACAAGCATTCAGCAATTATCGGAGTAGTAGAAAGACGCGGATGGTAGATTTTTTTCTTCTTTTTCTGTATATACTGTCTACGTTCTACATATACTATGGTTACTACCATACTATGTATAATATACAATTATATATATATATATATATATATATATATATATGACAAATAATAATAATAAATATCATAATAATGAGCCAACGCCTTTTATGCGAATAACTCTTTTTTTTTATATATTAAATATCATCTTAGACTCAAATTATATCCGGTCATTCAACTCTCTTGCAACAAATAAGGTCGAGATATAAAAATTTTAGGTTCGAATAAACTTGGATAATTCTATCTTTCAGGTCAGATTCAATTAAGATTCAAGTTATTTGTATTTGCTATTCAGGAAAATATTCAAGTTATTTTGTTTTTCAAGCTGGATTAAGGTTCGTATAAGTTTGAATTGTTCTATCATTCATTTTGTGTGGAATTTATCATTTCAGAAGGCGACCGAATTCAGGTTAGTTTAGATTTTCTATCCTTTCTTTTCTTTTCTTTTTTTTCATTAGAGTTTGTTTGGTTTTAAAGTTACTCGTGCTATGTTGTTTAATTCTTCGTCATTATTTCATCTTTTTGAATTACAAAGGGTTCGGTAATGACATTGTTTCTAATTTTGTTTGGTGTGCATTTATTTTTGTAAAACTATTATTTTTTTTTTCAACTATTGTTTTTCAATGAATAATGTAAAAAATCGCTCTTCCTGAAAAAAATCAGATGATGTGTTTGCTTATTTATATATTGAACTAATTTGCAAATTGGAAAAACAAGAAATTCATCTAACTTAAGAAGAGAAACAATTAATTAGATGATGATAATAATGACAATAAATAATATTAACAACAACAATAACCATCTCTTAATTCTTTTAAAAAAAAAAGAAAATACATCAAAAAAAATCATTGTTATCCATTTACTACTACTGCAATGTCATTTATATTTTAGCCAGGATGAGATATGATACTTTTATTCATTTTTATGCACATTGAAAGGCCATCTAATGCCCCGATGATTATGATAATAATAATAATTATTATTATTATTTTCATAATAATAGCAATGACAGTAAAACAAATTAAAATAGTATTATTAACAACAACAATAATACTAATAATATTAAATTTAATAATAATTATTGTAATACTAGTAATAGTAATAGCTAGTAAAAACAACAATAATAACATAAGAATAATACTACATCCATATCAAAAATAAAATCATCATATTGTCAAATTTTTGTATAAAAAATAAAATTATTTTAGAAAAATAAAAGTCTATTTTCTATTTTTACTCTTACTTTTCTTTTAATTATATATGTATTATATGTTTTTTTTAATAAATGGCGTTAATGTAATTTTAAGACTATTTTTATTACTTTTTTAAAAGATGTGTAAAATAATAGAATAATTTTATTTTTTTGTCGATACAGAGGGAGGGAGCAGTAATAATGATAGTAGCCACAGATACGGTAATAATAACAGTAATAGTACTAGTAGCAGTAATAATAATCGGGTGCAATTGATCATATTAAATCTCATATAAATGTCTAAGTAGAGTCGAATTTATTTTAAATTTATAATTTTTTGAGTTGTATCATATTTTAGATGAAGATTAGATCAGGTTAAATAGATTTTAGGTTATGATTATTTAGATAGAAACTGGATAAATATTTTGGCAAATCAGATTGGTTTCCATCTAATTTTTTCAGATTGAATCGGGCTTTACCATGCTTAAATTTAGAAATATAGCGTAGAGGCGCGAGCTTGGTCAAAAATAAGTTGTCGTCGACTATCTTGATAATAATATTCGGCCGGAAGATGGATCGGAACTCATTAATAAAAATAATACTAATAAACTAATTAACGGAATATTATATACAACCGACAATAGACAAATGTATTATAAATATACACCTATAGAAGTATAAACTACGTTTCTACCGCAACGGAAGTTACGTAGTAAGTTGCGGACGGATTAAAATAGAATGGACGAATTCAACTTAATAAATCAATGCTGCTGTATTACTAGTAATATTCTTCAACTAATGTTAATTTAGATATACTACTAGTAAAAACAGAATCATTAAATTAATAGCGTGTAATCATTAATGCCCGACACCTTTTTTCTTTCTTATAACAAATTAAGGGAATATTACACTGAAATCAAGGCACCGAAGGAAGAAAAATCAGAGGAAGAATTTAATATCCGGTAGAATTTAATTCAGATAAAATTTATTTTTATCTGAATAAATTTTTGACCTTTAATTCAAAATTAATTCCGGTTATTTCTTTCTCTTATTTTTAATTTATATTTTAGATATATATTTCTGTGTAATTAATTCTTTAATTATGGTTGGCTGATTATTTATTGTTAGGGAATAATTTGAAACCCTAGATTATGATTTGAATTATAATTTTATTTTCTTTGTTTCGTGAGATTGTTTCTTGACTCTATATTAATTGCTATCGTTTATATGTATAATTCTGTCCAGTATAGTTTATTTGGTGCATGCCTTGTTCTGGTACCTCATAAGTGACAGTATGTAGGATAAATTGCTTGCTAGGTGGCCATCTAAATATACTAGAATTTATATGTATAAATTGCAGCTAGGTTAGATAACAATTCACCTAATCGTTTTGTGATTCTAACCAAAGTGGTAAAACGTTTCGATACGTGTGGGTCAAGGATAGGAAATACAGCTAGACATGCGTTTTGTACTAGTCTGGGTACTTAGATTGACAGCCTTCCATTTACACTTAATGCATTAAATCTAGTTAAATATAGGAGCCGCTTGTTGCTGCTATACTGCTAGTATTTAATAGGGTTAATATAGGCACGTGGTCGTATTAATTAATTAAGGGAAGTAATATAAGGTGTATGGACCTGCGTTTGGTGTGCAACTTGGTCGATCTCTTTCTCACGATTAAATATTGACTTAGAAATAAATATTATATCTCGATCTAATCTAGTGGTGGATTTTTATTTCCCTAACATATTTCTCCTATCTGCTAGTTTCCCATTATTTTCCATTATTTTCATTATTAGTTTATTTTATTTTATTTAATCTTTTTATTATTTTATTATTATTTTGATAAACCCCCATTAGTATTTTTCTTATTTATTTATTTTAGGTTATTTAGTGTTTTTATTTTATTTATAGTTTAAGCTAGTTAATTAGAGGTGAGCCCTCTCAATCCCCGGTTTAGAACGATACCCTTATTTACCAGTGCTACATTTGACAAAAAGAGGGTTTAAATTGCGTGCCGGCTACGGTCGCACCAGTAAAAGAACTTGAAGAGAAGTTTCCTAACTCCTCATGGAACAAGGATTGATTTGCAATAGGATAAAATATCTAAAGGAAAAGTCTTTTAAATGTTATGACATATTTAGGAATGTTTCACAAAGTAGTTGGGGTTTTAATCCTACTACTCAAATGCGAGATCTCAAAGATGAAGTATGGAATCGATTAATTGAGGTATGTGTAGTGTCAATTTAATAAAATATCGTAATTTGTTTTGTTTGTTTGGTTTCATTTACTTTGTTTGTTTGTTTGTCATAGAGCAATCCAAAAGCTATAGAATGGAAGAGTAAAACAATTCCCTTATATGAAAAATTAGAAGAGCTCTTTTCTAAGGATAAGACAATCGGTGATAATGTTGTAACTGCTTCAAAAGTAAGAGAAAGGGGAAGATCAGCTACAAGACAACATGGATAATTTGGTAGCATTATTCATGACATTAATAATATGGTCTCATAAGATGAAAGTCACATTGGTATTGATTCTAGGACTCCACCTCCTTCTTAGCAAGACTATGTTTAAGATGCTAGTAATACAAGTGTGCCACAAGAAGGTATGCGTCACAGAAGAGGTAATAGGGGTAGGGAGAAAATAGATGCATTTATTACATCATGTTCTAATATGCTAAGTGAACAAGTAGAGAAGTTTGTCACAATTATGGACAAACGCTCATGTGTTGATCCCATAGAAGCTATAAAGTGTGTTGAGGAGCTTGACTTTGATTCAATGTACAAGATACAGGTTACTTTACATCTTTCAAAGAATCATGCAGACTATGATATGCTAAATGCGTACCCATTGGAACAACGTCAGTCTGCAAGCACATATCATTGGCGAATCAGAACATTTTCCTTATGTATAATTTCACATTTTGTTTATTGTCAAACATTTGTGAACTTTTTGAGTTTATGTTGTAGATGATGATGGACATCTTTCATTTTGAATGTAGGAGGATGATTGAATTTTAATTTAAGTTTGCTTTTAATGAAGGATGATGAGTGCCTTTCTTCAATGTACTGTATATGGTTTATTGTGTTTGTACATTTTTTTTATTATTATCTTTGAACTAGTTAGGTAAATGGATGTTGCAGCGAAAAAATTGCCCAACTTATAAATGAATGCTTGTACATTTTTACGGTTATGGTGGAGGAGGAGGAATTGGTTGTGGTGGAGGAGGAGGAATTGGTTGTGGTGGAGTAGGAGGGATTGGTTGTGGTGGTGGTGGAGGAGGAGGAGTTGGTTGCGGTGGAGGAGGAAGAATTGATTGTGGTGGTGGTCAAAGAGGAGGAGGAGTTGGTGGTGGTGGAGGTGCTAGATAAGTTGTTTGGAAAGGGGTCTGTTAACTTAATATAAGGGTATAAATATCATTTTTTTAAACATTAATTCACATCAATCCAAGCAAAATTTTTAAAATATTAACCTTAATTCATCCAGATTAGGTTAATATTATTCAAATAGTATTTTAAAATATTTATTCCAATTCACATTGATTTCCTTTGTCTAGTTTAATTTTTAATACTTACCTTTACTACTATTCACTCAAATCCAAACATACCATTAAACTTTTTATTGTAATAGGTAGATTTTATTTGAAATTTGACAAATATTATCTTACGAATATAGAACATGAATATTTTTTTTATTGAATTTGAAAAGAGATACAAATAAAAGATTTTTATAATCGCATTCATTTTCAAATTCGTAATTATTTTTTATCTAATATAAAATTAGTTTTTATATTTTATTTATATCACATATTAATTTTTTAAGGTTATAAAAATAATTATATTAAAATTTTAATAATCTATTAGATCGAAATAATATTAGATTATTTTCGATAAACAAAATTATTCAGACTCGTAATTCGAAAACAGATAATATTATTTTCGATAAAAAAAAATGTTCAGACGCCCTCATCCATTTTCCCTTCTCTTCTCTCTCTTCGTCTCTAATGTTTCTGTGTGAAAACCAAAACCAAAACCAAACTAGACCCCCGCGAGGCTCCGACCTCCCTGCCCTTCCTTCCGGCTCTTTCTTCTTCGTCGATCTCCAGCCACGACCTCACCACCTCACCACTGCAGTTCCACCACCGGACGACGGAAGCACGCGGGAAAGGCCACAGCGGCGGCGGTCGGACGAGCAGCGCGAGCAGGGGAGCGAAGTGGGTCGCTCGACACTGCTCCAGCGCTATCTCCACGACGCCACCGTAGTCACCATCCAGCGACGTCTTCAACTGGCGAACTTTCCTTGACCTCCGGTGAAGCTCCTACAGTTCATAACTGCTCTGATTCTCAGCATTTTGTTGGGTATAAATTATTCAGACCCTAACTTCTAAATTTTGATTTGATTCTGTGAATTAACTTATGATAAGCTAAATTGGTTGTTTGATTATATATATATATATGTATGCTGTATGAGAGAGGTGGAGTGGTGAAGTATATTGGACGCCATTGATTTTTGGTGTATGATAGGTTGTTTGGACTGTTAATATATGTGAAGAATTAAGTAAAAATTTAAACAGTTAATTGATTTATTCGTGGTTAATATTCATTTTTTGGGTAATATTCATTGGTGATTCAAACGGTTAACCGGGTTACTAGACAGATACAGATATATCTGTTCGGCTATGGATACAGATACGGATATAAAATGTTTGTCCAGAATAGTGTATGGATATGTGGATATCTGTCCCAAACCTGATCCATTTATATTCCTACTGGCCACATATTAAGAAAGCATATAAGTGTTCAAATATGTGTTGTTTAATATGTCATTAAATGATGTTTATAATAAATACTCTCCATGTCATTCAATTTTTGTATCAAAAAGATAGTCGTTTTAGAAAAGTCAAAGTTGATTTTTTATTTTTACCCTTAATTTTTTTAATTATATATGCATTAAATATTTTGTTATTTTTCAATAAAGAATGTTAGTGTAATTTTAAGACTACTTTTATTATTTTCTTAAAAAGTGTACAAAATGAGAGAATGACTTTTTTTTTTTGAAACAGAAGGAATAATAGTTAATAAATAAGGGTAATTTAGGAAAAATAGCTCAATTTTTTGCCTTGAAAACTCAATTTGACTCTTATCTTGAATAAAAATGGTTTTGTTAAAATGACACTTATTATGAGTTAGAGGAAGTAGTAAGGTAGTTTTTGAAAAACTACATTGTTTTTGAGCTTTCATTTAGCCTTTAATCCTTTAACTATCTTTTGAGCTAGTTTTAACATACAGTCAAAATTGAATATCAGTATAGGTAAATTTAATCGAGCCGAACAACACAGTGAATCCAAAATGTCCGAGAAGGTTGACTCAACTACAGTCTCTGGAGGCTCCTCCCTTCCCACCGTCAAAGGCGCTGGTCACTCTGTGAAGGAGTGTGAAGACATGATTCACAGAGCCTTTCGAAGTAAGAAAACTAGACATCAGCTCTAATTACCCTGCCCCTTCTTGTGGTTTAGGGTTTACTGATTGTTGCTGAAGTGTGTTTTAAATTTAAATTTTGATATTTCAATGCGGCAGCTCCAACGGTGAAATTCTTGAAAGAGCATTTGGAGAAATTAGGATGCACAATAGGTGATAATTTCATAAAGGCCGTTAATTGTGATAAGCAAATTGGTGGTGGTTATGTTCGTGGTCAAGGGGTAAGCTTTCTACTTTTCCAACTATTAATCTACTTTTCATATCATTCATTGATTTTGATGGATATTAAAACGTTCCAATTCCATTTGGTGGCGGTAAAGAACAATCTATTATTTTCCGTTAATAATTTAGTATCATAATTTCACTGGCTTCTATGATTTGTGCAAAAAGATTTTTACACCAACGTTTTTGCACGGTGATGTTAATTCTCTATATCAAGTATTAACCAATCATAAAATAACGGGGCTTTGTAGTGGCATAACCCTTCCTAGATAGATTAAATTTGAGTTTCGCCATTTTTTAAGGACTTCATCATCCAACTAAGCAATATTTGGATAGAAATGCTACTTCCATGTTACCTTCTATGAGCTATTATAGCATTACTATTTTTATCTTGATTTTGGCCTTGTTTATATTATGTTTGTGCTTGTAACAGATAATGGTGTGTGCCAATCACATGAACTACCAAGATGAAGTGAACCAAGTAGTGATCCATGAACTAATCCATGCATATGATGAATGTCGTGCTAAAAACTTGGATTGGACTAATTGTGCTCATCATGCTTGTAGTGAGGTGTGTATGAAGTCATGGCTACCACTTCAAGCTCTTTTATCGTGTGTGATATTAATATCTAAGGGGGTGCTATGAACTAGATCCGTGCAGGGCACCTTAGTGGTGATTGTCACTACAAACGAGAATTATTGCGTGGATATATGAAGATACGAGGTCATGAACAAGTGAGTTACCTACTTTTGAAGGGAGAGGTGCATTGGGATCTTGAATATCTATTTTTTTTTATTCACCATTGTTATTGATGTATTTGTATTGCACAGGAATGTGTAAATATATTGTGCGTCATAGTAAGTCTTATTAAGTCATGTTGCTAATATTTGGATTTTTGAGTGAGGCTATGAGTTTTGTTATCCTAGTATTGCTTGCCTATCATACCCAAGAGAATTGTTTTGGCCAAACTTTGTTTGAAAAGCAATTACTATCCTAGATTACCTTACTATTAGGGTGGAGTGAATTTAAGACAAGCAGCGGGTAGACAGTCATTAATCTCGGTACCCAATGCCTTCTTATGGGACTCCTATTCTTCCATTTCTCCTCTTCTCTTCCATTTCATGCCTGCTCATAGGATTTAAGTCTTGGCATTCTCTATTCCTTTAAAATTATTGTTTTCAAATAGAATCTTCTTTCAGTTTGCAACATTGTAGTTACTGTTTCACATTGCCTTTCTTTCATTTACTGAGTCCACGACCCAAATTAGATGATTATGTGGTGCTCTTTATGGATTGTCCTGGAAAACATGGGATCCCTTGTCATCTGATAGCCATTTGGTACTTTTAAATAGGAGCCTTGATAATATCTCTCCTGTAAACTTTTGGCTCGTGGTTCAAATTTATTTGTTGATAAAAATAGACTGATACTTAGTGGAAAGTGATGTCGTTTCCATATTCCAACTTATTGTTTGCTGGCCATACAACTGATAGTCATAAAAACATAATTTCCCATCAATACTAGGATGCAATATTGATCAATTGTTCCATACCTTCCTCACTTCTTTTGATGCGATTCTCTGCTAATATTTGTGTTTTCTTTCTTGCTTCAAGTATTAGATCACAATTTGATCTTTGATAGGATAGTGTAGTGTCTGACAAAATAGTTGTACTGTGGTCAATCATGTTCGTTCATTTGCCAACTTCACGTTGTCGTTTTTTCCTTGATGTTCATAGGAGTGTGTGAGAAGAAGAGTAATGAAATCAGTGATTGCAAATCCTTACTGCTCTGAAGCAGCTGCAAGGGATGCTATGGAAGTCGTATGGGATGTATGTTACAACGATACCAAGCCTTTTGACAGAGCTCCTTGAAACAAGTGCATGGGATGTGATGGAAGCTATCCCCGATGTTTGTTATAATGATATAAAGCTCTTTGATAGAGCTCCTTCGGACAGGCAAGAATCTGATATATACTGGCCTGTTACACGGAGCCTCAATTTTGAAATTTGTAGCCACATTTTTCACACTTCCAAATCTTTGCTTGATAAAACTTATCATGTGATTTACTCTATGCTCCTGGATTTTGAAATATGTAGCCACATTTATCACACTTCCAAATTCTTGTTTAATAAACTTATCACGTGATTTACTCTGATGGTCCATCCCTCTGGAATGTTATCTTTTCTTTCCACGAGCTAAAATTTTGAATTACATGGTTTCCACAAATGTTTCATTTGTCGTATACAGAATTAGGCAAAGTGCGTGCTGCAATCACCAGCATCACTTCATAATAGGATTGCTTCATCCGTACGAGATAATGTCTCCATAGACATTTAATTATAGAGTTGATGCATCTCTGTAGAACTCAGATTTGAGCTATAAGTATGACTCAATGCTTCTCAATAAAACACTCGGTAACTACCATCAATAGATTTTTTATCGCACTTTGTAACTTGTGTTTGTTGATTGTTACAACACTGTGGCAAGCATTTTAAGAGAGCTATTAAGTGCTATTGATTTAAGTGGATATAATTTTAAATTTCATATTTGAGCTTGTATTTCTTGCTTGCCTAATATGTATTAGGCTTGCAAATTAAGCTCTAGGATGTTGTGATATTATATTATCCAAAGCTTATGGAAATGCACTCATTTATGGCGATTATCATAGACCTTGTAGTCTTATGCATCTGGAAATTTAAGAGGTGGTTATAATTCCAGCTTCTACTCCATTTTGATGATTTCATATCAGGCTTCTAAATTAGGATTTAGGCCTGGATTTTGGAGCCGAACAAACCAAATGTAAAATTAACGTGATATTAGCAGCTGCACAAATTTGTTATGAATTATGTTCACGACAAATATATTTAAAGATTGGCTTCTCATATTTGTAGGCATAGTGATGGGCACAAGAGACTTCAATTCGATGATGTTCAAAGGCAACAACATCCGGTTGGAAATTAATTTCAAAACATTGCATAGCCCAATGAATGATCCACGTTCCTCAATGTCATAAAAAATGTTGGATAATTTTTAAAATTCATGAGAATAAATAATCATTAATATAAATGAATGCATTTTTCTTCTTAAAACTTAATAAAACTAATAATAATATAACAGTTGTGGAAATCAAGAAGGAAAAAAAACTTATTATTTAAAGATGTTATTTCATTGCAAATCATATAGTATTAGTATGATTACATTATTGTTTTTTTATGAGGAAAAAATATATCATTATACTCGAAGAACGAATTCTAGTTAAAATGAAGAAATATTATTAATTGATAAATATTAAATTTTATATAAATAATCTATCTTTTGTATAAAAATAAATTTAAATATAGAATTATTTTTAAAAACAATCAATGATCAAAATTTAATATCTACAAAGTATCAGATTATTTCATATAATATTTGTTTCACGAAGTCCAAATCCATTTAAAAATGTATAATTTCCAAGAATTTATTTACATAAATTATTATAACTAATATAATTTAATTGTAGTTATAATTCAATAATGATACTTAAACACCAACTTTTATTTCCATATAATTGTAGTTGTTTTTTGCAGCGCAGATAAGTAACGATGCTAAATAGGTAATTATTTTTTACGATCCACTGACGTACCGATTATTAATGGTAGAAAGGTTTTTATAATGCAACCCTAAGTAGAGAGGAAAATTGTCAATATGTCCCGGATCCGATCCGAACTCATCCAATCCACTCCATTTCTAAGAGATTTAGGTTCATTCAATCCATTTTATGTTTTTTAGATCTAGATCTAATAATTACATACCCATATAGCAAATTTTTCGATTTATCATCTTTTTTATTTTTTGTAATCTAGTTTGGATTTTCATTTAACATTTTTTTTTCAATTTTATGCGTATGGCATTTATAGACATTTTATAAGATATTTGACTCTGAAAGAATTACAATACCATTTAAAAAGTAGCAATTTTTTAATATATATCTTCTTATAGTTTGGATTTGCCGTCCTTAATCCTCGACGACTTTCATATGGACAAATTGTAAGGCGGTCTGGTAGTCACGACTCACGACAACGTCTTAACGGGGTCTGCACTGGGAACTATGTATATATATATATATATATATATATATATATATATATATATATATATAATTCCGTAGTTGTTATTCAAAAAACAAAAATTTACTATTTGGAAAATATTATTATGTAATCTACCAAAGCTGTTCTTTTACCATCTAAGTTTTTTTTTTCGTCCATCTTCCTTCTCTCTCTTCTTTCCTTAATTTTTTTATACTTTCTTTCTTATCTTCCTTCTCTCACTTCTCTCTTCAAAAGATCAAGGAAAAAAAAATCGGCCGATAATCTCTCAAGGTAAATAATTAATATTTTTTAATAAAATATACTAAAATTATGTTATGAATTTATGAGTTTAATTAAAAAAATTATTTAATTATAAATTTATGAATTTTAATTTTAATTTTTTTAGTAATTTATATTATAGATTTAGGATATGAAATATTTTTTTTATTATAAATGTGTTTGTTAAATTTTGTTATTATTATGTAACCAAAATTTAGATATGAAAAAAGGTCGATATTAGCTCTGACGATTCCTGCCGGTGTGAGGGGTTGGCTTCGGCAATATGTGCTAGTGGAGGGGGGTTGGATTCGGTAATTTCTACCGGTGCGGTGGCCCGCCTTCGACAAAATCTACCGGTGGGTGTTCGTTGGCTTTAGCAACAAGTGCCGGTGGTGGGACGCCGGCTTCAGCAGAATGTGTCAGTGCTTTCTAGTTTTCATATGGTAATATAATTTTTCTCTCTCCCTTCTCTTTTCTTCCTATAATAGAGTCTCATCAATCGCTGATAAGATAAATAATTAATATTTTTTGATTAATAATTTTTCCTGTGTTATAATATACTCAGTTTAAGTTATAAATTTATAAGTTTAATTAAATTTTTTTGTTTAAATTTTTTATTTAATTGTAAATATGTTAATTTAAATTTTTGTACATATAAATATATTGTAGATGTAGATTATGAATTTTTTTTTAATTATAGGAAAAAATATAATATAAAATTTTGTTTTATAATTCTAAATTTTCTCTTTATAATTTTAGAGGTGGGAGAAAAAATTACTTGGACCTTCGGTGATTATTACCGGTGGATGGGTTGGAGTTCGAAAATTTATGCCGATGGTGCGCGGCAGGGACTGTCAGGATCATGTGGTTAGGTTCAGTCAAAAAGCATAGAGTGAGCTATTCCTTGATCATATCGTGGGTAGTCATCAAATTCTAGTGTTTAAACATGTCGTAGATCTCTCGAGTGGCGTATGTTTGCAACTAATGGATGCTCTGGTAGGAGTAGTTTTCACATTCAGAGGGGCAACTCCCACGCAGTCCCTGTGCATGAGGCTGACGGGGGCAAGAGAAAAAAAAGAAAAAGAAGAAGAAGAAGAAGTAGAAGCAATGATTACAGTGAGGAAGGAGACCGATCGATCGCCTCTGTACATTTGACTTGATTAATCTTCGGTAACTTCCTCTCTTTAGCAGGTCTCCGATAGGTTGGACCGATAGCCTGGCAACCTTTCGGTAGATATTGCCGATGGCAATGGCCATGCTTCGGCAGATTTTGCCAATGGCAAGTCAATTATTGCGGCAGATATTGCCGATGTTAGGAGGTATGATCGGTAAAAATAGCTGGTGCAGAGAGGTCAGTTTCGAGCTATAGTAAACATTATTTTTTCAAATAACAAAACCCATAAAATTCGCTTTGTTTCTCTAGGCTACGAGAAATGAATCTAGTTCTCTTTTGTTAGGCTCTTATATGTATGCATATAGCTAAGTTTGGACTGAAGCGGAGTGACGACATTTGGAGCCCTGTGTCGGATTGCAAACGGGCTTCACTCAGGCGAATTGCGTGCAAGCAAGGGAATCTGCCGCTTGTGAGCCCCTCGGTCGATTGATTTATGGGTGTCCGTTTCGCCTCGGCCAAGTACTGATTCCACGCTTTTGCATGACGACATAAGTCTAATGGTCTTTTGTAGCTTGACTTATTAATAAAATTAGGGTATTGTTATATGGAAAACGTATTTTTACTCGGCGGAAAACAAATACCGAAAGTAACCTTTGCATCGGCGATTTTTGCCGAAATTATGGACAATATTCGGCAATTTTTACCGAAAATGGCCCAGGCCATCGGCACTTATTGCCGAAAGCAGGCCAAGACATCGGCAAACACTGCCGATGCACCAAATTTTTTTTTTTCAATTTCGGCCGAAATATCGGCAATTATTGCCGAAATGCAGCATATATATTTTTTATTTCGGCCGATAAATTCGGCAATTTGTACCGAAACCAGCCCAGGGGATCGACAATTTTTGCCGAAACCGGCCCAGGGGGATCGGCAACTTTTGCCGAAACCGGCCCATAGGGATCGGCAACTTTTACCGAAACCGGCCCAGGGGATCGGCAATATCTGCCGGTTCACCAATTATTATTATTTTATTTTAATTTCGGCCGAAAAAAGTTTGTAAATAATTATTATTTATAATTAAAAAAATCAGAATTTATATAAATATTTGATACAAAATTAAATTAATATATTTATAATTAAAAAAATATAAGATAAGGATAAAATATATTTTCTATGGAGTAAAATTTTGTTTTCCAAATAACAAAAACGCTGATTCAAAGATTGTACACAGTAAAAGTATCGCGTAATTCTGACAAAATAATCTTACCTGACAATGAATCATATTATTTTGGTGTTTCAGTAATGCGTACTGTTGGTGTTTCGGCAAACACTACCGATGCACCAAAATGTTTTTTTTCGGCGCCAGTGCATTGACAATTTTTGCCGAAACCAGACCATTCCATCGGTAATATCTGCCGATTCACCAATTATTATTATTTTTTTTTTAATTTTGGCCGAAAAGTTTATAAATAATTATTATTTATAATTAAAAAAATCAGAATTTATATAAATATTTGATACAAAATTAAATTAATATATTTATAATTAAAAAAATATAAGATAAGGATAAAATATATTTTCTATGAAGTAAAATTTTGTTTTCCAAATAACAAAAACGCTGATTCAAAGATTGTACACAGTAAAAGTAACGCGTACTTCTGACAAAATAATCTTACCTGACAATGAATCATATTATTGTTGGTGTTTCAGTAACGCGTACTGTTGGTGTTTCGGCAAACACTACTGATGCACCAAAATTTTTTTTTTCGGCGCCAGTGCATCGACAATTTTTGCCGAAACCAGACCATTCCATCGGTAATATCTGCCGATTCACCAATTATTATTATTTTTTTTTTTAATTTTGGCCGAAAAGTTTATAAATAATTATTATTTATAATTAAAAAAATCAGAATTTATATAAATATTTGATACAAAATTAAATTAATATATTTATAATTAAAAAAATATAAGATAAGGATAAAATATATTTTCTATGGAGTAAAATTTTGTTTTCCAAATAACAAAAACGCTGATTCAAAGATTGTACACAGTAAAAGTAACGCGTACTTCTGACAAAATAATCTTACCTGACAATGAATCATATTATTGATGGTGTTTCAGTAACGCGTACTGTTGGTGTTTCGGCAAGTTTGGCCGATCATATACAATGAATCGAAGGTTGCTAGCAGGGATAGTCAATGTGTGTGGCTTCTGCAAATAGTATTGTAGGACGGTACGTAGAATAAATTTACTGTTGCATATCTTTGTAAATAAAATAATTGTACGATGGTATGTTAAGCTCGTCAGGGATAGGAACATGAAGCCTTCTATATAAAGGAACAGCTTACCCGATCGTATTCTTCAACTCAATATTTCTATTCTGCAGAAACTTTGTTAGTTGAAGGTTGAGATATAATTTTTCAATATTTTTCAAACACTCACAATGAATAATGAATTTGGAAGTTCTTCAAACTACGAAGAGTTTGAAACTTCGATAGGGTACGATGATTTCGGAAGTCCGATGAGCTACGAAGATGGGGTCAGAACCCCATCGTATTACGATGATAGATTTACAATACCGAGAAGCTATGGATATGCAGAAGATACGCAAATGCATTCTCCCAATATTAATTACAACTTCAACGAAGAGGTAAAATATTATTTTTTAAGTATTGTAAATTGTGGCGACAAAATTAGTTACATGAAATTTATAGTTTTTTGTTATTATATTATTATGGTAAACTCTTTTTTTCAGGACATGGGGAATACATCTTTTACGAGTGAAAATTATCAAAGATTTTTTGTAACGGATGAAATATTTTCGGATCGGGATGAACTTGTGACATGGGTTAAGAAAATGGGTAGAACTCATAAGATGATTTTGATCATCAAAGGTTCTAGAAAAGGAAATGGTATAGGGGCGGGTAGAGTCTCGATAAGATGTGAACGAAGTGGTACGTACGTCCGTACTAGACCAACAGATACCGAAGGTGCACGTAATACTTGTTCAAAAAAAACCGATTGTCCTTTTTTTATTATTGGTGTTGAAAATAATAATGGTGGATGGCAAGTGGTAGTTAGGAACGGGACACACAATCACGAATTGGCTAATTATGAGCAAGGCCATGCTGTTCTTGGTAAGTTGACAGAAAATGAAGTTCAATTTGCTGATGAACTTATTACAGCTAACGTGAAGCCACGACAAATCATACCACTTCTTCAAAAACAATTTGAAGGTAATGTGAGTATGAGGAGGCATATTTATAATGCTCGACAGAAGCTTAGGTCCGAAGAAATGGATGGTCAAACAATGTTACAGCATGTCATGAGTATGTTGGTTGAGAATAATTATTTTCAGTGGCATCGAAGTGAGCCTCAATCAAACGTAATAAGTGAGCATCTGTTCGCACATCCCGTATCTGTTAACATTTTACGTGCATTTCCTTTTGTTTTACAAATGGATTGCACGTATAAGACAAATAGATACGGAATGCCCTTACTTGAAGTTATTGGCTTAACACCAACACAATTGAATTTCAACGTTGCATGTGCATACATGTCATCTGAGAAGGAGGAAAATTATTTATGGGTGCTTGAGAGATTAAAGACCTTAATGGATCCATATATGCTTCCAACCACCATTATTACCGACCGAGAACTTGCTCTAATTTCAGCTGTGGAACATATTTTTCCTACTTCAAAACATTTATTATGCAGATTTCATGTGAATAAGAATGTCGAGGAAAAATGTAAGAAACTTTATGGTCGTTCATCGTTCGCACGTGGTTTTATGTCACGATGGAAAAATTTGATAGATGCCACGGACGAAGAAACATATGAGGCACGATTGTTGTCAATAGAGGAAGATTACAGAAGCATGCCCAGTCTAATTTCGTATCTCAAGACGAATTGGCTACAACCCTACAAACATAAAATTGTTGCAGCATTCTTTGGTGACGTGTTCCATATCCATCAACTTACAACGAATAGGTATGATTTATATTTTCTTGCAACCGTGATAGCTGATTGAGCTTATTTTATGTTGATAAAGTTAAGTAAATAAATTTTTGTAACGAACAGGGTTGAAGGAGCTCATGGATCTTTAAAAAGATTCCTGGAGACATCACGGGGCAGCTTCAATACAGTCCACAAACAAATGCACACATTCCTCGAATTACAACATGATGAGATAAAAGCATCGCTTGAGAGGTCTCGGTTCAACACTCCTCATTTTGCTACAAGTGATCTTTATGCCAATATGAGGGGTCATGTTTCTTTATATGCAATGGAGTTGGTGAAGAACGAGTGTCAGAGACTTGAGCATGTAAGTGGGAATGATGATTTATGCGGATGTTACATGTGTCGTACGCACGGGATACCGTGTACGCATGAAATTAAAACATACATTCATAACTACATGTCAATCCCCCTGTCGGCTATTCATCCGTTTTGGAAGAAACTCGACATAGATGGACCCATTACTCCACCGAGACCCCAAGAACCAGTTGATGTTGCATCTCACTTGCTCCATATTTCGATGGAATCTGTTATGCGCCAGCCACCAGAAATACAGAATCAGTTGGCTAGAGAGATATTTAATATTGCAGTTCCCCAGAGAACACCTTTCGACGAGCCACAAGTACGGCAGCACAGGGGTCGACCAAGGAACTCCACTAGAAGGGAACAATCTAGTTGGGAGTACACAGAACAACAATTTTGTAGTCGTCCTAGATCAACTCAACGTCGGGGTCGGGGACGGCAATCGGCATTTCTTTCATCAGGCCAATTTCAATTTCCATATGTGACTCAAATGAATCGACATATAGTTCCTTATATTAGTAGCTGGTGTAATGTTTTAGGAGATGGGAATTGTGGTTTCAGATCACTGGCTTCTATTATACTAGGAGATGAAGAACGATGAGTTCAGATTCGTACCGACTTGTATCATGAGATTTTGGCGAGACGACAGTTGTACGAGAATGTGTTCGTCTATGAAAGCGTTGATCAAGTTCTTAATACTATTGCCCACTGGGAAGGGCCAGCTCCGATGGCACACTGGATGGAAATGCCTGATATTGGTCATGTCATTGCAACCCGTTACTGTGTGTTGTTCGCATATTACTCATTGAATGCATGCAGCTCATTCTTACCTTTAGTGGCTATGCACGGAATTCAAGGTCCTGAAACTGAAGTCACTATATTTTTCTTGCAAGACATGAGTCACTACATATCGGTGAGCACTAAGTTTAATGAAGAATTTTTCCATTTCAATATGATATGAATGGCTGACATAATAGTTTTTTTTTTCTACAGGTATATCTTCTGGAAAGTTTTCCACTCCCACCAGTACATACCAATTGGAATAGATATCATGATAGCAGCGTTTCAACATGGAATACGCAATATTCTTCAAGATTCGAACAATGGCGTGCATTGGTAAACGATGACACACAAGACCCTCATCCTTTATCTTCGGACTCAACTTTATTGTAGAATTGTTGTAATTAGGATGGTACATTTATTTAAGTTTACATCCTTTGTAACATGTACGTAGTAATTTTATAAAATATAGTATAATTTCTATCACGAAGTTCTAAACTATGGATATATAAAAAAACACTTGATATGTTTTTAAATTTGAACACAAATAGTCAATGGTAAAATAATAAGGACAGGTGGTATTAATTCTAACAAACATATGTTAATGTTTTCACATAACAATACGGTAATACATGAAGTTCATTACAAATGGCCACGCCGAGGTGGAGTAACTCCTAAATCACGCACAAGGGTTTCGATACATGTAACTAACTGCTCATAATTTGGAGCTGGCTCTCCCCTCCAATACAATCGACGAATAGTTTTACATGCTTTGTTCAGACGTTTTTCGGCTGGTATATGATGATCATCGTTCGCATGTTCAGCCAAATATTCTTCCGTCGTAGCCAATATATATCTATGCGTTCTCGGAACATACCAATCCATATAATCATCGGCCACTTCCCATGGGTATTCAACAGCTGGTCCAAAAACATCCGGGCCCAAAATATGTTCATACCTCAAGAACCATTGCCCGAGCATGTGTGCATAGTATACTTTGTACTTCTTCAGGGAATGACCTCTGTATGAGTTTCTATTTGGCTTGATGGGCTCCTCAGGGATGACTTGTATATAACCGAATTGTCGTGTCACTCTATCAGGCATATGTGGTTCAACTTTGGCCAAACAGTGTATACAACCGTGATAGAATGCCATACGACAATATATATATGGATCAGCAACTCCGTACGGATCTCAATTGACCTTTCACGAAAATATTCAAGTAAATATGGATATCACAAATATAATATAGGAGGATAAAATAATTGATTTAGCATACCTTCGATGCAGACAGAACATCAATCTTTGCCCGAAAGTACTCGAGCGTCTCCAATTGATTTTCGAATTTCTGGCCACAAGACCACCTCATACAACGAGGATGGTCTGGATCATACCCAGATCTTTCCACTCCAAACCCAGGAAAGTACTCATATATCCACGTCTGTCATAATATTCGATTGTTAGCCATCATAATGAATATAGAGTATGGCATATATGTATATATATATTGATTATAAAATTACCTGTAATAGAGTCATGCATCCAGACAATTGAGCAGCGTCGGCTCTAGAAGCCATGCCAAGCTGTCGATATAAAAAAGCAAGTGTGGCTGCACCCCATGCATAACCTTCAACCTGGCTAAGATCTTGAAGGAAAATGATAAAGTATGGATTAACTTTATCAACCGTCTTATCGACAAACAACGATAAGCTGATCAACCATAATGTATACCCGATCGCTTTTGCTTCGTCCCCTAACCAGTATGATTCACATACTTCTTGCAGCCATTTAAATGGAAGCCCGCCCTTTCGAGTGACTTCATTCACTTGCATTTCCTCCATCCCAAATAAGGCACCCATTGCACCAATCATTTGCCCACGCGTGTCCGCCGTCATGTCCAAATGTAATGGATGACCATCAACTCGTAGCCCTAATATACGATGTACATCTAAAAGAGTGATCGTCATCTCCCCCCATGGCATATGAAAGCTATTTGTGTCTGGTTGCCATCGCTCGATAAATGCTGAAATAAGCGGCACGTTCACATGTTCAAATGTGCAGGATGGAAGGTGTGATAATCCTGTTCGTCGTATTAGAGCGAACATCCTATCATTGACACTTCCTAGAAAACTTCTTAAAACCTCCTGCCTGCCTCGTGTGGATCTTCGGACAACCCCGATCCTGATCAACACAACAAGCAAATGTAATGTGTACATATGATTGATTACATATAAAATAATAATTAAGAAATAATGGATATATTAAACTTACCTTTCCTAACCATAAATCTAAAGCTGCGTGACCACCAAAGCTAGGAATCAAATCAGGAATTATTGGACCTCCTGGACATGGCCCAAGCAAGTACCATTCATCCTTTAATTGTATACTCTCTTCATCATCACTATCGTGACCAGCATCACCAACATCCCTATCATGATGATCTCTATCCTCCTCCTCCTCCTCCTCCTCCTCCTCTTCCTCCTCCTCCTCCTCCTCATCATCATCATTACGGTAGAGTCTCGATGACGATGCTCCTCCTCCTCCTCCTCCCATAGCAGGCTGCGCCGGTGAGGTAAGAAAATCTATATATTGTGTAAGATATGGAAAACCTCCTGACTCGGAACCTCCGTACCTGGAACCTCCAACCGTAGAACCTCCATACCCAGCACCTCCAACCCCAGAACCTCGATACCCAGAATCTCCAACCCTATAACCTCCAACCGCATAACCTTCATACCCAGAACCTCCAACCCTAGAACCTCCAACCCCCAAACCTCCACCCCCCAAACCTCCAAACCCCGGACCTCTTGCCCCCAAACCTCCAAACCCCGCAGTACCAACATCAGCCACAAATGATGGACGACCTGCATAGTCTATAAATGATGGAAATTTATGACCTTGTTGACTAGACGATGGTTCTTCGCGAACTTCTGCATATTCTTGTTGTTCTGATGCTTCTTCCGGTTCTTGTTCTCCAGATTTCTTAGATCGTCGTAATCCTTTGGTAATACTCCTGCCGAAATTTCTCAAACGAGCCATCGGCGCAGGTACCTCAGTACCAGTTCTGTTACGTCGTGCAGAAGCAGTCACATGCCGACCATCGGTTCTATCTACTACATTGTCTTGTCTGCGACTCATCTGAATTTCAATAATAAATACATAAAGTCATTTTAAATTATGTATATGAATTGAAGGTAATACGTGATAACATAAATATAACCTAATTACATACATGAAATTAATATCATTAATAAATATCAACTCATATTATGATAGCCAAAGAGATCTGTATACGCAACCATATAACTCAAATACAATCTCTTTACATTAATCCTCTACTTTATTCATTACATATATCAACAATATTTGTATTACTTAATAGTAGGAGTTTAGTATAATATAACAACTAAAGTATACTTAATTATGGTATGTCCTCATCTATTTTTTCAATAATCCAACCAGAATTATCCAAATATATTCCATACAAATTAGCAACATAATTAAATATAATTCAAATATAAACATATTTTATCTATTATAAATACATTTAACAAAAATATTAAACAAATCTAACCTATTATCCTATCAATATAATTAAAAACATTCACAAATAATCCCTATCACATAATAATATTTAACATATTTAATGAAAATATAATTAAATGTAATAAACATCTAATCATATATAAATAATACAATAACATAATTAACAACGTATTAACAAATCTATAAACATAATAAACAAATTTAATCAACTTAAACATAATTAAAATCTTTAATTAGCATATATCATTAATATACCTTAATTAATATATACAAATTACACTTCAAAGATATAGCCAATACCCTAGAATAGAGAGATCATTTACCGAATCTATATTTAGTTAAAATATTTGTGCATATTCAATATAATTAATAAACCAAAATTAATATATATAATTATATATCCTACAAATAACCAAAACTATAACATACAGATATAATTTACCAAACCCATATTTCATTACAATATTCGAGTAAAATTAATATTATTAATAAACTATATTCAATATATATAATTTTACATCATAAAAATAACCAAAATCCTATAATAGAAAGACAATTTACTAAAACCTATATTTAATTCAAATATTAGAGTATAATAAATCTAAAAATATATTTTTCTAAAATTAATCAATTAACCATAATCAAAATATATTATTAACATAATTAATAATTAACAAATTATTATTAATAAATATAATTATAATCATTAACATAATACACGCAAACCTATCTTTAATTAAATTATGACAGCAAAATTAATATAATTAAAAAAACCATAATTAATACATTTAATTACAAATCAAATATATAGCCAATGCCCTACAATAGAGAGATCATTTACCAAACCTATATTTAATTAAATTATGACAGCATAATTATTATAATTAATAAAACATAATTAATATAAATAATTACATATCCAAAATATAGCCAATACCCTACAATAGAGAGATAATTTATCGAACCTATATTTAGTTAAAATATTAGTGCATAATCAATATAATTAATAAACTATAATTAATATATATAATTATATATCCTACAAATAACCAAAACTATACAATAAAGATATAATTTACCAAATCTATATTTAATTAGAATATTGGAGTACAATTAATATTATTAATAAATTATAATTAATATATATAATTTTACATCCTAAATATAATTAAATTTCGTTATTAAATTAAATTAAATTATTATATATAATTAATCGGAACCCTAATCCAATTAGCGGAAAATAAGCCAGGAGACCCTCACATCGGCAAAAATTGCCAAAACAAAGCCTTCCCTTCGGTCGATTCTACCGAATCTCATGCATTACATCGGCAAAATTAGCCGAAACCTGGCCCTCCCATCGGTAAAAACTGCCGATGCTCCAATTTTTTTTTTTTTAATTCGCCGCCATGGAATCGGTAATTATTACCGAATCTCATGCCTCACATCGGCAAAATTAGCCGAAACCCCTCCCGACCTTCGGTTGATTTTGCTGAAACACCCCCCCCCCAGTCTTCGGTCATTTTCGCCGAAACCCTCGTAAACCCTCCTCGGCCTACCAGATCTACTTAATAAAATAAAAAAATTAACAGATCTAATAAACAAATTATTATAATTATATATTATAAATTAAAAATTAAAAATAAAATAAGATACTTACCTTCGGTTGCTTGTCGGGAGGTAGACTTTCGACTGAATTTTGAGAGAAAAATAGAGAGAAGAGAGAAGATAGAGAGAGAATGTCGAAATGGAGAGATAGCAGAGGAGGGTCGGTCAAATAATTGTTGCTGCACCGACAGGGGTAAATTAGGAATTCACTGCGCAAATGTTTTCTGCGCAGTAAATCCTTGTTTTCCAAATAACAGTTTCGTAAAATTATATGCTCTATTTCGTTTATAAAAAGTTTTAAAAAGATAAAATATTTTTTATATTTAATTTACATAAAATAATAAAATTTAAAAAGAATAAAAATAAAATTATTAAAAATTAATTATTTAATTTTTTATAAAAAGAATTTTATTTTTATTTTTTAAAAAAAAATTATAATCAAATAGAGTTGAAATATATTGATGATTTTGAATCATGATGGATATCATAATTTTCTATACGATGTTGCAGCAATTAAAGTCGGTACGTATAATATTTGATGGCACCTCCACACCACTTATACGTCTTATTGTGTAAATTATATTCGAACGGGTACTCCGTCAAACAAAGAAAATAAATTAAAGCTCCTGTCATATATATGCATGGACCAACGATATAAATTACATAATGATATGCCCCACATATATGCTATGTTATCATTTATTTATGATTTGACACAGGCGGATATGTCAATTTGAAGAAATTTGAATAATTAATTAAATAGATATCATAAATAAAAAAGTAAAATAAATTTAAGCCGGAGTTGTTCTTGGAATTAACAAACCCATATTAATGGAAGGGTCCCAATATCGCTCGTTAAGGGCAAAAACAGAAAAAAGAACGAGAACAAGAACTTATAGTTCATTAAGGGATTGTTTTTTATAGTAGTAATGGGCAGTATTTTATTTTACTTCTCTTAATTCTTTATGCATCCTGTCTAGAAGACAGTGAAAACATTTTTTATAATACCTATTTTTTTTTAATCTTTGTTAGAAGTAAAATGATGATGATGATGATTATTATTATTATTATAAAAAATATTTCGTTTGTTATGGCTGTGTTATAGAAGAGATGTAAGTATCTAACGTATGGGAATATCTCTTTTACCATGTTTCCATCAAACCAAACATTCGCAAGAGAAAATCCAATAAAGTTATCCCAAATATATGTTTCATGTTTATTGTTGTGTCTAGAAACTTTTATTATATCTCTAGAAATTTTAATTATATTAAGGAGTGTTCGAATACATAGCTAAAACCGTAATATTGGATATCGGAATCGATAAATACAAATCGAATATTAATCGGAGAAAAAAATATTTAGATTTTTGTAAGAATATTCTAGTTAATCAAATTTAAAAACTAGTATAATAAATATTAAAAAATAAGAATTGGAAGCCAATATATATATATATAAATATATAAATATCTTCAACGCTGGCAATCCTGCTCACGCATTCAACATTGTTGTTGGAGACAAAGACGCCGGAGGATATGTCGTGTCATGATCGAGTCGTGGTCCCCGCCGGCGATTGAATCAACGGCGGCGATGACGAAGATTGATACGAGCATATATGGTCATGAGAAATGATGGTGGTGATTTCAATGCCGCCGCGGCCGCCGTCATTATCATCACCATTTTTCTCCCCGAATTCTTTTACTTCCGTGTGATAGAATCGATCGAAAGTTGATTTAATTTCATTGTGTTTTTATGCTGGTAGGGGTGAATGATCAAAGGAGTGGAGGGACAAGGTCTACAGTTGTGATCGTATTTATATGATTATGATTCGCGGCTAATGATCGATCAGTACGCATGAGTCGTAACTAATTTAATTGAAAAAAATTTCTTTTAGTTTATTTAGATAAAATTAATAGGATAAAAATTTAAATGATCTTAAAATATTTAGTTTTAAATATAAAATATTATATACATATAATTATACTAATATATACACCTAATTATATATAAGATAATATTCTTTCTCTCTATATATATAGGATACTAAAGAAATAAAATAAAATATTAAATATATTAATTAATTTTAATTACTTTGATCCAAATAAATTTCCGACTATTTTTACTGATTTAATTCCGTTTATTATAACCGTGATGAGAGTGATCTGGAATGTTAATTTTAACGGTACGGAATGCAAAGAAATACTAACTAGTAATATTATTTCTGCCTTACTTTCCGGATATCGTTATAAATTTGTTGTACCTCAAACCACCAGAAAATTTATTCCTCAAAATCTAGCTAAGATTTTTGCCGTATACGAAAGGGTACGTCACGTCACGTGTGCAGGTATATATATGTATGTTACAATTTAGGTTCATAATATCTGCATAATATCTGCTAAGAAAATTTCGTTTGGTTAGAGAATAATTGACATAAAAAAATTATTTTTATATTTTATATATCTTGTATAATTTATTTAAAATTAAATGTTTTTTATTTTAATAAATATTCAGTTTAGATCTTGATTTGATCTAAAATAGACATTTTATTAAAAATATATTTATTATTATTAAATATTTAATATAAATGATATAAAATAGAGAAAAAAATTTTCCATCCCTATTATCCTCGTATCAAACAAGCCCTAAATTTATAATAAATTCCTCCGACAATTGAAGACAAAAATTCCGCTAATTCTGGACTGAAACACTAGTTAAAAGCAAAAGAGAAAAAACACAAGTTATAAATCTATTATGTTCGAAGAATAATTAATCTAGACGTGATTACATGACGACAGACGTTGCCTGCAGCTTACAAAATGTCTCAGGAAGTGCTACTCATGCTAACTGCTAAGCAGCAATAAGTATGTTTTTTCATCCTTTTATCCTTCGCTAATTATTTTCATTTATTGACATTATGTCCGGCTGTCCCTGCATGGAATATCCGTTACTCTTTCAACCATCCTCCCCCCTCCCCCAAACATAGTTCTTTAAGATATATATATATATATATATATATATATATATGTCCGAGTTAAAATATAAGAATATTCAATTTATTTATGGCCCTACTACCATGGATTTAAAAAAAAAATACATTATATTCTTTTTTCTAATCATTTTTGTCACTTCTTTGAGTTGGAATTTATTTTCTAGTTACAGTTATTTATGTACCTTTTGATAAATTAACATTGATTTAAATATATTCTAAAGTGGTGTATATTAATATTTTTAGGTATGCATTTTAATATTAAATTAATTATTTACGGTCACTTCATACTAACTTGTGATAATAATAAAATAATCACGAGTAGTTTTAAATTTTGAAGAAAAAAAAGGTATCATGGCATTTAAAAGTAATTAAAAATAAGCTTATCCAAACACATGCTTACGATATTTTTTAAATATATTTATTTATATTTTTTTGGGCCCGTCTCCCGTTTCCGTAAGCAGGGAATACAAATTGGGCTTTTGGTAGCAGCTGCGGAAGTGCCGGACTTGCGGTGATTCTGCTAAAGTTTTTGGACTTTTTATGAGCCCATTGAACTTTCTTTATTGTAGCATTGTGGTATTAGAATTCCGCCTAAAAGAAAGAAAGAAGGAAAGAAAAACACATTAATGAAAGGCTTACTAACTAGCCCTTTTTCTTTCATATGCACAGGCACAGCCTATCAGCTGTAGTACTACCTAGGCCTGTTCAATGGGTTGGGTTTGTCATGGTAAATTATAATCCAATCCATAAACTTAAGTTATAATATAAATGGGCTGTATTATTATTTTAAATAGGTTATTATGGGTTGAACCTATATATATATTATTTAAATATGGGTTAGTATGAGTTTAATTATATTTGGCTATGGGTTGCCATGGTAACCCATAAGATGAGTATAGCTAGCAGCATGAACTTGAACATTTCGAAAGCCTTTTCCGCCTCCGATTTCAAAATTCTGCTCTGATTTCTCGTCCGTGAATTCTTAAAAATTGAAGGAAAGAAAATGAAAGAAAATAAGTTTCTTTCCTTTGTTTGGTTGTTTGAGAAATTTTGGTGAAAAATTGAATTCTTGAAAAATATTTTTAGTATTTGAAGAAAAGTTTAATATTATTATTTAATTTTTTTATATATTTATTAAAATTAAAATATTTTATTAATATATAAAAGTTTTCATAAAGTTTATAATAAAATTATAAAATTTGTATAAACTCAATACTAATACCAAATTTTTTTAGAAAAAATTTAAAATATTACATGCAGAATGTGGAGTCCAAATCTTCGCCTTAAAAATAAAATAAGTTTCTCTGTTCAATGATAAGCTGTCGGGATGTCATACGGCGATAGATGAGAAAATAGTGTAAGGATGAATATTTGATTATAATAAGATTCTGAGGCGCGGTGTGGCGATAGATGAGAAAGTAGAAAGACATTCGACGCAAACATAACACGGAGGTTAGATTAATCTTTGTCCGAATATTGCATATCCTTAATTCATGGGAAAAAAAACTTTGACGGGTCAGTTAATTGCGCAGAGTAGCGAAGGTCAGAGGTAACACCAGCGGCGGAGGAATACGGCGAGCAGTTATGTTATAACGGCGTTGCACGGAGATAGGGACGAGAAGAAACAGAAAAATGTTATTTTTAAAAAATCTAGGAAACGGAGACGGTAAGAAACGTCAAAATATACATATACATATATATATATATATATATATATATATATATATATATATATATATCAGATCTACTAAAATTAAGAGAAAAAAAACATTTGACGAGTCAATTAATTGCTCAGAGTAGCGAAGGTCGGAGGCAACAATGGCGGCGGAGGAATACGGCGAGCAGTTATGTTACAGCGGCGTTGCACGGAGACGCGGACGAGAAAAAATGCAAAAATGTCATTTTTAAAAAAATTAGGAAATGAAGACGGTAAGAAACGTCAAAAAAAATAATTTTATATATATATATATATATATATATATATATATATATATACACATACATACATACATATATATATATATATATATATATATATTAAAATAAATTAGATCTACTAAAATTAAGAGAAAAAAAAACTTTGACGAGTCAATTAATTGGGTAGAGTAGCGAAGGTCGGAGGCAACACTGACGGCGGAGGAATCCGGTGAACAATTATGTTACAGCGGCGTTGCACGGAGACGGGGACGAGAAAAAACGCAAAAATATCATTTTTTAAAAATCTAGGTAATGAAGACGGTAAGAAACGTAAAAAAATAATAATTATATATATATATATATATATATATATATATTCAAATGAATTAGATCTACTAGAATTAAGAGAAAAAAATAAAAAATTTCTAAAATTATTATCTATATTAGTTAATTTTAATCATTAATAATTTTATTTTAATAAAAAAATTAATTAAATAATTTTAATATAATTTTCAATATCAAAAAGTTTTTGGAAGAGGAAATATTTTTTATACGTTTTCCGGCTACCATCTCACTGCTTTACTTCAGTCCTTACTCTCAAATATGCTGGAAGGGTAACTTGGTCTATATAAAAAGTAGTAAACACACGTAAGTACGGATGACCAAAAAATTTTCCTTTGCTTTCTTTTGTTTTCCTTCGGTTCAGCCTAAGAAAGCTGTATAGTGTAAGTTTCCACAATATTTTTTTCCTTATTTCCTTTCCTTTAAATTTTTCTGGCAACCAAACATAGAAAAATAAATTTCCATTTAACTTTTTTTCCTTTCCTCCTGGTTTTCCACAAACCAAATGAAGCCTAATTGTATTCTATTGCTAAAAAAAAAATTCTCCTATTCTATTTATTGAGATTCCGAAATGCAAAAGTCACTCTGACCGGCTTACTTAATCATGTCATGTGCATGGAATTTAAGACGAGGAGTTCATAGCCTCTTGTTTCTATGCACGGATACCGTTCGAGTCGTGTCGTAAATGATTTCTTAAAAATAGATTTCATGAAACTATTATTATGAGTTGTTATTTCCTTTTACAAAAATATTTTTTTCCCCAGTACATTGACAATTTGGTCCGACATTTTTTTGGATAAGATTTGTTTTTACCGTTTAAGTGATAATAAATAAAAATATGAAGACGTACGTTTAAGCTCATCATTGATATTCCATTGTATTTATGAATTTATGTTAATTAAATTATGTATTGAAAGCATTTGAAATTCCTCTAAAAAAGTTACGGAAAAAATTCATCTTTTTTAAAGAAGAAAATAAAATACTATTTAAAATTCCTCTTCTTACTCTAATTAAGATAGTGTTGTATTAGAAGTTTTTATAAAGAAGACAAATATACTAAATAAGTGTGATCATCGTTCTTTTATAATATGTTTGACACTTAACATAATTATTTTATTATATTGGAGGTGGTGGTTGTGAATTGAAGAAAAGGAAAAAAAAAGAGGAAGGAAAATAATTGTAGTAATTGTGGTGGTGGTGGTGGTGGAAGCGGTGTTAGTAATGGTGGTGGAAGGGATGGCGGCAATGGTGGTTGAGACGGTGATAGTAAAGGTCAAGATAGGCTTGTTTGTATATATATTAACTCACGCTAACCCATGGCTAACCCGTATAACCCATGGGTTATGATGGGTTGGATTAAAAATTATTAATTATTTTCTACAACCCATCGTGGGTTAGAATATGGTTTATATAAATTATATGGGTTAAAATACTATGGGTTGGGTTAAACCATGGCCACCCATTTGAACACCCCTAGTACTACCTAACCTTGATGCGTGACGTGAGCTGGTTGTTTCTTGGCCTGACGTTTCTACGCTCTACCTTTGGTGGTCTATAGTGTTAAACTTCGGTCCTTGTTCGGGTAGAGTTTGGGTTTATTCTTCTCGGTTTATCTTCAGATCTTATCATATTAGATAAGTCCAGAATAAATTAGATCCTTTAAAAATTAACAATAATAAAAGAAATATAAAATTAATGATAAGTATGATTAATATGATTCTAATGTCGGAAAAATATTTTGTACGATAAATATATATAAAATAATAAGCTAAGTATGCTTGAATCTAATTATGGAATACTAATCATAGAAGTGCTCCCTAAGAGTAATTTAATCATTTTACCTGCATTATGATTTTTACCATTACCAACATGTGTAATTTGTATTATATGTTGTAAGCACGAGATTACTTAACCATGGATGTATTAGATAAGCATGCTAGGATTTTATATGTAAAATCTAGAATGAGGATAAATTGGTCATTTAGCTCATCTAAACTGGTTTAATTATTATGTTTTAGTCTTTTCATGACAAATTGATAAATAAAATGGATTTAGTAATTAAAGAGGATGTTAATGTAGTAATTTTGACTTCAGGGACATTTAGGTTATTTTCGGTCTAATGTGCCCAAAAAGGTAAATAATTGAGCCCAGGAGGGCCTTAGTGTATATTTATGCGTGACCTTGGTTATGGTTGTCTTTGGTAATTAGAAATAGGCAAAAAAGGGTTATGAAATGCCCCAAAAATTTCTAATTGTATAAAATACATTTAAAGGATATTTATTATAAGAATTATCTAAATAAATTATTTTTAAATTGAATTAATTAGGGAAAATCAAGAAGAAATTTATAAGTATTTTTATTAGAAAAGAATTTGGGTATTTCAGCTAATTAAGCATTTTATTTTGAAAATAAATTAAATAAATTATTTAAAATAAGGAGAAAATAGTTTTAAATTAATATTAATTTTATAAATAATTTAATTGGAGAAAATTAAGGTGTTTGCTAATTAAAAAGGAATTTATAAAAAAAATCTTTTAAAAATCCTAATTTAGCCTAAAAAGGGATTTCAATATTATTTTATTTAAATATTATTATTTTTAAATATATCAAATACTTTAAATAATTTAAATACCCAATATTATTATTTTTCCTTTTTCCCTTCTTCGTTTTCCTTTTCTTCTTTCTTTTTCTTTCTTCTTTTCTTTTTCTTTTTCCTCCCCTTTTCCCCGTTTGGGCTGCCTCTTCCACGGCCCAGTCCCCGCCTCTGCTTCCTTTCCTGCGACGCGGCCCAGCCCGCGTGGCCGACGCCTGCCTCCCTTCCCCAGCGCCGCGTTTTGGATTTCGTTTCACCGAAACGTGTCGTTTTGTTTAATGAACTTTAAACGCCTTCGACCAGCGCCCGACCGGCCCGGTCTGCCCCTCTTTTCTTTTCTTTCTTTCTCCCCTGAACCGCCCGGTCCCCCACCTTTCTTCTTCTTCTTCCTTCCTTCCCCCGTTCGACGCCGACCTTCGACCTGCACCTGCACCGCCGCCCCGCCCTGGTTTTTTGCCGGCGATCTCGCCATTTTGACCGGCCGTTCTCCTTCCTATCTCTTCCCCCTGAATCGCCGACCCTCTTGAACCAACCAAATCTCCCTCTTCTCGCGCCATCCTCTCTCTCTCTCTCTCCTGCGCACACCCATGCCCGTTTTACTGCCGCCGGCCAACCCTCGCCTCCGGTAAGCCCGAACCCTACTTCCTTATCCCCTCACCGACCTAAATAACCCTAACATCTCCTCTAACTCTATAAATACCCTCACAATATACCCTGGTTCGAGTTTGGATCTCCTAACCCAGAAATCCTTCCTTGTCGCCGCCACTCCTTTAGACGCCTCGTCCTCCGCCTACGGCCAACTTCGCCGCCTGTTCTGGCCACCCGTGTCATCCTTGCACCACCCTCTATCTAACCAAATCTATCTAGCCCTTCGATTATTCCTGCACAAGCCGCCCCAGCTGTGCGAAGTTCTCTTCCCGATCAACCCTGTTTTCTGCCTCCGCCACCTTGGCGCCGCCATTAGCCACCTCCTCCGCCGCTAAGGCCGCTTCTTTCACCTCCCAAACTGTGCTGCAGACCCTGCCCTACCTTCCCCTACCCTTATTTTCCTCTTTCTCCCTCTCCTCTTCCCTTTCTCTACTTCTCCTCCATTCGGCCACCACCGCCGCCGCCGTGCGCCGCCACCTTTGGCTACGCCACCACCCTCATTCTGTCCCTCTCCTTCTGGGGAACTTAAAACACCCCAGCTCCCATTTTAATTCTTCCTATCTTATTCCCAGCATACAACTTTTCCCTCTTTCTTTCCTCTTTCCGGCCACCGCCGCCACCGCCGGTGCCGCCTATCCCCACCAACATTTGGTAAAACCAGTCAAAACCCTAAGGAGGCGTAGGAGCGTGCTCTTAGACCGGTGTCGTTTTGGGTAAGGAGTGCTAAGGCCTTTTATGTGCTTATGTGTATTATGTGTTTCGCATGTTATGTATCTAATGTTTATTATAATTAAATATTTTATATGTGGTATGACTTGGAGTTGAAGTATGTTGTGCATGGTATGTGTATTAATTATGTATGATGATATGTGTTGTGTATGTGAGGAAGTCGATGTGGTTTGTGTGAGAGGAAGGATGAAAAAGGAGTATGGGGAAAGAAGTTGACTAAGGGAAATGAGTTGACCTAAATTTTATGGATTTATAAGGAATAATCTAGTTTATGATGCTATTTGGGAGAATTTAATTTATGATATTATATGGGAGAATTTAATTTATGATTGATTGGGAGAATTAAATTATGGTTTGTTTGGAAGAATTTAGTTTATGATGTTATTTGGGAGAATGTAATTTATAATATTATATGGGAGAATTTAAGTTATGATTTGATTGGGAGAGTTAATTTATAATTTGTTTGGGAGAATTTAGTTTATGATGTTATTTGGGAGAATGTAATTTATAATATTATATGGGAGAATTTAAGTTATGATTTGATTGGGAGAGTTAATTTATAATTTGTTTGGGAGAATCTAATTCATGATGTTATTTGGGAAAATGTAATTTATGATATTATTTGGATTTGCTTGGGGGAAATTCAATTTATAGTTTTTCCTTGGGAGATTCTAATTTATGATTTTATGTGGAAGAATCTTTATGGCTTGAATTTAGGGTTTGGTATGGAAGAATCTTTATGGTTTGAATTTAGGGTTTGGTATGGGTGAATCTTTGGTTTTGGTTGGATTGAATTTATGGTTTTGTATGACGGAATCTAGGGTTTACCTGGTGGTATTAATGGATGTATGTTGGTATTAGGGTTTGTATGATGATATTAAGGTTGTATGGTGGTATTAGGATTTACATGGTGATATTGATGGTTGTATGGTGGTATTAGGGTTTGCATGGTTGAATTTAGGGCTTCACGTGGAATTTTAGGGTTTACATGAAAAAGGTTCGAAGGTTTGCATGGAAGTGAAATTTACGTGTGAAAAGTTGATTTGGGATGTAAGGGAGGAAGTAGAAGAGTTATTTGGGTGTTTGAATGTTTTGGGTGAAAAATAATACGTAAGACATTATAAGGGTATGGAGGAGACTGAATTAGGGTTTGGTGTGGCTGATTAGGGTTTTCGTGTATCATGCGTATTCAGTGATTTAAAGTGTAATTATGATTGTGAAATTTATGATTTATGATTTATGATTTATGCATGTCTACGGTGAAAGTCTTTGAATAAGATACTTAAGACATTAATCACGTAAAGTGAAAGATGTTGAGCCGGGCCCAGACCGATCCACCGGCATAATAGTGGCATGGAATATTTCCCTCGCGACCGATCCACCGGCTATAATAGTGGCAGGGCATGTACCCTCGCGACCGATCCACCGGCAATAATAGTGGGGGATCCCGAGCTGAACAAAATCAAACCCTACAGTTGCTAAGACATGGGAAAGATACTAATTACTTACAGTGGAACACCGTGCGAGAAGGGGGCGAGACCGATCCACCGGCATATAATAGTGGCAGGGTATGTTACCCTCGCGACCGATCCACCGGCTAAAATAGTGGCAGGGTATGTTACCCTTGCGACCGATCCACCGGCTAAAATAGTGGGGTTCCCGTACTCGTATGGACTTGATAAAAAGTATGGTGTGAAATGAATTCTGATCAAAGATTAATTTAAAAATTAATCCAGTCTATAATTGGGCCTTTGTACTTTTACCTGGTTGATCATATGCATTTATGAATATGCTCTTTTACGTCCTGCATGGCTTATGTGTTTATGTGTTGGCCTTAGTGATCAAGCCACCTTACTCAGTACTGGACCCGTACTGATACTACCTTGGTTGATGGGTCCTGTGATGATCCACTGATGGTGGGGAGCAGACCTCTTGTGCAGGGTTTAAGATCAGAGGCTGTTTTAGGGTGGCAGGTCTGATTTGAGTGAGTAGGCAATCCGGAATTTGACCCATCGGGTTTTATCTTGTTTAAATGTATTTCTATTTGGAAGTTACAAGTGTTATTTGAAACTTCAAGGGTATTGTAATTAACTCTTAATTTCTCATACTCTGATTTTGTGTACGATCTTCGAATCCTTTTATGAATTGTTAATTTGAATTTAACATAAATCTTTTCTTTAGCCTTAGCACTTGGTACTGGAACGGTCGGAGAGAATCGGTCTGGTACTAAGTGTGGCGGTAACATTCCCAGAATTCACAGGTTTTAAGTGTTTCTATCTTAATTGCTTCCGTTTTTAAAAAAAAAAATTTGTGAATTTTGGGGTGTTACAGGTTAAGTATGAGAATTGAATTTATATGTATTGTATGTGTATTCGTGGTCATCTTAATAAAATATTAATACGTAAAGTGAAATACCTCGAGATCGAAAATTGTGGCTCTTTAGGGATCACTACCCTAAAGACGTGGTTTAGCCCACGGTTGATTCTAAATTTCTACTGGTGTGCCTTGGTGTCCTAGCTAGGCCTTATATCTTACTATATTTGTTCTGTAGACTGATATGGGGTATGTATACTTATGGATTAGGTGTCCTTGTTGAAAGAATACCGTATTACCTTCGTCTGTTATTGTGGCCAGGGTATTTTTGCATCATTGGATTGATAGTCGGTAGGATACTGTACTGCCTAGTGTGCTAGTATGACTGGAGTATTTTACTGTCTCTAGGTTCGATGTGATCTCTCATCGAGTAAATAAAAATAAAAATAATTATTATTGGATGATTGGATTATTCGGTAGTAGCTTTTATGCCTACTTATAATTTCGGTAGCAATATTATAGATTTGTGATTATCGGTGTTATGAGATTTGTTAGGATTGATGATGAAGAACGTGGCATATGGTTATTATCTTGTATTTGAGGCTGACGTGTTTCTAATTATATTAAAAAGAGCATCACTTTGATGTTCCATTGGTAAGTTTTAGTTAATTTTATGATGAACTAGTATGGTTGATATGAGGTATCAACGATATGTGATTATATGAATGGTTAATTGACATCTGTACAATCGATGCTTTATACCATATATATTTTGATGCCTTACATGTGTTATATATTAGTTTATCATTCTAGTTTAGTATAAAGGATTGCTTAGTACCGTTATACTGAAGGGTTCCTTTTGTGGGCCCCTACCTATGCAATGACCAGTGGTTTTTGAAGGTCATCTTTTGAGCTCAGTCGAAAATGGCGATTTATTTGAGAGCGTAGGACTGTCCAGTACCCCTTTGTTATGTTAATTCCTGTTGTTTTTGGATGCCTGCGCCCTCCTATATTTTCCTCTCTCCAAGTTTTGTAAATTGTTGATATTGCTTTTGCTTAACACCATATTTATCTAATGTTCTCTCTATTCTAATTTTTGTAATCATGTAATTAATTTAAGCAGAGTAATAATTTTAGTCTTATCACTTGGTATGAGAATGGTAAAGGTAACCGGACTTGTACCAATTGTGGCGGTAACAGCCATCGTTTCATTATTTTAGCTTCCATACTTAACTCTGAAAACTAAAATTTTTGATTCTTAAAAACCAAGGTGTTCTAGTTATAACTTATTTTATGAGCTAATTTAATAAGATTGTCAGAGCTAGTATGTAGTTGTTCAACTTGATTTTACACGAGAAAAAGATGGGAGAAACGGGTTATAATGATGCTTGTTCAGCAAAATCTTTTTTCATCATAAATAAAAAGCTATATTTAGTATTACAAAAAAAAATTAAGATCAAAATATCTTATTATCTAAACACTTCTAAAACTAGTCAAGAGATTTTCTTTGATCAAATAATCTAAATACCAGCTGAAAGAGTCTCCCTAAACACACAAGTAGGTTTTGTTTTCCTCATCTTATTATCAAATCAAATGAGATCAAATAATAAAATATCATATTAGATCAACACTAATCATATTGGATTATATCAAAAAACAATAGTTATTATTATTACTATTATTAATAATTTAATTCTCATTTATAATAATGCTAATAAAAATCAAAATAAATTATAAATATTATTATCGATAATATTATTAAATTAACTATTTTTAATAATTTAATTTTCATTTATAATTATATTAATAAATATTAAATTAAATTATATGTTGTTGTTATTATTATTATTATTATTATTATTATTATTATTATTACACTCGAAGAGAGTTGTTGTAATTCTTCCTATCCCTTAAACTCCTTCATTACCCTTCGATCGAAAAGGTAACCTCCATTGAATCCGATTGCTGGTCACCAAATCTACTGTTTGATTAAAAGTCCATTATCTTTTAGTTATTTTGATCAAAACATCATTTACCATGACCTTCATTGTATTCTTTTGATGTTTTTTGCTAAGATTTGTTTCTCCTTGCCACGTCATGGGAGTGGAATATTCATTTTGCTATATTGCAAATATGATTTGGAATTGTTTTTTGCCAACTTGATGATCTAGGTGTCTGTGTCAATCAAATAATTATGGTTGTGTTGCTTTAATCTCACCTTTCTCCGTAGTGAATTTTGATTTTGCGGTTGAGTTGTTCATTTGATTGGTCTATAACTAGTTCTTCGTGATTTTATCTATTATTTGTTCTCAAGCCGACCTTCAAGCCTCTCTTTCCTCCTCTTTGCAATGGTCAAAGGTTTTCTTCACCTTTAAGAGTCAATTGTTCTATTGCGTGCCATGTTGCACTTGCCTTACATTGGACAAGTTGGTCCTTCAAGATGGGTTTATTTTATGATAGATTTGAGCTTGTTTTCAAGATCTAATGTTTCAGGTGCTTTTCATTCATGGTGTCAAATCAATACCGTCTCCTTGATTAGTTGTGATTGCAATGAGATAAATTTGTTTGGAGAGATTAAGGCTCATAATAAATACTTGGTTGCAATTGATTCTGTTGGTGATCTTTTTAGAGAGATGGCATTCTTCTATATTTCATGTATATCAAAAAATCATACTTGTGTCATTGACCCCCAAGTTCTACTTTGTGTCACCCGTCTTGTTGATGTACTACCTTGGTAAGGGATATTTTAGCAAACCATTATAGGGGTGAGCATGTGTGAAGACATGTACTTAATGTTATGATTTATTGAGGCGTTTTGTTTGAATGTCATGTGACCGCGTCATAAGATATGCATGGATTGAATATTTGCTTCATGTGTATGGGGATGAGCTCTTTGCAGCCAACTTCTCATCACCAATGGGTTGATGGCAGCAGTATTGTCTAGTTATGGTTGAGGTATCCAAATTTTTTTTTAACTATAGTAAAAGTGTCTCAAGGGGTTGGAGGAACATCAAGAGCTAGCTTGAATGTTTTCTTCATGTGAAATTCTTTCTAAAGAGGTTTGTACTCTTTTGTGCTTCACGCCATTATTGTTGGCTACATTTAATTGTTGTGAGTCTAGGCTATTTACTAGAAGTGGTACATTTTTTTTACAAGCTTAAGGATATCACATAAGGTTTTGATGCCTAGCTAGATGTTTGATCAACCCCAACTCACACTATGTGGTCCTAACTTAGTGTTGACCTTGAGTTCTTATTACTAGATGAACTCACTCCTATAAGTGGTGATCTTTTGCTTTAGAGTACCATGTGCTACTGAAGGTTTTGATGTTTGATTAGTGCTAGGACTTTGTTACCTTGTGAGCTTACTCCTAGGGGATAACTGAGCTAAAACCTATAGGTGTGTATTTGGTGAAGAGGGGCTGACTCTTCCGTGCTTCATGCTACTGCTAAAATTTTTGTTGCTTGACTGATACCCAACTACCATCCCTTCCTTTGTTCCACCATGAGTGGTTGTGGATCGTTTTCTTACTTTTGTTTTCATTCACTTATGAATCCACTTGGGCCTTGTAGTGGTTTTTGTTTCTTAGTGGTGTATATGTTTTATAGGTTTTTAGTCTTGTAGTGGTGTAGTTGTTTAGAAGAATTTTGTGTGGCTTTTTTGGTTTTTATTGTTTCTAGGTTGGCCAAATGTCAACCATGTTAGCTTATCTTTGAGTCTTTGATTGTATTGTTCATGATACAAATAGTATTTATAAAATTTCTTAATTACCAAAATATATATTATTATATTATTATTTATGATGATTTTATATAAAAATAATATATGTCATAATGTTACTATTACATATGATATTGTTATTAAGAAAGATAAAATATATGGCTATTATTTTAAACATTATTATTGCCATTATAATTACACTGATAATACTAATACTAACTATTATTATATTTATATTAAAAATTATAATAGTTCATTGCAATAAAATTGTTACAATTATTACTTTTATTATACACATAATATAATAATTAACATAATAGTTATTATGTGCATAAATGTAATAATAATATTAAGATTATCATATAATAAAATAATCATTATAATATTAATGGTTAGTATTTATGATTTTTATATTTTTGAATATGTGAACAATAGTAATTGTTATAACTACTTATAGTATCAATTTAAATCACTATTATCATTATTATTAATTATAATAATACTCTCTCAATTCCACAAAAATAATCGTAGATTCTATTTTTATTCGTACCAAATTATAGTCTTATTTCATTTCAAATAGTAAAATTTATGTAATAACTTTAGAATATAAGCTTATTCAATTTATCTTTTACTACGGTTGTTCATGTTATCCGATATCTGCTTATATGGTCTGATATCCGAATCGATCGGATCCGAAAAAGTAAATAACCAATTCGATTTTTTTTCCAAATCAAAAATCCGATTCGATAAAAAAAAGTCAAACAAATTAGATATCTGATCTGAAAAATACAAATAATATCCGATTCAAAGAAAAATATTTATACATTTTTTATAATTTTTTTTATATATAATTATATAAAAATAAATTTAGATGTGTGTGTGTGTGTGTGTATATACTTTTTACTTACTTGATTTATTATTTGGGCTAAAATTTAATTTAGTTAAAATTATATTTTTAATATAATTCCTTTTTAGATATTTATACAAAAAATAAAGGCACTATGCGTGCTTATAGACTTTATCTACCCAGTTCCCACCCCTTCCTTATTTTCCCACCTCCTCTCTCTCTTTCTTTTCCATTTTTTTCTCCGCGGTGCAAACTAATTTCGAAACCTCTAAGTCCCATCCCCAACATCCTACTTTGGTGTTTCCTGTTCTCTGCGTGTTCCCCTATCTTCTCTTTGTTTTCGATCTATTCACGCCATCGCTATACCAACTCGCCTCGTGACTCTACCACACTACAACAAACCACCACCACCTCAGAGGTCTAGCACACTAGTAGACGATAACATAGAGTAGCAAGGGATGACATACCACCTCACCTCACCACCACTGGCTACTTCAGCGTCGTCCGCCACCGGTGAATGTTCCCCGACCTCCAATGAAGCTCCACCTCTATTTACGTGGTTTGTTTTGACTAATTTTAGTGGGTATATTTTTCCCAAATCCTAACTATTATTTTGATTAAATTTTTATGATTAGCTTATGATAAGTTAAACTAATTGCTGAATTGGTGATGTAATTTAGTTTAAAGAATTTGATATAATAGAATTCAAGTAAATTATGTGATGTAGTAGCTTTAATTTTAGTTTTAATATCGGATATTTGTTGAGTAAGTTGGATATTTGCTGAGCATATTGTATATTTGCTTAGCAGATTAGATAATATCAAATATATTTGTGATTTCGTAGTTATTTTATATTTAAAATTTTATTCGAATAATATCGGTCATATTTGATATCCGATCCAAAATCCGATCTTTTAGATATCCAAAGTTTCAAATCAAATATCAAATATTATTTTCAGATATCTGAAATTTCAGATATCTAACAATCAGATATCCAAAATATCGAATATTTGAACCGTGAAGAGCCCTATCTTTTACCATATAGATTATGAACTAAAGTAATTATATTAAGGATAAAAGGGGATAATCATATATATTTACACTTCCAATGACATCGAATCATATTTCTTAATCTATGTAAAAAAAACTTTAGGATCATCTTGTAGGGTGAAGGGAGTAATTGTCATTATCGTCTTTTACATTATTGGTGTTATTATTAATATTATTAATTTAGTTTAAATTCAATTATCAGTAAATCAAATTAGATCAAATAAGATCATATAAAATTAAATTACGTAAAATTAAAATAAGATATGATTAGAAAAAGGCTTCACTAATATTTATCAAAAATTGTGTCTAAACTCAACTTTAGTCCAACCCTTTTCATCAAGGGTTCAAAGTGTAGCCTAATCCTTTGTTTGGTTTGAGATAAAATGGGGTGAATAAATTAATTCACCTACATTTATTCTATTTGGGGATAAAAATAAAAAGTTAATCTAGGATAATTAATAAATTTCTCCCTTTCATTTACCCTAATTATCCTTATTTAATTTTGTGAGTAACGGGAGTAAAAGGAAAAAATTAAATAAATTTTTAACCCTAATAAGCAAAAATACCTTTACTCTAATATGTATTATAGAAGGGTGTTTGGACATAATTATCATTTATTTTATCTTTTAACTTTTATTCATCTTAATCTAAATGAAATTAAAACATCATTTATCCTAATTTACTTATATTTTATTAATACCATCATCACCTAAATAATATTTTAAAATATTCTAATTTGTTTTTATTTCTTTTATTTAAATTAATTTTTAATATTTAACTTAATTTTTGATATATCCTAATCCAAACTAACCATAGACCCCTAAATTTTTTTTTTTGACTATTATTGCTAACTCTTGAATCCTGATGGATCCCACTCTTATGAAAATAAAAAAATAAAAATTACCAGAGTTGCCGGCGGCTCTCTGAATTTTCGTTTTCTTTCCTTTCAAATCTTAACATGATACATGTACGCGTCTCAAACTTTTTTTTAACTGTTACTGGTTAGTGGTTACTCCGCAATTCTGATTGATCCCACTCTAAAAAAATAAAAAATTAACTGAGTTACCGGCGTCTCTTTGAATTTTCGTTTTCTTTCCTTTCAAATCTTAACAGATACATGTACGCGTCTCAAACTTTTTTGGATTCTCATTCTTAACTCCAGAATCCTGATGATCCCACTTATTAAAAAAAAAAAAATTAACTGAGTTGCCGGCGTCTCTTTGAATTTTCGTTTTCTTTCCTTTCAAATCTTAACTTGATACATGTACACGTCTCAAAAGTGGTTTCATTGGTTTGTGCTAACATTTTCCAGCGATGTTCGACGTTAAAACAAAATGAATATCTAAACCTTTTGACTGTTACCGAGTCCTGATTAATCCCCTTCCCGAGGAAACACCTATATGAACCACCTCCCCCGGCTCATCATCGGCAGTTGTGGGAGAGAACTAGGAAAGCATTGCACCCCATTTTGATTTACCCCGGCCATTCTGCACTAATTAAGCGCAAAGATTTAGACCTGGAGAATGGATCAAAGTCAAAAACCCACAAAACTAGAATACTACGACGACATGTGGAAGCTTGAGTCGAAGTCCACTATTCTCTTCTGCTCACAGGTTTTATTCTCTTTTCTATACACCAAACCCTCGCATCTCCAAGTTCAATGGGAAAAATAAATAAATATATCCATGTTGTATTCCTGTTATAACTTAATTTTTAATGTCGAATTGAAAAGGTCGAAGACGGAAGAAATGCAATGATCTTAGAATCAACAATTTTTCATCCTCAAGGTGGAGGCCAACCTTATGATACTGGGTTCATTACCATTTCCGATTCTTCCATTAAGTTCGTCGTCCAGGATGTCCGCTCCAGAGATGGCACTGTGAGTCGATCGAGATTAGTGTTTATGCTAATAAGTTCCGTCTTGTTGCTGGGTTGTTATCAATTTGTCTCTTGAAGATAATTTTGGGAATTTTATAATCAATGCTAGGTTTTTCACTATGGGTACTTTGAGAATTCGGAGGACATTGATTACAAGCCAATCGTTGAGAAAGGAAAAGAGGTTCACTTGCTAGTGAATGAGCATAGGCGAATTCTGAATTCCAAGTACCACTTGATACTTTCCCTAAATACTTCGTTTTAATCTGTATGATGATTGTAGTATCTAGAAGACTAGAACCAGGGAAGGGATTCTGCATTTGATCACGTAATAGTAACCTGTTCTTTCTCCAGGCCTCTAATAGTGCTGATGAATAATGTAGGTCAAGATTAATCTAGCCTTCCTGAATATATTTTGTGGTAGGATTTTATCATGATTCTTAGTAACATAATGCGGATGATTTACATATGCTTGTATTAGTCACTTAGGCCTTTCTTAACTCACCTTAATATCGGATCATATTACATTAGCACCAACGGATCACGTTGGACAATAGTAATTAATATTACTGTATTTGTTATTTCTAATAGTTATATGTAATAATATTATTATTTATCATAATAAAAATAAAAATAATATTAATAAATATTGAATTATATTATTAACATTATTATTGTGTTTTTATTTATAATAATCATATATAAAAAAAAATATTTCTAATAACAATATTAAGAGAAATACAATTATATTATTCTTATTATAGGTACTATTGTTATTGTTATTATAATAATAATATTTATATTTAAAATAATAATAAAGTATTATAATAAATATTATTTTCATACACGTAAAATTATTATATAATCATAATAATTAATATAATTATTATTTTCTGCATAAATATAATATTAACATTAAAATTACTATAATATTAGTTAGTATTTATTAAGGTTGTTCATAACTGGATATTTGTATCCATCGCATAGAATATCCGCTCCACTTCTCTTAGACCGAATATCCAAAAAGGTAGATCGAATATGAAACGAATATCGGATATATCTGATATCTGTATAAAAATACTATTTTAGTAATTTTAATAACTTTTATAAGAAGTTTATGAAAATAAAGAATGTGTATTCATTAATACTTATATTTATATTCATATGAGTGCCTTATTTTATCTAAAAAGAATATTAAAATATTATTATTAATGTTTAAATTAAAAAAAAAAAACTTATCACTATAAAATCACAATGTTATGATATATTTTTAAAATAATCAATAAAATACTGGATATTTTTTCGGATCGGATAATCCGGTCAAAAACAAGATATCTTGAAGGTTGGATATTCTTTTTAAAAAAAATGGATCGGATATCCTAAATGCTGGATAAGTTCTTTGAATACCGGATTGATTTTTCGGATCCCAAATTTTTTGCACTACCTTAGTATATATGATTATAATAATTTCAAGTATGAAAATCTTAATATTAACTGGAACCAGTATTATCATTATTCTTAATTATAATAACAATTATCGTTAACAATATTATTATTAATAGTGTAGTTTTAAGAAAGTCACATACATTTTGGAGTTGTCATGTTTCTGGAATATGTAGAGCAAGTATAAATATTATGCTTCTGCTGGAGTGTTGATTTATTTCCAATCCCTTCCTAGCAGTTGTGATGGGCCTGATGGCGTTAAGAACCTGCTCAATGGCTGGTATTTGTGTTATGTAGTACTGATATCTGAATCCTGCAGAGTCTGTGTCATAGACTCATAGGTGTCACAAATGATATGTCTTGGTTGTCTTGGCATGATTCAATATCAGTAAATACTGCCAATTATCTATTAATAATGGCAGATAAATGTTGTACCGACCATTTTACATGTGATTTCGTTTCAGCATTGTGCATTTGACTGTTCATGTACCAGCAGTCTAAATATTTGATGCGTGACAGCCGAAACATAGCGAATCAGCCAATAATTTATTCCATAATGCTAATAAGATTATTTATTGATCAGATTCTTTAAATGCCATAAGTTTAGGAGTGTACTGTGTAATAGTCAGATTGCTAGGAAGTTCATGATTTAATGTTCAATGTTCTCGGTCATTGCACTGCTTGTTCCTCCTTCTTCTTCTTTAATGTTTGTTAGTTGATGTTCACAATTTTTCCTTGGAACAGGCTACACTCTGCTGGGCATTTGCTTGATGTCTGCATGAGGAACGTAGGATTAGGCCACCTTGAGCCTGGCAAAGGCTATCACTTCCCTGATGGGTATGATCTCAGCCTTATCATATAATTTGAATTTCACTTACTTCATCTACTTCTTCAATTTCTCTTTCCTTCTAATGCTTGTTGGCCTCATCCCTACTTTGTCTTTGCTACCTGTCTTTTTTTTTTCTTTTTCCAATTGTTGTTTTGTTTCCTTTTTCCCAGCTTTCAGTCTTTAGATGTTGTTAGATTGGGATTAGGTGGGATGAATCACTAATAGATTTTAAGTAAAACATCTCCCCTCTCTCAGTCTGACAAATTTTCTTAAGGGTTAACAATGCCTAATAGAAAACAGGTGATTTCTTCATCTCCATTAACCCTATTCAACCTCATTGTTGTTTAACCAATTACCACTTTATCGGCGGTTTTTGGAGGTGAGATACATGTGTTTAATGAACATTTTATCCTGGATGTATTCAATCTCTATCTCCTTTCTTTCGTCCTCGTTTAATATTAATTAAGTAGAGGATGAAGGCTACCGTGCATAAACAATATGTGCGTTTCTTTACCAAACATAAACTCTACCTCCATCCAAACATCACAGCAGTTTCTTCGGTTCCTGGTTAATGAAATACAGAGAAATATGCATAATGAAGTGCTTTGGTGTCTCCTTTATGTATCTAGAAACTGTAATGCTTTGTTTAGCAAACAATTATTTCCAACATAATCATTCATTTCAGCTGATAACCCATCACTTGTTGCAAAATTTCAATACTATTCTTATCTTTATCACAATTAACTATAAAATGTTTTTATCAAATATAAAATTATTAAATCACATATGAAAAAGTTTAATATACACCAATTCATTTTAGAACTTAATTTACTAAACGGAGCGCTAGTATAGCCGGATATTGGGTCTCAATGATGAGCTCCTGGGAGATGAGACTTCACATACAGGCATGGCCGCATGGGCAGTTTCTGTAAGTGTTTATGTTTTTATTTTTTATAACTTGTTAGTCATGCCAAGTGCCAACTGGGAAGAACTCTTATGTCTTGTCTAAACCTTCGACAGTTTCACGTCATGCATATATACCTCCAATTTTGTGCTGATATATACATTCAGCTGCATAGATCCTCGTCACTTCATGCATGCATGTGCTAGTAGAACACTAAAGTCCTGCCTTTTAGGAAATGGTTATTCTAGTTAATGATATTGTAATTCTACAAACTCCCAGCACAGAATACCCTATTATTTTTGTGGGATAACTAAGCTACCTTGATTTGTACAATGTTTGCTCTACACACTTACTGTGACTCTGATAGCTCATATTTAGTGTGTTCCTTTTTCCCAGGCCTTTTGTAGAATATAAAGGTACTGTTTCCCCAAGTGAACTGCAAATTAAGCGAGAGGAACTTGAACAGAATATTAATGCATTGATCAGTAGAGGTGGAAAGGTATCATGTTCTTGTCATTCAACCCCCAACCCTGCTCCTGGGTGGAAAGCTATATCTGTTGTTTATGCATCTGTTCTTTTTTCAGGTAGTTGCTGCAGTGGTTCCATATGAAGAAGCTATGGAATTGTGTGGTGGTCAACTTCCTGAGTACATTGCTCAGGTCAGACTAGTGTTGTAAACCGATTAACATGCTCTTAATGCTGTAGTACTTAATGGCAATGTCATGGATACACTCTATTATATGCCAAAAAGAAAAAGTAGGTGCTTGGCTATTGAGCGAACAAAAGAATGATATGATCCCCAAGAAGTTGAATTTGTAGATGCTTGAAAATTGTTGAATGAATCTGTTGGGTATGGTTTATATTGAAAAATAGGAAACTACCAATGTATATTAGAAAACAATCCTTCATGTAAATATGAGGCTATGTTTGACCACCAGATTGTTTCTAAATGATTACTTAACTTTGGCTGTCTTATTAAATGTAAATATTTCAAAAATTATTTTTAATATTGTTGCACTATTCACTATAAAATATTCTACTCCAAATAAGAAAAGTTGAGGTATATGCCAAAAAATGTCAATATAGACTGCCTTTCCAAACAAAGCCTGAGTGTGCATTATTGCGAACTTCAGCTGCAACTCACTACTAGTAGTAGCTTTCTCAGTTGCAAGGAAACATCATTGTGGTCATGTTTCCCCTTTCATAAATGTTATGGGGACAAAACTCTTTGAAACCGTTGGAAACTCTCTTTGACTCATTTGTCCATAATCTCTTAAGATTCTACCGTTTTCATAGCTTAATTTCTTAAAAATCTTCACTTGTACTTCCTAATATAAACTCAACACTGTCTTATTCCTTTATATATGGAAAAACAAACTTTGTTCCATTATTTCCCAAACTAGCGCTAATCATATACTAGGGCTATAATATTTCTTTGATTAACTTACTGTTTTAGAGAGTTGCCTTTAATGACCTTGATTATTTTTTATGGGTACAACTTGGATATAATTATAAAGTTACATGTACAGTTGTCTTTATTCAACATTTTTTTGACATATCATTTCCCTTAGTGATGGCCCTGATGGGATCTTCTTAAGCAAATTATTTGGAAAATAATTCATTTACACTAGTGCAAATTGGCATGAATATGTGGTTGGGATGAGCATTTAAGGGCTAATATGCAGTTATGCTGTTGTTTGCTCAAGTTTTTACCTGGTGACCAACATGACTGGCTCTTATACCTTATTGTCCGTGGCACATTACTGCTGGATGTTGCTAACATCCATGTTGTCTTTGCAGGGCAGCACTCCTCGTATTGTGAAGTTGGGTGACAATCCTGGATGCCCATGTGGTGGGACTCATGCTCCTGACATTTCAGATTTGAAAAACATCAAGGTCTCCATTAGTTTGTTTCCTTTTGATTTGAAGCTTGTTCTGCAGGGTTGTGAATAGAATCTTATATGCAATTTGATACTGTCCTTCGAGTTGAGTTGCTGTTGTTTCAATTGTGTGATGTGTGGAATCTATTGGCATGAATTTTTGGCGTCAGTAGTTTTAGAACAATTGAATTTTTTTCCGAAAGGACTCCATGAGTCCATAATAACCAGCCTTATGGCTACGCTGCTTCCAATGTGGGTGCTATGGTGAAAATGATTCATCAACTACTGATCACCTATATCATATTGGGCAGCACTTTTGGCTATTAGTTTTGTTGCTTGGTCACCGACTTTAACAATGTATAGTTTCTAGGGCTATCATGTTCAAAGTGCTATTAAAGTTTATAATTTGCATTTCGTCCCAGTTCTAGGACTGAAAAGCAGTCATCAAAAGGGTAAATATTTAATCTGTCACTTTTGACAAATTTGGGTATGTATGTCATGCAATGGAGACACCTGTAGTTATTGCTAGGGATCTTGGGGAGGGGGAGGGGGCGGAACTTCTGGGCTATTAGTTTTGTTGCTTGGTCACTGACTTTAACAGCGTATAGTTTCTAGGGCCATCATGTTCAAAGTGCTATTAAAGTTTATAATCGCGTTACATCCCATTTCTAGGGCTGAAAAGCAGTCATCAAAAGGGCAAATATTTAATCTCTCTTTTGACAAATTGGGGTATGTCATATGCAATGGAGGCGCCTGTAGTTATAGGCTTATAGCGTGGGATCTGGCCATCTTGGGGGGGGGGGCTTCTGGCTCCTGTAACCAAATATTTGTATTAAAACTCCAGTTCCCATGTTTTTTGTGTGACATGGACTTGAACTACTTCTATGTGGATCAAATTGGTGATAGCCAACGTGGGTCTGAAATGTAAAGGATTCTTTATAATTATGGACATGATATATGGATCGGTGTGCGTCTGCCTGTTTTTTTTCTTCTTCCCAATTGAAGATGAATGGATATCGATTGTTCTAATTGCTTTCTTCTCCCAATCCCATTTGTTTGTTTTATGTTTTTCTTGGCCAGGTCTCGCAAATCCGGACAAAGAAAGGGATGACCAAGGTTTTCTACAACATTAATTAGCATTAGACCTTACATCCTTGGTATTCTTGCAATTTTTCTGTTGCTCCGGGTGTTGGCTTTTGTGGTTAGAATAGATATAGAAGATTGGTATTTGCTTTATTGTCCAGAATACCTTGAAGAAAGGACTGCTCGACTACGATACTGGAAATGTGAAACGTCGTCGGTCTATCAATGTATTATACTAGTATGTAATATGAATCCTGATCAGAGATCAATTGTCTCTCTCATTTGGACTCTGTGTACGGGCTATATGGTTAATGATATTTCTTGAATGGAACTTACAACATGTAATTGCAGTTTGCAGCTTTGTACTATTGTTGTTAGAGGGTTGACTTTGCTACTGGGAAGATGTCCATATCTGGGCGCTGCTCTTGCCTTTTAAGGCAGGGAACAGATGAACAATCGAATCTTAAGAGTATTGCTGTCGCTTTCTTTTAAATATATATTGTAAACGCTGATGCATAGTGCCCGTTGGGACTTCTGAAGTGCAAGCCGTTTGTGCATAGAGTACTAATTTCTGAGATTCATTAGGATTTACATGGGCATCTATGACAGTGATCACGTGTGTAAGCCTACGTTATTGAAAACGACCTCCCCCTTCCCCACCCACTTCTTCTTTCCTCTACGTCCCTGCTATGCTTACTTTTCCTGTGCATCCTTAATAGCACGAAGTCGGCTTTTCTCTCTTTTTGTTTATTTTAATTATCACTTTCTCTGGTGTGGAAACTGAAGAACTTTTGGTTGGGACGAGTTGTGTGTCCATTCTCGCAATTCCTACCGTATAACAAGGCTCTAGTTGTCTTTTACTTAACTCGCTATAAGTTCTTACTATTTTTTTTTTAATAAAGGTGTTATATATATATATATATATATATATATATATATATATATATATATATATATCAATGTGTGATCATTTTATCTATGAATTATTATTTCATTTCATATACCGATCCACTACCTTTGATGAATAATTAACTTTATCCTTGCAAGTTGCAACATTATAATTTACAATAAAGTGTTATCAAATAATGGAAAAGATTATTAATGTACGCATTCAAGTATTAATATGCCTCAATACTTCATTTCAGCAGAGTATTTTTGCAAGGTGAGTTTTTGGGTGCCCTTAAATCCTCTTAAAGCCCTGTATTAATGTCTTGATTTTGAAAGTCAACTCCGTACATTGATGTACTAATTAGGGGCAGAGGAAGTTAAGAATACATGGGGTCCCTGTAATTTTCATTAGGATATATCAGGTATTTCGCGCCTGTGTGCTCTCCTACAGACCTAATAACAATGCACCTGTTCAGTTCTTACCGGTCTTGTTCGGTTCCCACCGGTCATGATCGAGCTTTGCCGGCTACTTTCTTTAAAAAAAATTTTAATTTATTTTTGATGATACGAAATTACATAAATTAAGCTGGAGCAATCATTTTTTTTTAATAAGATCTTTCTTTTGTCATTGAGCTTGACACACACGGTGTTAGCCCGCCGCATTTAATTTTTTTTTTGTGTTTCTTTTCCATAGTTTATTTTATTTTTTGTTATTAAAATTTTCAGCGTTAATGAAATAATCTATTAGCTTATTGGTTCTTTTAAAGTATTTTGAAAGTCATTCTTATTAGAATTTGGAGCTTAAATTTTAATCCTAATTTAATTATTAAAGCACCTCATTTGATATATTATTTAATAATGTTTTCTTATATTATTATAATATATATAGTATATCAAAGCAAAATTAGTTGTAGTGCTTAATGCGGGTGCACTCGGGCTTAGGGTGAATTTTGGTGACCCTTACGGTTGTAAAATTTTCCACCAAAATCTCTATGGCTATTTAACTTTTAATTAAAAATAAAATTAGCGGCGAAATCGTCGTCTTTAAATTCCTTTGTAGAGACATACTTTTTGACGAATAAATTTTGGCAGAAAAAATAGAGCAAAAAATTCAGTTAATGTTGCATTATTAGCAACCACCATACGGCCACTCATTTGTTAATTGCCGCCGTTGATTACTTAGGTATCATGCACTTTCGATTTTGTGTAAGAAACTTGTTGCCATTCGGGAGGAAAATAGTGAAGATACTATTAAAATTTCTTGGAGCTCTCACTCTTCTCCGTGCCATTTACTAAATTATATAAAAAACATTGGCTATAGATTATCTTATAATTGAATGTATTATTATGAGGAGATTAACATAACAAAATGTTAAGTTATTACTAAATTATTGGTCTTAGGTAATGTATTACTAAATAAGTACAATAATATAATTTTAGTAAAAAGAAATATATAATATCATAATAAGACTAATTATTATTAAGATAATGTAATTGAATATATGAATATTAGGAATAAGATAATAAAATTATAATATAATAAAATACCATTGGCCTTAGATAATTTATTATTAAACAAGCATAATAATAAAAGAATAAAATTATTACATGAAATATTATTTAATAATATAATAAGACCATAATACTTTTAGAGAATAAAATATTGTTGGCCTTAGGTAAAATATTATTAAATAAGTGGTATTATAAGATAAGTATACCTTATTATCATTAGATAATGTATTATTAATTAAGTATAATAATATTATAACATAATTTAGAGTCAAGAAAAATATAATATATTATTTAAGTATATGAAAAGAATATATATATATATATATATATATATATATATATATATATATATATAGTATAATTGTAGGATACCAAATGATGTTCTTAGTCATTGTTAGAGCTTCAGTCAGATCAACCTCCCTCTAATCAATTCCAGCATTAGAATGATGAAGATTTGTTATAGGCTATTTAGATTTTAGGCATTTTTATTAGCTTTGTAATCAATTTATACAATTATCATTAACTTTCAATATTTTGCCTGTTTAATGTTCATTAATATTTCTATCTCAATAATTTTCTATATGATATTTTATTTTCTCTAGATACATCAAATGTAAATGAAAAAAACTAAAAAATGTAGTCTATAATGTTTATGTTCAATGCTAATAGCTTTAAAAAAATTGAAAGACGAGGTTGCTAATATTGGATCGGGGGATGACATGTCAATACAAAACTTTTAAATTTTAAATTTATTTATTTTTACATATTTTGACTATTTAATGATTGTTAATATTTCTATATTGATAATTTTCAATATGATATTTTATTTTTGCTAGAAATATCCAATTTAAAAGAAAAAGGTAAGCAACAAAATGTTGTCTCCAATATTTATATTTTGTTGCTAACAGTTTAGAAAAAAGAAAAAAGAAAAGAAAGACATCATTGCTAATACGAGAATTTGGGGCGACATTATAATAAAAAAGTTTGAAAAGTTTATTTTATTTAAATAATTTTCCTCACCGAATGATATGTCATTACAAAAACCTTAAGCCATCATAGATATGAATCGTCGCTAATATCCAAATTAGGGATGAAATAGAGACGACTTCTACTGTCAGTGATAAGGGCAATTACTACGACTATAATTTTTGTCCCAATTTTTTTTTCTTCTTGCGATGAAGTATTAGTGACAACATACTAGACGCAACAACTTCTTGACCTATAGCGATGATATTTGTCTTTGTAATTTTATTTTTTTTACTTGAAGTGAAAACATATTCAAAATAATAAAGAAATATTAATTTAATTATGGATGATCATGTGTATGATAAAAATATCAGTTTATTTATGGTGAAACATTGAATATGTATAAAATATTGTCGATAAAAAAAGGGGCTCGATTATAGTAAAATTTTAGAAAATGTATGATGAAATATTGATTATATAATATTGTAAATTATTAACTCAAAACTTATAAGAAATTTGATGGGTTATGGTGAAAGACTAATTTATAAACAGTAAAATATTATTTTATACGAAAGGGAACAGAAATTATGAAAAGTAGATACAAGAATTATGAAAGATATATAGAAATTAAATTTTAAATTAAAAGTATCACTACTACGAAAACGGGAAATAATAACGGGACATTAATAACGGTAGTTCGAAAACCGTTGTCAAACGCGTGAAAATTAATGGGCGGGAAGTTTTGATAACGGTTCTAATTAAAAACCGTTATTAAAAGGTCAATGTTAAAATTTGGACGGATGTTTTAATAACGGTTTTATGTAAACCGTTATTAAAAGAGGATTTAATAACGGTTCATATTAGAACCGTTGTCAAAAGTCAGAAGCTTTTAATGACGGTTCCTGGAAGAACCGTTATTAAAACCCCAAAATCAAACTTTTATTTCGCTCGGTTCTGTTTCGTGCCAAAGTTTTCAGACTTTCTGCACTTTCGTTCTCTTGCTCTCCTTCTCCTTGCAAACCCTCGCACCACCACACCGACTCCTCTCAAGTAAAGAAAACCCTCGCACCGCCAACTCTCCACCACGCCTTTGCCATTGTCGGCTCTGCATGTGCGTGCTGTCATTGTTCCGAAGCTAGCTAGCACTTGCACCTTCATCCTCCGTCGTGTTTGAAGCCCTTGCCTCTCTCAACATTCTCACCGTCGTGTTTGTAGCTAGCTCACTTTATGTATGTATTTGTTCTTCCTCTCGTAACTTTTTATCTACTTATATATGTATATATATATAAATACATGCATGTTGCTACAGGGTTTCATTTGTTTGTTATTGAAAGATTGTGGTTTGTCGTTCGAAAATGTGTTGTTGAATGTGTTGGCTGAAAATTTTGTTGTTTGTTGTTGAATTTGTTGCGTTATTGTTATATATTAACAAATGCATGTGTTGGCCGAGACCTTTACATATTATTGTTGTATTTGTTTGTATGGAGAATATAGATTCAACATTATTGTTGAATAATGGCTCTTGGGAAATAAATTTGGGTACTATGGATCAGAAATACAATATATTTAGAGCAATAAAATCACTAACATTAACACCATTCAACATATTAGTAAGTAATAAACAAAAGAGAAAACATTATTACTATAAACTTTGGAGGGTCATAACTTTTTCATGGGACCTCGGATTTAGGTGATCTACGAGGCTATTTTAGGTATTTTTTCGAGATCTACGACGTGGTAATCAGTGTAGCTGGTTTGGGAAATCTGGGAGCCCAAAAAAGGCCATTTTGGCCTCTAAATCGAGGTTTTTTTTTTGTTATTTTTCATATTTTGTTACATAGCTAACATTCCTAACTAACATACAAGTGATACAACCTTGAGGGTATATTTTTAGGGCCTTTTTTACAAATTGAACATTTAATTTAGACTATCCTGAAAACCTTTTTCACATTCTAGGGTATGAGGGTGTTATATAACCTCTTGATTAAAGTGGTATTACATGTTGCCTACCTTTGTATTTTTTATATAGAATTTATTCTACAAACAACCATTATATATCTACCCCCTTGTATTATTTTGTATGTAGGGTAATGCATGTTTTCAATAATTTTAGTTTTTACTTTTATCAGAATTGTTTTTCCTCTATTGTTTATCTCTTTATCCAGCCATCCATCTATTTAGCCTCATTGGATATCTTACCATGTCTTAGTTGGTGAGGGTTGTAATAGTATTTCTAATGGGGCTATTACTTTCTTTTGTTTTCATGGTTACTAAGATATTGAGGCAGGATAGTGTAACATATTCAAATTTAAAGACTTCTTAGTTCTCAGTGTAATTATGCCAATTCTATGTAATTATGGATGAGATAAGAGCTTTAGGTACCTCCAAAAAGCTGCTGGAACCAGATCTTCAAGACAAAGGAACTTAGATGATGATGATGAAATTTAAGTTTTTAAGGGTTCAAGTGAAGAAGACGAGTAATGGATCTTATAGTCCATAATAAATTGGTCAACATAGATCCAAGCCATGTATGTTTGCTTTTCCATATTTTTCTATTAATGAAACATGGGTGTTGTAGTTTTTCACCGATAACTATGCACGAGGCCAGCAATATAATGTTGATGAAATTGATGAAGTTAGAGACCAATGGGCCAAGCACGTGCACTCATTCATTCAGTATTAGGTAGCGATCTATATATTCTACATGCATTTTCAGGTTTGTATTTCGTCTACATCTTTCGGTCTTCCAGCCTAGATCTGTGAACTCTTTACTTTGGGGTGTAGAGCTACCAAGTTGTGTTATGCCCACTAATTTTTATTCCTAAGTATAGTTGGTGTATTGAGACATGCATACCAATTATAAATTGATTGAAATTATGGTGTGATTGCAGATTTGGTATGAATTGATGTTGTTTTACATTGCAGATTTGGTAATTGTTTGAACATACAACTGTGTATGTGGGCAGGAACAAAACTGTAAAAACTAAAAAAAAAAAACTGGAGTTTTAATAACGGTTCTTCTAAAACCGTTAATAAAACTCTAGTTTTTAATAACGGTTTTCATAAGAACCGTTATTAAAACCTACGTTTTAACAACGGTTTTCATCAGAATCGTTATTAAATATGAAGTTTACGCACATATTCGCGGGTTTTTGTGTATTTTTCATGACGGTTATGAACCGTTATTAAAGATTTAATAACGGACGATTCAATAACGGTTGAACCGTTATTAAAACTATAAAATAATCGTTATTAAAACCCCTTTCCGTGGTAGTGTATATTAATATAGGAGTATATTTGTTGGGGAAAAAAATATAATGATTACAATTTTCTTTTCATTTATGTGGTAATACTGCTAAAAAAAATTGATAGCGTCAATTTGTGCACCGTATAGGTGAAGCGAAATGTCATCGTCGATATAGGGAATGTTCTCGTCAATGCAAGTTTCCATTGAATCAAAATTGTAACTTAAATAATTTTCTTTGATTTTTTCAACCGATGCCGATTTTAGTTCTAAATCTGTAAACTTTCCGTACAAGTTACTTAAATAATTTCGGAGCTTTGCTAGGCTATGTTTCATCAATCCTACAGTCGAGTTAATGATTGTTCAGTTATTTTACTTATATGACCTGCGACTCGGTCGCATTTAATACGAAAGTCAAATATAAAGATGAATTTTTATTTTGAAAGGCAGGAGGTTATATTGACGTCTGGAATTCTTTTGCTCAGATATTCTTGTTTATTTACTACTAGTGCAGTGCAGAATAAAAACCTAACAGAAAATGACGTTTAATAATTATTGGAAGACAGAGAGAGAGAGAGAGGGAGAGAGAGAATACTGAATCCGGAGCGTCTAGTCTTTTTATTCGTGTATATCGTGAAAGCAAAGATGAGTGGACGTCAGACGCTGAAATAAGATGGCTTGCCTCGGAGTAGTTTGTGTTTGTGGGATGCTCTTACGGAAAAAAACGTATCGCAAAGTTACGAGAAAACTACGTTTAAAATGGAATTATTATAAAGTCTTCGATCGTTGTGCGAGCTCCGTAATTGACCGAAAATCCAAAAACGTTCATACTTTATTTATTTATTTATAAATACGGTGAATATATTATTTCTTCTTCTATTTATTTCAGAATGTGATTTATAAAAAAAAATTGTATTGAATAATAATGGCTCAATGCTCTTTATTATTATAATTATATCAATAATAATTATTAATTTAATTAGAGCTGATGAAAAACATAGGTATTATACTAATGCTAATAATATTATTAATATTAACAATATTTATTATTAAAATAGTTATATACTTAATTATTATTATTATTATTATATTAATAATTATAATAATATCAATGATAATAATAATAAAAATAATATTTATAATATAAATAACTATGTTAAATATATTAATAATTATAATTAAAATAATTAAAATAAATATATTAATTATTATTATTATATCAATAATAATATTAATATTAATAATTAAATTAGTAATTAATAATAATATTCATATTTATTTTAATAATATTAATTCTTATTATTATTATAAAATTATTATGCTAATATTATTTTAGTATAAGTTTTGAAAGCTTTAGAATATTTTTCACGATATTCAAAGTGTTCTTGGTGAATGATGTCCTGATTACCCTTAGTATAGTTTAATCTTTAAATAATTGTGTCTTTATGATAATTAATCGGAAAATGACTAAAATTTACCAAAAAGGCTTTAGTAGAATTTTAGAGTCAAAGGTTGAGACTATCCTTTGAAATTTTACCACTTTACCCTCATGAATAGTAAATCTTGATGGATAGTAATTTTTGATAATTAAATTTTTTTTTATTTTTAAGCTTTTCGATATAAAATGACATCTCTATTAAATGATAAAAAGTGATTTATGTTAATAGTAAAATTTTATAAATTTGATATGAGACCTTGTTTTGATTTGGTTAAGTTAATTATATATGTGATTTTTGTAAATTTTGATCCTGATGGTAAAAAAGTCGTTTTCACCATTTTTTCACCTTATTTTGGGTTATTTGAATCCTTTGAATAGGAGTTCTTTAAAGTATAATTTGGTTTATTATGGCCCCAAATGTGATTCTTTGAGGTTTGGAATATTATTTTAACTAAGTTGGTTCATATATCTTTGGTTTTAATGCGTTGGCTATGCCTTATGGTTGGTTTTGACTTTTGTTTAAGGTCTGGTTTGGTTTTCATTTGGGTTTTCGCCTTTGTCTTTATCGATTTGTTTTGGGATTCAAGTCCTGGTTTGATTCTATATCTTTGGGATCCTTTATAGAGTGGTTTTGGTACTAGATGAGTTGAGACTCATCTTTTGTGGTTGCGTTGTGGTAGGTGTCGGTGAATTTTATATGGCTAAGTACTGAGTAGTTAGCCTTAGTGTTGACCATTAATCACCTTCTTGATAGTCGACCATGTGTTGAATTTTAAATAATTGAATATAAAGGATTAAATTGAAATTAATTGATAGGAGTTATGAAGGATATGGCTGAGTGTCTAACCTTAGTCTTTCATGGCTAGTTGATTATTTGACCCTGAGTGGTTTAGTGACTAGTTCATTATGACCCTAAGTGGTTAAGTTGTGGAAGATTTGATTGATTATGTATATGGATATTTGTATCCTTGTTGAGTAATGAGATTATTTGAATAAAATATTAATCATTTAAAGTGGACGATAACTTCAGTCTGGAGGGGAATCTAATGCCTCAAACTTAAGCCCTCAAGTACACAGTTGGACCTTCGGGTTAAAGGGCTCACTTATACTCTTAGGGATTCACAACCCTATGGAGGTATGCACACTTAAGAACTTAGATGCCTAGATTTGTGTATGCACGACTTTATGTCATGTGACCTCCATGACTAACTATCTTGGTGGTTAGAAATTTGGTTGTTTATTTATCCTTGGTGATCATTACCTTAGATTATGAGATTCTATTCCTCTAAAAGTTAAGTTGAACTTATTTATTTGGTCACCTTAATAAAGACTTGCTAATTGAATTTGGAGAATAATTGATTTTGTGGTTTCCTTATTTCATCTTGGTTAGATATACCATGTGGAAATGTTTGGTGTAAACAATAAACACTATGTTGAATTGATGAAATCTTTGAGATTTAATAATTTGTATTGGAATTGGAATTTATACCTATGTTATGTAACTGATTTGTTTGAGAGAGTAGTGTATTGCATGTGAATTTATGGTTGTGTATGATTTTACACCTTTTTGTGTTTTGTAGATGTATGAGCATGATATTTGCTTTAGATGTGATTACTCGGTAGTTCATGGAGGCCAAGGATGAGAGAATACATCGAATATAATGACTAGAATATGATCAAGTGGTTAAGGATAAATATTAGGAGATATTTTAGGGTGAATTAGTCATATAGAAATTGTATTAAGGTTATAATGGCAATTTACATACTTTGATATTTTGTGGTTGGGTGTGACTAGAATTTGAAAACTTCTAGAATGATCTCTACCTCTTATTGGCTTGACTTGACGCATGAAATATTGAGATTCAATTGCATAAAGTTTCAAATAAGATTGAATAAGAAAAATTAAATTTCATGACGTATAGGTGTCTAAGAATATCTAACTAAGTCCACAATTGTGAAATTAATTATAGAGTATTTTTAAATCATTTTGAACTCAAAAACATATAATATAGTGATCCTAGAAGTTTTGTAAATTTTGGATTGCTAAAAGGGCCATTTTGGGGCTTAAAACACCGCAATATGGATAATCGGGGCATGAATAATACTTTTTCTTAGAGATCTCCAAATAAAATTTTGAAAAGCTTAGAAAACTCATAAAAGGCCTAGAATTCCAATAATGATAGAATTGAGATAATCTGATATAAATTTGATAGCCAAAAATAGCTCATAAGATCTCACATAAATGAACTTGTGAGAAAGAGTTACAAAATTAAAACTAAATGTTTTAAAAACAAAACTAGGGTTTCATTTCCATCAAAAGATGTAATAAAAGTACAAAATAGGATAATTTTATTTTCATTTCATTAACTCAAGTATTTCAAAAATAAGATGTTACAATTACAAATTCATATTTAGTTTAAATTTTCCAAAATATAATTGTTTCCAAAGTTTCATACATTTTTGTTTGCTAAAATGTTTGTTTCAAAGCTTAAAATATGAATAAGAGTGAAAAGGAATAGTAAATAGTTTTTTTTCCTCTGAAATCCACATTTGAATTTCTTAAAAGGCTTAACATACTCATAAAAAGCCTAAGAAATCAAATATAATCAAATTCAAATGATTCGGATAAAATTTGATGGCCAAAAGTTACTTGAAATTCCTAAGGGTCACGAAATTATATGAATGATTAAACGATCGATACAAAATATTTTTAAAATGTTTCCAAAATGAAAGAGATGTGAAAATATTTAATTTTAAATGGGTTTTATAATTATCATAATAAATATATTATAAAATGTAGGGTATTAAAATAACGTGCTAATAAAATATACTATTATAAGCATGCAAAATTTCTAATATATATTGTAATTTATTTTCTATACCCGGTGTATCTTATAAGACGCTATTGTTTTGGGTAACTTAAAAAATAAAGTATGATAATCAAATTAGCCACAGTATCCATCATCTCGGGGCACCACACTCATCAATTCCCCGTACAAAAGAAAACCATTTACACAGATCTAAAACTATTGTAAAGATCTCACGCAACCATCTACAAAGAACCAAACTACAATGATCTTGAGAAGATAAATGATGCACGCTAATATTGAAAGGAATTGGTCATAAACGTTACAAAATGTAGCCAAAATTACATTGGAGGTTCCTTGTGGTTTGACATCTTATTAGGTACAAGACCAACGATTTCTCACAAAGAAAATCCACTAAGATCATTGACCTTCTCCAAAAGTTACACAATCTGGGAGCTTCAACGTAAATTCACTTTCGATACTATACTACATAGGTTTTCGATGATGGCAATACTTATTCATGCCATAGAAAATGCAGGTGAGTAGGTGGTAACAGATGAACGTAACATAATGTTTGTGTTTGCTTGATCTTTAGTTCGCATGATGGTAACGCTGCCTTTTGGTCCGTCGTTGCGAATTTTGGCTTATCAACAACCGATGTTCCATTATTGGCCGAAGTGGGGTCGGTCCATGCTTTATTTAGGTTCAATAAGTAATTAGTATAGTTTTGACGAATATTTAATTTAGGCTTAGCAATAATTGGCATAGGTTCGAAAAAACAGAAAAAAAAAACTCATAATTTGTATAATCATTACGTATAAAAAACCTAATCTTTGTATATCATAAATTCATACATTTAATGTTATGAAAAATGTTGCTATATGTTATGCTTATATATATTTTATGTTATGAAACTAATTGTCATATGTGATGAATCTTATACAAACTTATACATTATATATCATGAACTCATACTCATATATTTAAATAGTTGTTGAACACATAAATTTATGTGTTGGACACGAAATAACTATATGTTGAATATACAATAAAAGTTGGCGAACATATATATAATAATAATTATATAATTACAATAAATGAACATTTATCTATAAATAATAATTATAAAATTATCTTGTGTTCATTATACTTGCTAAACTTATTCATAATAAAAAGTTATAAAATATATAAAATGACCCGTATCTAAAAATAAGGGTTATAATACTATAAAATGATGTTGCATCTATAAATAATAAAAGTGGCCATGTGTCTATAAATACAAATTATTAATTATAAAAGTGACCCGTGTCAGTATATAAGAATTATAAATTACTAAAATGACATGTGTACTTAATTTTTTTTTATGAAATTACAAAAAATAATCTTAGATTCACCTTACAATGTGCTTTGATGTTCATGATATAAGAATTGAGCATATGGTGGTATCATTTAATATCAATAGTATAATAGTGATCCTAATTATATAATTTTAACTATAAAATAAAATTAATAGAGAGAAAGAGTGTGTGTGTGAGTGTGTGTGTGTAGACTCTCACAATCTACAACAAGAGGAAGGATCGAATTTTGGTTAGGTATTGTTGATTAGTCTAGAAGAAAGATAATATATATTAGCATTAGATAGACACCAGCGCGGTACCAACCTAAAAACATTCCTACACCAAAGTCAATAATGTAGAATGTCAACAATGCAATAGGAAAGGAGGAAAGAGAGAGGTTGGAGAAGCATAGGTTGTCAATGATGCGAGTGGAAGGTATAGATGCCGATACTAAAGGGCTCAGGGTCGTTTACATTAATTGTGTGTAGGGGCGGCGATTAGACGACGTTCGAATGGTTGTGACTAAGGACCAAGAGTGTTAGTGAGTATCTGTTTGTGTAGCAAAAAATATCCTTCACCATAAATATATTTAAAAAAGAATAAAAAAATGTTTCATAAAAGAATTAAATTATATACTGATATACTTTGTATTTTTTTTATATATAAATATGTTACAAAGAGTCGAAAGAAATTGTAAATTAAAGATGTGTTTATGTGGTGGAATGGTGACTTTAACCTCATATAGGAGTTTTGTAAGAATATTTATCGATACTTTTTAAATTATTATAATTAAAAAGAAATTCATCATTTAATGTTGTATGTCAACACTTGTGTTTTAAAATTAAAATATATTGCTACTTTTGAGATGAAACTTAATTCTCACCAGATGTTCAGAGACGGGACACCGGTTAAATAAATCTATGTAGATATGATTCTTTGTGGCCGGCCGGGTCATGTATTGTCCGATACGAGTGGGCTCATTCAATCCAACGCTGCAAGTTGTCATTATTTTATAATTCCACGTAAAGTAAGAAATAAAATAACAGGCGCAGCTGGCTTCACACGTCATGATCATTGATTTTTAAATGGATGGCCACGAAGATTTTGCGGTTGCTCGGGCCATAATACTGTGCGGTTGATGTGGAAACTCGAGTGTGTTGTAATAAATCGATCCTTTGATTGGTCCGATCCAAGGACGTACACGAGAACAAGAGGGAGATGCTCAGGTTGGCCTACGTATGTCCCCGGGATGATCTACCGTAGCGACTGGCGAACGCTTGTTAAAGCATATACGATAAAATTAATCGTACGATTTGTTAATATAAAAATAAATTATTTGGGCGTCCGTCCCCTTCCTTCCTCCGTTAAACGTTAAAGTGATTATTAGCATGAAAGATTGTATGTCGCTTAATAATAAAAAACTACTCTTTCCACATTAAAAATAATAATTTATATAGATATATACATATATATATATATATATTAGAAATTAATAAGTATATTTTTAAAATTTTATTTACAACATTTATTAAAATATAATAAACTATTTAATATATAAATAAGAATAAAATTAAAAAAAGTTTTAATTTATATAAAATAATGTTCTATATAAAATTTTAATAATAGAATAATTTATATTTTATTGTATAATGTATCAATCTTTTCGTATTAAACAAATAATTATTTCATAATGTAAATATATACATACATACATATATATATATATATATATATATATATTATAAGTAATTAATAAATATAATTTTAAATTTATATTTTAATTAAAACATAATAAAGTATTTAATGCATTACTTTAATCCCTACTAACGAGCATTCGGTGACAAATGAACCAAACGATGCGGATGTTTGCCCTAATGCATTGTCGTCGGACTCGCCATCCAATTTCCTAAATTTAGCTTGAATATTACTATTATGTTACACATTTTTTATTTGTTTTTAATGAATTGCGGATAGAAGACTTTTATTCTAAAGAAGATGAAAAGAAAAGGTTTTTACCTAATCATAGAAGACAGATTGAAAAATCTCCTGCCCTCTTCTTCCGAAATGATAAGGGAAAGCAGTTTCGGACGGGAGACTCCCAAGTTGACGTCATCCAGATATTGCGTATAAATACTCCGCGTGAGACTGAGAGCCCGCAACTCGGCACCATAAACTGCCAAACTCCAAAAAAATTGAGAATTCATCATTTGTATCTCCTCCTAGTTTTCTGTCCTCCATTAAAACAGGTATACACAAAACAAAGGAAGAGAAAAAGAAGCTTCCTACCTCTTCAGCCACCCACCGCTAACAATGAAGTGAATCTGATCCAGATTTGGGGAAGCAACTATTGATTTTCGTCCCTTTATCACTAAATTGAGCGTAGAAGCGAAATTGAGATTTCATCCGATTGTTCGTTTACATATATTCCTATCTCCTGTTCGCCTCCTCCACCTTTTTTTTTTATCTTTTTCTCTTTTACCAATCATTCATGTTTAACTTAAAGGTTCTTCCCTTAAGAATCTCTTTCATATTTGACATCGCTATTTTTGCTAGTGATACTGCTGTGACTTTCGTTTGCTCCTGTCGTTGATCGCGTCACTTCTGGTTGCTCGAGTTTGTGAATTTCTGGCTTCTGGGTATCGAAGAAATTTAGGTGGGTTGTTCATTTTTTTAAAAAAATTTTGCTCGTGCTTTTGCTTATGTTTTTATGCAATTTGGTTCGAGTTATTGAAATGGAGCTAGATATTGATTGCCTGGGATTAATCAATAATTAGTTTTTCCCCCTCTCTTTGGATGCTGCGTATGATGAGTCTATGATTCAATAGCCAACCGAGTCCGAGTCATCATCATGCTTATTGTAGACTAGATGTGATGGACGCGGTAAGTCCTGGTTGCGTTGTGTGCGTGAGGAACCTCATCCCTTGAGGGTATTCTTGGAATATTTTTATAAAAATGTCAAATGCGTCTCTCTCGTTTGATGGTTGCGTCAGTGCTTTGAAGTTCTAAATTCGATAGCAACTTGGTACTTTACTCTCTGCAGTTCGCCTATTTCTTTTTGTGTTTCTTTTCCCTCTTGTGTCTGATCACCTCTTGGCAGGGAGAATGGGAGATGCTCATCCTAAAATGATGTATATCTACCCGAAAAGCCCCCCCCCCCCTCTCTGCTCTCTTTTTATACATATTTTGTCATTGTCCCATGGGTTGACCTACCGTGCAGGGAAGTTAACTGTCTGTAATTATCTATGTCTAGCGTCTTCCTTTTCATTACCTGTGTCGTGTTCAACATCTTTGTTGATGCAAGGATAGAGTGAAAGGTAGTTTCCTCATCTTTTGTGGCGATCATAGAAATAGGTGGCTGGAGCCTGGGTACATAGCATGAGTGTCTTTTGTACTGTGGGAGGACGGGATGTAACTAGAGACCTTGATCTTTAAGTCAGTCCTGGTGTGAGCTTATTTTATGTTGCCATTTTTTGTTGAACATGTAATATTGGCTTTGCAGAATCATGGTTGTTAATAATAACTGTCATATGTTTTTGCAGCCATGATGTTTGGTGAAACTTTAAGCTCGGCTGATAGTGAAATCAAAGTAAGCTTTGGCTATCAGTGCCAAGCAAAGAAGGAAATCAATGGCAATGGGGTTTCTAAAGAATTTGAAGCGGTCCCTGGGCTGAGCCTGCGAAGGAATAGCCGTTCCTTCTCTTGTCTTTCTGGAGCTGCTTTAAGTGCTAATGCTACATTAGCAAACACAAATATCTGCAATGGTTTAATTTGTGCTGAGATACTGCCGAGTTGGGACTCCCCGAATTCGTTCCGAAGGATTCCGTCTTCTCCATCAATCTCATCAAAGGTCGATATATTATCATCTTCACTTCAGAGTACACTCTCAAACTTGAGTAATTGTTCTTCAACTTTAGACGAATCCCCTGAAGAAGACTCGTATCTTAAGAGCATGAGTATTAATTCCCCTAGCGAGAGCTTCCTTAATGCCAATGAAGTACAAATTGCTGGCGGTGCTGCTGGTGAGGATAGAATTCAAGCCGTTTGCTCTGAAGAAGATGGATGGCTGTTTTGTGGTATTTATGATGGATTCAATGGAAGAGATGCTGCCGATTTTTTGGCAGGGACATTATATGATTCCATCTTAATGAACCTAAACTCTCTGAGCTGGGACTTGAAAAATGAAGCGAGGAAATGTTTAGATGATAGCTCGTTCCAGTATCTGCTGGAAGAGTGTAATATAACCCATCTGGTTAAGACATCTTTAAGACATGATGATGATGAAAAAAATAATGGAATGTACAGTTTCATAGAGAATAGTGATTGTGGAACTGTCATGGACGTGTTGTCTCCCTTTAAGGATCGGGTGGTTGATAGCCTGTGTACTGCCCTTAATCAGGCTGAGGCTGATTTCTTATGTATGGTTGAACAAGAAATGGAGCAACGACCTGATTTAGTTTCTGTTGGATCTTGTGTACTTGTGGTGCTGCTTCTTGGAAGAGATTTGTATACTCTTAATTTAGGTGATAGTAGAGCTGTCTTGGCAACTTATTGTAAAACCTGTGATGCCAAGGCTGAAAGATTGGCAGCTGTCCAGCTCACTGATATTCATACTACAGATAATGAAATTGAGAGATCCCAACTTTTGTTGGATCACCCTGACGATCCGACACCAATCAGCTACGGTAAAGTGAAAGGAAAGTTGAAGGTTACTCGTGCATTTGGTGTAGGCTACTTGAAGCAGGTATGCATACGAACCAGTTTCTGTGACTGGTTATATATCTTTTTTTTATTGTGAAATATTAATAAAAGCCATCATCTTTGATTTGATCTTTTGTTTATCGTTTTTGCAGAAAAAGTTGAATGACGCTTTGATGGGGATTCTTAGAGTCCGTAACTTGATAAGTCCTCCTTATGTCTACACAAATCCATCCGTTAGCGTCCACAGAATATCAGATTCAGACCACTTTGTCATAGTTGCAAGTGATGGTTTGTTCGACTTCTTTACCAACGAGGAAGCTATCGGACTTGTTAATTCGTACATATTGAGCAATCCTTCTGGTGATCCGGCAAAGTTCCTGTTGGAGGAGCTTGTTGCAAAAGCCGCCAACTCTGCTGGTAATCACTTACATTTAGATCTATTTTGATCTTATATATCATCTGATAGACCTGCGAGAGTATTAAACTGGAAACAGAGGGTTCTAATTCTTCGGTTTGCTAGCATTGGTGTTTGGGATTTTGAATATCTGAGATTGAAATCTACGTTTGTTGTGTAGGGTTCACTGCTGAAGAGCTTATGAACATTCCACCCGGGAGAAGAAGGAAGTACCATGATGATGTTACAGTGATGGTGATTATATTAGGGACTAAACAACGTGCTTCAAAAGCCTCGACGTGTCTGTAAGTCCAGCTTTGGAGGAGGGCCAACCCCGCAGGAGCAGCTATGTTTGATTGTATAATTAGAGGGTTTGGATGATGTACAGTTGAATTTTATTGTGCACTGCCATGTTAGTTGTTGTACGGCCTTACTTTTTGAGATGACGGTGTGTGTTTCTTGGAAATCTTTGATGAAGAGATTGCACGGTTTTGAAACTGGTAGACCAAACCCAATATCTTGACACATTTGCACTGATCATAACTAAAAGCAAAGTTTGATGTTTGTCTAAGTTACAGAACTACTTAGCTCTTTCATTGTGATTATTATATATCAAGCTTGTCTCACTTGATTAGGGTTAGGGCTGCGAACTCTAATAAAGTCCTTAACATACTAGTACTACTACCGAATAAAGAACCATCCTCTTTGCACCGTTCAACTTGGTTGGATAGAGTGTGTTTAGTATCCCTTCACCTAACAGAGGTTTTGTATCCATAGTCTGCACACGGTCATGGACCAAAAAAGATACCCATAGAATATGCATCTGCACATTACAGGAAGTACATTCATCTTTTTAAAACCAAACAAAAGATTAAGGTGCTTTTAGATTGGCACTTTATATGAGGAGGGAAACAGGCTACAGACAACATAGTAGTGGGCGGTGGGGGAGAAAAGCTTTACTAAAGCAGGCAAAGCTTTAAAGTCTTTTAAAGAGAGCTTGATCACATGATAGAGCATCCATTAGGGTTCTCTTCACTGAACACATCAAATCTTGGTACTGCCTCCAATGGAGCAATAGTGTCTAGCAGCAGCGGTTGTTGGGTCCCAACGCAGATAGATGATGCTGGAACTTGATATGAAACCCTGTGATCTTTACCATAAGGACTAGGAGCATTACTGTAACTCAAAACATAAAGTGGAGCTGCAGGTTGAGGAGCTAGATTCGGTGCGTAAAATGGGTAAGAATAAGACTGCTGCTGCAGGAGATGCGGTGGGTTGAGATCATGACCAGCACCTGCACCTCCACCTGCTTGATTAGGATAGAAAGACCCAGAGGTTATTGGTGCACCATTTTCGTTGTTATTTGAACCAACTTTCTGATCACCCCCTTGGTTCTTGTACTTTTTACCAGCATTACCACCGCCACCCTGCTGCTTTTCCCCAGGGGCAGCAGGACTATCATTTCCTTTTTTCTTCTTGTTGTCAGCCGAGCTATTCGAATGCTTGTTGTCAGCAGGAGGTTTACCCTGCGTATCGTTCTTGCCCTTTTTGCCAGTCTGTTCTCCAGCATTTTTGCTGTTGTTCGTATCAGCATTTTTAGTGTCATTTTGCTGCTTCTCGCCGGACTGTTTGTTGTTGTTGTTGTTGGACTTTGCTGGCGGGTTTTCAGGCCAAATCTCAGCATTCTTGCCTGCCTTGGACAGCTTCTTGATAAGGGTGTCCGAATCTACGTTGCCTACTACTGTGACCTTGTGCTGCTGTGAATCAACTGTTGTTGTGTAGACACCTGATGATTATCACCAATACATTTGATATGAGTTGGTTTGTGTTTTTATTCACCAAACTGAACTCCTGAAGAAGACGCTAAAAACTGAACCCCAAGCGACAGAATATAGGGAAGGCAGACCTCACTACTATGTTTCCGCTACTATTTAATTTAGGACAAGCAGTAACATTCATTTTTGCAGTATTTTGGCCAAGAAGCATATGAAGAGGTGGGGGCGGGGAGTGAAATAAGTAAGTGTTACACTACCGTCAATGCTGTGAAGAGCTTTCTTGACTTGTCTTTTGCAACCTTCACAGTGAATGAATACTTTCAGGACCCATGTCTGAAGGATAAAGGAAACAACAATAATATAAAGTGAGGTAATGGGGAGAAAAGAAACAAAGACGAGTAGCTACGAAATTGGAGAGGAAGAATCAGAAAATGGGTTGGTGCCGGGAAGGAAGAATAGTACCTTGCACTTGAGGGATTTTGAAGCTTCGTCCGCAGGAGGAGCAGCAGCAGCAGCATTAGTAGTAACAGCAGGAGCCATGGGAGGGCGAAGGAGAATGAGAATGCGTGTGTGGTAAACTCACAGAACTGTTAATGAGGGGTGGTGGTGGCGTCAAGTAAAGTGAAAGAGTAAAGGAGAGTTTTAATGAGGGAGGATGAAGAAGAAGAAAGGCAGGTGTAGAGACTACAGAGTAAAGAGGAAGGGAAAAAAAAAAGAGAGAGAGAGAGAGAGAGGTTGAAAGCTGGAGGGGGGACTGCCTTGTGAAGTGACGGGTTTGTAAGAAAGAGGATTTATTGTTATTATGAGCCCAGAAGAATTGAATTGAATGAATGAATTTTGTTTATCTAAGATTTGCAATGATATGGACTAGTCGTACGTAATCATAGATAAAGAAAAAAAGAATCTCCCCTCCCTCCTCCTCCCCCGGCCCAAAAAAAAAAAAAAAAAAAAAACCATTTTTACATACGTATTTCCACCTTGTTCTTCATCTTCTTTTATTTATTTAAGGATATAAAAAGTTTAACCAACGCTTCGAAATCATTGCCGTGACTTTTTTATCTGCTTTTTCCCACCCCTGCCATTTTCTTTTTCTTCTTTTAAATATGTTTAGTGAAGGATTAAAAAAAAGTACGCTTTTAAAAGGTTGATCTGGCAATTCTATTTAATTTATACTCTTTTAGAAAGTAACGTTAAATAACAATAAATATTATTAGGTTGCTTATTCCCATTTAAAATTGTACTCAAAGAGTGCCAAACGATAACGCAAAATCATATGTAAAAATAACAAATAACTAAACTAAGAGGCCTTAAAAGGATATATTATGAGTTAGTTACCAAAAAATAACTAATTATTTTTTTAAAAAAATAAAGATGTTTTTTTAAAAAAATAAATAATTAATTAAGTTTTATATTTATTTTCTACAAGTAATTTTATAAAATAAAAAATATCAAAATAATAATTTTTGATGAATAATTTTTAATAAGTGGTGATGAGATTCTCTGTCTGTAAACAATAGAATGACAAACTTGATATTTTTCAAACCCTACCCTATTATTTTTTATGATAAAATAAAAAAAGTCTTTGAGGCATTATTATGGAAACGACTTGTTATGAGGTGAAAAGACAAGGGGGGGGGGAACTCGGTAGGAGGTGAGATGCTATGTTTATACATTCACATCTATCCGGATTATATTATTGCGTCGCTTACAATATCATTATAATATATATATAGAGAGAGAGAGAGAGTTAGAGAGTGAGAGTTTTAATTAATTAAATATCGGTGGATATTCTCTAGAAGTTTTAACAAGTTTTCCTCAATAATTAAGGACACGGGAGGAAGGGGGATAGTATAGATAACACTGACCGAGCCTCGTTCCTTCCCTACACCCGATCGGTTCAAGAAGAACGATACATATACACGTACCGACGTACGTATATATATAATTGTACGTTCATTATGGAGTTAATGGCTGGCTGGCTTCCAAATTATGGCGACCTCCTTAAGCTTCTGAAATCCATCATTGTTCCCAGACTTATAAACTGCATCCCCACTTTTTACTGCACCAGTGTTGAATCTAGTAACATAACATAATGCCCACCTTGGGATTCTAAATCCCGTTGATTTAAAAAAAAAAAAAAGAAAAAAAAGTGAACTGCCTAGGTTCTTATCTTATCATATTATGTATGTGGGGCGGGCGACAGAAAAAAGAAAAAAAGGGGGGCGGGAGGTGTGGGGAGCCCTCTTCTTTTTCTACGACTACGAGCCTACATGCTACAACCACCACTACTGTGCTTGTGTCGCCGCATTAATCAAGTTGAAAACCATATTATTAAGTTTAAATTAAGTTTTAAGGCAATCGCGTTATTATTATTTTTTATATATAAAAAAACAACCATTGGGGTTTAGAATTTAAAATCCTCGACTTATTCCAAGTGAACGAGATGAAAATACATATATGTATATTAAAAAAAAAAAAGGAAGAAGGGGGGGGGGGGGAAAAGTACTTAACCAGGACACACAATTAGCAGGTTTAGTGTGGTTCAATCATTCAAGGCCTATGGGCTAAAGCGACTATTCTGCGGAGGCGTATGTAGACAAATAGAATATAACCAAGTAACAGCCTGGTTTTGTTTACTACCGGCGCCGGAGTACGATTTTTACTTAAGATGGCGTGTGTTTTGTTCGCTACTGCTTGTTCTATCTAATATATTATTCTAATGCGCCTCTTGCTTTGAGTTCTCCCCCTCCAACACTATAGCCATTCAATTATCAATCGTTATTGAGCCCTTAACCCTTTTTTTTCTTTCCCTGTCTTTTTTTTTTTTAAACTAGTTCTTTGATTCGATGAGGCCTGAAAACCTGCAAGCATTATTACATTACATGAATATGGGGGTGGCTCATGGGCTTGCTCTGATCTGTGTGCCCCCCCCCCCCCCTTCATATCATACGAGACCATCACTGTCTATCAGAGAGACCTTGATAGTGGGTCGCGACGATGGGCATTAGGGATCTATAGTCCCTGCTCGTATGCGGCGTTGATACGGCTGACGTCACTTCCATACAGTAAATTTAAAGCCCATCCAAAAAGAGAGACTAATTAATAGCGACAACCAACAAATTTTCCTCTCTTTGCTTTCCCGCGGTGGTGTTCCATCAATATTTCCCCATCAGCCATGAGTGGGTGAGGCCCAACGGCCGTAGCAGCAGAAAATTAGGGAATCAAGAGAATACGCGCCAGAGAACGTACCGCTTTCAGTAACGGACATGGGAGGAGAATACCATCCAACTACAACAGTATAACCTCTCTCCAATGTCATTTATGTTTTAGTTTGCGGGAACGTCAGTTCCTCCTAGTTCAACGACCTCGTTGGTTAACTTTTACGGTCAGCTTTTAATCTGGACTGGAATGGGCTATAACCACTATGGGTCTCTTCCCCTCTCTATCCGATTTTTTTTAAAAAAATAATTAATAAGTCCGTATTTTTCGCATAATTAATACTATTCTTACTATTATTATTATTATTATTATTATCACCATAAAATTAGCCCTTCACATCTAATCGAACGAGCCTAAAAAATTAACTTAGAAGAACAAGCCCATATAAATAACAGATTAAAAACCGAATACCTCTTTAATCTGAGATGAGTTCTGCTGAAATGTGTGAGGTACTGGTAAGTGGTAACATTGCTTTTGCAGCAAACATTACACGTGCTACATTGTACAATAGGCAATGATTCTGATCAACTACATAGCAATTAATAATGCGTATAGCTACAAAGGCATATTCGACCAGAATACACATTCTAATCCTCTGTTTCTTTACCCAGCTTTTCCTCAGAAGCCTGACCCGCATCACTTCCTCCACCTTTCGAATCATTTTCTCTCTTCTCTGCCCCAGTACTTTCACCATGATTTCCTCCGCTGGTGATGCCTACGGGTTGGTTTTCCTTCGCACTATCATTTTCTGCCACTTTACTATGTTTCGCGACATCACCCAGCTGCAGCAGATAAGAGAATATTAAACTCTACCGAAACTATGAGAGGGGTAAAAAAAAAAAAAAAAGGCCACACGGGGGAAAGCTTACTCCCAAGCCCTTTAAGCTAGCAGTCAATTCCTCCTGTTGCTGCTGAAGACTTGTTCTCAGATCTTGAAAGTCCTAAAAATGCAAAGCTCAAACCTAAAATAGGAACTATTGTTGCAAATGAAACAAAAGATGCCGCCACTTACATGACTCAGCTGTTCCACTTCAGAGTTAAGCGATTGCTTAAGTCCGGTCAGTTCCTGCAGACATTTAGAAACAACCGGATGAGATATTCAATTTTCAGAAGTTCACAACAATTAGGACTTCAAATGCAAGAAGGTTGCATCAAACGGCAACCAAAAAGAAAACATGTTACAGAAACCAAATAATTAATGGATAACCCTCCGGAAATAGCTGAGAATAAACAATGCTGAAGCTTGGGTTAAACTCCTGATTCCAATCAAAGGATTGGTGTTGTACGTTAGAATCGTACCGTAGTATAATACTAACTCTAATCACGCACCAGGTCAGCAGGCCTGTAATTTCCTGTCTTTTTGCCTTAAAATCCCCTTTGCTTCTTATTCCGCCCCAAGCATACCGTAATTCTCCAACCCTCAGAAAACCACAAACAACCCCCCAACCCCCCCCCCAAAAAAAATATATGATTTGTTGCATGTTATGAGCAGTGTTGTATGGATACCGACACGGAGACAAAGACAGAAAAAAAATGACAATTTTTTAAATTATAACATATATCTGTATACCCAAAAAAAAAAGTTTCAATAAAACGTCTCCAGGACGAAGACGGAAGGTCAAATTATAAAATATTATTCACGTTACTATGCAAATCTAAGCTCTTGCTTACATTGTCCTCTCAGATAACCCCGATAAATAAGTTGGTGGTGATTAGGACACAGCTAGTTGAAATTTTAGGATTTTCTTGGCTACATTGTCAAATCAAATGTCCCAATTGCATAAGAGACACCAACAACTTTATGTCCAAAATGTCATCATTTGCGATGAGGATCCCCGATAACACTAGCTTCTGAAAATTACTAGCCAATTCACCAAACGCAGATCCACTTTGGCTTCACCATGAAGAGAACTAAGCTCATTTTTTTTTTGGGGGGCAGGCCCGCAGGGGGGCGGGTGGAGGGTTGGGCTGTGAAAGATAGGATCAGGTGGAAAACCATATGGAGGTTTTAGATCAAGGAATCACGTGGAAATGCGCATAGAAATTTTAGATCCTATGAGGTTGGGCTTCACCAGCAAGCATAACTAAAGCTGCGTTCACAAAACACGGAACTCTAGTCCTGACAGAAAAAAGAACCCTCACGAATGACGATATCTATTTGGTAAACGTGCTTCCAGTTCTAGTTATGATTCTTAGCAGGGCATGCATCAAGCTACCCTCCAACGTTTCTAGTGGTAAACATATTTTCTTCTTACATGGATGATCACAATCATTATTTCATATTTCAAATTTCAAATTCAATGCTAGTCTTTTCGGCGAGTTTACCTTTCAAATCTAGTCCTTTTCTAAATTGTGTGAAAGCTATTACAAGGTTTTACTAGCATTAAACATGTTTATTGGAAAATTCCAGGGATAGAAAATTCCATAATGACGGAAATAATAATGAATTCTTACCAATCAATAAGAAAACAAGTAATTCAACAAATTGAAAAGTCAAAATCCAAGTTGTTTCCTACGAGATTAAGTAACAAATTTATCATATATGGTAAATTATGTATATGACATATACAACCTATCTTTCCACCAAGAACATACAAAATGAGAGATGGCATGGATATATGTAACAACAAAACCACAACATAAACAAACACCATACTCACTTCTCGATAGACCTTGACTTGAGTATCCAACCTTGTTCTCCAATTTTGTAAATCCTAACATTAGAAGGAGAAGAACATCAAGCAATACAACCCAAAAAGGAAAGGAAGAAGGGGGAAAAAAAAAACTAATAACGTCAGAAGCAGAGCTGGTATCTTGGAGAAATAATAACAAATTCACCTGTTTGAGGCTCTGAATTCTATTTGTCAACTCCATTCTGGACTCTGTCAGTTCCTAATTTTCCCCACAATAAAAAATTCTCAACCAAAATCAAATCCCCGCAGTAGAAGGGTAGATAACAAGACACAATCGATTATGAAATAAATAAATAAACAGAATTTAACTTACAGAAATCCTAGTCTTCACCTGCGAAACGTTCTCGTTCTTCTGAAAATATAAAATGAGAAAGCCAAAAGGAAAGTTTCACATCAGTTACTTCAAACTTGAAGTACAACAACAATCGTACTCGACAGGAGAGAAATTATCACCGGAGATAGAGGAGCGACAGCAGAGGCCGGATGATCAGCAGAGTCGGCATTCTCGGCCATTTCTTTGGTATTCGTCGATTCAGAAAATCGTGATTCTAGTGTTTCCTAGGGTTCTTAAAGAGTCTAAGGGTTCCGATTCCAGGTCTGGGACGAAAAATGGGAGAAATAGTAATCTTTAGAGCTAGATCTTCAGGTTCGGGATGATTATTTGGGCAGAGAAATAAGTGAGATTTTGAAATTTGAATATGAGAGGAGATTGCGGCGACAAATTTAGGGCGGGCAAATCTAGATAATGGAGTGTAACTGTGAGCCAGAACGGAGCGACGTCTGTTGGATCTAGAACCTTTATAATTGATTGCGTGTCTGATAACCAGGCGAGCACAGATTAACATACTTTGATTGAAAGTCGGATCGGGGTAGGGCTTGAAAAGATATGCCATCGGTCTTGACTCTTGACGACGACGCCGTTCCTTCGATCCGTAAAATCGGATATTCTCATTTATTTTGATATTTTTTTTAGATAATCATTTTACATATTTTAAATTGGATATTAAAAATACGAATTGAATATTAATTAAATTTAAATATATTAATTATCCATATAAAAAATATTATTTAATAATTTTTGTAAGAAGATTTTTTAAAATAAAGAGTGTATATTAATTAATATGCATATCTATATTTATATAAATGTCTTATTTTATCTAAAAAATATTAAAATAACATTATAAAATTTTAAATAATAAAATAATAATATTATTATATATTATTAAAATATTTAATAAAATATCTGATATTTTTTTGAATCAGATAATCCTATCAGAAATCAAATATCATAAATATCTTATATTATTTTTACTAAAGTAAGATCAAATATTTTAAATGTCGGGTCAAAATTTTTAAATATCTATTTAAATTTTATAATATTAATTTTTTTAAAGCCCTATACGATTTCTATGGAATCGCATCACATCTTGTAAGAAATTAAAATAATGATGCCATTTTGTGGTAATTATGTGAAAGAGCTCAAGCATGTGAAGAATATTAACATTTCCATCCTTCTACTCTATTTATGTACAGCTTCTATTTATAAAATTATATTTTTTTTACTTGTTTAATATGTCCTTATAAATTGATACATGTAATTTGGTTTTGATTTGATGTTTGTATACATGAGTAGAGATGTCGTAGTATGGCATGGTAAAAATAACATACAGAACTTAGGTAATACTATAGGGTAATGGGATATTTATGGTTCATATACATGTCGTCCTCACAACCCTTTTTAGGTATTTGTGTAGCCTCCCCCTTTCTCCTATAGCATAGACAACATACATGTGATGTAAATACATTATACATTAGGGTTAGATTAAATTTATTTTTATTACCCTTTCCTTTCGTAGAGCATGTTCTTTGAGACATTTGCAAGATCATTCACTAAGAAAGGATTGTTACTCAAGTTCTTTATCTTGGGAGGTGGTTCCACCTTTACCTATATTAACGCTACCACTTCATCCGACCTCCTTCCCGTTAAGAAAGGGTCTCAGCTTCCACCAAAACCCGAGCCTCGTAGCAAGATATAAGTTTTCGATCAACTATATAGAGGATACGCCCAATAATTTGCAGCATCCTAACCACCATTCTCTCCCCCGCCTATTGTGTTTCTAATTGTAAGATTATGGTATCTACTTTTTTATTATTATTGCGATTGGATAATGTAACTATTAACTTGTTTGTATTCTATGACCTATTTTGACCTATATGTTAACACAACCTAATAACAATATACATACTATACTTCTTTTAAGACTTTTTTTTTTATTAAGAGCTTACAACTATCCGAATTCCTTTTTGATATCCTTAATTTTGGTTGTTTTGGACTCTTATGTCTTTATGTATTTTTCTCTTTTTAAGTTTTGTAACCGCTGATGTTACATTTATTAAGCACAAATGTTTCTTGTAATCATGTTATTAATTTAAACAAAGTAATGATTGTAGCCTCATGTAACACCCCTAAAAATTACAGTTTTTCATTTGATTAAAACCATACATAAGGATAGGGAGTGCTACCGTCGTAATTAGCACAAGCCTGACCCCTGGTCAGTCTCACACCAATCATAAGGCTATAAAAACTCACAAGACATTAACCTAATTAGGAAATAAATTTGTAATGATCCGAAATATTCATAAATAAAAAGAAAATCAGAGCGTATGATTAGAGAGTCATTACATAATGGAAACAAGTTACAACACCAAATTCCCCTAGGGGAAAGAACCGTACAGACAGTAAGATAGGATAAAAACTGAAAAAAGAAGAGTCCGGACGACACTCGCTCTTGGGCCCTACGCCAAGTCCAATAGGTCATTACTCAGCCCCACCCAACTAGAGATGGCAATGGGTCCAGGACCCGGCCCAGACCCGAAGGACCCGACCCGTTAATATAGGGTCTGGATCTGCAATTTTTAGACCCGGCGGGTCTGGATCGGGTCAGGATCTGGACCTGAATAAACGGGTCTGGATCTGGATCCTATCATTTTAGACCCAGACCCGCCCCAGACCCGTTTAATTAAATTTTTTTTTTTTATATATTTATCATTAAACCCTAATATTATTACTTATTAGGTCTGGATGGAATTGGAACTTTGGAAGAATCCCGCCCCGCCCGCCGAAGAGTCGAAGACTGAAGACTGAACTGAAGAGTCTCTCACTCTCTCTGTGACTCTGTCTCTCAAGTCTCAAATCTCGATTCTCAAACTCTCAAATCACTCGGCGGCATTCTGTATTTTGCGCCGTCGCCCATCAGCCGTGACTAACGCCGTCCATACTCCATCGACTTGAGTGGTTGGCTGGCTGTCGAGAGTCAAGACTCGAGTGTCGACCGTCGACCTCTTCAGTTCAAAGTTCCGCCGCTGCCAACTGCCAAGTGCTGCTGTGTGCTGCTGAGTGCTGGCCTGCTGGCTGCTGCTAAGTGCCGACTCCCCCCAGACGGCCACGCCGCGTAGCCGACTCGCCGCCAGTGCGCCACGCCCAGGCTCCTAGCTCCCACTTCTCAGGCTCCCAACCGTTCGAGTCGAGTGACTCGAGTCTTCGAAGTTCGACCGTCGCACTTCACAGGTAAATGGGTAATGTTCTTGTAAGTTGTAAGTATTATATTCTGTCGAATTCCTTTACTCAATTTCCTATAATCTGTCGCACTTTGGTTTGGGGAGGGTGTTGAATGTTGATTCTGTTGAATTTGAATACTTGAATTCCTTTACTCGATTTCCTATAATCTGTAACTGTAACCGTTCGAGTCTTCGACCGTCGCACTTTGGTTTGGGGAGGGTGTTGATTCCATTGAATTTGAATACTTGAATTCCTTTACTCGATTTCCTATAATCTGTAACTGTAAGTCTGTATTTTTAAGCAATGATGTACTATTTACTATCAGACTTAGTATGTCACTGAATTATTGATTGTTGTTTAAATTAGCTTGAAATGGATTTGTGTGGAATGTGGATCAGTGGATGGTCCGAATCCGATACAGATACTCTGATGTTGAAGACTTGTATAACATAACAGGTGGTTATGTTTTATTTTAGCTTTTGATTTATGGGGTTAGCAGGTAGTTATGTTTAAATATTTTTTTTATATTTAAATACGATTGTTTAGTAGGCATACAATAGATTTACTATTTACAGCATGAATTAATATATTTTTTAGACATAAAATGTCTGGACCCGTTAAGGACCCGATTATCCGCCGCACCCGCCGGGTCTGGGTCTGGGTCTGAAATTTTGAGACCCGATGGGTCTGGATCTTCTAAAATAAACGGGTCTGGGTCTGGATCTCGCTGGACCCGATCCAGACCCGACCCATTGCCATCTCTACACCCAACGCATCGAATACGTCATAGGCATCGACACACAACATCTCTTACCTGCACCAACTCAGAAGGGACATCTACTCGTGGGAATGAGCAGCACCCATGAAATGGTAGCCCAAAAGGAAAGAAAAAGGAACAAGAAGGAAAAGGAGAAAAAAGAAGAAAAAGGAGAAATAAAAAGGAAAAGGGGGAAAGGAAAAAGGAAAATGGGGAGAAATAAGATAAAATAATTTTTGGAATAATAGAATTTAATATTTTTTATAGATAAATTAATTTAATAATTTAATTTATTATCATTTAATATATTGGTTTTAAAAAGGATAATTTTAGTAAAATATTGGTTTGGAAAATTATTTAAATAAAATGAGTATGATAAAATAAAAAATATTTATTTTAATTTATTAAATATTTATATCCATTTTTATATACTCAAAAATCCACAAAATAATTAAATTAAATAAATTTAACATTTAATTTATCTAAAATAAAGGCTATTTATTAAGTTATAGATTTTTAAAATTTTTGGGGTATTACAGTAATCCTTAGTTTTTATTATTTTAGCTTTTACGCTTAATTTTTAAATAAAATTTTTAATTCCTATAAATAGGAGTGTTATAGAGAACCCAAAACCTATACATTTATGCTAAAAAGCTTGAGATATTGTTCGCGCATGTCCTTCTCTATTTCCTAGGTTGCCTCATATGCTTTGTCATAGCTCCAAAGAATCTTCACAAGTAAAATTGAGCTCGTCTGAATTTGGCATACCCTGATGTTGAGAGTATGCAAGGGCACCTCCTCATAGAATATTGAATCATCTAGCTCCATCTCATCGAGTATGATCATGTGGGTAGGATCTACATCATACTTCCTCAGTTGCAAGATATGGAAGACATTGTAAACTTGTACTAATTAGGGTGGAAGTGTCAAGTAGTAAGTAATCTCATTGACCATATCAAGAATATTATAAGGACCAATATATCTCAAGCATAGCTTACCCCTGCCTACCAAACCTCTGCACCTCCTCGATGGTTGAGACCCTCAACATAACTTTGTCCCCATCTAGTTTGATATCCTCTTAGAATAATGAATCGTCGAACTCAATCTTATTGGATTGGATTACGTGGATAAGATTTACCACATGCTTCCTCAGTTGGGAGATGTGAAAACCATTGTGAACTTGGGCGGATCTGGGTGGAAGTGCCAAGAGGTAAGTAATCCTAACGACCCTATCAATAATCTCATAAGGACCAATATATATTGGGTTCAGCTTATCCTTCCTACCAAACCTTTGCACCTCTTTGGTGGTTGAGACCCTCAATAAAACTCTGTCATCCGACTCAAATCCATTACTACGACACTTTTGATCGGCATAACTCTTTTGTCAACTCTGAGTTGCCCTCCTTCAGTCTTGGATCAACCGACCTTGCTAAGCGTTTTCCTCAATCATATCCAGTCTAAGTATAACAGTCTTGCTAATTTCACTCAAACACAAGGGTGCTCAACACTTGCGTCCATACAACACCTTAAAGGGTACCTTCCCTATAATAGTATGATAATTTTTGTTGTATGAAAACTCCATCAAATGTAGACAATACTCCGAACTGTCTTAGAAGTCCAAAATATAAGCTCGTAGTATGTCCTTGAATGTTTGAATCATCATCTCAGCCTGTCGGCTTGTGCCCCATAACCTCCTACAACTTCCCCTATAAGTGCAAAAGGAACCTTGAATTCCTATTAGGGACTATGTCAGTAGGTGTACTACGCTTTCTCACCACAAATCTTATATAAACATCAACTAGCTGATCCATGCATCGAGTAGACTTCATTGGCACAAAAACTGTCGATTTAGTCAATCGGACGACGATAGCCCATACCGTATCACACTCTGCTACGAGTCTGTAGTAGTGCACTCACAAAATCCATAGATATGGAGTCTCACTTTCACCTTAGAACATCCGAAGGCTGAACTAACCTTACAAGCCTCTAGTGCTTTATCTTTACCTTCTAACATCAACACACTGGTAGTTATGAGGCTCTATTCTTAGAAGGTATGGTTGTGCATGAAAGGAGAGAATGATGATTATTATGGGTGTGTGAAATGAGGGAAGGAGAAGTGAAGGAAATTAAAGCGGGTAGAGATTTGGGTAGGAAGGTGAAATTTGTTAAGTCAAGAAATATTATTTTCTATTTAGTAATTGAACGGTTTCCATATAACAACGCCCTTGATTTATTCAAAGATATTTTTTTTATCTAATTTACAATTCATAAAGTGTCGACTACTTATATCTTGATATTTTCAAGTTGTCTCACTAAAGGTGATTAAGAAGGGAAAGAATCTACAATTAGTGATTTTTAAATTACTATTGTCGTCAAGGAGGAGATTCTCAGGCTTGGGACCATGACTATGGCATAATGATAGAGATCAATTTAGTGAAGTAAGAATAAGCAACATCTTTAATTAATTTTCCCTTAAATACCTTTTGAAAGAGTTCACAAGAACAATGAACTTTATAGTGAAGTAGATCATGGATTTGCTTACCATAACTTTCTTGAAGCTCAAAACATTTTCATGATGTCGATTTCTCTCTTCACTTGCTCCATCATTCCAAATTTAAGATATTTTTTCTTCTTCTAAGGATTTTCACAATGATGTGTACCCGGAGTTTAGAGGTTGAGAGAATGATTATATTTGACATAATTCATATGTATTGTGTATCATGAACTTTTTACACTCCTTGTTGGTTATATTTGGCCATTATATTTAGGTTTCATTCTTCTTCTTCTTTTTGTGTGGTTTTGAGTTCTAAGTTATTAGCATATGATAAAATACTAGATGGAAGTAATTTACAGGTTTAGGAGGAAGGGTTTGGGCATGAAAATTGAGTGCCAGGAGTAATTTACAGGTGCCAAATTAGAGAGAGAGGGAGGGAGGGAGGGAGGGAGGGAGAGAAAATATTAGTAGTTCTAGACTTCTAGTTAAGACTGTCCACAACGGAGATACAAAAGTTTTTCTGCACCCATTGATTCGGTGCAAATAGTGCAAAAAAAAATCAAAAAATACGAGGGAGTGCAGGAAAGTGTTCCAGCATAATTTTTTTATATCAAAAACTGTTTAAACATTTAAAATGTAATTGAGGGTACTTTAGGAATTATTTAAACATTTACAATGTAAATTAAAATTTAATGAATCCAAAACAACATAAATTAAAAATATGAAAATATTAATTTTTTAATATTTAATATTAATACTATACAAACATTATCGAGAAGATAATTAATTTTGTAATTAATTAAAATGATAAAAATATGTTAATATGCGTAAATGAAAAAAATATAAATTTATCATTTTATTAAAATTAAAAAAAAATTTCTTTTAATAATAAAAATTAGCATTTAATTAATAATATAATTAAGTAAGTAAATGTTTTAATTGTTTATGGTGGAGTATAGATTGATGAGATAGTATATTTTAATATTATATTATTAAATTTTTGTTGTATAGTTAGAATTTAAAAGAGATAATTTTTTTTTAAATTTTAAGAAATATATTAATTTTTTTTTCCTCTTTTGTCGTGGGTAGCCTAAGGATCCAATAGTCGTCAATGTGTCTGCGATGATGATTATGGTCGCCTTAGGAGGGTGGAGAAGGGTCCACCGGACAGGAGAATTAGTCATAAAATGGAGGACGGTAGAAGATAAAGTGATAAACAATAAGTATAGAAATAACAATAAAATTTAATGTTGTTAACTTTTTAGTTGTTTAATTAAGTATTAGTAAACATACTGTGCGGATATGTTTATAATATGTAAAGTACTATATTTTTATAAAAATAACATTATTTTAATAGTGAACTTTTTTAATTGGAATCAACTCCAAGCATATGTGCTTTTATTGTCAATTCAAAAACGTATATTTCTTAGTTATTTGATTAAAGCAAACCTTAAACCTGACTTCTTTATTTGCCATTTATCCCTTTTCAAAATCTTTACCATTTTTAATTAAAGATGCAGACTAAGGCCTGAAAGAAAGCATACTTAACCACGGAGAAAAGCTCATCTTCTCGAACCGATACCTTTTATTTGCTTGCCCAGCAACGCGCCTACAAGATTCATAAGAAAGCCCCGTTCAAGTAGACATAGTTATGATAATATAAAAATTTAATAGTTCAAGTAGGATATTTCATCGACCAACAATTGAGTAAGTTATATCATCTAATAAGTTGAATATTAAATATGTGTATATAATGTATCGATCAATTATAGGTCCCATTACTTAAATTAATTTTATTTCCAAATACAATTATCAATTTATTAATTTGTTTGTTAAACTAATTAATGACAACCGGGGCGGTCTAATGAGGCATGTAGGATGAGCCGTTACAGCCCCCCCAAAATCGAAGACAGATGACAACTACTAATTTGATATCCATGGTGCAATAGTATAATACCTTAATTTGGAGGAAATGACAGAATAATTATTTGTAATTTATTTCAATTAAGAAATAGAGTTATTATTATTATTATTATTATTTGAGTTTATAGCAAATATATAAAGGTATTTGTTTTATTATTTTAATTGAGGAAGTGTTTTATTAAAATATTAATTTTGTATATATATGATAATTATATATATTATTTCCATAGATATACAATTATTTATATGATATTTATCCAATACACTAATTAAATATTAATTAATATAATACATTATCATTTATTTAATATCTTCGTAAAGAAGATTATTTTCTATATTTTTCTTAACGGTTGTATTTTATTTATTTTATATTTTTACATTAAAATAAAATTAAGTTAAAAATTTAAAACGTGATTGCCTCCTCCGTATCCTCACCCTCCGTTCTTCATAGAATTCTTTTTTTGATTACACTGAGTTTGTCTACATTTCAAAACTCAACTCCCCAGCAAATCAAACCAAAAAAAAAAGCAACGACAATATATTATACGGCATATTAGAAGGATAAACAGGAAGAGCAAGCAGCTCAGTAACTAGAGTTTGATAAAGGTTCTCAGCGGTTTGTCATGGCCCGCTTATTTTTTTTCACATTTTTGTCCGGAAGATTCTAGAATATTCTAGAGTTGTGTGGACTCTAGTAGAATTGTGTGGAAATGTATGAAACTTTGTGTAAATATCTAGAGACCTCCTAGAATGGTGTGGAACTCTCTAGAATCCTAAGAGCTAGAAGGATCATGAAAGGATCTAGAAGAGTCTCCTAAAATATCTTGTACTCTAAAGGTGTCTCTAGAATTCTCTACAAGAGTATGGAAGACCTAGAACTTTCCACCAAATGAGGGAAAGGGAGGGGGACCTCAACTATAAATAGATGACCACCCCATTTGCTCCCATCACCTCTCAAGTTGTAAAGCTCTCTCCTCTCTCATCAATAAAGAGTTCTCTTCTTACACACAAACTCTCTCACTCACTCTCTAAGCTCTCCAAGTGTTCTTACTCGTCTTCAAAGGCTTGGCAATAGCCTAAGTTCGGGAAAGGCTGACTTAGTGAGCACTAAAGGTGTTGTGCTTCTAAGTGCCGCACGGGAAAGACTAAGGTGAAAGAAGTCACCCCGTGACAGGTTGCTCTGAACGCGAACATAGTTCGCCTCCGGCAGTTCGAGCTTTCACCGCTTGTTCGACACTCTCTCTGTCCCTCTCCTCCTGCCGCCTTTCTTTCACCGCCAAGGATCTTCGACCGCCGTCGGATCGATTGCTATTTACTTTTTACACAGAATAGAAAGAAGACCGACGGGGTGGGGGTGGGGGGAAGATAGTGAGTGAGCAGGGGAGAATAACATTAAATATTATTTCGATTGTTATGGATTGTAACTTTATTTATTTTGATAAAAATAAAATGTTTGTTTTAATCTTCATAATTTATAATTTTGTCTGTTTAATTTTTTGTGAAAATATAATATTTATTTTAGCTTATATGTAAAATTATTTTATATTTAAATTAATCCACAAACATTATAAATACATTAGATTTAATCACCTACTTGCTTAATATTATAATTATTCATCTATTTTTTTTCAATTCTGAATAAAAAAATTTATATACCAATAATTAGAAAAAATCAAACCCTTCTTTCATCCGAATATAACTTGGTTACTAGAATATAATGAGATCTGAAATTAATAATAGATTAATAATTATATTATCAAAATAATTATATAATTAGGATATAATCCCCTTACAACAAAAAGAATAGGAAGGTTAACTTATAATTTTAGGTTAATATAAAATTTAAGAACTATTTAAAATATAAAAATAATTTTATAGGAATTAAAACTGATATTTTATTTTTTTATAAGATCTAAAATAGATAGAATTATAAATTATAAGAAGGAAGATGAACGCTATAATTTTATATGAATCAAATAATTTTTTTTAAATAAGAGGAATCAAATAATATTTACCTCATACTTTGATATTTAGCTTTTATATTTTTGTTTTAATTTAATTTAATTTTTATTTTTATAGAGAATAGAAAATACTAGAATATAAATAAAAAACAAATGTAAAAAAATTAAAATAAATTATTTATTAAAATATTAGAAAAATGAAAATACTCCTTAGTGTGCTACTAAAGTTTCAATAGTTAGTCATTGATTCAAGTAAATATTAATAGATACTCCATGTTTTCGATAATTTTTTTAATTAACATAAACTCTAAACATTTTTATTTTTACGGATAAGTTACAAACTCCGAACTTTTGTTATTTAGTACTTCGATAGTTATCACCCCAGTGACTCACCAATGTTTTTAAGCTGCCTGGAAAAGTCCAAAATCCCTTTTTCTATTCATAGTAAAGTCGAAGGCAGTAAAGGCAATTTCCATCGCCATCCTCGATCCCCAAATTCCAATTCTTAATCCTTAATCAGGCCTCGTCGCCGAGTTGGACCCATCGCCGGCGGTCAGAGTATCTATTTATACTGGAAAATTAAGTACCTCAACACGCAACAAGCTTCTGAAGCAATAAAATCTCCCATAAAATTCCTAAAGAGTTCAAAAAAAAAAAGAAGAAGAAGTATATGTATATATATACATATAGATATAGAGAAGAAGAATACAAACTTGAAGATTTTAGCGGCAGAAGACCGAAATAAAATCTGCAACTATATTCAGCAGCTCAGCTATTTGCTTTATTGAAAGTTGAGCAGAGGAGGGAAGAGGAGATGAGTAGTCAAGAATCGTTCATTTACAGCTTCGTAGCAAGAGGGAGAACGGTAATAGCAGAGTATACAGAGTTCACAGGGAATTTCCCGGCAATAGCAGCTCAATGTCTTCAAAGATTACCTTCATCAAATAATAAATTCACTTACAATTGTGATCATCATACTTTCAATTTCTTACTCGAAGACGGTTACGGTACGTTTGCACCTCATCATATTGGGTTTATGCTTGCTTTCCACTCAGCCTGTGAGAGAAATGGGTGTTTCCGGATCTGAAACTTTGGATTCGGGCTCTAATATCGTCGGTGTTTGGATGGGATCTTCGGCTAGTTTCTGTGTAGGGATTAAACTTAATCTGTCATGTTTTGGAGTGATGTTCGCTTTGATGCTGATGTAGGATTTATATTTATAGAAATAAGAAATTTCTTCTATTAGTTATGATTTAGTTCAGGTTATGTGTGTGGTTGGATAGTAATAAGGATTTGCTATTAATGTTTTACCAGAATCTCAGGCTTTTCGTAAGTTGTTTTGTGATTTGAGTATCTGAGCTATTTGCCAGCTGCAACTGCAAGGATGGCTGATAATTTTGAGAAACGAGAATGACTGGACCTTATTGGAGTAGGCATGATTGTTAATTTGTCGGAACAGCGGAACTTCCTTCTTTCTCTAATTTGTTGTAGATTTCACTCAATGCGATCCTAGTTTTGATGTTTATCTGTTACATTAAAGTGAGAAAAGAATGCAATGGAGAAAGTGGCGATGATCATTTGGTATGGTATCGATGTTGAGCTTAAGGAGGTCTGGCCATCCATTTATTATTGTCGAAGACATTTTTTTGCTTAAATAAAGTCATGGCCTTCTAACTTCTATAGTGCAAATAGATCGTCCCCTAGAGAAGTGCTTCCTTTTTTTTATAGAATCATCAAGCTAGTTATTATGCTTAAATTGCCTGCATGTATTGAACTTTCTCACGGCCTTGGTTTCTTGATTCTTGCAGCTTATTCCGTCGTAGCCAAAGAATCCATCCCGAAGCAAATCTCTATCGCGTTCTTGGAACGCGTCAAGGCAGACTTCAAGAAGAGATATGAAGGTGGCAAAGCAGATACGGCTTTGGCCAAAAGCCTCAGCAAGGAATTTGGGTATGCATACCACTATATATGTTATCATATATTTTTCATTTTTAATGTGACATTGTCAGATTGTCTTCGTCGCTTGTTCGGATTGTTATTACCATACTTTATAATTTAATTTCGTCCACAGACCGGTCATGAAAGAGCATATGCAATATATTATTGACCATGCTGAAGAGATTGACAAGTTAGTGAAACTGAGGGCTCAAGTATCTGAAGTCAAAAGTGTTATGTTGGAAAATATTGACAAGGTATGTAAATGGTAGGAACTGAGGGGTGTTTTGTTGTTCTTGATTCGTGCACTTTCTTGTTTCGAATGCGGTTCGTTTGTGTTGATGTACTCAACATGCATCATGTGGGATGCGATATATGATATATCCACTATTGGTCTCTGCACTCTGCTCTTGTTCATGCCTTGGTTAATGATCTTCTTGAACTGTCCACTGTCAAGACAAATAAGCTTTATGTAAGATAGATATGATGCAGAGCAATGAGTATATTTTTGTTGAACACACAAACTGTCTTTTGATATATAGATAGCGGAGTTGGAGAAAAAGCCGTTATTGATGTGCTCAAATATGGATTCTAATAAATCCATTGGTATTAATTACCCATGTCGTGATGCCAGTGTAGGAGGCACAGTGACTATCCTGAAATGAAAAAGAAAAGAAAAATGAAGGTCGCAGTTACGTGCATTGATATATTTATTTATTTTTATACTTCACATCACGGTACATTAATTTAAAAGTCCTTGATGTATCCATAAGGCATAAGCGTATGATGGATCACTGCTGATTAAGGGATGCTCTTTGACAAGTAAGTAATATTTGGAAGAAATTCTTCCCCTCTGCCTGACCTGGTATCTAGACGGCAGTACCTGAAAGAAATTCTTTTCTTTGATTTTGTTCATTAGTGAAAGAGAAGTTTTTTGTCTCTGTTTGATCAGTTTTGGTATCAAGAATATGAGATCAAATACGCTGCTGCAAGCCGAAAAACGTTTCCCCTCCCCCTCTTTCCTGGATTGATGAGTTAGTATTGTCGATCTTAGTATGAAGGATCTTTTTGGATTAGAGTGATAAAAGTGATGCAGTATATGAGTAATCAAGCAATTGGCCCATAGCTGAAAGAAACTGTCAAAAAAGAAAATCAACTTGACTTGGTTTGTCCTTTCTTTTTGCTGGTGATCTGGATCTGCCCTGTTAATTAAAAGTCGGAATATGTTTGTTAGCCCAAGAGGATTTGCAATTTAATTAAAGATTCCTGTATTCTACTAGTATATATTATCTGGCCTTCTATAAATGTTACTTTTATGACAATTCCAGTTCCCAACTAACAGTCCTGCAGGTTGCGGTGGCTGTAAATAAAAGTGTAATTTTTTATAATGCCAATCTTCATCATGTTTAACGCAGACTATTGATAGAGGAGAAACTCTCACAACCCTTGCTGATAAAACGGAAGAACTACACTCGTCGGTATGTTGGTGCCGCTAAGAATTTCCCCATTTTCATTGCAATACCTTTCAGTTAACTAGCATTCCATACACGTTCAAAACTCAAATCATGTTTGGGTTTGCAAATTTTCAGGCACAGCAGTTCAATAATCAAGGGACCCAGATACGAAGGAAGATGTGGTATAAAAATATCGAAACAAAATTGATTATATTTGGGATCCTTGTAATTTTGATCCTGATGTTCTGGCTATCTATCTGCCATGGTTTTGACTGCTCCAACTAATATATCTTTTGCCTATGTCACCAGTTTCGGATCTCAAGCATGTAATTTTCATGATTAAGAGTCAGTAGATTGTTGTTTGATCAGGAAATGTTGTGTTTTGGCGTTTGGGTAATGGAAGGTGCAGGTTGTAGATGTCTGGAAATGGCTGTACATGTTACACATTTACCCCCCTCTCCCCTCCTCTTCTTTCTGGATTGCATATACATTTATCACAATGCTGTAGTATTTACATACAGAGTATACAGATTTAATAATACATGTGCTGTATCTTTTAGCTTTGTTTTTATATCACTTTTCAGCCCCCTCTCCCCTCCCCCAAAAAAAAAACAATTTTAATAAACTGGACTGGAGTCCCAAGTTCACTCAACTGAAAGCTCGGTCTATTGTATAATTGTATTTGTACTTCGTTCTCCTGCTTTGGTTTATAAAACGCTGAGAATGGCAACTTCAGATTTGAAGGCAGTTCAGACTATACCTAGGCCCATGCAACAATCAGGGCAGAAGGCTGGCCCTTATTCAGAGTTCATACAAGTTCGTCCACTGTAATAATGGAAAGTCCTCTCTTTGATGGGGGAAATCCAACAATTTTTATTTGGAAATCGGAATGCACATTCTCAGCAAGGCTTCCAGAGTTAATAATGAGTTCTATAATTAGAGCCTGCTTTCCTTGGTTTGATTTTATGATTAATAAGATTAGATTAGATCACCATTAAGAGGATAGCTAAGAGGATAGGATAATATTAAAATAATAATAATAATAATAATTTAATGTTATAAAAATAATATATATTATTAATAATTTATTTATTTATAGTTATGATTAATATTATTTTTAATAATAATATTTTTTCATTATAAGGTATTAGTATTACAGTAATAGTAATAAAAAAATATGATTAATTAATTAATAATAATAATAATATATTATTACAAACTATTGCTGATTATTTTTAATTATTTTGAATAATGATTAACCTTATTATTGTTATTATATAATTTTAATCAACATTAATATTTGTTATAAATATTAACTAATATATATTATTAATATTTAATTATATTATTTATAATTATTTATTACCTCACCTCACCCTACACACCAAAATAACTAACTGCACATCCATAAACCCCTAATATTTTCACAAATTTTAATTTTACCCCTCAATTTTTTCTAACACATTTTCTCTCTTCTCCCTCATCTCAACTCTTCTCAAATCCTTCCCAATATTCAATCAATTGAGCAAATCTGATTATAAACAATTGTACACATTCAACATCAAAAGGTATGTTAGATTTCTGAATTTTTTTTGTCAATTTTTATCATTTTCAAAAATGTTGAAATGCACAAGAAAATTCATTTTTAACAACGAGAGGGGTCATTGCGCATCATGACGTTGCAAAAAAAATAAAGCAACGATAATGGTCATTGCAAAAAAGTAATTAAATGTAACAAAAAATATCGTTACTAAATATATGTCGTTGTAATACATCACTTCAACTAACTACGTGTGTTTATATATTACAATGACTTTTGTCATTGCGAAATATTAATCCTACTTCGGCAACATATTTTGTCGTTGCAAAAACCTATGATTAGTAAGGACTTTTGTCGTTGAAAAAAATTGGTCATACTTTGGCAACAAATTACGTCATCATGAAAACCTATAATTAGCAACAAATTTTATCGTCGCAAAATACTAATCTATTTTAGTAACCCTTTTTCGACAACAATTGATGTCGTTGCTAAAGCTAGTTATTGACAATGATATAAGTTGTTGTAAAATAAATAGCAATAATATTTGTCGTTGTAAAAACACATTAATTACAACGGCTTATATCGTTGCAAAAAATTGAATGTACTTTAGCAACAATGTTTATCATTGTGAAAAATACATATTGTAACGACAAATTTATTGCCAAAAATTGAACTTAAAACTTCAATAACTATCTTTGTCGTTGCGAAAACATACAATTGCAACGACACAATAATCTATTTAAATACCGTTGCAATAAATGACCTGTAAAGCTTGTAATTAATGACCATAAATCATACCATATACACATGTCTTGCTTAAATCAATACAACCAAAATATATAACAACAATTCTTAACATATATATCTTAAAATAATGTCAACAAGGAACCAATCGCCAGTTTCTATTCCGCAAATACACACATGTTCAATCTGAATAAAAATTACATTGTTCGTGAATAACCATATTGCATATTAATCGTCAAAATAACAATTAGAACCATTCTTCCAAAAGTGAACCATACGTTCAATCTTTCATATTAGAAATCATGCATCCTGCATAGAAAAGTATATAGAAAAGTAATTAATGACATACAAAAAAGTAAAAAAAAATGATATATATCCAACTGCTTAATACCTTTTCTGTTTGCTAATGCTACCTAATAGCATTTGCTTTAATGACATTATTTATGATAATGCTAACTGAAATTAGGGTCTAACTAGAATAAAATATCTAAGGTAGTGGAATGAAAAAGTAATAAAACTATCGAGTGATGAAGAAAAAATGTGATGGGTTTTGTGGTATTAGGGTTTAATTGGAATGAAATAGATAAGGTAGTGGAAGTTGGCCAGGAACTACAATTTTATTTTCTTGAGGATAGGCTATGAGTTGATTAATCAACCATGGTCTTCCTTGCATATTAATATTGATATTGAGTATCTAGCTTGTATATATATGTTTTTTTTATAGATTCTATATTGCTTTTTGCGGCTTCTTTTGCATGTTTGTTTTGGAGAAATAGATAATAGAAAAAAGCGGAAAGAAAGGAGGAGATTCGTTTGAATATCTTTAAGAAATGTGTCATAAATCCAAAGGTAAAAGGATTTTTATCACTTTCTATATAAGACAACCTATATTTATTTCTTGTTCTCTACTGCTGCTTCCTACTATTGTATTTGAAACAAACACCAATATCTATTTGCATTAATTTGCAATATTCAAGCTATAGAGGAAGTTAGTTAAGAAGATCTCCATATAAGTCCAATGTTGGAATGTTTTTGTAATTTGTTCTATTTAGTTTATCACCATATTTGGATTAGTTGCTATATTTTAATATTTTAAATTGATGAAACTGAGTATCATATAGTTCCAATCTAGTGCAGCTGGTATTTAGTACTTTACAATGATAACTAGTTTATCACCACCTCTAGTGCAATGAACACATGATTTTCAACAAAACTTGTAACAAAACCAAACTCCGTAATGATATTCACATTTCAATAACCAGGATATCCAAATTCCATATTTAAGGTATAAGAAGACAGATTTTTGTAAGAAGAGTTTACCTCCACTAAAGAGAAGGGATATTTATCAAATTGGCAAATTTCTCCAACATTTGTTGTTTAAAAGCCTCCATTTTACGTTGTTGCTACTCTTTATAGCTTTTGAATTGCTTTTGTTGGTTTTTTTGGCTTTCTTCAACTGCTTTCTCCAACTCCTTGATTCTTTGATCTTGTTGTTTAGTTTTCTCTTGTTTCTTGTCCATTATTTGTTGTTGGTGTATTTGTTGTCTTCCTTTGGTAAAGGGACATATTGTAGCCCCTTTTCTACGGAAATATCTAGATCTAGTAGGTAACGCCTCCAAAAGTATCTCCTCTTATGACTTGGTGTCACCCGATGTAACAACTACATCCTTTAATTTTTCCTATAAATAAAATATGAAAACAAATCAACCATTTATATACTAACTAGATAAATGCAAGAATACATAATAAAAACATTTTGTACCATACATGTATCTCCTTTGATTGGTTCTCTGCCCACTCAACACCCCATCTTGATTCTTGTGTGTGTGTTGGGCAAGCCAAATTATATCAATCGAAGGCTTCACATTATTGTTTTCTTTTGTTTAAAACAATAAAAAATATCATTATTAATATGCAATTCACAATACTAGCTAATATGAAATTAATGTGTCAACCCTTATCAATATATCTTTTGATTCTGCAAATGACAAGTTACAGGTTATGTGTGTAGACCTCTTGTTAGATTTATAATTTTTTGAATTTCTTTCTCTCATTGTTTGCATGTTAAAAAAGTTCAATGTTAATATATTGAATCAAGCTAAAAGCTAATTACGTACCTTAAATAAAGATACTACCGTAAATTCATCAGAACTAAACCATTTTACACAATACTCCCATTGATCTGGTGGTAAATCAGGAGGTGGATTCTTCAAGCATTCTTCATCGGTTTGGCCACATTTATCACTCCTTTAATAGTAGTGAAAACGAGCTTTCCACAATCTATATAGACGCTGCATAGTATTGACAATAAAAGCTTGTAAATTCAAATAACTTTCACCTTTCTGGATGTCAAATTTATCCTAATACAACACAATTAATTTATCATGATAATTAGATTTACACAAAAAATATTTACAAAACTTGAAATATATATCTTCTTACTTGTATCTCTTTCCACATGCTATCACCATCCACCATGAATGTTGCCTGCCAGTTGTTAACATTTAGCGAAGCCTTTGTTCTCACTATACGACCACACTCATTTACCAAATGTCGAGCATTCACTCCAATTGCTCGATTAATTTCATTAGGAATGTAAATGTTTAACTTCGATCATTTTCCTTTGATCTTCATGTTAACCACATAGGATTTATATTTTCCTCTTTGACCTTTAGTTTTCTTACTTGTAGCTAATGCCAAATGAAAATAAGAAATAAACGGTTAATTAAATATTTGAAATATAATGATATAGCATACTAATAGTCTAACATCTAATACATTAATACAAGAGAGTAATTTATGTAGGAATATATTATTAAAAATACATACCTTCACCATTTTCAGTAGTTGTATTAATTGCGAAGTGTGCTGAAATATGGCCACTTCCCCTTCTTTGTTACTCATCATTTTTAATTTCAGCATTCATAAATTTGTTTTGAGGTCTTTCCTCAATCTCACATTGATCAAAAACTTCATTGACATTTAATGCCATAGAAACTCTCCCAATAAAATTGTTCACTCTCTTCCTCTTAGCAATTTGTAGATTCGTATCTACATTGAGATATAACTCATGAGTAAATGATGCATATGGAATTTTAGTATCAAAATATAACTTACCTTGACCCCTTAGTAGATTATGTCTTTCAGATTCATTATCGCTAAAATCTTGGTGATCCAAGTGCATATTTGGGGAACCAATTTCAATCGAATTTGATGCTCTTATGTTGCACCTATTCCCCAACTCTCCTTGTCCAACTATATGGTTGTATTATAATTTGAAGATAAATCTAAAAAGTAAATAATAGAGTACAAAAATTATTCTATTACAGAATATGTTGCACTGAATGCACCGATATATGATTGTAATAGAGTACCTAATTATATGATTGTAATAACAAAGGTGAGGATTAATGTATGCACTGAATGCTATTAGTGTCAATGAGTTCCTTGGAAAATTGGAATAATGTCATTTATGATGTTGATTAAACATGAAAATGAGCCTAAAATTGACTAACCAAACAAGCAACCATTTATCCAAGATATATCACTATCAAAATAAGTATAAAATTATATATCTATTTACCTCTTTCATTTGTATGAAGACCGCTTCCACTATTATGTCGTCCTCTTATCATACCCAACTCTTCTATTCCTTTTCATCATTAAAAATAATTAAACTTAATTACCTTCATTAAAAAATTAATAAGATTAGATTGTAGAATAAATTTAATTACCTTGATCACCCTTCATATTAGCATCTTCTACATGTTGAGGTTGAAATGTAGTAGATCGGAGAACCTGTTGAATAAAATCTAAAGTTCTCCGCCAATTAGTCTATAAATTATGATTACTTTTAGTTGCAATTAATAAAAATTCATGAAATTTGAAAATCTATTTACCTCTTTCAGTTGTACGACATCGACTACTTCTACCGTTATATCCTCCCCTTGTCCTCCCTAACTCTCCTGGTCCAACTAAAGTTTTTTTATCATAATTAATAAACGTAAATAGAAAATAAAGAATGAATAAGAAATGATTGTTGAATGAATTTAATTCCCTTCATCACCCATCATATTATTAGCTTCTATATGTCTAGTTACCTTCATCACCCTATTATTTGCTCCTCTACACCGCACCATCCTTTTCTTTTCTAGTAGTCATGTTTTCCCCTGCTTTAAGAAACATAGACTTGAAGGTTGAAAATACAAGCTTCATTATATAATAATTTCTAAATTATGTGAAAAAATGTGGAATATACCAAATCAGGAAATATACAAGAACACATCCAACTCACTAAATATAAAAATTTCCACGCTTTCTAATACATGAAATATTTTGTTTCTAATAAATGAAGGAAAAATAAAAAAAGAAATGAAAAGAAAATCAACTTAAGACTAAATAAAATATTGTAGATTCATTATTCTAAATCACTGTAATGTAGCTCTTCTTCTTCATCACTTGAACCCTCAAAAAATTTAATTTCATCATCATCAATAAATTCATCATCTAAGTTCATTTGTATCTTCTCCTTTGAAATCGTAAGCAACTTCACTGCACTTGCTTCCCCTTCCACAACAAAAGCATCTATAGCTAATGAATTGAAAAAAAAAATTATCAACTTCACCTTCACCTACAATATGTGATTCAACATTCACCTCCCTTTGCTGATATGCATCTACATCCATACTTTTTCTATTACTCTCTTGGTTGGGCATATCATAAAGATCTCTGAGCAGCGTCTTTATAACATATTTCTAATCAGCATATTTTGGATCTTGTATATAGAATACTTGCTCCACTTATGACTCCAAAACAAATAGCTCATCTGTTTTCAATGATCTCGTCTTATTTATGCTAATCATCCCATATTCATCTATCTTGTAGCCTCTACCATGATGCACATCAAACCAATGACATTTAAAAACGTACACATGATTTCTACCTGGATATTGCAACTAAAATACATCTTTTAACACGCCATAATATTCCTTATCGAAACTATGATCATCTCCCTTCACCATAACTCCACTATTTTGAGTTTTCCTATTATCACATGATCATCTGTATGAAATCGAAAACCATTTACTATATGCCCAGAGTAACGCCTTGTAAGTATCGATAGATAACAAACTAAATTGTATACATCATCATCGATTTGTCCTTCTTTATGCAGTTTGCGCACCTATATATATGAGATATCAATATTAAAAATAAAAATAAAGTTAAGGTAATCATTTTATCAAATCACATACATGATGATGTATCCATTTTGAAATTTGTGACTTATGCCTTTGCTCCACGTGTCGAGGGTTTTCTCTTTCTAGCTCCATCTTGTGCTCCCTTTTTAAAGAAATATCATAAGATATGCAAGTAATCTAACTTAATATGCACTAAATTGAGAGAAATATAAATACAAGTTAGAGCATACTTTATGAACTCGAGAAGCACATCGCAATTCAGAAGAACATATAAATGCACTTATTCACATTCCTCGAAAGTTAAATGGTGTGGCACACCTTGTCCTATCGGCCGACCAAGTGGTGAAAATATCTCAAGTTTACTTCTCATATGTCCCTCATTATCATCATCATCATCACAGTCTTTGCGATTGAATTTTGTGTCAACGTCATCCATATATCTCAATCAAAGGTTCACATATATGTCTTGGTAAGAAACTATGAATTGCAATAGGAAGAAGCTGCTTAATAAACACATGATGGTCATGGCTTTTCATGCATGAAATCTTTCTCCCATTATCTTTAACACATCTGGAAATGTTGGACAAGTATCCATCTGGAGATTTCAAGCGAGCGAACATCTCACAAACTGCAGCTTTAGCATTAGCATTCAAAGTATAGCATGCTATTGGAACATGTACTTTATCACCATCTAAGATAGGGTGTAACTCATCCCTAATACCCATATTCACCGAATCAATTTGAGCCTTTATGGTGTCCTTTTTTTTATCTTTAATGTTCATTGTAGTACCAAAAATATTATCAAAGACATTCTTTTCAATATGCATAACATCTAAGTTATGTCGAATCTTTAACTTTCTCCAATAAGGCAACTCAAAAAATATGCTTTTCTTTTGCCAACCATACAAACGATTAAAGGCATCAAATTTTCTTTTTCTTCTACCACACAACTTACTGAATGTTTCATGCCGGAATCGGCTATAGTGTGTAAGTACAACATCATCGGTCCAAGGAGTCGGTGCACTCCCTTTTTCTTTTGTCTTATCAAAAGAATTAACATCCTTTCTCCACCTATGATTATGTGGAAACCAATGATGATGTCCCATGTAACTACCCTTATTCATTAGTAAAGTGCATCTTGTTTCTTTATGGAAACAAGGACAAGCAAAGTGGCCTTTTGTCAACCAACCAGATAAATCAGCATATGCTGAAAAGTCATTAATGGTCCACAATACAGTTGCATGCATCACAAAATTTTTTGTAGAGTTGGCATCATATGTTTCAATACCTTTCTCCTAAAGTTCCTTCAATTCTTCAATAAGTGGCTGAATGTACACATCTATATCTCTTCCAAGAGATGAAGGTTCTGGTATGAGTAGATTCAGGATGAACGAATGAGCTTTCATACATATCCAGGGAGGAAGATTGTAAGGAATAAGAACAATCGGGCAAATACTATATTGTGAGTCTTTAAAAGGTTGAAATTCGTCACAAGCTAATCCAAGTCTAACATTTCGTGCATTATCAATAAAGGAACTGTACTCATCATCGAATGATTTCCAAGCAAATGAATCATCAGAATGCCTCATCATCCCATCTTCTATCCTCTTTTCTTTGTGCCACTGCATATCTTTAGCCGTCTTTCTCGACATATATAACCTTTGTAACCCAGACTTCAATGAAAAATATTGAAGAACCTTATAAGGTAATTTTGTCCCTTTATAAGAGCCTTTGTCATCTGTCTTCCACCTAGATAGACCACAGGTGGGGCACTCATTCATATGCTTATTCTCTCGCTAGTAAAGGTTACAATCATTGTTACATGCATCAATCTTAACACACTCAAGGCCCAAGTTTGCAATGAATTTCTTAGCCTCATAATATGAATCAGGAAGTGATGTTCCCCAAGATTGAGCATGTAACTTAAGTATGCTATCAAAAGAAGAATCACTCCAATTATTAAGAACCTTTAAGTGCAACAACTTCACAATATATGATAACTTCGACATTTCCGTGCCATTTGTTGTCAATGGCTCTTGATATTCTTTCAAGAACCGATAGAATTTTGCTGCTTCACAATATATGATAACTTTAGACATGTCATCCCCATTATAAATGTGAGTACCATCATCCAAATTGAAGCCAGCAACACCACAAACATCTTCTAACATGTTAAATTCACTATCAATATCATTATGTTCATCCTCATTTGCTTCACCATCAAAATATTCGATTGTTTCACCATGAAACTTCCAAATAGTATAGTTCTCATATATTCCCCACTTAAGCAAATCAAATCTCACTTCACTTCGTTGCTTAAAGATTATATTGCGACAACTATCACAAGGACATTGAATTGTAATAGTATATTTATCCTCATTCCTAATGTTACGTAGAATAAAATTCAAAAAACCATTTACACCATCTACATATCCGCGACATGATCGATTCTTTATTTTCATCTATTCCTTGTTCAAATCCATTACCTATTTTGAAATGTAAATATAGTTAATAAAAATGTCTAACAATAAGCAAAAATTTTATATATGCTCTCAAGCAATATTTTAAAAATAATAATAGGGGATAATCCAGAAAATCATAATTGTATTATTGAATATCATAGCAATTGAAATAGATAATATTTTTTAATATATTATTGCACATCTAGAGCAAATTTGATGGATGAAATAAATAAGAGAATACTATTTGATGCGTACCTGATAACTAAAAATATATAACACTTCCTTTGACTAGGATGGCCAAACCTCACCATTTCAACCAATAAACCCGTGGAAAATAAATAAGTTTAAAAAAAGCACTGTGTGCCTAAGAAGAAATTGATCAAACTAGAAATGGTTTTAACTAGCATAAGAGGTAATAACAAAAAGAGGAAAGCAACATTTCTTACTAAGGAGAGACTGCAGAGATAGTTTTAAATTTATTATGACTTAACATATTTAAAAAAAAGTTTTCTCTACCAAAGTAGAATCCATATATAATTGATATAACGAGACATAGGCACCATATATATACCAACAAACCACTCGTTTGTTATACCAAAACAAAATATTTATAGAACCATAAAATAAACTCTAATTCCTGTATGTAATAATAAACTAGACTAAATGCATTTTTGTATGTCAACGCTACGAATAACCCATCACAAAGCCTCACTTAAATTGTTCCACCTTTCGGACAACCTTAAATACAAAGGTAGGCAGCATTTGTAAGTGTGACTTTGTGAATTCTTTGCGATGACTGATTTCTTGGCCATTTAGAAAACACATCGTTGGTACCGCGAATATTATTACCACTTTAATTAAGAGGTTTTGTAACACCCTCATACCCTAGAATTTGAAATTTTTTTAGGATGTTCTAAATTAAAGTTTCAAATTGTGAAAAAGGCCCTAAAAATACATGAAGAAGTAAAGTTCAAATTAGAGGGTTACAATACATTTTTAGGGTCGTATCACTTGTATTTTAGCATTTTTAGCTATGTTAGGTGCTCCTACCTAGGTTCAATGAACGTTACAAATAAGGTATGTTAAGTCTCATGAGAAGTATGTAACAAAATACGAAAATTAACAAAAAACCTCAATTTAGAGGTCAAAATGGCCTTTTTTGGGCTCACGGATTGCCCAAACCGGCTCCTAGATCATCTCAATCCGAGATCCCACGAAAAAGTTATGGCCCTCCAAAGTTCACGGTATACATTAGTTTTCTTATTAGATTTTATTACTTAGGGCCAAATATGTTATTCATGGCATATAAGCAATAATATCTTCTCTTGTTTTATTGCTTACTAATTTGTTGAATGGTGTTGATATTAGTGACTTTATTGCCTATAAAAATAATGAGGTATCCTTAAATTTTTAATTATATTTAGCTCATCCATGGGTTTAAAAATCTGTTGGCACTGAATGGTTGTATTTATGATCCATAGTACTTGCTTTGTCTAAAAATCTAGGATGGATTAGTGGTTGGGTGGGAAATTTAAAATGTAATATGCAAATATTGATGAAAGCCTTTTCTGAGTACAATTATTGTTGTAAGGATCTAAATTTAGGAAATTGAGCTTTCTTCCTTCTATTAATGTATAGCTACTTTTATTTAGCATATTGTTGCAGCAAACCATTATCCAAGCTAACCCTTATTGCTCTAGATGGGTATGTTGTGTGGATCTTTCATCACCATATGGAAAAACCCATCTGTCATCACCCTTCCTTTCTGGTTGTACATTAAAGATGCTTCATTGGCTAAATATTGAGTAAGATATTTATTGTACCTTTAAATTAGATCATCATTTGTCACATTTGCTCTACATTTTAAGTATAACTTATTAATAGATGAACTTTTCTTTCTTTGCTATTTACTTTTCTTTCACAATAATATCTTAAAGGGTTACCAGATTCACACCAAAGGGTGCCAAAATGATGGCAGATCCTAGGAATCTTTGACATGGTTATATCACTATTTAGGAGACATATCACATGTGGTAGAAAGTTGCAAATAGATGATTCTGCAGAGCGTATTTTTTTTGTCTCTTCAACTCTTGAAAATGTTTCTATTAATCAAGATTATCTACCAAATGCCATAGCATAAAGATGGATAGCTGTTAACTGCTGTCATACAATATTGTACAGACCAAGAAATTATCACCCATCCCTTACTAAGTATGACATCAACTCAGCAAAAAATATCCCACAGCCCTTACTAAGTATGACATCAACTAAAAAAATGCATTAAATCCATAAACTCTCTGATTAACTTGAACAACTACAGAACATAACTTATTCCTCATGCCAAAACAATCCATACATGTACACAGTAAAATGAATTCAATGCATTAACAATGTATTGCCTCCAGCCCAAATTAGAAGATATCATCAAGTTCCATAGAATGGAGTGCAGAAATACCAATTCACAGAGATACATAGATACCACTTTTCACACAACAAGCTAATAGTGCATAAATACCAATTCACAGATATACACAGATATCACTTTTCACACAACAAGCTAATAGTGCAGAAATACCAATACATAAATACACACACATAAGATATCATCAAGTTCCACAGAATATGGAGAAGTAGAGTCAAACTCACCCTAGTTCAGCAGCTTGTAACAACTCAATGAGTGAAATACCTATCTTCAGCAGCTTGTAACAACTTAGTGAAATATCTATCTTGTTACTCTCACGTAACAACTCAATACTTTCCTTGAACTAGAGTTTGTGTAAAGATTAAAGTGATATACATGACTAGTTCAGAAGGCGAAATGAACAAGTATTGCAGTTGAAACAAATATGAAAAGTATAGTATGAATACAGTAAAAATCTAGCAGCTAACAACAAAGGAAGGAAGGAATGAAGGAAAGATATGGTCAGGAGCAATGAAGTTCTAAATTATGTATTAAAGCAGCATCAAAACAGGTTGCCAGTACCATAATTGCACATAACGGAACAACCTGAACAACCTAAACAACCTGAACAACCTAAATGACCTGAACAACCTAGATAACTTGAACAACCTAAACAAACAGAAGCATTAAACAAACAAAGGCAAATGATGAGATTATAAATCCCTAAAAATCAATGCTGACACTATAGGTTTTCTCACTGAAGTATCTGAACAAGGCGAAAGGAATTAGAGATAAAATCTTTATATGTCCAGTTCATGTTTACACGCTACAACATTCAAAAACAAATTAACCCACACAAGCAAACAAAAGAACCAACATCTTTATATAATTAAATCAACTAAGAAATCAACCGAGCAACAAACATTTAATGAAGAATTTAAAAATAAAAAATAAGAAATTAATAAAGGGAGAGTGAGAGTCAAGACTTCTCTTACTTAGCTATCTATAGAGGTAGGACAATAGGTATTTCTCTTCCTCATAAATGAAACTCATAAATGAAAATCAAAATACCCACATCAACGATAGGTACTTCTCTTACTCAGCTAAAGTATCTGAACAAGGTGAAATAGAGATAAAATCTTATGAATTGAAGATTAATTCATTGAAGAGTTCTACAAAATAATTACTCACCGTTGGGAATTAATTAGGGCTTAGAGGTGGTAGGAGATGTTATCTGCAACAAAGCTGGTGCAGTCTCTTTAGTGATGGAAGAAATTTGGTGAAGGAAATGATTGGTGATGGTAGCAATCGATGAAGGTAGCATTCACAAACAAAGATCTTGCTTGTGGGAATGTTAGGTCTATGCTTTCTTCCTTTTTTTTATAGGTTTGTGGGGTTTGTGCAGCGCAGCCTGAATACATTCACAAAGGAGGGAGGGAGATATGTAGTAAATTTTAGAAGTAAGTATTGGCAATGACTATCAGCTATTTTTTTTGCAATGATGAAATACAATTGTTGTTATAAAATTATGAAATAAGTATTGTAAATTTTTATATTAATTTTTTTCTTTTATTTTTACTTATTGCAACAACAAGTCGTTGTAGTAGAATAAGCTATAAACTTGAGGAAAAAATTGTTGTCATAGCTTAATTAAATGTTTTTCCACGACAATATATCGTTGCAAATAATTCATTAGATATTGTAACAAAAAAGTATCGTTGCAAAAATTAAGTTGTATATATTGCAACGAGATCTGTCGTTGCAAAAAAAAATTTGTCAATTTATATGCAACATATATATATTGGTTAATTATTTTATGCAATAATTTTTAGCAACACCAACAAATTGGCATAGCCATAAATCATTTTTTGCAACGAGAATATATTTTTGTTGTAAAAAAAAATATTGCTAAAAATATTTTTATATTAATTTTTTATTTTAGTTTTACTTATTGCAATAACAAGTCATTGCAGTAGAATAGGTTATAAATTTGCAACAATAATTTTTTTTCCATAGCTTAATTTTGCCACGACAAAAAATCATTGCAAATAATTCGTTAGATATTGCAACAAAAAAATATCATTGTAGAAATTAAGTTGTATATATTGCAATAAGATCTGTTGTTGCAAAATATTTTCGTCAATTTATACGCAACACGTATATAGGTTAATTATTTTATGCAACAAATTTTAGCAACGCTAATACATTGTTGTTGCCATAAATCATTTTTTGCAACCAAAACATATTGTCGTTGCAAAAACATTGTTGCTAAAAATAAGTTTTCTTGTAGTAATAGTTTAATAACGTAATTTATTGAATTTGAGTGTCTATTTAACTGAAATCAAGATTTATATACATACATATAACCTATATTAGCAATCAAATTGTATTTATTTTAGCGAAATCCGAGCTTCGAACGATGAAAATGGTGGTCGGGGTTGAAATAGTGGTCGATGGGTAATTCACCCGTCAGCCACACCTTGCAATAAATAACTCACCCATCGAAGACATAACTTACCGAGTAACTCACCCATCAGGAGTAACGAATGGCGGGTGATTCACCAGTCACCCATAATTTACAACGGGTAGTACACCCGTCAACCACGACCACCAGTGGTTGATTCACCTGTGAAGCATTGGTCCAAATGGGTATCTTATACATTGGAAGCCCTTTAACCCCAAACCCAAAACCCCTAACCATTTGACCATAACCCTAAACCATACACCCCGAACCCTAAACCCTAACCCTAATCCATTAACCCTTAATCCTAAACCCTAACCTTAAACACTAAACCATAACCCTTTAACCATAAACCCTAAACCCTAAACCATAACCATTTAACCCTAAACCCTAACGTTATCCCTAAAATCTAAACACTAACCCTTTAACCCTAAACCCTAACCCTAACCCCTAATCCATAACCCTTTAACCCTACACCTAACCCTAACCATAAACCATAAACCCTAAACCCTTAACCCTAAACCTTAGACCCTAAACCCTAAACCTTAGACCCTAAATCGTAAATCATTGATGGGATAATGCGTAATATTTAAGGATGTTTTTTTTGTTATTATTGGCAAATGGCCGATAGAGGAGGCAGATGAAATTTTTTGAGAAATGTTACTTTTGCTATGATTAGGGTGACAAAGAGGACAATTACCACAAGTGCTAGAGCACAAGCGGTGATGGAGTATGGTAAAGCTTCACGTACTACAGACAGAGATCATGTTCCCTTTGAGGAAGAGTATGATTATCTCACCGAATAAGCTTTTGTTGAGACTAGCACATTCGGCCACACAGTTGGTTTTGTTTCTTCATTGTCATCAAACAACGATTGGAGATTGATTGGGCCTACTGGTGGGGGTCCATTCATTCCTGATCTTCTGACTAGTTTTACATGCCATGTGGCATACGTCATATGGAATGATGCTAAGGTAATTTATATTAGTATACATATTAGTTTCTATAATTTTATTGTGTAATTTATTATTCTAATATTTATTTTATTGTAGGAACCACGTCCTATGTTGAGGGTTCATGAAATATCCAAAACCCTAATTTAAGAAATTATGTTAAAATAGAGATTTATTAAGAAAAGTAATTAAATTAATTATTTTATTAAAGTAAGAGGAAGTAATTAAGGCAAAATCAAGAGGAAAATAATAAATAATTTAATTAGAAAAAATTAGGGTGTTTTGCTAATTAAAATGGAATTAAGGAAAAATTATTCAAAATATCTTAAATTAATCTAAAAAGGTAATTTATTTATTATTTTATTAAAATATTATTATTTTAAATATTTAAAAATACCAAAATATCCTAAGTCTCCCAACCAACCCATTTCTCCTTTTTCCCTTATTTTTCATTTCTTCCCTGATTTGGGCTAGCCCTCGCGGCCCAAAACTCCCGTCTCCTTTCCTCCTATGCGGCCCAAGCCCGCATCCCTTTTTTTCTCCCCAGATCGCTTGCCTGACGGTTCTCTTTCCTTTTTTTCTTTCCCTACAACACCCCGTACGTCGGCAACCACCACCGTATGCCAGCCTGCCACCTCCCCTCTCTCCCACGTTATTTCCCTTTCCTTTTCCAACCCAACCAACCCTCCTCTCTACTCACACGTGCGCTTCCCCCTTTCTTTTTCTTCTCCCCCAACCAAACACACCCCCTGCCGTGGCAGACCTGCATTGGATGGCCACCACCGGCTGGTGATTCTGCCTTATCTGCCCCTTCTGTCTTCTTCCCCCTCTATCATTTCCCCCCTCAATGGCCATGCAAAGTTGGCCCCTCAATCAGACCACTCGCACCCACCACCACCCTTCGCGGCATGTCCACTGCCATTTCCACTGCAACCACCACTCCCCTACCTCCCAAAATAACTAGTAGGACCTCCCCTACCTTCCTTTCCTCCTGCCTCCCTCTCCTTCTCCCTTCCTCCTCCTCCACCACACCAACCACCACCTGCGCCACCCCTTTGGCTACACCACCACCACCATTCCAACCCTCTCAACCTAGAGCATCCACCACCACCTCAACCACCCTCTCATTCACTCTCTTCTAACATAAGAAACCATCTCTCTACCTTCTCTTCTCCCTCCACTACCGCCGCCGGTGCCACCTGGTCACCACCGTCCCTAGGTAGAACCCTAACCTCCACAACCCTTAAAATTTATTAATACAAATATTATCATTTTTATTAGTATTAACATCATTATTCATATTCTTATTATTATTACTATTATTACTACTACTATTATTATGTTATCATCATCATCTTCTTCATCATCATTATTATTAAATCTAACTTCGGAATATTACTACTAATAATATTATTATTATTAATATTTGAACCCTTATTATTATTAGTCAAGGAAAAAATTCCTAGATAAATTGGAAGTCATGATGGATAAAAATTATATGTACTCAGGTGATGGTACAATCATGTTCGCACATCTAGCTATCTATAGGGACGTTAATCACTCCCAACCAAATGGAAGGAGTTTCATTCATATAGGACTTTAGAGGAATATGAAGTACATAAGAACATATTATTATAACTTTCTAATATAGCTAGAGTGCACTTAGCTTATAATTAAAACTAACATAATCTATCTCTTCAATATGATCGATGAATAACACTAAGAACATAGTTAATGTAAAGGAAAATTTTTACACTCATAAGGCAGGACGTAGAGGAAACAAGACAATTAGAGAAGCCTTGGTATGAATATATATATATATATGTCATTCTCTTATGATCTAATAATGTTACTAAATATTTTTAAGAGAAATAGCTAATGGAGGAAGCATAGCTAACCAATACCCTATATTTACCCTCAGATCAAGCTGATGTTTGGATATATGCTGAGGTAAAGAAGGGAAAGCCTGCCAATGAATCAACTCAATAGATGGTTGAGAAAATTATAAGGCACATAATATTTCTCTTTACTTTGTATAATATGGTTACGTATCCTTAACTATTTTTTTAACTTTAAATATGAGGGTTTGAGAAAAGACTATTCAGTTATAACTTTTGACAAATGCGTTGAGCACTCAAGAGTATGGCTGTCAATGTAGGACATATAATTATGAGTTCAACCTATCTAAGGTATTTGGATGTTGCCCTATTTCTTTCCATATAAAGGATAAATTTGAACAGATGAAGAAAAAAGTGGCCGTGTTAAGAGAATCAGAAGAGATAATCCTTAAAAAGTTGAATGGTGTGCCATCATATTCACAATGTCCAGTTCAACCCTCCACATCTAGTGTCCCTAAACCCATTTCAGAAATTAATAAATTAATATACTACACTACACTCTATTTACTTTAATGTAATTTTCTATGTGGCCATAACTTGAATATTTTTAATATTAATTACAGGATTAGTATCATTGTGATTTGTAAGTCATAGATGATGGGTCTATTGTAGTAAATTCTATTGCAATCATTGAGTCAAATTTAACCCTTCAAACTCGGCCATTGGGGGTGAATAAAATTTGGGCCTCAATTCATAATGTCTTCAAAGAATACTTAATGGAACCAGTGGTGATTAGTGTGACATCTAATCGCAAAGAATAGGATATTCCCGTACTTTGCTTATGAGTAGGGTTATTCGTTGATAGCCAAGTAACCTTGTAATTATTAAGGATGAGGTAATCCAAACTTTATCAATTTTAGATTATATTCTTGTTACTTAAGCGATAGTATACGATCTAATAATTATATTTTATGCTCTTTCTTATGTACTTAGGATAGTTGTATTAAAGCAACAATTATCAGCAAGAGAAAAGACATGGACATGAAGCATGTGAAAGCCCAAAAAGCTTTGGAAATGCATACAATAATTAAATGTCATGACCTATCACCTCAATTTAGGTTGTAGTTGAGCATAATGCTATATTTGGATGATAATTCTATTAGGATTCCTCTTCCAGCATTTTTTTTGCATGAAATTAGAAGGTGTGAGTATCTTAATTGGGGCAGAGGATATGTTATAATTGTTACAAGGTGATATGTTACAATGTCAAAATATAATATCATATACGAGATACTTTAAATCATTTCACGTTCGACTTCATTTTAATTGCTAGTGGGAAGCAATATTTTGATTCTAAATATGTAATTTTTTGTTTCATGGTCATAGTTTCTTGAAAGAGAATTTATCATCTAATGTTTTGGACGGGTCTGATGTATATAGATTTCTATGATTAGACATGATATACAATGAAAATGATAATAATAAATATGTTCCATTTGTGGTTAATGTGATTAAGATGGCTCCACAATCCCTCTTATTCCCTTTATTTTCCTTTGGCACACAAGTGATATTGTAACCATCTTTAGGTACTACATATTGGATAGATTTAATTGATGGAAACCCTTGTTATGATCCAAAATCACTTGTTAAATTGTAAATATTTATCTATATAATAACACACACATTTAAAAAAAAATATATGGTTACCTACATCAATTAGGTCATTCAAACTTATTTTGGGCCACAAAAGAAGAGAAGGATTCCACCATCCCGTATGTCTTGGAAAAAAATTAAGGTTTATAGTTTCCTTGTCATTTAAGAGTCATTATCATTTAATTTTAAATATTTAGTATAAGAAACTAATAAGATAATGTAATTTATATTTTTTTAGTGTCCACAACAACTAGAGTCGTAAATGAACTGAGTCAATTTAGTATTCGGCTCGGTTCGTTAAAAGTTTGATTTGACATGTTCATTTAGCTAAATGATTTGAGCCTAAACTCGAAAAAGCAAGGCTTGATTTATTTTATGGCTTTAACTTGTGAATTCGGCTTGGCTCATTTGTTTAGTTAAAAGAGCCGAGCCTGAGCCTTATTTTAAGCTCATTTCGTGAAATGAACTGAACCCGAGTCCAGGGGTGTTTGACTCGGCTCGACTCATTTACAACCCTAACGATAACAAGATAATGTAAGTTGTAATTACTATATCATGATATTCATGAAGGAAATCATTTATAAACATTGGATGGGATAAAGAGAAGTATTTAATTGTTTACTTTATTTAGTGTATATTAATTATGATTAGCTATATACATTAATACTAACATGGTACTTTCTATCTTTTGTAGGCATATAAACCATTTGAGCTCTGTAAATATGATAATAATAAGATTAATGAAGTTAGAAAATAATGGTTAGATTTTATTATGAGTTTTTATGATGATTATTTGTAGGATCGTACGTGCTCCTTTAATTTTTTTGTATCAAGAGTGTGAAAATCAATGAAAAATAATTTCGTATAAGGTTTTGTATGCAAAGTATTTTTTTGAAAGTATAAAATCGTTTATTTTGATCATAAGAATCTTATGAATTTTGGCTGCTTGTTTTAGATGCGGCAAATGTTGATGCTGGTGAAAGCATGTTGGAAACGTCTACAATATTTTTTACAAGAAAAAATATGGTGCGACAATTATTATATGTGCTCGATAAATAATAAAAATAGAAAATATACGATAATTATTAGCCTAAAATGTTATTTATGCCCCATCTCAGAATGCTGGAAGTTTGTTAACGGTATACAGAATAATTTTAGCTAATAACCGTTGTGTATTTGTATATTATACGATAATTTTTTATGTATATTATATGCGGTATTTATTATAGCGTCAATAAAATTTGAGTTAAACTATATACAACAATTTTTAAAAAATGTATTATATAGTATATATAATATAGCAATAAATTAGGCAAGAGATACAAACCGTCGTAGGCACCACTTTTCTAACCGAAGTCATATATTTTTCTACAGCGGTGATACGACTACAACTATAGTACGATGTAAAGGTATCATAAGTTAAGTACTATTGGTAAATCGTACGTTTGGATGACTAAGCAAAGACAAAATTTTATGTGAGTTTTGATTTTTTATTTTGATAAGTTTGAGAGAGTAGCTTTAATATCATCGTGTGGTCTCAGCCTCTCAGGTTCAGGCTCTAGAACTTTCTTGCTCAACCGGTATCCTACATGCACTCCTACTGAAACACCAGACTGAATAAATAAATAAATAATATATATACACACACACACAACATTCCAAAATAATAACACAAAAATTTATAGACGGAACAACCATTGATACCTACCTAAGATGAACAGTTTTGCACACCAGATTTGCTTGCATGGGATTGGGAACTCACACATAGAAAACAAGCTGGAATGGACGAATAGCAGAGGGAGAAGAAAAGGCCCTTATCTATATGACTCCATGTAGCTTAGCTACATAAGGGGGGGGGGGGCCCGGCCACCGACGCGGGGGGGTGGGTTGTTGGGTTGGGTAGTAAATGCAGCCTTTAAAAGTCAAAACTTCTGACTAGACAAGCTCTGACACTCCTTTGATCTCTTGCCCTCATCCTTTCTTTCGTTTTCAGGAATCTCTCTCCCGTCTTTTCACCTCGCGAAACTATAATATCTCAATCTGACACCTCAAGAAAGGCGTACAGACATAGAGCCAAGATACAGTGGTGGTGATTGGTGAGATGAGAGCCCGTTGATATTTATATTTAGACAGGGATAAGGCATGGGCTCGCTTACGCCAAACTTCCGTTATGTTTGTTCTTAAATTTTTGGATAACCTAATAATTGGATGTCGAGGGTACGAGAGTTGAGAGATGGATGGGATGAAGCAAAGCAGCACCTGTCCTCGATCGGAGAAACTATTACGTGTGCAAGGATGGATGAATGCATCTAATCTAATCCGTGAACTTTTAGTATATTTTAAATGTATTTTTAATATCATTGTAATATTATATTATATTTATAATCATAAATGTACGCTGTAATTAGTATAAAAAACAATAATAATTATAGTATACTTTAAAATACATTATAATTAATTATAAGTATAATATAACAATAGTAAAATGTCGGTAATTTTAGTTTTTCCCCATCGGTCGGTCCTGAATCTATGGATCCTGTGTCGGTCTTCTAGCCCTTTGTAATAGTAAACTGTTAAGCTAAAGAGCATGTGATGACAAAAGATATCCTCGTAATCGTCAAGCCGGCCGTACCCCAGCCAGTGATTGAGAAGTACCCTCTGGTTATTTCTCTGCATCTGCATGCATGTAGCTATAGAAGCTACTTCCTTCCAAATACTAGCCTCCCTATCTTTTTGGGAACGCATATTCCTTTTTTTTGTTTGTTTTTGCATTGCATATATTACGTCATGAAATGACACAACCATGGCGGAGATCTAAGGCTCACGGTTATGAGGGGGAAAAAAATAAATAAAAATAAGATGAATTAACTGAAAAGACGAAGCAATATAATAATAATGATAGTAATGAGAAGTTTAGACTCTATAACATAATGAAATCCCTGTCTATTCGTGGATGAGTTAGATCTTCATTAATTAATACCATAGGGACGTACTCTTAATGATGATTAAACATTTTTCTCATACAAAAGTGCCTCGCGTTAATTAGTACCAGGCAAAGGCCTCCCAACCATAACGCGGGGAGGAGTGTGGTGTTGCCTGTTGGGGTCGTCTTCTTTGCTTTCCCCACAATAATATAACTAATCAGACGTGATTGGGAAATACCGTCCACGTCGGCGATTCCTGTGAGCTGTTTACCCTTTAAATTTAGAACCAGAATCCACCAATTCAAGGAGAATTTAATTATCAGACAAATCTAATAGAATCTAGTATTTTAAAATACTATTACTAGATCATGATAAAAAAGAAAAAGAGAAAGAATGTAATCCTATCATACTATATAAATATTCTTGGGAATCCTACAAATGCACTCCTCCTCCTCCTCCTCCTCCTAGCTATATGATTTAGCCTGAGTTGAGATCAACCGCAGAGAATATTAAAAGGCAGATGCATAATTATACATTAAGTGCTTGTTTGGTTAGGGGGTAATAGGGATGGAAAAATTACCCCCATATTTTACATATATTGTATAATATAATTAAAAGTAAATAATCTTATTTTAATGAATATCCATTTTAGATCTTAATTTGATCTAAAATAGGTATTTTATTAAAAATATATTTATTATTATTAAATACTTAATATAAAAGATATAAAATATGAAGGAATTTTTTCCACCCCTATTACTTCCATACCAAACAAGTCCTAATACTTATAATTTAGGGCGAGCGAGGACGGATACAAATTACAATAGTAATCTTCAAAACGTCACTTTATCTATATACTTGTGGTGTAAGCTCGTCGGCTAGTTCCCTGCTATTAATTATCATCTAAACGATCAAGAGGAAGCCGGAAGACATCTGTAAATATTGTGTGTGTTTGAACCAAGAGGTTGAAGGACAAAATAAAAAAATAAAAAATACTAATTTAAAATAAGGACATACAAATGCAACAATGGTCTGAAACCAAATTCCCTTAATTAATCATACACATGAGATGAGATACATAAAGACATATGGTAACAATTGTTAATCCGTCTTCCTTAGCTAGGAGGAGGAGAAGAGGAAGAGAGGGGGAGGGGGGCACAGAGGCAAACCAATTAGCTAGGTAGGAAACACTCCATCTCCTTCTCATACATCGTCTGCTTATATATATATATATATATTACTAATAAGAAAACCAAACTCCAGTTACACAACACACCCCTCTCCCAAAAGAAGAATGAATTGCGCACGTACCGAGCAACAAGTGATTAGAAATTAATTAGGCGGACACACGATGGATGAAGGCACCGCGGACGGAGAACGTCCCAAATTACACAGCACATGTACATTTACATTCATTAAATATACATACAGTCATACTACAATTGAAACGCGGAGAAGGCCGGCCGGGCTAGCTACGCGTCCCTAACTTCGAACGTATTGCGGTTCTTGACGACGATATCATACATATGCATGGGCTTGAGCTTGTTGAAGTCCTTAGGCAGAGAAATGAGGTGAACGGTCGATCGCTTATGAAACTGGAGAAGGCCAGGGTCGGCATAATACCTCTCCCACCCTAAATCCAATAGCTTGCTCTCGAGGACAGCATAAGACGTGATTATTTCGTTACTAGGTACATGAACTAATACCTTTCCCCTCCCTGGACCTGGTGGGGGATCTGGTCCCTGGTTGTCGACGAGCCGAACCAGGCCATTCTTGAACACCCACACTCCAGACATACTACGTATGTACTTGCTCCTGCTGCCCCCTACTAGCTAAGTAGAAGAGAAGAAAATATTGGTTATAAGTTAAGAGAGCAAGGCTTGGGATTGGAGCTGAGGTTAGAGCGAGCTAGCTAGCTACCCTTCTGAAGCTGTTAGCTAGTGGTGGTGGAGTGCTTGTAGTTGAGAGGCCAGGTGCATGGATGAGAATTTATAATAGGGAAAGGAAATATTGAGTCTGATGATGCATGACACGTTGGAACCAATAAATTAAGGGCGAGAAGTATATAGTGGAGGACCCTCATTGGCACACGTATGTTTTTCCCTCTGGTTCTAATAGCCGGATGAAATGATGGATTGATGGATGGGAGAATCTATTAATATATGGGAAAACAAAAACAGGATTCGGATTTTGTTTCCGCACACAAAAGGTGTAAAGGGGCGGAGCGAGTGCGAGTGCTACTGTCGACGTCTGCTGTTAGTAGTAGGGTGGAGGGAGGAATCAGCAAAGTGGACGGAGGAGAATCCCATTACTATTTTAATCCAAATTCCCCGCCCCCCCGTCCGGACCCACTCTCCGAATCTTTGTTTTAATTCGGCCATTGTCGTAAGTAAATAATTTTGAAGTGAAATGCGTGCAGCGGATGGATTCAAACTCAGGCGAGAAGCGTGGAATACAAAAAACCTTAATCATTTACCCCGGCCATGAGTTGTTCCCAAACCTTAGTCTATTAGCGGAATACAAAACCTACCTCTGTACGTGCTGCCCGACGCTTCACGTTGGTACGTACAAATGTATATTAGTGGGTAGACCGACTGTGTACGTACCATCGTACATCCTTTCACTTTCGACAATGCTATGGTTACTAGGGCTGTTCATATTATCCGATATCTGCTTATCCGATCCGATATCCGAAGCGATCCGATCCGAAAAAACAAATATCCGATCCTATTTTTTTTTTCAAATCAAATATCCGATCCGGTCAACGAAAAGTCAAACAAATTAAATATCCGATCCGACAAATACAAATAATATCCGATCCGAAGAAAAAATATTTATATATTTTTTATAATTTTTTATTTTATATATAATTGTATATAAATAAATTTAGATGTGTCTGTGTATAATTTTTACTTACTTTATTTATTATTTGAGGCAAAATTTAATTTAATTAAAATTATATTTTTAATATAATCCCTTTTTAGATATTTATAAAAATAAAAATAAAAATATTCTGCATACCGATATACTCCATCCACTCCTTTCTTATTTTAGTTTTAACATTGGATATTTGTTGAGTAAGTCGGATATTTGCTAAGCGAATCGGATATTTGCTCAGCATTCGCTCAACAAATCGAATAATATAAAATATATTTGTCATTTGGTAAATTTTTTTTATATTTGAAATTGTATTCGAATAATATCGGATATATTTGATATCCGATGATATCCGATCCGAAAATTCAAATATCCGATCTTCCGGATATCCGAAGTTTCAAATCAAATATCAAATATCATTTTTAGATATCCGAAATTTCAAATATCCGACAATCAAATATCCGAAATATCGGATATTTGAACCGTGAACAGCCCTAATGGTTACGACCGAAGTTTTACAATTTTTTTTCGGCAATGCTACGGTTATGACTGAAGTTTTACAATTTTTTTCCGGCAATGCTACGGTTATGACTGAAGTTTTATAATTTTTTATTACAACCAACAACTTATCCACTGTCTCTAGGTTGTATATTTCTTTCTCCCCTCCCCCCCTTTTTACTATTCTTTACGTTTTGACGCTAAAAAAAATAAACAAGATTGTTCTAAAATTAAAAGTTAAAAGCCTAAAAATTAGCAATTTTTCTATATATTTTCGTTCTTCTTCTATAAAATTAACAAATTTTGCCTACTTATTCACTTTCTTATTCTCTAATTTATTTTTTTCTCTTTATTTCTATCATTTTCTATTTTTTCTATAGAAAGAGCTTTTGACTTTTAATTTTTTTCTTATTAATTTTGTATTGGTCTTGTTTCATTCTCTTTACAATGCTAATCAACAAAGCATAAAAATAGTATTTGGATGTCGTTTTCTATTATCAAAATGTTCCAAAAATATTTTCCATTTTGAAAATTTTTTTATGTCAGAATTGATATCAAAATCATCTGATTAAATTTTTTTAAATTATTAATAATTTACATCAACTAAAATATATAGTAATTTTAGAATTTTTTTTCTCTTAATTTTAGTAGATTTGATATATTCTTTTAATTTTTAAAATCATTTTCATCTGTTTTATGTCTCTTAAATGTTGAAAAAAATAACATTTTATATTTTTTATCTTTAAATTTTTAGTCTCCGTGTCCATTTTCGTCTAACACTGATGATAAATAGTGTTCAACTTTCAAATTCTTCATCGTTCACGTCCGAGAGCGAGCTCATCGTCACTGTTCTGGTATCCATTACAAGAGTGAAATTGAAAGTCGAGGCTACAAAAAATTATGAAATCGTAGGTGAAATATGAGTGGAGAAAGAAATTTCTTAAATGGCAAAAATTAGAGAGGCAGAAATGTACTGCATAAAAATAAATCGTGTGAGAGAAGAATTTTTTATTATTATTTTTTTTCTTAGCTTTATATGCCACTTAGAAAACCACATAGTTGTAAAAGAGTTGTAAGAATTTAGTTGTAGAGATAGCATTATCGTTTCATTTTAGCACAAATTTATCTAACTGCTTTTTTTTACAACATTAATTTGATGTCGATCGAACCTAGCTTCATGGGCTTCGAAAAATTGACCAACCGTAACCCAAGGAGATGAAATAGGTTCTTCTATCCTACGTTCTTGGCTAACAAATCTTTCTTTATTCGATCGGTATTTCTGGAGAAAACCGAATGAGAGAGCTAATAGAAAACAACCAATTTATGAATCGACGATGCTAGAATTTTATTTTTATGGGGTCACCATAAAATACAATATATAAACATATATATTATTATATAATTTATCAAATGAGGTGCTTTAAATTTTTATTTATGACTATTTTCTTTCAATAGTTTTTTTTAATCTTTGTTGAATCACATTTTTATTGAAAAATAGAGTTAAGATACATTTATATAAAATAACTAACATTTTACCTTATTATATAAAATCAAATATTTGTTTAGGAAAATTCAACGAAAAAGATATAGGAGGCGCTACAAAATAAGTATAGTAGTGATGGAGTAGGTAAGAAAAAATATGTAATAGGCAATTGGTTGAAATTTTGAATGGTGGATGACAAACCGATAATGAAGCAAAGTCATGAGTACGAGAATCTAGTGATTACTTTACTTAGTGAAGGAATGAAAATGTGAGAAATATTATAGGTGGGGTTGCTACTTTAGAAATTCCCTCCATTATGGTTTGATTTTAGAAACCATCTCAAGCCTAAGAAGAACATACTCAATCTCTAGGAGTTGATTGACCACATGCAAACCGAGGAAGCAAACCGTTTGAAAGATAAGTTACACTCTCTTTCCCTTAATATTGATAATGCTAACCTTAAATAATCTAGAGGTCATGTAGGCAGGTTTAAAGGAAAAGGGATGAAAGTGCAAAAGGGGGTTCAACACAAAGTTCTAATCAATGTCAAGAGAAACAACAATCAGAAGAAAAAGGCTGTCTACTATGTTTGTGGAAAGCAAGAACATAAGGCGCATTAGTGCTTCCAGCGCAAAGGGAAAACAAGTCAGAAGTCTGCTACCACTCCTCAAGCCAATATTGTTGAAGATGAAGAGGTGATTGCTACCATCATTGCCAAAGCTAATATGGTGGACAAGAAGATAGATTGGGTCCTACACATTGAGGTTTGCGTACATTTTTGTGCTAATAAGGAACTCTTTTACAACTTTGAAAACGTTGAAAAAGATTAATGTGTGTTCATGGGTAACTCTACAAAAGCAGGTGTATTCGACAAAGAAAAATCCCTCCTTAAACTTACCTTTGGAAAAACTTTGGCATTAATTGATTGGCTCTATGTACCTTCCATGCGTAGGAATCTTGTGTCTGGTTGTTTACTTAACAAATCTGGCATAAAAATTGTGATTAAATCTGACAAAGTTGTAATCACTAGGAATGGGGTGTTTATGGGAAGGGTTTACTGTAATACCCCAATTTGAGCAGAGTGTTATAAGGATCGATTTGGCTACTTATATCAACATGGTATACCATCCTTTTGGTGATTCCATCCTAAAGAACTCCACAGTTAAGCGTGCTGGCCGTGGAGTAATTTTAGGATGGGTGACCCTTGTGGGAAGTTTCATAATTTTCTGAAAATTTATCGGAAAGTGCGTGAGTGAGGACAAAGTGCGCTGAAAGGACTTGTGTTGATTTGTAGGATCAACCGATTAATCCGAAAGCACTCCAAGGTAGCCCCGTGTGCTCGTATCAACTCAAGGTGTTACAAATGGTATCAGAGTGAAACTGCGATCGTGAGCTAAACTTGGATGAACCAGTTAGCTACCTAGCAGGACGATTCTTGGAATAAACTGTATTGAGACAGTTATTGGTTGAGGTGCAACGATGACGTTGCGTTCTTTGAGTGGGGGTAAATGTAATACCCCAATTTGAGCGGAGTGTTATAAGGATCGATTTGGCTAACCGAAGACTATTGTGCATGCATGCATGTACCTATCAAAGACATTATACCAAACGTATTCCAATTGTTGAGAATATGAGATTTATTTATATATATGTATGTAGATAATAAATATATTAATTAATCGCATCTCCACTTCATCTGCAAAAGCATGATGTGGAGGTTACGGTGTCGATGGAGAGTGCCTTTAAGATGTTTGCTGGAAGGTTCTCGGTCGTTGTTTGTTACACTTACTACTTTTATATTTATGTGGGTCTTAAACACCATTAATTTCAATTCAATATGAAGATAAAAACAGTTAAAAAAGAAGTATCAATCATACCACCACCGCCGCGGCCACCACCATAATTAAGCTCAAGTTCTTAGTTATCGCCTACATTTTTTAATAAGAAACGAAAAGGTAATTACTACCAAAGCATTAAGCATGCATTGAGAGAAAAACACATATACTATTTGGTCTTTGCATATATGCTATTTCGGCAATGTCTAACTGTTAATCATCTAAGATTCTGCATGCATTACGCACTTTATTAAACGTACATATATTTTATAGGGAAGAACATTGAAACTTCTGCATTGTACCATATATCTTGTCTCAACTGTTTACATTGTGCTATTTTTTTTTTTGGGATTATTTATTTTGCTATGGCGATATATATATATAGTTTAAATTATGTAAAAATATTCGCTGTCCTCTTAGATAATTTATCTATACCACTGTATTGTCAGCAACATTGTCCGAAGAGTAGCACCTGCACCTCTTCCATTTGTACGAGAATAATAACACTTCCATAGGCTATAAGCGTAGAAGAAGAAAAAAAATTATAAAAAAAATATGGAAACCAAACACGCCAGTTTAGGAGGGTCAAGTTATGTCGCATTTCATCGTAAAAAGTCAAAATTGATTGATTGATTGATTCATTTTTATTTAAAAAATAGATACATAATTCATCGGTTGTCAGTAATTCGACACTTTGCAACGGAAATAATGTTTCAATGAAATACCTACTAGCCTAGAAAAAGGCGGTGAACATTTGATCAATAAAAGTGCTTGTTTGTTTTGCATATAATGATTTATATATATTTGTTCAAAGGTATTGTCTGTTTTACACGAACCTCATTATAAATAGCATCTAACATAATTATATTTTATGAGTAGGCTCGCTCTACTATTTGTATTAAATATTTAAATTGTCATACCCTATCATTCATTCTTATATTCTTATTAATTATATAAATCATCATTATTTATTAAATAAAGAATGTCTAAAATTATTAATATATATTAAAATAAATATTTTTCTTTTTTCTTTTGAATAGAAGGACTAAAACTCGGTTATATATATATATATATATATATATATGTATATATATATATATATATTTGAAGAGTTAGACAATTAATAGACGTAGAGCTTAAGAGCAGTCGAGGCATGAATACGCAAATCAAAGGTATTGAAGCTCAATCTTCCACTACTCCAATAAGGATCAGGTTCATCGATCTTGCACTATTTTATTATTCTCATATGCAATGCTTTAGAATTAAATCCATATTTCTTTCTTATTCCTTTGATCTCTAATGGTTAAGAATTGTTCAAATTCCCATCATATAATTATAATATTGATCTCCTATGTCGGTCTTCCTGAAAAATAAAAAATAAAACAACTTTTTAATTAATTAGTAAGATAATAACAAAGTCAATTAAAGCAATTCAATTATATGTTTGGATATCTTGCTATCACTTCCTTGTTAATCAAGAAAGATTCCATCGGGGAGAATAATTATCAATTATGAGCGACGTAATATCTGTATACGATGCGATCGTTGCAGACCACCTGAAACGGTATACATGGGAACTAATACACTGATAGTGGCTTCAAATGTTCCCTTCTAAGGGTTTGTTTGGCGCCGTTTTAGTGAAGTTCTTCGACTAAAATAACTTATATCAGACGATATTATTAGGTAAGCCTTTTTGGGGATTACATAGGGTAAGAAATTAGTTTGTTTGGACATCCAAACATAGGATATAGTAAATAATAAGCTAACTGCGGAGAACGACGCCGTAAAGAAAGTTGCGCCCAACAGAAGAGAACCCGGAAGGAGAGGAAGAAAAGAGGGTATTTATTGGGCGTCACTTTATTATCATCCATGGAATCAAAATTCCACAATGAGAAAGTTTGGATGCCTACGGCCTTGATAAACTTGTTTTGTTCCGCAAAAGGCAATTCCATTTCCCAAATTATGCGACCAGGGTTACAAAATATAGAAACTGTTTTGCTCGAGGTGGGTCCAAAATAAATTCAGGATGAAAAATTCTTTGATCCTCTTTGTCGGCCGTCGATTGCCTCTCGTTTGGGCCTCTCTTTTTTTCTCACTTTATTTTTAGATTATATGAAATATCATCGATCTAAAAAAAACTTATAAAAATCGCATGATAGAACTGTACTTACAAATTCAGCCCTCATCTTGATCCTTCGTTTCCATCTTCACCAATTTTACTACAAATATGAATTTCTTATGGTTAATCCCGACGGATTTTATCCGTTGGATGTATAAATGGATATGTAAATAGATGATTATACTATATTGATATAAGTAGGCAGATCAGTCTTTATAACACTTCACTTAATTTGGGGGCATTACATTCACTCCCACTTAAAGAACGCAACGTCTTCATTGCGCCTAGACCACTAACTATCTCAATACAGTTTATCCTAAGAATCATCCGACTGTCTCAATACAATTTATCCTAAGAATCATTCCACTATGCAGCTAACCGACTCATTCAAGTTCATCTCGCAGTCGTGGTTTCACTTTGATACCATTTGTAACATCCTGAGTCGATACGACCACGTGGGGCTACCCTAAAGAGCTTTTTCATTGATCAGATATTTCTACAGATCAATACGAGTCCTTTCAGCATGTTTTTTCCCCACTCACACACTTCCTGAGAAATTTTCTAAATATTTCCAAAACTTTCCAGGAGGGTCACCCATCCTAAAAATTGTTCCACAACCAGCACACTTAACTATGGAATTCTTAGGACGGAATCACCAAAAGAATAGTATACCATGTTGATATAAGTAGCAAGATCAATATTTATAACACTTCGCTCAATTTAGGGGTACTATAGTAGGTGATGATTTTGGATCTTTTGAAGATATTGGGTTGTTAAATATTGCTTCTTTTTCTATTGATGAACTCAAGTTAGAGGTAGTGGTTTTTACCTAAACAAGGCTTGACAGGATGAATTGCATGCAGTTGATGTCATTAACGAAGGAAAATGAACATTGTATCTAATTCATTTAAGTTTATGGTCGTTAGTAATTTAGCGTGAGCCTATATTATGGTTATGTCTCATTATGACTATTTTGTTTTGATTATGTAAAATTTGACTATATATATATAGTTATCATTTCCTCCCACCCCATTTCCTAATTTTTTGGATGATGACATTTTACCATCCCCATCCCTACCCCCATGCATCCCTAGTTAAGATGCTAGCCTTATAACCATGATGCTTTAAGTTTGATTCCTACTTGAGTGGCATGTAATATTATATATTTTTTTTGGTTAAACCTAAGGAAGAATAATCATCAATCCAAATAATCATTACTCTTCAGAGAAGTAATTAATAATAATAATTAGCTAAAGTGAAAAAATAAAAATTATTGTACAACTTTAGTGAGAATAGAAGACACGACCTCCAATGCAGTTAGAACTATATAAAGAATTCAGAATCTTAAAATTTTAAACAATATTTCAGATAACTTAGCCTATGTTTAAATTAGATAATCTAATCATAATATTATATTTTTGTAGGGAAATTTTTTTCAAATTTATTTATTTTCGTGATTAAAATTTCTATAATAATATTTTAATACCATTTTTAGATAAAATAAGAGACTCACATGAATATTATTTTTTATATGGTCTTTATTTTCAAGAATTTTATTGTAAAACTAATTAAAATAAAAAAATAGCATTTTTATATAGATATATAATATATCTTATATCTAGTGCATATTCGATCCATAGTTTTAAATATTTAGGAATTAATTATCAGATCTAAGGGATGTAGAGCAAGTAATCGATATGGTGGATATGAATATATGATTATGAACACCTCTAAATACAATAGAATCCAATTGTACCTCGTGAGATACAAAAACATTTTTGTTTAATTATTTATTTTATGTTATAACACACTATGCCACATTTTATAAACATATATCTTGTTAAAACAAAAAAAAATGTTTAAAATTGTCAGTATATATTAATTCATTTCAAATCAAATAAATTATCAAACAAAATTATCACTTAAACAACTTTCATACATAAGTAGTACTCTCTCCATATGTAACATACTGTTGTTGCATATTTTGATGATAATTTTGACCATTAATTTCTCTCAAAGTTTATTATTTTATGATATAAAGGTATAATTATTATATTTGTATTAAAAATATTATTTTAATATTAATTTTTATCAATAAATATTAATGGTAAAATTTTATTTTTGAAATACGCAACGACAATCTTTTAAATATGAAAAGAGTATGTGTAATACCACGAAATTTAGCTAAACCTAATCTTGAGTGATTTACATTGTCACCCAATCCTAATATCAGGAAATTAAAATTTCCACCTTTTCTGAACCTCTAATCCTAAAATTTTAGCCTAATTTGTTTGATCAATAATTAAACTATCCTTATATCCTAACCTAAAATATATTAATCTAATGTCAATCCAAAAACCAAACCTATTATCTCCTCTTTTTCTTTTCCCTTTTTATGTTCTTTTCCTTTTTACTTCCTTCTGTCGGCGCCACTTCACTTTTTTTTCCTTTCCCTTCTTCTTGCATGAAACATTGTCCTTAGACAATGCCTGCCACACCCCCATCACTTGCCAAGCCACTCCTAGTTCCTACGGTCAAGGGTTGGGGTTGAAAATCTCACCTGATCACACCCACCCCTTCTCCCCATTTTTGTGTCCATATATATATATATATATACCTAGTAATAAATTCTCTCCAACTATCTCTTTTCTCCCTTCATTTTTTGCAGAAACTCCACCACCCCAAGTGTAGGCTGTTTTCCTTCCTTCACCTCCTCCTCACCATTGCCCAAATAGCTCCAAAAAACCACCATCGGTAGCCCTCACCAAAACACCACCCTAACCACCAATGAATTCCACCGAACCTCCCTCACAACCAATAGCCAAAATAGCTGGTGCACCACCCCATCTTTTGGCCAAACTCACCGCAGCTTCCCCCCTTTCTTTTTTCTTCCTTGGTTGCGGTACAAAGAACCAAACATCACCCCCACCAACCACAACCCATATTCCACCTTCGACTAACCACACTGAAGCATCCCCGTAGCAACATCACACATTGTTGTTGCTTTGCCCCTTTCCATTCAACCTCCCACCATTGCTTCCCTCCACCCTTCGCCCCCTTTGGCCATTTCTCACCACCTAGTAATGGCAGCTTGTGTCGTTGCCACCCCCTTGGATCAACACTTGTTTTCGTTCCTCTCTAGTTGGTTGTGCAAAGCTTTCCTCACCATTTGGTTTGTTTCAGTTTTCTTCTATTGTTTTATCCTCCATTATTTTATGTTTTACCTAATTACGATATTCAATCCTAATGGGATTTTATTCAATCCAAATAGTTTATATGCAAATATGTCCACATCTACCATAGTGGGGACATCTTGGAAGTGGGTCATTGCTTTTGTTTACTCTTGTAATCAAATTGGAAAAGTAGAGATATAGGAGCAAAAGAGAGGCAGAACACCTTGGGTAGATATTGTAGAGCTTGGAATCCAAAATAACCTCTTGGAATTAGGATTCAGGATCAACTTGGGGGACAGTAGTAGATTCAGATTTTGGCATGATAACTGGGTGTAGAAAAGCACCTTGAAGTAAATTTTTCCCAGGCTTTTCTCAATGTCAAATAAATAGGGGAAAGTTACAAATATGGGAATATGGGATGGTACGATGTGGCATTGGAATCTAACATGGCGACAAAGACTCTTTATTTGGGAGGAAGAGCAAGAAGAGCAAGTTGGGTAGGATGGTTAGACAACTTCTCCCGTGCAGAAATATAAGAGACTCGGTTATCTGGAATTATGAAAATAAGGTGATATGTTTGGCTAAATATTTCTATGATGCAACGTATTAAATGGATGCTGAGGATAGAAGGGATAGTAGGAATTGCAGCAGAATATGGATTGGTATCACCCCGCCTAGGATTGAACTCATTACATAGTTTTCCATTTAATGGAGATTGAATACTAAAGATAAATTACTTAGGCTTCAACTCATTAACATTAATGACTCGGGCTGCCCTCTTTGTAAGGAGGAGCAAGATACACTTAATCATTTGTTCCTTTATTGCACAATATCGAGGAGGATTTGGTACGGGATATGTGAGTGGCTAGGTTACACTTGGGCAAGGTCGATGTCTACGATAGATAATGATCTTACTTGGCTTGGAGGTTGAAAGAGGGTCCTGAGAGAGCAAATTTGAAATTTTGCTTTCTTTGCAATCACTAGAGTCATATAGGAGTACATAAACAAGATAGTGTTAAAGAATTAATAAATATGTGTTAACTAGATTTTAATTTTAGTCAAAATGAGGGTAGATTTTTGGATCAAGAATATTCGGGATGATTTCAGTTATAGAATTGACTTTGAGGGGGAAGAGTTCCTTTGAGTCTTTTGTGCCTACTTCTCATTTTCCATCTTAATAGTCATTCACTTTTTTTATGCCGATCCCAAATTATCAAAAAAATAAGTTCTATTATTAATGTCAAATAATGATACTGAACAATTCAAAGTATATAATTAGGATTACTAATGCACTATTAATGTTAAGTGATGAAACTATTTTATTTATAACATATTCAAGGATATATATATATATATATATATATATATATATTAAATAATGATATTATTCACGAAACATTTTACTATTTTTAAAAATCTTTAAATTTATTATTATTATTATTATTATTATTATTATTATTATTATTTCAAAATAAAAATATTTGTAGAAAAATCAAATTACTATTTTTATTTTACCCTAAATTTTTTCCTTTTTTCTTTTATGCAATTATTACTGTGTTGTTTTGTCATTTGAATATTAAGGTGAATTTATTAACTTGGAAAATAGTATGTAAATTATTAACAATTCTTTATTTTGGAAATTGAGGGAGTACTAAAGATGTAGATAATAACACTCTTATATTTTTATGTTTGAATCTTTGACCTTATCAAATATACTTATCTTATTCAATAAGTATGCATGTATCATTTATGTTATAATCTTTGACTTTTATACTATTATATTTTACTGCACATTGTTCTCTAAATTAGTATATGTATTAAGATATTCATAATACTAATATATTTTTATGTAATAGTATATCCATCTATATATGTATTAAGTACATAGTCATGTCTATATATATTGATACACAATTAGTTAATAATAATGACATATTGTATAAATAAGTTATGATGACTATTTTATATTTGAGTTGACTTATATTATTTATGAACCTGTGTATATATATAATTAAGAAAATGATCTAAACTAAAAACTTTCATGTAGGGAAATATATTATAATGAATGAAATGCAAAAAAAAAATGTAATACATTATGTGGAAATATATAGATCCAAAATTACAAACTATAATAAGTAATATTTTATAATGTAACGGTCCGAAATTTTGTAAAATTTTCTTTTAGGTTTTTACCTTTTTATTCAAAACTAACATTGACCTAATTATTTCATTATTAACCTTTGACTAGTAAACCAAATAATTTCTTAAATATTTTTCTTAATAATTTTACTTTTTCCCTTCTTGTTAAACCTATCTTAAACTAGATTTTTTTTTGGATTATTTTTTCTATCTCGTACCCTAACCTATTCAAACTCTCCTTATCATGCTGCAACCTTCACCATCACCATACCCTCTTTTGTCGAACCTACTATGCCTAACCATCCCCACCACCTTATCCCCCGTTGAGCTATGCTCCTTCTCCACTGTCTTCATATATATACACAACACTACACTCCCTCCCCTCTACACCAAATATAGCCCTTGCAACCCTTATCCTACTCCCTTCTATTTTCATTCAATTAACCTCAATCATTTCTCTATTCCTTACTCTCCCTCGTTTGTTTTGTAGGTAATACCACCAACCCTCCAATCATGCCCAACCACCACGCCAACCCAGTACCACGCTAAACCTATCTTTTCTCCTCTCCTCGCCACCACCATCCATGTATTACCTCTCTTCCCATCCATCCTCACTCCCCAAAAAAACCATCCCGACCCTCACCATTCCTCTCCTCCTTGCATCCCATTCCCCAACTAGTCATCAATGCACGTCGTCAACCACCGTCCCAGCATTGCCACCCTACTTGTGACCCCTCCTACTTGCCCGATTATTGCCACCCCTACACCACCACAACCTCCACCGGCACCCAAGCACCTATCTTGCAGCCAGCCTCGACAACCACACTGAAATACCTCAAAACCCTAAATTAGGAAATCATGGCCGAATAGGGAATTATTAGAAAATTTATTTAAGATAAACTACTTTTATTGGAAATAAAAGGGGAATTAATTAGGATAAATCCAGAAGGAATTTATAAGTGTTCTAAGTAGGAGGACTTTTGGTATTTTAAGATAATTAAGGGTTTTATTTTAGAAATTAATTAAGTAAATTATTTTATTTAAAATAAGAAGGATAAAATAGCTTCAATTAATATAAACTTTATAAATAATTTAATTGGAAGAAAATTTGGGTATTTTTCCTAATTAGTATGGAGGTTAAGGAAATTTATCTAAAATAGTCTAAACTAAGCAAAAAAGGAATTTATTTAATATTTTATAAATATTAATATTCTAAACAGCCCAAAAATATTCTAAATAATTTATGCAAAATCCAAAACCCTAAATAAAGCCTTTCTTTTTCTTTTTCCCTTTTTTCTTTTCCTTCTTTTTTCCTTTTTCTACCTTCCCCGCCGAAGTTGGGCCTCGCCCGGCCCAACGCCACCCTCCTTTCTTCTTCTCGCCCGCGGCCCAGCGAGCCCAGCCGCCCGTGAGACAAAACACCGCGTTTCGACGCTAAAGTCGCTGAAACGCCGCGTTTCATTAATGGGGGAAATAACCGCCTCCGCCCGGCCAGCTCCCCCTTCCCTTTTTCCTTTCCCCTGGACCGCCGGTCCAGCCCCCCTTTCTTCTTCTTCTTCTTCTTCCTCGCGACGTCGTCTTTCGCCGGCTGCAACACGAAACTCCGCCAGAGCAAGAAAAGCCTGCAACGACAGCTCCAGATCTGGTCATGTCGCCCTCCTCTCCCCGTTGACTTCACCATGGATGTGACCACACGTCACATCCCTTCTCCCGCACGAAAATTCCCCCTTTTCCCAAACAATCATGGTCTGAAAATTTTCAGACCATACGCCGGCCAACTACGCCGGACGACCTACCCTAACCCTAACCCCTAACCTCCCCCTCGAAGCTTGTTGTTTTCCGTTCAATTTGGCCTATAAATAGCCTTCACCACCGCCTTAATCGGGTTCGCAAATCTGGAACCCAGAGAAAGTTCCAACGCATGCCGCCCCACCTTCAGCCGCCCTTTCCTCCGCCTTCGGCCACCGTTGCCGCCTGCCCGCGCCACCAACATCTTCCCTGCACCCCCTCTACACAACCAACCCCCTTAGCTTCCCTGCCTCGCGCCGTACGTGCCGCCCTGGCCGTGCGAAAACCCTTCCCCAAATCGACCCCTTCCAGCCCTGCGCCGCCTTCGCGCCGCCGCCGCCGGCTATGCCGCCACTTGCAGCACCTTCACCACCCCCCAAAACCACCAGGACTTCCTGCTCTACCACCCTAAAATTCCACTTTCCCCTAGTTTCTCCTCCCTTAGCCTCCATAGCCACCTTTCCCCAAATTCTTCTTCCTCCTCCACCGCCGCGCCGCCGCCGGTGCCACTTCCCCAGCCAGGTGGTCCAACTCCCTAAAACCCTAGACCTAGAATGATAGAAGTGGTTAATAAATTTTAATAATATTATTAACTATTATTGTTAATGTTATTATAATTATCATTAACCTAATTATTATTAATACTGTCACTATAATTACTATTAATACTACCATTATTATTATTATTGTTATTATTAACATGCCCTAACTTTTCCCCTAAGAACTTCTAATTAATGGTATTAAGCAATACAAGACCCTATTAAGTTATTATTATTGTTAATATTGCTAGTATTACTATTATTATCCTTATTAGCACTACTATTATCGTTACTATTATGATTACTATTATTATTATTATTATTATCGTTATTATTATTACTCTTATTATTCTTATTGTTATTATAATTATTATTGTCATTTATTACTATTATTATTTTTATTACTATTATTATTACTATTATCATCATCATCATTATTATTATTATTATTATTATTATTATTACCATTATCACATGTGTTACTTTAACTATGACTAACATCCTTAGTACCTCTAATATTACTATTATTATTATTATTATTATTATTATTATTATCATTATTATTACTATTATTATTATTATTATTATTATTATCATTACTATTGGTGTTATTATTATTATTAATATTATTATTATGAGCATTATTGTCATTATTACTACTATTGTCATTATTATTATTATTATTATTATTATTATTATTATTATTATTATTATTATTATTATTATTATTCCCATGTTTATTACTCTAACTATGACTGATGTTGTTATTATCTTCGTTATTATTATTATGGTAGTATTCTTACTATTATTAGTATGATTAACATTATTATTATTATTACCCTTATCATTATTATTATTATTATCATTATCGTTACTATTACTATTATCATGGTTATGAGGTTGTTGCTAGTATTATGATTATTATCATTATTATTATTATTATCAACGTTACTATTATTGTTATTACTGCCATTATTATTATTATTATTATTATGATTACTATTATTATTATTATCACCTTGTTATTATTTTGTTGTTGTTATTTTATTTAATGCATTTATTATTTTATCGATTATTACCATCGTTATTATTCTTAACATTATAACTTAATATTATTACCTTAGTATTTTTGTTATGCTTAGTATTGCCACAACTATTGTATTATTATTATTATTGTTATTGTTATTATCGTTATTATTGTTACTATCATTATCGCTATCATTACTATTATTACTACTATGGTTAATACTAGTGTCATTATGTTTATCTTTCTAACTATTATTATTATTCTATTATTTCTATTAGTATTATTTCTAGTATTCTTACTATCATTTGTATTATTATTATTATTATTATTATTATTATTATTGTTATTATTATTATTATTATTATTACTATTATTATTATCGTTATTATTGATATTATCATAAGAATGATTATGGTTGTGTTAGTATTTTATTATTATCGGTAATATTACTATCACTAATGCTACTACGATTTCAATTACTATTATCATCATTATTATCATTATAGCCATTATTATTCTTATTATGAGTACTATTATTATTAGTAGTATTCTTATTATTGTTAGTATTATTAGTAATTATTATTAATAATATTGAAACCCTCACCTTAATACTCTTGATTTTTGCTAAAACCTACTTTAATCAGTAATAATCCGTTCAAACTATCGTGAGAATAGTAATAACCCTACCCTTTATTTATAAACCCCTATTATTAATATTAGCCTTAGTATTAGGCCATGATAGGGGTAAGGTACGAAAATTATGGTAATTCGGGTAGAGGGAGATTGACCCTTAGCATTTCCCTCTTATAGGTGAACCGAGTCAAAGCCCCCAGGAGGCGTAGGAGCGTGCTTCAAGCCCGGCGCCGATTTAGGTAAGGACGTAACTAAGGCCACCTGTGTGTATTGCATGTTTTACCTGTCTTGTATGCTTTGTGCGGTTGTATGCTATAACCTGTATGTTATCTGTGTATTTATGTAGCGCAGCATGGAACCGAGGTACGTTCTTGTGCTCTCGTCTGTGTGTACTAATATGGTATGGTACAAATATGATGTGATGTGATGTGACCCCTACGGCATGCATGCTAGGTTATGTGAGGAAGTGTTGTGAAGTGGGGACTTGAAAAAGAAAAATAAGCAATTAAGATAACCAAAGGGAAGTACGTCGGTTAACATAGGTATGGACGACCTAAGGAATTCATAATTGTGAGATGATGAGGAAAAGGGGGAAGCAAATAAATAGAAGAGTGGGAATAAAATAAAGTTGCATGGGGGAAACTAGGGTTTGCATGGAAATGATAGAGTTGGCATGGTGGAAATGATAGGGTTTGCATGGGAAGGTTAAGGTCCGCATGGGGGCGAACCTTGCATATGAAAAGTTACCTTGGGACGTGAGGAAGATAGTGGGAGGTCTGTTTGGGAGTCTGAAGACTCGAGGTGAAATATAGTATGTAGGGTCATATAAGGGACCCAATTAGGGTTTTGGGAAGAATTAGTAATCCGAGAAAGGCAAAAGAAAAATGATTAAGGGTGAGTGAGGTGCGGGTTGAGAGTGAGAGTTTATGTTATAAGGAATGATTATGGGAGTTTTGAGGGAGAAGAAATATTGGGTGAAAAGGAGAGGTTACTTGTGGGAAAAGAAAGGTACTAGAGTTGAAGTGGCCAACTAGAGTTTTAGAGTCACAGGTGGAATCGATGGGTAGAGCGATATGATTTGGGATTAGACCTAAATGAGATGAGGTGTTGATGATAGATGAATTAATGGTAGTGAAATAAGAGGAAGTTGGGCCACATAGGTCCTATTAGGGTTTCAAGGGAAACCCTAGAGGCTAATAGCGGGCGAAGTCTGATGTCACGAGGTGTTGGGCCTTAACCCACACCCTTAAGAGTTGTTTTTTTATTATGTGTGAGTATAGAGGGAAATTGATATCGAGGTGTGATAAGGGGTGCACGAGTTCCAAGATATGGGACGGGCCCTCCTAGGAGGATAAGTGTAGATATAGTTATCCATGCATGTCAAGGGTAAAACACTTTTAATAAGATACGTTAAGATACTAATCACTTAAAGAGAAAGATGCTGAGCCGGGCCTAGACCGGTCCACCGGTGAATAATAGTAGCCAGGAGCCGGGGTGTCCTAGAGACCGTGCCACCGGCGAACAATAGTGGTCAGGAGTGTTTTTCCCTGTATGATTTCCGGTCCACCGGCTATAATAGTGGGGGTTTCCGTGGTCAGCAACCCAAATGTAAAATTTATAAGACATGGGAAGATACTAAATACTTACAGTGGAACACCATGTGAGTCGGGGCCAGACCGGTCCACCGGCAAATAATAGTGGCCAGGAGCGTTCTGCCCTGGAGACCAGTCCACCGACAAATAATAGTGGTCAGGAGCGTTCTGCCCTACGTTTATATATTCCGGTCCACCGGCTATAATAGTGGGGTTCCCGCACTCACGTGGATTAATAAAGACTGTGGTGTGAAATGACTACTTTTAATAAAGACTCAAAGGAAATAAGTCTAATTGGACTATGATCAGCTTTTATTATCTGTATTACTACATGCTGCTTACGTGAGTATGTCACGCATTGAGTTTCCAATAATATGGATTATTCCTACTTGAGGTGCATGAGCCACTTTATATTTCGGATATACCACGCTTATATGTTTAAATGGGATGTTACATATGTCTCATATGTTACTATAGGTGTATGGCTAGATTCATGTTGTGGGTTGTGAGTACGTATGATATTATGTCAATGTATTGTATCATAATATGAACTCGATGCTATAGTTACGTCTCTCCCATAAGATATGGTAGTGAGACTTACTCAGTATTGGACCCGTACTGATACTACACTGGTTGAATGGGTCCTGTGATGATCCACCGACGGTGGGGAGCAGACCTTTGATGCAGGTTTTGGTCGGTTACTAAATTGGGGTGGAAGGCTTGACTTGAGTGAGTAAGTGGTCCGGATATTTATCCTTCGGGATTTGTTTTGTTTAATTGTATTCATCTTCAAAAGTTACAAGTGTTGTATTTAAATTTCCAAGGGCTTTGTAATTGACTTTTAATCTCTCGTAACGCCGTTATGCTTTTAAAATTCGGATTTAATTATTTGACAGGTTTTAGCCTTAGCACTTAGTATCGGGTCGATAGTTGTGAATCGATCTGGTACTAAGTGTGGCGGTAATACCCTCGAATTTATAGTTTTATTTGCTTGCTTCCCCTAAACTTCTTTAAAATTTAACGAAATTTTTTAGTAGTAAATTTGGGGGTGTTGCAACACCAACTCCCTTCTCCTCTCCTATGACCCTTTTTTCCATTCCCTACTCCCCCAACCACTGGTCAAATCCATCGCATCCTTCTCAACCTCTTCGACCCTCTTTACCATTGCCAATCCCCCACCTCCTTCACCTTATACCGCAACCTCATCGTCCCTCATGCACCACCTCTTTTGTAGCCATCAACCTAGCTAACTGAGACACCTCTTCACCTCCCTTCCACTCTAACTTCCCTTCCTTCCTTCTTGTGTTGCCTTATTGAGCCCAACATCACCACTACCACCCTCCAGTGCAACCCTTCAATACCAACCACCACTAGTCCACACCTCCTTCGACCTCACCACCACCATCACTACAACCTCGTGCACCGCAGCCAACCACCATCTCTACCTCACCCTTCCTTCTTAACCCCCAATCTTCATGCACACTACTTATGTTGCACATGCAGCTTAAGGTCCTTGTATAAAAATTTTGGTACCTATTTTAATAACTAAGGATATTTTGGTAATCTTTTATAATAAATATTTTAATATTAAATTATTATTTTATTTAAAAAATATTAATATGGTAATTATGGTATTATTTTTAGGTACAAAAGTTTGATTAGTGGGGCCTTATAATTTTAGTAGGATATCGATCATATGTGTTTTGTTGGAAAAATAGGTTACTCTTATATTGTAAAAAAGTGGTAAATATATCATGATAGAACATCAGAGATTTTGTGTATGAAATATGTTAAGCATAATCTGTTATGTCATAATTATATGTTTATTATTGTTAGCATAACTAACAGGAAAAATGAGCATGCTATTTTACATAAATTCCATGTGCATGAAAGCATGCTAAAATGGTTTAGATGATGGGAATAATATATATATATATATTTCATGTACATGTGAAAAAAATATGTTGAGCATGCTTAGATATATTTGTAGAATAATTATTATTGATGTGTGCCTTAGGGATAATTTGAAAATTTTATGTACATTATGATATTTATCCCAACGAGCATGTATAATGTGTATTATAAATCATTGAGCATGAGATTATGTGATATTGGATGTATTAGATACACATGCTAGGATTTTATGTGTTGAATCATGAATAAGGGTAAAATGGTCAAATGGCGTATTTGATAATTTATTCACATGATAAATAAGTTAAATATGGTATTTTAAGCTTTTTATATGACAAAATTATAAATAAAATGGAATTATTATTTAAAAAGTGGACAATGTGGTAATTTTGATCTTAGGGGCATTTTGGTTATTTGTGGCCTAATATGCCCAAATGTGAATAATTGAACCTAGAATGACCTTAATAAATTTTTACTATTGACCTAATTATTGAACATGTTTATGGCTATCTTGAATAAATGGGAAAGGAGTACAAATGGTTAAGTATGAAATTAGATATATATGATTAATGTATGATTTCATGGTCACCTTAATAAAATACTAATACTTAAAGTAAAAGACCTCGATATCGAGAATGGTGACTCTTTAAGGGTTGCTACCCTAGAGACGTAGTTTATCTCATGGTTGATTTTATATTTTTGCTGGTATACCTTAGTGCCCCAACTAGGCTCTATAGCTTACTCTATTTAGCTATAAACTTATAGAGGGTATGCATACTTATGGATTATGTATAATACCCTAAAATTTTTCTTAGCTTAATCCCGTATCATCAATACCTTAATCCAATTTTAATCTTGAGAAAATATTATTTTAGCCTTAACCAATTTCTTGAATCCTGAAATCTTAATCTAATCTGATTCTTTAATTCGGATAAATGATATTTCATAACCCAATCTAATCAAAAATTTATCTAATCCTAACTTAAACCTTTTCCCTTTTCCCTTTTATTTCTCATTTTTCTTTTTCCTTTTTCCTTTCTCCTACCTCCTTACGCCGAAATGCTTGACTTTCATTTTTTTTACCCACTTGCAACTTACACCATCACTCTCACCTCTACTGTAGCCACCACCATCACCATCATCCCTTACTCTCACCATCTCATGTTGTTGCTGCCTCAACTGCACACCCTCCCCTACCATTTTCTTCCTCACATAACACACACACAACCATCACTCTCATGCTGCATACCCCTGTCATCTTTACCCCAACACTCCACCATCCCCTCATTGAATTTCCTCTCCACTCCATGCCATCCCTCATGCCTCGACCGCTCCATTCCTCTACATCCTCACATGTTACACATATCCATACTTATATATATATATATATATATATATATATATATATATATATATATATATATATATATATATATATACCACCTCCACTCTCCTTCTTCATCATTTTTTTGTTGCCATTTATTGCCCAAACTCTATTAAAAACAACTACCTTGAGCTCCCTCTATTCTCCTCCTCCTCCTCCTCCCTCAGTCGTGCTCTATTTTCCATAACCAAACCACCTCCATCATCACTGTGCACCACCACAACCACCACACATCGCCCAAAGCCTAATGGAACGACCACCAAGGCCACCCCATCACTACCCTTTGTCGTTGTCAGCCATCGTCGTTGACCACCGTTGTTTTTCCCTCTTCTTTCCTCAAGTTTTTCGCATTTTTGTGAGACCCATGGTTCATGTACGGCCTCATACATGGTCATGCAAAACTAATTTTCCTTATCGCATGCCCCTGTAAACTAGCATTGTTGCACACCTGTGCGCACCTGTTTGATATTGTCCCGTGTCATCCGTCTTCAATCACGGTCATGCCTCTTTGCATAGCTTGCTCATGCACGATCCCAGCTCACGGCCTAGGTGTGTACTACCTATCGCACAATTGTGCAACTTCCTTATTTTGGCTATGCACCCTCTTTTTTACACTCAAACCTTATCCAAACATCACAAAAATTTTACCATAGTAACACCATATCTTCCACCACACTTCCATGCAACTCAAGATTCCCTTTAACTCTAATAATTTTTATTTTCACCCTCCTTTACCTTGATTTTTCCTCGGTTATAATATTCGAGCCTAAATGTGTACTATCTTATTTTTCGTAGGTGATATTCCGGTGATCTCAGAGAAGGAAGTCTAAGATTTACGTGATTAGAGTCTGATGTCTTTGTTGATAAGGATACTAATCAATGTTTTAGGACTTTTGTGTTAAATGCTTGCATGGCTATTTTTATTATCATGACATTGTCGTTATATGATAGAATGCATTTTATTATTGATTTGTGTGAATATGTAGATTTATATGATATAAAGAAAGTGAGAATGGGTAAGTTGTGTTGATATAATCTTTTTAGGGTAAGTCGTAGTTGGGAAAAATATAACTTGGGTAATGTGTTAGGTGCATTGAATATGATAATGATATTAGGAGAAGTGTTTGGAGTACTTATTGAATGTTGTGGGTTCCTCAAAATCAGATAATGGCTTAATTAGGACATAGTAACCTTAAAATGGTAATATAATTATCCCATGTGTAAAACCCTTAATTTAGACTACAAATTTTGGATATGTGGTTGATGTTTATTGAACTTGGGTAATGATACGAGCCTTACGAGAAGAGTCATAACTAATCTTGAAATTAGGGTTTTGGGAGCCTTGTAAAAAGTCATGTTTGGGATAGGGCTATTATTGTGTGTGTGAAATGTGGGTGTTAGACCATGAATGTCGGATATGATAATAATGATGATATTTGAGAATGATATACTAAAATTGGTGATTGAATGATTGGTATAAGAGAAGTTATGTTAGGATTATAATATTAAAGTTTGAGGAAATCAAGGATCTTGACTCTAGAGATCGACCTTATGGTTTATGAATTGCATGATGTGCTTATCTACCTTAATTTGTTTGGTACCTGTAAATCGATCATGAATAAGATATTAATCATTAAAAGTAAAAGATCACGTGAGTAGGGCCAAGGTGATATTTTTATATCCATTTCACTGGAGGATAATAATGGATCGAGAGCGTTTTGCCCCGAGAAGGTGTTTTATTCCGTTCTATCGGATTAAGAATAGTGGGGCCCCTGCTCATTGTAAATGAAAATATAATTGTATAACCTATGGATAAGACACAAATGACTTAAAGTGGAAGATTACATGAATCAGGACTAAGATGATGTTTTTATATCCATTCCACTGGAGGATAATAGTGGTTCAAGAGGGTTTTGCCCTGAGAAGGTGATGTTTTCAAATCTGTTCTATCGGATGATAATAGTGGTTCATGTGTGTTTTCCCTGAGAAGGTGCCTCAGACCGTTCCACCTATTTAAGAATAGTGGGGTTCCTAAACTCAACGTATATAAAAGAATAAAATTGGTTATATCTAATAAAGAGGCCTAGATCATTATTTATCTTATGAGACTTTTTATTAGTTTGAATGTTTGCTCATCATCAGTTGTGAGCGCATATGTTATCTATATCCCTAATTTGATAGTATTATTACCTTACTCACTATGTAGCGTATTGACCACCCATTTCATAAGTGTTGCTCATTCCCACGAGCAAGAGACCCTAATTTTTATGCAAGTCTCGAAAGATTCGCTAGATGAATAAGTTGCTTTTGATGCACTATGTGGGGATGAGTGACTTGTTATCTAAACTAGGTATTTGGGTGAATGGTTATGTTATCTGGTTGATGTATTTATCCGGATACCTTTGGACTCTTTGATCCATGGTATCCCTCACTTTTTATTTTGTTATGCTAATTCGAATTTAACCTCCAAACTCATATTATATTATAAATGTTTCTTCCATTTCTAATCTTATTGTTTTACTATAAATAATTTTAGCCTTGTGATTAATGTAAGGATGGTTGGACAAATAAAACTTATGTCAATTACGGCGGTAACACCCAATATTTTACTTATATGCATCCATTGTAAAATGTAAATTTCGATTCTGAAAATCAGGGTGTTACATTATGTGTCATTGTCGGTAGGGTATTGTTACTTTTATGTATTAGTGCGACTAGGGTGTATTTGTGTCATTGTGTTGATAATCGGTAGGATACTGTGTTGCTTTGGGAACCAGTAAGACCGGAGTACCTTACTATGTCCACGTTGATATGATCTTCCCTCAAGTAAATAAAAATAATAATTATTATTGGATTATTGGTTCGGTACTAGCTTTTATGCCTACATGTTGTTCGTTAGTAGCCTTTGTGTCTACCTATGGCTCGATAGTAGCCTTTATCCCTACATGTATTTTGGTAGTAACCTTTATGCCTACTTATGGTTTGGTAGTAGCCTTCGTACGTACCTGTATTTTAGTTGTATCATTTTTTCCTACCTATTTCTTGGTGGTAGCATTTATGCCTACCTGTGAGTCAGTAGTAGTCTTTGTGCTTACCTGTGTTTCCCTAAACATCTTTTGTACCTATTTATGTTTCGGTTACAACCTTCATGCATACCTGTGGTTCAATAGTAGCCTTTGTGTCCACCTATTTTTTGGTAAAAACCTTCGTATCTAACTATAATGTTGTAGATTTTTATTGGCCTTGTGTCTGTGAGCCTACCTGTGATATTATGGGAATTGTTGGTTCAATAATAAGATATGTGACCATTGTTATTGTTATGTCTTGGGTTGATGTTGGTCCTAATTATACTTTAAAGAGCATCCATTAGATGGTTAATTGGTACGTTTCAGTTTGTTTTAGATGAACGAATATGAGTAGGTTGTGGCCTTGGTGGTATTTGGTTATTTGAATTATTATTGTATTTCAATCCTCATATGTATATTTAAATGTCTTGTACCAATTTTGTATGCCTTGTATGTGTTTTGTGCTTATTTTTTTATATTAGTTCTGTATAATAGGTTGCTCAATACTGTTGTACTGAAGGGTTCCTTTTGTGAGCCCCTACTTATTCAATGAGGAGTGGTTTTTGCAGTTTAGCTTACAAGTTCAGTCACAAGCTAGTAGTTCGGGTTGAGAGCTTAAGACTATTTGAAATCCTTTTTGATATATTTAATTCGAGTTGTTTTTGGACACTCATGTCCTCTTATATTTTCTCTCTCTAAGTTTTGTAACTGGTAACATGGTTTATTTTCAAAATGATGTATATATGTTTGTTCTCTCTAATCTAAATCTTGTGACTGTATTATTAATTTCAGTGGAGTGATGATTTTAGCCTTAATACTTGGTTTGAGAATAGTAGATGAAACTGGACTTGTATCGAGTGTAATGGTAACACCCTAGACTTTTGTTGTTTTAGCTTATGCATTTAACTCTTTTAAAAGAATTTTCTAAGCCCTAAAATTTAGGGTGTTACACACAAGATGGACATATATTAATATGCAAATTACTTCTAGTAACATATATCCATAATCTATGTAGAAATTATGATGGAAATTTAATAGTAACAATTAATATATAATTTTTTAAAATTACTATAATTATCTAAGAAACTATTATGCCAAATAGGGAAAGTGGAATTGAGTCAAATTGCAAACTATTATTAATTACTAGGTGGATGTTAATATACAATATGTATGCTATGTAAAAAAGTTACATGGTTTTGTCTGATAAGTTTTTTTTTTTTAAATATCTTTAATTAAGGTTATTAAAAAATAAAATATGTATATAACTTTATTATTATTTTGAATATATTATCTACAACCAAAGACCAATATTAATATACTTCCTATTTTAAAAATTATTATACAAAATATTATTATATGTTACACCATAGTGATTGTTATGTTTCACCACTTTTGTTATGACATTTTATTCTTATGATTCGCTATTATTATGTTAATATTTCACCACTTGTATGCTTGTGTATCACCACTATTATATTCTTATTTCACTGTAGTTGTCTTTATATGTTACCATAATTGTTATATTTCACTAATGTTGTAATTTTTATCGAAAAACTAACTTGTCATGATTCACTATAATTATTTTTAAATTTTACCACTATTGTGTTATGTTTCACTACCACTACCTTCAAGATTTACCATAATTATCTCACTATTTCACCACTGTTTCTTTCATATTTTATATCATAGTTGCTTCTATGTTTTGTCATAGTTATTGTCATATTTCATCAATATTAGTTGTAATTTCAAAAAAAAAACTAACTTGTCATGCTGCACCATAATTATTTTCATATTTTATCACTATTAGGTTATCTTTCACCGCTATTATACTTCTATTTTACCATTATTGTATTTATATTTCACTATAATTATCCTCATGTTTCAACATTGCTATCTCCATCTCCGTGTTTCACCATAGTTGATTCCATACGTTTGCTATAGTTATTTCTACGTTTCATCAAAATTAGTTGTAATTTATATTAAAATACCTATCTTGTCATATTTTATCATAGTTATCATCATATTTTACCATACTCATCTCCATATTTCATCATAATTGTCTCTATGATTCACCAATGTTATCTTTATATTTTACCACTGTTATCTTTATATTTTACCATAAATATTGTTTTTTTTACTGGTATTTGATGTGATTTTCTTAAAGAAAAAAACCTAAATTGTCATATTTCACCGTAATAACATTCAAGTTTCACTACTATTATGTGCCAAACAAACTATTATTTTTTTATTAATAAAAATTCACATATATAACCAACTGTCTTAAATAGTAACGCCACTAGCATCCTGGCTATTGTATAGTTGGCATTTTTACACACACACACATATAATAAAAACAACATATTTGCATATCAACATAAATAATGTCTTGTTTCATAATTTTATAAACATGAAATCCAATATTTCAAAACTAAAACATAATTTTAAGAGAAACATAAGTTATTTACCAATAAAAAGAAAATACATATTTTGCTTCAACATTGGTTTGACATTCTAAATAACATGAACCTCCACCATTCCTATTAGTACTAAAAAGGCTAATGAGCTATCAATAAACTTCAATAGTACTAAAAAAGCTAATGAGCTATCAATATACTTCAAATTTGGTTGGGAAAGAACGGTGATTGGTTGTGAAGAGTAATTGATAAAATTCAACCAATTATTTACAAACGAGGCTCTTGATGCCAGCAATTTTGACCAAATTGCCTGCCGATCCTTTCCAGATTACGCTCCACACTAAACATGCCCTACCTTATTAGAAGTGAAAATTTACGATATGTATATACAAAGGAAGGTAAGGGATTGAAGCAGGCATTCACCGCCAAATAATTTAGCCAATATTTAAAATTACTTATTAAAATTAATTATCTGTAATAATTATTTATTTTTGAAAAAAATTAATCTAAAATATTTTCAAAATAAATAATTATCATAAATAACTATTGTTGATAAATAATTCCAAACAAGCTATTAATCACCATTATAATCAGCCGGCTTACCCTAGAGCCAAACATATCTTATTAACTATCATATGCCTGGCGGAGCAAAGTATAACCGAGTGGTGGTAGACTCAAGGCTGGTAGTGTTGTAAAGAAGTCCCTGACATACGGATGCGCCCCATTGCTTATCTTCTGCCAGCTTCAGGCCAGGCCCAAGGCCGACTGGCACAATTTTGATGACCGGACATCGTATATAAGGCTTCACGAGGCATAGCAGCGTGTAGATTAGACAAAGGTTATACTTTTTCCCCAACCTGTGTATCTGCGAATGATCATCGAAACCTTGATTCCCATGCGACCAATACAAGAAATCAAACACTGCCAATGAAATGCATCCCGCCTCAAGAGCTTAGCAACCGTGCTTCCATTATAACCAAACAGGCAAACAAGTAATCGACTAGAAATCACATTCAATTCATCTTCTAGGACAAGACCCGTGTGGACTAACTCAAAGCAGAGCACCATGCAAGACAGTTCATACACCCACACATAGCAGTAACAGAAAGAACCATGAATCCGCGATTCAACTATCAATCAAAAGTTCATAATACCAAACAATAGCACCATGGCGGCCCAAGAAGAAACCAACATGCATCCGTCCATCCACGATATTCAAGGCCCCATTCCTACTACAAGGTAAAAAAATTTACTGAAGGCTCTAGTACTCCGATGTAAAAAAAAATAAATAAATTATTACGATATATCAACCAGCCTCAGCAGTGTAAGAAGTGTACACTATCAGTGAACACTAGATATAAGAGAAATCTGAAAGGATGATGCGAGCACAGCTGTTCAAGATTTACTCAAATACTAGGAGTTCGTATGCGAATTGCGCAGAAACAACGCCTGAAGCAACAAAAAGTAGAAATATCAAGGAACATCCAAGATCAACTGGTAGCAAAAGAGCATAAGTTAGAATTATGATATTTGAGAAAGTGTTTCGACACGAGCTAAAACGTAACACCATTCCATCCGAATCGAGATGTATCCGATGTACACCAACAAAATTTACACAGACACCCAGCCTCGCCCTCAACCGATTCGCCACCACTACAACCCAAACTACCTTGGTACGAGAAAGCAACAGGACTATTATAGGCCGGGGCATGGATACCAGCCCACCAACCGGGGAAAGGAGGAATGGAAGCGGCGTAACCCACAGAGTGAGTATGGGCGGTTTACAGTGTTCATTGATAATATAGGTAAGGAGGTTGAAGAGAAGGAGGTAATGGAAATGTTCGACGAAGTTGGGAAGGTGGAGGACGTGTTCATCAGCCGTAAGGTTAGAAGAACCTCCACCCTCCATTTCGGTTTTGTCAGATATAAGGGCGAGAAGGAAGCTCAGGAGGCAATAAGGAGGTTCGACCAGATCCTGCTGCATGGGATAAAATTACACGTTAAAATGGCAAGGTTCGGGAGGCAAGAAGATAGCATGCAGAAGATGAGAAACCAACGGGCTGGAGGAGAGAAGGTGTTCAAACATGCAGGTTACGAAGAAAGGAAAGCCGTGATGCGAGATGGGAGAACATATGCAGAGGTTACAGAAGGAGAAGGAATGCGGAGACAGAATGGAAAAGACAAGATGAGGAGCATCAAAATCCCAGCGACGGTAGAGGAAATGGAGTGGCTGAAGAGAAGCATCATCGTGGAATCTTTTCAACCTTTGCTGCCGGAACTTGTTATTCAACGTCTTATGAGCACTTGGAGCACAATCTGCAACGTTCGAAGCTTGGGCAGGTATAAATTTCTCATTACTCTTGAATCTATAGATGCAAAAACTAAAGCCTTGCAGGAGGATAGCATGCTACGGGATAATTTCCCAATTGTTCGAAACTATCAAGCTGAGGACAAATGCAACATAAGGAGGACATGGGTGGAGATAAGGGGTTTACCGGTGATGGCGTGGAACCAGGAGGCGATTAAGGAAATGGCAGAACCTTGGGGGAGATGGGTGTGCTGGGAGGAGCTCAAAGATTTTGGTGAATCAATGGAAGCTGCGAGGGTATTGATAGACACAGATAACATGGAGGAGATTAGAGATAAGTTTCTAGTGTGTGTGGAAGGGAAAGAGGTGGTGGTGGTGGCGCAGGAGGTAGGCCAACATTTCCTACCATGGCAGCAAAACAAGCCGGAACAGCAGGTGATCCGGCCGGCTGGGTCGTCGTCGTCCGGGGAGGGTGACAGACCGTGTGATGGAAGTCTGTTCGACGCAGGTGATGAAGCCCAACGGTCCAGCAATCAATGCGAGCAGGTGTCGTCTCCTAGGAAGGAAAGAAAGTCGGCGGGCGTGGGAATAGGAGGTGAGAACAGGCTTGAAAAAAGGCGAAAGAATCATTGGGGGGAGGGAGAATTACTAGCGGACATTTGTGGGAAGGAAAAGACAGGAACCGAAGAGGCAAACAGAGGTATATTTGCATGGGAAGAAGTAGCTTTGTTTGGGGAAAAGAGGGATATCGGGGAGGCTGCCGAGGTACAGCTTGTAACAAAAATTCGAACGGGTGATAGGGGAGAGGCATCCACAGATACAGTCAGCACAAAAATTGTGTGTGTCGGGAAGGACTTGGAGGGAGAGTTGCGATTGGTGGATGATAGGAAACAGCAAAAGAAATTTAGAAGGCACCACTCTTTACTTCAAGAAGAGGAGAACATACAGCAAGATAAAAATGGGGAAGAAGGAGTTGTGAGTTCAAATATAAATGCACCACCAGGTTTTGAAGGGGACATTGGTTTTTTATTAGGGGATCATGTACTTGAAGGAATGGATATGTTGGGTCAAGAGATGGTCGAACAAAGGATAGAGGAGGAAGAGAAGGAAGAATCAAGAGCCACATGGAATCTAGGGGTGGAGATAGGACTCTCATCTAAGGAAGAATATAAGTGCTTAGAAAAAATTGAAGGGTTGAGAAGGAGTCAGAGAAAAGGGAAGAAGAAGGTAAGGTAAAATTGGGGATGACCTTGGGTGCAATAGTTGTGGTATCCATGATAATAATAAGCTGGAATGTGAGGGGTATTGGTGCTTTGGGTAAACTTTCGAGTATTCAATCAGTAGTATCAAAAGAGAGACCATGGATCCTTGGATTAGTGGAAACAAAACACCAAGTGGTATCTGATAGTTGGAAGGGGAGAGTGTGGGGATTAGGAGGGATTGAATGGAGCGACTCCCCGGCTCAAGGTAGGAGTGGAGGCTTAATTATAGGATGGAACTCGCAGCATTTTGGGATGCAGCATATTAAGAGGGGTAATAGATGGATCCTTTTAGAAGGAGTTTTAGGCCCGGGCTCCTTCGAGTGCGCGGTTTTACTTGTGTATGGCTTTACGGATACAAGAAATAATAGGATTTTATGGGAAGAATTGGGGGACGTGGGACAACAATGTACTAGGCCACTTTTGGTGATGGGGGATTTTAATGAAGTTCGTAATCAGAACGAGAGAAAAGGGGGTTGGGTGGATGTGACGAGTGTCAGATCTTTTAATGATTGGATAGAAAGGATGGGGCTCTTGGACTTACCCCCAACTAACGTGAAGTTTTCTTGGGTAAGGGCTGGATCTGCCAGCCTGTTAGATCGTTTTCTGATAGACCCAGCTTGGTTAGCGGTGTTTCCGGATTTGTGGAGTATGGCCCTAGATAGATCCCTATCGGACCATACCCCTATTCGCCTTTCTGTCAGAAATGTGGGCGATGGACCAAAACCTTTTAGATCTTGGGATATGTGGTTCTCTCACCCTAAGTTCCAAAGTTTTGTGGCTGATTGTTGGGCCAAGATGGACGGGGATACGTGTCAGGATAATCTGAGAAGGATGAAGAGTATGTTAAAAGACTGGAACAGAGATACTTTTGGGGATTTTGATACAAAAATTAGGCTGTTGAACTCTGAATTGGCGAAACTAGGAAATCCGGATGCAACCGCAAATGGTAATGAAGAGTTGATTGCTAGAAGAGCAGCTTTGGAAAGCCAACTCTGGAAATGGCACAAAAGAAAGGAAGCATACTGGATGCAGATTGCTAAGATTAAAGGATTCAAGGAACGGGATAGGAATACAAAGTACTTTCACGCAGTGGCTACTATCCGGAAAAAGAAGACCAGGATAAGCAGAATAGTGGATAAGGGTGAAGAGATCACCGACCATGTAAGAATTAAGAAGGTGATAGTGGATTACTTTGAAGACCTATATAGTAGGGCAGATCTGCCTGATATTAGTATCTCGGAGGAGGGCTTCAGTAAGTTGTCCGAGGAGCAGAACAGTTTCCTGGAAAGTATGCCTGATAGGGAGGAAGTTAAAAAGGCTGTGTGGGATTGTGCACCTCTTAAAGCTCCTGGGTATGACGGTTATCACATGGGATTCATCCGAAAAATGTGGGGGGTCATCGGGGAAAAATTCACTGATTCAGTTCTAGAGTTTTTTCAGTCTAGTAGAATGCCAAAAGGAATAAATACCACTCTTATTACGCTGATCCCGAAAGTGGAAAAACCGGAGGAGACCAATCAGTACAGACCCATCAGCTTAGTAGGTTGTATTTATAAAGTCATAGCAAAGATTTTAGCTCACAGATTGAAACGTGTCGTGGGCAGTTTGGTAAGTGATTCCCAGACAGCTTTCATAGAAGGAAGAAGCATTACGGATGGGGTTTTGGTTGCTAATGAGGTAGTTCAATGGGTCAAGAGGAAAAGAGGAGTCAGAGGGGTAATGGTAAAGTTGGATTTCCAAAAAGCTTACGACAGTATAAGATGGGACTTCGTGGATAAAGTTATGAGCATCATGGGGTTCGGGAGTATTTGGAGAGGATGGATAAAGGAATGTATTTCAACGGCTAGTATTTCAGTTCTTATTAATGGGTCCCCGACTAGGCCTTTCAAGATGAGGAGGGGACTTAGACAGGGAGATCCCATATCTCCTTTCTTGTTCGTCTTGGCAGTGGAAGCGTTTAATCAACTTATTAGAAGAGGTATGAAGAAAGGGTTGATTCGTGGACTGGAAGTGGGGGAAGACAAGTATGAAGTCACACATCTCCAGTTTGCAGATGATACTATGATTTTTTGTGCAGCATCGAAAGAGAACATCATAAATTGGAGAAGGTTGCTTGATTGTTTTCACCTGGTGTCCGGATTGAGTGTAAACTACGAAAAGTCAGAAATGATAGGGTTGGGGGTGGAACCTCCTTTTCATAAGGAAGCAGCAGAGATTATGAATTGCAGAACTAGTTTCTTACCTATTTCTTATCTTGGATTACCCTTAGGAACTAATATCAACAGCAGTCAGGTGTGGAAACCAGTGGTGGAAAAGATTAGACAAAGGTTGGCAGGGTGGAAATCGAAACTTCTTTCAAGAGCAGGGAGACTACTGCTAATCAAAAGTGTATTGAACAGTTTACCGGTGTATTATATGAGCTTATTCAGGATCCCAAAAGGAGTAGTTAAGGAGATTATTAGCATTCAAAGGAAGTTCTTCTGGAGTAGCAAACTTCCATTGATTAGCTGGAAGGTGCTACAGAAACCGAAGAATCTAGGGGGCTTGGGCATAGGCGATTTGACTATGAGGAATAATGCCCTGTTATTTAAATGGTGGTGGAGATTCTTCACAACGGAAGGAGCGTCATGGAAGAAGGTTATCCAATCTATTTACTCGGAGGATCGTTTTGGTACCCTACGAACTCCGGTTAAGAAGAAAGGTTGGACACCGTGGGTGGACATAGTGAATGCAGGCAGGATTGACCCTATTCTTAGCTCAGGTTTAAAGGTTATTATTGGAGAGGGCAGTAGAGTTGGTTTTTGGAAGGATAAATGGATGGAGAACGGTCCACTAAGGACCACGTTCCCAAGGCTTTTTGCGATTTCTGACCAGAAAGATAATAGTATAGCGGATATGGGTTTCTGGGATGGGGACAAATGGCATTGGCAATTCGTGTGGAGGAGGCGGTTGTTTGAATGGGAGGAAAGACAAAGGGAGCAAATGGAGAATCTGGTCTCTCAGTTTAACCCACATAGGGGAAGACTGGATGGGATTAGTTGGGAATATGATCAGCGGGGTATATTTTCAGTCAAATCCTATTGTGAAGCCTCCTATCAGCATGCACCCGGGGGGAATCTGATTAATAATATATGGAGTAGGGTGTGGTGTGGGTTGGCGCCACCGAGAATTGAACTGATCACATGGTTTGCGATACAACAAAGACTTAATACGAGGGATAGATTGATTCGTCTTGGGGTTGGAAACGTCAGTGATACAGGTTGCCCTTTTTGCAAGGATACTCAAGAATCGATTAACCATGTCTTTCTTCATTGTAGTGTGACAGGGAAATTATGGTACGAGATTTGCGATTGGCTTGGAAGGACCTGGGTGATGCCGAGATCGACTGAAGAAACCGCTGCTATTTGGCTTGGAGATAAAGATAAAGGTCTACAGAGCGAAATTTGGTCAACATCCTTTTTTGCCATAATAGGGACTATTTGGGAATTCAGAAATAAGGCTATTTTTGAAAATATCCAGATCTGCAGGAATTGGATGGCGATGCTTATTAAACAAAGAATTGGCTTCTGGATCAAGCATAGAAAAGACAATTTTCCTTACAGAATTGATGAGGTGGTCCATAACGTGCAAGTTTTTCTGTGAGGTGATCATGAGTTTAGGGTGTTTTATTATTACTATTTCGTGTTTTTCTTAGTTTTTGACTGTAATTTCTCGATCCGGTTCGATCATGATGTAGTTTTGTTCTGGATGTAATCCTCAAATTATCAAAAAAAAAAAAAGCAAAAGAGCATAAGTTCAATATGCTTTCGTTGGAGCAAACCCAAGGTTCGGCAAATACTTCTAAAATTCCATATCAAAATCGCCAACCATTTTTGTAGCAACTAAAGAGAAAAATGTGATATCATCCAGAACAAAACTAAGATGCCCCGCTTTCTCCTGGTACAATCAAGCAGTTACCCATTTTGTAAGAGTTTGAACATCTACAACTTAGGGAGACTATCTCGCATTACATCAGTGGTCAAGTAGTTGTGGAGGAGTTGGGTACCTATCTTATGGGCCAAAATCGTGCATGGTAGGTTGAGCAAACATCATCACTGTTCTCACGTCTTGCAGAGAATTAGAACGAAGCTAGCTGGTTGGAAAGCAAAGTGCAGTGCGAGGAGAGTAACATTAGCTAGATCGATCCTTACGGCCGGCCAGGTTTTTTTCAAATGCCTGCTGGGGTGTGTGATGATACTGATCGAATTGTACGTGTTATTATTTGGGAAGGCCCGGGAGTGAATCAGAAGACGCCAAGGGTTTCGACTTTCGAGGGAACAGATCATTTTGCCAAAGAGCCTCGGGAGCCTGGGGATTCGGAAGAGGTGATAAAGGTGTGGGCGAAATATTTTGCTAACTGTTGTCCTGCGCTGGCATCACAGAAAACACACGCTTCACAAGTTTTATAAGGCGATTGATAAAGGCCTTGAGGCAGTCAAGAAGGCTGCGGTTTGGAATATTGGAAATGGGCAAACTTTAGTGGGTGTCTGACCAACCAGTACTGTTGAGCTTTACCACTTCTAATATCAATATATCCCACGGATATTGCTAATTGGGTTGCTGGTTAAGTGGATGAAGTGGGAAATTGGAAGCGCTCCCTTTTTGCTCACCTTCTTCCCAATGCTATTGTGTTGAGTATTGCTGGTATCCGTTGTCTGATTTAATTCTGCTGTACCCGACAAGTTGTATGGAGCCATACGGCTACGGGGTAGTATTCTGCTACTTCGGTATACAAGACCTAATTGAGTCCTAGTCCAGGTAGGCAACACGTCAATTGTAATTTGGTACGAAAAGTGCATACTGCAGAAAACACTTCCGTCTTTTTTCTGTGGAGAGCGGTCCTAGATCGTTTGGCAAAAAATGAAAAATGAGCTAAACGAAGCTTCTGTTTTTTTAGGGAAGCTTTTGGGATTGGATTGAGCTTAATCTAAGAAATTGGCATAAATAATGCTGTTTCAGAGACCTCTTGGCACATTATCTTTGCCAATGGCTTGTTGGTGGCTTTGAAAGTGGAGATGCTAATGGGCAAGTGGGCCTTTGAAGCCAAGCCAAGACCAAGGAATGATGGGAGATTCGTTCTTAATAGAGCCAAGGAGATGGTGTCAGCATGGAGCCGATTTGATGTGATCGCAAAATATAGTAGTCGACAATTCATGCAGATTCGTTGGTTGGTCACATCCGCTGCATGACCATGTCAAAATGAATGTTGATGGTTGCATGATGGACTCGAAGCGAGCAGATGCAGAGGGGAATTGTACGTGATCAGATGGGGACGTGGCTGTATGGGTTTGTCCTCAATATTACCGCCGCACCATCTGCAGAGGTAAAGGCGATCTAACAAGGTTTGATTATCCTTAAGGGAGTACGGTCAACATAAGGTAGTCAGTTGGAGTCCGACTTTAAGGTAGCAACTGATATAATCAAAGAGGATTCAGATGTGATTTTCCTAAATGAAGGTTTAGTCCGGGAGTGCAAGATTGTATTTCAATTCAAAAGGAGTACGGTTATATTTTAACCCATGAATTCCGCGAAGCTAATAGGTGCGTGCGGATAGTTTGTCACGTATGGCAGATTAATTTTCCTTTGGGCTTGCATAATAGATTAGGTTCTCCACCTCAAGGGATTGGTCGAATCTTAATGCAAAGATGCTTTAGGCATCTATTTTCTCAGATATTGCAGTACATAACCGGACTGGAGCCCACCCTTTTTCCTATATATATGAAATCATACATGCTGGTCTTTCTCAACCAACACCCAAGACGAGGCAGGCCAATTTAGAAATCAAATGAACGATGAATCTCAACCTGCCTACCAGAACCTTTTGGTAGCTCTAGAACAGGATCACACCCCCAGGCAAGTCGATTCAAATCGTCCCAAGTACCAACCATACCATTAGGGCTATAAACGAGCCAAGCTTAGCCGAATACCCTTAGGTTTGGGTTTGACTCGTTTAACTAAACGAACCTAAAATGTTGTTTAGGCTCGGCTCGTTTAACTAAACGAACGAGCCGAGCTCACGAGCCAAAGCCAAAAAATGAACCGAGCCTGGTTTTTTCGAGTTTGAGCTCGGCTCGTTTAATAAACGAGTCGAGCCCGAGCCTCACTTTGAAGCTCGTTTAATTAAACGAACGAGCCGAACCGAACTTTTAACGAGCCGAGCCGAACCGAATACCGAACTGGCTCAGCTCATTTACAGCCCTACATACCATCCTAGGTCTGCCACCACGGCTAATCCCACCCCCAATATGTAATTAAACGTTCCCCAATTATCAAACAATACACACCATCATGCCCACTGGCTGATTGGCTGATTGCACAAAGAAAAGCCTTGTTTTCCACGCTTGAATTTTCTAGTTCATTTTGACCATAGTGTTAATCAGATATGATGATAATTAAAACATCATATTAATAATAGTAATAATAATAACAAAAATAATTTCAATAATGATAATAATAAGTCTAATAAACATTATTATTTTAATTTATGGTAATATTAATATCATTATTATGATTGTACATATAATTAATATAATTATATCATGATAATAATAGTTATTATAATAATTTATTTTAAATGCAGTTATAATTATAATTATAATTATGTTTATTATTATAACTATAATATTAACAATAATAATGATAATACTTATAACAATAGTATTAATAACACTCATAATAATAATAATATAAATTTTTTTCTTTATAAATAAGATTATTATCTTTATAAATAATAGTATTATAATTAATATAAATATTATTATCATTATTATAAAATTATTAAAAAATCACTACGATAATACTATTATCATTAAAAATAATAATATAAATAATTAATAATATTTATAAAATTATGTCTATTAATGTTATGATTATAAATATTATTACTATTATTATTATTTTAAATATTATTATCATCAGATATAATTATTATAAACAGTAATAATAATGATATAGAAGATAGTTATATTAATAATAATATAATTTTATTGCTATTACTATTACAAAAATTATTATTCTTATTACAAAAATAATATTATTATTACTTTAGATAATAATTAAATTATTATTAATGATTTAATTGATGCCGATCTGATAGGCCAGAATCTAACTTGCAAATCGAAAGCAGTTTGCAACTTATAGATTCTATTGAAAAATCAAACTTGGTATAATATGGAAATGGCTAAATGCTGATTAACAATGGTAGGGGACTATAAACCACATTTCTACATGACTGCATAAATTAACTCAATATCTACCACTACTTCATGTTTCGAGCGCAGTACGTAACCAGAAATTTATTATTTAAGCTAGCGATTGAAATAATAGATCACACTGATGATGATGATGATCACCCAAAGTCAATTGAACTCAAAAATCAACCTCTAAAGGAGTCAGCAAGTAAATTCTACATGCAAAAATGACCACTAAGCAGAACAGATAGTATTATAGCTATGTTTAAGTTCCATGATACATTAGTGGATCCATCCACCCACCCAATATCGAAAACCTGACAAATAAATCAAAACCAGGAAAAATCCAAACATGGGAAAAAAGGAAGCAAATTTCAAAGCTCATCCTCCATCCTCAAGTATTCTCCAATATCAGCCTGATGAAGCACAACAATCCCATTAGGATCTAGCTTCCTACACTCCGTCGTCCCTTTCGCCGCAACCCCAAACCCTAACGGCAAATCCGACATCGAAAAAACAACAACCCCATCACCAGGACTAATATTCTCCGTCATCCGCCCTAAACCACCTTTCAAAACATGATTACCGTACAAAAACGACATCTCAGAGGTAGGTTTAAGCCATACCTTATGCTTCGCATTCGCAGCTAAGATATTGAGAGCTTGAATCGTCAGGTGAAACTTTCCATGGTGTGTGAATTTTCCGATTTGAGTTCCAAGACAACTCAATTTCTCGCGGCTGATGTTGGTGGCCCGTTTTACTAAGGATTCAGATGCGTAGTAAACCCTATTCTTTTGAAGTCGGAAACAGTATCGTCCTGGGTTTGATTCAACACCTTCGTGTGATGGGTTCTCGACTATGTTCTTGAGATTGTTCCCGACAAATTTGAAGAGTTTTTCGAAAACTATAGTGGTTTCTTTCTCGTCTAAAGTCCGCATCTTTTCAAAAATTAGAGTTTTTGAGTTGGGGAGTGTTTGGGTTTTACGAGGGCGACGTTCCAGCTCCAGGTTTATGCCAGAGGTGGCAACGGGGACGATGCGAATGAAGGCGCGGATTTCTGCGAAGAAAACCGGGTCGGTTCTTTTTCATTTTCATGCGGCGGCTAGTCCTTGCCATTTACTTCCCTAACCCTAAAGTTCTCTTCTACAATAATAAATCTGATCCGTCCGTCTCATCTCTTCCTTCCCTCACGGCCTCTCATCCCTTTGCTCCATTTATACATCTTTCCTTCATCATCATGAAATGAGCTTTGTACGTGGTTTGGTTTGGGGTGATTAGGATATCATTCATCTTTTTTTAGAATTAAAATTTTATTTCTAAGTAATGGAAGTAAAGATGAAAGATTAAACAAAATTTATAATTGGTTGGACATAATTATCCTTTTATTTTGCCAACCCAAGTACTTATTTTATTCACTTTAAGGATACAAATGTCATTTATTTTATATTAACTTTTATTTATCGTAATCCAAACGAAATTAAATAAAATTAATCCAAGATAAGTTAAAATTATATAAATCATATTTTAAAATAATCACCTCTTTTCACATATATTCCTTTTACCTAGATAAATATTTACCCTCTTTCTGATTTATTTCAATCCAAACGAATACTTAGACATGGTACATAAGGGCTTGTTCTTCCTCTTATTTTCAAAATTTATCATATCAATTCAAATTAGACTAGATAATAAAATAATTTAAATTAAAATTAAAAGATATAAATTTTAAAATGATAATCATAAAAATGATGATGATAATAATAATAATAATAATAATAATAATAATAATAATAATAATAATAATAATAATAATAATAATAATAATAATAATAATAATAAGAGAAAGCCTGGATCAGATACTAAAATATTAAATATGATAAAAAAATAATAGTTAAATAATAATAACTCATTGAAAACTTTAATTTAGACTGGATCAGATAACATTAGTTCATATCATATCAGCAAAAAAAAAGTTGAGAAGAACATGCCATAAGACATACTAAATATAATGTAGGTGACCAATTGATGTTTCAGGTGCTTAACTATGGTTAAGAAATACAAAATCCATTCCAAATGATACTACAAATAAGTTATGTTATTTGATTTTTTGGATATTGTAAATACTGAAAATTAATATTGTAATACCACCAAATTTACTACTAAAAATTTTATTATTGTGAAAGCCTAATTATAAATTTAGAGGGTTTTACAAGTTGGCATCAAAGGCTTTGGGTTTGATTTTCATGCTTTGTTTTTAAAAATTCAAGCTTCAAAATATATTTCATATTTCATAAAACTCGATTCTTCGAAAACCCAAATTAATTTGTAAGGAACTGAGAAATGGATAGTCTACGTGGCTTAATTATGTGATAATGTGTGGAGTTGGTAAAAATTGATCAAACCCACCCGACTTGATCCAATCCATGCAAAACCGGACGTGGCATAACCTAAGAAATTAATCAACCCAACTCGACCCAAAACCCAACTAAGAACTAACCTGACCCAATGCTGACCCTAATCCGTAACTTGACCCTACCAAAACTTGACTTGGCCCAACCCAATCCATAACTCGCTATCAACCTGACCCATATCAATCAAACCCGTTATCAATCCGACTTGATGTTAACCAAACTCGATAATATTAAATTCAATATTATCTAGTTATAATAATAATAAAGTACGCACGTCTTATTATATATTTAAAGCTTTTAAGAATATATTATTTTTATAAATTTTACTTATTTTTCTTACTTTTATTGTACACATACTTATTCACTAACAATATTATAGTTTTATCAATTTTTTCTCATAGAGTACAACATTAAAAGGTCATAATAATAATAACAAAATAGTAATTAATAACACATTTTAATCACATGCTTACATGAAGTCAAACTTAATGTTTTACGAGGTTAATGGGTTAAATTAATTTTGACAGTTAATGTCTGGTTTGACTCAAATCTTAAATGATCTAATCCGGGATGAACTTTGCCTAAACTCAACCCAACTCATCAAAACCTAAAAATACCTAATTCTTCAAGTTAACACAAACCGACCCGTCAAATTAATCCGAACAAATAATCACCCTAGCAAGAACTAGCTCTGCCCAAACCCAACTTGATAAGCTAACCCAAAATAATACAACCCAAAATCGAACTAGCTCAACTCAAATCCAAAAAAGTTAATTAACCCAATACAACCAAGATCTGTAATGACCTAAACCTAACCCAACCCAACCAATAAAATGACATGCAAACAACCTAACTGTAATTCCCCAAAATTTTAGAAAACCTATAATTTAATAAATAGATTTTATTTGAAATAAATTAGCTTTTAAAATTGTTTAGTTTATTATTTTATGGATTTTTGAGTATATAAATTTGGATAGGAGTATTTAATCAATTAAAAATAAATATTTCGTTATTTAATCATATTATTTTTATTTAAATAATTTTCCAAACTAATATTTTACTAAAATTATCCTTTTTGAACCAATATATTAAATTATATTGAATTAAATTATTAAATTAAATAATTTATCAAAAATATTACATTTTATTATTTTTTAAATTAAATTAAATTATTTTCCTCTATTTTCCCATTTTCCTTTTTTTCCCTTTTATTTTCCTTCTCCTTTTTCTCCTTTTCCTCCTTTCTCTCTTTTTCTTTTTTTCTTTTCCCTCCTTCAGGGCGCCGCGCAAGGCCAACCCTTCCCCCACGCTTAGGCTATAGGCACGTTTCTCCCCATCTTCCCTCCTCTTTCCTGCGCACATCGACCCAGCCCTTGCCCTCCTCTTCTTTTCCTTTCTTCCCCAGCGCCTAGGCCGGCCCAACTTCTTTTTTTCCCCTGAGCCAGCCTTCTTCCTCCCTCTCCTTTTCTTTCTACTTCTTCTTCTTCTGCCTCGACCTAGCAGCCCCCCGACCCGTCGTCATCACCATGACTACCACCGCCTGCAACCTCCTGCTACCACCTCCTGCAACCACTACCACCACCTGCCTCTCTCCCTCTCTCTATCTCTCTCCCCTGTCCCTTTTTTTTCATCATTTTGGAAACCGGCCAGCCATGCACCCCATCCCCCATGGCCACCTTTTCCCTTCTTCCCCTTCCTCTCCCTGCCACCCTAAACACTACCACCGACCGACCACCTATCACCCCTATCCTCCCTCTTCTTTTTCTTCTCCTCTTCAACCCTTTTCCTGCTCCATTTCTCAAGCTCCATACCTTCTTCGACCTCCCTCTTCTCCCTTTTCTTCTCCTTCCATTTTCACCTCGGTTTGGCTCGGCCGCCTCCTTCCGCCGCTTCCTTCGCCTCACCAACCATCTAAACCACCTTTTGTACCATTCTACTACCGCCCTGCACCGCCACAAGACCACCCCAAGCCATCTAGCATCCCCTTCTTCCTCCCAACTTATTTTTCTCCCCATTTTCCCCCTTCTCAATAGTCCCCCTGCAACCCCACTGTTCGCCGCTGTCCGGCCACCTCTGCCGCCACCCAAACCACTAGTCAACTCCCTGAAACCTCCTCTACCACCCCATACCTTGTTTAGACGAAACAAGCCCCCTCACCCCTCCATTTTTCCCCTCTCTTTTCCTTCATTTTCAGCCCGGTCCACCTTAGCAGCCATCTTCGCCGCCTCGCAGCCGCCGCCTATGCCGCCCTTGGCTGCCAGCAACCCGTCACCAGCCACCACCTACACCCCCTCTCCACCCCTGCATCCATTCCTTGCCTTAACTCTCCCCCACCTTCCCTCCTCTTGGCCCCTAAATCCCCAACCCGAACCATCTTCCCCTCCCTTCTACCTCGACCCTCTTCTCCCCTTGCAACCTGCATGTGACTCACGCTGCTCATGCAGCGTGAGTTCCACATTATTTTGAGATTTTCCTTGTTTAATTTTTGAGGTATATTAATGGTTAAGTAAATTGTATTATTAATTAAGTTTTTATAAAGTTTTATCCTTTTAATTTCCTACTTCTAATATAATAATTATTGACATTATTTTTAGGTGTTGATTTTGCTATTTAAAGCTTGAATCTTTAATTGGGATACCGGTAAGATTCAATTTTTGTGGGAATTAAGGTAATCGTTAAACCCCACTTAAACACATGGATAAATGTATATTATCACATTAGGATTTTTAATACGTTATTATACTTGTTATATGTTTGTTAATATAATATATATAATTGCTTGTATTGATTAAAATAAAAGGAAAGTATGCTAGCTTATGTGCTATGTGTGGAACCATTGCTTAAGGAAAGAGTTTGGCTATTAATGAAAGTGTTAAGTACTTATCCTTGTTATTTTATGTTATTGTGACCATATATGCATGAATAATATTATTGTGAGCCCTAGGGGCATTTTAGTAATATTCTTGTGCAAGAATGTGGCCTAATGTGTGTGGGTGCTAATAAGTATTATATTAAAATATAATAGTTGGTGGAGTTAGATATTGTTAATGGAGTGTTAATATTACTATTCCATGTGGTAATGTTAATTTAATAAAAGTGGTGTAATAAAGGGGGTAAAGTGGTAATTTTGGAGGCAAAAGGGTAAAATGGTAATTTTATAAGTAAAGGGATATTATGGTAATTTTATAAGTAAAGGGTAATATGGTAATTTTGGAAAAGAAGGGGAAAATGGTAATTTTGTAAGAAAAGATCAAAATGGTAATTTTGGATGTAAAAGGGTAAAATAGTAATTTGTAAGTAAAATGGGTATTATGGTAATTTTATAAGTAAAAGGGTATTGTGGTAATTTTGTAAATAAAAGGATATTTATGTCAAACTTGGGAGTAAGGGATAACTTGGTAATTATGATAACAATGAAGGATAATTTGGTCATTAGATTATGATTATAGAAGGGCAATTAGATAATTATGTAAATAGAGAAGGGTAAATTGGTAATTATAATTATGGAGAAGGGTAAATTAATAATTATAATTATGGAAAAGGGTAAGTTGGTATTTATAATAATAGAGAAGGGTAAATTGTAATTATAATTATGGAGAAGGGTAAATTAATAATTATAATTATGGAAAAAGGTAAGTTGGTGTTTATAATAATAAAGAAGGGTAAATTGGTAATTATAATTATGGAGAAGGGTAAATTAATAATTATAATTATGGAAAAGGGTAAGTTGGTATTTATAATAATAAATAAGGGTAAATTGGTAATTATAATTATGGAGAAGGGTAAATTAATAATTATAATTATGGAAAAGGGTAAGCTGGTATTTATAATAATAGAGAAGGGTAAAGTGGCAATTGTAATTATGGAGAAGGGTAATTTGGTATTTATAATAATGGAGAAGGGTAAAACGGTAATTATAACAATTGAGAATGGTAAAATGGTAATTATGATAATGGAGAAGGGTAATTTGGTAATTTAACTAACTAAAGGATATATTGGTAATTATTTAACCAACTTAAGGGGAAAATTGGTAATCTTAATAATGAAGAAGGGTAATTTGATAATTTATCCGACTTAAGGGCAATTTAGTAATTATAACGAAGGAGAAGGGCAACACGGTAATCTAACCAACCAAATGGAAAATATGTTAAGTGAAACAATTATGTAGGGTGAATGGTGATCTGAAAAGCGTAGGAGATAACTTAGTAACCTAAACCGAGTAAGGGGTAAATTGGTAATTATGCAACAAGGAGGGTAATAGGGTAATTTGTCAAGTAAGGAAGGGATGACTTATCAATTATATAAGTAAGGGGTAAATGAATAATTTGTACCTAACATGTTGTGATTGTGGAATTTCATAATATGACTCAATAACGCTGATTAGCAAGGTAAGAGTAGTTGATAATTAGTAAGTATCACGAGAACGAATCCTAATTCAGAATTAGATGAGATTATGATGGCCTTAATAATTTCTCTGTGTTATCTTGGATAACCATTTGAATAAGAAATAACTAATGATATCCAAACGATTGAAAGTGAATAAGTATCTGATTATTGTGTTTTTAGTGATCACTTTAATTAAGATATTAATACTTAAAGTGAAAGACCTCGAGATCAGGAATGGTGGCTCTTTAGGGGTCGCTACCCCAAATACGCGGTTTAGCCCACGATTATTTTGGTATTTCCTGGTGTGCCTTTGTTCCCTAGCCAGACCCTATATCTTACTCTATCTAGCTCTACGAACCTTTTTAGGGGGTATGTATACTTATGGATTAGGTATCCTTGTCGGTAGGGTATCGAGTAGCTTTATGCATTAGTACGACCAGGATACCTTTGCGTCCATGGGTTGATGGTTGAAGGGTACTAAGTAGCTTGTATGCACCGATACTACCGGTGTACCTTTGTGTCCCAGGTTCTTGATCTCCCGTCCGAGGCAAATAAATGGAATTTTTGTGCTGATTAAAAAAGAAAAAATACTAATCATAAAAGTGAAAGATTAATGAGCCGGGCCTAGTTGAATTATGATATTGAGTACCGATCCACCGGATACAATAGTGGCCCAGGAGCGTGATGCCCTAGAAGATGATTATGAGTACCGATCCACCAGATATAATAGTGGCCCAAGAGTGTGATGCCCTGGCAAGTGATTATGAGCAGTGATGCACGGGGACGAGGAAACGAGGATGGGACGAAACGTGGAAATACCATTTTTTAAAAATTTAGGAAACGGGGACGGTAGGAAATGTTAAAAAAAGTATATATATATATACATATTATATATATATATATATATATATATATATATATATTTTAAAAATAGATTAAATTTATTAAAATTTAGAGAGAAAAATATAAAAATTTTAAAATTAATTCTTATATTAATTAATTTTAATTATTAATAATATATTTTTAATAAAAATATTAATTAAATAATTTTAATATAAATTTTAATCCGAAAAAGTTTTCGAAAAATTTTCGGGACCGGGAACGTTTCCAGGATGGGAGACGGCACCTAACTGTCGTCCCCGTGCATCACACTCAAATTATTTTTATTTATCCGATTTGATCGGAATTCATTTAATCTAAATATATTACTATTGGCCTGGTCTGAATTATATTATTATTATTATTATATAAATATTTTTATAATAATTATATGGGTAATAATAATAATCATGATTATATGAGTAATTATAATACTAATATTTATCATAATATTCATTAATAATAATTTTACCGGCACTGATTTTAATTAATCTGAATTGATAGGTGATTAGACCGTAAAAAACAAGCACTTGGACTGAGCCTTGCCGCGTGTCATGGCCCGCCCTAGAGTCCTCTCAGTCAAGGCAGTAACTGTTAGGCTCGGTCTAGTGTTTCCATTGCCCGTTTCCGTCCCCGAACGTTTCTGAAACGCGAAACGTGGGCACAACAACGTTTTTATGCATCACAGATTATGAGTACCGATCCACCGGATATAATAGTGGCCTAAGAGCGTGTTGCCCTGGATGATGTTGATATATATTCCGATCCACTGGTAATAATAGTGGGGGTCCCGAGCTCAATAAAACCAGTCATGGATGTGAATAAATTTATGGAAAAATACTAATCATTTATAGTGGAACACCATGTGAGTCAGGGCTAGACCGGTCCACTGGCGAATAATAGTGGCCAGGAGCGTTTTGTCCTGCATGACCGGTCCACCGGCGAATAATAGTGGGGTTTCCACAGTCACATGGATATAAAATATGAGAGATGATTGAATAATGATGGACTAATGGCTTAAGGCCCGAAAGTATTGATTTTGTACTATGACATGGCTTAAGGCCCAAAAGTATCGATTGTACATTACGACCTATTATTATCTAATTGAATGTTAAGTATTTAAATGTTATGTATGCACATCTTGTTATATATGAATATAGTGTTGTATCATGTGTTGCATTGCGGGCCTACTTTTAAGTGTATTTTAAAGGGTTACTCAGTACCATAGTACTGAAGGGTTCCATTCGTGGGGCCCCTGCCTATTTAGTTGGCAGTGTCCCTTATATGTCTTTTTCAGGTGCTATTTAAGTAGGCGACGGGAAAGAGTGTAAGGATTATCCGGCCTTGAGGATTTCATTCTTCCTCTTCTAATGTATGGTTTAAATATAATTTTGTTCTTGTAACCACCATTGGTGGAATCTATTATTATAAAATGTTTATTTGTGCTACTCTGATTTAAAAATGGTTTGAATTTCTATCAATTGATATTTTGTTCTTTAGCCTTAGCACTTGGTAGTGGAACGGTATGAGTGAACCGGTCTGGTACTAAGTGTGGTGGTAATATTCCCAAAATTCACAATTTGTTATTTTACTTCCGCTAATCTTTTAATAAAATAAAATTTTTCAGTAGTCAATTTTGGGGGTGTCACACTGACCCATCCAACCTAATTATTACCTCTAATGATGTTTTCTCACATGTTAGTATAATAGAATAATGTTGTTTCCTAACACGATTTCTGTTTTTCCACTTTTGATGCTTTGAACTAGCTTGTTAATTGCTAAGAGGGCTTTTTTTGAGGCATTTGTGGAGTTTGTTCATCGTCCACCATAGCATTAGCCGCTACTTCAACCTTCGTATCACCCAAAAGAGGTATCAAAGAGGACTATCTTTGGAGGGTCTCTAGACACCACCTGAAATACCCCAAAACCCTAATTTAGAAAATTATGTTAAAATAAGAATTTATTAAAAAAATGTAATTATATAATTATTTTATTAAAATAAAGGGGAATATTTATGACAAAATCAAGAGGAAAATAATAAATAATTTAATTAGAAAAAATTAGGGTATTTTGCTAAATAAAATAAAATGTAGAAAAAAATACCCAAAATATCCTAAATTAATATAAAAAGGGATTTAATTATTATTTTACTAGTTTTTATTATTTTGAAATATTTTAAAAAATACCAAAATATTCTAAATATTCCAACCAACCCATTTTTCCCTTTTCCCTTTCCCCTTTTTCTTTTCTTTTTTCCCTTTCTTCCCGGTTTGGGCATGCGCCCCTCACAGCCCAACCCTCCTCCCTCGCTTCTTTCTTCGTGCGGCCTAGCCAACCTGTTTTTTTTCCTCTCCGCCTCACCCGCTCGGTTTCCTTTCTTTTTCTTTCTTTTCTTTTTCCCATAGACTGGCCGACTTGCCTAACCTTTATTCTTCCTCCCTTCGCACACGTTGCAGGCGACTTGCAACTGTGCCTCGCCGACCAACCAACCACCGTACTGTTAGCCTGCCACCTCCCTTCTCTTCCCCATCCATTTCCTTACCAATTCCAGCCCCAACCTACTTGTACCTGCCCTCACGTGTGCCTCTCTCCCTTTCCTCTTTCTCCTCCCCGACCCAACCAAACCTACAGAATCGCAGGCTTGTACCGACCTGCCATCGATAGTCGGCGAGCCCTGCCACACCTTCCCCCTTTTCCTCTTCCCCTTTTGCCTTATCCTCCCTTCAATGGCCTATAAATACCCACCAACTGATCCCATTTGACCTTTTTTTCCCTACCCAAACAATCAGCTCTCCTTGCGCCACCGTTGCTTTAGATACTATCCTCGCCACCGTTGCCCAACACCATCACTCAAAACACCTCCCAAACTCTTCCCTGCATTACCCTCCACCAAACCATACCACTCACCACCCCTGATTCCCCCTATACGAGCTACCTCAACCGTGCAAAGTTGGTTGCTCAATCTGCTACTTTACACCCATCGCTGCCTCTCTAGCCGCTGTGCGCCACCATCTTCACCGCAACCACCGCCTCTCCTACCACCCAAACCACTCAGAAAAGTCTCCCCTACCCCTGCCTTTCTTTCTCCCTGTCTCCCTCTCCTTCATCCTTCCTCCTTCTCCACCACCCTGGTCCACCACAACAATCACCATCTATGCCGCCACCTTTGTTGCACCACCACCACCATTCCAACCCTCTCATCCCGAAAAATCCACCACCACCACAGCCACCATCTCACTCTCCCTCTTTTAGCCTAAAAAGCCACCTCTCCAACCCCCATTTCCTCCTCCGTCGCCGCTTAGCTGCCACCACCACTAGGTTGTGCCCTAACCTCCCTAACCTTTAAATATAATTAATTTTATTATTGTTATCATCATCATCATCATCATCCTAATTATTATTATTATTGTTGTTGTTGTTATTAACATCGACACTATTAATACTAATATTATTATTAGTATGATTATTCAAACTATTATTATTATTATTACTACTACTACTACTACTATCATTATTATTATTATTATTATTATTATCATTATCATTATTAACATTATTATCACTATTTTAGTATCACTATTATTATTATTATTATTATTATTATTATTATTATTATTATTATTATTATTATTATTATTATTATTATTATTATTATTATTATTATCATCATCATTATCATTATCATCATCATCATCATCATCATCACTATTATCATTATTATTATTTTTGTTGTTAATATTAAATTTATTATCTTTAGTATTGTAAATATTGTTAATAATACCTTAACATGGGCCAATATAACTACCAATACCTATTTTGACTAGTAATAGCATTATTAGCTACTTTAAGAATACTACCCTTATTTTTACTAATAAAGCTACTATTATGGTTAATAACCCTAATACTAAGTTATGATAAAGGTAAAGTAGGAAATAATGATAATATTAGTAAGAGGGAAGTTAACCCTAGTATTTCCCTCTTATAGGTGAACTAAGTCAAAACTCTAAGGAAGTGTAGGAGCGTGCTCCAAGCCCGATGTCGTATTAGGTAAGGATGTAGTTAAGGCCTATCATATGTGTTATGTGCTTTGTATGACATGTGTTATGTTATATTTGTGTACCTTATGTGATTATGACCGCTTACTTGTAGCGCAGTGCAGAGTTAAGGTACGTTTGTGTGTCCTCCTTATGGCATATGTAAAATGATATGTATGTTGTGCTTGTGGTGTTATATGATGTGACCCTCTAGGTCATTCATGCTAGGATGCCTTAAATATATGGTATGGGTTAAAGGGATGAAAAGGGAAAAGAGAAATGAGTTGACTAAAGGGAAGTGAGAATGACCTAATTATCTCATGACCTATGAGGGGACAAATAAAAGGAAAATATGGACAACATAAGAGAGTGGAGTGAATCTTGCATAAGGAAGTCTAGGGTTTGCATAGGATGGATGGTGTTTGCATAGGGATGATCCTTACGTGGGAAAAGTTGACTTGAGGTGTAAGTAAGGTAAGGGAAGAGTTGTTGGGGTGATTGGAGTCCATGGGCGAAAAATAGTACGTAGGTTAGTATAAGGGTCCATGGGGAACTTGGTTAGGGTTTGGGAGGAAAACCCTAAGTGGAGGAAATTGTGGAAGGAAAGAATAATGGAGAGGATTGGAATATGGGGTAAGAGTGGAAGGATATCACATGGAGGGTGAGTGTGAGTGTCATGTAGAAGAGATGATGGTAGTTGAGTAATGGAGAGATAACATATGAGAAAAGAGAAGTGCTAAGGTTCGGGGTGACCAACTAGAATTTCGTGGTCACATGTGCAAAATGGGAAGTAAAGTGGAATGCGTGGGGTTGAATCTAAGTGTGGTGATAGGATGGGGGCAAGGGAGCTTTAGTTGTGTGGGATAGAGGAAGGATGGGCCATATAGGCCGAATTAGGGTTTTCTAGAGAAAACCCTAGATGGCGATAGTGAGTTGACATAGACGGTATGGGGAAGTGTGAAATATCCCAAAACCCTAATTTAGTGAATTATGGTAAAATAAGGATTTATTAGAAAAATTAATTAAATTAATTAATTAATTAAAATAAAAGGGAATTAATTAAGGCAAATCAAGGAGGAGATAATAAATAATTTATTTAGGAAAAAATTAGGGCATTTTACTAATTTACATGGAAGTGGAAAGTTTTACTCAAATTAACCTAAAAAGGAATTTAATTATTATTATGATTATTATTATTATTATTATTATTTATTATTTTAAATAATAATCCAAAAATACCAAAATATCCAAAATACCCCAACCAACCTATTTTTCCTTTTTCTTTTTCTTTTAATTTTTTTTCTCCATCTTTTTCCTTTTTCTTTCTTTCCCTCCTTTTTCCCTTTATTTTCTCCTTCTCCCCCAAAATGGGTCAGCTCGTCGGCCCCATCCCCTTCTCCTCCCTTCTCCGTCCCGCGCGGCCCAAGCATGCATCGTCTTTTTTTCTCCTTCGCTCGTCGCCCGACCGGTCCACCTTCTTTTCTTTTCTTTCCTTTTCTTCCTGAACCGCCCGATCCACTCCCTTCCCCTTCCTTCTTCCCCAGCGTGACCTACAATCTCGAGCCCCTACAGCCCCGATTTCGTCGGCAGCCACCAGCTCCGTTCGGCCGTCTTTCCCCTATCTCTCTCATCGTTTTCTTTCCTCTTTTCGACCCAACCAACCCACTCTCTCCTCACGCATGCCTACCCCTTTCCCTTCTCTCCCCAGACCACCAACCCTCCTGCCATGGCAGGACTACACCGCATGCCACTGCCGGCCGGTGGTCCTGCCTCACTTGCCCCCTCTTATCATCTTCCTCCTTCGTCGTTCCCCCTCAATTTGGCCTATAAATACCCCCATAGGCAGCCATAACCGACCCTTTGTTTTCGCAACCTAGAAATTCCCCCTTTGCGCCACCACTTGATCAGACGACCGCCCCGCCGCCACCGCCTGAGCCACCCACAGAACTGCCCCCTACATCACCATCTACCCAACCACACCTCCCTCCTCCCTCGATTTTCCCCGCCCAAGCCACCCCGGCTGTGCAAAGTTACCCTCCCTAGCAGCCCCTCATCAACCCCCGCCGCCCTTCACGCCACTGTCCGCCACCAATTCCACAGCAACTAACACCATCTCTACCCTCCAAAACATCCAGGGAAACTTCCTCTACCTCCCCATACCTCCCTCTCTCCCTGCCTCCCTCTCCTTCTCCCTTCTCCACCCTCCACCACCTTCAGCCACCACACCTGTCGTCGTGCGCCGCCACCTTTAGCTACACCACCACCTTCATTCCACCCCTCTCCACCTAAGGCACCCTCCACCACCTCAATCAACCCTCATTCCCTTTCCTCTAGCTTATACCACCATCTCTCTACCTCTCCTCTCCCTCCACCGCCGCCGCCGCTGGTTTTTCTGCCATCCCTAGGTGGTATTCTAACCTCCCCAACCCCTAAACCTTTTTATATAAGTGTTAGTAATTTTTAATATTAATAGTATTACTCTTAATATTATTATTATTATTATTATTATTAATGTTGTTGTTGTTGTTATTATTATTATTATTATTATTACCGTTATGTTATCATTATTATTATTTAACCTAACTTCAGAAATGTTTCTAACTAATGTTATTATTAATAAAGGTCTACAACTTTAGTATTATTATGATTATCTTTATTATTATCATCATCATTATTATTATTATCATTATTTTCTTACTAATACTATTAATACTAACTTTGGCCCATTACCACTTTTATTATTAGTGTAAATATTTGAACCCTTATATTACTATTACCATTTCGATTATTATTATTATTATTATTATTATTATTATTATTATTATGCTTAACATTATTATTATTATTATTATTATGCTTAACATTATTATTATTATTATTACTATCATTATTACTATTACTATTATCATCATCATCATCATCATCATCATCATCATCATCATCATCATCATCATCATCATCATCATCATCATCATCATTATTATTATTATTATTATTATTATTATTTCCATCCCTATTACCATACTTGACCATATTATCACCAAGGCTACTACTATTATGATTATTAGGACCTTTATTAATATCATTCTTAAGATTGGAACTATTATTAAAATTATTACTATTATTACTATTTCCATTATTATTACCTTGTCATTATTGTTAACATTTTATATATCACTAACCTTACTATCACTACTAATATTATCATTATTAGTATCATTATGGTCACTACTTTTATATTACTAATATCACTATTATTATTATTACTAGGGTTTGGGTTGATATTAGTATTATCACTAAAACTATTAGTATTAGTAATATTGAAACTATTAACTTTACTAATATGAATATATCTATGATTACTTTAACATAAATCGTGGTAGCTACTAAGACTTATTTTGGTTAGTAGTAGCATGATTAACTATTTTGAGAATAATAACCCTACTTTTGCTTATAAAACTACTATTATCATTATTAGCCCTAATAGTAGATTATGATAAGGGTAGGGTAGGAATAATGGTAATTTTGGTAAGAGGGAGGTTAACCCATAGTATTTTCCTCTTATAGGTGAATCAAGTCAAAACCCTAAGGAGGCGTAGGAGCGTGCTCCAAGCCCGACATCATTTTAGGTAAGGATGTATCTAAGGCCCTATGTGTATTGTATGTCTTGTATGCCTTGGATGTTATGTACCATGTTATGTTGTGTATCTTATGGTTATCATTAAACTTGTTTTATGTGTATCGCGGCTTGGAGTTGAGGTATGTTCATGTGTTTTCTTATGGCATGAGTATAATATGTATATGTTATGGTTATGATGTGATATGACGTGACCCTCTAGGACATGCATGTAATGATGATTGAATATATAATATGGGGATGAAAGGATAAAAGGGAAGAAAATGGGAAATGAGTTCACTAAAGGGGACATGAGGTTGACCAAACTATCTTATGATCCGTGAGAGGAAAATAAAAGGAGGTTATGATCAAAATGAATGAGTGATGTGAATCTTGCATGCGGAATTTCTAGGGTTTGCATGGGGTGGATGGAGTTTGCATGGGATGATCTTTACGTGAGAAAAGTTGTCTTAGGGAGTAAGTAAGGTAAGGGGAGAGTTGCGGAGTGATTGGAGACTTAGGATGAAAAATAATATGTAGGTTGGTGTAAGGGTGTATAGGGGACCTGATTAGGGTTTTTGGGAGGAAACCCCAATCTGGGGGAAAATGTGGAAGTAAAAATAATTAAGGGAGAGTGGAGTATGGGATAAGAGTGGAAAATTATTATATGAGGGATGAGTATGGGTGCCATGGGAAGGAAGAGATGTTGGTGAAAAATAGAGAGGTGACTTGTGGGGGAAGAAAGGCTTTAGGGTTTGGAGTGGCTAACTAGGGTTTTTCGGTCACATGTGAAATTGATAAGTAAAATGATATGATTTGGGTTGAATCAAAATGAGACGAGACGTTAGGGAATAAATGAGATATGGTAGTGTAAGTAAGAAGAAGTTGAGCCACATAAGTCTAATTAGGGTTTTCAAGGGGAAAACCCTAGAGAGAGGTAGTAAGCGGATTTGGAGGTCATAAGGTGATGGGCCTTAACCCACACCCTTAGGAGTTGGGTTTTCATTATGGGTAAGTGGAAGGAGGAATGGATATCGGGGTGTGATAGGAGTTGCAAGAGTCTCAAGATATGGGGCAGGCCCTCTTAAGAAGATAGAAGTAGAAGGTTGGTGACATGCATGTCGAGGGTGAAATATTTATCAAATAAGACACGTGTAAGATACTAATCATTTAAAGAGGAAGATTATTGGGCCGGGCCTAGATTGATCCACCGGCATATAATAGTGATCAGGAGCATTCTACCCTGTACGTTTCCAATCCACCGGCTATAATAGTGAAGGATCCCGAGCTCAATAAATCGAATCCTAAGTTACGATAAATCATGGGGAAAATACTATGTAATTACAGTGGAACACCATGAGAGTCGGGGCCAGACTGATCCGCCGGCATAATAGTGGCTAGGAGCATTTTTCCCTGGAGGCTAATCCCCTGGAAATAATAGTGGTCAGGAGCGTTCTGTCCTGTACGTTTCCAATCCATTTGCTATAATAGTAGGGTTCCCGCACTTGCATGGATTGATAAAGAAAATGGTGTGAAATGATTATATTTACTAGAGTTCTAAAGAATGGACTTATAGGCACTATAGTCTGGCCTTCATTATCTATATCATTGTATGTTGTTTTATGATCATGCTTGTGGTCTATGCTTTATATATTTGGCCTTAGTTGTATGGTTACCTTACTCAGTACGTAGCGTACCGACCACCCATTTCATGGGTGCTGCTCATTCCCACGAGCAGAGGACCCACCTGAGTTTGTGCAGGTAGTAGATGGTATCTTCGATGCTTACGACACTTACGAGGCATCGGGCGGGGCCGAGAGTTGAGCCTAGACTTGGCCTGGGGATCAAGAGTTACCTAACTAGACTCTATCTTTCCTTTTATTTTACCTTGTATCATTTTTATTATAGTTATGCTTTGTCGTACGATATTTTATGTCTTTGGAAAACTTTAGTTACTTACTCCTTGGGTTGTAACTCCTTTAACCGCACTCTGATTTTTGTATGGTGACGATTGAGTTCTTTCATGAATTCTCATTTTTAATTAATGACTTGTGTTTGGTGTTAATCCTATTCAGCCTTAGCACTTGGTACTGGAATGGTAGGAGTGAACCGATTTGGTACTAAGTGTGGCAGTAATATCCCCAAAATTTATAGTTTTGTTATTTTCCTTCTATTAAACCTTTTCATTAAATGAAATTTTTCGGTAGTAAATTTTGGGGGTATTACAAAGTGGGCCTCAACCCACACACTTAGAAGTTGGGTATTCATGGTAAGTAAGGAGAAGAGGGAAGGATGTTTGGACGCGTTAGGAGGCACAAAAGTCCCAAGATATGGAACGGGCCCTTCTCAGGAGAATAGGAGTAGACGGATTGTGTGAGCAGGTAGTCCAAAGAACATGCATGTATAGGGTGAAAACATATATTGAATAAGACACAAATAATACACTAATCATTTAAAGCGAAATATTATTGAGCCGGGCCTAGACCGATCCACCGACATAATAGTGGTCAGGTGCCGGGGTGTCCTGGAGACCGATCTACTGATAAATAATAGTGGTCAGGAGCATTATGCCTTATAAGTTTCCAATCCACCGGCTATAATAGTGGGGGATTTAGAGCTTAATAAACCAAACCATGAGTTATGATAAGACATGGGAAAGATACTAATTACTTACAGTGAAACACCATAAGAGTCGGGGCTAGACCGATCCACTAGCATAATAGTGGCCAGGAGCACTTTGCCCTAGAGACCGATCCACCAGCAAATAATAGTGGTCAGGAGTGTTCTGCTCTGTATGTTTCCGATCCATCGGCTATTATAGTAGGGTTCGCGTACTCACATGGACTTATAAAAAGCATGTTGTGAAATGAGTATATTGACCAGAGATCTAATGAATAAGTTTAACTAGACTATAACACGGCCTATACTATCTGCATTGCTTGTATGGTTTATCTGTATTATCCTACTTGTATTATATACTTTTTGTGTTTGGCCTTAGCTGTATGGTTGTCTCGCTCAATACATAGTGTATTGACCACTCGTTTTATGGGTGCTGCTCATTCCCACGAGCAAAGAGCCCTGCTAAGTTTGTGCAGGTAGGAGACACCATCTTTGATGCCTATGATACTTATGAGGCATCGGGTGAGGTTGAGAGTTGACCGTTGGACTTGGCATAGGGCCCCGAGATCGATGTTAAATGGACTCTCTTTTTATCCCTATTTACTTATGTTTTCATTTTATTTAGGCTTCTTTTTATTGTACTATACCTTTTATCCCTTTTGGGAACTTGGACTATATACTCTATTTGGGTTGTAATAACATTTTATCGCGTACTCTGACTTTCTTGTTATGAACATTTCAGTTTTCTATGAATCTTTGTTTTAAGTGTATTTAATGTCTTGTGAAAAATTTTCCTTATCCTTGTGGTTGGTACAAGACTGGCCGGGGGCCGAGCTTGCACTGATCATGGCGGTAGCACCCCTCGTGCTTGTATTTGTTTGATTTAAACAAAAAAATTCAACTGTGATTTTTGGGGGGTGTTACACCATCCACCAACAAAGTTGGTTGGGAGGATCCAGATAACATAGAGGGTTGGATACGAGATTTTAACAAACATTTGAGGTCGTGGATTTCCGTGAGGTGATAATGACAAGTATTGCCATCTATTTTCTTTGAGATGTAGCAGACAATTGGTAGATAAGTCATCACAAACAATTTGAACCATTCTCATATTGGGATAACTTTAATACAACACTCAGTACACATTTTAGTGGGTTCTTGCCCTTTTCCTCATAGTGGGGGAGGATATGGTTTTAGTGGGTATCGAGGGAGATAACATAAAAAATAGACGGGTGGGCACCTGAATTTAATCAGCTAGGTAGAGGCTGATTGCAAGTTGGATGTCGTTACTGGTATGCTCACCACCCTTTCAATATCAACGTACGTGTTATTAGACTCTAGTGCATTGTTGTCATTCATTTCATCAAGTTTTGTTGCCAAAGCATCCTTGACTCTTACTACTAATGTGTCCATGCCTGTTACTTTACCATCTAGAGATAGACTTGCATGCACTAGACTTCATTAAGACGTGGCCTTATTTATAGGTATATTTGTAATACCCTAAAATTTACATCGGAAAAATTTCATTTAATGAAAATGTTTAGCCGAAGCGAAATCACATAAACGTAAATTATGGGGATATTACCGCCACACTTAGTACTAGACCGGTTCACATCTACCATTCCAGTACCAAGTGCTAAGGCTGATTGGGATAGACATCAAACACGAGTCGATAATTAAAACGAGAAGTCATAAAAGAAATAAGTCGTTAACCTTGCAGCTAAGGCCAAACATATAAAGCACATAACACATGCATGATCATATAGGCAACATATAATAATACAGATAATGAGGCCGGTTACATTCCAGTTAAACTTGTTCTTTGAATCTCTTAACGACATACTCATTTTCACGCATACTGTTTATTAATCCATATGAGTGTGAGAACCCCACTATTATAGCCGGTGGACCGAAAATACGTTCAGGGCAGAACGCTCCTGGCCACTATTATTTGCCGGTGGACCGGTCTGGCTCCAACTCACATGGTGTTCCACTGTAAGTACTTAGTGTATTTCTCATGTCTTAGTTTCATTACGTTTGGTTTGTTGAGCATGGAATCCCCCACTATTATAGCCGGTAGACCGAAAATCATGTAGGGCAACACTCTCCTGCCCACTATTATTCGCCGGTGGATCGGTCTCTAGGGCACCCCGGCTCTTGGCCACTATTATTCGCCGGTGGACCGGTATGGGCCCGACTCAACAATCTTTCTCTTTAAATGATTAGTATCTTATTCGTGTCTTATTCGATGATTTTCTTTACCCTTGACATGCATGCCGCCCATCTTCTACTTCTATCCTCCCAAGAGGGACCCGTCCCATATCTTAAGACTCTGACACCTCCTACCTGCCCCGACATCCCTTCCTTATTCCATCACACACACTAGAAGCCCAATTCCGTTGCAAATGGGTCAAGGCCCACCACCTCATACCATTAAGCCCATTCATAGTCCTCCCTAGGGTTTTCTCCAGAAAAACCTTGATTTGGGCCTATGTGGCCCATCCTTCTCTACCCCACACGACCCAAACTATTTTAGCACCCCATATGCCACGATCCTTAGATTCAACTCTCCCCTTATACCTCACTTACCCTAATTTATTATTTCATTATTCTCTCTTTCTTTTTCCACCTTCTCAAATTAGGGTTTCCTCCCAAACCCTAGCCAGTCTCCTGTGTATCCTTATACTATCCTACGTACTATTTTTCACTCAGAGCCTCTAGTCACCCAAACAAATCTTCCATTACCTTCCCCACATCCCAAAGTAACTTTCCATACGTAAAGTTCGCCCCCATGCGGACCTTAACCATCCCATACAAATCCCTCGATGTTTACCATGCCAAACCCTAAAATTTCCATGCAAACCCTAGTTCCTCCCATGTAAACCTTAGTTTCTCCTACTCTTTTATTTTATTTGAATCCCCCCTTTTATTCACCACTCATGGGTTATGGTTATTTAGGTCATCCTTACCTATGTTAGCCAACTTAATTCCCTTTGGTTATCTTACTTTCTCATTTTTCTCTTTCATGCCTCCATCCCACATCACCACATCAAATGCCCTAGCATGCATGTCCTAAGGGGTTACATCACATCACGTCACAACTTGCAGCATATCCATATTAGCACATACTAGAAAAGAGTACATGAACATACCTCGGTTCCAAGCCGCGCTACACATAAAACAGTTAATATAATAGCATATAGAACACGACATATAATTATACAGGACATCCAAGGCAAGTAAGAAACATAACACACAGGCGGCCTTAGCTGCACCCTTACCTAAAACGTTGCCGGGCTTGGAGCACGCTCCTACGCCTCCTGAGGGTTTTGACTTGGTTCACCTATAAGAGAAAAATACTATGGGTTAATCTCCCTATACCAGAATTACCATAATTTCTTATCTTACCCCTATCATGGCCTATTACTAAGGCTAATAATGATAATAGTAGTTTATAATTAAAAGTAGGGTTATTATTCTCAAAATAATTAATCGTGCCACTACTAACCAAATTAAGTCTTAGTAATATTCATAGTATTAAAGTAAGGGTTTCAATATTACTACTACTAATATTATTATTAGTTTTATAACGATACTAATATCGCCCCCAAATCTAGTAATAATAATAATAATAATAATAATAATACTAGTGATGGAAATAATATAAAGGTAATGGCCATAAGGATACTTATATTAATAATGCTAGTGGTAGTAATAGTGACGAAAATAATAATAATCATAACAATAATAATACTAATAGTAATAGTGATAACAATGCTGGAGATGATAATAGTAATAGTGGTAATAATGATATTCATTATAACAATAACAAAAATAATAATGATACTGATAATAAGAATAATAATAATATTACTAATAATAATAATAGTATTAATACTAATAATAATAAGAATACTAATAATAAAAATAGTGATAATAATAATAATAATAATAATGATGATGATGATGATGATGATGATGATGATGATGATGATGATGATGATGATGATGATGATGATGATGATGATGATAATAATAATAATAATAATAATAATAATAATAATAATAATAATAATAATAATAATAATAATAATAATAATAATAATAACAACAACAACAAAGTTGTAGTCTTTTACATAGCAATACCATTAATTAGAAATCTCTCCGAAATAAGAGTTAGAACCTAATAATAATAGTATTAGTAGTAGTAGTAGTAGTAATAATAATAATAACACTATTAATAATAGTTAATAATAATATTATTAATATTAAAATCATTAACACTTTTATACACAAGTTTAAGAGTTAAGAAATTGGGAGACCACCTAGGCTTGGTGGTGGAGCCGACGGCGGCTCGGCGGCGGTGGAGGAAGAAGGGTGGTGGAGAGATGGATGTGGAGTCTAGGGAAGAGGGAAGTAGGGGGAAATGGAGGTGTGGGGAGGTAGAGTAAGGTCCCCTGGTTGTTTTGGGGGGTAGAGGTGGCGCTACAGGTGGCGGAATCGGCGGCAAACCGCGGCACGAGGGGCGGCGCAGGGTTGAAAGGGGTTGTTCGGGAAGGTGACTTTGCACGGCCGGGGTGGCTCGTGCAAGGCAAGGCAAGGAAGGAGGGTGGATTGGTTGCATAGAGGGCGGTGCAGGGAAAGTTTTGGTGGCCGGAGTAGGCGGTGACGACGACCGACAGCGGAGAAACGAGGGGCTAATCAGGCAGTGGCGCGCGGGGTGAATTTTTTGGCTGCCAAAATCAAAACCCGATAATGGCAGCCTTTAGGGATATATATAGCTTGATTGGAAGGGAAAACGACAAAGGGGAGTGGGAGAGTAGGGGGCAAGGGTTATGGGTCTTCGACCGACGAGGGTAGGCCGACGCAGGTCTACCTTCGTAGGCCATTTCTTGTCGGGGCAGGAGGAATGGCACGCAGGAGAGGGGAGGAATGGCCCTGTCGAAATGGTAGGTAAGACAACAGGGAAGAGAGGGGAGGAATGGCCGGTCAGACGGGGTAGTTGGTGGCGAAATTCCTGGTGCCGATTGAGGGAGTTGCAGGCGCGGGAGGTTGAAGACGACGCAGGGGCGAGGGGCTGGACCGGCGGTCCAAGAGAAAAGAAGGAAAAAGAAAGGAGGAGGCCAAATTGGCTGGGAGAGGGGAAAAAATGATGCAGGGAGGCCTGGGCCGCGCATGGGGAGGGGAAGGAGTTGGGCCCGCGGGCCGGCCCAAGTCGGGGAAAAAGGAGAAAAAGGAAGAGAAGGAAAGGAAAGAAAAGGAAAAAGAGGGGAAAAAGGAAAAAAAGAAAAAGGAAAATGAAAGGAAAAGGTGGGTTGGCTTAATTAAAATATTTTGGGTATTTTGGGATATTTAATAGAATATTAATATTAAAATAATAATTAAATTCTCTTTTTAGGTTAATTTAGGGATTTTGAAAGATTTTTCTTAAATTCCATTTTATTTAGCGAAATACTCAAAATTTTCCTATTTAAATTATTTATTAATTTCTCCTAGATTTACCTTAATTAATTCCCTCTTATTTTAATAAAAATAGTTTATTTAATTAATTTTTTTAATAATTTATTATTTGGCCATGATTTTCTAATTTAGGGTTTTGGGGTGTTTCAATATTAGACTTCCATGTAGACCTTATAGAGTTGGACTTACATGACTTTGAAGTCATTCTGGTGATAGTCATGATGGGGAGGTATAAGATAGTGATTGAGTGTGCTTAGGAGCTAGTAGTTATTTAGGGACTTTAAGATATAAATGTTTATTACAAGAGATGAAAGCTTAGGCCTATGAAAAATTTCGTATATTTGCATACATTGTTCTCAATAGTGAGGAAAGGGTACCCCATGTACTTGTACAACGTATGAGAGTTGAATGTAGAGTTCAATTGGTGTTGATTGATTTTTACAAATGAAGTGAGTTTATTATAAATAATAGTCTTGAGTAGAGTTGTTCCTTGCATAATACATACAAACATACATTAATATTAGTTTATATAGTAAAGAAGTTAGCTCTCTAGGGTAGAAGCGTGGTTATGTTTAGCCAAATAAATCATCTAGAAAGTGATTATTCACACACTATAGTTTATGCTACAATGTCACTAGTGAGTAACATATTGCAACCATGTGTATGGGCTAGTGAGGTATATTCTAATCCTAATTTCTAGTAAGATGCATAGTTTCTATATCGTGTGACTGATTGCATGGTGTTATTGACAAGCCATATAATTCAAGCAGTTAATTCTATTTTCTCATCTTCCTCCTCGCTCGTGTTCCACCTTCGTTGTGAGTAGGTTTGTTGTTGTTGTTGCTATGCTTAGATCTTGTTGTCGTCGTACACCATATTTGTTCAGAATGACTAAAAATTGACGTTTCGAGGTCAATCTAGCATTGATATTGAAATCAATATTATATTGATATTTTTCGTCTTCATGATTCAGATATGAAATCAATTTTAATTAATTCTTCTTATTTTTCTTATTTCCGATTTCATATGTATAAATAATTCTAAAAAAATAAATCTCGAATCTGAAATCAATTCCAGCTTAAACCCATATAGAAAATAAATAAAAAAAGGGAGACAAGATCAATGAAATCTTTTGGTTGATTTTTCATTGGTGTCTTATTGATCTTTCACCAACATTAAAATTTTAATTCACCACTATGGCTCTTGTTTTTCACCATTCTAATTTGATAATATATCATTGCATTCATATATGGATATTTTAGTGAGTTTAATTGATATTTCACCATTATTAAGCTCATCTTTCATATATGGATATTTCAGTGATCTTTCACCATTGCTTTTCACCATTATGGACATTAAGCTCATCTTTCATATATGGATATCATTGCTTTTCATTAGTGTCTTACTGACCTTTCACCAACGTTAAACTTTTAATTCACCATTATGGCTCTCGTTTTTCATCATTCTAATTTGATAATATATCATTGCTTTTATATATGGATATTTCAATGACGTTGAATTGATATTTCATCATTATTAAGCTCATCTTTCATCACATATATAGTTATATTTTACCACTAATTCACATATCCTTCACCATATTTATGCTAAAAATTTTAAGTACAGTTCAAATGATTTTTGGCAACTATTCTATGGATATTTAACCAATCTTATACTAACATTGATTTTTTTTTCAAAATTATTTCACATATTACTTTAAATATAACCATTTTTTGTGCATGATTCAATCTTTCACCATAACTCCCAATATCTTTTACCATTGTCTGTTAAAATTTACACCAACATTCAACACATCTTCTCCATTATCTCCTTAGATTTTTTTAAAAGATTTATCTAATTAAATTTCACCCATTTTGTACATATATTTCACCAGAAATACACATATATTTCTCCATTATTTTATTACAATTTGTTGCAATATTTAGATCTTGTTGTTTCCATACACCATATTTGTTTAAAATGACTAAAAATTGACGTTTCTAGGTCAATCTAGCACTAATATTGAAATCAATATTAGATTGATATTTTTCATCTTTGTGATTCAAATATGAAATCAAATTTAATTAATTCTTCTTCTTTTTCTCATTTCCAATTTCATATGTATAAATAATTCTAAAATAAATAAATCTCAAATTAGAAATCAATTTCAGCTTCAACCCATATAGAGAATAAATAAAAAGTGAGACAAGATCAATGAAATATTTTGGTTGAATTTCATTAGTGTCTTACTGATCTTTCACCAACATTAAACTTTTAATTCACCACTATGGCTCTCATTTTTCATCATTCTAATTTGATAATATATCATTGCTTTTTATATATAGATACTTCATTGATGTTGAATTGATATTTCACCATTATTAAGCTCATCTTTCATAAATGGATATTTCAGTGATCTTTCACCATTGCTTTTCACCATTATGGACATTAAGCTCATCTTTCATATATGGATATTATTGTTTTTCATTAGTGTCTTACCGATCTTTCACCAACGTTAAACTTTTGATTCACCATTATGGCTCTCATTTTTCATCATTCTAATTTGATAATATATCATTGCTTTTATATATGGATATTTCAATGACGTTGAATTGATATTTTACCATTATTAAGCTTATCTTTTATCACATATATAGGTATATTTTACCACTACTTCACATATCCTTCACCATATTTATGCTAAAAAATTTAAGCACAATTCAAATGATTTTTGACAATTATTCTATGGATATTTAACCAATCTTATACTAACATTGATTTTTTCAAAATTATTTCACATATTACTTTAAATATAACCATTTTTTGTACATAATCCAATCTTTCTCCATAACTCCTAATATCTTCTACCGTTGTCTGTCAAAAATTACACCACCATTCAACACATCTTTCTCCATTATCTCCTTAGATTTTTTTAAAAGATTAATCTAATTAAATTTCACCCATTTTATACATATATTTCACCAAAAATGCACATATATTTATCCATTATTTTATTACAATTTGTTAATATTGACCTAATTAAAAATCACTAGCTCTCTTCATACCTTTCACCACAAATAGAAGTATCTTTCACCAAAGTTTAGCAAATCTTTCACCATTATTTTCCTACAATTTTTCAACATTGAGTTTATTAAATTTCACAAATTCAATTCATATCTTTTACCAAGGACATATATATATTATCAAAGTTCACATATTTTTCATGTATTTTACCAAGGTTTAGTGAAAATTCAAAAGTAGAGATATCAAAAGGCATGAGTTAAATACTATTTTGGTCTATCTAAAATGTGATATGTTATATTTTGGTCTCTAAAAAAATTATTTTAGTCCCTCTAGGTTTTATTTTTCATTCATACCGGTCCCTCAATTAGGGACCAATAATAGAAAGAGATATCTTAGAAGGATCAATTTGAATAAAATAAAATATAAATGGATCGAAATAAATAATTGTTTATTCAAGAACCATAATACAAAAACTATCATTATAGAGTGAGCAGAATAATATTTAACTCACAAAACACCAACAAACAATAATAAAACAAACTACATGAACACCAAATCACATAATCGAACAAAAATTTTGATTGAGGGCAAATTTTTCGTAGAATTAAAGTAAACTGAACAAAAAATTTGATTTAGGAGAATTAAAGAAGGATAAATTTTAGTACAAGCGGACAAAATAGAGATTAAAGTTTGTTAATAGTCACTGAACAATAATAATAATAAACACGAGGAGGTGGAGAAGATGCGCGATAATGAAGATGATGTTCTTTTGTTTGCATTCGGTAAGTTTAGATATTTTTTTTTTATAAAATAAAATGACGGTGTGTTGTTCGTCGCATAATATACTTTGCGTCAGATGCAAACCTGGGGGGGGGGGGGGAATGATGCATTATAGATGATACAGTTCATACTCGATGGTTCACGATAGAAAGAAGATGCTAGTGGATTGTAAAGTTAGTTACAGTTGGTGATAAGTTTCACAAATTAAAAAATTACAGAAACAAAAAGTAAGTTTCCGCCCCTAGATAGATTGAGGTGTATAATCTTAAACAAGTTTTCATCGAAACACATTTATTAAACAAGTTTTCTATTAAAATAATTGTTGCGTATTTTAAAAATAGATTTTAATTATTAATATTTTTAATATATATTAATAAAAAATTAACATTATAAAAATATTTTTAAAATACAAATATATTTATATCATAATATATTATATTTTTTTAAAAAGTAACAAATAAAGTATATTCTCAAAATATGCGACGACAGTCTTTTAAATATAGAAGTAATATTTGATAATTCTCGTCATATTTTTATTTTTATTACTGGATTTCAATGTGCAAGAAAAAAGAAAGAAACTCATAATATACGTGGATCGAGGCAAATTAAGATAAATTTAGATTATTATTTTTAATTCATGCATGTTGTTTGATAAATCTATTTTTCAAGACAGTATAGTTGAATGTTGTTCTACTTTAATTTTATGTTTATGTTTATGTCAAATATATTTCCCTTTAAATTGATAGTTAAAGAATGCTAATGTTAATAATTTAATGAATTTTTATTATCATTAACGATTTTACTATTTATTTTATAATTATTGATTGTTCTTGATCATATTAAGAAATGGAATATTAAATATATGATTTCATATAACCATCGGCCTCGATTCATTTCAATAAAAAAATTAAAACATATTATCAGTTAACCTTATGAATTATACATATTGTTTAAAATCTATTGCCTACATTTCTCTAATTTAAGTTTATATATCTAATTTAATCTAACCTAGTTTTTCCAATCTTGACCGACAGTTAATGGTGTTTTATAACTTAAAGCACATGATGGATTATACAAAAAATGAGACGTCAGTAATTCAATATTTTATTTATAGATAATGGTGTAAATACGTTGCTTATACCAAACCCCGGACCGACGGTGGCGGAATAAAGTGGTTGTGCCCGCACGGGCATAACTCAACGGATTTAGCATGGAAAGTTGACATAAGGGGTTTCAGGTTTGAATCGTGGCAGTTGCAGTGTGAGAGTTTCAACCCTCCAATGTGGGGGTGACTCCTTGTGGGTACCATGGTTAACCCGTTATGCCATAATCCGTTAGGTCACCGTGATTTACCTCCTTCATAGTTGTCGGGCCGGTTTGTGGGGCCCTGAGGGCGAGGGTTTTGCCTTTTGACATAAGGAATAAAGTGGTTGTGCTCTTGGATATGAGCATGCGCTTTAAGGAATATATGTAGCTCAAACAAAAAGTAAAAGAACTAAAGAAATCAGTGATATGCCCTTCAAGAAAGTTCATTCATTTCAAAATTATATTCCCTTAATAAAAGGGTTTTTTTTTTTGAATATTTCCCTCTCATTCTTTAACACTTACCATCAAGACAGATGATTAAGATACTAGTTAATAGCCGAAGAGTTTTCTCATTCCGTCGAGCTTTAGCTTGTAGTATTTTCTATAAATGCATTCGAGGATTGATATATTGCTTATTTCCATTCCATATAGTAAATAATTTCTAAGTAAAAGCTTATCTATAAAAATAAATAAATAAAAAAGAAGTTTTTGCATAGACTAATAAAACTAAGCAATCGTAAAGGCATGAGGATTGAGAAAAAGAGATGAATGTGAAGGTAAAGATAAAATCATCATCTATTTACATACAACTAGCTAAAAATTAACAAGATGCATCAACTATTCCATAAATCCTTCATTCCTTCCTGTCACTCAAAGCCCAAATGCCAAAAAACGAAAAGCAAATTACATGGAAATTGCAACCCAAAAATTAACCAAAAATCAGGAAAAAAAACAAAAAGAAGAAAGAATTGGCATATATCCTATCAGACAAAAATCCATTTAAAATAAATCGCCATCAATAACATCGCCAATTAACATCCCCGCAAGCGCACCACCTAATATGCTAGCCCCTAATCCCATCCCTAAATCATTCTTGTTCCTTCTAGGCGGGGGTTGCACTACAGGCGGTGGTGCATAACTATAGCCATAACTAGGTTGCTGAGCCGGATACCCAGCATATGGCAACGGCATTAGAGGAGCATAATCATGCTGCATATGTGGTGGATACCCCGAACTGCTTCCTACTCCCATCCCGATCGGATAAGCCATCACGGGCTCCTCTCCCATTGATCGACTTTGATCCTGAAACTTCTCACCAAACTTATACTTAAAAGTAAGTATACCTCTAGGTTTTCCAGAAGGTCCTCTAACCTGATAGCTAACAATACGTGTGTGTTTCATCGCCTCGGTACTCGTAGAAAGGATATCTTTAATTGGAACATGAACTTCGCCAATTAGTTTATCGGTACCAATTATCCGACGAGATTGGATTTGGAATACGAGAGTGAGAGAGTTGTTTTGCATGGCGCCTTCGTCGATTGTGAACTTCGTAGGGAAATTCCAAGTAGGGTTTTGAATACCTTGTTTATCGATCGGGGTATTTTGCTTAGTCGAGGTAACAGTGTAGTAGTGATTTTTGTGGTTTTGGAGTGACACGATGGCATAAGTTCCTATTTTGTTGAAGGAATTGACGTTTTTTAGGTCATGGGCTGACATGATGGTTAAGTCGAGAGTTCGGAATTCCATGGCAATTGAATCGCTGGAATAACAAAAGATGAATTATTTATTGAACTGATGGATTTAAGAGGTGGTTTTATGCTTTGGTTGGTGAGTCTAAATCTTAAGGGTATACGGATTTTTTGGTGATAGACATAGGTTAAGGGTGCAGTGCTTGAGTTTGACGAATAGGGTATGTGATCCGTTTGATAGAGATATTTATAAGCATACAACCAAGTGGCAGCCGTAACAGAAAAGGGGGAGGGAATTGATAATAATATATTTAATCCAGTAAAAAGGTAGATATCTTCTCTTCTTTAAAATGGAGGGCAATTTCAATCCTAACCAAACCCCAACCAATGGTGTGATGGAATAAAGTTATTATGCTATTGAATGTGAACATGTGCTTTAAGGAATATATAAGTGCAACGGAAAGTAGAAGAACTTAAGCAATTGGTGATATTATGCCTTGTTCTTCAAGAAAGTTCATTCATTTCGAAATTATATTCCCTCTAAAAAAAGTTTTTTTCTTTTAAACACTTCTCAATGATTCTTTAGCACGTTCCGTCTAGAAAGATAACTAAGATACTAGTTAATAGCTGAAAAGTTCTCCCATTTGGTCAACCTTTAGCTGGTAGAATTTTTATGAATGCATCCTAGAACTGACATATTGCTTATTTCCATTCCATGTGTTGAATAATGTCTAAGTAACATCTCATATATAAAAAGGGAAAAAAGCGTTCGTGCAGACTTATAAAATTGAGCAATCATGAAGTCATGAGCATTTAGAAAAAGAGATGAATATGGAGGTAAACATAAAACCATCAAATATTATATACACTTGACCTAAAATTAACAACATGCATCCACCATTCCTTCCTTCTCGTTACTCAAAGCTCAAACACTAAAATGCTAAAACACAAAGAGCAAATTATATGGAAATTATAACTCGTAAATAAACTAAAACTCCAAAAAGAAAAAAAGAAGCAGCATATATCCTAAGAATAAATCATTAAAAAATATACAATTAGACCCACTAACAACAACATCATCACTAATTAACATTCCAAAGAGTGCACCACCCAATAAGCCAACCCCTATTCCTATCCCTAAACCATTCTTATTCCTCGTAGGCGACGATTGCACTACAGGTGGTGATGCATAACCATATCCATAACCAGGCTGCTGAGTTGGATACCTAGCATATGGCAGCGAAGGAGGAAGAGCATAGTCGTATTGCATCTGCGGTGGATACCCCAAACTGTTCCTTACTCCTATCCCAACCGAATAAGCTGTAAGGGGCTTCGCTCCCATCGATCGATTCTAATCTTGAAACTTCTCACCAAATTTATACCTAAAAGTAAGCATATCCCTAGGCTTTATAGAAGGTTCTCTAATAGGTTAAGTAACAATATGTGCGCATTTTGTTGACTTGGTACTTGTAGAGAAGACCTCTTTAATCGGAGCATCAACTTTATTGATTAGTTTATCAATATCGTTTATCCGATGGGATCAAATTTGGAACACGAGGGTGAGGGAGTTGTGTGGTCATTTATTGTGATATTCATAGGGAAATTCCAATTAGGATTTTGAATACCTTATTTATTGATTGTGTAACACCCCAAAAATTACTACATTTTTTTTTGTTTTATAAGCGGAAGCATTAACATAACATAACGGGTGTTACCGCCACACATAGCACGAGTCTAGTCCATACCTTTCTCGTACTACGCGCAAGGCAAAAACTTTACATCAAATAAATCAAAACTTACGGAAATAGATATAAATAGCAAAAGACTTGAATAATTTAGACATAATAACATAGTTTGGAGTACATGCTCTAGATAATACAATATCCAAAAGAGATAAGGGGGTTAAAAGAGATGAAGAGTCCAAAAGAGATATCTAAAATCTAGGGCACATAACATGTGCGACCTCGGATAGAAATAACTCTACGCCCTAACCCCAGGGGTATAAACCCGCATCACTCTGCCCGAGGAACCTCCTCAAAGTCCGCAGGATCATCATCATATATCTGTGACACAACATCTACAAATGTGTAGTATCAGTACGCATCATGTACTGAGCAACACAACTATCCTAAAGAGATAGCATTGAGTGCGAGGTCCATGCGAAGAAAGTAATAGAGCATATAATAAAAAGATAATATCATGCTTACATATATATGTTAATTGAGAACAGGAAACTCAACCTTCAAGCATAAAATAATGTAATATGGATATATGGGTAGATGGGATCCATTGGTTATTATATTTTATCATCGTGATCACAACCAATTTATTATATTAACTTGAGGATGGAGACTCGAAGAGATCGTAACAACTAATCTAGTACTCGAACGGTACTAGCCCTAGCTGGCCCGCCCAAAAACGTAACCAGACCACCAATAAATAGGACACCTAATCACTTAAGTATGCATACCCCCTATAGGGCCGAAATATATCGAGACACCTATAGAGTAGAAGAGGGTCTCTCCGGACCTCGTAAGGCACCCGGGATCACAGAATAGAAAAACACCGGAATGGTACCAAGTGAATACCAAACCTAACTCGGATAGCTACCCCGAGTGATACAAGTCCCAACTCAAGATCTTTCACTTTAAGTGATTAATATTTTATTCAAGGATTTAGCCAATCATAAATTAGGCCCACATAACAACACGTAGCTCACATCTATCAATATAATGAATATCCATTATTATATCAATTTCGAATGGCATTAAAGCCGGTAATTTTAAGCGGCATTAAAGCCGAACCAATCCAAGCGGCGTTAAAGCCGAACCAATCCAAATGGCATTAAAGCTGATCGATTTCATGGGCATTAAAGCCGAACCAATTTAAGTTGCATTAAAGCCGATCAATTCTAAAGGCATTAAAGCCGATCCAATTCATGAGGCATTAAAGCCGAATAACTTTAGGAGCATTAAAGCCGAATGAGTCCATGGCATAAAATACAGCATAAGGTATCATGTAACTTCAATCAATATTCAACCCTTCGCACACTTACACACATACAATATTCAAGAGGCATACGAACATGCGTTTGCATTAAATCTATAACTCATACATACATATAATTACCACAAAAGAATACAACATATGCTTGACATGATTAAATAATCAATAAACATACTCATCACCTTCCACTTCAAGTAGACATACATCGAGAATCCGTCGTAAGTAAAGGTAAGTAATGGCTTATCTAAATCCGAAGCTAGCTAAGCAAATTGAGAAAGAGAGGTGTAATTTATGCTAAAATATATTACACTTAGCCAATTATTTTCTTAGGGTGAAATATCAATAGGAAAATAGGATAAAATATTAAGATTCCTCAATACACCCACAATGTCTCCTTCTCTTTTTCTTTTTCTTACTTAATGAATCATTTTAATGAAGGTCTCTAAGTCTACTCATCAATGTTACCCAAGTATTAGAATTATAAATTCTAAATTCTTGTATAAGCACAATATTCAATTAGGTCTCCAAATTTCTAGAAATTTACATGAAATGACGAAAATGTCTTTATTAACCAAAAATTACCTTAAGCTTCTAAAATTCATCACTTACTCTAGACAACATCAAATCCTAACATATCATATACCAAATTTTAGGTAAAAGACCCAATGAAGACAATGGTGCACTTAAAACTTTCAAAAACAATCTTTATTGCCCAATTTACCCATGGTTGAATATGTACAAGCCTTATAAAAATTTCATTTCAACTCTAAATGTTCCAAAACTCATAATCTAACTTCTATACACTATTATACATATAGGGAAATACTTAGATAATTTTAAAACAACAAAAGCACACATAAAATAGCAAGGGAGAGAGCTAAACTACTCGGATCCAGGCATATTCATCATGAATATGCTGTAAATTCATCACCACTCTACTGAAAATTCATCACCTCTTCACTAAATATTCATCACTTTTCCAGCAGGTATAAACATATAAAAAGAATCACACAAACCATCTTCTCATTAGATATTCATGCTTAAACACATAAGGTAGAAACATAAACATGTCATACAATATTTTTCAAGATATTATTTCATGCTTATAATTAAAATAAAGCTATCCACACATAAGAGAACATATCATACACCTAGCACAAAATCCTATTTCTAAAGGTTAGTTTTGTTACCAAAACTCCTAAGCTCCTTAGCAAAGCTAAAATAAGAAATCTAGCAATTCCTTCTCTAAACCACTTTTTCACCTTCAAGAATATAAGTTAAATGAGTTAGATAAACCAAGTTCAATAAATAACAAAAATGGGAAAGAAAGGAATTGGAATGGAAGAAGTGAAATATAAAATATTACTCTTGAATAGAGAGGCTTCAAAACCACCACAAAACAACCAATAACCACAAAGGAATGATGGATTAAGGTTTTGGAGGGTTAAAGGGGAGGAAAACAAGGAGAAAAGAAAGCATGAAAGGCACGAAATCTTTGCTGCAACCCACTTAACCACTGCAGCAAAAACTTCAATGTTGCTCGGCAAGGCAGATAGAAGAGGAAAAAGGAGAGGGTAGGGGAACGATTTCCTTTGTGAGAAGGGTCTGTAGATGAGGCATAAAATGCAAGGAAAAATTCCAAACAAGAATATATGGTAGAGGAGTCAAGGTCGATGCATAAAAGATGCTCGAAGTCACCAAAAAAATTAGCTTTGCTGATTTTGTAAGGCTGGTCGGGAAGCAGAAGTTTGGCTATGAATAAGCATGAGGGATTTCGACTTCAGGGATTTAAATTATACGGATTCATAGTATGCAATGCATACTTTCGAAGGAAACAAAAGCCAAAGGAAACGGATAACCAGAGAGAGAGAACGAGTTGCTCAAAGTTGGAAAGTAATCAACTTTGCACTCTGCTACAATCTATGATTTTATGTGCGTTTTGGGGTAGGAACGCACGATTTGGCAAAGATAGAGTAGGATCTGATATGGTGGAGTGTGGATTGAGTTTTTGGTTTGACCTTGGCCTCACTTGAGTGCTAGGATTAGGGGTGTAAGAGAGATGATAGGCTATGGTTGAGTGTGTAAGAGAAATGTCATAAAATCATGATTATGGTACTAGTTGCACTTTTTGGTTGGGAGACATGTAATCAAGTTACAAATCTGGTTTGGTTTGGTTAGGAGACTAGTTAGGATTGGAATATTAGTTAGAGGATTGGTTACACTTTATTTTGATTAATTAAATTACAAGAAAGCCTAATAATGGGCACTCATTGGGAAAAATATCACTTGAATTCCAAAAATTATAAAAATTTATGAAAATATTCGGAATAATCTTAGAAACTCAAATATATAAAAATATTAAGTATCGGAGTAGGTTTGATCCTTGACGGATGGAAAATGATCAAAAACGGCAAAAACGGGTAAGTTGCGGAAACGCGTTTTTCCGCAAATTCATAAAATGAATAATAGGGGTTCAAGTTATCACATATTGATGCGGAATGTTTTTATAAAATCAAATATATGAAAATATTTGGTCTCGGAACTTATTTGATGACCAACGGATTAAAAATAGCAAAAACGGCTAAAATCGTCTAATCGCGTAAATGAATTTTTCCGCAATTTGGTGATTCGAAAGGAAATGGTGAAACATAAATGAATAGGGTGAATGGATGAACTCAAAAATATTTTTAGATTGATTCATAAATTTTTAAGAGGTCAAAAAGAGTAAAAACAGAGAAATCGGAAAAATTGCAATAAATGTGTTTTACGCAAACAAGAGAAATAATCGATAAAATGTCTAAAAATTTACACGAACGGAATGGGGCTTGATAATAGAATCGATATGTATATATTTATATGATGCGATAATAGGCCAATCATATATGATAATTAGGATTTGAAAGAACGGGGTATTACAGATTGGGTTTTGTGTACTTAGTTGAGGCAGTGATGAAGTAGTGAACATTGTGGTTGTGGAGTGACACAATGGCATAGGTTCCTATTTTGTTGAAGGAATCGACCTTTTTTTTTGGGTCTTGGGCTAACATGAAAGTTAAGTCGAGAGTTTGGAATTACATGGCAATCAAACCGTTGGATTAACTGAAGGAGATTGATGTGTTGAATTTATGGATTAAATAGGTGGTTTAATGCTTTGTTTGGTGAATTTGAATCTTGAGGATAATTTTTTGGTGATAGAAACAATTTAAGAATGCAGTGCTTGAGTTTGAAGAATAAGGTGAGTGATTCATTTGATACAAATATTTATAAGCAGAAAAACAAGTGGCAACCAAAACCAAAAAGGGGAGGAACCGATCGGAAGATATTAAATCCAATAAAAAGATAGATATCTTCTCTTATTTAAAATGGAGGGTGATTTTGTTGTAACCAAACCACGACCAATGGCGTTGGAAGAAAGTGGTTGTGTTCTTGATTATGAACATGTGCTTTAAGGAATATAAAGCTAACATAGAAAGTAGAAGAATAAATCAATTGGTGATATTAAAAGGCATTATGCCTTGTTCTTCAAGAAAGTTCATTCGTTTTAGAATTATATTCCCTTTACAAAAAAAACATTTAAAAAAAAATACTCCCCTTCGATTTTGTAACACTTCCCATCAAGAAAGATAATTAAGATATCAGTTAATATATGAAAAGTTCTTTCATTCAGTCAAGCTTTAGCTAGTAGTATTTTCTATGAATGCATATAAGGGTTGAGATATTAGTTATTTCCATTCCATGTAGTGAATAAGTTCTAGTTCACATAGACTAATAAAATTAAGCAATCGTAAAGACACGAGGATTGAGAAAAAGAAATGAATGAGAAGGTAAACATAAAACCATAATCTATTATATACAACTAACTAAAAATTAACAAGGTGCATCCACCATTACTTCATTCCCATCACTCAAAGCTCAAAAGCTAAAACTTTAGAACATGAGGAGCAAGTTACATTGAAATTACAACCCATAAATAAACCAAAAATCATAAAAGAAAAAAGAAGTAGCATATATCCTATCAGATAGAGATCCATTTGGAAGAAATCATCGTCAAATCTATCATTGAACCCACCACCAACAACATCATCAATTAACATTCCAACAAGAACACCACCCAATAATCCAATCCCCAATCCCATCCCTAAACCATTATTATTCCTCTTAGGTGGTTGTTTCACTATAGGTAATGACACATAACCATATCCATAACCGGGTTGCTGAGTCGGATACCTAGTATATGGCCACAATGGAGGAGGAGCGTAGCCATATTACATTTCCGATGGATACCCAAAATTTCTCCTTACTCCCATCCCAGCTATATATGTAATACCTTGTATCTTTAAATTCAATTATATTAAACTTAATTATTTTATTAGCGTAATTTGATGTAAATATTTAATTATTTTAATTAATCGACGATTTCGACTTCATATTGGAATTTAATTAATCGTTGTCATTGTGGATCATTCTAGATAAATTCGTTCACGACCATAATTTTATTATATTCATATGATTTTGATTTTTGGATAAAAATATGTATTTTTGTTCTTTCTCGTATTTTGATTTTTAATATTTTAGATTCGTTTTTGATTATAATTTCGTCATGTAATTACCACTTTATTTTGGAGTTATATTTTGTTAACAAAATACATTATTTAAATTATACAATTTTCATTTAAAATAGTCAAATTTATTTTAATAAATTTATTCGTAGAAAATATTTCTGACTTTGAATTTATTTGTTTATGAGGTCGTTAAGATCCTCAAAAAGTTTTAAACTAAAAAGATATTTGGAGCTTATTTATGAATTTCTTTCCGAAATTAATTTTCTTCCGTTTTACCCTTTTTGGTTTGTAGAAGACCAGTTTTGGAAATTATTTAAATTAGTCTCAGTTCATTAGAATTTGATTTAAATATTTTCTTATATGCTTTTAAATATTTTTTGAGGTCTTATAATATATTTTTGTAAATAATATAGATCTTTACGTTCGTTGGTAAATTCTTACGAAAGCATTTTCAAAATTCTTTATATAGCCCTTATATCGATTTTAGGCATTCAGATTCTTATGAAATGATTTTTCGTTAAATAAATTTTAGATAAAATCTTTCAATAATATTTTTAGATATTTAGTAGTTCATTATATATTTGTATTTGTAAACAGAAATCGACCGACCCTCCCCCATCCCTTTCTTATTTTCTCTCTTCTTCTCCCACTTTTATTTCCCTCTCTCTAACATGTTCCTTGTTCTCTACACCCAAAACCCGACCTGCCTCCTTCTCCCTACTCCTCCATCGATAACCGCCAACCAACCGACCGCTGGCCAACATCAACATCTCCACTCTCTCCGCACGTCGTCGCCACTCCACAACAACAACAACAACAACAGTGGTGAATGCAGCTGCAACAGCCGCGAATGTAGTAGCAATAGCTAGAGCAGGTTGTGTCGTCGTTCGGCCATGGCAAGCTTCGCAAGCTACCGGTGAGCACCATTCGACCTCCAACTCTTCCCCGACCTCCTCCTATCCCTATTTGCTAATTTTTTTTGGTATAAATTTATGAAAACCCTAACCCTTATTTTGATTAATTTAGTATAAATTAGCTTATGATAAGCTAAATAGATTGTTTAATTATGTATATATGTGTTGTAAGATTTACTTGGCTAGTTTAATTGTATGGTTTAAGTTGGAATTCTTTAAAATTGGATTTTTAACTAGGTTATGTCCGAATTTTTTGGATTCGTCCGATTAAGCTATTTTGGGTAAATTAATTTTACATTACACTTTAAATGTATCTAATTTCATGTCGAAACCATAAATTTGAGAAATTTATGCGGAATTAATTAGAATTGACTTTCTAGGTCAAAATTCATGTGTGATGAAATTGGATTGCATAATGGAGTTGTTTCACTCAATTAATTTTATAATATCCTTTGAAATATATTTAATTTCATATTGGAAGTGTTGATTTGGGAAAATTGTGTGAAATTGATTGGAATTGGATTTTTACGTCAAAACTCTTGCGGGTCTAAATTGAATTATGTAATTAGGTTGTTTTATTCAATCAGTTACACAATTTACATTATAATACATTTAATTGACATTCTAGATTGTCAATTTAAATATTTTAGCAATATTTGACCGGATTTGCATTTCAAGCTCAAAAACCTTAATTATGTTGAATTGGATATTTCTTTCATTGTTTCTGATCAATTGATTATATAATATGTTATAAAATATATCTAATTGTATTTCTAAACATTAAATTTAAATAAATAAATAAAATTTGATTCAATTGCATTTGTGGGGCCTAAAACTCTATATTCCAAATAAAATTATGAAATTGGTTATTTGTATAGTTGTTTTTTCTAAAAATGAAGTTATAGAAATAACTGAAATGACCCTAATTTCATTCTAACACCTTTAATTGGAATTAATTGATTTGAATTATCCGGGTTTGTGTCTTGGGCTTTAAAACCCTTATTTCGGAAACTAATTATCTTAAATTTGTGAGATTATTTTTGTTTAAATTGATTATCTAGATTTATCTAAAATTAGTTTAATTGTGTTTTAAAACTATCAATTTAAGGTAATCGAAGTGAACTGGTTGTTTCGTAGTTCGGGTATTAAAAACCGTAATTTTTGAAGATGGTTTAAATTTTTTTTATTATGCTATGCTTCTTTTACCTAATTGATTTCCAACTTTGATTTAAAATCATTTGAATTATAAATTTATCTTATAGGGTTGGATTTGGTTCTCTGCAAATGGTGGGTTTGTCTTTTTGGTGGTAAAACTTAACCAGTAAATTAGTTTTGATAAAATAAATTATCTTTTATTGTCATTTCCCTGGTTTTCCAAATCAGTTTGAAGTGGCCCAAGTGATATGTGTTAAACCCGATTTGATTAATATTTAATCTTAAATATTAATAGAGCTACACTCGCAAGTCCTAGGTTTTGGAACGTTTTTTAAGAAAGATTATTTGTATCCCCTTGTGTTGATTTAATTATAATATGTGAGTTATTGATCGATAAGGTAGTTTCTAACCTAGTTTTTCGATTTCTATCGGCGATCTAGGAAAACTTTGTCGTGGATTGTCGAGCTCTCGACAGCTCTCTCTCTCTTTCTCAATTTGCTTAGCTAGCTTCAGATTTAGGCAAGTCATTACTTACCTTTACTTATGGCAGAATCTGAAATTTATTTCTATTCGAAGTGGAAGGTCATGATTATGGTTATCGATTATTTAATCATGTCAAGCATATGCTGTGTTTTGTGTGATAATTGTATGAATGTATGAATTTATAGCCTCAATACAAATACATGTTAATATAACACTTGAATATTGTATGTGTGTGAGTATGTGAAGGGTTGAGTATGGATTGAAATTGCATGATACCTTATGTTGTATTTTATGTCATGAAATTATTCGACCTTAGTGCCACTTGAATTGGTTTGGCTTTAATGTCCATGGAATCAATTGGCTCTAATGCCATTTGGATTAGTTTGGCTTTAACGTCACTTAGACTGGATTCGCTTTAATGCCACTTGGCTTTAATGTCACTTGAAATTTATATAATAATGAAAATTCATTATGTTGATGGAAGTGAGCTAAGTGCTGTTATGTGGGCCTGATTTATGATTGGTTAAATCCTTGCATAAAATATTAATCACTTAAAGTGAAACATCTTGAGTTGGGAGTTGTATTACTAGGGGTAGCTATCCGAGTTAGGTTTGGTATTCACTTAGTACCATTCCTGTATTTTTTTATTCTATGATCTTGGGTGCCTTACAAGGTCTAGAGATGTCCTCTTCTACTCTATAGGTGTCTCAATATATTTTGGCCCTATAGGGAGCATGCATACTTAAGTGATTAGGTGTCCTATTTATTGGTGGTCTTGTTATGTTTCTGGGCGGGCCAGCTAGGGCCAGTACCATTCAGGTACTATATTAGTTATTACGATCTATTTGAGTCTCCATCCTCAAGATAATGTAATTAAATGGTTGTGATGACGATAATGAAATATAATAATGAATTATTCTCGTTAACTCTTAGACTTTATATTTATTTTCTTATGCATGTCTCTCAGTTGTCTCCCTTACAATAGTGTTGCCATATAACACATAATCGTATTCAATTATTACATGATCTACTATTCAAATCGCATGTAAGCCTTGTGTGCAGAATGATACCTTCTAGGGTAGTGTGTGTTACTTAGTATGCGATCATGATTTTCTTATACGCTTGTACCCTATATATTGTCAGGTCTAGTCATGTATTTATAAGCATGAATTTGTGACCCCATGTTTTATTATATGTGTCACATGTATAATCGAGCATAAGTTATTATATGAGTAGAATGGCGTATGTATCGCATGTGTAATTGAGCATGAATTATTGTATGGGTGGAATGGTGCATTTATCATATGTATAATTAATCATTATTATTGTAAGCTAGAGATTACCATATCTTATGTATATTTAGTTTCCTTTCATGAGTTAGGTAGTCGTGATTTACTCTGTACTGGACCCGTATTGATACTACTTTAGTTGAATGGGTCCTGCGACAATCCACTGATGGTGGGGATCAGACCTCTTGTGAAGGTTTAAGATCGGATATTATTTTTGGGTTGAAGGCTTGGTTTGAGAGAGTAGGCAATCCGGAGTTTGATCCCTCAGGATTTGTCCTTATTTGTTTGTATTCATTTTTGGAAGTTTTCAAGTGTTGTATTAAAATTTTAAGGGAGTTGTAATTGAATTTTAATTTCTCATACTCTGATAAGCTTTTAAAATCCAAGGTTATTTCATAGGTTTTCATTGACTTATTCGGTGATAATTTTGTTTAGTGAAATTGTTCACTTGTCATTTGCCTGTGGATATCTCCTTGTGGAAGTTTATCCTCACGGCATAGATGTTGGTTGAATTTTTTTGGATAGGTTTTAGCTTTACATATAACATGAGATAGATGGTGGACATTTATCTTGTGTTAGGTGTGGCGGTAATATTCCCCAAATCCTATTTTAGCTTCCGCATTATTCATTTAATTGAAATTTTTTAAGAGTGAAATTTGGGGGTGTTACAGTATAAGCCATAACGGGCTCTGATCCCATCGATCGACTCTAATCCTGAAACTTCTCACCAAACTTATACTTAAAAGTAAGCATACCTCTAGGTTTTATAGAAGGTTCTCTAACCAGAAAACTAAAAATATTTGCGTGTTTTGTCAACTCGATACTTGTAGAGAGTATCTCTTTAATCATAGCATGAACTTTGCCAATTAGTTTATCAATACCGATTATCTGATGGGATCAGATCTAGAATATGAGGGTGAGGGAGTTGTTTTGCACAACACTATCATCGATTGTGAACATCATAGAGAAATTTCAAGTAGGGTTTTAAATACCTTGCTTTTTTATTGGGGTTATTTGCTTAGTTGAGGTGATAGTGTAGTAGTGATTGTTATGGTTGTGGAGTGACATGACAACTTAGGTTTATGTTTTATTGAAGGAATTAACATTTTTTAGATCTTGGGTTGACATGACGTATAATTTGAGAATTACATGGCAATCAAGCTATTGGATTAACCGAAGAGAATTAATGTGTTGAATTGATTGATTGAAGAAGTGGCTTTATGCTTTGGTTAGTGAATTTAAATCTTAAGGATATATATATTTTTTGGTGATAGAAATAGTTTAAGGGAGCACTACTTGATTTTAAAGAATAGGGTGAGTGATTTGTTTGATATAGATATTTATAAGCAGATAAGTGTCAGTTGGAATAAGAAAAGAGTGGAGAGGAGCTGATAAGAAGATATTAAATCTAATAAAAAGGTAGATACCTTATCTTCGTTAAAATGGAGGGTGGTTTCATCGTAAGCTAATTTTTTAGTTATTTATTGCGTTAACTACATGTCTCTTAGGTAGATAGATGTACTTCCTGGTCCATGTTTGGGAGATAAATGGGGCGAGTAAAATCTAAAATCTGATTGATATAGATTATACTAAACAACTTTATATATAGTCTAAAAAAGCCAACCAATTTGGATGTGAATATCAACAAGGAGTATCCATATTTGTGTTCATACCCATTTACCTCCCATTTATTTATCATTTACCCTTAATTTTAAAAACACATATACTAGTGAGTCAAGGTTTATATTGTCATTTTAAATTTTACCCTATTGTCTGAGTTCTACTAAACCAAATGCCTAACGAATCCTAATTAGACCTGATTCATTTTTTTCCTTCTAAGAGGTTGATAATTGAGACTCTCTCTTTCATCTCGTCCAATCGTCCATCTTAGGCACCATCTCCACTCCTCTAGAGATCACAACCTACCCTTTCTTTTTTGTTTTTGTTTGTTGCTCATCCCTACAACATCATTCGTCTTAGTGAATTTTACCTATGATTAGTGTTGTTTGTCTAACACAGTGAAGTTTGATGATGGTTAGTGCGGTTAGTGTAACACCCCCAAATTTACACAATTTTTTTAAACAAAACACTACTTATAAATTAAAACTGTAAATTCTGGGAATGTTACCGCCACACTTAGTACCAGACCGGTTCACTCCTACCGTTCCAATACCAAGTGCTAAGGCTAAGAAAACAGCTCATAACATTAATAATAATTCAAATTCATAAATACGGGAATTCAGTACGCATAAGTTTTTATTCAATCCAAAATATGAGGGTAGTTTTTTTCAGGGAAAAGAAATAACTACAATCATAAAATTGTTTACGAAGCGTCCAACATAATTAAAAGAAACTGGGAATGAAATCTCGATGGAAAACCACCCACGCCACTCCGAAACTGATTCGACCCAATCATCACTTAGTCCCATTCGATGTTCCATAGACATCGATATCATCATAAAAGACATCTCCTACCTGCAGGAAATCAGATGGGCCTTCTACTCGTTGGAATGAATAGCACCCATGAAACGGATGATCAGTACACTACGTACTGAGTAAGGTAACCAAGCACTAATGCCAACACATAAGCATAGAGATTCATACAGAGGACATAACAGAGGCATAATCACGGTAACATAATATCGTACAATCAATCGGGTAGATACATAAAGGCCCAATTAAAGTCCAGATTAATTACTTAATTGATCTTTTATCGGAAATCGATACACATCATGCCTTTTTATCAAATCCATGCGAATACGGGAGCCCCCACTATTATAGCCGGTGGATCGGAGGCACATAGGGTATCATACCCTAACCACTATTATAGCCGGTAAATCGGATACACATAGGACTACGCGTCCTAACCACTATTCCTAACTAGTGGATCGGTTGGCCCCGGCTCGCATGGTGTTCCACTGTAAGTAATTAGTATCTTTTAGGTACCTTGCAAACTATGGTTTATTCTTATTGAGCTCGGGAACCCCCACTATTATAATCGGTTGATCGGTTACGCATAGGACATCATGCCCTAACCACTATTATAGCCGGTGGATCGGTCACACATAGGGTAAACACCCTAACCACTATTCCGAACCGATGGATCGATTGGTTCCGTCTCAATGATCTTTTACTTTAAGTTATTAGTATCTTAAGTATCTTATTCAACAACTTTCATCCTAGATAATACCCTAGATATGCATGACCAACACTATGAAACCCTAGCTCCACGTAAATTACACTTCCAATCAAACCCTAATCCCCACGCAAACCATATTCCCATGCGAACCCTAACTCCATGTAAAACATATTTCCATGCAAACCCTATCTCCCATGCAAACCCTAACTCCACGTAGAACATATTTCCATGCAAACCCTAACTCCCATGCAACCCATTTTCCATGGAAACCCTACTTTTATGCAAATCCTAATCCTCATGCAAAACCCTAATCACCAGGCAACCTCATGCGAAAACCTAACCCATGCAACTCCCCATCAATATTTTATAACTCCATCATTATTTTACGACCCCATCATTATCTTACAACCCCATAATTATCTTACCGCTCCATCATTATTTTACAACCCCATCATGCATGTCTTAAGGCCACATTATAAAACAATAATAACATAAATGTACACATGATTCTCATGCCACCATTTATCCACACCGACCTACTTCAATCCCATAATCATGTTGTATTAATAACAATTATACAATATTCACACGAAATACACTATAATTAACATCACATGGCGTGCATAGCATAAAATCACATAATACAATTATGGCCTTAGCACCCCTTACCTAAAACGTCACCGGTCTTGGAGCACACTCCTATATCACTTGAGGGCTTTGGTTGGGCTCACCTACTATGGGAAAAATACTAGGATTAGGTTTTCTCTTAAGAATGCTATTATTTCTAACTTATCACAAGACCTTATTTTTAATTAAAAATTATTATACTAGAATTGACTCTACAAAATACTAGTAGAATATTAATAATAAAACTAATGTAGTTCAAAATAAAAAGGTGATATAAAGGTTTCTACCCTTCACCAAAATAATATTAGTAAAGATAAAATAAAAATAATAATAATAATAATAATAATAACTAAATATTATAAATAAAGATAATATTAAGAATAATAATAATAATAATAATAATAATAATAATAATAATAATAATTATTATTATTATATAAGCTTTAAATTTAAAGTGGGGTTTCGACCCTACTTATAACTAATGACCTACTATTTATTAGTATTAATAATAAAATTAATAACATATATAATAATATTAAAATAAAAAAGATAATAATAATATTATTATTAATGGTTATAAAAAAAATAGAAATAATAATACTAAAATACATAAGTGCGAATGTTAATACAAAATTAGGGCGTAAGATTTTCCAGAATAATTAATAAAATGATACTAATAATTATTCTAATAATTATAATATTAATAATAAGAAGAAGAATGATAATAATCATATAATAATTCAATTAATAACTTAAAATTCAAAACTAACAATAAAATTATTTTATTACTACTCTCTACCCTACAAGTAAAATTCAACATAAATTTTATATCAAATAATAATAATATTAATAGCAAGGAAATAATTATTATATTCGAATAATTACCAATAAATAAAATAAAAATATAATAATTTAAAATAAATAGTAAATAATGACTAAGAAGGTCTAGGATTTCACCTTGAGTCGGCGGGAATGGGCGGCACCGGCGGTGGTTCACGACGGTGGCCAGAAAAATAATCTAAGAGGGAAAAACATGAAGAAAAAGAGAGAAGGAGCAGGGGGAAAAATAAAATAAGGTTATGGTTTGGTGGAGGAGGATTAGAGGGAGTTTTTGGGTGGTTCAGATGGCAGTAGAAGTGGTGGAAGCGGCGACGGACAACAGCTTAAAGGTTGCGGCTTACAGATTTTTGCGAGGCGGGCAAGAGATTTCGCATGGCTATGGCAGCTCGTGCGAGAAGAATCGAAGGATTTGGAGAGCTTAGTTAGCTAGAGGAAATTGTAGGGAAGAAATTGGAATGTTGTGGTGGCGCGGAGGTTGCGGGGGAAGCGTCTGAAGTTAGGGCGGCGGCCAGCTCTTGCTTAGGGTTTTCGGGGAAGAAAAACTCCAAAAACTCCTACAACTAGGCTATTTATAGATTGTAGATGGTATAATAGGGTTTTGGGGGTCGACAGGAAGGTATGAGGTGCGAGGATTTGGGTGGCCGACGGTAGTAATTGGTCGGCAATCGTTTGGGTTGGATCGAAGTTTTGTGAGGCTAGGGAGAGGAAACGGGCGAGAGATAACGGACGAGAGTTATGCCAATTTATTCCTCGAGTCAAGGGGAATACAATGAGGCAAGAAACGGCCGGTCAAAGTCCCTATAACCGGCGACGCCATTGTTGGAGCCGGAAGTTGCAACCGCGTCGATGGAGGAGAAAGGAGGAAGAAGGAAGAAGAAAAGGAGGTGGACCAGTCGACCGGGGAAAGAAAAGAAAAGGGGAGAACCGGGCCGGTTGGCGCCGGTTACTCCTTCATTAAACGAGATGCGTCGTCTCGACATAAAACCATACAAAACGCCGCGTCTGGGCGCACGCAGGAAGAAGCCAGCGACGCTGGGCCGCGGAGGAAGAGAAGAAGGGGAAACTGGGCCGTGAGCTGGCCCAGTTCGAGGAGAAGGAGAAAAAGAAAAAGAAAGAAAAAGGAAGGAGGAAAAAGGAAAAAGGATAAGGGAAAAAGAAAAATAGTGGGTTGATTTAATTAAATTAATTAGGATATTTGGGTTATTTAAAAATAATAATATTTAAATAAATAATATTGAAATCCCTTTTTAGGCTAAAATAGGATTTTTAAAAGATTTTTCCTGAATTCATCTTTTATTTGTAAAACCCCTAATTTTCTCCATTTAAAATTATTTATAAACTTCTTATTAATTTCAAACTATTTTATTCTTCTTATTTTAAATAAAATAATTATTTAATAAATTTCCAAAATAAAATGCTTAATTAGCTAAAATATCCAAATTCTCTCCTAATAAAAATACTTATAAATTTCTTCTTGATTTTCCCTAATTAATTCAATTTATTTTAATAAAAATAATTTATTTAAATAATTTTTCTAATAAATATCATTTGAATGTAATTTATAAAATTAGAAATTTTTGGGGCATTTCAGTTAGCTATTATGTTAGTTTTGACATCATTGTGTTGACGCTAGTGGCTAAAGCTTCATTTAATCAAAATTATAGGAGAGGGAGTAGGAGAAGTGAAGAGGAGTTGTAGTGTATCGCTAGTTGCAAGATCTGTTTGTCGTGGTGGATTTGAATGAGTGCACCAACGATTGTTTGTATTGTCGATGGGTTGTTGTAGTGGTGGATGGAATGGAGTAAACAAAGGAATGTTGTTTAAGAAAGCACGTATATTACACTCATGTTTCACTACTATAACATTTCATTTAAAAATAATAGTGTGAAAACAAACCACACCTAATATAAGACTTATGTCCCTCATCTATCTCATTATAAGTGAAAGGCTAAAAATTCATCCAACAAAAAGCAAAATCATCAACCATAATAAATCATTGAATCAAAACATTATGATAGGTGCAAAGCTAAAAACCTGTCCAACCAAAAGCTAAATCATCAACCATAATAAATCATCGAATCAAAGCATTATGATACAGTCGGTGAAAAACCCTATCAACCCATCGCTGATAAGTCATAAAAAAACCTAAAATTTAAAATGTTAACCAAAAAATAGATATATAAATGTCCATTTACAACACCAAATATAATTTCAATACATTAGCTTAATTCCCATATATTTACAAACCAAAGTAGAAAATAAATAGGAAATACCAACGGAAAAAAAAAAACTTCAAATAGTCCCAATTTTTTGTCCAAGCTAACAATCATAGTAGAACTCAACCAAGGATACCTCTACACAACCAACTAAACAAATGTAGCATTAGTACTATGATATACAAATTAAATCACACCTAACTCATAGTGATAGAATATACACATTTCTATATTTGATCACTACTAAGGAAAAATGCAACATTTATTTCTATGCAATTACGTGAACAATGTCGATGACATGCTTACAAACAAACATTCTTTCATGACATAAGAAATAAAACATGAATAGACATGCTATCATATAAGATTATGGGAAGATGAATAACTTACTAAAAATATGAAATAGATAAGCTAGAGAACATGACCTTAAATCAATGTATGACCTCAACGAAGCATGAATTCACAATGAAACATGATAAATACAGGTAATGATATGAAATCAAGGATGTCACAATTTATTATAGGTGAAAATATGGCATGCAAAATAGTTAAAGAATCATATGATGAAATGATAGAAAAACATGTTTTTGAAATGGAAACATGTTGTTATGAGAGAATGTTATGTATAACACATAAGCTTTTAAATCTCAGGAGAATTCATATTACATGCTCACACAGTCACAATACGTGGCCTAATAAGTAAAGTATAGATACTATAAGAATTCACAAATCACAAGAGAAAATTATAAACACTAGCATGATATCTTATGATAAATATGAAAATATGTGATAAAATCCAATACTTTCAATATTTTAATCATTTATTGCCCTCATTTACTTGTTCTTTGATGTGAGTTTTTTTTATATTTTAGCCTAGTTTATCTCATTGGTTTGTATTATTGCTTTCTTGATATGTTATGTAGGAAATGTTGGAGTTGAGAAAGAAATTAGAGTAAATCAGGAGTCAAGATAAGCATGAAAAGAAGCTACACAATCTCCCATTGTCCAACAACATGGGAATGTAGAATTACAGAATAAATCATAATGAAAATGAAGTTTACAGACCCAACATAGCCTGCTAGTGTTGATCAACATGGTCTTGTAGGTATGCAGTTTGAATACTCAATCTCTAACTCCAACACGTCTTGGCCCTATTGAGCTACACGATCGTGTTGGATGTCAGCTTACATTTTCTCGACACAATTTTAAGGGTATAAACGGTTACATTAGGCGATGGTTTTTTTTTGTCCTAATTTAGCACAACCCAAGGCATATTTGGAGGTTATCATTCCCTATCCTTGCTCCCTATTTTTTTTTCTTTATATTAATCTCTCTTTTATGGAAAACACATTAGATCTAACCTTTTTTTTAAAAAAAAAATATTTTTTTTGTGGACATCAATTTTGGAGAATTGAAGCACCACATTGAATTCCATCTCTACGGTTTTATCCATTGCACTCTTCTTTTTCTCTTCCACCATTATGGATTTGATTTCATTATTATGTTTTATGATTTTAATTATGCATAAGTAATAATTTATTCTAGGATTGAATTAGCTTCGATTCCATTGTTGATTTGATAAATTAATTGTATTGTTTGATTTGCATTATTCAATTGCTAGCATTTAATTAACTAGAGTTAAAATAATTGATCACTATTTTAATCTAATTATTTTGTTAATTAGAATTGAAATATTATAATTAATACTAGAACTAAGTAATTGAATGGGAATTAACTACTCACGAAAGTAGATTATTCTCGGAAATTCATTGAATTAGCTTATTCTTAATGAGTTTAATCAAGTCTACAACCATGAAAATAAGTTGCTAGATTAAATTAAACATAAATTTTGATCATGAATTTATCAGACGCGTAGTAATTTTTCTAATACTTCTAACTGTGTAGCAAAAAATGGAGAATGTGCTTCACGCGCGCGGACATGAAATCCCACTGGAACCCATTATTCTTTTTCAATCAATTCCATCCTTCAAAACTGATGCAACCGATTGATCCAAGTGTCAGTTCTAAGAAGATCAAGCGCACTATAGACGAACTCCATCATGACCGAGAGATATTTGACGACAACCCTAATCCAGTTTTGAGGAGATCTAGGGTAGGAGAAGGAGCTAGAACAAAACAGATTGAGATGACGCACATCATTACGTCAATGAGATGATGAATAAACTACGTTAATGAGAAGATGAATAAAATAAATTCGGCCTTTATTTGGGGCTCTACGAAAAAGAAGAGAAACTTACATCTTGTGAAGTGGCAACAAATTTGTAAGAAAAAAAATGTAGGGGGTTTGGGCATAAGATGCATGGATGAGACTAACAAGGAATTTATGATGAAGCTTTTATTAGAATTATTACATGATAATGATGCCCTTTGGGTTTGAGTCCTCAAAGACAAATACCTAAAGCAAGTAAATATCTTCACTTTGCAGCCGAAATCAGCTGATTCATCTCTGTGGAAGAACTTAATGTCAGCTGCACAACTTCTACACCAGGGATTATGATCATTTATCTGGTATGGAAAATAAACCTCCTTCTGGTGTGATTGGTGGACGGGGTCAAGGCCATTGATTCATGATGCTTTAGAAGTCCTTAATCCTAATGAGATAAGTATGTCAGTTTTTGACATGATGGATGATAGTCGAAACTGGTGGTGGGGAAGGTTTCATAGCAAGCTTTCGCTGAGATGTATTATGGAAATTATGAGTACCTTTTTTGATACAAATAATGAAGATCCTAACAGATTTACCAAGGTGCACTCTTTGGATGGTTGTTTCTCTATCTGATAAGCATACAAACTTCTTAGTCAGCATGATCTGTCACCTTTAAAATGGAATTATGTTTGGAAGGAGGCCACACAGGAACGCATTTGCTTCTTCTTATGGTTACTTGGGAATGATATCCTACTCAATAAAGTCAGCTTCTAGTGCCAACATTTGATGATCTATACTATTTGTAACCTGTGCAATATGGCAAATGAGGATACGTTGTATGCTTAGTGTGGTTGCCTAGTGACCAGAGAAATATGGAGACACCTCATCCCAGCTAAGATAAAGGAGGATTTATTTTCACTCCCGTTAGATGATTGGTTATGGTACAATATCATAAAACACCGCATCATAGAAACACCTGATCCACCATAGGTGGTTGTTTTCGCCGTAGCTAGCTAGAAATCTGATACTGGCGTAATAAGCGCATTAGATTTGGAGGTCATGTATGACCTCAATGAGCTGCCAGATGGATATCAAAATTTTATAAGAATGAATTTGAGGCATGGAGATTGCTGGATGGTATTAGAAGATTGAGCATATGACGTGAAACGATAGCACTAGGGTGGACTCGGCCAGCCTCCATGGTGGTTAAGATCAATGTTAATGGCAGCACCATCTCGAATCCTGGTATTATTGCAGAGGGGGAATAGCAAGAGATGCTTTGGGACACTAGATTTTTAGCTTTTCAGCCAGCATGGGTTTTGGGACTATTTTTTAAGTTAAGCTTTAGGGGTATATTCTATGCTCTTCAATAGGCTCAATGAAGGGGACTCAACAAAATTATGATAAATTGTGACTCACTGGTTGCAGTCCGGCTGGTTAATAGTAATAACAATGCTTGACATCCCCACTCACGAGCATGTAAAGACGCCATACGAAACTTTATTCAATGCCAACCGCTTCACTTACACCAGGAAACTAATGAAGTTGCCAATGGTATGGCACATATAGGACACCAACAAACCTTGGGCTTACTGGTGCATGATTACCCACCCTTAGTGGTAAGGGATAGATTGCTCTGCGACCAATCAGTGGTGTTAGCTATCGAATAATGGTCATGTAATTCTTGGGGTCTTGCCCTCCCTTCGTAAGAAAAAAAATTAAACATAACTTTTAGCTATCAAATGAGATTAATGGTTAATTTTGGTCAAATATAATTCGGTCAAATCTTATTAATTGTAAGTTTAAAATTTCAATTAGACCTATTCTACAACATAATATATAATCAATTGATTAAAAATAATAAAAGAAACATTCAATTTAACATAATTAAGATTTTTGAACCCAGATAAAAAATTTGATCAAATATTGCTAAAATATTTAAAATGGTGGTTCAAAAATTAAATTAAACATATTCTAATACAAATTATAAAAATAATTTAATAAAATAACTCAAGGATCAAACCAATTTCAAATCTCCACACGTTTTGACCTAAAAATCCAAATTTAATAAACTATTAGCAATTAACTCAAATTAATTGTGTCAAAAAATAATTAAACCTATTTTATAATATTTTACCTAATCAATTACTAAAATAGCTCAAAATCAAATGAACAAGAGCTAAAAGGATATCTCCTGATCAAAAACCAAATTCCTAAATATAATCAAACCAACAATAACCAGTCCACTCAAATTACACATAATACTCGTATAAACAATTTCTAACAACTAACTTGGCTTAACAGAAGCTAAAATACACAAATCAATTCAAGAATTAGATAAGGGTGATCAAAATTATACCACTGAAAATCTATGCTATGTGAAGATTACCAGTGGAGGCTAGGCACGTGAGAGCATTGCTAAGATGGTTGTCGGACTAGGGTTGTAGCGGCGGTGCATTGTTGTTGTGGCTACGCTAAACTGCTTTGTTTTGTTAGTGCTACTCCACTTGCTAGTGTGATTCGGGAGGGCGTTGGTGTTGTAGTGTGTGGGGAAAAACAAATTAATATGCAGAATAACTTTTTCCTCTTTATGAAATTTAAAATGGGATAAAATAAATTACAAAAAATAAATTAGATGAGAACACCAACATTTTTACATGAAAAATCCTTCAAGGCAAAGGTAATAACTACGGGACCTTTGGTCCAATAAAACTTCTACTATAATATAGTAGGATTACAAAAATAAAATCTCTAGTAAAAACTAGAGGATTTCTCTCAAATGACCTCACCCATAAAGGATGGATTATGAGAAGTAATAATCTCCTTCACTTTTTATATGACTCTATTTTTCACACTTTAAAAATCGGTATCTCTTACTTGTTTTATGGATGCTCTTCATAACTTATGAATCCTCTTACCTTCTTCAAGTAAAGGTATTTATAGGTGAATATATGAACCACCTTTATGTAACTCTAGCCTTCTCTATTGAAAATTTCAACTCCAATTAATATGCAAAACTCATGGAGAAGTAACCGAATGGTCAAGTATGACTACTTCTTCCATGGAAATAACTCCATGGGAAATTAAATAGTGTATAACTTCCATTTACCAAGTTAAGAAGTTTAATGGTGCATTGAACACCACTAATTTCCACCATTTCATTCTTGTTTGTTTTCTAATAAATTTTTTTCTTTTGTTGCTATGGCTCCACCAAATAAAAGGGACCCCCAGGAATCTCCCCTTTCTTGATTGTTTGGGGGGGGCATCACCACATCGGTACCTTCACAACAATCCTTGAATTTGTTGGTTGGTATTACTTTGGTCATTATATCTGACCAATTATCATCGATGTGAACTTTATCTAACTTAAATAGCTTTTCTTCTGACATATTGAACATCAATATGTTTTGTACGGGAGTGATATGTCACATTTTAGGCTAGATGTATAGCACTCTAGTTGTCACACTTCAACACATACCTTTCTTGTTCTTGTCCCAACTCACGGAGGAAAATTTTCATCCATAACATTTCATTGCATGCTTCTATAGCTGTGATGTACTCTACCTTCATTGTTGAGAGTGCCACACACTTTTAGAGTTTTGAATGCCATGACACAGCTCTCCCCACAATGGTAGTCACATAATATAACATCAACTTTCTTGAATCAACATCTCCTTCCATGTCTGCATCTTTGTAATCCTCTTGCATAGGATTCCCTTCACCAAACCACAAACACCTCTTAGTTTTACCCTCAAAGATAACAAAGTATCCATTTTATAGATTCCTAGTGTGGTTTCCTGAAGTTGGACAAGAATATGCTAACTGCACCGACTGTGTAGGTAATATCAGGTCTAGTGCATACCATGACGTATATGAGGCTGCCAACTGCAGATGAGTATGGGACATTTTCCATTTCTTCTTTCTCTATCTTATTCTTTGGACTCTGCTTATTACTTAGCTTGAAATGTATGGCTAGTGGAACATCGATTGGCTTGGCCTTATGCAAGTTAAATCTTTCAAGAATCTTCTAGATGTAAAGTTCTTGAGATAGCCGCAATAACTTTTTGGAACGATCTCAGGTGATCTTCATTCTAGGGATCTGCTTTCCCAATCCCAAATATTTTATGGCAAATGATTTGCTTAAGGCATTCTTAAGAGCTGCAACTTTCTTCTTATATTTCTCGACGACCAAAATATTATCAATATATAGCAAAAGTATGATGAAATCACCAGTAGTGTACCACTTCATGAAGACACAATGGTTAGAGTGGGTCTTCTTGAAGTTATATTTGGTCATGAAAGAGACAAACTTCTTGTATCATTGTCTCGGTGCTTACTTTAGACCATAGTGGCTCTTTTTCAATCTACACATTATGTGTTCTTTGCCTGGTTCTTCAAATCCCTTGGATTGCTCCATGTATATCTCCTCCTCTAGGTCTCCATGTAAGAATGTAGTCTTGACATTGAGCTATTCAATCTCCAAGTGTAGGTCGGTGACTAGACCTAGAATTGCTTGTATAGATGACATCTTTTCCATCGTAGAGAATATCTCATCAAAATAAATACCCTTCTTCTGGTTGCACCCTTTGACCACTATCCTATCCTTATAGCTCAGCTTTAGGCTCCGTCCTTGATCTTGTTAACCCATTTTTTCTTCAAGGCCTGCCTTCCTTTGGGTAATTTGACAAGATCATAAGTATGGTTCTCATGCAAAAATTGCATCTCCTCTTGCATGGCACTTTCCATTTTTTTTTATGAGGATCAATCATGGCCTCATCGTAGCTTTGAGGCTCCCCCTCATTCGTGAGTGTCATGTACTAATCTGGAGGATATATGGTAGAAGATTATCTCACTCTAGTTGATCTTTGCAACTGGGGTTGTTTTACTGCCGCACTGGACTCGATAGATTCATCATCATTAGCTTTTGTCAATGACTCCTCTATTTCTTTCGTTAAGGGCTCATCTTGATTAGGCATATCACCAGCTTCATCATCATTATTCTCATTGGTTTGCTCTACTAACTCACCACGTGAAATAGGGGATGAGTCATCTTTATGTCGAGTGCTAACTCTAGGCTTTTCTGGTTCCCTGGTGTCTTCGATGGTTTGGTCTTAAAGAACACAACATCTCGAATCCTTATGATCCTTTTAGTCATAGGATCTCATATGCAATATCCTAACTCATCTTGAGGTTAGCCAAGATAGATACACTACTTGGTCTTTGAATCAAGATTCGATCTTTTGTCTTTAGGAATGTGAACGAATGCACAACAGCAAACACCTTGAACTGATCATATGAGACCTTTCTTCTCTTCCATACCTCCTCTAGGATATTTCCATCCAAAGAACCTCAGGGAAAATGGTTAATGATGTAGACGGTTGTCTTAATGGCTTCTCCCCATAATGATTTAGGGATCTTGGCATGAGAGAGCATGCAACGAACTCTTTCCTTAATTGTCCGGTCTATTCTCTCGGCCACACCATTCGGCTGTGGTGTCTTCTTGAGTCTGATGCCATAGGACTTGCAATAGCCTTCAAACACAATACTCTCCACTGTTATCAAAACAGATGCACTTGAGGTTTTAGTCATTCTCTCATTCCACCCTAACATGGAACTCCTTAAATGCCTAAAGTACTTGGTCTTTTGTTTTCAACAAATACAACCAAATCTTTCTCGAGTGGTCATCAATAAAAGTAACAAAATATAATGTACAACCAAGAGATTTCTTGGCCATAGGACATACATCAGTATGCATCAAATCATGAACATGTTGTCTTCTACGTGGCTAGCTAGGTCTGCTAAACCAAACTCTATGTCATTTTCTAGCTAAACAATGAGTGCATTGTTCTAGTATTTTACCTTTCATACCTATAAGGATTTCTCTCTTGGCGAGGATTTGGAATCCCTTCTTGCTCATATGCCCTAGCCTCTTGTGCCACAACTCCAAACACGAGTTATCATAGGTAATATTAGTTTCTCCCTTTCATAATTTTACTTGAGTAAAATATAACAAACCTTCCTTTTTGACTCTGGCAACTATCATGTTGTTTCTTGTGAGTTTCCATTTTCAAGCGCCAAACTGGTTGAGATAACCGATGTCATCTAATTTTTTTGTTGATATCTATTTGAGGTGCATATCTAGAACATGTTTTACATCCTTCAATATGAGCTCACATCACGTGTTGGTCATCAAGGCGATGATGCCTATTCCCACAATCTTGCTTGTCACCTTGTTTCCCATCTTGACATTACCAAAGTTTCCCATCCTAACATGGAAAGAGGCACCTGAATCAACTATCCATGTGCTATCGTCTTCAGCAAGGTCAAGATAATTATCTTCCCCAAATAGAAAGACATCATCAATGCCATCCTTTGTCGCCACAATTGTTGTGGTGTTCTCTTCTTCCTTCTTCTTCAGGTTAATTTGGTCAATCTTGACATTCCTAGCCTTCTATCTTGAGATTTTAGCATTCCGACCTCTTGTAACCTAGCTTGCCACAATAGTATCAAGTGATCCTTAGGCGTGTTTTGGACCGCCCTCTTGACTTTTCACGACCTCTGGTTCTACCCCTTTCATAGGTTTCTTTCTCCCCTAGTCTTTACAACATTGTCCTCAAATTGTGTAGAGATTCCACGTTCCTTTCTCCTAGATTATTCGTTCATTAAACTATTAGAGATAGGATCCGTTGTGAGTTTACCTTCTAGGTCCGAGTTGCTAAGAGTGACGACCAGAGTATCCCAATTCTCAGGTAGGGAGCTAAGAAGCAGCAAGGCTTGCAACTCATCACCGATCTTCATCTCAATCTTTCCAAGGTGATTGATAATCCCCTTAAAGGTGTTTAGATGTTAGATCATATTTTGGTCATCTTTATACTCCAACTTCACCAAACGTTTCACCACATGGGCCTTGTTTTAAGGAATCTTCTTTTGACTCATGGACTCTAATTTTGTCCATAATTCATAGGCATTGGTGTAAGTATACACGTGCTCGAATAAACTCCAATCAATAAACTTGAGGATCATAGCCACCGCCTTTCTATTTAAAAGTTTCTATTCCTCGTCACTCATACTAGTCAGCTATGTCTCGGTCATGATCAGCACGTGCAAATCTTTGCAATATAAGTGGTCCTCCAGCATCGGCTTCCAATAGGAATAATTTTTCGCTATAAGTTTGAACATACCATCATCATGAGTGATGCTCGACTCCATCTTAAATCACACATGAATATGATGGCCCAAAAAAAAACACGCTCTGATACCACTTTTGGGAAAAATGAATTAATTTGCAAAATAACTTTTCTCTCTTTGTGAAATTTAAAATAGGATAAAATAAATTGAAAAAATTAAAGTAGATAAGGACACCAATATTTTTACGTGGAAAACCATTTAATACGAATGTAACAAGCATGGGATCACTGGTCTAGTAAAACTTCTGCTATAATATAGAAGGATTACAAAATTAAATCTCTATTAAAAACTAGAGGATTTCTCTCAAATGACCTCACCCACACATGATGGATTATGAGAAGTAATAATATGGTGGCCTAGTGGAGGTGGCTCGTTGCTGCCACAGTCGCCATTGCTGGTGATTGACGATTCAGTACTCTAATGCATCGCTTCTTGTTAGTGCCAGTGCAAGTGTTATGCCTGTGTCACTAGATGCTGGCATGTTGCAACTCATCGTTGTAGATGGTGGTCAGTTGCGGGTGGTGTGGAGTAGCAGGGATGTAGTGGTGTGGCCTGAGTTGAAAAAAATCACAAAGGACCAAGGAAAAGAGGGAGTTAAGGTCGTGGACCGAACTAGAGAGAGAAGAAAAAGAAAAGAAAAGGCGGAGCTGAGGTTGTTGATCCACGGGAACTAGGACAGGGACATGGAAATGAAGACCAAAGAAAATGGGAAAACATTAATATCTAAATATTTAGGAAACAAAGACAGCAATAAATTGCAAAAAAAATATTAAATATATATATATAGTAATTGCATATATAAATATATCAATACATATATCAATCATACATAATCGGGATGGAATAGCTTGAAGATCGAGTAATGAGAACTCAGTACCAACGATGACACTGTAAATTGGTGGTAGGTGGCTCAGGCCAACTATAGTTGATAGGGAGATGGGGGGTGGTTCAAGCCTTAGGACTCACAACTCAAGCAGATGCAAAAATAAGGACTAAAGGCTTTGAAATTAAAGACAAAATGAGGCTGGCTTCTTTCATTTGTGATTGGGCATGGGGAGAGATTTAGGTCATACTATCGTTTAACCTACGATCAACATCTCCCTTTATGTACCGAGTCTTGAGACATCCTCAGAATGTGAGATGGGAGTTTTGGGCTGCTCCCATACACTAGAGGTTGTCCATCATTTTTTTACCAAAATATCTAAATATAAGATAATTAAAATAAATTTTCAAATAAGTTAAAATTTAAAAGAAATATTCTTGTGAAAATTTATTTTGTGGAAATAAAATTTTGATCGATTAAACGCTATTATTTAAAATAAATCATAATATTTTTAAAAAATAAAATAAGATTTCAAAATACTAATTAAAATGCATTAGGAAATTATTTTTTATAAAACTTTAAGTAATTTTAATTAATTTAAAATATTTTTGAATAAATATTCCATAAACTAAAATGAAAAAGGCCAAAGAAAATTATTTTCAAAATAAAAATTATAAATAAGTTAGGAATTTTTTTATTTAAATTTTTTTATAGATTTTATTAACCTCATAAAAACAAATATATTCAATGACGAAAATATTTTCCTTGGATAAAAATTGTTAAAATAATTTTACTACTTTAAAGGAAATTTATAATTTAAAATAATTTATTTTCATTAATGAAATATAATATTAAAATAGAGTCATAATCACATGAAAAAGTTATACTCGGAAACGAATTTAAAGTATTAAAATCCAAATGCAAAACAAAAATGAAAATTGAATTACCTAAATTTAATAAAATCATATTTTTGAATGAATTTATCTATAATTATCAGTAACGACTGACAATTAAATACATTCCAACATGAATTTGAAGCCATCAATAAAACTATAAAAAAAAAATTAATAAAATACTCACTAGAAACATTATTTTAATAAAATTAAAGGACGAAATAAATCAATGTCAAAATTAATAAAAATTAGGTTTTTGATGAGTGGGTGTTACAACACTGCTATTGCGTGCTCTATCCTCTATTGAATACTTATGTCCTAATGTCAAAGAAGAAGAATAAACAGAAAGAGGCAACTGTTTATATATATTTTTTCCTTTAATAAATAACATAAAGTTGTTATTGTGTAATAAGTTTCGGATAACAAAGATGCAACATATACAAGTATAGATATGGATTCTCATTCTAATATAGGAACAATTTTGGATATAAAATTCTTATCGAATTTGGGTATTAAGTCAGAGAATAACCAACCTTAACACATTCCATTCACATCCTTATTCTACATACTAGAAATAGAAGCATAAAATAGATACATTACATTTTAAAGTTTAAAAAACACAAAATTTTATGGGAAAGTTATAGTATTATTATTGATCAAAATATTCAAAATATAATATTTTCATACACAATTTTTATAATATCAAATATATTTCCTTACATAAATAAATGAAACTAATTGATTAATCATCGATTTTGCAACATTTCTTTACAAACTTTTTACTATTCTTAGTACTCAATAGTAAACTATTTCTCCCACTAACTAATAAAACCAAACTTTTTATAAGGTAAGAAAAAAATTATTGTATGTGTACACTCAAGAATCATACATTACAAAATATTCCTATAACATTTAGGAACATATAATTTAATTTTTTTAGCTAACTAATAAGGCCATAATTTTGTTTGTCCTCAATTATAAACAAAATCAAAATTATTTTGTCCAACTAGAAAAATCTATTTTTTTTTGTAAAATGCATAATATGCCAATTTTTTTATTAAAAAATGTAAATGCAATTTGTATCCTTATATTATGAGCAACAATCATAGGGTAAGAAAGTTATTTACTTATTTATTATGGTTAAATAAAATTATCTTTATAATTTAGGTCATTAATAGTGTGTCATTGTCATAATCAAGTTAAACATATTCCTAACCTAAATAATAATATAATAATATAGTATAGGGTAAGACCGAATCGTTCCTACAAGAAGGACCCGATTCTAAACATCTCACAATTCCTAACTTTGGCTGGTTAGACTAACTCTTTTATTTTTTCCAATACTAATTAACCTCTCTAAATTCATCTTTGTTATTTAATTGACTTAAATGTAAATTAATTATACTAATCTATAAGGAAACAAAATCCTAGAAAAATTAAAAATCTTACATTCTTAAATTGACTATAATCAATCATATTTTAATCTAATTCAGTTACTTACGAAGACCCTGAACTAAACTAATAGCTACTTGTTTCAATTAATCACTAACTCATCAAAATTCATCGAATAACTATAACTCTTAATCCTAGATATAATCTTAATCAAATTTCATATAAAGGATTAGAATTTAAATGTGAATTGTAAATATATATCGAAACACTCAATTATTCATAATCTGAAACAATATTCAATGAATAAAATAATATTTAATAAGCTATGGCTAATAAAATTTAATATAGATCACATGCTCAATTATGAATACACTAAATTTAAGTAGAAAACTACACAAACAGATAAAATTTTAAATAGTTACATTTTTTTCCTAATTGAAGCGAATTTGTGAGGATTTCTCCAGTTACATTGTTTTCGTATTTTACTACTTCTCTCTCCCTCCCTCCCTCTCCCTCTCTCTCTCTCTCTCTCTCTCTCTCTCTCTCTCTCTCTCTCTCTCTCTCTCTCTCTCTCTCTATATCAATCTATCTATCTATTTACTACCATTATCTTCTTCCTCTTTCTCCTCTTTCACATATTAAAAATTAATTACCTATTATTATTATTATTATTATTATTATATTACCTATTATAAATACTATTAATATTGTTATTATTTTTGCTATTATTATTTACTAATTTACTGCTATTACTCTATTATTGTATTAACTATTATTATTGTTAATATTGTTTCTATGTTGTTGGGTTGTTGTTATTATATTGCTATTGTAAATTGTTGTTGTTGTTGTTGTACCTATTTCTCAATTCTTTGACTATTGTTGTCATTGTTGTTATTGTTCTTATCCATTAAATTGTTGTTTTTTTTGTTGTTATCCATTAAATTATTGTTAACGCTTTAGAAATAGAATTAAAAAATAGCAAATCTAAAGGTAAAAATAAAATATCATCCAATCTAATGCAACCTCAACCTCATGATCATCCACGACAAATTAATCAACATCAAAATTATAGAGTATCATCTCTTATGGAAGGTTGGGATAGTTTTCCAATTAATTCAAGTAATCCTAACTCATTAGCTCCACAAACTTGGCCTTCTAGTTATCTCTTTTATCCAAGTTAATGGTTGTCAGACACTCAATATAATTCCATCTCTTCATACTTCCCCTAACAACTGTCTATGTATTGGCTACAATTTGGTTCACAATCCACCACACCATAACCTTCCCAACAATACCTTATATTTCTATCATCCCAAACCCAAGGTTAGCCAAATAATCTATACTTTCCATCATCTCAAACATAAAGCCATACTCTAGGGGATTCATGGGATGTTCTTCAAATAAACAAACCATAAATCAACATCCTATAACCCATGGTTCTAAGAGAAGTTCTCATATGTTGGCATAAATATACCCTTCTTACTTCAATCAACCAAACTTAACAATGATGATGATGTTTGTCTAGGTGGTAGTGGCAGTGATGGTAGTGGTTGTCGACGAATGTACTTGAAAAAGGAAGAAAGGGGGTTCAAAGTTTCCTTGGTCTCATGATAAATATTGAATATAAAAAGATGTATTTCATGATTTAGGAAATAAGAACTATATTAGAAACAATAAAATATACAACATGTTATGGACCAAGGCCATTAAATGCTGCAACACATATCACAATGATTTTCATGCATATGGCCTTGATTAGTGCAATATCCACTACACTGAAGCTTTACATAAATGCAAAAGATTTAGTGGTTAATACAACCAAGCTACAAGAGATAAATATAGTGAAGAATCTGAAACTAACATCCTACAACACACCCATTAATTTTATGAGTTGAGAACTAAAGCACGAGTAAATTTTACCCAAATGCACATTTGGTAAGTTTTGAGGTGGGAGCCTAAGTGGTTGGTAATGAATGGAATTACATTAAAAGAAACGCTTAGTAGCAATGTAAAGAATTGTAGGAATAATGAAACTGATAGATATTCAAACAGATCCTCAAATCTCAATACTCTGATTAGTGTTACCCCAACAACTCAATTTATTGCTGGTTCACATGACAGACAAGCAAATGGGAAAAAGGCATGTTGTTTCTAAGGAGGAAATGAATAGTTGTAATAAAAAATATCTTGTGATAGGATATTTATCTTCTTTTTTCAATGAATATTCTATACTAGAAAGGGGGCAGTTGATTAAGAGATGCATTGATGAGCGAAATTTTTTATATATTTTATACCATTTTACCTTAAATATTTTGTTATTTATTTAAATAATATGTGAGGTTATTTATATTATTTTAATTATGTGCTTAATTTATAATAATATCATGTATTTAATTAATTTAGAGCTTAAAGTTGATTTTCGTATGGGTTTAGTTAGCTTGCGGTATTTTGACAATAACTTTCACGTTTAAACTCTGATTTAAGTCATTCAAATTTTGGTGTAAATATAAAAACGAGTTATAAAACAGTTGTGTATACTATTATTTCCTAAATCGGAGTGCATCAGGGTCAAAATTTAGATTAAATTTAAGACTAGGATTATGTGTGGGTGATTAAGAAAGTTTGAAATTATATGTACTACTTTTATTTACTATTTATTATTATTATTATTATTATTATTATTAGTATTATTATCATCATCATCATCATCATCATCATCATCATCATCATCATATTTAAAATCTCAACAGATATTGCATCAAAAACCTGTAGAAATAACAACCAACTCATAAGAAAATATTGAGAAAAGATAGAAGAAAGGAAAAGGTAGAAGAAAGAAAAAAGATATATGTTTGACTTGTCAACCATAACTTGTTCCAATATTCTTCAACAAAAAAAAGAAGAAACCTTCAGGGTGGGTGTGTGTGTGTATAGACCTATAAAGTGAAAAAGGGAGGTAGCATAGAAGATGAAAAGACATGACGACAAAGGGTTAGAAGGATTCTAGAAGAAAAATTCAACACCGTCAATCATTCGTGCTATATGATATTATTTTCTAGATTCTTATTTTAAATCTAAAGTACTATAATTTTATATTCAAACATTCTTAGGTTCAATATTTTATATATATTTTATATTCTTTATTTAATTTGATTACTTTTATTTTAATTAATAACATGTTCTATTTTTTCTTACCAAAGATATGGTGAAACCTTATTCTTTATATTAATAGATTAATTGATTGCTTGATTAATAGATCACTCTATGTGTTTTATGCTATTATTCTAGATTGTTTCTAATTAATAGACTACTCACTTATAATTAATAGAAAATATGCGATAGCTAATTCTCCACTTTAGGTCAAATAACATAAATAGGAATTGAATGGATTGTGAGAATGATTACATAATTTATGTAACAATGGAGAGGGATACATGATTAATTGAACCTATAACATTATCTTTATTTAAATCCTTTAACTAAAGATAATGAGACTAATAATTGGCGATAGGAATACTAACTCTAGAGTGTGTTAGTTAACTATTTCTGTTGACACATAACTAGTAATTGAAAATATTAGGTAATTGATTAATTATTTATTATAATTAGAGAGAGGTAGATCTGGATTCCTTGATAATTTTTATTAATCAATTTCACCTTTGTTAGATTATATTTATTTTAGTTTAAATATTTTGAAATTCTTAGTTTAGAATTAGTTATTTATTTATTTGATTTCTATTGGCTAGGCTTGATTAGATAATTAGACTCTTTGTATCATTATTTAGTCCTAGTGGGAACAATAATTCGGTACTTATTGTGTCTTATATTACTTATCAACTGTATAATTGGTGATATGTATATTTGGTCGGCATCTTGCACGTTCAAGAAGGAAGACTAAAAATTGAAAGTGAATGAACTCAAGTAGAGGTTCTTAAGGCACAACCTCAAGTGGAAAAGTTATTGCACAAGAAGTGGTTGTTGTTAGAAAAGTTAATGGCATCCGTGGCAGGTTACTAGTACAACTATATAAGTATGATCAATCATGTAATGAATCATATCTGTAAGGTGGTATGTGAGGAATCTAATTTTTTTAATTGTTAACAATGTTTAGTATGAGTGTAATTTTATTTTGTAAATTTAATTTGAATTTAATGCATTTCTTGTATTTGCAAGGGTTTGTGTAATGTGGTTCTATTATTTATTAATGTAATGCAAGACTGTTATCTATAAATGTAATGTATTTTAGAAAATGTACCTATAGTATTATGTTCACATGGGATTTGCTTTTCCATTTCCATCATCTAATGCATTAACTTGAAAGACCATTGTTGTTCTGTCTTCATAGTATATAATAAAGAATAAGGAATTAATCAAATAAAATAATAATATGTTTGCATTTGCTTTGCCAAATAGTAAGCGAACAAAAAAAATTGAAGATATCAATGCTAGCTTTTACTTTTGCGGATAAGATAATAAATTTCACCAAAAAATTATCATCGGAGGAACCAGATATAACTTTTGTTGCACAAGATAAGAATCACGTGATATGCTTCAATATGACAAAAAATTTGAGGATATCAAGCTCCATGTGGCGTGTCCCATTTAATTACAAGTTACTGTCTTGATACTAATTCACACTTTCCATGTCATATCATACAAGACAAAAAATGGGACAAAATAAATAAAGACAAGGTCTAGGTTTTCAAGATATGTTTGCATTAACCGATGCTTTCATATTTCACATAATAATGCATGCTTCACATAAGCTGGTAATTTTTCATACCAAGGAAGGAATTGAACTTTATATATATTTATCTACAAAGCACAATATTCACTCCTATCATCCTTCCTTATTAACTATCAAATGCGCAAAAAATTCCACCAAAAATGTCTTCAAGCTCTTCATCCTCTTATTCGTAAGATGAATATGAAATATAACCACAAGAAGAAGAGCTTATCCGAACGAGTGAAGAGTTACAAAATAAATCCATTAACAAACGAAAAACAATGAAGAAAAGATTAGTGATTATCTTCCCAACATTTTATGTCGTCTACCCCAACAATAAAAGTTAATAAGAGAACTAGAATCTTTTGTTCAACCATGGAGAAGAGTGAAGAAACGTACCTATATAGAGAGGAATTATGAATCCAAACACGAGTGATCTTATGTCGATTACTTTTTTGAGAATCCTACTTCCACAAATAATCAATTTTGTCACAGATTTCAAATGAGGAGATATATTTTTATTCATATCATTGAAGTTGTAGGTAACCACAGTTCATACTTTACATAAAATATTTGATGGTTGTGGAAGGCATAGTTTATTAGCTACATCAAAGTGCACAACCACCATACAAATGTCGGCATGCGGTATGTTGGATGATGCTTGTGATGAATACATGTGTATTGATGAATTTATAACAAGAGAATGTGTAATAAAAATTATTGTAAGTATGGTTGTAGGTTTTGGATAGGAATACTTGAGGAGACCAACCCAAGGTAATCTCCAATGGTTCCTTCATGTGAATGATCAGTGTAACTTTCTTTATATGATCGGTCTGTCAATTGTATGCACCGGCAATGGAAGAATTGTCCAGTAGCTTAGCAAGTTAATATGCCTGAGGCATGGAAATGTAACATCTGTTCTTAAAGATGTTGATTCTTATAATCTATGGATGTGTGGTGCTTCTAGTACATGTAACAACCTTAACGTCCTTTTATAATTCTCCTATTTTTGATGACATATATAATGTTCATACTCCACCAATAGAATTTAAAATCAATGGTAATAATTATAATTTGGGTTACTATATCATTGATGGTAACTACCCACCATGGGCTACATTCATTCAATCTATATGACATCCATAAGATGAGAAGAACAAACTATCTTCCTAATGTCAATAGTTGGTAAGGAAGGATGTCAAGCATGCCTTTGATGTTTTATAAGCACGTTTTGCAATCATACATGAACCACACACTATTTTTGGATTTACATGCCTTGAGTAACATTATTTATGCTTACATCATAATGCACAATATGATTGTTAAAGATGAGTGTGACATATACTCACTTGTTGTTGATATGTCATAGTTGGATTAGAGTGATATGGTTGGGCCATATTTTTATGAGTGTATCGTGTATTCAAAATAACCTAACACTCCTAGTGTATTCAAAATATGATACACATATGAGATGGAGAATATCATCATCAATTGTTAATGGATTTGATTGAGTATATCTGATGACAATAACTAATGTCTTGTTTATCAAATGTCTTTGTGAAAATGACGTGTTATGTGTTGATTTTCATTATGAGAGTATGTATTTTGAATGTGTTGTTGTATTTTATTTTTTTGCTTCATTTTGTATTTCATCATTTAAGTTGTATTATTCTTCATGATGCTCAATAAATTTTATTTTACCATTATCATTACACCTTGATTGTGAAAAATGTTGTGCTTTTAATAAAATGATTGCTTAAAACACAACTCGAGATCAATTTCATATGAATACATAAAGTTTTAAAGTAAATATTTTATATAAAGTAATTTCAATAATTAATTATTATTATTAATCAATTTTAAAGTGTATTATTATTATTATTATTATTATTATTATTAACAATATCAATTTGAAATAAAAAATTAATAATAATGAATTTCTCCAAAATTATAATTATGTTAATAATAGTAAAAAATACTTTTATTATTATTTCAAAATTAGTATATGTATACTTGAAACATAAAAAAATTATTTTTTTCAAATTTTCCATCAGTAAAAAAAATTAAACATGATAGTTTTATTTTTAAATAATTTATATTGAAATAAATATTCAAAATCATAATAAGTTATGTTAGATAAAATTAATGGTGTATAGATTGATAAAATTGTATATTATATAATTATATTGAGACACATGAATATGGAGATAAAAAATAATGATAGATAAATATTATTTTATTATTATTTATTCTGTTGCAAAGGAAACAAAATGAGAGATAAGATTGAAGGTGGTCTAAGAACCAACCTTTATCTGTTTTCTATCTCGGCAACTAGTTTGTTATTATCTTGCTTTTGTTGACCTTTTTTCCTATCTCTTTTTGTTTCGAAGCTTGGTCCTCCATATGATGATGATGTCTGCTGCTCCTTATTTCACATTAGCTAAAAAATAAATAAAGAGGAAAAAGAAGAGGAAATATTATCTTTATCTTAGAGAGTCATTTTGGCTATAGTTTTAATCCTAATTTAGATCATGTTCATTAGATTTAGTAAAAATATATAGAAATGAAGGCTATAACTCTCATTTTTTTTTATCTTTATACAAAAATTTAAATTATCTAGACCTGAATTCATACTTGAAAGCTATTGCCAAAATACTATAAGTCGTCAAATATCATACAAATTTATCTTTTTGTTAAAAATAAAATTTAAAATGCGAGATTATTATCATGTAAGCATATAATTACAAATAATGTAGATAATCTCAAATATTACTTAAATAAATGATCAAAAATTTAAATTAAGAAGACATAAAATATATGAAATTATGTGTCCATCGGTCATTAAAAATATAAAAGAATTATGCCAATTCCCCCTCCCTGATAAATAGTCATTCATATTGATATATCTTAGACACAAAAATAATAATGCACATATTCTATAATAAATATATACTTCTTATAAGAATACGCTCTTTATTCAACAAAATACACATTTTATCCAATAAGATACACATATCATTTATTTATAAACTGATAATGGATAAATACATGTGTTAAAAATACACATCTTATTAGAAAGAGTAAACATCTTTATTGGACAAATGAACATTTTATATTGAAAAACTCGCATATCATAGACATTAAATTCACATCTTATAGTTGTGAATATATACATGTTATATTGATATATGCATATCTTATAACATCTTTTATTTATAAAATAATAAGAAAAAAATATACGTATTACAAATAGACATATTATTGGAAAGAGTCGGCACCTTTACATAACAAAAATCTTATAGTTATAAATACATATCTTATAATTAAAAATGTAGATATTATATCTACAAATATGTATATCATCGAGAAGAAATTGATGTCTTATAGTAGTAAATACACATATTTTAGTAACTATAAACACAAAATAGAGTGCTCTTAGTAGTAGGGCATAACATGAGAATTGTGTATGATCATCTTTTAGCAGTAATTTGTATTTATTTGTCATATATTATGAAAACTATATATATTGAATTTTGAGATAGAATGTGTCTTGAAAAAATAATTTAATTTAGATGAACATATACCTCAAATATTCTAATTTAGTCAGAAAAAAGTGCATAGACATATTAATTTATTTTAAATGAACATGTCCCCCACAATATTCTAACCTTATCCATTCCGAACGTGGTACTTTTAGATTAGAATGGGGATGTTTTAGAGTTTCGTTCGTATAATCCAGTTAACTTATTTAAATCCTTTGAATTTATAGTGGGTCTGATTTCTTTTTTGTGGATCCAATGGATCTAAGTTATATATATATATGAATGGCCTTGTGTTGCGGTGCATGTGTGCATGCATGTACACATATAGTTATGAATGTTAAATTGTGCTCCTTGTTTCATCTTTTCTATTATCTTCTTCTAGCTACTAGTTTATTTTTCCAAATTTATTTCTCTATATTTATGTAACACCTAGAGTCGATACAACCACGTAAGGGCTACCTTGGAGTGCTTTCGGATTGATTGGCTGACTCTGCAGATCAACATGATTTCTTTCAATGCGCTTTATCCACGTTCATGTGCTTTTTGATAAATTTTCAGATAATTTCTGAAATTTTTTAAGAGGGTTACCAATCTTGAAAAATTGCTCCACGACCAACACACTTAACTGTGGAGTTTTTAGGAAAAATTCACCAAAAGGATAGTATTCCATATTGATATAAGTAGTCAGATCAATCCTTATAACACTCTACTCAATTTGGGGTATTACATTCACCCCCACTAAAAAAAAAGCAACGTCCTCATTGAGCCTCAAGCATTAATTGTCTCAATATAGTCTATCCTAGGAATCGTTCTGCTAGGTGGCTGACCGGCTCATCCAATATCAATTCACGGTTGCGGTTTCGCTTTGATACCATTTGTAATACCCTGAGTCGATACGACCACGTGTGGGCTACCTTGGAATGCTTTCGGATTGATCGACCGACCTCACAGATCAACATAAGTCCTTTCAGCGCGCTTTGCTCTCACTTACGTACTTTCCAAGAAATTTTTAGAAATTTTATGAAACTTCTCAAGAATGTCACCTATCCTAAAAATTGTTCCATAGCCAGTCCACTTAACCGTAAAGTTCTTAGGATGGAATCATCAAAAGGATGGTATACCATATTAATATAAGTAGGCAGATCAATCCTTATAACACTCCACTCAATTCGGAGTATAACAATTTACCTTATCTACATCAACAACCTATAATGCATTCTCCACCATAGACTAACCAATCTTATTAGAAGGTTCTAAGGATCACAAGGATCACAATACCATTTGAAAAATTGAAGTAAGGTATGCAAAGTTTGCCAACATGACACTAAGCCTTTGTTCGAACAAATTGTTTTAGTTTGTTGTATTATTATATTTAATATTAAAATTTACAAATGTCAGTATATCTTAACAAAAATAAAAATAAAATTGCGGGTAAAACCCTACGGGTTGGAAGCAAAATGCGCCCACAAACACATGGTAAGAAAACCGCTAGCTGCCAAGAAAACAATAGCGCTAGACTAAGGTGAGCTCTTCAACCCAAATAGAAGGGAAGTCCAGCAATTTAAGTAGAAAAACACGAAGCTAAAAAAACCACAACAGATAAACAAAGCCCAACATCGCCCACAACACTGAAAAAAATTATGAACAACACGAAAAAATCAGTAGCTTTTACGACTATAATTTTTTTTTCTCAAAAAAAAAACTTAATTAAAGCCAAATAATGAAGTAATTAAGTCTGAGTCGACCCTGCTTTGCAAGAGTGCTGGCAACACTGCTTGTTTTTACCTCCCACAATCTTATATCCTGGAGCTAACCAATACATGTCAAAAGATACTAGCATTTTTGCTTGATGCAACATAGTTTACGAATATCATGAATATAATTAGTTGATGGATGATTTAACACTGCAAGCAATAGCCTTCAATTCAATATTATTTGTTTTATACTTTGGTACAATTAATCTTAGAATAAACCTTTTCCATCAATAAAATTAGCTAAAATATGGCCGAAAGCTAAAAATTTAACTATTGATAAGCTAACAAATTTTATTTTAAATAGTTTATGTATTTATTTGTAAAGTTAGCTGAAACTTAATAAATATTTTTAAAATATATTAAAAATAATAGAAAATTGGATGAAAATTATTATATATTATAGAAAACTATTTTTTTTTCAATTCTTACCAATCGCTTTTGTTTGGAGTTTAATGATTCTAAATAAGAACAAAATTTTTTACCTATAGTTTAGTAGAATTCTATATTGAAAGTTATTCTTTGATAAAAACAGGCAAGCGTATTGATATGCATAAGAAAATTAGATTGAGAGAAAACTATTTTTCAACCCTACAAATTATGCTCAAGCCAATAGTAATTAATTTTATGCATTTCTTCTTGAATTTTCACATTTTTCTTCTGTGTTATGTCAATTGGTATAGCCATAATTTATAAACTAATATTATATTTACAATTGCTATTTTATAATTTTTTCACAAAAAGTAGGATCTATTATTTTAATTCCTACGAATGAATACTATGAATTCATCTACCTCTCAAATTGTTAAAAATAACGCTTATGTGAACATGTATTTTGTATACTGTTAACGGAATTTAACTTCGTCGTGTTACTTTAAAATAGAATTATTTCCTAGTTAAAAAAAATAACGCCTACGTGCGCACGAATTAGCCTTCCAGGTGGGCGGTCATCTATGCAAAGCATACGCCTCGACCAGCGCCCGGCCATTTGCCTCCGTACCCCGCCTCCCGCCCGAGCCCGATAACCAAATTCCTGCTCGTCCTCCCTTCCACCACCACAACCGCCGAAACCACCGACGTCGACGTCCGTGAACCCTAAATCGCCCCGGCGACGACAAGCAGATCCTCTTTCAGCTTATCAAACTATTACTGTTACACACGATTTATTCGAGGAGATAGGGAGAGTGTGAGTTAGACGAAAAGAAAGACAATGGGCCAGGCGTTTCGTCGAGCTGCTGGAAGAATACGTAGTTCTGTTCCCGAAACGTCGTCTTCATCGTCCGCATTTCAGCCTAAGAACTCCTTCGAAGGTAGACCGCCGGCTCCTTCTGTCGATAGGGTCGACGTTCATCAGAATCCTCACAGTAATGCTGCCGGTCAGTAATTTTATTTTATTGCCATATCACAGTAATTATTTCTCTGATATTCAATATTTTCTGATGAGTTCGATTGAGGCGGTTGGATTTAAGACACCTTAGATGGGCAATTGGTCCTAAGCTTTAGTTTGGGATTCGATGGTCGGTAATCTCATTGTAGCTGGTAATTTATTAGGGTCGTCTTATCATGTATGATTCAGTTTTTTTTTTTTTTCAATTGAAGATGGCAAAGCAAGCTATGTGCCGGAAATGAAAGATCCAAAATTCGATGCTATGCTTGGTCAAATGGTGGGAAGAATTTCTACCAAGCAAGGAGGCAAACTTGAAATGGGCGAGGTGAATCTCTGCCCTTCTACCCCTTTGTTTCCACACTGTGTCTAGTGGAAAATTTATTTGAGTACTTGACATGAGTTTGGCAATAATTTTCCTAGATGACGTCTAGGAGACGTGTGCTATCTTGCTGTAGGCAGTGTATTAAGTTTATTCAAATATCACCTTTAGCTATTCTGGCAGAGCGAAACACTGCGGGCTGGAAAATTCCGCCCCTTAGAACCGCTAAATTGAGACAGGAATTTCCTGAACGTACCGTTAGTCGTCATGCTGTATTCACTTCCGCTGCTGGTTTCTGTTAGTGATGCATTATGAGTGTGAGTGAACTTCAGACGAACCAAAGTGAGCGCGCGCCTCTTGGGAGTTGATGGAGAAATAATGTATACTGCACAGACTATTGATTTTCATTTCTGCCAAAAGGGAAAAATGAGATAGTGAATTGATATTTATAGATCTGTATAATTGAAATACAGAGGGATAGTCTGTGATCAATGTTAAATTCATCCACTAAATCTATGGATTAATTAAAGGGTTTTCCAAGTTAAAGAGGTAAAAGCCACCCATTGAAAATTAAAGGAAGAAGATTGTTTTTCAAGATCTGAATGATGGCTAATTATTGTTCATCAAGATTCAAGTGTCGTTTGGCTCATTACTTTGTCCTTTACTATTTTTCAAACTAAATCCCAGATATATGTCACTACTAGAAAATTAGAACAAATGAATAAAACACAGGAACAGCTAGGACCTTGTCCAATAAGGGATATACAAAATAAAAGATAACACCAACATAGAAAATGAAAACTACATAAAAACTTTCTCTTCCAATGAGGAGTTTAGATAATTAGAATTGATAACAAAAAAGTGACAAGAAATTTCTTCAACCAATGAAGGTGTGCACCCCTACATGGGCATGGCTAGTCCACTTCCCCTCTTCTAGGAAGCTTCCTTGTTCCTTTGGTTTACCTTGGTATGAAGAGTCCAATTTTCTAGAAGTTTCATTCACTAGTGCTTACTTTCGTGAGATTATGAATTTAGATGCCTAAACAATGCATATTCATTGCTGATTCTATCATGCTATCCCCCATAGTTTGCAACCACTTCATTTCCAAGCCCTTGAACCATGGAGATTAGTGGCCTAAAAATTGTGCCAGATGGCTCATGTTCTTTGGTATATCTAAAGTTCCTTCACCTTTCTTGTTGCCCAGCCCTTCATCCTCCATAAGCTCCAAACATGCTTATGCATCGGTTTGTGCCTCATATGATTCTGCAAATGTGGTTCTTCAGCTTTCAAGTTAAAGGATATGCAAGGTACAAATCATGCAAGGCCTGTGTTGAAGCCTTTTTTTACTGTATATTTTGAAGACTAATGGCTTGTTTGGAGAACAACCAGTCCACTGCAAGCACTAGCAATGAATTGGTGCTTCACGATATATTGGTGATTTATGTTATGATGAATATGTATACCATTTATGTGCTTTGAGTAATCAGTCATTTCTTTATAAACAGGTCATATCTACAAGAAATTGGGATTTGAGATAACAGAATTATTGCTCAAATATTACCCCACCTACCTTTATGTTCTCAACAAGTACTTGTCACAACTTTAGGAAAAGAAGAAGTTACATGAGCTAGATTCTTGATGTGTAAATAAACTGATGTTTCTCTCTATATATGTAATAAACACATTTGTCTAACATACCCTGAAAGAATCGTGTACAGATACCATCCTACTCAATCAATTTGGTACTGATATCCGTCCTACTTTGTTTTCCGAATACCACCAACTAGAGGACATTAATTATCTACCAAATCTAGTTCAGCCAGTAGCATCATAAATACATCTTATTTATTCATTTATCCTTCCCAATTTGATAAGTCAATTATTTTTGTATAATAAAGCACCTAGGACCAACAACAACTCATTCTGAATTGAACAAACCATGATTAATGTGATTAACATTAGGCCAAGGAAACAAACGGATGCCTGCAACTGTTCCTTGTTTTATAAATTGGACGAAGGATGGAGTGAATGACATAGCGAGGGCAGGCAATGCAACTGGGATGAAGGAATGAGTGGGTGAGGAAGGGATTTGGTGCGGACCATGAATGGAGTGATGAAGAAGATGATTGACTTAATATGGTCTATGAAATCATGGATCACTTGTTTGATGAAGAAAAGGTAGTGTAAGAGATGGAGACAAGGAAGAGAGGAGCTGCTAGGAAAAGGAACCACAGTTGATGAAGAATATTTGACTGGGAATGGTAAATGAGTTTTCCTCTTAATAAACTCTCTCTCTCTCTCTCTCTTAATTTTTTCCTGTTTAAAAAATAAATAAATTAGATAGAAGTCATAAGATTCTGTGGTCTAAAAATAAAAAGTCAGTTTCCAAAGTCACAAGACAAAGTATAAAATTAAACTTTTTGGCATTTGTGGTATCTACCGAACACAAAACAAACATGTTTTGTGTCCAAATCCTGAATTTGAACCTGGAAAACGCAAAGCGAGACCATCTTCAACAGGACCTTAAGGAATCACAAAGCCTGTTTCATAGTCCAAGGTGTTCCTCCAATTTTTTGGGAGCCTACTGTTTCATGTTCTATTTCACACCCTGATGTAGTTCTTTTTCCCTTCCCTCAAGTGCTACTTTGCTATCAATCGCCCAAGTTACTTAGATTTCCTAGGCGGTCCTTGATTCAGATAGGGTTCCTTGTACCCCATGCTAAACCTATCCTCCATACAATTCTTAACCAGTGGTCTCATTATTGTGTTGTCAAGAAAGAATGTCTTGTTTAGCCTCTGTTTTTGTGTTAGATTGGCAGCTTACTTTTTTTCTTTTGCTGAGGAAAAACAGTGGACAGGTGATGAAATCTTGAAATAAAAGGTCCCAAAACTACCCAAAATTAAATTCTTGATTCCAACTGTTAAGAGTTGAAAATTAGAGGACTGAGCTGATTACCGTTTCATGACTGTAAAAGTGAACAACCTTGTGATCCAGCCATCTGCCAAATTTGATGAAAGGGAGGCTACACATGTCAACCATATGTAAATTGAGTTGTAGTAGGAGACTAAGTATTATTTACATGAATATATTTTGGCAGGATATGATAATCGTCAAAGATAAGGAAAAATATGTTGTGAAAGAAGCCTCTGAAGCCCCCAGATATGCACCCTTATGCTGCTTCTCATTTGGCAAGTGTGTAATTATGTGGAGACCACGGGAAAATTGAGTATAAAATTTTGTTGCTACTGAGAGGAGCTTATGATGTGGTATATATGTACAGATGGAAGATTATGGTTGCCATTTCTGAGCTTAAAAATGTGCAACCAGTTCCTGTCATATACTGTCCATCAGCCAGAAGTAAATATTTTTACTGAGAGGATTAAAGCATCCCACAGACTGCTTTTACCTGTATATAGCATGATACATCTGAAGTACAACTAACCATACTGAAGTTCTATACAAAGTCAGCAAGACTTTACTACCTTTTCAGCACTTGGTTTCTTCACAAAGATCTAAATTTGTACTTACATCTCTCTTATTCTGTCTGCCTTTCATATATATCTAAGGACTTTGTTCTTCTAAGACACTATACAAGGGTTCCATACTAGTTCAACTCCTCATGGGTATAATCCCTGGTCGAGTCTACTGAAGGTGACATCCTGAAATTATTAACCTAGTTATGATTGAGGAAAATGCGAGCCGCCTATTCTTCTACAGATTACACCTGTTCTCTGACGGCTTGTTTGATGACATTGTAAATGTAAAAATTGAATACCCATTGTAGAGATTGATACTATGAATGGTAAGCATAGAGTTAAATAATTCACAAGGGGGGCTTTTGAGGCCATATAAGCCCTGGCATAAGTCAATAAGCATACCGCATTAAGGGGATTAGAACCTGAGTCTGATACCTAACGTACCCAGACCCCCATCTTAACAGCTAGACCAAGACCCTATCAGCGAATAATGCCATACCTCTAGCGTAAAAGGGTGTTATCTTTGCGTAAATTGAAACATGATGTAATTGTCTAAGGTTGTGTGCAACATAGGAGTTCAATCATGCATACTGCATTCATGAACTAAGAGTCTATTCTATATTAATTTCAGTTTTTTTTAACTTCTCAAAAACTAAAACTGGTTTCCTTTTCTGGGTCAATTGATTTCTTGGAACCATTTTGCCATTTGTAAATAAGCTTTTATTTATACTGTGGTGATGATGAGATGATGGTCTGTGGCGATGTCCCTTGCCGTGTCTCTAACGCGAAGAGAACTTTTGTTGCGCCTTTAATTTATATTTGACCCACAATTACTCTTTGCGTTTTGTCCCTGGAAGACTTTTCATTTATAAGCAAGGGAGCGACCTGCAATTTTGTAAGTGTGTTCACAGTTGAGCTTGCGCTTTAACATGAGTGGCTAACTTCCGAAGCACATTAATGTAAAGCTGTGTTTTTTTTTTCCTGGTATACTTGAGTTTGACTCATTTGGATGCTCATCCATATTGTAAGATTGGATTTATGTAGTAATTTCTTAGAGGGGAAGTAGTAGGTATCGGGTGCTGTGCATTTTTACTCACCTGCTCGTGCAGGAATCTTGTTTGGTCATTACCGTTATCGTCAGGCACTGACTAAAATAAAATAACGGACTGGAAATCGCCCTGATTGGATACTGGATAACGGTTCAACCGGTCAACTTATTTGATTGCAGTTTGATCAGATTTTTTATTTATTATGGTCAATGATAATATAATTATATAAAAACTTGTAATCTGTAACTTGTTATTGTTACGGGGATGGGACATTTAGCGATACAAACAGCTGAACTGGATGTACCAGGTGGCCCAACCGGTCATGCTGGTCTGACCAGTTGGCCTGGTTTTTTAAATCGCTGCCTCCAGAAATGTCATGTCATATACATGCTATAGGGTTTTGCTTGGTTAAGGAATGTCATCTTGTTTCTCGGGGATCCTGCCAATCTTTTTTCTAGTCTTTATTTGGTACTGTAGAAGTCTCTGCTGTGTGTAGTCGTTTAAATCCATGGAAATTTTGTTATTTGCTAACCGCAAACAATACGTTTTGTAGGCTGCTGTAGTAGTGAAGCCCAGCAGGCCTTTGCCAAGAGAACGAACTACAACCCCAAACAGTGGCCGTTACGAGGAGAAAGCTGTTCCTCCGGGTACCTTGAATGTTGCTCAGTTGCGTCACATAATGCTCTTGTACCAAGGTAAGGCCGAAGATTACAGTGGTAGAATGGATGTCCAACAGATCGCTGAAAGATTCCGGGTGGACGTATCACATGTTCAAAACATTGTGCGGTCGGTGTCTCTGCCTCCCGAGAATGACAGTAAACAAAGGAAAGATAAATTCTGACTGCGTTGTTCTGTATCATTCAAAATTTCCATCCACTTATGCGTGTGTTATTCTTCCGGTGAGCTTCAGATGGTCGTCATTCAATTACCTTGACACGCTTGATGAGTTGGTGAAGATTTTCTCCGATGATGTATTTGAGATATACTAGTAGGATGAGGTAGATCTTTTGAGGAAACTAGTTCAGTGGAATTCTTGCGTTTGTAAGGTGAATAGGAACAATGAAATCCGTCACAGAAAGTAATAATGACAACAATAAAATTAAAAAAGCTATTTTGAAGAATACTTCTATCTTAGACTGCTACTCGGTACATCGTCAATGCTTTACGAGAAATCATTTTTTAGAGGCAGATTGTTAATCTATCTCACCATCGCTTGTATTGTTTTTTGTTACCATAACACACTAGCAACGACACTGGCGCAGGTTGACAATGTCAAGTGGTGTCAGTTCCATGCTCTGTTTTCCTCTTTTAAATGTCTTGCTCTCGTACTTTTCGGCATGTACATGTAGTACACATTCAACAAACTTTGAAATCCGCTAGCAACTTTTGATTCGCTTACAGCACAAATTTTTACACGAGTTTGGTCCTTGCTAGGCTCTCACATCATAAACGTTGTATCATATGTGGATCCCATTTGTGGTCACTAGGTTCAGCATGAGTCTCATGCAAGTAATTTAAGATCAAATAATATATTACGGTCTTGTCTAATATCTAGGGTTATAATATTAATTATATGACTTTTTTGGCAGCATGCCATGCTTTTATTAAGGTTGTACAATAAGTTAGAATTCCGAAAAAATTTGGTTGCAAATGGAGCGAATATTAGGTTTTATTTTTGATTAAATTATCTGAACTTGTATAATATCAATTTTGATTTTTGATCGATTTATTCAAACCGGTATAACATCTAATTTTTTCATATATTATATTATATTTTGAATATATTCTACTATAGTTTTAAAATATTATACTTATTTGATTACATAAAAGCATATTGTACTATATTTATATGTATTAGAACGTATTATACTAGATTTTTAGTGCATTATATTATATTATATAGTATAAGATACAGTATTGTAATATTTTTCTCAAATATATGTATCTAATACTGAATTTTAGTATAATCAGATATTTTGAATATATTCATTGGTTTCGTCCTATTTTTTAGATATTTAATCCAATTTAAGAAATATGAAACAGATATCTAATTTGATGGACGCGGTTATTGAGTTTCCATACCCCTAATATAACAAAGTATGATATCTTTCCATAACTAAAAGAGATCAAAATTTGATGACTAAATTAAATTCTCACAATATGATTCTTTAGCAATATGACTTTTTTCACGAGTTTGTCTTATTTGATAAGTCAGTCAAACTCAACCAACTCATTTATTTAATAAAATAAGATAAATTTAAGTTTTATTCTTAAGTTTATTTACTAAATGAGTTGAGATTAAATTCGGATATGTCCGACTTATTTGTTTATGAAGAGAATTATTTATAGGTTGTTTAGAAACTCATTTGAAACACTTTAGTAAGTAATCCGTTGTATGGTGACATTTTAGTTTTGGCTTCAATATTTCATTACTAAAATTGAAATTTCTTCCTGAAATTTTCAGTGAAAAAAAGTTTTGAAAGATCAAATTATTGGTCATAGTTTTCATTAACTTTTTTCTCTTCTTTTTCATCCATATTCTCTATCATTTAATTGGTGAATAGAGTGATGATGCCCTGTAGTGCGTTAGAGAAAAGTTAATAAATAAATTTTTATGTATAAAATGTTTAAAGAAGAAATGAGACCTTTTGATAATAACATTAGACATTTTTTTTTCATTTTATTTATGCTTTTATATGGCGGAAAATGGTTGAGGGAGAATATGGGTTTATTTATTTTTGGTAAATATATTTAAGATTTTTTGTTCAAATATCTAGGGTAGGTGTTTGACCGTGAAGGGATAGTCGTTGGGCAGCCTAGGCCAGGAGTTAATATTGAGGTGCGCGAAAGCGAAATCACCAAAATGCATGTGGACGGCGGAAAGCGGTAGCACCGAGAAGAGGGCTTGGTCTTTGGCCAATGTTTTCGGAATGCTATAGGACGGTTGCCTTCATTTCTCCTAGCAGGACCTAGTCAGGTCTTTTAGATTTTTAGTATTGAATCTCCATCACCTACCGCAGCGTGATATTTAGGGTTGTTCGATATTTAATTCGAATTGAAAATTTAGATCAAATCAGTTAATTATTTTAGTTTTCATTTTTGAATAAAAAAATTGAGTTTTTAATCGATTCTTATTCAACACAATTCGATCTTTCAACCAGATTTAGAATCCTATTAATATTTTATCTAAAAAAATATTATATATATATATATATATATATATATATATATATATATTAATAATTTCAATTATAACAATTTTTTTGTTTTGATTTCTAATCTAAAATACATAAAAAAAATATATCTTCAACCAAATTTCGATCTGACTTTAATTTTGGACTAATATACATTCTTTGGACATCAATACCACTTTTGTTTAGTGGTTTTACAAAGCTTTTTAATTCTTCTATAGTTTACCGATATGTAAATATATTGACGTTTTGTTCTTTTTAGTGTTCACTTTCAAACCAGTAGGTTTGTAGGTATTTTGTCCCACTCCTGCTCCCACTCCCACTCCCACTCCCCAAATGCCTTTATGTTGTTAAAATTGATAGTTAATTGGAATTTATCTTGATTCAACATCATCAAAACAAAATTAATTATTATTGTCTGGATCGGACGACCAGGAGGCAAGCTTTCTAACCAAAATAAGAGTTTCATCATTCTTTCTAATCAGAATTGTAATACCCTAAATTTTTATTAATCTAATCTCGAATAATTAATACCTTAATCCAAACCCTAATATTAAGAATTTTATTTTATCCCTATCCTAATTCTTTTATCCCAAAATCTTAACCTAAACCTGATCCTTTACCAGAAAAATTTGTAATTTTTAACCTAACTTTAATTCCGGTTAACTTCTATAATTAATCTTACCTTTTTAGCTAATCAATTTTTTTAACCTAATCTAATCCTAACCCCTAGCCTCTTCTTCCTTTTTCTTTTCTTTTCTCTCTTTTTTTCCCTTCTTCTCTTGAGCCAACTTTGTGGCGTAAAAGAGTTTGATTCCTCTACACAACCATCACCCTGCCTCCCATATGCACCATGACACCATCATCTCTGTCATCCCTCGTGCCTATCTTTCTTTCTTTTTCTCTTCCCTTACCATGCTGATCACCATCATCTCACCATCACCCTTTGCTTCTTCCCCTACTGCATTCATCACTCTCGTGCACCACCGTCACCTTCCCTGCTTTCCTCTCCCGTGCACATCTCCTTCATGCACCACCATCGCTGACCACCACCACCATCATCCCTTGTGCCTCTGCCCAATCTCCATCAATTTCAACCATCACTATCACCCCTATTCTTTTCTTTTCTTCCTCTTTGTCGATTATCATCATCATTGTCACCTCCTCTACCATTCTCCTCCATGGCACACCACCTTACTAGTATAAATATACCTCTCCACCCTTCCCTTTTTAGTCATCCATAACCCAACCCTGACCTTCTTCTCTTCTTCCTTCTTCCTTCTTCCTCCTCCCTGCTGTTATGCCCTATTTTGGCCTGTGCACCACCCATTCCACCACTGTGCACCACCTCGGCCACCACTTATAGCCCATTGGCCAGTGGATCAACCACCAAGGTCATCCCAACCTTCCCCCTTATTGTCACCAGCCACTACCGCCGACCACCACCTCTTTTTCCCTTTTCTTTCATTCGTTCGTCGCCCTTTTGTATAGTGCACGACCTGTGCATGGCCTTAACACGACCGTGCAACACTTAAAATCTCATTCTGCATAGTCGTGCAACTTCTGTACCATTTAGCCATACTTGATATTTTCTCTCGGCCTGGTGTACACCGCTGCAGCACGGTGTACACCGTTGCAGCACGATTGTACAACCTTTGCACCGCTTGGCCGTGCGTGACCTTTTCACTTGACTAGGGTTGTATCGCCCGCTGCACAGCCATACAAATTCACATTTTTGGCCGTGCACTCCTATTTTCACCCCCAAACCTTGTCCAAACACCACTAAAATTTTACCATAGCACTACCATACATTCCACTATACTTCCATACAACTCAAGCTTCCTTTTGACTCCAATGATCTTTTGTTGATCTCAGAGGAGGTTTAAGATTTACATACATAGAGTTCGATGTCTTTTTTGGTAAAGATACATGCCATAGCTAGGGATTTATGTGATACATGTATTTTTTTGTATGTGTTTTTGTGTTGAATATGTTGTTTTGAGTAATTTATTTATGGAAATGCTATGAAATGATATTATTGAGAGTAATGAAATTATGTAAGTATGTATTTGGGTATAATGTTGGATACAGGATATTTATGGGAAATTGAGGATATGTACTTCAGATAATGATTGGAAATTTATGTGTATTAGCATTGGGTTTCATAAGGTATTTGGGAGAATACTATTGTCTTGACTACCCTGAGGGTATCAGGATCATCTTAGGATAATTATGTGGTCATACTTATGTTATTTAATTGTATGTCTTGCACATTTATATGAGTTTAGCCTGATAATATATAATCAACTCTGAATAAGGTACTAATAATTTAAAGTGAAAGATCACGTGAATCGGGCTGAGGTGTTTATATGGGTCCGTTTCACTGGATAATAATAGTGGCTCGGGTCTATTGTCCCTGAGAGGTGCATCAGTCTGTTCTACTGGATTAAGAATAATAGGGCCCCATACTCAACGTGAATAAAAATAAGATTAGGGGTTAAGTATAAATGGAAAGATATTAATTATTTAAAGTGGAAGACTAGGTGAGTTATGACTGAGGCGTTGAGTTTGTTCCATTGGATAATAATAGTGGCTCAAGTGTGTTGTTCCGGAGAGGTGCTTTATACCGTTCTACCGGTTTAATATTAGTGGCTTAGGAGTATGTTACTCTATGAGGTGTTCGGTCCGTTCCACTGGATAATAATAGTGGCTTAGGTGCGTTGTCCTCGAGAGGTGTTTCAGACCGTTCAATCGGTTTAAGAATAGCGGGGTCCCTGAACTCAATGTAAATAAAATATCAAACTATGGTATATCTAATGAAAGACTTGGAATTAGTAATTATCCGATGTTTTTTGATTTATGCATGTATGATTTTCTTATGAGAATTCTTGTATCATGTGTAACCTGCTTGACTATATCGTTACCTTACTCAGTACATAACATACTGATCATTCATTTCATGGGTGTTGCTCAATCCAATGAGTAGATGACTCAGATGTATATGTGCAGGTTAATGAGGGATAGGTGGACGAATTTGCAACCTTTGATACTATATATATGGAGGAGTGATTTCTTTTGTATCAGGATTTTGGTTGTAGAGTCATGTTATCCAGATGATAGTTTTATCCGGATACCTTTTTAGACTGTTAGTTGTATAGAATCCCTTTTGTTGTATTTTGATATTGTAATTGGAGTTGATCTCCAAATGCTTATTTGATGTTATTAAAATTTATCTCATTTCTTCCTATCATGTTTTAAATTTTCTAATCGTTTTGCCTTGTGATTGACGTAAGGATGTTGGGATAAGCCAGGCTTATGTCAATTATAGCAGTAACACCTAACCATTTGATTATACGGTTCTACTTAAAATAAAATTTTTTAGTAGTAAATTTTGGGGTGTTAAAGTAAAATTTGATATTTGGAAGATGTGAGGGCATAAATTGATCATATTATTGCATGTCATGAAAAATAGATGCCCATATTGTCATAGCTTGGAAAGAAATCAAGACCATGGGACAGAGTTATGTTCTATGTACACTAAGAGGGTAACGCATAGCTATGTGTGATAATTTATCCACATAGCTATTCAACTCTATAAAAACACGACAAAATTGGATATCTCAATGAGTTTCCAATAGTTCCACTCATTCATAAACCAACCTCGAAAAAGATAAGAACCATGGTTTTCATATACATAACACAAGACATGTTCAATAGATTTCTAAGAACATTTATTCTTACATGAAGTAACCATATTCACGTGTATGACATGTAAGATTTTTAGGATTATCCCAATCCCTAATTCAACATAGTATATGCATAAATAGAAGAAGCCAACCCATATCCTACTACTTTGTTGCTTTATCTATTGAAATAAATATTGAGCAAATATGCCTATAAGAGTCGAGGGTTGACATTTGCTAAGACTATAATATCAAGGCCTCAAACATTATTCCCTAATTTGGTCATTTGACAAAATATATAAGCTCCTATGGTTCCCTAATTATTCCATTGTCATCTTAACAAATTCATCCTTATTAGATAATTTCCATTCCTCAAAGTCCCATTCTCAGTATAAGTTTAGATAATTTCCCCTCCTATACCTATCAATTTTTTGAATTGTCCAATCGATAAAATTATACAAATTCTCTAACATACTTGATATATTCAAAAACATCCTAGATATCCAACTCATGAGAAGTTAATTCCATCAAAACTATCCTACCAACTTTCTTATTCTCCAAAGGCATGATAGTTGGGTAAACATATTCCTTGAAACTAAATCATTGAAAGTCATTTAATATGGAAGGTTATTATGGATGGATGCACTTCAACAAAATGACATCGTCGGCTAAAAGATTGCCATAAACGAATATGTTGTGAAATTTCTTTAATTTTAACTACTATCATCATCATCAACACACAACTAAAGTCAAACCCTTTTATCAACATCTAACTTCTTTGTCAATCGATCACCTAACTTTAACATCACCATCCTTTAGAAAGATACTGATTCGTAACAAATGAATGAGGAATAACAACCAACATGGAGCACCTCTCTGTAAAAATCAAATATGTTCAAAAGAAACCAACAACATCTATGGGCACTCATTATACATAATCGTAAAATAATAGTAGACTTCAAATCCTCATGTTCTCCTTGTTGATTCCATATTTTTTGACTTCCATCTTGCTTATTATTGACAACATGACAATAGATCACCAACATGAGAACTAATTCACATTTCAAGAGTAAAGGAGCTAGCCATCGTCCTGCTATTCACCAAAAATCAAGGCAAACAAATATAAAAATACCAATACCAATAGCAACAATTTCAGCCACAACAAATAACCCATGCTAGCACTATTACAACACATATATACCTCAAACTAGCCTAAAGAGATTATCTAAATAATTAATAGAATAAAAAGAAATTTAATAGTGTTATTATGGTCTTAATATGTAGCGAGAACCAAATAAAGGATAAAGTTTTTGGCATTATATTTGTTAGAAAAATATCCCCTCAGCCTGATGAATAATAATTCCATTGACCAATTGCATAATTATAAGAAAACATAAAAGTAGATTGCAAGCACAGAGAAAGTAAAAAATTATGAGAGGAAATAATTTGTGACTTTTATTAAATATGAAGCTTTGGAAAAAATTGAGAGCTTTTTGCTCTTTTTATATAGGGTGAGGAGAAAGACTTTTATACTTTCCTTTATCTTTGGATAAAATACCCAACCATCATTAGTTGTCAGAATTCTACATCTTTCTACCAGTTATAATTAGAAAAATATACAAGTTATAATTTAATGATTAACTCTATGATTTGAACATTGTGAACTTATAGATTGTCATGCTGATGAGTAACAGATCTCTTATATTGAGGGATTTTCTAACCACTTTTTAACATCCATTATTTACTCTCGTCTCCTTCCTTGGTCTCAGTACATGAGACCTGAGTTGGTCTTTTGATTCATCATCCTCAAATTGGTCAACACACATGCCATTGGATGGAACCCCTGGTTGGCGGACCTTGACTTATGCCTCTTGAAATTATCCCTTTTCAATCATCTCTTTCCTTGTTTTCTTGGATAAAAATAGTAGCTATTGCAATTTTGTCAGTGGCCTTAACTGTCTGCACTTGGTCAACGACTTATGGTGGTCTTTCCTATTTGATAGCGCCTTATTGTTCAAGACCTTGATCGATAACCTTTGTTGTCTTCTTTATTGAGTAAAACCCTAACAATTATCCCCTTCTAATACATGGGAATATTTCCTTTCTCCCCCTTTTGAGAGAAATTATACACCCCGCTTATCCCAACTTCGGTGCAACATAAGTCGTATTTGCTTTTAGGCAAGGGATTTGTAAGAATGTTAGACACATTCTCATCCTTATGAAATTTATCCACATAGAGTTATATATCTTTGAGAACATCTCTAATCTAGTGATATATGATCTAGATATGCTTGGATCTTGATAGTGGATATTGGCATTCTTGTTGATGTGAATATCACTTTGTGAATACTGAGTACTAAAAATTTATCTTGTCTTAAGCCAATATCCTTAAAAAATATTTTCATCCATAATATCTCTTTATAACCCTTTGTAATGGCTATATATTATGCTTCATTTGTAGATAGAGCTACACACTTCTGTAGTCGTGATTGCCACAAGAGAGCTCCCCCACATAAGGTAAATAGGAATTATGATGTTAATCATCATATATCCATATCTTCTGTCATATTTGAGTCGATGTAGCCCACCACAATTTGCTTAACCCTAACAAAGTAAAACCTCATCTTAGACGTCCTTCATAGATACCTTAGTATCCACTTTACTGCCTCCCAATGATCTTTACATGGTTTAGATATGAATTGACTGACCACACCGACAAAAAATGTAATTTTAGTCTTGTATATAACATTGTATATATCATATTTATAATGAATGACACATATCGAGTATGGATTATCTCCTTCCTTTCCTTTTCATCCATTAAACATGATGCATTACTTAGACTGAACCGGGGAAGCAAGGGGATAACTGATTAGATTCTTTAAGTCTATGTTGAACATTTTAAGTATTTACTCTATATAACACTCTTGAAACAACTATAACTTGCACTGTCCTTGGTCACGCTTGATATGTATTACACAGAATCTGCTTGGTGTGGCCCAAGTCTTTTATTTGGAAAGTCTTGTCCAAATTTATTTTTAGTTTTGAAATCTACTATTAGCATGTTAGCCACATACAAAAGTAGAAGGATAAAGTTGCATGACCCGAACCTTTTCATAAAAACATAGTGGTTTGCTAACATCTTTTTTTACCCATGTTGAGCCATAAATGACTCCGAATTCAGGTACCACCACCTTGGTGCTTGCTTCCATCCATACAAGATCTTCACTAGCTTTCATACCATGCCCTCTTTTCCCTTTACCTCTAATCCATTTGGACATTCCATATAAACATCCCCCTTGAGGTCTCTATATAGGAAAGCCTTTTTAACATCAAGTTTCTCTACTTCTAAATCTAGAGTGATAGGTAATATTAGAATCACATGAATGTATGACATCTTTACCACCAGAGAAAAAAATATCATCATAGTTAACCCTTACCTTTGGAAAAAATTATTTTACTGCTAACCTTACCTTGTGCCTCCACTCGATTTTTTCCTCTTTATACTTAAACTTGAAAACCCACTTATTATTCAAGACCTTTAACCCCCTCGGACTCTCTACAAGCCTGCACATGTTGTTATTTTGAAGGAGTCTCATCTCTTCCTTCATTGTAACTAACCACTTCTCCTCATGGGTATCGTTGAGGGCCTCACCATAGCATAAAGGCTCTCCATCATCTAAGAATAACATATAGTTTTTTGTAGGGTAATTACTTGTCATTTTTGGTCTTTTAGTGGATCTTTACACTTTGTGTGGAGATTCAGGTGTCTCAGACTCTTAGGGTTAAATTTACTCAAGCTCACGATCTTCACTCTCCACTGCCTCAAACTGGTGCCTAACCAACTGCTTATTTGAGTCAAAATGTGCCTTGATCATTCCTCCTAAACCAACATTTCTTGTATAGCCTTCTTCCTCGTAATTATAATTGGATTCCATAAGATATTTGATGTATGCCTCCAACCTCCAATATTCCATGAAGTATTTGATGTTTTGGTCCTCAAAGAACACAATATCTCTAATTTGGGTGATCTTCTTGCCTAATGGGTTGTATATCTTGTAGCCAAACTTCTATTTACCATATCCGATGAGCACACATTAACAGGCCTTCTCATCCATATTTGTCCTCTCGACCCTCGGGATGTGGACAAATGCTCAACAACTAAAAATCCTTAGGTGGTTATCACTTACATCCTTAATAAGAGACACTCCTTCAACCACATCACCGTTGAGATGAGTTGATGGAGATAAGTTGATGAGATGACACGCCGTTTGTAATTCTCCCCCTAGAATGATCTTGAATGTTTGACATGTGAAAGTAAGTACCTCACCTTCTTCATCAATATGTGGTTCATCCATTTTTCCACCCTATTATGTTGAGGGTTTTTATTAATGGCGTGATCATGTAGGACTCCTTAAGCCTTACAATATTTGTCAAATGCACCACTGTATTTGCATCTATTATCCATATGAATACACTTCAAGTTCCTACCAGTGTCACACTCTACTTTAGCATGAAATACCTTGATGTTAATCAAAACTTAGTCCTTGTTCTTCATGGGATATGCCCAAAAATCCCTAGATAGTTAATTGATGAATATCACAAAGTATGATAATCCACCTAATGAATTTACCTTAAGAAAACCACATATGCCCAAGAAGACCCGATAAAGTTTCCCTACCGATCGTCTATTAACTCCCTTAACAAAGTGGGTTTAGTTTTACTTACTTAATACACAACGAGTGCATGACTAATCTTACCCCTTTATACCTCTAGAAAATTGCCTTGACTTTTGAGAAGCTTTACCCCTTTCTCACTCATATAGCCTAGTTTGTGATGCCATACATCATAAATATATTCCATAGAGTTCACCTCTATCGACAGACGCACCCTTGCTTGCATCCTATATAGGGAGAAACGCTTACTCCCCTTTACCACTACCATGATCTCCTTTATCAGCTTCTACAAACTATTTCAAAACTGAGTTATGTAACCCTCATCATCAAGCTTCAATATGAGATAAGACTCATCCTCAAGTCTGTAACATGTTTTATTTCCTTGAGTTGCAAGGTACATCCCAAGCTTGTCTCTAGTTGTATACTCCCTTTACTGACTATATTTGAGGCTCCATCATTACCTATTCTCACCTCACAAAACATTTCCTGATGTATAGGAGGAGAAATACTTCTTATGTGAGGTGATGTGGTAGGATGCACAGGTTTCCACAAAGCAATCATCGTCAGTCGTCAGGTAGTTTATTTTTTGTTGTATCTTGTTATTTTATACATAGATTTTAATCTCCAACTCTTTTTTAAGCTTATGCAAATTTCTCTCATTTTTTACTTATATTAATTTAAGTTCTAAATATTTTACCTCGTATTCGATATATGGATAGTACGGTAAGCCAGACTTATGTCAAGTACGACAGTAACACCCAATTGTTTGTTATTATGCTTATGCTAAAACAAAATTTCTTAATAGTAAATTTTAGGGTGTTACAAATATTCCCACATTAGGGGTGGGTAGTAAAAACTTAAAAGAATTGATAAGACTACCTATATCAAGATGGTATACCTTTTTAGGAAACCTATTATTAAAGGATTTCACAGTTAAGCATGCTTGAATTATAATTTAAGTATGAGAGACCTTACGAGAAGTTTTTTAGTTGGCATGTGAGTTAATAAAAAAAGCATATTAAAAAAGACTTATGTTGATCTGTGAGATCAGTCATCAATTCTGAAAGCACTTTAAGTAACTACCCATGAATGGTGTGTCATTAAATTAGTCACATAACTTGTAGGGAAATATTTATCTCAAAAGTTAACCCATATTTATAGGTATGTAATGGGCTAGTTTTATACCTCCTTTAATCTTTCACATGTCAAACAATAATTTTAATATTTTTGTCAATTTATGATCATGCTATAAATAGCTTTTTGACCATAAATAGCATCATATAACCTAGGTTACAAAAATAACAGGACTAACATGCCAAACATCCACAAAATCATAATTTCACAATAGTTCTAGCATCTAAAGAGTTGTTAGATTTACCTATAACAAAACTTAGCAAATTAATAAAAAGCTCTTCTCCATCGCTTTATCAATCTACCAAAATTCAAAATTAAAGCATGATATTAATTATATTAGATCATAAGAAAATGGAAGGGAAAACAAAGAAATGGGGGAGGATCAACCAAGTGTGAATACTATTGATTATTTGAGATCTTCAATGGTGGTTTAATGGAGGATTGAGATGATAAGGTTAGTGTGTCTTCTTGGAAGAGATAGAGTGGACTCATGATGGCCACAACTTAGAGATTATGAGGAAGTTGAAGGGGGGATGAATCTCATATATGATGATTAGTTTTTAATGATTAAGTAGACACATAAGAGGGAAATGTGGTGTGAGAAACCAATGGTATTGGGAAATCAAATGGAGGCAAGGGGGATGTATAGAAGAGGGGGAGGAAATGTGGGTTAAGGAGGGAAGGTGAGATGTATAGTTGGAGAAGGGTTAAGGGGGATGTACGTAATGCTTAGGAGAATAGTCATCATGACATTGCATATGTCTTAGAGCATAAGTGGAAGAGGAAGTTTAGTGCCCTTAGGCTTAGTTTAGAGGATTAAGATTAGATCATGAGGGATATGGAGCGTTGAGATCAAATCTTAAAGATAAGGATAATATTCAAATACAAAATTTAAGTTTCAATGGCTTATTTTGCCTTAGAAATAATAATTTATCTTAAAATCATAAAAATAAAGGAAAATTATCTTTAATTTATTTTTGATTTATAACACTAAAATACAATAATCCTTGAAGTTTGATCAAATTTAGATAATTGAAAAGATAGTTTTGAGGCATAAAACATGCTAAAACTAAGCAAGATGATTTATTTATTTTCCGTTGAGACATTAGTTTTTCAATTTTAAAAATGGCTAGGAAATCCAAAAAAAAAAAATCTTAGGAATTAAAATATGATCAATCTAGAATGATCTAGTAGAAGCTAGATGGCCAAAATTAGCTTGGAAAATGTCTCAGCAGCATGGGCAAAGGTACAAAAAATAATGGAACAAAAAATTTCTAAAATGTAACTAGGCTTTCAACTTCATTTAGATAATGTAATAAATCTTGAAATAACATATATATTTCATAATTTTATATTATAAAATATATATTTAAAAATTGGAGGATTACAAATTTCTTCTGTAGGAAACAAATCATGAATAATGTTGATTCTACTCATATCTTTATCATCCTCGTCAACAAAGGTTCAAGGCCCTGAGTTTAGATCACTTACCTTGTGAACCAACTTAGCTATCCTCTCGTAATAAATATAAATTAAGTGAAAAATATTTTATAAATTAAATCACTTAAATTAATCATTTTTTTTTGGGTCTCGGCGAGAGCCCTTGCCTTCGTCCATCACAAAGTTAGTTACACCCCCAGGGCCCTTCGAACCCAACCTTAGTCCCTTGCTTTTGTTGAAGTCACGTTTCTCTTATCGTTATTTTTGCCGTGACCTGAGTACTCAATCTGAAAGTCCCTGTAGACAGCAATGGGACATCTTGGTTGACTATGGTTCCTTTGTGTTTCTGCTGTTGTTGCTCTCTCTCTCTCTCTCTCTCTCTCTCTCTGTGTGTAATAAAATTAGTTTTGACATAGACTAGTTCATAGAAAATCTGAAAGCAATTACCTTCGTTTTAGATTGGACATTCTGAAGCCTAACTGTCACATTTGAACGTTCTAAAAGTCTCCGCCAGTATTTTCCTCTCGATATTTTATTTTTCCTTGCGGTGAGCCACTTTTGCTTGATTAACTATTGGGACGCCGGGAAAAAAAAATCACACGGCCTCCACTAAAGCTAATGTTATTTTCTCCGTTGAAGACTCGAAGTAGACTGTATAGAGCTAGCGAACTTTGTTTGCATAGTCGTGCCTCTTGAGAATCTCGGTGGCCAGAATATGTCTTCCTTGATCGACTTATGGTCCACTTCTTAATCGACATAAACGAAAGAAACCCTCTTTTCTTCTTGGCCTCCTTGACCAAAACTCTCACTACCTCGTCTCCATGACTGACTCCTTAATTTATATGTCATTAATGGTCTGTTTGATTTAAAGAAAATAATGAGGAAAGAAAAAAAATTAGATGGAAAATGTTTTTATATTGTTTGGTTATTAAAGAAAATTATAAAGAAAGAAAATAAGAAGAAAAAAGGTGAGGAAAGTTGTATAAGACTATTTTCTCTACTAAAACCTACGGAAAATAAGCTTTGATAGAAAAGAATCGGGACCACTATTTTCAAAACTGGTTGGCTGAACTTCCTCGAAACTATTAGCAAGCTAACCACCAACAATCATTGGTTATTATTATTTTTTTTTTCTTTTATTCATGCTCCTAATCTGAACCGCTGCTACATAACTCTTATTAATATTTTTTAAGAATTTAATTTTCTACAAAATTTTCTTCAATAACCAAACAAAAGAAAAAAAATTAATTTCTTTTATTTTCTTTCCTTCAATTTTCTTTCCTCTATATTTTCTTTTCCACTTATTTTTTTTCAAACCAAACATACTCTAAGTCTTTACCGGCATCATTAGAGACAGAATGTCAAATACACAAATTGAAAACACAACTCAAAGTTTCAGCTTACATGGAAAGCACGCTTACACATTCAACTAAAAGTTTCCTATAGAGACATAGATGAAGAAAATAACACATCAGAATCCTATCAATTTATGTAACTTGTGTGGGAAGGGCTATTAGTCCTAACCTATTTATCAACCATAAAATGATACGCAGATGATAATAATAATAATAATAATAATAATAACAACAACATCTAGAAGACGAAAAAATGGATCGCCTATGTTGAGACTAATAAGTTTCTAAGGTAGGAACAACCACGGGATTCGAAAATAGAACTTTATAATCTAGTAGTCATCCCAACAATTGAAAACACAATATACTACTCAGTTAAGAAATTCAACGACCAATCGAACAAATCTCACATTATATGGAGCTTTTCAACTCAAGAAACACAATATCCATCAAAGAACGGTAGCAAAATCCGGAACTTTTGAACAGAAAAAAAAAAAGAAGCAAAAAGAGAACATATCTTACATCCGAACCTCTAGATCTATGCGCACGCCTCGCCATTAGCTGTTCCGCTTCGGTGAAGGAGACTAAGCTTGAAGTGCTCGGTGAGAACCTAGCGTTCCCATCTCAAATTAATGATTCGTTTGAATTAGACTAAATTAAATTAAATATTTTAAAATATATTTTGGATAATATTAATCTAATCGAGATAAATCAAAACAAATATTATTTTAATTCCGTTTGTATTAAGGTAAATAAAAATTAAACAATAAAACAAAAAACACTTATATCTGAAATATGTTATATAGTACACCTTAGAGTAAAAATGCTTTTGTTCAATTGGATAAAAGTTATTTTTTTTCTCTTCACCCTCATTGTCCCAAATTACAGATTAATAAAAATGAAGAAGCGTGGGGGTGAATGAATGAAATTTTTTTAATCATTATTAACCTAGGTATTTATTTATTTTTACTTATGTAATCAAATAGGGTAAATAGTGGTGAATCAATTAATTTACCTAGATTCATCCCAAACCAAGTAGGCTATAAGAGCCTTTTTTTTGTATCCATTTTCATAGTAGTTTGTTATTCATATTTAGGGTTGTAAATGGACCGAGTTTCCTCGTAAGCTACTCAGTTTAGCTTGTTAAAAGATTGATTTGGCTAGTTTGTTTAGTTTAATGAGTAGAACCTAACCTCACTTTCAAACTCTTTTATTAAACGAATTTAGTTTGAGCATAAAAAAATTCAACTTGGCTCATTTATAGTTTAGTCTTGAGAGTTCGGCTCGGTTCAACTTGTTAAATGTTCTATTTGATTCATTTGTTTAGTTAAATGAGTCTAGTATGAGTTTCACTTTTATGCTTGTTTATTAAATAAGATGAGTCTGAGGCCGAACTCGAAGGATTTTGGTCGGAAACCGAAATCATGTATTACAAGATTTTTTTCCACTCCTTTTTTAGATGACAATGTTTTCTTTATTTTTTTAGTCAAAAAATATTTTTTTGGCAAGACATACATGCATAAAAGCTATCCTTTTATATATAGGTAGATATTTATCAATTGAGGTATCATTACTAATTATTTACTTATTACTATTTAAGTTTATTTATTTATTTATATAATATTTGCATATTATTAAATTTTTAAGACTTCTATATTTTAGAGGCCCTAAGTTCTTGACGATGCCTATTTTTTGTTATACTCAATTCAAGATCTATCCAACATTGATGGTAATATAAAAATTCACGGTTTACAAGATTTTTTTATATATATTTTTTTTAAAGATTCTTGAAGATGAGTGTAATAAATATATATATGGATCTAATAGTTCACTCCATCCGATTTTAAAAACAAATCTCTTCAGCAACGTGCGTACTTCTTAAAAACTAATAAATCTATTCTTAATATTTCAATTATAATATTAATTGAAAAATAATAAAAATTACATAGAAGAATAAAGTGAAAAAGTTAGGATATAAATAAAAATTATGTTATAGTTTTTAAATAATTTTTTCTTCAAAACCAAAAATTCCTTTAAGAAACGAATCAAGTGTATAAATTAATCCAACATCGCAGAAGAGGGGATTGAAAATTAGGACCAATAAAAGGTTTCCCCATACCCCGATCATAATTATTAGATCGAGGTCTCAACGATCGGCGGGTATTTTTTTATTTGATTATAAATAAATTAAATCCGTTATGAGGTATTACCAATAGAATGACGATGCACATAAATGAGACCATATGACAGGCGACAGTGAGCTCTATCGTGCTACGAGGTCGGTACAGGTTGTAGCAGTCAGTCAATACTGTACTAAAAAAATCTTCCGGACGTGCGTGGTACTAGGATGTACTAATATTAACCCAATGCAGCTTATGTAATCATATTGTTTCACACCAATATCCTTGGAACTAGCTAGATCCACCGAATCTGGTTAATTAAAAAAAAAAAAAAAACTTCAGCTTTAGTCAAGTGCTGCTTCTAAAACATACCCCTAGATTCTGATTCCCGAAACAACGGAAGGACAGCAGAGGCTGGTGGAGTCATTAGAGTAGCAACTAAACCAAAGAAAATATAATATTCATTTTTTAAAAAGTTAAAATTTATTTTTTCATCATTTAAATATTAAATATTTTACTATTTTTGTTGAAGGATATTAGTAAAATTTTAATATTATGTTTATTAGTTTCTAATATATATATATATATATATATAAATTATTTAAAAAAATTATTTTTGATTTAAAAAAAGTTAAACATTTTATATACAATGTCGACCTCATTTATATGAGTTATTGTAAAGAGAACCTAGATAGTCTTATTTTTATTTAATAAGAATATAAGGAGGTTGTTTTCTTACGTTTGGTTTTTATTGATGTAGTTGGGAGTTTACTATCAAAGATACACTAAAAGAAAATATATATAATTTGTGGCTATATGATTAATGAACAATTCAAATAACATGTCGTAAAAAATGACAAACATTGATGACCAAAAATTAAATAGAAGTATGTAGTTCGAAATATTTTTTTCAAGAGTCGTGAGAAAAAGATTGGCGGTTAGTTTTCCCTCATAAGAAAACAGTGTAGTATAAATTAATCTAAGAAGTAAAATTTCTACCCAAAATTTTTTTCAATCAACACCAAAAAAATTTGGACCACATGTCGTCCGAAATATCACAAATGTCACTTTAGTTGGACTTAAATCAAAATAAGTATTTTGTACAACATCACTTCGTCCAAAATTCAGTCATAAAAATCCCTCTCGGGCCACTTCTTCTTCCACATTTCTCTCTTGTCTTCTTATCTGACCAATATTAGGTAATAATTATTCTTCATTTCTTAAGACTAATGTTATTATATCAACAACTATTGTATTTATTTGTTAAATTTTTATTTTTTTGTGTTTTCCCTCCATAGCCACCATTTCCACTACCCTAGCACCATTACCTCTGGACAAGCTTTGAATTAAGGTTGGTTTTTCCTCTTGAATATTACCTATTGATGGATTTGGTAGTTTTTTTTTAAATATTTTTTGTTAATTTTTTTTATATTAGTGATTTTCCTAGCCAACACTACATGTAAGCTTTACATTTTTTTTGTTATTATTGAATATATATATTATAGTTATTTATAGTTATGTTGATTGTGTTTGTGATTATGTTGATTGTGGTTATTTTTTTTATAATAATTTGATTGTCAACATGTTGATTGTGAATGTGTATGTTAATCATTAATCATAAAAAATTTACTATCTTGTTGCTGGTAAATATGTTGATATTCAAAAAATATTAAAATTTGTATAAAAGGAGTTGTTTGTGTATTTATGATAAATATTGAAATTTGTAGATGTTATTGTTTTATTTTATAGTGGATATATTAGTTGTTGCTTTGTTTGATTATATGTTGATGTATATATTTGTGTGAAGCACGTGAATTTTGATAGTAAGTATATATTTTGGTAGTATTTTAGTTTGAAAGTATATGTGCTAGTTTAGTATATTAGTATATATGCATATTAGATATTAATATTATAGAATAAAAATATCATCTCTCATATTAATTATAGGTTAAGTATATAAATACTAAGTAGATATTAATAATATAGTATATATATATTAAGTGTCATAATACGATAATACAATTTTTAGTTAAGAAAATTATATTGTTAATAATTTATTATAAGATAAATATTAAGTATAATAGAGTAAGAATAAGAGTAGAAGTAACTATGCCCCATTGGATATTATATTATATTAGATTAAGTATTGAAATAAGATAATAATATTTGAAGTAAAGGAACATATGCGCACGATAAGATATTATGTTATTTTAAGTAAAGAAAAATAGATATGTAATAGCTAAACCCTAAGCCCTAAACCATTATAAATTCTAATAAACCCTACACCCTACCTCTAACCATAGGTAACCACTTATAAACCCTAAACTATAAACCATTAGTACATTTATTCATAATAATAAACCCTAATATTAATATTATCATATATAAAAATCAACTTGATATTCAAAAGATATAATATATTTAGATTAAGTATATTAATATGATATCATTAAAATTTTGACCTGTATTCAATGGATGTGCTAGGATGATTATAAGAACAAAAAATATTACATAAATAAGACTTAGAAGGAGGAGAATAAAAAGCTGACCAATATTAACCAGGCCTAGCGAAAATTCATAAAATTTTAGATTTCTCCTACCGAACAAGTAAAATAATAAATTAAGAATTTTAAAATAGAATATAACTTTTCAAATTCATTTATTATCTTTATTTTAATTGTGTAGAAGAGATTTTCTAAAAATTAAGTATATAGATTAAATTTGAAAGATGCCAGCCTTCACTGCTCTAGGTTAATTTTGGCTTACCAGTATCTGAAGGAATAAAAAAAATATTAAATTTATTTACTACTTATAATATTATTAATCTATTATTTTTACCAATGCAAAAGGTTGATGAGAAGACGCAACAATTATCATCTGCAATAAGGACATATATGGATCTACACATGAGAGATGACCTGTAAAAGATAAGGCTATGGAGATGTTTCACTCACAATAGATTATTATTCAAACATTGTAAGAAATGCTTCAAACCAATAAAGATGAATAGATTAGTTGATGATGAGATACTCTTCGCTAGATCAGTCAAAACAACAACTAATAATAAGGGCTTAAATTAGAGTTATTTTTGTTTGTTTATAAGGCTAGATACCTAAACAATTATGATATTATCATTTTAATTGTTTCTTTTGACTAATTAATAGTAAAATAATTTTGAGGATTATTGTTTAACTTACTTGTTTCATTATCAGTATTATTTTAAAAAAATTTATTTGTGTCAAGATGAGTGTTATTAAATTTTATATATCATATTACTAATTTTTTATTAAATTTAAATAATTTATTTGTAACACTCCAAAATTTATTATTAAAAATTTTTCTTTGTTTAATGGAAGATACACATAAAATAATCAGGTGTTACAACTATATTTCATACAACTTCAATTTTCATACCATTATCATATCAAATATAAGATAAAAATAGTAATGAGTTTAAAAAGATAATTAGATAATAAAAATAATTTCATAAATATAGATATGAGTTTGGGGATAAAGTAAGAGTATAATTCTAATTAAAATAAAATAAAAAGGAACTATGGATCTAAGAGTCCATAAGATATATAGAAAAAAAAAACTCTAGCTATTAGATAACAGATACTCTATACCGTATACTCGAAAATACAAATCACTTATCCTCAGGAAGTGCATCAAACTCAATAAACTCATCAATATGATTACCAAAAAATTGCACATCAATAACTAGGTCGTATGATTGTGAGAATGAGTTACACTCATAAAAAAGATGGTTAATACTTGCATCTTGTGTAAGGTAACAATACATATCACTAGAACAAGGTAAGCATAACACAAAAGTTCACAATGAGAGAAAACTAAATGTGCACATTACACATGGTATTACATGACCTAAAATGCAACCGTATTAAAAACCATACTCATTTGATCACACCAACCCATTTAATTAACTCATTAAGACCAAGGAAACATTAGTAACAATACTCTTTCCGTTCCCCTCGCGAATGGTATAAAGGTAGTCTATCTTATTGATACTCTCATATTTTGGATAAGATACATTTGTGAAACTAGTAAATCTCTAATTTGTAAATACATGTACCCCTTATTGGCCGATAGATCAAACTAATATAGTTTAGATAAGGATCCTCTGGATTATGATAGAACTAGGTCATGATTTCAACACTTCAAATAATTGTATTGACTCATGTGCTCTTTCACTTTAAATAGTAATATCTTATTAGCACCTTATTCAACACTTAACACATAATAATTGCATTACTTGATTTACTTAATGTCATCATACTTCCACTTTTATTATCACTAACTTATCACAAGGAAAGTTGTTTATCATTCAAATAATTGATAATATTTGAAGCATTTAGAAAATTCATCATATTTAAACACATTGGACTTGCTATGAACACATGATGTAAAGGTTAGACATAATCGCTGACAATATGTACAAAAACGAACAATCCACAAGGAAAAATACCATAATGCCCTTATAAAATGCTAATTTACATCATAACTACATCTATAAGGCTCTCATATTCCCCAAATTTAACAATATATCTCAATATACCATTACCAACATCATATCCTAAAATAATACCCTAACCCTAACATTTCACACATAAAATACCAATATTATCCTTTTATTACTATTCTTAAATTTGGTTATTTAATTATAAGAATGTACCTACACTACTTCTATTTGTTCCTAATGTTTCACATATAATTAACACATTACATTTTTATGAGCTAAAAAAATTTATAAAACCATAGATTTTAAATTTCATCCAAAAGACAAAAATGCTCCTAATTCACTAAAAACACCTTCAAACATATTATTTTCATAACTCAGACCATACTCATACAATCCCTAACATATCAAATATAAAATTTGATGTAAATATATCAAGAAATACAATGACATACTCATTTTTGGCAAAAACTCAAAAAGATAACAAATTTACCCTAAAGGCCGAATACCCATATAATACACAAAATTCTACAAGTTTCCAAAATTACACACAACCACCACCTAAATTATTAGCAACTCAAAAATGTTATAGGATTTAATTTAAAAATCTATTTTTTTTCAAATGAGTCTATGGATGAAACCACTAGAAGCATAAAATCCTAAATCTTGCGACCTTAATATACAACACCAGTTACAACATTTAAGCATAATTAGTTGTACTCATCTATATACTTATTAGTATAACATAATACACAGTTATGATTGAGATTTTATGGTAACGCCTAGCAAGGCATGAAATATATAAAATCCTAAATCTTGCGACCTTAATATACAACACCAGTTACAACATTTAAGCATAATTAGTTGTACTCATCTATACACTTATTAGTATAACATAATACACAGTTATGATTGAGATTTTATGGTAACGCCTAGCAAGGCATGAAATATATAAATTTATCATAAAATCACAAATTTACTAATCAATACACAATATTTGTAGAAGTAAAATCTAACATGATTTCTAGCACGAAACATGCTAAAATGGGAATTCATAATATTAACACATAATAATAATTACCCAAACTAGAGACGTATATCCTTACCAAAAGCTACTCCAGTCTCTAAGCAATAATTACTCCTAAACAACTCCTTCCACACTTTTATCATCTAAAAAAAATACAATAATTGGTTAAAAGAGTTATAACAATGGTTATAATAGAATAAAAATTTAAAAGAGAGGAAGATTTAAATCTATGAATTTAAAACTCCTAACCCTCAATGCTAAAAAATTAAGGGCTTGGAACGAGCTTGAATATAACCTTAGTAAATCTATGAATTTAAACTCTTTTTATTTGAACACACACTAAAGGATTAAGGTTCAAGATTTAAGAAGTTTATTGATTAAAGAAAATGGAGAAGAGAAGAAGGGAGGGGCTCATCTCCAAGAAACAAGAACTACCATGAAGAACATTCTAAGAACAAGTTAAAAGGTTAGAGGAGAGAAAAAAGTTGCACTATAAGGAATTTGACATACCCTTTATGGATGTAAAAAAAAGGTAGAAGAGAGAGGAAGAAGTCAAATGGAAGGGGTTGCTTACAAACAAGGGGACTGATGGGAGTGATTAGCTTGAGTGAGAGAGTATGAAAGAGTTTGTAGAAGGTGATTATAGGTGGGAAATGACAATGCATGATCTGATAATGGGTGTAAGAGGGTTTGAATATCAAATTCCTCATACCCATTAAAGTCAACAAGGATTAAAAATGGTTTAGGTAAAATAGAATGTCCAATAAATGGTTAAAAAAATAAAATATTTCCTAAAACTCTTGAAAAGTTAAGGAAATGTAAGGTCAGACATATGAATTGATTGGAGATAAAAAGAAATGAATAGTATCAAGAATGGTAAAAACCGCGTAGCTCCGATTGATCGGATGAGGTAGGTGGGCGGACGTCAAATGATGTGGAAAAGGGATCAGGAACAATATTAGTTGATTAAATGAAGGTAAGGCCCAGTTAACTAATTTGAACATTAAAAATTTGAAGGATAGAAAGGTAAAAATGAGGGTTTGAAAAGTATGTGTAAAGGGCCCAAAAAGGGTTTAAGGACTAATGAAGGGATTATGAGACTAATCACCTAGGCATTAGGGTTAGAAAAGTTAGAGGTATTACAATATTATTATTTTAAATGTTAATGCAAATAATTTAAAAATTAAAAATTCTCAAAAAAGTAAAAAAAAAAATCATCTTTTTAAAAAATATTTCTTCCAAAATAACTATGTGTAATGCTATATCATTGTATATTATTGAAACTTCAAACAAAATAGGTGCTTTTTGATTTTTTTTAAATATGGCATTTGAAATAACTATCATTTATGGCGGCATAAAAATTAAAAAAAAAATAATTTAAAATATGTGGCTAATTGCCGTCGTATATAATAGTATGTTGGATGTATTTGAAGTCGCAAATAAAGTTATTTTGGATATTTTTTTTGCAACCACTTTCCCCTCTTTTGCGATGGACATATTGCTGGATAAAAAATATTTTTGATTGCATTTCATCTCACTGCAATGACAACTAAAGACTTTTTTTCTTGTCATGGTAAAATTGAAAGGGTGATTATTTTACCTACCGAATTTTCAATGAAAACGAGACACTTGTTATCACGTCTTGAGATTATTACTTTGAATTCTTGACCACGCTGATTGATATTATTCGACAAATTAGTATCCAAGGCAATTGCTAAGTTTGTAAAAGGTATATATAGACGAGTGATATGCTTGCACCACTTAGCACGTGTGTTCATCAATCCCCATTTACCCAAATCAAGTCATGGCAAGTTCAATTTTTCTAAAGGATGACCTCGAGCATCCACTAAAAGATCAAATTCTTTTTACAATTAAAGCTCACCAATGATAAATATGTACTTTAGTTGGTATATATTTTCAAGACGACCGAGTCTCCTATATATACAGACACACACATGTAGCTGTCAATAAAATTGTTTCATGATAAATCATGTCCCATCCAAACCTAATCTATGTACCAGCGTTTCCAACAACGTGGAAACGAAAGTAAAAAAGAAAGTCCTTAGCTGTCCTACATCGGTTAGAAACAAGGAGAGAGATTCATATAATATTAGTCAATGGCAATAAAAGTGAAAATTTTGGAAGTCCTTATCTGTCATAGGTTTGGTTCGATACATGAAACTATGTTTGGAGTTAAGTCGGAGGCTGCTATTATTTGTGGCAAGTGGCAACTGCCGACTGATAATAAGCTGCATGAGTTCACTTTTCAGTTTGCAAGTTGCAACCGATCAATAAGCTCAAACCGACACTACGTAACTAAACCGACACTATGTAACTATACCGTCTATAATTATGCAATGTAGAGTAAAAGGTTCGGTTTGAATTATCTAGCGCCTGATGCCTCTAGCAGAATACAGAACTTTCATTTTCATATAAGATAAATTCCATTTAGGAAAGTCTTATTTCTTTCACCTTTTTTTTTTTTTGAAAAAAATTAGAATTTTCTTTTGAGAATTTTTTTCACTTGTTTTATTTTCTCAGAATTAACCAATTTCACTAGATTTATTTATTTATTTTAAATCAGTTTTTTTAAGGAAAACAATTCATATATATCCACATTCTCAGAATTTAAAAATCAGATTTTATGAAAAAATAGACTTTTTTTTTATATTTTCAAGATTTATTTTAAAATTTTAAGTTTTTTATATTATTTATCATAAAGTTAATTTAATTACACTAAACTTGACATAATCTCACTTTGTTAATAAACATGGTACTTACATAATAATAATATAAAATGTGAAGGTACTTAATTGCGATTATTCAAAATATAGAACTCTTGTAAAATATTAGACCAAATATTATTGTACCTAGATGAAATTTATCCTAAAATTAATGTGTAGTTTACGAATATATAAAGTATTCATACATAAAATATCACCAAAAGTTACAATATCAAATTTGAGATAACAATCAATTAATAAACAGACATTCGAAGTATTTATACACTATCGGTTTAAAAATTTGCTTGAAGTTTATTCTTTTCTTTTGACAAAATAATATTATTTGTGTATAAATACTTCAATTTATATATTATATAGATGTATAAAAAAAATTAAATGTAGTGTGTATATATATATATTTACATACAACGCTAATTATTTACATATTATTTTAATGAAAAAGTTATTTATATAATATTTTTAAAAATTCATATAAAACAAATATATAGACATATGATTATTTTAATTCTTAGTATTGAAAAAATAAAAAATTAAAATTAATCATTAACTTTAACTTTGAAAATTGTAATAATTTTGAAATTTTGATTTTAATTTTTCAAATCTCAATATGTTTGAAGTTTTACAGTTTTGAAATTAAATATTCATTTATAATCCTTCACTTTTGATCTCAATAATGATTTGGAATTTTTTTATATTTACTATTTAATTTTTAGTATTCAATTTTTGATTATCAAATTTTCATTTGGATTTGCAACTTTTATTTTAAAATTCAATCTTTAACTTTATTTTTTTATTTGATTTTTGAATAGTGAATTTTGGATATTGAATTTTTAAAATCTAAATATTTTTTTTATAAAAAAACATAAAATATATTTATGAATATATAATATCACCAATACTATAACTATATATTAAAATAATATATAATTAATTAGTGATGTAGGAAAACATTAATATATTGAATCGTAAATATATTCATATCATATGTAAAGTAAAGTAACTAAGCACAAATAATGATATTTTAATAGAAAACTTCCTTCATCAAAACAAACTTTTAACTGATATTTCTTTATTATAAACTACAAATTACTTTTTCCTCAATTAAAACAAGCTTGAAAATTTTATTCCTTAATTAATAAGTATCTCAATTAAATTGTAATGCACTTACTACAAAGTCCACGCAATTTTAGGGTGCGGTATTCTAAGCCTCTATGGGATTCAAACTAGTTATGGTAATTTTACAATTATGTTGTAGTTATTGTGTAATCCTATATATGTATGCACCATGCTTGATGTATTATAATGATGTTACCATATAATATATAGTTTTAAGATTAATTATCTTTAATTTATGTCATTAAAAATAAAAAAATATCAAAACTATATTCAAAATTTTCTCTACAAATAAATATCCATATTGATGTATTTTTTTATAAAAAAAATAATACAAGTGTATGATAAAAATATACACATCTTATAAGAATATACATATTTTCCAATATAATACATATTTTGAGAAATTGATGTGTGTGTGTATGTGTATTGAAATAAAAATGCATCTTTTGTAATATAAATACACATTGTAATACCCTATAAAGTTAGGCTTGTAGTGTGTGAAAACTCATGAGCATGATGATGATTTGTTGGTGTTTAGCCTTGTTTTGAGATTGTATTTTGGTCATGAGTGCAAAAGATTTGGGAAAAGTTAAAAAAAAAGGGGGTGGAAATGGGTTTTTTATCTGATTAATTAGTTGATTAATCTTCATGGTCAGTCAATGCGTGTTGTGTTTTCTTAATGTTCCATGTGATGAATAATCGGTCAACCAATGCATCTAAGTAGCTGGTTGATTATCAGGTCGAACTAATATAGTTTTTTTTTTCATTCAAAAATCTTTTCAAATGATTTAGGGACTTAATTTTAATGTTGTGAATGGTTTCTAAGTTATTTTTACAAGTGCGTTGAACCATTTTAACATAACTTATCAAATCAAAATCAGATTTGAGGGGGTGAGACTCTAAAAAGTTATTTATGACCTCACATCTTATCTTCTTTGCCCTCTCTCTACTAAGTATACTTAGAATGGATGATTGTCCTCTAGAAATTTTGGTTGTGTCTCTAATTTTGTCCCCCATGCTTTTTGTCCTTTCCCCAATTTGTGTGCGCTTGATTTATGAGGTATAACACCCTCAGACTTCCCAACTAATACCATTTCACCTTAAGAGGAAATAACCCTATTTTTATCTATAAAATTGGCCCACATTGGTCCTAATTCAAATTTAGGATTAGGGTTTCAATTTATAAACCCTATTAACCCTCATTCTCCATCCGATCCTTGCCCCGTTATCAGCTTATGACCCCTCTTTTCTTTGGGTTTTCATAACCACTATATTCCCCATTCTCTCTTCTATAACCCCTTGCCTTCATCTTCTTGCTCTCATTTCTTAACTCTTCTTCCTCTTCAAATCCTCCCTTTAGATCTTTCTTATTTTGATCTTAAACAAGATATGGTTACATCTAGGAAGGTTAAGGGTTTACCTTATTTGACTTTCTCATTTGGTACATGTTTTATTTTTTTAATTTTTCTCTTATAATTACTTGTTTTGTATTAGATTATTGTAGGATTTTAAGAAAATTTGCTAAGTTTTAACTTTTTCTTCTTAAAGGTACTTTGGATTCAAGTTGGTAACCCCTAACTAAGAGGTTCTTCTCTATTAGCATAGTTTTTGGTTGGCTTGTGTCAAGGCAAGTCACTCTTACCTTATTTTGGGTGACTAATGAGCATGTTGTGTTGTGGGACGTGGATGATTCTAGGATATGTGAAAGCATATGTGTTGATGGTTCTTTAGTTGTGTGTATATTATAAGAAATTATATGAAACTATGTAGTATAAATCATGCTCTACAGTTGCAAATTTTAAATAATGATTCTAAAATGTGGTCATGGTTTCTGTTGGTTAATAAATTGTAAGCATGATTAGGTGATCAGTATGTCAGAAGTGTGATTCAAAGTTGTTATAATTATTGAGTGTTGATGGATTTGTATTCTGGAATGTGATTAAAAATTTATGTTGAGTTTCAAACGAGTTGTGGAGTATCAGATTCCTTTGATCAACTGAGATGCACTACTAGTCAATGTGTCTCTAGTGGCCCAATCGACTGGCACACACTCTTGGTTGATTGATGGTGCTTACTTTCATTGGTTGACTAAAAATCTTGATTTCTCAACTATTCGTGCATATTTCTTCCTAGTTGTTATTTTATCAAGTAGTCAATTGTCATGACCTATCGGTTAACTAATTTAGGCTATTAGTTGATCAATTGATATGCCTTGCTAGTATATTGACCACCTAATATTTTTTTTTGTATCCTTATTATTAAACCCGATTGTGTATCTTTGCTTGGTGGATTCCTGTTCTTGTATGTACATATTGACCCCTTGCTTCGGTTGTTGTGCCTAGTTGACAGTAGTTGACCTAGATTGGATTTTAAAAAGGAAAATAATTAAAGAATATTATTGGGCTCAAACTCTTTGGTTGTTAGAGGATATTCTAAGTACTATGCTAATATAATTTGAGCTAAGTGATAATTTGAGTATATGTAATTGAAATTGATGGTGTCTTGCCCTTTTGGGCATAGATGGTTAAACAATTGGGGTTACACTTGACACCCTTATGGAAAATAATGGATCTTGTGAGATATTTTCTGTGGTGGAAATTGGCTGGTTATGGTGTGAAACCCTTGATGTGGTTTATAATATTAGCAATAAAATAACAATCATTTAAAGTGAAAGAAATCATCAAGCTTAATATTCTCTGACTCTTAGAGTAATTAACCAAGGGTATCTAGTACTATATTCACCTATAGGTATGCACCTATGGGCAGGAGACCCTTATCGGTTTCAATACCTCTTTTAATCTAATTTACACCTATGGGTGCACTTAAAGGGTGCCGACAATTAAGGGTTAGAATACATAGCAATGTGATGAATTTGTCACTACCATGGTCTATGACCAAGAGTAGCATGCGTTTATGTTACTTTTACACGGTTAGTCATTAACCACTATTTGGGGCTCTATCATAGTTGAGTCTTATGATGGAGAACTTAAGTGCTCGATGAAGATTCTTTCATGGATGTAAAGTATACGATCACCACTCTGATGATACATTAACCGAAATGAGTCCTAAAGTTGTATTAAATGGTTTGGTATTATTTATATGCTTGATATGGTCATTTCACAGAGGTGGTCTCTGATTTTCCTTCATAGGTATTTAAAAGCTAATGCATAACCTAAGTTATAAGTGATTAAATAACCCAACTCAATGCTAAAAAAATAAATAGATATATAATATTGTGATTAAAGTCTCATGAATAATTAAATGAAATTGACCTTAGAGTTTTCCTAAGTGGTTTGAAGCCTTGGCATATTACTTCGCATGTTCCTATGTTTTCATCTATGAATCTTTGTGGTAAGCATGAATAATTGTGAATTACTACACTTGGTGCAAAGCACGATATTCCATGAATCCGTGTTTATTATTGAGTATGATGTTATCTACCTTCTTGTGCATGTATAGGATGCTATGTTGAGAATGCCATGTTCGTAAAGCTTGTGAGTTGGCAGGCCATTGTATAAGCATGTTAGTGTGTGCTGCTATGACTCGTATGCCACTCATGACCATACGTGCATCTTGAATGTCCATGGTTAGGTAACTTGGCTTATTTAGTACGTAGTGTATTGATGTGCATGTTTGATTTTTCACCTGCTCTATACCACAAGCATGCGGCGTTATACATGTTAGTGAGGAGGGCCTATAGCCGTCTCATTTACTTGTTGGTCATAGGGCACACAAGTGTAGAATCTTTAATGGATTTCTCTTTTGTTGGCCACTATGGGACTTATACTTTCTTTGTACTACCTTGTTTAGTGAACACTCTCCTTATGTACTTCTGTTTATTTTGGACTTGATATAGTCTAGGTTTTGCAAACCCCAACACTTACTATCTTTTTATGCTACCTATTTTCCATACTCTATTTTTATATATGGTTGATTGGATGTTTAACCTTATGTCCAGAATGGGATGAATAATGAGACGTCTATCTAATGTTAGGTACAATGGTAACATCCCATTTTTCTAAATAGTATTTTCCATATTTCCTCAATATTTTAAAAATGAAAATTTTCAAGAGTAAAAAATGGGAGTGTTACATGCACTTTTTATCAATACAAGGGTAATGCACCTTAAAATAAGTACAAATATTCCAATAATATATTGCATATTTAGGAAAATAATACATATCTTTCAAAATGATAATATACATTTTTTAGTAATATAATACATAACGTTTATAGATGTGCATTCTTCTAATATAATAGTATATATCTTCTCAAACATAAATACACATATTTTATAACGAAATAAAACACACTCATTATTTATACAAATGCAAGAAAAAGCAAAAATGTTGATAGGTATGAATTATATTAATCATATGGATTTTAACATGAAGATTTAATGTGATTATATGATTTTTTTTTATAATTTAGTCTACTTGTTCTTTTTTTACTACTCTTGTTCATATTTTGTAGGTATTTCAAGAATATGGGATCAAAAGGAGCTAAAACACAATAGCTGGAATAAAACAGAAGCAAATGCGGGTGCTCAAAGTATGAAAAGGAATAAAAAATTAAAAATCCAAACATGATGCAATCTAAATTTGGAAAAGTATTGAAAATGAAAATTGTATATATTTTTGTTTTCTTTTCAATGCATTAAAAATCAGCTCAATCCAAAGTCAAAAGAAGAAGTTATGGCTGGAATACGAAACATGCACAAAGATGAAGAATTGAAACAGCCGTGTTGATGGGCAATTACGTCTATATAAACTTATTTTTCATTCAGTTTGGGAGAGAAATGGATGGAATAAGAAGACAAAGGCTTTGAGAGCACTAAATAAAGATCTAGGGTTACTTGTTTGGCATCACCCAATCCAATCCCACCTTCAATTCATCCACAATTTTCCATCTCTTGATCTCAATTTTTTGTTTCCAGTCAGACGGATAGAATAGTAAATTTCTCATCTTGAATAAAGAGGTTATTGTATTTTCCTTTGGATTTTATTTATTGCTTTCAATTGATGAAATTCTCTATGTTTAAGATGTTGAGCTTAATAAAAGTCATGATTGGCTAATTGATCTATGCTGAGGTGAAGGGAAATCCCCTAATCCAGATGTGTTGAGAATGTGAGCCCTGCCTAATCTAATTTCTTGTCATATGTGTTGTGCTAATGATTTAATTGGAATAATAGAGAAAATTGATCACTTTTCTATTATTATTTAGAGAAACTAGGTGAGATTCGATAGATGAGTTGGAGTGGACTCCATTAGCATAACTAGAAATCAAACCACAAAGTCGAGAGATGTTGGTTGGATTCTACAACTAAAAAAAGGGAAATATGATATATAATAATGTGTTGCCTATTCTTACATTCATACTAGAGATAGATGAGTCTTAATAGACAATAGGGTGTAGTGGCTTGAAAGAGCATTACAATACATACTTTGGTTGTTATTCATGGCAAAGTGTTTTGATTTGGGATTTGGAGTAAATATTCAATCATATTGGGGTTGAGGGGATTGACCGGAACCTTAGCATTTTCTCTAATTGAATTTCACTTGTTCTTATATTATAGTTGGATTTAGTTTGCACATTTTCTTTTCATTTAAAGTTAGACATCATTTGCCTCTATCGTTAGTCTAGACATAGAAGATCTTTTCACTATCCCATTGCTTACTTCCTAGTCTCTATGGGATCGACCTTGCATGCTACTTCAACATAGTGCACTTATGGATAGAAGTCATCAAATGTCTTAAAATAAATATACATCTTCCATGATAATAATACACATTTTTTAATTTATGTAAATGTAAGAAACAATTACGCATAGTAAAATAAAAATACGCATATTCCATTATAAGAATACACTTAATTCATTCTCTATAATGAGAAATACACATCTCTAAAGGAGAGAACTCTTTGTATTTGAAACAAATACACACATTCTTTATTCTCTAGAATGAAAATTACACATATAAAAAGGATGGATATGCACGTTTAATATTGGAAACAACAAAATTATAATGTCTGAGTATAAAATACAAGATCTCATACGTCGTAGACTTCGCTCCAATAATTATGCACCATTTGCTGTATTGAGTGCCATTAATGTAAGGAAACAACACTTATCTTTTACTTATTTATAAGTTGTATTGAGCACCATTTGCATGATGCATATAGTAGCATGATACGAAGATTGTAATTAATGGTGTTAAAAAATGCTGGAGGAATATAGTGCGACCTTGCCAATTAAGCTATTCCTTTGCTTAACTCTTGGCCATTTGGATGGAGTTGAACAAGAAAAGTCACGACCGTCGTTAAATAATAACGTTAAATATGCTTTTTATTTCTTCTATGACCTTTAATTTGTTGTCAATGTAAAATATTGGTCCTAAGGTGACCCATCGTTGTTAACGCGGTTACATGGATACTCAAAAACGAAAAGGGAACCATACGCGCGCATGGACCCATAGATTTGTGAGTAGTTAATTTCTAAACTTGCTTTGCTACCTGTCACTACAAGAATGCTGGCACCGGTAGTGCTCTACAGCTCATTAGCTATGTTCCACGCATACGGGTGCACTAGAATATATTTGGGTCAGCTGGTCCTGCAATCCCCACGTGACACCATTATGAAACCTAGATTTAATGGCATCTAATAAATACTACTTATTTCGTATATAAAAAAAATCTTATTATATTAATTTATACATTTAAAAAAATAATTTTAAAATTATACTTACACTATTCATTAATACAAATTATAAAATATTATATATATATAATTAAAAAAATTAGGATAAAAATAGAAAATATACTTTTACTTTTTTAAAATAAATTTTTTATACAAAAATTGAATGATACAATTACTCCTCTTTAATATTGATGGAACCGTTATTACAAAATTGATAATAAAAGTATAACAATTTATATGTGATGTCTAGACAAATATTTAGATAATAATTTCATGTAGAAATCGTTATTCAAAATTGACTTGTATGTACAATTTTAGGAGGAATCATCACCGAATGAAAAAAACACAGGCTTTTAGTGATGGTAATGTTGAAAAACCATCATCTAAACTCTTATATAACACTCTCAAATTGATACCCTCCCTTCTCATTAACTCGGTCTTTGTCACTTTAACACTGATACACAACCAGCCATATCTGTTGCTACAACTCACCCTCCTTCCACAACCATCCATAATCTCTCCTCGTCAACATACATAGTACCAATCTTATTCTCTTCCTTCTTTTCTCTTCATGATTTTTCTTCTTTCATTTTTATTGTTTGTTGTAGTGATTGAGTCTCATTAGGATATCCGCTCCTAATATATCAAACCAAATCGGTTATCCAGAAAATTAGATTGGATTATCGGATGTATCTACTTATACTAATATTTGAGAAGAATATTACAATATAGTATAATAAACTATATAATATAGTATAATATACTATATAATATAATATAATATAATATAATATACTAAAAATATAGTATAATATAATATGCTCTAATACATATTAATACAACACAATATACTTTTAATATAATCAAATATAATATAATATTTTCAAAATATAGGACATCATACTCAAAATAAAATACAATATAATGAAAAACCATATATTATACCCGTTGAGATTATTTAGTCAAAAATCCGTTTCGATTACAATTGAATTTTCTAGGATCAAATATTTTAGATTCAAAATTAAATTTTCGAATCCTAAATTCTACACACGATTAAATTAACACCGGTGTTGGTCAAAACTATAATTAAAAGTTTATACTTTAATAATGGCTTGTACCTACAACCATAATAAAAAACCTAACTTATAGGATTTATTTCTTTTCCCGCCTCTTCTCCTCATTTTGTTATTGCTTATTTCATAGAACAAAAGGTCTTTTTTGCTCCGTATAATACCTATCCTTGTAACGCTCCAAAATTAATAGTAATTTTTTTTTATTTAAGCGAAAGCGTAAAACAAACGTAATTAGGTGTTACCATCATATCGACATAAGTCATGCTTAACTGACCGTCCTTACATCTAATATAAGACAAAATAGTTGAACATTCAAATATAATAAAATAGATAATGAGATTGATTATCATAAACTTAAACAAAATTATGGAGGATTACTCCGAATACACAATGACAAAGTATATAAAGAAATACATCAGAAACTAAGAGTCCCATAAGTTATCTAGACCAAAAGTGTCAACTGGATAACCCAACACTACGACCTAAGTCTCGAATATCAAAACACAAATATTTCCTAATAAGTTCATTGTACCCAATTATCGAATATCAAAACACAAATCTTTCCTAATAAGTTTATTATATGGGAAATAGTTTTCCAAGAGGTCCTCAAAGACTTGTACAAACTCAATTGGGTCATTTACTCACGGGAATGAGCAACACCTATGACAACCATGATCGACGGTTAAGGTGGTGGTGAAGGTGGTAGTTAGGGTGGCGGTGTGGTGGAGGTGGAGCCGGTGATGATTGGCAGCAAGGATGGTGGCAGTGTGGTGTTGGGATCGATGATGGTTGGCAGTAGGGAGTTGCTAGTGATGCCTTGTGGCTATCAACAAACACAATGGAGTAGTTGGCAGCTTGGGCAGGGAGAGAAGAGAAAATAAATAATGGAAAGGTGGAGGTTAGTGGTTGTGGTCGACGGTAGGGTGGTGTTTGTTGTGAAGAGACAGAGAGGTGGATGGATGATAGGTTCTCAATGGGAGAAAGGGAAAGAAAAATAAGAAGGGTGAAGGCAGGGAAAGGGTGAAGACATGGTAGGTAGGAGGAAGAAGGCGGGTTGGGAAGTGGTGTTGGTGGTGATGGGTGAAAATGAAGCAAAAGAGGAATAAGCAAGAGGGAGGAAGAGTGACACGGGAAAGTGTACATGCATGTATAAATACGTGCAGGGGTTGGTGAGGTAAGAGTAAGAAGGTGATAGGGAAGGGTTGGTCAAGCATGTAAGGGGGGTAGGTGGGAGTGTTGGGTGTTAGCAATGACACTTCCCGTCTTGGAAATATCCCAGTGTTGTTTCCCATTCTAGAAACTTTTTGGTGTTGGAATCGATGCTGGGAACATCTAACCAATTTTTTTTGGATTGTGTTAATGGTTTATATCAACTAAGGTATGTAGTGGTTTTAAGATTTATTTTTATTTTTCTTTCTTAATTTTAGTAGATTAGCTCTATGTTTTTAAACTATATATAATGCTAGTGTGTATAAATTTTTTATCATTCCCTTCCATCCTCATTCCCTAATTTTTTAAGCAATAAGGTTTCTGCAATTTTTTCCATCCCCATCTCCATCCCCATGTAACACAAGGTATCAGGGTAAGGAGTTGGTGTGGTGCAAAGGGAAGTCAGCGAAGGGTAGGGGTTGAAGCGGTACATGGCTCAGAAGGGAAGGAAAATGGGGGTATAGGGTTAATACCTGCTTGTCCAAAAGGGGAAAGGGGAAGGAAGAAGAAGATAAAAGAAAAAGAAAGAAAAAGGAAAATAAAGGAGAGAAAAATAAATGAAAAAAAAAGATAAAAAAGGTAAAATTTTGGGGTTTGGATTAAGATTAGACTTAGGTTTAAAGATTTAGAAAAATAATCTATCAATTATCCAATTTTATGATTGGGATAATATATATATATGACCGAAAAATTAGAATTTAGAGTAGGTTAAAATATTAATTTCTCAGCGTTCAAATTAGATAAAATTTTAGGGTATTATATCACTACCACCTTCAAAGAGACTTTGCCCCTAAAGTCAAAAATTAAAGTTGGGGAAGAATAGAAAGATGATGTAAGATAAGGTGTTCTTAGTGGTTCTTTCTAATGGAGTTGGTACTATGCTACATAATACTACCCCTTAAAATAGAGAGAACCCCAAAACCTAACACCCCTGTGCTGAAGAGCTCAGGATGCATCTCACGCATACCCTTATATGTCTCCCAAGTTTTCTCTTCCCCTCCATGGCTGCTCTAGAGAATATTCACAAGTAGAACTAAGCTCATTTGGGTTTAACATACGTTGGTGTCAAAAATTTACAATAGCCTCTCCTTGTAGGATAATAAATCTTCACCCTCGATCTTGTTGGGTCTGTTCATGTGGGAAGGATTTGCAACATATATCCATAGCTGCGAGATGTCGAAGACGTTATGAACTTGAGCCAACTTTAGCATGAGTGTCAAGTGATATACTACTTCATCAACTCTGTAGATAATCTCATAAACACCAATATATCTCGGGCTTCCCTTATCCTTCCTACCAAATATCTACATCCCTTTCATGGGTGATACTCTCAACAACACTCTGTCTCATGCTCGGAAACCATTACTATAATACCTCTGATCCGCATATTCTTCTGTCGACTACAAGCTTTCTACATCTTGTCTTGAATCAACCAAATCTATTGAGTCATCTCCTCAATCATCTATGATTCAAGTACAAAAATCTCGTTAATGTCTCTATAATATAAAGGTTTCTGGCACTTGAGTCCTTATAGTGTCATAAAGGGTGTCATCCCTATGCTAACGTGATAATTATTGTCGTATAAGAACTCCACTAGATGAAGACGATCCTCCTACCTTCCTAAAAAATTTATAACACAAGCCCGTAGCATATCCTCGAGTATTTGGATCATCCTCTCAGTCTGTCCATCTGTAGCTGAGTGAAAGTCGGAACTTATCCCCAACTTTGTGCTCACAGTCTCCAGCAACTTTTCTTATAAGTGAGAAATAAATCTTGAATCCCTATTAGAGACTACGTTGGTAGGTGTACCATGCTTCATGTCAACTTCAATGGTAAAAATACCGCTGATTTAGTCAACCTATTAATGATGACACATCCATTGTGAGTTCTCAGTAGTACACTCACAAAATCTATGGTGATGGAGTCTCATCTAGATCTTGACACATACAAAGCCTAGAATAACCCCGCAGTGCTTTATCTTGGCCTTTTTATAGGTTAGACATCTTACCACAAACTTTGATACCTATTTCTTTTTGCGAGGCCACCAATAGATCTACTTAAGGTCTTTGTACAACATATAGCTTGTGTTATCTAAGGAGTGATAAAATGGTGTGAAGATGCTACTCATGATCCTCTCTACTCTGAGAGTACACAAGGATATCATCAATGAAAAACACAAAAAACTTATCGAGTATTGGCTAAAAAATCCTTATCATCAAGTCCATACATAAGGCAACTACGTTGGTGAGCCAAAAAGACATTACTGTAAACATGTAGTGCCCATGCCATTTCCTAAAGGTCATATTCATGATATCTGTATTTGTAATGCACGATTGGTGATAATGCAACCTCAGATCAATATTCGAGAAGATCGTAGCATCCTAAAGCGAGTCAAATAAATTGTCAATCCTTGGAAGCGGATACCTAATTTTTACCATCAAATGATTTAGACCCTAATAATCAATACAAAAATGAAAACTCATGCCCTAATTCATGAAGAGAACTAATGCCCCCCATGGAGACACACTTTGACGGATGTACATGTGATCCATCAACTCCTCCAAGTGTTCAACTCCTGTAACTCTAGCGATACCATCTAGCAAGATGCCTTTGACACTAGCTCCCCCCTCATGGAGACACACTCAGGTGGATATACCCACAAGCCATTAACTCCTCCATCTGAATGTTTAATTCTTGTAACTCAATAGGTTCCATACGGCAAGGTGCCTTCAACATTGGCTCCACCCCTATTACTAGCGTGATGGTGAAGTCGATCTCGCACACTAGCAATATACTAGGTATCTCCTCAGGGAATACGTATGGGAATTTCTAGGTAATGAAATTAACTTCTAATATTGATACGTGCTTTTTAACTCCTGAGCACTACATAAGTACATGGGGTAACGTCTATGCACTAAAAAAAAATACAATTTATGGTTAGATATGACCTTCATTGCAGGCATAGGCTTACATCTCCTATATGAGACCCCATCACCTTGAGGTCTCCATAACACTACTTGCTCCTGTGCATAGTCTATCATCGCTCGATATCTCCCCACCATATCCATTGCCAATATGACATTAAAGTCCTATAGCTCCATTTCGATCAAGTACACTAGGAATTCTACACCATCTATCTTTAAGGCCATGTCCGAGTATATTTTAGTGTAATCCAATTTACCCCTAGAAGGAAACATCACATAAATATATACACAAATAGATGGAGATAAGGAAACACTAGCAATAAAAATAGTATATACAAATGACAAGGAATCACTTGACCCAAACAACACATACATTTATAATGAAAGGATGGTGAATATAGTAATAAATACGACCAACTATCGATTAGCCTTAACCTAGAATTCTCCACAATAACTTCTGGTGCCCTAAGTCTATTTTTCTCTTTGAGGGAATATGTAATGCCCTTGTAGTCTCCTCATATCCTCCCTAGGATATATAATGGCTGAGCATGTGCCCTTTACTGAAACTACTATAGTAGTGGCTGGTAGGTCTCTATTGATAAGCTTGATGTTGCAGTACTGATGATTTCCTTTGCTAAAAATGACCCCCATACGGCTGTAACTAACCCTTCTGCTAGTGATACTCGAATAGTCAATGGTTTGTCCTACCACAAAGTCAGCAATGAGCAAGTCTACCCTTGTAGTATCATATTGGATGATCTCTACCACACCGTTGATAGGAAAAATATCTTAGTGTATAATGATATTTGATAAGACCACTCAACTGACTCCTCTATTTGAACCTTGGAGATCCACCTTCTTGAAATTGGAACCCGCCTCTAGAACGTTTCATCTTTAGCTATCTCTTACCAAGTATGGAATCTTGCTCTTGCACTATGGTAGTGGCAATACATACCCATTCATTCATAGTGGCCAAGTCCTAAAAATCCATTGCACCCATCATCATATGGATTATTAAATGGATCCCCTGCTTGAAATCGTACACCATTAATGACTCACTAGCCACTATGTTTGGTGCAAATATCAATAGCTTCGTGAACATGGTGTGGTACTACCGAACTGTCATGCACTCCTAAGTCAACTACATGAACTCCTTCAACTTGTATTTTTTAAGGCTCTTTGGATAAACCTTAGTATATATCATTGTCTTGAAGTCCTCCTTATGTACGATGACCTACCCACTAGGCGTTTGCTGCTTCCTGAAGAAAAAAGGCTGCTATGATCATCTTTTGAGTATGTGGAAAATCAATTGCCTTGTAAGTCCTATTTATATCCTGAATCCATCCCTTTAAGATAACTGAATTCTCATCCCCGGTGTAGGTTAGTGGGTGATACCCATAAACCCTCTGAAACCAACCATCTCCAATTCCCTCCTATAGCAAATATGGAGGTGGTGTTAGAGGTGGCATGCATTTGAAAAACTCTATGAAAGCCTCAAAAGTCTCCTCAAAGAGACCGTCAGAATCGTTTAGGGCCATGGAGAGCTAGCTACAAGACATAAATAGTATTAGATAAAATGTTCCTAGCTTACTAACATATATTACACATAAGCACATTTAAGGCCACCTAGACTACCTGTTATCAATTTCTCACAATTCAATTTAGGTTTTTTTGAAGAATCAGTATTCTCAAAATATGAAATAGACAGATAAAATCATATAGGTGATTGTTTGAAAACTAAAGTTTTAAAAACAAAACATGGTAATAAAAACTAACGCTCTCATACTAACTTGTAACACCCTAAAATTTACAACTGATTTTTTTTTGTTTAAGTGGAAGTCTAAAACAAATGTAATTGAGCATTACTGCCATACTCAACATATGCCAAGTTTACCATGTCTTATTTACATTGAATAAAGGGGGAAATAGTTGAACATTCAAACATGAAAAAATAGAGAAAGTGATAGATTTTCATAAACTTAAACAAATATTTGGAGGATTACTCCAATTACAAAATGACAAATTATATAAGAAGATACATTAGAAATTAAGAGTCCCAAAAGGTATGTGGGAAAAAAGTGTCAATTGAATAACCCAACTCTACGACCCAAGTCCCAAATATCAAAACATCACTCTTTCCTAATTAGTTGATTATATGGAGCATAGTCATATAAGGGGTCCTTAAAGACTTGCATAAACTCAACTAGGTTTTTTGCTCATGAACATGAGCAACGACCATGAAAAAGATGAACAATAAGCTATAGATTGAGCAAGGTAATACTACAGTCATAGTAAGGTCATATAATGACATAGAATATAACAAGGGATAAACATACATATAAATTGTCATATGGTCATGCTAAATTATTTATTGATTTTAGGTCTCACAATGATAATGGCATAATCAAGGCTCATAATCTTATTTACATTGGGTTGAAGGATCCTGATATTCTCAACTGGTAGAATGAGATCGATAATATACAACCTAAGGGAATAAAGATCCTTGTCACTATTCTCTCTCGATGGAATGATATTAATAATATACAATCTCAGAACATAAAGCTTTTATCCATTATAGTCCAGTGGAATGGGCAAGTACAACTAATCCTGACTTATGTATTATTTTACTTTAAGTGATTAATGTTTTATTAATGATTATGATTATTCCACCGACTTATTTCAATTTGAATTCAAGGAACCTAACATTCTCAGCTAGTGGAATGATGCAAATAATATATAAACCTAGGGAATAAAGCTTCTGAACACTAATCCATAGAACAGATATGTACATCCCCATACACTATTCTTGTTTAGTGGAAGAGACAAATACAATCAATTCTAACTCATATGGTCTTTTACTGTAACTGATTAATATATTATTCATGCTTTTTTGTTTCAAGGAAATCATTAAACACACATATATACATGAAAGACATATAACTCAATATATTTTCCTAAGGACATACCATATTCCTCTCACGAAATCCTAATTTTATAAGTTAAGCATAACTTCTTCCTTAGTGCTTATTTTATCACCAATTTCCATACCCATAATTAAAATATAATTATTGACAGGATACCAAAAATTTAAGGTCTAAATCTAATGTCTTCCACATACGATAATGACATACCTTTAGTATTACTTTTCACCTTTTCCCTCAAAACCCTAATTTTACAATTAAACCATAAATTTTTCCATGAGACTCATATAACCATTAAATTTAATGTGTTCCTAATATTATATTAATAATAACATATCCAAAAATTAAAGATAAACTTTAATATTTCATATATATGATAATAGTCCCACTTTTTGTGTCACTATTCCCTCTTAAAGCTTATTTTCTCATTTATTAAACTTAAACTATTCATATTCACTCCAAAAATTCCATATAATTTAATTAACCTATTTTAAAATATCTTTCACATTAAAATATGCAATATTCAAATTTTAACCCATATTGAACTAAATGCCCTTAAGCCAACTAAAATGCCCATATTCACACAAAAACCTTATAAGTCCAAATATGAATAATTTTTCAACCTCCAATATATACTATCATATCAAAAAATGTATACCCACAATTATATATAAATATATATTTCACTTACACCTATTCGTGCCAACCCATAATATGCAAAAAATGCATGATTTTAGAACTTTCTCACTTTTTCATTATACGATATGACATATATATCATTACTATACCAATATTATCCTTATAAAAATTCCAACATGATATCACATATAAATATAGATATTGTATATAAATTCCTAGCTATGACACATATCCTTACTAAAGAGTCTTTGATTTCTAAGCATGTAAGTCTTATGAATCCTCCTCCAATACCATCAAATTTTCTTTTATAAGTTAAAGTAAACAACATTAGACGTAGAAAATTTAACTAGGGAAAATCAAGGCAAAGGAGAGGGAGAAAATAGAAGATAACAGAAACATTGGAATCCTTAATCAAAGGTAGTACGTGGTGGAGGGAATAATAATGGTGTGGTGGCTAACATGCCTGCGGTTGATGGTGGATGGGATCAAGGGTGGGAGTAGTGTAATTATGGTATCAGTGGTTAAGGTGGTGGTGATGGTGATAGTTAGAGTGGTGGGACGATTGGCATCAAGGATGATGGTAGTGTGGTTTTGGGACCATGATGATTGGTGGTTGGAGTGGTTGGTGGTGCTTTCTAGTCAGTAACTTGGGTAGATAAAGAAGAGAAAGGAAAGAAAAGTAAGGTCGAGGTTAGTGGTCTTGGTTGACAACAAGGGTAAGGGTAGAAGGAGAAGGAAAAAAGGAGAATAAGGGGCTAAATAGTGGTGGTGGAGCTAGTGGAAACAAGGTAGAGAGGTGGATAGATGGTGATTTCTAGATGGAAGAAAGGTTAAGAAAGAGGAGAAGGGAGAAGATGGGGAAATAGGGACAATGACGATAAGGTTGGGAGGAGGAGGAGGATGAAGGAAGGTTAGGTAGTGGTGTTGGTGATGATGGGAGGCAATGACGAAATAGAGTAGGAGGGAGGAAGGGCTTAGTGATGGCTCAACTGGAGAAAGGAAAGAAAGGGGAGAAGATGGAGAAAAATGTGCATATATATACGTTCATAGGTTGGTGAGGAGTGAGAGGATGAATACATACTTTTAGATATTTTATACCCTTTTTAATCTTAGCTTTTGATATTTTATTTGAACAATATGTGAGGATAGTTATAATTTTATGCTTAAGTGATAATAATATTATATATTTAATTATTTCAGCTAAAATGATATAAATTGATAAGCTTAAATTAGGATATTATTTATTAGTTCATTTAGTTTTATTTTGTAGGTAAAATTAAAAAAGAATAAAGAGAAGAAAGAGATGGCACAATGTGCCATTAAATAAAAAGAAAAAAGGACCCAAGTCCTAACTTAAATAAATAAAAGGGTAACAAGCTAGAAATAGAAGAGAGGTGAGAAAGAGAGAAGGGGGGCCTAAGGAAGGCTACAAGAGAAAAAGAGAAAAATTAGGAAAAGATAGGGTTAAAAGGAATGAGAAAAAAAAGGAAAAAAAGAAGAAAAGAGAAGAGGGGCGACGAATGGTGTGGAAGTAGAGAAAGAGAAAGAAAAAGGTGATAGACAATGGGCACATAGGGGAGTGAAAGAAAAAAAGAGATAATCAGCTATAGAGAGAAGAAATAGGAGAGAGAGAGAGAGAATGTAGGATACAAAAAAGTAGCAATAGGGACAAAAGCTGACCAAGAAGAGAAGATTTCTATTTTTATTTTTCAATTTTTTATTTTCTTATATTTATTTTATGTAATTTATTTATTTATTTGTTGACTAGCTAAATAAATTTTGTTGGAAAATAGATTGAAGCTATAGACCATGATTTTAGATGTAATAATAATTTTCTTTGTTTCATAAAATTACCCTTTAACTCTATTTTAATAACTATTTTTTATATGAGTGATTCTGTCAAGTATGATTTATATAGTATATTCCTTATTTTTGCTTCCTCATAGTGACGATATGTAGGATTATATGATTGCTAGGATTACAAATAGGTTAGATAACAATAAACCTAATAGTTTTATGATTCTAACAGGAGTAGTGGAACATTTAGATTCATATGCGTTAAAGGAAGAAAATACAACTAGATATGCTTAAGGTACTATTTTGAGTACTGAGACTGACATCCTTCTACTTGTGCTTAATACTTCAAATGTAGTTAAATATAGGATTTGGTTGTTGTGACTATACTGCTAGGATTTAATAGAATTTAATATTAGCACTTTGTCATATTAATTATTTTATAGAAGTAATATAAGGTGTATATACTTACTTTTAGCTTATAACTTGATCAGTTGTCTTTTTGTGATAAAAATATGACTTAGAAATTTTGTTATATTCTACCTAATCTAATGGTGGATTTTAACTTCCATAGTGTATACACCATATTTTCATTCATCTGTTATTTTTTTCTTTATTATTTTTATTATGAAACCCTCATAATTGTATTTTTCTCATTATTTATTTTTGTATGATTTAAAGTGTTTTATATTATTATGATTATTATGTATACGCTAGCTAAAGTTAGGTAAGTACTCTCAATCTCTAGCCTATAATGACACAAGTAAATATTATAATTGGAAAAATGAGGATTTAAATTGTGTGCTTGCTACGACTGCACCCAGAGGAAGAAGGTGACATAAAAGGGTTGGTTGGGCATGCAAGGGGGTAAATGGGGAAGTGGAAAAGGCGTAGGGGTTGGGTATTGGGGAAAGGAGTTAGTGTGGTGTAGAGGGAAGTCAATGATGGGCATGGGGTTGTAGGGGTGCATGGCTGAGAAGGGAAGGGAAGGACGACAGGGGAATAAGGTTAAATCCTATTTAGCCGAAAAGGGAAATGGAAATTAAGAAGGAGAAAGATGACGGGTTGGGTGTAATATGGGGAAGAAAAAAAAAGAAATAGAAAGAAAAAGGAAAATAAAGGAGAAAAAATAAAAGGAAATAGAAGAAAAATGATAAAGGAAATTTTTTTGGATTAGGATTAGGATTATGTTAAAAATATTTAGGAAAATGAATATGAAATTTTATCTATAAATTATATGGGGTTAGAGTTGGACTAAAAATATATATAATGACCCAAATATAAAAAATTATATTAGGTAAACATATTAATAAGTCCAGGTTAAAATTCGAAAAAAAGTTAGGGTATTACAGTCCTAGTTTCCCTTTTCCAAATCTATAATACAGTGAACTCTCACACTTCATGTTCCTCTTCTCAGGTATGTACTTCATTTTTGTTCATTCTATGGTCGAGATTTTTCTTATAGTTGGTGCTTGTTTGTTGTTGTTACTTGTCCAGGTTGCCTAGCTGCGACTTTTTCTTCTTTTATTTACTGAAGCTTTTTGTACATAAATCTTCTAAGTGTGCTAAAGGATGTTTATTTGGTGGATTAGATTTCAAAAACTTTAAGAAGACATAACTTTCAACTTGGTTGTTCATTTTTTTTTTTTGTGAGATCTACATATTGAAATCCACTAAGGGATGTTTTGACACTTTTGCAGCAAAAAAAAAAAACTCTCTTTAGCCTTTAAAATTAGGTTTTTATGTTTTGAGTTTTTGTTAAATGTATTTTTATATATATTAGTAAATCAGAACCTCTTTCTCACACATTTTGGTTGTAGGGCTAATAAATCTATATATGTGTGTATTAGTTAAGTTCTCACATCTAAATCAATCATTTATGGAATTTGCCTTCTATTATACCTTTTGAGCTTTAGTAAAGAAATTAATAAATAATATATGAAATGTGTCTCATATAGTTCTATTTAGAACTATGAGGGTTAACTCCTTCACACTTCTTAATTTTCCTTATGCTTCTTGTTTAAAACAATAATTTTTTTCAACAGAAAAAATGACTTATACTAACATTATAAGTAAAAACCAATCTTAAGGAGACTTTTCATAATTATTTTAGCTAAAAACTGTTATTAACACTTGAAAATAATGAGAAAATATGGCTATAAAATGTTGTAGGACTTTTGGCAACAGTTGTTATCAAAACTTGGTTTTGACGACAATTATATTAACGAACCTTTATTAAAAATTAGGTTTTGATAACTATTTTCACTTAGAATTTTTATTGAAAGTCCTTCTTCACCTTTGTTTTGGTGCTTTTCGAAGGTTTTTGATGATGGTTCTGAAACCGTTATTGAGTCTTTAATAAATGACTCTTCAATAAAGCTTTAGAACCTTTATTAAAGGCCTATAAAAACCGTTATTGAAATTCATTTTCGTGGTAGTGGAAGTGTACATGTTTATGCGAAAATGGATGGATAAATTTTGCTTGGATATTAAGATATTTTATCTAAGTGCCATGCATGTTTAGTTATTATGCTTAATCATCTTTATATTTAATTTCATTTCCACATGTTAATATCTAAATGGATATCTAGATGAAATTGGGAAAGTGATTTATTGTCATCAATTAGGTTCTTAATAAAAAATTCATTTTAACATAACATTACCTAAATTAAATCAATAAAAACATGAATAACACATAAAACATTAGTTTACATGCATGTTATGAAGCCTAGATAAAATTTGTCCTAAGCTAAACAACTAGCATTTATCTATCAACAATGTTGTTGTTGTAACAACATAAGAGAAAAATATTTAGCACACTTAATAAAAACCAAAAAGGTTGATAAGAAAAGAAAATATAGTTCTTTTAACATACTTCTCATTTCACAATTCACTTATTTATGATACAAGAAAAAAGAGTGACACATGAGGAGTTACAAGGAATATTATTGCACCATTATGTGGGGAGATAAATACGTTTGATAATTATATTTATGATATATTATGAAGCTTAAGAAGAGCCTTAGAAAATGTGTACAACCACTTTTATTCAACAACCCTCCTTAAATATACACCTATAATTACCGTCTTATTAAAAAACCTTGTCAAGAAAAATGTCGTGGGAAGAAACCATGACTAACATAAAAGAGAATAGTAAGATTCTTCTTAACTTAGTAGACGTCTTTCATATGATGCATTACAGGATGTATATAAGTTGACTAAACGTCCTTGTCGATAATGACTTGGTAAATAAATCTGCTAAACTTTGACTTGATCGAATCTATTGAACATCAAGTACCCATTTTGTTGTAACTTATGTGTTGAGAATAAATTTGGTGATATATGCTTAGTTCTATCACTTTTGATGTATCCTTCCTTTATTTGCATGATGCAAGCTACATTATCTTCATATATCATCGTCAAACCTTCTCTATTCGTCTTCAACCCACATGCTTTGTGTATGTGGTGTATTAATGATATAAGCTACACACTATCTCATCCTGTCTCATAGAGTGCAATCAACTCTATATGGTTTGACATGTTAGCTACTGTTGTATGTTTTGTTGAACTCCAAGAAATGGACGTCCTACCATAAGACAACACATACCCTATCTGGGAAATGGCTTTATGTGGGTCAGATAATTATCCTACGTATGAATATCTAACCAAATTGGAACCATTTTCCTTAAGTTTTTTTTTTAAAGAATAATCTTATATCACTTGTTACACGCAAATAATAGAGGACATGTTTTATACCAGTCCAATGTGTCTACGTGGGAGTTCAACTATATCTTGATAGTAGGTTTACTGTAAATGATATATTTGGTTGGGTATTAGTGCTAAGATACATTTAGGCACCAGTGACACTAAGATATGGTACTTTAGTGCCGACTTCCAAGTATTTGCTTATTATTTTGCCGAGGACAAAATGGGTCTTTATCCATATTAAGTGACCAAACTACCATCGATGTACATAATGGATGTGCGTTATCCATATTAAAGTACTTTAAGACCTTTTCTCTATAATTCATTTGATAGACAAATATCCCATAATTGATATGGTCAAATTGGAGTCCAATACAATACTTGGTGGTTCCAAAGTCTTTCATTTTACTTTCTCTCATTAGAAAATTAGCTATTTGTCAGATCTCATCAACAGTCTCAATAATATTTAAATATTTGACATAAAAACCTATGGTCACAATACTAATGGATCATTTACATATCTTTCTCTTACCAAGTATTCACTTTAGAAATTATTCCATATTCACCCAAACTGTTTAAGTCTATATAGAGATTTTTGTAACTTGATTGAGTACATATGATGAGTTTTTGATCTACATCCCTAAGGCATGTTTAATCCCTCTAGTATTTTCATATAGATTTTGGTATCGAATGAACCATATAGGTATGCAGTGACCACATCCACGAGATGCATTTGAACTCTTTTTGTCACTACCAAACTAACTAGAAACCTTAGGGTAATCGCATCTACCATAGGAAAATAGGTTTCTGTAAAGTAAATTACTAGCTTTTGTGTAAAGCCTCAGTCCACCAGTTTCACTATATATCTTACAACCTCATTACACTCATTACATTTATGCACGAACACCCACATATATCTAATTGGTTTGACACCTATAGGTGTTGGAGTAAAAGATCTAAACACTCCTCAATTGTTTAGCGAGTCTAGCTCTATTTGTATAGCCCTTTTCTAGCTATCCCAATCATTACTTTATTGAAAGTATTCAATTTATTGATGCTCATTGTCATTCTCATCTATAATATCGATGACGATCATTGATGACACTTTTATTTCTATACCACCCACTTTTTGTGGTAGCATAATTAATTGATATATTATAATTATCATTTTCATCATCTAATCTTTGCTATCATGATCCTCTGATAAAACATCTTTATGGATTTTATCTTTATCATTATTAGATACCGTATTAACAACTTATGTTGTGGATTCTTTTCTTTTCTTAGGATTAGAATCCTTAGAGCCAAGTGTTCTACCATGCTTTTGTCTTACTTGTGACTCACTTTCTATTGGTTAAGATGAAGTCCCTATAGGGACCTCTATATGAGCTAGAGCATTTTTAGCTGGTATATGTGACATCATCACTTATTTGGCATTAGTAAACACATCTGGTCGCTTTTTGGATACTTTTTGTACGTGTATGATCATGTCTTTGGTTAGTAAACACATCTCATTTTCCTTCTATTCTCGCCCTAAAGTTGGGAAGACTTTCATTGAAATGACGGTATAAGCACCTGACTATGAGCAATTCACTAGATTTAGGTTTGAGGTACTTTATGATAGAATGGGACTCATAACCTATTAAATTTCTAGTCTTCTCTATATCCATAGTTTAGATCATTGTGGAGGAGGAATAGGGACATACACCACATATCCAAAAACTACCAAATAAGAAATGATAGGCTCTCTACTAAAGGTAATTTGTAGAGGGGAATACTCATGATATGCAGTTGGTCTAAGCCAAATTAATTTGGTTGCATGAAAAATTGGATTCCCCCATCTCGATGCAGGTAACTTCGACCTCATTAACAAGGGTCAAGCTATCATTTGCAACCGCTTAACTAATAACTCAGCTCAGCCATTTTGAGTATAAGTGTGAGGCACTGGGTTCTCTACTCTAGTCCTAATTTATAGACAATAGTTGTCAAAACTTTGGGATGTATATTCCCCTACATTATCTAACTTGAATTTCTTAATTCGATATTTAGAAAAATGAGTCCTTAATTTAATTATGTGGGATAAAATCCTTTCAAATGCCACATTTCTTGTGGATAATAGACATACATGAGACTATCGGGTTAATGAGTCAACCAACACCATAAAATATCTAAATAGACCACATGGTGATGTCATTAACCCATATATGTCTCCTTGAATATGTTCAAGGAACATGATATACTATGCGTTTACTTTTGTTACTAACGGCCTTGTTATCAATTTGCTAAGACAATACATTGTGCATGTTAGATCACTCGTAGAAAGAATCTTCAAATGCTTTAGTGGGTGTCCATGTGAATGCTTAATGATTTTACTAATTATTATTTAACCTGGGTGACCAGGTCTATCATTCCACATAATAAATGTATTTTAGTGAGCTATCTTTTGGGAAGTGACGCTATGGGACTCAATGTGTATAAAGTGTCATATAGCTCAAATGTGCACATCGGCATGTTTTCCAAAATTCACTTTTGACCAGTGTTATAAGACTTCAAGTAAAGGTATTCAACACTATCCTTACAAGTGGTTTCTATGTGATATCCATTTTGAAAAATATCCTTAAAACTGAGCAAGTTTCTCTATGACTTACTCGATAATAGGGCATTCTTTATGTCTAATCTTGTTCCAATAGGGAGAAAAATAGAAGCTCTGCTAGAGTCTTCTATGAGATTACTAATGCCATATATGATGGCCACATTTGTTTTTTCATTTGAAGAGTATAAAAGAATCTTCTACTCTTGAGAATAGTATGAGTAGTGGCACTATCTACAAGACATAAACCTCCATTATTCATCTTAACATTATCTTGAGCCATTCTATTAAATTGTAAGAAAATACATAATTAGAATCATTATACTTTTATTTATAATATTGGAAGAGTAAACAAATTGCAACATAATTATTGAAAGAAAAAAATCACAATGTGACTTAAAAAATCCCTAATCAAATAAACAACCACCATAAGGAATATTACAAAAAGGGAACCTAATATCTGGGAGATCCACATCATGATCTACATTATCTAGAATAAAAATAAATGTATCCAAGTGGGTATTCTCAAAGATTATAGCTTCTAAGAGATTTGTCTCCTTCCCTTTTCAATTTATGGAGTCTTGATATAGCTTTTTTAAATGTGGGGGAGTAAGACAAGCACATGCCAATAACCTTTTTTCTTATGGATATCTGGGTTGATCTAGGTATTTTTAAACCCATAACCATGACCACACCCACGCCCATGACCACGTGGGTGACCATTATTTTATCTTCTCCTAGAGGAAGCGACATTCACTTCAAGAAATGTTGCTTGAATTCCAATTAGTGGTATTGAACCAATGAGTCATGTCTGATGGTTATTCAAGAGCAACTGGTTATTTTCTTCTGCCAAAATCAGAAATGAGATGACATCTACTCAAGTTTTAAAATTACACCATCTATATAGTTGCCAGAGGACCATATTTTTATCATGAAAGGTAGAAAATGTCTTTTCCAGCATCTCATCATTTGTGACATGTTGTCCAAATATCCTCAACTTTGAGATAATTTTAAACATGTCTAAATTATATTCACTGATTGTTTTATAATCCCGCAAACTCAAGTGCATCCACTCATATCGGGCATGAGAGAGGATAACTATTTTTAAGTGATCAAATCGATCTTTAAGACTCTTCTAGAGTTTTTGTGGGATATTAACAATTAGATATTGATTTTTAAGGTTCTCATGTAAATGATTGTGTAGAAAAATTGTCACCTTTGTGCAATCTTGTTCGGATGTGTTTGAGCCTTCTTTTATAGTTTTACTTAAATCAAGACTATCTAAGTAAAGCTTCTCATCTACCATTATTTAGAAGTTTAATTTTGATATTTAGAATAATATATGTCTTAGGTTTAAATTCTCCATTAAGTATAGTACATTTCAATCTTGATAAACAAACTTGGTAAGTTTTAAAATTAGCGTTAAGGAATGGCAAAAAGAAAGAAAATCATATCTTCAAGTATTTAGATTTAAAAAAATTTTATATATGCAACCCTAATGTTTTAAAATTACTTTCTCTACTTCTATAAAAAAAAAATAGGGAATAATAAATATATTCATAGTATGTTAATTATATATTTCATTTTAAATATACATGATAATTAATGTATTAAAAAAAGTACACATTTTTTTTAAAACAAAAAAATTTATTTAAAAAAAAAACTTGGTTTCGGAGAGTATGGTTTTTCAACGGGAGGAAAGACAGAAAGAGTAGATGGATCGAGAGACAATGGAATTTCGAGCTGGAAATTTAAGTAATTAATCTCTTGCATTGCATCCCAAGGCTTATGTTTCTCTCCCGCTAATCAGCGTGGAAAGGAGCAGACAACTGGACACTGACTTATGAAAAGCTAGAATCTCAATATTTATATTAATAACCGAACAGCTTCTACGCATTTCAGTCCCAGTGTCCGTACGCATATAAAGAATATCAAAAGCACACAAACAGATAACAGCCATGGTAAGGCAGGTGGATGATGTTTCTATGCGAGCATGGATGAATATTTTTGGCGCATTTGGTTTTGACTCGTGCAAAGCTTAGCTGAAAAGTTAGCTAAAAGCTTGTAAACTAAGTCGAAGACTTATTATCTACTTAAAATAATGTTTTTAAAATATAGCTTAAAAAAAACTTTTTCAAAAATAAGCTAGGTTAGTATGTTTGATAAAATGAGCCTAAAAAATCAGCTGAGAACTCATAAGAATAAGCTACTTACAATATTTTTTTTTATAAAAAAAAATAACTTAAAAATTAGTAAAAAAATAAAAATCCCTCACAAGGTAATTGAACTAAATCTAATGGAGAAAGTAGATTGATGCAGGCCATCCAAAATTTGTAAAGGTGTACTATTTGCTAACAGCAGCAGGCAATCATATAGAGATAGGTTAATAAGAAATGCAAATCCAAGCAATTCGGCATCAAACGTACGTAGGTAGGTCGACGGACCATCTGCAATTTAGCACTGGTAAAGTAGCTTATTAAACATGCATGTCTTAAAATGTTAGAATTGAATTAGAAGGCTATAGATATAATAAATTAATAAACCTGACAGACCATTAAACATGCACGTATAAAAAAAGAAAGAAAAGTGATACATAAAACAGCGAATGTAAATATTTAAATGTGGACGGATACAATATTAACGCGATAAAAAAAAATATCAAAAGTAAAAGACATAAAAATTTGAGTAGCTAGATATAAAATCAAACGCAAACATTAGAAAATAACACGAACTTTCACAATTCTTATTTATCGAGAAATTATAAAATCTTGTGTGTGTGTGTGTGTGTGCATCTATATATATATATATATATATATATATATATATAAAATAGGGTTTTAAACATTAATTACCTCTTTATTTATTTATTTATGGGAGGAGCTAGGGGGAGGGATATGGTGAAGTGCTTTGCTTCGTTGATTATAATATGGTATAGTTTGCTGTCCATTGCTTTGGCACTTGTCAGCATCTTATTATAAAAAGTAGATTCTTGATTTGCATCCAAAAGGACCAATAGTTTCCATGTCAAGTGAAGATAAAATTGGTTTAATTATACACCAAATGCTAGCTGCTTTAATTATTGCCTTTAAAATTTAGTGGTCCGCTGCACTTTATAATTCTCTACAATGTGGGTAAGAGGATCATATCCTCCTCACCTCTGTGTAATTACTAGTAATATTATATTTACAATAATTGAAGGTTTTTTTGCTTTTTTTTTTACATGCACCTGCCTGCCTACAAGGGAAAGAATTATAATATATTACTAACTCATGTCTCGTGTCTGAACCATAAACCCATGCGATAGATCCATAGGATGTTGGAATAACAAATAACAAAAACTAAGGACTACAAAAAATAGTACACTACTTCTTCGAATGAAGTTAAATATATATATATGAATTAATGTCACAATGTTAGCCTTTTATTTTATTTTATTAAATACTTACCAAAAAGCTCCATATTTTATCTATTTTTTGGATTTGCTTTTCACTAAGAGAAAAGCGTTTCCAGTTTTTATTAATCCACAAAAATATAACCATATTTGTCCCTAACTTTCCTTCAAATTCTTGTTTGAACCAAATCTATGGAGCCTTACTACTTCCCTTCTTTGGATATCATCCAATATATATATATATCACATAATAGGACTTTCCATTCGTTTTATTTATAAAAATAGCAATCACTGCTGAGTTAAGTAGCGTTAATTCTCATTTGAATTTTTTTTTTCCCGATTTCATATATGCAAAGATTCTATACCTAGTTACATTTACATACTATGAGTTAATAGTGTGCGGGGTCCACTTCTGATACTGATTTAGCATGTGGGATGACGTCTAAAGGATAAAAAAGAATTTTTATGTGAAAATCATTGTCACATATCTATTTCTATTTGGTTGGATATATAACTCATACATCTTTTTATTTTTTTATTATTAGATATTGCAAATATTTCAATGGAGCTACATGTATTTGCCTCTCTCTATATATAAGTATGTATCCACGGCATGTCCAATCAAACGTAGACCTAAAACAACGTGTCCTTATATTAGAGGGAGATAGAATAAAAAGGGGGGAAACAAAGAAAAGGAGGGAGATCGAGAGGAAGAAAATCAAATCAAAGGATCGCGAGTACTTGTTCGTCGTCATCGTCATCATCAGGAATGGCAGATAACATATCAGATGAAGAAAGGAACATAAGGGAACAAGATAGGTTACTTCCAATAGCAAACGTAGGAAGAATAATGAAACAAATCCTTCCATCAAATGCAAAGATCTCAAAAGAAGCTAAAGAAACCATGCAAGAGTGTGTGTCTGAGTTCATCGCTTTTGTCACAGGAGAAGCTTCCGATAAGTGTCGAAGAGAGAGAAGGAAGACCGTTAATGGTGATGATGTTACTTGGGCCCTTGCTACTTTAGGGTTTGATACTTATGCTTCGGCTTTAAAAATTTACTTGCAAAGGTTTAGGGACATGGAAGGAGATAGATCAGCAGCAGCAGCAGCAGCTGCTGCTAGTAATAACGAAGCTCTTCAGGAGGTAACTGCTAATTACTTCTCTGCACAAAGGAATATTCGTCAAGGTGGTGGTGGTGGTGGCAGTAGCGGCGGCGGCGGAGGCGGCGGCGGCGGCGGCGGCGGCGCTTCATCTTCAGGTCAGCATAGTCTAGTTCCTCCAGAAAATTTTAATTAAACTTTAACTGCGACGATTGCTCAAGTTTAGGCTATCAATTAGTTTAGCCTATTAATTTGGAGCTAATTGTTACATACTAAGTAGTTTATTTAATTGACCGTCACTTATTTTTCATGTTTTTCTTTCAAATCATGGAAAATAAGTCAAATTATAGGAGAAGAACTATTCAATTATAGGGCTCCAAATTAAACACTATCTATTTCATTGTAATCTCAATTTGTAGGGTCTTTGTTAATTTAGGTAAAGCCCTTGTTTCTTGAAACAAATTATTGGGGATTAATTTGCTTTACTAATTAATTTGTTTGTTTGTAATTCTTTCTTCCCCTTCCTCTCTTGTTTCTTGATGTAAAATTTATCATCTCGCAGTTGTATTAATTATATTGTCAACGATTGGAAGTTATATATTAGGTTCTTTTATGATATTTCATTTGGAATTTGATTATTGTAGAACATACACATGAGGACAAATAAAATGAGTCTTAATTAATTATGACCAGGGCTATGAATATATGTATATATCCTTACTTCTCAAGCATGAAATCCATATTTTCCTTTTTCATTATATTAGCTTTGCACTTCAAGCCATAGTTTGAACATAGCATATTGGCATTTATGAGTTCTCCTAAGAATTGAAAAGAAGATCATCAATATGAGCAAGAGGTTTAGATGCTTCCAGCTCCTATGGGTTTGAGTCTGGCATGTTTTGTTTATTTGTAAATTTTTCTATCCAAAGTGTTTAAAGTGTTAGGCATCTGTCAGATCATCTACTACAGATCACTTGTTATTATTGGAAGATGATTAATAGTCTATGGTTTTTTTAATAAATTATCTATAAAAAAAATATATGTGCTAGATGTTCTCATGATTTTTGGTTTATTCATAACCACATCCATTTTTATCTTTCATATGGACATTCTGCACCGGACACGCAAGTTTATATATATTCCGAGCAAAAAATAAGATATTATCAATTCAACGTCTTTCTGGCGTCTTAATTATATGGCGTGGAGCGAATGAGAATCACAAACATAAATTGTGTCATCTTCTTCTTTGTCTTTGTTTGTTTGTTTGATTCTTCTTTTATGTCAGCCAAGCTTCTTCGTAAGATGTATTGTTGGATAAATTTTGGGTTTCATCTTCTCTTCACTATCATGGTCTCTTGTAAGTTGGGCTTGAGTTTATAATGGTTTTGGCAGTACTCAATCACCTATGCAATATAGCCAGGTTGATCTGTATTCCATAAGGCTCTTGCGTACTTTGAACTTTGAAAATAGAAAAAATTTGTATGTTGTTCATGAACTACATCCACAAAGGCATCAATTGGAGTAGCAGATTACTTACCTTATAATCAATTTTGATTAATCTTTATTGATTGGTTTCAAATCCTTCCTTTATTGACTTTAGATTGCCTTAGGTTTCGGTTGCCTTCTTCGGAGAGTTTCAACAAAGTAAAACTTTTTCCTCTAAATTTCTCATTTTCAAATAATTGCACCTTATATTGTATCTATTTTAGATAAGAAAGCACAAATTATCTTTTTACTTTGGGGAAATGCACCATATAATTATAACTTTATGTATAATATACAATATAACCTTGAGTTGTCAAAAACATGCCATATAACCCTAAATTTAGATTTAGTATACAATACAATTCTAAATTTACACTTTTATGCACGATATGATATTCCATCTGGATAGTCAAAGTTATATGACATTAGTTCCTAAAGTGCATAGAGGGTTATAATATATATAATCGTCAAAATTAAATGTTATATTATATATTATACCTGAACTCATAATTATAAGGTACATTTTTTTTCCCCGAAAGCTTCTTATAACCAAATTGAGCCTTATGGTCCTAGTAATTATTGGTGGCATTTGTTTCCATTTACTTAAATACTGAAATTTAAGCAATCGCCATGTTGGATATATGGCAACCGAGTCCTCGTTTTTCTACTCTTTACCCGTTCTTCCGTTGGTATGTTGGCCTACCTATTCGTGACTAGTACATCTATGCGATCAATTAATTTCTTGTCAATTAGCTGTCGCTATGGTTTCTAGAAGACGAATAATATAGTTTTAATATAGGTTTATAGGGACCTTCAAATTCTTAGGGTTTTTCTCCCAACAAAGGGCTTTGGGTTTAGAGAACATGCTTCCTGAGTAGACATTAGCGATTCAACGTCCACCATTCCTAGTTCCTTTACAGAACTGCCTTTTTTTTCCTCCATAAAAAAAACATTATTGCTAACTATTTTGATAATTTTAGCTTAAAAAATTATTATAATTGTAACTATTTGTTCCAGGTGGCTCCAAAATGTGCTCATTTGCGGTTTATTTATGGGATCATTGATAGTTAATATTATTTTGACAGCTTATTTTTCCTTAACCCACCAATCATATCATCAGGAGAACTTTTCATGTGCTGCAGGATGATAGAGTACACATAAACAATTACTAATAAATAATACCTTGCTGCATGTATATATATGCTTCGTATACAGGTTTCATGCGTCCATTTAAATGCTTATTATCGAAAATTGCTGAGATTGTGTGGTGAAATATGGCTGCTTTTGCTCTCTCCGTCTATTCGAATCGGCATTCAACAAATATCACAATTAACCCAACAAAAAATCATCTCCCTTGGTTTTTCGTTATAAACACGATATGGTGCGTATATATAAGAGAATGTCCTTCTACGCACAATTAATTTGAAAAAGGTCCTGAAAGCGGGCTTTCTTACATTATTTCTAAATTCTGACAAATTATGATTGGAAGTCTATGGTCGGGGGCTGAAACAATTGCCCACATGGGTATAAAAACAGCTATAGACAGCGGTAGAAAATAGAAAAAGAAGGTGGAAACCAACAACATTTTAGATTACAATCATCTATACTATAGACAATGTTTTATAGCACAACCATCTATAATAAAATAAAAATATAAGGTATGCTTAAAAAATACATGAAGGAATAGACTGAAGAATAATAGGACCAGAGATGATTAACCGCAAGAATTCAATGTGGGTGATTTTTATTAACCAGAAGTTAATTCATTACTTTATTGGGTTTATGACACAATACACCACACAGGCGCACACACACACACATATTAGTGGAGCAAACAAAAATAAGAAGAATTTGGGCCCAATATTACAACCCATGTACATAATACCTGCAACCCCATTTATCATACATGTAATAACTTATTTCTTGTAAATCATAACTGAAAACCTAAGTGTCACTTGATTGCTATGTGAACTTGATTATAGAAATAATAGGAGGATCATGTGTGATTGATGTTTTATTTTATGTGTGTTTGGGTTGGGGTGAAAATTTATTAGATTAATTAAGTTAAAAATGGTAGAAAATAAGTTCTTAGGAACAATCAATCAAGGCTTACGAACGAGGCAATCATGCATTAAGGTAGAGATAGGCAACTCTAGGGACATGGGTGGATGACCAACAATTGATTTGTGGTTAACTTGGCATCATCAATTTTTAATTTTCATGTGATTTTTTATTTGTTTTGACTTTTGATTGTCAACCCTTTTTACCTTGTGGGTCTTCCCCCAACCTCACCTCATATTGGAATCATATCCTTGATTATTCTCTCCCCTTTAACCAAGAATCTATACATAGTCACCTTACTCTACCTCCCACCTACTCATTTACACATCATGCATTCTCCCATCACCTCTTTCATACAAATATTGAGCAAGTTAACATCTCTCTCTCCCTCTCCCTCCCTTAACCATATTAGATTTTGGAGTATTTTACCTCCTTATGCCTTCTGTTTACCTCATTCTTCATTTATCCAACATTTATGCTTTGATCTCTCTCATCTCCCCTACCTTTTCTTTGAGTTTTTCCTAAGTATACAAAGAACATCTCCCTTTGTTCTTAAGTAGAGAATCAACCCCTAACTCTTCTTCACTTCTTCCTTTGCTTGTTTACTTCTCTTAATTCTTTATCTCACCCCATTATTTTTTTAAGTGTATTAGATTTGGGAGAAATTTGAAGTGTTGCCCTCTCTTTTTCTCCCTCTTGATGTGCCACCCATATTGTTGGGTACGACCTCTGTCCTTTCTTGAGGTTTCAATTTGTGTGCTTATATATGACCATGCTTGTTATGATTTTTGAAATAAATGTATGTTTCTTGATATGTAGCAACATATCCATAAGTATACTAGCAAGAAATAATATGCGTGAACATACTTTAATTAAGTGTGTCATTATATGTATGATAACATATTATAATAGGGTTGATTGATATAAGATAAATTATGCATGTGTTGCGTGTAGGGTTCTACCACAACTAGTTGTCCTTATTGATCTATCCTCTTACACCTTTTTAGCTTCCTATTAGATTCATTGTATGCTTTACTTGTATTTTGATGCATACAATGATATGATTTTAGCATGTTTATGGTTAGTTTTGTATGATTTAATACTTGTATACTCTAAGGGTAAAAATGCCATTTGACATATGCCCTGATTATTTTCCAACATGAGTTTTGATTTTGTGCCTTAAATTATTATTTATGATAAGGATGAAATTATGTATTGGATAATGTAGTATGATATATTTAAGATGTTGTCATATGTGTATAAGTATGAAAATTGGATGAGAGAATGGTTTATATGATTTTAATATCTTTTATGTGTATTGGAACTTAGATGAATATGCTAGTGATATACAATGAATATGCTATTGGTCACTAATGATTATGCAATTAACCATTGTTGAAAATGTTTATACATAATGAATTTCGCTTTCAAAAATTAGGTTTTTGTGTTGGGTTTGGTTTATTTTAATTTTTATAATCATGTTTATATTATGTATGTTCATATGCTTAAGTGTATCACTATGTATCATAAATTTTAAGTGTGGAATGATTTATTTTCCCTCTTTATCCATTTGAACTCTAAGGTTTCCATGCCTTCATGCATGTTTTAATTTTACTTAAGCATGCCAATATGTTTTTTTAGGATATGTAAGCTTAAGTGAAAAATTGAGATTCATTTAGAGTGAAGATGAATTTAGGGTTTTTAAGTATACTCATATTTAATGAAATTTTGTTTATTTATGACTAAAGATGCCTAAGAGTTGCGTTATTGAACATAGATAGCTTTGCCATATTTTAGTTTACCTTAGTACAACCATTGACTTATCTTTGACCATTAACCTTAGCATTAACTTTAATAATTATAATTAAAAAAGTTTAATTATTTAATTATTAAAATATTAATATTTAAATTGAAATACCACAAGATTGAGAATAACTTATTCTTTAGGGTTAACTACTCTAGAGACAGGATATGAGTCCTTCATTAGTTTGGTGGTTTGTGAAATTCCTTGACATTTTGACAAAGGCCTTAGTATACTCTTATAAGTTATTGGGATTTCTTAGAGGGTATGCATTCTTAAGGATTAAATGACTTAGGATGCAAGGGTAATGTGTGGCCATGGTGCACTAGTATGATCGATGTACTTTATACATCTCCCAGTTGTAAGTTTGGAGGTTATTATTTTTCTCTAGTGTGTTAATATGACTGGTGTACTTTATATATCTATGATTTATTTTTATATCCCCTCAACTAAATTAAAATGGAATTAACTCTTTTATGGTGATTTGATTGAATTGTCATTGATATGTTGGTTTTGTAGTTGTCTCTATGCACTACTTTGATTTGGTGTGTTGGTTTGGTAATTACCTCCGTACACTACCCTTACATTTAATGGAATTGGTTTTAGTATATTGTTTAGTAATTATCTTAGTGCATTACTTTATATGTTTATGAGTGGAATTGTAGTGTTATTAGGAAAGAATTAAATATGGTTTGGTGTTTCACCTTCGTGAGACACCCTTGATATAAAATGGATTACTAAAATAGTTATAATATGGTTAAGTTTGATATGATGAGTATGCGGCACATAATATGGTATGAATTATAATATGATTATGGTATTTAATTATCACATGTGCTATTTAATGTTTTTACGCCATGATTCTTTGTGTTACTTTCTATGTGCTCCATGTAATATATGCATGCTTAGGGTTTTATAGTATTTTACTTAGTACTGTTGCACTAATGGTTTCTATTTTATGGTCCCCTACCTATTCAATGTGCAATCTTAATCTTGTAGGTTTTGGTGGCAGCTTGGGTTTGGGTTAGAGTGTTTTAGGGATATCTAGTGTCACTTATTCTAGTTATAGATTGTTTTATCCTTGTTGTCACCTTTTGGGATATCAAGTGTTGTAAATTCTTTACTTATTGTATTTTGAATTGTGTGTTATCTTCTACTTTTCTTTAGTTTTTGTTGGTTTTTTTCAACCTATGGTTAAGTATTAATTGCACTAATCTTCATGTTTGAATGATTTTGGCCGTACTTATGGCGTGTGGTATGTATTATTGATACATCTCTCCATGTTGGTTGTGGTAGTAATACAGAATAATTTCATGTAATTATTTCTGCTAAAATAAAAAATTTAGTAGCAAAATGTGTGTGTTATAACACAAGAATAATATACTCTATTACCCCCTCAAGCGGGACTAAGGAAGAAATTAGGCCAAGATTGGAGTGCATATGCAATAAAGAGTCACAAGGTAAGGATTAAGTTAAGATGTAGGCAAGTTGATCATGAGACTTAACGAACTATGTATGTAATGCACCAAGAGAAACTTTCTTCCTAGCAAAGGTAGTGAAATTTTATATACATGGTGCGGGCATAAAAATAGGTATGGTTGTCACTCCTATTATCACATTTCACAATATAACATAGGACACTTCCACTTATGAACATCAATGCCACATATATGGGAGGTAATACATACAGATTCAATAGTTGTGGAGGTAAAAATCTCAATAATCAACTTTTGCACATGAATGAGAAATTTTAGCTTATTTATTTGACACCCAAGAGATGAAATTAGATCTTAAGAAATCATAGTAACCAGTTTTTGATCACCTTGTAAGTTGACAACTGCTCTTATGTGCACCTGAGTAAGTAGTGATTTTGAGTGAAGAAGTGGAAATAAATTGAAGACCATAGAAAGGTGAATCAAATATGTAGTGCAATATGCACTTGATATCCCGAAGGTGGACATCAAGAGGTTTTATCATAAGCTGGCAAGTAGATTTGATAACATGGGTGATATTTAAGCGTGTAAGGGAGAGGTATTGAAGCACAACTATCAGGCTACTCTATATAATGGAATCAATCGGCTGAGAATTTGAGTCAAACAACTCATGGTTCTGAGCAAAAGGAGTGGCTTTATGTTTAACAAGGTTCATGCTTGCCTTAGTTAAAAGATCCTTTGCATACTTGTGTTGATTAAGAAATATTCCTCTTGAGAAGAAGTTAACCTCTATGCTAGGTAAATAGTATAGATTTCCAAGATCTTGGACAACACATACCTATTTGAGACATGTAATTACATATCTTAACACACTTTGTAAGTTCCATGTAATAATTATGTCATTAACATAGATAACCAACAAAGTGGTATTGTGGGTTTCATGACACATAATTATGGAATGATCGGCATGGTTGCATGCAAATCCCATATAAATTAAGGTCAAGTTTAGTTTGTCAAACCATGCTTAAGGGCATACTTGAGACCATAGAGTGATTTTTTGAGGCGGCAAAAGTATTTATTTATGCCTTTATTTACAAATCTCAAGGGTTATTTGTGCATGGTTTCTTGTAAATCCCCATGCAAACAAAGTATTCTTTACATCAAGTTATAAAATTTACCATCCAATCATAACAACCACTAAGATAATCTAAATGGTCTTTGATTTAATTATCGAGCTAAAGGTTACGTCAAAATCAATAGCAGACACTTGATGCTATCCTTTAGCTACCAATTATACTTTGAAATGGTTCACAATGCCATTTGGCTTTAGTTTTGTATTTAATATCTAATGAAATATAACAAAATGCATGCTGAGATGCCTTGGCACAAGGGCCTAAGTGTCATTATCATATAAGGATTACATATCCTCTTGTATGGCATGGAAACATTGGGATTTAGTAAGGGCTTCACAAAAATTTTTTGGTTTAGTGATATCCACATTTGTCCCTTTGGTAGAGTTGTTCTCCAGCTAATGTGCTTTGGCTTGAGTCACCCTTTAGTGTGTATTAATTGTTGCGGAGGTGAGTTTAGTTGTTAATTTTCAATGGACTATGGTTGTTGAGGAAGTAGTTCAATGCGTATCACATTGCCAACGAGATCATTTTTCTTATTCTAAGTTTCTATATTGTCACCTTGGGAGGAACTTGTGTTAGGATGGTTTATGGTTTTCGTGAGGGATTCATCTGACATCAGTAGTAGTGGACTTTGTTTGGGAGAGGCTTGGAAAACTTTTTCTTGTATTATGTCTTCATTGACGTGATCAATCCTATTTGCATGCTCAGTATGTGAGGTCACTAGAGAGTATGGAGATATGATTTTAATATGATTGGATGGCAGTTTCTCCCACTCAACATTAGCAATGATATCTTCTTATGTACACTCCACTAGTCCCTCTCATTCTTATTAAAAAAATATGTTAAATGTGGTCATAAATAAGTTCTCATTGATGTTGTCACTTTGTTCTTGTTCTAAACTGTATGGGAATTTAGTCTCATCAAATACTACATGTCGGGACACACAAACACACACACAAACATTTTGAAGGTGTATGATAGCAGTTATACCCCTTGTGGAGGTTGTTATAGCCAATGAAAACAAAAGGAAGAGATATCAACTATAACTAGTTGGAGGTCTTGCTTCTTATATAGGGGAAACATCTATGATAAAATGTACAAAGACAACTATAATCAGGCATTGCAAACCTCAACACCAATGAGGGTAAATGATTGATAAAAAACACAAATGTCAAGAAGGTCTCTACCGAAAAGGACATTGGGACACCCGAGTGAAAAATGAGGGTTAAACCCAACTCTAAGATGTGTCTATACTTATGCTTTGCAACTCCATTTTTCATTGAGGTGTTTGGACATGAAATATGTTGTACAATGCCATAGATATGTAGCTACTCATTAAAATACTTTTTCATAAATTTACCACCTCCATGATATTGCTAAATTTTAATTTTGTTTGTAAATTGATTTTCGACCATTATTTTAAATTAATTACTCATAAAGTTGGGATTTATTTTACATGGGGTATTATAACACCTCCATTTTTATGAACCGAAAAATTTTGTTTACAAAGTTAAGAGTGGAAGCTAAAACAATAAAAATAAAAGGTGTTATCATCTTACTTGGTACATGTAATCTCCCAAAATTTTATAAACCTGAAATTTAATAAATAACTTTTATTTAGGATAAATTATCCTTTAAAATTATTTAATTTAATTATTTTATGGAATTTTGAGTATATAAATTTGGGTAGGAATATTTGATAAATTAAAATAAATATTTTTTTATTTTATCATACTCTTTTTATTTAAATAATTTTTATCAAACTAATATTTAACTAAAATTATCCTTTTTAAGCCCATATATTTAATTATATTAAATTAAATTATTATCAAAAATATTACATCATATTATTTTATAAATTCAATTATTTTAAATTCTCCCATTTTCCTTTTTTTTTCTTTTCTTTCTCCTTTTTCCTCTTTTTTTTTCTTTTTCTTTTTTCTTTTCCTGGCTTCGGGATGCCAAGCCTATCTTCCCCTCTCTGCGCGCCAGGCCACAGGCCCGTTTCTCCCCCCTCTCTGTCCTCTCCCTCCCTCGCGTGCACATAGCCCAACCCAGCCCCAATCCTTTCTTTCTTTTTCTTTCTCCCCTGGACCGGGCCGACCCAACTCCTTTTTTTCCCCCTGTGTCGGCCTGCTCCCCTTCCTTTCTTCCTCCTTCTTCTGCCTCGACCCCACTCCCCTGACCTGTCTTCGTCGACCAGGTCTGCCGCCTCTGGCACGCCGGCCACCGCTCTACTGCCACCACTGCAACCCTTCCTCTCTCCTTCTCTCTCTCTCCCGTCATTTTCTTCCCATTTTCGAACCTGGCCAGCCTTGCAAACCAGCCCTCACGCTCTATTTTCCCCCCTCTTTGTCTCCCCTCCCTGCCACCCTACATGCTGCCACCGGCCTACCAGTTGCCCTCCTCTTCTCCCTCTCCTTTTCTTCACCTCTCTAGCCTCTCCTTGCCCCATTTCTTCGAGCCTTTCCCCTTTCCCGACCTCCCTCTTCTACCTTTTCTTCTCCTTCCTTTACCTCCCTACTTTGGCTACGTCGCCGCCCTCCGCCGCTTCAACCGCCGCACCAAGCCCCTACACCACCCACTGCCACCCTATACCTCAGCCCTGCACCACCACAAGACCACCCAAGCCACCCCGCAACCCCCTTCTTCCTCCCCACTTATTTTCCCCCATTTTTCTCCTTTCTCGGTAGCCCCTACAACCTCGCCATTCGCCGTCGTCCGGCCGCCTCTACCGCCACCCAAACCACCAATCCATTCCCTGCAACCTCCTCTACCACCCCCACACCTTCTTTTCCAGAAACCAGCCCCCGCACCCCTTCATTTTCCTCCTCCCTTTTCCTTCCTCCTCAACCACCTTCACGGCCTCGTTGCCACCGCCGCCACCCTTGGCCATCGTAAACCCACCCCCGACCACCACCTACACCCCCTCTTCACTCCTGCACCCTTCCCTTGCCCTAAATCCTCCCCCATCTACCTTATTTTCTAACCTAAAGACCCCAACCCAAAAACACTCCTTCCATCCTCTTCTTCATGCAACCTTCGACCCTTCCACCCTTATTTTTGCATGCAGCTCATGCTGCATAAGCAACATGAGTTGCTACATTTATTGGCCCATTTTTGTTAATAATTTTAAGGTATAATAATATTTAAGTTAATTATTTCATTTTGTAAATTCTATAAAATCTTATGCTTTGGTTTTTCTTATTTCTAATATAATAGATATTGATGTTATTTTTAGGTATTGGTTTTGCTAATCAAAGCTTGAATCTTTAACCGGAATACCGGTAAGATTCAATTTTTGTGGGAATTAAGGTAATTGTTAAACCCCACTTAAATGCATGGATAAACGTATGTTAGCATATTAGGATTTTTAATATGTTATTATGCTTGATATTTGTGGTTTAATATAATATATATATTTGCTTGTATTGATTAATAAAAAGAAAAGTATGCTAGTTTATATTTCATGTGTGGAAATGTTGCTCAAGGGAAGAGTTTGATTATTAATGAAAGTGTTAAGTACTTATCTATGTCATATTATGTTATCATGGCCATTTATGCATGAATAATATTATTATGAGCCCTAGGTGCATTTTAGTAATATTTCTTGTGCAAGAATGTGGCCTAATATGTGTGGGTGCTAATAAGTAGTATATTAAAATATAATAGTTGGTGGAGTTGGATATTGTGAGTGGAGTATTAATATTAATTTCATGTAGTGATAGTAATTTAATATAAGTGGTGTAATAAGGGGCAAAATGGTAATTTTATAATTAAAGGGTAAAATGGTAGATTTGTAATTAAAGGGTAAAATGGTAATTTTATAATTAAGGGGTAAAATAGTAATTTTGTAATTAAAGGGTAAAGTGGTGATTTGGTGATTAAAGAGCAAAATGGTAATTTTATAATTAAAGGGTAAAAAGGTAATTTTATAGTTAAAGGGTAAAATGGTAATTTTATAACTAAAGGGCAAAATGGTAATTTTTTAATAAAAGAAAAAAATAGTAATTTTATAATTAAAGGCCAAAATGGTAATTTTGTGATTAAAGGGCAAAACGGTAATTCTGTAAGTAAAATGATAAAATGGTAATTTTGTGAATAAAGGGTAGAATGGTAATTTTGTAAGTAAATAGATAAATTGGTAAATTGTAAGTAAAAGGGGTATTATGGTAAATTTGGAAAAGAATGGCAATATGGTAATTTATGCAACTAAAGGGGTAATTTGGTAATTACAATAAAGGAGAAGAGAAATTGGGTAATCTAACCACCAAATGGGAATTATGATAAATGTAACAGTTATGAAGGGTGATTAATAACCTAATAAGTGTGAGAGATCACTTAGTAACCCAAACCGAGTAGGGATGTGGCTAAGAACAACTATGCATGAGTTATGTGCCTTGTGTGCCATGTGTTATGCCATATTGTGTACTTTATGCTTAATGATTAATCATTTATAGCGCAACTTGGAGTGAATATATGCTTATGTGACTTCCTTATGGCATGTGGACGATGGTTATATTTTTTGTGTGTACAATGTTATGAAATGTGACCCTTTAGGACATGCATGCTAGGATATTTAATATGGTAATGTGGGATGGAAGGATGAAAAAGGAAAAATCGGAAAGTAAGATAATCAGGGAGAAGTAAGTTGGCTAATGTTGGTAGGAATGACCCAAATAATCCATGAGCCATGAGTGGATGAATAAAAGGGGAATTTACATAAATTAAAAGAGTGGGAGAATCTAGGGTTTGCATGGGAGGGTTAGAGTCCGCATGGGGCAAACTTTACATATGGAAAGTTGCCTTAGGACGTGAGGAAGGTAATAGAAGTGTCGTTTGGGTGACTAGAGGCTTCGGGTGAAAAATAATACGTGGGATACTATAAGGGTGCATAGGAGTGGGGTAGAAAGTAAGGGTTAGATCTAAGGGTCGTGACGTGTGGGGTGTTGAAATAGTTTGGGATGTGTAAGGTAGAGAAGGATGGGCCACATAAGCTCAGATTAGGGTTTTCTGGAGAAACCCTAGGGTAAGGTGGTGAGTGGGCTTGACCCACACACTTAGGAGTCGGGCTCCGGGTGTGAGTAAGTGGAATAAGGGACGATCCCTCTTAGGAGGATAAGTGTAGATATAGTTAGCCATGCATGTCTAGGGTGAAATATTTTGAATAATATGCGAATAAGACATTAATTACTTAAAGAGGAAGACTGTTGAACCGGACCCAGACCGGTCCACCGGCGAATAATAGTGGCCAGGAGCCTGGGTACCCTAGAGACTAGTCCACCGGTGAATAATAGTGGGCAGGAGCGTTTTACCCTGCATGATTTCCGGTCCGCCAACTATAATAGTGGGGGATTTTGTACTTAGCAAACCAAACATAATAACGATAAGACATGAGGAAGACACTAATCACTTACAGTGGAACACTTTGTGAGTCAGGGCCAGACCAATCCACCTGCGAATAATAGTGGTCAAGAGCATTCTGCCCTGTATGTATTCTGGTCCACCGGCTATAATAGTGGGGTTCCCGCACTCACATGAACATTTATACTCCGAGATGATTGATTAATGATGGACAAATGGCTTTAAGGCCCTAAAAGTATTGATTGTTCATTATGACCTATCAATATTTGATTGACTTGTTAAGTAGGCGAATGTACGAAAGTGAACATATATGTATGCACCATTAATATCCGATTGACTTGTCAAGTATGTGGATGCATGGATCTGATTATTATGCGTACACCTATCATTAGGTATGGGTATAGTGGAATATCATGTGTTACATTGTGGGCCTACTTTTAAGTGTGTTTTTAAAGGGTTACTTAGTACCATAGTACTGAAGGGTTCCATTTGTGGGGCCCCTGTCTATTCAATGGGTAGTGTTCCTTACAGGTCCATTTTTATTTGCTACTCATGTGGGCAACGGGGAAGAGCATAAGGATTATCCGGGCTTTAGGATTTCATTCTTCCTCTTCTAATGTCTGGTTTAAATGTAATTTTGTTCTTGTAACCAACGATGGTGGAATCTATTCTTATAAAATTGTTTACTTGTGATACTCTGATTTAAAAATGGTTTGAATTTCTATCAATTGATATTTTGTTCTTTAGCCTTAGCACTTGGTACTAGAACAGTATGAGTGAACCGGTCTGGTACTAAGTGTGGCGGTAATATCCCCGAAATTCACAGTTTGTTATTTTACTTTCGCTAATCTTTTAATAAAAAAAAATTCAGTAGTGAATTTTGGGGGTGTTACAATACAAGTTTGGTTATCTTTTACTATTATCATACCAAGTTTTAAGGCTAAAATTATTACTCCGCTTAGATTTAATACATGATCATAAGAAACAAAATAGAGAGAACAAATAGATAAGTGTTGTTCTAGATAAAAACAATATTAGCAGTTTACAAAACTTGAATAGGGAAATATAAAACAAAAAAAACGTCCAAATACAACCAAAATCAATGTACCAGAAGACAGTAGAAAATCCTAGGCTCTCAAACCAAACTACCTGCTTTTGACTAAACTCAAAAGCTGACCTACAAAAACCACTATCCATTGAATAGGCACAGGCCTACAAAAGAAATCATTCAGTACAATGGTACCAAGCAACCCTTTATACTAAACAAGAATAAAAAAATGAGCATAGATTACATGGAAGGCATCACCATAATATATGGTATAAAAAATCGAATTATATATGCATCAATTGAAGTACAAGGATCATTCCTATAACCACATACCACTAAGGTCATAAAATATTTAGACTCATTCATCTAAAATTTACTAAAAATTACCCATGAATCATTCAAGATATGATCTTTATTGTATCATTCAAAATAACATCAACCCAAGACTAAAGTAATAACCACATGCCACATACCTCATCATTAATCCTGACAAATCTCATAACACAAGTAGGCTCATAAGCACAAATCAATAACAACTCATCGCAACACAAGTAAGTAAGAAGCTATCTACCAAAAATAGGTAGGCATAGAGGCTGCTATTGAACCACAAGTAGGTACAAAGGCTGCTATCAAACCACAAGTAGGAACAAAGAATACTACTGACCAACCCAATAATCCAATAATCTATCAATCATTTCCATTTTTATTTACTTGAGAGGAGATCAATCAACCTAAAGATACTAAGGTACTCTCATCATATCGTCGCATCAAGGCAGCACAGTATTATATCGACTATCAACTCAAGGATGTAAAGGTATCCTGGTTACACTGGTAACTGATATAACACAATATCCTACTAACAATGACACCTAATACATAAGTATATATACCCTTTATCAGTCCATAGAATTTAATATAGTAAGATATAGAGTTTAACTTAGGCACTAAAGCACACCATCAGAAATCCATAATCAACTGTGTGCTAAATCAAGTCTTTAAGGTAGCAAACCTTAAGGAGCCACCATTTTTTATCTCGAGTTCTTTCACTTTAAGTATTAGTATTTTATTAAGCTGACCACGAAATCGCATACAAAACACATAGATCCAATTTCCATACTTTAACCATTTTACTCATTTCCAATTATTTTGAGGTAATCATAATCAAGATCATCAGCAAGGTCAATCATGAAAATATACTAAGGTCATCCTAGGCTCAATTATTCACTTTTGGACACATTAGGCTAAAAATAACTAAAATGCCTTTGGTCAAAATTACGGCATTAACATCCTCTTAAATTACTAAATCTATTTTATTTATTAAGTTGCCATGAAATAGATAAAACATGATAATTAAATCAATTTATCATGTAGATAAATTATCCAATCAGTCAAAGGACCAATCTGTCCTTATTCAAGGTTTTTCATTTAAAATCTTAGCATGCGTACCTAATACATCTAAGGTCACATAATCTTATAATTAGAAACATATGATACCAATTAAGCTTGCTTGTCATGGTAAAAATTATAATAGATATAAAATGATGACATTTCCCTTTGGGCACACGTCCATGATTATTATTCCATAAATAGATTTAAACATACTCATCATATTATTTTTTTCCACATACATGTCACACATAATCATAAAATGTCATTTTTACCATACTTTTGTCCTTAGAACATTTTACATATGAAAATATGCTCTTTTTACAAATTTTTAGGATATAATAGATAACATATAATTATATCATGATTAGCTTATTTCAACACAAAAAAGGCTAATTTGCTATTGTGTAATGTCTAATATTTTAATAGATTATAATAGTTATCTAAAATAAAAATGCAAAATGGCGGTATACCAGTAAATACTATGAGATCCCTCTAATCAATTTTTGTGCCTAAAACTACTACCAAAAGATCATATTAATATTTAACAAATAAAATAATAATTATAATAATAAAATATTTTTTTTTTAAATTACCAAAATAGTCTTACATATAAATAATAGTTATCCAATTTTTTAAGACCAAACACAACTCACCCAGCATGCACGACGTAAGCAATGTGCACGTAGGGGGAGGAGTTAGAGCTAGCTAGTGATAGCCAGGGTGGTGGAGACTAGTGGTGGTTGGTGCTGAGTGGTGGTATATGGGGTGATGTGGCGGCGGCTAAGTGTTATGGGGTGGTGATGGGCTAGCATTGGAGGTTGGAGTTATATATTGAGGATGCATGAAGGGAGTTAGCTATGGGGAAAGGTGCAAAAGGTGGGCGATGGAGGTCGGTGGTTTAGGCCAAAAGTTAGGAGGGTGGGAATGGTAGAAAAGGCCATAAGGGAGGAGAATAATAAAAGAGAAAAGGAAGGAGAAGAAGGCTCAGTGGTGGCAGCTAGGTGTTGTGGTGGTGCAAGGATTATTGTGGTGCACGATAATGGTCGGGGAGGGTTGGCTGGGTCAGAAATGATGGCTAAGAGATTGGGAAATAATCAAGGCTGGTGATTAGTTGAGGAAGTGTAGAGGGAGATGGGGAGGAATGTGTAAGCTATGGTGCCACTTATAGCAGGAGGTGCTAGAGTGAAGCGAAATAGTAGGAAATAGTAGGGGCAATAATTGCCAATGCCTAAGGAAATCTTGTAGAGAGCTTCACCATCGGGGGTGGCAAAGATTGGCATAATCTATCATAGGGAACGAGGAGAAAAAGAAAGATAGGGGCTGTTGGGAAGAATAAGAAGGAGGAGGTGGAAGTAGGATGGTGGGTGTGCGTGGCCAGAAATGGTGAGGCGTAGGGCGACAAGTGATGATGGTGATGGTTGTGGCTAGGTTGTGAGGATTGGTTTTAATGAAACTAAAAAAGACAAGAGGACAAGGAAAGAAGAGGATAAAGGAAGGATGGAGATGGTGCTAGGGTTGGTGAGCAAACCAAAGAAAGGGAGTAGGGGAAGAAAGAAAATAAAAGTGAGAGAGGAAGAAGGTTAGCTAAAAAAATAGAGGTTGCACCTGTATATAAGTGTAACGTAGAAGGTTGTGCGTGCATGCATATTTTCACCTAGATGGGGTAGATGGGTATGGTTTAGTAGAGGGTGAGGAGTGAGGGTATGGGCATAGTGTGAGAAGGGGAGGGAGATAAGGAGAGTGTTTGGAGGAGATATTTAGGGCACATAGGGGGTAAAAGAATAGGGGTGGTAAAATGGTAGGGTAAAAATAGGTCTATTTTATTTTATTTTTAGGTTTAATTTAGTTAGGTTAGGATATCTAGCCAAAATATATTAGGAAAAATAATTCGGTTTAGAATAGGTCTAGCAAAAATGAAATAGGTAAAAATGATCAGGAAGAATGTTTTGGAATTTATTTAGGTTACAGTATAGAGGTTATTAATCAAATAATTAGGCTAAGGTTTAAGGGTTATTTTTTAATAAAAAGTTAAACATCCAAAAATAAAGGTTACAAAGTTTTAGGATGTTACACGTATGGACAAATAAACCTGGAGAAATCATCAATAAAAATCACATAGTATCATATGGTTAGAGGTGAGGATATAGGCACAGGTCCCCAAACATCAAAATATACGTTCTGTAAATATTTTGATGGTAGTAATATCATTAAGCTAACAAGGTATTTTACAAATCTTTCCCAATGGAAAACTAACACACATTGATTGATTCTTATTCTAGTTACTGACATCAACATTATTTTTTAAATTAAGAACATGAATGAGTCTATAGTTTGTGTGGCCTAATTTATGATGTCATACTTCATCTAGATCCTTTTTGGATCTTATATTAGAAAGGTTCTCATTCCCATTACTTTATAGTGTATACGTATCTCCTTTATTACTATTATTGGCCGATACTTTCTTGATCAATTTTTACTTAACAAGAAAACCACAGCAAGTAAATTCTATAGTGCAAGAATTGTCCTTAATTATTTTATTTATAGGCAAGAAGTTCCCATCGAGGTAAAAAAAAAAGCTTCATTCCATTTTTTATTTTTATTTTATCCTTTAATTTGAGCTTTATAGATAGAAGCAATCTCAAGAGGTCTACCAGCTCCTACAATAATTGAGTTAGAGTCATGATAAGGCATGTAGTCATGCGCCATCCATATAGGTTGTTGATCTTGAGTTCATGGTGTCATCTTGTGTAACATGCATGGTATTAATTGCTTGAGGAATATTTTTGTACGTAATAAGAATATTCCCATTGTAAAAATAATTCAAGGAAATGCGGTTTCTTTTGCCACAAACTTGGAAAGATGATATTTGACCACTACCATTGATTATGTCCATCTAGAGGAAATTGGGTGTCACTAAAAACCTATGCCCTTGTGCTCATGCCTTCTCACCATAGATTTTTATCTATTGTTGAGCACAAGGATTTCTTAATTTTCCTTGTGCCACTAGATGGAATCCACACCATATAGAGTTAAAAGTTCTTCCTCCTCTATGTTTGAAGACTCTATTTGTTCCTTAGTTGCTATTTTGCACTAAAAATGTCATGTTCTAATTACATTGGGTATTATTGGTCTCATGTGTATTACATACATCTACTTCCCTTTTGACATATTATTCGACGGTATTGAAAATTTGTATAAAGGTTAGGCATAATGGTTTAATAAACATGATAGATCGAACTATTTTATTTCGAGTAGCACAACCTTGTGCCAATATGAGGAACTTATCATCCTCAAAAGTGGGCTTGTTGATTGCAACAATATGAAGAGTCCTTATCATCATCACCATACCATTGTTGAAGGCATATACTAATTAGTTCACACCATTCGAACCATCATCATTAATAAACCATCATCATCAAGATCACCATCACTTGGTTTGAATCAAATTCAGCCTTAGTTCACCATATTCAAATGTTCTTCTCATCCATACCTCATTGTTAAAGCTTCTTCTAAATAATATCAACCCAACAGAGCCATATTCTCATCAATTTGATAATCCCATCCTCCCACACATATCAATATTGGTATAAAAGCCATAAGTTGGTAGTATTGCAATCAAGATTCAATCTTTCTTTCAAGATTATTCATGATTCATCGATAAAGTGTTCCATCTTCAAGAATCTCTAGGAGTTTATTAAGAAAATACAAAAGGGTCAAGCACTTAAGGGCGTGATTGGGAGAGTAATATTCGATTGGTAAAGAGGAAGGATGGAGAACCAAGGAGAGGACTTGAGGGATATACTCAAGACCTTGATGCACGAAATCAAGGAGGTTAAATTACATGTGGGTAGAAGAAAAGCTTCCCAAGCCCATGAGTCCCATATGCAGCCACAAAATCGAAGGGAACAAGTAGAGGAAGACCACGTGAGAAGGGCACAAAATAGGGTGGAAGAAGAAGAAGAGAGTGTGGGAAATTACGTAAGGTCATGTGACACCTTGAGAAAAACTTATGATGACTTGGAAAAAGGAATCCACTTTGATCTTCCCTAATTTGAAGGTAATATCGACCCGGAATCTTTTCTCGAATGGTTGTAAATTGTTGAATTGATTTTTGAGGATAAGAAAATTGATGATGAGAAACGATGCCAAATAGCGATATTAAAGTTTAAAAAAGTTTCTAGAGTGTGGTACGATAATTTAAAAAGGAGAAGGAAGAGAGAAGGAAAATCTAAGATTAGGTCATTGGAAAAATTAAAGAAAAATTTGAAGAAGAAATTTTTGCCTCGGGAATATGAGCAAGATAATTTTATAAAAATAACTCCGTTAAGGCAAGGGTTACTTGGAGTTGAAGAATACATTTGGGAGTTCAAAAGGTTAGCCTTAATATGTGATGTCTAAGAACTAGAAGAACTAAGTTGTGCATGATTCATCAAATTTTTAAATATGAATATTTGGGAGAAGATAGAGGTGAATCCTTATGAAGTGTTTGAAGACCTAGCCAAGTTAGCCATCAAATTCGAGAAACGGTTTTGGAGGACAAATGCACCAAGCAAGTCAACCAATACTCCATATAGTTTGACTTCCAAGGGTGTGTTGAATCCATCAATTTCTCAAGCCACAAACCAAGACAATGTTAGGAATTTCACTGGTGAAGAAAAGGGCAAGGATCAAGTGGTTGATAATGTGAACAAGCAATGCTTCAAATGTAGAGGTTATGGACACTTTGCTCGGGATTGTCGAAACCAAAGGGTATTAACCTTGAAGGAGATATCAAATATGGAGGCTTGTGAAGAGAGTGAAGACCTTGATGAAGACTTCGAAGAGGAAAGTGATAGCCTGGAGGATGCTTTGGAAGAAGGCCAAGTGGATAGCTATGTGTTGCAAAGGGTGCTCTAAGTAGTACAACAACCTTTACTTACTCAAGGGGAGAATATTTTCGAGGCCAAGTGTAGGGTAGGTGATAAAGTGTGAAGTCATAATTGATAGTAGCTCATGCACTAAATTTGCTAGTGAGAAGATGATGAACAAGCTCGATTTGGAGACCAAGGGCCATTTAAGACCATATTCACTCCAATGGCTCAACAAAGATAAAGGCGTAAGGGTAACCAAACAAACTCTTATCTCTTTTAAGATTGGAAATTATTTTTATGATGTTTTATGCAATATTCTGCCTATGGATGCTTGTCACATTTTGTTGGGGGAGGCCATGGCAATTGGTAGGAAGGTTGTGCATGACATGTTCCTTATTGAGTACGTGTTATGCAAGGGTCCAAAGAAGTTTAGGCTAAAGCCTAATCTAGATGGGGAGGATTTGGTTTTGAGGAATGAAAGGGAAGAAAAAAGAAGAAGGAGGATATTGAGTCTAGGAGGGAAATAAAGAAGAGTAACATGGATTTTTTGATCCTTAAAGAGTGTAAGATGAATAAAGCCATCAAAGATGGGAAGATATGCTAAGCCTTAGTGGTAAAATAAGTCCAACGAGGGGAGATTACTAATATGGATCCAAAGTTGCAACAAGTATTGAAAGAGAATGCCGATGTGTTTCTGAAAGAGTTGTCGAGTGGGATACCTCCTTTGAGAGGTATTGAGCATGCTATTGATCTCATGCCAGGAGTTACATTACCGAACAAGTCAGCTTATAGATGCAATTCGGAAGAGGTTAAGGAGCTACAAAAATAAGTGTAAGAGTTGTTAGACTAAGGTTATATTCGGGAGAGTATAAGTATATGTGGTTTTCCAGCTTTATTGGTGCCTAACAACTCTAGATCTTTTTCTTATTTCAAGAAATAGACAAAGGGGAGATGATAGATTCCTATTAAGTTGGATTGAAACCTAGGTAACTACCAATGCTTTGATACTTTTGAAGGATTGTATGAACATTTCTCCTCACCACTTATCTATGATCATTATCCTATCTAGATGGCAGTGAGGCAACTCCCTTTTAAGGAACTAAACACTTTAGTTTTATAATATGTGAGTAGAATATGGCACTTTTCATTAGGTAATTAGTGATACTTGGAACATAATTATTTGGGGGTTCCTTTAATTAGCATAATTAAGACATTGAAGCTTCTCAAATGCCCTCTTAAGGATCTCAATCAAGTAAATTTTAGGAGGATATTTGATAGGGTCATAAAAGCTAAATAGCAACTTCAGTGCATATAAAGTCCTCTCGGGCCTGATCTAACAAGAAACTAAACTATAGAAACATTTTAAATTCCTATCACCTTGTAAGGAAAAGTTATATCAAGAGTTTGGTGGTTAAAACTAGGTGACTCTAATGTAAAGTATTTCCATGCTATAGTTAAGGGGAGGAAACATGTAATTCAAATATGATGTATCATAAATTACTAAAGATGTGTTCATACTAAATAGAAGAGTATTTTATAGGTGTTTTTTTTATCAATTTTACAAGCTTTTTCAATGCAAAACCCTATATACAAACATGATCCTAAAGGTGCTAGAAAGGGGTCCTCTTGTCTCAACTACTCAACAACATCAATTGATTTCCTCTATTACTAAAGAGGGAGTCAAAATGGGTTATATATATATATATGGGGATAAGACACCAAGAATCAATGGTTTTGTTGCATTTTTTTTTTTAAATGGTGATGGATTTTATTGGATAATAAAGTATTTTATGCTATTAAGGAGTTCTTTATTACTAGAAATTTTCCAAAATGGTTGAATGTTACATAACTCAATCTTATCTTTAGGATCCCTAGTGCCACCAATTTTAACACTCTAATTTTTAATAAATAATATTTTTATTCAAAAATAATTTTGTGGAAGTAAAATAATAAATCCAGGGTGTTAAAGTTACAACCAACATAGATAAGGTAAAACCTATGTGCAATCCATGCCAAATGCAAGTTACACAAAATATTTTAACTAAACCTAAATTGAAAGCAATGGAACAACCCTTGTAGTTACACAAAATATTTTAAAAGTATAGTTTAATACGATATATGTACTAAGTAAACACAACCATTTGAAAGCAATAATATGCTCAAGTTAGAGATATATAATCATGCTTACACTTAAGAATACTAGAAACTATGATAATACATGGAAAAGTGAAATTTCACTTAAAAATACTATTCATGCCAAAATCCTAAAATCACATAGAACACTTAAAATAAAATAAACAAGAATATTATGATATTGAACACTAATATAATTATAGAATCTCCATATACATATGAACTCCATTAGTGATTATATTCCTTTATTACATTATCACACAACCCACCATATATTTACTTATTTTACTTATACCAGACATCACCATTTACTTATTCTACTTATGCCACGTAATTCTCATAATCACACACACACAACACTCCACACCACACCACACCACACCGAATTTATACTAACAAGCTTTCATTTGTGCTAAAACAATACCTTTTTACTTAAAACATCAAACACATATATCTTCTTTGTCTCATGGACATCGGGTGACAATAACGCAAGGAATGTTTATCTTCTATGTGTTATGGACATCAAGTAAATTCCACTTTAACTAGTATATGAAGGAAAAACCAATCATTAGTGCTACAAGGGCATCTAATATGATCATTTCTACAAGGAGTAAGGATCCTACTGAATTACCTTCTATGTTAAAAAGGTATCAGGTAACTATTTCATTTTGTACAAGGTCATCAAATAATTTTCTTTTGTGCTACAAAGGCATCGGGCAACTATATTTTGTGCTATAAGGGCATCAGGTAACTATTCCAAAGTGTAGATGGCATATCTATTTTCGTACTATTTTGGTTACTCTATCCTTAAATATTGATAACTTCTATAAGGCTTACATATCACGTATAGAGTAAAGAGGGGACTATATAATGTTTGCAGCATTAATACTATCTGAATGAATACTTGGTGGCTAAACTAAGGCTAATTATATAGCATGTGCAACATGGTCTACATGTGCGATCCTTGCTACAATGACAAATGATTTTATTAACTTCAAATGTAATTTTTTATTTTGAAATGTACTAATTTATAGGGTATAATAATGATCTTCATCCCAAAATAAGCTCTCAAATCAATTTTAAAAAAGTATTGTCCATGCACAATGAAATTGTTAGACATCTATAAAAAATTATATTTAAAAACTAAAAATTATTTATTACCAGAGTTTACTATTCATGTTACTTTACTGTTCAATATAGTATTAATTTTAATAAAATATTTCAAACTATTTATAAATATTTCAAAATATCTTATAATAGCCAAAGTATCTTATGAAATATCTAATCTTTTATAAATAGATGTTTTTGTCCTTGATACACTTATAACTTCTAAATTTCTATTAAAATAGTAAATTTAATATAACAATATAAAAATAAATAATAAACATCCCTAAGAAATAATTATCATAACATAATCCTAAAATTCAATTAATGGTTTTAAATTATAGATTAAGTGACTATTATGCCCCTAAAACTCTAAAACAAAGAAAATAACTTAACATTTAACATTAGAAGATCCAACTCATGAAATTTTTCACATTATTCATAGAACTCCATATGAAAACACTATAACATAAAAAAGTTCAGCCAATTCTCAAGTCCCGTGTTAATGGACAATAATACCCTTATTCATGTTAAATCTTTATTAAATCAAACCTTTAATTATAAAAATCAAAATAAAGACTTTAAATGTATGAAATAATATCTAAAAAAACTAAAACAAATCCATTGGAACAAATTTTTTTGTTGATAAAATCAACAATGGAATGTAGATTTGGTTGGAGGCCGAAATTACCCTAAAAATACATCAAAGCTTCATCAAAATTATGCATATCTTAAACATGGTAAATTTAAAACATGGTTGAAATAAAAAAATGAAATAAATAACTTAAGGAATATGCTACAAAAATATTAAGACATTAAATCAACAATACCCACATGAAATAATCACAAAACGAAAAACCTTAGAAAACAAGCATGGTATAATCAACCCTTATAATTATGCTAGATAGAAACCAAAATATATTTAATTCTAGTGTAGTCATGTTTACCATGATTCCAAATATCCGTAATAATATAGAGAACATCCTAGCTCTAGCATAACATCCTCTCTTCTTATCTTTGAACAAACCTCCTAAAACATGTAAAAATCAAACAAAACCATCAAGAAATAAATGGAGGAAGGAGGGGGAATAGGGCCAGATACAAAATGGAAGGGTATAATGAGATATAAAACATGGAGAATGAAGTAGGAAAATCATTTGGTAAAGCTTAGATATTTAAGGTTGGAAATTTATGTATAAAGCAAGAAAAAAAAGAATGGAAATAGGGATGAAAAAATAAAATCTATAAATTTAAAATAATTTTTTAAAATTTAATTTTCTAAAACTTTAAATTCAGAATAATTTTGGAATATTTAGGATACATTTTGGATAGAGAAAGTCAATATTTTAGGGGGGTTAATTATGCCTAAAACCGTAAATTTCATCTAAAAATATAAAAATAATTTTTAATTAATATTTATCTTAAATATTATAAAATATAATCATCCCAAAAAATTTATAAATTTTACATAGCTAAAATACTCATTTTAGGCATTAAAATGCAAATAAGGGCAAAACAAACAAACAATCAATAGTGTTTTTTGTCAAAATCCCCATTTAGAATTTTGAAAAGGAAAATAGAATTAAAAAAAACTATGGCTTATAAATAAGATAGGATTATAATTATTTAAGAGAAGTTTGATGGTCAAAAGTGGCTCAGATGTCTCATAAGACTCTAAACTATAAGAAAAGGCAAGAAGGTATGAACATAATATTTTAAAAATGTAACCAGAGTTTCTAAATTTTGAAGGATGTAATAAATCATTAAAAATAAGATATATTTATTTATACATAATAAGATCCCAAATAAATTAGGATTTTTGAAAGGTGGGGTATTAAATCAATGTTGGTGAAGATCAACTACTTATCTTTTGTAATACTCTCTATAAGAACATAACAAATGTCATATAAACTAGAGTACAACCAAGTCTACCTCATATTGTGGGTCATTTCCAATATGATTTTGTGGAAGGTAGAAACATTGGTTTCAATGTTCTGTTTCCTACTAAATTGGTTAGAGGCTGCAACCAGAAACATTTGTCCCCTAGGTGCTTGATTAAATTGGATATGAGAAGACTATGGTATAGTGACATCATATTTCCTCCAACAAGTTATTTACTCCTTAAAGTTCCCTTGTCACTTTGTACACCTTATTAATTAGTGTCACGACTATGAGTTATTCTATTATGTTTAATTGTATCTTACTCTCATTTTTTTCCCTGCTCGCAAAGGACTAAGGTAGGGTGTACCCTTGTCACCCTCTATTTTTGTAATAGTGATGGAATTCCTTAATAGGTTGTTCGCTTTCCGATGTCTAGCCTGTACTAGTTTTTACCCTATCCAAAATGTATGAAAATTTGACTAGGCAATATAATGTTTGCATTGGATTTATTACTCTTTTATAAGGGTTATTGATCATCAATCCACTTTATATTTGAAGAAATACACAATTTTTCTTCAATCTCAAGGCCATGTCTTAATGCTGCCAAAAGCCCCATATATTATGAAGGCTAAATCGGATAACGACTTAAGTAAAAAGGTCATGCCGACCTTCATATCTATGAAGAGGGACTTTCCTTCATCTATATAGGTGTCCCCTAATATAGTAATTATTTAAATTTGCATCATTATAAGCCACTAATATATAAGTACACTTCAAAGATAAGATCATGGTAAATAACTCTATTTTCTTATGCTTATAGAATGTAATTGATAAGGTATGTGGCTCTTAATATACATACCAAAGAAAGATAAATATCAATGTTATAAGCTCTTAATCCCTCATTTTTTTCTTATCACTAGCTCAATATGTGATTGATGAGATCAATTCTATGTGTATTTGGTTAGATTATGTTGAAAAGACAAGAAAACCCTCAATTTTTTGGTGTAAAGTTAGAAAACCAAAGAAAGAGGAGGTATAAGATTCACTAACATTCTCTGGTGGAATATAGTTGCCATTGGTAGGTTAATATGGCACTTAGATCAAAAGAAGAACCCTATGTGGGTTAGGTGGATCCATTATCACTATATCAAAAATACTAATCTATGGCATATTGACCTTAAACTCAATGTGTCTTAGATTTTAAAGAAATTTTTAAGCAACGAGTAGATCCACCAAACCTTGTTCACTACTTCAACTAGTAAGGGCAAGATTTGTTGGTGGGCTAACAATGCCATATCCCTAGCTAGCTTATGAAGCTATTAGACTTATAAGTGAGTAAGTTGCATGAGTAGGAGCTGTTTGGAACCCTCTCACAATCCTACATCATCAATTTATGTTCTGGTTAGCTGTGTTGGCTTGATTACAAAATAAAGGATAAGATTTACCAATATGGTATCAGGAATGATGATATCTATATCCTTTTTTCACATCATGATGATCATATTTGACACCTCATTTTCTCTTGTCCTTATTTTTTGAGGTTTAGAAACCATTATTAAATCGATTAGGGTTTCAACATATAATGAATGGTTGGAATGATATGGTAAGATGGTGTTAAAATGGTAGTAGAGGTCCTAAGATGAGAAGATATATGATTATAACTTTTTTCACTGTAATTGTTTACCATGTTTGGGAGAGACAAATTTTTTTAACAAAAATTACATACCTCATTAACTTTGAGCTGGATGAGGAGAGTCATCTTTAATGATTTAGCAACGAGATATTGGGTGTTTTCTAACTATATTTCTTCTTAGAAACTTATGTTCTATATAGACATTATGGGAAGAGATCCTAAGCCATGTAATCTTTCGGTATATGCTCCTAACTCATTTTAGAATGTAATAAAAGTTATTTTTCTTATAAAAAAAATTATAATTACTATTTACCATTTAACTAGCCCTCTAACTAAAATAAAATATAATCACGTTACTTTTCACCTAATCAAAAAGTATATTAAAGTACATAATTACCTTTTTTATAACAAATTTCTTATATACTCAATCTTAACATAACCTAACTCTTACACTCCAAATCCTAGAACTCAAGTGGGAGAAAGTTAAACAAGGTAAACTCACTTACCCCATGTAATCAGATCTCACAACACCTCCTCCTTATTTCACCAAAAATTTCCCTTATTATTCTTTTCAACGTCACAAAAACTCACAATATAATCCACTTTCCTTCAATTCTCTACTTTTTTTGCAATCATAGCCCAATTCTTCACCATTTACCTCTCATTTTTTACTCATTTTTGTCCCTTAAAACATATAATTCCATTATAAACCCATTTTCCTTTGAATTTGGGACTTTTATATCTTATTTTTTCCCTTCTTCCACACTATAGAGAAAAATAAAGTTGCTACTAGTGTTCAAATTTGGTTGATTTTTTTTGCCAACATTGTGTCACTTTGAACACCTTTACTCTCCAATTTTTTGGTTCTTTTTCCTTATACTAACTCCCTAAGACATGCCTTTCTCTAGAATTTATCACCCTTAATTTCCTTTTGCTTTTGTGCCCCATTTGGATGCCATTTTTGACCCTTGCTACTCTTTCTCATGTTGGCTTGTTGTTCTCTTCTTCTTTTCTCCTTTTTTTTTCTCGATCATTCACATTCATGTTTTCACTTTCATATTTTAGGGTTGATTCTATTTCATACATCATATGTTTACTCTAAGTTCTTTCCTTTTTTTTCTGTTAAGGTCATCAAGTGGCGTAGAGGTGGTGGTGTTTACCTATTTAGTTTGTTTTTCCTTAGAAATTAGGAGCTAAGTAATGTGACTAACCATTAGAAATTAGAATTTTTTTATTGCTTAATTCTTTAATTTTATGTGTGGTCGTCTTTACTTTAAATACAAACATAAAATATATATCTTGGATGGTTTACCTTAAAATATATATGTTTTGGCATATATGTTTATGTATGTAAAATTTGAGTAATGCATGTTTTATAGTGTAATAGCATTCGTCCATAGGAATATATTATGATTGATTATTGTCGTAAAACTTTCTAAACATGCTTATATTATATATGGTTATGTGCTAAGGTATATTCTCAAGTATAAAAAATTTTTCGTGGAAACATTACCTATTAGTCTTCTAGGGATTTTAGTTTTTGGTGTTTTATGTGGATTTCATTTTTTTAAAGTATTTCTTCCTGTGTGATTTAATACATAGAAGCCTAAGTTTGGTTTTGAGCTAAAAAGGAATTAAATTGAAGTTAGGGTTTTTAGGCTTCTAGTTGTGTTCAGGTGCATTTTGTTATTTTTAGTGGGTTTATGGAAGTTGTGGGTACACCATTGGATCTATTAGGTCTTTTATTTAAAGCTTTGTTTATAATATGATAGGGTTTCATATTGAAAGTAATTAATTATATTTTTTTATAAGTGTTAAAGTAATTTAAAGGTGTCAAGGGTATTTCAGTAATTTTATATCAATTCTGAAATTTTGGGCTTAATGAGTGTTGTTTAGTGATGAAATAAGTCAATTATGATAATTGGATACTCTGTGGTTAAGCTATGGTAATTGACTAATGACTTTCTAACCTTAAAAAAGTAATTTAGCATAATAAAAGTATTTTGAGTATTTCACAAAGTTGAGATTTAAGGACCTAATATTAGTAGTTGACGATTACTCTAATAATATAATTGGATGAGTGTGAATCATCTATACCCATTAGCCTTATAAATATCTCTTTAAAGATTAACAATGTGATTAATAACACTAAGGGAATCCTAGTTGGTTTATGAATACGTAACCATAAGCTCTATTTGATAAATATTTATTTTTATATTATTTGACATTATTATTTCATATTGTTTATTTTGCATATTATTTTTATAATATCCTATATATATATGTACTACATATGATTACTTTGAGAGTTGGACCCATTATCTTTTATTAAATATTTAAATTATTCTATACTTTCATAAGATGTACCCTTATTAATTCTATCTTCCCACCACATCCCTACAATTATTGATATTAATTATTAATAATTAATAATAAGAGTAATTTATTATCATTAATAATAAGTAATATTCATTAAATAAATATTAATAAGTTAATAATTACCATTCATTATATAATTAATAAGTATTAATAATATATATTACTATTTTTGAATTATCAAAATTAATTCTAAATAATTACAATTGAGATTAATATTATTACATAATTAATGATCATTATAGCTAGTATTATGCATTTTGGTTATTTAATGATAGTTATGCTCATTAATATTTTATGAATTATAATTAGTAATGATAACTAGTATCATTATTATTATTATTATTAATTTATTAATTCTATCATAATTATGTTTAATATTATTGTTACTTGTAATTTATTTATTATTCAAATTAATATTACTTGTATGAATATATTTTTTATATAATCGAATTTATAAATTTTATTTATTTATGATGAATTTATAGTTATAATTAATATTATTTGTATGAATTATAATTATAATTAATATACATTTCATTTATTAATTAATTATAATTATGATTAATTTTTATTTATCTATATTCATAGTTAATTTAATTATTACTTGTTAATTATTTTAAATTATAATAAATATTTTTGTAATGATCATTTAATGTGATTTTGATAAATATTGGTAGGTGGTGGTGGATAATTAATAAAGGCATAATAGCAGTGTAAGATAATTTAGATATTTAGTAAAAATTAGTGGGATATAGTTATAAATTAATAATATTATAGTTACTATAGATAATAAAATTCTAAAAATAATATACAAAATAAATAATTTAAAGTTCATATGAATTAATAATATAAATAATGAAGTTGATCCCAAAGACGCACTTTTGTGACCGTGTGTGATAACAACAATAACATTATATTATCATTTCATTTCGACTGTTGTGGATAATTATTTTTGAAATTTTTTTCAAACAAGTCATATGTTTGGAATTATCAATTTACTGAATGATGTAGCATTTTATTATGTTTATTCTTTAATTTAGCGTATTATTTTTAAATGAATCAACCCTAATTAGACACAATTTTCCTAGCTAACTTCTAAAAACAATATAGTCCTCCATGGTATGGGACCAGACTACTCATCTATTGCCAAAGTCTAGGAGTCCTAGTAGTGGTAGTGGTCGTAGTAAAAGCCCTTTGTCACACACCAACTTCTTCGTCAAGTCTAGCTACATGCAACCTTAGTCTTTTCTCACTCCTTGAGAGACTAAGTTAGCCTTCCTCTTCAAGTGTACTAAACACTTAGGCTAGAGATTTTTTGAGACTACCACACCGAACCTTTCACAAGATAACTCAAAAGAGAGATTTTATAGAGAAAAAGGAAGATTGTATTATAGAGAGAAAAGCTCAGGATAAAACTCTTGTTGGATGATTTCCAAATGCCTCTACCCCCCTCTATTTATAGGAGAAGATCTTTCCCTCCCATAGGAAGATTCTAGATACAGGCCTAATAGATCTCTCTAGAATGGTCCAATAGGTCCATTATGGATTCTAGAATAGTCCATTAGGGTTTCTAGAGTGCTCCCTTAAGGTTTCTAGAATGATCCATGCTCATCTATATAATTGGAAAAGAATCTAGAGACATCCCCCTCTAAAATCATCTAGGAGAGTGTAGAACCCTATACATCTCTCTATACTTATCTAGACTATACATATCTGGACTATACAATGATATTCAAGATTATTTCAGGATTGGCGAAACCTCAATGAAGGATTTTCGATGTAGACCACAGTTAGATTTTAGTCGCCAACAAAAGTTAGTATTAGTTATCGAAAAAGAAACTTTGTCCTAATCCACAATATGTTGGTGCTTAGTTAATCGAATAGGACAACTACTACTACTTTCAATTGTTTCTTTTATAATCTTAATGATCAAGATGGGTGGATGTTTTATTTTTCTTGAGATACTGGGTGGGTGTATAATTTCCAACACACTTGCATCATCGTGCATTGATGATGCTCGTTTCCTATTATTCACATTATTATCTGTTTATTCATAAACCTTTTTTATATAAGTAATTTTAAAAAACCTCCACAATAAGTGATACGTACCAAGTTGTATAACCTCAATCTATGATCAATCTATCAACACATTTTTATATTTTTGTCATACTTAATATAACTATTATAAGGATATCTTTACATAGATAAGTAAAGTTTCTAAAGAAAACTTGACGGTGAGGGTTTCTAAAAATAGGTTTGGTTCACACCCATACAATAGCTTTGATTTCTAGTGATCATGTAAATGTAGTAGAAAATAAGGATTTATCTTAGTTGAGTTATAGGAGACTTAGTCTCATAAACGAGAAAGGACTTAATAGCTTGGTAAAGAATAATTTGCTCCTTCGTTTTTAGTGTGCCAAATTGAAGAAGAATTTACATTGTATGGCGGGAAAATAATTCATGGTTTCTTTTCACAATGGTCATTATTCAAGAAGTGTCAAGGTTCTTGAATTAGTGCATTTAGATGTCCGTGTTCCCATTAAAGTAAAATCTCTTGGAGTTACACTTTACTTTATCACTTATATTGATGTTCATTCTAGAAAGCTTTAGGGTTATGCCTTGAAATCCAAACATGAAATATTTGAGAAATTTAAACACTTTTATGCCTCTATTGAAAGAGAGACTAGTAAGAAGCTGAAATGCATTTGTACTGATAATGGTGGTGAGTATTGTGGCTTATTTGATAGGTATTGCATTCACTATAGTATTAGGCACTAGAAGAGTCCTCTAAAGACTCCTCGATTGAATGGTTTGATAGAGAAGAAGAAATGAACTCTTATTAAAGGAGTTAGATGTATGATTTCAGAGGTAAAGTTACAGAAGTCTTTTTGGGGCTAAGCTTTACTTACAAATGCATATGCATGATTAATTTGAGTCCTATAGTTTCTATGAATGGTGATGTTCCTAATAGAGTTTGGTTTGGTAGGGAAGTCTCATATGATCACTTGTGTGCGATTGGCTACAAAGTATATGTTCTTGTCTCTAGTGATGAGAATTTAATGGTTGATCCATAGACTTGTCAGTATATCTTTTTGGGCTAAGGTCATGATAAATTTAACCATTGGTTGTATGATCTGATGTTAAAAAAATAGTTAGAAACAGAGTTTAGAGTGATGATCAACTGATAGATATGGATCTGGTGAAGATGCAGCAATCACATGACCTTGTTGATCATGGAGTACAATTTTATATGGATGAGCATTTGGCTCATGATGAGAACCGACATGATAGTGATATTGATGCTCCACTAGATGATATTGTAGGTAATCACCAAGAAGCTCCTATAGATGAACCAACAGCTCCACGTAGGAGGTCCACTGGAGATCATAAATCATATTCCTGATACTCTCCACATGGGTATGTGCTTTTAACTGATGAGGGAGATCTCGAGTCTTGTAAAGAAGTTGTTTAAATGGGAGACAAAGATAGATGGCTTGAAGCGATGCAAGACGAGATGCAATTTTTATATGGAAACCATATGTTTAAGGTAGTGAAATGTATAAAGGTAAGAGAGATTTAAAGAATCTTGGGTTTATGAGTTGAAGTAAGATGAATATTCTTCAGTCCCATAATATAAAGTTAGGTTGGTGGTTAATATCTACAAGCAAAAGAAAGGTGTTGATTTTAGAGAATTTTTTTGAGTATTTCATTGTTAACGTCTTCAATTCGAGTTGTGCTAAGCTTGGTTGCTACTTTTTTATTTAGAAATTGAAAAAATGGATGTGATGCTTTCTTGTATGGTGAGTTGCAAGAAGTGATTTACACATAGCAACCAAAGGGTTTTTAGGTGAAAGGCAAGGAAGACCATGTCTACAAGCTTTAGAAGAGTATGTATGAATTGAAATAGGCATTATAGTAGTGATATAGAAATTTTGAGTTTGTCACCAAACAACATGGATACAACAGGACTACTTCAAATCATTGTGTTTTTATATAGAAATTTGATAATGGTGATTTCATAATTTTATTGATCTATGTCAGTGATATGCTCATTATTGGAAAGGACACTTCTAGGATTGAGAATTTGAAATAGGAGTTAAGCAAGTTTTTTCACCTAACATATTTGGGTCTAGCGAAGCAAATTCTTGGAGTTAGAATCATTTGAGATAGAGGGCTAAGAAGGGGTGGATATCTCAAGAGAAATACATTGATAAGATACTTTAGAGATTTAGGACGGATAATGCCAAGGTCGTAGGCACTCCACTTGCCCCTCACTTGAATTTGAGCTCTAAGCAATGTCCTTTCTATGAAGAAGAGAAGCAAGATATGAAGAGCATTCCTTATTTATTCACTGTGGGAAGTTTGGTGTATGATATGGGGGTGTGTGTTACCTGATATTTTTCATGCAGTTGGAGTTCTTAGCAGGTTCCTTTGTAAGTTGAGTAGAGAACATTGGAATGTAATGAAGTGAATATTTAGATATCTCTATTGCACTTCTAGTTTGAGACTTTATCTTAGAATTAATAAGTTGGTCATTAAGGGATATACTGATTTAGATATGGCTAGGGATGTCGACTTGAGAAAACTTACTTGAGGTTATTTGATCACCTTTTTAGGGGGGGACGATGTTATGACAATCTTATTTATCGAAGCAGAGGTCATTACTATGACTAAAGTTACCAAGGAGTTGTTATGGATAAAGAAATTTCTTTGAGAGAGTAGTTTTATTTAGGAAAGATATGTGCTCCTTTGTGACAACCAAAACACTATATATCTTGGTAAGAATCCTACCTTCCATTCTATATCAAAACTTATTGATACACGATATCATTGGATACGTGATATTTTGGATGCTAAGTTGCTAGAGGCTAAGAAGGTACATAGTGATGATAATGGGGTTGATATGTTGACAAAAGCCTTACTAAGATGGAATTTTGAGGTTTTTTATATGATCGTTAGGATGGATATCACCACCACATAGTCTGGAGGGAGAGAATTTGTTGGAGCATTTACATTCCTTACTATGTGGTAAAGTCTATTTTTAAACCAAGGTTATTTTGTCACTTTTATTAATGACCTAAATTTGAAAAGGTTAAACATTAGCTGAAAAGTTGATATAGGAAAGTGCATAAATGAGAGGAATATTGAGGTTTGAATCTCGTAGGTGTGAAAGAGAGGAGTAAAAAAAAGGCCTGTCATCATTCTCTTTATCATAGATTTGATTAATTTAAAGATCTGAAATCGTTCACCGTTGGATCATGGTGATTTGTTGGCATAAGCTTTCCAAGATACTAATATTAATTTTGAGTTGTGGATATATTATTTCAATCTCTCCATGTTAGGTTTATTTGGTATTTGAGTGTTTATTTTTGTTTACGTAAACTTCATATCATTTTCGGTTTTTGACTTTGATTGAGTGGTCTATTATGTTTAATTTTGGCTGAAAATTGGTGAGTTTGCTTTTAAATTCTTTCTTTTCACTACTTTAAAATATTTTGTCTGTTTTGTGGCTTTATATTGACCTTTGTATGTATTTATAGCAGCAATTGTTTAGGTCTTACAAATTCTTTTATTTGGGTGTTGCAGTTGTTGTATAGTTATACTATTTTAGGTTGATGAATGGAGTATCTATTTAGGAATTGAATACTAGATGTTTTATCTCAGATTTCTCATAGTGAAAGTTTCCTAAGTGGTATGAAGTTTTCCGTGGTTGTTTTCCTTTCGTATTAGAAGGATTTTTCCCACATAAATCGTGTATCATTGATTTATTTTTGTTTCTATTTTATAGTTGGTTTTGTTGACCTATTCTCCATGTATCCCATCATCATGGACTTTTGTTGGGTCAACTTAGGATTATAATTAGATCATGGTGGATAGGGTAGGTTAAAGCTAAATTGATAGTGTAGCTAGGAACATAAGGAGGCATAGATAATTAAGTGGTGATTTGAAAAATTAGGGACGGATACTTTGGCCAAAAGTGTATTTTTATTTTTATTTTTACATAAATCCAGTTCATGGTAAACTCTCTTAAAATATGTAAATCTTATAGTGCACTTTATATTTAAGAGTTACTCATCTTAAAAGGCTCTCTCAATTATCCAATAATGTAAAGTTCATTGTGAAACAACAACAAGAACAATGGTGATTGATGAGGGTGGAGACCACTACCAACAAGATAGATAATGAGGCTCAAAACAAGGGTTCTGCTAGGGAGGGATAGACAAATCTCCAAGCTCAACTTTTGGTACTTTACATGGTCATGCTTTGGTGCTGCTAGCTGACCTAAACATCCATGTTTTTCTTCACATAGTTGATAAATAGAGGTTAACTCATCATCTTTTCGAGGAATATCTGAGCCGTGAAATCATGCAATCTAAACATCTGTTGTCGTCGATGCAAGTAACCTTATCTATACTTTTTAATTTTAATTGATAGATAGATAGATATAAAAATCATTCATAATACACCATTATAGGAACCTTATCTGCTTAATTCTCCAATGCTATCAACATAATTTGTAGGAACAAGCTAGGCTAAGATATCCATATGGAAATCCCTCGTGTATTGTCGATATAAGTTCAAACTGTAGATTATTTTTATTCTCTCTAAGCCTACTTTTTAATTTCTTCGGAGGCTAACTAGAATTACATACATGCCTTGAAGCACATACATACACCACATTAATTTAATACCTTAGAGCAATAACACCACACCAACCCCAGACATGAAAGATTCCGGTTTAGTACCAAAAATTAACTAGCCCCCTCCCCTATTTGAAACAATTTTACTCCCCCCCCCCCAAGCTCCCCATTCTCCCTAGTTTAACACCCAAAGAGCCTTGCCAAACTTTTTGGACTCGGTCCATTCAATCAACGAGATTAAAAATAAAATTTGGGATGAGGTGAACCAAACTCTCGGCTTATTTAGAATCCTGGTAATAGAGAGCTCAACTTTGCAAAAAAAATCCTCCTCCTGGCTATGTTGCTAGTAACAGATATTGCCATCCACAGATTTCCCGCAGTGCATCCGTCAAATGCACTTCACCCAACCTGAACGAGACCTTGAATACCAGTAAGCAATTACGCATGCACCGGTTCTGAGGGAATCGGTCTCCCCTGATCCCCTCACAGGTCATAACATACAAAATCAATACCAGTAATATCTCTCCATTTGGTCGGTCATATATATATATACATATGAAAGTCATCAAATCAAGGAACCGGTGGATGGGATGATATGTAACCAAATATTATCTATCCATTACATCTCAAATTAATTACAAAACTTTAATATTAATTTTACATCTTAAATGAGACAATTTTGTAGCAAAGCATGGCATCCTAGTGCGTAGAGAGAAAAAACAATCAAACAAACAACGACACACACTTTCTGCTTCCCCGTGTAGTATAGCGCTTTAGAACCCATCTTCTTCCTTCTAGCAACTAGTAGTAATATTCTAGCAAATATGATCTGTTCCTCTCTATTTACATTTTACATGCATACATGGACCTTATCCTTCTACACCAAACAAACTACACTGCTTGGAGAACATTATCTGCCTCCGTACCTGCGGCTTGCGCAGGTTCACTAGCTTGATCTACCTCCACCGGCAGATCATCCGAATGCAAGTCAGATACATTAAAGCTCCGGACAAAAGACGCGAACAGCGGGAATTGCTTTGGGGAGAAGAAAGAAGCTCCCATTCTTTGATAGGTGAACACATCAACCAGATTGGCATCATTATCCTCGGACAGATGCTGCTTGATCTGTTCAAAACTACTAGGAGAACCCACAACAGATAAATTCTGACCGGAAACCTTGACGGCATGTTTCCTACAAGCTGCCTTGATCTGTGCAAATAATGACTGGGGACTCGATCCATTACGATGGTGGTGTCCGTCCGACAAGTCCATTCCAGGAAGGATTACCCTGCAGGAGTTGTTCGCAAATATCTGAGCAACCGCCTCGTAGCCGTCCCTGTTAGCCGTGTTATAGAAGCCGGCTGTGAGCTCGGACGGATGGGAATTAGTTTTGAACCACGTGTGCATAAGCGGAATCTTTCCCGAAATAGTCGCCGGGCTGTTGCTGAAAACGGAGGACGCTATAGATAGGAGGCGATCGCCGTGGGCTATGAGCTGGTTTGAATACCACGAGAGAAAGAAGTCGCCGTATGGAGTATCCCAGGAGCCTCCTCGATCCCTGAAGAAGTTGTTGACAGTTGGAGGCTGATCGTAACTGGGGACATCGTGAGGACCTCCGAGTCCCCACAGAGGATTACCTGCAGCTTCGGCATGGTGTTTCAGGAGGGTAAGGATGTTGTCGTCGTAGCACTGAAATTCTCCAACGCCTTGGTTTGCGCCAGCTTTAGGCACACGGTGGTGGTGTGAAGGATAGCGAAGCTCGCCGTCCGGTCCCAGGCCCATTGAAATACCCTGCAAGATGAAACAAATGTAAGGCAGAGTCAGAGCACCATCCACATATATGATCGATGATCAAATCCGAATACAATCGAAAGGTACGCAAGTATATACGAGGCTTCCGTAAGAAAAATTTACCGTGATGGTGGAACCCATGAAAGGCGCAAACGAAGATCTGAAGCTCTCACAGAAGTCGCGGTAAACTTGGACAGGAGATTTTCCATCCAGAACAGGAAGGGTATCCACAGCTAACGACAGGCAATCCTTGTAGACCTGACCCGATCGATCCTTGAAAAAGATGCTGGGTTGGGATTCACCAATTTTAGATACCCAATCAGGGAGCGGAATCTTCGGCTCTCCACATGCATGGAAGCAGAATGATACATGTAGCTTAAGACCCATGTTTCTGACCATCTCTGCAACGGCGAGGTAGCCAGACCACTCATAGCTTCCCATAGTATGCTTCTCTACTACTCCCCACCAAATGGGTAGCTCAACACCATCAACACCCATTAGTTTCAAGGCCTTCAGCCCTACAGCAATAGCCCGTGCATGGTTGACGGAATGGCACTCGGATACCGCATCCAAGGGCAGACCAACATATAATCTCACTCCGTCGGCCTGAAATTAGCGAAGATATTTAGCGTCACACAGATACACTTGAATCGGTACGGTCCAAAACGGACGGGATTCAATCAAGGATGGAGACCCCGAAAATGAAGTGAGAATTCGACAAACGGGGAGGCCTGGTACTGAGAATGAACCTCTAAAGATAGAACTCAAGCATACTACCTCCTCTAAAATTACTAAAATAAAACGCATGCTGCCAGATAGATTATTTTCGTGCGTACAGGACACAAAATTCATGAATATGAACTCCTGGAGAGCGACAACCGAAAGCGTAATATATATATATATATATATATATATATATATATATATTGTTCCGGATGCTTTTCAAATAACTAATTGGAATAAGAAATATGAGGAACAGAACAAATGAAAGACGCATTTTCAAACATAAGCAGTCCGTGACTATATCCACATGAAAAACGCCTACACACCAACTTTGCGTAACAAACTCCCAGAAATTAACGGAGAAGCCCCGGAAGCAATTAACGAAATCAAATTACAAGACATATTTTCCAACAAATCAGCAGTCAAGGGAGAAAAGGAAAAGAGACAGTATTGTATCTGTATATCTTTTCAGTTTGGTCACTAATGATATTCATATGATTAATTTTCAAACAGCCATCAAGAAAGAGAGAGAAGGAAACGGGGCTAGGAGGCGAAGGGGAAGAAGAACAGGATAAGCGTGAATCAAACACAAAAGAACGCGGCAACTTACAGATTTCAAGTCGAATCTTTCAAGCGCGGGCGGTGCCGAGGTATGACCGGCGACAGGATCGGACGCCTTGGCGGAAGAAGCTGTCAATCTGAGTCGAATGCGAGAAGAGGGAGCCTCACAGTTCTTCGAACGAGGAAAATAAAAATTCTTCCTTGAATTAAAGAACGCTTTATTGTTCAAATTACAGAACCCTAACTGCCTACTGCTGCTTACATTTACATCTGTCCTGATACTGACGTGAGAATTTGCGATGACAGAGATCTCCATATCTAACTAAGAGGCAGGGCGCGGGCGCGGGGGAGGAAAGGGTGGAGTCCCGGGGATCAGCAGAGAAAGGTATGCTCCCGGACCCGGAAAATGTACAAGAAATCGAGAGGGAATAAAAATGAGGAATGCGTAGATCTAGGAAAGAGAGGTGTGATATTAATAATAATACAGAAATGGGAGAGAGAAGGGATTTTCGATTTCGGGGGGCGGGGGCGGGGGCGGGGGGAGGCGTTTATTATTATTTATTTATTATTATTATTATATTTTGGATAAGTTCAGAGAAATTGAAAGAATATAAGTGGATGAGATCAGGAGGAGCGTGGAAGAACAAACGGGGGAAGCAAAGGTTTTATAGGCGAAGAAAGTGAGCCTAGTATGTTTCGACGCGCGTCGGGCATTCAGGGCGCGGAATTCCGGCCGCAGAAAATTGCTTGGATCAACAAAAACGGGGTTTTAATTTACAAGCCTTGGTTTTTCATTTTTGTCTTTATAACGTTGGTGGTGTCAGACGTGGTTGCTGGCGGTGCGGTTTTCTCTTGTCACGTGAAAGTTGAGTGATTATATATTTTTTATATTGTGACGATTGATGAATCATGTGGTCGAACGAAAGTCTCCGATCATAAGATCACATCAATTCTGATTGAGATGAAAAAATATATAATATGACGAATAACATAAGTATTGCGCGACAATCATTGCGCAACGCAATTTTCTTGACTGAACCAACAAAATTAAGGTTTTTCAGGTTTGCACTTTACGGGGGTTTTTGCTTGCACACTAAGTTGTTTTTTTTTTTTTCTCCTGCCCTGTCTTCCAAGTAATTACTTCCTGCGGGATATGCGAGTTAGGTTCGGTCCTTCTATAATTTTGTCCTTATTATCGGTGTCCAATCCGTGGTTTATTTCGGGCATCAATTATTGTTTTCTCACATATCGGCGGTTTTTTTTTCTGATAGGGTCTGTAATCACCAAAAATGCATTATTATGATTCTCTTTTGTAGAAATTAATTCGAGGTTCGTGCGCTTTATTTATTATTTATTTTTTTCATACGCCTTATAATTGGACACGTCGCCTAAAGCAAGGGCGGATGATATTCGTATGTATACGGGTGGATAGATATTAGGTGAAAGGTGTAGTCTCGACACCTAATTTATAATTCAAGGTTTATGGACACAAATGAGATTCGGTGCACGTAGGTTTTTTGTAATTTAGGGAGAAGTTTGATCAACCAAAGCTTTTATTATTAGTTCTTAGACCATTACAAAATACCGTCCGAAAGAATTTCTTATCAAACGAAATCAATAATTGTTTTTAAATGAGCCCGACTCGTGATTCATGAGGTAGAGGTAATTATCTGATGAAATTTTTAATGCTCCGTTTGGATTGAGGTGAATTGAGGTAAGGATAAATATTAAAAATTAACTTAGATGAAGAGAATGAATGTGAATCTGAGTGAATATTTTAAAATATTATTTGTATGATATTAACCTAGCTTGGGTGAAAATTTTAAAATTTTCATTTAAATTGAGGTTAATGAAGATTAAAATAATAAAACAAATGATATTTATACCCTTGTATTAAATAAATAAGTCATAATGAGGGGTATTTTGGTCCTATTAAGTCAAACATTTACTTATTCTTTCACATTCATCTCTGTTACCCCCGAAATCGAAGGTTAATAAAAACGAGGTTAATCGAGGTGAATGGAGGTGAAACATTAACCTCGATTCACCCAAGTAAAATTATTAACCTGATATCCAAACGGGGTGAATCAATTCATTCACCTCAATTAACCTTTTTCCACCCCAATCTAAACGAAGCCTAAAGGAGGGGATCGGGTAGGGCGGGCCTAGGCTGCGATAAAAACTCGAAGATAATTTGGTTATTTTTGTCTGTGTAAGTTATATCTTATGTTTTGAGAAAAATGGTACTATTTCATTTTTTTTTTTTTTAAGAAAAAATAGACACTCAAATGCATAGATACTTGGCACTTCCTCCTCCTGGTCCTGCAACGCGCTACTTCTTGCAACATAACGTCCCGCCGACAGACAAGACCTTATGAGTTATGACACCTCATCACTCATCTCTCTTACTGTTAGAGTGCTAGTTGAGTGGATATGTAAAAAATTAGAGCTTCCTTGATTTTATCTTTAAAGTAAAGTAAAGCACACTAGTGTTGTAGGCCATTCATTGATACAGGCCTCACGAATAATCCAGCGAAGCTGAGTCGTATCCAACGTAAAGACTAAGAGCTATGCGTCAGCCCATTTGTGTAGGCCCACCCGCCGAGGACTATGATGCTTGAATTTCCGGTGGAAACGAGCGGGAACGAACGGTGGGCCTTTTCGGCCGCTCCGCCTTGGGGCAGCCGCCGCAAGACAAGACAAAATGTTTTTATTTTTTTATTTCATGCCACACCAATTTGTGGAACGTAGGAAACGACAGACAGATCTCGGACCACAAAAATAAAGTAAAATAAAATAATAACCTTTTTTTTTTTTTGGGTATTACTATTCCCCCCTGTTTCGGTTTGTGTTGTCTCATTTTGGTTCGTCGAGCTGAGGGTTGTGGATGACTAATTTAACTTCCCATTACCAAAATCTTAATTTGTGATATATTCGAACCATTTATTTTTATTTTTCTTGTGGCAAAATATTTTAAATTCAGCAGGGTTAAATCCGAAAGAGAAGCGAACTGACATTCAATTGTAGAAAAGTTATATACGTGAGTTTTCATCAATTAATGTGGATTTTAATTCTTTATTTTAGATTTCATTAATTAGTACAATAATAGTATATAAATATTATTGAGATCAACTGTTTTTAAATTTTGACTAGAAAATTAGACACGAGTGAAAAAGTTAGTTAAAGTCTGTTTAGCATGAAATTGTCTTCTATATATAAAAATATAATATAGGTGCAAAATTAGTTGATATATTTTTGGCAGAAACTTCGCATATATATATATATATACATATATATACATATGAATTACAAAATCAAAAATTAATTCCCTACATCTCCACGTTAAGGATAAATATTTATCTTAATTACTTGACCCACTCTAGAAGATGGATGGATGAGGAAGCACAATCATCCGGTCCCCGCTTAACTACAAAATTAGTTGATATGACCTCGGATATCAGGCCGTACAAACTGACGCGTTGGCAAATGGTTACAGAGAAATACCAATTGATGACTCTTTCTTCTCAAAAATAGAGAGACGCCAGCTACGACTATTGAATAGGGTAATTAATTCGCACCATCCTCCCAGCCCCAGGTGCTTCGTATTACTACAGCCAATCATTTTTCTTGTTTAAAATTTTCAAACAAATTACTTTTAATTTGGATTATTTAAATAAGTTAAGGAATTATATATAATAAAATTATATTTATTTGGTTGATAAATTCTGGTCCCTAGATTGTATTGTTTCCTAATTAATGAAATAAAAAGCTAATTTTTATAATAATAAATAGACATCTACGTTAATACCTTTAAAATAATAAAAAATAAAAATATATATACAAATATTATACAGTATACATATATATCTTATCTAATAAAATATAATACATTTTTTTTAGATATAAATACAATTTGTTTATTCATAAAAAACAACGTAATGGTTAAATTCAGCACCGAGCTACAAGAAGGCAACAGCTATGTTAATGGATATACATATATTCTACCAATTAGCGGAGCGTGCCGCGTAAGAAGGACGTGGCAAAACTTGAGAGGAAGAGGATCAAAATCCGCAAGTTTTGACGCCCCCAGCCCAACAGCATTCCTTCTATCTATAAAGCATGATCCAAAAACACATTTATCCGTTTTATCCGAGTCAATCATGTACTCATACATAGAGCCGACCACCAGTCGACCGCGTATCGTATCCAAGTCAATCCGGTTTTCGGAATGGATAATTAGGGACTTTATCCATCTATCAGGTAACGGGTCGGTAGTATTATAATTACTTGGTGCTTTAATACTTGAGACATTATTCTTATCTGATTACTGTATATATGATCAAGTCACTGACGCTGTCGTTTGTTAACTCGTATTTTCTGTATATATCTTCATAGTTTTAGTATATTTAAAGATACTTCGTAATAAAATAATATAATAGTCCCAAATTCTTATTAAAAATTATAGATCGTATATATATTAATATTATTCTTAGTGGATTAGTCCGTCACCGACATTCCTTCACAAGAGATAATGTAATGAAGATGATCATTTCATCTCTCTCTGTTAACGAACCGAATCGAGTCGAGACGGGATACGCTTGGGCTCCTAAATTAATCTAAAAAAAATTTATTTATTATTTTTTTAAAATATTATTCTTTTAAATATCCCAAAAATACCAAAATGTTCTAATACCCCTGACCCATCTATTTTTCCTTTTTCCCTTTTTCCTTTTTTTTTCCTTTTTCCCTTCTTTTCCTTTTTTTCTTTCCTCTCCTTTCTCCTTTTCTTTTTTTCCTTCCTCCCCCGATTTGGACCAAACCTCCCTCCCTCTCTTCTCTTTCCCCGCGCGGCCCATTGTCCGCCTTCCTTTTTTTTTCATTCGCCCGCCACCTGGTCCTCTCCCCCTTTTTCTTTCTTTCTTTTTCCCCCAGGCTGGCCAATCCACTTCTTTCCCCTTCCTTCTTCACGCAGACCCGCAGCGCCCTACACGCCAGCCTGCCACTGCCAACCAGCCACCACTACATCGCCTACCTGCCTGCCTTCCCTCTCTCCCCCGTATTTTCCTTTCCCTTCTCGGCCCAATCAGCCCCTCTCTCTCTCCTCACGTGTGCCCTTTCCTCTGTCTCTTCTTGTAACACCCCCAAATTTTGGAACTTAAAATTTTCATTTTAAAAAAGTTAATAGCAAAAGTCAAAACACAAAACGTGGGGATGTCACGCCGCATCCAATATAGAAGGGGCACTCCCTATGCCTAGTCCATGTCGGGTACAAGGTAAAAGTAACCTCATACCTAGGAATCAGGTGTGAGAAGCACGTGATTCCACTGCGATACAGGATACGAAAAAAGAGAAGGAAATAAATAGTGAAAATAGAGGACTAGAAGTCCAAAGAGAGAGATAGAGATATCTGGATAACCAATACATTTACCAATACATTTAGCATTCACCAAAGGCAAGCACATCAAGCTAACAATCATCAATCACCTGCAAAATAGGGCAGGTCTGCTCGTAGTAATGAGCAACACCCATAAAATAGGTGGTCAATACGCTACGTACTAAGTAAGTGAACAATACTATCAAAAAATAGGAATACAAGTAGCGCATGCTTTCACATTAAATGATAAAGGAACTACAACAAATTAAATGAACATCTCATAAAGGCATAATACAATCCAGATCATTTTATTAGGTATAGTCCATTTTCATTCTTTTATGTGCAATGAGTGTAGGGACTCCACTATTCTTAAACCGGTGGAAACATCTGAAACTTCTTGGGACAACACATCCGAGCCACTATTATTTTCGGTGGAACGGAGGTGATACCATATTCTCGAGGCAGAACGTTCCCAAGCCACTATTCTACTCGGTGGAATGGGAATAAATCATCTCCTCAAGGCAAAACGATCCTTAGCCACTATTCTACCTGGTGGAATGGGGAATAAATCACCATGGTCCTGACTCTCACATTCTTCCACTTTAGATCATTAGTATCTTTTCCATAGGTTGTAGAGTTATGTTTTATTTCATGATGAGTAGGCCCCCAACTAGTCTCAACTGGTGGATTGGTTTGAAACTTCTCGGAGACAACACACACGAGCCACTATTCTTTTCAGTGGAACGAAGATTAAAAACATCATCTCGGGGTAGAACGCTCTCAATCTACTATTCTACCTAGTGGAATGGGAATACACATATATAGATTTAAGAAAAATAATCCCATGGCCCTAATCACATGCTCTTTCACTTTAAGTGATTAGCATCTTATTTAAAATTGATTCTCAGGGATAGAACATAGTCAAACAGATATGCACATAATATAGGTCCAAATCTTTAAGTCCTATCAAACCCTAATTACACTTCCTTTATTGTTCATTCTCCCGTGTTGGTCGTTTCACTCACATTATATTACAACATCTCTCAAATCCCTTCATTAGTATCACACCCAAAAATACAACCTAATTCCCATAAGTTTGACTTAGTAATCTCATCCCGATATATATATATTAAACACTGAAGTATCCAAATCTAAATCCCATAAAATTATCATAACACTTCATATAAAATGTTCATCATTTCTAATTCCCAATAGTTATTCTCTAATCCATGAAGATAGAATAATAATATTAACATCTCAAGATTTCTTATCCCAAAGTTACTAGTAAACATTTATGAACCCTAAAATAACGATAATATCCCCATGAATTACTCAAGTTATTATTGTCATAATTTAAGTCTCTTAACACATAAACTACTAAACTTCTTTAATATCCCATAATGACTAAGTTACCCTTTAAGCACAATCAGAACCTTTATTTTATAAAATCTTATACCTTCCATATGTATTATTTCTCCAAGACCTCATCATACCGAGGAATCAGGTGTGAGAAGCACGTGATTCCACTGGGATATGGGATACAAAAAAGAGAGAAATGAATAAATAGTGAAAATAGAGGGCTAGGAGTCCAAAGAGAGAGATAGAGATATCCGGATAACCATATCCTTTACCAATACATTTAGCGCTCACCCAAGGTAAGCACATCAAGCTAACAATCATCAATCACTTGCAAAATAGGGCAGGTTTGCTCGTGGGAATGAGCAGCACCCATACAATAGGTGGTCAGTACGCTACATACTGAGTAAGGGAACAATACTATCAAAAAATATGAATACAAGTAGCACATGCTTTTATATTAAATGATAAAGGAAATACAACAAAGTAAATGAACAACTCTTAAGGCATAATACAGTCCAAATCCTTTTATTAGGTATAGTCCATTTTCATTCGTTTATGTGCGATGAGTGTTGGGACCCCACTATTCTTAAACTAGTGGAACGATCTGAAACTTTTCTAGGACAAAACACCCGAGCAGCTATTCTTTCCGGTGGAACGGAGGTGATAACATCTTCTCGGGGCAGAACGCTCCCGAGCCACTATTCTACTCGATGGAACAGGAATAAACCATCTCCTTGGGGAAAAACGTTCCTTAGCCACTATTCTACCCGGTGGAACGAGGAATAAATCACCATGGTCCTGAATCACACATTCTTCCACTTTAAATCATTAGTATCTTTTCCTTAGGTTGTAGAGATATGTTTTATTTCACGATGAGTAGGTGCCCCACTATTCTCAACCGGTGGAACGATTTGAAACTTCTCAGGGACAACACACCCGAGCCACTATTATTTTCAGTGGAATAGAGATTAAAAACATCATCTCGGAGCAGAAATCTCTCAGGCCTCTATTCTACCTAGTGGAACGGTAATACATATATATAGATTTAAGAAAAATAATCTCATGGCCTTACCCACGTGCTCTTTCACTTTAAGTGATTAGCATCTTATTTAAGATTGATTCTCAGGCATAGAACACAGTCAAACAAATATGCACATAATATAGGTCCAAATCCTTAAGTCTTGTCAAACCCTAATTACACTTCCTTTAGTGTTCATTATCCCATGTTGGTCGTTTCACTCACATTATATGACGACATCTCTCAAATCTCTTCATTAGTATCACACCTAAAAATACAACCTAATTCCCATAAGTTTGATTTAGTAATCTCATCCCGATATATATATATATTAAACACTGAAGTATCCAAATCTATATCCCATAAAATTATCATAACACTTCATATAAAATGTTCATCATTTCTAATTCCTAGTAGTTATTCTCTAATCCATGAAGATGGAATAATAATATTAACATCTCAAGATGTCTTGTCCCAAAGTTACTATTAAAAATTTATGAACCCTAAAATAATGATAATATCCCCATGAATTAATCAAGTTATTATTGTCATAACTTAAGTCTCCTAACACATAAATTACCAAACTTCCTTAATATCCCATAATGACCAAGTTACCCTTTAAGCACAATCAGCACCTTTATTTTATAAAATCTTATACCTTCCATATGTATTATTTCTCAAATACCTCATTAATAATCATACCTCATGAAAGGCCTTAAGCCTATTTACCAAAACTCATTCAACCTATATTTCATACCTTAAGATGTAACTTCACAAATATGGCATTGCCATTATTCAACCCACATTTCATACCTTAAGATATAATTTCACAAATATGATATTCTCATCATCCAACCCATATTTCATACCTTAAAATATATTTTCACAAATATGACATTATCATCATTCAACCCATATTCCATACCAAGGATATATTTCCACAAATGTGATGTTATCATCATTCAACAATAGATACACTTCCACAAGTGTGATATCATCATCATTCAATCATAGATATATTTTCACAAGTGTGATATCATCATAATTCAACCATAGATATATTTCCACAAGTGTGATGTCATCATCGTTCAGCCATATTCCAAGTTATAGGATGCATTCTCACAAATATGAGATTATTGTCTCAAATCATAACATAATGATATCTCCTACCAACTCTTATTTTCTTTCAACATAACATTCATATCATCATGAATTATCAATATCAACATATGATGCATAATACAGCAACAATCTCATGAAAAACACATGTAGTCATACAATTAATTATCATCAAAAATCTCAAGCATTGAATAGTATCCTTACTAACTAGGAAATTGGGCTCTAAGTATGCAAAATCCTAGACTTCCTCTGAAATCAATGGAAAATCACCTATGAGAACAAGATAAAATATGATTAGGATCAGAGGTTAAAAATTAAGAAGGAGATCATGGTAGAGAAGGGTAAAAATGGAATTTTACCATAGTCAAATGGAAATTTGAATTGTATGGAAGTGTAGAAGAATGTTTTTTGGAGCTATGTTTAAAATTTGATGGTGTTTGGACAAGATTTAGGGTGAAAATAGGGTTGCATGACTTAAAAGGAAAGTTACACGGCTAGGCGGTGCAAAAGTTGCACACTTGTGCAGCACTAGGTCGAGAGAAAATAAAATACACGGCCAAGTAGTGCAAAAGTTACACGACCGTGCATAATCAGGCTGAGAGGAAAAATTATGTACGGTCAAATGGTACAAGGGTTGCATGGCTGTGCAGAAGGGGATTTTAAGCGTTGCATGGCCATGCACTAGCCTTGCACATTGCGACGCTGCAAAAAACGTGAGGAAGAAGGAGGGAATAGAGGTGGCAGTGGGCGGCGATGACAATAAGGAGGGTCGGGATGACCTTGGTGGGTTTTCCACCAGCCAAAGGGTGGCGAGTGGCGGCCGAGGTGGTGCACGGTGGTGGTAAATGGTGGTACATAAGCTAAAATAGGGAAAGTAAGGGTAAGAAGAAGAAGAAAGGGAGAAGAAGGGAAGGAGAAGGGTGAGGGAGATTTGATAATGGCTCTTTGGCACAAATATCAGCAGAGTGAGGAAAAACCAAAGAGAAGTAAGGAGAGTGAGAGTTATATACATGTGTGTGTGTGCGTGTGTGTGAAAGGGTGTGAGTGTGGTATGATTCAGGGAAGAAGAATAAGAACAGAGGGTGGCGTGCGATGGGGAGGATGGTGATAGTTGTAGCTACAAGTTGATGATGGAGCTGATGGCTGCAGAGGATGGTTAGGGTAGGGTAATAGCTGTAGGGTGAGGGTGGTGATGGTTGATGTAAATGTTGCGTAAAGATGAAAAGGATAAGAAGATGCAGGGTGATGGGGTGTGCGCATGGAGAGTGTGCAGGTATGCACATATGGGAGAAGAAGAAGAAAGGTGATGGGTGATGGATGAGGGTGCATAAAGGTGATGGGTGGTGCAAGTGGGGGGTTGCAAGTGGGGGTGCAAGTGGATATAGGAGTTACAACAAAGGGTGGCGGGAGAAGGGGAAGAAGGAAAGAAAAGAAAATGAAAAAGGAAAAGAGAAGAGGTTGAGGGGATTAGTTTAGGGTGATTTAGATTAGTTAAGGGTAATTAGCATTAGCAAAAATTTTAGCAAAATTGATTTCGATTTACGAATTACGGTTTATCAACATTAAAGTTTTCGGAATAGGTTAAAATTTAGGGATTAAGGATAGGTTAAGGATAATATAGGATTTATTAATATTAGCATTAGATTAGGGCGCTAATGATGCGGGATTAGACTAAGTAAATTTTTGGGGTATTACACTTCTTCTCCCCAACCAATTAGGCACTACAGCTTCGCAGGCTTGCACCGGCCTGCCACAGCTAGCCGGTGACCTGCCACGCATGCCACTCTCTTCCCCTCTTCCCTATTTGTCGTTTCCCCCTTCAATGGCATATAAATACCCCTCAACTGCCCCCATTCGGTCTTTTTTCCTTGCCTAGAATTTCCTCCCTTTGTTGTGCCGCTGCTTGTTCAGACGGCTACCCCGTCGCCGCCACCCAACACCGCCGCCTTAAACCACCTCCAAACCACTCCCTACACCACCCTCTACCAAACTAAACCACTCACCATCCTTGATTCTTCCTACATGAGCTGCCTTGGCCGTACAAGGTTGGCTATTCAATCAACCTCTTCTCACCAACCGCCACCATTCACGCCATCGTCAGTCGTCGTTCCCACTGCAACCACCACTCCCCTACCCCAAAACCACCAACAAAACCTCCTCTACCTCCCCTACCTTCCTTTCCCCTACCTCCCTCTCCTTCTCCCTTCCTCCCTCTCCACCACCTTCGACCACCACACCCACTGCCGCCTAGGCCCGCCCCTTTGACTGCACCACCACCCCCATTCTAGCCCTCTCAACCTAGGGCATCCATCACCCTTTCAATGCCCCTCTTCTATCCTAACCAACCACCTTTCCACCTCCTCTTCTCCTTCCGCTGCCGCCGCCACCTAGTCACCATCATCCCTAGGTGGTACCCTAACCCCCACAACCCTTAAACCCTATTTATGCAAATGTTATCTTTTTTATAAGTATTAATATTATTATTCTTAATAATAATAATAATATTATTATTATCATTATTATCTTATCATTATTATTATTATTAAATATAACCTCGGAGTATTAATGCTATTATTATTATGAAGGGTCGAAACCTTATTTTTATTATTATGATGATTATCATCATTATTATTATTATTATCATTATTATTATTATTAATGCTAACTTTGGCATATTATCACTTTTATTATTATTGTAAATATTCGAACCCTATTATTATTATTATTATTATTATTATTATTATTATTATTATTATTATTATTATTATTATTACTATTACTATTATTGTTATTGAATAGGGTAATTACTTCGCACCATGCTCCTAGGTGCTTCGTATTACTAAAACCAATAATTTTGCCTATTTAAAATTTTCAATCAAATTACTTTTAATTTGGATCATTTAAACAAGTAAAGGAATTATATAATAAAAAAACTCATATCTTTTTTTTTATAAATAGATATCTACATCAATACCTTTAAACTAAATTAAAAAATAAAAATATATACATATTTTATAGTATAAATACATATCTTATTTAATAAAATACAATACATTTTTTTAGATATAAATACAATTTGTTTATTCATAAAAAACAACGTAATGGTTAAATTGAGCACTAGGGCTGTTTATGTTATCCAATATCTGCTTATTTGATCCGATATCCGAAGCGATCCGATCCGAAAAAGCAAATAACCGATCCGATTTTTTTTTTTCAAATCAAATATCTGATCCGGTCAACAAAAAGTCAAACAAACCAAATATCCGATCCGACAAATACAAATAATATTCGATTCGAAGAAAAATAGTTATACATTTTTTATAATTTTTTATTTTATATATAATTGTATATAAATAAATTTATATGTGTCTGTGTATAATTTTTACTTACTTTATTTATTATTTGAGGAAAAATTTATTTTAATTGAAATTATATTTTTAACACAATCTCTTTTTAGATATTTATAAAAATAAAAATAAAAATACTCTACATACCGATAGACTCTATCCACTCCTTTCTTATTTTAGTTTTAACATTAGATATTTGTTGAGTAAGTCGGATATTTGCTAAGCGAATCGGATATTTGCTCAGCATTCGCTCAACAAATCGGATAATATGAAATATATTTGTCATTTGGTAAATTTTTTATATTTGAAATTGTATTTGAATAATATCGGTTATATTTGATATCCGATGATATCCGATCCGAAAATTCAAATATTCGATCTTCCGGATATCCGAAGTTTCAAATCAAATATCAAATATTATTTTTAGATATCCGAAATTTTAAATATTCGATAATCAAATATCTGAAATATCAGATATTTGAACCGTGAACAACCCTATTGAGCACCGTGCTACAAGAAGGTAACAGCTATGTTATTAGTGGATATACTACCAAGTAGTGGAGTGCGCCGCGTAGGAAGGACGTGGCAAAACTTGAGAGGAAGAGGATCAAAATCCGCAAGTTTTGACGCCCCCGACCCAACAGTATTCTTCTATAGCATGATCCAAAAACACATTTATCCGTTTTATCCGAGTCAATCATGTAGTCATAGAGCCAAAACCGTGCAGAGACCACCAGTCGACCGCGTATCATATCCAAGTCGATCCGGTTTTCGGAATGGATAATTGGGGACTTTATCCTTCTATCAGGTAACGGGTTGGTAGTATTATTATTATTACATGGTGCATCAATACTTGAGCTATTATTGTTATCAGGTTACTATATACATGATCAAGTCCATAACGCTGTGTTCGTTAGCTCATATTTTTTTTGTATATATCTTGATATTTTTCATGTATTTAAAGATACTTCATAATAAAACTGTAATAAAATAATATAATAGTACCAAGTTCTTATTAAAATTTATAAATTATATATATATTAATATTATTTTTAGTGGGTTAGTCCGTCACCGACATTCATTCAATAGAGATAATATAATAAAGATGATAATTTCATCTCTCTCTCTCTCTCTCTCTCTCTCTCTCTCTCTCTCTCTATATATATATATATATATATATATATATATATATATATATATGTATGTATGTATGTATGTATGTATAGTAAATTCATACTACACTCATATTGTTTGTCAAAGTACTTATAAGGTTGTTGATAAATCAAATATAACCATAAAATGAGTCACATTATGCACACATAACATAATATGTAATATCCTAAGATTTTATCTAGTCTTAATACTAAGTAATTGGTAGCCTAACCAATTACTAATATTTATTAAGGATAATTTACATTTAACCTAACATAATCTCAAATAATTAATATTTTAGTCTTACATTTAGCCTTTAATTATAGTTTTTAAACTTAATCCTATCTATAAAATCCCATACTTATTTTTCCATTTTCCCTTTATTTCTCTTTTTCCTTTTCTTGCCTGATTTTCTTTATTCCCCTTCTGCAGCCTTACGTGTGTTTTTCTGTTCTATCCCAACCAAATCCCCTTGATTAGCTTCCACACCTACATCCTACCTTTGTAAATTCATCATCACCACCATCATCTCCCTCAATCTATGGAATATGTCTTGTTGACATTTTTGCCCAACGCTTTTTCATCGATCATGCCTTCCTTCTTAGTCGTGCGTGTGCCACATCTGTCATTCCTCCTCATGCACGCCATTATACATATACACATACCCCTCTAAAACTCTTTATCTCATTTAACGCTCAACTCCCTCCCTCCCTCCCACCATTTCTATTAATCATGAAAGCCCTGAACACAACAATCTTCACCTTCTTTCCTATCTTATGCATCGTTGACATTCACCACCAACATCACTAACCACCAAGGACCACCATTTTTTCATAAAACAAAACACCACTACCTCCCCATTATTCCCCCTCATCATTGTCCAACCATCGCCACCACACGTCATTCATTTTCCCTCTCCTCATCATGCTCTATTTTATTTTCATTGAGGCACACAATCGTGTACCCCCACACATCTCAGTCGGGCCTCTATCTCGTGGCTTCAAACACAATATGTGCACTCCTTTTTTTTCTTGCCTATACATATGTTCCATGTGTGACTGTGTCCCTTAGAAATTTCCCTTGGCACAAGCGTGCCTCCCTTCTAACACACCCTATACACCACTCTAGTACTATTGTACATTCCACTATACTCCCATGCAACCTGAGATTTCCCAATTATTTCGGTTATCCCCATTTCCACACTCCTTTGCCTTAACTTTCATCAAATGTATTCTTAATTTCTAATTATAACACACCAAAATTGTAAAACATAGAATTTAATAATTAATTCTTATTTGGAATAATATAATATTAAATTATTAATTTAATTATTTTATGGATCTTTGATTTATAAAATTGATATGATTATTTAATAAATTAAAATAAATATTTTATTATTTTATCATACTATTTTTATTTAAATATATTTCCAAACCCATATTTCACTAAAATTATTCTCTTAAATTAATACCTTAAATTTTAAATAAATAAATTTAATGAAATAATTTCTCCATTTAAATAATTTCTAATCATAATTCTAAAAAAATTAACTTATTTTTCTTTTCCCCTTTTTTCTTTTCCTTTTTCCTTTTTCTTTCCTTTTACCTTTTCCTTCTTTTCTCCTTTCCTTGGGCCAATCAACCCTCTTCCTCCTTTCTCCCCCCGCCGAGCCGTTGACCTTCTTCCCCCTCCTCGCTGGTCCAGTGCCCCTGTCCTTCCTTCTTTCCTTCTTTCTTTCCCCTTGGTTGGGCCAACCCAGCCTTTCATTTTCTTTTCCCTTCTCCCCTGCGCACGGGCCAACCCGCTCCTTCTTTCTTCCCCATCCAGCCAGTTTGCCTCCCCCTCTTCTTCTTCTTCCTTCTCTCCATCTGCACGTTGAGCCAACCTGCCCCATGTCTGCACCAGCCTACAACTCTTTCCCCTGTAGCCCTACCCTCTCCTTCTCTCTCCCATCCCTTTCCCTTCCATTTTCGCCCCTACACACCTCCCTGCAACTCCCTTCATGCCTCTTTTTCTTTCCCCTTTCATCTTCTTACTTCCCTACCACCTTACTGTAACACCCCCAAATTTCACTACTAAAAAATTTTGTTAATTATAAGAAAATTAGCGGAAGCAAATTAATAAACCGTGAACTTTGGGGATATTACCGCCACACTTAGTACCAAACCGGTTCACTTCTACCGTTTCAGTACCAAGTGCTAAGGCTAAAAAGGTAAAATACAATTTTACGAGAAACTTAAGCATATGTAAAGCAGAGAAGCGCAATAAACACTTTACAAGGGAAAAATTCAACAACAGTGGTTACAAAATAACAAATACATTGAATTTAAAAGAGACAAATTAAAAACCTAAAAATTTCGGACAGTATCTTACGCTCTTTCCCGAGAGCCCACTTGAATAGCACCTGAATACAACCTGTAAGGGGTACTTCCCATTGAATAGGCAGGGGCCCCATGAAGGGAACCCTTCAGTACTACGGTACTAAGTAACCCTTTAAAAATGCACTTAAAAATAGGCACGCAATGTAACACATGAAATGCTACTACATTGATATATAACCATAGGTATAAACATGATATTTAGATCCATTTATTTGCACATCCAATAATTCAATCAGATATTAATAGCGTATACGTAACATTCACTTTCATATATTCGCTTACTTAACAAGTCAACCAATATCGATAGGCCATAATGAGTAATCGATATATTTCAAGCCTTAAGGCAATTGGTCCATCATTAATCATCTCAATGATTAGTATTTTTCCATAACTTATTCACATCCAAATCAAATTTAATTGAGCTCGGGACCCCTACTATTCTGGCTAGTGGATCGGAATACATATATACATATATATATATATATATATATATATATATATATATATATATCATCCAGGGTAAAAACATCCTGGGCCACCATTATATTTGGTGGATCGATACTCATGAACATCATCCAGGGCAAAACATCCTAGGCCACTATTATTTCCAGTGGATCAGTACTCATCAAATAATTCAACTGGTCTCGGCTCATTAATCTTTCACTTTAACAACTAGTATTTTCCTTTTTTATTCAGCACAACAATTCTATTTATTTGCCTCGATAGGGAGATCAAGATCACGGGACACAAAGGTACACCGGTCGCACTGATGTATAAAAGCTACTCAGTACCCTTCAACTAGTAACCCAGGGACGCAAAGGTACCCTGGTCGTACCGGTGCATAAAGCTAACTCAGTACCCTACCGACAAGGACACATAATCCTTAAGTATGCATACCCCCTAATTAGGTCCGTAGAGCTAGATAGAGTAGATATAGGGCCTGGCTGGCGCACAAAGGCACACCGGCAAATACCAAATAATCGTGGGCTAAACCACGTCTTTAGGGTAGAGACCCCTAAAGAGCCACCATTCCCGATCTCGAGGTCTTTCACTTTAAGTATTAGTGTCTTAATTAAAGGTGATCACAAAAGTACAACAATCAGCTAGTTATCCAATTTTAATCGTTCAGATATCATCGAAAATTTCTTATTCAAATGGTCGTCCAAGGTAGCATAGAAGACTCATTGAGGTCATCCTAATCTCATCTAGTTTCGAATTAGAATTCGATCTTATGATACTTACTAATCGTTAAATACTCCTACCTCGTTAATCGGCATTATTATAGTCATATTACGAATTCCACAATCACAATGATATATTAGATACAAACTACTCATTTACCCCTTATAAAATTATTAAGTCATCCCTTCCTTACTTAACAAGTTCCCATATTACCCTCTTTGATACAAAATTACCAAGTTACCCTTTACTTGATTTAGGTTACTAAATTATTTCACATACTTATTAGGTCACTAATCCCCCTTAATAATTATTACACTTAATATGCTTTCCATTTAGTGGGTTATATTACCACTTTGCCCTTTTTCCTTTATTATAATCAATAAATTATCCTTAAGTTGGTCAAATTACCCTTCCTCCTTATCCTAATTTCCAAATTAACCCTTTATTTAGTTAATTAACAAATTACCGTCCTTTATTATCAATTACCAAACTACCCTTCCTTATTGTAAAAATTACCTAATTACCCTTTGGTTGGTTAAATTACCAAATTACCTTTTTATATGATCATAATTATAATTTTACCCTTCTCCGTTATTAAATTTACCAAATTATACTTTAGTTATTTAAGTTACCAAATTACCCTTCTTAATTGTCATAATTACCAAACTACCCTACTCTATTATCAAAATTACGAAAATACCCTCTAGTCGGTTAAATTACCAATTTACCCCTCACATTTATCATATTTACCATTTTACCCTTCTCCATTATTAAATTATCAAATTACCCTTTTGTTATTTAAATTATTATTTTACCCTTCTCAATTATTATAATTACCAATTTACTCCTTTCCAATTTCCACTTTTACCCCTTTGATTTACAATATTACCGTTTTACTCATTTACCTTCAAATTTACCTCTTTACCCCTTAACTCCTAAAATTTACCACATCGCCCTTTTACTTATAAAATTTCCATTTATCCTTAATTATGAATTTACTATCTTACCTCTTTTAATTTCCAAATTATCATTCTGCCCGTTAATTACAAAATTACTATTTTACCCTTTAATTATAAAATTACAATTCTATCCTTTTATTATAAAATTACCAAATTGCCCTTTTATTACAAAATTACCAACTTACCCTTTTATTTCAAATTACCAAATTTCCCCTTTTATTACGAAATTACTATTTTACCCTCCTTACTTCCAAAATGACCAATTTATCCCTTACTTCCAAAATTATCATTTTATCCTTTTATTAACCAATTTACCACTTTACCCTTGCCTCCAAGATTACCAAAACACCCTTTTAATTAAGAATTACCTTTTTACCCTTAGCACACCCCTTATATTAAATTATTATTATTACTACATAAAATATTAACTTTAATACCTCATCCACAACTCTTATAATATTATTAGCACCCCTATATACATATTAGGCCATATTCTTGTACAATATACATTAATAAAATCCCCTAATGCTCACAAAATATTAAACATGTGTTAAATATCATAATAGCATATAACAACATGGATAATAATTAACATTTTCCTTAACAACCAAATTATTACCTTAAATATTATTTCCATACATATCATATAACCTATCATGCTTCTATTTTTTTTATCAACCAACACAATAACAAGATATAACACTTTAAACATCACAAACCAAGTATAATAATATATTAAAAGTCCTAATGTGCTAACATACGTTAATCCATGTGTTTAAGTGGGATTTAATGGTTACCTTGATTCCCGCCAAAAATAAACCTTATCGGTATCCCGGTTAAAGGTCCAAACTTAGATCATCAAAACCAATACCTAACAATAATACCAAGACTTATTACATTAGAAGTAATAAAATCAAAGTACAAAACTTTATAACACTTAATTAATCAAATAATTAAATTAAAATATAATTATACCTTAAAATTATTAAACAAATAGGTCAAGAAATCCAGAAACTCATGCTACTAATGCAGCATGAGCTGCATGAAAATAAATGGGGAGGAGGGGCTCAAAGGAGGGTAATAGGAAGAAAAATGGACCATTTTGTGTTAGGGTTTTTAGGCTAGGAAAAGAGGCATGTGGGGTTGGATTTAAGGTAAGGGAAGGATGAAAAGGTGGAGAGGGGGTGTAAGTGGTGGGCAGGGATGCATTGGAGGCGGCTAAAGGTGGTAGAGGCGGTGGCAAAGAGGCTGTGAAGAGGGGCTGCCGGGAAGGGGTCGAGATGGAGGCTGGCGAGGAAGGAAAATGGGGAGGGAAAATGGACACTTTCGGGTGATGATTTTGACCAAAGGATGATTGGGGATGGTATAGGGGGTTGCAGGGAGTAATTAGGTGGCTTAGGTGGTGGCAAAAGTGGCGGGACGGCGGCAGAATATGGTGGTGCAGGGTGGTTGCCGAGAAGGGATGGAAATGAGAGAAAAAGAAGAGAGGAGGGAGAATGGGGATGCGGGGTGGCTCGATGGGGGTTGTGATGGCTCAAGGGTGAGGTAGAGGGTGGTAGGAGGTGGTTTCGGTAGTGGTTGAGGCGGCGAAAGAGGCGGAGATGGGTGGCGAAACCAAAAACAAGGGGGGAGAGGGGAGGAGAAGAAAGGGAGAAAAGGAGAGGATCGGGTAAGGTATAAGGCTCGAAAAAAAATGCAGAGTGAGCATGGAGGAGGAATAAATAGGAGAGGAAGAGAAGGGAAGGGATAGGGGCTCGAGGGGTGGCTATAGGTGGTAGGGAAATAGGCGTTGCAGGGAGAGGGAGAAGAAGGTGACAACAGGGAGAGGGAGAGGAACACAGGGGTCGATATAGGGCAAGGAATGGCGGGAGAGAGAGAGAGAGTTAGGGAGGTTAATGGGAGAGAGGGAGTTGCAGGGAGTGGCGATGGCAGGGAGTGGGGAAGAAGAAGAAGAAAGAAAGAAAGAAATAAGAAGAATCAGGGGGTGTTGGGCGTGCGAATAGAGCGGCCGAAGGAAAGAAGGAGTCGGCCCGGTCGAGGAAGAAAGAAAAGAAAGGAGGAGGGCGAAGCTGGCTCGCGCGAAGAAGAGGAGAAAAGGAGCCGGGCCGGGAAAGGAAAAAGGAAAGGAGGGAGGAGGGGGAGAAGTGGGCCATGCCCAATGCGCAGGGTGAGGGAGAGGCAGGCTGAAGCAGGCCGGAGGCCCAAAGAAGAAAAAGAAAGAGAAAAAGGAGAGAAAAAAAAGGAAAAGGGGAAAAAGGAAAAAGAAAGGGAAAGTGGAATAAATAATTTAATTGATAAAATAATAAAATAGAATAATTTTGGGTAATAAATTGATTTAATATTTTAATTTAAGATAATTTAAATATAAAGGTTAAAAAGGATCCAGACCTACAGTCCCTACACCCCCACCTAACCTTACCGGATGCCTTCCTCTCGCTCTTCTTTTTCTTCTTCTCCTTTTCCCACTTTCTCCCCTCCTCGAGCCTCCTTCCCCGACCCTACCTGCCATTTTCTTATTTCTTTCATTCTTCTTCTCTTCTCCCCTATTTTTTCTTCACCGCCCCCAACCACCATCTCCGCCGCCAAACCAACCACCACTCAGACTCCCTTACCTCCCCTACTTCCTCCCAGGACCACCTAAGTAGCCAACATTCCCTCTGCAGCCAACTTTTCCCCTTCCTTTTTCCTTTCTTCTCACCTTGACCTCCACCTTGCACCACCACCTTGCACTGTAGTCTCCCCTCTTCGACTACCGCTGAAGCTACCTCTCAACCACTTAACACTTCCCTTACACCCTCTACCTCAGCCTGCCTAAGATCTCCCCATGCAACCCTTCCTTTCTCCTCTTCTTTTTCCATCCTTCTTCTTCTTCTCCATTCCTTGCACCTATTTTCCAGCCCTTGCTACCATCGTCTCCACCACCTTGGGCTGCCACTCTTCGACCCTCGACCATCACCTACACCCTGCCACCCTTCCTACACCTAGCCACTACCCCAACTCCCCTCCACCACTCCCTCAAACCCCATTAACCGAGACCTCCTCCTCCTTCTTCCAACTTTCTTCTTACCCTATATTTTCCCCTCACCTCTTCGTGCATGTAGCTCACGCTGCCATGCAGCGTGAGATTCGTTGCATATTTTGAGATTACTCAACAAATCTTTGAGGTATAATATAGTTAGTATTAGTATGCATTTAATAAGCTTTTTGATAAAAAAAACTATTCTTTTAATTTTCTACTACTAATATGCTTATTTTGGATATTATTTCTAGGTATAATTTTTTACTAATCAAACTTAAGCTTTTTAACCGGGGTACCGGTAAAGTTCAATTATTGCCAAAAATAAGGTAACCATTATACCCTACTAAAATGTGTGGATATACGTATGCTAGTACATTACATTAGGGTTTTTGATGTGTTTTGTATGTATATTATGTGTTTCTAAGTATCTTATGATTTTCATATTATGTTGGAAAAAAAAGAATGAAAAGCATGCTATTGTATGAAATATGACATGTGTGGAAATTGTGGGCCTTATTATTTATAATGATATTAGATACATGTACATGTTATGATAAGTAAATATGGTTATTTGTAGTAGAGATAATGCTAATATGAGCCCTAGGGACATTTTAGTAATTTTACTTGTATATAGGTTGTGATCTAAATAAATGTGCATGGTAGGTGATATTGAGTGTTAATAATAAATAATAAGAGTTTGTGGTGTTAGATGATGCATGTGGACCATGAGTGTTAATATTTTTTGTGTTAAGGGTATTTTAGTAATTTTGCATGAAAAGGGGTAATTTGGTAATTTAATAAATAAGGAGTGTAGTTTGATAATTTTGGCATAAGAAAGGGGTCACTTGGAAATTTTATGAATAAAAAGGGTAAGTTGGTAATTTAATAAGTAAGGAGGGTAGTTTGGTAATTTTGGCATGAGAAAAGGGTAACTTGGAAATTTTATAAAGAAAAAGGGTAATTTGGTAATTTAATAAGTAAGAAGGGTATTTTAGTAATTTTACATGAGAAATGGGTAACTTTGTAATTTTATGAATAAAAAGGGTAATTTGGTAATTTAATAAGTAGGAAGGGTAGTTTGGTAATTTTGGCATGAAAAATGGGTAACTTGGTAATTTTATGAATAAAAAGGGTAATTTGATAATTTAATAAGTAAGAAGGGTAGTTTGGTGAATTTGGCATGAAAAATGGGTAAATTAGTAATTTTATGAATAAAAAGGATAATTTGGTAATTTAATAAGTAAGAAGGGTAGTTAGAAATTTTGCATGAGAAAATGGTATATTGATAATTTCATAAGTAGGAAAAATATTTTGGTAATTTAACAACTAAAAAGGGTTTTTGGTAATTATACTAATATGAAGGGTATTGTGGTAATTATACAAGATTTAACAACTAAGAAGTGTAATTTGGTAATTCTTCAATTAAAAGGAGTATTATGGTAGTTTTTGTAAGCAAGAAGGATAAGTGGCAAATTTTCAAGTAAGAAGGGCATTTTGGTAATTTGCCAAGTAAAAGGATATTTTAGTAAATTTACAAGTAAGATGTGTAAATTGGTAAATTGTATATAACATGACAATTGATCTAATGAACCTTCCTAATAAGTCATAAATGATATTAAATAATAGAATAAGGGTTTATAGTCTTGGTATCACTTGTTTAAGTATAAGCATATATATTATACGGGTGAGGGTATTTCAGTAAATTTGTGTGTATCATAAGAGAAATGCATGGTTTAGGGTTGAATAGATAATTAAGGGTGTGTTATTATTTCAATTTAATAATCATGTAAGAGGTGCCTTAATTGCTAATTATACATGGAAATGTGTGTTGGATGTGCTAAAAGTACATGTTAGGGTTTATGTGTGTAATGAGCCTTGGTGTGTGGAGTACTTGATTCTATGAGCAGTAGTATAATTATGATACAATAACCTATTATAGCATGTGAATAAGTGAAAATGAATTATGTGATGAAAATATATGATAAGAGGAAGCTTTAACCTTAGGGTCATTTTGGTCATTTTAACCTAAGGTGCCTAAGTATAAGAATTTGAACCTAGGATGGCCTTAGTGGACTGTTTAAGTTAGCAAGGATAATAATACTAATAATGACTACTTAATAACAACAGAAACAAGAAGGGCAATTTGGTAATTTAATCTACCAAAATGGTAAATTAGTAATTCTGATAAGTAGGAAGGATAAATTGGTAATTTAACTAACCAAATGGATAATCTAGTAAATGTAACAAGTATGAAGGGTGATTTGGTAACTTAATAAGCCTAAGGGGCAATTTGGTAATTTAAATAAGTATAAAGGGGTAATACGGTAATTTAACTAACTAGAGGGGTAATATGGTAATTTAACTAACTAGAAGGGTAAATTGGTAACTTAACAAGTATGAGGGGTAAAGTTGGTGATTTAATAAGTATGGAAGAATAATTTGGTAATTTAACCAATACAAGGGGTATTTTGGTAATTATACAAATGTGAAGGGTATATATGGTAATTTGGCAATAAAAAAGGAATGGCTTGATAATTTTACAAACAAGAGGTATTTCAGTAATTCTGTAAGGATAATGGGGGTAAAACGATAACTTGCTTATAACCTGCCAATAGGTTAAATAGGTTTCCGTTATCAGACATAAGGAACATTGGATAATGAAATAAAGGGATTTGACAAATCAGTAAGTATCACAAGAACATGGCATAACCTAAGGTTAAATCGATCACTTGCTTATAACCTGCCAATAGGTTAAATAGGTTTCCGTTATCAGACATAAGGAACATTGAATAATGAAATAAAGGGATTGGACAAATAAGTAAGTATCACAAGAACATGACATAACCTAAGGTTGGATGGATAATTAAGGGTGTTGTATAGTGTTTATCTTATATTTATAAAGAAGGTGTCTTAATCATTAATCATGCATGGTATTGTGTGTTGGGTGTGAACTAAGGGCATGTTAGGGTTATGTGTGCCATGATCCTTCGATGTGAACTAATTAGACTCTAAGACCGTATTGTGATCATGATGCGATAAATCCTTTATGGCATATGAGCAAATGGAAATGAACCCTAAATTGGAATTGGATGAGATGAGGACGACCTTAGTGATTTCTTTAGGGTAATATGGATAATTGTATAAATAAGGATTACTTAATGATAACAGAAACAAATGGGAGTGAATAAGTATGTGGTTGTTGTGCTTCTCGTGGTCACCTTAATTAAGACACTAATAATTAAATTGGAAGGCCTCGAGATCGGAAATGTGGCTCTTTAGGTGTCACTACCTTAAAGTCGTGGTTTAGCCCATGATTATTTTGGTATTTGCTGGCGTGTCTTAGTGCCCCAACCAGGCCCTACATCTTACTTTATCTAGCTCTACGAACCTATTTAGGTGGTATGCATACTTATGAATTAGGTGTCCTTATCGGTAGGGTACTGTGCAGCTTATATGCACTAGTGCGACTAGGGTATCTTTATGTCCCTGGGTTGATGGTCGAAGGGTACCGAGCAACTTGTATGCACCAGTATGACTGTCATACCTTTACATCTCTGGGATCTTGATCTCCCCCTCGAGTTAAATAAATGGATTTATGTGCTAATTAAATGGGAATCCTTGATCATGTAAAGTGTTAGACCATGTGAGTTGGGGCCAGACCAGCCCACCGGTGAATAATAATGGCCAGGAGCCTTCTGCCTTAGAAACCGGTCTACCCCCGAATAATAGTGGTTAGGTGTAATATGCCCTAATGTATATTTTGATCCACCGACTATAATAGTGGGGTTTCCATACTCACATGGATATAATTCTAGAGACGATACTTAAATGATGGCTTGAAACCAAAAGAGTTACTATCATCCTCATGATCTATTGTTATCCTATAAGTTCAGCCTTGGTGCCTGTCTCTCTCGGCCTATGATGGAATTGCTAAGTACATGCACGTTGTGTTATGAATTTCTTATTGTATGTGTGGCGTTGAATGGTGTATTAGTCTGTATGTTATCATAGTATACTGTTTATGCATGATGTGTTGCATGCAAGCTTACCTTTTAGTTTGGTTTACTAAAGGGTTCTATTTGTGGGCCCCTGCCTATTCAATGGGCAATGTCCCTTGTAGGTCTATCACACGTGCTATTCAAGAGGGCATTGGGTACGAGCGTAAGGATTATCTGAGGAAACTTTTAGGGTTTCTCTTTCACCTTTTAATTCTTTGGTAAATGATTTTACTCTTGTAACCACTAATTGTGGGTTTACATCTGTTGTATTGAATTTAGTGCGCTACTCTATTTTCAATCGAATTTGTATAAATTGTATTTTGTTCTTTTAGCCTTAGCACTTAGTACTGGAACGGCAGGAGTAAATCGGTATATTACTAAGTGTGGTGGTAACATCCCCAAAATTTACGAGTTTTGCTTCCGCTAATTTTTATTTAAAACTAAATTTTTTAGTAGTAAATTTTAGGGTGTTACATAGGGCCCTAAACTCAACATGAATGAGAATATGATTATGAGATAAGTACTAATGGATAAGATATTAATCACTTAAAGTTAAAGATTACATGAGTTAGGGCCAAAGTGTTGTGTCTATTCTATCAACAATGATAGTGGCTCAGTTGTGTTTTGTCCTGAGAGGTGCTTCAGACCATTCCACCGATTTAAAAATAGTGGTAAGGAGTGTGTTATCCTATTATATGTTACATCCATTTCATCAAAACATAATTGTGACTAAGGTATTTCTGCCCTAAGAGGTGCTTTAGTTTATTCCACCAGATTAAGAATAGTGGAGTAATTGAACTCAACGTAAATAAAAGTATGGGTCTTGTTTATGTCTAATAATGAGCTCTAAAATCAATATTTATCTTCCATCGCTTTACTTTAACACACATGTATATTTATTTTGTTGTTGTGAACTTATGTAATTTTATATAACCTTATTTTGACTATCTAATTACCTTACTCAGCACGTAGCGTATATATTATCTTTTTTATAGGTGTTGTTCATTCCCACAAGTAGATGATCCATATATTTTTGTATAGGTTGATGAGGGTTCTTTAAATGATTTTGATGCATATGATGCTTTATTTGTGGAGGAGGAATTTCTATGTATGAGGGTTGAATGTAAAGTCATGTTATCTGTTTGTTGCATTGGGTCCTCATATCATTTAGGACTTTCAGTTCCAATGTATCTATTTTATGTATTTTTTATATTGTATTCGAAGTTAACCTCAAAACTTTTATCTAATATTTATGAAAATCTGCTTATTCTTTGTTTATTGTGCTTTAAGTCTTAACTATTTTGTCTTGTATTTGATGTTAGAATGGTATAGTAAGCCAGACTTATATACGGCAGTAACACTCAACTATTTTGATATTACACGTTCACTAAAATAAAATTTTTTTGAAGTAAAATTTGGAGTGTTACATAATAATAAGGGAAAAATATACGTATTAAATGCATTAAATAATTATATATACTTGTATGGCCACAATACTACCCATTCCATAGTTTTTATGTATATGTGTAACCGATGACTCTTAGTATTATCTTACTAATGATCAAAATATGGAACGAGTTGACATGTTTTCATGTAGGTATAATTGAGGCTATTTATATGCTTATTAAATGCAAACCAAGTATTAAATATGGTATTTCATTCATTATTTTATGCTTGGATAATTGTTATTAATATCACTATTCAATTATAATTGAATTAAAACACCAATTAATAAGTTAGTGTTGTTAGTATTATATTAGAACTCCTCTTTTTTTAGTAGTATTATATTATAGCTTGAAATTGATTTTGGTATGCAAGATTGGCTAGTAAAACACCGATTAATATTATATTATAGATGGAAATCGGATCTAGTGTTTGACATTATATTACTTTCTTTTATTGTTGTTAGTATACTATTATCGCCAGTGCCATGTCATAGTTTCATAGGTGAGGTGATTTTTGCAATCGAAACTTCATTTACTTTATATTTCCTTCTTTCCATGTGCCTACTTTTTGATGTGTTTTTATGTTTGTTTTAAATCCATCTAATTGTTTTTAAGATGTCCAATTAAGTATAACCATTTTTTAGTTAGATGCTTAGTTATTTTATATTAACATAATAATTATATACATTAAATAATTACAAATTTATATATATAAAAAGAATAAAGATGACTAGTCATAATATATTATTTAAAATGTCTTTTTTTGTTATAATGTAAAATTGTATTGTGTCATGCTATTATATAGTATATTATAAAAAGTTGAGAAAAATTATTGTTGTTGTTGTTGTTGTTGTTCAAATTGCATAAAAATAATGTGATGACTTGCGTCATAGAATTCAAATTCTCACTTTGCCATTTTGTTAGAAGAATGACATATTTTAGATAAAGATTTGATTGTAATAATTTTAAAATCTTTATAATATGATTACTTGATAAAATATATGCTTGTATTTTATTTTTATTTTGCACCGGGCCCTTAAAATATGTTGGACGGCCATGCTAGCGAAGGCAAGCGAGCAAAAACAAAGCTTACAACGGCAAAAGTTGTCGATCGATCGATGAAATGCCATTGGTTGTCTATATCTTTCTTAACGGATTTCACTTTGAAATCGAAATGGTAATTGTTTAAGAAGCAGTAGCTTCTAACAAATTTCTCGATGCGTAGAGTGAAGGTCGAAAAGCAAAATAAAAGCATCAACAACAATAATAATAATTAAATAGTATGTAATTGAAAAGGAGCAGTAGACTAGTCTCCACATAAATGAAGCTCAATCAGACGAGGAGGAATTCCCACTTTTTCCTGATCTTCGCTCTCTTCTCACGGAAATCACAGACACACACAGAGTAAAAGACGAACACTATTAAAAATCAAGCCTTTCTTAATTAGTCAATATCTAGTTCGCTAGGTCTGAGAAAACAAAGATTTCCGAAACCAAACACACTGTAGTCGCTTCCTCAGAATGGACGTGGGCCAGGTGATCCAGGAGGTCCGAATGGGCCTGGACCAGGACCAGGACCAGGACCAGGGCCAGGGCCACCAGGAGGTCCGAATGGGCCTGGAGGACCGGGTGGGGCACCAAAAGGTCCTGGAGGACCGGGTGGGGCACCAAAAGGTCCAGGGGGGCCCGGTGGGGCACCAAAAGGTCCAGGAGGACCCGGTGGGGCTCCGAAAGGTCCAGCTGGGCCGAGAGGAGCACCGGGAGGGCCGGGTGGTGGAAGAGGGCCGCCAGGAGGAGCAGGTACACCGAAGCAATCTTGTATGAGCCAGCAACAGCAGAGGGCGTAGAAGCTGCAGTGATCGTGATAATACACATACATTACATGTGTATGTATGTACACATTAGTGAGTGCCATCTTAGTTAGCCATTAGTTGGATAATCTATATATATATATATCTAACGCTCAAGCAGCCACTCAGGTAGTAATTAAGGTTAAGAGAACGCTAACCAAGAATATAGGCCGTTGCACAGACCACCGAAAAAACCACCAGGAGCCCATGGTAGAGGACCGGGCCCTCCAGGGCCGCCAGGTCCGGGTCCAGGCCCTCCAGGACCAGGGCCGGGCCCTCCAGGACCAGGGCCAGGGGGCCTCATCTTGGCACCGGTGCTGCTGAGTCCTCACTCAACAATCAGTACTTCAGCAGTAGCAGCAGGCAATGGCACGGCACGGGGACTCAAAAGCAAAATAGCAATTACAGGGACACAGGTGCAGGGGAGGGGACGAGGGAGGAGAAATCCAAATTCGAAGTGCGTGTTGGCTACAAATATACAGAAGAAACCGAACAGCTCGCTTAAGTGGGGAAGTGGTGAGCTTGGGACATGATGCGGAAAGCAGGCAGCTAGCTTGCTACAAATGATAAAATGATATCGGGGAGGGGGGGGGGGGGATGAATTACTGCTGCTCTGCTTTGCTCACACGGAGTACCAAATTTACCAAGACACAAGCAGGTAGACTATACTTGAGATTGGGCGCAAATTTAATAAGTGTGGTTTATAGGTGAAGTGCAGTAAGCTACGTGGATGTGATAGAACCCAACTTTAGCAATATCTATTGCCTACTTCTACAAAGTTCCATCACTACAATTCTCGTAGCTGTAAAATATCTGCCTTTCAAAACTACCAACCACCCTTCATTGTAAACTTCTTCTAATTGATTATTGTTTTTTCTTTTTGGAAATGAAAGAAAAAACAAGTTAGCTAGTAGAATAATTTAATGCCTTACCTACCATTCTTTGATCTTCAATTTGCTTCTCAATGAACTTCCATTTTGCACCGCTACTCTCCAAGTTTGGCCCTTAACTTACGTATAGGAAGGGAGTGGAAAGGACGATCGTCCTGGATTAGAGATGACGGTCTTTGACCTGGCCCCATCCTAACCAAATTCAATCACATCAAGATATAAATCAAATAGGATAATTTCAGCATGTTAGATAGAGCAATTATAAAATTAGCCTATTATAGATTTTTTAATAGGAAAATTGAGATTTCTCCTATTTGATTCTAACAAATATAGCTATAAACCATCCCCCTATTTAATCTAATTTAATGGGGCAATGATTAAAAATTGGCCTATTTGATCATAATAAGCTATGTAATATTAAAACCCCTCTTTTGTTCTTAATAAATAGGACAATGAGAAAAATCTCCCTTTTTGACATTACCTAGTAGGATAATATATTAAAATATTTCTATTTGATTTTATCTAATATAAATTGATATTAACCCCCCTATTAGTCTCTATCTCACAGAATAATTATAAAGATCCCTCTATTAGTCTTTATCTAATGGAACAATTATATTTAAAAAATTTCCTATTGGCCTTTATGTAATGAGGAAATTATAAAGATCCCCTATTTATTATTATACACTAGGTAAATAAAAAAATAAAAATTTGTATCATTTACATTCACAAAAATCGACGAGTGGTTTTTGATTATGAATTTGATAACATCTTAGCTCTTGTGACCTCTCCTTCTGTTCTTTCTTAATTTCTCACATGCCACTGATTTCATTTTCTGCAATTTGCATGCTTCTTCCTCAACTCCTCAATGAAACTCTTCAATTTTTGACACCTTAGTGAATCCATGAATTCATTCAGTATTGCAACTATAATGCTTTAATGCCAACATGCCAATAAGCAATGTTATAATCTTTGTTTTCAGTTCTCTATAAATCTATTCAATTATTTAGTTTATATTTATCTTTAATTTTGTTTTTAGTTACATCTGATTTTGATTTAAATGTTTTATAACTTCATTTTTTTGTTCATTGTAGGGTAATTTTGAGCAACTGGACTATAGTACATTGCAAACTAATTTTGAGAAGCTCCACCTGGCAATGAGAAAAGAAACCAACACTTTTATTAGTTGAATCTTTACCTATTTTGTATGTGCTTTAGCTACTCTTTTTTATGCTAGTAAATGAGTTTTTCTAACCTATAAAATTTTCTAATCATAAGCTTAAATGATTTCCTATACTTAAATCCAAATGGTGTTTGAGTTATAATACACGTCTATATTTGAATCGACGTTTTTTTGTGCATGTTTAATATACAACTACGTTGGGGAATGGAGGTGACAACCCTCACACATTTAAAGGAGAAGAATGTGTCAAAGTTTTGTAATTAATAATCCACTTTTATCTCTAGAATTTCTTGATTTATTTTTGTTTCATGGTTAGAAAATGTTGTTTGAAAAGAGTGAAGAGATAGGATAAGAAAGAAGATGAAGAACATGTAGAGAGAACAATATATTGAATCATATAATTTGATGTACTAAAATATTTAATGGGAAAAAACATGATGTGCTTAAATTCATAAATAAGGGCATATGGTTCAAAAATACTAAACTTGAGTTATATAATGCATTTTTTTGAAACATCATGAAGTTAAATGTGCATGATCCTAATTTAGTTTTGGTTTTACTCATCCCTTAACAATAACCCCTCCTGGCTAGTAGCTATAGGTTTGAATTCCTATTGTTATGATACCCCTAATCTATTTCCTATAAAAAGTTAAAATAGAGTTTATGCTTAAATTAGTAATATTCATTCACTTTTTGAGTTTTGACATTAGGCGACATTGTACAATGGCACTAGATTTAGTTTAGTTGGCTTAAAAGGTGTGTTTGGACACAAAGATCCATCAATATCAAATCATGATGAAGACCTTTTAGGTTTATGATTTCAATTTTTATTGCTGCATTGATCGTCATAGCTATTTTACATTCATATGATCAATCATGTAGTCGTCTAACCCTTTACTCTATACAGATCAATGAACCTAATCAATTGTTGGGAAAATAATGTGCATATCTGCAACTTCTAGCTACCACTTTTACTTGTTTTATTACAAAGTTATGGTGATTATCAAGAGCTTTACCTGGATATTATATTATCATGTGTGTGTGTGTGTGTGTGTGTGTGTGTGTGTATTTTCAATAATATGTTGTGTATCAATTTATACTTCATCTTTGCATAAATAATCTTTGTTTTATTTTTTAGGATATTTTCATACATAATCAATCATTACTACCGTGGATCAAAGCTCTATGTAACTATCCCCTAATTCCACTACTAACCACTTAAATTTTAGACTTGTCGTTAGTAAAAGCAGTTGTGGGTTACTGTAATACCCCAAATTTTTATAACATTGATTTAGAATATTTAGCATTTTATTCAAATTTTTTAATCTTTTTATATTAATTTAATTATTTTTGTTAACCTATGACCTACAAATCTAGGTAAATTATTTAATAAGTTATAATAATTATTTTATCTTACACTTTTTTATTTTAACCAACGCTAAATCAATAATTTTATCTGGTTTATTTTTTCTTAATTGGATACCCTAAATTAGGATAAATTAATATTATCCTAAAACCTAAATCTAACCTAATTTAAATTTTAAGCCTAAATATATTTTCTTTTTTCCTTTTCCCTTTTCTTTCTTTTCTCTTTTCTTTTTTTCTTCTTCCTCAGGGTAGCCCACTCTTCTCCCTTTTCTTTTCCTTCTTCCCGCCCCATGGCCCAACCTTCCCTTCCCTTTTTTTTCTTCCTAGCTAGCCCATCCCGCTTGCCACCTTCCTTTTTTTCTTCTTCTCCTTCTCTTCCCCGAGCCGCTCTGTCGTGCCCAATTCTCCTCCTCCCTTTCTATTTCTTTCCTTGTGCCCGACAACCCATTCTTATTCTCCCTTACTTGTTATGTGAGGAACACTTACATATTTCAAGCTCGTGAAGTTGTTGTGGTAGCAAGCCCTATTGAGAATATGCATGACTAGTGAGAATGCACATACTTTGATTATTGTGGATTGTTTGCATACTTTTTTATTTTAGGATGTTAAGTTAGTAACATAGATAGGGAGCTCCCTTGCCATTTTTGTGTGGATCATTTGCACACTTTTTTATTTTAGGATGCCAAGATAGTGTTATAGATAAGGATCCCATTTACCAAATAATAAAAATTCCCTCCTATTAGAATTTCATAATCAACATTTCTAAGTCGATTTTAATTTATTAGATATAGTTTACTACATTAAAAACCATTGAAATATATATTTATTGTTGTCTAATGTATGAAAGTGATATTTGTATATCCGATATCTAAATTTATTTGTTATGCCTAATTGTTTATATGAAACTTTATTACTCCCTCGTCCAATATGCATATAAATTTATCATTACAAAATTGAGGAATCAAATAGGATAACTTTTTTCTCTATTAGGCTATTTTAATAAGGTAATATCATAAAAATAAACCTAATTATTTCAATTCAAATAGGGTAGTTATATTGGCCTTATTGATAATAATCAAACATGACAATCATGATTGCCCAATTAAGCAAGTCAAATAAGGTAATAATATAAAATTTTCCCCAATAGATTCAATTCAAATAGGACAATAACAATTGCCTCCATTGATATCAATCAAATAGGGCAATTATTATTACCCTAATAATGTGGGGGGGGGGGGGAATAGTTTAATTTAAATATTATCCATTTTAACCCTAATATAGGGCAAATAATAGGGCAATGACATGGTAGTTTTTGTATTACCCTGATAAGAAAATAGAGTACTATTTTCATTTAATAAAGCAATTAAAATTTACCTAATTGATAATGAATGTTTTAGTGTTCATGGGATTCATTTGGATCTAATTTTAGGTCTTACTAGGGTCTAGTCCAATTGTTAATCATTCATTAATATAACTTTTTGGTTCATAGGGAACTAATATAAGTAATTACAAAGTACTATATGGATGATCACAATCACCATAAATGGCATAACACTACTAAAAGAGGTGGAGGGATACTTAAAGATGATAATGATAATCGTTTAGGTTGATGGTAAACTTTTTCATAAGAGATGATGTATTTGTTTTTAATTGAGATTGTCACTCACTAAAAGAAAGATTTCATTGTAGTTGTGGATATGTAACATGTAATTCTATTTTACACTCTACTAAATTATAAATACATTATTTATTTGTTATGATAAATGCATTAAATATATTTTGCACTTTATATATAGACAAATCAACTAAGAAAACCTTTCTTTTATTTTGTAATGAATATAAAGTCTCTCTTATCTATTAGACTCAAATAATCTACATTAATTAGGTCCAAAATCCATACAAAAATAAGTTTATTAATCATGAAAAGTTGGAATAATGCTTAGGTTATTACGCCCTACAACATCATTGTTTAGAACATTAAAAAAAAATCTAGGACAAACATCTAGGAATTAAAAGTGTTTTCTAATATTACACGCCCAACTGGCTAACAAGTTATTTGTTTGATTCACCTCTCTAAATATTTTTTGATATGCACCATAGTGAACATCTTCAAGGTGTACTTATGATCTAAGATAAAATTAACTGGTGGATGAATTGGTGGTTTGTGAGATATAAGGGAATTGGCAATAGTAGCATCACATTTAGGGTTGTAAATAAACTAAGCCAAGATGAATGCTCTCAAGCTCAAGCTTGGATCATTTAATAAAAAAATCTTAAAACAACATTTGAGATTGATATGTTTGACTAAACAAGTGAGCCAAACTAATATTTTAATGAGTTGAGCCAAGTCGAACTCATGAGCCTAAGCTATAAATAAGTTAAACCAAACTTTTGTGGGGTTGAGTTCAGCTAGTTTAATAAATGAGCCTAAAATTTAAACTCGGACTCATCTTATTTATATCCTTAATAACATTCCACCATGATATGCTTAAAACCTAGAGTGTATGCAATGTAAAGGCTCTCCCTACATACCCCATAATTTGGCTAAAAGGTTGACGCTGGGGTTTGTATCGCATGTGAAACTGGCCACAAGTTGCCTTAGGTATTTGAAAGTAAGATATCCTTCTCCAAAAATGGTTGACTAGTTTAGATGAATGAGATAAGACATGCCTATGATCAACTTAAGGTGGCCTAGTGGAGGTGGTTCCCATCTAATACCAATAAGCTCTCTTTTTCTTAGAGATGTGGCTTTTATTATCAAATATTAAGGCAATTCCATTTTAATTTACACACTTCATAGTATTTTGGATTCCTAAAGGATTATAATTAGTTAGGGTTAAAGGTTTTAAAGTTTATATCAAGCCAAATGGTACAAGAAATAAAGATAAAGAAGATGCCCTATTTAAAATTTCTAGAGGGAAAACTCGGACTAAAGTTATTTTCTTTGAACCATTTCATTGGGGGGTTTTCCCTAAAAAATCTAGTGTTTGTGGTATAAAGGAAGGATCGAATGGATGCAATGTTAGGGCGGTCCCTATAATAGTGGAGGATTCTTTCCTCTTAGCCACATGCTAGACAACAATGGTTATGGAGAATGTCATGAAGGTGTAGGGATATTTTAGTAGGAACTTTATTGTGGATAGCTATCCATGTAAAAGTAAGCAACATGGAGGGTATTTCATGCCTCCAAATATAGCTTTGGTCATTAGCTGTAGTGATTTATTTTTCTTTTCTCTTTTTTTTTATTCTGTAGAGGAAATTATATTCTAACATGGTTGGGAAGACACTATATGGGCCTTGTTTCTATGTAGGGATGTCATCTTTGTACTCATTTTTCCAAGATATGAGCATGGATAAATTTTTCCTTTTGTTAAGTAATTGAAAGGAAATATTAGGAAAAAAATATATTAAATTTCCATTTTAGGGACAATCAACTACTAAAAGCTTATCTTCCCCATAACTGAGTGGCCCCTTGAGACTATCACACATGGTATTCTTATTTATCTAGTGGTCAAACCAAAGGCTCACAAATCTTCCACTAATAATATCTCATTTGATGCACTTAGGATAGTACATTTTCACTTCATTAAGAGCCTTCCATGCTAAGGAACATTTATCTTGATGAGTATCATAGTAAGAAAGGCCGATAGAATATTTTTTCAGTGATATTGTTTACCCAAATATCACTTTTGGAAGTATCAAATCTCCATTTTACCCCCAAAATATATTATTAAAATATGAGCTACAATAACCAAGCCTACATGTTTTTTAAGGTAGCTTTATAGTCAACAAAAATACATGATGACACTTTCTTTTATCTTGAAAGAACCCCAAATAAAATGATGAGTGTGTTTGTTAATGGCAGTGATTTTATTAGGGTAGATAATTTACTTCCACTGTGAAAACTATAAGGGTTTAAAGGGAAGTTTTTTCTAAGTTTAAGCACCCAACTAAATTCAAAAATTTATTTTTCTACTTAAAGAGTTTATATTTAATTTTATCTATAAAAATACCAAACTTATGGGTAAAATCTCTTGGATGTCTAGTGGAGTATCCTAGTTATAACTTAAAGTTATAAGTGAAGGAGATGTAAAGAGAGTCTAGCTAGGGTTTCAAGATAAACATTAGGAGAGAATAACATCTTATACTTGTCAAAATTGATGATTTGGATAAAGAATATACAAAAAAATCATCAAGGATTGATGAAATCGTGGCAACATTTCAAGATTAGCTTTTGTGAAGAGGAATATATCATTAATGAACATGAGGTGAGAGCATGTTATACCGTGTGTTGTGATTGGTAGTAGGTATTAAGAGTTGTTTGTTATTGTTTATAAGACTTTTACATAGAGGTATTTTATACACATGATAAAAAGATATGAGGATATAGAGTCCCCTTGCTCAAAACCCTTATAAAAATGGAAGTTTGTGGATGGGGAACCATTCATTAAGGCTTTGAAGAGGTGGTCAAGATACAATGATGGATGAGCTTGGTGAGATTATCTGGAATGTTGAACAAAAACAAAATTGTTTAACGATACTCCACTTTATGTTTTCAAAAGCTTTTTATAAATTTAGTTTGATAGTTAGGAAGCCCAAATTAATCTTTTTTCCCCTAAAGAGTGTGCATCAATTCCCTAAAAATAATTCTAGGGTAAGTCACACACCTTTATATGAGAAAATGAACTTACAAGGGTATAATGACAATTTGGAGAGCCAATAGAAGTTTATAAACAATGCATTTAGTGATGGCCATATAAAGAGTGTTATATAAACTAGCGGGTTTAGAGTCAATCACCATTTCTGATTTATCAGTTTTTTGGGACAAGGAAAATATGTGTGGATTTGGGTGAGTGGTGGAAGATATGTTTGTCCAAACTTTGGGAATGAACTAGAAAAAAATCAATTCCAAAAATTTCTAAAGTTTATGGATAAAAGCAATGGGGTATGTTGGTAGATCCTAAGGTTTTACTATAGCTAAAAGAGAAAAGGTTTAACTTGATATCTTTGTGGGTGAGGGAGCATCAATGGCTAGAGCGTAACATCCTAAATTTACTAACCTTAATATTTGCATGTTTAGCTTCTTAATACTTCCCTAACACTTAAACTTAGATTAACCATCTTATATTAACTCATAAACCCTTTATTTTTCTTTTGGACACTTCAAAGCCTTATCCTTCTCATTTTCACATGACCACTCTTCCCTATGCCAACAAGATTTTTGATCTCTTAGTTTATTTACCTAGACTAAATACCAACTATGCCCTACACTCCACCTCAACCCGTGCCCCTTTATTTTTATGCCAAACCCTAGTAGTAGTAGACCCTCATGATTGCACCCTACCCCTAAGCACCCTCCTCACGCCTTTTATTTTCACACAACAACAAAATTGCATGTGCATGATCATTTTTCCTCTACTTAAGTTGTCTATCTTCTTAACTATGGTCTATGCTCTACCTCTGTAGTTTTGAGCACATCCATGCTAAGTTAACCTCAAATCCTTTTTCCTTATCCTCAAAGTTTGCATTTTTTCTCTCTTGTAGCCCCTGCATTTTTCAATGCCCCTCAACTTACATCATTATCTCATGCAATAACCCTTGTGCTACACTAATTCCTTATACAATAGGCCTCCATATGTGCCATCATCTCATGCAACCACCTTCCACCACCTCTACATTCCAATACAACTCCCATTATCTTATGTTGTTCCTTATGCAGTTTAGGTTAAGGAACATGTAATTCTTTCACGATCGACCCTCTTTCCCCTTGTTTTTTACAACATTCAACCCCCTGTTGCATCTACTCTTTTTTTCCTTTTTAAATCCTATTATTTTCCTAAATTTTATTATTATTTTATCTAGGTGATCCTAAGGTATTGGAGGAAATGTTTAGGAGTATTGTTACTTAGAGAGTGGCATAGCCTTTAGTAAGGATACATGCTTCTAGTTTAGGGTATTTTGATTCTATGTGTTATTTTTATGCAATTTTCATGTTAGCATGATTTTGAGAAATAAATCTTAATGAGGGCTATTTGATTGATATTCTTGTACTATATTATGAATTCTTCACTTTTAAGTGTTTTAGGATTTTACATGATATTCATGTTTTAGGTTATACTAGGTTTTGGCTTAAAATTTCAAGTATGATGTTATTAATTAATGTTATAGCAAGAACAATGTTGAGTATATTAAATTTAATTAAGTATTTGTGTGGAGGAAATAAGTTGATATGAGAATATTTTTGGGTATTTTGGGATGATTTAATTAAGTTAGTTACAATTTTAGATGTTTAATTATGTGTGGAAAGTTGTGCGATTTTCTTAAAGTTTGGTGAAAGTTGGTATAATACCCCGTATTTGTAAGATTTGTAAAATGTAAAATTTTGTGTTTTAATGAAATTTGGATGATTTCTATCTTGATTTGGAACAAGATTTTGTGTTTGATTAAATAAGGAATTAGAAAAGTTTGGGAAATAATGAAATGAAATGAGTTTTCTTGCCATACTAGTTGTTTGGTTCTATGAAGCTATCGATCTATACGTTGTTTCAACTAGCATTTTGGTTTGAAATAATCGATCAAATAGTTTGGGGAAACCAATTGACTGGTCTGTAGAACAACTGACTAGTTTAACCAAACTGATCGACTGGTTTGTCAGACTGAGTGGTTTTTTAAGCTTAATTTTTTTGAAAAAAAAAATTACATCAAAATGAAACTTTGATAATCTAATTGCGAGTTATTCCAAATTCATCCTTAGCCCTTTTGATATTTTCTCAAGCTTTAATTTTGCCTTGAAAAGATTCGAGAGTTTGATTTCTATAGAAGAGGGGGATGATGACCTCACTCTTTATCTTATTCGTCCTCTATCATCTACATAACTCTAGAACCTAAGCTTTGATTCTAGACTATCACAACACTGCCGAAAGATTTGCTATCCATACTAATCTTCCATTTCCTTTCTTATGTTCGATATTTTCTAGATGAACTCGACCTACATCCTCTAAAAAATCACCATTTAAGCTCTGAAATAGAATTCAATATATTCTTCATAAAATTTCCCATTCAGCTTAGATTTAAATGGTAAACATTGGGTTTTCAATATTTGCATATCCTCACTCATTCTTTGACCAATTTGTTGGCTATAAATAACCCTAATCATATCCACTTTGAAACTTGTGTTAATTCTTCTCCATTCAAGCTTTCATTTTAATTTGATTCACTCTTCTAATCCTTTATCTAGCTCCTCTTATTTTATTCATGAGCAAGAAAAAGTTAGATTTATGAAAATGTTGAGTTAGCATTCAATGGATTCTTTCCCAATTTCCTTTGAGATGTAATAAGTTTTTTTCTTCTATAATTAGAGTTTCTTGATTTATAAATATTATTTAAAGATTTCTAAATTTTAACCTCTTATTTTTAATGTTTTGGAAGTTGTAATCCTTCGACTTAAGGTTTTACCCTCTTTGGTGGAGAGTTTTTCTATGCTTCAAGTAAGTCATTCTTACCTTTAAAATGTGGCATTAATAAGCATATGAGTTAGTGCAATATATAGAATTCTAATCTTTATATGCACCTATCAGATTTTGGTATGTAATGATACATGTTGAAGTGTTTAAGATTTCTAAGAAAAATGCTTGACTCTTGAGAAATTAGGTTGATTTATTGTAAATGAACATGATTTTGTATATGAGCATGTTCAATTTTGGTCCTATGCTATGACAGTGTTATGTTTTGGACATAGAAGGATTTTAGAACTTTAATTGCAAATAAAATGTGTGTTAGGTGCTTTTTGGGAGCAAAATGATTGATTGGTTAAGCCAAACTAATCGGTTGGTTCTTAGAACACTTGGCTAGTTAGCCCAAACCTAATGAACGGGTCATCTGTGGTGACCTTGGTTATTATTTGTTTAAACCCATTGACTGGTTTATGGTTATTATTATAATCGATCGAATGGCCCTACAACAATTGGTCGGTTTGATCATACCGATTGACTAGTTCAAGGGAACTTTGGGGTTTGGCTAAGCCAAACCAGTTGACTGATTAGCCCAAATTGATTAATTGGTTTGGCTTGCGAGTGCTATTTTTGTCTCTTTGAACTCGATATTATTTGAGACTTTATTGGTACCTTCAAACTTTTCCTTCATAGTAGAACTTGGTGCCTTACCTACTCTAGACACTAATGATGTACAATGGGGTATCGATACTAAGGGGGTTTGGAAACTTAGGTGGGTTATAGCTTCGACCAGACTTTATTTCCATTTGGTGGTTACTTAGCTTTAATTATACTTTATGTACTTTAGTTCAGATATGCTTATATGGTATGTGAAACCATGAGGTGGTAGATAGTCCATTGCCAGATAAGGAAAAAGTTAAAAGGAGTAATGGCTTACAAATAACTAATTTGATGGATCATGTAAACTTGAAAAATGGACCTAATAGAATACTCTTATAACTAGGTAGTAAAGAAGTCTAGAGAGATGTAGAATAACTTGTTATTGATCATATGTTTCTATCAATGATATCTATGTTATATTGATAAGCATGATGCATGGCATGAAATCATGATGCACTATATGAGCATAATAGTATATGTATATCTAAGTGTATCATGTAAGCATGGTATGGTGTTTTAGTATGATCTCAATTATTGTCTTGGCCTTGCATGCATGTGACTCCCTTTGAGGAGGTAACTTGGCTTATTCATTATGCAACGTACTAATGTGCCCGTTTGTTTAGTTACCTACTCAATCCCACGAGTAAACGACCATGTGTAGGTCTTTGAAGATGGGCAGTAGTTGCCTACCTTGTGTCGAGCTTGGAGGCTTGAGAGCTTGGACATTCAAATATCATTTGTAGGTATTGAATGGACAAACTTTGTGAGGTCTTTCTCTATTATTGTTTTATCTCTATTGTAATTTTATACTTTAAATTTACTCCCCTTATGAATTTGAACATTTTGGGGGACTTGTTGATGTCTTTTTTGTAAATGTTTTATCATAGTATATATATATATATATATATATATATATATATATATATATATATATATATATAACCTTTGCACACTCTATAATCATATTTGAATTGATTGGTTATCTTAGCCTTGTATCTAACTTGGGATAGGTGGTAGAAGTCTATCCTATGTTAGGTGTAGCAGTAACCCCCCCATTTTTCATAGGTGTTTTATATTCTTCCGCTTTTGTAATGTTTTATAATAAAATTTTTTGGTAGTGAAAAATGGCGGTGTTATAGGACAGTATCAAAGCCTAATTTATAAAAGTGCTTCATTTTAAATATTTTTAATTGATACCACATGATGGTATTAGAACACTGTTCTAAAATTCTTAACCTTTCAAATATTATAATATAGAACCACCAATTATTTTAATAATTTTTCAACTACCTTAAGTATTCGGCTCAAAACCTTGAATGTCCATGAGTGAGAATGGGTTGGAAATGTGCTCTAGATAGTTTTGTGTTAATTGTGTTGTGCGGGCCTTAAATCTTGATAATTGGTTGTTACTAATTATTCTTAATATTTAGGAGTCAATGGCTGCCAACTACCGTTATAAGTGCATCAAGGCATTCATGGAGACTATCGGTGCCTACATGGAAGGAAAAATTCAAGCACCATAGCCATTACTAGTGGCAGTAACCACACTAGTTCTAGAGGATTGGATCGGGAGAGCCAGACATCATCATTCAGCAATCTTTGAGGGTTAAGAAGACCCTGACATTACAGAGAGATGGTTCAGAGATATAGAGTAGACCTTTACAGCTTGTGGGTTCCTGTTGGACAAGAGGGTTGACGTATCTATATGCTATCTGAGGGGTCGAGCAGACTCATGGTGGAGGAGTGTCTAGCATAGAGGCGGAGAGCCTACTTCTTGGTAACCCTTCCTTGAGGCACTACGAGCTAGATTTTACCCCACTCATTTTCGCATGAAGAAGTATGACAATTTTATGGCTCTTCAATAGGGAGGCATGTTGATGGAGGAGTACTATAATAGATTCATGGACCTGGTCCAGTTCACTCTTGAGGTGGAAGCTAGGGAGGTGATACAAGTTCACCATTTCAAGATTGGCCTTAGGATTAGGTATCAAAAGTTTTTGGTGATATCTTCCCTTCCAAAAATGGTTGGGATGTAAAAGTAGGGATTAGAGACTTCCTGAGTCATTTAGGCCAGGAGTGTCCTGTTGGGGGTTAGAGGAAGTTCAAGGGCCACTAGCGTCCTAGCGATAGGATGAAGGCCTACTCTGTAGGTAGCATGTTGCCTAGGTATGGTCAAAATATGGGGTTATCATCCTAATCGAGAGATCATTCTAGAGGAAAATTTGAAGAGAGACACTACCATTGTAAGCGTTGAGGAGCAGATCATCCAAGGGTGGATTGTGAGGGCAACAAGGTTACTTGCCATGGTTATGGTATGATGGCACCTAGGTATTATGAATATCGTGTCGTAGATGGCATTTTTCATAGGATTTAAACTCAAGCTCAAAGAGATGGATCTATCTAGTATCCATAACCATTAACTTAAAGAGTTCTTCTATCGCTAGCTAGTATTTCCAGCCGTACCAGTCAACCTAGGGGTTAGAATCCCCACATAATTTAGCAGGGTTATGGGTTAGGTAGGGCTACAAGATTTTGTATAGGCAGACACCCGAATGTGATTAGTCAGCCTGAGGCACATCGTCAGGCCAGTGTAGTAACCAATATGCTTACTGTTTCCATCTCTTCAACTTGTGTATTGTGTAACTATGGTATATCAAATTAATTTTTGTCATCCCATTCATATCTAGAGCTACTTTATCTTCTTCATGTAGTATTTATACTTCTATTATCTTACCTTCAGGGGATAAAATTGGGTGTTTTAGGCTTTATATTGGGATGTCCTTAATAATTAAGGGATTAGGTTTTCTCTTAGATTTCATAGAACATGAGTTGTGTAATTTTGATGTGATTGTTGACATGGACATGTTGAGGAAGTATTGATCATTAATAGATTGTATGCAAAAGTGCGTGGTTATTCGAGGATGAAAGAGTGTTAGGATATCCTATCTAAAGTGCGAACTAACCCCTCTACGAAGCTTGTATTAGCAATTGTGTTGTGTACCCTCTTTTGAAAAGGGTATCCAATCTTCTTATGTAATGCTTGACACACTAAGACTAATAAGATGTCACTAGAGCAAATCCCAATGATCCAAGAGTATCCTAATATGTTTCCAAATGAGATTATGGGCATGGCTCCTATTTAAGATGTTGAGTTTATTAGGGACTTGTTGCTAAGGAAGGAGCCAGTATCTAAAGCACTATATTGTATGGCACCTAAAAATATGAAGAAGCTGAAGTCTCTACAAGAAGTGTAACACCCCCAAAAATCATAGTTGAAAATTTTCGTTTAATCAAAACCATACTCAAAGACAGGGGGTGCTACCACCGTGATCAGCACAAGCCTAGCCCCCAGTCAGTCTCGCACCAACCATAAGGCTATAAAAATTCACAAGACATTAAACCAATTAGGACATAGAACAGTAATGATATAAAAAATTAATAAATCAAAAGGAAATCAAAGTGCATGATTAAAGAGTCATTACATAATAGAAAACATTTACAGCGTAAAGCCCCGAGGGGAAGGAACAATACAAATAGTAAGATAGGATAAAAATTGGAAAAGATGAGTCCGTACAACACTTGCTCTTAGGCCCCATGCTAAGTCCAATAGGTCATCACTCAACCCCGCCCAATGCATTGAATGTGTTATAGGCATCAACCATGCCATCTTCTACCTACACCAACTCAGAAGGGGCCACTACTCATGGGAATGAGTAGCACCCATAAAATGGATGATCAACACGCTATGTATTGAGCAAGATAATCATACAGCTAAGGCCAAATATAAAAGACAAATAAAATAAGTAATGACTTGGTCTGGCTAAACATAATCATTAGATCTTTGGTCATCATTCCCATTTTCACACCATTCTCACTTTAAGTCCATGTGTATATAGGAATCCTACTATTATAGCCGGTGGACCAAAAAACACCCAAAGCAGAACACACTTGGCCACTATTATTCGCTGGTGGAACAGTCTCTAGGGCATAAGGCACCTAGCCACTATTATCGTTGGTGGATCGGTTTGGCCCTGACTCTCATGGTGTTTCACTGTAAGCAATTAGTATTTTTTCCATGAATTATTATCATTAGGTTTGGTTTATTGAGTTCGGGATCCCCCACTATTATAGTCGGCGGACCGGAAAACACCCAGGGCAGAATGCACCTAGCCACCATTATCCTCGGTGGACTAGTCTAGTCCCGACTCAATAATCTTTCACTTTAACTGATTAGTGTCTTATTCACATCTTATTTAATAGATACTTTTGCATTCGACATGCACACCCATTGGAATTCCCGCTCACACCCCCATTCATACCCACTCTCCTAAAAAGCCCACTCCCATATCCTAGGACTTCTATGCCCCCCTAGAACACCCAAACACCCTTTCCCCCTTTTCCTTACTTACCATGAAAGCCCAACTCCTATGTATATGGGTCGAGGACCACTCTCCCATACCTCTGGTTTAACTCACCATCGCCCTCTAGGGTTTTCCCCTAGAAATCCTAATATGGCCTAAATGGCCTAACCTCTCCCTATTGAACACAACCCATGTCACTTTTATTCCGAACTCATCACCCCACTCGATCCACACGTAACCTCCCAAACTTACCTTCCATTCTGCACGTGTGGCCACGAAACCCTAGTTGGCCACACCAAACCCTGACACCTCTCCTTTCTAATATGCCATGCCTTCATCATCCTCACTTACCATTTCCCTTTCCACATGACACACATTTACCCTCCATGTGACACCCTTCCACTCTCACCCCATACTCCAACCTCTTCCATTATTTACCCCTCCATAATTTTCTACACTTAGGGTTTTCCTCCCAAACCCTAGCCAAGTCCCCCATGCATCCTTATACCAACCCATGTACTATTTTTCCATATGGACTCCAATCATCCTAAGAACTCTTCCCTCACCTTATTCAACCCTCAACTCAACTTTTCTCACGTAAGAGTCGTCCCCATGCAAAGATTAACCACCCCATGCAAACCTTACACTCCCCATGCATAATTTCCTATCCTCTTATTTTATTCATATTGTCATTTTATTTATCCACCCATACGTCATGAGATACACAAGCCTTTCTCACTTCCCTTTTACTACTCCTATCTCTTTAACTTTTCTCATTTTCCCACAACCTCATCTTACTACTTAGGGACTCCAAGTATAAATGTCAAATAAGGCAACCATACATAAGCACAACACAAGTACAAGTCATATTACCATATTACCCATGCCATAAAAACATATACAACTTACCTTAGCTCCATGCTTAGCAAGCTGCGCTACAGGTGCATAATTTGTAACCACATAAAGTACACACATATAACCAACACACATAACACATAATACACATATTAGGCTTTAACCACATCTTTACCTAAAACGACATCGGGCTTGGAACACGCTTCCTATTCCTCCTTAGAGGTCAGACTTGGTTCACCTATAAGAGGGAAACACTAGGGCTTAAATCCCCTCTTATTACTTTCATTATCCCAAAATTTTACCTTTAGTAAGAAATAGTATTAGTGATGATAATAATAGTAGTCTTAATATTATAAATAAGGGTATTATCATTAAAGTGGTTAACAATACTATTAGGGGTAATATTAGCCAAAATAAGGTTAGGTAGTCATAATAGTCGTGGAAAAATAATAATGACAATAACAGTAATAATAATGATACTAACTTTAATAATAATCATAATCATAATGAGGCTAAAATAAAAATTATACCAAAATAGTTCATACTTAAGTAATAGCAAGGGTTAGGGCATAACCTAAGTAAAGGTGGTGGTAGTAGTGGTGGAAGTGGTGGTGGTTTTTGGGAAAGGTTGGTCTTTTGGGGTAGAAAGAGAGAGAGGGAGGTGGCGGTTGTGAGGTGGTGGACTCTCTGGACTAAGAGGGTTGCAATAGTGGTGGTGGCGCAGTAAGGTGGCGGCACAGGTGGTGGTGGGTGTGGTGGCTAAGAGTGGTGGAGAATGAGGGAGGAGAAAGGAGAGGGAGAAAGGAAAAAGGAAGGGTAGGGGAAGGTAGAGGAGGGTATGTTGGGTCGAGTGGGCGGCAGTAGAGGTGGTGATTATGGCAGAAGAGGCGATGCGCGACAGCGAGAGGGGCTACAATGGGGTGCAAATAATAACTCAAGCTGCCTACTATGCACGATTAGGGTGGGCTGTGTAGGGGAGGTTAAAGGTGGTGAGTAGCTTGGTTTGGTGGAGGGTAATGTAGGGAAGGGGTTGAGTGGTGTTTTGGGCAGTGGAATTACACGACGGAGCCTAGCGCGGCGTCTAAAGATGCAACAGAGAGAAGGGGAGGATTTTTCTAGGCAGAGAAAAGGAAGCAAAATGGAGACAGTGAGGGGGTATTTATAGGTAGAGGGAGGGAGAAGATGACAAGGGGCAGGAGTGGCAGGAGCTCGCCGGCCGGTAGTGGCAGGCCAATACGAGCCTACAAAGGTGCAGGGATGTAGGGGTGTAGAGGGGGAGAAGGGAAGAGAATGGACATGCAGGGGAGGTAGGTACAGGGCGGGTTTGGCTTGAAATGGAAATGAAAGGGATATGAGAGAGAGAAGGGAGCAGATTTGGGTGGTACAATGGCAAAGGTAGGATGGACAGTGGCAGGTCGTAGGCGTGATCTACAATATGAGGGAAGGAGAGGGAAGGAGGAAGAAGAAGGATTTGGGTCGGTCAGTTGGGGAAATAGAAAAGAAAGAAAATGGAGGGAGAACCGGATGGGTGAGGGGAAAAAATAAAGGAAAGGAAGCGGGCTAGGCTCCGCGCAGGGAAGGGAAGAGAGGAGAAGAGAGGTTAGGCCACATGGGCAAGGCCCAACCGGGGGGAGAGGAAGAGAAAAAGAATAAGGGGAAAGGAGAAAAGGAAGAAAGAAAAAAGGAAAAGAAAGAAAAAAGGGAAAAAAGGAAAAAAAGAAAAAGAAATATAAGGTGGTTGGGGTATTTTGGGTCTTTTTGTATTTTTTTAATTTTTTGAAATAATAAAATTAGTAAAAATAAATAAATAAATAAATCCCTTTTTATATTAATTTAGAAATTTTAAATAAATCTCGCTAAATTCTATTTTAGTTAGAAAATTACCTTACTCTTTCCTAATTAAATTCTATATTATTTCCTTCCTTTTTTTATCTTAATTACTCCCATTATTTTATTAAAAATATTGTATTTAACTTATCTCATATATTAACCCCTATTTTATTATAAATTCCTAATCAAAATTTTGGTTACAAGAAGAATTGTTGGAGAAGGGCTACATTTGACCAAGAGTATCGCCTGGGGAGCAACTATTTCGTTCATTAAAGGGATGGAAGTCTAAGGTTGTGCATCAATTATCAATGGTAGAATAAGGTTACAATGAAGAAATATTATCCATTGCCTCATATCACCAATTTATTTGACCAGCTCAGAGGAGACATAGTGTTCTGCAAGATTGATCTTCAGTGAGTTTACCATCATATGAAGATAGCGGAGCAAGATATTCAAAATATGGCATTTATAATAAGATATTTCCATTACGAGTTCATAGTAATGCCTTTCGAATTCACTAATGCACTAGCAAAATTTTTGTCTCTCATGGACCAAATCTTCTTATGGTTTTTGGATCACTTCATCACACCATTTATCAAAGACATCCTCATCTACTCCATTAGCTGAGAGGAGCATGAAAAACTTCTAATATAGACATTGGCATTGTTAAGAATACACCAATTGTATGCCAAACTTTTGAAGTTTTAGCTGGATCAAGTGGTGTTCTTTGGACAGGTTCGAGCAATTTCTAAGTAGCCAACACCAACATCTGTCAAAGAGGTGCACAATTTTTTGGGATTGATCATCTACTACTACAGATTTATCGTAGACTTCTCCAAGACAGCTTGTTCCTTGAAATTGTTTTTGAAGAAGGCTACATGTCTCCAGTGGGAGAAAAAGTGTAGCGAAGTCTTCAAGGAGTTGAAGAGGTGTTTGACTTCAACTCTAATGCAAGTTACCAAGTGGATCAGGTGGTTTTTAAGTGTATAGAGACGCTTCTATGCATAAACTAGGTTGCATGTTAATACAACATAGGAGAGAGGGGGATTATGTTTCTCGACAATTGAATGTGAATGAATAGAACTATCTAATGCACGATTTATAGCTTGCCACAATAGTGTTCACTTTGAAGGTTTGGAGGTATTATCTCTATGGTATTCAATGCAAGATCTACATCGATCACAAGAGCCTCAAGTGCATTTTTATGCAATGGGAATTGAATTTGAGACAACATAAATGGTTGGAATTAGTCAAGGATTATGATCTAGAGTTAGCCTACCATGAGGGCAAGGCTAATGTAGTGGTAGATGCTTTTAGCTGGAAGACATCACATTCCTTGTGTATGATTATTTTGTATTATCATCTGTGTCAAGAGATCATAAAGATAGAGATCAAGTTGATCACTGCTGGTAGTTTAGAAGCAAGGATGAGCACATTTACCATCACACCTTCAATCTTTGATAATATTAGAGCTAGTTAACCTGGTGATATCAAGCTTGAAAATATCAAACGTGGTCTTATAGAAAGTAGAGCTAAAGGATTCTAGATCCATGAAGGTGGAAGTGTAAGGTACCATGGTAGGTGATGTGTACCACAGGGATATGTTGAGTTCAAGAGGAAAATTCTAAAATAATTTCATTGTACTCCCTATTTCATCCATTCTAAAAGGGATAAGTTGTATAAGGATCTGAAAAAGCTATATTAGTGGCCCTGTATGAAGCAGAAGATTGTAGAGTTTGTAGCTTGATGTTTGACTTGTTAGAAAGTCAAGATTGAGTATAAGAGACTAATAGGGTAAGTATAACCACATGAAGTTCTAAATTTGAAGTGGGATAGTATATCTATAGACTTTGTGGTTGGTCTTCCAAAGACCTGTAGTAGTTTCGATTCCATTTAGGTTATTATGGATCAACTGAATAAGTCGGCAATGGTCATACTGATGAAGATGACATATAGTATGGAGTAGTTAGATAACACTTACAAGAAGTAAGTTGTGAAATTGCATAGGGTCCCTAGAGACATCATTTTAGACCAAGACTCTAAATTATTTTCACACTTTTGGCAAAAGTTGCACACCACATTTGGTACTCAGTTGAAAATGAGTACTAATTTTCACCTAAGAACGGATGGTTAGACGGAGAGGACCATTAAGATTTTGAGGACATGATTTAGGCATGTGTGTTAAAATTTTGAGGTAAATGGGAGGACAGCTTGGATTTAATCAAAATTTCCTGCAACAACAGTTACCGTGCGAGTATCAGAATGGCACCTTTCAAGGCCTTATACATGAGGAAGTTCACAGTCCCCTATGTGGAAGCAATATCAAGGAGGCAATAGTATTGGGAGGGGACTTGATCGAGGAGAAGATGAGGCAAATTAGATTGATTTAGAATTGTATGATGGCAACCCAAGACCGGCTGAAAAGTTATGCTGATTTGAAAATACAAACTGATGGTTACGAGGAGGGAAATAGAGTTATTCTGAGTGTCTCTCCCACCAAGGGAGTTATGAGGTTTGATAGGATGGGTAAGCTTATTTCAAGGTACATTAGACCTTATAAGATCGTAGATCGATTTAGTGAAGTTGCCTATAGGATATCCCTACCAGTAGAGTTATCGTGTGTACATAATGTCTTCCATGTTTCCTAGTTGAGGAAATGTGTAGCAAACCCTTCGCATGTCATCTAGCCAAAGACATTAGAGCTTGATTAATATTTAACTTATGAAATATGAACAATAACCAATCTGGATATGAAGACCAAAGAGACACAAATGAAGATTGTTCCATGAGTAAAGGTACTTTGGTCATGACATGGTACCGAAGAGGCCGCGTGGGAGGCCGAGGAATAGATTCATACGAAGTACCCCAAATTGTTTTATCAATGTGTATCTGTCAGTGTAACCTTTCTTTTAAGGGGTAGTAACCCATTTTTCTTTGTTGAATGTGATATGTAACTTGCTATATATTATACAATGTGGCTGGATATTGGTTAGTAAGCTTCAAGGATACAACCTTTTTTAAGTGGGTAGTATTGTTGTAACACCCCTAAAATTCACTACTGAAAAAATTTGTTTTATTAAAGAATTAGCGGGAGGGAAATAACAAAACTGTGAATTCTGGGGATATTACTACCACACTTAGTACCAGACCGGTTCACACCTACCGTTCCAGTACCAAGTGCTAAGGCTAAAGAGGATTATCGTAAAAAACGAAACAATACTTAAAATAAGAAATCATAAAAGAACTAGAAAGTTCATAATATGAAAATCAAAGTATGCGGAAAAAGGTTTGCAATCTAGAGTACATAATTAAAATTCCTTGAAAGGAATAAAGATTACAATATAATAAAAATCAAGTATAAGAAAACCAGTACAATGTAAAAGAACATGAAAAGTAAATTTGGCGATGATGCTCTCGAATCCCCAGGCCAAGTCCATGCTCAACACTCAGCCCCGCCCAATGCCTCGTAAGCATTGAAGGCATCAAAGATAGCATCATCAACCTGCAAAGACTTAGATGAGCCTTTTGCTCATGGGAATGAGAAGCACCCATAAAAAGGGTGGTCCGTACGCTACGTATTGAGTAAGGTAACCATGCAACTAAGACCAAGCATACAAAAACATGTAACACAAGTATGATCACATAAACGACATACAATCAGTACAGATGAATAAAGGTCAAGTTCTAGTCTGGATCAACTGATTCTTTAAATCTTTGATCAATATTAATTTCACACCATGCTTATTATCATTCCATGCAAGTGCGGGAGCCCTACTATTATAGTCGGTGGACCGGAAACATACAAGGCATAAAGCTCCTGACCGCTATTATTGCCGGTGGATCGATCTCTAGGGTAAGATGCTTCTGGCTACTATTATTCGTCGGTAGACCGGTCTGGCCCCGACTTTCATGGTGTTTCACTATAAGTACTTAGTATTTTCCCATGTCTTAGCATATTTATGGTCGGTTTGTTGAGTACGGAATCCCCAGCTATTATAGCTGGTGAACCGAAAACATACAGGGCATAATGCTCCTGACCACTATTATTCGCCAATGGATTAGTCTCTAGGACACCCCGGCTCCTGTCCACTATTATTCGCCGGTGGACAAGTCTAGGACCAACTCAATAGTCTTCCTTTTTAAATGATTAATATTTTACTGTGTCTTATTCAACAAGTTTCGCCTTAGAAATGTATGTCACACTCCTTCTACACTTATCCTTCCAAGAGAGCCTGTCCCATATCTTGAGACTTTGCCCCTCCTAACACACCCCCAACATCCTTCCCTTTCTCCACTTATTCACATTGGAGGCCCACTCCTAAGTGTGGGGTTAAAGCCCACTACCTAACACCTCCGAGTCCATTCACTGCCTTATCCTAGGGTTTTCTCCAAAAACCCTAATTTGGGCCTATGTGGCCCATCCTTCTCTGCTTCCCACAACTGAGGTCGTTTAACACCTCACACATCACATCCCTTAGATTCAACCTTCATCATTTCACTTTACTCCCCCCAAATCCACATGTGACCACGAAACTCGAAACCCTAGGTGGTCACACCAAACCCTAGCCACCCACACCAAACCCTGGCATCCTTCTTTCCACCTGTCACCCCTCCATTTCTCACCTTCCACCCTTACTTCTCCCATGATATTCATACTCACCCTACACATGGAATTCCTCCACTCTCATCTCATACTCCATTCACCCTCCATTTATTTTTACTTTCACCACCATCTCAAATTAGGGTTTTCCTCCCAAACCCTAGCCAGGTCTCTTATGCACCCTTATACTAACCCATATACTATTTTTTGCCTAACGCCTCTATTTTTCATACGTAAAGTTCTTCCTCATGCGAATTCCATGCACCCCATGCAACCCTCGAATTTTTCATATAAAACCCTAGAATTTTCTTGCAAACCCAAGATTCTCCCCTACAAACCCTAGATTTTCCCCTACAAGTTCACCCACTCTTTTGTTTTATTTAAAGTCCCCATTTTATTCTTCCACTCATGGATCATGGGATATTTTGGTCAATCCCACATTCCTTGGTCAACTTACTTCCTTTTGGTCAACTTACTTTCCCATATTTCTTTTTCATCTTTCCACCCATATTACCACATTAAATATCCTAGCATGCATTTCCTAAAGGACCACATCACATCACATCACAATTCACAACATATACATATTAAACACATTCCATAAGAAAGCACATGAGCATACCTCAACTCCAAGCTACACTACACATAAAACAATTATAATAATAAATAGAAGATACATAACATATTATGATACATGGCATACAAGGCATATAAGGCACATAGCACACATAGGGCCTTGGCTACATCCTTAACTAAAACGTCACTAGTCTTGGAGCACACTCCTACGCCTCCTTAGGGTTTTCACTGGTTTCACCTATAAGAGGGAAAAACTAAGGATTAGTTTCCCTCCTACCAAAAATACTATTATTTCCTATTTTATTCTAAGTTTAGGGTTACTATTATTAAGATGAACTTTACAAGTGAAAATAGGTTTTTAATTCTCAAGTTAGCCTACTAGAGTATTACTAGTCAAAATAGATTTGTGTTAATATTTATAGCCATATTTATATTATTGAAGCTAATAGCTTTATTTCTTCTAATAATAGTACTAACATTGGTTATAGCAAAAATAGTGATATTAATAATAATAGTACTAATACTAGTTGTAGTAAAATAGCGATATTAATAATAATAGTAATACTAATACTCATAGTAATAGAAACCCTAGTATGTTTAAGGCTAAGGCTAATAATAGGGTTTGGGATAAAAATAATAATATAATAATAGTAATACTGACAAAATACTAATATTGCTAAGGATAATAATAATAATAACAATAAAAAATAATAATAATAATAAACAAATAAATAAATAAAATCAAAATAATAATAAAATTAACATTCTGAGGCTGTAAATAGTAATAAATATGATAAATAATAATAAATATGAATAATAATAATAATACATAATAAATAATAATAACAATATAAATACAAGTAAAATAGATAAGCCTTGCATAATTAGGGTTTAAGGGTTGAGAGGGGTCAGGGTACCACCTAGGGTTGGTGGCGACCTACGACACCAAGCAGCAGCGGCGACGGGAAAAGAGGGAGAAAAGGGGAAAAGTTGAGTGTGTAGGGTAGGAGAGGGGGAATGAGAGTGGAAGTTGAGGTGGTGGAGGATGCCTAGGTGGAGAGGGTTAGAGTGGTGGTGGTGACGTAGGCACTGGTGCTATGGTGGTTGAGGGAGGAAGGGGAAAAAAGGGAAAGGAGGGTAGGGAAAGGTAGGGGAAGGTCTGCAAGTAATTTTGGAGGGTATAAGGGGTGGTGGTTGTAGCGGGAGTGGCGGTAGATGGCGTCACAAAGGTAGTGGCGGCTGGGGTGTGGCTGATCGGGAAGAGGAATTTACACGACTAGGGTGGCTCATGCAGGGCAAATCGAGGATGGTGGACGGTGATGCAAGGAGTGGTTTGGGTGGTGGCTCAGGTAGCATCGCTGGACAGCGGCGACACAACAGGTGGTTGAATAGGTGGCAGCGCACAATGGAGGGGACTTCTAGGTTGAGAGAAAAAAAGATTGAATAGGGGTGGATGAGGGTGGGGAAGGGGGAAGGTCGTTGGTAGGCGGGAAGGTCGCAGGCCGATGACCCTATGGCTGAAGAAGTCCTACGAAAGTTTGTAGGATGGCTGCTCGGGAAGGGGAAAAGGAGAGGAGAGAGATCACTCTTGAGGAGAGAGAGGTTGTGATTGGGTGGAGGAGAGAGAGGGAGTGTTAGGGAAGAGGTTTGGGGCGATAGGCGGCGTAGAGGTTGTGTGCCTACACCTAGAAGTGGGAAGGTCGGGCACGGGGAGAGAGAGGGAGTCGGGGGCGAAAGGAAAGAAGAAGGGGGTGTGCGGCGCTGGATCGGTGGTCTAGGAAAAGAAGAAAAGGAGGGGGAACCAGACCGACTAGGGGGAGAAAGGGATGCGGCAAGAGCCTGGGCCGCGCAGGAGGAAGGGAGGGGTAATTGGGCCATAGGGCTAGGCTGCCCAAGTTAGGGGAGGGAAGGAAAAAAAGAAAAGAAGAAAGAAGGGAAAAAGGAGAAAAAAAAATAAAAGAAAGAAAAGAGGGGAAAAAGGGAAAAAGGAAAGAGAAAAATAGGTGGGGTGGGGTATTTATAATATTTTTCCATTTTGGGATATTTAAAAATAATAATATTTTAATAAAATAATAATTACATTCCCCTTTTAGGTTAACTTAGGATTTTTGAGAGATTTTTCCTAAATTTCATTTTAATTAGCAAAACACCCTCATTTTCTCCAACTAAATTATTTATAAATTTCTTGATTTTTCCCTAATTACTCCCTCTTATTTTAATAAAATAATTTATTTAATTAATTTCTCTAATAAATCCTTAATTAGCCATAATTCTTAAAATTAGAGTTTTAGGGTATTTTAATTGCAATATCCTATATTGAAACTTAGATGATTTATATCTTGATTTGGAATTATAGTTTAGGTTTAATTTAATAAATAAATTGGAAAAGTTTGAAAAAAAATAGAATAAAATGAGTTTTCTTGATGTACTAGTCAACTGGTTCTATGAACTGACTGATCGGTTCATCATTTTAATAAGGGTTTTGGTTCAACAAAATTAATCGACTAGTTTGGGAAAACCGATCAAATGGTCTAAAGAATGGTCAATTGGTCTGACCAAACTAATGGACTAGTTTGTCCTACTTAGTGCCTTTTAAAGCTTATTTTTCAAGAAATAATTCTTGCATAAAATAAAACTTTAATAATCCAACTTCAAGCTATTCCTGAGTAATCCTTAACCCTTTTGATCACTTATCGAATTTTAATAATGCGCCAAATAGATTTGAAGGTTTGATTTTGAAAGAAGAGATGGAGGATGGCCTCACTCTTTGTCTTCTTCTTCCTCTCTCATCTACATGACTCTAGAACCTATGCTTCTATTCCATACTATCATTGTATAGTTCGGAGATTTGCTTCCCACACCGATCTACCATTTTCCTTCTTATGTTCAATCTTTTCTAGATGAACTCTGTCTGCATCCTCAAGATAATCACCATTTGAGCCATAAAATGTAAGCCAACCTATTCTACATGAATTCCCCAATTCAGCTTAGATTCGAATGATAAAATTAGGGTTTTTAATATGTTTCATATCCTCTCTCCTTCCCCTATTGATTTGTTGGTTGTCAATAACCTTAATCATCTATTTCCCTTGCTTTTCTTTTAACTAATAAAATACCTTGAACTTTCCAACACTTGCGCTAATTCTTCTCCACTTTGAGCTTTTATTCTAATTTGATTCACTCTTCTAATTCTTTCTCTAGCTCCTTCTTATTTTATTCATAACAAAGAATTATTTAGATTTAAGAAAATTTTGAGTTTGCATTCAAATAATTCTTTTCCTATTTTCTCTTAAAGGTGGTAAGTTAGTTTTCTTTTGTAATTAGAGTTTCTCAATCTATAAAGATTATTTGAAGAATTATGAGTTTTAACCTCTTATTTTTAAGGTTTTAGAAATTGAAATCCTTAAACCTAAGGTTTTTTCCTCTTTGGTGGATTTTGAGTTTTAATAAAACATATTTTCTATGAGTTCTTCTCTACTTTATTAATTTTGTTTGAGTGAAAATTTCTTATGCAAGCTTGTATATAGTTACATGGTGAATTTTACTTTATGTTTTTTCATTATAGATCCTTTGAGAGTTATCTGTGTGAGACTTTCAAAACTAATTTGAAGAAGTACTTTATATGATCCTTAATTCATATTCTTAGTTTAGAAATCATCATTTTTTTATCATTATAAAAATTAAATAAAATAGAGTATTTATGAAAGTACCTATTTTGTTAAGCATCAAATTTGAAAATAAAATATTTAGTTTGTTAAAATGATAGTGCTATAAAGAGCTTTGGTGACGGGGTTGTTGTTAAGAGAAGTAAGCTTAGATGTGAATAGTGAAATGTTGCAAATAGTATTTGTTTCAAAATGCTTTTAAAAGAAAAGTTTGAAATGGTGTTTGATGAGATCAAAATTTGATGTCCATTCACCATTCACAAGCTTCAAAGTTAAAACTTCATTTCTTCTTCTATGTCTCAAACTAGTGACATGGAAATATTTGATACTTTTTATCCTAAATAATTAGCTTATCAATACAAGATTTGGTGCGCCAAAATTATTCCTCCTAGAGTAGTATTTCTTGAAGTTTGAGATTCATATCAATCTTAGTTTAGATACTGTTCGGAGTAGGATTAAGTGAGAGATTGAGTTGGGATTTAGATAGGACAACTCTAAGGTATTCAATTTTATTTTTGATTTTTGAAAACTTCTTCAAATAGTAGTTTGTTCTAACAAGGAGCATACATGGAATGTAAATTTATAAATACTAGCATGTTATTGTTTTAGCTTAAGCAAATATTCCTAGAATTTTTTTAAATAAAAAAATTAGTGCTTAAAGCCACATGGTTTCCATGTTAATGGTTCTTATCATGAAGGTAAGTTGAGGGGTAGTGTTAAGTAGAACAAGGCAAAGGTCTTAGTAGGTACACTCTATATGGGTAAGAGAAACATTAGGAAAATTTATTTTGCCATGTACTATTAATCCATGCACAACCTAAGTACTATTGAATGATGCCTTAGTTTCTTTGCCAGAGATCTAAGTGAATTGAATCCCTAGAAAGACTAGATCAAACATTCCATAGCTATCCATGTACTTTCATATTTCTTTATGCTACTAGCATTAGGTGGTGTGCCACTAATTTTTCCTAAAGAGTGATATATGTCATTAAAGTCTCCTAAAAGAGTCTAAGGGCCATTAATGACGGTGGCTAGATAGGAAATGTATTTCTAAAGAGAAAGACGGTGTTGGGGGTTAGGATAAGCACGTACAAAAGAAAGGAACCACAGATGTGTCGCATTAGCTACCTAGACTGGAATGGTAACGATATGAGAGGCATCATCCACAATTATAATGAGAGCATGTGATTCATTTCATAAGATCTAGATGTTGCCTTCAAATCCCACAACTTCTTGTATATAGACTCTCTCAAAACCCAATAAGTTTGAGATGATTTGAGCTTTGTCACTAGAAATGGGGATATCCATGAGAATGATAATGACAGGGGTGGTGAGTAAAAATATAGTTGATAAATATTTTTTTGACCTTAGTCTAGTTTGCTTCATAGCATTTGTAATTTATAAAAATTTGGTAGTTAACAAGTGTGATTCCATTACCTAACCCTTGATCTTTGGGTAGATCAATATCAACAATGCAAGTTGGGTGGCTTCAGTTAAATACAAATATTCTTGCATGTACATTGTAATGATGCATGAGAATAAATTATATTGTAGCCAGTGGAGTCACTTGGACCAAGAGGTATCAATTATGATACCTTAAGGGAAATCCTGTGGAGGTGCACTACTTTATTTATTTATTTATTTTTATCTTAAATGAGTCTTGTTTCTCTCGACATCCATATCAAGGATAAATGTTGGTCATTTTTAGTATTTGTCTCGATTTGACTCATTCATTTAGTTAAATGAGTCAAACCCAAGCCTCACTTTTAGGCTCATTTATTAAACGAGTCGAGACAAAGCTTGAAAAAGTGAGGCTTGTTTAATTTTTTAGCTTTGGCTCATAAGCTCGACTTGGCTCGGCTTGTGAAAAGATCAGTTCAACTTGTTCATTTAGTTAAATGAGTCGATCCGAGCTTGGGCCTTATTTTAAGCTCATTTAGTTAAATGAGTCGAGACCAAGCCTAGGGGTATTCGGCTTGTCTCAACTCATTTACAACTCTACTCATGAACATATCCTATGTGGTGAAGGATCTCACTAGCAACAATATGTTAGCTTGTGCTAGAGTTAGTAGCTGGTTCACTTTGGATATCACCCATCTGTATACAATAAGTTAGAATAGCTCAATCATATTCTTCCATAGGTGTAGGTGATAGGGCTAGCTCTAAAGTATCAATAACTTAGAGTGGATGAGAGCTTTTCGTATTGTTGTGTAAATCAGCGTATAGGCTTGGCCTTTGATCATTGCCATTATCCCCTAATCTTAAAATGGTTCTAGTGGCCGGAGTAGATTGATTTCCCTCAAGTTGGGACAGATTAGGGAGGGATAGGAGCTAGAGAATTGATGTTCAAGGTCACAACAGTGTGGATCCTTTTGGAGGTTGAATGAGGTTGGTTGTGTTCATTTATAGAGAGTGAGAGTTAGATTTCCATAGTTATTGGGAGGGATATTTTAGTCAACCAGATGAGAAGTTGGCTTGGAAAGGTTCTAATTGGTGTATGATTTAAAGTGATCAAGCTTAGTAGAAGCAACTACATTAGCATATGCATTCTTTTAGTTTACTTTTTCACAACTAAAGATGGGTGACTGATGTAATACCCCATTTATTAAAACCTTGGCTTGTGTAGGATCTTCTGTATTTAGAAATAAAATTATATTATTTTGAAAATGTTAATACATCTTTTATGAAATTAGAAACCCCGGTTTAGTTTTTAAACTTTTCATTTCCATTTACTAAATCTTTCTCACAAACTAATCTCTATGAGATCTTATGATCTACTTTTGGCTATTGAACCTATTTCAGGTCATTCTAATTCTTTTATTTTTGAAATCCTTATATTTTTCTAAGTCTCTTAGACTCTTTCAAAATGGTAAACCAAACCATTAGAAGAAAAAAAAAAGCATTATGTATTGTACCAGTGTGCCTTAAATGCATTATCAGTCTCGAAATGACTATTTTTGCAATCCAAATTTTATAAAACTTTGAAAACCACTATATTTTAGTGTAATTGAGTTTAAAATGAGTTTTAAAATTTATATATTTATATTTATAATATTTTAATTTATTTAGATAATTTTTAACATAATAAGTCACTAAATGTGACTTTTATCTTCTAATCTTTATCAAATCTTGTTAGGATTTGAAACACCATAAAATTTACTATTAAAAGTTTTCATTTTATCATAATAGGTAATTTTGGATTGTAATACCATTCTTACATCGAATATAAGGCAAAATAGAAAAGACTTAAAATAAGATAAATAGATAATGAAAGAACTTCATGAACTTAGATACAAGTTTGGAGGTTAACCCCGAGTACAATATCAAAATACATGAAAAAGAATCCCATGGAACTAAGAGTCCAAACTAAAAAAATAAATCTAATAGCCTTATAATATAAATATACATCTAGACCTAAGGATAAAATGATCACTCCTCCCCAAGTAAAGCATTATAAGCAATAAAGTCATCTAATGGATCATCATCAGCCTATACAAAATCATCTAGGTCATCTAGTAGTGGGAATGAGAAGCACTCATGAGAAGGATGATCAAAACACTACATACCAAGTAAAGTGACAATACAGTCATAGAAAGGATACAAAATACATAATATTACATAAATGACTCATCAAGTAAAAAGCATATACATGATACGATGCAAAAGAATAATTGAGTCCAGATTTTTTGTCATCAAATGATATCACCATCCATTTTCTTATTAACATTGAATTCAGGACCTCACTATCATTAATTCAGTGGAACTAACTAAAACACCTTCCAGTTCAACACACTCTTGACCACTATTATTAAGTCAGTGGAATGGACTCAAAACCTCCTAGGAAAAAATATACACCTGACCACTATTTTTAAGCTAGTGAAATGGACTCAACACCTCATAGGAAAAATTCTCTTGGCCACTATTATTAGGAGGTATAAAGCACCTCCTAGGTAAAAACACACCCGACCGCTATTATTAAGCTAATGGAATAAACTCAATACCTCGGTCCTAACTCACGTGATCGTTCACTTTAAGTGATTAATGTCTTATTCATTGTTATTTATCTCAATATCATATGTAGATAAACATATAGATATGAAAAGCATATAATCCAAACTTAACATAAATATTTAAAACACATAAAACACAACCTTTTGAAGATCGTAATATCCCCCAATGAAAAGGGTCACATTTCCTCTAAGAAATCCTAATTTCACATTATAAGCATAACTCCTTCCATGTTACTAGTTTATCCACCAATTTTATCACACATTCCTAAACCATTATTATTTATTATTATCAACATATTCTAAAACCAAGGTATAACTCCAACATCTTACACATGCAATAACAACTCTATCTCTAGAGTTATTATTTATAACACATTACAAAACCCCAATTTCACAAGGTATGCATAAGTTTTTCCATAAGACTTGTATAACCACCTAATTTAATAAAAATTTATAAAATTATAATATTAAAAACATATATAAAAATTAAGGTTTAATTACAACATCTTACACATGTCATAATGACCGGTCTCTAGGGTTACTATTCTCAATTTAAGCCACTTTCTCTTTTTATTAGACTTAGGCAATTCATAATTACTCCAAATATTCCACATAATATATTTATCATATTTTGATCCAATTAGCATATTATAATACCAAGATTCCATATTTAATCCATGTTAACCAAAATGCCCTTCAGATAATTGAAAATGCCCTTATTTTCCCAAAAACTCTACAAGCCACGACCCGATTGCTTTTCAAACTCCTACAAATATCCTCATAAAAATGCTTAAAATCAAATGTATATATACAATCCAAACACAGTATCACACTTTACTAATGCCAACCTACTTGACTTATAAAACCAACTTAGCCAACAACGTACACAAACACATGCTTTCACATTTTTCTCACTTTTCCATCATACAACACAAAATCCATACAATGATATAATCATAAAAAAATGATAATCCACAAAAAAATCACACATAATATTCAAAAATCCCTAACTACAACATGTATTCTTACCAAAAAAATACCAGACTCTAAGCACGTATAAATCTAACTCACCTCTTCCGAGATCACAAAAAAAATCACCTAAGAATCAAGAATAAAACATAATTCGAACTTAAGCGTACAAAAAATTAAAGGATAAGGCAAATAAGGTGGAAAATGGATCAAAACCAAAGAAATAAAAGGCACACAAGGCTCAAACTAGCTACAATAGAACTTAGCGCAACCAAAGGGTGTGTAGCGTGGACTTTTGACACAACTAGGGAGTTGTTGTGTCAAGGAGTGACACTAAAAGGGGTGTTTTGCGTGGAGAATTGTAACAACTCATGTGGTGTTGGAGTGGGGTTTGACATAGCTTAAGGGGGTGTATGTCAACAATTGACGTAGCTAGGCCAAGGTAGGTGAGATATAGGTTGTGTGTGGTTGTGATGCAAATGAGAGGGGTTGCATGAGATGTTGATGGTGATGAGGGGTGAGGGGTGAGTTGTATGGGTTGTTGAAGCTAGTATAGATGGAGCTATGTGAGGTTGTATATGTTACCGAAGCTTCATGTGATGAAAATAGTGGTCGATGATGGAATGAAGCATAAAGATGAAAAGGAAAGAGAGGCGGGTCAGGGGAGAAGTTAGGTGAAGGAATAAATGAGGTCATGAGAGATATTGGTGGGGTATATATATATATATGGTTGTGTGAATGGTGAGGAATGGTATAGGGGTTTAGGGTTAAGGGCGAGGCATAATTAAGAGGAGATGTTTGGAAAAAAGTCCAATAAAAAAATCCCTTGAGATATGGGGGGTGATTATGGTGATGATGAATGTAGGATAGGTAGGTTTAATTTGAAAGCTTGACAAAAGGAACTTGGCTGGGAGAAGAGAGAATCACACAAGGAGAAGAAGGTTGGGAAAAAGAAAAAGAAAAGGAGAAGGAAAAAAAAGGAAAAAAAAAGAAGAAGTTTATGGTTAGAATTATAATTAAGTTAAATTTAGATTATAGAATTAAGGTAAAATTAATTTATCAACCATTTAGGATTTGGTTTAGGTTAAAATATTAATGATCCAGAATAGAGATTAGAATTAGGTTTAGATTAAGGATTAAGAAATTAGGGTAAGGTAAAAAATATCAATATCTTAAGATGAGGTTTAGGTTATGATGATATTAATTACTTGGGATTACGGTTAGATAATATTCAAGGTATTACAAGATTAATCTCAATTTTTCATTATTATTAGGAAGGTATATAAAATCTTATTTATGCCATTTAAATTTAGTGGTTGCCAATTGCCACCCCCTTAGTAGTTATCAAGTTGGACTTAAATTCCTCAAAAAAATTACTCTTTTACCCTTAGTTGCTTTTCTTTCTTTCTTTCTCCTCCACTCATTTATCCTCTCTTGTCCACCTTTTATTATTTTGTGTTGTGGATGATTTTGTGCCACTTATTCTTCTCCCCATTGTAGCATCACCATTATCTTTCATTTTTATATAATTATTACAAGTTATGAATTTTCAAATATACCTTCCAACCCTTACACTCACCATCTTTTCTTTCTTTCTTCTTTTCTCCTCTTTCTTCCCACTCCTCCCTATTATTTTTTCTTCTTCTTCTTCTTTTCCTATGTTGGATGTAACTCCCTCTTTTATTCCTTCATATATTTCCACAAAAATATCTTGGATTTTAAATTACCTTATTATCCTTATAATACTTTACTATCTTACCCTTAAAATACCTAACCTTATCCCCACTTGATCTTATCTCTTTCTCCTATTATCCTCCACCAAATTACCCTCCTTCTCTTTCTCCATTTCGTGCATCAACTATATCTTCTACCTCCCTTTAAGGCCACCATTTTCAACACTTTGCACCACCACAAATTCACCATTTTCTTCCTCCATTTCTCATCCTTCTTCTTTTACTTTCTCTCCTTTTAGTGGTTTTTCTCCTCCCTTTTATCCTCCTCATTTCATGCCTTCTCCTCCTTTTTTTCTCCATTGTTGGATCTTGGTTTTTTTCCAAAATTTGAAGGTAAGTTCTCCTCCTTATTCTCTTTGATTTCATATGCTTTGATTTAGTTTTATGTGTTGTTTGTTTCTAATCTCTATTTGTGTTTTTTTCTATGTTTTGGAGGCTTTTGGAAATGCGGGTTTGTATTTTAATCTTGACTTATTTTTCTAAAAATATGATTAGATTTTGGTAAGATCTTATTAATTTATATAAGCATGTTATAGTTTGTGTGAATTGATGATTATGCCATGCTTTTTTCATATGGATTTCAGTCCATAATTATGGATTTATTATTATTTTTTTGTATTTTATTAAATTGATGATACCATGTTGAAATTGGCAATTTGTGGGTTAAATTTGACATATAACTTATTGTGATTGGTTGATCATAAGAATGTTTTATTTTTTGTCAAAAATTGGGTTGATTTAGGCACTTTTGATTCTTTGAGTTTTGTCAAATTTATTATACCATGTTGTAGATCAGTTGATGTAGATAAAACTTTATGTTTAAATTGTTTAAATCCAAGTTCATTTGATATGGATTTTTTTTAGCAAAAATAAGGTTTTGGAGCTTCAAGCATGATTTCTGGTTTTTGATGATTTTGGAATCAGATCTAAGATTTGCTCATACTATGACAATTCTGGTAATTTTTAGACCAATTTTGGTATAAATTATGATTGGTAAAAATAAGGTTTTGGTGGTTTTAATTTTAGTTAAATTTTTAAAAGTTTGATGCTATTCACAACATTCAAACTATTCTGCGGTGATGACACCTTAATTACCCTAAGTAGGGTTTACTTTTTCAGTAAGTGTGCTTTTTGAGACCATTAACCAAAATTTGACCAAAATACCCTAAAAGGCTTTGATGAACTTCTTAGAGTCAAAGGTTACCCTTGGAGAATAGTAAATTGTGATGAATAGTAATTCTCAATGAATAGTGATTTTGGATAATAAAATATATATTTTTTAGCTTCTTAGTATAAGGCAACATTTTATCAAATTGTAAATAGTGTCTTTTGGCAAATAGTAAAAAAAATTGAGGTGGGACCTTATTCTGGCTTGGTTAAGCTAATTTTATGTGCGATTTTTGCTAATTTTAGTCCTAATAGCAAAAGGTGAATTTTTGTAATTTTGTACTCATTTGGGGTTATCTGAACCTGTGGATAGTGTTTCAGATAGTTTAAATATATTTTAGTCATTAAATGACTAAATAAATGAATAATATGATAAATTGGAATTTAAGGTCTTATTGACATAAGTTTGATTTTTCATTGGTCTTACTTAATAAGAGGCACACCATTAGTCGTTTAGAGAATTTTTTTGGTGGCCTATTGCCTTTGATTTTATAATTTGTTCTTTGGCATGTGGCCTTTGAGTTTGAGATTTTTCTAAATATTTTTTAAGGAATCTTATGACCCATTGTGATCCGTTAGATCATTGGTTTTTATGGTGTTGAACAATTTTGTGAATGCTCTTTGAGGTATGTTGTTTACCATAAATACGTATGTGTGTTAATGATTATCTTGGTGATGCAAGAGGTTTCACTTATCCTTTAACACCAGCAAAAGTTACAATAATCCTTTAAAACTGGCAGAGGTTACAGTTATCCTTTAAAGCCAACAAATGTTACACATTATCCTTTTAAATTACTAGAATTTCTATGAACTTGAGTTTCTTATTATTGTTAAACAACAGGGGTCTCTAGCAAATGTATTAGTGGTTTGGTACATTCTCTAATTTATTGGCTTTCTTTGGTCCTCATAGAGGGTATGTATACTTAAGGATTTTGCTACCCTTGGTGAGGCCATCATGGTATAAGACCATAGGTAGTGGGAATTAGATGCCCAAGCTACCATGGCATTTGAAGACCGGTATGAGGTGGATGAGTCTTCTTTTTTTCACCCCCTCACCTTGGATATACATGTGCAATGGAGCTAAGCTCCTATGTGTTGAGATTTCTAGCCATGATGGCATATTTTGATTCATTGCCAAGATGGCTATATATATTTGATTCCTTGATGAGATGATTATATTGATAATTATGCTTTATTATTTGTACCCTTAACTTTGTTCATTATGGTGGGATTTTTATCCATGTATGCCTTGATCTTCATACTTTGTTGTTATTTTTTGTGCCCCGTGATTTCTGTCCATTGGTGGTAGGATTGATTGTCAAGGCTTGTGCCTTGGAGTTCTGATCCATATGTCTATGGCTTATATGATTTCCTTGATTATGCTTATGCCTATATGTCCTTATGTGACACTTGTTGAAAAGCACGATAGACACGCTTGTAGGTTTTTGCCTAACTCCTCCATGTTGTTAATCCTTTGTGATTCCAAAATTATATATTTTTTAAGCCCTAGGTTGCTAGCTTGAATATACTTTATGTGGTTAAGTGTATGCATGTATCGTGTAAGCTTCATTATCATCATGTACCGTGCATGCTTCATTGATAACGTTTACCATGTATGCTTCGTTATCAGCATGTACCATGTATGCTTCCTTATTAGTATGATGTTGTATAATGCAATAATGTGCTTTTATGTAAAGCATGCTTATGTGAGATAATTAGGTCTCACTCATTATGCTAGTCATACTGATTACAACACCATTCTAGTTTGTGTAGTCTTCTTGGGTCTCATTGTTTGGGATTAAGAGTGTTGATTCACAGGTCAGCTTAATAGGCGCTTCATTTTAGATCTTTACAATCCTACATTCTATTTTATTTTGGCTAGTTGTGAGCTTTGTTATATATTTGGATCTTTTATTTGTATTTTGTATTAATTTTGTAAGTCTTGTATCCTACTTGAGTTATGTGATGATCACACTTGACTCTTGGGATATGAGCTTTTCTTAGCCTTGCACCCAACATTGATTAGGTGTTAATCATACCTCTCTTATGTTGAATGTAGTGGTAACACATTACTTTTCTTATTTAGATTATACAAAACGCCTTGTAAAATAAAGTTTGTTGTAAAAATGGGGGGTGTTATAGATAAATATATGAAGAATTGTTTTCTTGTTGCATAATATGTGTAGTGTTAGTATCAAGTCTACATGTTTGTCTAGACTCATGAGTATGAGACTTATGAGTTTTTATGCTAGGGGCGTGACTAAGGTTGAAGTTGCCTTCGGGCCTCGGGGTAGAGTCTTTCTTGGAAGAGGAAGTGTTATAGGGTGGAGAGTCTTGAATATTAGTGTATTGGGGTGGCATTTTAAATTATTGTTTTCCCCTGTCCTATTTCCATGATACACTACCTTTTTTTTTCTTCATACAAGAATCTATGGCCTATACTTCTCCTTAGTTGGGACAATTGTCTCTTTTGAAGGTGATTCCAATGGTTTATCATTGGTGGGTGGTAGTAAGTGTTGTCTTTGTAGGGTTTATGAGACACCACTATTGATTTTGGATTACTAATTAAGGGAGTATTAGCTAGTGAATGAGGATATATAGCAATTCAATGTTCTAAGCATCCACAACCAAAGCACATCTAAAAAATATTTTCATATTTAGCATCATAAGAATTGTTTTCCATATTGATGGAGTTAATTAGAGGTCCATTAGTTTCGACTTATAGTCAAGCAAAATGGCCTCTATCACTATTTAGAATATGGTAATCAACTTTTACTATTTTTCTTAAGTTTTATCTATTTTAAGGAGTGATTTAGAAACATACTATTTGATTGAGAGCATCCATAAAAAGATCCAAACCACAATATGTGAGATTATAAATTTTTCATGGTTGAAATTTGGTTCCCAAAGACCTGGAGAGAGGCATTTGCCATTGATGTAGTAAGGGTCATTTTCAATTACTAATATTTGATCGATTCTAGAAGCAAATTTAGCTAAGGAATGACCCTTTCCTAAATTGATGGCTTCCATAGAGTTAACTGGGTGAAAGAGTTATCGAAATTTGCTTCTCGTGAAAATAAGGAATTCCATACAATCAATTGTTTTAATAATAAAAAAGCCCCTCCTCCCCCCCACCACCACATGATTGGTAAAGCTTAAGCTAAAGATTTTGTAAAAAGCAAATATTAGTACCATTGTGGCTTTCATCCTCTAAATATTATTCAATCACATTCATAATCTTAGTAAAGTGGTTTTCCACAATGTGGTTGGCAATACCATTACAATTGGGGGTTTTGAAAATGTCGAAATAGGAGACATGGGGTTTCATTGAGAGGATAGAAATTTACATCTTGAATTTTCTTTTTTGTTAATTTACAATGGAGGGAATCATAATAGAGTGATTTATGTGACTTTGGAGGACATTTCAAGTATTCATTTTAGTGGCTTTGGGTATCACCAATGGCAGAGGTCACATTTCTATTCATCTACACGAGGTGTGTATGATTTATCAACCGTGTTATTTTTCTTGTTGAAACTTTTTCACATTGTTATAATCATTCACATTATTTGATTAGATCTAACCTTTTCAGACACACAATGACTTGTTAGGTCAAAACCCATGTAAAATAAATCAAATTGAATCCATATTTAAATAAAGCCCAACCTATGCTTGATTCAAACCCTATCCCTTAATATCCATAATTGTTGTTCCTCACTCATTTCATCTACTTACACCTATTCATCTAGATCCCTAGCCAAAAAAAATACACACACATAAGTAGATAAGACCTTTTTAACCAAACCATTTGAAAGGAAACACATTTATGGCCTCAAATTTTCTAAAATCTCAATAAAATAATTATGTTACTCTATAAAGTAATTATATTTAGTTCAAGTGATATTTAATTAGAAAATCTACATTGAAAACGACTTTTAAATATGAGACCTCATACATTTTTCCAAATTCACCCAAAAGCTAATTCTCCAAACCCTCTCCTCTTAAAAAAAAGGCATCTCTTAACTTTCGAAATCAATTTTAGATTACTCTTAAGACTTAATCTTTTCAAATTATTTTCACATCAATAACAAGTAGAAAAATTATAATTATAATTTAATAATATTATTAACAATAATTATAAAATCATATTATTAGTTTTCATATAACTTTTATGGATATGATCCAATAAAACTTACAAAAACCAAACTAAAATGAAAAGATGCATTGTTTCTTTTATTAAAAAATAAATAAATGGCTTGTCCTTATTTATTTTTTCATAAAATGGTAAAAAATAAATACCCAAAAAAATAATCTTGGTTATTTGTTCTCATCTTGAAAAGATTAAAAATTATATGATATTGTATATTATATATAATAAGAAAAAAAGAGCATTGCCATCATTTGGTGCACATACACAATATGAATCATCGTGTGTGGTATGGTATATTACTAAAGTCATATTCTCTTTGGCTTATTTTTGCTAACCTGATCTAAATGGTAAAAGTTTGAGAGGATTATTATTATTATTATTATTATTATTGTTGTTGTTGTTGTTGTTGTTGTTGTTGTTGTTGTTGTATTATTATTGTCTTAGTTATCATTTTTCCTATTAATACTACTATTATTGCTACTATTACTATCATTATTATAATTATTAACATTAGAATTATTATTATTAAAAATTTACTCCTCTCTTCTGATCTTATCTTATAAATCTTAAAAATGAGCCAAGTAAAATGTAGGTTAAAGAACATGCTAGAAAAAAAGGTATAATGAAGCATACAGACAGATAATAGTAGCTGAACAACTGGGAAGGCTATTATGGTTCAAGGAATATTCATTGGACTTTTGTCCTTGTATTTGTTAAAAAAATTATTCTCTTTGAATGCAAACAATTTATAGTGGCACGGTTATTGTTGGTCAAGAAATTCTTAAGCTTGTTTACCAGATATTTGTCCACTTTTGATGTTGCCTACTCAACTCGTCGTCCATTAGGATATCCCGTGCAACTCAATCAAATTAACAATAATTCATTACTTGGAAAGGTGGTTAAAGGCTTCATTCATTGAGATCACCACATTCTCTATGATGATGAAATTCATATTAGAGTTTATCCATGATACATAGACTTGTTTCCAAATCATCTGCCAAAAAGGACTAACCCATCAAAGAGAGCCATGGCCATGAAAAACTAGCAATTTACATTAGTTTGAAACTCTTTCTTAGCACACCATTTTATAATTTTTTTCAAAATAGTTGAGGGGATCATACTCAGCTCATACAAAAATATCAACACCTACGGGTCATTGCTCACTAGAAGTAGCAATCGGACTAACTAGGTTAGCTAGGTTGGATTCAGGATGGTTCATTCTTGGGTCGGATTGTAAGTGTGTCATTCACCTTTATATGTGGGGTCAAGTCATTTCATTATTCAAGTCAGCTCAAATTACAAATCCAAGCCATATCAGGTTAATTCACTATCAAGTCAGGTTCAGGTCGTTTTGGGTTCAAGTGGTTTTAGATTAATAGATTAACTTGATGGATATAGTTGTTTTAGATTAATTTGACAGTTTAATTAAGCTTTGGGCCAACCTTATATTGAATTAGATCATTTTAGGTTCAGGTCAAACTAAATTAATTTAACATCACAAGGTGGCTTTTGATTTAATTACTTCGATTCAAGCTATTTTGAATTTATTTAAGTCAATTTGGGTCAAATGTGTTAGTTTTTAATTGTTATGTTTCTAAGACCTTTTGATGTCATATTGTTGGGTGAAAAGATTAGTGGATTTAAAATATGGTTGGCGAATAAGAATAATTAGGATAAAAGTAAGAAATACGAATACAATTTATAAAAGGATATATTTTTAATAGCTTTAAATGAATAATAGAACATGTGTACTATCCAAAATTTTAGAACCCTAATTGTTTGATTATATTCCATGATGAGAAATTAATCCTACCTTAATATGCATTGGATTGTTGGTTGGGTAAGTTATCTTAATCACCAAGTTTTAGGTTGTAGAGTCACCATTTGTCTAGTACTGAGTAACCAGTCAACTGGTTTTGTTTGTTTTATTGTTGTGTCTCTAGCAAGACCGAAGGACTCGTCTTGTCAAACTAGTCAACTCGTTCATCTAGGTTTTTGTTTTCATGATATTATTTTGATTCCAAACTTGATCCAATCCTTCCAAAATCTTCTAAACTTGTATCCTTTTTAATAATCATTTTTAGAAGTTGTATAATTATTCTCCTAACTTCTAGAAGTTATGCCAATTAATTCACCCTAAAATCTACCAAGAGATCTTTTTCTACCAACCCACTCATTACCCACCAAATCAAATCTCCCCCCCCCCTCTTGATCTCGTGCAAGCATGGCAGAAGTTGGTTAGGCCGAATGTTCCATTCTCCTTGCCTACGCTTGATTGTTGTCACTCTACCTCTCTTACACACCATACTTGATTGTTCTCATTCAAGTGTTGTGCAAGTCATCCTTCTCTCTCTCTCTCTCTCTCTCTCTCTCTCTCTCTCCTTCCTGTAGATATTGATCCCCTTATGCCACTCTTATGCCTCTTGTGTTGTTAGTTTTCATCAAGTCTTGCAACACCTTTGTTTTTTTCCTACCTTCCTCTTCCTTTGTTGAGTTTTGTTAGTGTTAACCACCTTTATCCTTGAGCCCATATTTTTTAGCTTGCCTCCTTCTCTTTTCTTCTTGTTCTGTTTGATCTTCTTCTATCATTTTTCTTATCTAGAATCCATTTATTTTTAGATAAGTAAATGAGGTTAGATTTATGGTTAATTAATAAATATTGCCCTTTTCCCCCTTTCCTCTTATTCTACCCTCTTCATTAAGGCTATGTTACCTTGTAGGGGGTTTTTTGTTTTATTATTTTAGTTGCATATTATATGCTTCTTATATGTGTTATCCTCGTGATTTTAAGGAAATCCAAGTGGATCTTAAAGTTTTTTCTTGGATTGACATTTTTATTTTATTTTATTTTATTTTTACTTAAGCTTGGACCTAAGTAGATCTAACTAACTCTTTCGATGGTAAAATATATGTATGAGAATGTTAGGATTTTAAGCTTACAATCACGTTTTGGGGTGAATATGGTTAAGAGCATGAAAATATGGGTGAATTGGTATTTATATATTCAAATAATATATGGGATCATGCTTATTATGTATTATCATGTATCTAGCTATTTGTAGTGGCATATATAAGTATGAGCATGTTTTAGCCATTTTAGCCTGGGCTTGATGTTGATGCGGCAAGCATGATAAGTGTTGTGCATTTAGTTTATGAGAATGATTATGCGTGGTTTAAAGTGTTAATTGCGTTGTATATGTGTTTTCATGGTGTAGAAGCATGTTAGGATTGTATGGATAAGTTAGGGTTTAATTATGTATGAATCATATACTTTATTATATGTACTTGCCCAAATAAACCAATTAACTACTATAGGTAAAAGTGGTCAATTGATCCACCAGTTAACTAAATTTTCCCCACAAGTTGACTAATTGAACTAGAACTTGTATGTATTGGTTTTAACTTGTACCAATCAACTAGTTAGGGGAGGAATCAGTCAACTACTTCACATGTCGATTGGTTACCCTTAAACTAATTAACTTACTTATCTATTTTGCTTGAGTTTCTAGTTGTTATAACTCCCAAACTAGCGGTTTGTGAGACCGGACAACTCATCCCCTGGAATAGCTTTGTCAAATTTTGGAAGTTAACCTTATAGCTTGACTAAGAGTTAACATTGACTTATATATTTTGATCATATTGTATTATCTTTTATTTAGTTGACTTTTGACTGCCCTTTTTTTTGGCAAGTAAAATAAAATTTCATTGCTACCAAAATTGCATAGTGGTGAGTACAAAACAAGGTTACATCAAGAGAGAAATTCTACTAACGGACTATTGCATCTACATATCCCATGAACTTCCTCTATGATTTACACCAAGAAAAAGAAACATAATAGTTGGACAAATCATTCAAAATTATTTTCCTAATATATGAGGAAGGTAAATAGGTATCGTTGAAGATTCTATTATTTTTTCTCTCTCCACAAGCGATACACCGCAACTACTAATAGTCTTGAGAACAAGCTTCCTAACTTTAGGTCCATAACCACCTCTCATGATTCATTATATAACCTCATTCCATGTGGTAATTTTTTGATATCATCCCAACCATCTAATATGAGATAGTCGTACCTTACTTGAGTAAGGGCATAAGAAGAATAGATGATAGTGTTTTTTTCTCTTCCTTCAAGCAAAATCTACAAATGTTTTCTTGTAGCAAACCATAGTCGGCTAGTTTACCTTGTGTTTGTAATCTTTTGAGTGCTACCAACCACAGGATAAACATGTGTCTTTGAATAGATTGGGAGCACCAAATAAACTTTGTTTGGTTTTTCCTCATTGCATGTGGCCTAATAGCTTCACACGCTAAGGAGATGTTATACTTGACATCTACTAGGGCTTTGGCTAGTACCTCAATAGTGGTGAGGAAGGTGAGGAACGTGTATCTTAAAACAAGAATTTTTCAAAAGATCCATGATGATTTTGATATAATATCCATCTACCATAGGTCACCACTCTTAATGTAATAAGCATGAACCCATCTAACCTATAATAGATCTTTTTTACTTGTTAAGTGCCAAAGCAATGTCCTCATGGCTACCTTGTTCCGCCAATATATATTCATAAAGCCCAAGCCTCCTCTTTCCTTGGGCTTATAGACCTATGACCATGAACCATGAGCTTTTCCTAATCCATGAGCTCTTTAATGATATGTTGAAGAAGAGGAAAGACCAGACACCAATAAACTTGTTAGCTAAGCAATGCTAATTTTATGAATTACATTATGCATGCATAAATTAGAAGAGTGGTCTACCAACCTTTGATTCATGTTGTATATTTCTTAATTAAAGGACTTGACTGATGCAAAGAAAGATATTTGCCATCCAAAGGGGAACCCAAATAAGTAAAAGGTAACATTCCTTCTTGGATATTAAGCTCAGCAAATATGGACTCAATTATTTCATTTGTTACACCTCCTTCGCAAAAAAAAATTTAAGTATTTGCAATAATAAGGCATAATCTTGATAAGGAGGAGAACTAATGGAAAAATTGAAGGGCGACTTCAATAGATGCCACATCTCCTCTATAGAAGAAGAGTAGATCATTTGAAAACATCAAATTCGCCAATATCTTCTTACATTTGGGGTGATGTGAGAAGCTCGGATTAGACCACAAGCAATTGAGAGATATGTTCAAAAACTCCTTTACCAACACAAACAGCGATAGTGACAGTGGCTCACCTTGTATCAAGACCCTCTTAGAAAAGAAAGGGGAGTGCAAGACTCCGCTAAACATGATTGAGTAGCTCACTGTGGACACACATTTATGTATAAGATACACAAAATGGGGGGGATTGCATGGAACATATAATATCCTATAGAAAGCCTTATCTCACAGTGTCATAAGTTTTCCTCATATCTAACTTGATTAAGCATCTAGGAAAAGGTGCTTTAGAGAATAGCCCTTCACTAGATCAGTGACTTTTGAGAAAATTGATTGACCTTAGTATAGACCCTTGACTCAATTTTAATAGTTGACTCCTTGATAATCGAAAATAAAAGGTTGAAAGAGATATTAAATTAATTTAATTTGGTTAAGTGTTTATGTTATTGTTTGATGTCCAACCCTAGGTACTGATGGCTTTGAGTTATATTATCCTTTAAGATCTTTTGGATTGATCGAATGGTTGGTTTATTATAGTGACCCGTGTTGTCTTTTGCATTAATTGGATGAGTACATTGATCGATTGTTATTATGGATCTCAGTATCCTTAGAATAATAATTTGACATTGGAGAAAATATTATTCGTTAAAAGAGAAAAAGTTGAGTTTGGAATGAGATTTTGTGCCTCGAAATAAGCTCCTGAGTGTATAATTGGACATTCAGGCCAAATGTCTTATTTCTTTTCATAAGAATTCACAAACCCTAAAAAGAGTATGCACACGTAATTACTTAAGTGTTGAAGTTGTCTATGCATAGGTTTATGTCATGTGACTTCCTTAACTTACTATCTTAGAGGTTAATAGTTTGATTTATTGATTCATCCTGAGTATTATTACCTTAGAATATATGATTATATTCCTCTCAAGGATTGAATTTAGGTGAACTAGAAAACCTTGTTAGAGTTTGCCTTGATAATTGTTTGAGATTTTCTTAAAAAGATCTAGTGATTTGACCCTTGTTAGGGTGTGTTTGATTATTATCATATGTTGAGTTGTTGAATCACGATTGTCCTTGAATATTGTTATCATATATGGTTATATGTTTTATGCATGGCCATTGATTTGTTTGATTGATTCTTATGTGAGCACGATTCCTATTTAGAAGTGTCGTGATTTACTCAATATGAGAAGTTGAACTAATGCTGCAATTTTATATAATTACGTGTGGGTTAGGAAGTGGCATAAGGCTTCTAGCTTGAAGAGGATCCATTGAAAAAGATTCCATCTTAGGAGTAGGCCTTGGTTCAATGAGTCTAGGGTTATTTAATACAGCATGTGTTGCACTCTTATTGCATTTTGGTACATCAAGTGGTTTCAAATGTTTTACTATTATATTTAATCTTGTTCTCTCTCTTACTCTTGGTTCTTTTTTTTTTTGTCTCTACCTTAAATTAGATATTCACTAATGATTACGCCTTAACATCATGTATTAGTATTATATCCTATATGGGTTAGGTATTGATCATACAACCCATTATATTATATGTGATGGTAATACCTCATTATTTTGTACAATTACTCCCACCAAAAATAAAAATTTTAAATAGTAAAAATTAGGACGTTACAATAGGTGTGTATTATTTTTCTTATTATCATAATGAACTAAGATAGAGTTTGATCTTGTTAGGTTGAATTAGGGATGACAATCAGACGTATTTTACCCGAAACCCGACGGATTTTATCAGTTGGATGTATAAACGGATATGGATACAAGTATGAAGAAAGGGGAGAAATATCCGTCGGATTTGGATATGGATATGGGTAAGGGATCCTCAAATCCGTACCTATACCCACATCCGTTTACCCGATAAAAAATTACATTTTTACCTTCATTTATGTAACCTTTAAGTATGTTTTCTAAGGCTAAAAGTAAAGATATGATTACATTTAAACAATCTAAGTACATACTTAATGGGTTTTACCCAAAACTCGATGAATATTACCCGATGGATATGTAAATGGATATAGATAAACGGGTATAGATATGAATGAGGAAAAAAAATACCCATCGGATTCAGATACGGATATAGGTATATGTTTTCTTATCGAATTTGGGTAACAGATAGGAGGTACTCGATCTGTTAACATCCCTAGGTAGGATTGATATTGAAAATTTGGTATGGTTAGATCAAGTTGATAACTAGTTAATATTACGTCGAATTATGTCACATTTAGGATTAGCTCGGGTTACAGGTGGTCATTTATTTTTCAGTTTAATATCGGATGAAGTCAATGATGGATTAGATAAATGAATTTTTCAAACTTTAATAGGTCGGGATTCAGCTTGAATGAAATGGTAAAGGTAAATATAATACAATTCAAATCACAAACCAAATCAAACCATAATTTTACAATTTAGTTTGATTCATAGTTTAATCTAAATATTTTTATAACAATTAAGTTATGATTTACAAAATTAAATTACAATTTACAAACCATTAACCATATATATATATATATATATAAGTTTTAGTACAGACCACTATTTAAAATACAAACGTAAAAACCCTTAATTACCGTTAGATCTAAAAGATTTAAGGACCGAGATTAAAATAAATTTAAGTTAGATATTTACTAAATCTTAACCATTAATCAAATACTAATCTAATAGTTATGATTGATTCCTATACATGTATGTTAAAAATAGTGTGTATGGAACATTCCTCCTATATATACATATATATAGACACACACACATTATTCTTGATATTACTATCAAGTCATAAATAATCCATATAATTCTATTTAATAATTATGACCCAAGTTAATGTATTCACCATAAATTCTTTACGATAACAATTTTTCTCTTCATTATATCTCTAACAATATTCATATTTAGCTTTATTTTTACTTTCTTTACAACAACAATTTTTCTCTTCATTATATCTCTAACAATATTCATATTTAGCTTTATTTTTACTTTTTTTACATTTGAAGTAGTTAGACAATTGCTTACAATTGTATAATTTATGCATTACTTGAATTATATTTTTATTATGTTTTTCTTACACTTATAAATATGACTTATATGTAAATTATATATATATGTATATTCACACATACATACATTAGATTCTACTATAAAAATAACATTTTAAAATTATAATGTATTATTAAATTGTTCATTAGTTTTATTTTTATAAAAATATTAAAGTAATTTTAAATTATTTATTATTTTTCATATTTAAAATACAAAAACCGTAAACTAATAATAGAATTTGATTTAGATCGTTTAAAGGATGGTTTGATTTTATTTTAATTTTTTTCAAACTACAAATATAATTTGATTCGGTTTGAGGCTGATAACAAAGCACACTGTATTCACCCCTACAAGTTGGACTGGTCGGATTTCATCAGCCATATCCCTAACCATGAAAGAGGCAGTTTTAGAGCCAAAGTGAAAGCTTAAGAGAGAAACTGCAGTAAACTGGAAGATATATGAAGGGAACACAATTTATTTTGTACTAACCGCATCATAAAGGAAAAGGTCCTTATCAAGCATAAAAAGGGGTAGTAACAAATAATGAACATATACAAACACTTGAAAAATCCTTCCTCGCCATTTCCCTAACAAAATATTCATCAGCCATATCCCTAACCATGAAAGAGGCAGTTTTAGAGCCAAAGTGAAAGCTTAAGAGAGAAACTGCATTAAACTGGAAGATATATGAAGTGAACACAATTTATTTTGTACTAACCACATCATAAAGAAAAAGGTCCTTATCAAGCATAAAAAGGTGTAGTAACAAATAATGAACATATACAAACACTTGAAAAATCCTTCCTCGCCACTGCCCTAACAAAATATTCATATGAGAAGCACGAAAAACTATTATCATCAACGCTACTTACCAGTTTTTGCAGTTTCACTCACGCTTCCTCCCTCTGATGCATGGCCTTCACATTCACCGCCCAAGAAATTTGCTAGGCGTTCAAATGCCGACAACCTCTCTGATCTCGTAAACAATAACAAACATGACGTACATATACAACCACTCATTCCTACCCTTTTCCCCTAGAAGAGTGTGAGTCCTTCTTTGATGGCTTCTTCTTCCTCAGACCTGACAGATCCACTAATGGACCAGACCATGTTTGTATAGGTGCCTTCTGAAGCGAGAAGTTTGTCGTGCTGAAAGGGACATCATGAGCATCATATGTTGGATCGATGTGATGTGAAGAACCCAATGGGTATCCCAGGGCTCCATCTTGGTGTGGTGGAGGGAACTTCTCGCTCTTGCTTTTCGCATTTGCATGCGTTATCAACCGCCGCCTCTGTTCTCACAAACAAGAGACGCACAACAATCAGTAACACAACCCCAATATACACATACAGGTGGAAGATGAAACAAAAAGGTAGCTTTGCATTCAGGAAAGAATCATGAACACTCAATACTGGCTACGATATGTACCTTGAACATGATGCTAAGGTAATCATGAGAATGAAAGCAAGATGTCCAAAGAAAATACAGGAAACCATGGGGAACGTCCAAGAGAAATAATGAAGAAAATAAGACAAAAGAACAAGAAACCATGGGAAGTGCAAAAGGAGCTTCCTTGGAAATACGGATATTGCGGGAGTTACTTTGCAGCACTAGAAATAAGTAACGAGCCTCCCATCAATAGTTGTAAACACACCCTTACCCAGGGGTTTTAGTGATCCATATTTAGCACATTCCATTCATGACAAAGCCGTATTCAACTTACATCAATATTGGATTGAAGCTCTGCATTTGCTTCTGGAGCAGGCATTGCCCTTGCATGCCTATCACGTGTCCTGTTTTTCTTTGTACCATCGGCATTGGCCTTACCTGCAGCTCTCAACCTACAGCCAGAAAGTGCACGTTTCATCAGAAGGGAAGCAAAAGAAAGAGAAGCCTTTACTAGAGTCACGACTAAGAAAGTACCAAGTTTATTCATGCATTTAGATCCTCAGAAGAGAAAGGGAACTCAAATATTGACAGACATTGTTACAATCAATGCTGCCATGCAGTGGATCTTTCTATATTGATTTTGTACCAGCAATGATATTATCATGAATAATGAATATTGGAACAGTATCAACTGCAATGAGAAATACAATGCCTCCGACAGACAGAATAGCAACAGGTTTCACATTAAGGAAGCAGAGGAGATCCTAACAGTGAAGAAAGAAGCTCACCCTTTCTCGCAAGCTTCTCTTTAGGAAATAACAAGGCCTGCTCTTTATATCATTCTCTTAAAAAAATATAAATTGGATAGCTGATCTTCTCAACTACTATACAATTGCGAAAATCATATTGCACAATGAGGGAAATTTTGAGATTTGAACCCAATGCTAAAGAATGAGTTTGCAAAAAGTTGGTGATTTTCAATAGTTTGCACAAATCCATGGCAGCCATAGGAAAATGATAATCTGGGTTCCAGATATCATCACACATGTCTGAATGAGTTTGAATTCCAGGCAATGGCCATGATTGGCATTGCAGGCTCGCGGACATATAAATGCAAGTTTATAAAAAGACAGCGACAAATACAAATGCAATCAGAATAAAGCTTAACAGAAAAATATATATATATATATATATATTCATTCATACCTTCTGGCTTCTTCATCACGAAGCTTAGCATCCATCTCCTTGCTTGGAGGATACTTTGGAAGGCTTTGTGGTTCGCAGGCATAAGGTCTTGTAGTGAAGAACTGCAAAACAGGGAAAAACATAAGCAACAACTTCTAGTATAGAACACATACAGACTAGATGAACAAAAGGAAGATAGACCATAAGAAGAACTGCAATCAGCAGTCAGCACATACAAAATTCATTACAATCTAGGTTTTATTGCCCATTGTGCTAAATAACTGTTGGCTTACTCTATTACTTAGCAAGCACACATGGTGTCAAGTAATCCATTTCTAAGAGCAAGTATTTTTAGCAATTTACATATTTTTTTAGGAGAACCCTTGATAATTCAGTCGCACACTTCATTAGAAAACATCATAACAATAAATACACACAGGAAGAAAGAGAAAAAGTTAGCATATGAATCGAAATGGGGCTTTGAATTTTCAAAACTCTTTTAAACAAGAAATTACAACTAAAAAGATTTCCTTTAGGAAACAGATGGAGTATAAAAAAGGAACAAGATAGAGCTGTAGTCAACCTAAACACTGCACCAAAACTGCATCTGGGACATCAAGACAGGATGGCTGATCCGGCACCTCAGCCAGATAGCAGAGAAGAGTTGTATATAAACAGCAAATTGAGTATACAAATTCTAACCATTATGCATATACTTGCTGCACTTCTTCCCAAAAAGATAATGGCTCAATGCATAGAAGAATAGATAGGTATCACGGGTCGTAGTTAGTGAGCAGCTTAACTTCATAAAGAAGAATAAGATCTAGGATTGCAGTGCAGATTCATTTTCTATTCTCATTTCTTTAATTTTCTCTTAACAGAATATGAACATGACAAATCTTTATATTTCATTGATTTCTTTCACATAGAGCATTATAAGACCAAGGAGCTCACTTCACTCTTTAGTGCAGCTGTTGCAGTCTGACGTTCTGCTGGGTCAATCGCAAGAAGGGTATTGATAAGTGGCAATGCAGAGGGTGGAAAATCTTTAAATATCTCAGTTATGCAACGTTTATATGCTTGCTGTGGCTTGAATATAGTTGCATGTGGCAACTTTGACTTTTTCCAATATTCATCGGAAGGAGAACCGCATAGCTTGAATATCTTGTGTAGTTGTTCCACCTAACAGGAAATAGTAATAAATATGTAAGACACGGCGCAGCAATGATACAACATATAAAAAATAAGCTTCAAGCACAGTAAAGTAATAAGCAGCTATAAAATGGCAAATCAATCAAAATTCTCCTAACAGCCCAATGCAAATCCACCCACCAAAAATACACATACAATCACTCACTCGCTGCAAGTCCTAAGCACCATAAACAGCAGTTACAAAACAAGAGCAGATGATATTGAGAAATGGAGAAAACTGAAGCCATAAACCCCGATGAAATTAATTTGAGCGGACATGGGCACGGGCATAATCTCTGTAAATAGTATCTATTAGAACAGAATTTTTGTGGATCCAATAGAAAATTACAAAAAATTACAAAGCAGCTTCATGAAAATCAGTATCAAACACACTACCGCAGCAGACATTCTCTCTCTCTCTCTCTCTCTCTCTCATATATATACACACACAAACACAAATATATATATTCAGCTTCATGTCAGTGTGGGGAAGTATGTCGCAACGGCAACTAAAGAAAAAAGATACCTCTGATAAGATGAACAAAGTTCACACAGCAGAAAATAGCAGGACACTTAGACCTCCAGTATAAAACTTCAAGTATTCACCCATAACCAGAACTCAACAGAATAATATACAAAGAAGTCGCAGGTTGAATGTGCGTGCCTTCATTCCAACAGAACCAAGTCAAATTAGAATGGATTGCCATCATACAGCATAACTATCAAATAAGTCATCAAATGCTACAATAGTTGGTTTTTGTAGCCTGGTAGCATTAGACGTGGATATACATAAAACTATACAAGGCACACACACCAAATTAAACCAGGTAAGAAATTGGAATCTAGAGTTTGTGGCATTGTACTCAGGCCTAACAATAAGAAGGCCAAACTAAAATCACAGAGAGGGAGAGAAAGAAAACACATGGTGAAACGTAGAAGTTCTTAACCCCCCCTCCCTCAAAAAAAAAAACGTAGAAGTTGACCGTGGCATAATGAAAAGTCGAATTTTCTAAGATAAAGCGCAATGGTGCAAGCTTATCAAGGCCTAATCTATAAACACTACTATACTAAGTGCTACAACAATCGACCTGATATATCAAACCTATCTATGTATCAATTCCTAAGGCAAATGTAATCAGCATATGGCAAACTTGAAGATACCTCTGTTCGACCAGGCATAATAGGTTTCCCAGCCAATAACTCCGCCAAAATGCAACCTGCACTCCAGAGGTCCACGGCAACGCCATAGTCAGTGGCCCCAAGCAGAAGTTCTGGAGGTCGATACCATAGCGTGACAACTCTACTAGTCATCGGCTGTTTGTGATTAGGATCAAAGGTTGAAGCTAGGCCAAAATCAGCAATTTTGAGCACTCCTTCACTGTCTATAAGAAGATTTGAACCTTTTATATCTCTATGCAAAACGTGACGATTGTGACAATGCTCAAGTCCAGATAATAACTGTTGCATGTAACACTTAACCTGGACATAGAAATCAAACAAGAAAATAATATCGGATGGAAGTAGCAAAAAGATAATACTTGAAGTAAAGAGAGCAGAACAGCAGTGATTAATCGAACCTGAGACTCCGTGAATTTGATTCCAGGGCTAGCAGCAAGCCCAGCTAAATCATGGTCCATATAATCAAAAACAAGATACAAGCTACAAGACATCCTCGAAGTTACCAAACCTTGCAATTTGACAACATTTGGGTGATCCAATCGCCGCAGAATCAAAATTTCTCTGGCCATAAATCTCACGCTCTCGGGCTCTAAATTGTCGAATCTCACCTTCTTCAATGCAACAATTTTACCCGTTAAACTGTCCCTAGCTTTGTACACATTGCTGTATGTACCTTGCCCAATCTATCGACCACATAATCAATAAAAACACTTTCAATCAGGCGTGAAATGCTTATCAATTGTGCTATAATTAAATAACCAATAGATCAAACTCACGAAAAAGGAACGTATATAAAGAAACAACGAATCAAACTTAACAACCATCTACAAGATTCTTCTCAAAAGCCGAACGCAAATATTACAAAAGATTATGTTTTGCATATCACTACCTTATCAAGCTTTTCAAATGAATCAGCCCTACGAGGGGTCCAGCCATTGATCGCCTCACCGGCAACAGCCGAAAGCCAAGCAGGCCAACCGGCGGAAACTTGCTCGCCGTGGATATGCTTAGGTGGGTTGCTGAGCCTCGGATTTGGCCGAGAAGATCGACGTCTCTCACCCTTTTGCCGGTGATTCCCATCCTCTCTCTCTTCCTTCTTACTATCTCCATTCAGCTGGAACCCGATGCCGTTCCCAGCAGCTTCTTTCGTAGCTACCGCTGTAACTTTCTCTCTCTTTCCTGACTGCACAGATTCCTTCTCCCCTCCGGTGGCGGTAGCTGTCTCTGAAGCAGAAGACACCTCTCTCCCAAAAACACACCCCATTTTTCCTATCTCCTCTCAATTATCATAAACCTCATTTCCCAACCAACGTCAACTTAAAACTAACTCGCTTCAGCCGCTGAAAACCCTAAACTGAAATAGTAATAAAAACCAGACGTCCGATGAATCTTAAGAACTCAAAAAGAACTGAAACAAGGAATAATTTTATGCGCCCAGATGAGATTTTTTGCTGGGTTGTTGCTCCGACAAAGTGTACCAATGGCAATGATTTGAGTTTGGCACGATTAATGGCGGGTCAAAAAGAATTTGAGCTAATAACAGAGAGGAGAGAAAGGCAAAAAAAAAAAAAGATAAAGTAGTTGCAGTAGCGATTTAAAAAAAAATGCAAGAGTTTTCGTTTTTATTTGGTGGTTTGATTGATGATGATTTACGGAAGCGTAAAAGTTGCACTTCGAGAGAGGGTGAGAGTGAGTGAGCAAATTTGACGAATCGAGAGTGTGTGGGACTTCGAAGAGAGAGGGACTAACGGTGCGAACACGGGGAGACTGGAGGCAGACCGAGAGTAGGTGCTTTCCGTTTTCACTCCCATCAGTCGAGCCCTGGTTTCGTTCTATGGAGATCATACCCTTTATTTCTCCATTTATTTAAGAGCTTGTTTGGTCGGAGATGAATGATGAATGATGGGGCCTAATTTTTTGGTTAACCACACTAGGTAATATTTGTTGGGACTTAGTTTAAGTTAGGTTATGTTAAAAAAATATTATTTATTTACTCTTAAACTATTAGCATCAAAATCAGTGGTAAAAAAATTGAGTATAATTTGTTTATAAAACTTAATTATTCACCTTCAAACAAATAAATATTCTATTCACTTAGATTAACATAATAAATACTTAAATAATATTTTAAAGTATTTATCTTCATTTACCTAATATAGGCTCACCTACCTTATTTAATCTAACATTGGTTTATCTCAATCCAAATGGATTCTTAGAGAGAATAGAGTTTAATTTGGTATTGTACAAAAAACTCTATTAAAAGCATATGTGCTTGAGGTGTGTTTAGATTATTGGAGTTAGATTTCAGTTAAACATGGATGGTTATCTGTAACACCCCCAAAATTCACTCCTGAAAAAAAAATTGAAAGAATAAAGCGGAAGCTAGGAGAGAATTTGGGGAATGCTAACGCCACATCTAACACAAGATAGATGTCCACCATCTATCTCATGCTAGATGCAAGGCTAAAACCTGTCAAACAAAACTTCAAACATCAATGCCGTAAGGATAAACTCCCACAAGGAGATATCCACAAGCAGATGGCAAGTGAATCAATTCACTAAATAAAATCATCGCTGAATCAATCAGCGGAACCTGTGAAATAAATCCGAATTTTAAAAGCTTATCAGAGTACGAGAAATTAAAAGTTAATTACAATACCCTTGAATTTTAAATACAATACTTGAGAATTCCAAATACAAATACAGTTAAATAAGACAAAACTCGATAGATCAAATTTCGGATTTGCCTACTCTCTCAAGTCAAGTCTTCCACCCAAAAATAATATTCGAACTGAAACCTGCACAAGAGGTCTGCTCCCCACCATCCGTGGATCATCACAGGACCCATTCAATTAAGGTAGCATCAGTACGGGTCCAGTACTGAGTAAATCAAGACAACCCAACTCGGGGAAGGAAACATGAAACACGTAAGATATGAAAGACTATAGCTTACAATTCTTATACTCAATTATACATGTATTACATACAATAAAATATAGGATCACAGATTCATACTCATGAGTACATTACTAGACATGACAGCACATAAGATATAAGCGTATAAGAAATCACGATTGCATGCTAAGCAACACCCATCCAACAATCTGATAATAATCCCTATTACATCCGATTTTATTTACTTACGATGAGTTCAGGGACCCCACTATTCTTAAACCGGTGGAACGGTCTGAAGCACCTCTCGGGGACAACACACCCGAGCCACTATTATCATCCGGTGGAACGGATCCTACACCTCTCAGGGAAAAACGCTCCAGAGCCACTATTCTGAACCGGTGGAACGGCTTGAAGCACCTCTCGGGGACAACACACCCGAGCCACTATTATCATCCGGTGGAACGGATCCTACACCTGGTCCTGACTCACGTAATCTTCCACTTTAAATAATTAGTGTCTTATTCATTACTTAATTCATATCATATTCTTATTCACGATGAGTGTAGGGCCCCACTATTCTTAATCCGGTGGAACGGACTGAAGCACCTCTCAGGGACAAGTCACCTGAGCCACTATTATCGTCCGGTGGAACGGACTCTACACCTCTCAGGGCAAAACGCTCCTGAGCCACTTTTCTAAACCGGTGGATCGGCTTGAAGCACCTCTCGGGGACAACATACCCGAGCCACTATTATCGTCCGGTGGAACGGACCCTACACCTCGGCCCAACTCACGTGATCTTCCACTTTAAATAATTAGTATCTTATTTAATGATTTTAGCCGACCGTAAATCAGGCCCACATAAATTATTCTCTAACATAAGGATATAGCATAAGGTATCAAATATTTCCAAATCCATACTCAACACTTCACATACTCAAATACATACCATATTCAACGTTATACTAACATGCATTAGCATTGAAGCTATGAATTTACACATACATAAAATTACCATACAAAACATAGCATATACTTGACATGATTAAATAATCGATAGGCATACTTATCACCTTTCACTTCAAACAGACATACATCCAAATTCCGCCATAAGTAAAGGTAAGTAATGACTTACCTCAAACCGAAGCTAGCTAAGCAAATTGAAAAATAGGGATAGCTATCGAAAGCTCGACAATCCACGAGAAAGTTTTCCTAGATCGCCGATAGAAATCGGAACTAGGTTAGAAAATATCTTATCAATTAATAATTCACATATTCTAATTAAATAAACACAAACAATCTTTATTGGAAAGCGTGTCCAAAACTCAGGACTCAAGAGCACAGCTCTATTAAGATTTGAGATTAAAATATAAATCAAATGATTTAAAACCGAAAGACAGAAATCGATTTGATAAAAGACACACAGCACAATCAATTTTATAAAACCATCCCCGAAGATTAGGGTTTTTAAATGCCTAAACTACAAATCGACCAAATCACATTTATTATCTAAAATTGGTAGTTTTAAAACACAATTAAACTAATTTTAGATAAATCTAGAAAATCAATTTCAACAAAACAATATCCCGATTAACCAATTCAAGACGATCCGTTTTCAAAATTAGGGTTTTAAAGCCCACGACACAAACTCAGATAATTCAAATCAATTAATTCCAATTAAAGGTATTAGAATACAATTAGGATCATTTCAACTAATTCTATAAATTTAATTTTAGAAAAACAACTATACAAATAACCAATTTCATAATCTCACTTGAAATCTAGGGTTTTAGGCCCGAAAATACAATTCGGTTGAATTCTATTAATTTAATCAAATTGAATGTTTAGAAATACAATTAAACACATTTTATAACATATCATATAATCAATTGCTCAAACTAATAAAAGAAATACCCAATTCAGCATAATTAGGGTTTTTGGGCCCGGAACGCAAATTCGATCAATTCTTTCTAAAATATATAAATTGACGGTTCGGAAATGTAATTAAATATATCCTAATATAAATTATATAGTCAATTGAATAAAACGACCCGGTTACATAATCCAATTTAGACCCACAAGAATTTTGACCTAAACATCCAATTCTGATTAATTACGCACAATTTTCCCAAATCAACACTTCCGATATGAAATTAAATACATTTCAAATGATATTGTAAAATCAATTGAGCGAAACGACTCAATAACGCAACCCAATTTCAATACACACGAATTTTGACCTAGAAATCAAATTCCGATTGATTCCGCATAAATTTCTCAAATTGACAGTTCCGACATGAAATTAGATACATTTAAAAACATATTGTATAATCAATTTATCCAAAATCACCAAATCGGACGGATCCGAAAAATTTGGGCATAACCCGACCTAAAATTCAATTTTCCAAATTCCGAACACAAACCATACAATTAACATATCCAAATCAATCTTACAGCACATATATACATAATCAAACAATTAATTTAGCTTATCACAAGCTAAATCACATTCAATTAACCAAATCCATATTAGGGTTTTTCAGAAAATTATACCAAATGAAAATCAACAAATCGGAGCAAAGGAAGGCCGGGGAGGCTTCGTCGGAGGCCGGAGACAGCTCGCCGACAGTCAGCCAAGATTGCCGGTGACCGGGCGGTGGTGGCGCAGCCTGCGTTTGCTGCTCGTCGCTGCTGCGGCACGCGGTTGTTGTTGCCTTCTTTGGCTGCTGTGCGTGGCTGCTGGGCGCGGCTGCTCACGGCCGGTCCCTGCTGCGGTGGTCGGGAGACGTCGACGACCGGCGAAGGAGGAGCAGGGAGGAGGAGGTCGGGGGTGGGGTTTTTGGGCGCAGAGAACAGGGGGTCGGGAAGCAGAGAAGAGAATGGGAGAAGAGAAGAGAAAGGGAAAGAAGAGGGGGGTCGACGGGCAACGTGTTGGGTTTTTTTTTTTTTAAATAGACATATAAAATAAAATACTAAATGTTCAAAAGATATTATTGGAAGATTTTATCTAAAATTCATTAAACAAAAATTATTTTATAAGGTTCCGAAAGCTTAGAATTAATAAAAGAACTATATAAAGAATTTCGAAAATATTTTCGGAAAAATTTACCAACGAACATAAAAATTTATATTATTTACAGAAATATATTATAAGACCTCTAAAAATAATTTAAAAACATATAATAACATATTTAAGTCAAATTCTAATAAACCGAGACTAATTTAAATAATTTCTAAAACCGATTTTTCCGCAAATCAAGAAGCGTAAAACAGAAGAAAATTAATTCGGAAAAGAAATTCACAATTAAACTCCGAAAACCTTTTTAATTTAAAACTTCCCAAAAATATTAACAATTTTTGGAAACAAATAAATTTAAAGTCAGAAATATTTTCTACGGATAAAATCATTAAAAAAACTTTAACTATTTAAATAGAAATTTTATAATTTAAATAATATATTTCGTTAACGAAATATAACTCCAAAATAAAGTTGTAATCACACGACAAAGTTATAATCAAAAACGAATCTAAAATATTAAAAATCAAAACACGAGAAAGAATGGAAATACATATTTTTAACCGAAAATCGAAATCATAAGAATATAATAAAATCATGGTCGTGAACGAATTTGTCCAGTATGGTTCGCAACGACGACGATTAATTAAATTCAAATATGAATTCGAAATCGTCGATAAATCCATAAAACGAATCGAAATTAAAATAATTAAATATTTACATCAACTTACGCTAATAAAATCATTGGGCTTAATAAAATTAGGTTTCAAAAATACGGGGTATTACATTATCTAAATAGAAAATACATAATTTTTTGTTTCAAGTATATTATTATATTTTTACGTCCCATTTTTATAAGATACTCTAAAATATATTTTATACAATAAAAAAATTATTGTCTCCCAATTTTCTTCCATTTTGTTTTGCATCCTTGTATACGTGCAATGTTGATGATAGCATGATGGATTTGCAATATGAATAATAAAAAAATCAATAAAGTTATAACTTTACACAATAATTTTAAATATTTTAAATAGATAATTATTACTATTATACTAAAACATCAATGAGGTATTAATGATTGTTTAGAGTTATTTATTAAAAATAGTTATCTAATATAATTAATTATTTTTTAAAAAATTGACTAAGATTTTTTTAGAATAAGTAATTATCCAGGATAGCTGTTTTTGATAAGTAGTTTCAAATATGAGTTTCATAGGTTGGTTAATAATAGGGTTTCTGACATCTCAAGTCGGGTATATTTCATGCAATATGTGAGTATGTTAATTAATGTCAACAGTTGTCGATAACATAAAATTATCGGGATGGCTTCAAGAATGTGCCTCAACACACCTTCATCTTTCTCTCTATAAATCCCTTCTTTCCCCTTGCTTTTTATTGTGTCATCCTCATGTTTTTCACATCAAATCCTCTTTTTCAATCTAAATCTACTTATTATGGCTTGTTTTCAATCGTCCAACAAGCCTTGAAGAAACCTTACCCTCATGAGTTCCCTTCATCTCCTCACACCCTAACTAGAAGACCTATGATGGATGCTCATATGAATGATAACGCTACCCTTCAACACAATGAGAACATCACACCCTCCAAAACCACACCCTAGTCTGCAAACAAATCATTTAGAGATGCACTAATAGAGCATTATGCTCCTATAACTTACTTCGAGGAGGATGATAAGTAATAGGTCGATTTGGATGTCTTCGATGATGTGGATTGTGAAGTTGATCGGGAATTTCCAAGTGTTAATAGGCCTTAGGTTTTCCCTTTCTGTAGAATAAAAGAAAAATCCCTAGAACCCTACCGTCACTTAATCATAATTAAGTTATTACGAGAAAACATCTATTATAATACACTCTTTCACCTCCTTGGAAACCTTTGGTATCTCACTAGAACATTTGAGGTTATTGACCTAGGTTTAGGTTACTACTTAGTGAAACTCCAAAAGCGGGTCAATAATGACTTTATCCTTATGGGTGGTCATTGGGTTATCTTTCAACACTACTTGTTTTCTTGTCCATGGACACTCAATTTTAGAGTTTCAATTGCCATTGTAACTTCAATCGTGATGTAGGTATATGTATCCTTGAATTAAGAATTGAGATTTTTTGTAACTTCAGCAAGCTAAAGCATATTGGAAACCTCAATAGTTGATTTCTCCACATTGATAACTGTACTTTGGATGAACCTAGAGGAAAGTATGCTCGTCTCTCAATTGAGGTGAGTTTACATATGACCCTATTATAGAAAATTTATTTGGCAAGGAACTCTATAAAATATATCATGAAGGAATTAACATGATTTACTTCTACTATGGTACTTTCAGCCACCAAAACAATGAATGCCCAAAAAATATGGTCATGATCGATTAAAATGCTCTTAATCAATTCGCATAACATCCTTCTCCACTATGAACAATATAATTTTTCCAACCTCCCTTGACACTGATTTTCCTCTAGCTAACAAAGATCCCTCGCCATATAGGCCTTAGATGATTAGCCAAAAAATTTCCTAAAAATATAGAGCAAGATCAAACACCTAAAAAATTTTGGCAAGTCCAACTCATGAAATCAAGCTCAACCTCTTACCTCATCTTGTGACTTTTTGTCAAGATCAAATTCTAAATTGGTAAGTTCCTTAAGATTTGATATCCTCGGTCATACTAAGTTGAATGATGATGCAAATTAGCCCATGCAAGTTGGAGAGAATATTCTCATAAACCAATTAGAAGTTATCTTCGTGGGACCTAAGGGAAGTCCAAACCATATTGTTTCTCACATGTCAAAAAATCCGCCCCTCAAAGCTTCTAACTCTACATCCATTCAGAGGGTTCAAACCATTCTATAGAACACTATGGTAACTAAGTATACCAAAGTTAATCCTCCTCATAAAGTGTGAGGCATCTCATATAAAGATGCCCCTAGTTTAAACAAGCAAGTCACCAAAAGATCAATCCCTCTTTCAGGACCTTAGCACTACTCTTCTCAAGATGTTAGGAACCATGCATGAGTTGCAACTTCTCTGGAAACATCACATGATGGCAACATGAGGTACCTCTTAACCCACCAATCCCACTAGTTAAACCCATTATCATTAATACCCTTATCTTAAGCTATAGTTATGAATCTGAATATCCTTATGTGGAATGTTTAAATAGTTATAAGCCCATCCTCTGCCTGAATATAAGCATGTAGGTGTTTAGGCAATAATTAGTTGATTTGGGATAATTTTAGATTTAATGTTAACATTATTTTTGCTATCCTGTAGCTTATTCACTTGGAGTTTTCTTCTACATTGGGTTAATGTTTTTTTTTTCACATCTATCTATTCTCACCCATGTTCTTCTTTTAAGGATGAGCTTTGGGATGAATTGATTAGGATAAAATCTACTATAACTTCTCTATGGATTAAAAGGGGAGATTTGAATGATGACTACTCCCTTGATGAGTGTAGAGGTGGTTTGCTTAAGTCGTTGTTCAATATTTAATGAAAGAATTGAGTGTTAAGGCTTAATCGATCTTGGTTATACCTATAATACCCCATAGATTTAGGCCTTAAATATGTGATAAGTCATGCGTTTGATGATGATTTGGGTGTGTTTGATCTTGTTTTGGAAGTGTATTTTGGGTTTGATTTGGAAAAGTTTGAAGAAAAAGGCAATAAATGGGTTTCTATCTCATCAATCTATGGGTTATCCTCATTGATCAATGTGTGTCATGATTTGATTAGTGTTTCATTGGGTGAATAATTAGTTAAGCAACAGAGTCTATCAACTGATTGATGTCGTTTTAAACCTAATATTTTTTTATGTTTTAATTCAATATTCTTTCTAAATTGTTAGGAGGCATAATTTTTATCCTACGCATAGTTTATAAATGATTTTACAAGTTTATTGAACCATTTACACCATTTTTACTAAATTAAAAGCTATATTTGAATGGTTAGCTTTCAAAAAGGTGATGCATGACCTAATCCAACTTGTTTACTTCATTCTTCACTTTATCTCTACCAATTTTATAGTACAAAGGCATGATTTTACTCTAGGAAAGGTTGAGCCTTTTTGTTCCCAACAACCCTATCATGTGTCTCTCTCCTTATAGAAAGCCATGTCTAGCCTTAGGCTTTAAGATACTCCCTTGCACCCTCTATTTTTGCCAATAACTGAAACTCTATATGTTCCCTCCATTTTCTTATGGAATTTAAACTATATTTTAGCCAAAATAATAGTGGGAGAGAGAGGACCTCGTGATTCAACTTATGCATACTTGCTCCCACATGATTCCAACTAATTACATACCAAATCTTAGAAGAAACCTAGTATTTTTTTCTCAAGAATGTCACCTCTCCATTCCCTTATTCTTTACTTCCCTCTCTTGAGCTTTAACAAAACCCTCCTATCCTTGTGCCCATCTCCGTTCTTACCTCTTTTCATCCTTTGTATAATATTCTTTTGTTTTCCCTAATAAAAGAAGAATAGGCCTAAGAGAAAGTTGAGGGTCTAATATTGTTCATGAGCTCACTTGAGTTTTTCCAAATTTGGAAAGAAAATGGTAGACCTTCCTTATTTTCCCTCTTTATTTTTGTAACATGTTAATTTTTTTCAAGGGGAACTAATTTTGAGTATCTATTTGTGTATTTTAAATGTATTCAAGAAAGTGGGAACTTCTAGAAATTATAGGTAGTTTCTTATGTTATATTTGATTTGCTTGCTCTTGCTAAGGTAAGCCATTCTCACCATTTTATGCAAAGTAAAGGAGCATGTGATGTTATGTAGGATTGAGGTTTTTTTTAGCGTGTGTTAAATTTATGCTAATTATTTGTGAATGGGAGAGTATTTGAAGAATTATATACAACTGTGGAGTAGAAATCATGAAACTAGGTTGGGGGTTTGATTCTAGTGATTTAATGAGTTTTGAAGCATGATTTAAGTTTTTTGAGTGTGTTCTAAATGTATGCTAAGTATTTTATGAATGGTAATGCATTTGATGAATTATATGCAAGTGTGTAGTATAAAACATGAAAGTAAGATTAGGGTTTGATTCTTGTGTTCAATGAGTTTTCAAGCATGATTAAGTGTTAAGCATATTAGGAATGTCTTTTAGAGTTATTAGAATACATGAATGTTGATGGATCTATGATTTGAATGAATTGTAAATGTTTATTTTGAGTTAAAAATTAGTTTTGGAGTTCCAATACCATTAGTTCACTAACATGGCTTGCAAGTTGATATATCCTTAATTCTCCCATTAATTAATGAATGTTTTTATATGACTGGTTGTACTTGATTCCATTGATTAAATGATTATGCTTGCTTTTTCTAGTAAGGGTTTCCCACAACTAGCTAACTATTGCACCATATTGGTAGACTGAATAAGCCTTTCAGCTGGTTAACTAACATTAGTTTTTGGTTGACTGATTGCCTTATTTTTCCAACATAATTATGCTATCGAAATCGATTTGTTTTATTGGTTTTGTGAGGCCAACCCACAATTCCTTAAGGTTCATGCGGATATGTTGACCTTCTTACCTTGGCTGTTTCACTTGTTAGACCATTGCTTTGACCTTAATATGGTCTTTTGAATAAATAAAATACAATTGAAAGTAAATGATGGTCTTAAACCTATTTGATTATTATTATTCTAATTACCATATTGGCATAACTTTGACTAAGTAATGATTTAAGCACATATGAATTGGACCAACATGGTATTGTCCTTTCTTGGCACTAAATGGATAAATAATGGGGATTTCCACCTTAACACCCTTTATGAGAAATAGTAGATATTATGAGATATTATGTGGTGGTATTTGGTTGGTTATGACAAGATACCCTTGATGTGGTTTACAATACTGAAATAATAAACCATTTACTTGAAGAGAAAGAAATAATTTGAGCCTAAGATTTTTTGACTTTTATAGTACCTAACCAAGGGTAGCAAGTGATATATTCACCTATGGGTATGTGCCTATGGATAAGGGAACCTACGTTGTTTTCAGTACCTCTCCTGCTATATGTTACGCCATTGGTGTACTTAAGGAGTGTTAACACTTAAGGGTTATGATACCTAGTGATATAATGAGATTGTTCACTCCCTTATCTTATGACCAAGAGTAATAAAAGATGATATTTGCTATCACATGGTCACTTGATAACCACTAATTTGGTGTGCTATCATGGTGCAATTCAATGATGGAGAACTTAAGTGCTCACTCAAGATTTCATGAATACAAATTATTTGGTCACTATGTCACATGATAATAGTTGAAATTAACCTTTGTGATGTCTTACATGGCTTTTTATGGTCTCCCCTCGATCTTCTATCAATGGTTTTGGCTTACTATACGTAACTCTCTATTTGAATTGGTGAACCATGCATTTGTGCATGGTTGCTTCCCTACCAAACTTAATGAATCACTTACTCACCTTATTATGAAAAGACATCCCCCACTTCAATCAAATACTTCCATCTAATTAGGTTATGTAATGTTACCTACAAGGTCAATACCAAAGTATTGACGACTCGCTTAAAGCCTATATTTATGAATATCATCAGTCCCTTTCAGAGTGGATTTCTTCCTAAATGGCATTATAGAGACAGTGTTATTATTGCCCAATAGTTCATCTTCACATGCATCATCTGTGTACTTGCTATGGATATATCATGTTAAATATAGACCTTGAGAAAGCTTTTGACATGATTTACTGAGATTTGTGTAACATATTCATTTTTCTCGACTTAATTTTTTTTGAAAGTACAATGTAGAAGAAAAAAGCAAAAATGATAAATGTTATTGCCACATCTATCATGAGGAAAGGTATGCGTTGGCCTAGTTCATGGTAGATGAATGGTAAAAAAAATATATTAAACAACCAAAACAACTTTGCAAGGTACAAATCTATATTACAAAATCTTAATACACAATTATAAAGTCGAATAACACTAACTAGAACCAAGCTAAAAACTCCCAACATGGGATAAAACGCCAAAAAACACTATTAATAGATACTAATATATCACTTATGTCACAACCAATGAAAACTAATATATTTAATTCAAAAATAAAGAGTAAAAACACATAGCTCTGAGAAAATAGTATGCTCATACAACAACACAACACATAAAAGTGTAAAAACATGAATAACCAACAACTCACACGCGATAACAACATGGTAATAGCCTAACATGATACCCCACTAGGGCACACAACCACCATAATAGATACTCATGCTCTCACAAGCAACATCGTATGCATAAACCTTTGCATACTCATTTTTGCTAATTTTTGTTTGAATCCTTATATGCACATTACAATCCCTCCATTTTCTAAATGAAGTTATTCTATGCACAAATTTTGTATTTTAAAAATAAAATCCTTTTTAAAAACAAGTCAAGGCTAAATTTTCCATTTCTTTTTTTTTGTAACTTTTAACCTTTTAAATTATTTTTCAATAAATGATGTAATTGAACTACTAAAACAAAATTTATTTACTTTAAAAAGTGCGTGAATTACTAAAAACCTACTCATATAAATGGAGAGAATATCATAATTAAGCTCCTATGCAATGTGTTTGACCAACTAAGAAATAAAACCAACTTATATAGCTACTTGTAATTTAGTTATCAAAGTTTGATTTGAACAATGATCTCTAATATATCAAGGTAGATTGTCAATGTCTTGATAGTTTAACCTTGCATTTCACACTATGTCACATATCAACATTTTACATAGAAGTAAATTTCGAGAAAAGGCTTTGGGCTATTAGGTATCTAAGGAATTGAAAGTGATAGATATGCTGGGAACATAATTCTCTCACGTACTACCAGCTAACTAATAAATATAGAATAAATTTGTCCCAGTAATGTGGTGTGAAAATAGGGAAATAAAAGAATGAAAAGAGCAAAATAGATATACCAATTAAAGAAAGAAGTGATATATTTTATTGGTACTTTAATGCCCATTAATAATACTCCTATACATAAATTGAGTTATCATATCAATTCAGTAACACAATTTGTGGGATGAATAGTAAAATATTGATTTCTATTAAATTAATTAGGATATTTCTGGAGAGCCCAACGCACGAAGATAGGGTTGGAACTTGTGTAAACAATTGGTAGCTTCATATAGCAATCATTTATGCTATGGAAAAATTAATAACTAGAATAATTAAGCTTATGTTTGGAACTACTTATCAAAAGTAGTTATACACAATAATTTGCCTAAAATATTTTTAAAATATATAATTATATTGGATAACTACTTCTAATAAGTAACTTCAAACAACCACATCCTTATTTGTCATTACTTATCAAAAGCAGTTATTTAAGACAATTATTTATTTTGAAAATTTTTAAGTGTAAAACATCTAAAAATAATTGAAATTATATAATTTTCTAACAAATGAATTTTTAGTGGTTTCAATCTTCAAACAAACCTGATTATATGTACGAGTCCACACATCTTCTCAATATTTCACTTGTTATACGCCTTATGTTTCATAAAAAGAAAAAAGAGATCATTTTAGGTAGAAAATTTTATTTTTTTGAACATAATTATTTAAAACTAGTTAATGCTTATTTTTTATTTTTACATTTACTTTTTTGTCTTTCTTTTTCCATGTAGTCATTGTTATATTATTTTTTAATTAAAGGTGTAATTGTAATACTAATAGTATATTTATTATTTTATAAAATAATTAATGTTGAAATTGTTAAATTTTTTATTTTATTCTTTATGAAAAGGAAGGAATATTTATTTTTCTTGGTGTCAGATTACGTGATTGGATTGAGGATGACTGGAATTTTGACGTCGGTCAAAGTGTGAGAAGTCCAAACCCTAGCCCATAAGAATGGAAACAACATATATAAGGTAAAGTAGTCAATTTATATTACATATAGTAGCAGAGATCGTTCAACTTAGAAGCAACGACTTAGTTGTTGGGGTTTGAAATTTTGAGATTTGGACAAAATTATTTTTTTAGTCAATCTACAAATTCTATTCTTGAGATCTACCCACCAAACTATATCTAATACGGACTATACCTAATAAAATATTAAGGTTACGACATGTTTTGGGTACTTTTTTCAACAAAAAAAAAATTAAAAATGAAGAGGACAACTCAAGAAAGAAACTTCTACTTTTACGTTGCAATTAAATTGAGAATGTCGTATAGCGTACAAATTAAATTGGCCCCTACACTTGGGGATGGGAGTTATTAGGTTGTGGATTCCTGCAAACAAAATAATAATAATAAAATCTGGAGTGCAATTAATTCCTGATATGTTTGTATGTGATCAGCAATAACGCAAACAAATAATGACTTCCAAGCAACGTAAATGCATCAGGGGATAGGGAAAGCAATCGGTCTCCATTACAAAAAGTGAGTCCTGTACGATTGGTTGCCACTAAATTCTACCACAGACATTTCATTAAGAATCTAAATATTATTTACTACCGTAAAATATATATATTTAAATTTTTTAATATTATTTTAAACTATTTATTTTTTATTAAAACTATATATATACTTTACTGTATATCTATATATTTTGACCAACGTTAAATATATTCTCACTAGTATATTTTTTTAAAAAAAAAATCAACATTCATCTAAACTTATCTTTGATAAGCTCTCCGTGTATATCTTTTACTAAAATTATATATATATATATTATTACGCGTCTAAGTGTATTTTATGAATACTGAATATACTTTTACCACTATTTTGCTAATCTTTTTTAACATTGATTAAATCATATATTATCAGTCCGTTAAGTCATTTTCATCACAACTACACATAAATATTTTATAACAAATGTAAGTATTTTTTATCACTATTACACATATTTTTCACCAATATTTTCTAGAATATTTCAACCATGATCTAGATTTTATATGTATCTTTCACCATTATTATATGTATATTTTACCATGTACCTAAACATATGATTTCATCATTCATATATTTTTCACCACTATTTTTGTGAAATATGTCAACGTTGATTTTAAAGAAATGTCACAAGTCCTTTGCATATCTTTTCCCATAACAACACATATATTTTACCATTCATTTAATTATCTTTCACTACTATTTTTTCTTAATTCTAATTAATAATCTTATGATCTTTTACCATTGCTGTACACATATTTCATCATAATTTATTTTATAAAAAAAATATATCAATATAGGTCGCTATTTATAGAGTAAAATTTGAGAAATATAATGATATAATTTTATATTTTTTAATAATCCATGTTGAAAATAAACTAATAATAATAAATTAAGATAAAAAAACATTGAATTGAAGCCATGCTAAAATCACCGGTTGCATGTTGCAGGAGTATGCAACTGATCGCACACTATACGTTACGATCGGATTTCTTTTGTGATCTTAATTTTTGACATTTGATTTGTATTTTTTATGGAAAAAAAAAACTCAATATTACTTGTATTACTAATATCGATTTCACTAAGAATAAAGTAAGTGTTAGGTAGTGGAGTAAAGATGATCCTTGCACCCAATCCAAGCCTAGCAGAGTGATCAACTGGCGTAAGACTGCTAATGCTTCATTTGAATGAGGTAGTTTTAGAAGGAGTTTGATTATATGAATTCATAGAGTTTTACTATCCTATCCGAAGGAAGTATAATATAAGAGGCTACTCCATGAAGTAGTCCAGCTATCTACCCCGCGACAACCTGCGATCTTATCCGTAACACTTTAGTTTGTCGACTCGGCGGTTGTCCGCGCTGGATATGGCTACCGGACTGGCATTCCATTCTCAATCTTCATTCGAGTTGGAAGCTTAAAATCTGTCTTTGTTACAAGTTATGCGTGCGATGAATCCTGGCTCTCGAGCATCTAATTGAAACAGGGGAACCCGCGTGAAATTGGAAACATCTAATCGAGCGCAGCGGCATATGATTGTGGCCATCAAGTCTTTTTATGATGATGATGAGAAAGAAGGCCGCTCAATGGAAGAAAGTTATTGTCGTCGACATGACGACTGGACTAGTTCTAGTCTTCCAGAGCACACACGTTTTCCATTAGCTCCAACTCCCCGTCCCTGCAGTGTTCCCTCTTCAGCAATAAACCCCAGAAACACCCATTTTGTCCGTCGTTCCACATTGGAAGAAGCTTCGAGATGAGGAAGATACGGTGTGCGGCAGATGAAGAGGATGGCTTTTAATTACTTGTAATATTTACGACTAGTATGTTGGAATGTACGAACAAAGTTTCACAGCGGCTGCTCATGGCCACGCACTCAAGTCGGTCATGAGTTCCTAAGGAGTCCCACTAGAACAAATTGTATAATTTGCGAAAATGACCTCTGAATAGAGGTTAATTGTTATACGTGTTTGGCTTACGAGCCCCATTGGTAATGAGCTATTGTGTCTGCACGCCCTCAAATCCTGACTTCCAGTTCTTACTAGCCCCATTTTCATTTCCATCAGTCAGACAATGCCCGATTATCGTTTCCAAATTCTTATACTCTGAAAATAAGCGCCACCTGAATGTAATCCCTATACCTTATAACCGGTTGCATATGTAATATAAAAAAATCTGCTGATATTAGCATAATGCTAACATATATACATATTTGTTTTAAAATAAAATATTTTTTACTAGAATTATTAGAAAAAATATATATATGTATATTATCATATTTCTGTCTATCAATTAATATCTTTATTGATATACTTTTGATTTAAAAAATAATTTATATACATCTTTCTGCATTATTATACCAATCTTTTACCACCTAGTTTTAGGAAATGTTACACCACAACTATATAAATATTCCACCATTTATCTAAGTATCTTTTGTCATTGCTAAACATGTTTTTCATCATTAATTTTAAATCATTATTGATCTAAGACTTATGCGTATTTTTTACCACAACTATATATATATATATATGTTTCACGATACATCTAAGTATTTTTCACCACTACTACATATATAATTTCATAGCTTTTTTTAAAAAAAAAAATTCTGAAAATTTTCAACATTCATTTAAGCATATCATTAGTCTTATTCATATCTTCCACCATATATATATATCACTATACATCCAAGTATCTTTCACCACTTTTAAATATATTTTCACCACTATTTTCCTTTAACCTTTCAAAATTGATGTAAGCATATATCACCAATTCTATTATGTGTATCTTTCATCATAAGTATACTTATATTTGATCACAAATCTAAGTATCTTTAACCATAATTACACACATATTTTTTTATCACAAATCTATATATATATAACCATAAATACACATATTTTTTCAGACTATTTCCTCATAAAAAATCTCAACATCGATCTAACTATATTTCACCAATTTTATACATATTTTCACCACACCTATATATATATTACTAAAATTCTACTTATCATTCACCACAACTATTTAAATTTAACAATTCTTTTACATTACTAAACTAAAATTATACAATTATCTATTTAATATTTGACAATACATGGTTTTGGTACAAAAAAAAAAGAACTTTAACCATAGACATGAAGATCTTTCACTATGGTACAAGAATGGCAAAGAAATGCAAAGGGAGGGAGTGATTGTCACTCTTAATTATTGAAATGCAGTGCATTGGTCACATGGTTTTTCATTGTGTGAAATGATCTTTCATCATTACTTTACTAATTTTCTATCCTTAATGTACTATTTTTTTCTTTACCAATGAATTAATCTTTCACCATTACTATTCTACTTAAAATTAATCTTTTACCATTAATATATTAATTTTCCACCAATAATATACTGATTTTTTACCAGAAAGTTGATATTTTTCTATTATTTACGTAAAAATTGATATTTAACTGGTTATGTACTATATTCATCTTTAATGTATTGATATTTTTACTACTAATACACTAATTTTTCGCTACTATTGTGTTTATTTTTCACCAATAAATTAATAGATTATCATTATTCGACTTAAAACTGATTTTTCACCACTAATGTATATCATTAATATACTTATTGTTCATCACCAAGTTGATATTTTCTTATTTTTCAACTTAAAATTAATACTTTACCACTATTATATCGATTTTTTGCCAATGAAATGAATGTTTACTATTATTTTATTTAAAACTAATTTTTAATTATTTTTTATCAAAAATATTTTAATATGAATATTTATTTATAAATATAATTTTAAGAAACATTATGTTATATATTTTTCTTGAGTTTTTCTTAAATAAACTAATAAGATTTTTTTAAAAAATATTATTATAACATCTGATGCAAGAGTGCTTCACCATGCGAGAGGTCGTATAGTGTAAATTGCGACATAGAGTTGACTGTATTGCCTTTGATTCAATTCTACGTTGCCTTTGATAAAAAAAAAAAAAGGTCTGATGCTCTATGTTGCACGGACCCGGCATCTTTCCATCTCATAAACGCTCTCTCATTTTCCGACCCCCTCCGCCCAAAACACACATGAACGTAGCTTTTAAACATTAGATATTGGGTTGATGTATGCTTTCAAGTGCCAATACTTTTCAATGACGCATTCCGCGAGGATTTGCGGCTAGACTAGTCTAATTGAAATTTCATAAATCGAACTAAATCTAACAGCCTGACCTTTTTAATTCATAAATAATTTCTTAAGACGACGCACGCAGTGCGATCTAGTTCGTCGTTCTCTACGCTTCTAATTTGGACCAAAATCCAAAGCACGATCGGGCATTTTATTGCATCAACTGCGATGAAAAGAACAAAAGGAAAATAACAGGGTTCAGCTATTTTATTGCATAATCGAACAAAAGCAAAAACTGTTACAAAGGGCCAAAAGAAAAATTCAATACAAGATTTGCAAACACATCTGAGTCAAAGGAACCACCAATGGACTCTCCCTTAAGTGACTCCACTTCTGCAACACCTGCTACTGGTAACATACATATTAATCCTAATTTGATTAATGCAATGTGCCAGGAAGTAATCAAACTCATTAAAGATCAGCACAACAATACTTCAAATGCTTTCCCTGTTACAACCAATATGGCAGGTATGATTGTCAGTTCTAATCATGGTTGCTTTAACACCTTCAAAAGTAAACCTAGTTGGATTTTGGATTCTGGAGCAACTGACCATATGTGTAATGATAAAACCCTGTTTAGCAAACTCGAACCATTACATCATCCAATTCTAGTTGCTTTACCTGATGGTGGCCTTAAAACTGTTACTCACATTGGTATTGTTCCTCTTAAGTCCAACCTTATTCTGCATAAGGTGATGTACATTCCAGAATTTAAACACAATCTCTTATCCATTGGCAAGCTGATTGATCAAAATGATATGAAAATCATAATTGACAGAGATGGTTGTTCTTTACAGGACCATACAACTGACTCAATTCTAGCAGTTGCTCAGAAGGTTGCGGGGCTGTATAAACTACATACCAACCTTCAGAAGACTTGTAGTGACTCAGATCTGTCTAGAGCTTTTTCTGTTCCTTATTTCCATGAAAATGACAGTGCTAGCTCAAAGTCTTGTTCTGTGGCTGAGCTGAATGTAACTCATGCTAGACTAGGACACAGCTCTATGTCTACTTTGAAACATATTGATTCATCCTTTTGTAATAAACATTCTGATTTTGTTTGTGACACCTGTTTGCGTGCTAAACATCATCATTTACCTTTTCCTCTAAGCTCTTCACATGCTGATTTTCCCTTTGATCTTGTTCACATGGATTTATGGGGGCCTTACAAACAACCATGCATTTCTGGAGCACTATATTTTTATACTATAGTGGATGATCATACTCGGGCTCTGATACCATGTAAAGAAGATGAAAATAGGATCGAAGATGGAGAAGGATCTTGATCTTGTTATTCAAGAAAGCGGGGAGCTCCTGATACAGTTGTCCGTCGAGACAATATCTTGTCCGACTCTTCTAATATTTATACTAAAAGCTGAAAGTATAATATATAACAAACTAAACATATATCTCTACATTATGACACGTGTATTTCTACAAAAACCTATAGCCATGAACGTCAAATGATATTGGTAACTGGTAAGTGGTTCATATTCAGGACTGAAGATGACGACAAATTAGATACAATTCTGCCGCGGGTCTTGAGATACGTGACCTAAAAAAAAATGTCCTAACCTGAGCATAGAAGCACACTGCTGTCACGTTTTTCTTTATTTTTTTTAAACTATTTGTTTTCATCATGGCATTTTCCAAAGCAGGTTGCAGGATGACAACGCAAGAAGCCTATTTAATCACCATAAAAGAAATGGACGGTTATCATTGTAACACCCCCAAAATTCACTCCTGAAAAAAAATTTTTGAAAGGATAAAGCGGAAGCTAGGAGAGAATTTGGGGAATGCTACCGCCACATTTAACACAAGATAGATGTCCACCATCTATCTCATGCTAGATGCAAGGCTAAAACCTGTCAAACAAAACTTTAAACATCAATGCCGTAAGGATAAACTCCCACAAGGAGATATCCACAGGCAGATGGCAAGTGAATCAATTCACTAAATAAAATCATCGCTGAATCAATCAGCGGAACCTGCGAAATAAATCCGAATTTTAAAAGCTTATCAGAGTACGATAAATTGAAAGTTAAATTACAATACCCTTTAATTTTAAATACAATACTTGAAACTTCCAAAAATAAATACAGTTAAACCAGACAAATTCTGACGGATCAAATTCCGGATTGCCTACTCTCTCAAGTCAAGCCTTCCACCCAAATATAATATTCGAACTGAAACCTGCACAAGAGATCTGCTCCCCACCATCAGTGGATCATCACAGGACCCATTCAATCAAGGTAGCATCAGTACGGGTCCGGTACTGAGTAAATCAAGACCACCCAACTCAGGGAAGGAAACATGAAACACATAAGATATGAAAGCCTATAGCTTACAATTCTTATACTCAATTATACATGTATTACATACAATAAAATATAGGATCACAGATTCATAATCATGAGTACATTACTAGACATGGCGGCACATAAGATATAAGCGTATAAGAAATCACGATTGCATGCTAAGCAACACCCATCCAACAATCTGATAATAATCACTATTACATCCGATTTTATTTACTTACGATGAGTTCAGGGACCCCACTATTCTTAAACCGGTGGAACGGTCTGAAGCACCTCTCGGGGACAACACACCCGAGCCACTATTATCATCCGGTGGAACGGATCCTACACCTCTCAGGGCAAAACGCTCCTAAGCCACTATTCTGAACCGGTGGAACGGCTTGAAGCACCTCTCGGGGACAACACACCCGAGCCACTATTATCATCCGGTGGAACGGATCCTACACCTGGTCCCGACTCACGTAATCTTCCACTTTAAATAATTAGTGTCTTATTCATTACTTAATTCATATCATATTTTTGTTCACGATGAGTATAGGGCCCCACTATTCTTAATCCGGTGGAACGGACTGAAGCACCTCTCAGGGACAAGTCACCTGAGCCACTATTATCATCCGGTGGAACGGATTCTACACCTCCCAGGGCAAAACGCTCCTGAGCCACTATTCTGAACTGGTGGATTGGCTTGAAGCACCTCTCGGAGACAACACACCCGAGCCACTATTATCGTCCGGTGGAACGGACCCTACACCTCGGCCCAACTCACGTGATCTTCCACTTTAAATAATTAGTATCTTATTCAATGATTTTAGCCGACCAATAACCAGGCCCACATAAATAATTCCATGACATAAAGATACAGCATAGAGTATCATATAATATCAATCCATACTTAACCCTTCACATACTCAAATACATACCATATTCAACATTATACTAACATACATTGGTATTGGGGATATGAACTCATACATACACAAAATTTTCTCACAGAAAACAACATACACCGGATAAGATTGAATGATCAATCAGCATAGTCATCACCTTCCACTCGGAACAGAAATACATCCAGATTCTATCATAAGTAAAGGTAAGTAATGACTTACCTCAATCCGAAGCTAGCTAAGCAAATTGAGAAAGAGGGAGAGCTATCGAAAGCTCGACAATCCACGAGAAAGTTTTCCTAGATCGCCGATAGAAATCGGAACTAGGTTAGAAACTCTCTTATCAATTAATAATTCACATATTATCACAAAATCAAGACAAACGACCTTTATTGGAAAACGTGTCCAAAACTCAGGGCTCAAGAGCATAGCTCTATTAAGATTAAGATTAAAATATAAATCAAATGATTTAAAACCGAAGGACAGAAATCGATTTGATAAAAGACACACAACACAATCAATTTCATAAAACCATCCCCGAAGATTAGGGTTTTTAAATCCCTAAACTACGAATCGACCAAATCACTTCGATTACCTCAAATTGATAGTTTTAAAACACAATTAAACTAATTTTAGATAAATCTAGAAAATCAATTTCAACCAAAACAAATCTTCCGATTAATCAGTTCAAGACGATCCGTTTTCAAAATTAGGGTTTTAAAACCCACGACACAAACTCAGGTAATTCAAATCAATTAATTCCAATTAAAGGTATTAGAATACCATTACGATCATTTCCACTACTTCTATAAATTTAATTTTAGAAAAACAACTATACAAATAACATATTTCATAATCTCACTTGAAATCTAGGGTTTTAGGCCCGAAAATGCAATTCGGTTGAATTCTATTAATTTAATCAAATTGAATGTTTAGAAATGCAATTAAACACGTTTTATAACATATCAAATAATCAATTGATCAAAACCACTAAAAGAAATACCCAATTTAGCACAATTAGGGTTTTTGAGCCCGGAACGCAAATTCGATCAATTCTTGCTAAAATATATAAATTGACGGTTCAGAAATGTAATTAAATATATTCTAATATAAATTGTATAGTCAATTGAATAAAACGACCCGATTACATAATCCAATTTAGAACCGCAAGAGTTTTGACCTAAAAATCCAATTCTTATTAATTACGCACAATTTTCCCAAATCAACACTTCCAATATGAAATTAAATATATTTCAAACGACATTGTAAAGTCAATTGAGCGAAACAACTTAATTACGCAACCCAATTTCAATACACACGAATTTTGACCTAGAAATCAAATTCCGATTGATTCCGCATAAATTTCTCAAATTGACGGTTCCGACATGAAATTAGATACATTTAAAAACATATTGTATAATCAATTTATCCAAAATCGCCAAATTGGAAGGATCCAAAAAATTTGGACATAACCCGACCTAAAATTTAATTTTCCAAATTTCGAACACAAACCATACAATTAACATATCCAAATCAATCTTACAGCACATATATACATAATCAAACAATTAATTTAGCTTATCACAAGCTAAATCATACCCAAATAATTAAATTAATATTAGGGTTTTTCAGAAATTTATACCAAACGAAATCAACAAAATCGGAGCAAAGGAAGGCCGGAGGAGCTTCGTCGGAGGCCGGAGGTGGCTCGCCGGTGACCAGGCGATGGCGGCGCAGCCTGCGTTTGCTGCTCGTCGCTGCTGCGGCGCGCGGTTGCTGCCGCCCTCTTCGGCTGTTGTGCGTGGCTGCTGGGTGCGGCTGCTCGCGGCTGGTGCTTGCTACGGTGGTCGGGAGACGTCGACGACCGGCGAAGGAGGAGCAGGGAGGAGGAGGGAGGTCGGCTAGGGCTTCGTGCTGCAGAACAGGGGCGCACAGGAGAGGGGTCGGGGTAGGGAAGAGAAGAGAGAAAGGAAAAGAAGGGGGCGGGGCACCGGTCGGGTAGGGCTCATTTTTTTTTACAAATACTCATATAAAATAAAATACTAAAAGTTTAAAAATTATTAATGGAATATTTTATATAAAATTCATTAAACAAAAATTATTTCGTAAGGTTCTGAAGGCTTAAAATTGATATAAAAGCTACATAAAGAATTTCGGAAACATTTTCGGAAAAACTTACCAACGAACGAAAAAATTTATATTATTTACGGAAATACATTATAAGACCTCGAAATAATATTTAAAAGCATAAAAGTAAATATTTAAATTAAATTATAATAAACCGAGACTAATTTAAATAAATTCCGAAATCGGTTTTCCGCAAACCAAAAATCGTAAAACGGGAGAAAATTGATTCCGGAAAGAAATTCATAAATAAGCTCCTAAAATCTCTTTTTAATTTGAAACTTCCTGAAGATATTAACGATTTCCGAAAATGAATAGATTTAAAGTCGGAAATATTTTCTACGGATAAAATCATTAAAATAACTTTAACTATTTAAACAGAAATTTTATAATTTAAATAATATATTTCGTTAACGCAATATAACTCCAAAATAAAGTCGTAATCACACGACGAAGTTATAATCGAAAACGAATCTACAATATTAAAAATAAAAACACGAGAAAGAATGGAAATACATATTTTTAACCGAAAATCGAAATCATAAGAATATAAAAAAATCATGGTCGTGAACGAATTTATCTAAAATAGTTCGCAACGACGACAATTAATTAAATTCAAATATGAATTCGAAATCGTCGATAAATCCATAAAACGAATCAAAATTAAAATAATTAAATATTTACATCAAATTACGCTAATAAAATCATTAGGCTTAATAAAATTAGATTTTAAAAATACGGGGTATTACAATCATGGTCACGGAATTTTCCATATAACTTTATAATGCAGATCATATGTCCTCTACACAGAGGTCACAATGGCAATTTGAAGTTTTCTGCACAGCACATTATGTTTCCAATTCCATTTTAACAGTTTGGCACTCCTCTGCACCTTTAAGTTTTTTTTTTTTGCAAGTAAGGATAATTTTATTACCGAAATGAGAGACATCTACATTACCTTTGAGAGCTATACATCACCCAATATCAAAAGAAAAATCTATCTGGGTACAAAATCCAATTTTCTCAACGCAGTTACTCAAGGATTGTGCTGTAAGCGAATATATACATATTCATTATCAATTGCTTTATCAAAATCGAGGGTAGAAAGAACTTGTAATGAACAATGGAAAGCTTTCGATTCTTCCACAGTCCCATAGCATTAAAGCTTGCCCTCAGCATGCCAGCTTCCCATTTCTTCTCTTGGTTTTGCGCATAACCCAATCCAGCAGCTCACCCCATGAGTCTGGAGCAACATCATAGCCAAGCCAGGACAATAACTTCTGCTAACATCTCCCTGGGAAGCAACATGTAGTCAAATATATGATCGGCAGTCTCACTACTTTCTCTACAAACACCACAACAATATTCAATAACAGTATTCCAACAAGCCAGTTTACCATGAGCAAGGCTTTATGACATGCTAACCAGAATATAAACAAGTGTCGGGGTATGCCTTCATGGTTCCAGACCACAGAACACCATGGCTGAGTTGATTGAGTACCAAATAGTGTCAAAATCTCCATTCTGAAACTTTTGCAGGAGCAAAGCTCTCAGTTTCAAAATGCTCTTATAAACCCAAGATTGATGAACTTTAGGGGTTACATCTGCTATCTGGATCCCCTTAATATAGATTCCATGCGCCCACTTAATCCACAATCCCTCTTTGCTATTTGATTAATTGTTAGAGCCATCTTCCGAAAGTAGCAATGTCCCAGTTTTTAATATCCCTTTATACCCAATCTCCTTTCCAAGTTAGGCAGCCTTATCGTTTTCCACCTAACCAGTGCTCTATTTGATGAACCCGTATTACCTGTCCATAAAAAAAAATCTTCTGCGTAACTGCAGCTGGGAGAAGTAAAATCTGTGACCAAAATTGGACATATCCTAAAAGAACTGGCTTAACTGCACGCATCCTGCATAACCAGTGCTCTATCGATGAGACATTGATATTGTTGAGCCCCCAAATATGCTGTATTCAAAGGTATTCCCAAATACCTGAATGGGAATTCTCGTTCTCCACTTTCAAATAGCAGTAACGAGAAGTCTTTGCTGGATTAATCTTTAGGCCAGAGCATTGAGTGAACCTTGTTAGAACTGCCTTTACGCTGGTAGCTGAAGGAATGTCGCCCCTCAAAAATACGAGCCATTGCAAAACTAAGATCAATGATCTTGAGTCTCTTACAATCCGAATGCCCAGTGAAACTAGCATCACCCTATATTTGCATTTCTTTGTGCCGATACTCCTTGCATAAGATAACAATGTATGGGAAATTTGGATCTCCCTAGCCAAACCCTCTTCTACTCAATAACAGTGGAGTAAGGGGGCGTTAATAGTAATAGGGATCCTTACAATAATAATGCATTGCATTATTAACTCAACCACTTGCTATGGAAAATTAAAAGCCAACAGGATTTGTTTGATGAAGCTCCGATCCGCATAATCATAAGCCTTTTGGATATCAAACTTTAACAACATTCTAGGGATCATATGCTTCCTCCTATAATGTTTAACTAATTTATAAGCCATTAAAAAATTATCATATAACGCCATCCCTTGAACAAAGGCAGCTTGCGTAAAGTAGTAGATCATCAAATAAAAAATGAGGATGAACTTGCATAAGTAAGGCTTAAAAACTTGATTCATAAGGTCTTAAAATGTTGAGGGCACATTAGTTAAACCAAATGACATAACTAAGTACACATAATGTCCTTCATGTGTTTTGAAGGCAGTCTTGAGAATGTCTTAAGGATACATTCTTAGTAGGTGGTAGCTCGATCTAAGATCAAGTTTAGAGAAGTACTGATCCCCTTGCAACTCTTTCAGCAACTCCTCAATAACTATAGATAGAATGATATATTAGAGAGTTTAAATAAAGAATAAGGGGAGTTGAACTCATAGGTCTTTCTTATTATTTTGAATCATCAGTTACATCTCTATATATGCATTCACAAGTATGTGAAAGTCATAATAGAGAGCTAACTAATAGCTAGTAAATAAGTAACTTTTAATAATTATGATGAGATAATTGAGGAGAAGATAAGAGGAGTGATGTGGCTAAACTGTATAAATAAGATCTTCTCCTATAGAAGTGGGAAGATCAAAACAATGATTATCCCTTGAGCTGCAAGGGTGTGAGTGTGCATGCGTTGCGTTTGAGGTGGTGTTAACTTCTGTGTTTTTATGATCTTCTTCTAACACCCCTTGGCAAGCTGGAGCATGGGAAATCATGCCCACCTCGGGAATAGATCAATCATGTACACATCTATATAGAGGATTAGTGAAGACATCAACAATTTGCTGGCTTGTAGAAACATGTGATGGATCAATAAGTCCCGCAAGGATCTGATCACGAACAACATGGCAATCCAATTCACTATGTTTGGTCCGCTCATGGAAAACATAATTTTTTGTGACGTGAATAGCAGCTTGATTATTGCACTTGATTGGAATCAGTGTGATATTAGTGAGGGATAATTCATGCAGCAAATGGCTTAACCAAGCAATCTTAGTCGTGACATGCCATAAGGACCTGTATTCAGCTTCCGTAGAGGATAATGAAGTTGTACCTTGCTTCTTTGATTTCCAGGAAATAGGCGACCCACGAAGCATAATAAAGAACCCATTGAGTGGCTTCCTAGAGAAGGAATAAGCAGCCCAATCAGAGTCACAAAAAGCCTGAAAGGAAGTGTCTGGGCTATTATTGATAAGAAGATCCTATGATTGTTTGCTTTTGAGATATTAAAGGATGTGCAAAACATCATGATAATGAGGCAATTTGGGAGAACTATTGAATTAGCTAACATATTGAACAACAAATGAGATGTCTGGATGGGTATTAGTGAGATAATTCAACTTCTCTACTAAGCTGCAAAATGTTGTGGGATCAGTAGGAGGTGCTTTCATGTTTAGTAAGAGCTTAGTCCTCATGTTGAGTAAACTAGCAACTGTAGGAGTATCAACAAGAGAATATTCATGCAGCGGATTTGCAATAAACTTACGACGACTTATGATAAGGCCTTGAGAAGTAATAAGGAAGTAGATGCCAAGAAAATAGTGGAGCTGACAAAGATCTTTTATTTTGAATTAGCTATGTAGAAAATCCTTTAACTTCCAGAATACTGATATATCATTCCCTGTAACTAATAAGTCATCCACATATACTGCTATGACAGTTAAACAATCAATGACTTGTTTAGTGAAGAGTGAATACTCATTACTGTGTATAGCCACAAGAGAGTAAAAATGATGATAATTTGGCATACCATTGCTATGAGGCTTACTTCAAGACATAAAGTGATTTCTTCAATTTGCATGCATGAGAAAGGAGAATATTTAGACCAGAAGGAGGTTTCATGTAGATATCTTCATGTAAATCCCTATGAAAGAAGACATTATTCACATCAAATTGGTGAATTTGCCATCCTCTTTTAACAGTAATGGCAAATATGCTTCTAATGGTTGTTCTGTGCACCACAGGGGATAAAGTTTCATTAAATTCCTCACCAACACTTTGTGTAAAGCCTCAGACAACTAGTCATGCTTTGTACCTTTCAGTACTTCCATCCACCTTGTATTTGATCTTATACACCCATCTATATCCAATAGGTCATTTTCCCTTGGGTAGAGGAACTGACTCCCAAGTCTTATTTGCATGAGGAGTCTCAAATTTAGCTTCCATAGCTTACTTCCAATGTGGATTTTTTACTGCTAGGTTCAAGTGGGATAGGAGTGATGCGAGAGTGAAAAGAAAAGGATAGGGTATTTTGTGCGCATAGATATTGGTAATGATGTGTAGACAATGTATTGGAGTGGAAGTTGAAGAATTACACATATAATGGAAGAAATAATGCTTTAAATGTGAGGGAGTTTGAATGACTCTATAGGACCTTCTTAGAGGAAAGGAAGAAGTTGTGTTCTATGCTGGAGGAGGGCATGGAAGGTGATAAAGGTGTTGAATCGGAGGAGGATGAAAGTGGTGAAATGGCAGGCTATAAGTCAGGGCCAATTCGAGGAGGATGTTGATTGTAAGATTTTAGTTGTGATGATGAATCAAGTATAGCCTAAGGTAATGGATTTAAATTATGAGATGATATATCAGTGGAAATGGAGTTGCCAAAAGGAAAAATGTGCTTTTTGAAAATGGCATCTCTAATATCAAAGACCTATTTGGTTAGAAGAATTAGGACCTTATAATTTTTTCTTCCATGTGGATATCCCAAGAAAACTTAGGGAGTGGATCGAGGCATGAATTTGTCTCTAGACCTATTAGGTACAACTACATAATAAAGACAACCGAATGTTTTTAGATGGTGGTAATCAGGTGTAGTGTCAAATAATAATTGATGAAGACTTCAATTTTTGAGAACTTTGGTAGGGAGTTTATTAATGATATAAGTAGCTGTTAAGAGACTTTCTCCCTAATATATTTGAAGCATATTTAATTGAAACATGAAGGCTCTAGCTATTTCTAAGAGATGTTTGTGCTTTTGTTCTACTAAACCATTTTGTTGAGGAGTGTATGGGTAACTGGTTTGATGGATTTTGCCTTGTTAAGAGAGAAAATGTTTGGCTTCTATGCTAGATCCTAGTTCATAGGCATTATCCGAGCAGATAACTTTGATGGTTTTATGATAAAGCAATAAAAGATTTCAGAATTGTGAATCCACTTCCCTTTGTAATTAACCAGTCCAAGTAGGTTTAGAGTGATCACCCACTATTGTCAAAAAATACTTAAAACCATTGTAAGTGATGATTTTGTGAGGTCCCTATATGTCAATATACATAAGTCCAAAAGGAGAAGAAGAGCAAGTATGGCTAGAAGAAAAAGGCAGTTTATGTTGTCTGGCCTTGTAGCAGACTTCACAAGGTAAATCAGAGATCTTATTAATGGATGGTGGAAAATCAAACATTTGCTTGAGTTTATATAAAGGTAAAATCCCTAATTTAAGGTGCCATAAATCAATATCAGAAGAGGGAAACAAAGCTTAAGCATCTTTTATCTATGATTTGTTCAATATTGGATCAAGGCTTGAGACACTAGCTAAGGAGGCAATCTAAGTGGAAACTAGAATGGACGATGGATAAAGGAGATATAGATCTCAACTCAGTTTACCAAGTGAAAGAATTTTCATCATTGTAACTAAATATTAATCAAAATTTGGGCATTGTAGTTTTTCACTGATAACTATGCACGATGCCATAAATACAATGTTGATGAAATTGATGAAGTTAGAGACCAATGGGCCAAGCACGTGTACTCATACATTCGGTATTAGCTAGGGATCTATATTCTACATGAATGTTCAAATTTGTATTTTATCTATGTCTTTTGGTCTTCTAGGCTATGCTGTATGAACTTTTAACTTTGGAGTATAGAGTTACCTAATTGCGGTATGCCCACTATTTTTCACTCCTCAGTATGCACAGTATATTCAGACATACTAATTAGAGCTTGATTGAAAATATGGAGTATCATTTGGGAGGAAGACATGAATGTATATATGAATTGATGTTGTTTTACATTGGAGAATTGGTAAATATTTGAACATAATACTGTGTATGTGGGCTGGAACAAAACAACAAAAATATATATATAAAAAACATATAGTTTTAATAACGGTTATTAATGAAACCGTTATTATAGATGTTTTAATAACGGTTTTGATTAAGAACTGTTATTAAAAGTTTGTATTTAATCTCAAATTTATGGTTATTTAATACGTATTAGGGTTTAATAAATGCATAATCAATGAGTGAAACCTTAATTGGATCATATTTTAACAACGGTTTATGTAATAACTGTTATTAAAACTATGTATTTAATCTTAAATTTATGCTCATTTAATATGTATTAGGGTTTAATAAATACATAATCAATGAGTGAAACCCTAATTGGATCATATTTTAACAACAATTTTTGTAATAATCGTTATTAAAACTTTATTTTTAACAACGGTTTTGACTTAAAAGTCGTTATTAAAACCTGATTTTTAACAAAGGTTTTGACTTGAAAACCGTTATTAAATACAAATTTTATGCCCATATTCACGGTTTTTTGTATATTTTTATGACGGTTATGAACCGTTATTAAAGATTTAATAATGGACAATTCAATAACGGCTTAAAACCGTTGTTAAAACTATAAAATAACCGTTATTAAAACCCCTTTTCAGGGTAGTATCATAACGGTACAATAATATTTTTTGTAACTCTTTTCCATATTCCTTTTTCTTGTATTATAAATAACTTTATTTTCTTATATTATAAATAAGTAAGTTGTGAAATAAAAAATATGGTAGAAGAATTATATTCTTTTTCATTTTCAAACTTTTAGTTTTTTTTTCTTAATGTGTTATATACATTTTTCTTATCATGTTATACATATAGACGGGAGGCTACACAAGTAAAAGTAATACTAAACTTATCAGACTAATTTTTTTTTAAATAAATGGTTACTTTTAGACTAAATTTTTTTAAAAAATAAATAGTTACTAAAAAGCAACTATTTTATTTTTAATAACTAACCCAAGTTATAAATGTCTTCCATCTAAAACTCTCCAAACATGATGGACGGTTGTCGTGGCCTTTAAGTAGGCAAGTTGCTGCTGCTTAGAAACTGCATCGGTCAGTATTAGGGCTATAAATGAGTTGAGCCAATTTGGTATTCGGCTCGGCTTGTTAAAAGCTCAGTTCGGCTTGTTTATTTAGTTAAACGAGCCTAAAAATGAGGCTCGAGTTCAGCTCGTTTATTAAACGAATCGAGTCCAAACTTAAAAAAGTTCGGTTCGGTTCATTTTTTGACTTTGGCTCGTGAGGTCGACTCGTTCGTTTAGTTAAATGAGCCGAGTCCAAACATCATTTTAATATTTGGCTCGTTTCCGGTCCTAGTCTGTATGCAATAACCTAGTCGGATAGGTATGGTCCGGAAATGTATGTAAGGCGAAGGGGGGGATGGGACCATTTGTACGATATCGATCGGGAGCTAACTTAATTAATAATTTGTTTTTCAGTGTCCTTTTTGTTACTCATCATTTATTTTCCGTTATGATATCGATTGGCCGATGGACCAACCATTGTGGTCAACACAAGTGGGGGAAGGAAACAAGAAGGAAAAAAAGGGTGGTTGTGTATTTTCCTAATATATATATATATATGTGTGTATATACACCAATGAACCTAACAGATCATCATTTGCATTGCATGTGAGTTTCGGTAATATATTCCTCGCTGAAAATGAATCATTAATTACGCAATAGCATAAGAAAATTGCTTCATTTGAAAATACTAGCTACCTGTCGTCGGCCAGGGAAAAAAAATGGACTAGTTCCAGAGTATCAATTAACATTGACCGGGAGCCAGGCTAACCCTTGCTCTGCTAGTTCCCTCTTCACTTCAGCTAGCAACTCATTGACCCCCACAGGCTTACACCCATTGGAAAAGAAAGGAAGGAAGGAAGGAAGGGTCGTGATGGGGAAGGTATGTTGTTCATCGGAGGATGAGGGTGGCTTCGATCTGACAGGAATCCTGATTGCGTTGGTCATAGCCCTCATTCTCATGTTTATCTGCAGCCGTCCCCCTCCCCGACGCGGTGTCCTTGTGTGTCGCTGCCATTGATATCGATCATTCATGTTTACATATGCAAGCAACAAGTTGTATACATGTGTATGTTTTAATTCTGTTTCCTGCAGTTTGATTTTGTAGTTAATGTACTCATCTGAACATTCTCATTCTTCTGAATGCTATCCCCTACTTGATTTGAAACTAATTATTTCTCAAATATCATCGTACGATTAATCAAATCGGTGATGGTATTAAATTTAGTGACGAGATTAGAAATCAGCTAGCAAGGAATTCGTGGGCATTTTCATTGGGTCGGCTCTGCAGCTTTAATTTGAATATTTATTTATGCTTCTGATTATGCGATCATTCGACTGATTACCTTCCTCCCTTTCCTTGCTTCCTCGCTCGCTCGCTATCTTCTTGGTTGATCGGGAAATCCTTCTTTCCTTTTCTTTTTCTCTCTTAATTAATGGATTTGATCTTGGTAGTTAAGGTCCGTCTTTTAATTCTGCATCATATATAGTAATGCAGTGTTGTTTCTGGGAGTTCAAAGGTATATATATATATTTATCTACCTGAGGTGATTGTTGCAAGGTCAGGTCAGCGATGGTGGTTCTCAACTATAGCTGAGATGATGAGGTTAATGTCTGTGTTGTGTGTCCCCCCTCCCCCCCAAATAAACCCTTTTTTAAAAAAAAAAAAAAAAACAAAAGAAGAAGAAGAGCATCATCTATAGGCAGCTAAACTTACTTCGGCTGCCCTGTATAGCCGTACATGTCAGAAAGCTTGCTTATGGTATAATCTGAACTTCTGGTCTCTGTTCTCGTCCTCTTTGAAATCTAAAGTGACGAGAATTTACGTATTTGGACACAGGGCGACCATGAGGAAGCTGCCACGGCTGGCCTGACATGGGTGTCCTCATAGCAGAGGACAGTGCTGCTATATATAGGAATTTGTTGGATTTGGCGATGTTAGTTTTAAGAACGGTAAAGAATCGTAGATGTGTTGTTTGTGAACTCTACACTTTGCCTATATTAAAATTTGAGAATATACAACTTATGTCATAGTATTCCACCACCTTAAAAATAAATTGGGTCAAACTATAATGTAATTGTTTAAAGTCATTCGTTCCCAAATATTTACAAAACTTTTCTCGTACTCATGTACTCAATGTTAAAGGAACGGAGAAGTGTAGATCAATTACTCAGGACTAGAGAATAGCAATTAAACAATAATCAATCTCTAAGTTTTCTTATATCCATGAACTGAACATCTATCCCAAATAAATGGACCGAGTGGAACTGAAGAACAACAATCAACAAATGGAACATAACTAATGTTCATCATCAATGGATAATGGATAGAGGAAAAGTAATCGGCATACATAATGAGCAATGACATCCATAATAAATAAAAAGTAATGAATACTAAATTGCAACTGCTAATTAATGACTAATTAAAATGGAAGATATAGCGATCATATGAGGTTTGGTCTAATGGCAAATACCAGTTCTTGGGTATCAGATGTCCCAAGTTCGAATACCACTCCCCCTCTCTCCGTAACACCTTTATAGTATCGCCACCTATATGGCGATTTATATTTCCTTTTATGACCCCCTATAAATAAAAAAATGGAGGATGTAACAGTTGAAGTCACAACTATAATGAATGTAGAATAGTAAAAACGGTTAAAGTAATTAAACAAAAAAACTAGATCCCGAAAATATTTTAAATCGGATCTAGTTACTCAGATCCAAACCCGAGTAATATGAGACTTTAATTCTTGTATTTACCCAAAAATTCCCCACTAATGACAAAAAACAAAACAGTGAACAAAGGAATATCCCAAACAAAAGAAAAGGTTTACACGTATGTATCAATATCTTTTGATTGAATTGATACATAGAAATAAGGTTAAAATGTAATCTAAGTAGTAAATTTTTCTTGAACAGCCTAGATTTGTATTGCTTCCCTATAATATGCCTTACACTTCTAAATTCTGCACTATCTTGCGATAAAATAAATATGCACTTTTAAATGGCCCTATACACAACTTATGTACTCATTGAATGCTCTAGAGAGATAACACAAATCTCTCATAGAAAGAGACTCATCTTCACATTTATGTAGGTGAGTCCATCAAGTATGTCTCTCTAGTACCACTACTTATGGCTATGGACTCAATAAAAGCATAATCTCAACCCTGAAAACAATTAGTAGAATCCATCAATTGCATCTCACAAACACCACCAAACCTTGCCACATCGTTCTTTACTGCAAATCACTTTCAGAATGTTGATTCTTTAAAGAATCAAATCAAGACAAATACGTGCTGTGTTGAAAAATCAAACAATTTGTTAATATTAAAATTTGAAAATATGCAGCACTGTGTTGTAGTATTCCACTACCATAAAAGCGAATTAGGATCAATTATAATGCAATTATTTAAAGTCGTTCACTCCTTTAGGATTTACACAACTTTCTTCAATTTTTTGCACTTTATATTGAAAGAATGGAGAAGTGCATAATAATTACTGTTGGCTAGAGGATAGCGATTAAGCAACGATTAATTTCATAGTTTTCCTATATCCAAGAATCAAACATTTATCCCCAAATAAATAGACCACGTGGAACAAAAAACAAATGTCCACTATCAATGCATAAAACGTAATTGATATTCATCATCAATGGATAATGATGAGGAAAAATAATCGATATCCATAATGATCAATGAAAAAGAATGCGGTATAATGGCCATCCACAATAAAGAAAAAATAAAACTATATTTACCAATTAATAATTAATTAAAAGGGATAAGGTAACGGTTGGAGCCATAATCAATGCGGCAGCTATAATGAACGGAGGATAGCGAAAACAGTTAAAGTAACTAAATAAAGAAACCAAATTCTAAAAAAAGATTAAATCAGATCAAGTTACTCATACTCAAATTCAAGTAATATACTTTATTTCTTATAGTTACCCAAGGGGTGTGCTAGCTAGCTGGGGCGTCTAAACCTCGTCGGCTACCCCCAACCATTATCCCACACAATCACCTTATTAAAACCGTGTAGCATAATAATCCCAATCCACGAAAACCTATTAAGATTTGTAATTTAGTGACTTTAATCTCAATCCATGGCAGACCATGAGTAATATGAATTGACATTTGGTCTATATACACACAAACCAACAACCCATAACCATTGCTCCCACCATCACCTCAACAACCTTACTATTCCTCCCACCCCCCCCTCCCTCCTCCCAAATTTCAATCCGATTTGATGCTAAATGTTTGTGGACCAGTCAATCTAATACGAGACGGGTCAATCAATTACTTCCAATTGAAACAAGAGCAATTCGAAGCAGGGTTTTGAAACTCGTGCGATTAAGGATGACGAGGCAAATTAAGAATAGGAGTCTTCCTACATATCTCGTTGGAGAGGTACGAGATTTGTTGTGTAAAAATAAAATAAAATAAATCAACCTATACATTATAAAATTTTAAACTAAGTTTGGCAAACGTACGATCGGCGTCACTATCATCAAGCAAGGACATGGGATGGATCAGCAGCCGCCCCTGTCTGTCGAGACAGAAACCCAAAACAAAAACCCAAACACACCTACTCTCTGATCCAGAATTTATTCCGGCTGCCTGGGCTGAGCTACATACTCCGCTAACTTATTATTTTAAAGAAATTAACGGGCCGCGCGTAAGAAACAAGGATCATCTCTGCGATTTCGGAAAGGTATTGTGCTGAGAGAGTATATAATTGAAGTGTGTTATATAAATTTATGCTAATATGCAAAATAGTTATTAATTTATTAAATTAAATTCCAAAAGAAAAACAAGACGCGAGACTTTGTACAAAGATGGAGCAGCATTAATTCTTAATCATTCATTACAATGTTCCATCAATTACAACCCACCAACACCACCACAAGGAGGACGAAGACGACGACGACGAAGAGCACGACAGAAACCGAATTGAAGCGAGGAACATGTCATAGAACACCAGCAAACTAGCTACCTAGACCGGCGAACATTTATACCCATTAATAATTTACTTAATTAATTAATGCAGATTAACTCGTACGTGCAGATCACATTCAAGGAGTAAAGCAGCGGTGCCCGCGCGTGGAATTTTAACAGGCCTGAGATGGTGGTATCTTGCGGAAGAGGGAGCAAGCGTTGTTCATGATGAGGAAGACGAGCACGACGGAGCCGAACAAAGCAACAGCAACCGAGCTGCCGATGTGCCTGCAGAAATTGTCATAGAGACCGCAGATTTTGACCCAACGGGTGTGTTTGTTGCCCTTTAGACCAATGTAGGCTACTCCTCCTGCTGTTCCGGTTGCCGAGGCCACTATCCCTAGCATCACCTGAGTTATACATACACATACATATGATTAGTTCATCGTTAATCGATCCCCTAAGTACGTGGTAGCTAGCTAGCCCCTTTGAGTAATTAATTAATTGAACTGCATACATATGTACATACAAACACATGGTAATGGTAATGGTAGTGGTAGTGGTAATGCTAGCGGGAGTAGTAGTAGTAGAGCAGTAGTGGTATAGTCTATGTGAACTTACAACATCAAGGGCGGCCAACATGAGCAACATTTTTGCTGGGGCACTTGGCTTAGTCACGAGAGATAACGAAGCGAGTATGGTGATTATGCTGTACAGCCCACACACGGATAGCGCCACTACAAAGTATCTGCAAATCAAAATTAGCAATTAATTAATCTTGCTGGGCGTAGGAATTAAGTTTTTATCTTGATTAGGTCATTACTATATAAAGCGACCGCACACAAGGACGTCAGCCGATTACCATGTTAATTAGGTACATCAGTTTCCATATATATCCTATATCAACCGTTAGAATTATATATATTAGTAATATATATGTAATCGGAGTGTTAAAAAGTGCTTAACTAAAAGCGTTCCAAAGAGCCGCGCATCAAGGTCCTATATTCAAGCAACAATATGGTCCTTAACTATTAACTTATTAAGTAATCCCCTAGCTAATTTTTATTATTTTTTTATGTTATTTTCCTCTATTAAATATTAATTGATTAGAGAAGGATTAAGTACAAATTAAGCTAGGCTAGATGATGCCTTTGATTGAAAAAAAAAATTAGTGTTGATGAATGTTTGTTGTTTCAGTTTCGCTCTTGTAATTTACTGAATGTAAATTCATTAAAAGCAATACAAATTGTAAGTTAAAAAGTTGGGCGACGACAAAGCAGGAATAGCATAAAGAAGTTTCATCCCTAGTAAGTTTTTCCTCGTTATTCCCTTCTTTGAACCTTAGGTGGTGGTTCATATTATTATTATTCTGTGACGTACGTGACAAATGATGAAGTTGGTGGAGGATTTGGACGTCTCTAGGGACTTGACTGTGATACTTAAAATAATTGAAGGCTATCCAGCCCAGCCCGGCCGTAATTAACTATACGGTTAAAATATTCGAGACATGACATGGTGGAGGCTAGATGGCACATATGGTGGATCCCCTCAGCATTGATTTAAGTTTCTTTTTCTTGTCACGTACCAAATTTCTCGGTTATTGGAGAACTAGGCTTGTCCTTCAATCAACTTTGGGGCATATTTACATCTACGTCGTTTTTCTTTCAGCAGCGAAAATAATTGATTTCATTTGTCGATGGCGACGTTTAACTAATCCTAAAATTAATGTAAACTAGCTATATATGTGTGTAAGTACATATGGATAATAAGGCGATGGATTTCCTTTTCCTGCAAGAAATCAACCGAAAGTCTTGAGGAAAATTAATTAATTTGTTGACAAATATGATGTATTTTTTTTTCAATATATAGTTTCTATTTTGAAGAGAATAAAATTGTAATTAACATATATACAAAGGTTATATATATATATTCCTACATGCATGATTCATTTACCAAAAGAAATAAGTTATTAATAATATATATTGGTAAATGATCGAGGAATCATAATAACAATAAAAAAAATGATGCGATAGTGCATATAGTTAATTTATGTGATGAAGTGCGACTTTTTCCCTTACTGAACCGCTCCTAATTACAAATACAATAGAAAGAAGGATTTATTTATTTACCAAGCAAAGCAAGCAGATGGAGAATGATATATAAAAGCATATATATATATATCTACATGCAATATCATGTAAACGTGTGTTCATGTGTATGTGTTTATGTCATATGGATCACCACCGTACAAAGAAAAATACTAGTAAAATTAATTATATTCGGACTCAAAATCTCAACCGCCTGCTAGCTAGCTCCCTCATTAAGGACAAAATATTATCGGTGTGTGTTAATTTTCATCATGGTAACGGTTAGGAAGGAAGACAAACAGATTAGAATACCGGTAATTAATTTGGTTCATGGTTAGAAGGAAGATAATCAGTAAATTAATCGAGGCCGTGCTGTAGTTATAGCTAACAAGCCAGCCTATCCACATGCAAAATACTGCCGGCCGGTAACTAAAGCACGTACGCACGTACCGTATATGAATGGATTATGTAAGCTAGCTAGGGACTACTTACATGAAGGCCGGCGAATTGGTCCATTTAGCAGTAATAGGGACGGGGAAAGGGATGCCAGAAACTAGATTGTTTTCTGTCTGCTTGCCGGTCACCATAACCACAACAGCAACAATTGAGGCAGCCAGCAACAACAACCTAAGGGAAGCATCAACCACGGTACATGACTTGCACTGGTTTTGTGCCGGTAGCGGCGCCACCTCGCCCGCCGGAGCTCCCTTCTCAAATTCGGTAGTCGCCATGGTTAATAATTATGGCAAAATTGGTAGCTAGGAAAGAGGTGTTTTTTTTTTGGTTGGTATCCTTCCGGATATGTACGCTGGTTAAGATTAGAGAGAAGGTAATTATGGCGTGTTTAAAGGTTTGGAATAGTAGTAGGGGCTCGATGATGATATTTATATACACGAACTAGGGAGAGATTATTAGTGATTCATGATTGGTTTGCATGTATAGTAGTAGTAGTATAATGGGATAAGATTTAGTAGAATATTTTATTGATGATTAATCTTTGATGGACGCGATATATATTTATATATATATGAGGGTTTGGAATTGCCCACACGCCAAGTGGTTTGAACTTTGAATTCAAGGCTTATATATATATATAGCTGCCTTTTTTTCTTCTTTCTTATTTATAAAATTGTCTGGTTAATGTTAACATCATTGGCTTTTACATATTAGCTGCTTTCCCAAAAATTAAAAATAAAAATTGTCAGTCAGTCAGTCATATCATCTAGCATGTTTGATGGTAGGCAGGAAATTTATAGCATGAAATCTGTTGTATAGTCTCACACCATGCAGCGGATGCTACAATACCTTTTATTTTTTTAAATTTATTTATTTTAATGTTGATTTATTAAAAAATATAATAATATTTAAATTTTTGTTATGAATAAAGATCCACATTAATATATTTTTGGTAAAAATTTAATACATTAATAGTAAAAGATTGATTTTAAGTAGAACAATGGTCAGAATAAAATTATTTCATTAGTATATTAATAGTAAAATATTAGTTTTAAGTATAAAAATAAGAAAATATAAACTCGTTGATAAAAACTTAGCATATTAGTGGTGAAAAATTACTATATTAGTAGTGAAAGATTAATATATTAGTGTGAAATATCAGTTTTAGGTAGAAAAAAAAATATCAACTCCCTAGTGTAAAATCAACACATTAGTTGTGAAAAATTAATATATTAGTGTTAAAAAGTTATTACATTAATGGTAAAATATGAGTACATTAATAGTGAAAGGTTTATATATTAGTGGTGAAATATCATTTTTAAGTAGAATGATGGTAAAAGAACAGTTGAGTGATGGTGAAAGATTAGTTTAATGATAGTAAAAGATACATATATAAATGTATGATGAAATATATATATATATATATATATATATATAGATAGATGTAGTTGTGATAAAATTTTAATATATTAATGATGATATATTAATTCGCTGGTGAAAAACTAATACATTAGTGGTAAAAAATTATTACATTAGTGATGACAAATTAGTGCATTAGTGGTGACAAATCAATGCATTAGTGGTGAAATGTTAGTATATTAGTGCCAACAATATCATTTTTAAGTATAATAATTATGAAAGATCAACTCTTTGGTACAAAATTAGTTCCCTAGCGGTAAAAAATTAGTATACTAGTGTTAAAATATCAATATATTAGTGGTAAAAAAATATTAATTTTTAAGTAAAATAGTAATAGTGATGAAAAATTAGTATATTGATTTGATAGTGAAAAATCCAGTACATTAGTGATGAAAAATCAATATACTAGTAGTGAAAGGTTAATATATTAGTGGTGAAAATTTATTTTTAAGTTAAATAATGGTGAAAGAGCAACTTTAAATAATGGTAAAAGAACAACTTATCGGTAAAAATAATTAGTTAACTGATTGAAAAATATTAGTTTAATAGTAATAAAAGATGCTTAAATTATAATGATGATCTACATATAAACTAATTTTTTTAAAAAATTAAAATTATACCAATATAAATATAAATTTATAAAGAAATTTTTTACAAATATTATGGTATCATTTTTTTTTTCTTCTAATAACTATAGTGAAAGATATATCCGCGTATCTATTATGGTAGATGGTACCTGATGCCCACTTGAGATGGAGGCCGACCATGTTATTTTCATACGGTCCCCTTTCTTTTCCTTCCATGTCACTCAATTGACAAAACTTCTTGATGTTTTCATTGATGTTGGACTAAAAATAAGCTTTGATATATATTACATCTCTTTTGTTACTTTTGCAGGAGAAGAAGAAGAAGAAGACGGAAGCCCGCGCAGACACTTCTCTTTCATTATTTTTTTTTTTAAATAAAAATTATCCCCACCATCCTAACTCTAACTATTAGATTATGACACCAGCGATAATACGCGGTTATTGCCGAACCTCAAGGCGTACATCTTGATATAACAAAACTATTCATCCTTTCATGTGGTGGATGAAGTACCCCAAGGGAACCTGGATCGTATTTAATCAGCGCTATACCTTCGGAGCACTAGTTGGCTTCGCCGAAAATAAGTTTCGTCTTGTACTCGTGCTCCCAAGCAAATTAACTTCACTTCGAATTCGTTGAACAACCATGAACTACGAGCCGACACAGAGGAAGCCTAAAAATCTGCTGCTGTCACGGCAGTGGACCCAATTAACATCTTCTAAGCTACCACAAAGTCAAAAGCCCGTTTCTCATGTTGCTTGGGACATATTCTAATATGTATCCCATTTTGACTATTAAGATATATCCCAAGTGGGTAAATTAATAATATTTAAACAATAAATAACTCATAATATATTTTTCTTACATATAACTTTGATGTTTTTTGTTATTTGGATTAATTTTAAATCCGGTTGATGTTTCTAATTATTTGGATTAATGTTTATTTAAAATTTAATTTATATATATACATATGTATATGTATATATATATATATATATATTAATTTGATATTTATTTAAGTTTCGTTTCATATTTTTCTTTCTTCTTTGAGTTAATATTTATTTTAATTTACATTAATACTTTATTATTACACATATATATTATAATAATAATATTTATTATACTTTCTGAAATTAAAATTATAATTGCTATAACCGAATAGTTATATGTATAATTAGTATAATTTAAAACTAAAATAGTTAAAAGTACCATTCATCATAATTTTTTTTTTATACTTCGTGTATACCTGGGAGGATCTTGTAAGTTACAGTCGGATACACAATATCTGTATTATTTACTTGGGAGCATAGACAAATCGGTTAACGTTTTTTGTTTTTTTTTCCCCACCTGTTATAATATTATTCGAAACCACTAGAACTCTAGCGATATTCATAACCGCGCACCATGTTTGGCCGCCTAGTTAAATAAATAAATAGATAGAAAAAGGCGATTCTAATGGATATGATTGCATGATTTGTTGATCATTGAGAGATGGAGACACCGCGACGCTTTGCTAGTTGCGAATTTGTGTTTGAATCTATCTGGTTCAGAAATTCAATGGGATAGGAAGAGGCTGACCGGATATATAATATACATATATCCGTTGAGTTGTCTTCGTTGAATTTCTTTTTCATGAACCGAAAACACAGCGAAAATCGGCTGTTTGTTCACATTTTCACGTTTCCACGAGATAATTACAGCTCTATATAGTGATGGGGTGTGTGTATTATGAAGCGATATGGCTCGGTTGTGGATAGCCCAAGTATCAAGCCACTACCCACGTACCACTAGTACATATATATATATATATATGTATGTATTATATATCATAGAGCTAGCTGGGAGAATTAATTTCTAAGAAAGTAGGGGGGGGGGGGATGCTTATATTATGTCCATATGATTTACGATGACAACCACATAGCCCAATATATAATATTAAAGTTTCTTAAGGATTCAATTAACGATCAGAATTATAGTCATCGTGCATGCGACAGCTCTTCAACGCCCGTTTCATTTTCAAACTTAGCAGACAGCGGTAGGTTCAATTTGTGTATGTATATATCAATACATGCATGCGTATATATGAATAATGCAATATATATATATAGTTACAATACCATCTCTATACGCCTTAGCTAAGAATTTTAGAAGTCCACTATATTATAGAAATGGTGTTTTCGAATTAGAAAATTAAGCTAATAAATAATCAAGTACCAGCTTCACAAGGAACTTGCCAATGTAAATAGAAATCCGTATTTGTCTTACCACTTGTGTGTGCGTGCGTGTGTGTATGTATTCAACATGGCACCTTGATTCTAACCTAGGTATTTTGGTTATAATATATTATATTGTCGAAAGGTCTAAGACTTATAGGTTCTATTGTCCATTATACAATACTAGATTTGTGGAGTCAAGAAATACTAAGTTCCTTGAGCATGACTTGATCACCGGAAGTGATTAGATCAGTGACTCAGTCTATAAGCATGCATATCTAGTAGAGGAGGCTTCCATTTCATGTGATATAGTGCATTTTATTTGTCGTGTACTTTCAGTCCCAGTCATGGTCGAAAACTAGTCCATGAGACTCCAGATAATGAAAACATTAATCAAGTTGATAAGGATGTTTAGGAACTTCTTAAAGTTGTTGAACAACTAATTGTTGAGCATCCTCCACTAAGAAGACGCTAGGCCACTTTGAAGAAAATATTTCAAGGAAAGAAGTTCAGAAATACCTGTTGATTACTATGTGTACTTATGAGAATTTGGCTACGATATTTGCGATGTTCATGATCCCAAAACATTTTCACATACTATGATTTGTTCAAAGTATGAGTTATGGTATAGTTCCATGAAAGAGGAAATGAACTCCCTAAAGGTTAATGATGATTGGGACCTTTTATTATTACCTAATGGAGCCAACCTTATTGGTTGTAAGTAGGTTATTAAGACTAAAATAGACTCATCAAGGAACATTAATAGGTACAAGGCTATATTAGTTGCTAAGGAGTTTACTCAAAGAGAAAGAAAAGACTATAAGGAGAATTTCTTTCTATTGTCTACCAAGGATTCTCTTCTCATTTTCATGACATTAATAGCTCATTTTTATTTTTGCCTACTACAAATGGATGTGAAGACAAACTTTTTGAATGGTGAGATAGAGGAAGAGGTATAGATGAAACAAATTAAAGAAATCTCCTCTAATGAAATTGACAACCTTCTATGCAAGCTTAAGAAAACCATATATGGATTGAAACAAGTCTCTTAACAACGATATCTAATGTTTGATGATGTTATCTATTTATTTAGATTTGAAAAGAATGTCACGAATCAATGTACATACATCAAGGTTAGAGGAAGCAAGATTTGTTTCTTAGTTCTTTATGCAAATGATAATCTATTTGCATGTAATGATAAAGGGATGCTACATGAGGTGAAACATTTTCTCTCTAACAAATTTAATATGAAGGATATGGGTGATACATTAAAATTAATATTTTTGAGATAGATCCTAAAGGATATTAGAAATATCTCAAGAGGTATATATCAACAAGGTGTTAGAAATATACAAGATGGTGCAGTGTACAACAATTGTAGCTATCACTGTCAAGTATGACAAGTTGCCATTAAATAAATGTCCCAAGAACAACAAAGTTAGTTAGTTAGTTAGATAGATAGATAGAGACCAAATAAGAAACATTTTATACCCTTGAGTAGTTGAAAGCCTTATGTATGCTTAGGTTTACATAAGACCTAACATTATATATGCCGTTGGAGTATCAATTCATTTCCAAAGTAATCTAAGAGTTGACCACTAAAGGGGGGCAAAGAAGGTTGTGGGATATCTAAAGAGGACTAGAGATTACATGCTCATATAACACCAAGTTGAAGATTTGGAGATAGTTGGCTACTTAGAAGCATACTTTACTATCTATGTAGATTTATAAAAATATAAAATCGAATTCATTTTCTTGTTAGCCAATGGAGCTATATCCTAGAAAAGTAAGAATCAAAATTATATGTCCACTTCTTCCATAAAGGATACACTCATCTCATCATTTAATGTTTCAAAACGTGGTGTGTGGTTAAGAAATTTTATTTTTATTCATATAGTAGTTAACTCTATATATAGGCCTTTGAGGCTTAAGTGTGACAATCTGTCTATCATCTTTATCTTAAGGAATAACAAAAGTGGTCAACATGTCATTGCTAAGGAATAGACATTAAGTACTTGAAAATAAACGAGTGTGTTTCAAAAGGTTAAGTGATTAGGAACACATAAGCAACAATTGTATGTTAGCCAATTATTTAACTAAAGGCATGCCAATGTATAAGTTTAAGGATCATGTTTGTAATATGAGTCTTGGTCCTTTTATATGATTGTAAGTTTATAATACATTATGCTCATTTACAATAAATTTGTGTTATGCTTGATTCTCATCTAGCTTGTATATGCAATTCCTTATACATAAAATGTATTTTTATGTAATATATAAAGAAAAAGAAATTTTAAAATGAATTAAGAAAATGTTTCTTAAACCAAGGGACCAATAGACTAGTAGGAAAAAACCATTTAACTAGTAAACTAAGTATTTATTTTGCTGGTTTTGATACACAAGTCGACTGAAACTCGCAATCTCTATTCTCTTTTGAATTTAATTCTTTCCAATCCTTCATCAATTTCCTTAAGTTGCCATCCTTGGCTTAGTGCACATTTTCCCTTAAGCTGCCATCCTAGTCTCCCTTTTTGTATTTTTATCTTAAACACTCAAGTGTGCCTTGCTCCTTTTGTTCCCTTGCCTTTCTTGTTCAATCAGTCATCACTCCCTATAACTTTTGTGCTCAAATAATCTCCTTGTAGCACTTTAAAGCTCCCTTGGTCTCCTTTGAAAGGAAAACTCTGTGTGTCCCCATATTTTTCTCTTGTGAAGCTCCCTTGTGCAAAGAAACTCATAATATAACAAAATTCATGGTCATTTTAGATAGGACAGTCATTTAAAAGACTGAAGATTGAAGTTTTAATGTGCTTACCTCTAACATAAATGAGGCTTTAACCTGATTACCTCCAACGTCTCTAAGGTTTTATTACAATTACCTCCAACATAACTGAGGTTTCAACACAATTATCTCTAATGTTTGCAAGTGATAACATGATCACATATATCATATATTTTACATGCTAACACCAAAAATCCACTGTGTTTATAGATATCACCTGACTTACATTACATATCACACATCAATTATCTAATGATTACACAAAACATTCACATTAGTGTTTCTAGATTAATCCAAACAAACATATAAGTGTTTATAAGTTATACTTAGATTATTAAATGACCAAAACATTAGGTAAATTTGAGTTCGGAATTGAAAAATCATGTTGTCAAGGTCAATAATTAATGATAAAAGCCAAAGTCTAAGTTAATGGTCAAGGTCATGGTCAATGGTTAACATTTAACTTTCACTATTTTCATATTCCATATTTTACCATTATAAGTGTAATTGGTAATTTTGTGTCTAAACATCATTAATCTTCCTTTAAATCTACTTATTTTTATTAATTAGGTGATTAGGATTAATATTATCATGAAGAACATTAAGAACACCATACACTTCTTTAATGAGTACAACCACCAATGTTGATTATATTCATTGTTTATGATCAATCTTTAATCACGTATAATTTTGATTATATTATGCTAAGTGATACCATATTTTATATCATTTTGACCCCCCCAAAAGAGAATCCATGCATCACGCAAAAATATACAAATCAAAATCCAACCCTTGGTTAATATTCATAATATGAAAAATCAATTTTGTGCACTTGAGGAGCGTTGATCATAACATTTTACATAAAATTATAAATCATAAAATAAAAGTTGCAATGTAAAATATACTAATAGAGATTTAATTGGATACCAAATATTCCTCCAAAATATTATCCATCTAAGAGACATTTATCTTGATATTTAGCCTAAATTTATAGCTTTGAAACTACCAACTTTCATGATTTCCTTAATCATCCATGTACCAAATATATCAAGAATCATTCCATAATAATTTTATAAATCATGATGAAATATCATCATGCTATATAATTTTTTTTAAATATATAATATCATTTTAACCATGTTATAAAAAAAGCAAGATTAACACATCAAAACATGCATACAAACCATATTTCATTAAGACACATAAAAACATAGAAAGAACTATGTTTTAGCACAATCAAAATATATTTTACCTTTAATAATAATATAAAGAATATATCCACCAAGAAAAACAAGAAAAAACATGAGATGGTAACACAAAGAATCATAAGAACATGAAAGAAGTAGAAAAAAGGAGAGGATTTCACCAACCTAGGTTGTGTTGTTGATGATGATGATGATGAGATTCCAAGGTGGTATTAAATGGTGTAATTGGTTAACTATGTGAAGAAAAAGGAGGATATTTTTTTAACAAGAGAATGATAGAAAGGAAATGAGAGGAGATGTGTCGTTGGTTTGGAGCAATATATGTGTAACATACTCATGTACACTCATATAACTTGTAGGATTTGTGCATTTCAAATTAAGATTGGTTTGATAAGTCATGTGGGTAATAATTGGAGGTTTTAATATGCTTATAATCCTAACTAAGCAATACTCAAGTGGTATGTATATTGGTTCCACAAGAAAATAGGAGAAGGGAATGTATGGAAGGTGGAGTGTTATGATTGATGGAGAGGTAAGTAGGGAGGATATTGTGGGAATAATCGAGGGGATATTTGTGAGAACATATGTGGTGTGTATGGAAAAGTTTGTAGAATCACAAGAGGGACATAAGAATGGGTATTTAGTGTGAAAGGAGGGAAGATAAGGGTGGTACACGTTGGGGGAGTTTAGGAGATAAGAATAGGAAGTGGAAGATGGTGGTTAGTTGAGGAGATTTCATTAAAGTAATGGGAAATATTGTGAAGGTAATATCAACTTAATGGAGGCATAAGTGAGGGAGTTTAACCAAAAAATTATGGATGTTAGGTGGGAGAAAATTGGTGTGGGATTGGTGGGAACAAAAGCAAAGGAAAAACATAAGATAAGACATGGCATATGGTAATATTGTATGATAAGAAGTTAGCTAGGAATATTCCCTTGGATAATTTAACCATGACATTTATCATTCATAGGGTGTTTATAGCTTTTATCAAGGGTTAAGATTAGATATTGATAGGATCCAAAGGCTCATATTAGGTTTCACAAATATTAGGTACAATCAAAGTTAAGAAAGAAAAGTTTTGTTAAGAAATTATGTCAGAAAATATAGGATAATAATAAAAATAAAGGTTATTTTTTAATTAATAACATAAAAGTATGTTGATCCCGAAATTTTTATATTTTTTTTTATGAGCATAAGGCTTATAATGTAAAAAATTGTAAAACAAGGAGTGAATAGTACTTTTGCCATAATCTCCATTTATTAGTTTTAAAATGACTAGGAGACACATAAAAATATAATAAATTAAAATATGGATAGATTAGAGTAATTTATGAGAATTTGGGTAACTAAATATGGTTCAGAAATATCATGGGACAAAAACTGTAAGAAAGATCTACGAAGCAAGAATGAGATATTTCTAAAATGTAACTAAGGTTTTCAAAATCTTAAGGGATGTAAAAAAAATTGTAAATATAATAAATTTATTTTGAAAACATAAATATCTTAAAACAATAAGGGCTCTAAAGATTCGGGATATTAGAATATCAGATTAATTAGTGGTAGACAACCCACTCACCTAAGCAGGAGATTGTTATGGTTATGGTATTAATTATGCGATGAGTATGTATTATGGGAATATGAGTATAAATGGGTTCTTTCTTTAAGATTGTTATGAGTAATCTATGATAGTATGATTAAGTAAATCAAACTGTTTGCACATTTTACCACTTTAACTTCCATACCATATGTATTACATGTTGTGTTTATAGGAGAGATCTTAATTACTTAGTACTTTTGCATATTGATATTGCACTCACATATGAATTGTTGCAGGTAGCCGATGAGGATGATGTTGATTTATAGGATGATGTGCCTTGGTAGGAGTAACTATAACTTGGTGGGGAATTATAGTAGGAGTTATGTTGTGGTACCTTTAGGATATTTTGGACTCTTGCATCCTACTTCCCCTTTTGTTGTACTTTTAGAATTTGACATCCACAACAATTACATTATATATTATTATCCGTTTAATTTTTATTATACATAGAAAAACTTATATGCTCTTATTTTTATTTGTTATTGCTATATAAGTTTGAAATATTCTTTCTTAATCTTATAGAATGACCTCTGTTAATATTAAGGATCCCCATTAATATATTCATCCATATTAAAAGTTTGTTTCCGACCTTCATGTCATGTTACTTGTAGACGGTAGATTGTTTCTTAATTACTAAAGAATATAACTATAATCATCTAGGGGTAAATTTTCAATGGATAATCCTTATTTTCCTCAGTTTTATTATACGTAATAAGCATAGAAATATAGGGGATATTGATCTATATAAATAATTATATAGTGTCCATATACATTCAATAAAAATGTATCCATGTAACAAAGATATTTATGTAAATTTAGTTTAATTTTAATCATTATATAAATGTTATCCATTTTGTTACATAATATATAGAATGATATGACATTATAGATGGACATAAACCATACCACAATTTTATTACTCCATCAAATTACGATAATGATATTAGTTGTGTTAAAAAAATGATTTGACATTATTATCTTCACTAAATGTCATATATATATATTTTAATTTATCAAGGTTGAATTTGAAGGTATAATTTGATATTGAAATGTAGGAGGAGAAAGTGGATAAGTAGATAGAATAAGGTGGATAAATTTTATTTAGCTCTCTTGTTATTTGGCTTAATATTTTTTAGGTATCCTATGTTTTTTATAATTTCATAATTTAATATAATTTTACTTGAAAACCCAAATGGGTACGTAAATAAAACTAAAATTTTGGTTCATTTTCACTATTATGGTACATAGGTAAAATTAAATTGAAACTTAGAGGCCCTAAATAGGATTATTAAATGTCAAATATCAATTATCTAAATAAAATTTATCCAAAATTTTTAATTATTTTTCAATTAATTTTTTATCTATGTTATATATATATTGAATATAAAAATAATTTGTATATAAAATATTATCTATACTATTCTATTAAACTAATGACTTTTAAATAACCTTTCCTATTGGAAATTAGAATAAAAAAAAGCTTATCAAATGGCCTAATTTGTCAATTGTCCAATATTATAATAAAATTATAAAAAAAAAGTAACTAATTAGAGTGTCACTACCACTTATATGATGTAACATTCAGCACAACCCTCTTTTACTCTCCTATATTTTTTCCTAACAAAATATAGAAATAACAGAAAAAATAAAATTACCTATCCCCTTTAGACACATATACTTAAAAATCAAATTGGTTTAATAGTCAGTTAAAGATCATTTTAGATATCCTAATTTTATTATTAAAAAAATTGTGAAGTATTTCATTTTTTAATGATTAATGATTTTTTTTCTATATACAATTATTAATATATTACATTAAAAATAATTATTGAGTCCAATTTCCTATTTTTCTCTGAAAATATAAAGTTAAGGCATTCTTTACAATTTAATTTACTCCTTCCATATCCAAAAAAAAAACATATTTTCACTTTTACCCTCATTTTTTTTGTTTCATTATCTATGCATTAATGTTTTGTTATGTTTCATTGAATGATGTAAGTAAAATTTTAAAACTACGTTTATTAGTTCCAAAAAAATTGTGTAAATGGTTAAAATGGCTTTCTTTTTTATACGGAATAAGTATCCAATTAATTATAACTAAACTTGTAACTATCTCATTTGATTCTAACTAAACCACAAATAGCCTAAAAATATGATTCCATCATAGTAGACTTTGATTTAACCAAAATTCTCACCTAAAGTACATAATAATCATCATCTTTTTACTTAAGTTAAACCTACACTTAGCCTTCATTTCAAGTGTTAAACAAGCAAGCTAATGACCATATTTTACTTTCTAATTTCATACCTTTTTTTGGCCCTATAATCCAAACCCCAAATTGTGCCAATATACCCCCAAACCATACCTCTTCATTCATTCTCCTATGCACATGAAATCACCCGCAAACTTTGGCCTTGATTTTCTATCCATTTTTCCAGTTTTTCAACAGCTCATCTCACCACCATTTCATCTCATTTTCCTATGTTTTTCATATCCTTCAACCCCCCCCCCCCACAAAATTTTCCTCATTTTTATGCAAGGGCATCCACATTTGAAGATGGTAATATAGCCATTAATTTTGACAAGTTTGAAAAACACCCTTCTTACGTAGATAAATTAATCAAACCCTATCCATGCAATCCATGTAAAAATCCCTTTTCTCCTTTTCCTCTAACAAAAGAGAAAAACATCTAGCCCCATCTAATGTTTTTTTTAAAACATTCCCTCCATTTAAACCTTATTTTCCTTAGTATTTTCAACCTCAATAAGCCTAAAAAAATAGCCATGACAAGCCCCCTTGGGATCTAAAAAAATAGGCCACAAGTCACTTTCACTTGGATGATAAGTCATTTTTAGCAATTGGAAAGAACAATGCATATTTAGGAAAGAGTAAGGAAGGCTAGAAGATATTCGTTACTTCCTTTACTTGCTTACAAGGTTGAACAGGGTCGTTGTGTCTTTGTTTAATGTAATATGGTTGTTATAACTTGTATCATGTGAAGTTCTAGGATAGGAGATTTAAAAATCAACCTAAACACTTCCCCCATAACTAAAACATATGGGCTGGAATTTTAGCATGATTTTTTTATCCTATTAGGCTCTAAATACAATTATTAGTTAGTTAAGTTGTATTATCTAATCGTACACTTCTTCTATGAGTGTTAGGATGGTATGAAATGAAAGACAATTTACCTCTTGTTGCCATACTTTTCCTCATATGACCAAGAGATTTCCTTCAATCTCAAGTGCAAGATTTTAATACCTTAGATGGTTCTTAAAAGTATTGATTCAAAGAGTTACCAACAATCAATATTTATCATTTTTATTCTCCCCTATTTATACCTCTTGTTTTCAGTTATCCTTCATTTCAAGAACACCAAAACCTTACTAGACCCAAGCTGGATCTTATATGCATCACCTTCGCTCTTCCATTTTGTTCCATGTTAATTTTGTTAGTTTTGGTTGCTGCTAATGGCCAAAAATCCACCCATTAATCGGTATTATTCTTAACCTCTTGTCCTTAGTATTTATAGGTGAATAAGATGCGGTAAAAGGAGAAATTGGATAAGAGTATATTTTTCTTGGTATAAGATAAGTTTAGATGTAAGCTTTGCTTACTCTTTTCACATAATATTTATGTATTAATATTTTTCTTAAATTTCTAGTGTAAAGAAGCATGTTTTATTATGTTATATATATATATTATTTCCAATGTTCAACATGTTATTTTTATATTTTAACATGATTCTATGTTGTAAGCTTATATTTATATTTTATGTGTTGTTATCATTTTATATAAAAATGACTTAATTAGAGAGTATGCTAGAATACTATGCATATTTTTGCATGCTATTAAGTTGCTAAAGTTATATATGACAATTTTAGAATATGTGTTGCCATGAAACTCTATGATATTATGGAAATAAGAATGTTTGTTAAGTTTTTAGCATTTCACCCTCTTAGTGGGCCTCAACCTTAAGGCTTTTTCCTAATCTTATGTTTATTTAGTTTGTATTTTAAAGGTCTTAATATGAATATCAGTATTTAGTAGTGTTGGTATGATTTTGGGTTAAATAGAGTTAAAGGGATGTTTGGGAATGTAAAACTTGTCCGATTGAGTAAAGTGGTATGAGTTTGGGTTAATATTGTGTTCATTAGTTCCTCTACATAAAATTTCATATATTAGAAGTCTTAAATTAGAGTTGTATGACTTAAGATATGATTAAAATGAGTTTTAAGAGGAATTAAGTAAAGTGGAGGTTATGTTGGTCTTTTAATATGTTTATGCCCCTTGGAAGTCATTGAAATTGTCTTAGGAAAGTAGGATATTGTTCATATTGTCTAGTTAACCTTGGTTAGTGTTGGTTAGCCTAAAATAATTAAGTTAAAAAATGCTTTAAATGAGCATACAAAATCTAGAGGGTAAAGTTATTATTTTATGTGCTTAATTTTGATCTTAACCTCTATTTTTATAATAATCATATTTAATATGAGGTTTTTAGGTGTTGGCATGAATTTGGTAAAATAATGAGTTTAGTTGGTGGTTAAATAGTCTGAGTAAAGATTTAGTATTAATAAGGACAATTTGGTCTTTTACCTTTAATATAATCTTCTTAAGCTATGACTGACTTTAGGAAAACCTTAAAGGCTCTCCTAGGTAAAACCCTAGAATTTTTGAGTTGTCTTGTTTATTTATGTTATCCTTAAGTCTTATTTTAGTGCTTATATAAATTCTTCATTTGTTATTTTATGTGTTTTTTTTATTTAATTAGCCTTAGTGTGATCTTCACTTTATGTTAAGAACACAATTGTTGGAATGAATTCACATAAGTGATAAATGAACAATAATGATATAAGTGTTATGCATTTTATGAACCCTTGGTATATCATACAATAAATGATAAGATGATTGTCAATGTGATAATAATTAAAAGATAATAAGGAAGTAATATAATGAAGAGTAAGACAAGTGATGCATTGTTATGTGCTAGGTGAAGGTTATTGAATAAAAAAAATTGACAATTAAAATGAAAGATAATGTGAGTTAAGAATGAGTTATACCAATTATATGATTTTCATCAGGATGTTGTGGTACCCAAATAACTTAGTTATTGTGATAACCAAGTGGTTTATATTTATTTTTGGGCCCAAATTTTGCGAAACTATGGTGATCCTAATATACTCTTGTAATACCCCGTATTTTTTTAAATCTAATTTTATTAAGCTTAATAATTTTATTAGCGTAATTTGATGTAAACAATTATTTTAATTTCGATTCGTTTTATGGATTTATCGATGATTTCGACTTCATATTTGAATTTAATTAATCGTTGTCGTTGCGGACCATTCTAGATAAATTCGTTCACGACCATGATTTTATTATATTCATATAATTTCGATTTTCGGTTAAAAATATGTATTCTCGTTCTTTCTTGCATTTTGATTTTTTTTTATATTTTGGATTCGTTTTCGATTTTAACTTCGTCGTGTGATTATGACTTTATTTTGAAGTTATATTTCGTTAACAAAATATATTATTTAAATTATAGATTTTCTATTTAAATAGTTAAATTTATTTTAATGATTTTATCCGTAGAAAATATTTCTGACTTTAAATTTATTCGTTTCCGAAAATCATTAATATTTTCGGGAATTTTTAAATTAAAAAGATTTTCGGAGCTTATTTATGAATTTCTTTCCGAAATTAATTTTCTTCCAGGTTATGCTTTTTAGTTTGTGGAAAACCAATTTCGGAAATTATTTAAGTTAGTCTCGGTTTATTAGAATTTGATTTAAATATTTTCTTATATGCTTTTAAATAATTTTCGAGGTCTTATAATATATTTCGATAAATAATATAAATTTTTACGTTTGTTAGTAAATTATTTCGAAAATGTAGTCGAAATTCTTTATATAGCTCTTTTATCGATGTCAAGCTTTCGGATTCTTACGAAATGATTTTTGTTGAATAAAATTTACATAAAATCTTCCAATAATAATTTTTGATATTTAGTGTTTTATTTTATACTTGTATTTATAAAAATAAAAAAAGAGCCCAATCCAATCGGTACCCCCGACCCCTCCCCTCTTCTTTTCCTTTTCTTTATTTTCTCCCTTCTCTTCTCTTTCCCTTTCCCAACTCCCCTGTGCTCTACTCCTGTCCCAGCCTCCCTCACCTCCTCCTTCTCCCCAACTCCTCCCTGCGCCGCCTCGCCAATCGACCTCCGGTGATGTCGCATCAACAACCACTAAAGCAGCGCAACAGTAGCCACCGAAGCAGTGCAGCAGCAAACGACAGTAGCAACGCTGGCCATGCTGCCGTCCGGCCACGGCGAGCTTGGGTGATGGCCGGCGAGCTATCCCCGACCTCCGGCGAAGCTTCTCCGGCCTTCCCTTGTTCCGATTTGTTGATTTTCGTTTGGTATAAATTTCTAAAAACCCTAACATTTGATTTCATTAATTAAGTATGAATTAGCTTATGATAAGCTAAATTGATTATTTGATTACGTATATATGTGTTGTAAGATTGATTTGGATATGTTAATTGTATGGTTTATGTTGGAATTTTGGAAATTGGAATTTTGGCCCGATTATGCCCGAATTTTCGGATTCGCCCGATTTAGCTATTTTGGATAAATTGATTATACAATACGTTTTAAAATGTATCTAATTTCATGTCGGAACCATCAATTTGAGAAATTTATGCAGAATTAATCAGAATTTGATTCCTAGGTCAAAATTCGTGTGTAATGAAATTGGGTCGCATAATTGAGTCGTTCTGCCCAATTGATTTTATAATATCATTTGAAATATATTTAATTTCATATCAGAAGTGTTGATATGGGAAAATTGTGTGTGATCGATTGGAATTGGATTTTTAGGTCAAAACTCTTGCGGGAATAAATTGGATTGTGTAATCGGGTCGTTTTATTCAATCGACTATATAATTTATATTAGAATATATTTAATTATACTTCCGAACCATCAATATATATATTTTAGCAAGAATTGATCGGATTTGTATTCCAAGCTCAAAAACCCTAATTATGCTGAATTGAGTATTTCTTTTATTGGTTTTGGGCAATTGATTATACGATATGTTATAAAATATGTCTAATTGCATTTCTAAACATTTAATTTAAATACATTAATAGAATTCAACTGAATTGTATTTTTGGGTCTAAAACCCTATATTTCAAGTGAAATTATGAAATAGATCATATGTATAATTGTTTTTTCTAAAATTAAATTTATAGAAATAGTTGAAATGATCCTAATTGCATTCTAATACCATTAATTGGAATTAATTTATTTGAATTACCTGAGTTTGTGTCGTGGGCTTTAAAACCCTAATTTTAAAAACGGATCGTCTTGAATTGGCTAATCGGAAGATTGTTTTGTTGAAATTGATTATCTAGATTTATTTAAAATTAGTTTAATCGTACTCCTAAGCTATCAATTTGAGATAATAAAAGTTAATTAGTCGGTTCGTAGCTCGAGCATTAAAAACCCTGATTTGCCGGATATGGTTTTATAAAATTGATTGTGCTATGTGTCTTTTATCTAATCGATTTCTGTCCTTGGGTTTTAAATCATTTGAATTATGTTTTAATCTAATAGGTTTTGATTTGGTTCTTTGCAAATGGTTGGTTTACCTATTTAGTTGTAAAACCTAATGAATAAGTCATTTTTGATAAATTAACTTATAATCGATTATTCTTTCTCGGGCTTTCCAAATTAATTTGAAATGTCCCAAGTGATATGTGTGTTAATCCGATTTGATTTATATTTAATCTTAAATCCGAATAGAGCTATGCTCTTAAGTCTTAAGTTTTGGACACATTTTCCAAAAAAGATCGTTTGTGTCCGTTTGCGTTTATTTAATTAGAATATGTGAATTATTAATTGATAAGATAGTTTCTAACCTAGTTCCGATTTCTATCGGCGATCTAGGAAAACTTTCTCGTGGATTTTCAAGCTTTCGATAGCTCTCCCTCTTTCTCAATTTACTTCGGATTTAGGTAAGTCATTAATTACCTTTACATATGGTGGAATCTAGATGTATGTCTGCTTGAAGTAGAAGATGATGAGTATGATTATCGATTATTTAATCATATTAAGCATATGTTGTGTTCTGTGTGGTAATTTTATGTATATATGAATTCATAGCCTCAATGCCAATGCATGTTAGTATGACGTTGAATATGGTATGTATTTGAGTATGTGAAAGGTTGAGTATGGATTGAAATTATATGATATCCTATGCTGTATCTTTATGTCATGGAATTATTCATGTGGGCTTGATTTATGGCCGGTTAAAATCCTTGAATAAGATACTAATAATGCAAAGTGGAAGATCACATGAGTTGGGCTAAGGTGTAGGGTCCGTCCACCGGATGATAATAGTAGCTCAGGTGTCTTGTCCCTGAGAGGTGATTCAAGCCGTTCCACCGGTTAATAATAGTATCTTAAGAGCATTTTGCCCTGAGAGGTGTAGAGTCCGTTCCACCAGACGATAATAGTGGCTCATGTGTCCTGTCCCTAAGACGTGCTTCAATCCGTTCCACCGGATTAAGAATAGTGGGGCCCTATACTCAACGTGAATAAGAATATGATATGAGTTAAGTAATGAATAAGATACTAATTATTTAAAGTGGAAGATTACGTGAGTCAGGACCAGGTGTAGGGTTCGTTCCACCGGACGATAATAGTGGCTCAGGTGTGTTATCCCTGAGAGGTGATTCAAACCGTTCCACCGATTAATAATAGTGGCTCAGGAGCGTTTTGCCCTGAGAGGTGTAGGGTCCGTTCCACCGGACAATAATAGTGGCTCGGGTGTGTTGTCCCCAAGAGGTGCTTCAGACTGTTCCACCGATTTAAGAATAGTGGGGTCCCTGAACTCATCGTAAATAAATAAAATCAGATGTAATAATGATTATTATTGGATTGTTGGATTGGTGTTACTTAGCATGTGATCGTGATTTCTTGTACGCTTGTATCTTATATGCCATCATGTCTAGTAATGTACTCATAAGTATGAATCCATGATCCTATGTTTTATTGTATGTAATACAAGTATAATTGAGCATGAGAATTGTAAGTTTTTTTATGCCTACCTATAAGTTTGTGCATACTTAAGGATTAGAGGTTAGTTAGTGTCCCATGTGTGTGTTACCCTAATGTGGGATATTATGCCAATCTCTATTCCAGTAGATATAATAGTGAGCTTGAAGCATTTTTACCTAGAAATGTGCTTTATGCCATTATATTCTCTTGAGTACTCATTATGAATAAGATTTGATTGTGTGGTCACTAAGTAAAGACCTTGATTTGGTTTCTAGTTAATATTATCTTCCTATGTTGTGTTAAATGACGACATGATCATAATGTCTCTTTTATCATATGTGTTTAAGCATGAGTATGATGTGTCATATACTTTCATGTTACTTATGTATATGTGTGATAGTACATGTTTCCATTACCTTAATCATGCTATGTCTATGAGGGGTTTATGCTTATCAATACGTTGCATACTGGCACTGGTGTTATGTTCATCTTGTTCCTTGTTGTTTTGCCTACGATGAGTGGTTATGGGGTATGATCGTAGAGATAAACTCTCTATTGCTTGTTGAGAGTTTATCTCTTCATCTCCTTTCCTTACACTATATTTAAACTTGCAAATCGAAATTAAGAACATCCTACACCTAATCTCTAGTTGTGACTACAGGTAAAAATCGGGCCAGACGGGTCAAGTTCTCGTTAGGTTATAGCGGGCTGTGTCATTTTGGGATTTGATTATTTGTGAGTCCTTTTTCTTTGCGGGTTAGCTGTGGGTCAAGTCAGATTCGAGTCCTAGTCATTGCAGATCTGGTTGTATCAGGTTAATTTATTAGGTCGGGTTTGGTTTCGGTTTAGATAGTTTGGATTCAAGTCGGGTCGAATTCAGATTATTTTTTCATTAGCTTATCAGGTCGAGTCGGGTTATGTTGAGTCTACGATGTAAACAGGGAGATTTTACCCTAAATCTAATGAATTTTATCCTTCGGATACTTAAAAGGATATAAATAAATGGATATGGAGGGAAAAAAATACCCATCGGGTACATGTATGGGTATGGATACGGGTGTGGGATATCTATACCCATACTTGTATCTATATATGTACCCATTTTTTTAGATATATAATTACTCTTTTACCCTTAATTTTAAAATAAATATAGTATAAATTAAGGTTAAAATTGTCATTTGACTTATCAAAATGAGTTTATCTGTTGGGTAATGGATTGATTTGCTGGATAATATTCATTTACAGGTAAACAGATCAGCTACCGAGTAATAGATATCTAATGGATACGGATATGGATATGTTAGTGGATACTCATTTGGGTTACAGGTATGAATCTAGGTACAAATTTTCTTATTGGATACGGATACGGGTATAGATGTACCTACCCCAGACCCATCCCATATACATCCCCAATGGGTCAGGTTTGGGCCAAACAAGCTCGTATTAGAGTGATTTTATGTTTGAATTAATTTGACGGGTCAAATTTAGGTTAACTTGATGAATTGGGTCTTTTTAGACTTTAGTGGGTCAGGTTGGATTCAGGTCAAGATAATCCTAGATTGAATCACTTTGGATTTTGGTCAAATCAGACATTGACCACTAAAATTAATCTTACTTATTAATCTCGTAGGTAAACATTAAGTTTAACTTCATGTAAGCATATAATTAATAATGTATTATTTTATTATTATGATTTTTTCATGTTGTGTATTTAAGTGAAAAATAGTTAAAATTAGAATATTATTGGTGAATAAGTAAGTTTACAATAAAAGTAAGAAAACTAAGTAAAATTTAAATAATAATTATATATTTTTAAAAGATTTAAATAAATAATAAGACATGTGTATTTTTTTTATTATCATAACTAGTTAATATTAAATTTGGTTTTGTCGAATCATGTTGGGTTGATGGCAGGTTACGGGTTGGGGTTAGATCTGGTGACTTATATTCGAGTCATAATCGAGTTGGGTTGATGAATTTATGAGGTTATGCCGGGTTGGGTTTTATGTGGGTTAGGTCGAGTAAAATTTTGCCAACTCTAGTTGTGAGTTACGTTTTTAACCATAAATCCATCATGGATCAAGCACAGGAAGTATCCTTTTATATAGGATGTAATGATAACATTCATTAATTTTTTTTATTATGCTTTAGCAAAATTAAAATTTCCAGTAGTAAACTTTTTGGTGTTATATATAGCTGCTATATTTTTACTTAGCAACCGCAAATTTGGTTATTTCAGTTGTTTAAGTTAAAGAGTAGCCTCATAAGAAAGATCAAAAGCCTATTTATTATTTTAACCAAATCTTAAGGAGGTAAAGAGAGATGCCCTAGTCCACAAAAAAGTCTATGTTCTCCTTATGGGTTCTTGATAACCAAACCTTATTTTGATTCATACACCTTAACTATACTCAACAATATGCCTCTTTGGGCTATACTCCATAAACCAAAGAACATCAGAAGGATGATTAAATAGTTGGTTTCTATACTCAACAGAAACCAAGCCGAACGATAAAAGGTCAAGCCCTAGATAACTTAGTTGTCAAATGTTCTTTTGACAAAAAAGGATAACGCAGACAAGAAAGAATTCGGGGTAACACATTTGGTGAATAAGACCTTGGTGATGGAAAAATGTATAACCCTTGTAGATGGTGCCTGTAATTCGATAGAAAGTGGTGTAGGCATCATCCTCACGTGGAGGGATCACCATTGATTATGTTTTTTGGTGTAGTTTTATAGCAACCAATAATGAAGCTAAATATGAGGTGATTCTAGCAAGATTAAGGTTAGCATTATAGCTAGAGGTGCAAAAGCCTAAGGCTATATTGTGATTCAACCTTAGCGATAGAACATTACAATGAATCATATGAAGCCTGATCAGAACCCATCATGGCCTAATATTTGTTTGCGATATCGTGCATGAGTTCTAAGTTCATTGAGCTAGAAATTATATGAATTCCAAGATATCACTATATTGTTATTGCATACTCTTTAGCCAAACTAGCTTAGTAAAGCTAGATGGATCTACCCTAGACCATCTAACTATTATTATTGGAGACATGGACCAACACATGGTTGCCCATATTCCTTGGGAATATTGAATCTGAAATGATTTTAGAGGATGGCATTAGAATATAAAGGAATTAATAGTGTATTTGGAGAATGGGTGATATGTGAATGACTAGCATGAGGATTTTTCCCACAAAATAAGAGCACTCAACTATTTTGTCAAGCATGGAACTTTGTATAGGTGGTTGCAACCATGCCAATGTTAAGATGCATAATAGGGGCCTTTGAAATCAAGATATTGGAAGTAGTGCACTTCAATTATTGTGGCCTCTACCAAATTTCCCAATCCATGTTAGGAAAACTTTAGGAAAAAATTGTATGGTAATTCCCAGAGTTGGAATATTTTACCTCTTTTCTCTGAATATCAAAGTTAGTTTGAAGCTTGACGGATGGTAAACAAGTGAAACAACAAAATATGAAAATTTATGGAAATAAGTTTCTTTACAAATAAGTAAACAATTAATGAAGGGTCTATCATGGTATGAATGAATGCAGAATAAATTTAGAAAATACAATATATAATAATACTTGATTTCAAAACTCGTTCAGAGCCCAAACAGATAAAAATAGTAAAAATTGTCTAATAGCATAAACGAAACTTTTAATGATTTAACAATTTTGGAAGGAACAAACAAATTTTAAAATGTTTGGGATGTACGTCTAGGCTTAGAATATTTTTATAAGTGAGGATAAGTTTGGGATGACTCGAAACGAGTAAGAAATGACTTAGAACAAAAATTTGCTAAATAGAGATTTTTAGCAAACGAACAAATGATTAATAGAAAGCATGGATATGGTGCAAAAAGCATTGAAATGAGAGAATGTTCATGGTGAAACATTTAGGAAATCATTTGTAAGCTCTAAACGAGTATCGAAAAGTAAAAATGCTAAAATCGAAGAAATCGTGTAAAAATGTGAATTTCTACAAATGAACAAACTGAATTTTAAAGGCTCAAATGCAATATGAATGACCCAAAAATCCATATTTAAAAAATCATAGAATGAATTATAAGCAACTTATATTGTAATCAGGTTAAAGAAAACTATGATGTTACACTCTCCTAGAGTCGAGGACAGTAAGGTTAGAATGTGGGTAGGTATTCCTTCAATTTCACAAAAATCCTTATGTGATTTATGTAACATCCCCAAAATTCACTACTGAAAATTTTTCGTTTTATTAAAAAGAGTTAGCGGAAGAAAATTATAAAATCGTGAATCTTGGGGATATTACCGCCATACTTAGTACCAGACCGGTTCACTCCTACCATTCCAGTACTAAGTGCTAAGGCTAAAAGCATAAAACACAATTTACAACCCATTTTTAAATCAGAGTAGCGTATCAAATCATTTACAGGAATAGAATCCACCAGTGGTGGTTACATTAACATTAAAACCAAGAATTTAAAAGAGAAGGAGAAAAACCCTAAGTGGTTCCAGATAATTCCTTACTCTCTTTCCCGTAGCCTACTTGAGTAGCACCTGAAAAGACCTGCAGGGGGCACTGCCCATTGAATAGGCAGGGGCCCCACGAAGGGAACCCTTCAGTACTATAGTACTGAGTAACCCTTTAATACCACACTTAAAAACAGGCCCACAATGCAACACATAATGCAAGTTATAGACATATGCAATGAGAGGTGCATACATAACAATCACATATATAACAAGACTGCCACATATCAACAAGTTATAAGGTACGATCGATACTTTTGGGCTTTAAGCCATTAGTCCATCATTATTCAATCATCTCTTTGGTTATATCCAAGTGAGTGCGGGAACCCCACTATTATAGCCGGTGGACCGGAATACATACAGGGCAGAACACTCCTGACCACTATTATTGCCGGTGGATCGGTCTCCAGGGCAAAACGCTCCTGACCACTATTATTCGCCGGTGGACCGGTCTGGCCTCGACTCACAAGGTGTTCCACTATAAGTAATTAATATCTTTCTATAATTTATTCACATCCAATTCTTATTTTATTGAGCTCGGGACCCCCAGTATTTTAGCCGGTGAACCGGAATACATATAACCATCATCTAGGGTAAAACGCTCCTGGGCCACTATTATATCCGGTGGATCGGTACTCATAATCACTTGCCAAGGCAACACGCTCCTGTGCCACTATTATATGCGGTGGATCGGTACTCAATATCATAAGTCAACTAGGCCTGGCTCATTAATCTTTCACTTTTGTAATTAGTGTTTTTCCTTTCTTTAATCAGCACAACAATTATATTTATTGGCCTCGGATGGGAGATCAAGAACCCGGGACACAAAGGTACACAGGTCGTACCGGTGCATACAAGCTACTCAGTACCCTTCAACCACGAACCCAGGGACGCAAAGGTACCCTGGTCGTATTGGTGCATAAAGCTAACTCAGTACCCTACCGACAAGGACACCTAATCCATAAGTATGCATACCCCCTAACTAGGTCCGTAGAGCTAGATAGAGTAAGATATAAGGCCTGGCTGGGGCACAAAGGCACACCAGCAAATACCAAAATAATTGTGGACTAAACCACGTCTTTAGGGTAGCGACCCCTAAAGAGTCACCATTCCCGATCTCGAGGTCTTTCACTTTAAGTATTAGTGTCTTAATTAAAGTGATCACGAAAAGCACGATAATCAAATCCTTATTCACTTCCAATCGTTATGATATCATTAGTCATTTCTTATTCAGGCGGTTATCCAAGATAACACAAAGATTCATTAAGGCCGTCACAATCTCATCTAATTCTGAATTAGGATTCGTTCTTGTGATACTTACTAATTATCAAATACTCTTACCTTGCTAATCAACATTATTTGAATCATATTATGAAATTCCACAATCACAACGACATGTTAGGTATAAGTTACTTATTTACCCCTTACTTATATAATTGCTAAGTCATCCCTTCCTTACTTGACAAATTACCATATTATCCTTTAGGTTGCTTATTTACCAAATTACCCTTTACTCGGTTTAGGTTACTAAGTTATCTCCTATGCTTTTTAGATCACCATTCACCCCTCATAATTGCTACACTTAACATTTCTCCCATTTGGTTTGTTAGATTACCATTTTGCCCTTTTCTTTTATTACAATCAACAACTTGCCCTTTAGTTGGATAAATCACCAAATTACCCTTCTCCTTTATCATAATTACCATTTTACCCCTCTCAATTATTATAATTGCCATTTCACCCTTTTCAATTATCATAAATCCCCAAATTACCCTTCTTCATAATTACAATTATTAATTTACCCTTCTTCATAATTATAATTACCAATTTACCCTTCTCCATATTTATATTTATTAATTTACCCTTCTCCATTTTTATAATTGTTGTATTACCCTTCTCCATTATTAAAATTACCATAATGCCCTTTAATTGGTTAATTTACGAAATTACCCTTCTCTAGTATCATAATTATCCAATTGCCCTTCTATAATCATAATTTAATTACCAAATTATCTTTCGTCGTTATCATAATTACCAAGTTACCATTTACTCCCAAGTTTACCATAACATCCTTTTATTTACAAAATTACTCTTCTACCCCTTACTTCCAAATTACCATAATATCCTTTTATTTATAAAAAAAAGTACCATTTAGCCCCTTACATCCAATTTTACCATATTACCCTTTTACTTGCAAATTACCATAATACCCTCCTTCATCCAAAATTACTATTTTACCCCTTACTTCCAAAATTACCATTCTTACCACTTACTTATAAAATTACCATATTGCCCTTTGACTCCAAAATTACCACTTTACCCTTTTCTCCAAAAATTACCATAATACCCCTTTACTTATAAAATTATCATTTTGTCAGTTAATCATAAAATTACCATAATACCCCTTTTCTCTTACAACTTACAATTTTATCCTTTTACTTATAAAATTATCATTTCACCCCTTTCTTTTGAAATTACCAAAATACCCTTTTGCTTACAAAATCACCGTTTTACCCTTTAACTCCAAAATTTCCATAATACCCTTTCACTTATAAAATTATCACTTTACCCCTTTGTTACACCACTTTTATGAATTTACCACCACTACATAAAATACCAATATTAGCACTTCATTCTTATCATTTAACTCCACTAACTTGTCATTAGTCAACATAATACTCATTAGCAACTACATATATTAGATCACATACCTACATAAGCATATTACTAAAATACCCTTAAACAATAATATTATTCATGCATTAGCAACATAATACATCATAGACAAGTATTTAACATTTCCATCAAATATCAAACTCATTCCTTAAGTATCATCTCTACACATGGCACAAAAGCTATCATAATTTTCTTTTCTTTTCTTTTTATCAATCGATATAAGCAACCATATATATATATATATATATATATATATATCATACTAGGTAACACAAAACATGCATAAAATCATACTAAAATCCCTAATGTGCTAGCATACGTTTTTCCATGCGTTTAAGTGAGGTTTAACGATTACCTTAATCCCTCAAAAATCGAACCTTACCGGTATCCCGGTTAAATATTCAAACTTAATTAGCAACTCAACACCTAAAAATAATATCAATCATTATTATGTTAGAAATAAGAAATTTAAAAGGATAAAACTTTATAAAAATTTATTTAATAATAAGACACTTTAATTAACTATTAATATACCTCAAAATTTAGCCAAATAATTTCCAAAATAATGTGGAGCTCACGCTGCATGAACAACGTGAGCCACATGCAGAATAAGGGGGAAGAAAAGGGTCGAAATGAGTGAGATAGAAGGGAGGAGAGATGGCTCGGTTTAGGGACTTTAGGCTAGAAAAGAAGATAAATGGGGGAGGTTTTAAGGCAAGGGAATGGTTCAGGAGTGAAGAGGGAGTGTAGGTGGAGGCTAAGGATGGGTTGTTGGCGGCCAAAGGTGGTGGAGACGGCGGCGGCGAGGCGGCGAAGATGGCTACCGAGGTGGGTCGAGGTGGAGAGGCTGAGAAGGAAGGAAAAGAGGAGGGAAAAATGAAGGGGTTCGAGGACTTGTTTCGGCCAACCAATGTATGGGGATCATAGAGAAGGTTGCAGGGTGTCGAATGGTGGGTTTGGTGGCGGCATAGGCGGCCGGACGGCGGCACACGGGGCGGTTGCTGGTGGCTCGGCGATAAGGGAGAAAAGTGGGGAGAAAAAAGAAGACGGGAAGAAGGGAGGAAGTGCAGGGGCTTGAAGGGGTGGCGTGATGGTGCATGGCAGTAGGAGGTGGTGGCAGAAGGTAGCGCAGGGGTGCAGTGCGGCGGTGTAAGTGGCGGAGGGTGGTCGTGGTGCAAAAACTAGGGGAAAAATGGGAGGGAGGAGAAAGGAGAGACGAGGCTCGAGGAAGGAGGAAAGGGCTCGAAATTATGGGGAATGAAGGGTTGGTGAGGGTAAGAAAAAGAAGAGGGAGAAGAGAGGGGCAGGTGGCTGGTCGAAGATAGGACGAAGGGTGGCGGGGAGATGTCGGTTGGCAGGGGAAAGGGAGGGAAGAAGAAGGAAAGGAAGAGGGAATGCGGGATGGGGATGCAGGGTTAGTTTGGTTCGAATTAGGAAAGAAAATGACGAGGGGAAAGAGGAAGAGAGAGCAGGTGTGGTGGCAGGTGGCGGCAGAGAAAGAAAATTTTTATACTCAAAAATCCATAAAATAATTAAACTAAATAATTTTAAAAGCTAATTTATTTTAAATAAAAGTTATTTATTAAATTATAGGTTTTCTAAAATTTTGGGGGATTACAATTTAGTTGTCCTATTGAACCCATTCTTTCCTTTTATGATGTTGAAGAAGAGGAGACTCTTATTAGCACCTCAAGGTAAGAATATGTGTAGAGATGCCAACTTCCCTATCAGCCTGTGAATGTCTACCTTGTTAACATGCAATCACATAGATAGTTGGGTGACACCTTGTTGGGGATGACATCTATCTCTCTGATAGATACCATGAATCCTAAAAAATTTCCCACGCCAATGCCGAAAGCACGTTTAGTATGATTTAACTTCATCTTATGTACTTGAAGGGTCTAAAACATTGTGCCTAGGTTACAACATGCTTAACCTTTTGTTAACTTTTAACTATCATATATCATCAACATATAATTCCATGTCATTTCCGATTTGCTTAACAAACACCTTATTTACTAGTCCCTGGCAAGTGGTCCCTACATTCTTAAGGCTGAAGGGCGTGACCAGTTAGTAGTATAAACCTTCATCGGTTATAAAGTTGGTTTTCTGTTAATCTTCTTTTGCTAGTGTGACCTAATGGTACCCAAAGAATGCGACCTTAAAACTTAGACATTTGTATTATGAAGTGGCATTTATCAACCCATCAATTCTTGGGTGAGGATAACCATCATTCAAGCACTCTCTATTCGGATATGTGAATTTGAAGCACATCCTTCATTTATCATTTGCCTTTTTAGCCAAAAATAGGTTTGCAATCCACTTTGCATATTTGACCTCCTTTCTAAGGTTAGAGTCCATCTTGCTACGTATATAGTCTATATTCATTGACAATTCCATCATATTCATTGACAATTCCATCAACGATAATTTGCTTCCACTGCATTTCCATGCCATTGAACCGTAGAAATTAGCATCCAAAAAATTATGCCAAATATCTGATTATTCATGGTTCTTTGGCATATCTAAAGACCCTTCAACTTTCTTGGTGCTTGCCCCTTCATTTTCCATAAGCTCCAAACATGTGAATGCATTGATTCGTGCCTCAAATGCTTTAGTACTCGGAGTTCTTCTGCTTCCAATTTCAAGGATATGTAGGTTATAAATCATGCCAAGGATTGCGTTGAATCATTTTTTTTACTGTATATTTTGAACAACGAATACACAACAAGCACTTGCAATAAATTGAAGCTTCACAACATCGTGACAATTTATGTTATATTGTGTATATATGTCATCTATTTATGGATGTAAACAACAGAATCGGCTCGCAAGCTTTCTATACTCGGCTCGTTTATTTAGCTAAATGATTCGAACTCAAGTTTTATTTTTAAGCTCGTTTAATAAATAAATCAAGCTTTAGCATGTAAAATTTAAGCTCGAACTCGTTTTATTTTTACTTCGGCTTGTTTATCACAAAAGTTCTCGAGCCCAAGTATTATTTTTAGACTTATTTATGACCCTACATGTATACATGTATGTAATTTGAGTATTCATTCATTTTTGTACAAATTGGCCAATGAGACCCCAAGAAATTGGGATTTGGTACAACGGAAGCTATCCAGATTTATTACACAAACATTGCCCCACCTACCTGTACGTTCTCAACAAGTACTTGTCACAACCTAACCAAAAAAGATGAGTTATATGAGCCTAATTCTTGATGTATGAATGTAAATAATAAACTGATGTATCTTCATATATATGTGAGATACACCTGTGTAGCATATTCCGAAAGATCCATGTACGGATATCGTCCTACGCAATTAAGCTGGTAGACATATCTATCCTACTAAACTCAACCAATAACACCAACCAGAGGACATTGATTGCCCACCAATCCTAGTTCTGCCAGCAACATCATAAATGCATCCAATTAATTCGACTATCCTTCGTAGTTTGATAAATCATATTTATTTTTTATAAGAAAACAGCAACAATTCGTTCTGAATTGAACAAATCATCATCAATATGAGGCCAAGGAAAGAAACGGGTTACCTGCAACCTTTTCCTTGTATCTTAAATTGGACGAATGATGGAGTGAATGACGGAAGGAAGGCACGCGAGGCAGCTAGGATGGAGGATTGAGTGGGTGAGTGAAGGAGTTGTGCGGACCCTAAAAGGAGTGACGAAGAAGATGATTGACTTATTACGATGGTCCACGAAATCACGGAGCAGTACTATTTGATGAAGAAGAGGCAGAGAAAGAGACGGATTGCTGATTCGATGAAGACATGGAAGAGATGGAGAGCCGAATTGATGGAGACGGGGAAGAGGAACCACGGTCGATAAAGAATACTATTGGACTAGGAAGGGTGAATGAGTTCTCTTAATACACACATAGACTCTCTCCATAGAAGTCATAAAACAAAAGTAGCATAAAATTAAACCCGTCGGCATCGCGGCATCTACCGAGCACGTTTCGTGTGCAAAATCCTCAATTCGAACCCGGAAAGCACAACTTAAACAATCTTGGACAGAGGCCTTAAGCAATCACAAAGCCTGTTTCATAGTCCAAGTGTTCCTCCAATAGTTTGGGAGCCTACCGTTTCATGTTCTATTTCACGCCCTGATGTGGTACTTTCTCCTTTCCCTCAAGTTCTACTTTGCTATCAATCATATGATTCGACGTGCCCCATGTTAAACCTATCCTCCATACAATTCTTAACCATGGGTCTCATTGTTGTGGTGTAGAGAAAGAATGTCTTGTTTAACCTTTGGTGTTTGTGTTAGATTGCCATCTTAATATTATTTATGAGGAATGACAGCGGACAAGTCAAGAAAATCTTGAAATCAAAGGTCTCAAAACTACCTAAGATCAAAATTTTGATTCCAACTGTTAGTTGAAAATTACAGGACTAAGGTGATTATTGTTTCATGCATGACTGTAAAAGTGAGCAACCATGTGCTCCAGCCATTTGCCAAAAAATGATGAAAGTGAGCTGTTGTAGGAGACTAAGTAGTATTTACATAAGTAAAATTTGGCATGATCTGGTATTCATCAAAGATAATGAAAAATCTGTAAAGAAGCCTCCTGAAGCCCAGATATGCAACCGTATGCTGATCTCATTTGGCAATTGTGTAATTATGTGGAGAACTATGGGAGTATTAAGTATGATGTTTTGGTGTAATCGAGAGGAGCACATGGTTTGGTATATATGTACAGATGAAGATTGTGGCTGCAATTTCTGAGCTTAAAAACGTGCAACCAGTTCATGTCCTACCCACTCCGTAAGCCAGAAATATATAGTTTTGCTGAAAGGATTCAAGCATGCAACAGATTGCTCTTGCCTGTATATATAGCATGATACGTCTGAAGTACAACTAATCATACTGAAGCTGTATCCAAATTAATTCAACAAGACTTAACTACCTTTAATTTCAGCTCTTAGTTTCTTCACAAAGATCTAAAATTGTATTTATTCAACTCTATTATATGTTCGTCTATCTTTCTACTTTTAGCCAAGGGCTTTGTTCTTCTAAGACACTACACAAGGTTCCTTTTCAACCTCTCATTTGCCATGTCTTTCCTCCTCGTGATATAAGTCTTTGTGGTACCTACAGAAGCTGACATCCTGAAATTATTGGGCGAATATGAGCGACCAATTCTTCTGTGGACTACACCTGTTATATGTTTATTGTAAATGTAAAACACGAACACCCATTGTTGGGATTAATGTTATGAAAGGTAAACATAGAGTTAAATAATGTCATACCTTCTTTTTTCTAATGCATAAGGGGCCTCTTTAGGCTAGTCCAACATTTAACATAAGTCAATAAGCATACTACATGAACAAGATTAGCACTTCAGACCTAAGGTACCCAAACCCCTTCTCAACCACCAGATCATCAAAACCTTATTAGTGAATAATGCCTTACCTCGAATGTAAAAGGGAGTAATCTATTCCTAGATTAAGACGTCTGAGGTTGTATGCAATCTAGGAGTTTAATTGTGCATCCTGCATTCATGAACTGAGAGTCTGCTCGATATCATTCTCAGTTTTTTGCCCTTCATTTTCTGAAGATTAAACCTGGTTTTCTTTTCTGAGGTCATTGACTTCTTAGAACCATTTAGCCATTTTCAAAATGAGTTTTTATTTAAACTGTGGTGACGATGGTTGTGATGGTGGTGATGTCACCTTGCTGTGTGTCTCCAACACGAAGAGGAATTTTGGAGTGCCTTCAATTTATATTTGACCCATAACGTTCTCTGAGTTATAGCCCTGGTCCCTGGAAGGCTTTTAATTTATAAGTCACGGAGCCACCTGCAATATTGTAAGGGTATTGTTATATGGAAAACGTATTTTTACTCGGCGGAAAACAAATACCGAAAGTAGCCTTGGCATCGACGATTTTAGCCGAAACTATGGATAATATTCGGCAATTTTTACCGAAACTGGCCCAGGCCATCGGCACTTATTGCCGAAAGCAGGCCAAGACATCGGCAAACACTGCCGATGTACCTAAATGTTTTTTTTTTCAATTTTGGCCGAAACATATCGGCAATTATTGCCGAAATGCAGCATATATATATATATATAATTTTTTTAATTTCGGCCGATAAAGCCCAGGGGATCGGCAATTTTTGCCGAAACCAGACCAAAGAATCGGCACAAATTGCCGATGCACCAATTTTGTTTTTTTTTTTATTTCGGCACCAGGGCATCGGCAATTATTGCCGAAACCAGGCCATTCCATCGGTAATATCTGCCGATTCACCAATTATTATTATTATTTTTTTTAATTTCGGCCGAAAAGTTTGTAAATAATTATTATTTATAATTAAAAAAATCAGAATTTATATAAATATTTGATACAAAATTAAATTAATATATTTATAATTAAAAAAATATAAGATAAGGATAAAATATATTTTCTATGGAGTAAATTTTTGTTTTCTAAATAACAAAAACGCTGATTCAAAGATTGTACACAGTAAAAGTAACGCGTACTTCTGACAAAATAATCTTACCTGTTGGTGTTTCAGTAACGCGTACTTCTGACAAAATAATCTTGCCTGATAATAAATCATATTACTGTTGGTGTTTCGGTAAGTTTGGCCGATCATATACAATGAATCGAAGGTTGCTAGCAGGGATAGTCAATGTGTGTGGCTTCTGCAAATAGTATTGTAGGACGGTACGTAGAATAATTTTACTGTTGCATATCTTTGTAAATAAAATAATTGTACGATGGTATGTTAAGCTCGTCAGGGATAGGAACATGAAGCCTTCTATATAAAGGAACAGCTTACCCGATCGTATTCTTCAACTCAATATTTCTATTCTGCAGAAACTTTGTTAGTTGAAGGTTGAGATATAATTTTTCAATATTTGTTAAACACTCACAATGAATAATGAATTTGGAAGTTCTTCAAACTACGAAGAGTTTGAAACTTCGATAGGGTACGATGATTTCGGAAGTCCGATGAGCTACGAAGATGGGGTCAGAACCCCATCGTATTACGATGATAGATTTACAATACCGAGAAGCTATGGATATGCAGAAGATACGCAAATGCATTCTCCCAATATTAATTACAACTTCAACGAAGAGGTAAAATATTATTTTTTAAGTATTGTAAATTGTGGCGACAAAATTAGTTACATGAAATTTATAGTTTTTTGTTATTATATTATTATGGTAAACTCTTTTTTTCAGGACATGGGGAATACATCTTTTACGAGTGAAAATTATCAGAGATTTTTTGTAACTGATGAAATATTTTCGGATCGGGATGAACTTGTGACATGGGTTAAGAAAATGGGTAGAACTCATAAGATGATTTTGATTATTAAAGGTTCTAGAAAAGGAAATGGTATAGGGGCGGGTAGAGTCTCGATAAGATGTGAACGAAGTGGTACGTACGTCCGTACTAGACCAACAGATACCGAAGGTGCACGTAATACTTGTTCAAAAAAAACCGATTGTCCTTTTTTTATTATTGGTGTTGAAAATAATAATGGTGGATGGCAAGTGGTAGTTAGGAACGGGACACACAATCACGAATTGGCTAATTATGAGCAAGGTCATGCTGTTCTTGGTAAGTTGACAGAAAATGAAGTTCAATTTGTTGATGAACTTATTACAGCTAACGTGAAGCCACGACAAATCATACCACTTCTTCAAAAACAATTTGAAGGTAATGTGAGTATGAGGAGGCATATTTATAATGCTCGACAGAAGCTTAGGTCCGAAGAAATGGATGGTCAAACAATGTTACAGCATGTCATGAGTATGTTGGTTGAGAATAATTATTTTTAGTGGCATCGAAGTGAGCCTCAATCAAACGTAATAAGTGAGCATCTGTTCGCACATCCCGTATCTGTTAACATTTTACGTGCATTTCCTTTTGTTTTACAAATGGATTGCACGTATAAGACAAATAGATACGGAATGCCCTTACTTGAAGTTATTGGCTTAACACCAACACAATTAAATTTCAACGTTGCATGTGCATACATGTCATCTGAGAAGGAGGAAAATTATTTGTGGGTGCTTGAGAGATTAAAGACCTTAATGGATCCATATATGCTTCCAACCACCATTATTACCGACCGAGAACTTGCTCTAATTTCAGCTGTGGAACATATTTTTCCTACTTCAAAATATTTATTATGCAGATTTCATGTGAATAAGAATGTCGAGGAAAAATGTAAGAAACTTTATGGTCGTTCATCGTTCGCACGTGGTTTTATGTCACGATGGAAAAATTTGATAGATGCCACGGATGAAGAAACATATGATGCACGATTGTTGTCAATAGAGGAAGATTACAGAAGCATGCCCAGTCTAATTTCGTATCTCAAGACGAATTGGCTACAACCCTACAAACATAAAATTGTTGCAGCATTCTTTGGTGACGTGTTCCATATCCATCAACTTACAACGAATAGGTATGATTTATATTTTCTCGCAACCGTGATAGCTGATTGAGCTTCTTTTATGTTGATAAAGTTAAGTAAATAAATTTTTGTAACGAACAGGGTTGAAGGAGCTCATGGATCTTTAAAAAGATTCCTGGAGACATCACGGGGCAGCTTCAATACAGTCCACAAACAAATGCACACGTTCCTCGAATTACAACATGATGAGATAAAAGCATCGCTTGAGAGGTCTCGGTTCAACACTCCTCATTTTGCTACAAGTGATCTTTATGCCAATTTGAGGGGTCATGTTTCTTTATATGCAATGGAGTTAGTGAACAACGAGTGTCAGAGACTTGAGCATGTAAGTGGGAATGATGATTTATGCGGATGTTACATGCGTCGTACGCACGGGATACCGTGTACGCATGAAATTAAAACATACATTCATAACTACATGTCAATCCCCCTGTCGGCTATTCATCCGTTTTGGAAGAAACTCGACATAGATGGACCCATTACTCCACCGAGACCCCAAGAACCAGTTGATGTTGCATCTCACTTGCTCCATATTTCGATGGAATCTGTTATGCGCCAGCCACCAGAAATACAGAATCAGTTGGCTAGAGAGATATTTAATATTGCAGTTCCCCAGAGAACACCTTTCGACGAGCCACAAGTACGGCAGCACAGGGGTCGACCAAGGAACTCCACTAGAAGGGAACAATCTAGTTGGGAGTATACAGAACAACAATTTTGTAGTCGTCCTAGATCAACTCAACATCGGGGTCGGGGTCGGGGATGGCAATCAGCATTTCTGTCATTAGGCCAATTTCAATTTCCATATGTGACTCAAATGAATCGACATATAGTTCCTTATATTAGTAGTTGGTGTAATGTTTTAGGAGATGGGAATTGTGGTTTCAGAGCACTGGCTTCTATTATACTAGGAGATGAAGAACGTTGGGTTCAGATTCGTACCGACTTGTATCATGAGATATTGGCGAGACGACAGTTGTACGAGAATGTGTTCGTCTATGAAAGCGTTGATCAAGTTCTTAATACTATTGCTCACTGGGAAGGGCCAGCTCCAATGGCACACTGGATGGAAATGCCTGATATTGGTCATGTCATTGCAACCCGTTACTATGTGTTGTTCGCATATTACTCATTGAATGCATGCAGCTCATTCCTACCTTTAGTGGCTATGCACGGAATTCAAGGTCCTGAAACTGAAGTCACTATATTTTTCTTGCAAGACATGAGTCACTACATATCGGTGAGCACTAAGTTTAATGAAGAATTTTTCCATTTCAATATGATATGAATGGCTGACATAATAGTTTTTTTTTTTCTATAGGTATTTCTTCTGGAAAGTTTTCCACTCCCACCAGTACATACCAATTGGAATAGATATCGTGATAGCAGCGTTTCAACATGGAATACGCAATATTCTTCAAGATTCGAACAATGGCGTGCATTGGTAAATAATGACACACAAGACCCTCATCCTTTATCTTCGGACTCAACTTTAATGTAGAATTGTTGTAATTAGAATGGTACATTTATTTAAGTTTACATCCTTTGTAACATGTACGTGATAATTTTATAAAATATAGTATAATTTCTATCACGAAGTTCTAAACTATGGATATATAAAAAAACACTTGATATGTTTTTAAATTTGAACACAAATAGTCAATGGTAAAATAATAAGGACAGGTGGTATTAATTCTAACAAACATATGTTAATGTTTTCACATAACAATACGGTAATACATGAAGTTCATTACAAATGGCCACGCCGAGGTGGAGTAACTCCTAAATCACGCACAAGGGTTTCGATACATGTAACTAACTGCTCATAATTTGGAGCTGGCTCTCCCCTCCAATACAATCGACGAATTACGTGCTTTGTTCAGACGTTTTTCGGCTGGTATATGATGATCATCGTTCGCATGTTCAGCCAAATATTCTTCTGTCGTAGCCAATATATATCTATGCGTTCTCGGAACATACCAATCCATATAATCATCGGCCACTTCCCATGGGTATTCAACAGCTGGTCCAAAAACATCTGGGCCCAAAATATGTTCATACCTCAAGAACCATTGCCCGAGCATGTGTGCATAGTATACTTTGTACTTCTTCAGGGAAGGACCTCTGTATGAGTTTCTAGTTGGCTTGATGGGCTCCTTAGGGATGACTTGTGTATAACCGAATTGTCGTGCCACTCTATCAGGCATATGTGGTTCAACTTTGTCCAAACAATGTATACAACCGTGATAGAATGCCATACGACAATATCTATATGGATCAGCAACTCCGTACGGATCTCAATTGACCTTTCACAAAAATATTCAAGTAAATATGGATATAACAAATATAATATAGGAGGATAAAATAATTGATTTAGCATACCTTCGACGCAGACATAACATCAATCTTTGCCTGAAAGTACTCGAGCGTCTCCAATTGATTTTCGAATTTCTGGCCACAAGACCACCTCATACAATGAGGATGGTCTGGATCATACCTAGATCTTTCCACTCCAAACCCAGGAAAGTATTCATATATCCATGGCTGTAAATATATTCGATTGTTAGCCATCATAATGAATATAGAGTCATGCATATGTATATATGTATATATATATATTGATTATAAAATTACCTGTAATAGAGTCATGCATCCAGACAATTGAGCAGCGTCGGCTCTAGAAGCCATGCCAAGTTGTCGATATAAAAAAGCAAGTGTGGCTGCACCCCATGCGTAACCTTCAACCTGGCTAAGATCTTGAAGGAAAATGATAAAGTATGGGTTAACTTTATCAACCGTCTTATCGACAAACAGCGATAAGCCGATCAACCATAATGTATACCCGATCGCTTTTGCTTCGTCCCCTAACCAGTATGATTCACATACTTCTTGCAGCCATTTAAATGGAAGCCCGCCCTTTCGAGTGACTTCATTCGCTTGCATTTCCTCCATCCCAAATAAGGCACCCATTGCACCAATCATTTGCCCAGCGTGTCCGTCGTCATGTCCAAATGTAATGGATGACCATCAACTCGTAGCCCTAATATACGATGTACATCTAAAAGAGTGATCGTCATCTCCCCCCATGGCATATGAAAGCTATTTGTGTCTGGTTGCCATCGCTCAATAAATGCTTAAATAAGCGGCACATTCACATGTTCAAATGTGCAGGATGGAAAGTGTGATAATCCTGTTCGTCGTATCAGAGCGAACATCCTACCATTGACACTTCCTAGAAAACTTCTTAAAACCTCCTGCCTTGTGTGGATCTTCGGACAACCCCGATCCTGATCAATACAATAAGCAAATGTAATGTGTACATATGATTGATTACATATAAAATAATAATTAAGAAATAATGAATATATTAAACTTACCTTTCCTAACCATAAATCTAAAGCTGCGTGACCACCAAAGCTAGGAATCAAATCAGGAATTATTGGACCTCCTGGACATGGCCCAAGCAAGTACCATTCATCCTTTAATTGTATACTCTCTTCATCTTCACTATCGTCACCAGCAACACCAACATCCCTATCATGATGATCTCTATCCTCCTCCTCCTCCTCCTCCTCCTCCTCTTCCTCCTCCTCCTCCTCCTCCTCCTCCTCCTCCCATAGCAGGCTGCGCCGGTGAGGTAAGAAAATCTATATATTGTGTAAGATATGGAAAACCTCCTAACTCGGAACCTCCGTACCCAGAACCTCCACCCGTAGAACCTCCATACCCAGCACCTCCAACCCCAGAACCTCGATACCTAGAATCTCCAACCCTAGAACCTCCAACCCCCAAACCTCCAAACCCCGGACCTCCTGCCCCCAAACCTCCAAACCCTGCAGTACCAACATCAGCCACAAATGATGGACGACCTGCATAGTCTGTAAATGATGGAAATTTATGACCTTGTTGACTAGACGATGGTTCTTCGCGAACTTCTGCATATTCTTGTTGTTCTGATGCTTCTTCCGGTTCTTGTTCTCCAGATTTCTTAGATCGTCGTAATCCTTTGGTAGTACTCCTGCCGAAATTTCTCAAACGAGCCATCGGCGCAGGTAGCTCAGTACCAGTTCTGTTACGTCGTGCAGAAGCAGTCACATGCCGACCATCGGTTCTATCTACTACATTGTCTTGTCTGCGACTCATCTGAATTTCAATAATAAATACATAAAGTCATTTTTAATTATGTATATGAATTGAAGGTAATACGTGATAACATAAATATAACCTAATTACATACATGAAATTAATATCATTAATAAATATCAACTCATATTATGATAGCCAAAGAGATCTGTATACCCAACCATATAACTCAAATACAATCTCTTTATATTAATCCTCTACTTTATTCATTAAATATATCAACAATATTTGTATTACTTACTAGTAGGAGTTTAGTATAATATAACAACTAAAGTATACTTAATTATGGTATGTCCTCATCTATTTTTTCAATAATCCAACCAGAATTATCCAAATATATTCCATACAAATTACCAACATAATTAAATATAATTCAAATATAAACATATTTTATCTATTATAAATACATTTAACAAAAATATTAAACAAATCTAACCTATTATCTATAATAGAAAGACAATTTACTAAAACCTATATTTAATTCAAATATCAGAGTATAATAAATCTAAAAATATATTTTTCTAAAATTAATCAATTAACCATAATCAAAATATATTATTAACATAATTAATAAAACATAATTAATATAAATAATTACATATCCAAAATATAGCCAATACCCTACAATAGAGAGATAATTTATCGAACCTATATTTAGTTAAAATATTAGTGCATAATTAATATAATTAATAAACTATAATTAATATATATAATTATATATCCTACAAATAACCAAAACTATACAATAAAGATATAATTTACCAAATCTATATTTAATTAGAATATTGGAGTACGATTAATATTATTAATATATTATAATTAATATATATAATTTTACATCCTAAATATAATCAATTAACCATAATCTAAATATATTATTAAATTAAATTAAATTATTATATATAATTAACAGGAACCCTAATTAAGAAACAGGAGATCCTTGCATCGGCAATAATTGCCGAAACAAAGCCTTCCCTTCGGTCGATTCTACCGAATCTCATGCCTTACATCGGCAAAATTAGCCGAAACCAGTTTTTTTTTTTAATTTCGGCGCCAGACATCGGCAATTATTGCCGAAACAGGAGCCCGTACATCGGCAATTATTGCCGAACCAGGAGCCCGTACATCGGCAATTTTTGCCGAACTCCCTCCCTCCCTTTGGTTAATTTTGCCGATGCAACTTTTTTTTTTTTAATTTCGGCGCCAGACATCGGCAATTATTGCCGAAACAGGAGCCCTTAAATCGGCAATTTTTGCCGAACTCACTCCCTCCCTCCCTTCGGTTAATTTTGCCGAAACTCCCCCATCCTTCGGTCAATTTCGCCGAAATCAGCCCCGGGTTTCGGCCTAATTCGCCGAAACCTACCAGATCTACTTAATAAAATAAAAAAGTTACCAGATCTACTAAAAAAATTATTATAATTATATATTATAAATTAAAAATTAAAAAAAATACGATACTTACCTTGAAATTTCTTCTCGGGGAGGAGATTTGGACTGAATTTTTAGAGAAAAATAGAGAGAAGATAGGGAGAGAGACGTCGGCAGACAGAGGCTCAAATAATTAGTGAGGGAAAGAGATGTCGGCAGGCAGAGGCTTATTTGATGAGGCAGGGGTAAAATAGGTATTTACTGCGCAAATATTTTCTGCGCAGTAAATACTTGTTTTCTAAATAACAACTACGTATTGTAAATGTGTTCACTGGTGAACAGGCACTTTAAATGAATAGAAAACTTTGCAAGTGCATTAACTGTAAAGCTTCGTGTTCTTCTGAGTTCTGACATTCTTATTTGAGTTTGACTCATTTGGATGCTCTCCGTATTGAAAGATTGGGTTTTTGTAGTAGTTTCGAACAGGGGAAGAAGTAGGTATCGGGTGTTGTGCATTTTTTCACTCACGTGCTGTTGTGGGATTCTTATTTGGTCATTACCTCCAGGAATGTCATGTCATACATGCTATAGGTTTTAGCTTGGCTAAGCAATGTCTTGTTTCTCTGGAATCCCGCCAATCGTTTTTCTAGTCTTTGTTTGATACTGTAGAAGTCTCTGCTGTATGTAATTGTTAAACTCAATGTAAATAATGTTATCTGCTAATCGTAGATACTATGTTTGTAGGCTTCTGTAGTTGTAAATTACCATGCTTAGGTTATGTTAGTCTTTTTCCAAATTTTCATATTTTGTTATTTTTGCTAAGCATGTTGTTAAGTATGTTGTTATGTGGTTAAGTATGCTTGGTGGTTTAAAATGTTGCGTATGAATTTTTAGGTGCTTTTGGCATAAGGGTGATTTGGCCATAGGGCCTTGATTGGTATTTTGGATTGATTTAATATGTGATAATTACATATTTGGGTGTCTTATTACATATGGGAGATTATGTGTAAAAATGGTGAGGTTTGATGAATGCTAAGATTTGAGTGATTTGTGTTAGAGTCGGCCTAAGAGGCATTATGCTCATTGCATTGAGTTTAGTGGAATCTAAGGCTTTCATTGTGTTTGTTGGATACAATATATGATAGAGGTTGATGGAGTGTGAACCATGTTATGTTAATAAGAAATTTTGAGGTGTTTAAGTGGAATAGGGGTATTTTGGTCGTTTTGGATTAATTATGGAAAATTGAGGTTGTACAAGTTTTATTGGGTTTAAATATGATACAAGGGATACGTGATAAGTGTGGGTTAATATGGTAAATACAAGCATTAATATTATGCGAAAATAACTTAAAATGAGCTTTAAAACTCTAGGGGTATGATCGATATTTTATATACAAAACATTGTAGTTTAATCCTGACTTTTGGATATATTGTTTAGTATGATATATTGAAGTGTGGTGTCAATTTTGGTGAGATGGTGAGCTTTATGGATGGATATAAATGGAGTTATGAGTTGATGGCAAACTAAGGTTTTATGGGGGCATTTTGGTTTTTTCATTTGAGTAATGTCTCCTATTGTGTATGTTAATGTGATTTAAGTCTTATCATTCCTTTATATGGTTATATCATGTTTGCTTTTAATAACCATGATGCATTTATATGCGTTTTAAATAAATAAAATTATTGGAATAGATTCAATAATACTTGATATTTTATTTAATAATGATAAATAATATATTATGTGCTAAGGTAAGTGTAATATATGTGAAACTGATATGATGATGAGTAAGTCAAGTGATGCATGGTTATATGTTAAGTGTGATTTATGAAATAATAACAAATTAATACGTTAAGTGGAATATCACATAAGTAATGACCAACATGATTCCAAGTGTTGTTAAATATTTCAATGAAAATGGGATTTTCTATCACATCGGGAGAATGATTCTCAAATTAAAAAGTAAATAATACATTACCCTAGATGCAAATTTATTGGGTTTTTTTTTCTCATATTAAATTTTTATGTGTAGATGATCTAGACTTTAAAAATCCGTATGACAGATGTAGCATTGTTGCCAATGTAAGTCTAACATCTTTGATGACTATTTGTATATGGAAAATACACTTTGTGTGACTAATTGTTCTTATAGCTAGTTGTTAGTTCAGGAAACTCATAGTGGTGAGCTAGTGACACATTTGGGTTACCAAAAGACCTTTGATGTGTTAACTAATCATTTTTATTAGCTATTTATGAAAATAATGAACTTAAGCAATGTGTAAACTATGTAGCCTATAAACATGCTAAGTCTACCTCCCAACCATTTGATCTTTACACCCCTCTACCAACTCCCACCCGACCATGGATTGATGTGTCATTAGAATTTATTTTGGGATTACCTAAAACTAATAAGGCCAAAGATTCTGTTATGGTTATAGTAGATCAATTTAGTAAAATGGTTCATTTTATACCATGTAATAAGGCTAATGATGATGTCATAGTTGTTGATTTGTTTCTTTGCAAATGCTAAATTGCATGGTGTACCTAGTACTACAGTTTATGATAGATATATTAAAGTTTTAAGCCACTTTTGGAAAGTCTTGGGAGTAAGTTAGGTCAAAAGTTGCTATTTTCCACTACTTGCCACCCCCAATCTAATAGGCAGATTAAAGTAGTGGATAGAACTTTGGAAACATGTTGAGAGCCATACTTAACAAGAACCTTAAACATTGGGAAAATATTTTACCTCAAGTAGAGTCTGCTTATAATGGGGTTGTTCACTCTACTACTAAAAAGTCCCCTTTTGAGGTTGTGTATGGTTTTAATCCATTAACCCATTATACTTAATTCCTTTATCTGCTCTTGATTTACATAACTTTGATACCGATTCTCATGCCACCCAAATTAATAATTTCCATGAATATGTTAGTGAAAAGATTTGTCATAAGGTATAGTAGATGGTTGGCCATGCTAATAAAAAGAAGAAAATGGTTGTATTTTAGCCTGAGATTTTGTTTGGGTGCACCTTAGGAAAGATCTTTTTCCATACCTTAAGAAATCTAAGTTAAACATGCGAGGAGATGGAAAATTCATTGTCTTAGAGAGGATTAATGACAATGTGTATAAAATTGACCTTCTTGCTAAATTTAAAAATGTTAGCAATTCATTTAATGTGCCTGATCTCTATCTTTTTGTGAGTATATCTTGGGTTTCCGAGACTAAACCTCTCCAAAAAGAGGGAAATGACATGTGCCTAGAAATATTTCATTATTATTTAAATATCATTCCAATAGATAGTGATAATTTTTCTATCTTCAGTCAGTTTTCTTATTTCGTTTATTTCTAGGATAAGTGTTGTAGTTGCTTAGTAGATGAATTGTTGTCACTAAGAGATACTAATGTTGTTGTTGTTCTTAAGATTTTTTTTGTACTATACTCAAATGATATATCGTTGAATAGTTCGTAGAATTGTGTATAAGTCCGCATAAACAATCACCCGACCCAAAATGGCTAGCAAGATTATAGTCTACATAGCCCACTTAATTACTACAATCGGTAATAAATAGAGCTTGTGGATCAATAGGCCTAATCTTGTAAAATTAATTATTTGTGTAAATGGGTTGGAGTTAACAACCCAATACCATAAATAAAAGCTTAGTTTTGTGATAGGCATAGTTGGTTGTATTAGACCCGATTGTGAGCTTTTAAGTGTATGATTTATTGTGCCCCATAAGCTTAGGCCCAACTCTTTATTACTATTAGGGTTAGCCAATAGGGTTTCCCTACAAAAGCTTTCTACGAGATAATTGTAAGGACCTAGTCCGTTTTACCAAATCTAAAATAAACATTCTTTGTTCCTCTCTTGTGTGATCTCTCTCTTTTGGTTGAAACCTTAGCTCAAACTACCTTTTCCACAAATTGTGCTCTAAGTATTCGATCTTTCCTTGGGTTTTCCACCATTAATTGATCAAGATCGGTCTTCTTCAATCATATTCCTTTTCGTATTATGATGTTTTCCTTCATTTACATTGTGTTTTCTATAAAGCTCAACCTCACAGTTCATCAAGGGTTGTTACATCTATTTTCTATTGTCTCCGTTCAATTATCTATGTTTTTTAATTGTGTATTATTATAAGATCAAATAATTTCCACACATGATATCTGGAAACAAATTACTTTTTAGCCTTATAACCGGCATAGAGTGGATATAGGGAATGTTTTTTTCTATGTTGGATGCGGCCTAACATCCTGTGCTTTAGTTTTTGTGCTTCTGTAAAACTTTATTTAAAGAAAAAAAATTCATAAAAATAGGGGCGTTACAGATACACACAAGTGTATGCAAGTATACACCTAGACCGATAAATCACCATATTTTTTTGGATGAAATTGGGGCCATGTGTTATAAAGTGTTTCATTGATTTTGGTGATTATATCCACCTATATGGTGATTATACATGTAATTGTGGTGATTTTATATTGTATCTGGTCACACCTATCCATAGTGTGAATTGTGAATTGATTTTTCTTCCTCTCTTTTTCTATTTTTTAAATTATTTTTATCTTTAATTTAGATTATCAAATTAAAAATATATCATAATGATCATGAATTTTTTTTCTATATATAGAAATTCATATTGATATAATTTCCATGTAAAAAAATGTGTTCTTTTAATATTTTAGTAATAAAATTTCACCATTTTCTAAGACAATTATGCGATCTATTATAATGATTATGTATATCTGTATTGTGATTATGTCTACTACTATATGATATCCATTTCTATAAGAATTAAAAAAAATTATTTTTATTTTATCATTTGCATATTAAATTTTCACCATTTTTAGGATGATTATATCTATTTTTATAGAGATTATATGTACTGTTGAAAATCTTATGTATATTTTTATGGTGATATTGTATGCTTATAATTTATATTATGTCAGTTATAATGGCTATTATATGCATTTATAACATAATTATGTCAACTATTGTCAAAATTATAGCTGTTGTATTTTTAATTTTACTATTTATTATTCACCAGTTCAAATGAGAGTTTCTTATTTGTTGGCATAAAAGCTAGGTGTGTGCAGTATATCAAATAAGTATTGGACCTGGGAAGAAGGATTCGATGAGGTCTACTAATCATATTCACCATCCATTTTATAAATTTATGTAGAATTTTTTGCTTAAAAAAATTATTTTAGATTAATGAATGTTTACTTTTTATTAATACCTTTACTTTTTCTCTTTCTTTTTGCATTCATTAACTGCTATATTATTTTTTAACTAATGATATAATTATAATATTATAAATATATTTATGTAGAACTCGATCTATTCCAACCCGTTTACTCCACTCCCTATGATGATAAAAGCTAACATACGATTGCATGAGCAACAAGGCGAAAACCAGAACCGTAGGCGACTTTCTATCAAAACAAACTACAGAAAATACCCTAGTCCAAGAACAAATTAAGAAGATAATTCCAGACCAAACCCTTTACCCAGTACCAAATATGGCAGTTCGGGCATAAAATCAGCGAATCTCATCTTCGCGTTGCCGCAGACACACGCACACACACAATAAAACAACGTTTCCTCTTTGATCTATCCACGTCCTGAAATTACAGCCATGCAACAAAATCTGCATTACTTAATATCATCTGCTTTACATCCACTACGTTATTAGATTCCCTTGTAGACTTGTCGTTGTAGATGATCTGTAGGCCCAGCCAGTCCGCACTACATTTCCTCATAAAATTTATTTGATTGAAAATTGTCTCCACTTGAGACCTCGATCCTCTTTCATATTGTTACACCAAGCTGCTGCGTTGATAAAACCCGTCTCGATCTCCAGGTTGAATTTCTCGTCCAATCTATCGGCCAAGCCAATTTTACCGCATAAAAACAAAATATCTGTTTCGATCTCTAGATTGAAGTTTCTCATTTAATATTTCGCCCAAGCACAATTGAAAGCAGCAACTTCCTTGACTTGCCCACGAGGCCATGTCCGGTGGTCCTAATGTCTGCTTGCCTCCATATTATCTCAATGCTCGACTTTAATTCGTCTACATCTCTCACCGATGGTTGCTTTTTAGAGCAGTAAATGAGCCGAACATGCTCTCAAGTCAATCTCCGCTTGGTCGAACAACTTGTTTAGTTAAATGAGGTAATCATAAGTTTTAATTTTAGACTCGTCTATTATACAAACAAAGTCTAAACTGTCATGTGTACTTTCATTTTTTCAGCGAAAACTTTTTCTCTATGGTTTTTTACTGGGAACGGATATGCACAATAAGTGAACTTTAAACCACATTATACTGGCTGTTGTGTACTCCGACCCGTGTACCAGTATAGTCAGTTGAACCGAGACAACTCAACTAATTCAATTACCAAAGGCATCTCAACGTGATCAGATTGTTTGACATAGATTAGTTGAATTTGAACATCGATATTAGGCTCGTTTAGTAAATGAGGTAGGGATGTGCACTGGATCAAACCTCGACGGACCCAATACACGGAGGCCCCTTTTTTTTTTTTACCAAACTACGACCTTAAACCTGTGCCGATTTCAAAATAGTCCGCTCCCAGACTCAAAACTTAACAATTAAGTCAATCTCGAACCGATCCTATTTCGACCCGATTTTGAAGCTATACTTTTTTTTTACTTGGTTTTGAAACTAACCTTTCTCCAACCTAGTTTTTGATCCTATTTTAACCTTATTCGTTGAGAGAAATTACAAAATGGGTTAAAACTGGGTCATATCAAAAAAACCCAAGTTATACGTAGATCGTCCCAAATGCCTATTTTTTTAGATAGATATGACCCATAACCTTGGGAATTTTTTTATTAAAAAAATAGTCCAAACCTGAACCTATTTTACCATCCAGTTCAGTCAGGAAGTTTGGGTTGACTCGATTTGTGCACGCCCCTAAAATCAGTTGACCCTAAAACGAGGTGACCTTGCATGGCTCATTTTTATAATTTTTCGAGCTTGAATAAAGAGTGGTCTGATTTGACTCGATTCATTTAAATCATTAAATAAAACTTTTAGATTAACTTTTCTCTAAACAATGATTGTGGTTAAAATAATTTTCTTTTAAAGCAATTTTAAACAAAAACTAAATCAAATGGTACACTAATTCTATTTTTTAGGTTATTATTTGTATAATTAGTTGCTTCAAGGCATCTTATGTAAGATTCAATATTTAGTACTGAAAAAGTAGCAGAAGAAAGTAACAATAATTGGTTTGGTAAGTAATTAAATTATTATAGCTTCCAAAAATAGCAAGAAGTACATCCACTAATGATTTATACTCCAAGTCTATCTATACAATAAGTAAGGGAAATAAAATTCTTACATTCAAGTACATCCATGACTCAATTTCCTAAATCTGCAACAATCAGCTTCAAAACTTGCTTTGGAGTTATTTACCTTTGCTTGAAGATCCTTACATTTCTCTCCTACTATGAATAAAAAACTGTAGCAGCTAGGAGTATTCTGAGAGTGTCATACTTCACAATGGGTCTTCTCCTTTAATCTACCACCTGTTTGAGCTCCTATTGCCATGTTAAAATTATGTGTCCTGGGCTAAAACTATTTACAATGTTACCCAACACCTCCACTGAATACTGACATAAGAAGAATAAGTGCGCTATAGTTTCTTGCTCTTGATTAGATAAAGAGAAAGTAGTATCTTGATTGGTCTATTAGAGATTTAATTGTAGGATTTTATCCTTGGTCATCAAGTGTTCATGGGCAACCAACCATAAAATAAACTGGTGGTTTGACACGACTCTCTTCCACGACACCCTTGGTGCATGACTTCATATTTTCTCATAACACGATGCAATGCTATAGGTACCCCTATTTGAGATGACTAGCTTATGAATATCTTCAAAAATAGGTTGCAATGAAGTTCTCAGCTTCAGTATCTTCCTCATTTCCCATGAGAATCGGATAGTAATGAGGCAATCTCAAACTCCATGATGATTGAAATAATACTCATTAGCCCATTTTACCCATAAGGCATCTTTCTTGTTTGATAAGTTTCACAAAAGCTTACCCATAGGGTGTAGTGTATAGTCCTGATTCGATGGATGTGGATATTCCTTCACTTTACTTACTAGTAGGACAATTCATTCGATGGTTGAGTAATCTTATCATCATCAATTATGAAGTAATCCAAACATTTTAATTCTATATTGCATTCTTTTTTAGTGACAGTGTATATATGTTCTAATAATTATATTTTTTTGCTCTTTCTTATTTAGCATCGCTAGAGCCCCTATTAAGAGGGAAAGAAAGGAGATGGAGTCTGAAAAATCCCAACAATCCTTAGCGGAAAAATACAAGCAATAGTTAAGACCTAAAACCTCAATTTAAGATGTATAAGGAAGTGGCACTATCTTTAGGTGAATCATGCTCTATTAGGGTTTCGCTTCCATCTAATTTGTATATAAAAGCAATTGACTGGGATATTAGATTAGAGTAAAGGACCATCTATACTTGTTACAATGTCAACATATACTAGCATATATGAGGTAAATTCAAAAGTTGTAGGGTCAACTTTATTTTAATAGCTAGTAGAAAGCACTATTTGTGATATTACAAATGTAATTTCTTCTTTCATTGTCATAGGTTCTTAAAGAAAAATTTGTCATGGATGAGTCTGATGTTTATAGACTTTTAATTTAAACACGATATCTAACGAAAATGATGATTTAGGTTGTGTTTCATATGTGGTCGACATGATGAAGATGGCTCCACGATCCCTCATTTTTGCTCCATTTTCCTTTAGCATGTATTGGGTACTAGTGATATTACATCCATCTTTAGGGAGTACGTATTGGTTTGATTCAATTGGTGGAAATGATGGGGGTATAGTATAGGAATGATGGGGAATGGTGTTTAAATGGCATTGTGTTATATTATATAATACAGTAAGTACAAATGGTGATATATAGTATAATACAATATAATATTCACAATTTGTACACTATAATAATTGAAAATTCAATAATCCCATCTTCTCATGGAATAAAATAGCCCATACTCATTTCATAGACAATGTATTGCCTTATATTTTATACATCTTCCTACAAAATATTAAGAAACAAGTTATTTTAAATAATGTAATATAAAAATAAACATAGTATGGTGTAAAATTTTGAAACATACTAGTTGAAATTGAATTATTCCTCCACTGATTGCAAATGATGCCATGAATGCCAACATATACACCCCACAATCATTCCTATGATAATGGTGCAAATGTTATAGTCATGGGCATGACTACATAAATCTAACTTTTTAACATAGTGATTTATACTTGACATCAACTTACGTATTTGATTGTTGAGGTAAATCAGAGACGATAATAATATTCCAACTATAGGCATCAGTCATTCAGTAGACATATTTCATAACATGCTCAAACCACCAACATGCTTAGAACCCAAAATATTTAATGTTGCATAATTTAATTATTTTTAAAAAAGTACATCAATATACTATTGATATGTACTTACCAAATTCCTTGTGATCTTTTGAAACCTCTTAATCTCCATTGAATTAAACCAATAAAAACATTTATTATCTTGGTCTACACCAAGTATCATCCAATGCCTCTCATAACACAATGATATAAAAAATGGTGTCAAAGAAACATAGAAATTAACATTTTTTTGACTAATTGTATCATTTTATTTAATAATAACCTTATTAGTGCTTCTGCCTTTTGATGAAGAAGGTAACAATTGAGATTTGATGATGCTAAAAAAATCAGTCTTCTCTTCCAAATTATTGATATTATATGCTACCCGTGCCTACACATTGAAGGAATAAATTTGCAGTTCATAGAATGTAATATTACCATCCATAATTGAATAGTGTAATTATAAAATACGTACCTGTTATTTGGAAAACAGGTATTTACTGCGCAGAAAACATTTGCGCAGTGAATACCTATGTTACCCTCTACAGCAGGCTAAGGCATCGGCAGTTTTTGCCGATGCACCAATTTTTTTTTTTCAATTTCAAGCGAAATAAGTAAGTTAACATTCAGGCCATCGGCAATTATTGCCGAAACCAGGTCATTCCATCGGTAATAACTACTGATGCAGCATATATATATATATATATATTTTTTAATTTCGGCCGAAAATTTTAAGTCAGCATATTTATTGTTATTATTTCGGCCGAAATTGAAAAAAAAATTGGTGCATCGGCAGTTTTGAGATCTGGGTAGGTTTCGACAAAAACGAAAGTCGGGGCGGATTTCGGCGAAATTGACCGAAGGGGGGAGGGGGTTTCGACAAAATCAACCGAAGAAAGGGAGGGCTTTCGGCTAATTTTGCCGATGTGAGGCATGGGATCCGGTAGCATGGACCGAAGAGGGGGCTTAGTTTCGGCTATTTTTGCCGATGTAAGGTTCTCCAAAATGGTGATGTCAAGACCGGGTATGAGGACCAAGATGGAAAATGGGATGAAGAAAAATATATATAAAAAAGAGAGAGAAACAGACAAAAACACAAAGAACAAAAAATTGTTTTTGTGTTTTTGGGGATAAGCACACCGGTCGACAAATTTTGATATACCATTGTTACTTAAATAGACGTGGCAGTGGGATGATAATTTTATGATACGAAAAATTTACTATTATATCTTGGCTCCACCCATTTTGCTGGTCCGTGTTCATCAAAAAATAAAAATAAAAAATGGTGCATCGGCAGTTGTTGCCGATGGTTGGCCCGGTTTCGGTAAAAATTACCGAATGTCGTCCATTGTTTCGGTTGAAATTGCCGATGCTGATCGTGGCTTTCGGAAAAAATCACCGATGTTAAGGTTATTTTCGGAACTTGTTTTCCACGGAGTAAAAATATGTTTTCTATATAACAATACCCTATAAAATATTACCCTAAACATTTTAGTCACAATGCATGTTGTATTATCCTAGAGAGCATCCAGTTTTATCTTTAGCATATATATGTATGCATGAACAATGGATGTAGTTACCCAGTTATCTATCCCTTATAGCATTTGTGTGTCAAATTTTGCAAGTAGAGCCATATGATTCATTCCAGGCATAATCAACAACCTATATAACAAACACACCATTATACATAATGGGATATCAATATGACACAGTTACTTCACAACCTCATTTACCCATTATTAGAAGTTTGTAGCAAATTGTTGACTAATTGAATTGCATGGCTATCAACTTGGTACAATATATACAATCATAGCAATTCAACCTATATATACAACAACAAAAAAAGTTAAAGATAATTAACAAAAGACAAATCATGTATACATTCAACAAACATACATTTGTGTAGTTCTTCTGAAGTGCATGGCGGTTGGTTTTCATTGCTAAATTTTTTTCTTCAATGCTTCATAGGGACTATGAAGCGTCCAACTGGGTTTCAAAGACCGAGCATGCTTCTGAGTCATTTTTGCAATGTTAGAACTAGAGCGATGCATGTCTTTAAATTGAACATATTATATATATATATATATATATATATATATATATATATAATAAAAACTAAAACACATAATAACAAGCCATATGTAGGAATATGTTCACACATTATTAGATTTCGGACAAAAAGCTAGAAAAGTATAAGGGTGAAATGTAGTGTGCGGATTAAGTTATTTGGGGTATGGAAGAGTGAAATTTTTGAGATGGTTAGAGTTTGAGAAATACTCGAAGATAAATATATCAAGTTTGGGAAGAAGAGGGTGAGAGAAAAAATAAATAAAGCTATGTGTCGACATGAAGGAAGTTAGTTCGTATTTAGGGCTCTATAAATACCCTTGATAGATAGGCAGGTGTAAACCTGACATTTTAATAAAATATGGCCGATCATTAGACCTTTTTACTTGGATTCTGCGTAATAAAACATGTCTGATGATTAATCGTATTTTAGAAGAACCAAACGATATTGCTAACGAATGATTATTTTAATTACTTTTTAATTGAAAGAGTTATTTAATATCTGAAAAATAAATAAAAATAGAAGCTATTTAGAAAATAGGTTCATTTTATTGGGCTAACTCGGAAAAAGCATGTTAACATGATTGCGTGAATGTATATTTATATTTTTCCCGCTATAAGCTGAACAAAGTGCAACTACAACCCGTTCGCTATCATCTATGTGATATATGGACAAAAAATGTAGAGCAGTGCGGATGATTAAAAAAAAAAATTCTATATTAAAAAGATTATCGTTACATATTTAATATAAATATAATATTTTTTAATATATATTAATAGAAAATATACAATATATATTAATATAAGTATTTTTGTAATATGAATGTCATTATTGTATTATTATAGTATGATATATTATAATTTAAAAATAAAAAATAAAAATGTATTCTTAAAATACTTAAAAACAATTCTTTTAATATAAAAATAGTATAACTCGGGAATCAATTTTTTTATGATACTTTTACGACAGTCTTACATTGATTGTATGCATGTATGTATAACTCATATAATGTGAGAGAGTTATAAAAAAATCTGTAAAAGTTTTGATTGAAAGTATAGCATCGTTTCGAAAAATGATTGGATAACCAGCATTATAGTACTATGTGTCTTAAATATCATACGGATTTAATAGTTCGGGTGAACTATATATAGACTTACTATTGGTCTGACCATCTATAGATCTATACACTACCTTATTACAGTGTTAGGACAATTATTAGTGGGTACAGGGCGAGGAACCTTTTCACTTATTCACTGCATACTGTTTTTTTCTTCTTCTCCTTTTTTCTGAGCATCTTGCTGTTCAAGTCTTTAATTCGTGGCAATTGTTTGTTTATAAATAATAATAATAAAAGGTTTAGAGGGGCCAACGAAAGTCTGATTTATGATTTTTTTTTGTCAGAGGATCGGCTTTTTATTAATAACTACAGTTGTAAATGCATGTTATTTATATATTTTTATATCACAGCAATTTATCTTTGTGGAATTGGCTAAGGATAGATATGACGACGAAGTCTAATATAACTAATTATTTTTTTAAGATGAGATGATTTTAAAATTATCATGAATGGATAGTATGTATCATGATGCAAGATCTTGTATGGAGTCAAAATTTCCACCAAGGGCGTGGCGGTAATAATAAAATAAAATACTACATGAACGACTACCATAACTAGCGTGTATTGATAGCAAGTCGCCGCGTGTGCAGTTGCGGCGGAAAATTCAATGAGCCGGTGTACGATGGTATGGCGGCTCAGCTCCTAGCACCACTAGTGGTAGCAGTACCATGAAAATTAATGTCCCCTCCTCCCCAACTAACCCGTATTATAATTATTATGTCTCTATATATAATAATATAACAGACACTGGCACACCAAGATATAGCCGTATACTTTTGGTAAGTACACATCGGAAGGCTGAATAAATTCTCTTCCCCCCGCCCCCGTGTTTGAGCGTCGCGTGTCTCGTCCGTGTGGAGTACAATATATGATGGAGGGTTACAAGGCGGGTATCAACGGTGGAGGGCCGATGGAACGGAGGGATCAGGCGGGAGGAAGGGCGGCGATTAGGTGGTGTGGAGTGGCGTTGAGGGTATTGGCTATGCTCCTTACGTTTGCCGCCGCCTTAGTGTTAGGACTTGATAAGCAGACGAAGGTGGTTCCTTTCGTCCTCTCTCCGAATCTTCCCGCCGTAAACGTTGCTGTAACGGCTAAGTACCACTACATGTCTGCCTTCCTGTAAGTGCTGCCCCACCGTACAATCATCCATCTAGCTATTTTCTACTCCCCTGCTCCCGCTGCTACTACTACTGTATAAGTATCTATCGGTGTACTCTCCTATCCATCTCTGCTGCGGCACGTAAGAATTACTTCTATAGTATATAACGTTTTGTGATCATTCTTTTCCCTTTTCTACGGTGATACTTCTTTTATTTTAATTTTATGATCGATTACCATGATTCATCTATTTACGCCTTGTTGCTAGTATTTTTATTATTATTATTTTGAATAAAAGAAAATTAATGCTATAATTAATATAATCTGTTTAAATGTTAAAATTATTGTATATATTGACATGTAATTTAACTAGCTAGGGTCAAGTATTAAAAAGTCATTTTCCAGTTAGTTATAATTATAAAACTCAAAACAATAAAATGACGTCTATTTCTTAAAAAATCACACATGTCACAATTTTAGTCCACCCGTTTCTTAGCGAAAGTTTTTTTAACTCAAAAATTTTATATCAAAATGAAATTTATTTTTAAAAATTTAATAATTAATTTTCATATTTATCCTTACTTTTTATATTTCTTTATATATATATATATATATATTAATTGGCATATTATTATTTTTTAAAATATAATTATTATAATAGAAGTATACTTATTATCTTATAAGATAATATATAAATTGATAAAAATACTTTCTCTTACAAACCGAGAGAGCATAACTTAGAGTGGAGGTGGGGTACGAAATAAAAAAAATTATTGGCAGTAATAATAATAAAAGCTTGATTCTATCCTACGGAAAGAAAAGATGGCGTTGAGTACCACATCCCCCCTCCCCCTCTATCATCCCTTCTTTCTTTTATTTTTCGTTTAGATTGAAGTAAATTAAAGTAAGATTAAATATTACAAATCAATATAGGTGAAGTAAACGAGTGAGAATTAGGTAAATATTTTAAAATATTATTTAGATAAAATTAACTTAATATGGATGTATCGAAGTAATTAGCTATTATTTTAATTCCATTTAAATTTGGATGAATCAAGGTTAAAAATAAAATAAAACGACACTTATATTCAAAGTGTATTCTATGATACATATATTAGGGATAGTATTTTTGTTCTAATTAGATAAAAATTCATTTATTTTTTTTCCTTAATTCTAGTATTTTTTAAATTAGAAGTTAATAAAAATAAGATGAGTTGGAATAATAATAATAATAAAGGTTAATTTACGTGGACCTTTTTATTTTTATATTCAATCGGAGTGAATGAAGATGACTTGGTTAGCTGAAAACGGCATAAAAGCCATACAGAAACTAGCCAAGGCATGAAAGCCAAAAATAGAAAATCCAAACGGTCGCTCTCCGATTGACGCCATGCACCCACCCAACTAATTAAGCAAATAAAAGAAGCAACGAGAACCGAACCCTTCTTAAGGATGGATGGATGGATGGAGAGTCAAGTGTAAGGATACACATGCCAGTAATAAATTATCGAAAATGATTGTAATTTCGATCGATTGGATAGGCGGGTGCGAGAAAATTAATTTGTATTCTACATCCGATACTGCACCTATGTCCTAAGACGAAAACAAGTAAAGTACCAGACTGCGTGCTAGTAGTATAATTTAATTAAATTTAAAGTGAGGCGTCTTAGCTCAAAAGTCTGACACTGTTACGAGAACGACGTCGTACCGCACAAGGTTTAGTCATATGTCTGAGGTAAACTTACTTCATCTTTTCATACCAATTACTACAATAAATATTATATATTTTGGAGGAGGGGGAATAAAAGTGGGAAATAGTAGCTAGTTGGCATTAGTATTTATATATATATATATATATATAATATGATACTTGTGTTGTATTGAAATCATCCGCATGCATTTGCTATTATATATTATATAGATAGATGACAGCAATAGTTCTTTTTTTTTCTTTTTTTTTTCTTTTTGGGTAAGTAAGAATTAGATGACTGCATTCCATTAATTAAATAGACGTAGATAATAATGTCAAAGATACATGACCTCTGGTTGATTAATATAATAGTAGTAGTAAAAAAAAAAGTATTAGGTAGCCCGGCCACAGCAGTATTACTGTGCCAATCAATGCCCATTGATTGGTCAGTTTCAGGCTGCCAACGTAGGTAAGTTGAATAATTAGCTTAGTTAGCTGATTAATTAAGATTCAGTCCAAAATCACTCCCTGCATGCGTACGTATATATACGTTGTCGATTGAACCCGATCGGGATATTTGGTCTCCCGGCCTAGGATATATAATAATAATAATAATAATAATAATAATAATAATAATAATAATAATAATAATAATAATAAATGGAGGTATGGTGTACATGTGTGTGTTTGTAAATACATTATAATTAAATAAATACGCCTTTTGTATAATACCCAATGAAATTAACATTTACGTACAGCGGCAACAGTGATGAACTATAACCCCTAAGTGCTCGTTTGAGTACATTAAAGCGCGTTGCATGCCGTGCGTGCATGGACTAACTAAATGGGATCAGTGTGTTGCATATCGACGTGTAGGCAGCTAGATTTTGATCGTAACCCATGATGGAGATGTCCTTGCCTTCGACACATCAACTCATCATAATATACTTCTTATCAGTATATTCATGCTTTAATTTCTCCATCTCTCTCTCTCTCAATATCTATAGTACACACCCACCCACACACTCTGCTAGTATGAAGAGCGCACTCCATGGCCGACCTAGTGGTAGGTAGATAGCTCGGTGCATTAAATTCGTGTTGAATTTATAACTAAAGTTGTGGTGCCCTTAATTGTTACAAGGATTAATTTGCCTCCAATTTATGGTGAAAGGGACTTTGAAATCAAATATGGTGCTAGAATCAGTTGTTAGATATTTTGTATGTCCATTTCAGCCATTTATTCAGGTTGTGAATTTTTTGGGTGAACACATTAAAGTTGTATAAATAACAATTGAATTTATTTTTCATATAACCAGAATATTTTCAATACCTTCTTAATTGTTATTAATCGTTGTTGTCCGAAAGACGGATATATATATATATATATATTTATAAGACTATGGATATGATGATATCCCATGCTTTCTGTCCGACTTCTAATCTGTTTCGTTTGAATGTACGTACTTGTTTTTACAGGTACTTTGTGGTGGCAAACGCGATAGCAAGCGCATACGCAGCGTTCTCCCTCATCTTGACGATGACGACCAAAAAAGCATCCCTTGTTGTTGCCATAATGGACGTGATAATGGTAGGTCTACTCTTCTCGTCTTTGGGAGCGGGAGGAGCGGTAGGGCTGCTAGGTTTTCAGGGTAACTCACACGTACAGTGGAACAAAGTCTGCAACGTGTTCGATACATTCTGCCATAAAGTAACGGCTGCGCTACTGGCCTCCTTCGTTGGATCGATAAATTACCTTTTCCTGGCTTTATTGGGTACCCTTAGTCTCCGCAAGAAATTTGCTTAATTCTAGTTTCATTATTATTTACTAGTCGTCTGTCTTCACTCTTGAGAAACGATGGTATATATCAGCATGCATCATCATCATATATATATATATATATATATGGAGTCTGTATGTTGAATGTTTCCTACGTTAATTACTCTACGTGAGGATGTTGTTATATAGAAGCTTTCTTTTTTTCCTACACGTCTATTAATGTGGGATAGTTGGAAGTTGTTCGTCATTATCATTCAATATAATAGATTTCCTAATTTGTTTTAGTTCTAATTAATATTAGTCTTGTTTGGTAAATAGGGCCTAAAATATAATTTTTTATTTTTAATCTGAGTTCATATATATATATATATGACTTTTGGAGTATTCTTCGGTGAAAATGGTGTTTGTAGAAAATTTCTTGATATGAATGTTTTGGATAAACCACAAAGTGGTGTAGGTTTTTCATTTAACGAAACTACACCTGAACAACTATAGCAAAGATGAAGCACCCATCGCCGCCTAGGAAAACGCCAGTGGCCAAGCCATCTTCTTTGATTGATCCTCAATCCATCCCTATGGAGAGCTTTAGCACACCGAGCAAAACCGTCACCAATGATGATGCAACAGCTGCACCATTGACAGCCACATAACATGAAAACAATGTGAATGTCAAAGGGATTTCTCAAATACTTATTGCAATATAGAGGGTTGAAGTTACAATTCTACCGGAGATCCCCAAATCATAGATCCAAAATGATCTGCCCCCAAACCCTGAATCTATTGAACATATCCAGTGACTCTAATCGGTTGAATGGAAGGAGATCGTCAAAAATAATTGTAACTCTAATCAACTTTTCCAGTTGGATTATATCCCTCCTGCGATGATACATTGCAATTTGATGGCTAAATAAAAGTGGACGAACTGGACCATGAATCAAAAAAAGGGAATTTGCCGTAGTAGGTCTTGTTTGTGACATGAAACCTTTTTATTACCAGATCAATACGTTTGTTTGATCAAATTAGGGGTATATTCGATTACTTCACATTATTCTTCATGAGAAGGAATACGTCTTGTTCCTTTTCAAATCTAAGGAAGATTGCCTTACTATTTTTAATGCAGAATACTAGACTCTGTACAGTAAGCCTATCCTTCTCAACTGTTTGGCACCCCAATTTTTCAATCACCGAGAATGAATTTTAGTTTATTCCTTTGTGGGTGAAACTACCAAACTTGCCTTTTCACATGTGGCTTACCCCTTCTATATGTTGTATATCTAGTTACATTAACAAGCCAATAGGCATGGACTCTATTACTTCTTTAAGGAAAATAATTTCCTTTGCTCGTGTGTTGATTGAAGTAGACACACATAAGAAACCACCTCATTATGTTTTCATAAAGAAACCAAATGGCTCAACCTTCGAACAAAGTATAGAGTTTGAATGGAAGCCACTCTACAATCAACTTTGTCATGGTACTAACCATGTGTAATACCCCAAATTTTTGGTAAACTAATTCCAAATAATTAATACCTTAATCCAAACCATAATCTCAAGAATTTTATTTTTAGCCCGACCTTAATTCTTTTATCTCATAATCTTAACCTAAACCTAATCTTTGACCTGAAATATTTGTAATTCTTAACCTAACTTTAATTTCGGTTCATTTATATAATTAATCTTACCTTTTTGGCTAATAAAAAAATTAACCTGATATAATCCTAACCTCTAGGAAATGCTTGTATAATTATGAAAACCACTACAATGGATGATTATGGGTGGGTGGAAACCCAACCTATTCGTGTGTTGAAAAGGTTACTAGATGGCGCAAGGTGTTCTCACCAAGATGTGTAGTACAACTGGTGGTTTTTAATTTTATGCTTATAATAGAGGTCAGGGTAGGAAAACCTTGTAGGAATGGATAAATAACAATTACTCTATTACTTATGCATAAAATTGTAAATGAGACGAGTCAAATCGAATACCACTATTCAAGTCAAAATTTTTTGGGCTTGAGTGTGGCTTATTTAATAAACAAGCCTAAAAGTGAGCCTTGGGCTCTGCTTATTCCACTAAATAAATTGAGCGTAACAGTTTGCAAGCAGCCTCAATTGATGTACAACCCTACTTACCCATGTGTGATTTTAGGAGATTTTAATATTGCTTGCTATCAAGAGAAATCAAAGGGGATTGATATTAATGAAATTGATGTTCATGGCTTTATTTTCTGCCTCAACTTTCTTCACCTAGAGGATATCAACTACACCTGTGTTTGCTACACCTATAGTAAAATACAATGTGAGTAGGATCAAGTTGTTTGAGAACTTGATAGAGCCTTAAGCAATGAAAAATGGTTTGAGAACTTTCTTAGCACTTTTGTTCATTTTTCTCCTCCATTAATTAGTATCATGCCTCCATTGCAGCCAAAGTTATTCCTTAAGACCTCCAAGGTCCCAGAACTTTTTGATTCCGTAATACGTGGGTTGATGATGACTCCTTTGATGACATTATTAAAAGAATTAGGCATAAATGCATATATGCACCTCCAATATTCAAGTCCATACAGAAATTAAAATTGATCAAACCCGCCTTGAAGGCTTTATATCAGTATAAATTCAATGGCATATCAAATAAATTTATGAAGACAAGAGATCAACTTCACAACTCGCAACAAATTATTGTTCAATATCCACCAAACATAGGGTTATTGAGATAAGAAACCCCCATTCAAAAACAATTTCTATTTTACCCTCCTTGTGAAGAGAAATTTTATAAATAGAAATCAAGGTGACAATGTCTTAGTTTGGAAGACTTCAATACTAAAAAATTTCACATTACAGTCAAGGGTAGGAAACATGCAAATCATATCTTATAAGTAGCATATTATCAGGATGTTATCCATACTGATAAAGTTTAAATCTTTAAGGTTTTTTTCCTCATTTTTTTATATATAAAAAGAAATTGGGTACTCAAATGCACCTTGTTGGACTCCTTAGTAAGGACATGATCTCAAATGTTACCTTTAGAGGCCCCATACTTTCTACCACTCAATAGCATACCTTGTTAGCTCCATTCACTTTAGAGGACGTGAGGATGGCAGTATTTGTAATGGTTGAAGATAAGCCCTTAGGCCTGATGAATACATTGCATATTTTTCATGAGGTGTTGGCCTACTGTAGGGCATGATGTGCATGAAGTTGTTAAGGATTTCGGCATTGCTGGCTCTTTTCCTAAAAGGCTTAATGTCACAAGCCTTAATCTTATCCTTCACGTGCTAAATTCTAGTAAGGCAAGTGAATATAGACCCATTTCATACTACAACACCTTATATAAGATAGTGGTAAAGGTCATTACTACTTGTTTTCAACCTATTCTTTATCACAATAAAGATGATTGCCAATCAAATTTTGTGAAAAGGAGAATTATAGGTGATAATGTGTTAATTTCCATTGAATTGGTGAAAGGATAAAATCAAAAACATCTATCACCAAGGTGAATCATTAAATTAGACATGCAAAATATATATGACATAGTGAGATGGGACTTTCTTTAGCAACTTTTATACTTAATGCACTTTCCTCCATACTTTTTCCCCTAATATACTAATGTGTCTCAGTTGTCAGTTACTTTAGCATGTACAACTGTGTTTTGCATCCTCCCTTCCAAGCATAGAGAGTTTTGAGATAGGGAAACTCTCTCATTCCCGCTTTGTTCTTGTCTTGTAGTTCCTTCCAAGAATGATGTAGCAATTTTGGTATCGCCCTAACTTTTTACCTCATCCAAAGTGCAAAAGAATTAGATTGATTATCCTCATGTTTGCAAATGATTGCTCTTCTTTTTTAAAGGGAGATGACCTTCAAGAAGGGTAATTTTGAAGAATTCAAGAATTTTTCATCCTTTTTATATTTGTTCCTTAACCCTTCAAAAAGTTCAATCTACTATGGTGGGGGTGTTGAATAGCGTGTGATGGATACATTCCTAGAAAATATTTATATTCCAACTATTAGCCTTCCTTTTTTCTTATTTAGTAGTTTCCTTAGTTGGAAATTGTTTTTCACTATATCCATTACAAAACCATAATAGAGAAATAAGCTACTAAAATTAGAACTTGGCAAGCCTCTTTCCTCAATTATGCAAGAAGAACGCAACTTGTAGAATATGTTCTCTTAAGTTTACAAACCTATTGGCGTCTTATCTTCCCTAATTCACAATGTGTCATTGATGAGATAAATTCTATTTATAGAATCTATTTTTGGTTGGGATTAACTAAAAAAACAAGAAAATCTCCCATTTCCTATAACAAGGTTTTCCAACCTAAAGAAGAGGGTGGCCTAGGGTTTACAAATCTCCACTATTGGAACATTGCAACCATTAATCGATTGTTATGGTTTTTAGATCAAAAGGAGCATGTGTCACGGGTTAAATGGGTGCATTCCTATTAAATTAAGCAAGAATACCTTTGGATACTCAAATCAAAAACCCACATTCTTCATTTTTACACAAACAAGAAGACATGTTGTTGTTACAAAAGGTGAATCTATAATATCAAAAGCTTGTGAGGCCATCATGCCTAAAGGTGATATAGTTCCTTGGTAAAAGCTTGTTTGGAACCATGTGACCATTCCAAAACACTATCTTATACTATAGATGGCTATACGTAACAGCTTGCAAACCAAAGATAAGCTTAGTCAACATGGTGTGTTGAATGATAGTACATGTATCTTCTTTTCTCAAAATGAGGAAAAGGTTCACATATATTGTTTTCATGCCCCTCTTCCCTTGAGGTATAGAACCTCCTTTTACATAAATTGGGATGCCAACAAAACATGCATAGATAGGACAATTTATCAGATGGAGGACTAATGGTGTTCAAGGACCTAAAGAGAGGAAGCAATTGATTCAATCATTTTTTGTTGTAGCAATTTATCCTTCTTGAAAGGAGAGAAATAGTAGAGTTTTCTCAAGTTCTCCGCAAACATCACAACAAGTTTGGAGAATCATTTTAAATCACTTAGAAATTAGTTACATGGCCTTTTCAAAGTGTAAATCCTTCTATAAGCTTATGTCTTATATAAACCTATTAGAAGGTCCTTACGACTTTTCTTTCTTATAAATATGGGTTAGCTTTGTTTGACCAATCTCCCTCACAACCTTGTTTTTTTCTTCTTCTTCTTTTAATCTTTTCTCGGTGTTTTACATTAATTATCAAGAAAAATGTTTTATATATATGAGTTAAATACTAGTACCTTTTTAATAATATCCCACACATTTGATCCACTAATAATAATTATTATTATTATTATTAATGAAGTACTGCTTCATCAAATATCTAACCACGCACAACTAATGTTATTAGTTGATCAAATAAGTAAATACAATCCATTATCAATTAACTGCTAATATAAAATTATTGCCAAACAAATCTTGAGCCTATGAGGGGGGAGGGGAGGGTGAATATGCATAAAACTTCATTATTTGTCTGCATATGTTTGTCATAAATTTTAATTTTATATCTTGACCACCAAAATTAATCCAAATGCTTTAATTTTCTTTATCCTAAATCTCACACTCCATATGAATAATTTAGAGAGAGAGAGAGATGATATTTCATACAGTAGTGGAAATTTATATGAGGGGGTGAGGATTCATTAGTAAAAACTCATTTTTTCACATCATTAAAATTCTTTACTAAAAGAAAAAATCATTTCAAAATATATTATTAGTAGTAATATAATTCGTTGCGAGGGTGTTGCGTATAAGAGCGTTATAAAAAATATATTTTTAGTGACTTTTTTATATAATAATTATATCATTAATCATAATGTACCTTTTAATTTAGAAAAAATTGCTATGAAAAGTCATTGAGAAAGCTCTTTAATGACTAAAAAATATTATTGTGAAAGCTCTTTAGTAAAGAAAAAATATCGTTGTAAAAACTCTTTAACAACAAAAATATTATCGTGATACTTCTTTAGTAATGAAACAATGTCATTTCTAAAGCTTTTTTATGATGAAAAATATTATTGGCAAAACTCTTTTGTAAGAAAAAAAAATTCATTGCAAAAAATAAAGGGCTACAAAAAAACTATAAAAAATATTTATTGTAAAAAATATTTTTTAATAATTGGAAAAAAACTATTAAATATTCCCCTAATGTCATTACTATTATTATATTTTTTAAAAATAATAATAAATTGTTGGAGAGTAAGAGATTTGAACCCTCAATAGTTCTCTAAAGAGAACTATACTAAACACTCCATTTTCATTTGTTTAATAATCAACTCACTTACCACACCTAGTTACTAAATAGGATATAAACATATGATAACTAGAAAAAAATTATTAGAACTAAGTATATCTCTAATTAGTGCCCTTAACCTAGTAATAGATCTTCCCATATATGTACAAGCAATGCAACATGCATAAGGTTTTTCAGCTTAGTCCATATGTTGGGGTTTAGATTAAGTGTTGGTAGACCTCCTCTATATCTATCAAAATTGAAAGCTAGCTACCGGACTTGTGCACCAGAAACATGATCATTTTCATTATTTGTGTCAAATAGAACACACAATAGCACTACATAATTGCCTCTTATAAAAATGAGCTTATTATCTAGGCAAATGAGTTGGTATGTCTTGTGAATAAAGAATAACTATCAGCAACGCAGCTAATTAGAGAAATGTTACTTCTTCTCCTAAATTAAAAAAAAAAGATGAATAAAATGTAATTTTCATGATATATTATGGCAATAAGAGCACCAGCCAAATTTATATGTGTAGATACAAGTTCACACAAACACTTAAATCTGCCCCATCATTACCCAAAATAACTTTAGAAGCATAAGTTATCATTCTCTTCTAATGTCTAAGGCTAAAGTGATTCCACTAGATATTATTTTATTACCCTCTGAAACTTGCACTAACATGTACAAAACTATGAAATGAGAATAGTATCATAAGTATCTCCTTCTCAGGAATAAAATTGCCATAAGAAAATCCTCAGCATGCAAAAGTGAAAATAAATTTCTAGCCGAGGAAAATAGTGGCTGAAAAAAATATAAAATATTTTTAGGGTTGACAGTATATGCTAACATTATAACAGCAACAAGATCATACCTTCTTATTTTTATAACTTTGAGGAAGCATATGTATTCCCAAAATATACATTTGATCATTACCATCAATGGTAATTGATTTCCTTTTCCCTAACATAGTTGTTATACAATATTGCAATAATAATACATGAAGTAAAATCTTGAAAGGGAACCTCACAGTATATGAAAAGCTGAAGTCAGAACTAGACTAAGAAATAACATTTGGTTCATATAAGAAAGAGGCCATCAATATTTTCTGCATTAGCTCATGCAAGGCTGCAGATCATAATTATTTATTCTAGTTCCTTCATTTGATAACCCTATACTCTTAAGAAAAAAATTACATTTAGAGGATGACTAGGAGACTTGGGAAAAAGTTCAATTTTATCCTTCAACTGGGTACTAAAATGTACATATCCCCTCTTAGGTGCATTTTTTTCTATGGGATTTACATACTCATCAATACATAATGGTACATTTAGAGAAAACTCTATGTTATCATTGTTAGCTTTTATACCCAGCTAATATTGATTGAAAGATGCATCCCACCTTAAACCTTACACTGATTAAGACAAATATGTTTCAAGAGTCTTTCAAGTATAAATATGGAGTAGGGACCATACATTACCTACATGATAAAATTGAGCTTTGTTTGATCAACTAAAACTTCAATGTGGTGTTACCATACTTTAAATACTCAATATTAACATTTACGTATTGATACTACAATAAATAAACATACCATATGATTAATACATAATCATCTTAGCTCCTCTTTCAAATCCAAAACAGATGATGGATTAACTAACAAGGTTAGCTTTTGTGGGAGCATAGGAGAGTCTAGGAGAAATAGCTTTAGGAAAACATAGAAATAAAATCAATAAGGTTAGCTCCACTTTCTTGGGCATGACTAAAGAAACATAGAAAAATCAACAAGGAAAACATAAAATCTCATCGATATACATTTAAACTTTCAACTCCATCCATCTAAAAAATAATTAATTCCAAATAAAACTAATATAATATTGGGATGATTAAGACAAGCTTGGAAATAGTAGGAGAAAAAAAACTCTAATACAATTATTGGTCAAGGGTTTAGGATTGAGGAACCCTATTGTTTTTCCTATAATGAAAAACTATATTAATCCTACATATGAGAAATAGGATCGCAAATAAAGAGATTAAGTACAAGGATTACTACTACATGTGATCCAAGGATGGTAGGATAAGCTTTAACATAAAGTGATGAAGTTCCATTAGTGTCATGTGAATTTGAATCTTAGATAGAGGCTAAACGTGACAATGAGTAGACTAATATTTCACATAAGCTCAAAGGATCACCAACCTAATAAACCCAACAACTCTCATCCTCGTATCCTTGAATTTGATTAGATAACTTATGAAGTTTTTATACTAAATGTATGGCTGCAAAACATAAGCACAAGTCATAGAATGCAATGCAAGATTTATTTATGTTTCAAATTGTGAGGTTGTAGTTTAGGAAATATAAATATATCTATCTAAGTTGGTTATCAAATTAAACACATGAGCATATTGTAGGGCTTGTTGTTCTAACTTAAGTGGAATACAAAATTTTAAAAAATTATATAAGAAAATGGAAGAACTGGAGGAGGTAGCCATTTATAATAATCTATAAGTTTGTGAAGTCTAGCTCTTGAGATCCTCCACTAGCCTCATATTATTCTTCAATTAAATTCAACCCCAAGACTAATAATCTAGAACTAATAATGACCCAAAAATTTCAACTAACAGTGTATATTCTTTTATATATCTCATCCATTATATATAAAAAAAAAAGTATTAAACAAAGGTGTCTCCTCCCCTAATTCAAAAATGTATTCAAACTTAAAACCTTCAAAATTCCTATAAACAACTAAATTTCACTATAATATTTAAATATGTCTAATCAAATTGGTGACAATTTGATGATTAAGGTTGATTTAGTAACACGTGTCTTTATACAAAAGTTATGCTTTTGTCCTAATAGGATTTTTGCTGATAAAGTTTCAAATATGAGCATTATCGATGTGTGTTTGTACATAAAGAATAATTTTTTTTTTTTGTTATACAACTAGTGAAGGAGATGTACTAAGTTAAAGAACAAATAACTAAAATGTTTATTCTTAGTCATGGTTCTATCTTACATACTTTTCCTAGAAAAGCTTTTAGTGAGGTAATATTTAGAATGTGTACTCTTAAGGGGGAGTATTAAGATGAATAAGATATCTTTATACATGATATATTTTTAGTTTTGTTACTCCTTCATGTATAGTTATAAAATATATAGTAGTTATGGGGAGTGTCCTAGATATATAAGATGTACACTTATTATGAATTATCGTAAATAATATAATATATACATCCAAAACGGATTGTTGTAAATAACATTTCCATTTGTAGATGGTATATCTATTTTTATATCGTATTCATTAGGACATTCCCATTAACACTTTTAAGTGTAGTAAATATTACTCTTCCCTATCATTATTCCACATTAGTACTATAATATTGTTATTTATAGCAATTGAAGAAACAAGGAGAAGTAGTTATTTATGCATATTTCTCTAGAACTAGTATTATTTTGATTTAATCATTTGAATGCTTGTATTATTTAACTATACTAATTTTATAAATAGTTCCAAATAAGGAATAAATTAATTGTCACTAACATAATTGTGCAGGATCATGTTCTTATGACCAAAATTGTTGAGATATGATCATCAGAATAAAATGGCACCTAGAGCTTATGGTCTAGTATAATGCATAAAAATAAAAATAAAATAGGTGAGTTTGGCTAGCCATAAATCATTCCTTACGAGGGTATGACGATAACCAAAAGAAAAAAAATACATTAATAATTTTTTTATGAGATGGTACATAATGAGTCGGGCTCACCTAAAAAAAATTATAATGCAGATACTAAGTTAGACAAATATGAATCGACTGTCTATTGGTAGTATGGCCTTTAATTAGTATCTTCATCATCTATTGTGTTGTATTTAAAATTGATGAAGTGGCGAATAACACAAAAACAATGTAACTGCTGAAATTAATGATTCATGAACACCTAACTAGCCACTTCATCCCAATAAATATTTACTGCGAATTCAACACAATGCTCATTATGACCATCTGCACTGTTGTATGGTAATGGCCATGATTATGATACAAAGCAAGTAGCATATACTCAAAGGCCTTTAGCCGGGTGGGTAGGTCCATTAAATTAGTTTGGTGGGTGTTGAAGATAATAGTAGAAGCGTGTCACATGGATTTTCCTCTCATTTCAAATTATTTGGTAAAACCGGAAAAAATAACCAAATTAAAATGTTGGACTCCATTGTTGACCTCTTTTTCTAGTCGATATGTGATTGTTTCAAAGCATTGGGCTTTTGTATGAGTTCCACCATTACGGCGAGTACTTACTGCAATTATAATGACACCAGAAAGTGATGGTTCGACTTATTGAAAAGCAAGGATAGTTCTAACGACTTCCATCAAAAGTTCTGGAGCGTGTACGGATTGAACTAAAATGAAGTGAAAATATTAAGGTATAACCAGTTACACCATTTGAATGCGGAGCAAATTGTATTGTATTTGTACGAGTGGTGACATGGTTCCTCACCATATCATCTAGTCAGGTCAGTTTTTTATTTAATTTAGTCTATTAAAAATGCAAAATATATTTCATAACATATTTATAATTTTACTTGATAAATAAAATTTATCTATATTATTATACTTTTGATAATAAAAAAATTATGGTGAAATATTAATACAATAATTATGAAATATTAGTTTTAGTATAATAATAATGATATTTAAATATAATTAATATGTACAATTATAGTGAGAGATAAGTATATATTGGTAAAAGATATGTGCAATAGTAATAAAATAATGCAAGAATAGTGTTGAAATTTTATTTTAAATGTTAGTAAAATAATAGTTAAAGAAATGCACCACAATGATGAAATATACTTAATAACGATGAAAGACTAGAATAGTATTGTAATCCTCTAAAATTTTAAAAACTTATAAATTAATAAATAGCTTTTATTCGGTATAAATTAGCTTTTAAATTTATTTAATTTAATTATTTTATGGATTTTTGAATATATAAAATTTGATAGGGATATCTAATAAATTAAAATAAATAATTTGTTATTTTATCATACTCATTTTATTTAAATAATTTTCCAAACCAATATTTTACTAAAATTATTCTTTTTAAACCCATATATTTAATTATATTAAATTAAATTATTAAATAAATTTATTACCCAAAAATATTACATTCTATTATTTTATAAATTAAATTAATTTAATTTATCCTATTTTCCGTTTTCCCTTTTTCCTTTCTTTCTCCTTTTTTCTCCTTTTTCTTCCTTTTTTTCTTTTTCCTTTTTCTTCCTTATGGCCGCCCGCACCAGGCCAACCTCCCCTTCCCCTGCGCGCCTGGGCCGCTGGCCCATCCCCCCTCTCCCTTCCTTCCTTCCTCTCCCGCGCGGGCCGCATCCCTTCTTCCTTTTCCTCTCCTCTTCCACGCATCACGGCCCAGCCCAGCAGCCTACAACCACTGCCACCACCTGCCTCTCTCTCTCTCTCTCTCTCTCTCTCTCTCTCTCTCTCTCTCTCTCTCTCTCTCTCTCTATCTATCTATCTATCTATCTATCTATCTATCTATATATATATATATATATATATATATATATATATATATATATCTCCCTCATCCCTGTTTCACCATTTTAGACCAAACCAACCATGCACCCCCATCACGCATGGCCTCCCTTTCCTCTTCTTCCCTTCCCTCTCCCTACCACCCTACACCCTACCATCCGATTGGCTATCTGCTTCTCTCTTCTCCCTCTTATTTTTATTCTCCTCACAAGCCCCTTTCCTACCACATTTTTTGAGCCCCTTCCTTCCTCGATTCCTTCTCTCCTTTTCTTCTCCTTTTATCCCAACCCCCTATTTTTGCACCGCCGCAGCATCTGCCTACACCACCTTTTGCCACCCCTGCAACCGCCCTGCACCACCACACCACCCCCTAGCCCCCTGTAGCCCCCTTCTTCCTCCCCTTTTCTTTTTCTCCCTTCTCGGCAACCTCCCTGCAACCCCTCCGTCCCGCCACCTCTGCCGCCTCCCAAGCCACCAACCTACTCCCTGCAACCTCCTCTACCACCCCCACACTTCCTTTGGCTGAAACCAACCCTTGAAGCCCCTCATTTTTTCCCTCCCTTTTCCTTCCTTCTCAGCCACCTCCAACTCTACAGCCCCCTTCGCAACCTCGCCGTCGCCGCCTCCGTCGCCCTTGGTCGCCAACAATCTATCCCCGACCACCACCTACACCCCCTCTTCAACCCCGCACCCTTCCCTTGCCCTAAATCCTCCCCCACCTACCTTCTTTCCTAGCCCCAAAACCCTAACCCAAAAACACCACTCTGTCCTCCCTTTCATGCCATTTCGAGCCCCTTACCCCTCTTGTTTTGCATGCAGCTCATGCTGCATGATTAGCATGAGTTGCTGCATGCCTTGGTTATTTTAGTTAATAATTTTAAATTCTAATAATATTTAAGCTAACTATTTCATTTATTAAGTTTTATAAAGTATTATGCTTTTGGTTTTCTTATTTCTAATGTGATAAATATTGATATTATTTTTAGGTGTTGATTTTGCTATTTAAAGCTTGAATCTTTAACCGGAATACCGTTAAGGTTTGATTTTTTTGGAAATTAAGGTAATCGTTAAACCCTACTTAAACACGTGGATAAACGTATATTAGCATATTAGGGTTTTTAATATGTGATTATGCTTGATATATGTTGTTTAATATAATATATGTAGTTTCTTGTGTTGATTGATAAAAAGGAAAGCATGTTAGTTTATATGCTATGTATAGGAGAAACGCTTAAGGAAGGAGAATTGCTATTCAAGAATATGTTAAGTACTTATCCATGCTATATTATGTTATTGTGACCATTAATGCATGATTAATGTTATTGTGAGCCCTAGGGCATTTTAGTAATATGTCTTGGACAAGAGTGTGGCCTAATATATGTAGTTGTTGATGAGTATTATGTTAAAATACAATAGTTGGTAGAGTTGGATGATGAGAATAGAGTATTAATATTAATATTTGATGTAGTGGTGATAATTTGATAAAGGTGATGTAATAAAGGGTAAAATGATAATTTTGGAAGTAAAGGGGTAAAATGGTAGTTTTATAAGTAAAAGGGTATTATAGTAATTTTAGAAGCAAGGGGCAAAATGGTAATTTTGTAAGTAAAAGGGTATGATGGTAATTTTGGAGGTAAAGGGTAAAATGGTAATTATGATAATGGAAAAGGGATAATGGTAATTATGACAATGGAGAAGGACAAAAGGGTATTTATAATAACGGAGAAGGATAAAATGGTAATTATGATAATGGAGAAGGACAAAATGGTAATTATGACAATGGATAAATGAAAAATAGTAATTATAATATTGGAGAAGGGTAAAAAAGGGCAAAATGGTAATTATGATAATGGAGAATGGTAAAATGGTAATTATGATAATGGAAAAGGGTAAAATGGTAATTATGATAATGGAGAAGGGTAAAATGGTAATTATGATAATTGAGAAGGGTAATATGGTAATTATAAAAATGGAGAATGGTAGAATGGTAATTACAATATTGGAGAAGGGTAATTGGTAATTATGATGATAAAGAAGGGCAATTTGGTAATTTAACCAACTAAAGGGCATTTTGGTAATTATAACAAAGAAAAAGGGTAATTTGGTAATCTAACCAACCAAATAAAAAGATGATAAGTGTAACAACTATGAAGGTTGATTAGTGACCTAATAATTGTGAGAGATAACTCGGTAACCCAAACCGAGCAAGGGTAATTTGGTAATTATGCAACATGAAGTGTAATATGGTAAATTATCAATTAAAGAAGGGATGACTTAACAATTATACAAGCAAGGGGTAATTTAGTAATTCGTACCTAATATGTCATTATGATAACGGAGTTCGTAATAAGACACAAGTAATACTGAATAGTAAGATAATGGTATTTGACAATTAGTGAGTATCACGGGAACGAATCCTACATCGGAATCGGACGAGATTATGATGGCCTTAATGATTCTTCTATATTATCTTGAATAACCATATGAATAAGGAATACCTAATGATATCAAAACGATTGAAAGTCAATAAGTATCTGATTGTTGTGTTTTTCGTGATCACATTAATCAAAACACTAATACTTAAAGTGAAAGACCTCAAGATCGGGAATTGTGGCTCTTTAGAGGTCGCTACCTTAAAGACGTGGTTTAGCCCACAGTGATTTTGGTATTCGCTGATGTGTCTTTGTACCCCATCCAGGCCCTACATATTACTCTATTTATCTCTACGGACCTACTTAAGGGGTATGCACACTTATGGATTAGGGGTCCTTATCAGTAGGGTACTGAGTAGCTTTATGCACCAGTACGACCAGGGTACCTTTGCGTCCTTGGGTTGATAGTTGAAGGGTACTGAGTAGCTTATATGCACCAGTGCGACTGGTGTACCTTTGTGTCCCGAGATCTTGATCTCCCTATCGAGGCAAATAAATGGAATTATTGTGATGATTAAAAAGGAAAAAACACTAATCATGAAAGTGAAAGACTAATGAGTCAAGCCCAGTTGATTATGATTATAAGTACCGGTCTACCGGTTATAATAGTGGCTAGGAGCGTTTTTTCCTAGATGATGATTATGAGTATCGGTCCACCGGATATAATAGTAGCCCAAGAGCATGTTGTCCTGAGTACCAGTCCACCGGATATAATAGTGGCTCAGAAGCGTGTTGCCCTAGATGATGTTTATATGTATTCTGGTCCACCGGCGATAATAATGGGGGATCCTGAGCTCAATAAATTTAATTTGGTTGTGAATAAATTATGGGAAAATATAAATCACTTATAGTGGAACACCATATGAATCGGGGCTAGACTGGTCCACCAGCAAATTATAGTAGCCAGGAGCATTCTACCTTAGAGACCGATCCACCAGCAATAATAGTGGTCAAGAGCGTTCTGCCCTATATGTATTTCGGTCCATCGGTTATAACAGTGGGGTTCCTACACTCACATGTATATTTATAATCCGGGATGTTTGAATAATGATGGACTAATGGCTTAAGGCCTAGAAGTATTGATTGTACATTATGACTTATTAATACTTGATGGATTTGTTAAATATGTGATTGTGGTGTATGCATGTATTATTATATATGTATATAGTTATGTTTCATATGTTACATTGCAGGCCTAATTTTAAGTGTGTTTCAAAAGGTTACTCAATACCATAGTACTGAAGGGTTCCATTCATGGGGGTCTTGCCTATTCAACGCGTAGTGTCCCTTACAGATCTGTTTTCAAGTGCTACTCAAGTGGGCAACGGGAAAGAGCGTAAGGAAATTATCCGGACTTTTAGGGCTTCCCTCTTTCTCTCTTACTTCCTGATTTGAATGTATTCTTTGATCTTGTAACCACCATCGATGGATCTTATTCTTGTAAATGGTTTATTGTGCTACTCGGATTTGTAATATAGTTTGAATTACTAGTAATTGGTATTTTATTCTTTTAGCCTTAGCACTTGGTCTGGAACGGTATGAGTAAACTGGTCTAATACTAAGTGTGGCAGTAATATCCCCAGATTTCACAAGTCTTGTTATTTTGCTTTCGCTAAATCTTTTAATAAAACTAAATTTTTCAGTAGTGAATTTTGGGGGTGTTACAAATATAGCAATAATGAACGATTTGTACAATAATAGTAAAAGATGGTGATATTAGTGTTTTAATTTTTTAATAAATTTTAAGTAGAAAATATAGTGTAATTGGAGTGAAATATGATTAGCAATGGTGTAAAATAATAATAATATCAAGGTGAATATCAACATAATAATAGTTAAAGGTTTGTAGAAAAATTGGGGTAAAAGATTAGTTCAATACTAGTGAAAGATCAATTTAAGTATAGTGAAAGATTTGTTTAGTTATGGTGAAAGATCAATTCATATATGATAAAAATTCAATTTAAGGATGGTGAAACACTAATTATATTTTCTAATGTAAGATTATTTTAAATAATAGTATATTTTAAATAAGTATAATAATGGTGAAATCAATGTCACAATAAACCATCCCAAAAATGACAAAATATAAATATAATCATGGCAAAAACACATAACTGTATTTTATATAATATTTTTTTTAAGTAGGAAGTATACAACCTTGGTTTTTAATTATATAGAACATTTTCAGAAATGCTGTAGTATATTTTTTTAATAACATTAATTAAAGATAAATTAAATTAACCAATAAGTTAAAAAAAGTATGTATTCACCTAATAACTGGTTACAAGGTGTGCACCATTTAATTTCTTATACAGTATATCGATGAGAAATAAGGAGGACATGTTACCTTCAACTATTATAACTTTTATTATATGTCTCATACAAATACCATGACATAGCATGATAATTAAAAACTTGATTGATTTTATGTTAGTGAAAGGTTAATTTATTTTTTCCTCATTCAAAATTTTTTTATTTAAACATAGGTTAAGCCAGGTTAAAAACTAACCTAGCTTAACTTAAATTCACTTGGAAATTATTAAACCTTCAAATCAGTAGTTAAAGGAAGTCAAATGAGGTTAAAAAAATTGTTAACCTCATTTTACAAAAAAAAAAAATTGAGGTGAACATAGATTTGGCTAGGTTAAAAATTAACCTAATTTAACTTAAATTCACTCCAAAACTATTAACCTTCAAAGTAGTAGTTAAGGATGTTAAAGTTAAGCTTTTTATATTTTTAGCTATTAATCTCCATTCACCACAATACAAAAAATATTATTACTTATTCACCTAAGCTAATTTAATAAATATCCAAATAATATTTTTAAGAACTGGCTTAGTTCACCTAACCTAAGTTCACCTTCATTCTAACAAATTGTAAAGTGAGATCATAGGTTAGGTGTTATCCTCTGATAGTGCTTGTTTTTCCTCTTAAGCCCTATTTATAACACACTCAATTATCACAACTATTTTGCATTTTTTTTATTTTTTTGTCAGAGTAGCATGGAAGCAAAAAGTGAAAACAAAGGTGAAACAACTGCAAATAACATCAGGAGATGTGTGATCATTCACCCGATCAGTACAAGCTGCAAGGCTATTGCTGAAATGGTAAAACATTCTCAATAATATAAACATAAGCAAAACTATCTTAAGGAAAGTGAAAATATTACAAGGTTGTTAAAGTTTTATGTTACACAAAAGCGATTAAAAGTGATCCCACCAAGGGGTAAAACAAACCTAGGGGTTGGTTGGCTTAACTCTATGCTAATATCATTCCCTTATAAGTCATCTTCATTAGTCATCATCAAAGAGCTAGTTATAATAAAATTCATCAACTAGTGACACAAAACCCTACATACCAACTCCAACATCTACTTGTTTGAATTGGGTAGTGACCATGAAATGGACGAATAAATACTTGTGTATTGGTACGACTAAACTAGTACACAAAAGGATAGATATCATAGAACACAATATAGATAAGGATTAAGGAATGACATGTTATAAAATCATACTTAAACATATAAGCATGGTGCGGTTATATTGTAGGGTAATATCATGCATCCTAATTAGAATAGTCTACATTATTACCAAATCATTACACAAAATGCATTAATGGAATTCAAAGCCAAGAGGCTTTCAAAGGGATTCCAAACTCACCTTACTTGGTTTAATACCATATCCACAAAGGTCATTAGAGACATGAGGCTTCCAAAGAAAATACCAAAACCCACTTACCTTAGCTTAACGACTATCAAATGGGTGTTTTTTGGTAAAAAAAACCCACACATTAATGTGCATTAGAGCTAAGAGGCTTTCAAAGAGGACATCACACCCAACTTACTAGGTTTCATGCCTGCCAAAAGGGGTTTTAATAGTGAAACCCAACACATAAATGGACATTAAAGCCAAGAGACTTCTAAAGGGGATACCACATTCACCTCATAAGGTGTTTATAGGGAATACCAAACTTAACATAGCATAGAAAAAAATCTAGATGGTTGTTTATATATTACATGTAAATTTTGCATAAGTATTTTTATATGACACCTTAGCATGAAATTACACTTGATGAAGACCTTGAAATAATCGTTTTGATCTCAAAATACCACTTAAGGTTCCATTAAATGAAAATAGCATATATATTTGAGTTTAATATTACAAAATAATGTTATATGCCATTTTATAAAATTTACTATTCATGGTGGATGATCAAAGTCAAAATAAATGGCCAATGATCAAGGTTAGGGTCAATAGTCCAACTTTGACTTCTACTCTTCACAATTTCAACATTTTACCCATTTTAAGGTTACTATGGTCATTTTAGATCTAATCATAATTAATCTTCCATAAACCCTAATTATATCATTAATAAGGTGACTGAGTCTATATTATCATGTAATTAAGATTATCATTAAGAAAATGAAGAAAAAGGAAGAACATGTCATGTATATCTTCAATATATAGTGCACCATAATCAACATAACCTCATAATTTTGCATAAATCTTTAACCTCTTATAACTTCAATTATATCTAACTAAATGATATCATATTTTATATCAATCTATACTAAAACAAATGCCAATAACTAACTTATAATCCCTTCAACATGTGAAAACAACCCCAACACAAAGAATGACCCCAAATATATGGCTTTTATTTTTGAGATAGTAATAACATATTTGTACACTTAGGGGAAAACAATCATAAATCCTTTAATACTAAACAAATTGATCAAAAAGTTGTGTTGTAAGTTATACATCCTAAGATTTAATTTTATACCAAATAAACCACCTAACTCTTAGCCAAATAGAAATATTTAGCTTGAGATCTTAACTAAATTTGCAGGTTTCTAAACATTGATTGTCATGCTTCTTTTTTAAAAAAAAAAAAAAGAAAGGATCAAACCTCCAATATGAATATGATTATCATGGTATTCTTCAACATAAATTCATTCTTTATAACTCCAACATGTACTCATATTCTTATTAATCCATAAGATCCATGAAATCACAAATTATACCTATATTAAATTACAAAGATTCATACTTAGCATGAAGTAAGATTAATCTTATTTGGTTCAATCAAGCTAAATCAAAAGAAAATAGGGAGTAATATTTTTCAATTCACTCAGGGGTGAATTGAGTGTATGGTTTGATAATGTAGGCACTCCAAATTAGACCCTGAAAACACAAACAAGTAGTAAGTAATGAGTAAAGGTCAATCCCACAGAGATTATAATTTAATCCATAGATTTCTATTATCACATTAATTCCTCGGTTATTGAATAATGAACAATTAATAACTAATGATGAAAAGAAAAAACTAACAATTAATAGAATAACCAAATAATTATGATGAGATAATAAGGGTCGAATGATATATTCAGCATAAGAATATCAACCAATCATTGAATAATATGACCATGTAGTATTTTTTTTATGTTAACCTATAAAAGCCTGCACATGTCTACTTCCTAACACCCCCTTATACAAATAAACCAAGGTATGCTTATAATTTATTGTCCAACTAATTAATAACATAGGAAAAGATTTCTAGATTTAATTAATGGAAGTATTAACGATTAGGGAGCATCTAACTAGAACCATAATAATGGTCAACTCTTATTATGCAGTTATAAAGATTAATAAACTAGGTTAAATTAATATATTTGTTTTAGAAGGTAACCAATATAATTTCTACTTGAGGATGTATACATTAACAATTATGGAATAGCTATACTATCCTAGCATCTAATTATCACTCAAACTAACTAGGTGATCAAGTTAGATAACAAATTTATAATATTGGATCAATGAATATGAAGATTGGTTTATTAATTTAACCAAAAATATACATAAAAATTAAATCCAATTCACATCTCATAATTAATTATCTTATTGATTTCACATAACCTCATACCCTATACTAATCTAACCTAAAATATTAATAAAAATAAGAAAATGCAAGATCTAAACACATGAAAGACATAACTTTAATCGAAATAGATGAACAAAGTAACAACAATCTAATTAAACTACACAAAATCTCAAAACTTTATTGAATTAATAAAGAACGGGAATTGCAATAAAAAGTGTAAAATAATCAAACAAAATAAAGGGGAGAAAAATAACTTAGGAGATTGCATCAATGCAAACACCGAGTGATCTTCAATCATTTGATTACAACATAATGAAATGTCGAATGAATTAAATATAATGTAAGAGCCCTATTGGATTGAAAATAGTGAAAATGAATTTGAAAGGGTAATGGAAACCTAAAACTTGTTGTATATATAGGCAAAAGACCGTGCAAAATAGATCCAAAATTTTGGCACAAATGTAATATATATTAGTAAATATGAGGCGCCTATATGTTTGCCTATGAGATGAGTTAATGAACCCCATGAGAGGGAAAACCAAGAAATATGGTTTGTATTTCCATAAATACAGGACAGTCATATGTCTATTTTTTGCTTTGTCTTGAATTTTCTATACATGACTTCTCGTTTAGGGTCTTTCATGATGGTGTATCCAAACTTTCTTGATTCCAAGCTTTTTTCCTCATATTGTGTATTTTTTCCTTAGTTCCTAACCTAAATTTCCTTGATTTCATCCTTTCCTACAAAACTAGACCAACAAAGAAAACTCAATGAAAATAGTAAAATTATCATAACAAGTTGGAAAAGTTAGGTCAACATATGTCAAATAATACCATAAGATATGTACATATCAAATACCCCCATGCTTGAACGTGCTCTTATCCTAAAGTAACACAACCACAAAAATTACAAGAAATCCAAATCATCAAGCAACATAGGATCCCTCTTTCTAATAGACAGCAAGAGAAAATTGATAATTCACATACCAAATGCACACGCTTCACCAGATTTCAAAACATTGGAAAGTAAACATAAAGAAAATCATTTTCAAACTCATTTAGCTCACATACATCACAAAACCAAGTTATCATCCCAATCTAATTTTTAAGTCGCTAATAGGAACAAATATGAATAATTTGGCTAATAGGTCCTCACAACACATTAATTTCATGTGTCTCGGATTTGTATTTGGTCTCAAAAATTCTACCAATGATAATGATTCCCTATAGGCTTGTCACTATTTTCTATTTGCCACTGTTTATAAACCAAAGCACACAAAAATCATGAGATATTTTATTTGGTTGTAAAAGAGCTAGGGTTGGGGGTAAGATAAATTCTAAGATATGCTTAAATGTCTATCACTAGTGAAGCACACAACTTCCATGACTTCCAACTCTTTATGATTCTAAAACTTCTTTCTTATTTTCCGATGAATTTTCTACTTCCAACCATAATCTCATGTGCTACCTAGTAGCTACTATAATGCTAAAAAAACTTATTTTCTCTCTTCTTCTTTTAACTTAAGCCATGATTCGCTAGGTATGCGTATTATACGCTCTATCCTACCAAGCACAAGGACTTAGTGATTGTGCGATCCACCCCTTTCTTTCCACATTGATACCTCAAGTGATTTTTTTTCTTTTTTCTTTTTTCTTTTTTTCATCATTTTTTTCTTGAAATGATATAACTCACTACTGACCAAACAACACTAACACACCACATGCTTAGAGTTTCAACCACATGAATAGCTTATTACCAATTTCTACTCCATTAACCATAGACTAAGAAACAGAATAGGATATGGATAATCAGCTATGTATGTAGGTTAAATATCAAGAAAAATAGGCTTAGAATCTCAATGAGGTTATGTAAAGGAAAATTTGTAATGGGCAGGTTATTTGGCTTAATTAACAAGAATAGAAGTGGGTCTTTATCATCTTAATGTATGCAACAGTTTCATGTATCCTTGAAAAGAATAGTGAAAATTTTCTAAATTCACAAACCATATGAGAATAGCACACAATAATGAAAAGTATAGTAGACAAAAATTATATCTGTCATTAAGGCTCAAAATCTCACAAATTTTGTTTCTATTAAGCCTAATACTTTTTTTATAGTGATTATCAAATTTTTGTGCTAAATTTTTTCGACAGTGAGATTCAACCAAAACATTACAAATAATTTTTTTTTCTTTTCTAGAATCATGTTGTTGTTTAAAATAAAATTGTGTTGACTACTTATACAAATAAAGGTCATCGCTTAGGGATTTGTTTTATTATTTATATTCAACATGTCATCTCCTAGTATTTTGTTCCTTCGTGTTTTTCATTTCCTTTTTATGATATAAATAAAAGATTTTTTCTCAAAAAGAACAAAATAAATGCAAGATACACTTAAAAAGAAATAAAATAACATAAATGATAAAATAAAATAAAATGATAAAATTGATAAATAAAAATAAATAAATAAAACAAAGATAGTGCGCCCACCATACTTAGAATAGGCATTATCTTCAATGATAGGATGATCTTCATAAAAAGTAGATGAAAAGGAAGAAAAATTCTCATATAGCATGAGGATAAGGGGTACCACAAGAGTTAAAATCAATATCATACTTCAAAATCCTCCACTCGATAATCTTCATAAAATGGTTTGTGTCGGTGCCTATTAAATTTCCATGTTTGACATGCCTTGTCACTTTTGAGATAATAATGTAATTATGTAATGCAATTTTACAATCTTTTAGAAATTTAATAAGTGCCTCCTTCTATAATGATATAAGGTCACTAGCAATAATGGTAGGAAGTATTTAGTTTTCTCCTAGAAATGCATACTTAAGATGACCTGGTGAAGGTTTCAAGTCTACGTCTAGAACTTTTCTAAAAAGGGTAGGGGGATTTCTATAATAATAGGAAATTTGATATACTCCTTCATATTAATTGGATAAGCTCATAAAGTATAAAAATATTCCTCTATTTTCAAATTTTCCTATCCAATTCAATTTTTCCATTTAACTCCTCATAAGAGTCTATTTCTATTGGCTTTATAAGAATAACTTCTAGTAGATCATCACTTGTTATTTCAAAAACTTATTCGGATAAAGTGTCAATTAAATCTACCATAGAAAAATATTCACAATTAACAATATATCTCATGGAGTCATAAATATCAAAATGACTTGTTTCCCTCTCAAATTCCATAGTAAGAACCCCATCATGCACATCGATTTCAATTCTATATGCTTTTAAAAATGGTCTTCCTAACAATGTAGGAGAAGGGTTAAGGGATCTGTCATCCCACATATATGACACATAAAAATTAGTGGGGGAAACAAGTTCATTTAATTGTAATAGTACATCTTCAATCGCCTCTTCAGGATATCTATTAGACCTATTAGCTAATTGGATTACAACACGGGTCTCTTTTAAAAGTCCTAAATATAGAGCATTAAAGATTGATAAATGCATGAAATTTATAGATGCTCCTAAGTATATTATGCATTTTTTTATACCTAGGTTTCAAAATTTAAAAGGAATGACAAAAATAATAAGATCTTTGCAATTAGGCGGGAGTTTTCTATGTAAAATTATAGATACATTCTCCCCCATGCTAAATTTTTCATCTCCTCTCAATTTTCACTTTTTAGTGCACAAATATTTTAAAATCTTTGCATACCTTGGCACTTTCTTTATTTCATCTATCGATGGAATTTTTATCTCCACCTTCTTAAAAATTTATAAGATCTCCTTTTCATGATCTTACTTCTTACCGTCAGTTAACCGGCTAGGAAAAGGTCAATTGTTTTATAAGGATTAGGAGAACTTATTTTAGTTACTTTGGGAGGTTTTTCCTATTTCCCCTCCTCTAAAATTATTGATTCCTCTTTTTCTTGTTTTTCTCCATGGTTATCCTTAAGTTTATTTGCTTTCCACTCCTATTTGTGAAAGCACTCACATTTTCTTCAAGATTCCTCTTTATCTGACTAACGAGTTTGGAGGAACTCTAATATTATAATTTTCCTACATAATCTACCAACTAATTCACCTAATTTACTAAGTTATTCAGCCCATTTCTTGTTTCTTGCTAAAATTGTAGGGTGTTCGAAGCTAACGTATTAACTATATCTAATAACATGCCTCCAAATTGTTGTGGCACTGGTGGCCGAGGAGGCTTCACAAATGAAGGTTGTGGTTAGTTCTTAGGAATAGGATAGAATCTAAGGAGTTGGTTATAGCCTTGTTGATTCTAAGATGATGATGGTCTTTAATTGTTCTCATACCTTAGGTTGTGATGATCACTCCATCTTGTAATATAAGTTGGAGAATAGGGGTTCTACTTTGGGTTTCCTTGAGGTTCACTAATCGCATTAAATTATTTCTCTTCTTGCAAAAGGAATATGTATCTATAACATGACCTGTATATGAGCATACCCCACATATTTGAGTTAGGATTCCCTCCTTAACTACTTTATCAACTAGAGAAGTCAAGTTAGTCATGTGTTCCTTGAGCTCTACTATACAAGTTTCCTTAACATGATACGATAGAGAAATAGAATTTATGTGCCATAATATTGAGAGTCAAAAATCATGCTAGAGGTTAGCCTTTTAGTGGCAACTAAGGTTTTATCTACTAATTCTCCCTCACTTGCAGCATATATCATGTTACAGTTCATGGACATTAGTCCGTCATAGAAATATTATATTAATAATTACTCACTAATTTGGTGGTTAAGGCAACTACTAAATAGTTTCATAAATCTTTCCCAATACTCGTGCAAGGGCTCTCCTCCATCTTACCTAATACCACATATTTCTTTCCTAATATTAGTGTCCCTAGATAGAAAATACTTTTCTAGAAGAATTTTTTGCATGCTGACCAAAGCATTAACAAACCTAGAAAACAAATCATATAACCACTCCTTTGCTGCATCAGTTAAAGCAAAAAAGAAAATCCTTCAATTTAAGTTGATATACATTTACCCCTATTGGTTTCACGCTAAGGCATTTTATATAAAATTCTTTGAGAAACTTATTTGAATTAGTAATGCATCTTGATCCTGAAGAGCTAATTTCCTTAATATCTTTAACGGTAAGAAATGCATGTATCAGTCCAGGTCTTTTCTCACACCCATCTTATTCATTGGGATAATTAGAGAAAAGGTGATTATGGTTAAAAGTAAGAGTTGTGAGCTCTTTTAGAGTCTTATTCACCATTTTTTCTTCAATACTATCCTCCAAATTATCTTTCGTACTCTCTTCAGATGATGATGATCTATCACTTAAGAGTAAGGGAATAGTACAGAAGTATTCTAGTCACCTTCAAGTTTTGTTTTCCATATGAGAGGAATAAGTAGGATCCACTAGTTGAATGATTTAATATCTATTTTTGTAACACCCTCAAAATTTGGGACTTGAAATATTTTTTTAAAGATTTAATTTTGGAAGCTAAAATAGAAAAAAAAAATGAGATGTTACCACCATACTTGGTATAAGTCAGGTTTCATCTTTCATACTCATACCAATTATTAGAGCTAAAATTGTTACGCCACTTAAATTAAGAATAAGATTATAAAATTTAATATATAGAGAGTCAGTGATGATTAATATCATTTTAAATATAACCAACTCTTAGTGGTTACAAAATTTAGTGGAAGGAAGTTTCATAAAGACATAAGAGTACACGAAACATCTAGATAAAAAGATATATAGAAAAACAACGGATAACCCTAACTTATAACCCAAGTACTAGGCTTCAACTAATCTCACAAGAAAACCTAAAAAGACCACTATCCATTGAATAAGTAAAGGTCCATGAAAAGGAACTATTTAGTACAATGGTACTCAGTAACTTATTATATAAAACTAATATAAAACTCACATGGAACACACAAAAAGCATCACAACAAGACATGGTATAAAATATTAAAATATACATGTGATGATCACAATACTCACAGGTGTGGTGGTGTGTCAGCAGTAATGAGGAAGATAGGTGGTAATGAGATGGTTGTAACAAAGAGAAGTGGGGAAGAGGCGGTGAGAAGGTGAAGGTCGGATGGTGAGGGAAAGAGGTATGGGAAAGGAGAAGGAGAAAAGAGAAGAGAATAAGTATAGTAAGGATTGGTGTTGGCTTTGGTTGCAGGGTAGGTGAGTGTGATGGAGTCAGCTAGTGGTGGTTGTTATGGGGAGGGTGAGGCAACAGTTGTGAGTGATGTTTCAGGGAGGAAGGCAATGGTGGTGAGCTTCAGTAGGGGTTGGTTGGTTGTGAAGACGGGAAGAAGGCAAGGTGTGGCACAGTGAAGAGAAGGAAACAATCAAGGATAGTTAGCGTTGGTGGTTGGAGCTAGGCATATGAGGATGATAGTGGTGGCAATGTCAAGGGAGCCACGGGCTAGATGGTGGTGTATGGGTTGTAGGGCAGAGGAAAATGGGGTCGATGGTGGTGAAAAGAAGGGAGATGGGGTTGGGTGATGGATGAAAAACAGTATTAAGGTGAGGAGAAAAAGAAGAAGATGGAAAGAGAAAGTTCGGGGGTTTTGCTATGGGAAAACTAAACAAGGAAAGAAGAGGGAGTAGGATTTGGGTTTGAAAAAATGAAGAGAGTGAGGAGGGTGCATGTATACGGATGGATGGCTGGAGATGATGAGGGAGAAATGGAAACCAATGGGTTGGTATTGCCTGTGTGAAACATTGAAGTTATACCTTGATTTTTGGATATGTTGTTAATAATTATATTTTATGAATTTAAAAAACAATTGGTGGTAATATGAGTCTTATGAGAAAAGTTATACTAACTTTTGAAATTAGGGTTTCATAAGGAATTAGGATAAGTAACCCTAGAGGCAGGTTGTTATTGCATATGTAAGATGTTGAAGTTAGAACTTGAATTTTAGATACATTGTCAATAATTGTATTTTATTAGTTTTTATTAAATTTGATGGTTAAATAAAAATTATGGGAGAAGTTATACTCACTTTGTGGAACTAGGATTTTCTTAAGAGGAATATGGTCTTTTTCCTTAGGGGAACGTCCCGATCTCCATGTGGTTGTGTTTCATGTATTTTGAGTAATTAATTTAAGTCTGGGTTATTTTTCTTTAATATTTATACAGGTGCTCCACATGGTGAGTTGAGATAAGCAACAATGTATAAAATATTAATAACTTAAAGTGAAAGATTAAGTGATCCACTACCAAGGTGTTGTGTCCATTCCACTAGATGATAATAGTGGTCAAGAGTGTATTGCTTTGGTAAATATGGTTTTCGTTCCATGAAATGATTATAATGGCTTGAGAGAATTTTACCCTAAGCGTGCTTCATCCTATCTCATTGAATTAAGAATAGTGGAGTTTCTAACTCAATTTTAACAAGAATATGATCTTGAGGTGAATAATAATGAATAAGATATTAATATTTAAAATAAAATATCACATGAGTCTAGAACATTTGTACCAATCTATTCTACCGGACGAGAATAGTGGTCGGGAGCATTTTACTTGGAATTTTACAAGCCCATTCCACCATATGAGAATAGTAGCTAAGAGTATTTTATCCTAGGGTTGTATATTATTGATAGCATTCCACCAGTTGAGAGCATTGGGTTCATGCATTCAACATGAATAAGAAATGTATTATAGATATACTTAATAATAGAATTCTAATTAAGTTCTCCTATTGCATCATATTATGTGTAATCATTATGCATGCTTATTCTTCTATATGACCTTATGTATTTTGCGTAATCCTGCTTTGACTATATTTTTACTTTTACCTCATTTAGTTTATAGTATACTAATAATTCTTTTTATGGGTGTTGCTCATTCCCACAATTAAATATCGCCTTTTTTGTAGGTAATTTTTTATTACTATTTTTAATATGCTTACCTTCGGTGAATGCATAATTGAATTGGTATAGGGTATGCTTATCCAAATATTTCTATCTCTCTATGAACTCTTAGTCCTTTGTTTTCATTATACATGTTCCCTTCTCCCTATTTTGTGTCATGTATCATGGTAGAATAAAGAGATTCTTACACCTGATTCCTAGGTAAGAGGTTACTTTTGCCTTGCACCCGACATAGACTAAGTATAGGGAATGGCTCTTCAATGTTGGATGTGGCACGGTATCCCCTGTGTTTTTTGAGCTAGATCCCACAATAACTCTTTAATATATGTTTTTTAATTCCTAAAATTTGGGGATGTTATAGTTAGATTGAGCATGTATGAGTTAGATGCTTGATTTGGATGAGAAAGAATGCATTATATATGCTTGATTTATGATATTTGGATTTTTAACTCGCTTATCTCTAAGTTGCTTGGATTTATCCAATTAAACTATTTTTTGTAAATTAATTATACAATATGCTTTAAAATATTTTATATTTCATGTTGGAAGTGTCAATTTGAAAAAAAAAATGAAATCAATCGAAATAAGATTGTTTGGTCAAAAATTCTTCTTGTTTTAAAATTTGATTGATTCTTTTATTATTTTATTAAATTGATTTTACAGTTTCTATTAGAATATGTTTAATATCATTTTTGAATTGTCAATATAAATATTTTAGCAAGATTTGACCAAATGTGCATTATTAGCTCAAAAATCCTAATTGTGTTAAATTAGGTTTTTCCATTATTATTATTGATCGATTTATTATAAAATATATTATACAATAGGTATAATTGCATTTCAAAAACTTCAATTTAAATAAATTAATAAAGTTTGAACAATTGCATTTTTGGACCTAAAACACTAAATTTTGAAATGAAATTATAAAATTGGTCTTTTGCATAGTTTTTCCTTCTAAAATTGATTTTATAGAATTGTTTAAAATTACTTTAATTTCATTCTAACACCTTCATTTTGAATTAATTGATTTGAGACGTCTGAATTTGTATTTTAGGATAAAAAAGCCTTATTTTTTATCAATGATTTTCTATAATTGAGTTGTATTTGGTTATATTATTTATTGATTATTATTTTGATTTAAAATCAATTGAATTGTACATTCAACTTATTGTTTTGGATCAATTCATCAAAATTTATAAATTTGACATTTAGGGTTGTAATGCCTAATTATGTATGTCATTTTTTTATAAAAAGTTATTTATTTTCTATAAATTTTGTCTGCTACAATTAATTTCTAACTTGATCCTTCAATTTTTCATTGGTGATCAAGGAAAATGTTCTAGTGGTTTACCCCAAGCTAGGGTTTTTGTCTTCTTGTGCTAGGATAACTTGAAAGGTAGGTATATCTCCTAAAATCATAGTTAATAGACATTTATGTGTTGATGTGTGGTATTCCCTATCTTGGCTATGCTAGAAGCATGTTAGGGTTTGCTGCAAAAACATGTATTTTGTGTATTATGAGTATACTGAGGGTTATTTAAGCATTTCATATTAAGCATGAAGGCATGGATATTGTGTATTCTAAGTATTAGAAAATATGTGGCATTATATAAAGTTGTATATCAAATGAGCAAGTACGATCATACATGCGTGTCTTGGCCATTTAGCTTCATATCCTTATGATTTATTGACCTTGTGGTGTGATATCATGTAGTTATTCATATATGTGAATCATGATACTTCATAATTATATTTTAAAATTTATATATATATGCCTAGGAAAATTTATGATATGTAAACAAGAGAGTGTATGCTTAAGTGAACCATGATATACTCTTTTTGGTATCATGCTCGTTAATGCAAATACAAAGTGGTTGAATTCGTTATTGTTAATCATGTATAATTTTTTTTTAAAGAAAATGAGTGATGGGATGCATTTGATAAAACATGTGTCCATGGACATAAGTGATAAATAATTCAAGAAATAAGTGAAATAAATGAAGCAAGGTGTTTTATGATAATTACATATTAGCTAGTGGTTTCATTCCACTTATGGGTATTGTGCTGACTATCATTGATAGATCAAATGCTGGTTTAGAGCTTAACTTGAGTAAACTCAAAATAGTCTCCAAGATATGGACATGTGGTAGACACCTTCCCTATAATTTTGTATGTAATGCATCGACAGTGCAACAACAAAACTTTTCTCTCTACTCTATAGATAACCTATATGCCCTATAGAGAGTATTGATGCTTAAAAAGTAGGGTGTCTAAAGTGATTTTGTTTGCCATAGTCGTTAGTCCTATGGTTATAGGTTCCTTAGCCCCCATTCCTTGGTTATAGATAATATTATATTTTAAAAATGGATAAATGAATCATATTATCATGGGAGATATAAATAAAATAGGCAGCTTATATGGAAACAAGTGAATGGTGTGAGTGGAAATGAATAGAGTGAACAGTAGTATGCAAGTGAATGTGTCCTGCTATTCCATTATTGCATGTTAATCAAGAGGTTAATTTTTCATGTGTAATGATCAGACATTAAATGTGCATATGTTATTGCTATGATTTGGGTTGTTTACTTAGTATGCCATCGTACAGATGATATGCTTTTTTAGGTATGTATATATCCAAAGACCCTTAATTGATTTCAACAGTGATTGTTTGTTTGAACAAGGTGTTAGGGCAATTTGAAGTTTTGTTATGTAGGAAATTCTCATATGTTTTCTACTTTGGTTTGTAATTATTTTGGAAGTTAAGTTATTATAATGTAAATTTTTTTCAATGTTGTAAATGGACATTTATATTTCTATTGTTTGGTTGAGATTTTAAAATCCAAGCTTTCCATTGATTTATCGACAATGGGTTTACAAGGCTTTCCGTTGACTTTATCTACGATCTTTTGATTCAGTGGTTTATTATAGTTGATGTTCTAGTTTTTGTTCAATAGATTTTTAGCTTTGCACCCATCATAAAATAGGTGATGAACATATGTCTAGTATTAGATGTGGTAATAACATTCTATGTTCTAGATTTTTGGCATACAACTTGTTCTTTTGAATAATTTTTTTAGGAATGAAAATGTGGGTGTTACATGGAAGTTGTGGCATGCAAGGGGGTTGTATGAAAAGGGGAATGAGCACGCATAAGGAAGGTTAAGGGGACGTGGATGAGAGGTGTAGGTGAAATGTATTAAATGATTAAGGAATCATAATTATCAAATTCATATGGGCACTAGGCCACATTGGGGGTGTAGGTGTATGGTGGTGGCATTTTTATCTAGAATGGAGGGTTAAGGTGGGTTTTTTTAGGGATATGGAGGATGAAATTAAATTTAGAATATGAGGATAAGATCTAAGTACAAAAATAGAGTTCCAACGGCTTATTTCACTTGATAAATATGAATTTTATTTAAAAATAATAAAAATAAAATTAGATCATTTTAACTTTAGCGCACAAAAATACAATGATCTGTGATTTTTTATAAATTTTAGATAATTAAAAAGACATTTTCATAAATTTTGAGACACAAAACGTGATAAAAGTTAACTATAACAAGAATGGTGTTTTAGGTCAAAATCTTCATTTATCATTTTTTATAATTGTTAGAAAACTCAAAAAAAAATCAAAGAATTCAAATAAAATCAATCTAAGATGGCTTAAAGGAAGTTAGTTGGCCTAAAGTGATTTGAAAAGTGTCATGGGACAACACTGTGAGCAATGGTACGAATAAAAGGAAAAAAAAAAAACATTTTTAAAGTGTAACTAAGGTTTCACTTTTATTGACAATTAGTAAAAGTAATAATTCTTATAGAAATAATTAATAAATTTAATTTAATAATATAAAAAATTTATTATAATATTATTTATATTAATGAAGATAATATATTTATATGATTTTTATGATTTATATATTATTAATAAGTAATTTTACTAATAATCATTAATTTTTTAATATGAAAAATACTTAAAAAATATTAGTAGTATTAATAATTTATAATAGTAAATTAATTTAATAATATTAAAATAACAAATATTAACGATGATAAAATAAATTAATACTAATAGTAGTTTCATATTAATAGTATTATTAATTAATAATGATGTTGATAATAATAATAATTGATATCACTATGATTAATAATAATTTATTTTAAAATATAAATACTAATAATAAATAATTATAAATTGCCATAAAAAAATAATTAGTAAAATAATAAGAAATAACTTAATCATAATTAAAAATAGGGTGATTCATTGAAAACATAAATAACATTAAGATTTAATAACTTAAATAATAATCTTAATAATAAATATAAATAATCGTGATATCAATCAATTTAATAATATAATTATTAATAATAATTCATAATGATAACAATTAATATTAGTATTAAGTTCATAATAATATTATTAATGACTAATAATTAATAATAAAATAATAATAACTAATTATAATATTATTAATAGAAATAGAAATAATAAATTTAACAAGATAAATATTAAGTATTAATATTAATATTATTAACTAATAATATTAATATAATTCTAATAAGAATAATGAAAATGTATTAATATTATTAATAATAAATTGTAGTAATAAGAACAAATAGTTAAATAATAATTATGAATATTAATATTTAATGATGATGATGATGATTAATTGAATAATATACAAATTTCTATAAATTAAGATAATTAATAAAATTTATTTTGAATATTATTATTATTAATGTCATTATATCAATAATAATAATTAATACAAACAGTACTCATTAATAATAACAATAAATGATATTATTAATAATTTGATAATGTTAAAATTTATTTATAAAATAATAAATATTAAAATACATTTTTATTATTGTTATGATTAATATTATCATAATTATAATAACAATAACAATAATAATAATAATAATAATGATGATGATGATGATGATTATTATTATTATTATTATTATTATTATTATTATTATTATTATTATTATTATATTGAGATCAAAACAAGAAAAAAATAAGTTAAATAGAATAGAATTGATGCAGAGATAACTCATCTTAATGACCCTAAAGCATGCCCGAATATATTTATTAATCCTTTTTTATCTCTTTTAATATTTAGCATTTATTGTCTAAAACAGTAAAGGGTGTATACTTCAACAGATGTCTCTATGATAAACGATAAGTTGAAAAGAAATACATGTAGGCCTAGTCAACTTTCAAGCTCCATAATAGGTGTGTTAAAACACTTTTAATGGAGTCTATTTTGGTAAAATTTAATCCTAAAATATAACTTTTCAATAGTTATAAATTTAATAATTTCTCTAAAAAAAAGAGTGAAACAAGTTATTAGTTTTTAAAACCATATCATGTATATAGAGTAACTATAAATTATTATTTTCCTTTTTTCTAATAAATGAATAATTCATTAAGGATATAGCAATGCTCTTTATTATTTTAAATAAAATATAAGGTATAAATTTTTTAATACTACGTATATTTCTAAGTTGATTTTTGACTATCATCGATCATTTTGATGTATTTAAAATACGTAAGGTTTTTTGAGATCATATTTAAGTTTTAAGGAATCTTTTAGAATATTTTATTGATGACAAATTAATTACATTCATAATATATTTACATTTTCTAAGTTTTCTAATGTATTTAACCTTAAGAGTGATGTTATTTATGAGGAAAAAATATTAAAAGCTTTAGAATTGTGACATTAAAGTAAAAGAAATGAAAAAAAATAAAGGTAATGGAACCCTAATATAATTATTCAAAATACATTGTTGTCCTAAATCAATGAGCACCAAACCTAACCTAACAAATTAATAATAACAAATCTCATAAGTATATATTGCAAGAGCACCAACAAACTCATGGACAGTTTGATTTATGAGAGTAAGAAGGTGGAGATGGGAATAGATAGGTAAATTTAATCTATTATTTGTCTATTAACAAATTATTAGAAGTGAAATGAGTATGGGAGATGAGATTAGATTACTTCTATTCCTATCGATCAATTTCTTAGAGGATTAGAAAATGATAAAAAAAAAATTGGCGATACATCTAAATATATCAAACAAAATACACCCAAAAAATAATCACCTAGAAAATCAGGTAATTATTTGTGTCTTTTTAGTAATTATTAGTCACATTCCTACTATGATTATTTGGGTCGGTTGAGTGATTATTTAAGTCATTCAAATTATTAACTTGCCCGTGCATTTTTTTTTTCTTAGCTAGAATTTTGTTATTTTTCTTATAATATTTGAATAAAATAAGTCGAATAAAATTGTGTATTATAATCACAAAGTATATTATGACATCAAATATATATCACATAGAGCAATGTACAAAACACAATTACCAAAAAATCAGATCTAATCACCAAAATATGCAACATAATCATAAAATTTATTACAGCATCAAAATTAACACAAAGAAAAGTACATGACGTAATCACCAAAAACTAACAAATAATTAATAAATAAAAAATCAAACATAATCACTAAAATATATAGCATATTTATGTGTATTATAACACCAAAGTACAACACAAAAATAAATTATAATTCATAATCACATTTCTTTAATAGTGATTATATGAGCAAAGATTATATAATCATTATAAATAATTATTTACCCATCTTTAGTAAGTATATTTTTCATATCTTAATTATTCGTGTTATCTATAATAAAATATTGTTTTCATTGAAGGGCACCTTCATGCAACATTACTACACAAGTATGTCTAAATATATAACCAAATTTACACTGTGGCTATTAGAAATGCTCAACAATTCTATTAATGGGCGAAACTTACGGGGTCCTTTTAGTAAACTAATTTTATTTTTATTTTCATTTCTATATGTCAAACACTAAAACAAAAACAAAAACAAAAAACAAAAATCATTAGACTCTATTTGATTCTAATAATATTTTTAAAAAATAATAAAATTAAAATACTTTTTTAAACTTTTCTCTAAAAAAATTTAATAACTAATATTTAATAATTTTATTCATCAGCAATTTTTTATCTCACTAACTTATAAAAATCAAATACAAAAAATTATTTTTCTCTTTATTTTTTTTTTCTTCTCTTTAAAACTTTAAATAGAACATTATTCTATCATCATTCTTGTTCCCAAACTCTCATTCTTATTTATTCATCAGGATACTATTTCCAATTTCCCATCAACGTAAAGATTGCCAAAAAAAATACAAGGCAAACCAAACCAGCTGCAGCAAAAGTGAAGCATTTGGAATCACCGGTACAACTATCGAAATTCATTTCCTCCCGTAGTAGTCTAGTAGATGGAAGCTAATTCTTCGTTTCGCACAAGCTCCTCGTCTAAAGAAAACGAAACAATCCAGTAAATAAGGAAAACAAAATTTTAGACCAATAACTTTGAATCAGAATTCCTGAGAAACTGCTGCATTAATTGCATCTGCCAGCAGAATCAACATGCATGTATAATCAAAGTGGAATCTGATGAAGATCTCCGTCACATCAATTCAAAGGCTGCTTACTACACAATAACGCTTCTGACCATGCAAGATTTGTTTACAAAGAGGGAGCAAATACGTTTCTCAACTCAGCATGGCTTCTGGTATCTTTAGATCTTCCATACTCGCACTTGTTTCCACACCCATACTTAATAAAAGGCTAACCATAGTAGGGATGTGGGACGTTAAAGCAGCAGCTAATTCCTGGCAAGCGCAAAGTAGAGCAACGTTGTAGACAATTCGGTAGTCAATCAAAAATGAATATTTTAGACATGATAGTTGTTAAAGTTGCAGCAACAGCCAACCCGAAAACAAGATATGCAGCTAATTAGAGTGATCGTGTATGGGGGTTTATCGCTCTAGTTTGCAAGTCTTACGCACCGATTGTTAATCATATTAACAGATGTAAACCATTACTTTTTCTAAAATTTTCAAAACTACTCTCAACTTTTATCACAAAATATGATAAAATATTCTAAAATAATATAATGATATAAACATGCATTTCAAAATATCAATATGCATCATTCTATTTAATCTTACTTAAAAAGGCATTTCCCAAACAATCCCTTAGTCCACAATAGAACAAAATGAATTTAATTATGCACACAATAATGAAAGCCAACATTTGGCCAACGGGAGATGGTCCTCAGATGGACATCCTAGGTGGATTACTGGATTAGTATCATACATTTGAATTTTGGGATCATGTTTTATTTTAAAAGATCCTACAGCGGATGCATGGGTCATAATTGATCCACACGCAACTCAGAAATTCGGTTTAGAAAATCACTGCTTCTATTAAACCTTGCAGCTCACAGACTAAGATATGGAATCAGGATCTCATCAGTACTAAAGGAGAAAAATCTAATCACCCAAATATTCATTAGAAAATTTTGAAGTACCTTTCTCTTATCCATCTTTTGATGTTTTATAACATCTGAAGGCCACTTGCTCACGAGCTTTTCGAGTTCAGTCATTATGTGTGACTTTGATGAATCGGGCAAAATCTGTTACATAAAATTTATGTTATAAAATAAGAATGATACATAATGATCTATAAATCGTCAATGCATCAAAAATCAGACACCTGATTGAGCACTTGGATTACAGTGGCAGCCTCCTCAGGCTTTCGTTCAAGTAAGAGCCCCTGCATGTACAAATGCAACATATTCAGCTTCATATGTATACTAATACAAGTATACATAACCACATATTAATTAACCTAGGAAAAACATAATCTAGTATGCAGAACTACAAAATCATTAATTACATGCAAAATGTCTATTTCTTTATGGTTCTAGACAATCCAGATGAATGTGCATTGAAACTGCACCCAAACAGAGCTAGGAATGAAGCTACAGAACACCTCAAACACATAAATAATTATATAAACTTATATGAATGGCAATATGACTGTATGGAATAAGATCAAAGAAAATGTAGAAACCTTGGCTAGTGTACACTAGAAGTGTCATAACAAATACTCAAGCGTGATACACCATCCCCATACCATAGCATAATCACAGATTTTACCTCAGTGAACACTTGGTTCCATGAGTATTAAATGAAGTTTGCAGCCCATAAACAAATCCCAAAAAAAAATATTACCCTAAGACAGAAGCAAAAATGTTATATTTCTACCAACAAGTAGCATTGAGAACAGAGCAATGGTCTATCCAAAAGGTTTAGTCTTGTTAGGTAGGTTTTCAATGAATCCAGATCTGGACACCCTCAAGTTTTGGGTTGTTACGCTTTGAGTTCATAGCAGTTCCAGTTATAATTGCAATTACATGCAATAAGAGAGACCATAAGCATGAAAGTATCTAAAGTGACGTGAGACAACGTGAGAACAATAGTGCTTTACAGCTTTAGTACTTCGTCTTAAATAATTTACACTTTACACATTTAAAACATACGAACACAAAAATATATTGGGTTGGCTTATGTTTGGTCAACTGTGGTTTGGCTTAGTTCCAGGATTCAAATTGAATCACATTTTGCACCATTTCAGGTTGCTCCTTTGTGTCTGTGTTTCAGGTTAAAGGTTGACTTGATCCACTGCAAATTGTGTCAACTATTATCTAGTAAGCCCACTAACAACACAAAGATTCATCTGCTCATAATCCAGGCCACTCATTTCCACACCATCAATATCCTAACTTTTTACTCATTGCTCTTCCCAATTACCTTGTTATCCATTTGTTTCCTTAATATTTAGAACTCTTGCACAGCTGTTTCCTCAATAGAATGTCCGCACATGAATTCAAAGTCATGGCAACTCCTCCGAGCTTAAAAAGTTGTAAATTTATGTGATGTCTTGCCATCATATTTTTATCTTCTTCCATCTATGTAACCACTATAGATCATTAACTTGCATTTCACAAAAATATTTATCAGGCAGCATTGCACTTACGTTCTGCTAAAGACCACTTATATCAAGCCACACATGATTTAAAAGTCATGGCAATTCATCCAAGCTCAAAGTTGTAAGGCTATGTGATGTCTTGCCATCAGACTTTTATCTTCTTCTATGTACCACTAGAGATCATTAACCTGTATTTGATTTCACAAAAGATATTTATCTGGCAGCAAAACACTCGTTTTCAGTTACCGGCCTCTTACATCAAGCCTACATCAAACAATGGCAACCTGCAAAACCAATGAATGACTTGCCATCATATTTTTATCTTCTTCCATCTATGTAACCACTATAGATCATTAACTTGTATTTCACAAAAATATTTATCAGAAAGGTTGAAACAGTTTTCTCTCATGATTTAGAATCACATAATTTTCTATGCGATTAATTTATATCAGAAAGGTTGCAATAGATCAAGACAGAACAGTGGATTCTTCAGCCCCCAAACCTAGGGACAGAAAATGAAACTTGCATCCAAGCAATGCATGTAATATAAAAGATGAATGGATAACAGGAGTAAGATTACCTTAGAACAAGAAAGCCCACTCTTAAGAGTGTGCTCTTTGTATAACTCTGACCTCATCTTCTCAATTTTCCAGAGGTATTCAGTATCCCCTGCAGTGGATAAGGCACTATTAACAACTAGAACATACAACATAGTTATGGCTTTATAAGTAACCAATTTCTTTTTACTGCAGGCACTATAAGCTGGGAGCAACAAACTCCCATGTTTGTCGCCTCACAATCCAAACCACCACATGGTCAAATATCAACTTTTATAACGATTGTTCTTTCACCATTTTGAGCAACTAATACTATCAAAAGATACAAAACTGTAAATACCATCATTGTCAGTCAAATGCTATCACCCAATGCACCTCAAATGAAACAGAAAAAAGGGAAATCTGAACAGGCACAAACCTCTATATATAGAGAAAGAGAGGGCGTGAAGAGACTGTTTTTCAAATATGGATTTCTGGTGCAAAATTGATGGATGCATGATGTGTTTGAAATTTCTAAAAGAGAGTCGAAACCGCCACGATGCAGGAAGATTATCCATGAGAGTTGAAACCCCAGAAGTGGCATTTCAAATTTGGAGTAGAATAATCATCAAAACAGTTTTAATATCAATTTTTCAGGATCTGTTTCGATAATGCATAATAGATGTTTGGATGAGGACAGGTTTTCACAGTAAGTGGATAGTTGAAACCTAATACAACTCTTGCTCAATAACAGCAACAGAACTGTTTATCAAGTAACACTGAGCATACAACACAAATTGAGTATACCATCACTTTGATTTTAAGGGAAATACAAATGAAAGAACCAATAAACTTGGAGACATTACCAAAAGGTATCAATTCAAACACATTTGCTAAATTTTCAAAGAGAGACCAATTGTGGTAGCAGAACACTACAGATCCTGAAAAAGGAACATCAAAGAGAATATTGATCTAAGTGAATAAGACATAAAGGCCTAGAATGCACCTCTTCTGGCCGCAAACTCCATCCAAGTGCCAAATGTGGTTTTCCTCAATTTTACACCAGCCTTGATAAATCTTTCAGAGTACTTCGAAATCAACTTCCAGTTATCAGCTTCAGCACAAATGCTACAACAATCAAATCAGCAGTGGGATTTGGGGGGGGGGAGAGGATCAGAAGAGAAAAGAAAATTAAATAAAGCATGTAAGCACTGCAATAGGTATTTCCACCAACAGCGAACAATCATAGGACATTACACGGTACACTGTGTCAGAGGCACAACCACATCTCATAGATTAGTGAGGAAAGTGTAGACAAAACATGCAGATGCATATGGTGCAATGGTACAAGCACATATAACTGCAAACCAATAATGAGAAAAAGAAATTCTACAGTTTCCAGTTTCAGAAAAGAAAAACCAAATAGGCCTTTCAGCCAACAAGTAGTTGCCATGGTACATTAAAAGTACACAACTCTTAGGTAAAGCTGCACATCAAAAAACCAGAAACAAACATGTCAAGAGAAGACAGTAAATGCTGAGTAAAACCAATCTAGTCTGTTTTATGAGGTACATGCACATGTCAGAGCAAACTGACAGTCTTATCTAGAAAAATTTAGGCTCATTGATGCAGTCTACATGCCTCCTCATCATAGGGCAGAGCCCAAACTATAAGAAAGGATGTTTGGGCCCACATGGATATGCTTCCTTCTGTAGGATAAGGAGGGGCGCCTAAGGTGCGAGGGTTTAGGGATTTTTTTATCCTAGGTGAGGTGCATTTAAGGCACAAAACAGTAACTACTTTTAGGTCTTAATATCATTCAAAAAAATCTACAATCAATTGGGAAGGAAAGGAAGGGGGAAAAAAGATCATAAGAAGACCAATGGATGTAATTTTGAATGGAAAAGGTAAAAATTGCACTTGTTGTAGAAAAAGAACATGTTATTACCTATTTTTGGGCTTTATTTTCATCATACACTAACTAAATCTCATGTTCGGAAGGAAAAGGTGAGGAAAATGAGTTGTGGGAAAGCCAATAGACATAAATTTAAAGAGAAAAGATTATATGTTTCAGAAAGATCAAAAGTAGTATTAGACTCGTAATATTGGCACCTCACCCTGCCTACGCATGTGCCTAGGCCTTTTCAAACACTGGTTTATCTTATCATGATTTTATTTGGTTAATATTATTATCAATTTAAATGGTTTAATATTATTTAGATTTTATTACATAGGGATATGGTAATAGCTTGGCCTGTATATACGACCTTAGGTTGTACTTTTTAATTCCGAGTTGAGTTAATATGAATTGGAGTCTGGTTTTGCGTAAAAATCCAAGGCTAAGAGCTTAGCCCTACATCACTCGGAATACAGGGAAATTGTACACAGTCAGTGCCATATGCCAGTCACAGATACTATCTACCGTGCATCTTGACATAAGTGTATCAAAAAGACAAGAACCTTCAGGTTTAGTTAATATATGCTGCATATGTGCATGGCCCTGATGAAATGTACGGAATAAACGTTCAGGATATCATCCAATAAATGAGATGTCTCTGGGCTATGTCAGCTGCTAAGAAACCAATTAAGACCATAATGGTGCTGAACAAATATTCTCATGAACCATACTGATACTCTGCTACCTTTACTTTGTATATCAGGGCGGTATCCTGATATACTATCAATATGATCCTGATAGTAATAAAGCTGAACAAGAGCAAGGGCAACAAAAGGCACGGCATAATGAGAAGCTAAACAAAACAGATCATCAAATCTTGTTCTTATTACAGGCACCCCTCTGTCCTCGCGTCTGAGGTAAGTTCAGTGATCACAAACTTTCCTATCACAGAAAATGCAACAGTCTCTCAAAAAGTTGAACATTAAACCATTAGCTGCCGAAATTATAAAACACATTTCTTAGCTGAGCGCATAGAGAGTCATTGAACTATCGGAACAAGAAAAGTTCAATTAAAAGCTTGGTTCTCTAGTCTGAAAGGATTAAAAGATAATCCATCTAAGATATGTAGTCTCACACTGACATAAGAAAACACTTAATAGACAGAATGAATACCCGCAACAGTGCTGTTCTAAATATTATATACCTGAAGACAATATCTGCTATAGAAGGCTGAAGTGGTAGGTCATTCTTCTTCAGAAGTTCCATTACGTCAGCCAAAAGTTTCAAATTTTTGTGAGTCTTCGCATATGACTGCAGTTGCAACATAAGAAAGTTATATAATACACCAAGCAATACCTACTTCCACATGGTTTCTAGCTAGTAAAGTGGAGATTTAATGCAATAAAATTGATACCAGTAGTGTGTTGGCAGATCCGGTGATTGGAGACAATCCATACATATTATGCTTACACAAAGTCTTCTTCCCTGCAAATTAATAAAAACGATCCTTCACTCTTCCATAAACAAATATATACAGGAAACTCATTCTAGAAAGAGAGTTATCTGTAGACCCATTAGGGCCACTACGAACACAGTGCAGAACACATAATCTGTAAAAGCTGTATATTAAGTGGATGAATAGCGTTGAATAAGCAACCAATTATGCTGCAGAAACACGGCAGCCCCCCCGGTGATTGGTCAAAAATGAAAAAAAAATTCCTAATTCTTGAACCTAAGACTCTTTTCTAAAATCAAAGAAGAACAAACTATAGGATGATTGGATTTTGGGAGGGGGTGGGGAATCCTCCTACAGCCACCATGGGATAAGAATTAACTATGTAATAGTATATCACCTGCCATCATTGTACTTCAGCCATAAAAATAATTCATGGGTATCCAAAACCATCAAAAGAGCACTAAGTTTACTTTTTCAAGGGTGCCAAAAGACAATAACTCAATCATGATGCTAATTTTATAGCAGCCTGATGAACTACAATTTACAAAGCACAAAAGTCAAGTCTCGCACCTCAACCAAAAGCCAAGATGAATGAACTATCTCTTTCTCCTTGCCATTATATATATGGAGATGCAAGGAGTATAAAAGTAGAAAACTAGCAAATTAACTCATCTCCTTCATTACTAAGAACAGAAACAGGGCACAATCAGATGTGGATCTTTGAGATCACATGAATTGTTAGGAGAAGTAGATAAGCCAGAACATCAGTGTAAATTTCCCTAAAGGAATGTGATTTGATGTTTTTAACTATTTCCAACATGCCCCTGGCTTGAGAACAAAAAGATGGCACTCATAGAAGAGACCGTCCCTCTAACTGTTGAACTTATTATATTATTAATGGAAAAAAATAGTACTGTTCTGAGATTTGGTGTGAGGTGGTTGCATAACTATGGGTAAAATAGAACCTAGCAGCTTGAAACCTTAGCTCATTCTAGAAGTGAAATCTTAGTAAATTAATATGCATGAATGGTTGCAGAAACAAATTCTGGAACGGCAATTAACAATAGTACATCACCATTTGTTCTAATTAGAAAGATTAATACTCATTTAAAGAGGCAGAAAGAAAATTTGTCTTCACAAACTGAAACTAGTACCAGTGGCAATAAGTTAATGATGACAGATAAGGTAAAAATAATCGTGTGGCAAAAGAGAGTAACGGTACCCACCAAATTCAATGGCTCTCACACGAGTACAAGCTTTTGTAACTTCCAGGCAGAGATTGTCATTGAAGTTATCAGGAATTCGTAGATATGACAAGCGCTTGACACGAAAAAAAAAAATATGAGGTAAACTATCAGAAAAAGAAGAAATATTCTACATCATATGACGATAGAAATTGAGAAGAGGGACTCACAAAGAGCCGAAGCTGGCGCAATATGTTGAAGAGAAATTTGATGTCATCCTTTCTTTGACAATTATTAATCAGGGACCACAACCATGCATTAGGTGGAGCAGATCGTTTCTCTTTTATCGAATGGAGTATGTTGTCATACAATTCCTTCACGGCCTCTACAGATTGCAAAATGAAAATCCAAGTTACATCATTTTCTTTACCTTTTACTCTGCCTTATTTTCTGAGAAATAAAGATCAGCTTATAAACTTTAATCCCATTTTCAAAGAACAAAACCTGTAGGCTTGCCACTACTTCCCCCAGAACCAGCAGGCTCACCGCTATCTCCATCAGTTCCCGAGTACGCATTAAACACAATCGAACTATTCGAATGTAGACGTTGACCACTCGGTGAGACAAGACTTCCATTTCCATGACCTATTCCTGATCATTTGTAGTAAAAGTATGCCTTGAAAATGCTACATCAACACTAAAACTCTACTTGCTGATCAGAAGATCCGCAAAACTCAAAGACGAGAATGCAAGCATCTAACTGAACAATCAATCAATAATGACAGCACTTATGAACCTTGCTTCCGATCAGAAACTGACTTTTCCTGATCCACAGAACTTCAGAGCAATTCCAAAAAGCAAGATGCGCAATGAAAAAATCGATTACAGTACCTGAGAAATGAAGATTATGAATAGATAAACTGTTAAAGTTTCTCCATTGAGGGCAAGAAGGTGGAGTAGGAGAAGAAACGACAAGTGCTTCGCCGGTAACCGGAGAAACGGCTCTGAGTGATGGAAAGGAGAGAAGATGAACTCTGACAACCTTAGAGGCTCGGCGAGCTAAGCCGGCAACTTGCATGGTTAGGCGAAAAGATAAAGGGATATAATTGTTAGGGCAAACTGGACTGATGCATGAGTACTAGCCGTCGTCGAGTTTCAGGCAGGCAGTGCGCACTGCGAAGAGTCGGAGACGGATAGCGAAGGGGACAGAAAAGATCCGGAGAAGGGTTTGTGGATGATGGGGTACGAGCCAGTTGCGGAGGTGTACGCTTTGTTCGGTGTTACCCGATTTCGCTCGTTATTTTAGCAAAGTTTTGTAAACAAGCTAATAATCGAGTCAAGCTCGGACTAAATTCGAGACGGCTCGTGCACAAATGGGTTGGGCTTGCGATAACCTAAATTTGGTTCATTTAATAAATAAATTTAAAAATAAAGTTTAAATTTAATTTATTTATTTAAAAAAATAAGTCGAGTTGAATCCTTAATTACTCGAGCCAAGTCAATTTACGAGTCATCTTGGTTCACAAACAACTCTACGGCCTCTACCCATTAATTATTCTCTACTATAAATATTGAGGTATATTTAATAGGGACACAATTGACAATTAACATACTTGTTTATGTTTTAATTGGCATAAACATGGCTTAGTTTAATTTTCATGAATTATCTTAAGTGTTATGCTATATTATTTACAATTTATAAGTTGTAATGTAATTATGGGCAATTTGGGAATTTCATATAAAAGGTATTATTAATGTGATCTTATGAGTCAATGGTTAACTATTGACCATGGACCTTTCGCTTTCTTGAAACTAGAGTTTTAGCGTGAATAATAATCAACAAGAATAGTGATTTACAAAAATAAATTACAAGTTTTTGGCATAGAGTTTCTCAACATATATCCACGTGATGAATAGTTTTTGTGTGAACAACGATATTGTCTGAAACTGGTAAATGGCATTGTTTAGTGTTGATAGTAATTACTGTGTGTGCTAAAAACACTAATAATTCATATGAAAGATTGAGTTTGGGTTTAGGCGAATAACCTTTATTTGACCACTGAAGTAGGGTCATCTAGTAGAGGTATTTCTTATTTATTTGGTATGTCTTACACAAGTAGTACACCACCAATGTCTCTCTTTATTCTATGGGTAACTCATGAACTCTATAGATGGTATTGATCCTTAAGGTTTAAGTTTCCTTTGTTGATCACAGTTTCCTCAGCAAGTAGTGCTTTGAATTACATCTTAGTCGTCAGTTCTTTAACTTTAAAATTTCTCTCTTAGATAAATGAACAAAGTGGATTGTGTAGTGACATTGAAAATAGAGTGAAAAAACAGTTGGTCTTGCTTGTAAGTGTTTTATTGTGATTTAATGGCTTTTTTTGTGACTTCATAGTTTTCCTGTGATTTTATGGTCATTTTTGTGGTTTATGTTCTTATATGAGTTATGCTTCATTTGGAATTCCATCTATGACTTTGTCATGTGACGGAATGACTTCTACTTTTTCTATATGATTGCATGTTTAGATGCTTCCTCTGTTATAATATGTCTTTTAATGGTTTTACTAATAATATCATATAATATCCTCTATTGTATATGATTATCTGCACTACCATGTTAAGCTTTGAATTATGTATGTTATGATTATTTAGTTGTGAGTGCATGTCATATGAGAATAGTAAGTTGTGATTCACGTATTAGGCATTCATTGTACTTTCTATATGCTAGATGTGGTGGCAATGCTTATATATTTACACTTAAGCTTATACAAAGACAAAAAAAAACTTTAGTTGTAATTTTTTAGGTGTTACCGTAGGTTTTCGAACTTTAATATGGTTAGTGATATTGTATTAGCACATTCGGATTCTAGTGCTTTGCGTGCATTTTCATTTGTCATTTTTTTAGATAACACATACAAAACTAATAGACATGACCTTCATTTATTAGAGTAGTTGATTTTGTGCCCAATGGTAAAAGAATCCATTGCTTTGTTGTTCATGGAGAGGGAGAAAGAATATAACTATGAATGGGTGCTTGATAAGATAAAGAGGATGATAGAGCCCATGAACCGAATGTGGTGATCACTATCAGGAGATGACACTAATTTAACACAAATTGTTGCACCCTGAGTCGATACAACCACGTTGGGGATACCTTTGAGTGCTTTTAGATTAATCGACTGGCCATACAGATCAACACGAGTCTTTTCAACACACTCTATCCTCTCTCACGTACTTCTAGATAAATTTGTAAAAAAAATCATGAAGCTTTTCAGGAGGGTCACATATCCTAAAAATTTATCCACAATAAGCACACTTAACTACAGAGTTATTAGAACAAAATCACTGAAAGAATGGTATACCATATAGATATAAGTATTTATATTAATCTTAATAATGTTTTGCTTAATTTGGAGTCATCACATTCACCCCCGTACAAAGAACGTAATGTCCTCGTTGCACCTCAACCATTAATTGTCTCAATACAATTTATTCCAAGAATTATCCTGCTAAGCGGTTAACTAGTTCATCCAAGTTCAGCTCGCGGTTGTTGTTTTGCTCTGATACCATTTGTAACACCACGGGTTGGTACAACCACGTTGATGCTACATTAAAGCGCTTTTGGATTAATCAGTTGGCCCCACAAATCAAAATAAGTCTTTTTTGTGTGATTTGTCCTCACTTGCGTAGTTCTAAATATATTTATAAAATTTTATAAAACTTCCTAAGAGGGCCACCTATCATAAAAATTGATATGCAATAAACATGCTTAACTGTGGAGTTATTAAGATAGAATCACCAAAAGGATGGTATACCACGTTGATATAAGTATTCATATCAATCATCGTAATTCTCTGTTAAATTTTGAGGTATTACATTCACCTCCATACAAAGAACGCGAAGTCCTCGTTGCACCTTGGCCACTAATTGTCTCATACAATTTATCTCAAAAATCATCCCATTAAGCGGTTGACTGGATCATCCAAATTTAGGGCATAGTTACGGTTTTGCTCTGGTGCTATCTATAACACCCTGAGTTGATACAACCACACGGGGACAGGGGATAACCTATAGTGCTTTTGGATTGATCGATTGGCTCCACATATCATTACGAGTTCTTTTAGAACACATTGTTCTTACTTGCACACTTCTAGAGAAATTTTTAGAAAATTTATGAAACTTCCCAAGAGGGTCGCTTATTCTAAAAATTATTCCACTGCAAGCATGCTTAACCGTGGAGTTCTTAGAATATAATCACCAAAATGATGGTATATCATGTCGATATAAGTAGTCATATCAATCATTATAATACTCTACTCAATTTGGAGGTATTAAAACCGTGACCGCAATTTGAAATTGGATGAGTCAATTAGCCACTTAGTGGGATGATTATTAGGATAAACTATATGAAGACAGTTAGCAGTTGAGACACAATGAGGATGTTGTGTTCTTTGAGTGGGGGTCAATATAATACTTCCAAAGTAAGCGGAGTGTTATAAGGATTGACATGACTAATTATATCAAGATGATATACCATATTTTTGGTGATTCCATCCTAAGAACTCCATAGTTGAATGTGTTGGTAGTTGGGCAATTTTTAAAATGGGTGACCCTCCTAGGAAGTTTCGTAAATTTTTTAAAAAAATTACAGGAAGCATGTGAGCGGGGACAAAGGGCACTTAAAGGACCGATGTTGATCTATATGGTTAGCCAATCAATTCAAAAGCGCTTTAGATTAGCCCCGCATGTTCATATTGACTCAGGGTGTTATAAATGGTATTAAAGAGAAATCACGAGGTTAACTTGGATTAGCGAGTTAGCCGCCTAGAAAGACGATTCTTGGGATAAACAATATTGAGACTGTTAGTGTTTGAAGCGCAGTGAGGACACTGTATTCTTTGAGTGACACTGAATATAATACCCTCCAAATCGAGGGAAATGTTATAGGAACTGATATGGCTACTTATAGTAACATGGTATACGATCTTTTTGGTGATTCTGTTCTAATAACTCCACAATTAAGCGTGCTTGTTGTTGAACAAATTTAGGATGGGTGAATCTCTTGGGAAGTTTCAAAAGTTTTTTGAACTTTTTTTAAAAAGTAAATGAGTGAGAAAAAAGCACGCTGAAAGAACTCGTGTTGATCTAACTATGAGACCAACCAATCAACCCAAAACCACTCCAGGGCAACCCAACATATTGTATCGACTCGGGATATTACATAAACGGTGCCCAAAGTATTTTATAATGCGACCCCCTTTTATCTAGATGGTATATTTATAAGAATGTACTCTCTCATGCTATATAAAAGATGATAACTACAAAATTTACAAACTATTTCATGGATATATAGATGAAGTTTATATAGGTGACTACATCACATACATATAAGAATAAGCTTTTATTGATGCATGAAAAATGGAGTAGACTTCCACATTTGTTTCTATATGGATTCACAATATTAATTACTTTGACACTCATACAACCAACATGTATAATTTAATTGTTGTGAATATTTTGTCATTTAACATATTACTAAATAGTTGTTACTTATATTTTGAAATAATAGTTGTAGGATGGAAAGTGAACGTACCACTTTGAAGAGGTATATAAACTCATCTCAAATGAATTTTTCCACATTATGGTTGAAATTTGTCACATTGATTCAACTACAAGTCAATAAGCTAGAGCAAGATTTGTAGTGGTACTAGGTTATTATTCCACATTAATCTATAGATGACTTGCTATTCGATTATATCACATATAACACCCCAAATTTTCCAATCAAAAAATTTTTGTTTTAAAGTATGATTTGTAAATGGAAAATGAGAAATGGGGATGAAGCTATTGTATGTAGCATCGACAGAGGTGTGCACATCGCCTAATTAATGGTACATACAAGCCTAAAAATGTTTGAACAGATGAAAACTTAAGTGATAGCATAACAGGCATAAACCAAATTCAAGGAGTACATAACTCTAAAAATGTCTTTGATGAACCAAATATTTTATACGTTCTTATCCTGATTTACTTGTGTTTCTAAGTGACATCATATGTGATTCGTTGGTTTTATTATATGGTTTAGTTATCTAGTCGTGTTACTATTGTATTTTTTCCCTTTGTATGAATTGGTGTAAAGAATGAAAAATCAAAGGAAATGGAGCTCAAATAATGACTCAATGAAGGTGAATATGCAACTCCTCGTGTAAGAAGGAGCCCGAAGGACCAATGAAGGAAGAAAAAGAAGAATAAAATATGAATAAAAAATAGTGCATTATCAGTTAGAGCGGAACTTTAATGTGCAAGCTACTCATGCATGAAGATAGAATACCCCCTAATCATTGCACAAGCAACTGGCATAAAGTATGGTTGTGTAGTTGATGGTTACTCCCTCGTTCGCATGATTTAAGTTCCATAACCTTTTATTTTTGGGATTTCACTTTACAAAAGAAAAAAATCAAACTTGCGTCTCTTTTCTAGCAATTTACTTCATTTTGAACACGGAACCTAACACTATCTTAGATCTAATCTAAGTTTAATTACATTGTGATCATCAAATTTTGATCTTCTTCATTAATTGCATAATCACTAATAGTTTATTCTTCTTCATCTATACTCCTTGATTTGTTTTATGATGTTAAATGTGATTATTGCTATGCATTTAATTGTAGATATGAGTGAGTCAATTATTTTTCTGGGATTGAATTAAGTCTGCTTTGGTATTATAATGATGAGTTGATACGTGTATCATGCAGATGTTTATTACTTGTTGTTTCATATGTTAGATGTTAAAGCTATGTTTTGGATTCAACATAGTTTGATTTACTTAGATTTTAACTATAACTAAAAAAAATAGAGTTGATGTCACAATTTAAGATATGAATGAGGATAATACAATCACAAAAGTAAACATATGAATCTCAGAGACGTATATAGTTGGTGATGCTCAATGGGTTTAATTTAATATATTAGTCACAAGAGTAGTCGATGTGTTGGATTAAACATTCCCTTATAATTCAAAAGAGGCTAATGGGTTACATACGACTTGTCGTTCACAACTGTTTGAACTATTTGTATGATATCACATTAATTCATTATTATATGTCGGAGTTGAGACCAAAGTTCAATATTAGGTTTTATTACCGCTAATTTAGAACTTATATTTCATTAGTCTTTGTACTTATTTACATATTTCATATCCATGTCGTTGCTAGTTGCTAGTTGCTCATCCTAAATAGCCAAAATGGTGGACGTTAGTATGTAATAACAAAGCTCTTGTAGGATATGATATTGACACGTTACAACAAGTTTGTACACTTTCAGATTTGGTGCATAAGTCTTAAAAGCTAGGAAGGGGGTCTTAGTATATTGGGGAAAAGACTTAAATATCCAAAAGATATATAAAACAAACATCAAATGAAAAATATCATATAGCCCTTACATTCATTACACCTTATTCAATGGTATAATTTGTAAAAATCCTACAAATTTTGAACCTTGTTCCCAAAACTTTCTATAGTCTTAAAATCCTTGTACCACTCAAAGGTTTTCACATAATGAGCTAAAGTAGTATAGTATCAATACAACCTTCTCGTACTAAGTAAATGACAATTCCTCTAAAGTGACGGCATGCTCATGTAATACATACACACAAAAGCATAAGATTTTGTATAAAGGCATATGATCATATGGTTTTAACAATTCATATGTAAATCATGCTATATGTGAGAATAAGACATGTTATAACATGATAACATAGTTCCCCTCTAACAAACCAAGGTAGGGTCATAAGGCAACCATCACACTGAAACAGCCACATAAATCTAAATAGTGCACATAGTGTAACTACTACCAAACCATCATTTGCTTGTTAGTTTCCCTTATATTCATTGAGGGGATAAAATGATGAACCTAAAGACATGATGGACTTCGATCATTCTGTACACAAGGCAACACGATACCCTTCCAACTATGAACCCCAAAGGCTCTCACGATCTTCAGTCAAATTGTCACACAAGGCAACATAATGCCCTCCCAACTTAGGTCACATAATCTGTAAGTATGTGTAACCCCTAACAAACCCAATAGACTAGAAATATAATATTAGGGCCTAGATGATGCTATAAAGGCAACCAAATCAAGAGATAATCTTATATTTAAGGTGTCTAGCCTTAAAGAGTACCACATTCCTAACTTGAAATTTTCCACTTAATCATTAATATTTTAGTTAAAGACAAATTATTATTCAACAAATGATACCAAGATTAACACATAATAGTCAATCAATTCCTCAACTACCTTGACCAACTAGGGTCTCACATAACTAGCCATAAAAGGAATAAGGTTAGGTAGCAAGTCATAGTCTCACATCACATACCCAAATAATCTCAAACCTGTCGTTTAATCTTGATTACTCAAAATGAAACATAAAGTCAATTACTAACATGGTCAATGATCAAACCTAATGCTGACTACAATTCAACCAAGTTCAACTTACTCTCATTTATCAAACACTTGAACAAATTAATTTAACGAAGCATACCGTAAGTGTTTGAAGTTGACACTCAACTTAGCATAAAAATGCACTAATTAAAACATTTAAATAACCTTGTTTTAATCTTAAAAGATTACTTAAGGTATAATTAAACAAAAATACCAAATATAATTAGGTCTGTAATTATAGAATAAGGTTGTATACTATTTTTTTAATCACAATTTATGGTCAATGGTCAAAGTCAGATTTAATGGCCAATACTATGGTTAATGGTCAAGGTCATTCTCTAAACACAAAAAACCTAATATAGCACAAAAATCTATGTTGGCACTTAATTGAGTATATTATGCATAATAGATCATTAAATCATTATTAGTCATTAATTAACCCTAAAAGCATGATTAATATTTATTAAACCTATTTATAGTGATTAGAAGGTAGTTAGAAAAAAAAACTTTAATATCCATGAAAAAAATGTAGAACATTCAAATTTATTTTTAGTAAACTTTCTCAAACTTTAATAAATCATAACTCAAGCTATACTGATCCTAATGATGTTGTATTTTATATTAAAATCCACCTAAAAAATTATCGATGAACACCATGGAATCATTAAAACATTCAAAGATCTATGCCTAGCATTCAAAAATCAAGTGTAACATTATTTAGTTCTAAAAGATGTGTTGAAAAGTAAACGTGATAATATCTATATATATATAAAAACGGAGTTGTCTAGCAGACAATGTACAGACAAATTTTTCCGCCTAAACTATATCAATTATTACTAATCATAAATTATTGCTGATATATATTATTGCTAATTAATAGGATGGAATAATTAATATAACTATTTATTAATATAATGCGACTATTTATCTCCTACGTGCATTAAATGTATATAACTATTCACTTGCTGCACATATATCAAACAATTAATTTTAATAAAGTATTAACTATATATTTTCTAATCAAATATTTTCTTAATTAATTGTCTGAACATATGCAGAAAACTATTCATTTCATGCGTATTAATTGAATTGTCAGACTATTCATCTCTTGCATATTAATATATAAATAATTAATACACCAAAGTGCATATTCATTTGCTTCACATACATATATCCATTAATACAATGCCGATATTTATCTCCTATATGCAGCAAATGCATATAACTATTTATTTGTTGTACATATGTCAAACAACTAATTTTAATAAAGTATTAATCAAATATTTTTTTAATTAATTACCTGAACATATGTAATCAACTATTAATTTCCTGTGTATTAATTGAATTATCAAACTATTCATATCCTACATATTAATATATAAATAATTGATAAATAAAATCAAATATTTTCTTAATTAATTGTCTGAACATATGCAGAAAACTATTCATTTCCTGCGTATTAATTGAATTGTCAGACTATTCATCTCTTGCATATTAATATATAAATAATTAATACACCAAAGTGCATATTCATTTGCTTCACATACATATATCCATTAATACAATGCCGCTATTTATCTCCTATGTGCAGCAAATGCATATAACTATTTATTTGTTGTACATATGTCAAACAACTAATTTTAATAAAGTATTAATCAAATATTTTCTAATCAAATATTTTTTTAATTAATTACCTAAACATATGTAATCAACTATTAATTTCCTGTGTATTAATTGAATTATCAAACTATTCATATCCTACATATTAATATATAAATAATTGATAAATAATTAATACACAAAATAAAGTGCATAAACCAGTAGACCAACACATATGCTGCCATTAATACAATGCAACTTGCAAATATATATAACTAATTTTGATAAAGTATTATTTTTTTCCTTTTTTTTTGTAAGGTTAGATCAACATCAATTAAATATAATGATGATGATGATAATGATGATGATGATGATGATAATAATAATAATATTTTTTTATAATAATAATTTTATTATTTATTATTAATAATATGACTATTATTATTAATATAACTATAATAATTATAACTATTAATATAATTAATACTAATATAATTATTTATATAATTTTGATAATTACTATTATCATAATTTATAATATAATAATGATAACAATAATTATTATGATAATAATGAATATTAATATAATTGATTATTACTATTATGAATATTATCATGATTAATAATATAATTATTATTAAAAAAACTAATAACAGAACGACAACATTGGTTGTTATATAAAAATAGAGTTGTTTGACAGACTAATGAATATATGAATGCAACTATTCATCTAATGCGAACAGCAAATTCATATAACTATTCATCTTCTATCATTAATACAGTACAACTATTCATCTTCTACATGCAACAAATGTATATAACTATTCATCTGCTACACATATATCGAACCATACATATTAATCAAGTATTAATTAAGTATTTTATTAATTAATTACTTGAACATATACAGCCAACTATTCATCTGCTGCATATTAATTAAATTATTAAACTATTTATTTCTTATATAATAATATATAAATAATTAATACACCACCCGTGCATTGCATGGGGAAATGTAACTAGTTTATTTTAATACCTAATAAGCCTTCTAACTCTTAGAAAATTGAGGTAAGTTTGTCACGAAATTTAATCTAATTTTGGTGGTCCTGAAACCACCTATTTTCATGCTTTAATTTCATTAAATAATTCCCAAAACACCAATATACATGCCATAATCATAAAAAAAAACATGAATTAATGTTCTCCATTATCATAAAATCATGTTTTGCTACCTTTAGGTAACCACATACTCAAAAAAAGATATAAAACATCACGAAACACATAGATATGCCCATAATATGTTCCACGCTTTAATTGAATAGATGTTCTCACATAAATTCTATCATCTCAATAGTTGTTAGATTCACATAATTCCAAGAAAAGAAACTCCTCTAAAAAAAGCTTCTTGAATCTTAGGGGAAAAAAGAGCACACATAATATTATAATATATGAAATCACGACAAAAAGGTAAGGAAAACAAAGGAAATGAGAAAGATTAACCAAGCTCGTCTTTGATTGAATATTTGAGAGCTTCCAAGAGACTTTGATGGAGGGATAGGTGGCATAAGAAGAGATAAAGTGGCATTGTAATATGCCTATTTTTTACTACAAAAGGATTTCTCATTTTTAAAACATTTACGAAAACAAAAATACAAAAATACTCGTAAGAAAAAAAAAAGTGTTACTGCTACACCTACCATTAGATAAATGTCTTACTGTCTGCCTCATATTAGATATAAGACTAAGTATCCAACCAACCAAAATACAACAAATAGAGGGCATAAAAATAGGTAGCATAAAAGATCATAAACATTACTGTTTACAAACACAACACCGTGTTAGGTCCAAGCAATTCAAAATACAAAAATAACAAGGGGGTATGCCGTGAAAATGGTCACACACATAAGTAGTCCGACTATCGGCCACCCTCAAATACCTATACATGATCCTCTACTCATAGGATTAAGTAGTTAACCGAACAAAAAAGCACATCAGCACACTACGTATTGAGTAAGCCAAGTCACCATCACAAATGAAAGCTTATGAAATGCCTAAGGCCATGGAAAGTCATATAGGTTTTATTCATGTTCATGTTCATGAAATAATATACCGATGCACACACTCCACTAGCATGGAATTCTCATTATGGTAACTAATCATGAATATGGCAATGAATAGGATCATGCTCGACTCTAGTCATGGAATTCAAGGAATATCATGCTTATCACCAAACTCATAAATAATGGATAGAAACATACGATTTAACCATTCCTAAGATCCATGTCACAATGTTATATAATATGTTATCTTAACTACTCGTATATCACTTTTCTTTCCAAACAATGGGTTAGATTATCCCCTATGACCTCTCAATACCCACAGAGGTCAAACCAATAACCAAAGGACATAAATTCCAACCAAAGACAAAAAAAACACCAATGGGCATGAAGTCTGGTTAAAGCCAAAAGAACTACTAATAGACATAAAGTTTGGCTGAAGCTAAATAAATCACCTAGGTAACTAGTCCCTTTAGTAGAGTATATCATCGGTGTCTATAGTAGGAAAAGCATCGGGATCAACTCGGATCCCACCCGAAGTTAAATATCATAAACATCCAAAGGCAGACTAACCCTCCGTAGCCAATTGAAGATTAAATAATCTAGACCCATATAGTGATTCACGATCTTCCACTTCAAGTGGTTAATGTTTTATTGGCCAATTCATATACCATATACAACGTTCATATAGCATACCAAGCCAACCATAACCACAAAACCATCTAAATTATTCCTTATAGCCCTATAAAGAAATTTAATGATAACATTATCAATGCTTAGCCAATTTGATTAATCAAATTAATTAGTTGTTCCATACCAATAAATGGATTTCCATCATCCAAGAGCCGTATCATAACATAATATCAAGTCTTAAATCATCATAACGTTAAAAGGAAATAAAATAAGAATTCCAATAGAAGTCAATCACTTGGTTATACAAAACATGTAGATCGATTTGGCACAACCAAACTCTGGCAACCTTGTTGAGACTGGTCGATTGGTTTGTCGAACTAGTCAATTATTCTAGAGACTGGTCAATCAGTTCATCCAAACCAATATGTGAGTTTAAATAAATATCAAACAAAAAATAGCATAAGAAAACCAATTGATCAACTTAGATAACCATTTGATTGTTCTAGAGACAAGTCAATCAGTTAAATCAAACAAGTTGATTGGTCTCTACACACGATTCATACCACAACTACCAATCATGTCACATCCATGTCATTAGAAATCACCCAAACTAATATTGAAATGCTTCGTTACCAAAATCATGCTCCTATAGAATCATGAAATCATATGCATAAGCTCTTGTTTTCCAATATATCACAACTCAAGGCATATATTCCTAAAATATTACTACTATCATATAATCATGAAAAAAATAAGAATTTCCAAACAAATACTAACCCACATGTTCATTCACTCTGCACCTCAATGTAATAATTGCATGGTGATTGGTTACCCTGAACCAACAACCAAAGCCAAATATGATAAACTAGTTGATTGATTTATGAAACCAATCAATTAGCGTGCCTGGAAAAATCAAGTTCTTATGTATTTTCCAAATCTTTTGTAAATCAAACCCAAATTGAATTTACAACTCAATATAAAATATCATCCATTCATCATAAAACACATAAATCTTCCCACATTATAGATTAAAATTATGGGGTATTATAGGTGTGGGCTTTAGTGTAGGAGAGGTATAATATGAAATTTACACATGATGTATCAAAAAGGAAAACTAAGGGGGTTATTGTGATTATGCAATGATCGTTTCTATTAATCAAATGGTTTCATAAGGGGGTAAGGTGGCATGGGTAACTACTAAGGAATAAGTAGAACCTACAATCGAGGGGATGAATAATGAAGGGGGAAATGTTACATAAGAAGTGGAGGAAGGAAGGAAGGAAGAATCAAAGTAAATATGACATGTGCTCAAGTAATGATTATGGAATATTATCATTACTTATCACAAGTTTAGGATACATTGAGTGTGGGTGAGTGGAGATGGCATCCTTAGCTTAGATTATAGGTGTGATATTATATATAGAGGGATAGAGGGTAGAGATTGGATCTCAAAGGATAAGGATAAGACTCGAGTATAAAAAATGAATTTCGATGGCTTATTTTGTCTGAAAAATAACAAATTATTTGAAAATAAAAAAACATAAATTATTTTAATCTCATCTTAACTTTATAAAACTGAAATACAATGGTTCTTAAATTTACATAAATTTTAGATAATTCAAAATATTGTATTGAGACATAAATGCGTCTATTTTTCATTTTTTGAAAATATCTAGGAAATTAAGACTAATCCAGAGACTTTAAATATGAAAAATTTATAATGATTCAAGAGAAGATGGATAACCAAAAGTGACTCAGAAAATCTCACATAATCAAAATCATGAGAAAGGATAAGGATTCTTGAACAAAGCATTTCCAAAAGTGTTCCTAGATTTTCAACTTGATTTAAATGATGTAATAAATATCTACATGACATAATATTTTCATTTGTATATTATAAAATATATATTTTTTAAATCGGGGTATTACATCACATATTTTCTATGTTATAGAGCATCAAATCTAATTGAGGGGGAGAGTAAAAGATATGATAAAGTTGGCTATGAGCCTTTAGGGTGTGTGTGTTAATTAAGGTTGACACACAATATACCATGTGCACACAAAATATTTTGATAAAAACAAGATCATTCACCTAATACAAAATTGGTAATGCACTAATTTTGTAACACTTTCACTTTTGTCATACCAGGTGAAGAAAGGTTTACATTCAACAATTTAATTGTTGATTCATTATTATGTTCCTTTGGTTTTAACATTGCATCTAAGGTACCAATTATGCTCAACCATTGACCATCATTTCTATGATAATATTCTAATCTAGCCCTTGTTTGGTTTTACTTATTTTTAATAACTACTTTTAGATTAAAATTACTTTTAGAAATCTACTTTTAAAAAAGTACTTTGATAAATAAAATATATGTTTGTTTTTACTTTTATTGTATAAGTGATTAATACTACAAAATTACTTATGGTATCTTATTAGTGTTTGGATTTTATTTTTCTATAATTTTACTTTTCATTATCCATCTTTAATTTTTATCTTCCTATATATATATTTTGGTAATAATTATTATATAAATTCTATAATATTAAATATTAAAAAGCATATGAAACATTAAAAAATATAAAAAGATATAAAGATATTACAAAGTACTAAAAATTATAAAAGAAAAATTATAAACTTATTAAAAAAATTTATAAACTTATTAAAAAAATTTATAAACTGTACACCGATTAACCCTCCATCTTCAATCGACAACGCTCGTTTCTTTCTCAAATTATCTTTCATATTCATCCTCCTTACTCTCTCACCCCGCTTCCCCTCTTTAACTCCCTTCCTCCAATTAATTCCCTCTATTTCTGCTAATCCTCATCCTCTGTCCTACGCGCAGGGGGCCTCGACCTGCTGGGTTTTGAGTTTCTACTGGTTGTCTGTGTTTTCATGAGTTTCTACGCATGGGTGGTACTGGATTTTAAAGGAGAAGAGGAAGAATAAACTCCCCCTGTCGACGCTGCCAAACACCACAATCAAGGCCGAACAATCGATCAAGATCCCGTTCCCCTGCCTCTACCGCGGCGGGAAAGGGGTGTCCGCGAAACGACCGATTTATTCTATGGTCAAGGACGACGGGCTGTATCACATCGCCGTCGAGGTTTTCTCCGGGATGTCATCCATTGATATGATCGCGGAGTACAACGGGATCAAAAATAGGAACTTGATCAAGGTCGGACAGAAGTTGTGGGTGCCTTTGCCCTGTAGCTGTGATTTGGTTGGAAGTGAAGGGGTCGTGCACTTCGGGTACGTTGTGCCGGTAGGGGGTTCGCTGAAGGCGATTGTTGAGGAGTTTGGTGCTACGGAAGGGAGTTTGTTGAAGGTGAATGGGATTGATAATACGGATCCGAGGCTTTGCTCGTCAACTTTACAGCCGCTGCTACTGTCTTGTACGGGGCGTTCGACGTCTTGAGCGTCTGTTCTCGGTTTACCTGGGGGAAATGAACGATTTTTTTTAAATACCATACCGCAAGGTTGTAGTATGTAGAAGTAGTTTTAAAAAGTAGGTAAAATTTACTTATAGATTATTACTTTTAAAAAGTAATTTTTCCTAATCACTTTTTTATAATTACTTATTAAAAGTAAAACCAAACACTTATTTTTATCTATAATTGCTTTTTATAATTAATTATCTAAAAAACTACTGTTTCTAAGTAAAACCAAACAAGCTCCTAATTGATGAGTTTTCAAAACCACTACAATAAGTATGACAGAGTTAGATGTTCAACAAGGCAAAAGTCACCCTAGGAATAAGCAATAACACAAGGATAGAACTGCTAAAGTGGGAGCACAAATAGGGCACTTATTTGGATTCACTTGGGAAATAAGGTATATTGGTCCAAGGATGTGTTTTTTATTAACTTGATCAATCGGATTGAGGAAGAAATAGTAGTGGCAGTTATAGTATTAGGATGAATTGTCAACCCCTCCATGATTTTTTATGGCTCGGTGATATTGAGGTAGTGATGTTCTTGTGGGGGGGGGTCGTGGTCTGATGTTTTGAGAGACAAAAATTGTGGATTGAGAGTTATTGCACTGCAATTATTATGCAATGAGGAAGAATGGTCAAATATTAGATGATGATGTACAGAGAATTAGTGACTTATCAAGGATTTTATGAGCACGCCTTCTTGGCTCATATCACTAAAAACTTATAATGCCTTATCCATTCGAGGGGATTGGCTTCAATGGAGAAATGGTATCAAGAACAAGGTTCTAGATTTCTCTTCACAATATTTTACAATGCAACCTATATTTTCCAGAGTCAGGAAGGATTGATTACGTATATATTGCGTAAAGTTCTACCTAATGATTTATAGCATGATGGGATCATTATTAGTTTAAGTAGTCATAGTTTTCATGCTATATACTCACATATTTCTTATATCTTTTGCATAAAGCCTTCCCTACCCTATACTACTCACTCTCATATTATACTACCTTATATATTCGTATACAATATTGATGGAAGACTCAATGTTACCACTTATATTTAGTCAATGATACCATTATGCTAATCCAAATGTTTCTAGATGGGATAAACCCTGTCATGATTGCATTCAACTATATCAGAATGGGCATGATATAATACCAAGGTGGTAATGGCGGTTGAAAATTTGTTGTAAGGTAATGACTTTGGATTTGTATTAAATATTTTTTTAAATTTTACCACAACAAAAGGGGGTAAATTGAATATATTCACTTTTTTCTAATTAATAAATTTAAAAAGATACTACAATAAAACTTCCTGTCTAAGGTGAAGAAACTTAATACATAATCCGTTCATGACAATATGTATGCATAAATGCTTCTAAAGTGTTTGGTTCTCTACGTTGTAAGGAATAGTTCTGTAATGTAAAAGGTCGTAAAGAGATTGACACCATATATTAAGTGGATCATCTACTTAAAATATATTCCTCTTTCAAGTATCATATATCCGTTGTCTTAACTATCTCTCTTATTTCTCATAATAAGTAGGAATAGATAATGCAACCCCTTGTGTGTATGAACTCTAAAATACTCATGAACGAGGGTTGTACAAAAGCTCTAAGATTCAAAAATCTGATCCAGTATTTAAAAATTTTGATCCAACGTTTAGTATATTTGATTCTATTTTTTAAAAGGATATCCAATTTTTAACTGGCATATCCAATCATGGAAAACATCCAGTATTTTGTTGATTATTTCAATAATTTAATATTATGATTTAGTAATGTTAAGTTTTTAATTTTTTTGAACATTAATAATATTATTTTAATACTCTTTTTAGATAAAATAAGACACTCGTATGAATACAAATACGAATATTAACTGATATAGTATCTTTGTTATTTTTAAATTATTGTAAAAGTTATCAAAATTATTCAAATAGTATTTTTATATGAATATCCGATTCTGATATCTAATTCATATAATTAGATATCTGATATAATGGATATGAACATCAATTTATGAACACTCATATAATAAACATATTACAAGTTGGAATACACTTCTTACTCTAAAAGCCAATAAACCCCCCTTCCTTAATGTGCACACAAACATGACTATAGTATGCCTATGATCTTCAATTGATGATTATTAATACAATACAACTCAATAGAATAACTTTGGTAGATAAGAAACTCTTAGTAATAACTCAACATTAGTACTATGAATACAAGATTCAATGCGAGCCCTAAAAAAATTATTATGTGAAAAATGAAAGCCTGTCATTCATGTATTTATCTTCTATGAATGCTCTTGAAAAATGGTTTAGTTGAACAAGGAAAAAAATGTAACAAGTAAATCACAAACTATGGGAATCTTGGAGCTGAAAATCTATTAACCAAGTCAACAAAATATTTCAAAAGTAAAAATATGTCGGTCACTACGTCCAAATTCATTATGCCATGTTTACCAAGAAAATCTCATGGTACAATTAACAAAATCTTTCTAAGCATATATCTCCCAGAAATACCAATTTAGATAACATATAAAGATTTTGATCAAAGTTCTTTTTAAAAAAATCCCAGTTGATACAAAATTTGAAAGAATATATTTAAGATTTTTTTTTATGAAAATAAATTACGCACAAACGATTTTTCTTGCTAACAATATTTTTTTTGGAGTACCTTTGTCATAGGCTTAAAGGGAAATCAATACAACATTGATGTCAAGTTTCCGCTAGTAACAATTAGGTAAAAACTTCTTTTAACTCAATGTTGCTTAAGTAAACCTGAGAGTACCTTATTAACTTACATAAAGTCCTAAAACTTAGACCCTCTTCCAAGCTTCAAGGTCTTCGTACATCTTCATATCCTTTACGTAGTTCCTTACATTAGATCTTTAACTCTACTTATCTCAAGTTGTTTCATATATGCCAAATATTTTCACATGGAATAAAAAAACTAAAATTATTTGTTTATTAGAACCAAAATTAGGAACACGATACATTCACCATTTTTTTAAATGATGTTGTTGGTAGTTATAAACATGGTGACGAAATAATGTATAGTTCGTTTCAACTTATCATTAAAAGATTTCTTAGTTGAGAATGCACATTAAAAAGTAGTGACTTTTAATGTAATAACTTAAATAAGTCACTAGAATATATTAACTACTTAATACCAGTGAAACATTTAAAATCACAATCCATTAGTAGAAACACTTAATATTACAACTAGTACTCAAATAAGCAGTTGATCCTTAATAGGCGGATAATAATTAGGAGTAAGTTCATAAGGAATATTTTGGAATGCATAGTTCCTCATGATTAGACTAGCCTTGACTTTAGATTTATTAAGTCAATACCATTTCTTTCCCCTTGTCATCATTTAAAAGATATGCAAAAAGATAGCAATGTAGGCATAGGAATAAAAAATCAAGCCAATCAACCAAGCCTTAAATCAACAAGTTCAAAAAGATGGAAGTGCTAGCTCAAGTTTAATTTTGCATAATTTTGGTTGCTATATTGTCTTTTTTAGCTGCTGAAAAGGCCTATACTCGGAACAAAATAGAGAGAAGAGAGGATTATATGATATTAGTTATAAAGAGATGATTACATAAAGATATAATCAATAATAAGAAGTATAAAATGTATCGGGTTGAAACAAAAATTGATCAATTCCATTATAAGAAAAAAGAAAGAAAATAGTATCGATTTGTAAGGGTAATGAAAGGAAACTAAGGGCTAGAAGGTGTTGTGCTATTGAGTTTCTTCATTAAAGTATCATGTCTAGTCTCAACAAGCCGAATCAGGTTGTCAACTAATATTTAACATTCCACAATCCACTTTAGCTTGTTATCCTATTTGGTTAGCATGTTAGACACTAGCACCTTCATCTCCTTACACTTGAAGCGAACAATGACTCCTTCCTCATTACCTTTTGACTTCCACTTAGAGGCCTCAGTTTCCTCCTCATCCCCCCATTCTTCAATCATTGAAGCCTTTAATCTATTACTAACCTCTTGTACCTTCTTTTTTCTAATCAAACGACCTTCTAGAAGTTGTAGGTTCTTCTTATTTTTTTTATCATGTTGGTGTTATGCTTATCACCATCTCCTAAATTCTGTGTAATAACCTCATTTTTTTCTACTAAGAAACTATTTTTTTTTAAATACCATAGTAAAAGCAAAGCCAATATTGAGGGTGAGACTGCCACATCAAACATAAAGAGATGTGTGATCAATCACCTAACTTATGTTATATGCATGGTTAAGAGGTATTGAATTCAAAACCATACAGAACTCTCTAAGGAGAGAGTAAATACAAAATGCTCCAAAATTGTGCCAACACATATAATATAGACCAAACCAAAAGTTAAAGAGTTAAACTAAGAATTTAAATAACTGACCAATGATAAAAACTTCCATGTAAAAGCAAAAAAAAAAAGTATTGGTTAACCTAGCTCCAGGCTACAGTCACTCCCCAACAAGAAGCATCACTGGTCACTACCAGAAATCTATCCATCATAGCCATCATCCAAAAGGACCTCAAAACCCTACAGAAACAAATCATCATCTATTAATCAAATAGATTATGACTGTAATACTTTCAAAATTCACTACTGAAAAATTTCGTTTTATTAAAATAATCAGCAGAAGAGAAATAACAAAACTGTGAATTCTGGGGATATTACCACCACACTTAGTACCAAACCGGTTCACTCCTACTGTTCCAGTACCAAGTGCTGAGGCTAAAAGAGAAAAGTAGAACTTACGAGAAACTCAAACAGATTTAAATCAGAGTAGCATACACAACACTTGATAATAATAAAATCCACCAATGGTGGTTACAAATCAACAAATACATTGAAACCATAAATTTTAAAGGAAAAAGAGTACACTCCCAGGATATTCCGGATAGTACCTTACGCTTTTTCCGGAGAGCCCACTTGAATAACACTTGAAAAGGACCCGCAAGGGACACTGCCCATTGAATAGGCAGGGGCCCCACGAATGGAACCCTTTAGTACTACGGTAGTGAGTAACCCTTTAAAACACACCTAACAGCAAGCCCGCAATACAACACATGATACTACACACATACATAATGAGAGGTAAATACTTAATGCCCACATTCATACATTCACATACTTAACAAATCAATCAGATCTTAATAAGCCATAAAGAATAATGATACTTCTGGGCCTTAAGCCCTTAGTCCATCATTATCAATCACATCGGATTGTAAATGTCCGTGTGAGTACGGGAACACCACTATTATAGCCGGTGGACTGGAATACATACAGGGCAGAACACTCTCGACCACTATTATTGCCGGTGGATCGGTCTCCAGGGCAGAACATTCTGGCCACTATTATTTGTCGGTGTACCGGTCCGGCCCCTACTCACAGGGTGTTCCACTATAAGTGATTAGTATTTTTCCATAATTTATTCACAACCAAATCATATTTATTGAGCTCGGAACCCCTACTATTGTAGCCGGTGGATCGGGATACAGATATACATCATCCAGGGCAACACACACCTAGGTCACTATTATATCCCGTGGATTGGTACTCATTATATAATTCAATTGGGCCCGGATCATTAATCTTTCACTATCACAATTAGTGTTTTTCCTTTTTAATCAACATAACAATTCCATTTTTTTGCCTCGATAGAGATATCAAGATCACGGGACACAAAGGTATACCGGTCGCACTAGTGCATATGAGCTACTCAGTACCCTTCAACTATCAACCCAAGGACGCAAAGGTACCCTGGTCATACTGGTGCATAAAGTTAACTCAGTACCCTACCGATAAGGACACCTAATCCATAAGTATGCATACCCCCTAAATAGGTATGTAGAGCTAGATAGAGTAAGATATGGGGCCCTGGCTGGGGCACAAAGGCACACCAGCAAATACCAGAATAACCGTGGGCTAAACCACGTCTTTAGGGTAGCAACCCCTGAAGAGCCACCATTCCCAATCTCTAGGTCTTTCACTTTAAGTATTAGTGTCTTAATTAAGGTGATCACAAAAGCACGACAAGCAGCTACTTATTTACTTTCAATCGTTCTGATATTGTTAGATATTTCTTATTCAAACGATTATCCAAGGTAACACAGAAGAATCGTTAAGGCCATCATAATCTCATCTAATTCAAAATTAGGATTCGTTCTCGTGATACTTACTAATTATCAATTACTCTTATCTTGCTATTTAGCATTATTTGAGTCATATCATGAAATTCCATGATCACCACAACCTGTTAGATACAAGTTACTCATTTTCCCCTTACCTATATAATTTATAAATCATCCATTCCTTACTTGACAAATTACCATATTACCCTCCTTGTTGCATAATTACCAAATTACCCCTTACTCGATTTAGGTTACCAAGTTATCTCCCATACCTATTAGGTCACTAATCCCCCTTCATAATTGTTACACTTAACATATTTTTCATTTGGTTGGTTAGATTACCAATTTGCCCTTTTCCTTTATTATAATTAACAAATTATCCTTCTTTATGATCATAATTACCAAACTACCCTTTGGTCTTCATACCTTATTAGGTCACTAATCTCCCTTAATAATTGTCACACTTAACATATTTTTCATTTGGTTGGTTAGATTATCAATTTGCCCTTTTTCTTTATTATAATTAACAAATTGCTCTTCTTTATGATCATAATTACCAAACTACCATTCTCCATTATAAAAATTACCAAATTACCCTTTAGTTGGTTAAACTACCAAATTGCCCTTCTCTATTATCCTAATTACCAAACTACCCTTCTTCATTATCAAAATCACCAAATTACCCTTTAGTTGGTTAAATTACCAAATCACCCTTCTCTATTATCATGATTACCAAACTACTCTTCTCCATTATCAAAATCACCAAATTACCCTTTAGTTGGCTAAATTACCAAATTGCCCTTTAATTAAAAATTACCATTTTGCCCTTTAATTATGAAATTGCCGTTTTTTCCTTCAATTACAAAATTACCACTTTACCCTTTAATTACAAAATCGCCATTTTACCATTTAATTACAAAATTACCATTTTACCTCTTTACCTCCAAAATTACCGTTTTACCCTTTACTCCCAAAATTATCAATTTATCCTTTTTACTTACAAATTACCATTTTACCCTTTACTTCTAAAATTACCAATTTACCCTTTTGACTTACAAACTACCATTTTGCCCTTACCTCCAAAATTACCACTTTACCCCTTACTTCCAAAATTACCATTTTATCCTTTTAACTTACAAATTACCATTTTTCCCTTACCACCAAAATTACCATTTTACCCCTTACTTCTAAAATTACCAATTGACCCTTTTCACTTACAAATTACCATTTTGCCCCTTATTGCTCCACTTATATTAAATTATCATCACCACATGAAATATTAATATTAACACCCCATTCTCATTATCCAACTCTACAACTATCATATTTAATTTAATACTCATTAACACCCATACATATTAGGCCACATTCTTGTACAAGACATATTACTAAAATATCCCTAGGGCTTACAATAATATTAACCATGCATTAAAGATCACAATAGCATAATATAACATGGATAAATACTTAACATTTTCATTAATAACCAAACTCTTACCTTAAGCAATATTTTCATACATGCACGTAATCTAACATGCTTCCTTTTTATCAATCAACACAAGAAACAACATATATTACATTAAACAACATATATCAATAATAATAACATATTAAAAAGCCTAATATGCTAACATACGTTTATCCATGCGTTTAAGTGGGGTTTAACAGTTACCTTAATTCTCGCAAAAACGAACCTTACCGGTATTCCGATTAAAGATTCAAGCTTTGATTAGCCAAAACCAATACCTAAAAATAATATAAATATTTGTCACATTAGAAATAAGAAAACAATAGGCATAAGATTTATAATACTTAACTTAAAATATTATTATACCTTAATACTTATTAAATAAATCAAACCAAGGCATGCAGCAACCCATACTACTCATGCAGCATGAGTTGCATGCAAAGGAATAAGGGGAGAGACTCAAAATGGCACGAATGGGAGGAGGGAGTGGTGTTTTCAGGTTAGGGACTTGGGGCTAGGAAAGAAGGTGGATGGGGGAGGATTTAGGGCAAGGGAAGGGTGCAGAAGTGGAGAGAGGGAGTAGGTGGTGGTCAGGGTGGGTTGACAGTGGCTAAGGGTTGCGGCGGCGGCGGCGAGGCCACTAAGGTGGCTGCCGAGATGGGTCGAAATAGAGGGGCTGAGGAAGAAGGAAAAAGGAGGGGGGAAATGAAGGTCTATAGGTGGTGGTTTTGAATAAAGGGGGTTTGGGGTAGTAGAGGGGGTTGTAGGGATTGGTTTGGTGGCAGTAGAGGTGGCGGAACGAGGTGGTGCAGGGTGGCTACCAAGAAGGGAGAAAAAAGGAGAGAAAAAGAAAAAGGGAGGAAGAAGGAGGTTGCTAGGTGGCTCAAGGGGTGATGTGATGGTTCAGGGGTGAGGTAGAGGGTGGCAGGGAGTGGTGCAGGTGGCTAGTGCGGTAGCGGCAGCGGCGGAACAGGGGCGATAAAGCAAAACAGGGAGGATGATGGAAGGAGGAGAAAGGAGGGAAAGAAGGTCGGGGAAGGGCATAGGACTCAAAAATGGCAGAATGAGGTAGGCAGGGAAGAATAAAAAGAAGAGGGAGAGAAAGGAGGGGATAGGGGGCTCGGTAGGGCGGAGGCAGGGTGGTAGAGGTATGGGAATGGCAGGGAGAGGGAGGAGAAAAGATGGGCATGGGCAAGGAGAGGGAGAGGTGGTGGGGCCAAGATAGGGCAAAAAAAATGGCGAGAGAGAGAGAGATAGGGGAGGAGTAGAGGGAGAGGGTTGCAGGTGGGGCGGCCCGGAGATGGCAAAGGTGGTCGGGTTTTGGGCGTCGGGAAAAGGAAGAAGAAGAAAGGGGAGGGGTTGGTGCATGCGTGCAGGCCGGCGAAGGGGAAGAGGGGATTGGGCTAGCTCGGTCGGGGGAGAAGGAAGGAAAAGAAAGGAGGGAGGCGGGTCGGGCTCGCGCGAGGGAGGAAGGAAGAAAAGAGAGGGGAGTTAGGCCGGGGGAAAGAAAGGAAATGAGGGGAGAAAGGAGAGATGGGCCGACGACCCAACGCGCATGGGTGGGGAGGTAGGCCGGGGTACTGAAAGCCCAAGGGAAGAAAAAGGAAAAAGAAAGAAAGGAGAAAAGGGGAAAAAAAGGAGAAGGAAAAGGGAAAAAGGAAAAAGGAAAAGGGAAAGAGAAAATGGGACAATTAGAATAATTTAATTTATAAAATAATTAAATGCAATATTTATGGGTAATAAATTTATTTAGTAATTTAATTTAATATAATTAAAATATATGGGTTTAAAAAGGATAATTTTAGTAAAATAATGGTTTGGAAAATTATTTAAATAAAAAGAGTATGATAAAATAACAAAATATTTATTTTAATTTATTAAATATTTATTTCCAATTTTATATACTCAAAAATCCATAAAATAATTAAATTAAATAGATTTAAAAGGTAATTTATCTCAATTAAAAGTTATTGATTAAATTATAAGCTTTTAAAATTTTGGGAGATTACAATGACCATAAAACAATAGTACTAATACAATAAATACCAAGTAAACCTAGTTCGTATGGGGCCTTAACACATGGCAAGCACAAGAACATGGCATAATGTAGTAGATGATGATCATACTTAACATGTGATTAAAAAAAATCATATAAGCATGTAAGGCATCATATGAATCATTTTATAGATCAGTATCACATGTATAATGACAATTAAGAGGAGTCGTGCACCATGAAAACATCTCTTAAAACGAAGCAAAATCCCCAAAGCATATCCATGAATCCAATTTCAATTGTTATCTTTTTGTAAACTGTGATCATGTTAGTCAACTTACTTAACATTCAATGGAATTCATTACTAGTGTTTCGAGTGTTTGTACGTAACATAAATCAAACCGCAATGGGGTTCCACACCTACCACATGTGGTCGGGATATACCAAGGGGGATTTTATAAAGGGTACCTTAATCACTGTACACTTGAATATTCCTACCACGAGGACTCGGACAAAATAAGAATGATAGATGTGTCTAATAGGATACCACACCCACCACACCTAGTCAGGATATGCCAAGGGATATCACACCCACCACACACTTGAGTATTATTGTCATGAGGGATCTAACCGGGGACAAACATGCCCACCACTTCATAGGCATAGCTAGATAGCTTCATAATGACATACACATCCACCGCTTCTTAGATTATATCAGACAGCTTGGGCATCCATTGTAACACCTCCAAAATTCACTACTGAAAAAATTCATTTTATTTAAAACAAATAGCGGAAGCAAAATATAAAACGGTGAATTTCGGGGATATTACCGCCATACTTAGTACCAGACCGGCTCACTCATACCGTTCCAGTACCAAGTGCTAAGGCTAAAGGAATGAGATACACTTTGCTAGATTTCCAAAACATATTTAAATCAGAGTAGCGCAATACACTTTACAAAATTATAATGCGCCAGTGGTGGTTACAAGAACAAGAAATACATTTAAACCAGAAAGTAAAAGTAAAGGAAGAACCCTAACAATCCGGATAATCCTTACTCTCTTTCGCGTTGCCCGCTTGAGTAACACCTAAAATTGAACCTGCAAGGGACACTGCCCATTGAATAGGCAAGGGCCCCACGAATGGAACCCTTCAGTACTACGGTACTGAGTAACCCTTTAAAGTCACACTTAAAAGTAGGCCCGTAATGTCACACATGATACAAAACTACATGCATATATAACAAGATGTGTATATAAAACATTCACATGATTAACAATCACATCATATATCAATAGGTAGTTATGAACAATCGATACTCTCGGGCCTTAAGCCATGTCATAGTGCAAAATCAATACATTCGGGCCTTAAGCCATTAGTCCATCATCATTCAATCAATCTCGTATTTTATATCCATGTGAGTACGGGAACCCCACTATTATAGCCGGTTGATCGGTCACTTATAGGGCAGAACGCACCTAACCACTATTTATATGCCAGTGGATTGGTCTGGCTCCGACTCACATGGTGTTCCACTATAAGTGATTAGTATTTTTCCATAACTTTATTCACATACATAACTAGTTTTATTGAGCTCGGGACCCCCACTATTGTTGCCGGTGGATCGGAATATATATCAACATCATCCAAAGCAACACGCTCCTGGGCCACTATTATATTCGGTGGACCGGTACTCATAATCATTTGCCAGGGCAACACGCTCCTAGGCCACTATTATATCTGGTGGATCGGTAATCAATATCATAATCCAACTAGGCCCGGCTCATAATCTTTCACTTTTATGATCGGTATTTTTTCTTTCTTTAATCAGCACAACAAATCCATTTATTTGCCTCGGATGGGAGATCAAGAACCCAAGACACAAAGGTACACCGGTCGTACTGGTGCATACAAGCTACTCGGTACCCTTCAACCACAAACCCAAGGGCGCAAAGGTACCCTGGTCGTACTGGTGCATAAAGCTACTCATTATCCTTCCGACAAGGACACCTAATCCATAAGTATGCATACCCCCTAAATAGGTCAGTAGAGCTAGATAGAGTAAGATATAGGGCCTGTTTGGGGCACAAAGGCACACCAGCAAATACTAGAATAATCGTGGGCTAAACCACGTCTTTAGGGTAGCGACCCCTAAAGAGCCACCATTCCTGATCTCGAGGTCTTTCACTTTAAGTATTAGTGTCTTAATTAAAGTGATCACAAAAGGCACAATAATCAGATACTTAATCACTTTCAATCATTCTGATATCATTAGTCATTTCTTATTCAGGCGGTTAACCAAGATAACACAGAGAAATCATTAAGGCCATCTTAATCTCATATAATTCCGAATTAGGATTCATTCTTGTGATACATAATTATCAAATACTCTTACCTTGCTAATCAACATTATTTGAGTCATATTATGAAATTCCACAATCACAACGACATAATGGGTACAAATTACTCATTTACCTCTTACTTATATAATTGCTAAGTCATCCCTTCCTTACTTGACAAATTACCATATTACCCCTTACTCGTTTAGGTTACCAAGTTATCTCCTACACTTTTTAGATCACCATTTACCCCTCATAATTGTTAACCTTAACATACTAAATTGCCCTTCTCCTTTGTTGTAATTACTAAATTGCCCTTGAGTTGGATAAATTACCAATTTATCCTCCTTCATTATCATGATTACCATTTTGCCCCTTTAGTTGGATAAATTACCAAATTGCCCTTCTTCTTTATCACAATTACCATTTTCCCCTCTCAATTATTATAATTGCCATTTTACCCTTTTTAATTATTATAAATCCCAAATTACCCTTCTTCATAATTACAATTATTAATTTACCCTTCCTCATAATTATAATTTATCATTATTAATTTACCCATCTCCATATTTAGAATTATTAATTTACCCTTCTCCATTCTTATAATTACTATATTGCCCTTCTCCATTATTAAAATTACCATAACGCCCTTTTATTGGTTAATTTACCAAATTACCCTTCTCTATTATCATAATTATCCAATTACCCTTTCATAATCTTAATTTAATTACCAACTTATCCTTCATCATTATCGTTATTACCAAGTTACTCTTTACTCCCAAGTGTGCCATAAATATCCTTTTAATTTATAAAATTACCCTTCTACCCCTTACTTCCAAATTACCATAATATCCTTTTATTTACAAAAATTACCACAATACCCTTTTACTTATAAAATTACCATAACACTCCTTTTACTTTGCAAATTACTATTTTACCCCTTTACATCCAAAATTACCATTTTTATCTTTCCTTACAAAATTACCATTTTGCCCTTCTTTTCCAAAGTTTCCATATTACCCCTTTACTCCTAAAGTTTCCATAATACCCCTTTACTCATAAAATTAACATTTTGCCACTTGCTTATAAAATTACCATATTGCCCTTTTTACTCCCAAAATTAACACTCTACCCCTTTATTTCACCACTTTTATTAAATTAACATTACCACATGAAATAATAATATTAATACTCCATTAACAATATCTAACTCCACCAACTATTATATTTTAACATAATACATATTAGCATCCACACATTTAGGCCATAATCTAGCACAAGGAATATTACTAAAATACCCCTAGGGCTAACAATAACATTATTCATGCATAAAGGTTCACAATAACATAAAATAACAAGGATAGGTACTTAATGCTTCTATTAATAGCCAAACTCTTTCCTTTAGCAACATTTCCACACATAGCACATAAAGGGCATACTTTCCTTTTTATCAAACAATGCAAGCAAACACATAATTTATATTAACCACCATATATAAAACATAATAACATATTAAAATTCCTAACGTGTAAACATACGTTTATCATGCGTTTAAGTGGGGTTTAATGATTACCTTAATTTTCCACAAAATTGAATCTTACCGGTATCCCGGTTAAAGATTCAAGCTTTGATTAGAAAAATCAATACCTAAAAATAATATCAATATTTATTAGAAATAAGAAATTCAAGATATAAGACTTTATAAATTTTGCTTAAGGAAATAATTAATTTAAATATTATCATACCTTAAAGATTTTAATAAAAATGGACAAATAATGCAGGAACTCATGCTGCATGCAAAAATAAAAGGAAGAAGGGCTCAAAGAGGGGGTGAAGGAAGGTAAAATAGCTATTTTTGGGTTGGGGTCTTTAGGCTAGAAAAGAAGATGGATGGGGGAGGTTTCAAGGCAAGGGAATGGTGTAGGAGTGAAGAGGGGGTGTAGGTGGATACTGGGGATGGGTTGTTGGTGGCTAAGGGCGGCGGATGCGGTGGCGAAGAGGTGGCGAAGTTGGTTTTCGAGGTGGGTCGAGGTGGAGGGGCTGAGAAGGAAGGAAAAGAGGAGGGAAAAATGAAGGGGTTCAGGGACTTTTTTCGGCCAAACAATGGATGGGGGTCATAGAGGAGGTTGCAGGGAGTTGAATGGTGGGTTGGGTGGTGATCGGCGGCCGGAAGGCAGCGATCGGCGGCGTTACAGGTGGGCTGTCGAGAAGGGTGAAAAACAGGGAGAAAAAGAATAGGGGAGGAAGAGGGATGCGGGATGGCTCGGGAGGGATATTGGGGTGGTGCAAGGTGGTAGTAGAAGGGTGCAGGAGGCGGTGTAGGGGCTGATGCGGCGGTCGGAGCGGCGGCGCGCGAAACGAAGGGGAGAAGATGGAGGGGAGAAAATGGAGGGAAGAGGATCGGGGGAGATGGGCTCGACAATAATGGGGCAGGGAAATGGTTGAAAGGGGAGAAGAAAAGGAAGAGGAAGGGTAGGGAGGATAGGTGGCAGGGAGAGGAAGGGGGAGAAGGGGAAGGGTGGCCATGCGGGATGGGTATGCATGGCCTGCCAACTTCCAAAATGATGAAAGAAAAGAGTCACAGAGGAGAGAGAGAGAGAGAAGGAGAGAGACAGGTGGTGGCAGCGGGGCGGTGGCCGGCGTCTCGGTGGTCGGGCATGGCGGCAGATCTGGTGATGAAGACTGGTCGGGGTCTCGGGGTGATCGAATAAGAAAGAAAGAAGGGAGAGGGAGGGAGACCAGGCCAGCGCGGGTAGGAGGGCGAGTGGACCGGCCCGATCTGGGGAGAAAAGAAAAAAAAAACGAAGGAGGCTGGTCTGGCTGGGTCGGCTGTGCGTGTGGGTGGGGGAGAATGGGCCGCTGGCCTAGGCGTAGGGAGGGGAGCAAGCCTAGCTGTAATACCCCAAATTGAGCGGAGTGCTATAAGGATTGATTTGGCTACTTATATCAACATGGTATACCATCCTTTTGGTGATTCTGTCCTAAGAACTCCACAGTTAAGCGTACTGGCCGTGGAGCAATTTTAGGATGGGTGACCTCCTGGGAAGTTTCGGAAATTTTTTGAAAGTTTCTCGAGAAGCACGTGAGTGAGGACAAAGCGTGCTAAAAGGACTCGTGTTGATTTGTGGGGTCAGCCGGTCAATCCGAAAGCACTCCAAGGTAGCCCCCGCGTGGTCGTGTCGACTCGGGGTGTTACAAATGATGTAATACCCCGTATTTTTAAAATCCAGATTTATTAAGTTTAATGATTTTATTAGTGTAGTTTGATGTAAACAATTAATTATTTTAATTTCGATTCGTTTTATGGATTTATCAACGATTTTGAATTCATAATTGAATGTAATTAATCATTTTCGGGAAGTAATATTTTATCGACGTTTTAATTAATTAAATGTAATATTTTCGGGAAGTTTAAATTAAAAATAGTTTAAGAACTTATTTAAGAATTTCTTTTTGAAATTAATTTTCTTCCGTTCTACGCTTTTTAGTTTGCGGAAAACCGATTTCGGAAATTATTAAAATTAGTCTTGATTTATTAGAATTTGACTTAAACATTTTATTATATACTTTTAAATAATTTTTCGAGGTCTTATAATACATTTTTCGTAAATAATATAAATTTCTACGTCCGTTGGTAAATTCTTCCGAAAATGTTTCTGAGATTCTTTATATAGCTTTTTATTAATTTTAAGCCTTCGGATCTGTTCGAAATAAATTTTCGTTAAATAAATTTTGGATAAAATCTTCCAATAATATTTTGATAATTTTAGTAGTTTATTTTATGTGTATTTGTTTAAAAAAAAAACCCCCGCAACCCCGACTGGCTGACCCCCCTCTCTTTCCCTTTTCTCTCTTCTCTCCCTTCTCCTCTATTTCTTTTCCCGTGGCCCCTGTTCCCCGACTCCCTGTCCCGCAACCCTAACCCTGCGCAGCCTCCCTCTCCGCCTCTTCTCCCCAGCTCCTCCCCGCTCCGGCCAACCTCGCTAGCACCTGTCGACCACCGCCGCAGCAACCGCGAGCAGCCGCGCACAGCAACCACGCACAACAGCCAAAGCAGAGCCGCTGCAGCGACTGCGCGCAGGAGCAGCAACCGCAGCAGGTCTTGCCGCCGTCCGACCATGGCGAGCTCGGGCGACGACCGGCGAGCCACCTCCGGCCTCCGACGAAGCTTCCTCGGCCCTCCTTGCTCCGTTTTTTTTACTGATTTTTGTTGGTATAATTTTCTGGAAACCCTAATATATATATTTTATTAATTGAGTGTGATTTAGCTTGTGATGAGCTAAATTAATTGTTGTATTATGTATATATGTGCTGTAAGATTGATTTGGATATGTTAATTGTATGGTTTGTGTTGAAAATTTGGGAAATTGAATTTTAGGCCGGGTTATGCCCAAATTTTTCGTATCCGTTCAAATTGGCGATTTTGGATAAATTGATTATACAATATGTTTTTAAATGTATTTAATTTCATATCGGAAGTATTGATTTGGGAAAATTGTGCATAATTAATCGGAATTGGATTTTTAGGTCAAAACTCTTACGGGTCCAAATTGGATTGTGTAATCGGGTCGTTTTATTCAATTGACTATACAATTTATATTAGAATATATTTAATTACATTTCCGAACCATCAATTTATATATTTTAGCAAGAATTGATCGAATTTGCGTTCCGGGCTCAAAAACCCTAATTATGCTAACTTAGGTATTTCTTTTATTGGTTTTGATCAATTGATTATATGTTATGTTATAAAATATGTCTAATTGCATTTCTAAACATTCAATTCAATTAGATTTATAGAATTTTACCAAATTGTATTTTCGGGCCTAAAACCTTAGATTTCAAGTAAAATTTTGGAAATGGTCATTTATATAGTCGTCTTTCTAAAATTGAATTTATAGAAATAGCTGAAATGATCCTATATGCATTCTAATACCTTCAATCGTAATTAATTGATTTGAATTATTCAAATTTATGTCTTGGGTTGTGAAACCCTAATTTTGGAAACCGATAGTCTTAAATTGGCTACTCGAAAGATTTCTTTTGTTAAAATTGATTATCTAGATTTATTTAAAATTAGTTTAATAGTACTCTTAAGCTATCAATTTGAGATAATAAAAGTTATTTAGCTGGTTTGTAGTGTGGGCATTAAAAGCCCTAATTTTCGGAGATGGTTGTATATAATTAATTATGCTATGCTTCTTTTACCTAATCGATTTCCATATTTGACTTTAAATCATTTGAATTATGTTTTTATCTTATCGGGTTGGATTTGGTTCTATGCAAATGGTTGGTTGTCCTTTGGATTGTAAAACCTAATGAATGAGTCATTTTTGATAAAATAGCTTATAATCTATTATTCTTTCCCGGCATTCCAAATCAATTTGAAATGTCCCAAGTGATGAGTGTTAATCCGATTTGGTTAATATTTAATTTTAAACCTTAATCGAGCTACGCTCGCAAGTCATAGGTTTTATGCACGTTTTTCAAGAAAGGTTGTTTGTGTCTATTTGTGTTGATTGATTTATAATTGAATTGTTGATTGATAAGATAGTTTCTAACCTAGTTCCGATTTCTATCGGCGATCTAGGAAAGCTTTATTGTGGATCCTCGAGCTAGTGATCTCTCTCTCCCTCTTATCTCGCTTAGCTAGCTTCGGATCCAGGTAAGTTTCTACTTACCTCCACTTATGGGTGTTTCGTAAGGATGTGGCTAAGGTTCCTACGTGTTATGTGACTCGTATGTCTTGGGTGCCTTGTATATATATCATGTCTTGTTGTGTATCACATGATTATCCTTAACGTGTTTTATGCGTAGCGCAGCTTGGAGTTAAGGTGTGTGGTATGTGTTTTCTTATGATATGAATGTGATATCCATATGTGGTGATTATGATGTGCTACGGCATGATGTAACCCTTTAGGACATGCATGCTAGGGTGATTATTATTATGACATGGATATGAAAGGATAAAAAGAAATAAATGGGAAGTGAGTTGCTAAAGAGGGGTATGAGGTTGACCAAATTGATTAAGGGATGAGAGTTATGCATGGAAAATTCTAGGGTTTGCATGGGAACTTCGAGAGTTTGCATGGGTTGGATAAAACTTGCATGAGGATGATCGTTACGTGAGAAAAGTTGTATTAAAGTGTAAATTAGCTAAGGGGAGAGTTGTGGAGTGTTTGGAGACTTGGGATGAAAAATAATACGTAGGTTGGTGTAAGGGTGTATAAGGGACCCGATTAGGGTTTTGGGATAAAGTAGTGATTGATTTGGGATTGAACTTAAATGAGATGAGGTGTTTGACGATAAATGAATTAATGGTAGTGAAGCAAGAGGAAATTGGACCACATAGGTCCAATTAGGGTTTCAAGGGAAACCCTAGAGAGTGATAGTGGGTGGAGTGTGGTTTCACAAGGTGTTGGGCTTCAACCTACACCCTTAAGAGTTGGCTTTCATTATGTGTAAGTGTAAAGGGGAATGGATCTCGAGGTGTGATAAGGGGCGCAAGAGTCCCAAGATATGGGACGGGCCCTCCTGGGAGGATAAGTGTGGATATAGTTAGCCATGCATGTCAAGGGTAAAATTCTTTCAAATAAGATATGTTAAGACACTAATCACTTAAAGAGAGAGATGTTGAGCCGGACCTAGACCGGTCCACCGGCGAATAATAGTGGCTAGGGCCGGGGTGCCCTACATGACCGGTCCACCGGCAATAATAGTGGCAGGGTATGTTACCCTCATGACCGATCTACCGGCTATAATAGTGGGGGATTCCGTGCTCAACAAACCGAACGTAATAACAATAAGACATTGGAAAGATACGAAGTAATTACAGTGAAACATCATGTGAGTCGGGGCCAGACCGGTCCACCGGCGAATAATAGTGGCAGGGTATGTTACCCTCATGACCGATCCACCGGCAATAATAGTGGCAGGGTATGTTACCCTCATGACCGTTCCACCGGCTATAATAGTGGGGTTCCCGCACTCACATGAATTGATAAAGACTATGACGTGAATCGACTATATTTACTAGAGATCTAAAGAACGAGTCTACTCGATAGGGGCTGAGCATGTCCCTAAGTAATGCTCGGGGCTGGACATGTCCCTAAGTAATGTCCGCGAGGCTAAATGCCCATTTGGTTTGGTTCGACATTGTCCATAAATGCCTGGTTGGTTTATCTGAATCTCTTATCGGTTTAAGATATTACATATGTTTCGCATGTTATTATATGTGTATGGTAGGACTTGTGATGTGGGTTTGAGTATGTATGTTATTGTATTAACGTATTGTACTATAATTTAATATGCACTTGATGATATCTCTCCTATAAGGTAGGTTAGCGAGACTTACTCAGTATTGGACCCGTACTGATACTACACTGGTTGAATGGGTCCTGTGATGATCCACCGATGGTGGGGAGCAGACCTCTTGTGCAGGTTATGATCGGATACTGTTTTGGGGTGGAAGGCTTGACCTGAGTGAGTAGGAGATCCGGATATTTATCCTTCGGGATTTATTTGGTTTAATTGTATTCACCTTTGGAAGTTGCAAGTATTGTTTTCAGATTTCTAAGGGTTTCGTAATTGACTTTAAATTCTCGTATTCTGATAAGTGTTTACTATTCGGATTTAATTGTTTGATGGGATTTGAAATTCAGATTTAATTGTTTGACAGGTTTTAGCCTTGCATCTAACATGAGATAGATGGTTGACATTTATCTTGTGTTAGATGTGGCGGTAACATTTCCCAAATTCGCTCCTAGCTTCCGCTTTAATCTTTCAAATTTTTTTTTTTCAGGAGTGAAATTTGGGGGTGTTACACTGGCAGCCCGAGCCAGGGAAAGGAAAAAAGAAAAAGAAATGAAGGAGGAAAAGGAGAAAAGGAGAAGGAAAAGAAAAGGAAAGAGAGGGAAAAGGGAAAATAGGAGACAATAGTTTAATTTAATTTAGAAAACAATGAGATATAATATTTTTGATAAATTATTTAATTTAAAATTTTAATTCAATATAAATTAATATATTGGTTCACAAGGCTAATTTTAGTAAAATATTAATTTGAAAAATTATTTAAATAAAAATAATGTGATAAAATAACAAAAAATTTATATTTAATTTATTAAATACTCCTATCCAAATTTATATACTCAAAATCCATTAAAATAATTAAACCAAATAATTTTAAAAGATAATTTATTTCACATAAAAGTTATTTATTAAATTATTAGTTTTCTAAAATTTTGAGAGATTACATCCACGTCCACCGCTAATGGGCATATAGTTATATTAGTTTGCTCAAATAAACCCGTCTACTAGGTAACTTAATATTTAATTGTATACACCTCTAAAGGCTCTTGTAGGCTATCCAATAGAGTAAAGAAGGAGTCAAACCAATTAGGGTCCCTAGTGTTTATCGATAAGACAAAACATAGTGTTTAATGATAACACAAAACACTTATACTAGTGTTTAACAATAACACCGAACATAGTGTTTAATGATAACACAAAATTACCACATCAACACATACTTCCAAATATCTCATGGGGTTTAACACTATAACACCCTGAGTCTATAAGACCACGCGGGGATACCCTAGAGTACTTTCGGATTGTCTAATTGGCCCTACAGATTAACATGGGTCATTTGTTTTTTTTTTTTTAAATTAAAGCTTCCCATGAGAATTATCCATCCTAAAATTTTCTCCATGACCATCACGCTTAACCGTCGAGTTCTTATAATGGAATAACAAAAAAAATGGTTTACCATATTGATATAAGTAGCCATATCAATCCTTACAACACTCCCCTTAATTTGGGTTGTTACATTCACCTCCGCTCAAAGAACGTAGTGTCCTTGTTGCACCACAACCACTAACTATCTCAATAAATCTTTTATCCAAAGAATTACCCCGCTAGGTGGCTAACTAGCTCATCCAAGTTCAACACACACTCACAGTTTTGCTCTGATATCATTTGTAACACCTTAAGTGGATACGACCATTCAAGGCTACCCTTTAGCACTTTTGGATTGATCAACCAGTCCCATAAATCAACACGAGTCATTTCAACACACTTTTTTCCCACTCACAAGCTTCTTAAGAATTTTTAAGAAAATTTTGGAAACTTCCTAAGTAGGTCACGCATTTTCAATGGCCATAACGCTTAACTGTGGAGTTCTTAAAACAAAATCACCAAAATAATAGTATACCATATTGATAAAATTAGTTATATCAATCCCTATAACACTCCCATTTATTTGGGGTATTGCAATTTGGGGTGTAGTGTCCTTCTTAAAACAGAATCACCAAAATAAAATTGGGTATAAATATTTAATAAATTAAAATAAATATTTTGTTATTTTATCATACTCTTATTACTTAAATAAATTTTCAAACAATTATTTTACTAAGATTATCCCTTTTAAACCCTTATATTTTAATTATATTAAATTAAATTATTAAATAAATTTATTACCCAAAAATATTATATTTTATTATTTTATAAATTAAATTATTTTATTTAATACCATTTTCCTTTTCTTTTTCCTTTTTTCCCTTTTCCTTCTTCTTTGTCTTCATTTTCTCTTTTCTTTCTTTTTCCTTTTCTTTCCTTGGGCCGCCAGCTGGCCTGGCCTGCCCTTCCCCTCCTACGCCTCGGGCTGCTAGCCCGCCACTCCTCTCCTCCCTGGCGCCTGGGTCGCTGGCCCATTTTTCTTTTCCCCTTCGCGCGAGCCCAACCGCCTCCCTCCTTCCTTCCTTCCTTTCCTCCCCGACCAAGCTGGCCCGCTTCTTTTTTTTTTCTTCGGTCGCCTATTGCCTTCTTCTTCTTCTTTATTTCTTCTTCCTCTTTCCCCAGCGAAATTCCTAACCCCCGCCATCTCTGCCACCCCACCTGCAACTCCCTCTCCCCTATTGCTTCCCCTATCTCCCTCTCTCTCCCTCTCATCGTTTTCTTGCCATACCAACCCCACCATCTCTCTCTCTCCCTCTCCCTGCCATTGCCATACCTTTATTCTCCTCCCTCTCCCTGCAACCCCCATTCCCCTACCACCCTACTACCACCCCTTGAGCCGCCCTATTCGCTCATCTCTCTTCCTCTTCTTTTTCTTCTTCCTTCCCTGCCCCATTCTGCATTTTCCCTAGCCTCTCCATGCCTTCCCCAACCCTCTTTCTTTCCTTTCTCCTCCTCCCACCTCTCACTTTGTTTTTGCTTTGCCACCCAGCCCCGCCACTACCGCCGCCTCAACAGCCACCTGAACCTCCCCTGCCACCCTCTACCTCACCGTCGATCGATCACAATACCCATTGAGCTACCCTGCAGCCTCCTTCTTCCTCCCCTCTTCTTTTTCTCTTCTTTCCCTCCCTTATCGGCAGCCACCCTCCGCCGCCGTTCCGCCGTCTCTGCCACCACTTGAGCCATCAAACTAACCCCTGCAACCCCCTCTACAACCCCCAAGCCTCCTTTGGCCAAAAACACTACCTACAGGCCTCCATTTTCCTTCCTCCTCAGCCCATCCCTCTCGACCCATTTGGGCAGCTCCTCTTTGCGGCCTCACTGCCGCTGCCCCCGCCGCCCTTAGCCACCGTCAACCCATCCCCGACCTCCACCTACACCCCCTCTCCACTTTTGCACCATTCCCTTGCCCCAAATCCTCCCCCACATGCCCTTTTTCTTAGCCCCAAAACCCCAACCCGAAAATAGCCTATTTTCCCTCATTTCACCCACTTTTGAGCCTCTCCCCTCATTTCTTTGCATGCAGCTTATGCTGTATGAGCAGGATAAGCTGCTGCATGCTTGGTTATGTTTTGTTAATAAATTTTAAGGTATATTAATAATTTAATTAATTAAGTGTTATAAAGACTTATACTTTGATTTTTATTATTTCTAATGCAATAAATCTTGATATTATTTTTAGGTATTGGTTTTGATAATCAAAGCTTGAACCTTAAACCGGAATACCGATAAGGTTCGTTTTGCGGGAATCAAGGTAACCGTTAAATCCCACTTAAACGTATGGATTAACGTATGTTATCATATTAGGATTTTTAATATGTTATTATGCTTAATATATATTGTTTAATATCATATGCGTAGATCTTGTGATGTTGGATGAAAAGAAGCATGTTAGGTTATATGTTATGAATGGAAATATTGTTTAGCATAAGAATTTGGTTGTTAATGAAAATGTTAAGTATTATCTATGTTATATTATGCTATCTAAAGAAAGGGGAAGCAGTCTCAATTTAGGCAATCGATAAAGGACTCTGACTCGATCGAAGAGAAAGAGGAGCGAACAGCAAACAAGGGAATAAAGACCAGAGTCAAGTCCCGTCCTCGTTTAAATAGTGGTGCTCGCAAAGAGAATCCTATCCTTGCCATCAAACTGACTGGACCACTTGAGCTTGAGTACAAATATGGATGAGATCTTCCTTGTCTGGTCCGTACTCCGGTAGTAGGACTGGCATAGAGGGTCTTCCTGTCATGTAAGAATATATATATATATATAGGTGCTAATACGTATTATATTAAATATAAGAGTTGTGGATGAGGTATTAATATTAATATTTTATGTAGTAATGATAATTTGATATAAGTGGTGTACTAAGGGGCAAAATGGTAATTTTCAATTAAAAAGGGTATTATGGTAATTTTGGAGGTAAGGGTAAAATGGTAAATTTGTAAGTAAAAGGATAAATTGGTAATAATTCAAGGGTAAAATGGTAATTTCATGATTAAAGGGTAAAATGGTAATTTTGTGATTAAAGGGCAAAGTGGTAATTTCATAATAAAAGGTTAATGTGGTAATTTTGTAATTAAAAGGTAATATGGTAATTTTGGGATTAAAGGACAAAATGGTAAATTTGTGATTGAAGGGCAAAGTGGTAATTTCGTAATAAAAGGGTAATATGGTAATTTCGTAATAAAAATGTAATATGTTAAATTTGTAATTAAAGGGCAAAATGGTAATTTGTGATAAAAATGGTAAATTGGTAATTTTGTAATAAAAGGGTAAAATGGTAAATTCGTAATTAGAGGGCAAAATGAAAATTTTAAAATTAAAAGAGGTTAAATGGTAATTCCGTAATTAAGGATAAAATGATAATCATATAAGTGAGAGGGTGTTGTGGTAATTTTTGGAAGTTAAGGGATAAAATGGTAAATTTGAAAGTAAAGGGGTAAAATGGTAATTTTGTAAATAAAAGGGGTAGAGTGGAAATTGGAAATGAGCAACTTGGTAATTATAATAATTGAGAATGGTAAAATGATAATTTATTAAAAGAGAAGGGTAAAATGATAATTTATTAAAAGAGAAGGGTAAAATGATACTTTAATAATGGAGAATGGTAAAATAGTAAATATGATAAATGTGAAGGGCAATTTGGTAATTTAATCAACTAAAGGGGTAATTTGGTAATTAGGGTAATGAACAAGGGTAATTTGGTAATTTGACAAACTAAAGGGCAATTTGTTAATTATAATAAAGGAAATGGGCAAACTGGTAATCTAACCAACCAAATAGGAAATATATTTAAGTGTAACAATTACAAAGGGTGATTAGTGGCCTAATAAGTGCGGGAGATAGCTCGATAACCTAAATCGAGAAAGGGTATAGCTAAGGCCGAATGTGTGCTAGGTGTCGTACATGCCTTGGATGCCCTATATAATTTATATGTTGTGTTCTATATGCTATTATCTTAACTGTTTCATGTGTTGCATGGCTTGGAACAGAGATGTGCTCATGTGTCCTCTTTTGGTATGTTCTAATACGGATATGTTGTAAGTTATGATGTGATGTGATGTGGCCCTTTAGGATATGCATGCTAGGATAATTGATGTGGCGATGTAGGATGGAGGCATGAGAAAGAAAAATGGGAAAATAGGATAACCAAAAGGAAGTAAATTAGCTAATGTATGTATGGGAGGAACTTGGATTTGCATGGGATGGTTAGAGTCCGCATGGGGGCAAACTTTACGTATGGAAAGTTGCCTTGGGGCGTGAGGAAGGTAATAGAAGTGTCGTTTCGGTGTCTGGGGGCTTCGGGCGAAAAATAGTACGTGAGATAGTATAAGAGTGCGTAGGAGACCAGGCTAGGTTTAGAAGGAAACTCTAATCTGAGTAGGTGGAAGATGAAAAAGAAAATAATAAAAATAAGTGAGAATGAGTGGGACACGAAGTGAGGGTTGAATCTAAGGGTCGTGAAGTGTGGGGTGTTAAAATAATTGGGTCGTATGAGGTAGAGAAGGATGGGCCACATAGACCCAAATTATAGTTTCTGGAGAAAACCCAAGGGTAAGACAGTGAGTGGACTCTGAGGGTATAAAGTGTGGGCCTTGACCCACACACTTAGGAATTGGTCTCTCAGTGTGAGAAAGTGGATTAAGGGAACGATGTCGGGGCGAGTTAGGAGGTGCGGAAGTCTCAAGATATGGGACATGCCCTCTTAGGAGGATAAGTGTGGATATAGTTATCCATGTATGTCTAGGGTGAGATTTGTTGAATAAGATATGGTAAAACACTAATCATGTAAAGTGAAATATTATTGAGCCGGGCCCAGACCGATCCACCGGCATAATAGTGGCCAGGTTCCGGGGTGCCTTGGAGACCGATCCACCAGTATATAATAGTGGTTAGGTGCGTTTTGCCCTATAAGTGACCGATCCACCGGTTATAATAGTGGGGGATCCCAAGCTCAATAAACCAAACCCTAATTTATCAAGACACGTAAAAGACGCTAAGTACTTACAGTGGAACACCATGAGATTCGGGGCCAGACCGATCCACCGGCATAATAGTGGCCAAGAGCGTGTTGCCCTGGAGACCGATCCATCGGCATATAATAGTGGTTAGGTGCGTTCTGCCCTATAAGTGACCGATCCACCGGCTATAATAGTGGGGTTTCCGCACTTACATGGATATTTATAACTTGAGATGATGGATTAATGATGGACTAATGGCCTTAAGGTCCTAAAAGTATCGACTATTCATTATGGCCTATTAATATTTAGTTGGCTTGTTAAGTATGTGAATGGACGAAAGTGAATGTTACGTATACACCATTAATATCTGATTGATTGTTGAATATGTGAATATATAGATCTGAATGTTATGTTTATACCTGTCGTTACGTACGGATATAGTAGTATATCATGTGTTACATTGCGTGCCTACTTTTAAGTGTGTTTTTTAAAGGTTACTCAATACCGTAGTACTGAAGGGTTCCATTCGTGGGCCCCCTTCCTATTCAATGAGCAATGTCCCTTGCAGGTCGTTTTTAGGCGCTATTCAAGTGGGCCTCAGGAAAGAGCATAAGAACTGTCCAGAACCGTTAGGGTTTTACTCTGTCTTCTTTTAAATTCACAATTTCAATGTATCGTTGTTTGTAACCACCACTTGATGGATTATATTTACTTGCGCTACTTTGATTTAATTATTAGTTGAGTTTCTCGTAAATTGTGTTTTACTCTTTTAGCCTTGTCACTTAGTACTGGAACAGTTGGGTGAACCGGTCTGGTACTAAGTGTGGCGGTAATATCTCCAGAATTCATGGTTTATTATTTTACTTCCGCTAATTTTCTTTAATTAAACAAAATATTTCAGTAGTGAATTTTGGGGGTGTTACAGATATACTCTTGTATGTGTTGTCCGCGTTAAAATATTTGGATGTTTATACTAATATATTTTATCGGCACACTATTGTCTACATTAGTATATTTATATATTTATCACATTATATTAATTTGTATACATTACTATATTTACATACATATGTATTAGGTACCATATCAAGTCTAAATATATAGATGCACAATTAATTAATACTAATGACATGTTATGAAATTATCTTAAGTTACGAGGTCTATTCCATATCTGAATTTACCTAATGTGTAAAAAAAATGTGAACTTCAATTGTTCTATAACTTAATAAAATGACACAATCTAGAAGTTTCCCACAAATTAATCTCTCTTTTTCAAATGTGACATTATTAGCGTCGATATAAAAGAAAAGCTCGCACATTTAATAATTAGGCGATTTATGGTGTTTGGGTAGCAATTTTGATCTCAAACGTAGTTTCAAACATAACTTATATAAATTTACACTACTTTAGTAAATTTTCATTGTAGATATTAACATTGTTAGAATTTACATTTAATTTTGTAAGGTGGAATACTAATTTTGGAAGAGTTAGAAGATACTGATTTGGTACTAGACTAAAAGACACTATGATGCTCAAATCAACAATGGACTCACATGATGAGTATAAAGTAAAAACACATAACAAATATATATTGGTAGGAATAACCTAAGCAAACACCATTTGTGCAACTACCTCTTATTCTTAAAATAACAAACTCCATAACTACCTTTTAATTTAATAAAAAAACATAAAAATGATTTCCCATATTATACTGATGTAATTCATCTACTGTTATTATTATAAAAACATTAATGTAAGACACGCTAATTATTGCTTGATAATTCATTTTGGTTCAATTTGGCAACATGTTTCTCTATTTTAAATATTTGGATAAATTTATATTCCTCTTCCTTGATAACCTATAATAGAATTATACACACACTAATCCCTTCACTTCATGATATAAGGGATATTAGACTTAAAGTCCCCCCATAATATGAGTTTTCTAATAAAAAGTATCAATTTAATGCTTTATTTCAATTTATGACTTTATGCTATTACCTTTCTAATCAAATGAGTAAGACATATTAAATTTAATACAAAGACATATTAATAAAATTATATGAGTCTAAAATTTAATGTTTATTAATACGTACCTAAAAAATATCTCTTATATTATAAAACTGAAGGGTATTTATTAAACCAATATTTAGCATTCAACAACCCCATTAAAAAAAATATATGAGTTTCAAATACAAAAACAAAAAACCTCAAATGTACCTTCAATGCGCTCTAAAATTAAATAAAAAAAGTTCAAGAATTTGTAGGTACGAAGTTATACTAATAATATCCATATTTTTTTTCAGAATCTTGGCATCTTTTTGACAATTATTAGAAATTTAAGAATATTTACCATAAAAAAATATAATTTATATTTACTTAATAGATTTATACATAAATGTTAATGAAATTAAGGACACATTCTCATGCAACCAAACACTAGTATATGTATAAGCTTTGCCCTCACAATTCATAGTCATGTCTCTTATAGAAATATTTATTTATAGTAAGTATTATATGAATAAGATGATAACAGATTTTAATCTGACTTTGCACAGAAATAACTTGTCAATTATAACACATATTCTTCATCACCGAAAAAAAATGTAAAGTTGGCATTTAATTTATTATAGAGACATGATATGTCATTTTCTTTTTATAACAAGTAAAGTTTTGATTCATGAATTTTTAGGGGAAAATAAAAGGTAAATAAATACTTTAACCCATGTTTGTTATCATAATCTATATCATAAAAATAAGAATAATGATGTGAAAAATCATCTTTCAATTACATGTTTGAATATGCATACAACAACAAACAAATAAGTTTGATAAATTAACTATCACATTGTATATTTATGTAATTTGACGGATTTTACTCGTATACATGTTCATAATTTTTCATAGTTGAATATTTTTATTTAGATAAAATTATCATAAATAATTGTTAGAAATAAAGGTGAATAATATATAAATGATTTCCATATTCACATAGGAATATACTGTGTAGTATTTATTGCCGGGGCATTTAGACTCCTTCCCATGTGGTGAAGCCCATTTTTTTTTTAAGTAAGGTTCTTTTTGTCATTTTTATCAATGACCTAACTTTGGACAGGCTAAACACTAGCTATAAAGTTGACGTGAGAATGTGAGTAACTGTGATAAATTTGAGATTTGAATCTCATAGGTGTGCCAGAGAGAAATGTAAAAATTATGCTATTATTTTCTCTAGCACAAGTTTGATCAATTCAAAAATCCGAAGTTGTTCACCGTCATTCTAATTTTTTTACACACATTTTTTAGGACACCAATTTTGATTCTGAACGACGGAGTTTGATTTTGAGCTATTTCGGTTAGGTTTTTGTTGGTATTTCAGTGAACATTTTTATTTAGGTTAGTTTTTGATCGATTTTGATTTTGGATTTAATTAAGTGGTCTATTGTGCTCGGTTTTTGTTGAAAGTTGTGAGGTTGTTTTTAACACTTTGTTACTGAATATTGTGAAAGGGATCCTCATTTAGTGTCCTATAAATTGACCTTTGGGTGTGTTTACAGTAAATATATTTTAGAGTTGCAAACTCTTTTATTTGGGCGTTGCAATTATTATTTAGTTGTGGGATTTTTGGGTTGATGATTTTAGCATCCAGTTAGCACTTGAATATTAGACTCTGAGCCTCAAACTTCTCATAGGAAAAAATTTCTAAGTGAACCGAAGTGTCTTGTGGTTGCTTTCCTTTTACATTAGAAGGATTTTTCCACGACGTGTCATTGATTTTTTTTATTGTTTCTATTTTTTAGTCGGTGTTGTTGGCCTATTATCTCTTTGCCCCATCATTTCTAAGTTCACGTAGTGTCCACTTGACAAAGGGAGAATGGATCTAATTATTTTGGATTGCATAGAACCTAATAGCAAATAATCTCAACAAGTCATAATCATGAATAACTTGAGCAATACAGCAAGAGCAATCCCACACAACTAAAATCTAGTGGAGTGTATTCAAACCTCACTCCGAAAATGTCAACGTATCGTGTCTAACTAAACCTAAATTCAAATCCAACCTAAACATATCAGATCGTAAATATTCAAATCAAGATTCAAAACTATCAAATTTATCAAGTGAATAAATCTTGAACGAATCTTAAATGAGTTTGATTATGTATGAAAACAATGTCTATATAAATGCAAATATATTGATATTTTATATAGTTTAATATGTATTTTTTGTTAAAAAAATTATCTGAGAAAAAATAAAAATTTAAAAATTTACTTTAATTTTTAAATGGTGTTTTAATATTTTTAGAATAAAATATTATACATATATTGATAAAATAAATATGTAGAAATAAAATTAAAAAAATAAATAAATAACTCAAATAAAATTATAACAAATATAATATTAATAATTATATACACACACACACTAAACGAGTTCGACAGATAATATTTAAAACTATTGAATCTAAATTTAAATTTATTTAAATATATATAAATATAAATACGATCTAAACGGTTGGATCTATATATTATAGATCGTCAAAAATAAAACTGGCATTAGTCTCACCTGTGAACGGCGGCAGCTAACGGTAGGCAACACGGAGTCACAAATAAATTTTGGCGCGAGATTGGACCCTATCCTATATAAAAATTTTCACTGCCGCCTTCTTTCTATCCCGTCCTCCCGAACGCTGCTCGCTTCCTCCTCCCTTCTCTCTCTCCCTCTCTAGCTGGAATTGGTGGCTGATCGGAAGCTGTAGAATTAGCCTACCTTCGATTTTCCACAGGTACTTCAAGTACTACTCGTTTGAATCTTCACATCTGCGAAGTTTAGCGTTTGCATTTATGAGAAGTTTCTAATTTCAATTCGTTATTACTCTTTCTCCAATTCATAGGTTAAATCTTATCAAGTTTTTAGCTAGATTTGATTGCAAATTAGTTTGAGCAACTAATAAAAGTTTTGGATCTAGGTCGACCTATTCTCCGCTGGCTTTTAGGGTTTTCAGTAGGCAGAAAATTAGTTGTTCAACTATCTTTATGCTCAGTTTGGGTATATTTGAACCAGATCGGCATAGATGGATGCTTATTTTACACGGAAACAATTTTATTGTTTATGGGTTTAATGTGACCTTAACATAGTTCGTGAATGTATACGTAATTTTTTTTTTGGATTAATCCTGAGGTTGGGTCTTTAAGACCTTGTTTTAAAGCGGATTGTTGCCAAAATTGGTTATTTGGTATGTGTTTTCAGGTCTTGTTTGAGTTCTGCATAGTTTTGAAATTAGAGTTTGCTGTATGTAGGAATAAGGAAACTGGTTTGGTACATCTAATACAACGGCTTGGTTTCAGAACTTAAACTGCCTAATGCAGATATGCAGTGCTCTTAACATTGCGATTTCCATTGACAGAACCATATATCTAGTTCCATTAACGAAGAAGATTATCCTCAATTTTAAAAATTCGTTCTAACTGAAGAGGCCCATCTGTCATTTGACTAAATCCCCTAATAATAGCTTCATCTTCCAGTGTTGCAATTTTTGTGCTGCTTCTTTGTCTTCAGATCTGGGTTGAGTTTGACCTTCCTTGTTTGTCCTCAGGAGCTCAGAAATCGACAGTCACCGCAGGTCTCAGGGTTATCTTCAGTCTTTGATCTCCATCGGTCATTCTCGTTCGTTTATCTAGTAGCTCGCACGATTTGTACAGAGAAGCTTGTAGTCGAACACTAAGCTCGCTGGTGGAGCTTAGAATCTCAGCCTTAGGTCTGAACATATTACTAACTTGATTGTTTAAAATTGAAAGTTAGATACCAATTACAGCTTGCTTGCTGCTATGTGATACATTCAACACAAATGGTATTTGAGTTGTTATTTATCTTGCTGTGATTATTTAGCCTTGTAAGATTACCGAAATTGTTATCTTAATTTGCTGCTCGATCTTATAATCTCAGGTCAGTATTCTATTTGTTATTTAGCCTTCCCATAAGAAACCATTCTGAGCCTCTTGCTATTGTTTATCCACCAAAAATTGAGCTTGCTGCTGCTGTGATTCATTGAAGTTTGAATTCAATTAATTATGATTGATCAAAAACCGAATATTGAAACTTGCTGCTACTGTGGAAACTTGAACTTGTTTAATGCGTTCTGTCCTTGATTTCTTTCTTCTTCTGTGGAGAAATGTTTGCATTTTTGGATCTTTGAATAGTGCAGTTGGGCTCTGAATTTTTAGTTTGTAACTTGTAATATGTTGAATTGTATCTTTTGAACTAATGTGTTCTATTTTGAGTAGTTTATGAATATGCAAGGGATTTAATATTGGGATGTGATCATATATTCATCATAAAATGTATGTGATTGTAATGAATAAATTGCATTTTTAAACAAATATGTAAAGATTTTACTTATATTTAATGAACTAGTTGGACAGTTGGTTCAATCAGTTCAAGCTTTGAACCACTGGTTGGACCAATGAACATGTGAACAGTAGCTTGACTGATCTGGTTATTAAAACTATGATACCAACCACTTCTTAGTCATGGATACTTTTTGAAAATTTATGTTTTTTTCCTAGCACAACGAGTCATGCATCTGCAAATTTTATACTTATCTTTCTGCTCTGTTACATGTGATTTGACATGTATGAATTATGTTTAGTGTCAAATCCTATTCTTCCTTCTTTTTCTTTTTGTTGTTGTTGTTCTTCTTGTTTATTTTTCTTTCTCCCTTTTGTGAATATTAGAATGAATATATCTATACCTTCTATTGGTTTTGATGTATTTCAATCCAAAACCTTTTAAGAATCTGTAACCCTGATCATGATTGCATTGTTACTGACATGATCATTATTTACTGTTGGACATGTTTGTTTAGCTATTGCTGTGCTTGCCAGCTGCATAAGAAGAACACACACATGATGGAGCTGAGACACTGTAGCCACCTACACTTTATGTCAGTCATTGGGGGAGGTGAACAAATAAAACTCTTGAATGTAACTCGTGGAAAGCCAGTTCTGAAGTTCAAGTGCATCCAAGAAATTTATGATTGTGAAGATTCTGAACAACATTTTTCACTTACAAAGGCTCTTCCAAAGGTTGATAGGTCAATGGCAGTGTTGAGAAGTAATACAGTTAAGGTTGAACCCATGGAGGGACAGGACATGGTTGAGGATGAACACACTCGTTATAGCAAGTCAATTATAATCAATGACAAAATAGATAGTGGCTTGGATGATTGGGACTTTGGCAAAGTGACATTGAAACAGCTCAGAGACACATGCAAATCCAAGAAACGGAAATCTTCAAGCCCGACTGATAAGATGAAGAGATGTGGGACCACTTGTGCTGTCCCCAAGCAAGAATGTATTGACTTGCAGGCAGATGAAATTGATCTTGATCTAGAGGAAACTCTTATCCACTGGAAGTTAAAGGGTTCAAAGAAGTTCAAATCTGAGAAGAAACACAAATTTGGCTCTTCATGTTCCAAATCTGAGCAGCTTCCAGGTGGTCAAGGCTGTAAGCAGCTTATTTTCAGGGAAAGTAAGGGGCCCATCAGCATTAAAGCTGAAGAGCAGTTTGATTTTTCACACAGGTTGGATATAACTCCCCCATGTTATGATTCTTCTCTTTGTAGCCAACAAAGGCATTCTGGAGCAGAAGGAAGAAGTGAGGTCCTAGAGACCTCAGAGTTTGGGTCTGCTGAGCAGCAGCATGCTACAGTTTCAGTAGCTTCCCAAGTTTTTGGCTGCAGTGAGGTTTTCATTGGACATTTACAGCAAGCTGGCTGTTCAAGTGCGATCCATCTGCTTGAAGGTTCTGCTTCTCCTAATTCTCAACAAAAGGCTTTCTCAGTCCCAAGAACAAATAAAATAATGGCGTCTACTGATGGTTTCTCTGCACAGAGAGAGTCCACAGTGATTTCAGAAGAATCTGAAGTATGTAATCATAATCAGGCTTCTTGTGAACATCTACAACATGCTGACGATTCATCTCCTCTTTCTGGAAGTCTGAAGCCCAAGGAGATGGAGTTAGATGATCAATATATAATAGGTGACCAGTTTTTGCTTTTGTGCTCACCAGCTTCCACAGAAGAAGATGAGGTTTCTGGCATAAGGTCATTTGAAGAGTCACAGGAAATGAAATTTATGGTATGTGGCAGCACTGGGTATAGGCATGGTTCCCCGGTTTATTCTGATGATGATGAAATACCCTTACAGATTCAAGGTCCGGGTAGGATTGTTGGTTACTCTGAATCTGTGGATTTGAGTGAATATTGTGAATCATACTCATTCGTAGAGGACAATAAATGTCCTGATTCCATTGCTCAGGCTGTGGGCACAACGGTGAGTGATGGAGTCTGTAGTCTTAATCAGGTTTCCTATCAACATGTGCAGCATGCTGAAGATACATATCCTCTTTCTGAAGGTGTTAAGTCCAAGGTGATGATAGAGTTAGATGATAAATCTATAAAAAGAGACCAGCTTTTACTTTTGCCCTCACCAGTTTTAACAGATGATGAGATTGCTGGCAGAAGGGAATCTGAAGAGTCTCAAGAAACTAGTTATATGAGATCTGCCAGATCTGAGTATTGCTATGGTTCCCCATATCATTCTGATGCCAATGAGATACCCTTGCAGATTCAAGGTCCTTGTACGATCATTGCTAGCTCTGAATCTATGAACCTGGGTGAACCCTGGAAGGCATACTCATGTGATGATAACAAGTGTCTGTATTCTCTAGCTCAGGCCCTGGACAGGAGAGTGGGTGATTCAGCATCGTATATTGAGCAGTGCCTGAATCCTATACAGGAAGTGGCTTCACCAAACGGAGAAAGATCCATTGCTCAGGTGGTTGAAAAGGATCTCCATGATTGTGAAGCAAGTAAGGGTCAAAAGGTTTGCATAGTCTCTCGTGACTGCGAAGCAACTCTCGTGACTCATGACTGTGAAGCATTTGTTGATGAAAAGAGAGAATCTTCAGTACATCACATTGATGCCATCCCTGGAGTTTCCTTTCCAGACAATCATCCTAGTGATTCTGCTAACATGGTCACCAAAATAGAAACTGACAGCCATGACCAGTCACAGCCACAAAATCTTCCTGAAAGGCTTTTTTCAGCCAGAAAGGTTATATTTCTCTCGGCCAACCTCTTCTCCTCTGACCTATTGTTTTTTAGTTTCTCAAAATGGCTGATGATTATAATTATTTTTTATTTTTCTCAGACAATTTCTCCGACATCTCAGAAAAAGCTATGCACAGCTATGAGAACCACTGAGTTTGATGACGATAGAATAATAACAAGTAAGTTAATTTGACTAAATTTTTAATGATTTGCATTGTGTTCTGAGTAACCGTTGGTATTAGTTTAGATTTGGTAATTCTGTGCTTCCTTGCTGATGCAATCCATGTTCACTGAACAAGATAGAATGGTAGGCACCGTAAAAGAATGCACCTTACTTGTACAGAATGTAAACTGGAAAGATTTGCGGGGTTTTTCTGTTGTACTTCGATGACATCCTCATCATGTACGTTGCTTGAATACCTCCTTCAATGTTTTTGGCTTCTCAATTTGTTTATCTTTCTCTTTCCAGAATCTAAGGATAAAGAATCCTTTGAGAAACAAGGCAAAATTTCAGATTCTAATAGCATCGATCAAGTCAATATTATTCCAAAAAGATCTATCGAACTTTCCAGCAACAATAAGCAGATAGCACTGAAGCGAAATGGTGATAAGAAATATTTCCGCTCGAAGGGAAATAGCAAGAGTTCTTGTTCTTCTGATGTACAACGTTTTAGCAGTGGGTGCCGCTCCATTCAGACTTGCTCCCAAAGTGCCATTTCTTTCTCACAGCAACAGATGCATGACATTGAGCGCCTGGCAGTGAGCCTTACTACTGAGTTGCAGTCCATGAAACAGACAGTGGCTGAAGTTCTGCATTCTGAAGCCAGGACATCCCCAACATTGAGATATAACGCAAACAAGGTAGACAGGCAATTGATGAAGTTTCCTCTTAGTTGTTATTTTCAATTTTTCATACTCTCAGGGCATTGTGCATGCTAGTTAAGGCTCTTCTCAGCAGATGGAATCCATACATCACAAAATCCTCTTTTGCCTATTTTATTGCCTCTACATGTTTCTTTGTTGAAGTTTCTCATCTTGAAATGTATGTGTTTAACCCTTGCTTTTGCTTGTCATCTGCCTTTTGCGAAACCTGCTAGGCATGGAACTTAGTACTAATGACTGGAAATGTATTTGCTTACTGACATTAATTGAATAACTGTTGCAACGACTCCTGTTTCTATATGCATATTTTAGGCACTAAAGACTGACTGTCACTTGCATTTGCATACATGACTAGAAATGTATTTGCTTGCTGGCATTAACCGAATAACGGTTGCAATGACACCTGTTTCTATATGCATATTTCAAGCACTAAAGAAAGACTGTTATGTACGTGCATTTGCATAAATGCTGCAAAAGTTACTTTTTTCTTGCCCTAAAAGGGGTCGGAAAGCAAAAGTTTATTTGTTTATTTATTTGACACTTCGCAGGCTATGGAGAGCGCAACCAAAGTTGAGGAAACAGCAAAAAGGTGGCTTTCCATTATGGCAAGGGACTGCAATCGCTTTTGCAAAATCATGGTGCGTACTCGTCATTGTTTTCTTTGATACCATCCTTTAGAATCATTCTCATTGCCGAGTCTCCCCTCCAAAGCAACTAAAATTATTATAAAACAAATACACAATACATACTATACCAGCATTGGCTGAAACTTGTTCTACTGCCAAATTGGTGATTTTGTAGAAAATGTCCCAGACGGAAGTAGCTTCCCCTGAAAGGAACATCCATCAAGAAGGGACTGAAAAGGTTACATCTCCGCCAAGTAAAACCCAAAAGGAAAGGAAGAAGATTATTTTTGCAGATGAAGCTGGAGGAAGCTTGTGTGATATCAAATTATTTAAGGAGTAAGTCTTCGCTGGACAATCAAATAGAAAGGGAGACACCTCTAGCTTCATGATTCTGTGCTGTAGTTTATTGCATTGTCCCTGGTATCTCTATGGATGCCCCATCCTTAGTGTCTGACGTTAACATAATGCATGGTCCCTGTGGCTTCTCCTAGTACCATTTTTTTCCGCCCCCCTTTTTTTGGTGTGTGTGTGTGATCCTAGAAGTTAGATATTAGCAAGTGATTTGTAGAGTTGAGAGCTTATATGAAGCTCCATTTCACCTGTGCTGTACTAATTTTCTCTATGACGATTGTAAGATTCTCCGTTCATCTTTCATTGTACAAGCACGATTTCTTGGTGGTAATGTAAATGATGGTAGCGGTAATACATAAGCCTTATATTAGAGGTTTTCTTGTGTCATTATTATTATTATTGGCATTGGTAGTGGAAGTGTATTAGCAATTTGTACGGTTGTAAATGAGTTGAGTTCGAATATTATTTACTTGTTTAGTTAAATAAGCTAAGCCTAAGTTTAGATGTGTTTAGTTCGATTTGGTTCATTTACAAACTTAGTTATATGCTTCTAAACTGCAGAGAATAGGTTTTTAAAAAAGAAAAAGAAAAGCTGCACATAATGGAATTATATCTCAAATTTCCACTTTGTACAAAAGGGCCCATGGATTATATAAAGGCATTTGAAGTGCACGTGGGGGTTAAGTATATGGTCTAAATTATGAATAGAATCAAACCAAACTTGGATTTGATTCATAGTTTAAGAAATTATAATTTGACTTAAAATGATTTTGTTTATGAATTAAATTATAAATTGCATATACCATAATATTAAAATTGGATCGATTCGTCACCACTTGATGAATTGGTTGGTCAGTAGAGCAACATTTGCCTATAAAATAAAAAATAAAAAATTGAGCAATAGAACCATTGAAAAGTCCTCGAGCTGGCCTATTTTGATAAAATAGGAAATCGATCTATTATCTACAAAATTGGGCTTCTTTATGTCATATCAATTAGTATAGAGTGATAGAGGTGGAAATAATTTTTCTCCATTATATATCTTTTATTTTAAATATTTGGGAATAATATAAAAATTTTCAATAAAATACTTATTTTAGAACAAGTTAGGATTTAAAATGGATATTCAATTAAAAAAATTATTTTATTTCTAAATACTATATAATAGACGTAAAAAATTATGGATATTAGTGAACAAAAATGGCAAAGATGATTACCGAGATAGGAATAGAATAATGCATTTTGGTTAGTATAAGTGTAACATTATTTAGTCAGACTACTTATTTACAACGATGTATAGCAAATAGACCCTGGGCTAATAGAAATTAAATTGACTTTTTGTTATATTATTAGTACTTATTTGGTACGACAGTAATAGGAATAGAAAAAAATTATTCCTTATTTTGTGTATTTTATATCATGTATTTAAGAATAATAAAAAATATTATTAATAAAACACTTATTTTAGATCAAATTAAAATCTAAATTAGATATTCATCATTTTTTTAAAAATTTAAAATAGATTATACGAGATATATAAAATACTAGGATAATTTTTCCATCCCTATTAGCTCAATATCAAACAAGTATAAATCAAAAAAATTGTGATGGTAGAGCATTAGACCTTTAGGTTCATACATTTCAAATTTATAATACACACATGTTCATTACAACTAAGCTTTTAGGTTCATGATATAATACTCACAGGTTCATAGCATATTACTAAACACATGCACATAATAAGACTTATACTAAATATATATTTTTGAATAAATATCCATATTAATATACTTTTGAATAAACATTCATATTGATATACTTTTGAATAGACATCTCTATTGATATATTTTTAAATAGACATCCATGTTGATATACTTGTGAATAAACTTTCATATTCATATAATTTTAACGCAAAGATAGAATATATATGTTATATTCAATAATATAAAAATAAACATAGACAATATCATATATACGGCTTCCCTAATACGAACGGTCGTCTATAAGCTTTCTAGTAAAAAGCTAATCGAAATAAATAAAGACAAAAGATATAAACGGTAGTTGGGGAATTATAATTGCTGCTTATAGTGTGAGCATAATGAGTTAGGGTGTAAATGATAATTGTATCCCAAAATTTTTGTCTATACCCTCAATAGGATTTTTTAATCAATTTTTTAAGGGTATAAAGGATGATTTTGGGTCATAACCCTTTTTTTTTATTGTCTATACTTTAGTGAGATTTTTCTTTTCTGTATTATTCACTTTTAATCTATAATTCATTTTCCACTCCTTATATTTGTATGAACACACACAAAGACGTATTGTAAGAATTGCTTCTTTTCCAAAGCCTTTCATCATTGTTATTTCCTCCACCTCCTCTCTTTATTCACCGCCACCACCTATACTTCTTATTCATCTCTTTTCTCTGGCATTTCCTTAATAGATGTGCATTTTATGTCTTTTTTCTTCGTAAATGTTTTCTCATTTTTGTTATATTATGTGTTTTATGTATCATTAAAAGAATTTGGTATCAATGTTATAGTTGTTAGTTTATTGTATTTGTAATGCCAAGTGTTGCTAGGTATATACTATCATTTGCATTTTTTTTTATAAATTTGTTTAAGATATTATTGTTGCAATTTGTTGACAATGTTTCAGTGGGTATAACCTTTTACTCGGTTGTCCATTTTTTATGATTTTTTTTTCATTTCAATTATTTTTTTGAGAGTTATGAGCCGAAACATATCAAAAGGGATTTTGACACTTTTAGAGCCCTAAAAAAATAATACTATTCTGACCTTCATAAAGAGGTCTTTAGGTTTTGAATTCTAAAAACCTATGTCTATGATAACCATTTGGTAATGTGACATGTGTGCATGTGTACTTTCATAAGGTAGCATATCCTCTTATAAAATATAAGATCACAAGAGTTGTTTGTTAGATAAATGATATATATATGTAAATATAATATAAAGCAATTGAATTTTTTGAATTTTTGAAGGGTATGCCTAGTTTAGATAGTATATTATTTGTGAATGATATATATTTAGTGAGAAGGGTAAAAAAAAAAATAGAAAGAAAGATGAAGAGTTCAAATGAAATAATTTGTAAGAGTGTAATTTATATGCCGATGAAAGGTTTCGGAATATAAAATTTAGGCAATGAATGTTCTAACAACATGTTATTGTTGTTGGAGGAAATGATATAGGAGATAATAGTGATAAAAATTCTTTGGTGTTCATTGAAAATGTATAATGTGTTTGTTTTGTTGAAGAGATGTCTATGTTATCTAAATATTATTTTAATATAAATTGATTGATGTTATGAGTTGCCGGTTGATATAGTGCAAAATTAATATTCCGAGTTAGGATACACATAATTGATGCTTGTGTATCAGTTGAATACATGTAAATTTTTGTGTATAGAAAATTATGTATGGTGTATGTAGCAATAATATATATTTTCTTATAAAAAAAGGCTATAAATGGCGTTTCTAAGTCAAAATTATCGTCACTACTCAAAAAATAATAATTGGAAGAATTATAAAATGTTGGTTGTAGAACAAAACCATCGTCTATAGTGGGCAATAGAAAATGATTTTAGATGACTGTTATTTGAATCACCGTCTATAATTCTTCATACAATTTCTATTGCCCACTATAGACGATGGTTTTGGAGGTAAAAGATTAGATAAAAACTCACATCCTTTTACCTCCAAAGCCATAGGCTAAAATCATTAGGCTATAGTCATCTATATTATAGATGGTGATTCAAATAATAGTCATCTATAACAAAATAGAAAATAAAAAAAATACACTTTAAAAAAAAATTGTATGAAGGATGTGAGTTTTGGCTCAAAATTGTCGTCTAAATCTTAATTTTTTTTGGAGGTAAAAGATTAGATAAAAACTCACATCCTTCATACAATTTTTTTTAAAGTGTCTTTTTTTTTTATTTTCTATTTTGTTATAGATGACTATTATTTGAATCACCGTCTATAATATAGATGACTATAGCCTACATGTTCGCTGGTGACTATTGTCTTTTATCATTTTCCACCGTTGTCTATGGTTGGTGTTGTACTGGTGATTTCTTATGGTCCCTCCTTTTCTACTACATATGTCCTCCTTGCAAGATCCTCATTTTTTTTATATGAATAGACATTTATATTGATATATTTTTGACACAAATATTAAATATATATGATTATCATTAGATGAACATGTTTTTATTTAGGGTCATCGTATAAAAAATTTAGGTTTATTGCATAACACTTTTAGGTTCTTTGCATAAAATAAACATGTGTATTCATATAAATTACATAAATTTTATATATGCATCGCAATTTTTTTTTGCTAAACCTGTTTCTATCTAGGTTCACTTATGCAATTTCTAATATTTATGGCTCCGAGCCTTATTTTGGGATAAAATTTATATCAATTTCAAGATGATTTTAATGTTATAATTTTTCCCTAATACTATTACAGACATGCTACAAACCAACCTTAATGGAACTTAATATGGAAATCTTGAGAAATTTCTAGCTCCAAATCCCAAGAACACCCAAAAAATGAAACTAATAAGTAGTACACACTATACCACAATACAACCTACGAAGCAATCACCTATCCAAAATACTCTAAAACATGAGATAAAAACTCTTCTAACCTTTATTAACCCTGTACTAGGGGTATTTGATATAGAGACCATGTAGAGAGTACAAAGGAATTATAGTGGTAAATTAGAAATCAGAGCCCTAGAGAAATTTTAGAAATTTGCTAAAGTTGGTCGTCAATTTTAGTTCTGGGATAATTATTTAGTTCATTTTAAAAAACAATCATATTAGCATAGATAACAAATTGGTTCGCACATAATTTATTACATTAATTTTATAGAATTAGATTGATAATATTAAACTTAAAGGTTCATGACATAAAATATAAAAGTTCATGACATATAATACATACATTCATCTTTTATAGCAATTAGTTTTACCAAAAAAAAAACTTGCACATGCAAAACATTAGACATTTAGATTCATAACTTTCAGGTTAATAAAACACATAAGTTCCATACAACCAAACTTCCAAGCTCATGACATAATATATACAGGCTTATTACATATTATTGAACATATATAAATAGTAAGAGTTCAATAATTACAAAAAATCACCATTTATCTATAAATAAAAATTATAAAATTATAAAATTTACCTTTTGTTTATTATATTTATACTTGTTGAATATGTTCATAATAAAAAAAATTATAAAATTTATAAAAATAAACCCGTATTTAGAAATAAGAGTTATAAAACTATAAAAATAACTGAGTATTTATAAATAAAAATTATAAATTACAAAAATAATCCTATTTTTATATATAGAAGTTATACATTATAGAAAATGATCCTGTATACCTAAATAAAATTTATAAAATTAATAAAATAATATCATGTACCTACGTAAAAAATGGTTCCAAATATACCTTCTAAGTTGTTTCCAAGTCCATAATATAAAAATTGCTCAGTTCAGTTCTGCCTTTTTTTACCGAAACAAAATTTGAGGTTTCTAAAAATTCAGTTCTTCCGTTCTAAAACAACCTGAAAAAATAGAGCGCGACTCCATTTTTGCTCAAACGTGTTTTGAGTTGAAATCCTCATTTTGAACTTGAAAACGGAGAAACCTAAACTGTACCGAACGTAGCCTTAATCTCCGATTTCTTAATTTCCCTTGGCAAGCCTTCGTCATTTTGACCTAACAAAGTCAAGTAATTAAATTGAGCGTAAATTTCGTAGTTGATTACTGGATAGTTGACATGAACTTGTTCGATCGGGTGAATTTGACGCTGTTATTGTGTTCTTGTGAACATTTCTTTCCATTGTTATTTGTTAAACTGGTACTAGTGTAATTAAGCGCATGAATATTTGAGGGACTTTTGATGCTGAAATATACTTCTTCGAAATCTATGTGTGTCGGATCATCCTTTCAAACAAAATTTGCTTATCTTTAGTCAGCCTCAAGTAATGATTCAACTAGTAAACAGGAGGCAATCTCAGTTTAATTTTGAAAACTTATGTCATACTTATTACTTCCTCTTTTCTAACATTATATATTAGCAATAGTTCTATTAAACGAAAGTTTTCTTCTTTTCCAATGGTTCATTGAGTAAATTATATATTAATTTATGAGGTCAATAATTAATTTATAATATTATAATTATATCCTTCATTAGAAAATAACATAATAGTTAGTGCCTAAAAGATGGTGGAAAAAATAAAGATAAAAAAAATAAACTTTGACTTTTTTAATAAAAAACTTTTTAAATAATATATATTGTCCAATAAATCTATTTGAGAAACAATGAGTATATCAATATTTTTTACTAATATAAAACTATTAGTATAGCAACTATCTTTAAAATGGTATATTATAACTTCAATTCTACCTTTTTCTTCGTTCTTTTATAGTTATACACGGTTTTCTTTGTCTTTTTATGACGGTGAAGTATTATAAAAATAAAAATATGATCATCATATAATTCCATCAATTGAGTTATTTGATATTAAGAATAGTAATAAAATGATAACGAACTAGAAATATGATAATATTTTTATAAAAAAAAAATCAATAATACAGATTATTTGATACCTAAAAGAAATTATTGATTTATTTATTTTTATATAAATATTATCATATTTCTAGTTTTATTTGAGAAAAAATAGATTGATATTGTGATACTTAAAAAAATTAATGCTTAATGAAATCACAATCCTTCATCCTTCCTACATTTTCCACTCCAAATGAGCATTTTTCCTGCACAGACTATTTAAACATGATCTATATATACTTTTATTTCCATCTTAATGTATTGCAGATATAATCATATTTTGCCTTAATTTTTTTTTTGTAAAAATTGTTTATCTTTCTTCTCCTAGAATTACTAGTAACATTTTGGGTCTACCACTAACACACCTTATTTACCAAATCTAACATTCTCAATGTCTCGTCCTTATTTTATGTGTATTAAAGCTTCATTATCAACTTAAACTTATTACAAAAATTTTCATCCAATGACATACCTTTTTAATGAGATTTCATGAAAAAATATATAAAACATCCTACTATGTTTTTAAAACGGAGAAAATATATAATTTATATTACTCACATCATTTGCAAATAAGTATTATTTTGGCTTGGTCTAAGAATTAATAAAGTAATTCAAATAACTCAATTATTCTTATTTAAAACAAAATTAGAAATAATAATTTTACTTGATGTAAGTAATAATAACTTAATAAAGAGATTAAAGTATCTGAATTAAACCTCCTGTAAGGATGGATAAACGATTATCTTAGCCCCAATTTCTCATCGGACGTCAATCATAAAGTGGCTTAACTACAATTTTAGGACCTGAACTTTTAATTTTTGGAAGTTTTAGGACCTTAATTTTTTATAATTTTCTTTTTAAAGATGTAAGGATGTGTACATATTTTCCAGCAACTTTTCCAATCACATATACCATATTGTTCCATTGATTCATAAAAAAATTTTAAAAAAAGAGAGAAAAAAAAGAGGAAAATAATTTTGTGTATGATTTACATAAAATAGGAAAATTAAAAGAAATAAAATTACTAAAATTTAACTATATATATTTTTAAGAAAGTTTGAAAAAAATATTTTAATTTTATTTATTTTTCCTTAAACTTTCTTAGAACTAAATAGGACTCCCACCTCCACTCTTTTTGACCTCTCTTAATCAACTCAGACAAACCAAAACTTGTGCTCCATTATATCCGTCGATACAGGACAAAAGAAACAATCAGTAAGGATGGAAAGGTAAGAAATATTATAGAAATATTACCGACAATGATACAACCAGAGTAAAAATAATTTTGTACCTACAAGTGGAGTGAAACATGCACTAAGAAAGACACCTGAAACAGCCACCTTATTTACACCCAAACATTCACTTTAGCTGAATCTTATACATTGTTTTCATGAGGAATTTTGAAACTATCATTCTAATTTTCAATAAAACTATAATTTGAATAATAAAATAAGATTAAAACACATTTCAAAATGACTTCAATTCATCTCAACCACAAGGGAAGCTTAAACATAGAAGATTTGGCTACTCCTCATTCATCAATCATCAGCATAACTACTAGTAGCACAGAATAAACGGAGAGAGGAAAAATGGAGTTCACATCTCATTCCATGATTCCATGAATTACAAGTTTACATATTTTAAGTTTCATCTCCACCCCTGAGACTGAAGAATGGTCCAATAATTGCTTTTTCTGTCATCTCTTAACAATGGTTGATGAATTGAATAATAAACTAATGGAGGCCGTAACGCAAGCCAATCTTTAACTAATGGCAGATAGAAACAATAAATCCCATCCCACGTAGTTGGTTTGCGTTGAAGGCACAAGTTGCTTAATGCCACGCCATCCCACGTTCGGTTGGGGTTCGAGCCTTGAGGTACAAGGCCCTCAATTTGTCTATCTAATCGCTACAAAGCCAAGGTCATTAAGGAAGGACCGGTGGGGCGATCGTGCGAGTGTTGTATGAGTTGCAATGAGTGCATTTCTGCCCAACTACGTGGAAGTAAACTTCTGCTGTATCATTACAGTCATTACATAAGATCCAGACCTGCAAACGCACAACCTTTCTATCAGATACATAGTAAAAGAATTAGTCGTTGATGATTCCTAATCCGCCTTTACAAGTCATAAATATATCAGCTTATTGTAAGGCTACCACTTACCATATTTGGATTATGAGAAATCAGCGTCAATTCAAAGATAAAAATAAAAAGAGGGCAGCCTTGCAACTTATAAAGCTTATTTTAATGGAGATGGCTAGTAGGATTGATAGCAAGAAGCATTGTAAACCACTAAATCCTATGGTAAACTAGTAAGCTTTGTAACTACTCTTAAGTATACCAGAGTAAAAGTTTCTTTTAACTTATACTTCAACTTTCAGTTTGTATTTAACACAATTTATACTTAGTTTAACAAAATAAAATAAAATAATAGATAATTTATATATTGTGATCGTCACGGCATGAATTTTTTATTTTATTTTATGATATATTCTAATCATTATTTATTGATCTTTTAAATATAATTATTTAATAAACTAATGTTATATATTTTTTATATTAGAAACATTTAAATGACTCATTATATGTTCAATTATCCTAATAACACTATATTTGTTAATTGATTTTTTGTGCAGCTAATCTAAAATATTAAAGTATTGATAATAAATTATTACTATATCACATTTATACACATTTACAATAAATTAAAACTACAACTTCAGTTGACTGGTTATCCATTGGTCTATCTCTAAGTCTTACACTAAAACAATTAATATTTACATTACTTAACTAATGGTACTTATTGCTTATCTAAGACAAATATTAATAATTAATTTTAAAAATAAAGAAAAGACTAATAGTTGGACCTAGACTAGCACTGCACAAGGGCAGGGGCAGAAAAATATGGAAACGTTAATTTCCAAAAATCTAGCAAACGGTATTTTTTTATACATGTATGAGTGTGAGTGTGTGTGTGCAGCCAATTAATATACATAAATATATATCCCAGTTATTTATTTTATTTTAATAAATATATGTATACTTTTTTAGTTAATAATAAATAAATATATTCTACTTGGACTTCGTTATATGCAATCCAAAAAAATAGGCAAAATCTAATAAAGTTGAGGGAAAGAAAAAACCTAAAGCCTCTCCCGCCTTCTGAATCAACAGTCCTCCATCTCCTCCCAGTCTCATAATGCCCTAAATTTTAATCATCTCCTTCATCTTGCTCCCTTCCTCCTTTACACATCCTCTCGTCCATCCCGGTGTAGCTCTCCTCCCCCATTAGGACCACCGTGACAACACTGATCTCTAGCCATATAATAAAATATCGATACAGCAATTGCAAATTGGCCACAATTTTACAATTTTTATATTAGCCAAGATTTGAAATTTTTTAAGCACAACTGTTTCATAAAATCAAATTTATTACGGTGATATCAGGAAAATATCAAATATTGACCAATATTAACTAATATATGTCGATATTTGTTGCGGAAAAAAAAAATAACTCCACGACAATCACATCATATAAAATATTGTTCATGACATCCCCATATTGTGACACCGCAACCACAGTTTTATTACTTGTCTTCTACAAAGACAACAGAGCAGCATCGTTTCTGGTCGAATTCAGTCAATTCACCATTTCTAGACACAAAAAAGCACCGGTTAGCCGTTTCTAGATATAGAAAGCTAAGGCTATAAATGAATTGAGCCGAACGTCTTTGGCTTGGGTTCGGCTTGTTTAACTAAACGAATAAGTTGAACTAAACTTTTAACGAGCCAAGCCGAGCTCACTAGCCTAAGCTATAATTGAGTCGAGCCAAAATTTTTCAGGATTGGGTTTGGCTTGTATAATAAACAAGTTTGAAAGTGAGGTTTGAGCTCAGCTCTTAAAATTAAATGAGCCATACTGAACAGTTTACGAGCCAACTCGACTCATTTACATCCCTAGAGGAAGGCAAACACATCTTTTTTTCTTTCCTTTTTTTTTTGTTCTAATAATTTTAGGTTCTAATGACATATCGGTGATAAATTTGTATTTTTTGTCTCATTTTAGTTGTGTTATGCATAACCTAAAAACCAATAAATATTGGTCGATGTTGTGTGTTAGAACTGATATTTCATTACATGGTATCAACAAACAAAAAGTTAGATATATAATTTGGTACATCGGACAATATTTTATTCCATGACCATAGTGTATTATTGGTATATTAGGGGTTACTTCAACTATATCCAAATTCTAGATGAACGAAGGGAAATCAATAATAGGCAAGCACAAATGTTGCACCATCTTTAATGACTGCTTAAATAGATGCTCACTTTTGGTTCTGCGATTTTTAGGTCCTAAGTATACTTGGCACAAGAAAGCTTCGGGGGAAGGGAATATTAGTTTGCATATTGATCACGTTGTTTGTAAGAAGGAATGGAGTGTTCCCTCCCCTTTTGCACATGTGCAACACCTTGCTAGAACGTATTCAAACTATCATCCAATATTGCTCAAATCTTTTGACAACATGAAAATTAATCAATTCAGGGGATGCTTTAAGTTCGATGTTTCTTGGACTATTACCTCCTCTCGATTCGAGGGCCTTGGAGGATTGAGAGTGTACGTTTGGTGCTAGGGGATTGTTCCACCAACCTCACAGCGTGGAATAGGACATCATTTGGTAGCATCTTTGGGAAGAAAAGAAGATTGCAGGCACGAATTGCAAGAGTGCAACACACCTTTGTCCAATAATCCTACTAGGAATTTGCTTTGGCTGGAAGATAAATAGGTGCATGAATATAATGAAGTTCTTCTTTAGAAACAACTGCTTTGGTTCCAAAAGGCTAAATTAAATGTGACCACCCTCAGATGAGAAAAACGGTTTACTATCAAGGTGATAGGTGAGAGATTATCATTATTGCTTAAGAGGTCATGCATACCATGAGGCAAAAGTGGGGAAATTGGGCCACACGACAATTAAGATTGATTTGGAAAAGACGTATGACAGATTGCCATGGGCCTTCATCGAAAATGCTTTATGTACAGTAGGGCAGCCAAATCAGATTATACGGTTATGATGTTTTGCATCAAGAATCCCTCTTTTCGGGTCATATGGAATGATAATTTATCGAGTGCTTTCCATCCCACACGAGGTATTGGACAAGGGGACTCTATATCTCCTCATATGTTTGTCGTGTATCAATAAACTAGCACATCTTATTCGAAAGGAGGTTGCAAGGAAACAATGGAAGCTAATCTCAATTACTAGAGGAGGTAAAAAAAAATCGCATTTATTCTTTGTAGATGACCTCTTTCCTATTTGCTTAGGCTAACAATACACAAATGGAGATTATAATTAATTGCCTCCATACTTTTGAAAGGCTGTAGAACAAAACGTTCACAATATTAAGTCTTTTATTTGCTTCTCATCTAATGCCTCGAATGGCACCACGAGGGAGTTGACTATGGAGTCTAGCATGAAAGCAATTGTTACCTTAGGCAAATACCTTGATGTTCGGCTCCAAGCAAGGAGGCGTAGCAAAAAAGAAATTGTTGATGTGATCATCAAAGTTTAAGAACGCCATTTTAGTTTGAAACCCGACCCCCCCCCCCCACATACTATACCTCTATATCATATGCATTCCAACAAATTGTCAACATCATCAATGATGAGATTAATCGATTTAATAGGAGTTTCTTATAAGAAGTAATTGTAGCTAAAGAAGAATCCATTTGTCTAATTGGGACTTGATATTTCGCGATAAAAAGCATGGAGGCTTGGGGCTACGATGCATGCAATTGTCCAACCAAGCTTCAATCATGAAGCTGGCTTGGAATATTTTGCAAGATAAGGAGGCTTTGTGAGTCTAGAGTTTACGTGAGAAATACATGGCCCACTCCCATTTTTTTGAAGCACATGCACCTACTTCGTCATCAAATATCTAGAAGAGCATTATGAAATACCTAACTATTTTTAGAAGAGGAATCAAATGGGTTATTCGATCGAGATACCAAGTCATTTTTTGGATGGATTGGTGGATGGGCAAATCTCCCTTGAGCTAGAGAGGAAAATAAGGGACTACATCTGTGATGATGGTATGTGGAGGTGGGAGCTCTTCCATTAGTACTTTCCATCTGCTAGGCTAGCGTAACTCATTTCAGTATTTGTTATACCGACAAGCATTGAAGATGACATTCCTAGTTCGGGGTTCACCTTAGACGATAGTTGTTCTTGCAAGTCAACTTACAACCTAGAAAGCTAGCCAAAAATGCGAAGATCTCTCAAAGGAATTAGTTTTGTAGTGTCTAGTAGTTTCTCTCTCTCTCTCGCCCCTAACAAAACCAAAAAGTATGATAAATGGAGAGGTTTTCATATACAGTTTGATGGTGTGAGGATTTAGCTTGTACAGTTTTATCACCTTTTCGTGAAGTTAAATGAATTTCTACTTGCCCAAAAAAATGAGGAGATCAATGCCTCGTTGCTATGGAGTAAGATTCGAAAGCTTAAAGCTTGTCATATGATGAAGTACTTTGCTTGGTCGACAATCTAGGATAGGCTACTTACTAGTGCAGACCGGGTAAAGAGGCACCACACTAGTGATGCATCTTGTGAAGCTTTGTCGGCATCACAACAATGACACAACCTATGCAACTACGTAACTATCCTATGATTAGAAGCATATGGATTGCTCTAGTGCATATAAAGGATTGGTAGAACTTTTTTAGAGGAACTCTCTACGATTGGTTCTAGAGCAATAAGAGACAGACTCATAGCTTGACACCAATGAGAAACCTCGGGCACTTTGGTTCCTAGCACTTGTTGGCACATCTAGTGGTGGCGCAATAAGCATATATTTGTCGGAGAAAGCATTGATGTCAACCGAGTTATAAGCCATATAAGATGATTTGTGCAAGATGAATTTGTTGCGTGGCAACAAATTGATGGCATGCAAGGAAATAAACCATATAGGGCAGTGGTTGTTCGACTTTACCGCCAACACAAGGGCGGGTTCTATTATCTTAGTTGAACTTTGGGGCATCTTTCATGGCTTGAGAGAAGCAAGCAACAAGGATTATAATTGTGTCATGGTGGGTTGTGACTTTTCCTTGGTCGTACACTAGCTCAAGATAATCCAATAGTGCATGCATCTTGTCTTCACTATAGTGGATGCTTGTCATAGTTTGATGAGAACTTTCTCTTCACGCTTGGTACGTCATTCCTTCAGAGAAACGAATTCAATAGCAAATGGCATGACACATCTCGGACACGATCTTCCCTACAACATTCATATCTTTGATAGCCTCCCTCCTAATGCCAAAAATAGGGTGTTCTTTGATTTAAGTTGGTAGTGTGAATTACTGGTCTGTTTAGCAATTGGGTTTTCTCATTTGTACTCGTGTATTTCAAATCCTTCCCTTGTAAGGGGGAAATATATATATATATATATATATATATATCTTTGTGGCAGAACACAACCATCCTTATGTATTTATGCTTTAATTCTTTTTGGTTTGGGTGATGTCCCAATGTCCCATTGCTTATTACGTCATCCAATTAGTATTCCCACCCATAAATCAGTAATAAGTTGTAGCTAATTTTTATATTTTTCTAGTTAACCTTCATCTGATCTACATTGCCCATCAACGATTTTTTCTTTTCCTTCCAAATGTCATTTTACATATACACTTACAAACTCCTTCACATATGGACTCATATGTAATATTTACGCAATTCGCATCTCAATCCCTAGACTCTCATCCCATCCTATCTATCTATATATATATATATTCTATTTGTTGCAAGTTTAATAACAAAATTTAAAGGTTCACAATCTAAAAGTTTAAATTATAATACATAATAATTAAATTCCATGTATTGTACGAGTACTAAACTAGTTCAGAAAGTGGCTGAGTCAAATATAAAGATATAACATACAATGTAGTCATCTTCAGGCATGCTGGTTATTGAGGTTGATTAAGAGAATTACTTAAACAAATGGAACAATAACATGTACCTTCTTGTGGCGATAATCCTCAGGCATGGCTGTTGCTTCAATCTGACAACACAAAATCTGAGAAATTACTGTGATATTCGATAGCTTGCTATTTAGATGAAGGGAAAATGAAAACAGCTATGCGCGAAATGTCAGCCATCCCCTTTTAAATAACGCCAAGAGATACAAAACATAAGATCACATCTCTGAGAGCATTTAAGCAGACATTTGGATAGCCGAATATCCTCCCAACTCATACACTCCTAGGATCTAAAGTGCTCGAAAAAAGGCCGATAAAAACCAACTCTGCTGTGCTGGTATGCTCATGGACAAGGCATGCAAATATACAGTAGTTGCAGCCCTTGCAAATATATACTCTCTCCGTATAAAAAGAAAGTCATTTTAAGTGTAAATATTTGTATAAAATTAAGTCATTTAGAAAAAGTCAAAACCTAGTTTTCAATTTTATTCTCACTTTTTAAAAATAATTATCAATGCATTAAGTACTTTGTTGTTCTTCCTAATAAAGGGTGTAAATGAAATTATAAGGTTACTTTTACTAAAAGGTGTGCAAATTGCTAAACTAACTTCCACTTTGATATGAAGCGAATAATATTTTGCAGCCAAAAGGGTGTGATTTTCCTGTGACCACTATCACTCCTTTTGAGCTTACGTTTTATAGAGGTTTTACTAAGAAGCCAAAATCCAAGTTTCAGGACAAATCTTTTAAATAATACACTGGCTACAAACTAATTATTATCCTACTACAAGGATAATGAGCTGAGGGTTCCAACGAAACCTAGAGGGAAAATAAGTCTCAAGGAAGAGTTCGGTGAATTTACCTCCTCATCCATCTTTCTCCAGATTCTAGACATGTCAATCACTGATTTGGAGCATATAGGGCAGCAATATCTGTAAGATCATTATAAATATGTAAACATAAATAAAAATAATTTGCATAAACCAACAAAATATCATCCTTGTTGATGAATGTAAAGCTTACTTGTTACGCTTTATCATCTCATTGTAACATTCAAAGTGCATTGTATGCCCACAGCTCATCACGGTGGTATCCTTCAGTGAGTCAAAAAGATACTACAGAGCAAAGAAAGAAAGCAAACTGCTAAATCATTGCAAATTTAAGCAACAACAGTCATAGTAGAAGCAGCAAATACCTCATAACATATAGGACAATGGTGGTGCATGGAGTTTTCGATGCACATATGATTACCACGCAGACCAATGGAGTAACATGAACCTATGTAATTCAATATTCAAAAAAGCTTCAGTCATCTCCTTTCAGTAAGCAGGCAAAAATCATTCAGAGAGGAACAGAACAAGGATATGACGATTTCATTCCTCTTTCATGATATATTGGTTTCATGGGTGTTGGAAGGAGGTTGCCAATAATAAATACAATAGCAGGCAGGATTCAAGATATAGTCATTTTTTATTATGATTCAAATCCAGCACCAGAAATCACCTGATTGCAATAGGTGCAAGCCAAGGCAGAAAAGAAAGACCTACAGCTGGCAACCTTTGGCATGCAGTACAGAACACTTCTAACAGGATCGGACACAGAACTGCCAGCCTCCACCCTAGCACCAGACAGATAGACAGCCAAATATAAAGAGATGGAAGGAAACTGTTTCTCTTCTCTATGCCAATCATCTCCTCAGCTAACTATCTTATTCACCTTTCCTCAATTTTAAGAACTCCAACCATTATGTGTTCTTCTGAAACACGGGGTTTCCTTACTAAGGCTCCATTTGGTAAATTAAATGCTAAGATAAAGATAAAGTGAATTGATGGATATGTACTTTAATGTTATTTTATTTGTTTGAAAACATTATGACAAAGTTTGATAAAAGTAGCGCTAATTAAGAACTTAATAAAAAGTAATGGGCACACTAAAATGATAACACACCCTTGTTAGAAGAATTTTAACACACACCGAAGAAAGTGGTTAGAAGTAATAGTTAAAGCACCTACCTATAAATATGCAACTGAATAATATATTGGTTTACAAGAATGTCAATTGCTTCATGAATGATGCCTTTGCCAAAACAATTGTTTCTCCTAATATTATTCTACCTTCATCATCTCAGGCTACTTAATTTCTTGCTATGGGCCATAAACTATAAAACATATGTAAACTCTGACTCTTGTACACTATTCGAGCTCCAAAATTATTCTCATATATACAAAGTTTCTGAGCAATCCACATTCAAAAATTTTGCTCTAATTTTAAATAAGCTGTAATAGTACTTGAGCCATAACTACCACAAGGTCCACATCATTGAATACAAGTCACAGCCCAATTACTCTAAGAATACCTCCCTGCTTAAACATTACCCACATGAAAAAAACACCAATTTTAGAAAGATGAAAATATCAATGCTCTATCAACTGTATAATACAACATTAATTTAAATTATGGGAATCAACAGACTACCTACATGATTTCTTTAATCTTTGGATGACCAACCAATATTTTCTTCAATCTCTGCGAAATCCAAAATTATTTTTGATCTTTGGGATTTCATCACATCTTTCTACAATATGGCCTTTTCCATCATATCTCCCTGTCAGAATTAGGGGTTTTAGCTATGCTTGTATTAAGAAAATTTCTCCATCACCTATCTCTATTAGCCCAAAAGCATTTGGAAAGGTCAAACATGAGGTAGTGTCTGATTCTTATGTGGCACTCTAATGATTATTTGGTATCATCCAACCAAGATACCTGCATTATGAATCCCTCTCTTCCTCCTTCCCTCTCACCTTCATAGCTACCTTCTTAGTCTACCCTCCACAGCTACCTTTTCCAATGTTATGATAAAAGGCAAACTTGGAATCAACATCGAACCATCTAGAGCTTGAATATGATGTGAATATAAACAAAAGAGACAAATAATTGTTTAAAATACTAGCAAACCCATACAAATATTCTAGCAAAAAAGGTTAAAACTCAGTTCATGCATTGATTATCCTAAGTTAGAGCAATTAGCCTAGCAATTAAAATGACAATAGGATTATGAAGTCCTCTTTCCTTCCTCCCTTCCTCCTCCTAACATCCTGAAGTTCCTACTTGAAGAATATGAAACATGGCAATTAAATCAACAACTAACAATGCATAAATTGAAGCTGATGTGAAATGAAGTAAAACATTCAAACAGTTGTACCAAGACAGTCAGAAATGCACCCAAACTTGTATAAGAAAGAATTCTTCAAGCCCAAGCCATTTATCTAGAATTTAAAACTCAATTCCTACATCAATAATCTATATTTGCAAAAATGAATATTGGAATTGTGTGGCACTGATACGAATCCAGCCACAGCCCTCCAAAACCATCACCGAGGAGCAAGCAATCATCCCAAGAGAAGCAACAACCACCCATAACCCATTAGTGCAGTTAGCAGTCCAAAGTTAAGATAACAACCTGATTATAGTTAAATCAGGATTAGTGGGACCCTAAATCCCTCTAGAAGTTATCTTCATTGCAGTATTCTGTTTATCCTTCTATAATTTCTCTTTCTAGTCTGTTAGGAGGAATATTTAGCTAATGTAATTCTATTGGCCACATTAGCTGTAGCTATTAGGTACCTGAAAATTTCCATACTTCTCTCATTTTTTCTCAGTCAATTTTCATCTGCTTTTTCTTATTTTCCTATCTACAGATACATACCTATCAGGCTCATCATGTTCTGTGGCATCTGTGCAGAAGTTGCCAAAGCTTTGGCCTCCACTCTTATTTCTAGAATTGCTGCTAGTTGTTGAACTCTCTCTAGTTGATTTTCCTTTTATGCTGCTACCCTTTATCTCTATCAAGCAGTTCCCAGCACCAAATATTGCGGTAATAGGTGGGATTATGAGATACTTATCCCAGAATTGTTGAAAGAAACTAGGATTTTAAAACAAGGTCGACATCTTGACAGTTTGATTGAGTGCAGAAATCCCAGGTTTACAGGGTCTTGAGTTCAGAGATGATTGTGAAGTTTGGGGAGCAAGTTGATGTAATGAAATGGAAGGAACGTGGCTTACTTAAGAAGACACATAGAATAGGAGGAGAAAATAGGACAATGGTGTTTGATAACATAGTGTTGGATTGCAAAGGAATCAACAAAGATACTAGAAGAATAAGATGATGCGGGAAATTAAGGAAGACATTTTGATTAAGAGTAATATAGGTAAGTATGTATGGTTCAATCAACAAACTCAAGGTAATGAAAAGGCCTTGCTCAGTTAGTTAAGGCTAAGGTTGTGTAATACATAGATCACATGTTTGAATATTCCCTAGTCTTTACCCTTGTCCCTCCTCTGTCTACAGTGTAAACCAGTGAGTTTATTTGGGGAAGAAAAAAACATCGGCACCAACTAAAAAATAAACTCAAAATTTTCAAGTAAACAAATGTGTTACTACAGATGTACTAAAAAAACTCTAAAATTGATAGGATTATATAATGGATAAGGCCACATGAAAGTGCCACAAAGTGAACTATCCTTGATTATTTTAGTCCACAACTGGCAGGTTTTTGGAAGTTTGCAGCATTATTTTGTGATTCCCAATCTTTTGTGGAGCAGAATCTCAGAGCCCTAAGGGCAAACCGGAGGGAGCTTTTATAATTTTTTTTTTAAATTAAAACAGTGGTCAGCAGAGCAGGAAGCTATGGCAATAAGCACAATAAGGTATACAGATGATGACAAACTGCAATAACATCCCTGATAATTCTGTTTTCATTGTAAGCCATGATGGAACGCACTGTACAAAATGGATGAGAAGCTAGCCTGCTGAAATATGGGAACTCACAAGTTACCTAACTACATCAATTTGGTTGGGCACCCTTATACAGTCCGTGAAAATTTGGAGATTTCAGTTATCAAAATATAGCAAATCAGCAAGTGAGAATTAGTTCATACCACATTTTTTGCAGTGGAAAAAATTCTCACGACCGCCAACCCTGTTTTAAGTTGAGGCAGAAAGCATAAAAACCACATGTATGATTATACATAAGTGATGCATAATAGACCAAGAGGAGTTAAATAAATAAAAAAACTATCATAAAAATATATCAATAATTTAAAGAGTATATTGGGAGACACAATAGATGAAATTAACTTGCTTCCATTACCTGCAAATCCCACAGTCATCACAGTGAAACTGCTTCTTAGCACTCTGCACACAAGAGCAACCAAACACCATAACAGACAAACAAGAAGATTTAGAACCAACTGCTGGAATCGTAGTACATCACATTCACTAAAGGATCCAGAAGAGTGCAATAAGTGGAGAATTTCAAGATAGCAGAAACAGAGGTGCAAGAAAGCCTCAAAAGGAACTGATATAGTAATTACATCATCATCATAGAACTTGCAAATCTCACAGAAATACTCTCCCATGTTGACACCACAATTGGTGCAAACACAACCCACCTGCATCAGCGAAAAATACATGATCATTGACTTAAGATATGAGCTCTTTGCCTGAAAAATAAAGAAAAACCAAGATATCTGACTCCAAGTGATAAGAACTACTTACAGGTTGCTCTGTGTCACACAATACACATACAACCTACCACCAAAAATCAAACAAACCTTCAGTCTAAACCTTTATAGTGAACAAATCCGAATTCAGGATGAATTGCGGGGGTGGGGGGACGGGGGAACTAGGGAAGGGCAAGTAGGTGGAAGATTAACATACTTGCTTGACATCATAACGATCAAGTTCGTGACGATCTTTAGGGTTCTTCAACATGCTCTAGCAGTCCCAGATGTCAAACAATCAATTATTCAATGAAAAAAAAAATACTAAATCAAGAGACCCACAAAGTTATATCCCCAAATCACTAGAACTTTGTGAGGAAAAAAGTGAAGTATTACTGTAGCCTCGTTGTGACAATGGCGACAAGGGAAGATCTCGTTGCAACAAGGAGCACGAATCCTGCATCTTCTTTTATAATGCTTGCAACTGCCCAAAAACCCATAAAAATCAGGATTCAAATGAAATCAAGTACAGAAATTTAAGGAATTACGAGGTTAAACATACGATATAAAGGGACAAAGTTTACCCAAAACACATCTTCCCACAATCAAGGCGTTCGTTAGAGGAGTCCTCCATTAATATGTTTAACATAGGGATTAATCCCGGGGGTGGGGAGGGGGGGGTGAAGAAGCTCCTCAGATTGGGAAGCTGAGGAAGGTAACTTCGCCTTATTTCAGGGATCGTATATCCACTCTTTTTTCCCTTTATCGTATTTCGTATAGAGACGCCTGGCTCCCCGGTAAAGGAAGTTTGTATATAAGCGCAAAACCACGATACCCGAACAATCCCCCGCCCCCTAAATTTTTTTATTTCAGTGATATTTGTGAGACCATATCTTTTTAATAGTCGTGAATCGTGATATTTACAAGTTACAGATGATATCATGATACAAGAACAAGACAAACACGTAATTTAACCTTTGTGTCATAATAATAATAATATAATGGGGTTTGTACGTTACGTGCTGAAGCTGATAAACTAACCAAAAGTAGTAATATAAGTATATTTTATTTCTTTTAAGGCAAAATTAAACTCCCGTCATTATATTATCTTTCTAGTGTTCGAAGTTTTTCCAATTTTATTTTGTGGGTTTTTAATTAGATCCAAACTTTATGTAAGACAATGGCTGCTAATTTATTAATATACAAGATTTAGCTATTTGATATTAGTCAACAAAAGATTTTAGTTGTGCCCGTAACTCCGTAAGAAAAAGGAAAAGGGTAAAATATAAGATGTAATTGCTTTTAGAAAATAATATTATTTTTGGAAAATAATTTTTAAATTTCTATAAATTTATAACCTATATTTATAACTTCTGTTTATTACGTTTTTTAATTGAAAAATACAGTTTTCCCTCTTTATAAATAAAATAATAAAATAAGTTAGACTATATTTTTTAAGATTTTTCGTAAAAATGTATTTGTTGTCAACATATTTTTTAATTTAAAAAGTGTTGCTGTCCTCGTTATTATTACTATTACACGTGTCAAATGTAATATAAATGTAATTATTATTGTCATCATTAATAATAATATTAATCACAATAATAGTAATATGATTATTTTATTTATTTTATCAATATCATTAATGCTAATGTTAATAAAATAATACCATTAACACTATAATTGTTGGTAATATTATTAATATAATATTTGTATAATTATTATTATTAACATTCATATTAAAAGATTATGATTATTAATGTTAATAATATTATTATCAACTTTTCTATCAATAATAATATTAATATTACAATTAATAATATTATCATAATGAATATTAATATTACTAGTAAAAATAATGATAATTTAATGTTATTATTTATTTCCTTGGAAAAAATAATAATATCAATAATGGTAATATTTTTTAATTATTAATTATATTATTATTCTTATTTGTTAATAATAGTATTAATAATAAATTGTCATAATATTAATATTAAAGAAAAAATAAATCTATTTTTATTATTAACAAGAATAATAGCATCCTAAATAAGAATACAAATATTCATGTTAATATTATTCACATTAAGATTAATATTATCACGAATATTGATAACAACAACAACAATAATAATAATAACATTATTCATGCTAACAATATGAACATTAATAATATTATTATCAATAATAATATAATAATACTATTAATGTCATTATTAGTATTATATTTATTTTAATTATTCTTAATATTACCATAATTATAATTAATTTTAACACTTGTACCAATGTTATTAATACTATTTTTATTTTTATATTTGTTATCATTATTACTGATCATAGTGGTGGCGGCGGTAGTAGTAGTAGTAATATTGATATTAATAATTTATCATTATTATTAAAAATATTATCATTTTTAACATTAATATTAGTATAATGTTATTATAAGTAATACTAAGAATGGTAAGTATATTATTATTATTATTCAATCTAAAAGAAGATGAACATATTTTTTTTTTTAAATTATAAGTCAAATACATGAAATGGATAAGTGAACACATCTTTCTAATTTTTCCATAGAAATTTTTTCCCATTAAAAAATTATAAATAGAAAATGGAAAACTATTTTCAAATTCTCATAACAAAATTATTTTTGTGTATGTTTAAATGACATTATATATATAATTATACTGAATTAGCATTAGATGTAGATGGTTTTTAGCAACTTATATATTGAGTTGTTCTTCAATATAGCTGTTTATTCCATTGATAAATAATTTTAGCAACATTAACATATTACTGGAGATAATATTTATTTTACCGTTAAAGTCATAATTTAATGGCTAAGAGATGAGTTTTTAGGTATCAAAAATTTGAGAGTTCATAACTCATTTTCACGATATTTATATATATATTTTAGTGATTGTTAGACTTATATAATATAAAAATATATATTATATTAATGACAACTCATTGGTCAAAACCACGTTCCCTTTCGTAATAGTTGGCTATATTGAAGATTTTAGCTAGTTTTTGTTAAACGGTTCCTACGATATTTTCTTTGGTTAATTATGCGATAATTTAAAATTTTCTTACAAGATTTTAGGTGTTTTAAGGTGGCGTAAAAGCAAAAATGTGAAAACCATAAAATCTGATTCCTCGTCTAATGACCTAATGCCAATATTTTAATACATATATTTTTTCATTTATTTATGCAAACAAACACGTGCCACACATATAGTAATTAGTGCGAAAAGAACAGGAGTTCAAGTAAAAGAGGGAGACAAAGAGAGAAAAGAAAAAGGCGGAGTAATTCAATAGCCACTTCTTAGTTCTTATACGCACTGCAACACGGTAGTCTTGATTCTTGACGACAAATGGAAAAGGTCAAGGGTTTGTGGGCCAAGAGATAAGATGGTTGTACAGGTAACATGACCAGTTTTAGTTTGATGATAAGGAACATGACCCCGTAAAAATAAAAGCACCCGATTCAACCGATCCTGCTGTTAATACCACTTATTTAACCATAGTTTTGAAAGTTGGGTCAACCATTGAATTGATATCATAAGTGGTTTAATTGTTTAGTGGTTGAATTAATAGTTTAGATTTATCAAATCAGTGATAAATATTAAATTAAAAAATATAAAATATATAAACAATTAAAATACACATAAATTTAATTGGCTCTCAATCAATTTTTTAACTGATTCACCAATCTAACTAATTTTTGACTAATTTTTATCAGTTATAATATCCTAAAAATTTATATATGATATCTAGCTGATGATCACTTGACTAGTTTATCAGTTGGACCGATCGGTCAAATCCAGTTTTTAAAACTATAGATTCAACCAATCTTGTTGTAGCCATATTAACGACTGCCTTAAAAGCAAGCCATGATTCCACTACAATCCTTATTTTTCTTTCGTTTCCTGTATTTTTCAGCATTCTATTATTTAGTGAAGATGGAACTGTAAAGGTTGAAAATAATTTTTTAAAGACAAGTCAGCAAGCAAGTAACTCCCTTCTATACTTTGCATGGAATCTAGCCAAATTTACCTTATCAAATGAAAAGAAGAAAGGGAGGCAATAATTAAGGGGCATGAAAAAGGGATGAAGAGGTAAAATTGTATGAACTCGAGATTGGGCTCATTCTAATGATGAAACCATAATTTAATGGTTAAAACTGATATTGTAGGTGTGCATACACGGGGATGATCCTAACCGGTAGTTTCACACTCCTAAGATGTTTTGGGGACAAAAATATGCATGGAAACACATAATAATGTGGTGAAAAGCTAAAGGTCATTTTAGGGCTTTAACTACTAGATAGCCTAATTTCTTACCAAACATTTGATGTCATCTTCCTTCCTCATTCAACAAACACCAAATGCCTTCCTCACTCCTTCAGTTTATTTGATTTTGAACATCATTCCTTCCTCTCTCATCTCAATGGCATTACTGATGTTTGATCCTCTTTGTTGTCCCAACTATTGCTTTGTAGTATTGCGTTGTTCAAACTATGTCATTGTTGTTCTCTTATTGTCAAGTCGTTTCTCTTTTGATTTAATATATATCGTTGGTGTTTGACATTCAAGCTCCTTCATTGTTTTTCTACATCTCCAATTTAGAGTTAGGATTTTTCTAATTTTCAAGCGTCAATTTTATTTTAAATGCATATTATTTATTTTAGAAGTTAAAAGGTAGGTGTTGAAGTAATGTGCTCTATTCAGGTATGGTGGTGTTAGTGTTGTTTAGGTTGATGTGGTATTTTGTTTTTTTTTTCTTTTGTTGTAATTTGTGTCATTGGCTCATGTTGTAATTTGTTTTATTAGAGTTGTGGTGTTGTTGGTTATGATCTTGTGGTGATGTGATTCATTCAGTTTGCAGTGTTGTTGTTTTTGTGGTTTATGATTTGTGTTATAGCATCTAGAGGTAGTAATAGTAAGGAGGGTTCTATAAGTGCTAATGCATCTTATAAGGATGCAGGTGATAATCCTTTTTAGAATTATGTTAATATATAGGATACAAAACTAGTGGAGGGGTAACTATCTTGTGGGCTTGTATTTTTTGTAATAAAGCAAAGCAACTCATTTGTTGAATACTCCTACTAAAAGTATTGCAACTTGTATGAAAGTTGGGATGATTGATAAGATTGAGATGGGAAATTTAGAATGTAAAAAGAGCTAAAGACGTGCTAACAAATGATTTGCGATAATGGTCCTACGTTTTTAAAGGCCATTGGTGTTTTAGGTGAGACTAATTATAAGGAATGCATTTATAAACTATTGAAATAAGTCATTAATAAGGTGGTTTATCAGAATATTGTATAATTCATCATTGATAATGCATTGAATTGTAAAGGAGTCGATAAAATCATTTGTTGTATCTATCCTTATATTTATCAGACTCTATATGTTGTTCATATTCTTAACCTTTTTTACAAAAATACTTTTGCTCCAAGAAACATGGAGAATAATGTTGAGATAATTGAGGATTGTCATTGGATAATTGAGATTCACGGACATGCCATTCAAATAGAAAATTTTATAATGATGCATTTCATGAGATTAGCTTCTTCAATAGATTTTCTTCTTTAAAGTTGTTCGTAGTTACCAATGCTCATTTTGCCCTAGTTGTTGCTACACTGAAGATGATGAAGTTTATAAAATATAGCCTTTGAGAATCATTGTCCTATAAAGTTGATAATGTTGGAAAATTAAGGTTTGTGAAGGAAAATCTCCTTGAATATTCAAGGCAGGAAAGGTTGATTATATTCTTGAGTGTATAAGACCTATGTACTACATGACTAAGGAGTGTGACACCAACCCTTCACTTTGTTTATGAAATATGGACGATGATTGATGAAGTGAGAAATATAACTTATAAACATGAATGTAGGGAGGTTAGAGAAGTGCCTTCTTTATTTTAAGTGCTATATGCCATACTTACAGCTCACTAAACCAAAGTATCACATCTCTTTGTTGTCTAGTACACTTATTAAATCCATGGTAACCATAATCTCCAATTCGATAATCTTATTAAAGTGTTATTCTATTTCTTTATTTTGACAATTAATAATAGTACATATAATGTTGTTGATTTTGTCACTTGAATGAAGGTATATTATAGTGATTCTTAGTTAGATGTTAAGTCACATAAAGTTTATCCTTCTAGAGACGATGAGATTTCCATAAAAAGAAACAAGTATTTTAAAAGACTTTTCACTAACCAAGAAGGTCGTTCAAGGGTTAATTGAATTTGACACTTAAGAATAGCACACTTGAAGAATTTTATTCACTTTATGATAGAGATATTATTGATCCAAATGTTTAGCGAGGAGTTCAGGGCTTAAGTACACAATTGCTTCAAGATATTACCCTTAAATTTTTTGCTCAAGTATATTCTTTTCTTATTCATGCAGTGGGAATAATTGGATTACATATGGTTTGATTCATTATATCAAGAATAATAGATTAATTCCTAAGCATGCCAAAGATTTAATGTTTGTTCATAATAATTGTAATACCCCCCAAAAACCTAATTTAGGATTTAAAAATAAAATAAGGATTAATGGGTGGGATTTAATTAAATATACTATTTTAATAAAATAATAACATTATAATTAAAATAATTAAGGCAAAAAGAAGGAAAATAATGTAGGAATCAAGTTAGTGGATGCTAGAATACTTTACTAAACAAAAACAAATTTTAAACAAATAATAATAATAATTTATAAATTGATAAAAAATTAATTAATTAATTATTTTTACTAATTTAATTATTCTCAAAAAAAGTTAAAAAAAATTTCCTAACACCCCAACCGCCTCATTTTTCCTTTTCCCTTTTTATCTCTTTTTATTCATTTTCTTCTAATTCTTATACTCGCTAGCTTCGGCCCTGCTCAGCATGGCCCACTCCTCTCCCCTCTCCCTCATCTCTTTCCTTCCTTGTGTGAACCAGGCCGCATGCCCTACTCTTTCTCTTTTTTCTCCCTTTCCTTTTTCCCTTTTCCCCTTTCACCCTCGTCTTCAACCTCCCCGATTAAGTGATGCACATGGTTGCTTCGCTCACTAAGTGGATCAAACTTAAATTAATACACATTTTAACTCGAGGATAGAAGTAGCCTAAGACGGATCAAAATTCATAAATATTGATTAAACAACATTCTTATCAATTCATTATAAGCGCACCTCAAGTTGTATTCAATAGGACATAAAGTATGAGCAAACAGTACTTCATTGGATTCTATATAGGAAAAATTATGTTAAAGTTCAATTAAGTAAAATTATTTAAAGTTAAAAAATTTATCTGGTATTTAGGTCACTTTTTTTAGTATCGAATTTACATGTACATAAAGAGAATATTATCTGTACAATTGTGTATAATTAGGTGTATATATTAGTATGATTATATGTACATAATAGTTTATACTTAGAACTAAATACTTTAGAACCATATTGATTTTTTTTTTATTAATTCCCCACGAGTAGACCTTAAACTAATTTTCCCTTCTATATATATATACACGTTGTTTTAGAGTTTTGAGTATCTATTAAGACGGTACATACATTATAATTTATCAGACAATTTTTAGAAGATAAAATACTTTAGTTAGAAAGAGTAGTGTGAGAAAAGTAAGTTAATATTTTTTGTTAAAAATTTAATATAAAAAAGGCATATATTTGAAATCAAGGGAGTATGTTGACCGCACACGCAAAATGTCCGGTTAGCCTTTAGATCAGCCAACGACTTGGGCAGTAGGCATGGGGGCCACGGCCTACCAACCAGATCCTAATTTGCGGTTTGCGGCAAACGTTGGAGTTCGTCCATCCATTGTACACTACTACATGTTATATTAGTGAGAGCGCAGTCCATGGAAGACGTCTCCTCAGCTATTGTTTTAGATCACGTCGCCCAAAATGATGCAATGATGCCGTCAAGCACGGAGAGATATTTGGATCAAAGTAAAATATGTTTTTTTTAGAGAATAATCATTTTAGATCATCGGTCAAAGTACAATGGATAAATATATATCCATGTACCAAACGGGCCCTAAAGGAAATCTAATAGTAGTTACTAAATTAGCAGGCAAAAATTAAACACCTTCATTAATCATAAAATCCTAGAGCTACGTACATGTTCACTAAACATAGAAATGGCAGTTTCCTCCCACGCATATAGGGCCCTCTGCATGCCATTAAAGCATATCAGCCTCCGAAACCCAACGGAAAAACAGGTAGTTTTTCCCGTCAAAACAACGTACATCTAAACAAGGGAGAGGGAGATGTATGTGCTATTCTGCAATTGCCATTTCCCCATCCTAACAACGACAACAAGAAGAGTAATAATAAAAAGAAAACAACTCAACAACGAAAGTACATAACTGATAATAACCCCCCTAGCTAGCTGCATAAATAAAGTTAGAATTTCTCTCCCAAAACATAGTTTTCATCTGCGTTTCTTCGTATCCCTGAGGGAGAGAAAAACAAGAAAAATAAATTCTCTCTCTCTCTCTCTCTCTATTGAAGTTGCACAGCAAAGATATAGAAATAGAAGAAAATGGGTTGTGGGGAATCAAAGCATGCAGTGGCAACCACAGAATCTGTTTCTGTTTCCCAGCGTACGAAATTGAATTCAAACAGCACCAAGAAAATTGAGGCCGCGTCATCATCAGAGCCCTCGAAACAGGCCACACCAATCGACAATACAACTACCAGCGCATTACCTGACCCATCGGCCCCAAAACAATCACCACCAACATCGACAGAGAATAACGAGGAACCCGAAAAGACCGTAGATGTTAAGTTTGACGATGGAAAGGAGACGGCGGCTCTTGTGTCGGAACAGAACAAGGAGGCGGGCCATGACAGGACAATCTCCCAGGAGACTCAGTATGAGAATGCAAATGATGAGAAATCAGTATACGAGTCTCCGCAACATGCTGATGTGAAGGAAGAAGATGAGGTGAAGAAAGAAGCAGTAGAAGAGAAAGGGGAGGAAGCTGTCAAGAAAGAGGATGAAAATAAGGAAGAGATAAAAGAGGAGGAAGGTAAATAAATTTCATTTCATTCGGATTCATCGTACTTCTAGCATTTGTTGATCTTATGGGCTTGGCTTAACAAGGTTTTTCGATTCTTAAATACTAGTCTTTTAATTTAACCACGCATAAACTCCTTACGATTTCATAAATTTATTTATATATATATATTTCAATAATTTTAATAAATTTTCAAAAGAATAAAAACAACCAACACTTTTCTCTATCCAAATCTTGTTGTCCAACAATCAATTTTACACTTGCATGGTTCATTATTATTATTATGAGTTGTCTGGTGATGATGAATATGCCCTGCCCTCCTATAATATATACAGCTATTGATAATATTTTTTTTGACTTCTTGTATAGCAGGGGAGCCTGAAAATTTAGGTGAAGTTAAGGACAAAGGAGAAGCGGCTACCACTGTAGTGGCCGCAATCAAAGAGGAAGAAATCACTCTAGCTGAAGAGAACAAAAATGGACCTGCTGTTTAGGTCTGAGGCCTTGCGAATCCTCAAAGTCCTTACGTTGTTATATATGATGATAGATATCATTATTGTTGCTTGCTAATCAGCAAATAAATAAATGATGATAAAGATGTACTCAACCATGGGTCTGAATTTGAAGGTTCCATCAGCTCAATCTCCCGAAAAGTGATAACATTCCACTATGCAGACTACCAAAGCACATATTTCGGTCATGTCAATGAAGCACCGATGGCTTTCATTTCTCTTACTATTTTGTAATATCTTACATATTTCATGTAATTGAAGACCAAAAAAAGAAAACAATTCCAAAGCATAATATCAACAAAAAGGAGTGGGAATGAAAATGAAAATTAAGGATAGTGGTGGACAAAAATGGCAAGATTTGGATGATGATACAGATAGGAATATGATAATGCATTTCGGTTAGTGTAACTGCAACACTATTTAATCAGATGACTAATTTATAACAATGTATAGCAAATTGACTTTGGGCTAATAGAAATTGAAGTGACTTTTTGTTATATTATTAGGACTTCTTTGGTACGACCATAAAGGGACATAAAATAAATTCTTTCTTATTTTGTATATTTTATATCATATATTTAAGAATAATAAAATATTTTCAATAAAACACTTATTTTAGATGATCATATTTTTTTTAAAAAAAATTAAATATATTATACAAGATATATAAAATATCAGAATAATTTTTTCATCCTTATTAACCACATATCAAACAAGTATAAATCAAAAAAATTGTGGTGGTAGAGCATTAGGCATTTACGTTCATAATTTTTAAATTTATAATTCATACAGGTTTAACACAATCAAACTTCTAGGTTCATGATATAATACTCATAGGTTCATGGTATATTGTTGAACACATGTACATAATAAGAATTATACTCAATATATATTTTTGAGTGAATATCCATATTAATATACTTTTGAATAGGCATCTATATTCATATACTTTTGAATAAACACACACACACACACACACACACATATATATGTTATATTCAATACTACAAAAATAAACATAGACAACATCATATATACGGTTACTCTAATATGGATGGCCATCTATAAGCTCTCTAGTAAAAAACTAATCAAAATGATAAAAGATAGAAGAAATAGACCATAGTTAGGGGATTATAATTTCTACTTATAGTGTGAGAACACCGAGTAAGGGTGTAGACAATGGTTCTATCCCAAAGCTATTGTCTATACCCTTAGTAGTTTTTTTTTCTCAATTTTTTAAGGGTATAAAAGATAGTTTTAGATCATAACCTTTTTGTTTTAATTTTTTTTACTGTCTATACTTTAGTGAGATTTGTTTTTGTATTATTCACGTTTAATCTACTAGGAATTTTCTACTCTTTATATTTTTATGAACACACACAAAGACTATTGCACGAACTACTTCTTTCCCCAAGCTTTTTACCATTTTTGTTTCCTCCACCTCCACTCTTTCTTCATCACCGCCACCCATACTTCTTATTCTTCTCTTTTCTCTGTAATTTCCTTGATAGGTTTGCATTTTTTGCCTTCTTTCTTCGAGAATTTTTCCTCATGTTTGCTATATTATGTGTTTTATATATCATTAAAAAATTGGTACCAATTTTATAGTTGTAAGTTTACTCCAAGTGTTGCTAGATATGTACTAACCTCTGTAATTTTTTTATACATTTGTTTAAGATATAATTGTGATAATTTGTTGACAATATTTTGGTGGGCATAACTTTTAACTTAGTTGTCTATTTTGGATTTTTTTTCATTTCAATTATGTTTTTTGAGAGTTATGAGCCAAAACATATCAAAAGGGGGTTTAACACTTCTAGAGCCCTAAAAAAATAATACTATTTTTGCCTTCATAAATAGGTTTTTATGTTTTAAATTCTAAAATCTATGTTTGTGATAATCGTTTGATAATATGACATGTGTGCACGTGTATTTTCATAACGTAGCATATTCTCTTATAAAATATAAGATCACAAGAGTTGTTAGTTAGATGAATGATATATTATGTATGTAAATATAATATAAAGCAATTGAATTTTTTCAATTTTGAAGAATATGCATAGTTTATATCTTATATTATTTGTGAATGATATATATTTAGCGAGAAGGGTAAAAAAAAGAAAGACGAAGAGTTTAAATGAAGGACTTTGTAAGAGTGTAATTCATATGCTAATGAAAGGTTCAGGAATATAAAATTTAGGCAATGAATGTTCTAACAACATCTTATTGTTGTTAGAGGAAGTGATATAGTAGATAGTAGTGATAAAGATTCCTTGGTGCTCATCGAAAATGTATAATGTTTATGTTTTGTTGAAGAGAGGCCTATATTATCTAAATATTATTTTAATATAAATTGATTGATATTATGAGTTGCCAGTTGATATTTTCCAAAATTAATATTCTGAGTTAGGATACACACAATTGATACTTGTGTATCAGTTGAATACATGCAAATTTTTATGTGTAGAAAATTATGTATGGTGTAGGTAGCAAGAATATATTTTTTTAAAATAAAAAATAGGCTATAAATGGAGGTTCTCACTCAAAACTACCGTTGCTACTCAAAAAATAATAATCTATGGTTGTAGCCTACACATTTATTGGTTACTACTATCTTTTGTCATTTTCCATCGCTGTTTATGGTTGATTATGCAATGGTGATTACATATGGTCCCTCCTTTTTTTTCTATTACATATGGACCCTTTTCAAGATCCTCATTCTCTTCTATATGAATAGACATCCATATTGATATACATTTGACACAGAGATTAAATATATATGATTATCATTTGATGAGCATACTTATATTTAGGCTCATAACATAAAAGATTTAGCTTCATTGCATACAATATTTATGTTATTTACATAAAATAAACATGTGTATTCATGTAAAGAAGTATTCTCTTTTTATTTTAGGTTCATTACATAAAAGAATTAGGTTCATGGTAATAAACATTTAGGTTCATTGCATAATATTTATATAGTGTCAATTGATATACATAAATATATATCCTAGTTATTTATTTTATTTTAATAAATATTTGTATTCTTTTTCAGTTAATAATAAATGCATATATTCTACTTGGACTTAATTATATGCAACCCAAAAAAATAGGCCAAATCTAACAAGAGGGGAAAAAAATCTTGAAGCCTCTCCCGCCTTCCGACTCAACTATACTCCATCTCCTCCTAGTCTCATAATGCCCCAAATTTTTATCATCTCCTTTGTCTTGCTCCCTTCCTCCTTTGCACCTCCTCTCGTCCATCCCAGTGTAGTGCTCATCGCCCATTAAGACCACCGTCACAACACAGACCTCCAACCATACAATGAAATATCAGTATCACAATTGTGTATTGGCCTCAATTTTATAATTTTATGTTAGTCGCGATTCAAAATTTTCAAAATGTGACTGTTTCAAATATTACATATTTATTACTGCGACATCAGCGAAATATCGAATATCAATTGATATTGACTAATATTATTTATTGTGAAAAAAAATATCACTCCATGATACCTGCTATATATAAAAGATTATTTGTGACATCTCAATACCATGATACTACAACCACGGTTTTATTACTTGTCTTCAACAACGACAATAGAGCAACAACGTTTCCAACCAGATTCACCATTTCTAAATGAGAAATGACATTGGTGAGTTGTTTCCAGATGAAGGAAGGTAAGGCTATAAATGAGCCAAGCCAAATGCCCTTAGCTTGGATCTTGGAGGCATGAGAGGAGTGTATATTTGGTGCTAGAGGATTGTTCCACCAACCTCATAGTGTGGAATAGGAAATCATTTGGTAGCATCTTTAAGAAGAAAAGAATATTGCGGGCAAGAATTGTGGGAGTGCAACACGCCTTGTCCAATAATCCTACTAGAAATTTGCTTTGGCTGGAAGATAAATTGGTACATGAATATAATGAAGTTATTTTTAGAAACAAATGCTTTGGTTTCAAAAGGCTAAATTGAATGTAACCACCCTCTAGGATAGAAATACATGATTTTTCTAACTTACCACAATACAAAAGAAGGGGAGTGCTCATATTTTTTGTTTGAAAGACAATGAGGGCACGTGGATTACCGATGATGAGGCATTGCTAGATATGGTGACTTATTTCTATGAGAAAATATATACATCAAAATAATTCAAGGACAACACATAGTGATACCCTATTTTATCCTAGCATAGATAGCCATGCAATATCCCATTTGGTAGCTCCAATTTTACTTATATAGGTCAAAGATGTAATCTTTTCCATGATTCCCTTTATGAGACCCCAGTCAAATGGTTTTAGTTCCATATTTTTCAAGAAGTGTTACCATATTGTGGGTATGGACCTTTGGTAGCAGGTGCTTTTGTCACCAGTATGTTTAATGTCTCTTTGAATAAGACTCTGCTCACACTTATCCTAAAGTTTGTTTCTCTAATTGGTTTTTTTAATATGGCATAACAACCATTACAAAGGTCCTAATGAATTGGCTCGAGCCTATTTCTTATTTGGTTATTGGGCTAGAGAAAAGTGGTTTCCTATCAAGGTGATTGGTGAGAGATATTATCATTATCACTCAAGATGTCATGCATATGATGAGGCACAAGTGGGGAAAATGGGACACATGGCAATTAAGATTGATCTAGAAAATACATATGATAGATTGTTGTGGGCCTTCATCGAAGATGCTTTATATACAAAAGGGCTCCCAAATCATATTATATGGTCAGTGATGTTTAGCATCAAGATTCCCTCTATTCGGGCCATATGGAATGATAATTTGTTGAGTGCTTTCCATCCCGCACAAGGTACTAGAGAAGGGGACTCTATATATCCTTATACATTTGTCGTGTACCACTAAACTAACTCATCTTATTCGAATAGAGGTTGCAATGAAACAATAGAAGCTTATATCAATTACTAGAGGAGGTAAGAAAATTGCATTTATTCTTTTGTAGATGACCTCTTCCTATTTTCTTAGGCTACCGGTACAGAAATGGAGATTATAATTAATTGCCTCCATACTTTTGAAAGGTTGTATAATAAAAAGTTACCAATATTGGGTATTTTATTTGCTTCACACATGATGCCTCGAATGTCACCACTAGGGAGCTGTGTAATACTCCAAAATTTTAAAACCTAGAACTTAATAAATAATCCTCAATTAGGATAATTTAATTTTCAAATCAATTAATTTAATTATTTTGTGGACTTTTAGGTGTATAAAAATAGATATGATTATTTAATAAATTAAAATAAATATTTTTCTATTTTATCATACTTATTTTATTTAAATAATTTTCCAAACCCATATTTTACTAAAATTACCCTCTAAAACTAATATCTTAAATTTTAAATAAATTAAATTATTAAATAAATTTATCTATCTAAATAATTAAATACCTTTATTTTAAAAATTATTTTAATTTTAATTTTTTTCTTTTTCCTTTTTTCTTCTCCTTTTCCTTTCTTTTTCGTTTCCTCTTTTTTCCTTTTTTTTTTCTTCCTTTGGGTCGTTGGCCTGCATCCCTACGTTGGGCTGTTGGCCCTTTCTTCTCTCCCCTTCTCCCCACCCCAACCCACCTGCCTTTTCCTTTCTCCCCCGGTTGGGCCAGCCCACCCTCTCTCTCTCTTTTGTCTTTCTCCCCTCTCCCTCCTGCTTAGGGCTGACCCATTCCTTTTCTTTCTCCCCCACCCGGTCGGCCTGCCCATTCTTTCTTTTCTTCTTCTTCTTCTTCTTCCCTCCTCCTTCCTTCTCCTTCGACCATCGCACACCAGCCTACAACCGCCACCTCTACACCTACCATGGCAGCTAGGCTGCCCTGCTCTCACTCTCCCTCTATCCCCCATCCCTTTCCTTCCATTTATGGCCACACACAACCCTGCAACCCTCCCCGCATGTCTTCCCTTCCCTTCCCCTTTCTCCCTTCCTTCTCCCTGCCACCCTACACCCTACCACCTACAATCACAACCACCTAACTCGGCCACGCCCGCCTCCCTTCCCTCTTCCTTTTCTTCTCTTTATCTCCCCTTTCTCTGCCCATTTTTTGACCTCCCTCAATTCCCTATAGACCGTCCCATTTCTCCCTTCTTCCCATCTTCTCCTCCTCCCCTATTTTTACTCCACCACCCTCAACCACCACTGTTGCCGCCCAACCAACCACCACATCCCCCCTTGACACCCCCTTCTACCTCCCTACACCACCCAATCACCCTCACTCGCCCATATAGCCACCCTTCCCCTCCCTTCTTTTTCTTTCCCCCTTCTCAGCCTCCACCCCACACCACCACCGTGTGCCGCCATTCTCCCTCTTCCGCCACCTCCATAGCCACCACTCCACTCCCTAGCACCTCCCCTACCACCACCTTGCCTCCCCTTGGCCGAAATTCCCCCTACAGCCCCTCCCTTCTTCTCTTCTTTTCCCTTCCTTCTTCTCCTTCGCTTATTCTTGTACCCATTTTCCCCGCCCTGCAGCTGCCGCCTCCGCTACCCTGAGCCACCCACCTTTGACCCCTGACCACCACCTACACCTCTACTCCCTCCCTACATCCAACCACCACCCTCACTCCCCCCATAATCCCTCAATTGAGCCCCAAAACCCTCACCCAAACCAAACTCCCTCCCTTCTCCTATCTCCCCCTCTTCGACCCATTATGCCCTTCACTCCCTACATACTGCTCACGCTGCCATGCACCGTGAGTCTGTTGCTTATTTGAGCCAAAATTTTGGGTTAATTTTGAGGTATAAAAGTAGTTGGTATTAGTATGTATTAATTAAGCTTTTGATAAAAAAAAATTATTTTTTTGATTTTTCTACTTCTATTATGCTAATTTTTATATTATTTTTAGGTATTGATTTTTACTAATCAAAGCTCAAACCTTTAACTGGGGCACCGGTAAGGTTTAGTTATTGCTGAAAATAAGGTAACCATTATACCCTACCAAAATGTGTAGATATACGTATGCCAACACATTAGGGTTTTTAATATGTTTATGTGTATGATGTATGATGTTAAGTATAATATAATTTGTGGCATATGTTGGTTGTTGAAATGAAAAGCTTGTTAATTTATGTGTCAGTAGAAATGATAGTTAAGAAAGGAGCCTTATGGTTAAGGATAATGTTGAATACTTATATATGACATGATAAGTTAATGTGGCCATGGATAATGTTAATATAAGCCCTAGGGGCATTTTAGTAATTTTTCTTGTGCAAAAGGTGTGGTCTAAGTAAGTATATATGGTAGGTGCTAATGAGTATTAATAATAAGTAATAATAGTTGGTGGTGTTGGATGATGTATATGAACCATGGATGTTAATGTTTTATGTGGTATAGGTATTTTAGTAAATTTGGCATAATATGGGCAAATTGGTAACTTATATGAATAAAAGGGGTAATATGATGATTTAATAAGTAAGGAGGGCATATTAGTAAATTTACATGGAAAATGGGATAACTTGGTAATTTTGTAAGTAAAAGGGGTAAAATGGTAACTTAATAAAGAAGAAGGGGATTTTGGTAACTTGGCATAAAGAAGAAGGGTATTTTGGTAATTCGATATAAAGGAAGGATAACTTGGTAATTTTGTGAGTAAAAGGGGATGAAATAGTAAAATGATAAGTAAGAAGGGAATTTTGGTAATTTGACATAACGGAATGATAACTTGGTAATTTGGTGAATAAAATGGGTAAAATGGTAAAGTAATAAGTAAGAAGGGTATGTTGGTTATTTGGCACGATAAGGGGCAATTTGGTAATTTTAATAAGTATGAAGGGCAGTTTAGTAAATTAACCAATAAAAAGGGTAATTCGATAATTCTAATAAGTATGAAGGGTAGTTTGGTAATTTAACCAACTCAAAATGGTAATTTGTGATTTTAATAAGTATGAAGGGCTGTTTGGTAATTTAACTAACTAAAGGGTAAATTGGTAATTTTAACAAGTGTGAAGGGCAACTTGGTAATTTATCTAACAAAAAGGGGAATTTGGGAATTTAATAAACCTGATGAATAATTTGGTAATTTTAACAAGTATGAAGGGAAGTTCGGTAATTAAACCAACTAGAAGGGTAATTTGGTAACTTAACAAGTATAAGGGGGTAAAGATGGTGATTTAGTAAGTATGGAGGGTAATTTGGTAATCTAGCAAATACAAAGGGTATTTTGGTAATTATACAAGCATGAAGGGTAATATGGTAATTTGGCAAGTAAAAGGGGGTAATTTGGTAACCTTACAAACAATAGGGGTACTTTAGTAATTTCGTAAGTATGAAGGGGTAAATTGGTAAATTACAAATAACATGTTAATGAATTAAATGAGCCTCCATAATAAGACATAAAGGATATTAAATAAAAGAATAAGGGTTTGTGGCCTTAAGAATACTATTTTAAGTATGTCCATGAATATTATAAGGACAAGGGTACTTTGGTAAATTAGCAAATATTGTAGGGACAATGCATAGTATAGGGTTGAATAGGTGATTACTAGTATGATATGCTGTTTATTTCATAATCATGCAAGATGTGCCTAGTTTGTAAGTATGCATGGAAATGTGTGTTAGATATGTTTGAAGTATGTGTTAGGGTTTTATATGTGCCTTGATCCTCGATAGAATACTTGATTCTATGGTCGGTATATCCTTGTGTCTCTGGATTCATGACCCTCTTCGAATTAAATAAATGGACCTGTTGAATAAGATATTAATAAAATACTAATTATGTAAAGTGAAAGATTATTGAACCGATTCCAGACCGATCCATCTGCAAAAATATTAGCCAGGTGTAAGATACCCTAGAGACCAATCCACCGGCGAAAAATAGTGGTCAGGTGCGTTCTACCCTAGGTGTTCCCGATCCATCAGCTATAATAGTGGGTGATCCCGAGCTCAATAAACCAAACATTGGATGCTAATAAATTATAGGAAGACACTAATCACTTATAGTGGAACACCATGTGAGTCGGGGCCGGACCGATCCACCGTTGAGAATAGTGGCTAGGTGCTCGGTGCCCTGGAGACCGATCCACATGCGAATAATAGTGGCTAGGCGTGTTCTGCTCTGGGTGTTTTCGATCCACCGGCTATAATAGTGGGGTTCCTGCACTTACATGGATATAATTTGAGAGATGATGTTAAATAATGTTTAATTAATGACTTAAGACCAAAGGTGTTACTTTCATCCTTATGATCTATTGATATGATATAAGTATGGCCTTGGTGCCTGTCACCCTTGGTCAGTGCTGTAGGTGTTGAGTAAATAGAATTCGTATTGTACAATTCTTATTGGATGATGTGTGTGATCTCTCTTACATGGCTATGATCATTTATATGCTTGCGTATGATATTGTATTTACTTCTATTTAAGTATGATGTGTTTCATGTAGACCTTGCCTTTTAGTTTGGTATAAAGAGTTACTCAGTATCATAGTACTGAAGGGTTCCATTTGTGGGTCCCTGCCTATTCAACAGGCAGTGTCCCTCGCAGGTTTGTTGGAGGTGCTATTCAGGCTAATATTGGGTAAGAGCGTAAGGATTGTCCGGAAAATATTTAAGGGTTTCCCTTTCAACCATTTATTTCATTGTACAAAATAATTTTTACTCTTATATCCTGAAATACCCCCAAACCCTAATTTAGAAATTTGGCAAAATAGGGATTTATTAGGGGAATTAAGTAAATAAATTATTTTATTAAAAACTAAGTGGAATTAATAAAGGAAAAACAAGGAGAAAATAATAAAGGAATTATTTAGGGAAAATTTGGACTTTTTACTAACTAACATGGAAGTAATGAAAACTTACCCAAAATAGCCTAATTAATCTAAAAATGGATTTAATTATTTTTCTTAAAATAATTATTATTAAATTTAAATATATAACTTAATTCTATAAATAAATAAAGACCAAATACCCCCTACCCAACCATTTTACCTTTTTCTTTTTTTTTCCTTTCCTCCTTTATTTTCCTTTTTCCTTTTTCTCCTCTCCTTATTTTCCCCTCTCCTCCCCGATTGGGCCAGCCGCGGCCCAAACTCCCGTTGGCCCGTCTCGCGCAGCCCAGGCGCGTCGTCCACCCTCCCTCTCCCGTTCTGCCCGGCCGGACCGCCTTTTCCCTCTTTTCTTTCTTTCACTGGACCGCCTGGTCCACCCCACCCTGTCTTCTTCTTCCTCACGCAGACTGCAACCCCCAACCTACAGTCCTACGCCTGCCGACGACCACCTGCTCCGTCCGGCTGTCCTCCCTTGCCACCCTCGTCGTTTTCCTTTCCATTTTTGACCCAGCCTACTCGTCCTCCCTCCTCATGCGTGCTGCCACCCTTTCCTTTTCCCCACACCGAGCCAAACGTACCCTGCAATTCGTAGGGCATGCGCCGCCTGTCACCGCCGGTTGGCGACTTGCCTCACCTGCCCCCGATTGTCTTCTTCTCCCTTTGTCGTTTTCCCCCTCAATTAGCCTATAAATACAGTCCTGGGGCAGCCATAGTCGAGCTCCCTCTTTCGCAAACCCATAAACTTTGCTTCTCGCCGCTGCCCAAACAGATTCTTATTCCGCCGCCGCCAATGACCGTCGCAACAAACGCCGCCCACCAAAACCACCCCCGCACTTCCCTCTACAAAACCAAGCCACCATCACCCTCTATCTCACCCTGCACGTGCCGCCCCGGCCGTGCAAAGTTGCCAACCCGAGCAGCCACTCCAACCCCTCACCGCCCCTCGCGCCGCCTTCTGCCGCCACCCTCGCCGCAACTAGCACCTCCTCCACCCTCCAAAACACCCAGGGAACCTTCCCCTACCTTCCCACACCTTCATCTCCCCCTGCCTCCCTCTCCTTCTACTTTCTCCATCTTCCACCACCTTCCACCACCTTCAGCCGCCGCGCCAACCACCACACACCGCCACGCCAACCACCACACACCGCCACTCCCAGCTACACCATCACCTTCATTCCACCCCTCTTCACCTGCTGCACCTTCCTCCACCTCAAACACCCCTCCACTTCCCCTCTCTTAGCCTACATATCCATCTTTCCCCTCTCTTCCTCCTCCACCGCCGCCGCCGTCGCCGCCACGCGCCGTCGCCGGTTCCACCACTAACCTGAGGTGGTGCTCCAACTTCCCCAGCCCCTAAACTATTTTCTATAAGTGTTAATAATTTTATTTAATATTAATGGTATTATCCTTAATATTACTATTATTATTACTCTTATTACTATTAGTTTGTATTATCATTGTTATTATTATTATTATTATTATTATTATTATTATTATTATTATTATTATTATTACCATTATTAATATTATTATGTATCACCCTTACTTCCTAACCTAATTTCAGAAAATACTTATAACTAGGTTAAACTATTTAAAAGGCTACAACTTTAACATTAAAATGGTTATCATTATTATTATTATTATTATTATTATTATTATTATTATTATTATTATTTCCATTACTACTACTAATACTACTATTATTATTATTATTCACAACTTTAGTATTAATATAGTTATCTCTATTACTACTACTACTACTACTACTACTACTACTATTATTATTATTATTTAAACTGAAGTTGGAGTATTATCGTTTTGTCATTAAAGAGGAAGAATACTTAAGCCTTAGTAATTTACTATTTAATATTAGAATATCATTAATATATTATTCCTAATGCCTTTAGCACTAATATTGTTACTATGGTATCATTAGTAGTTATTACTATTATTATTGTTATTATTTTATTACTATTATTGTGACAAAAACATTTGAACCCTTATATTATCATTATTTAAAATATAACTTATATTATTATTATCTTTAGGAATATTTGCACTTTGTTGGTATTGCAATTATTATACTATTATTTTAGCCCTGATACTATTATTAGACTTAGCCTTAAAAATGCTAGGGTTTCTATCATTATAAGCATTAACATTACTATTATTATTATTGTCACTATTTTGCTATAACTAGTATTAGTGCTATTATTAGAAGAATAAAGCTATTAGGTTTAATAATGTAAGTATAGTAATAAATATTAACATAAACATATTTTGACTAGTAATATCTAGTAAGCTAACCTGAAGATAAAAACTCTAGTTTTCACGTATAATACTCCCTTTAATAATAATAATAATAATAATAATAATAATAATCCTAATCTTAGACTAAAATAAGGAGTAATGGTACTTTTGGTAGGAGGGAAACTAATCCGTAGTATTTTCCCTCTTATAGGTGAGTCGAGCCAAAACCCTAAGGAGTCGTAGGAGCGTGCTCCAAGCCCGGCGTCGCTTTAGGTAAGGATGTAGCTAAGGCCCATGTGTGTTATGTGACTTGTATGCCTTGGATGCTATATATATCATGTTATATTGTGTATCGTATGATTGTCCTTAACTTGTCTTATGTGTAGCGTAGCTTGGAGTTGAGGTATGTTTGTATGTGCTTCTTATGACATGAGTATGATATGTACATATGGTGTTTATGGTGTGATATGATATGGCCTTCTAGGACATGCATACTAGGACAATTGATAAGATGATATGGGAATGAAAGGACAAAAAGAAAGAAATGGGAAGTGAGTTCATTAAGGAGGATATGAGGTTGACCAAAATACCTCATGATCCATGAGAGAAAATTAAAGAGGGAGGAATGACCAAAATGAATGAGAGATGGGAACCATGCATGAGAATCTTAAAATTTGCATGGGGACTTTGAGTGTTTGCATGGGCTGGATAAAACTTGCATGGGGGTGATCTTTACGTGAGAAAAGTTGATTTAGGGTGTAAACAAACTAAGGGGAGAGTTGGGGAGTGATTGGAGACTTGGGATGAAAAATAGTACGTAGGTTGGTGTAAGGGTATATAAGGGACCCGATTAGGGTTTTGGGAGAAAGTAGTAACCCGGAAAGTGCGAAAGTAAAATTGATTAAGGGAGAGTGGAGTACGTGTTAAGAGTGAGAATTTATTTTATAATGGGTGAGTATGGGTTCCATGGGAGAGAAGAGATTTTGGATGAAAAGAGAGAGGTTACTTGTGGGAGAAGAAATGTACTAGGGTTTGAAGTGGCCCACTAGGGTTTTTCCGGTCACATGTGGAATCAAGTGGTAAAGCGATATGATTTGGGATTGGTTCTAATGAGTTAAGGTATGGGGCGATAAACGAGGTAATGGTAGTGTAATGAGAGAGAGGGTTGGGCCACATCTGTCCAATCAGGGTTTTCAAGGAAAAACCCTAGGGGGTGATAGTAGGTGGAGTTGATGTCATAAGGTGTTGGGCCTAACCCACACCCGTAGGAGTTGGGTTTTTCATTAAAGGGTAAGTGTAAAGGGAAATAGATGTCGGGGTGTGATAAGGGGTGCAGGAGTCTCAAGATATGGGACGGGCCCCCTTGGGAGGATAGAAGTAGAAGGTAGTTGACATGTATGTCAAGGGTGAAAAGCTTTATCTAATAAGACACGAATAAGATACTAATCACTTAAAGAGTAAGATTGTTGAGCCGGGCCCAGATCGATCCACCGACATAATAGTGGCCAGGTGCCAGGGTGCCCTGGAGACCGATCCACCGGCATATAATAGTGGTTAGGTGCGTTCTGCCCTATAAGTGACCGATCCATCGGCTATAATAGTGGGGGATCCCGAGCTCAACAAACCAAACATTATGTTGCCAATGAATCATGGGAAAGCTACTATATACTTACAGTGAAACACCACGAGAGTCGGGGCCAGACCGATCCACAAGCATAATAGTGGCCAGGAGCATTCTGCCCTGGAGACCGATCCACCGGCATATAATAGTGGTTAGGTGCGTTCTGCCCTATAAGTGACCGATCCACCGACTATAATAGTGGGGTTCCCGTACTCGCATTGATTAATAAAGATTATGGTGTGAAATGATTACATTTAATAGAGATTCAAAAGAAAATAAGTCTAATTGGACCATAGTCGGCTTTCATTATCTGGATTACTACATGCGGCTTATGTGAATGTGCCATGTATGCTATGTGGTATGTTTGTATGTTTGGCCTTAGCGCATCTGTTACCTTACTCAGTACGTAGCGTACTGATCACCCATTTCATGGGTGCTGCTCATTCCCACGAGTAGAAGACCCATCTGAGCTTGTGCAGGTAGGTGATGATGTCTTCGATGCCTACGACACCTACGAGGCATCAGGTGGGGTTGAGCGTTGAGCCTAAACCTGACTTGGGGATCGAGAGCGACTCGGCCGGACTCTGTTTCTTTTATTGGACCTTGTATTATCATATTTTAGTTGTGTTTTTGTACTATGCTTCATGTTTTGCAAAACTCTAGTCACGTACTCTTTGGTTTGTAATCCTAAATCACACTCTGATTTCTGTATGACTTGTGTTTTATTAATGATTCGTGTTTAATGTTAACTTTGTTTAGCCTTAGCACTTAGTACTGGAATGGTAGGAGTGAACCGATCTGGTACTAAGTGTGGCGGTAATACCCCCGAGTTTACGATTTTATCTTTTCGCTTCTGCTAAACCCTTTTAATTAAACGTAATTTTTCAGTAGTAAATTTGGGGGTGTTACATATCTACTAACCGTGGACTTTACCTCTTGTAATGAATTTGATGCGCTACTTTGATTTAAATGAAGGTTGAATTTGCATGAATTGTATTTTGTTCCTTTTAGCCTTAGCACTTAGTACTGGAACGGTAGGAAGAAATTGGTATAGTATTAAGTGTAGCGGTAATATTCCTAAAATTTATGGGTTTTGCTTCATCTGATTTTTAAATAAAAATAAAATTTTTAGTTGTGAATTTTGAGGGTGTTACAAGCTGACCATGGTGTTTGGAATGAAAGCAATTGTTACCTTGGGCAAATACCTTGATGTTTGGCTCTAAGCATGGAGGTGTAGCCAAAAAGAAATTGTCGATGTGATCATCAAAGTTTGAGAACAACTTTTTAGTTTTAGACCTGATTTTTTTTCTTATACTATACCTCTATATCATATGCATTTCATCAAATTGTCAACATTCGTCAATTATGAGATCAATTGATTTAATAGGAGTTTCTTATAGGAAGAAATTGTAGCTAAAGGAGAATCCATCTAGCTAATTGGGACTTGATATTTTGTGATGAAGAGCATGGAGGCTTGGGGTTACGATGCATGTAATTGTCCAACTAATATTCAATCATGAAGATGGCTTGGTAAATTTTACAAAATAAGGAGGCTTTGTGAGTCTAGATTTTACGTGAGAAACACATGGTACACTCCCATTTTTTCAAATCACATGCACCTACTTCGTCATCATATATTTAGAAGAGCGTTGTGAAATACCTACCTATTTTTAGAAGAGGAATCAAATGGGTTATTCGATTGGGACATGAAATGCCCCGGAATTAATTATTTTAGGAAATATAATTAAATGAGGTTTTATAAAGAAATTAATTAAATTATTTATTTTATTTGGAATAGAAAAGATTTAATTAGGGCAAATTAATAATATTTTGTAAATATTTTTATTAAGGGAAAATTGGGTTTTTTGCTAATTAAAAAGGGATTTAAGAGAAATATTTTTTAAAAGCCCTAAATTGGTCTAAAAAGAAATTTAATATTATTTTTATTAAATATTTTATCCTAATTATCCAAAATATTCTAATTAATTTATTTACCCCAAACCACTACAATTTCCTTTTTTCCTTTTTTTTCTTTTCTTTTTTTTCTTTTTCTTCCCTCTCGCCGGATTGGGCCTAGAGCACGGCCCAATCCCTTCTCTTTTCCTTCTTTTCTCCTGCGGCCCAACGCCGCTCCATTCCTTCTACTCCTTCTAACGCGGTGTTTTGTTCGTTAATTCCCTGAGACGCCGCGTTTCATTAAACGCCTTACAGACCAGCCGAACCGGCTCGGTTCCTCCTTTCTTTTTCTCTTCCTTCTTTCTCCCCCGACCGCCGGCTCACCTCCTTCCTTCTTCCTCCTTTCCTCGCCATTGTCGAACCTGAAACTTCCATCCCCCGAAAATGGCACCGCCGCCACATGTGTCGTGACCGGCCTTTCTCCCGCCCATTCTTTTCCCCTCGACGCACACTCCAATTTGAACTGCCCCACTACCCTTTTCTTCCCCACGTTTGCCCCCACTTTCCCTTGCGAAGGTCGGGCACGATTTGAGATCGTGCTGACCGATCAACGCCATAACCACCCCATTTTCTCACCAAATTTGACCTCTTGGTAACCTCCATAACGCGAGCCTACCCTCTACCATTATAAATACCCCTCATATGGTCTGAATTCAAGCTTTCCTTTCCCCAAAACCCTAAGTGTAAGTATGTGCGCCACCGCCACTTTAGACGCACCGTTCTCCACCGTTAGCCAACCTCGCCGCCTCTTCTTTCTCCCAAGCGCTTCCCTGCAACGCTCTCTAATTAATTAAACCATTCGCAACCTTCGATTCTTCTCGCACGGGCCTCCATAACCGTGCAAAGTTTGCTAGTCCTCTCGCCAGAATTTTTACCCCGAAACCTTAAACCACCGCCCACCCCCACATCTGCCGCTTCTACCACCCTCTAAACCACTCAAAAACTCTTGCTAATCCTCCTCCACTGACCCATAACCTTCCTTTCTTTTTATCCTTCTCCTTCCCTCTTTTTCCTTATTTTTTGCCCCCTTTAGAACACTTATCCGGCCACCTCCGGGTACCACCGCCGGTGCCACCCATCCCCACCAACTCAAGGTGAAACCCTAGACCTTCTTAACCCTTCCTTTTGATTTATTGAGAATTATTCTGCTTTTATCCTAATTTTTAATGTTAATTCGATTTTAATTATTATTATTATTATTATTATTATTATTATTATTATTATTATTATTATCAGCTGTAACTTAATTGATAAATCTTGTTAGCAGGTTTGGGAGTATTCTTGAGTTAGATAAATTATTATTCTCAAATTTTGGTTATTTAATGGAATTATTACATGTTTATTATTATTATTATTATTATTATTAATATTATTAATATTAGTATAATTACCTATTTAATATTATAATTATTTAATGAGGGCCGAGACCTTAAATTTTAATTAGGACTCGCACCCTTGCATTTTATTACTATTATTAGCATTATTTTCTATTATTAATATTATTATGGTTATTATTTTTACTAATTTAATATTCTTATAAGTATATATATTATTAACACTATTATTATTATCATTGAACAGTAACTTTATTATTTTGGCAGGCTCGAAAGCCCACTTTATGATTTTAAGATTTATATTATTATTATTATTATTATTATTATTATACTAATGTTAGTATTATTAGCAATATTTTATTTTAGTAATATTATCATCATTATTATTATTATATTTACCAATATCATTTTGGGTGAAGGGTAGAAACCCTTATACCACCATTCATTTAAACTACAATAGTATTTTATTAGTAGGTTAGTAGTATTTTGTATAATCAATTATATTATAATATTATTTTAATTAAAAACCAAATATTAGGATAAGTTAATAAATAATAACATTTTTAGGAGGGAGTCTAATTTTAGCTTTTCCCTCATAATAGGTAAAACCAGTCAAAGCCCTAAGGAGGCGTAGGAGCATGCTCCAAGACCGGTGTCGTTTTAGGTAAGGATGTTACTAAGGCCATTTGTGTGTTTATATACATTATGTGCTACATATGCCATGTATTCTATGTTTATCATTATTAATTATTTCGTATGTGGTATAAAGTAGAGTTGAAGTATGTTGGTATGAATAAATTGTGGCATGAGAATTATGTGTATATTTATGTTATTATTATTGTATGATGTGGCCTTAAGACATGCATGTTAGGGTTGTAAAATAATGATGGGGAGTATAACAATGAGGTGTTAGGGTTTTGCATGAAATGACATGGTGTTAGGATTTGCATGAAATGGCATGATGTTAGGGTTTGCATGGAAGCATGTCTACGTGGAGCTAGGGTTTGCATATGAATTAGGGTTTGCATGGAAGCGTGGTATATGTGGAGCTAGGGTTTGCATATGAATTAGGGTTTGCATGGAAGCGTGGTATACGTGGAGTTAGGGTTTGCATGGAAGTGTGGTTTACGTGGAGTTAGGGTTGCATGGAATAGGGTTTGCATGGAAGTGTGGGTTACGTCGAGTTAGGGTTTGCATGGAAGTGTGGGTTACGTGGAGTTAGGGTTTGCATGGAGTTAGGGTTTGCATGGGATCTAGGGTTGCATGGAAGTGTGGGTTACGTCGAGTTAGGGTTTGCATGGAAGTGTGGGTTACGTGGAGTTAGGGTTTGCATGGAGTTAGGGTTTGCATGGGAGCTAGGGTTGCATGGAGTTAGTCATGCATGTCTGGGCAAATGTTTATGAATAAAATATTTAAAACATTAAGTACTTAAAGCGAAAGATATTAAGACGGGACCAGCCGATCCACCGGTCAGGAATAGTGGTTAGGGTTTTACCCTATATGTGACCGATCCACCGGTTATAATAGTGGTTAGGACATGATGTCCTATATGTGACCGGCCCACCGGTTATAATAGTGGGGGATCCCGAGCTCAATAAAAACAAACCAGAGTTATTAATGCTCTTAAAAGATACTAATTACTTACAGTGGAACACCATGCGAGTAGGAACCAAGCCGATCCACCGGTCAGGAATAGTGGTTAGGGTTGTAGCCTATATGTGACCGATCCACCTGTAACAATAATGGTTAGGGCATGATGCCCTATGTGTGACCGGCCCACCGATTATAATAGTGGGGTGTTCCTGTACTCGCATGGATTGATAAAATGGCATGGTGTGTATCGACTTTCGATAAAAGAAAGATTAAATAATTAATTTGGACCTTTTTGGGCCTTATGTGTGGGCTTGTTGATGATAGACTATGGATTCTCTATACGCTTTTACGTATCATATGTGTGGTTTGAAATTGTATATTGATTATTATCTTGCATGATTTGATGTGTTTATGTGTCGGCCTTAGTACTCGTTACCTTACTCTGTACATAGCGTACTGATCACCCGTTTCATGGGTACTGCTCATTCCCACGAGTAGAATGCCCTTTCTGACTTTGTGCAGGTGGGCGAGACATCAGTCGGGGCTGTAGGTTGAGCTTGTTTTGGCTTAAGGTTCGAGAGTTGTGGTCATATTTACTCTTTATGCTATGTATTTCCTTTTTATTAGTTCTTTTGTATCGGATTTATCCATTTGGATCTATTACCTTGTATTGAGTATTTCAAATGATTATTTTATCGGTTGTAAGTTTATTTCTCTTTCGAAATGAATTATAATTCTTCACGCGTACTCTGATTTCTTTGTTATGATCTTTTAATTCATTTTGTGAACTCTTTGTTTGAGTTTAATAGTAATCTCTTTTTAGCCTTAGCACTTGGTACTGAAACGGTTGGAGAGAACCGGTTTGGTACTAAGTGTGGCGGTAACAACCCCATAATTCATAAGTTTTAAATTAAGTATTTTAAGTACTTCCGTTTTAAAAAAAAATAGTGAATTTTGGGGTGTTACAGGACACCAAGTCAATTTTTTGATGGATCGGTGGATGGGAAATTCTCCCTTAAGTTAGAGAGGAAAATAAGGGACTACATCTATGATGATGGTACATGGAGGTAGGAGCTCTTTCATTGGTACTTTCCATCTGCTAGGCTAGCATAACTCATTTCAATATTTGTTATACCAACAAGCACTGAAGATGACATTCCTAATTGGGGGTTCACCTTGAATGATTACTTTTCTTGTAAGTCAACTTATAACCTAACAAGCTAGCCAAAACGAGGAGATCTCTCAAAGGAATTAGTTTTGTAGTTTCTAGTAGGTGTTTTTTCTCCTAATATAACCTAGAAGTATGATAAATGGAGAGGTTTTTATAAACGGTTTGGTGGTGTGAGGATTTAGCATGTACAGTTTTATCACCTTTTGGTGAAGTTAAATGAAATTCTACTTGCCCAAAAAAAAATGAGGACATCAATGCCTTGCCGCTACGGAGTAAAATTTGGAAGCTTAGAGCTTGTTATAGGATGAATTACTTTGCTTGGCTAACAATCCATGGTAGGCCACTTACTAATGCAAACAAGGTAAAGAGGCGCCTCATTAGTGATGCATCTTGTGAAGCTTGTCACCATCAGAACAATGACACAACCTATGTAACTATATCACTATCCTCTGAGTAGAAACATATGGATTGCTCTGGTGCATATAAAGGATTGGCAGAATATTTTTTTAGAGAAACTCTTTACAATTAGTTCTAGAGAAATATGATACAAACTCATAGCTTGACACTAATGAACCACCTTGGGCACTTTGGTTCCTAGCTACTTGCAGGCACATAGGGTGGTGGTGAAATAAGTGTATATTTGTTGGAGAAATCATTGATGTCAACTAAGTTGTAAGAAATATAAGATGAATTTGTTGCGTGGCAACAAATAGATGGCATATAAGGAAATAAACTAAGAAGATATCTTCAAACGTTGAGTTGGGAGCCATCATCTCGAGATGTGATCAAGATCAATGCTGAAGAAATTGCTATCTCGACTTCATGACATATTGTGTTGGGTGTAGTTGCTCGAGATCATCTAGGGCTGTTATTTTTTGACTTTGCTGCCAACATAGGGGCATATTCTTTTAACTCAGCTGAACTTTGGGGCATCTTTCATGGCTTGAGAGAAGCAAGCAACAAGGATTATAATTGTGTCTTGGTGAGTTGTGAATCTTCCTTAGCTGTATACTTGCTCAAGATAATCCAACAGTGCACGCATCTTGTCTTCCCTATAGTGGATGCTTGTCGTAGTTTGATGAGAACTTTCTCTTCTCGCTAGGTAGGTCATTCCTTTAGAGAAAAAAATTCAATAGCATATGGCATGACAAATCTTGACACGATCTTCCCTACAACATTCATATCTTCAATAGCCCCCCTCCTAATGTCAAAGATAGGGCATTCTTTGATTTAAGTTGGTGGTGTGAATTATTGGTCTATTTAGCAGTTGAGTTTTCTCATTCGTACTCTTGTATTTCAACTCCTTCCCTTGTAAAGGAAACAAAATATTTGTGGTTCAATAGAACCATCCTTATTTATTTATGCTTTGATTCTTTTTGGTTTAGGTGATTTCCCAATGTCCCATTGCTTATTACTTCATCCGATTAGTATTCCCACCCATAAATCAATAATAAGTTGTAGCTAACTTTTTATTTTTTGGTTAGCCTTCATCTGCCCATCAATGAATTTTTCTTTTCATTTTTTTTCTTCCAATTTTCATTGTACATATACACTTACAAACTCACTTCACATATGTAATCATATGCAATATTTATGCAATTCATATCTCAATCCCTAGATTATTTGTAGTTGTTGTTTGCTCGTTGGCATATAACATGATATTAGGAAAACCAATCCTTAATAAACTCTAAGCAAGTATTTTTATGGTTGGGTTACTAATGAGATTTCTGATTAATAGAGGATAGGGAGAAGTCCACGATGACATAAGAATGACATAGTAGTGCTATGTAGTAAGGGTTGCCCTAGGGCGCCGTGATATTAAGAAATTTCTAGAGAGTTTAGTCTTAGAAGATTTAAATGCTTATGATATTACCTTTCGAATGATCAAAGTTTTTCCTATATTATTTGATGGGTTTTTAATTAGATCCAAACTTTATTAATATTATCAAAATCTCTCTTGTGAGAAGCATCGAAAAACTAATCGACTGATGCTCAAGCTATACTATACCAATAATTGTACTTTGTAGTCCAATATTATGTAAGACATGGGCTACTAATTTATTAATTTACATGAATTTATCTATATGATATTAGTCAACAAAAGATTTTAATTGTGCCCATGAGAAGAAAGAAAAAGGCAAAATATAAGGTGTGATTACTTTTATAAAACAATGTTATTTTTGGAAAACCAAATTTCAAATTTCTATAAATCTATAAATTATATTCATAACTACTATTTATTGCCTTTTTTAGTTGAAAAATACAAAATTTCACCTTTATAAATAAGCCGATAAAATAATTTAGGCTATGTTTTTTAATATTTTTCATATAAATGTAAGTATTTGTTTTCAACATGTTTTTCAATTTTAAAAATGTTGTTATCATCATTATTATTACTATTACTCTTATTAAATGTAATTATTATTGTCATCATTAATAATAATATTAATCACAATATTAGTAATATGATTAGTTTATTTATTTTATCAATATCATTAATACTAATATTAATAATATAATACCATTAACACTATGATTATTGTTAATATTATTAATAATAATATTTAACTAATTGTTATTATTAACATTCATATTAAAAAATTATTATTATTAATGTTAATATTAATAATAAGAATATTATTATCATGTTTTATCATTAATAATATTAATAATACAATTAAAAATAATATTATAATGAATATTAATATCAGTAGTAAAAAATAATGATAATTTTAATGTTATTATTTATTTCAATAGTAAAAATAATAATATAAAAAATGGTAATATCTTTGTATTATTCACAATATTATTATTATTATTATTATTATTATTATTATTATTATTATTTTATTAATACTATTAATAAAAAATGTCATAATATTAACTTTAAATAAAAAATTAAAATTATTTTTATTTTTATCAAGAATAATAACATCATAAATAAGAATATTAATATTCATGTTAATATTATTCATTTAAAGATTAATAATATCACAAATATTGATGACAACAACAACAATAATAACACTAGTATTCATGATAATAATATGAACACTATTATTATTATTATCAATACTAATACTAACGTCATTATTATTATTATTATTATTATTATTATTATTATTATTATATTTTAATTATTATTTATCTTACTATAATTATACTTAATATTATCACTTGTACGAATGCTGTTAATAATATATTTTGATTTTATTATTGTTATCATTTTTGTTGATAATTATGATAATAGTAATATTGATATTATTAAAATTATTATCATTGTTAACATTAATATTAGTAATAATGTTATTATGAGTAAACTAATACTGGTAATTATATCATTATTACGAGTAATATTAATATATATTACTATTATTATTCAATCTAAAAGAAGATGAACATATTTTAATTTTTTAAATTTTATAAGTCAATTATATGAAATGGATAAATGAACACATCTTTCTAACTTTTCATCGAAAAATATTTTTTCTTTTTTTTTCATAAAAAAATTAGAAAAGAAAATGGAAATCCATTTTCAAATTCTCAAAACAAATTTACTTTTGTGTATGTTTAAATGGCGTTTTATATATAATTATACTAAATTAGCATTAGTTGTAGACGGTTTTTAGCAAGCTATATATTGAGCTGTCCTTCAGTATAGTTGTTTATTCCGATGATAGATAATTTTAGCAACACTAATATATTACAAGAGACAATGTTTAGTTTACTGGTAAAGTTATAATTTAATGGCTAAGATAGGGATGTAAACGGGGCGGGTTCGGGTCGGGTATACCATACCCGTATCCGTACCCGATAAGAAAATCCGTACCCGAATCCGTACCCGTACCCGAACGGATATCCGTTGACATATCCGTATCCGTATCCGTCGGATATCCATTACTCGACGGATTATCCGTTTACCCGTTAATGGATATTGTCCAACGGATAAATCCATTACCCGACGGATAAACCCATTTATAGTTAAGCCAAATGACAATTTTAACCTTAATTTATACTATATTTATTTTAAAATTAAGGGTAAAAGGGTAATTATATATCGGGTAAACGGATACGGATATGGATACGGGTATGGTTACGGATACGGGTATGGATATCCCATACCCGTATCCGTACCCGAACCCGACGGGTATTTTTTTCTATCCTCCATATCCGTATCCATATCCGTTTATTCATATCCGTTTAAGTATCCGCCGGATAAAATCCGTCGGGTTTCGGGTAATACCCGCCCCGTTTACATCCCTAGGCTAAGAGATGAGTTTATGGGTACCAAAAATTTGAGAGTTCATAACTCATTTTCACAGTATTTACATATTTTTATAGTGATTGTTATACTTATATAATATAAAAAATATTATATTAATGATAACTTATTGATTAAAACCACATTTCCTTACGTAATATTTAGTTATATTAAAGATTTTAGTTGGTTTCCTGTTGGACAGTTCCTATAATTTTTTTATGTGGTTAATTGTGCGACAATTTAAAATTTTATTACAAGACTTGATGTGTTTCAAGGTGGCGAAAAAGCTAAAATATAAAACTATAAAATCTGATTCCTTATCCAATGACCTAACACTTATATATATATATATATATATATATATATATATATATATATAATTTATTTATGTAATCAAGCATGAACAACAAATATAGTAATTTAGTACGAAAAGAAAAGAATTTCAAGAAAAGGAGATAAACAGAGAGACATAAGGAAAAAAGCAGAGTAATTCATTAGCCACTTTTTCTACGCATTCTAACATGGTAATCTTGATGAGAACTAGATAAGGCTGGGGTTTGTGGGGCTAAAGATGATATGGTTGTGCAGGGCAACATGATCAGTTTTAGTTTGATGATAAGGAACACGACCCCATGAAAATAAGGGCACCTAATTCAACCAATCTTATGTAGTGATTGAATACAACTAATTCAACCATAGTTTAAAAAACTGGATCGGTCATCAAACAGATATCATAATTGGTTCATTGGTTTAGTCATCAAATTAATAGTTTGGATGGTCGGACAGCTCATACATATTAAATAAAAAATATATAATATATAAAAAAATTAAACTATACACGAGTTTGATTGATTCATTAGTTTTCATTAGTCCAACTGATTTTTGATCGATTTTCATTGGTTCTGAGATTTTGAAAACCTATACATGAAATTTAGCGGGTGAGCTACCTAATTTATTAGTCGGACCGACCGATCTAGTTTTTAAAATTATGGATTCAACCAATCTTATTATATCCATATTAACAACCCCTTAGGAGCAAGCCTTGATTCCACTGCAAAAATCCCTTTTCTTTCATTTCCCTCCTTTTTCGGCATTTTGTTATATAGTGACGATGGAACTATGAAGATTGAAAATAATGAAATTAATAATTTTTTTCCTAAGGGAAAGTGAACAAGCAGCTAACTCCCTTCTATACCTTGTATGGAGTCTAGCCAAATTTATCTTATTAAATGAGAAGAAGAAAGGGAGACAATAATTTAGGGGCATGAAAGAGGGAAAAAGAGGAAAAATCATATGGACTCGAGATTGGGTTCATTCCAACGATGAAACCATAATTTAATGGTTAAAACTGAAATTGTAGTCATGAATACACGAGGATGATTTCAATCGATCATTTTATGTCCCTGGGATGTTTTGGGGACAAAAACATGCATGGAAGCGCAAAATAATGGGGTAAAATGCTAAAAGGTTGTTTTAGGGCTTTAATTACCAAATAACCTAATTTCTAACAAAGATTTGATGCCATCTTCCTTCCCCAGTTGATAAAAACCAAACACCTTCCTCCCCCCTTTGATTTATTTGATTTTGATCATCATTCCTTCCTTTCTCATCTCAATGGCGTCAGGGATGTTCGATCCTCTCTATCGTCCCAACCGCTACTTTCATGCCTTGCATTTCAAACATTGTTGTTATATTATTACTGCATTGTTTCTTTTCTTCTTCAATATCCATCATTGTTGTTTGAAATTAAAGCTCTTTCATTATTGTTCAACATCTCCACTTCAGTGTTGAAGGCTAGTTTGAGGCTTAGTGTTGAAGGTTAGTTTAGGTGTTGAAGCATTTTTCCAATTTTGCTGGTGAGGTTTTTTCCAATTTTAAAACATTAAGTTTATTTTAAATGCATATTATTTATTTTAGAAGTTAAAAAGTACATGTTGAAGTAATGTGCTCTGTTTGGGTATAGTGGTGTTAGTGTTGTTTAGGTTGATGTCATATTGTGTTGTTGTTGTGATTTGTGCCATTGGCTCATGTTGTAATTTGTGTTATTAGATTTGTGGTGTTGTTGGTTATGATATTTTAGTGATGTGCTTCATTTAGTTCATGGTGCTATTCTAGTGGTAGTAATATTGGCTCATGTTGTAATTTGATTTATGATTTATGTTATGGCTTCTAGTGGTAGTAATAGTAATGTGCATTCTACGAGTGCTAGTGTATCTTTTAAGAGTGTAGGTGATAATCCTATTTAGAATTATGTTATTATAGGAGAAAAAACTAGTGGAGGGGTAACTATCTTGTGGACTTGTAATTTTTGTAATAAAGCAAAGAAGGGAAGCTATACTAGAGTGAGAACTCATTTGTTGAATATTCCTACTAAATATATTGCAACTTGTATGATAGTGAAGATGGTTGATGATGCAGGAGCACCTCCATCACAACACTCTTCCTTAATTACATTTCATAATAAATTTGAAAGACCCAAAACCCTTCTAATTTGAGAAGCATCACCCTAACTAAGCAAAGTCCCCAACCCTATGCATGGAGTCATGCAAGCCATGCATATGTAGCTAGCCATACCCCACCTCATGTCTTCCTTTTTGGAGATAAAACACGGCTAACAAGCCCCAACAACAAGTACACAGCTAGCCACAACAAACATCAACAACTCCTTGCACACACAACCAGTGGGGACCACCTGGTTGGCCTCAAAATTCAAGGAAAATCAAGGGAAAAGGAAGGGGACAATCACAACCTAACTCACTCCCCTTCAACAGCATTGGCCGAAGCTTCCCCCTCCATTTCAGCAGCCACAAACGCATCATCATTCCTCCATTTTGGCACCTCCAATCTTACCACACCACCCCCTTCGACTTCCACCCTTGAAACAACAACCCTCTTGTTTGGCCTCCTCCACCATTGCACCTTCCCTAGCAACGGCAGGTTGTGTTGTTGCTCACCCTCCATTTCCCATGCCAACCATTGTTTTCCCTTTGCTTGGTTACACCAGTTCTTCTCGATCAACACCCTTATTGGTTCAGTTTTCTTCCTTCCTTCACCCTTCTATTTCCTTATTTAGGTGGTTTAATCCTAATGATGCTTTATTATGCTTTTCTTAGGTGATTTTCCTGTGGTTCCGGAAGAGGTGGAGTAGATTTTGCAAGCTTAGATACCGGATCCATTTTAGTAAGGATACTTGTAGTAGTCTATTTTTATTTTATCGACACTCTTTTTTGTTCATGTAAATTCTTCATGTAGTGCCAATCCAACACAAGTTATTTTCTTTTAGTTAACTTAGATTTCCTATTTGATTTTATATTTTTTAAACATAGATATTGACAAGAGTATATTGAACAAATATAATTCAATCGTAATATATCCTTTTCTTTCTGTCCTCCGTTCAATACATCGGTTTGCTTTTTTACTTTATTTAAAATTGAAATTGGATTTCTATTTATATATAATATAATTTTTTTTTTCAAATGAAAAGAAAAAAGGGATAATTAATATAAGAATAGTAATTAAGAAAATGAAATTTCTATTAAATCGAATAGATTAAATCTAATCATAAGAAATCAATTCAATTAATAAAAAATCGAATTAATAATATAATTTGAATAAAATATAAGATAGATTAATCAGTTTTTGAATCTTTACTTTGGCTGTGATAATTTATTGCATCGTTGTTTGCCCTGTTTGTTTTTATGTTTCGAATCAATTCGAAAACTTTTTTATATTTCTTGTTAATTTGTTTTAATTGCCTTGTACAATAGAATTGCGTTAGTGTATTTTTATTTGATTCCGATTTTATCTACATACCTTTTTTGGGGTTGCTAACTCAACGGTAGAGTACTCGGCTTTTAAGTGCGACTAGGGTTTTTTACACATTTGGATGAAGCAATAGATTCGTCCACATCATCGGTAGAGTTTGTGAGACCACGACTGATCCTGAAAAGAATGAATGGAAAAAAGAGCATGTCGTATCAATGGAGATTTTTTAGAATATTTTATTCTTAACAAATCGGTATAAAACTTTTTTTGAATTCAAAGTTGGGTCGATTGAAATAAATGGATAGAGCCCTATGGCTCTAATTGTAGGGAAAGAAAAAGCAACGAGCTTCGTTTCGTCATTGGAACGATTATCCGCCCTAATTAAACGTTAAAAATAGATTAGTGACTGATGCGGCAAAAGGCTAAATCCAGGAATGGATTATCAATTTTTTGGGTGAATCCTAACTATTAGTAAGTTTCCATTTTGATTGGAAATGAAGATGAATGTGTAAAAGAAACAGTATATTGATAAGGATACTTTTTTCCAAAATCAAAAGAGCGATTTGGTTGAAAAAATAAAGGATTTCTAACCGTCTTATTCTTATTTTCTTAGGGATTTTCCTAGAAAGAAAGAAACCAATTAGATGGAAAAAAGAGATAATCCGTTAATGAGTTTACTTGTTTCTGAGGTATTTATTACTAGAATACTTTTAGAATACCTTGTTTTGACTGTATCGCACTATGTATCATTTGAGAACTCAAGAAACCCTCTACTTTTTTTTTTACTTTAGGTTACTCGGTCTCATTTGAAATGGATAAATTAAAAAGATATTTCAAACTAGATAAATATTGGCAACATGATTTTTTATGTCTTTGATTGGTAAGTGTTATGTGTGATTTTATATTGTACCATGTTATTATGATTACGTGAACTAATATATGAATGTTGATACTATGATATGTGGTTGATATTATATGATAAGAAATGAGTAAGTAAAGTTCATGCAATATTGTTATTTTATGTGAAAAAGCCTTTGGTGTGAAATATGGTTGTACCATGGGTTTATTAATGGTATGATGAATGTGAAATGATTGTGACAAGGTCTTTGGAGAAAAATGCTAATTTGGAAATAATATGACTAAACACATAAGATTTACATGAAATAAGGGTTATGTTACCACTAAGGGCATTTTGGTCAACGTGGGTTAAATATGGGAATCATGGTATTTTAAGGTGTTTTATCATCCAAATGTTCTAAGTAATTTATATAAAGTGTTTAGAGTAGCTGTGAATGACCAAAGTTTAAATAAGTATGCAAATGGTTTGATTTGGGAATAGTAACCCTAAAACGAGGAGGCTATTATCATATGTGTGAAACGGTAGAGTTAGACCACTAAAATCAACTATGTTATTCGTATCAGTGTTTTGGGAATGTCTATTAAATTTGGTAGGTGTTTGAGCCCTACATAAAAAGTTATGATCGATTTGTTAAATCAGGGTTTATAAGCCCGAGGAATAACAACTTTTGGGATAGGGTTATTATTGTATGTACAAGACCTTAGAGTTAGGTCTTGAAATTCAATTATGTTTATAATAATAATATTTGAGGAATGGGTTCTAAGTTTGGTGGTTGAAATAATGACAAGAAAAAAATTATGATAAAAGTTTGAAAATAGGGTTTTTAGGGATTATAAGGACCTTAATTCTAGAGAACGACCTTATGACCTCCATGATGTGCTTACCTAATTTAACATGTTCTATACTTGTGAATCAATCATGAGACATTAATCATTTAAAATTAAAGATCACATGAGTCGGCCCAAGGTGATATTTTCAAATCCATTCCACTGGATAATAATGGTGGCTTAGGAACATTTTGCTCTAAGAAGGTCTTTTATGGATCTGTTCTACCGAATGATAATAGTGTTATTCCTAAGAGGTTTTGCAACTCGTTCCATCATATTAAGAATAGTGGGGCCCTATAATCATCATAAATAAGAATACGATTTGAGTAACCTAATAGATAAGACATTAATGATTTAAAATAGAAGAGCACGTGAGTTAATACTAAGGTGATATTTTTTTAGATCTGTTCCACTGAATAATAATAGTGGTCTGGCAGCACTTTGTCCTAAGAAGATATTTTTATGGATCCATTCTACCGGATGATAATAGTGGCTCAAGTGTGTTATCCTTGAGAGGTGCTTCAGGCCGTTCCACCAGTTTAATAATAGTGGGATCCCTTAACTCAACATAAATAAAAAAATAGAAATGGTTATATATAAATAATAAAGAGGCCTGAATCCGTATTTACCTTGTGAGACTTTTCATAAATTATATGTGTACTTATCATCTACTATGAATATATGTATTTATTTGTATCCCTGACTCGATAGCATGGCTACCTTGCTCAGTATGTAGTGTACTGACCGTCCTTTTCATGGGTATTGCTCATTTCCACAAACAAAATACCCTGATATTTTTGTGCAGGTCTTTGAGGACTAGTTGGATGATTTTGGTGCTTTTAATGTAATGTGTGGGGAGGAGTGACCTTTTATCTGTACTGGATATTTGGACAAAGAGTTATGTTATCCGAATGATGTTTTTACCCAAATACCTTTTGGACTCTTTGATCCATGGTATTTCTTGAAGTAGAGGAACCCTTTAGTGTTGAAATTTTTTCAAGTGAAATTGGCTCATCATCAAGTGAGTCATCTCAAGAGCCAAAAAGGAGGGGTAAAGAAAAAAGAAGAGACTTTGTGGATGTTAAAGCTAAAATACCTGAGTTTGAAGGCCACCATAATCCAAAAAAAATTTTGGAGTAGGAGTTAAGGTTCTCAATGCTTTTTGAGGCCAAAGGCTACATGGATGACAAGAGTTTCAAGGTATCCACTTTGGAACTCAAAGGTCATGCCTCTCTTTGATGGGAAAATCTTACCAACTAGAGAAGGAGGAAAGGAAAATCAAAGATAAGGTCATGGTTAAAAATGAAGAAACTCATGAGGGAAAGATGTGAGTCATCTTCTTACACTTAAGATCTATACACCAAATTATCATCCTTGAGACAAGGAAAAATCAATGTAGAAGAGTAAATATGTGAGCTTGAAAAATTATTGCTAAGGCTCAGTATTGAAGAGAGTGAAGAGCACACAATACTGAGATTCGTATGAGGCCTTAGACAAGATCTTGCTAGAAAGGTGGAAATGCAAAGGTATTACACCTTGGATGTGCTCTTCCATTTTTCTATTAAAGTCAAAAAACACAAAAAAGATAAGCAGGCCACTCGATTTAACCTCAACAAGCTAAGTGTGATCTTGTCCAAAAACGTGTCCACACCATCCAATCCACCTTCCACCCACTCAAGTTTGACATGAAGGGAAAAAGAAAAGGAGGAGTTAGCAAGCCTAGTAGATCTAGAAATTTGTGGTGCTTCAATTGCTAAGGAGTAGGACATTATCAAAAGGAATTCCCTAATCGAAGGGCCATGACATTAGTGGAGGTTAACGAAGCCATTCCTGGGGAATAATTAGAAGAGGATGTCTCAGGCCATGAAGATGAAGAGGTGGAAGAAGCACCCTTAGACGTTGAAGATGCACTAATGATAAGGAGGATCTTGCTTACAAAAGAAGTCTAGGCTGATGATACCTAAATATAGTGTTTTTTTTTCAAACAAAATTCACCATCGTGTGAAATGTGTGCTCACTAATTGTTGATGGTGGGAGTTGTGCAAATGTTGCATCTTGCACTTTAGTAGATAATCTAGGCTTGACCACTACACCCCATGCCAAACCATATAAAATGCATGACCAAACCTAGGCTCAATGATTTACTTGATTATTTGCATGGAGCTTCTTTCTTTTCAAAAATTGATCTTTGGAGTGGTTACTATCAAATAAGAATGAAAGAAGGTGGTGAATAGAAAACTACATTTAAAAACAAAAATGAATTGTATGAATGTATGGTAATGTCCTTTGGCTTGTTGAATGCTTCTATTACCTTCATGAGACTTATGAACGAAGTACTTAGGCATTTCATTAGCAATTTTTTTGTAGTATATTTTGATGATATATTTGTGTATATTTCAAACGAAAAGGATCATGTAAAACATCTCGAACTTATATTTCTAGCCCTTAAAAGAATCAAGTTGTATGCTAAGCTAGAAAAGTGTGAGTTATTTGTAACTAGAGTAACTTTTCTAAGCTTTGTTGTGTTCAAACGTGGTATAGCCATGGATGAGACCAAGATCAAAGCTATCAAGACCTGGCCATCCCCAAGTAGCCTAATACAAGTATGATAATTCCATGAACTTGCTTCTTTCTATTAACGGTTCATCAAGGGATTTAACACTCTCCTTGATCCTATTACCGAGTGTATGAATAAGGGAGAATTCAAGTGGAAAAAATCCACTCAAGAAGCCTTCGAAGTGATCAAGAGATTCAAGACCAAAATCAATGAGGCAACCGTCCTAGCCTTACATGATTTTCAAAAATTATTTGAAGTAGAATATAATGCTAGTGGAGTAGGAATAGGGGTTTCTCTTCTCCAAGGAGGAAAACATATTGCCTATTTTAGCAAAAAACTCAATGGGCCTCGCATGAATTATAGCACATGTGACAAAGAGTTCTATGCACTAGTTCAGGCCTTAGATCATTGGTTACACTACCTAAGGCCCCAACAATTTGTATTACACACCAATCACGAATCACTCAAATACATTAATGGCCAGCATAAACTCAACCCTAGGCATGCTTGATGGATAGAATTTTTACAATCCTTTACATTTGTATCTAAATATAAGAGTGCCAAAACCAATGCTATAGCATATGCCATCTCTAGAAGATATTGTATGTTTTCCTTATTGGAAGCAATAATTTTAGACTTTAGCTACATTAAAGAAATCTATATGGAAGATGAATACTTTAGGGAATACTAAAAAAAATCAAGACAAGATCAAAGGTTCCTTCACGCTTTAAGATGGGTTCCTCTTCAAGAAAAAAAAAAGATACGTGTCTAATAGTTATGTTAGAGATTTACTCATTTGGGAGCTGCACGGTGGAGGACTTGTGGGTCATTTTGGCATCAACAAGACACTAAATGTACTCAAAGAGCACTTCTTTTAGCCTATAATGGTATGAGATGTACAAGGCATAGTGGTGAGATGTGCAACTTGCCAAAAATATAAAAGTCATTTTCATCAAGGATTGTATACTTGAAATACCCCAAAACCCTATGTAATACCCCGTATTTTTAAAATCCAGATTTATTAAGTTTAATGATTTTATTAGCGTAATTTGATGTAAACAATTAATCATTTTTATTTTGATTCGTTTTATGGATTTATCGACGATTTCGAATTCATATTTGAATGTAATTAATCGTTGTCGTTGCGAACCATTCTAGATAAATTCATTCACGACAATGATTTTATTATATTCTTATGAATTCAATTTTCGGTTAAAAATATATATTCTTGTTCTTTCTCGTATTTTTATTTTTAACATTTTAGATTTGTTTTCGACTATAACTTTGTCATGTGATTACGACGTTATTTTTAAGTTATATTTCATTGACGAAATATATTATTTAAATTATAGAATTTCTGTTTAAATAGTTAAAGTTATTTTAATGATTTTACCTGAAAAAAATATTTTCGACTTTAAATTTATTCGATTCCAGAAATCGTTAATATTTTTGGGAAGTTTAAATTAAAAATATTTTTGGAACTTATTTAAGAATTTCTTTTTGAAATTAATTTTCTTCCGTTCTACGCCTTTTAGTTTGCGGAAAACTGATTTCGAAAATTATTAAAATTAGTCTCAGTTTATTAGAATTTGACTTAAATATTTTATTATATGTTTTTAAATATTATTTCAGGGTCTTATAATGTATTTCCGTAAATAATATAAATTTTTACGTTCGTTGGTGACTTCTTCCGAAAGTGTTTTCGAAATTCTGTATATAGTTCTTTTATTTATTTTAAGCTATCGGAACCTTACGAAATAATTTTCGTCTAATAAATTTTAGATAAAATCTTCCAATAATAATTTTTAAACTTTTAGTATTTTGTTTTACTTGTATTTGTAAAAAAAAAAAAGGGACCAAACCGTCGGTGCCCGAAACCCCCCCTCTTCTTTTCCTTTTCTCTTCTCTTTCCCGACAGTCTGTTGCATCCCCTGCACCTTGCTCCTGTTCGCAGCCCCAAGCCCTAGCCGCCCCCTTCTCCTCAGCTGCCTCCTCCTTGCTTCGCCCTGCCGGCCAACCTCCAACCTCCACCGACCTGCACAGTAGCCGCAGTCGACCACCGCAACCGCAGTAGCTGAAGCCGCGCGGCAGCAGCCGACGTAGCAGCAGCAACAGCAACAGCGCAGCAGCAGCAACGCGCAGGTTGCGCCATCGCCGGCCGGTCACCGTTGACATCTCCCGACCACCGGCGAGCAACCCCCGGCCCCCGACGAAGCTTCCCCGGCCTTCCTTTGCCCCGATTTGTCGGTTTTGTTTGGTATAAATTTCTGAAAAACCCTATTATAGATTTGGTAAATTGAATGTGATTTAGCTTGTGAAAAGTTAAATTGATTGTTTGTTTATGTATATATGTGTTGCGAGAATGATTTGGATAGGTTAATTGTATGGTTATGTTGGAATTTTGAAAAAATTGGATTTTTGGCCGGGTTATGCCCGAATTTTTCGGATTCGTCTGATTTAGCTATTTTGGGGAAATTGATTATACAATATGTTTTAAAATGTATTTAATTTCATGTTGGAACCGTCAATTTGAGAAATTATGCATAATTTATTGGAATTTGATTTCTAGGTCAAAATTCGTGTGTGATAAAATTGGGTCGCATAATTGAGTCTTTCCACTCAATTGATTTTATAATATCGTTTAAAATGTATTTAATTTTATATTGGAAGTGTCGATTTGGAAAAATTGTGCGTAATTAACCGGAATTGAATTTTTAGGTCAAAACTCTCGCGGGTCTAAATTGGATTGTGTAATCGGGCTATTTTATTCAATTGACTATATAAATTACATTAGAATATATTTAATTACATTTCTGAACCGTCAATTTATATGTTTTGGCAAGAATTGATCGAATTTGCGTTCCGGGCTCAAAAACCCTAATTGTGCTAAATTGGGTATTTCTTTTAGTGGTTTTAACCAATTGATTATTTGATATGTTATAAAATGTGTTTAATTGCATTTCTAAACATTCAATTTGATTAAATTTATAGAATTTTACCGAATTGCATTTTCGGGCCTAAAACCCTAGATTTCAAGTGAGATTATGAAATTGGTTATTGTATAGTTGTTTTTCTAAAATTAAATTTATAGAAGTAGTTGAAATAATCCTAATTGTATTCTAATACCTTTAATTGGAATTAATTGATTTGAATTACCTCAGTTTGTGTCGTGGGCTTTAAAACCCTAATTTTGAAAACATATCGTCTTGAATTGGTTAATCGGAAGATTGTTTGGTTGAAATTGATTGTCTAGATTTATGTAAAATTAGTTTAATTGTGTTTTAAAACTATCAATTTGAGGTAATCGAAGTGATTTGGTCGATTCGTAGTTTAGGCATTAAAAACCCTAATCCTCGGGGATTGTTTTATAAAATTTATTTTTGCTATGCGTCTTTTATCTAATTGATTTCTGTCTTTGGGTTTTTAAATTATGTTTTAATCTAATCGGTTTGGATTTGGTTCTATGTAAATGGTTGGGTTACCTATGTAGTTGTAAAACCTAATGAATAAGTTATTTTCGATAAATTAATTTATGATCGATTATTCTTTCTCGGTCTTTCCAAATTAATTGGAAATGTCCCAAGTGGTATTTGTATTAATTCGTTTGATTCATATTTAATCTTAAATCTTGATAGAGCTATGCTTTTGAGTCCTAAGTTTTGGACACGTTTTCCAAGAAAAATAGTTTGTGTCTCTTTGTATCGATTAAATTATAATAGTTGAAATTATTGATCGATAGGATAGTTTCTAACTTAGTTTTCAATGTCTGTCGGCGATCTAGGAAAGCTTTATTGTGGATCCTCGAACTAGTGATCTCTCTCTCCCTCTTATCTCGCTTAGCTAGCTTCGGATCCAGGTAAGTCTCTACTTACCTCCACTTATGGGTGTTTCATAAGGATGTGGCTAAGGCCCCTATGTGTTATGTGACTTGTATGCCTTGGATGCTTTATGTATCATGTTATGTTGTATATCGCATGATTATCCTTAACTTGTATTGTGCGTAGCGCAACTTGGAGTTGGGGTATGTTGTATGTATTTTCTTATGACATGAGTGTGATATTCTTATATGGTGGTTATGATGTGATGTGACATGATATAACCCTCTAGGACATGCATGTTAGGGTGACTGTCATCAGGATATGGGAATGAAAGGACAAAAAGAAATAAATGGAAAGTGAGTTGCTAAGGGGGATATGGGGTTGACCCAAATGAATAAGAGATGAGAAGTATGCATGGGAATTCTAAGGTTTGCATGGGGACTTGAGAGTTTGCATGGAGTAGATAAATCTTGCATGGGGGTGATCCTTACGTGTGAAAAGTTGATTTAGGGTGTAAATAAGCTAAAGGGAGAGTTGTGGAGTGATTGGAGACTTGTGAGGAAAAATAGTACGTAGGTCGGTGTAAGGGTGTGTAAGGAACCCGATTAGGGTTTTGGGAAGAAGTGATAATCTGGAAATTATGGAAGTAAAAATGATTAAGGGAGAGTGGAGTATGGGTTAAGAAGGGGGATTTACTATGTGAAGGGTGAGTATGAGTGTCAGGGGTGAGAAGGAATGTTAGGTGAGAAATAGAGAGGTTACTTGTGGGAGAAGAAAGGTACTAGGGTTTGAGGTGGTCAACTAGGGTTTTCATGGTTATGTGCGGAATCGAAAGGTAAAGTGATATGTTTTGGGAGAGGATCTAATTGAGATAAGATGTGGGGCGTTGAATGAAGTAAAGATAGCGTAAGTGGGAGAAGGTTGGGCCACATCGGCCCAATTAGGGTTTTTAAGGGAAAACCCTAGGGGGTGATAGGAGGTGGAGTTGATGTCATGAGTGTTGGGCCTAACCCACACCCGTAGGGGTTGACTCTTTCATCTAAAGGTAAGTGTAAAGGGAATGGATGTCGGGGTGTGATAAGGGGCACAGGAGTCTCAAGATATGGGACGGGCCCCCTGGGGAGGATAGACGTAGAGGGTAGTTGATATGCATGTCAAGGGTGGAAAGCTTTATCTGATAAGACACGAATAAAATACTAATTACTTAAAGAGCAAGATTGTTGAGCCGGGCCCAGACCGATCCACCGGCATAATAGTGGCCAGGTGTCGGGGTGCCTTGGAGACCGATCCATCGGCATATAATAGTGGTTAGGTGCGTTATGTCCTATAAGTGACCGATCTACCGGCTATAATAGTGGGGGATCCCGAGCTCAACAAACCAAACATTAAGTTACAAGTAAATCATGGGAAAGATATGCTATACTTACAGTGAAACACCATGAGAGTCGTGGCCAGACCGATCCACCGGCATAATAGTGGCCAGGAGCGTTCTGCCCTGGAGACCGATCCACCAGCATAAAATAGTGGTTAGGTGCGTTCTGCCCTATAAGTGACCGATCCACCGGCTATAATAGTAGGGTTCCCGCACTCTCATGGATTTATAACGATTATGATGTGAATAGACTATATTTAACAAAGATTCAAAGGAAATAAGTCTAATTGGACCATAGCCAACTTTTATTATCTGTATTACTACATGCTGCTTACGTGAGTATGCCACGTATTGAGTTTTCAATCATATGGATTATTCCTACCTGAGGCGCATGAGCCACTTTATATTTCGGTTATACCACGCTTATATGTTAAATGGGATGTTACATATGTTTCATATATTACTATAGGTGTATGGCAAGATTCATGCTGTGGGTTGTGAATATGCATGATATTGTATCAACGTGTTGTACCAGGATTTAATATGCACTTGATGTTATAGTTTACGTCTCTCCCATAAGATAGGGTAGTGGGATTTACTCAGTATTAGACCCGTACTGATACTACCTTGGTTGAATGGGTCCTGTGATGATCCACTGATGGTGGGGAGCAGACCTCTTGTGCAAGTTTAAGATCGGATACTGTTTTGGGGTGGAAGGCTTGACTTGAGTGAGTAGGCAATCCGGATATTGATCCTTTGGGTTTTGTTTTGTTTAACCGTATTCCTCTTTGGAAGTTACGAGTATTGCATTTAAATTTTCAAGGGTATTGTAATTAAATTTCAAATTCTCGTACTCTGATAAGCTTTTCAAATTCGGATTTATTTCACAGGTTCCGCTGATGAGCTCAGCGATGATTTCATTTAGATGTCTGAGATTGTTTGACAGGTTTTAGCCTTGCATCTAGCATGAGATAGATGGTGGACATTTATCTTGTGTTAGATGTGGCGGTAACATTCCCCAAATTCTCTTCTAGCTTCTGCTTTATTCTTTCAAAAAAAAATTTCAGAGTAAAATTTGGGGGTGTTACACCCTAATTCAGGAAATTATGGAAAAATAAGGATTATTTAGGAAAATTAATTAAATAAATTATTTTTTTATTAAAATAAGAGGGAATTAATTAAGGTAAATCTAGGATAACATAATAAATAATTCAATTAGGAAATATTTGAATATTTTGTTAATTAAAATGGAATTTAGAAAAAGTCTTTCAAAAATCCCAAACTAACCTAAAAAGATAATTTAATTATTATTTTAATATTAATATTTTTTTATATATCCCAAAATACCCAAAATATTAATTAACACCAACCCACCTATTTTCTTTTATTTCCTTTTTCTTCTCTTCCTTCTTCTTTTCTTTTTCTTCTTTCCCCGACCTGGGCCAGCCTACCTTCGGCTCAGTTCCCCCCTTCCTCTTGCGGCTTAGGCCCGCGCCGCCCCCTTCTTTTTTTTCCCGGCCGGTCCAGCTTTTTTTTTTCCTTTCTTTCTTTCTTTTCTCCTGGACCGCCGGTCCATCCCCCCTTTCTTCTTCTTCTTCTTCTTCTTCTTCCTCGCGCACGCCTGTAACTCTCCCCGATCTGTGCCGAAATTTCTATCGTCGACCACACCGTTTGACCAACCATTCCTCCCATCTCTTCCCCGCCGTCTTTCCTGTCATTTCGACCTAGCTGGCCATTCCCTCTCCTACATGTGCCCATCCCTTCTTCCCGTCAAATATGGCCTACAATGGTTGACCTGCACCCGGAGCACCCATACCCCTTTCCCCCTATCTTCCCACCCCTCTCTATCGTTTTCCCCTTCAATCGACCTATATATACCCCCGTAGGCAACCATAATCAGGTTTTGATTTTTGCAGCCTAGAAAACCCGACCTCGCACCACCGCCCAAACAGACCGTCGTTCCTCCACCATCGGCCATCACCACCACCCACGCTGCCCACCAAATCCTTCCCTGCACCACCCTCTACAGAACTGAGCCTCCCTCCTCCCTTGCCTTGCCTTACACGAGCTACCCCGGCCGTGCAAAGTCACCCCCAGAATAACCCACTTCGACCTCCCGCTGCCCTTCGTGCCACCGTACGCCACTAATAACACCACCTCTACCCTCCAAAATAACCAGGGGACCTTACTCTACCTCCCTACACCTCCATCTCCCCCTGCTTCCCTCTCCCCTAGCCTATACCCCCATCTCTCCACCTCTCTTCCTCCTCCACCGCCGTCGGCTCTGCCACCAAACCTAGGTGGTATTCTAATTTCCTTAACCCTTAAACCTTTTTTATATAAGTGTTAATGATTTTTAATATTAATAGTATTACTCTTAATATTATTATTAATTATTATTATTAATGTTATTATTATTAATATTATTATCATTATTATTATTATTATTATTACTACTACTACTACTATTATCATTATTATTATCATTATTTTCTTACTAATACTATTAATACTAACTTTGGCCATTATCACCTTTATTATTAGTGTAAATGTTGGGACCCTTATAGTACTATTACCCTTTTTTATTACTATCCTTATTATGCTTAACATTATTATTATTATTCTTACTATCATTACTATTATTAGTATTATTATTATTATCATTTCTATCATTATCATTATTATTATTATTATTATTATTATTATTATTCTATTATACTCGACCATATTATCACCAAGGCTACTACTATTATAATTTCTAGAACCTTATTAGCATTATTCTCAAGATTGAAACTATTATTAATATTATTACTATTATTATTATTATTATTATTATTATTACTACTACTATTACTACTACTACTACTAGCATTGTCAATATAAGTATCATTATGGTCACTACATTTATATTATTTACATCACTATTATTATTATTACTAGAGTTTGGGTCGATATTAGTATTATTACTAAAACTATTGGTAATATTATTATTAGTAATATTGAAACTATTACTTTTAATACTATGGATATCACTAAGACTTACTTTGGTTAGTAGCGACATGATTAATTATTTTGAGAATAATATCTCTACTTTTAATTATAAAACTACTATTATCATTATTAACCCTAATAGTAGGCCATAATAGGGGTAAGATAGGAAGTGATGGTAATTTTGGTAAGAGGGAGATTAACCTATAGCATTTCCCTCTTATACGTGAATCAAGTCAAAACCCTAAGGAGGCGTAGGAGCGTGCTCCAAGCCCGGTGTCGTTTTAGGTAAGGGTGTAGCTAAGGCCTTATGTGTGTTATGTGTCTTACATGCCTTGGATGCCATGTATAATTATATGTTGTGTACCTTGTGTTATTATCTTAACTGTTTTATGTGTAGCGCAGCTCAGAACGGAGGTATGTTCATGTGCTTTCTTCTGGTATGTGCTAATATGGATCTGCAAGTTGTGACGTGATGTGATGTGACCCTTTAGGACATACATGCTAGGATATTTAATGTGGTAATGTGGGATGGAAGCATGAAAAAGAAAAATGGGAAAGTAAGATAACCAAGGGGAAGTAAGTTAGCTAACGTAGGTAGGAATGACCTAAATAATCCATGATCCATGAGTGGGTGAATAAAAGGAGACTTAAATAAAATGAAAGAGTGGGAGAATCTAAGGGTTTCATGGGAGAAACTAGGGTTTGCATGAGAATTTTAGGGTTTTGCATGAAAAATATCGAGGGTTTGCGTGGGATGGTTAGAGTCTGCATGGGGGCAAACTTTACGTATGAAAAGTTGCCTTGGGGCGTGAGGAAGGTATCGGAAGAGTTGTTTGGGTGACTGGAGGCTTCAGGTGAAAAATAATACGTGGGATAGTATAAGGGTGAATAGGAGATCGAGCTAGGGTTTGGGGAGGAAACCCTAATTTGGGAAGGTGGAAAAAGAAAAAGAAAATAATAATAATAATACAAAAATAAATGAGGATGAGTGAGGTATCAAGTGAGGGCTGAATCTAAGGGTCGTGACGTGTGGGGTGTTAAAATAGTTTGGGTTGTGTGAGGCAGAGGGGGATGGGCCACATAGGCCCAAATTAGGGTTTTCTGGAGAAAACCTTAGGGTAAGGCGGTGAGTGGACTTTGGGGTATAAGGTAGTGGGCCTTGACCCACACACTTAGGAGTTGGGCTCCCGGTGTGAGTAAGTGGATTAAGGGAAGGACGTCGGGGCGAGTTAGGAGGTGCAGAAGTATCAAGATATGGGACGAATCCTTTTGGGAGGATAAGTGTAGCGGGAGTTAGCCATGTATGTCTAGGGCGAAATCTATTGAATAAGATACGGTAAAACGCTAATCATGTAAAGTGGAAGATTATTGAGCCGAGCCCAGATAGATCCACCGGCTATAATAATAGGGGATCCCGAGCTCAATAAACCAAACCCTAAATTGGATAAGACACGTAAAAGACACTAAGTACTTACAGTGGAACACCATGAGAGTCGGGGCCAGACCGATCCACCGGTATAATAGTGGCCAGGAGCGTTTTGCCCTAGAGACCGATCCACCGGCATATAATAGTGGTCAGGTGCATTTTGCCCTATAAGTGACCGATCCACCGGCTATAATAGTGGGGTTCCTGTACTTGCATGGATCGATAAAAAGTATGGTGTGAAGTGAGTGCTATTCAGAGATTAAATAATCATATTATCCGGACCGCAGCTTGGCCTTTATTTATCTAAGAGATTGTATGTTATCATATTATCGTGATTGTATTGTTTGCTCTTATGTGTTGGCCTTAGTGCACGGTTACCTTACTCAGTACGTAGCGTACTGACCACCCATTTCATGGGTGCTGCTAATTCCCACGAGCAGAAGGCCCTTCTGACTTGGTGCAGGTCAGTGATTCTATCTTCAATGTCTACGACACTTACGAGGCATCGGACGGGACTAAGAGTTGAGTTTGGACCTAGCCTGGGGGTTGAGAGTGACATGACTGGAGTGTATCTTCCATTTTGTTTTTCCTGTATCATTATAATTTAGTTTTATTCTATCATACGATGTTTTCTGTCGTTTGGAACTTTAAATCCTCACTTTTGGGTTGTACCTCTTTTGGTTATCGCACTCTGATTTTCTGTATGGTTAACAATTCATTTCTTTTATGAATGCTCGTTTTAATTATCGACTTGTATTTGATGTTAATCCCTTTCAGCCTTAGCACTTGGAACTGGAACGGTATAAGTGAACCGGTCTAGTACTAAGTGTGGCGATAATATCCCCATAATTTACATTTTGTTATTTCGCTTATGCTAAACCTTTTTATTAAACAAAATTTTTTAGTAGTAAACTTTGGGGGTATTACAATACTCCCTACCTGTACCCCACTAACCATGGGGTTATGTTAGCATGGATTTTATTGTAGCATTGTCTAGAACACAAAGGAAACATGATGCTATAATGGCGGCGGAAAATCGATTATCTAAGATGGTTCATTTCATTGCTTGTCATAAAACAACTGATGTCACTTATGTAGCCAATCTCTTCTTCAAAGAAATAGTTAGGCTACATGGTATACCAAAATCCATTGTTTCAGATAGGGATACCAAGTTCCTTAACTATTTTTTGAAGACTTTATGGAGGTTAGTCGGAACAAAACTTATCTTTAGTGTTGCCTATCACCCACACTCTAATGGGCAAACTGAGGTAACAAACCAAACCTTCACTATGTTCCTCCAAAGTTTAGTCCACAATTTCTTGAGGGATTGGGATACCAAATTTAGTTTTGCAAAGTTTTCATATAACTGATCCCCCATGTATGCCACAGGTCACTCACCTTTTGAGCTTGTGTAGAGATTGAATCCCACTTCTCCAATAGACCTTTTACCTCTCCTTGTAGGAAAGGTTGCAAGTTTTGAAGACAATGATTGAGCTAAAGATATGAGAAAACTCCATGAGAAATTAAGGATAAATATTGAGAAGGTGAATGAGCTAAATAAAGAAAGAGCAAACAAACACTACAAACAACACTTATATGAGCCTAGAGACCTAGTTTGACTTCATTTACACAAAGAGTGCTTTCCTACAAGGAGGAAAAAAAATTAATGCCTAGGAGTGATGGACCGTATAAAGTGTTGGAAAAGATAGGGGATAATGTCTACAAAATTGAGCTACCACAAGACATAGGGAATATATCAAATACTTTTAATGTAGGATACTTAATCCCCTACATATATGATGAACATTTTGACCACACCAGGGAATCTTCTCAAGAGGGAGAGGATGATGCGGGAGCACCTCCATCATAATACTCTTCCTTAATTACTTTTCATCCTAAATTCGAAGGACCCAAAACCCTTCTAATTTGGGAAGCATCACCCCTAAGTAAGCAAAGTCATCAACCCTATGCATAGAGCCATACAAGCCATGCATATGCATCCAAACACACCTCACCTCATGAATTCCTTCTTAGAGATAAAATGTAGCCAGCAAACCTTAATAACAAGTACACAACCAACCACCATAGCCACCAACAACTCCCTGCAGAGAAAAGTAAGGGAAAAGGAAGGTATAGGGCATGTTTGATTTGTACAGATTATGATATCACTTTTGATGTTAATTTCATTCACTTTCATGTACTTTTGTCAGCCTATGATGTAGGTTATGTTTGCTAGCTCATCTTTTGTCAATTAAGTAATGTAATATCTAGATCGGTAAATAATTTACTTTTACACCATCCTAAGATCAAAAATAAAGCAAAGGATGGCAAGGGATGCATGTTCAAGGGTTATGGGAGACTTAGGTTGACTTTTTGGGCTGGCTAAAATTAAACTAAGTTAGTTAGCATTGTTAGATAACTAGTTAGTTTAACTTCTAACCGGTTGTACCTACATAGTTAAGGTATGTTTGGAATGTAACTAAAGATCATCACACCCCTTATAAGTGTGAGACAAGGCTGAATAGAAGGCACTTTTTGGGCTACCAATTCTTGCCTCATTTTCAAAGGAAATCCCACCTCCCATCTAGTGTAGGCTTGGATTGAGCTTTATCCAAAAATCTTATTTTTTTTATCTCAAATGTTGCTAAGGTTTGAGTGGTAGATTCAAGTATATGAATTAAGTGTTACTTAATTCATATTTGTCACCTCTCATATCCCTCTCTTCTTCTCTCTTTTTTGGTGGTGTTAAGCCCTTAACACCATTATTTCCTAACGTAATCCTATTTGTATCCACCATGCATCAGTTGATAAAATTTAGATGGATAATTTGAAAAAAGAAGATGTGAAAAGAGCTAAAGACATGCTACCGAAGGATATGTCTTTACCTTGCTCAATTTATTATAAATTGAAAATGAATATGTCCTATTTTTAAAGGTGATAAGTAAATGAGATGAATCCTATAGAAAAAGATTTTAACAATTAGGTGCGTTGATTCCTATGATGGTTTACGCTCATGGTGTTCCATTTAATTTGGTAAGAAATATTTTTTTTACAAAAGCCTTTGCTTTTGTTACTAATCATAGTTAACATATTTATGGTCCACTAGGTTATAATTGTAACACCCCGAGTTAATACGACCACACGGGGGCTACCTTGGAGTGCTTTAGGATTGATCGACTGGCCCCATAGATCAACATGAGTCCTTTCAGCACGCTTTGTCCTCACTCACGCACTTCTAGAGAAATTTTTAGAATAGTTCTGAAACTTCCTAGGATGGTCACCCATCCTAAAAATTGCTCTACGGCCAGCACGCTTAACTGTGGAGTTGTTAGAACGGAATCACCAAAAGGATAGTATACCATGTTGATATAAGTAGCCGGATCAATCCTTGTAATACTCCGCTCAATTTGGGCTATTACATTAACCCCCACTTAAAGAACGCAACGTCCTCATTGTGCCTCAACTACTAATTGTCTCAATACAGTTTATCCCAAGAATCATCTCGCTAGGTGGCTGACTGGCTCATCCAAGTTTAGCTCACGGTCGCGGTTTCGCTCTGATACCATTTGTAACACCCCGAGTCAATACGACCACACGTGGGCTACCTTGGAGTACTTTTGGATTGATCGGCTGGCCCTATAGATCAACACGACTCCTTTCAGCATGCTTTGTCCTCACTCACGTACTTCCAGAGAAATTTTTAGAAAATTTCTAAAACTTCCCAATAGGGTTACCCATTCTAAAAATTGCTCCACGGCCAACATGCTTAATTATAGAGTTCTTAGAATGGAATCACCAAAAAGATGGTATACTATGTTGATATAAGTAGCCGGATCAATCCTTATAACACTCCGCTCAATTTGGGGTATTACAATAATCATTTGAGAAAAATGTTGTTTCAAGAATAAAAGTAGAATATTTAGAGATTATTATAACCAATCAAGAAGGCATTAAGGGAAAAGGGTGTTGGTATTGTGTCTAATGGATGGAGTGACACACAAATAAAACCATGTATATATTTTATTACAATTTGTGATAATGTTCCTATGTTTTTAAAGGTCATTGATGTTTTAGGTCAAGCCAATTATAAGCAATGTATTTCTAGACTATTGAAAGAATTCATTTATGAGGCAGTTTATCAGAATATTGTACAAGTCATCATTGATAATGCCTTCAATTGTAAAGGAGTTGGTGAATTCATCGAATGTATCTATCCTTGTATTTATGGAACTCTATGTGGTGTTCATACTCTTAACCTTGCTTTGAAAAATACTTGTGCTTTAAGAAATGTGGAGAATAATGTTGACATAAATGAGTAGTGTCATTGGATAACTAAGATTCATGGAGATACTATTCAAATTGAAAATTTTATAATGAAGCATTTCATGAGATTAGCTATCTTCACTAGGTTTTCTTCTTTAAAGTTGTTTGTAGTTACTGATGCTTGTTTTGTTCAAGTTGTTGTTATAGTGAATAGAATGAAGCTTAAAAATATGGTGGTTAGTTAAGAATTATTGTCCTATAAAGCTATCAATGTTGGAAAAGTAAGATTTGTGAAGGAAAATCTCCTTGATGATTTAAGGTGGGAAAGGTTGATTATATTCTTGAGTTCATATGACCTATGTACCATATGATTAGGGAGTGTGACACCGCCCTTGACTTTGTTTATGAAATATGGGAAACAATGATTGATGAAGTGAGAAATTTCATTTATAAACATGAACGTAGGGAGGTTGTAGAAGTGTATTCTTTCTTTCAAGCGCCATAATCACAGCTTATTAAACCAAAATTAGCACACCTCTTCTGTAATACCCCAAAATTTTGCTAGACCTAATGTCATATAATTAATATCTTAATCCAATTCTAATCTTGAGAAAAAAATTATTTTAGCCTTATTCAAATTTCTTAATCCCAAAATCTTAACTTAATCCAAATCTTTGACCCAAATAAATTATATTTCGTAAATCAACCTTAATTCCAATAGATTTATATAATTAATCCTACCTAATTTAGCTAATCAACAATTTATCTAATAATAACCTCAACTTTTTCCTTTTTTCCTTTTCATTCTCCTTTTTCCTACCTCCTTCCTATGTTGTAATACTTGATGTTTATTTCTCCTTATCACTTACTACACACAACCTTCGTCACCCCCTGCTACTACCATTCTTCACCCAACACTCCACCATCACTCTCAACCATCCTCTCCCATCTCTTTGGTTAGATTTTTGCTCCACTCCCTCATGCTCTAATGCCCTTCCATTCCCCCTATTGCCATTGTCGTTCGTCACCCTCTGCATTCCCTTTCGCAGGCCACACACACACACACACACATATGCACCATCTCTCTTCATCCCTCACTTTTTTGCCTAATTTATTGCCCTAATTTTTGTCAAGCACCACATGTTGAGCCACCCTTTGTGTTGTGCTGCTCTATTTTTCATGTGCACGCCACCACCATCACCACTGCTCACTACCACAACCACCAAGCACCACTCAAAGCTTGGTGGATCAACCACCAAGACCACCCCATCACTCCCCCTCATCGTTGCCGACCACTGTCATTTTTCCCACTTCTTTCTTAGCATCCGTCGCATTTTTGTGAGGTGCACGGCTCACGCACAACCGTACACCTCTATTTTTCTTTGTTGCATGCTTGTACATGCTAGCATGGTTTGTCCTTGCACACTCAAACAGCTCGCGCACTGCCTCAACACACACATGCATCTCTGTTAGTTATTTCATGTGTAATGTATGCATGAGCACAGCCATGCCTCTTTGCACCTCCTGCCTGTGCAGGTTCTCGGCTCTCGGCCTAGGAGTGCATCGTCTACTGCACGCCCATATAACTCCCTCTTTTCGGCCGTGCACCATCTTTTTCACCCCCAAATCTCACCCAAATACCACCAAAATTTCACCATAACACCACCATATCTTCCACCACACTTCCACGTAACTCAAGATTCCCTTTGACTCCGATTATTTTTATTTTTTACCCTCCTTTACCTTAACTTCTCCCTCAGATATAATCTTTGAGCCTAATCTTGTATTATCAGGCGGAGTTTTAGGATTTATATGCATAGAGTTCGGTGTCTTTGTTGGTAAGGATACATGTCGTATTTAGGACTTTATGTGTATGTGTATGTGCTTTTAAATTGGACATGTTATATGATTTATATTATTCTATGATATGATATCTTGAATAATGAGATTGTGTAAGTATGCTTTTGGTATAATGTTGGATATAATATCTATGTAAATGATTAAGGATATATGGTCCAAATGAATATTGAATATTTATACGTTTTAATATTAGGATTTATCAGGCCTTGGGAGAATATGAGTATTTTAATTACCTAAGTGTTATATGGTCATTCGAGGATAATTATGTGGTCATAATTATATTATTAAATTTTAGGTCTTGTATACTTATATGAATTCCACATGATAATCTTGAATATACAATTAATTCTAATAAGATACTAATCATTTAAAGTGAAAGATCACGTGAGTCGGGCCGAGGTATTTTTATGGGTCCGTTCCACCAGACAATAATAATGGCTCGGGTGTGTTGTCCCTGAGAGGTGCATCAGTCCATTCCATCGAATTAAGAATAGTGGGACTCCATACTCAACATAAATAAATACACAATTAAGAGATAAAGTATTAATGAAAAATATACTAACCATTCAAAGTGAAAGACTACATGAGTCAAGACCGAAGTGTATAATAATAGTGGTTTAGGTGTGTTGTCCCTAAGAGGAGTTTCAGACCGTTTCACCGGTTTAAGAATAGTGGCTCATGAGCATTTTTGCTTTGAGAGGTGTTGACTCCATTCCACAAGGTAATAATAGTAGCTCGGGTGTTTTGTCCTTGAAAGGTGTTTCAGACCGTTCCACAGGTTAAAGAATAGTGCGATCCCTAAATTTAATGAAAATAAAATATTATAATAATATATATTTATATAGCGAGACTTGAAATTAATATCTACCTGGCAATGTTTATATTATCTTAGGTTTGCTTACTTTCTTATGTGAATTCATGTATTATGTGTAATCCTGTGAAATACCCCGAAACCCTAACTTAGGGAATTATGGAAAAATAAGGATTTAGTAGAAAATTTAAGTAAATAAATTATTTTATTAAAATAAAGGAGGGATTAATTGAGGAAAATAAAGAGAAAATAATAAATAAATTATTTAGAAAATTTTGGACATTTCGCTAATTGAAATAGAAGTTAAGGAAATTTATTCCAATAGCCAATTAATCTAAAAAGAAATTTAATTATTATTCTTATAATAATTATTATTAATTTTAAATATCCAAATAAATAAATAAAGACCAAATACCCCAACCCATTCATTTTCTCCTTTTTCCTTTTTTTCTTTCTCCTTTTTCTCCTTTTATTCCCTTTTTTCTTCCTTTCTCTCATTTCTCCTTTTCTTATTTTCCCTTCCCCTTCCCCGGTTTAGGCCAGCCCGTGGCCCAAACTCTCCTCCCTTCACCATCTCGCACGGCCAGGCCTACCCCATCTCCCTTTTTTTCCTTCGCCCTTCGCCCGTTCCCTAATCGACCGGCCCTCTTTTTTTTTATTTTCCTTTTCCCCCTGGACAGTCCGGTCCAGCCTGTCGCCCTCCTTCTTCCCCAGCCCCGACCTGCAATGCCAACCTACAGCCCTGTTTTCACCGGCAGGCACCAGCCAACGACCAGCTATCCTTCCCTGCCCCTCTCCCCATCATTTTCTTTCCTTTTTTCGACCCTAACAAGCCCCATAGCTACCCTCCACGCGTGCCTCCCTTTCCTTTTTCTCTCCCCCCTCCCTGACCTAACCTGCCATGGCAGGACTGTACCGCCTGCCACCGCCGGTCGGTGGTCCTACCACACCTACCCTACTTGTCCTCTTCCCCTTCGTCTTCCCCCCCAATTAGCCTATAAATACCCCCCATGGGCAGCCATAACCGAGCTTCTTTTCCTGCAGCCCAGGAATCCTATTTTTTTCGCCGCAGCTCAAACAGACCCTTATTCCACCACCGACGGTGACCGCCGCCGCAAAATATGCCCACCAAAACCTTCCCTGCACCTCCCTCTACAAAACTGAGCCACCATCATCCCCTATCTTGCCCTGCACGAGCCGCCCTAGCCGTGCAAAGTTGCCAACCCGATCAGCCCACTCCAACCTCTCGCCGCCCCTCGCGCCGCCTTCTGCCACCAATTACGGCGTAACCAATACCTCTTCCACCCTCCAAAACATCCAGGGGACCTTCCCCTACCTTCCCATACCTCCATCTCTCCCTGCCTCCCTCTCCTTCTACTTTCTCCACCTTCCACCACCTTCAGCCACCGCACCAACCGCCGTGCACCGCCACTCCCGGCTGCACCACCACCTCCATTCCACCCCTCTCCACCTGCTGCACCTCCCACCACCTCAAACACCCCCTCCTTCCCTCTTCTCTAGCCTACAACCCCATCTTTCCACCTCTCTTCCTCCTCCACTGCCACCGCCATCACCGCCACACGCCGCCGCCAGTTCCGCCACCAACCTTAGGTGGTACTCCAACTCCCCCAGCCCTTAAACTATTTTCTATAAGTGTCAATAATTTTTTAGTAATATTAATAATATTATCCTTATTATTATTATTATTATTATTATTATTATTATTATTATTATTATTAGTGTTGTATTATTATTACTATTACTATTACCATTATTAATATTATTAGTATGTCTCAACTTTATTACCTAACCTAATTTCAGAAATATTTATAACTATAGCATGTTATTTAAAAGGGTTACAACTCTAGTACTAATAAAGTGATCCTTATTATTATTAATATTGCTACTACCACTACTAGTATTATTATTATTATTACTACTACTACTACTACTACTTAACCTAACTTTATTAGTATTATTATTGTTGTTATTACTATTATTATTACCACTATCATTATCACTATTTCCTTGCTAATATTGTTAATACTAACTTTGTCCATTATCACTTTTATTTATTAATATAAATATTTGGACCCTTATATTATTATTACCATTTCGGTTACTATTATCATTATTATTGTTCTTGTTATTATACTTAACATTTTTTATCATTATCATTATTATTATTATTAATTTTATTTAAACTGAAGTTGGCGTATTATCATTTTATTGTTAAAGAAGAAGAATACTTGCCATAGTATTTTTACTATTTAATATTCGAATATTGCTAATATTATTCCTCATGCCTTCATCACCAACATTATTACTATGGTATCATTATTAGTTATTACTATTATTATTATTATTATTATTATTATTATTATTATTATTGTGACAAAAACATTTGAACCCTTATATTATTATTATTCAAAATATAACTGTTATCGTTATTATTTTTAGGAATATTAGTACTTTGTTGGTATTGCAATTATTATATTATTATTTTAACCCTAACACTATTATTAACCTTAGCCTTAAAAATGCTAGGGTTTCTATCACTATAAGCATTATTATTATTATTATTATTATTATTATTATTATTATTATTATTATTATTATTATTATTATTATTATCACTATTTTACTATAATTAGTATTAGTACTATTATTAGAAGAATAAAGCTATTAGGTTTAATAATACAAGTATAGTAATAAATATTAACATAAACATATCTTGACTAGTAATATCTAGTAGGTTAACTTGAAGATAAAAACCCTAGTTTTCACGTGTAATGCTTCTTTAATAATAATAACCCTAACCTTAGACTAAAATAAGGAATAATAGTATTTTTAGTAGGAGGGAAACTAATCCTTAGTTTTACCCTCTTATAGGTGAATCAAGCCAAAACCCTAAGGAGGCATAGGAGCGTGCTCCAAGCCTGGTGTCATATTAGGTAAGGATATGGTTAAGGCCTTTTTGTGTAAGAATGTGCTATGTGTGTTGGTTTGATGGGTGTGCGTTATATTTCGTATTCTATATTACCACGTTCTTGTGGCAGCTTGCTAAGTATGGAGCTAAGGTAAGTTGCATGTGTTTATGATATGTGTAATGTGATGTTATTACCTGTACTTGAATTGTGCTTATGTAATAATGTCCCTCATGACATGCATGATAGGGAGTCCTAAGTAGTATGATATGGTTGTGAGAAAAAATGGGAAAGAAGGAGGAAAGCGAGTTGACTAGAGAATGATAATGATTGCCTAATTATCTTATGACCTATAGGTTGAGAAAAAGAGATGAGAATGAAATTAAGGGAATAGATTAAATGTGCATGGGAAGTCTAGGATTTGCATGGGATGGTTAGCTTTTGCATGAGGATGACTTTTACGTGGGAAAAGTTGATTTGAGGATCGAGTAAGGTAAGGGAAGAATCGTTAGGACAATTGGAGTCCATATGTGAAAAATAGTACGTGGGTTGATGTAAGGATGCATGGAGGATTTGACTAGGGTTTTGGGCGGAAACCCTAAGTGAGAGAAATGTATAAGGAAAAAAAAAGAAAGAAAGAAGAAATTTATGAAAATGGATAGAATGAGGATAAAAGATGAGAAGAGTGTCACATGGGGGAAAAGTGAATCAAGAGAGAAGTTTGTATTCGGGTGTCGAGTGAGTTGCATAAAGGGAAGGAGGAGAACTAGGGTTTTCGGGGAGCTAACTAGGGTTTTGGGGAGATCATGTGTGGGAGTTGGACGGTGAGGTTGTAAGGTCAAGTGGGGAATCAAGAGAAGTGATGGTCTTAATAACAAAGAAGAGTTTTGGGCTCGTAGTGAGTGGGAAAAAGTTGGGAGGAAGTCCCGGGATCACGGGTTGTGTTGGATATATGTGACATGTGGAAGAAGTGACGGTAAGTAAGAATGATGAACGAATAATATCGTATTGGGAAAGAGAGTTGCTAGAGTTTTGGAATGGCCGACTAGGGTTTCGTGGCCACATATATTATATGGGAAGCGAAATGTGGTACTTGGGGAAGAACCGAGCGAGGTGATAAATTGGAGGAGTATGATAGAGGCAGGTTAGGCCATATAGGCCAAATTAGGGTTTTCTTGGAAGAAAACCCTAGAGAGTTATATCAAGTTGATTCAGAAATATGAGAAGTGGGCCTCAGTGTTGAGTAGTCATGGTAATGAGGAAAGAGTGGGAAATGATATTAGGATGAACTAGAAGAAGTAAAAGTCCCAAGATATGGGATAGGATTATCAGGAAATCGAGTAAGTCGTGCATGTCTAGTCGGGGTTGTGTATGGAATAAGATACGATAAAATACTAAGCACTTAAAGTGAAAGATTATCGAGCCAGGGCCTAATGAGGTTATATATTCTCCAGTCCACCGGCTATAATAGTGGTTAGGTGCGTTTTGCCCTGCTGAGTAATTTTTCAGTCCACCGGCTATAATAGTGGTCAAGTGCATTTTGCCCTACTGAGTGTTTCCGGTCTACTGGCTATAATAGTGGGGGATTCCGGGCTCGATAAACCAAACTGTGTATGGTAATAAGTCTTGGAAAGATACTATTTACTTACAGTGGAACACCTCGTGAGTCGGGGCCAGTGAGGATACATATATTTTTCGGTCCACCGGCAATAATAATGGTCATGTGCGTTCTGCCTTATGGAGTGTTTCCGGTCCACTAGCTATAATAGTAAGGTTCCCGTACTCACGCGGAAATAATATAAGAAATGTGTGAACCATAAGTACACAGAATGGAAAGATACTAATCATTTACAGTGGAACACCATGTGAGTAGGGGCTAGTGAGGTTATTATATATTTTTCGGTCCATCGGCTATAATAGTGGTCAGGTGCGTATTACCCTGTTGAGTGATTCCGGTCCACTGGCTATAATAGTGGTCAGGTGCATTCTGCCTTGTGGAGTGTTTCCGGTCCACCGGCCATAATAGTAGGGTTTCCGTACTCACATGAGATTATTATAAAAGAGATATAAGGTAAATCACTAGTATAAGCTCAGCCTAACCTTGTAAATCTTGATTATTGTCTTGTATGCCTTATGTGTTTATTCTCTTGCATGGCCTTCCTTGCGTGCTTGTTGCTGGCCTTACCCATACGGTTATCTTACTCAGTACGTAGCGTACTAACCACCCGTTTTATGGGTGTTGCTCATTCCCATGAGCAGAATACCCATCTGAGTTTGTGCAGGTAGGAGATGATGTCTTTGATGCCTACAATACTTACGAGGCAGCGGGCGGGGACGAGAGTTGAGCTTAGACTTGGTCTGGGGAATCAAGAGTGACCCGACCAGACTCTGTTTTCCTCTTATTTTACCATGTTTCGTTTTATTCTAGTTATATCATGTCGTACGATATTTTATGTTTTGGAAAACTGTAGTTACTTGCTCTTCGGGTTGTAAATTTTAAATCGCACTCTGATTTCCGTATGACTATGAGGGAGTCCTCTCGTGGGCTCTCATTTTTTTATTCACAACTTGTGTTTGATGTTAACCCTGTTTAGCATTAGCACTTAGTACTGGAAAGGTAGGAGTGAACCGGTCTGGTACTAAGTGTGGCAGTAATACCCCTAGAATTTACAGTTTTGTTATTTCACCTCTGTCAAACCTTTTATTGAAAACAAAATTTTTCAGTAGTAAATTTTGGGGGTGTTACATCCTGCTTCAACTATATTGTTACCTTACTTAGTACTTAGTGTACTGATCATCTGTTTTATAAGTGTTACTCATTCCCACAAGTAGATGACTTAGATGTCTTTATGTAGGTTGAGGCTGACCTGGTGGACGAGTTTGTAGCCTTTGATGATTTGTATGTGAAGGAGTAATTTTGGTATCAGAGTTATGGGCTTAGAGTCATGTTATTCGGATGTTTGTTTAGACCGGATATACTTTTGGACTCTTAGATCCATGGTATCCTTTTTGTATTTTGGATTATTGTACTTAGAGTAAATCTCCAAATTTTTATCTAATGTTTATGAAAGTTTCCTCAAGTTCTATTTATCATGTTTTACTTTTTTATTATTTTGCTTTGTGATTGATGCAAGAATGGTTTGGTAAGTTAGGCTTATGTCAATTATGATGGTAACACCTATCTATTTGATAATACGCTTCTGCTTAAAATGAATTTTTTTGGTTCATAAAAACCAGGGTGTTACATCTTCATTGTCTAGTATACTCATTAAACTCAAGGTAACCATGATCTCCAATTCAATAATCTTAATAAAGTATTATTATGTTTCTTTAATTTGACAATTAATAATAGTATATATAATGTTGTTGATAATGTTATTTGAATGAAGGTATTATAGTGATGGTTAGTTAGATGTTAAGTCACATAAAGTTTCTCCTTCTAGAGATGATGAGATTTACATTAAAAGAAACAAGTATTTTAGAAGACTTTTTAACCAAGAAGGTCGGTCAAAGGTTAATTGAATTTTACACTTAAAAATAGTCCACTTCGAGAATTTTATTCACTTTATGATAGAAACATTCTTGATCCAAATGCTCGGCAAGGAGTTCATGGATCAAGTACGCCATTGCTACAAGACATTACCCTTAAATTGTTTACTCAAGTATCTTCTTTTCTTATTCATGTAGTGAATAGAATTGGATTACATATGGTTTGATTCATTATATGAAGAACAATAGATTAATTCTTAAGCATATCTAAGACCTAATGTTTGCTCATAATAATCATTGTCTCCTTACAAAAAGAATTTCATAATACAAAAAACAAAAGTTAATGATGTAGAACATCTATAATGATAACTTTGGTTTTTTTTTCAAGGATGTTGGGCTGCTTCTCTTTATCTTGACAAACTTGAGTTAGAGGTGATGTTTTTTTATGAAATGAGGCTTGATGAGGATGAAGTGGAAGTATTTTATGCCACTGATGAAGGAGAATGAAATCGATGAACATTGGACCTAGTTCTTTTAAGTTTATGATTGTTAGTAACTTAGTATAAGATTGAGACTTGTGTTTTGGTTACGTAAACTTTGAGTGCCTATTTTTTGACTATTTTGTTTGGGATATCTTAATTGAGATTTTTTATTATTATTTAAAAATAATATTTATAAATGTTGTATGTTTCCTCTTGTCCTTATTTCCTACTTTTTTAGGTAATGATGTTTTTGCCTTTTTTCCATTCTCATTTTAGCATCCCCATCCATGTCCTTGTACATCACTTATCATAGGTATTATTGTGGGTCATTTGTTTTATAGGATTAGGGAGTTAAGAATGTAAATTAGATATTAAGTTTTATAATCACCATGTTTGTTTGTTTGTGTGTTTAGTGAGAGTGGGAATAAAAGGGAAATATGAATGGGAATTAGATGACTCTATTTCCACCAATTCATTCCTAGTGAAGAGGGTGGTAATTGAGCAGTAGAAATTAACTAAAAATTTGGGCAGATTAGTATACCCTCCTCTGTTAACCTAATTGAGTAGTTGGTTATTCATATATAAATAGATAGAAATATTAAATATTTAAAAGGAGACTTTAGCAATTTAATTATTTTATTACCACTCTCATTCCCACATGTCAAATATAGATTTTTTTTAATTCTTAGATTATTCTCATTACATACCAAGCATGACAATAATAATATATAAATCAATTTGAAATCATATAAATTCTTCATATTCTTACCCCTTAATTTCCAAATTCTCATCCCTACGTATTAAACAATCTCTCAGAATTCATATGTGGAACACATTAATGCTTCGAAATATGGAATGAATATTGACATTGAATTTCATGGGAATATGTGAAACAAACTAATATATGTGAAGCATTTTACAAACAAACTATATAATAAAATAATAAATATGAAATTAATATTAAATAGTACTATATCTTATTTTTATCCAAAATAAGTTTAATCTTAGGATTTGTAGTTTGTCATTTATCATGACTATATATTTCTCTCTAATTTTTTACTATTCTCAAAACCCCATCTTTAAATATTTAATAATACTAGTCTTTTTACTGTGCATAAACTCCTTACGATTTCATATATATATCAATAATTTTATTAAAATTTCTAACAAATACAAACAACTAACAATTTTTTCAAGCCATATCTGATGTAGAAACATTCCAAGATTTTGAAGATTGACTTATGAATTACAATAGAAAAAAGCAATGGCCAGATTTAAAGATAACTATTTACCCTCAAATATGGATATCATTGAAAATCTTACTACATCAGGAGTCCAACGTAACTTTCAGGTCTTAAATTCAAATTTTCTACACAAAGTTATGACTGTTTTACCATATGTGTGTCAAGCTAAATTTTTATATGCAAATGGATAAAATGTCGTATGGATGTCATTATCTTTTCATCTTTATTAATTAGGTTATTATTTACTTATTTGATAATTATATTAAGATATTAATTAGTTAATTTATTTCCTTAATCATTAAGAAATTAGATAGGTTTTATCTTATATCTTATGATGTATTTTATCTTATAAAGATTTTGTTAGGATTTACTTATTATTATCATAGGATTAAGTGGGTTAAATAGTGATTTCATCAATCGCATTTATCTTATTTAGATTTAGTTTATATTATTATTGATGAGGTTACATGAGAAGGTAAATATTATCTTATAAATATCCCATGAAAACTCATTATTTGAGGCTGATAGTTGAATTGAATTATTAAATCAAGTTTTCTCTCATTGACACTCCATGTGAGTTTCTTCTTTCTATGTTTACGTTATCTATGTGAGTCGTAAACTAAACATCTTTCTAAATTATCTTATATATGTGTAAAAACCTTGTATACATTTCTGATGAGTTCATATTTTGACACATTTTATACCCTTATAATCTTAGTTTTTAGTAGTTTATTTAACTAATATAGGGGAATAATTATTGTTTTATGCTTAAGTGGTAAAAATTACATAAATATTATTATTTGAGCTAAAATGATATAAATTAAGTAAATATAGAATAAAATATGATTTATTAATATTTATTGAATTTTATTTTGCAGGTTTTGTTTTTAAATAAAAGAAAAAAAATAAATTGGACCTTTGGACCAACGGCTAAAGGCCGAAGGCCCAAAGGCCCGCAACAAGAACAAAACAAAGGCAAACCAAACGGACGCAGCTAGAGACGCACGGCACATGAAGACGAGACGCACGAAGGAAATAAGGGCTGACGTGGAAAGGGTAAGACTCGGCGCACGAAGGAGAAAAGAAGAAATAGAAGGTCTTGACACACGCAATAAATAGAGGAGCAAGGCACGAAAAGAAAAGCAGGAGGGCGCGCGGCAGAGAAAAAGTAGAGAGCCTTCACAGGCTCGAGAGAGGCTCGGCAGAGGGACGGAGGAGAGAGGCAGAGCCGCACATCGGGTGAAGAAGGGCCTGACGCACAAAAAGTCAAAAACTCTGTCGGCCACATAGAAGGTAGCGCCGCACGGAAACCGAGGCCAAACGAGGAGCAACGCAGAGAGAGTGCAGCAGCTCAGCGTCAGCGGGAAGAATAAAGAAAAAGAAAAAGAATTTTGCACAGAAATCAAGACAACCGAGAGAAGAGAAAATAAGAGGGAAGAATTTATACCGATAGAATTTATTTCAGATAAAATTAATTTTTATCTGAATAAATTCTTGATCTTTTATCTGAAAATAATTACAGTTATTTCTTTCTCTATTTTTAATTTATATTTTAGATATATACTTCTGTGTAATTAATTCTATAATTATGGTTGGCTGATTATTTATTGTTAGGGAATAAATTGAAACCCTGAATTAGGATTTGAATTATAATTTTATTTTCTTTGTTTCGTGAGATTGTTTCTTGACTCTATGTTAATTGCTATCGTTTATATATATAATTCTGTCAAGTATAGTTTATTTGGTGCATGCCTTGTTCTGGTTTCCTCATAAGTAACAGTATGTAGGATTATTTGCCTGCTAGGTGGTCATCTAAATATACTAGAATTTATATGTATAAATTGCAGCTAGGTTAGATAACAATTCACCTAATAGTTTTGTGATTCTAACCGAAATGGTAAAACGTTTCGATACGTGTGGGTCAAGGAAAGGAAATACAGCTAGACATGCTTTTTATACTAGTTTGGGTACTTAGATTGACAGCCTTCCACTTACACTTAATGCATTAAATCTAGTTAAATATAGGAGCCGCTTGTTGCTGCTATACTGCTAGTATTTAATAGAGTTAATATTGGCGCTTTGTCGTATTAATTAATTAATGGAAGTAATATAAGGTGTATGGACCTACTTTTGGTGTACAACTTGGTCGATCTCATTCTCACGATTAAATATTGACTTAGAAATAAATATTATATTACGACCTAATCTAGTGGTGGATTTTTATTTCCCTAACATGTTCCTCATATCTGCGGGTTTCCATTATTTTTATCATTATTAGTTTATTTTATTTTATTCCTTTTATTATTTTATTATTTTTATAACCCCCATTAGTATTTTTCTTATTTATTTATTTTGTGTTATTTAGGATTTTATTTTTAATTTTAGTTTTATTTTCAAGTTAGTTAAATAGAGGTGAACCCTCTCAATTCCCGACTAGAACGATACCCTTATTTACCAGTGCTACAATTGACAACAAGAGGGTTTAAATTGCGTGCCGGCTACGGTCACACCAATTTCTTGTATGGACTTATATAAAGTTATCTAGAAAAATTTATTGTATATTTCTTCATTAAAGATCATTTAAAAGTTATCTGTATGAAGCTTTCAAAGTTAGTTTGAAAAATTATTTTGTGTAATCCTTTATTCATATCATTAACTTAGAAATCATCATTAATTTATCATTATAAAATTACATAAAATAAAACATTTTTTAAAACCACCCATTCTTTTATGCATCAAAATCTTCTTGTCTAATAATGACCGTTACACTTGCATGGTTCATCATTGTTATGATCGCTTTGATGATAATGAATATGCCCAACCTTCTTATATATACTTCTATTGATAAATTTTTGATGATTTGTTGTATATCAGGGAAGCCTAAAACGTAGGTGAAGTTAAGGACAAAGGAGAAGCGGCTACCATTGTAGTGGCTGCAATCAAAGAGGCAGAAATCGCTCCAACTGAAGAGAACAAAAATCGATCTGTTGTTCAGGTCTGAGGCCTTGCGAATCCTCTGAAAGTCTGTGCATTGTTATATATGATGATAAAGATCATTACAGTTGCTTGCTAATCGACAAAATAAATATATTATGATAAAGAAGTACTCAACTTTGGGTTTGAATTTACAGGTTCCATCAGCTCAATCTCCTAAAACCCGACAACATTTCACTATGTGGAATTACCAAAACACATACTTAGGTCATGTCAATGAAGCACCAATGGCTTTCATTTCTCTTACTATTTTGTAATATCTTATATATTTCATGTAAATGAAGAACCAAAAAAAAAAAAAAAAAACAATTCCAAAGCATAATATCAACAAAAAGAAAATGCACAGATGCACAAACCTGAGTATAATTGCGGTTAGTCTCATTTGCCCGTGAACCGTGATACAGACCTGGGTATGATTGCGGTCAGACTCTCCTTTAGCTTTTGAACCATTGATTACTCTTACAGTAAACACAAGCGCACACGCATACCTAGAATTGCTGTGGCTTCTTAGAATGCATCTACCAACAGAAAACTATCAATAAAATTATTCCCGACACGAAGTTAGAGCTCCGGGCCGAACAATAAGTATATAGTAATTGAAACCAGAAGGAAATAATCATTGAGCTGCCCACAATTGCCGCTACTTATATCCTGAGTCCCAAGAGTTATGTAAACATGAAAATCAAACAGCAAACACCATCAATGTGAGACAGCAGAACCAAAGTCATCTCAAAATTCTGCATGGAACAAAAATTAGCCAGCTACTGCATGCTTTCTTGCACGTTATGAATGAACTCCATAATTATATTTCTATCTGTTTCAACCCCCCCCCCCCCCTCCTCCCCTTTGAAAGAAACACGGCGAACATGAACGTAATGAATGATTATATTAAAGAGACGAATTCAATTCATCTGCCTTTCTTCAAACTTGTAATGCAAGTATGCCAATAGTTCGTATTTACAAGAAACGCAGGGAGTTATAAATATTGATCAAATACATATTTTATTTCCAAATTGGGGGCCCTCTGGGGGAAATTAGAAGGTTATTGTTTAGCATCAGCCCCACCATCAGATTGACTATTCAGTTCCAGAACAGACAATGTTGGCTTTCTAGACAGTCTTAAGTTTCCTGCATCGTCTACACTTCTATACTTCGCAACACGTGAATCTGTCACAATTCCACAGGTATTCCAACTCTCAGCCTGCAGGAAAACGCCATAGTAGCACAGATGGTCCGCTATACTCTTGCCCATAACCGACCTGCAAAAACAGCAGGTTCAATGCGAATCTTCATGCATGTACCTTGGAACATTCTCAAGGACAAAAGCACGTTAGATTTCTAGCTTCAACAGTGCAATTATGTTTAGAATGCATCTCCCCCAACCCCTTCTTTTCTCCCAAAATGGTTTAGTGCATTCAGGTCAATTTTGTGGTAGACGCTATTTTTTTTGGCAAAAATCACAAAGGGGCTATTACCTGCTACAAGTTGGGTCCTCGCCTGAGCCATCACACACCTTCTCAGCTGTGTAAACCAAGCTTTCAAATCCAACATCATATAGCCAGACCTGAAATGCAGTGTCAGACGTATTTCTAATCATTAGTGCCTTTGACGCAATAATGTAAATCTTAAGTTTAAAATCCTAGGAGAGTGACTAACCTCTCTCGGGAAGTGGTGGTATGTTTTCTTCTCAAAGTAAGAGTAGTATGGAGGCAAATGAGGCACAATGTCATGGTTGTTTGTGACACGGATTGTATTGGGCACGAGTTGGCTGTAATAAGAAGCAAAAGCGGCATTCCCAACACGGGGTTGACCAAATGTCATAACCTGAACATTCTTGGCCTTGAGAGTTACCTGAAAATATGAAGCTCTCTCTTCAATAAAGCATGAAGCATGAAGCATAAGCATCAATAAGCCAAAATAATAATAAGGAAGAAACATAAACAGAAGCAGATATTCTGAACAGAACACACAATCTATACAGTAGGTTGAATCAAAGAATTAATAAAGAAGAGGGCAGAATGTGACCAAAGCTAAAAAAGAAAAAGAAAAAAGGAGGCATTGCAGAATGCATGCCATGCAAGAGCTACAAGCACAAAGTAATTCTGCCACAAAGCAAAAGAGTGGGGTGGCTGGGGACACAGAAGCCTAGATACTAAGACAACTCTTACATGATGTGTTAAGCAAAAGGAGAAATCTTTCAAACCACACAAATAAAGCAGCTCTACATCAGTCCAAATAAAATTACTAATGAAAAGGACAAATATACATATAAACCCGCAAAACACCAAAAGAAAACTTGCAACAAAACTTCAAACATACCCTGATAACCACAAAGAAGAAGACAAAAGAATGCTAATTGTCAAAATCAGGCTACTCTAGCCATAAAAGCTCCTATAGCAACATATGAACTTTTGGAGCTCATCCCTTCTATCATATAGCTCCAGCTTAACTAAATCAGGTTCAAAACTTAACTTACAAATGTCATTTAGCTTTCCATTCCTCATAAAGCATTATTCCATTTTCTGCATAGCAGATGAATCATTGAAATGCTCAGAGCATAGCCATGCTTTCTGGAGTAAGCAAATCTTTGAATCCACATTGAGCCAACTCACCAATGCAAATGGAAGGGATGAAAACCAAAAAAATAAAAAATAAAAACAAAAATTAAGGATGCTATGCAATTACCGTAAGATCAAGAGCACAAAAGGAAGCTATAGCACCTCCCATTGAATGCCCTATAACTATAATGTCAAGTTCTCCATATGACTCCTTCACACTCTGGACAGCACTTAAAACTCCAGGACGCAAGGTTGTGTTATGATAAGCAAAATAAAATCCATGGTGCACCTGCAAAAAGTACACACACACACATTCTAACATCACCAATCAGAATATGTACAAAATTTTAAATTATATGCATTAGCTTTTACAAGCACTAATACCATTGCATCAGGCATCTCTGGATACTTCTCATCAAGTTGCTTCCAGTACAAGTCTTCAATCCAATTCTGTATGCTGGGTAACAAGGATAACATTAAGCAGTTGGTGCATAAAATAAAATTTCGCGTATAATTCAATAGAGAAAGGTCGAGCACTTTTTTCATCCACAATGATAAGAATATCAATAATCAATTATTAATTCGAAGTCTGGGAAACAACACTACGATAAGAATAAACCCACAACGATAATATGAAATCATTATATAATTTACTAAATAAAATCTAATAAATAATAACTATATCTAATAATATCAAATCATAATCAAACATCAACTACATCAAATCGTAATATAATATTGACTAAAGATATCCTTCTTATCCTAGTGTTTGAAATAACATTCATGTATTCATCCAAGGCAAAGCAAATTTGATGAGGAGCTACTAAGGTGCAACGGTGAACAAGGCTCTAAGGCACAAGCCTTACCATGATTAGCTATTTTGAGGCTTTGTTCTCATTCAAAAAATTCTACAATCAATAAAATAACGAAATCCCACATCAGCAAGAAAAGAGAGTAGAGGAAAAGGTCATACAAAGACCAATAGACAATTTTAAATGGAAAAGGAAAGTCCCTTTCTAGAAGCGTTGGGCATTAGGGCTTCTAGAACCCCTTTTCTGTCTTGCCGTCCTCTTCTTCCCTGATTTGCAAGGCCATTTCCGTATGTCCTCTGCCTTTCTGTCCCTAATCAACATCCCCTCAGTTGTCCTTTTTTTTCACCTTTTCTTTTGCAATTTTTCCTTCTCTCATGTGTTTTTAGCTTACTCCAGCTTTTCAATCACCATCCACTTCACTTTTACAGCTCCCTCTAGTGTTTTGAGAACCCTCTCACCCTCTTCCTTGCTTTCTTCTTTTGTGTTCTATTCCTCTCGGTGACTCACAATTTTGGTTTGCTGTTGTAGGTCAAAGCTGGAATCCTGGATGGTGAATGGTCATCATCAGGGAAGACAGAAGGCGAGATGAAATGAGCAATTACCCTCGGAAAAACTAACTGGAGGGATAACACTCTTACCAAGAAGGAAGAATAAATGGAGTTTGAAAATGGCGGGAATCCAACACTCAACAACACAATGGCAATGTGTATCATGGGAACAATTTATGCTAAGAGGCCTCCGAATATTGCGGGATTACACATAACTATCCCTCAGATATGGAAACCCACAAAAACAATGTGTATCATGGGAACAATTTATGCTAAGAGGCCTCCAAATATTGCGGGATTACACATAACTATCCCTCAGATATGGAAACCCACAAAAAGATTGGACATTCAGGTAATTGGAGAAAACCTTTATCTCTTCCAATTTTTTTATGAGGGTGACAAACAATGGGTGTTTGAGAGGGAGCCATGGAGTTTTGAACAGAATATTATGATCCTGAAGGGGGTTGGGGACAAACAGCCATCAGCTATACAGTCGAGATGGGTCCTCTTTTGGATACAGATACACAACCTGCCTCTCAAGCAAAGGGAAGAAACTTCAATCAGTAAATTATGCCAAAAGTTTGCAGCTATACAAGTAGTGGAAGGGAAAGAAGTTCTAGGTGTGCATAGATTTATCAGAGCAAAGGCCATCATTGATGTCAAGAAACCCCTACCACGAGGGACCCTTAACAGACAAAACTATGAGGATCTTCGGGTAAGTTTCAAATATGGCAGATAACAGATGTTTCAAATACTGGCACATGTTGCAAGGGATTGTCAACTGGAAGAAACGGAGAATGATGATGATGTTTTTCCCTATACCCCAAACCTTACAGCCTCTTTGTTCAAAAGAAGAGGAAAAAACAAAATTAATAGAAGAAAGAAACACCATGATCTGAAATATTTCTTTATTCAATTGGGTTTGTCCATATGGAGTGGACAAGCCTCCCAAACACAACAACTTATTTTTTAATAAACAAAAGACACCCATAAACTGCTATTCTATACTAATCAATGACCCATAGACTCTGAACACACATGGATAACTTGCTACAATTAACTAACTGTTACTACCATGACATGTAAATAACAGGTGGTTACAAATCCAAATATGCATTAATTCTTATTGTACTTAACTTCCTGACAAGTAGTGAGATGCTTCCTCCACCTTACATATTTCCGCAAGGGAGGGTTCCTATCAATACTCACCCCTCAAAACTCAACTAACTCAACTTGCCCTCAAGACAAAAAGAAGGGAATTTTCCAGCAATGATATCATAATCTTCCTAGCTAGCTTCTTCCACTAGACGATTCTTCCATTTTATCAAGAGTTCTGGTACTTGCTGATTAGCATTCCCACACCAGCAGTATGCAGCACTTGCTCCAGTGTTAACTGAAGTTTCCAGTCAGCAGGGGAGGTTTGCAGGGGATTGACCGAGAATTGGCCTCAGCAACGAGACATGAAAAATAGGATGAATTTTGGCATCTGCAGGCAGTGCAAGTTCATATGCAACTTCACCAATGTGTCGGATGATTTGGTAGGAACCAAAAAACCTGGGTGACAATTTTTCAAAGCTTCATGTAGATAACAACAACTGACGATATGGTTGAAGGCGTATCACCCTCCTGAAAGGAAAGCTAATGGTGCCAACAATCTGCTTGATTTCATTCTGTACTGAACTTTCAGCAAATTAGCCATCAGAATGTTCATCATGCCATCCCTTATTAAGAGTTCTTGCTTTAATTCAGCCACTTCAGTCTCACCCTGAACATATGGAAGTAGAAGAGGATTTCTGCCATATAATATTTTGAAGGGGGTTGTACCCGTGGAGGTGTGAGATCCAGTGTTGAAGGAGTATTCTGCCCAGCACAGACACTGGCTCCAAACACAGGGTTACTTGACAAGGGTAAAGGCATATTGGAGGATGACACGGATCTAATGAATTACAAGGACTCCCTTAATGATCTAGTCTTCCCTCCTATTACATTGCATCAAGGAAAAGCGGGCACATCCTCTGAAGGAGGTCAGCCCTCTATTATCAAATGAAGCTTGCAGCATGGAATATCAGAGGAGCTTGCTCTCCACTAAAGCAAAAGGAGCTGTGTAAGTTTTTACGAACACAGACCCTTTCTGTTATTGGTCTTATTAAAACTAGGTTAAAGTGAGGTAGATGCAGCTCAGAAAAAAAATAGCCCCGCATTTTAATTTTCACTCTAATCATTCTCCTCATTATAATGGAAGAATAATGATCCTTTGGAATCCCACTGTTATCTCCCTAACTGTCCTCTCCAAAGCTGGACAGTATATACATTGTGCAGTGAAGGATTTACTGACTCAAATTAGTCTGTTAGTGACTTTTGTATATGGTTCTAACTCTGGTATTGAGAGGAAACATCTTTGGTATGGATTAAACCTTCTCAGTAAGCAAGTAGATAGAGCCTGGGTAATTCTTGGTGACTTTAATGCCATACTCTCTGCTGCTGAGAAAATGGGTGGACTGGTTCATCAAGGTGAAATGGATGACTTTGCTACTTGTCTACAAAGTTGCGGGGTTGGACCTATTCCTACAGTTGGTCCACTCTTCACATGGTCAAATAATCAGCATCCTCCCCACAGAGTTCAATGCAAACTCAACAGAGGTCTTGGTAATCAGATATATTCCACAAATTCCCTAATGCAGGAATTGAGGTTGTGGAACATTGTCTCTCTGATCATGCCTGTCTTATATTTACTATTAAGCAGGATGAGCCACAAAGGAAAAAAGCCTTTTAAATTCTGCAATTATTGGACAAAACATGATGAGTTTCTACACATAGTGAAGCAAACTTGGGAGATTCGGATTGAAGGCTCAAAGCAATTTCAGGAGGAGCAAAAGCTCAGGAGATTGAAAGGGGAATTCAAAAAATTTAATGCAAATCATTTTGGCCATGTGACCCATGAAGTTGAAAAGGCTAAAGAAGAGTGGGAGTGCATAAAAAATACCCTGCAAGCTGACCCCAACAACTGCCATCTGCTATACAAGGAAAAAGAAGCCAAGAAGAGATGATGGAACAAATTACAAATTGAAGAACACTACCTTCAACAGAAGGCTAAGATCAACTTTGTCAAGTTGGGGGATGAAAATAATGCTTATTTCCATGCAAAGGTTAAAGAAAGGCGTAGTATAAACTCCTTAACTCAGCTGCATAGTCTCAATGGTAACAAGCTCTTATTGTGGCCAGACATAGAGAAAGAAGTTACTGATTTCTACAAAGGCCTGCTGGGAACTACAAGTACAAGTCTCCTTCACCCTGATCCAGAGGTGTTCAAGCAAGGTCCAACTCTCTCTACAGCAAGTAGAAAGCACCTTCTAAAACCGATTTCAGCATCTGAAGTGAGGAAAGCAACTTTCAGCATGGGTGACAATAGAGCTCCAGGTCCTGATGGATACAATGCTCATTTTTTCAAAGCAGCGTGGTGCATAGTAGGGGATGATATATATGAAGCAAAAAACCAGTTCTGGAATACAGGGAATGATATATATGAAGCAACAAACCAGTTCTGGAATACAGGTTTCTTTCTAAAAGCCCTAAATAACACTAGTATTCACTTGGTGCCTAAATCTCAGCATGCTACCTATATCACAGAATATAGACCTATTGTTTGCTGCAATGTGATCCATAAAATTTTCTCAAAAGTGATCACTAATAGAATTACAGATGTTCTCAATGAAGTAGTGGGTGAAGCCCAGTCCGCTTTTGTTCCTGGGAGGTGGATAGGAGATAATATCCTAATAGCATAGGAACGATTGAGAAAATATAAGAGGCAAAATATAAGTCCTCATATGATGATGAAAGTGGACCTTAAAAAGGCATATGACACCATAAATTGGCATTTTTTGCAGATAGTGTTAGAGGGGTTGGGCTTTCCTTTTCACTTTATCAAATTGATCATGCAATGCCTAACAACTGTGAGTTTCTCTATAAGCTTACAAGGCTCTCTATGCAAACCTTTTCAAGGGAGAAGAGGGATGCAACAAGGAGACCCCCTGTCTCCTTATCTTTTTGTCCTTGCTATGGAGTATCTCAATAGGTTGACGGGAATACTATGGAAGGAAAATGGATTTAAAGGTCACCCCGATTGTAACAGGTTGAGAATGGTCAATCTTTGCTTTGCAGATGATCTTCTGCATTTTTGCAAAGGTCACATGAAATCAGCCCAACTCATCAAGGAGAAATTGCATATCTTTACAGATATATCAGGTCTTAGTGCCAACCCACAGAAAAGCTGCATTTATTTAAGAGGAGTCCACACTGTTATCAAGAGACAGATTATCCAGTATTTGAACTACAATGAAGGAAATTTTCCTTTTAGGTACTTGGGAGTTCCATTGAGCAGCTCATCTCTGACTGTTACTCAATATCAACCTTTAATCGAAAAAATTACTCAGAAACTAAAAGCCTGGACTCTAAAATACTTAAGCTATGCGGGTAAGCTTCAAGTCCTTCAATCTGTGAAATTTGGTATCACAAATTTTTTGACGTAAGTCTTTATGATTCCTAAAGCTATTGTGCACAAGATGGATTCTATATGTAGAGATTTCTTCTGAAGCAATATGGAAGCAAGGAAAAGAAAGGCCCCCATTTCTTGGACCAGAATTTGTCACCCCAAAGATGAAGGTGGACTAGGCATTCGACAATTATTACCTTACAATGCAGCCTGTTTCTGCAAGAATTTATGGAGACTATAGGTTCAGACAGAAAGTATTTGGGTCAAATGGATTCATGAAAAATACTTAAGCAGATCAGACATTTGGCAAGCTGATATTAAAGAGGATTCTTCATGGACAACAAAACTCATTTTCAAAATGAGGGATATAGGGCAAGAAGCCTTATTATCTAGCAGTGTTAAAGGAAGATTTAGTATTGACAAAATGTACCAGAATTTGAGGCACAAAAATGACAAGGTCATGTGGTATAATCTTGTTTGGATGCATCATGGAATGCCTAGATACAAAATTATATGCTGGATGGCCTGCCATGAAGCACTACTAGTGAAGACTAAGCTTAAGACATGGCAAGTTACTGATAATGCTATTTGTGAAGTTTGTCAGCAGGCTGATGAAACCCTTGATCATCTCTTAGCTCAATGTGCTGCTGCAAATCATCTCTGGAGAAGAATGCTCAACTAGATGCTATTACCGCATTTCTTTACTACATGGCAAAGCTGTATTCAATGGATGATCAAGAGCACAAGGAGCAAACATAGGCGTGCCGAAGTGTTAAGGATTGCTTTTGCTGCTTTGATTTACAAGATTTGGATCAATAGAAATGAAGTTGTGTTCCAAAAGAAGCAATCTATCCTAGAGAGTATAAGCAAGCAGATTATCCAAGAAGTTTTCATGAGATGCAGCCTTGTAAAAAATGAAAAAACGGGAAGTTTCTTGAAGCTTATAGATCATTGGATATAGTTGATAGGTGATTAGGAGGTTGGATGTCATTTTGATTCGCTTGAGTATCTTTTGTATGGCATTTCGTATATAGATACTTTGATGTACATATCGCTCATTTTGGTAATAAAATTTATTTACTTACCCAAAAAATATATAGATATATATATTTTAGGCTGCAATGATCAGTTCTGACAACAAACTGGTGACCCAACAAACAATGTTTCCAGTTCTACAGAGCAAGTACCAAAGCCAATAATTCTTGATCAGAGCAAGTACCAAAGCCAATAATTCTTGATCATAAGTAGACTTATAATGATTGGAGAAAGAAAACCCCTTATAATAATAAGCAATAGGATGCTCATTTTGTATTAGGATGGCCGAAGCATCACAATATAATGAGGGTTGACTGATATTAGGGAGCTTCAAAACCGGAGCAGTAGTGAGCACTCTTAAGATTCTGAAAGGCCAATTCAGCAGATGGGGACCACTTGAAAGTATTCTTCTTGGTCAAATTAGTGAGTGCACGAGCAATCAGACCATAATTGCATATAAAACACCTGTAATATATGGTCAACCCCAAAAAACCCCTAAATTCCTTAACATCCCTGGATTTGGCCACCCTATGACAGCTTGCACCTTTTCTGGATCAACCCCAACTCCATCTGTGCTAATCATGTTACTCGTGTCCGGTCAAACATTTCTTGGCATTGGCAAAGTATAAATGGGTCTCGAGCATTTGTAAGGTGACTTGCAAGTGTTCCACGTGTTGTTCTAAAGTGGATCTATGGATAAGAATGTCATAAAAATAAAATTTCAAAAAAAAAAGAACAAATAGGGGCAAAAGACGTCACTGGTGGCTGATTGAAAAGTTGATGATGCATTTGTGAGACCATAAGGCATTACAACAAATTCACAGTGGCCGGAATGTGTGCAAAAGGTTGTTTGGGGGATGTCAGGTGGACGGACTTGAATTTGATGGTAGCCAAAATGAAAGCCAATTTTTTAGAAAACTTTGGCTCCATGTAATTCATCTAGGAATTATTCGGGATAGGGTATTTGTCTGGAATGGCGAATTGGTTAAACACCCGATGGTCAACACAGAATCTCCATATTTCATCTTCTTCTCCACCAATAAAACAAGGCTAGCAAAAGGACTAAATCTTGGTCGTATGCATTAAGTGTTAATTGACCCTTTTTTCTATTTCTGATTTTTGGTAGTAAGGGTATCGGTAAGGTCGGATATTAGGTGGGATTGATCTTGGCTTTAATGGGATGACATGTGAATGAGAAAGGAAGGGAGAAAGGGAAGTAGGTTCGGCAAAAACAGATTCATATCTAAGGATTACGCAATTAACAAGATGGAATGAGGACATTACCTTCAGCAGAATGCATCTTAGATAGAGCTTGGAAGGATGTTGTTGCTCGAGTAACCGTGGGAATTCCCTGCAGTTTGTGACGCTTGCCATCTAACTGAAAAAACATGACCATCTTGTCCCAATTGGCCTGCAAAGTGTTAAGAGAAGCCAAACACTTGATACCCAGTACCAAATCAGCACCTCCAATTATAAAGGGATAGTAGTCTTAGATAATCTTCAGCCCTTGAAGTTGTCAAACAACATCCCTGCAAATCTGGGTACATTGAATAATCTCATCATTCCCAGTCTGGACACCAAAAGGAGAAACAAACTGCACTGCAGGATTCGTTTCAGATACCAAGGGTGTTGCAATGAAGTTGTGAGTGGAGCCACTATCAATCAATATGAGGACCTGCCTTTTACACAGAGTGCCTTGCAATTTCATAGTCAACCCACCTGATCAGCCAAGGATGGCATGGATAGAAATCTTGGCTAAATTAGAAGGTTCCTCATCACCAGTATCACAGTCTATTGGGTCATCAAGCCCCATCTCCTCATCCTACTTGATTTCCATCAGCGAAAATGTCGATGGTTTACAACGATGCCCAGGTGCAAATATTTTTAAAACGAAAGCACAGTCCCTTGCTCCATCTAACTTGTTGTTCTGCCTCACAAGACCGGGCGGTATTTTGTTGTACCGACAGCTGCCTCGCCAAAGTAGATATTTGGTTAAGCGACTGATGACTGTGGCTGACCCTTGGGTAAGGAGATAAAGCAGTCTAATTCAGGTGAGAAGGTCCCTTGGGTAAGGAGATAAAGCAGTCTAATTCAGGTGAGAAGGTCAAGTGGAGTTGTTCCAATTTATCCCTTTTGGTGTATGAGCCTGACCCAGTTTGGCTTCATATTCTAGCGCAAGACTCATGGTCGTATATGCTGACCTGGGCTTGTAAATGAGCACATCAACCTTTAAGTTGTCCTTCAATCCACTAAGAAAAACACTCAGTAGACAACGCTTTGGCCAATTTCGAACCCTTGCAGCCTGCTTAGCAAATTCGGCAGGACCATAAGTCCCTCGAAGTGCCTTCACCAATTCTTCCCAGTACAAGATGGTTAATCCATACAAATAAATCTAGCGTGTCCCTTTCTAAATATACAGTAGCAATTTCAACTTTTAATTCTTCCAACATCTTATAGTAACGAGAAAAATAAATAAATAAATAATCGGCTTTCAAAATCCGTCCTCTAGGATCACCCCCTTCAAATATGAGAAATTCAATTTTTGTATAAGGTTGGTGGGTAGTATTCCTAGTCCACCAAGGAGTATCAAATTCCTCATCATCGTCTGACCTGGTGGTTTTTCCTCTGTCTTGACTTCTGACAAACTAGCTTCTCCCTGTTATACGCTGCCTGTCTGGGCTTTTATTGCTACAACCTATGCTACAAGTACATCTATGGTGTTTAATTTAGACACAATGGCTGATAATTGTTGTACTACCATGTCAGATTGAGGGTTGGTGGCTGGCAAGGGGGTTCATTTTGTACACTGGCGGATCAGATATTGACCATCGTGGACCAAATAGGCTCTGATACCAAAATGATAAAGGCTGGGATTCTTCGTTAATTTGCGGCTAAATTGCAGAAAAAGACGAGAGAATTAATTGAAGAAAGAAACACGAGAATCTGAATTATTTCTTTATTCAATTGGATTTGTCTGTATGGAGTGGACAAGCCTCCCAAACGTGATAATCTGTTTTTTAATAAACAAGACACCCATAAACTTCTATTCTACTACTATAAATAATCAATGACCCATAGACTCTAAACACGTGTGGATAACTGACTACAAATAACTAACTGTTACTACCATGACACGTAAATAACAGAGGTTAGAAATCCAAATTTGTCTGCATTAATTCTTATTATTAATCCTTATTGCTGTCAACTTCCTGACAAGTACTGAGTTGCTTCCTCCGCCTTACATATGTCCACAATGGAGGGTGGTTGTTAAGCTCCCAGTTGAAAATTTAGCCAACTAGAGATGTCGCAAAACAGGTGAAGATAAGAACAATAACCGCTCCCAACAATCAAGAGCAAGCGAAGATGAGATTGTCGGCGTAATGGAATGAGTGGATTAAGTTACTATGGTGCAGGGCAGAGAGTTGGGACCGGAAATTTTGGTCAATATTCCTACTAAGGGGAAGGGGGCATTGAATGGCAATAACCTACTAAAGGGATCGAAACAACAGAACTGTCAGACCAGATGCAAATTCCCAGGGAGAAACAACAACAGCTGATGATTCAGGCTATGAATCCATAGAATCTAGAGCTACCACTAATTTTTGCCTCAGGACCAGTCGTGAAAATTCAAAAAGAGCAATGACAAAATAGACTTGGGTGCACCAAAGCAAAAAACAACTAGCAAGGAAATGAACATGGAGCAGCTAAGGAAACAACTATGGAGATGGAAAAGGTGACAAACTGGGCAAACATGATCAGCCACCCTCTCTTACTATTGTAGAACCAATGAGAGAAGAGATGCAATCCAGCTTGGCTGAGTAATAGGGATTTTGAGCCGGTGTTGTCGTGGCCTAGGAAATGGCCTGACAGTAGATACACTCCGCAGGCTTACTATAGAGGGCAACCCGTTTTGTATGTTTTTTTGTGAAACTAAAATGAGTAGTTTAGATGAGAAGAAGTTGTGTTGTTCGGTATTACGATTGATAGCAAGCACAAGTTAAGGGGATTAGCTTTGTGGTGAGGCAACATGTAGATGTGGTGCTTTTGTCTTACCCCAATTATCATATTAATGCAAAAATTCAATCACTACCAAGGGAATCAAGCTAGTAGCACGTCACGAGTATTTATGGATGGGCCCAGAAATTTAACAAGTTCCACACTTATATTTTTGGTGATTTCAATGAGGTCTTCTAGATCCATGAAAAAAGAGGCAGCATGAACAAAACATGGGAGGAGATGCACACTTCCAAGAAAATTCTGAATACAGATGAGTTGCTTGATCTAGGTTTTGTGGGATATCCTTTCACCTAGACCAACAAACAAAAAGGTTCAGATTGCAGGAGAGGCTTAACAAGTGGTTGGCAAATGGTGATTGGCTCAACTCACATAAAAAGTGGCAAACTCACCGTCTACAATGCCAAAATTCTTACCACAACCCAATCATCATCAAGCCTCACTCACGTGGTCAGACATCAAATGCGTGCATTCATATTTGAGAAGTCTTGGACAAGACACCTTTAGTGTGACAAGATTATCCAAGAAGCATGGACCATAGCATCAACTAATTTTGAGATGGCATCATAAGGAGTCTGGGCAAATAGGGGATGAGATAAAATAGGTGCACAATCAACACAAGGATATGGACAAGCAACCTATGGATGTTGATAACCAAACCAACAAAGGAGAACTCCTAAGGAAACTTGAAGAATTGAAATGGAACCAAAGATCCAAGGTGGACTGTTTGCAAAATGGGGATAGAAACATACCTTATTTTCATCGCAAGGCGAACTACAAGCATAATACTAATAAAATTGAAAAGTTGATAAATGATAATGGACACATGAAAGAATAGGGTCAGTTCACTTCATCAAACCCCCTCATTTTTGAGGAGGCACTAGCCGAAGTGGATTCCAAACTCTCACCACAACAAGATAAATTGGTAATTGCTGAAGTTACTGTTGTTTCAAAAGTCCTAAGGTGCACCTAGGTGACAAGGGTCCTACAACCTTAGCACTAGGCGCAAGGTAAAGGCGTGTGCTTAGGCAAAGTGAGGCACCCATACTCCGAGTGCAATACTGCTTTTGATTTTCCTAAAATATATAATCTTTTCCCTTCAAAATCATGTCAATTGGTCGACCCAAGACCCTTTTTCCTCTCTTTCCTTCCTAATATGAGATTTAATTATTGTATTTATGAAAATAAAGCCCAAAAATAGCTAATCAAAGTTTCTTTCTCTACACTAAATGCATTTCTTTCCTTTCCCATTCAAAATTACGTCTATTGGTCTTTTTTCCCTCCCTTTCCTTCCCAATTGATTGCATATTTGTTGAATGAAATTAAAACCTACAAGTAGCTAATTTTTAGTAAGGCGTGTACCTTAGAGCCTTGAGTGCCTCAACGCCTTAGTGCGTCTTGGATGCTCCTTACCAATGTCATCTCACCTAGCCACAAACCCTTGTGTCTTGTGCCTTAAGGCATGCCCTTTCAAACACTAGATGTTACACAAGAAGAGATCCAAGAAGCCCTTTTACAGACGCATCCTTAAAGAGTGCCCAACCCCGACATTATGCTTGCTTATTTTTTTTAAAAGTATTGGCATGTGGTTGGTAATGATTTGATTGCTAGGATCGAAGCCTTTTTCTCCCACAATATGTAGCCTAGAAGCCTTAACCGTACTAATATGACTCAGATCCCCAAAAAACATAATCCTACTAGAGTCCAGAATTTCTACCCTATTAGCTTGGGCAGTGTGTCCTATAAGATCACATCTAAATGCCTAGATAATAAATTACAAAATTCTCCCCACGATTATCCATGAATCACAATCGGAATTCCTCAAAAATAAACTTATTATTAATAATGCCATTGTTGCTTACTCAATGAAGCATAGAAGAAAAGGAGAGAAAGGTTTTATTGCGGTAAAACTTAACATGGCAAAAGCTTGTGACCGTGGTGAGTGAAACTTCCTATTTGCCATTATGTCTAAAATGGGTTTCCCTCCGAAGTGGTTTGATTGGATTTCTTTTAATTTGAACAATAGACCCAAAGGTTTCCTGAAACCAAAGAGGGGCGGTCGCGTAAATGCTATTGCGGTCGTAGTGTCATGGCATTGGAGAGCCGCAAACGATAAATTATGTGTCGCAGTTGTTGCAACATGAATTTTTATTTTTATTTCACCATATACTCTAATTATTATTTATTGATCATTTAAATATAAATATTCAATAAGCTAGTGTTTTATGTTATATTAGAAGTATTTAATTGAGTCAAATATATGCTAAATTGTCCTAATAACCCTAAATTTGCCTTAGAATAAAAAAAAAATACATGTTATTTAGCAATACATATAAAGATGATAAACAACAATACTTTATTCTAATTCAAAAGTAACTTGGTCCAATATATATAGAGTAAATGAATAAGAAAAAATTATCATATTTTTTAAATAAATTTAATAATTCTCAATAAATTGTCGATTTATGGTGATATTTTTTGATTTATCAGTGATTTATCCACCAATAAATGTGAAATTTCGTGTATTAGTAATTTTGTGTCGCGGCTAACCCAAAAACTGCTAAATAATTGTTGTTATACTATGGTAGGACCACTATTTAATTATATACACTCACCCTAAGATAAGATACTAAAAGGGACGTTTCTTTTCCAATGGCACACAAAGTCACAAAGAGAACAACTCCCTCACTCCTCAATCCCACACCCACTCCTACTCCCTCGTTCGTCCTCCCCTCCACCTATCATGTATCCTTCGTCTCTTTCCAATAGAGTTGAGTGGTGGTGAGGCAGCACCTAGACTTGCAATCAATTGATAGCGATTTGAAGAAAGAAAGGATCCCAAAGGATAGGTCTTTCTTTTTTTAAATTGCTACCTTCAACTTCAAAATTAGCCATATTTGTCTTCCGCTCTTTTTTTCTTTTCAAAGCTGCTTTTGTGCTTTTTGTGAGCTCCTTTCTACTTTTGGTCACAAGGGGAAAAGGTAGGTCAGAGGACAAAGTAATATGCACAAAGGGAGGAGATGAAATTAGATTAAATCTTTTAGGTTTCCAATATATCAGCAATATCCAATATTTAGAGAACAAAATATGAGAATTTGCAGCGTTGTCTTGTGGTAATCCACAAATTAGGCCTGACTATAGTATTTATGGTAATCCTCCAAAGATTTACATTACTTTCCTCAAACTCTTGCATTCGTGGTTGAAGAAATAGAGAAGTACAGAACAATTGTCCACGATAAGAAAATGACCATTAAGCAATGATCTGCGATCAGTTTCTCTTTTTTCTATCGAAGAATTGAATATCTACCAACAAATAGGCTGAGTGAAAGTGAATATAAATGCCTACTATCAATGAATGAGAGAAAAACCTCCGTCCATCATCAATGGATAATGAATAGAGGAAATGTGATTGCTGTCAATCATCAATAGATAATGAATAGAGGAAATGTAACCACTATCCATAATAAGCAATAAATGGTAACTCCTATTCATAATGAACAATGAATGGTATCAACGATAAATATGTAATTTTTTAAAACAGTTGCGTTTCAATCAGTTTCCACATCCGTTGATCCAAAAACCTTAAAATAGTGATCGATACGCAAGATCGAAACCAATATTTTATCATATGTTAGGCACTAGCATGTAGGTGCACATTAGGCCATATAATAAAATATCGGATCCGCAATTGCATATTGGTTGATATATCCCGAAATCGAGGTTTGCCAATACGTGAAATGCCCAAAATGCAATAGAAAAAAAAAATACCAACTTATCGCTAATATATCGGCGCAATATCAAATATATTACCGACAAATTTCCAATATATCCCCCCTCAACATAGAAAGCTCAGCAGTCAGCACAAAAAGCATCTTTTTAATAAGAAACAAGAAATTGTAGACGACAAATAATGCAATTACAACTCAGGCTAATAATTCACATAATAGTCATACTCATTGTGGCCTTCACTCGGCAGCACTAAATCCTAAATTCGGGGTCTTGTGCTCAATTCACAAGCTGCAGCAGAAAACCTCGACCTTCACTCATTGTGGCCTTCACTCAACATCATCCTCGAATTGATTGTTGTCTTAATCCTAGGCGTCGTCGGTCACTTGCATCTAGCTGGAGAGTATGTACTCTCATGATAGGATAGGAGAAGAGACTTATGAGCAGGACTCTCTCTGCTATCTGTTGTGCATGTCACATATAAAAAAAGGTGAACCCTACATTCCCCTAATCCTAGCAAGTACTACTATTTCTTTTAATATTTCAGTCCTATCTAGTCCACTTGTCTATTTACATTATCCTTAGGCCTTACATAAATTTTTTAAGTATTACAACAAAGTTAACCTAATTTATTTTCATACGTAAATAATTTTTTAAATATTACTACTAAGTATGAAGTTTTTAATTTTTATTAAATTTATAAGTAAAAGTTAGGAACTTAAATGTTACATATGTGTTGATATTAATAAGACTATTATCTATAAGACTATAACTAATAACATGTTATTAGTGAAACTCAACTTAGCATATAGTTAGCTGGAAAAAAATATGTTTTATTGTTTATTACAATGCAAATGTAGTGTAATTAGGACAATGTAATATATATTAAATCATTTCAATGCTTCTAATATAATAAAGAACACTAGCATATTGATTTTTTAATTTATTTAAATGTTTTTTAGAGGTATATTTTAAAATTAAAATTAAAATTCACGCCGCGACAACAATGATACATAATTTATCATCCGCGAATCTCCAACACTACAACTGCAATCACAGCCTCAATTTTATTGCATGCATCAGGCATTTTCAAACATTGTACCCTACATCAAAGACAGTAGTAAGGCCTCTAATATCTCTTCAAAGTGTGCCTAATATCAAATTTCTGTTAATCTCCCATATCCCCCCCCCCCCTATAATGGTTATGTAGCTTTCAAGGTAACAAGTGAATATGGAAGACATTTACGATTTAGCTGAAAAATCATGCAGTTACAGTTACGCAATGGATACCTGTGATTCCAAAATAAGCCAAAACTTGAAAAATGCCTAACAAGGGAGAAAAATAGAAAACACAAGGTCAACAAACCTGTGTTCCTGGGTGCCTCTAAATGCTACTATGATGGCATTCAACTTTTTTTCCACTCCAACATATGCCTGCATTTAACATATTAATGATATCACAAATTGCAGTAATGAAAGTTGTTCGCTACAATTAATTGTTTGCAAATGTAATGTAATACTACCTGCAGGCAGTGCTGAATATCAACAATCAGCTCTACCACCTCGAACCCCTGTACAAGGAAAGACAATTCACCAGCAGTTCCCTTTTGAGAAGAATGGAGTAAGAAGTTCTATTTATTATACCTTTGTAACACCATCACATCTAGAGCATGTCCAAGTAAATAGTTCTGTCAAATCAGACTCATATACCTGCAAAGAAGTATTATGTAATCACCTTCTTCGAAACAACAATACCAGAGCACCATTTGAGATAAGCAAGAGAGCATCAAGCAAGGACATTTATAATGTAGGACATCAGGAAAAGAAAATTTCTTAGACAATTCATCAGAAGCAGTGATTGATGGTATCTCAGTGAAACGTCCTAGTAATCTGATGGTATCAGATTTCAATCTTTACAGGATCGACTTAGGTGTTAACAGGCCCCAGGGAAAAAATTAATAGTTTCAACAGGATAGATATGAGGGACAAACAACAGATTATGAAAACAGTTACAGATGATTCTCGTAAGTTGTAACACGCCATAATCAGTTAGCAGGGTTAATTCATTCTTCACCCCAGTGGAGTGAAAGCAAGCATAGTTAGTATCAAGAAGGTGTCAAAGAACTTTGTTGCAATACTCACTGCAGAATCGTACTTCACCAGTATTTTAGCAAGTGTATGGTTGTAAACAGGCTGATTGTTCTGGATCTCAAATTTAAGTTCTGCAAACCAAAGAAAAATTACAATCTGCATTGTGAGATTCTCACAAAATGAAATTCAGAACTCCAGAGACAGCAAATGTCAGAAGCATCCAACCAACAAAAATCTAGCATAGAGATGGAAAGTGTGATATTTACATAATTCAAGGTCAAAATCAAAATCAAACTTAAAATGAACAAATACCAAAAAGTCAAACTAATAAGTTTAAGATCAGTCCTCCACGACCGACCGTTTTAACTTTTTACTTCTCAAGCTAACCTTTCTTTCTATCATTTTATCGCACTATATCACCAGGGTTAGCATGGATAAGTCATAATAACGATGATTATAAAACTCAACTTACCTTCCCATATGGCCATAATGACATAATCTATAGAACCTATGAGGCCATGATTCCATTCTCCATGTTTAATTTTGGTATTTAGCAACTAATAATCTAATAAAAGCCCAGAGCTTAGGAGAATCAAGATCCAGAGAAAGAGAGAGAGAGAAAAAAAAAAGGCTTCACTCAGCATTAGCAGAATTGACTTCATTTGATTCACAAAAGAAGAGTGGTACATTTGGGTCAACAAGTAAATTATGTGTCTGCCAGTGTCACTGACGTATAACAACCACCGGGAACAAAATGGCTTTTTGATATTTACTCCCTCCCATGGAATGACATCAATATACCACCATATCTTATATTCCACAATGCATTAAATTCCAGGCAAACATTAAAAGCCTCAAAAACACAGGTCAACAAGCCACAATGGCATCAAGTCTATGTAATTTGTCTCCCATTCTATCTGAAGTCATCAAATGCTTGAGAGAAGCAAGCAGCAATTTAGATAAAGAATTATTGTCAGTCACACATCTCCAAAAGAACCTCTGCCTTTCCCAATCACTTGAGGTCGGTATTCATCATGTGACATTATAAGGAATTCACGCATACCCCAAAAAAAAAATTCTGCTCACAAGAGAATATATTCAGATCCATGATCGTTGTACAATATGTCTTAGATTTACATGCCTTGTATAGTGGCTTTTAAAGCCTACACTCCAAAAGAAATAGCCATTAGAAGTTAGGATTCACAACCTGTGAATCAGCTGACTGGGTTTGGAGGTTGTTAAGCTTGTAACTAGCTGTTATTGGTTACATATACCAAGGGTTGGCTCATGTATTTATTCCTCATTGATCTCTATATGGTGGTGTATAAATAGGACACTATAACGCTGAAAACAGTTTTGTATCAATGCAAGAAGTAGCCAACCCGATCAGCTTTGAATTCCTATTCTCTTTGAAATACTCTTTCAATTTCTGGTTCCATCATGAACTTCAGTTCTTGGCATTCTTTCTTGTCCTCACTATAAATCCGGAATAATTAACCTTGTTCATTCCTTGCATTGGGCTTTATACTCTAGAAAAGTCACCTACAGTTTAACAATTGACGAGTTCTGGTTTTATTTACTTAAAGTAGTGAATCAGAACAGCCACAGTGGTGTTCCTGGGTTCAAGTTCTAACAAGTGGTATCAAAGCTTGTATTTCTTAGAGATGGCTGCAAGTCGGTTCACTGTTAAGAAGTTCACAGAGATGAATGACATTGGGTTGTGGAGAACAAAAATGAAGACCTTACTTGTGCAGCAGGGTTTGCAAAGCGCCCTGGAAGATAAGGCTGAACATGCTAAGCGGAAAGGTGATGACAAAGAAGTACAAAATGCAGTAGAAATAAATGAGAAGACACATAGTGCAGTAATACTGTGTCTTGGAGATGAAGTGTTCAGAGAAGTCTTGAATGAAGCAACAGGTGCAGAAGTTTGGAAGAAGCTTGAATCCTTATACATGACTGATTCATTATCAAAAAGGGTTTTACTAATACAAAAACTCTTCATTGAAGATGGAGTTGAATAAGAATCTTGATCATCATCCAGATAAGTTCAACAAGTTTGTGTTAGATTAAGAAAACATTGAGGTGAAAGTGTCAGATGACGACCTTGCGATCATTCTAAGTATGAGAATTTTGTTGATAATATAATGTATGGTTAAGAGGAGCTGAAACTGGAAATTGACATGACTTCATTGACTTCAAAGGAACTGAGTGATAGCAAAATCACAAGGCAGATGCTGCAGGAGAATCTCTGGATGTTCAAGGTTGGAAAAGGATAATAAGAAGGGGAAGAAACAGCAGTCACAGTCAAAATCTCAATCAAGAACCTCAAGAAAATGCTTTTGATGCCACAAGAAGGGCACTTTAGGAAAGATTTTCCCAAAAGCAATAAGGCCAGTAAGGGAAAGAAGGAACAAGGGAAGACTCAATACAGTGCAGATGTGGTTTCTGATGGATATGAGAGCTTAGAATTTTTCATGGTGTCCTTGCATAGCAATGGTGGAGCTTGGGTACATGATTTGGGATGCTCATTCCATATGTTCCCTATGAAGTCCCAGTTTGTTTCTGATGAAGCACATATTTTAATAGGTAACAATAAAGCTTGTCCAATAACTGGTGAAGAAGATATTCTGGTAAAGTCAAGTATTGGTGCTACCTTTAGACTAAAGGGAGACAGACATGTTCCAGAACTGAAGAGAAACCTTGTATCTATCGGAGTTCTTGATGATGAAGGATACTTGATAAGAGTTGATCAAGGGAATTTGAAGGTGATTCAAGGCTCTCTGGTGGTGTTGAAGGGAAAGCTTTGAAATGGTCTTCATGTTATGCAAGACAGTGAGTTTGAAGCAATGGCAAAAATTGAATCTCAGAGAAATGTAAAGATGAGTTCTTCTGTGTTGGGGCACTACAGATTGGGCCATGTAAACAACAAAGGAATAAAAAATTTAAGCAACAACGGCCTGCCCAAAATAGACAAGATAAGAGGATCTTGAGTTTCACGGACAACGCACATTAGGAAAGGATTGAAGTTTAATAGGAATACAAGTAAGACAACTGCTCCACTAGATGACGTCCACGCAGATCTTTAAGGACCTTCAAAGATAGAGTCAAGAGGAGGTGCCAGCTTTTTCTTATCCTCATTGGTGACTATTCCAGGTATGTGTGGATATACACCATTATTAACTTCATGACTTAGTTCCATGGCTGAACATGGATCCTGGGTTCTTGGTTGACCTCAACCTTGGGATCGATTTCTTGGTGTTTGTGTCCCAAATCAATTGGTTGAATAAGATGAGTTAATTAGGGGAATTTGAATGTGTACTAGAAGAAGGATTGAAGAAGTTAGGGGATGGGCAGGGTGGCTGATCGACCTAGAGAGAGAGTGGTGGCTGTTGATAGAGAAAGACTGGGGAATTAACAAATTCCTTAATTCTCCGATTGCTGAAAATTAATACTAGAGGCATATGCCTACTTATACCTAATGCAACCTATGGTTTTGGCCCTTATTAAAGATGGTAACTAAATAACTTCCTAAATTTTAAAGAATTTTCCCTCTGTATCAAAAAGAAATGTACACACTTTTTCGGAACTAATAAATGCAGCTCTAAATTTTTACTTACACCCTCCATTGACATATAGCAAATTATTTAATACATAGATAATGAAAGAAAAAGGTGAGAGTAAAAGTGAAAAGTAGGTTTTGACTTTTCTAAAGTAATTTTCTTTTTTATACAAAAATTTGATAGTACGATGACTTACTTTTTGATACTAAGTCAATAATATCCGGTGTTTGAAAAGGCCAAAGGCACACCTAGGCAATAGGGGTCCTTGAGCCTAGGCGCAAGGCAAAGGAGCGCGCCTAAGCGATGTGAGGTGCCAAAATTACTCAAAAAGGCTAAAAAATAATAAAATGACTAAGTTTTTAGAAAAAGTATACCATAACAAGAAAATACTTAGAAAAACAACAACTTATGAGTTTAATACTACCAATACTAGTAGATAGTGTGGACTGTGGGCCACTTCTAGCTATCTCTGGTTCTCAGCTCTCTACGGTCTCTCTTTGTCTTTGACTCTATTTCTTTTCTTTTTTTAGTTTAATACTACCTATGTATTTAAAAAATGAATTTTACTCTCTTTTTTATATTTCCTTGAAGACCCTGACTCTGCTTATAAGCTTACATCCTGTATTGATTGCAGAATGTGCATCTTTTCCCAAACAACTATTGCTTTCCCCAATTAAAACTATAATAGGCTTCTCCTTTTCCAAAAAATGTCTACTCCTCTCCCCTAAGTCCCTGGCTCCTACATGATTTTTTTTCTACTAAAAAACATGTGCATGGCTACTCTTCTCCCCTAAGTCCCTAGCTCCCTACATAATTTTTTTTTTCTATTGAAAGGCATGTGCATGTCTACTCCTCTCCCCTAAGTCCCTGCTTGATATTTCCAAAACAACTATTGCTATCCCCAATTAAAATTATATATAGGCTTCCATTTTTCTAAATATTATCTACTCCTCTCCCTAAGTCCTTGGCTCCTTGTGTGATTTTTTTCTACTGAAAAGATGTTTTGCTCAAAGGTGTGCGCCTGTGCTCTTATGTGCCTTAGGTGCGCCTTAGCCACCTTACATGCGCCTCACTCATATTGCCTCGCTTAGGACCAGAAAAGCCCTCACACCCATTGCCTTGCGCCTTGCATTTAAGGTTCGCCTTAGGCGCACTTTTTCAAACACTAATAATATCTGGACAATTCAATCATATCTAACTAAATTAGATATACTAAATATTAAGGTATCAATTAATAAGGTAAGATTATCTTAAGGACTTACTAATCAACTGAAAGGTAAAAGCCTTTCTTGGCTTTTTGGCAAGGGTCGACAGGGGTTCATGCCAATATTCCCCTCCTCCCCATCAAGTTTGCCTTCAAGCTTGAAGTGAGGTTACCTCTCCTTTAACTCGACAATCTTGATCCACCAAACATAATTAGGAAGACCCTCGTACCGGATTAGTAGCTCCATGACTCTATTAGTGACTATGTAGCTTGAATCAACTTAGGTAGAGAATGGATAAGCTCTTCTTTACACTCTAATAGGAATAGGGCACCTAATGACTCCAACTAAGGGCGCCCTAGAACCAAAGCAATCTCATCCCAATGGAGGATGTAGAAGTCAACATAGAAAGTAGCGCCAAAAACTTGAATAAGAACTCCCACACATATTTCCGAGCAAAGGTATTCTAGCCATTGACTCTAAACTTGAGATCGTCCAGCTCAATAACCTATAGATGCTAAGCTCGACATAACTAATATAACATGAAGCATTAGCAGCCTTGATCAAGATAGGAAGCATTTATCCAGCCACTCTAGCAAAGATCATTAGTAGTCAAGGTGTGAATGAATTTGTGACAAGCACTAAAGGAGATAGTGGCATAATATCATTGTGGTAAGATGAGCTAGAAGGTATCCCACATGGGTTGTCCTCCCACGGACTCTCTGGGCAAGTCGGCCTCTAATGTGAGTGCTAAAACTTGAAGAAGCACCATACTTTGGGACTCACATGAAAATAACAATGGAGTGACTGCTCGACAACATCCATACGCAAGCCCAAGTGCTCAAAGGGATCCTTAAAAGAAGATGAACTCTCTAATGTGCCCAAGTGCTCATACAATTGAATGGATAGTCTAACTCATAGGCCCAAGAGTGTATCTCGACCCTCACAAGGATGTCCCAAGTAGAATAACCCTCTCCATTAAAGGCGTCATCCACTATCCCACAAGACCCTCTTTGACTAAGGAAACAAACATGTGCTCAAATACCAAATGCCTAGGATGAAGCTTGGCTAATAATGAACTTGAAGCAGGCTAGATGGGGTTGTAATGGATTGGACTGACCCAAGAGTGCTCGGCTTGCTGGGTGAGAATTCCCAAAAGCACAAAGCCATCCTAACTAAAAATGCTAGTGGTTGTAAGGAGTTATGGTTCCCAACAAACCAAGACCCAATGGTTGCCCCTTGGCATGAAAAGGATACGAGTAGCTATAGGGACATAATTTGTGGTGGTGCATTAGTAGGGTGAGAGGAAGGCAGAGTAGTGATAGGAGGCATGGAGGGGTAGCAAAGGCCCAACCAAGCTAATGGAGCAGTGGTGGTGCTCAACAAAGGAGGTAGCAAGGAAGCAAGGATCTACGAAGTTGTGGTGTCCAAGAGGGGTGGTGGTGTGGTGTTTTGGTTGATAGTGGGCAAATTAAAGTCAGGGTTACTGTGATTAGCTTTTTGGGGCTAAGGTCTCGTGAATTTACGGTTCTAGGATTGGGATTTTGCAAAAATTAGGATTGTTGAGGTTTGTTTGGGTGATACAACATGGTCAGCAATAGTCAATGAGGAGGGTGAAGGGTAGGGAAGTGTGGCATGATGTGGTGGAGTCCATCGTCATGGGAGCAATGGAGAGAGGTGACAATGATGCAAGACCAAAGTGAGGACAGGAGGCAATGGTGCAAGTAACTTCGTTGTGCGATCCGTGAAAGGGTCAATGGTCGTTGGTAGGGTTGCTAACTCTAGCACCTTCTCTTTAGGCTGGGAATTTTGAATTAAAGCATGTATAATCATTGTTATCTTTAATTAATTAGCTTAGAACCTAATTAGTCTTTTGTTGATCTTCTAGAATCGGGCTCCCTTACAAATTTGGTATGTTCCTAATTATTGACTTCATAACTTGGTTTGTGGCTGAACCTAGATCCCGAGTTCTCAATGGAACTCAAACTTAGATCAATTTCTTGAATGATTCTCATTACGCTTAGTGCATTTGAGTCCCACATCAATTAACTAAATTAGAGGAGTTAATTAGGGGATTTGAATGTGTATTTGAAGAAGGACCAAAGAGAAGAAGAAAGGAGATGGGGAGGTGGTTGATTGGCCTAGTGATAGTGGCGATTGTTGAGAGAGGACCAAGGAATTAACAAATTCGTAAATTCCCCAATTGTTGAAAATTAAGACTAGAGGCATATGCCTATTTATAACAAATACAACCTAGGGGTTTGACCCTTAATAAAGATGGTAACTAAATAACTTTCTAAATCTTAAAGAATAATATATAGACGAATTAAATAAACTAAATAATAAGATATCAACAAACAAGGAAATATTCTCTAATCTTAAGATTTGGCTTATAAACTAAAAGGTAAAAGCCTTTTCGGCATTTTGGAAGGAAACCTTTTGCCAAATGCATATTAGGAAAGGCTCACGGGGTGAACTTCAGTAACAGTACAAGTGAGAAAACTACTCCATTAGACTATGTCCATGCAGATGTTTGAGGACCTTCAAAGATACAGCCAAGAGGAAGTGCTAGCTATTTTCTTACCCTCGTTGGTGATTATTCCGAGTAGAGTGGATATACTTTCTCAGAAATAAGGATGAAGTTACTAAGTTTTATGTGGAATGGAAAGCAGCGGAAGAAGAAAATCATATTAACTGAAAGCTCCAGAAGCTAAGAACTAATAATGGTTTGATACTATATTTGATAGCTACAGTAAGACTCATGGAATTGTTAGACATTTAACTTTTCCTGGAACTCCACAACAAAAAAGTTTGTTGAAGAGAATGAACAGGATAATACTAGAGAGAGCCAGGAGTATGCTCATACTGTCAGGTCTACCAGAGCCAGAGGTGCACTGAGCTGAAGGTGCAAAAACAGCATGTTGTCTGATTAACAGATGCCCATCCTCTATCATGGACTTTGAAACTCCTATTTATAGGCGGACTAAAAGTCTCGGTAATTATGGTAATCTAAGGGTCTCTGGTTGTATCTGTTATGCACGTGAAAAAAACAGGAAAGTTGGATCCAAGGGTTAAACATGCATCTTTCTCGGCTACTCAGATGGATTGAAAGCCTATAAGTTGTAAAGTCTTAATTCAATTGGAGATGAAACTTTCATTTCTACAGATCTACTATACTAGGAAACTGAACTATACAAAGATCACATGAAAATGACAAATTCCACAGATACCAGGGAGCAAAGTGTGAAGGTGGAGGCAAGCCCTGAAGTACATGGTGATTCTAAGTTTGAACCACAGCATAATGAAGTAAAAGAAAATGATGAGCATCAAGGTGATTTGAGTGATTGTTAGCTAAACAGAGATAGACAAAGGAGAGAGATCATACCTAGCTGGTTTAGTCATGCTGAAATGGTTGCATATGCCCTGAATGCGGCAGCTTTAGTTGAGGATCACCCCTCAATACAAGTATGCAATGCTTAACATGAAAAGAGATGAGTGGAATAAGGCTATGCAAGATCAGATGGAGTCTTCAATGACCAAAAGGACTTGGGTACTAGTAAATAAGCCCAAAAATAGAAATTAGTCGGGATATAAATAGGATTATAAGCTGAAAGAAGGCGCAAGTGAAAGAGAGCCACCAAAGTATAAGGCAAGATTAGTGGCTAGATGGTTTACTCAAAAAGAGGGTATTGATTACAAGCACGGTTGCAAAACACGCCTCTATAGAGACCATAGTTGAAGTAGTTGTTGCTCCAGACTTGGAGCTAGAACAACTAGATGTTAAAAAAGCCTTCTTACATGGTGAGTTAATTCAACATCCAGGTTCCCTTGAAAAAAGAAAGGAGGACAAGATGTGGTTGCTTAGAAGGTCTTTATATGGCCTTAATCAGTCATCTAGGGGATGGAATAAGAGGTTAGACCAAGTAAACATTAGGATTGGTTTTCACATAAGTAAATTTTATTCCAGGGTGTACATAAGGCACGGAAGGTTAGTGAGTGCAGTTTATCTACTATTATATGTTGACAATATGTTCATTGCCTACAATAATAAGGAAGAGATTGAGAAGGTGAAAGCTCTGCTGAGCAGAGAGTTTGAAATGAAAGATTTCAATGCAGCCAGAAGAATTATTGGGAAGGTTATCACTCAGACAAAGATAATAAGTTGTATGTGTCCCGAAGCTCTTATGCCAAAAAGGTGCTTGAGAAGTTAGGTTGTGAGCTAGAATGTTTCTTTATAGAAGTCTGTAGCTCTTTCATCAACTGAGATAGAGTATATAGCTTGCACGCATTTAAGGAGGCTATGTGGCTGAAGGGGTTGGTTAAAGACTTTCAGTAGTGCAACACTCAATGATGGTTTGGTGTGATAATCAAAGTGCTATCTACCTCAGCAAGAACCCTTTGTACCATGAAAGAACCAAGAACTTAGATGTGAGGTTGCATTTTATACAAGGAGGATATTGCTCTGCAGACTTGCTAACTAAGACACTCGTAGGAACTAGGGTTCTCCGTTGTTTGGACTGGAGAAGGTGGATACTGCTGATAATGCTGCAGACTTGCTGACTAAACCACTAGCAATTCACTATTCAGAGCTTTTAGGGTTGCATATATATGCATAGCCAAGGTGGAGAATTGTTGCATGATATGTCTAAAATTTAGATGCCTTATATAGTGGTGGTTAATGATGAGTACATATTTTGACATATTTTATACCCCTCCAATCTTAGTTTTTTGTCTTTTATTTGATTATATATGAGAATAATTATAATTTTATACTTAAGTGAAATAATCTTATATATTTTATTATTTGAGCTAAAATGATATAAAATAAATGAGTTAAAAGTATAAGATTATTTATTAATTTTTTTAAAGTTATTTTGGAGGTAAAATAAAATTAAAATAAAGTAGGGTCTTTCGGACCAAAAGCCCCAAAGAAAGCCAGCACAATGCCAAAATAAATTTATAAAAGAAAAGCCAAGAGCCAGGAAAGAAGAGATTGTAGTAGAGCAACAAGAAAGAAGCGAGCGGCAAAAGAGGAGAGAGCAAAGGGAGTAACCGCCACATAAAAAAACAAAGAAGAAAAGATAGTGAGCGCAGGGCACGAGAGCAGCGAGCCAGGACGGCAGAAGAGTCAGGCTGTGCAAAGAGGACGGATGAGAGACAGTACGGCAAAGAAAAGGAACAGTAGAGGAGAGAGAGAGAGAGACGAGCGAGAGTCAGCATTAAAGACAAAAAGAAAAAAAAAAGGACATAGGTCAATGCCAAAAAGAAGAAGGAGAAAGAGAGAAGAGGCACAGAATTTCAGGCGGGGAAAAAAAGAGACCGAAGAGTTTATTTCAGATGAAATTAATTAATTATTCATATGAAAAAATTGTTGAACTTTCATCCATAATTAATTTCAGTCATTGCTTTCTATATTTCTAATATATACTTTTAATATATATATTTTTTTGTAATTTATTTGATTATTATAATTGACTAAATATTTATTGTTGAGGTATAGATTGAAGCCCTAAATTATGGTTTAAGATATAATATTTTTTTTTTTTTGTTTTATGATATTATTCTTTTACCCTATTTTAATTGCTATTATTTATATATATGATTCTTTTTAGTATGATTTATACAGTACATGTCTTATTCTGGTTTCCTTATAGTGACAGTATATAGGATTATATGTTTGTTTGGTGGCTAAATGAACATGCTAGATTTTATATGTATAAATTACAACTAGGTTAGATAATAATTCACTTAATAGTTTTGGGATTATAACCAAAGTAGTAGAACATTTAGATAGGTGTGGGTCAAAAGAAAAGAATACAAATAGACATGTTTTATATACTAGTTTGGGTACTTAGACAAACATCCTTCCATTAGTGCTTAATGCTTTAAATCTAGTTAAATATAGGAGCTGCTTGTTGCTACTATACTACTAGCATTTAATAGAATTTAATATTAGCGCTTTGTCGTATTAATTATTTCAAGAAAGTAATATAAGGTGTATAGACCTACTTTATGCTTACAACTTGGTCAGTCTCCTTCTTATGAATAAAAGATGATTTAGAAATTTTGACCTAGTCTAGTAGTGGATTTCGATTTTCCTAACATATTTATCATATTTGTAGCTATCTATTATTTTTATTATTTTATTTTATTTATTACTTTTATTATTTCCCATTTGAAAACCCCCACAATTGTTTTTTTTATTTGTTTTGTGTGTTTTAGAGTTTTTACTTATTTATTTATTTATCTTTATTATCTGTGAGTTAGTTAAATAAAGGTGAGTCATCTCAATCTCTAGTATAAAACGATACCCTTATTTAACAATACTACAATTAACTATAAGAGGGTTTAAATTGCGTATCGACTACAGGTACACCAATTTTTGGCGCCATTGCCGAGGATTGATAACTTTGCCTTTAATTTGCCAGTACCTTTGTTTTAGTGCCTTGTGTGTTTTTCTTGAGTCATTTTTTTATTTTATATGTTCTCTTTATATCTAGTGTGGTTTACTCGGTTATGGTGTTTTTTTTTTATTTTAGGTACTCACTAGTGAATGCATACAAAAGGAAAACCACAAGGAGAGTTTATACCAGTTAATCTTAAGTTAGAAAAATCTATTCGAGTAATTAGAAAGTTAAAGATTTCTAGTTCTCCTTCATCACCAAGACCTGAAGATGAGCTTTTTGGGTCTTCATTATCATCAAACTTAGAATAAAGGGCTTTAAATATCAGCACATCATTAACAAGAGAGCCTATCTACTTTGCTCACATGACAACCAACAGGATTTTGCAGGAATTGGCAGTCCACAATATAGCTGAAGCTGTCCCTACATGTATAGGCTACCCTGAGCCTGCTGTTAGAAAGGAAAAAGATTTTGAGCTAAAATCCAACATACTTCACCAACTTCCTACTTTCCATAGGCTCCCAAGTGAAGATCCCAACAAATTCCTTAAGAAATTTCAATTTGTATGTGTCTCCATGTGCCCCAAGGAGACAGATCTTCAAATCTTGAAGCTCAAGGTATTTCCATTAGCCTTGGTAGATAGCACGAAGGATTGGCTTTATGAGCTACCTACAGGGCAGATATACTCATGGGACACTCTCGCTAGTGCATTATTAGACAAGTATTTTCCTACTTCACATGTCACAGTGCTAAGGAAGAGGACCACCGGGATATAGTAAGAGCCTAACGAAACATTTCATGCTTACTACAATAGGCACAAGGTCTTGCTATCACAATGTCCACAACATGAGATAAAGGAAGAGAACTTGCTACAATACTTTTATGAGGGTCTCACTCCACTCGAGAGGAATATGTTGGATGCAGCGAGTAGTGACTCTTTCATGGATAAGGATCCCACTTTAGCCCAAGCTTTGTTGAAAAATCGAACCTCTACCGCACAATAATACGATAGTCTCTCCACCCGTGCAAGAGTAAATGAGGTAAATGTAAATCAATTTGATGATAGACTTAACTAACTCATCACCCTTGTTTCGCATATTGCCACAACTACCTGAGTTGTTACTACACGTGGAGTATGTTCAGTGATAGGACATCTTAGTGATAAATGCCCACAGATGATTGGAGGAGAGGATCCTGCGCAAGCAAATGCTATCGGATTTTCAAATAATTATCATCCAGGTATGCACAACCATCCTAATTTCCTTTGGAAAGGTAATAATAATGTTCTTAACCCTCCAGGTTTCAACCAAGTGGCACCGGATTTTTATCAAAAATCGCAAGGAAGATCCTCTCAACCTCAAGCTCCAACCACTGACAAATATGACAAGATGTTTGAGTTGCTGACAAATGAACAGAATCAGCTGATACAAAGCCCATTGAACATGGACAAGAGAATGCTGAATATAGAGCGTCAAATGGGAGAAATGATCACTAAGTTGAACCAATTACATGATCCAAGGAAACTACCTAGTAGTATCATACCCAATCCAAAGGGAAACTTTGAATCAGCTAATGCAATGGTAACAAGGAGTGGCAAAACATGTGTGAGTACTCCAAACAAAACTAAGGAAAATTTATAGCAGTTGAAAGAAGATCCCGCAACAAAAGAAGAGGAGATCATGCAAAAGCAAGAGAATAGGAGCGGAAACAAAAAATCAATTGACCAACCCACTATTCAGCAGAAATCTGAGAGTTCTTTGAATGGTAAATCCTCTACCATTCCAAATTTTGCTATTACTAACACTTATTTCTGTTGCTCCTTTTCCTAGCAGGTTATCCACATTAAAAAAGGATGAGAGTGATCAAACTATATTGGATACGTTCAAGAAGGTGCAAATCTACATCCTACTCCTAGAAGCTATTAAGCAAGTGCCCAAATATGCAAAATTCTTAAAGGAATTATGCGCCACAAGGAAGAAATTGCAAGAGAAGGAAGTGGTTAGGATGAGTGACCAATTGTCTGCTATCATACAAAGGAAATTACCCCAAAGTGTAAAGATTCTGGAAGCTTCACTGTTCCATGTGTAATTGGTAACAACAGGTTTGAAAATGCCATGTTAGACCTGGGTGCATCTATTAATGTCATACCATATTCTATTTATGCATCTTTAGGTTTAGGAGAGCTTAAGAAAAATAATGTTATCATTCAACTTGCTGATTGCTCTAATGCATTCCCCAACGAACTTGTAGAAAATGCTCTTGTGTAGGTTGTTACACTTATATTTCCGGCAGACTTCTATGTTTTGAATATCACGAAATTAGCTCGAGTCCAATGTTGTTGCTCTTGGGAAGGCCTTTCATGAGAACCACTCGCACAAAGATAGATGTTCATACTGATTCTCTCACTATGGGATTTGATGGAGAAGTCATAAGCTTCAACATATTCGAGGCCATAAGGTACCCTATGGATGGTCATTCTTATTATACTATTGACACCATTGACCTTTTGGCACAGGATTACTTTGAGGAGGATGAGGAAGATCTATTGGCAACCAATCTTATGAAAAGCTTAAGTCTGGATGAGAAAAGAGAAGAAAATTTTTTGGAAGAGATAGAGACGATACTTTCCCCACATCTTGTGCATATCATAGCACACATGGAGGCAAACCCTCCATACTGGTATGGATCCCTTCCTTTTTTTGATTCCTTTAGCTACTAACAAACATCTACCTTCTGTGATTCAAGCCCCTACATTAGAGCTCAAGCCATTACCGGATCATTTGAAGTATGCATACTTAGGAGATAGCGAGACCTTTCTGGTGATCATATCTTCAAAGTCGACAAAGGAGCAAGAAAGCAAACTATTGGAAGTCCTTAAAGCTCACAAGACAACTATTGGATGAACGTTAGCAAACATCAAAGGGATAAGTCCTACCATGTGTGGTCACCACATACTTCTTGTAGAATGAGCTAAGCCAATTAGAAAACCTCAATGCAGACTTAATCCTCCTATGATGGAAGTAGTAAGAAGGAAATCATCAAGCTTTTAGATTGCGGATTCATCTACCTGATCTCATATTTTAAATGGGTGGCGCCTACTCAGGCGGTACCTAAAAAGTCAAGGGTCACTATAGTGAAGAACGAGAAGAATGAGCTTGTCCCACAAAGGACAGTAACTGGACACGGGTATGCATTGACTATAAGAAGTTGAATGCCTCGACAAAAAAAAAGATCATTTCCCATTACCATTTATTGATCAAATGTTCGAGAGATTGGCTGGTCATTCCTATTATTGCTTCCTTGATGGGCACTCCAGTTACAACCAAATTCACATAGCAGAGGAGGATTAAGAGAAGACAACCATTACATGCCCATTTGGCACATTTGCTTATCGACACATTCTTTTCATCCTATACAACGCTCCTTGTACATTTCAAAGATGTATGGTTAGTATTTTCTCTAATTACATTAAGATAATTATTGAGGTTTTTATGGACGATTTTAGTGTCTTTGGTGATACTTCTGATTCTTGCCTCAACAATCTGACTTTAATTTTGAAACGATGCGAAGAAACTAATCCTGTACTTAATTGGGAAAAGTGTCAGTTTATGGTGACACAAGGAATCGTACTTGGTCATATTATTTCATCTAGGGGGCTAGAAGTTGATAAAGCTAAGATAGATGTTGTGCGCTGCGCTACTTACCCGCTTCCACTTGAGTGAGAGAGGTGCATTCTTTTCTTCGACATGCGGGCTTCTATTGACGATTTATAAAGGACTTCTCTAGCATTGCACAACCATTGACACGCCTTTTTCAAAAGGATCCGTCTTTAGATTGGAATAAGGAGTGTCAAAAAGAATTCGATAAGCTCAAAAAGCTCCTAACAACCACCCTGGTGATGCTACCTCCAGATTGGTTCCTACCATTAGAGATCATATGTGATGCCTCTAACTATGTGATTAGTGTAGTCTTAAGACAAAGAAAGGATAAAAGGCCATACATCACCCATTACGCTTCAAGGACTCTTAATGACGCTCAATTGAATTACTCCACTACCAAGAAAAAACTGTTAGCAATGGTATTTACTCTTAAAAAATTTAGATCATATGTACTTCAAACTAGAGTTATAATTTTTACAAAACAATGCAGCATTGAAGTACCTATTGTCTAAAAAGGAAGCAAAACCCCGATTAATAAGATGGATTCTCTTGCTACAAGAGTTTGATGTGGAGATTAAGGACAAGAAAGGGAGTGAGAATATAGTATCCGATCATTTGAGCCGCATGATTTAAGATGGTGAACCCATACCATTGATTGAGAATTTTCTGCGTGAGTAGCTCTTCGGGATACAGATAAGTACACCGTGATTTGTTGATATTGTTAACTATCTTATTACTCATAAGCTACCTACTAATATGCCACGATCTGTAATAACTAAAATTAGAAATGAAGCATACCAATATGTTTGGGATGACCCTATTTGTGGAAATTTGGTACTGATGATATAATGAGATGAGTCGTTGATTCCAAAATTGAGCATATTTTATCACACTATCATACATTGCATTGTGGAGCACACTTTGGTGCTAAAAAGGCCGCCTTCAAGGTTCTTAAAGCTGGTTTTTATCAGACTACATTGTTTAGAGATGCTAACACTTATTGCAAAAGATAAGATAGGTGTCAAAGATCAATTAACATTGGTCATAAAGATCAAATGCCCTTAACCTCTATTATAGTTGTAGAAATTTTTGATGTGTAGGGCATTGATTTTATGGGTCCATTTCCATCTTCTACGAACTATCTCTATATTCTTCTTATTGTGGATTATATGTCATGGATAGATGCAACTGCCACCCGTACTAATGACTCTCATATAGTTGCAAGTTTCCTCCAATCTCACATCTTTTTCAGGTTTGGTATGCTTAGAGTGATTGTTAGTGATGGAGGATCACACTTTTGCAATAGGACAATCAAAGCTTTACTACGCAAGTATGGGGTTACACATAAATATTTTACACCCTATCACCCTCAAACTAGCGGGCAAACAGAAGTCTCTAACCGAGAAATCAAAAAGATAGTAAAGAGGACCGTCAGTCCAAATAGAAAGGATTGGAGCCAAAGGTTGGATGATGCTTCGTGGGCTTATAGGACTGCCTATAAAACGCCCATAGGCGTGTCTCCCTTTCAGCTTGTTTATGAAAAAAGCATGCCATCTACCTGTGGAGCTTGAATACAAGGCATGGTGTGCTATAAAGAACCTGAACATGAGTATAGACTCCGCTGGAACGCATAGGAAGCTATAACTCCATGAGCTTGAAGAGATAAGGGATGATGCATTTGAAAGTGTTATGGTATACAAAGAAAACAAAAGCTTTTCATGATAAGATGATTCATAAAAAGTTATTTGTTGCGGACCAAAAAGTGTTACCCTACCATTTTCGGCTTCGCTTATTCCCAAGTAAGTTGCACTCTAGATGGGTAGGTCCTTTTTATTGTTACTCATGTTTTCTCTCATGGTGTCATACATATCACGAGAAGACAGGAAATGAATTCAAGATCAACAATCACAAGCTTAAAACGTACTATGAGAAATTCACGGAGCATAATGTTGAAGAGGTACAATTACAAGAAGCACCTACCTTGACTAAGTAAACCAAGATCATGTCAGGCTAAATATGTAAAAACAAGCGCTACTTGGAAGGCAACTCAATGTGATAAGGGAGTTTTCTACCCTTTATTCATTCATTATTTATTTATTTAATCTCTCCATACTTAAAATTACATGTTCCTTTAGCTGTCTACACATTGAGAACAATGTGTGATTTAAGTATTAGGGTGTGAATGTTTTTGTATGTTTGCATGTTTAAAAAAAAACATGCAATTTTTTTTATTAGTTTTTGGTGTGTTTAGAGTCTTAGGAGCACTTAACTAATTAATAATAAGTATATCTTTGAAATCTAACTAAAAAAGGATCATAAAATCGAGATAAAACGAGTTGAGATTTTTTGTGTTAATTTCGATATAGGGAACATATATCTACATGTCTAGATGTAAATGGAGCAAGTACATGTATGATTTTCTAACCACCGACATGACATGTTGAAATTCATCATGTTCCACAGTGAACTTTTGAGCCATATGTACCTTCCTTTTTTGAGTGAATTCACATGAAATAATATTAATATCTTGGCTTCAAATTTTCTTTGCAAACCTCATATATTTAATTGCTTTGATCAAATTACTTGCCATATATCACGGGGTGACTTCTTTCACCTAAGCCTTTCCCGTGCGGCACTTAAAAGCACAACACCTTTAGTGCTCCCTAAGTCAGCATTTCCCACACTAAGGCTATTACCAAGCCTTTAAGGACGAGCAAGAACACTTGGAGATCTTTAGGAGACTTAGAGAGAGAGTGAGAGAGTTTGTGTGTAAGAAGAGAATACTCTTATTGATGAGAGGGGAGTGAGGTTACAACTTGAGAGGTGATGGGAGCAAATGGGGTGGTCCTCTATTTATAGTGGAGGTCCCCCTCCCTTTCCCTCCTTTGGTGGAAGGTTCTAGATCTTCCGCAGCTTTAGATATTCCTAGAGACCATTCTAGATTACAAGATATTTTAGAAGACCCTTCTAGATCCCTTCATGATCCTTCTAGCCTTTGAGATTCTAGAGAGTTCCACACCATTCTAGGAGGTCTCTAGATATTTACACAAGGTTCCATACATTTCCACACAATTCCACTGGAGTCTACACAACTCTAGAATATTCTAGAACCTTCCGGACAAAAATGTGAAAAAAATAAGCAGGCCATGACACATAGCTCTTATAATGGACTCTAGAGATTACTTGAACTTACTATTGTGCTAGTCAAAACTTATAGTCAAAACATGCTCTGATTGAGAAAATGATAAAGGTAACTTAGGATTTTCCACCACATCACTAAATAACTTGAATCCTAATTTGTGTACACCCCGTAGAAGCCCCTTTGAGCCTATACAGTGACCATATAGTTTTCTTCATTACTCATTGTAAATAACCCTTGGGCCTTATCCTTACCTTGCCTAGAGATAGTGGAAAGGGATCAATTCATTATATTATGGACACAGAATGGTTGTGTATGTGATAGTATGTGGAAAAAATATATGTATTTATGCTGAGAAAGAATGTGGTAATGTTTGGTAGTAGAGATAGAATATACATATATTTGTTGTGTTGTCATCAGTTTTCTTTGAAAAAAAAGGAAGAAGAAAATGATACGACATGATGGAAAGAGGGAGATATGGATATGATTTTGAGAAAGATTTATTCATGTTCAAAATTTTTATCTCATTGTTCTAGTTTGGTGTTGAGGTTGAGGTGTATTATTAATCATCATTGACGTGGAGTTGATGTTTACATTTCATTTGATTATTAGAGTTCCACTAGTTCTTGGCTTCATTAGCACCACAATCCTAGAATACTCCGTACCCTTCTATATCTTAACCCCATTACTACCTCTAAGGAAGTCCTATTTGATTCTTGAGATGGGTAGCCTTTGATCTAATGGAGATTAGTCACAAGAGTTAAGCATATGGTTCGGTCCATTTGGCAGGCGTTTGATATCCTTCATGAGGTTTTCATACACAAAATATATGAGCCTTCTTGATTGATATATGATTCGTTTGTTATTTTTATCATCTTATCTCACATATCTGAGTGTTTTTATACATTTGTAGCCATGAATCTGAGAGGAAAGAAAAATAGAGGGTATCTATAGTGAGGATGGATCTTGATGTGACTAAGGCGTGGTAAATTTTCAGCCATAATTGTTGCTTTCTCCATATCTATCATGTTTATGTGTGAACCACATGTTGAAATTAATTCTTCAAATCTCCAAATGCTGAATCTTGGTTTATTGCTAATCTTGGTGTTAAAAGATTCTGAGACAACATTGTTTAAGGGTGTTAGGTGTGTTTTTAATTTCTATTTGAATTGTGTACGATTTTATAGGTATATCATCTGCGAAATCCTCACGAGACCTTATTCTTCGTTCTCTAATGGTGAAATATGGGTTTAAAGGGCTTATTGCACATGCTAAGTGCAATCGTGAAACATATGAAAGTATTTAGTTAGTTTTATTTTTATTACTTTCTGTGGTTCGAATCATAACTTGCTTGAGGACAAGTAAGAAGCTAAGTGTCTCACGACTAACCACTTTTGTAGGTCTCACGATTGCACTTACCATGTGCAACAAGCCCTTTAAACCCCCATGTTATCATTAGAGGACGAATAAGATCTCGTGATATACCCACAAAATCGCACACAATTCAAATAAAAATTAAAAACACACCTAACACCCTTAAACAATGTTATCTCAGAATCTTTTACTTTCATAACACCAAGATTAGCAATCAACCAAGATTCAGCATCGGGAGATTTGAAGGATTAATTTCAACATATGGTCCACACATAAACATGACAGATATGGACAAAGCAACAATTATGGATGAAAACTTATCATGCCTTAGTCACATCAAGATCCATCCTCACTATAGATACCCTCTATTTTTCTTTCCTCTCAGATTCATGGCTACAAATGTATAAAAACACTCAGATATGTGAGATAAGACGACAAAAATAACAAACAAATCATATATCAATCAAGAAGGCTCGTATATTTTGTGTATGAAAACCTCATGAAGGATATCAAATGCCTGCCAAATGAGCCGAACCATATGCTTAACTCTTGTGACTAATCTCCATTAGATCAAAGGTTGCCTATCTCAAGAATCAAATAGGACTTGCTTATAGGTAGTAATGGGGTTAAGATATAGAAGGGTACGGAGTATTCTAGGATTGTGGTGCTAATGGAGTGAAGAACTAGTGGAACTCTAATAATCAAATAAAATGTAAACATCAACTCCACATCAATGATGATTAATAATACACCTCAACCTTAACACCAAACAAGAACAATGAGATAAAAAATTTAAACATAAATAAATCTTTCTCAAAATCATCTCCATATCTCCCTCTTTCCATCATGTCATATCATTTTCTTCTTCTTCTTCTTCTTTCAAAGAAAACTGATGACAACACAACGGATATATGTATATTCTATCTCTACCACCAAACATAACCAAATCCTTTCTCAACATAGATACATATATTTTTTCCACATACACAACAACTCTATGTCCATAATATAATGAATTGATCCCTTTCCACTAGTTCTAGGCAAGGGTAAGGATAAAGCCCAAGGGTTATTTACTATGAGTAATGAAGAAAGATATATGGTTACTGTATAGGCTCAAAGGGGCTTCTACGGGGTGTACATCCTATGTACACAAATTAGAATTCAAGCTATTTAGTGATGTGGTGAATAATCCTAAGTTGTCTTTATCATTTTCTCAATCAAAGCATGTTTTGACTATAAGTTTTGACTAGCACAATAGTAAGTTCAAGTAATCTCTAGAGTCCATTACAAAAGCTATGGCAAGTAATTTTATCAAAGCAATTAAATATACGAGGTTTGCAAAGAAAATTTGAAGCTAAGCAATTAATATTATTTCATGTGAATTCACTCAGAAAATGAAGGTATATATGACTCAAAAGCTCACTGTAGAACGTGATGAATCTGAACATGCCATGTCGGTGGTTAGAAAACCATACATGGTCTTGCTCCATTCACATCTAGACACGTAGATATGTGTCACCTATATCGAAATTAATACAAAAAATCTTCACTCACTTTATCTCGATTTTATAATCCTTTTTTAGTTAGATTTCAAAGATATGCATATCATTAATTAGTTAAAGGCTCCTAAGACTCTAAACACACCAAAAACTCATAAAAAAATTACATGATTTTTTTTTTCAAATGTGCAAACACACAAAAACACTCAATTAAGCCTACACTCCAAAAGAAATAGCGTTAGAATTAGTTAGGATTCACAACCTGTGAATAGGCTCATTGGGTTTGGGGGTTAGGCTTGTAACTGCTAGTTGGTGACATGTACATTGGGTTGGCTCAGGTAGTTAATCCTAAGTGTTCTTTAAGTCATGGTGTATAAATAGGGCATTATTTTGCTGTAAACAGTTTTGAATCCATGCAAAAAAAGCCACCATATAAGCAGTATTCTAAACACTTCCGTCAGCATAATCAGGCCCCTAAAGACTAGAGAACTTGTTCGACAGTTCCACTTAATATAGCTGATTAAGCAAAACTCATGGGTCAAGTATCAGCCTAGCGATCACAGCTAAACGCAGCTTAAGGAGACTTTTCCTCGTCGAAAATAATAAGATTCAAGTAAATAAAAACAGCTGCTGGACAACTTTAAATTCAACGAACAAGAAACCAATTAACCAAAAGCCAGAGATGACGAAGGAAATTACCTCTGCCAGAACAGGCAACGAAGAAGCAAAAGAGAATAAATAGTATCTTCATATATTCACTTTGCTCCATATCTGCACGAGGTCAGTTCAGATAAAATATGAATGGTTAGTATAAAAAAGGCCTATGAATTTACCCAAAAAATTGCCTTCAAATCCCTAAGCCTGAAACTCAGGAACTCAAATTGATGACGACTGGGAGACAATTAGCCAAAAACTATGGTAATCTTGATAACGTACCCCTCGTCGGAGAACAACGGCCACAGGGGGGGAAGGTCAATTAACCGGTGCACGGATTGGATTTACTTGGCCTCTCTAGCCTTAGAGCCCCCGCGAAATTTCCATCCCACTTTCAAGTTTCTTGGCATTGTCCGTCAACAAGAAAGCATATGCTCATTAAATTATGATCTAAAATGTCTCCGGTACCCCTGGACTATGAATGTTGCATGGTGTCGTACTTATCGTGAATTAATAAACTAATAATGAATCAAATGATGACTGTGACAAGTCGGTATTTCGGTTCGACAAGGTAATGGACTGTTTGGTAAATTCATGCGTCGTAGCTGCGGGACGTCAATGGGTCGGGGACTCGACCATCTCAACTCTATTTTATTTTTAGTTTAATTTTAGCGAGTTTAAATTTATAAATTTTAAATATAAGGTTAGGTCATGTCTAAATTTTTATATATCTAGATGTATTTGAATATATATTTTATAGTTTCAAACTTATATACGATTTGTTTAATATATATGTATATGTATATACATGTATACTAATTTTATATTTAAATTCTTTATTGAAATATTCTTCTAGTTTCTTAATTAATTTTAAAATTTTATTATTGGGTATTTACTTGTAGACGATATGTATAATATTTTATTCCAAGACTATTAAAATATCATTTGAAAAGTTAAAGCAACTATTTTAAAATATTTATCTTTTCACTCAAATAATTTTTTTAACCAAAAATATATATTAAGTTATATAAAATATAAATATATCAGTATTTATAAAATATTTTTAAAAAAATAAAAAAATAGCTGGACTCGTTTAGTATCCGTTTATAGCTCGGTTACCTATAAAAGCTATTGGATCTGGATTTAGATTTAAGTCCAAACTTTTAGAATCCGACGGAATCAAGTTGTATCTGGATCTAAGTATTATAAACAAATATGGGTATAATTAAACCCGACTAATATCCGATACATTGTCACTCCTACCTAAGAATGAAGTTCGTAAAAAGACCGAAGATGGAAGAGCACAAATAGTCAATATTGGTTAATGGGTTATCGAAATGGGTTTTTTTTTCCTTTATGTAGATGAAAAGGCCAAAACCAACAGTGTAGGACTTGCTCCTTCGCAATATGATGTAATACTTGTATTACTTGTCTCATGGGAATTGGGGTAATGTTTATCATACATTTGGTGTATAATATAATTCATTTCGAAACTGCTACCACTATTCAAAAAATTTGAACTAAAAAGGCAGCTAATATTTTTTAAGGAAAAAAAATATCAAGCGAATATGAAAATTGGTGCCTGCTTAAATTTTTAATTTTGATGTTGAACCCATCACATGGCTAACTGCTTGGTTGCTAACGAATAGCAAATAATCAACAATTGTATTCATTGTTAGTTAATGGTGGATTGTTTTAACTAATGTTAAATGAAGAGCATATGAGGACCGCCAGGGACAAGTGCACTTTTGTTAGGATCGACAATGTGAAGGAAGTTAAGTTAGCTATTAAGAAGGAGAACAAATGCTTATTTGGTGAGAACAATATCAAGGCGATCTGGCCCAACTATAGTAGAAGTGACAAAGGCTAAGAATAAGAGGCGAAGAGTCGAACACGTATGGGTGGTAGAGGTCAAGTTTTGGCTCAGGCAGTAAGTTGTAGTGTCATGTGTGACCATAGAAGCTACAAAAAGGTGGTGGAAGAGCAAAATAGAAAATGCACGAGGCACTATCAAGTGCATAGTGGGTCCACAATGCATGGTTAATATGGAGTGGTTGAGTATGAGTGCCATGGGGGAGTCGTTTATTCATATCTAGGTAGAAGGGATATAGAGTTTGGTATTTGAGGAGGGTGTTTGAGGTGATATCATTAGAGGACTAGAAAGTTTCAAACATCTTCTCGCATTTGAGACTTGTAAGGGCATGGAGGAGTTCATTTATGGCAGGAATGGGCGGTGGAAAGGCGTGTTTAAATAAATGTTTCCTTGATCTGCTAATCAAGGGTGTGAGGATAAAAGTTGTTATGCTTGTATGCTACAGAGTTTCCCTTCATGTATGGTAATGGGAGGTGTTTGGTTCGATTAGCAATAGAGAAGGTGGTGTGATCAAGATAGATTGTTGTTGTGTTGACGTCATGATGTCGTTAAGTAATAAGAATTCAAAAGAGGTGTCATTAGAGGTTGATGATGCCCTCTTTAGGGTGGTGGATATCAAATAGAATAATTCTAGTGTTAGTAGAAAGTTTAACCCAATTCGAAGTAGGAATTACAATGAGGTTTATATTGAATCAAGGGTATACAAAAAGGTTTAGACAAGTTTTTGATGCTAAATCGTCCTCAATGAGCTCTTCAAATGAAGTTGAAAAGTGGGTCGTAATCCCTCGAAATTTTAAAAACCTATAATTTAATAAATAGCTTTTATTTGGGATAAATTAGCCTTTAAATTTATTTAATTTAATTATTTTATAGATTTTCGAGTATATAAAAGTGGATAGGACTATTTAATAAATTAAAATAAATATTTTGTTATTTTATCATATTATTTTTATTTAAATAATTTTTCAAACCAATATTTTACTAAAATCATCCTTTTAAACCCATATATTTAATTATACTAAATTAAATTATTAAATAAATGTATTTCCAAAAAATATTATATTATATTATTTTATAAATTAAATTATTTTAATTGTCCCTATTTTCCCTTTTCCTTTTTTCCCTATCTCTTTTCTTTCTCCTTTTTCTCCTTTTTCCTCCTCTCTTTCTTTTTCCTTTTTCCTTCTTCGGGTCGCCGGGCCGGCCTACCTCCCTATCCCCTGCGTGCCTGGGCCGCTGGCCCATCTCCCCCTCTCCCTTCCTTCTTCCTCTTTCGTGCAGGCCCCCTTATTTTCCTTCCTTCCCCACGTACGTCAACCCAGCCCAAGCCCGTTCTTTATTTTCTTTTCTCATCCTCGACTGGGGGCGGCCCATGCCCTTCTTTCCCTTGGCCCCGCCCACACCTCCCCCCTTATTTTTTTCTTCTTCTTCCTTCTTCGTCGATCACCCCGAAAATGCCCCGACCCATCTCAGTCACCATGCCTGCCACCCCGAGCACGCCCCGCCACCGTCCTACCACCACTACAACCCTGCCTCTCTCTCTCTTACTCGTTCTTTTTTTTCACCATCTCGGACCAAACTAGCCATGCACTCCCTATCACGCATGGTCTCCTTTTCCTCTTATTCCCTTCCATCTCCCTATCACCCTACCACCTCCCTGCCACCCTACACGCTGCCACTGATTAGCCACTTATTGCCCTCTCTCTCCTCTCCTTTTTATTCTCCTCACCATCCCTTTCCTTCCCCATTTCTTTGAGCCCTTTACCCCCCCGATCTCCTTCTCCCCATTTTCTTCCCCTTCATCTCTTCCCCCTCTATTTTGCACCACCGCTGCCCTCCGCAGATTCCACCGCCGCACCAACCCCCTGCACCACTCCCTGCCACCCTCTACCTCATCCCTGCACCACCACAACACCCCCCGAGCCACCCTACAGCCCTCTTCTTTTTCTCCCTTCTCGGCAACCTCCCTGCAACCCCTTCGTTTGTCGTCATCCCGCAGCCTCTACCGCCTCCCAAGCCACCAAACTACTCCTTGCAACCTCCTCTACCACCCACACCTCCTTTTACCGAAACCAACCCTTGTAATCCCTTGTTTTTCCCCTCCCTTTTCCTTCCTTCTTAGCCATGCCCACCTCGACAGCCCCCTTTGCAGCCTCGTCGCCGCCTCCGTCGCCCTTGGTCGCCAACAACCCATCCCCGACCGCCACCTACACCCCCTCTTCAACCCTGCACCCTTCCCTTGCCCTAAATCCCCCCCATCTACCTTATTTCCTAGCCTTAAAACCCCAACCTAAAAATAGCTAATATTCCCTTTCCTTTCACCCACATTCGAGCCCTTCTCCTTTTGTGTTGCATGCAGCTCATGTTGCATGAGCAGTATGAGCTGCTACATGCCTTGGTTATTTTAGTTCATAATTTTTAAGGTATAATAATGATAATAATAAGTTAAGTATTTCATTAATTAAGTTTTATAAAGCCTTAAGCTTTTGGGTTTTCTTATTTCTAATGTGATAAATATTGATATTATTTTTAGGTGTTAATTTTGCTATTTAAAGCCTGAATCCTTAACCGAGATACCGGTAATGTTCAATTTTTGTGGGATTAAGGTAATCGTTAAACCCTACTTAAACGCATGGATAAACATATCTTAGCACGTTAAGGTTTTTGATATGTTATTATGCTTGATATATGTTGTTTAATATAATATATGTAGTTTATTGTATTGATTGATAAAAAGGAAAGCATGCTAGTTATATGCCATGTATGGAGGAAATGCTTAAGGGATGAGTTTTGTTATTCAATAAAGTATTAAGTACTTATCCATGTTATATTATGTTATTGTAACCATTGATGTGTGAATAATATTATCGTAAGCCCTAGGGGCATTTTAGTAATATGTCTTGTGCAATAGTGTGGCCTAATATGTTTGGACGTTAACGAGTATTATGTTAAAGTATAGTAGTTGGTGGAGTTGGATAATTAGAATGGAGTATTAATATTAATATTCATTTAGTGATGATAACTTAACAAAAGTGGTGTAATAAAATGGCAAAATGGAAATTTGTAAGTAAAAGGGTATTGTGGTAATTTTGAAAGAGAATGGCAAAATGGTAAATTTGCAAGTAAAGGGTATTATGGTAATTTTGGAAGTTAAGGGTATTATGGTAATTTGGGGAATAAGAGGCAAAATGGTAATTTTGTTAGTAAAAGGGGTAAAATGGTAAAATTTATAAGTAAAAGGGGTGATATGGTAATTATGATAATTGAGAAGGGTAAAACTGTAATTATAATAATTGAGAAAGGTAAAATGGTAGCTGTGATAATGGAGAAGGGTAATATGGTAATTATAATAACTAAAAATGGTAAAATGGTAATTATGATAATGGATAAGGGTAATATGTTAATTATGATAATAGAGAAGGGTAAAATGGTAATTATGATAATGGAGAATTATGATTTGGTAATTTAACCAATAGAAGGGTAAATTGGTAATTTGTGATAATGGATAAGGGTAATTTGGTAATTATGAGATTGAAGAAGGGCAAATTGGTAATTTAACCAACTAAATGGCATATTGGTAATTATGATAATGGATAAGGGTAAATTGGTAATTTAACCAACTAAAGGGCAAATTGGTAATTGTGATAATGGAGAATGGCAAATTGGTAATTTAACCAACTAAAGGGTAATTTGGTAATTATGAGATTGGAGAAGGGTAAATTGGTAATTTAACCAACTGAAGGGCGATTTGGTAATTATAACAAATGAGAAGGGCAATATGGTAATCTAACCAACCAAATGGGAAATATGTTAAGTGTAATAATTAGTAACCTAAACTGAGTAAGGATGTGGCTAAGAACAACTATGTGTTTGTTAAGTGCCATGTGTGCGAGGTGTTATGCCATGTTATGTACTTTATGACTATAATGACTAATTACTCATAGTGTAGCTTGAAGTTGGGGTATTTTTATGTGAATTCCTTATGGCATGTGGATGATGATTATATATACTGTGCGTACGATGTTATATGATGCGACCCTCTAGGACATGCATGCTAGGATGTTTAGTAATAAGATATGGGGTGAAAGGATAAAAAGGAACAAATTGGAAGTGAGTTGACTAAGGGGACATGCGATTAACCTTATTATCTCATGATCCACGAGGGGGGAAATAAAAGGAGGTTATGATCAAAATGAATGAGTGATGTGACTTTTGCATGGGAAATTCTAGGGTTTGCATAGGGTGGATGGAGTCTGCATGGGGATGATCCTTACGTAGGAAAGGTGCTAGGGTTTTGAGTGGTCGGCTAGGGTTTCACGGTCACATGTATAATTGGTGAGTAGAGTGATAGGGTTTGAGTTGAATCAAAATGAGATGAGGTGCTGGACGATAAAAGAAAGGTTGGGCCACATAAGTCCAATTAGGATTTCAAGGGAAACCCTTAGAGAGTGGTAGCGAGAGAATTTTGATGCTATAAGGTAATGGGCCTTAACCCACACCCTTAGGAGTTGGGATTTCATTATGAGTAAATGAAATAAGGAATAGATGTCGGGGTGTGATAAGAGGCGCAGAAGTCTCAAGATATGAAACGGGCCATCTCGGGAGGATAGAAGTATAGGTATGTGACATGCATATCTAGGGTGAAATACTTTCAAATAAGATACGAATAAGATACTAATCGTTTAAAGTGGAAGATTATTGAGCCGAGCCCGGACCGATCCACCGGCATAATAGTAGCCAGGTGCTGGAGTGCCCTGGAGACCGATCCACCGGCATATAATAGTGGTTAGGTGCGTTCTACCCTATAAGTGACCGATCAATCGGCTATAATAGTGGGGGATCCCGAGCTCAATAAACCGAACCTTAAGTTACGATAAATCATGGGAAAAATACTATGTAGTTACAGTTGAACACCATGAGAGTTAGGGCCAGACCGATCCACCGGCATATAATAGTGGTCAAGTGCGTTCTGCCCTGTAAGTGACCGATCCACCGGCATATAATAGTGGTTAGACGTGTTCTGCTCTATATGTGACCGATCCACCAGTTATAATAGTGGGGTTCCCGCACTCGCATGAATATATATATATATATAATCCGAGAGATGATTGAATAATGATGGACTAATGGCTTAAGGCCTGAAAGTATTGATTACGCATTATGACTTATGAATATTTGATTGACTTATTAAGTACGTGAATGTCATGTATGCGCATCCCATCATATATGTATATACCTTTGTATCATGTGTTGCATTGTGGGCCTACTTTTAAGTGTGTTTTAAATGGTTACTCGGTACCATAGTACTAAAGGGTTCAATTCGTGGGGCCCCTGCCTATTTAATGGGCAGCATCCCTTGCAGGTCATTTTTTAGGTACTATTCAAATGGGTAACGGAAAATAGTGTAAGGAATTGTCCTAAATTGCTAGGGTTTCACTCTTTCTCTTTTAAATTGTCGGTTTCAATGTAATCATTGTTTTTGTAACCACCATTAGTGGGTTCTATCCTTGTAAATTGTTATATACGCTACTCTGATTTAAATATGGGTTGAGTTTCTTGTAAATTATATTTTACACTTTTAGCCTTAGCACTTGGTACTAGAATGGTAGGAGTGAACCGGTTTGGTACTAAGTGTGGCGGTAATATCCCCATAATTCATAGTTTGATATTTTTCTTCCGCTATTCCTTTTAATAAAACGAAAATTTTCAGTAGTGAATTCTGGGGGTGTTACATAGGCTCTTTCTATAGTTCCATTTAGTGCTTCAATGGATAGGAAGTTGGATGGTGTGTGTCCCATCCCAAAAAAATCATTTTAAATGGTTAATTGTAGAAGCTAAATTATTAAAAACATAGGGTATTATTGTCCCACTTAGTATACATTTGTTTCCCTCTATCATTATTAAATCAAGTGCTAGGGTTAAAACGTTACTCCACTCAGATTAATAACAATCATAAGAAGTGGAATGAAGATTACATTACATGTTACAATTGTTATGATATATACACAAAGGTATGGGTCAAAAGAGTTATAACCCACGTGAGAAAATATGAAGGGCCCAAGAGTTAGGGATATCCGAATCAAAATATATTAGGGAAGACACTTAATAGTCTCAACTCTTAACCCCAAAACCTATCCATCAAGCAGTATCATCAAGGTAATATTGTAAAGTCACAACTTCCTATTGAACATGTAGGAAACTATAAAACGGAATCCATCATTACGGTGGTACTAAATAAACTCACTATACGACACTAATCATGCAAATGTCACATAGAGCGCACAAGAGATGTCGTAATGGGATCGTTGCATGAATTGCAAAGATGAATACACGTGATAACTAGTTACGATAATCATACCGCAATACAAACATCACCAATACCACAAACTCATCACACCACCCCACATAATCGATTTATAAATATTACACAAGTCCAACATAACCACATCCAAACAACCACAACATAATCCATAACCAAAAGGGTAGGGTACACATACATCTATTGACCAATCAAACCATACCATAATTTCCCAAACGCCACATCACATGTTACCTTTTTTTTATTACTCAAGGTGATGCAAAAGATAAACTGGAGACATAACAACTCGCCGGTCATATTAGCGCATGAGGCAGCAATACCCTTCAACCATCTAATCCATAAATGTAACAATACTTCATTAATATTAGTGCATTAATGGAATCACAATACTCTCCAACATAGGTCACTCGTTCCTAAAGTATTAATACATCCCACATAATTCATATGTCACCTATGAAGTAGATTAGGGACTTATCGGGGCATTACAACACACTAGTGAAACCAAACTAGGCCAAAACAAGGACTTCTACTTCATCTCTAGGGTAGCTCACCCCGGAAAGTAAACAATTCCCAAATATCAAGGTCTTCCACTTTAGTTATTAATATTGTATTCGGTAGTCACGAATTAATATCACATAACACACAACAAAACCAATTACATGCTTAACTATTTTTTCTTTATTTTCAATTATTAAAGTTAACCCTGAGGTTAGTGATCTAAGACGTAGTTGAAGTCGATGCTAAGGTTAACCTAGGAATCCACAAATGTTATCCCACATCCAATTATCTAACGCTACATAAATTAGTCGAAAATGACTAAAATATCGTTAAGGTTATTTGCGCAAAATTACCCATTTTAATACTAAGATAGATTTCGAATCCTCAATTATCATGAAAAGGTTAAAGACATTAAATTGGTCATATTAATATATTTTATAATTTTGATTTTTTTTATATAAATGGTGAAATTATCATTTTGTCCCTAAAACACACGTAAGCCCATTTAGCACATAAACCCCAGTCATCCATAGCTTTCACACCATTTTTCATATACTAATCGTGCTCGGCATAACATAACACAACACATATTGGGCATACACGCTGGAAAGTTACATATTTCAAGTGAAAAGACAAAAATACCCCTAGATAATACAAAACTTAAAACTTTTATAACCATGCTTGGATATGCTCAAATATGAATACACCATACATCAAACTCTAAGCAACCTTGGTAAGGAATCTAATGATAAGCTTAAAAATACAAGAGAATATCTCATTAAGGACAACAATGCCCTTGGCCGAGCCACCCTAAAAAACATGCATAATTATTTTACCACAAACAACCATATTATAGCATGTCATCATGTATATATTAAAATACATAAAATTATCATGATCTTACACAAATTCATATGATCACATGCCTAGAGAAATCAATAGCAATACATGGTGCATACATATTTTCATGATATTACAATTAAGCATAAATTACACTTAAGTATAACATAGGAAAATCCAAACACGTTATCACGTAATTTTTATATATTTAGTAAGAGTATATGGGTTACCTTCTTTCAAGCAAAGCAGCAAAAAACAATAAGATACAACCACCAAACGCTTTAGATACCAAGCTAACTCCCTTGTCCTTAAAAATACAAAAGTTTACAAAATAATTAGAATCTAGTAATAAAATAACAATATCATAAAAATAATCATCAGAAGCAGAGGGAAATAGATAGTGCGTAACAAGATAAAAAAGAGGGAGCAACTCTCTTCAATGTTTTCCCAAATCTAACACTTATATATTTAAGAAAAGATAATGATGATAGATAAATGATCAAGAGAATAAGAACCAGCAAAAGAATGAAAAGAATAGAGAAAAGTGGTTTTGGTGTTGCAACTATAACAAATAGGAGGTGTTATTCAATAGTTAGGCAAAACTCATAAAAAAAAAGAAGGGATGAGAAAAAAATGCAATAAATGATTGAACGAATGAAGAAACACTACACAAAGTCATCAATAGGGGCATATGAGGTTCTAAATCAACAAGGTATGAGTGAGAATAACCTAACCTAAGCTTGCTTTTCCAACACTAAAATGAAGGGCTGAATGTAAGTAGATTTTGTAATATAGTGGATGAGAGGTGATGCGAGGTTATTATGGCTAATATGTTGGGCAAACACAAAGAAACAAGTAACATTATGATTCAAGTTAAGAGGGAGTCAGTAGAAAATTATAAAAACGAAATGAAGGGACTGCAAAATCAAAATGACATAAAAATGCACTTGAAATTCACATAATCCGACATCCAGACAATACCCAGTTAACTATCTATCATTTGCTCGGATCCCCTAGTACTATTGGCTCTGCCTCAACGCTTAGTTGTCCAGACCATAGGCTTCAATTGACGCTTAGCACCAGAAAAACTAATATTGTATTTTTAACATAGTTAAATTAATCCATACTCCACCCTAACCTAAACACACATAATTAACACAATAAAAATATATCATCCACCTAATATTTCTACGATCAAATTTGCACAACATATTACATTGCAATTAGGTATTTAATTAAGGTTTATGTAAATTGGGGTATTATATTGTGAATGATATCGATTCCTCAAATAGGTATGCTCTGACTTGGCCCTCATGCGAGAGGAGTTTTAAGGATGGTGATAATTTTATAGTTAAGCATTATCGTTTTGGGCCCAATTTAACTATTTTTTTCAAGTGATTTACACAAGGAGTGGTAGTAGACACGTACATGGACTGGGTTTCTCTTGTAATAGAAAGCTATCCATCCAGCCCGATTTAAAGTTAGTCTAATGTTAGGGTTTAGGTGTAAGGGCTTGTTTGGTTTGAGGTGAATGATTTTATTCATTTTCGTTCACCCCATTTGGGAATAATTTTTTGATGTTTCACCCAAGTGAATCATATTGATCTTACCATCCATTTGCGTCATTTTGGTTACCCTCATTTTCGTGGGGCAATGGAGGAGAATGGAAAATTTTAAGTAAAATGTGTACTTGCACGATAAAATTGACCTTGACCTATTTTTCTAGCCCTACATCCCTTCCCAACCAGACATTCAACCACCATTTCCTAACCTTGTTGTTCTCGTATTATCATTCTCTTGCTCCCACTATCTACTCATTCTCGCCAATAGTGGTGGAGGATGAGGAGTTGGTCATCGTGGTGGTTGTGGTGGAGGGGGAGGGAAGGTGGTTTTGTTGTGTTGGTAGGTATAAATGTCATTTATTTTATTTTTTAAACATTCGTTCACCTCAATCCAAACTATAAAATAGCATCCTCCTTGATTCACCCAAGCTAAGTTAATATCATCCGAACAATATTTTAAAATATTTACCCTAATTCACCTTTATTTCATTCACTTAGGTTAATTTTTAATGCTTGTCGTCACATTGATTCACCGTAATCCAAATGGATCATAAAGGAGAGTTAATAAATAGTGTTTGGATAGAAGATATATAAACATCTGTCTTATTATTTCAACATAAAGGAATTCAAATATCTCTAGAACAAACTCGATCTTAGAGTGGCATTGGAGGAAAAAGCAGTGTATGTGATGCTTATCGTTATAATAGTTGGATTGGAAGTTAAAGGGAAATAACAATAGGTGGCTGAAATGGTACCTTAGATCCTCAAAGATGAAGATAAGGATTGGGAGGCTATGTTATAGAGGATCGGCCCAATTGGGAGTTTGATGTTTTAGTTTGGAATAAAGATTGTCTCATGGAATTGTAGAGGTTTAAGGGCCAAAATTAGGAGGAGTGTAGTTAAACAAAAAATTGGTGTTCTCGGACAATATGTGATATATATTCAAGAGTTAGAGTTAGGGTCTTTTTATGGAAATATGGGGAAGTCGATCTAGGAGGATGATGAAGTCGATAGGGAGTTTAGCACAACTCACAGCAACTCAAGGTAAATTTTAATCAGATGGTTGAATGAGGCTTTCAAGGTTGTTAGTACTAAGGTGAGGTGGAATTGGATTTCCTTGCTTAGCAAGGTGGGGGTGGTTTGGATTGTGTAGTCATAAACATCAATGGATCGCGTGAAGCGACCAAAAGGTTGGAACTTTAACATGCAATATCATTGTATCTCGCTAAGTTCCATGCTCCATGTATTCTTATTTAGGATTTGAATGAAGTGTTATAAAAGGAAGACATAGGCAGATGGCATTTTAATGCTCATTCATATACAATACTCGTTATATCTAGTTCACTAAAATTCTAAAAACTCTTTAATGTTCTGATTTCCGTTCTATCTAGTTTGTTTTGTAGTATGCGTATAATAGTATTAGGAAAGTATTATAACATTATAATATCATTAAAATAATATGTATTTTATTATAAAACAAGGTACTTTAATTGAAGATTTCCCCCTAAAATTGAAGTTCGTCATGAGGCCAATTTCAATGACATTCTATAAATTCTCTACAATCTTTATTTTTTTTTATTATGTTAAGTTAGTAGTGTGAGTGTAATAGTATCATAAAAATATTATAACATTAAAATTATTATTAACTTCATCTAAATTTTATCCTAAAACAATGTGAAGAGCAACAAATATTAGTAATTCCATGAATGAGCATGAACAAGGATATGCTTGCCAAAAAAAAAAATTTGTGCAATAAATATATAAGTTTTATGTAATAAACCTAAATGTTTGTTTCGATGAACCTAAACTAAAAAAGTAGATACATCTGTGCACGAATACATGTATTTATTTGATGGGATGAACCTAAATATTTTATGCTATGAGCCTAAAATAAAAAAATAAAATACCATTTCCTAAATATGTTGTAATACCATGAATTTTAGCTAACCCTAATCCCGAGTAATTAATATTGTAACCTAATTCTAATATCGGAAAACTAATAGTTCTATCTTACCCTAGCTCCTTAATCCTAGAGCTTGCCCTAACCCTGTTTTTATTTCAGGTTATTAATATATTTTCTACCCTAAACATAATCCTAGATAATCATTTAATTTGGTTGTCCTAACACCCCAACTTAATTTATTTTAACCTAAACCTAAATCCAAACCCACATCTTTCTCGTCCCTTGTCCCTCTCTTCTCATTTCCTTGTCTTATTTTATTTCATTTCTCTCCTATCGATCGCCTATTCTCTTCTCCAATACTCTTCTTCCTACGCACAAGTCTCCTCTGCTAAGCCTTCCCTCTACCCGTCAACTCCCCCTCTTCAACTTGATGGCTTATGTTGAAAATTTTGGCAGATAACCCATCCCTATATGCATGTGTGTGTGTATAAAAGTCAAGTATTTAATGCTCCTATCACAACTTTTCTCTCCCTCTTATTTTTAAAACCAAACTATCATCTTATTACTCATTTACCTCCTCCTTGTCACCAAAGAAACAACCACAAAAATCCACCTCCGATGACCCTAACCAAATCACCTCACTCCCCTTTGATCACCATTGCCAAGGCTCACCCTTAAACACTGGCCAAAACCACCGGTTCCCCCCTTTCCCTTTAGCAACTTGCACCGCAACCCCCCTTTATTTTCCTTCCTTGGTTGCGGCACCAACAATCGGTGCTCCCCCTCACCTTCGTCAACTTCAGCCACAACCCACACCTCCTCTTTAGTTGCCTCCACCGCAATCACCTTCTCTTTGCTGCAGCAACTTCAATTGCATCCAGCACCACCCCTTTTGGCAACCACAACCATAGCCTCCCCTCCGCTCTTTAACACCCTACACGAAAACCATCTTCACCACCTTCGACCATTTTTCCACCGAAACCATCACACTTCCATTCACCCATTTTCACCAAACCAAATATACACTACCTACGGCAACAACCACCGTAACCCACCACTACTTTTTAGCCCTTTCAATTGCAACCTACCAACTTCCTCCGGCCAAACCTGCCATTTCCACCCTCCTTGTTTCGGCCCTTCAACTGATCCCCTTTTTGCCATACATAACTTGGTTGAGACTCCTTCGAACCCCAGTTTTGTTTTTTTCCACTCTTTCACCCTTCCATTACTTTAAACCGTCACTAATTATATAATTTCAACTCTAATTATGTTTTGTTAAATTTTCATAGGTGATGCTTCAGAGGTCTCGAAAGATATGAGATATGATAAGTGTGCTTAAAGACTAGAGCCTTTTACGTAAGGTTACTTGTTGATGTTTTAGGATTTTGTGTAAAATTCCTACATGGACACGTGTATTATCGTGATATTATTACTATGTGGTTAGATGTACGTTGTCGATGATATGATATGATAATATGGATTATGTGATAGAAAGAGAGTATGAATAACGCAATATGTGTTAATATAACACTACTACTCTAAGTTGTATTTTTTTGGATAGGTATAATTTGTGGAAGTGTATTATGGGCCTAATAGATTATGATAAGTGGGAAGTAAGTATATTTAATACGTATGATGATAAATGGATGGTTTGAAAATAATGATATTGAGGATATAAGATTTTTCGTAAAATAAGTGTTTTTGGCTATCTATGAGGGTATTTTGGTCAAAATATACTGATATGGGAATTGTAACATGTCTGTAGTATTAAAATATGCTACTAATATCATATGGAGCTATTAGAGTGTTTATGAATGTCATAAGTTTCCCAAAATGAGAAAAATGCTTAAATTGGGAATAATAACCTTAGACGGTAATCTTATTATCGCGTGTAAAACGTTGGAGTTAGAACACGAATATTGGATATGTTGTTAACATTATAAATTTAGGGATGTATGTTGAATTTGGTAATTTTACGAGCCTTATGGGAAAAGTTACAACTTACCTGTGAAATTAGAGTTTTGGAAACTTTATGAATAATAACTTTTGAGATAGGGCTATTATCGCATGTGTAAAATGTGAGAGTTAGACCTTTAATTTTGGGTATTTTAATAATAATAATATTTTAGGAATATATACTAAATTTGGTGGGTAGATGATCAATAGGGAAAATGTTATGTTTAAGTTGTGAATTTAGGGTTTTTAGGGAAAAATGAACATCTCAACCTTTGAGAACGCCTTGTTTTGTGTATGTTGGTGTATTGCCTGCCTTAATTATTTTTTGTGCTCTTCAATTCAATCACGAATAATACATTAATCATCTAAAGTGAAAGATCACATTAGTGAGCCCAAGGTGATATTTTCATATCCGTTCCATTGAATGATAATAGTGGCTCGGGAGCATTTTGTCTTGAGAAAGTGATGTTTTCATATCTATTCTACCAGATGATAATAGTGGCTTAGGTTTTTTATCCTTAATAAGGTGCTTCAATCCATTTCATCAAATTAAGAATAGTGGGGTCCCTGAATTAAACGTAAATAAGTGAATAAAATTAGTTATATCTAATAAAAAGGTCTGAAATAGTATTTACCTTATGAGACTTTTCGTAAATTGCATGGGCACTTACCATCTATTATGAATGTATGTTTTTATCTATATCCCTAATTCGATAGTATCGTTACCTTACTTAGTATGTGGCACATTAGCCATCATTTTCACAGGTGTTACTCATTCCCATGAGCATAAGATTCGAATGTTTTTGTGCAGATCTTCGGGGACCAGCTGTATGAGTTTGTTGCCTTTGATGCGTTATGTGGGGAGGAGTGAATTTGATCTATTCTAGTTGTTTGGGTGAATAGATATGTTATCCGGATAATGTTTTTAACTAAATAGATTTTTAGACTATTTGATTTATGATATCCCTCCATTTGTATTCTATTATTGTAACTCATAGTTAATATCCAGATTTGTATTTGTATTTATAAAAGCTTCCCTCGTTTTTAATTACCTTGTGTTGCTATGAATAGTTTCAGTCTTGTGATTGATATAATGATGGTTTGATAAACCAAACTTATGTTAATTACAATGGCAACACTCGATATTTTGATTATATGCATGTACTGTAAATTGAAAATTTTCAGTAATAAAATCTGAGGCGTTGCATACATGTGTTCGTGAGATGTTGAACATACACAACCACGACCTTAAATTTTATGTTCTATCAACTAGATTTAAAGTGAACTCATTAGTCATCCATCCATACTTGTTGCTTGTGTGGGGGGACCTGCCTAAATCCATTACAAGTTCACAATTTCCTTATTCTCAATTATGAACCTAGTTGTCTAATGCTTTGCACCTACAAGCTTATTTGGGGAACCTAGTTGTCACGAATGATTAATATATGTGTTATATGTCATAAAACTCCATATTTTATATCATGAACCAAATTTTTACGTTCCTTGTTGTACGTGATGAACATGTGCTTTTACTATGACAGGGATATTAATTATGTGTGATAAACCTATGCATTTAATGTGATGAAACTGGTAGTTTTATGAATACTAGCATGTTTGGCTTTAACTATGAACAAAATGAGCTGAATAATAAACTTAAATGATCTATCAATTGGCCTTAAAAGATTTATGTAATGAAACTAAATAATTTATGGATCAAATGCCTTTCTTTATTCCTCGGTGCTACAATTACTTTTTGCTTTAATTGTATATAGAAAACAAATTCAACTTCTTTCAACCAACGATGATACAAACCTCAAACATCATTGCCAAAAATCTAGCATAAGGCAGCTAGTTCCTCCACCAACACTCACCATTTCCACTTCCGATAATTTGGTTATTCAATTTCTTCCTCTCTCCCCCCAATAATATAACAACCCTAGCTAAGCTTCTGAATTCCTTTATTGCGATGGGTGAATTGAGTTCCAGAAATGGTTATGGTGATGCTTCTTCAATTGCATCAACAAAAGTTTCAGTCTTTCATTTTGGGTGCTCATAAAATGATTTTGAGACCTGTACGGAAGTTATTGAATCATGATGCTTCATGATTGCACTTAAAGTGAAAGGGGAGACACGAGAAGAAGAGGAAGAGGTAGATAACCGATGAGCATGGTGATGGCTGATGAAGATTTTAGTTAATTTAAATATGGTACAATATTTTTTATTATTACAAATAATGTCACCGGGAGCATATTGAAGGGTGCTCGGGGTGTACTATATAAATTGCGTGTTTTTTGTTCACAGTGTAAAATTGATGTGATTATTGATAACAAAGTTTCATATGCCCGCGGCCAATTGTATTTTTTTTTTTGTATAATTTGTTTAGGCTTAGAGATTCTACATGAATTTCATAAACTTTGATGGACTATTATTGTTTAGGTTTTGTTCTCCACAGTCTCCCTTGTTTTGACTAATTTGATCCAACAACATTCGCATGCTCTACATCAGTTGTATAATATGTCATACTCTAATCTTACATCATCGCGAGTAGTTATTTGGACTACTTTTGAGATCGACGACAGACCCACATATTAGTACACGTCATTTTCAACACATCTTATCCTTACTCACCTATATTTTTTTTAAAGCTTTCTAATAAGTTTCCCATCCTTGGTTTTCTAGATCTCGTACATACTTAACCGTGGAGTTCTTTAATTATGGAACTTCTATGTTGTCACCTATCATGTATCTTGAGGAATTAAATGCACCCACACTTGAAGAGCACAACATTATTGTGGCGCTTCAACTACTAACTACCTCGTTACAGTCTATTACCACAATCATCTCCCACTTGGCAATTGAGTGAATCATCTACGTTCAACTCATGATCGTGGTTTTGCTTTGATGCCATATGTAACTACTTGTGACCAACGACACACTAATCCCCAACTGGTCACGTGTAGTTATTTATGATGTGTTTTGTCCTTACTTACCTAATTTCTATAAATTTTTTCAAAATCGCACTTATCATTGGATTGTCCCAGGTCAGATATATTTAACTGTGGAGTTTTATGCTAATAATTTTTCTAAAAGAAACGTGCACCTTGTTGGCATTGATAGTTATATTAATGTTTTTAAGCCTCTGTCGTCTACCATGTAACTTTTGGTATTACACAGTCTTTTGTAGAATTATCTTACACTCAAAACCTATTCCTTAATAATTTATTTCTCTTTTTACCCGTGTGTTTGTCAGCTCTGATATGCTTCCATTAATCCATTATAAATAATCCTTACATAAATGTTATTATTAACATATTTCATCAAAGTTCCCACAAACCATACTTGGCTAAGGGATTTTTTACACCCTTGCATAAATAATATTATTCTATTTAATATTATACCTTGTTTTACAATTACTAAAATAAATATAAGAACAAAGCTAATACTATCAAATTTAACTTTTTATTTTTTTATCAAAATTACTTTTACTTAGAAATATAATTCAAAAAATTTTTACACGTATCATGTTGTCACTTCATATATGATGTGTAACACCCCCATTTTTCATTGCCAACCAAATTTATTTTAAAACATCGTGGAAGTGAAAAATACCAAACAAACCTAGGGAAAACCGGATGCTGCCGTCATACCTAATACAGGATAAACGCCATTCGCCCATCCTATATTAGATATAGGGTTAAATCCAGATCAATCAATTTAAAGTAGAGTGCGCAAGATCAAGTTACATAGATATTTTAAAGAAACGTTTACAACATAATACCTTGGCAGTCCTCGACATAGTCAAATGTAGGGAGAATGATAAGCTAAGAATGTAGGGTTATATTAGTAGAAAACAAGTAAGGGCATGGCTCCATAACCATGGTCCGTCACAGAATGCATAAAACCTCTGGATGTCCATGCTCTCAAGCCCCGAATCCAAGACGAGGTGGGCCCACTGCTGGACATCATAAAAAACCTGCACATGGCCCTATGTTGGTGGGAATGAGTAGGTGACTGAGCAAACAGGTACATCAATACGCTATATACTGATTAAGCTAACTTACATCCCCAACATAAGTTATAAGCATGCCAGGTTCAATCATATCCTAGAAATCATACTATACATGCGGCATGACAGTGCCATGTAAGTAATTATAGTAATGCATCAATATTCACGATCATACATAACTCAGGAAACTCGGAATGTATCATGCTCATTTTCATAGTACAGTATTATAGATAATCACACACACATACTAAGTAGATTATCCGAATGAACACCGAGGTTTATTTTTCTAACCTGCTTAATCAATTAGGTTATACCATTTATTGTCCATATACGTATATAGGTCATCACCTAGTGAATCATTCCTTTCCAAGTATTCATTCCACTTTTTACCATTACCACCATCCAACCATTCGTTACAGTCATTATCCAATTGTTTGTCATCGAGCGATGGACTGTGCACCACCCCATAGTCTCACATACAATGGAAGCATATCCAGACTAATGGACACTAAGTCCAAGCCAAATCCAACCACAATGGACATAAGGTCAAGCCGCATCCAACCAAAAGGGACATAAGTCCAGATCGAGACCCTTTAGTATCACACCCCCTAGTACATCACTTGTGCCTGGAGTAGGTAGGGCATCGGGATCTACTAGGATCCCGTCCGAAGTTAGAGCTTAAAGGCACCAATAAATACCTAGAGGCAGACTAACCCCCGGTAACTAATCGAATATTGGGTAATCCAGACCCATACATAACTCGATTGTCTTTTACTTTACATGATTGGTATATTATTCATGAGGTTACGTGATCAGAAAAGACCAATACAAAGAGCAAGCAAAGCATTCACATACTTCTCCCATATTAATCATTTTCATCCCCAACCATGTGTGGGGTTTCCATTTATGCTTGCCCAGTCTTAATCATGCCCATTATATTATTCCATTCATGAACATTCCTTATTTCACCACCGTATTTCTCATTAACTATCACATTTCATACGTGGCACATCTATTAGGCCTTTTTGACACCAGTGAGTATGCCATGAAGTATGGTCCATTTAATCCATTCATCAGGTCATTGATCCATGGTAAAAATATGTTTTTTTTCATTAAATAATTGCACAACAGTCCCAACCATAGTCACAAAGTATATCCAAACCAAGAAGAACAAAATCACACCAACCAGTTGAACCAGTCGATCTGTCTAGCCCAACCAGTCGATCAGTTTGGGCTAATCGGTCGATTGGTTTAGTTTGACCATACCATACTTTTCCTCAAATAAGTTGATTGGTTTAGACAAACTAATTGATTGGTTTTGTCCAACCAGCCAATATGTTTAAGCAAAGAGCAAGATTAAGGTCTATGCGGGCCTATTAGTCAATGAGTTGTGTCAAACAATCGACAGTTTTAGGAACCAATGGATTGGTTTGACCTTGCCAGTCAATTGATTTGCCATCCAACAACACCAAACAATCATTTTCACACAAATCGTGCTTATAATTCTTTATTATACCACATTGAAACTTGTTATAACATCATATAACATATTTTTAGCTTACCTTGGTTGCACATCTCACCATTAATCATCATATTCTAATCTTTCCTAAAGATCCATGCTTTTCACACGAAATGCACAATCTAACTATTCAATATAGTTATGTAAGCTGTATATTCATGCCAACATGTAATAGCAAACTCAAAGAGTTTCATAACATGTAAGTTTACTCATAACCCATTTTAGAAGTAAGAATGACTTACTTGATATAGGCAAAACTTTCATTAAACAATAACACTTAATTTGTAAAATCCTCAACTTTCAAAACCTTGAAAACAATAAGTTTTAACTCAGAAATTCATGAATAACTTTTATAAATCTGAATTTGAAATATAAAGGGAAAGAATGAACACACAACACCTAAAGGAAAACCAGAGGATAATTTAGCCGAACCACTCAACCTTTTTTCCTAAATCTAACTCTTTATTGTCTGACGATTAAAATAAGAGGGAGATTGAGAAATGATAAGAAGAGTACAAGAATTTCGACTGCATGACTTGAAGTGGTGAGGAAAAGGTGAATGCTAGAGAGTTAAGTATTCATATGACCGAAAGAAATGTGAATAAAATGGACAATTATGGCTATTTATAGCCAACAAATTGATATAATTCACAAGTGTGGTCAAATACAAATCAAAAACCATATTTCTTATCGTTCGAATTTGAGCTAAACAAATAGATATTGTCTAAGATATGCTGACATATCATTTGTGCTCAAATGGTGACTTTGGAGGAGTGTATGTCAATTGGTCTAGGAATGCAACACACAAGAGGAGAAATGGAAGGTCAGCATGGAAGGAATATCTAAGCTGAGCATAATCGAGTTTGAGATCGAATAAATGATCCTATAAATGTGTAGAGGAGAAAGGTGGAAGAAGACAAAGTTGAGGTCATCTCCCCCTCAATTGTCCCAATCGATTGCTCGGATCAATCTGATGTAGTATTTTTCAGGCCAAAATGCATCATAAAAAAAGCTAAGAATCTATTAGGATTAATATGGCATGGGTTAACAAGGTTCTATTTTAATATAAAAAAATTACAGAAAATTTGAGTTAAAAAAATATGCCCAGCTCGACAAACCAGTCGATCGGTTTAGTCGAGTACCAACCATTTTGCTGAAATGATGAATTGGTCAATTGGTTCATGGAACCAATCCATTGGATCACCTAAAAAACTTATTTAATTTAGTTTTCCAACCTCATTTAAAATCTAATTTTACCTCAAACTCAATCATAATTTTAAATCAAAATCAAACACCAAAAACTGGCATAATTTCTCTTATAACACTTTACAAGAAAATGGGGTATCACAATATGATAAAAAAGGACTATAACTATCAATAGTTTAATACTGGCATAATTTTATTTTATTAGTAGTTCACAACACATTAAGCAGGAAATAATACATTTTTAGGACAATAGTAAATCACCATCCTTTTGTCCCTATCATATTTATTAATATCAGCTATTTCTATCTTTAACACGGCCACCGAATATGCAAAATATAAAACTAATTTTTAACCATCATTGTCCCACTTCTCATGGCGAGCCCAACCACTTCATATGCAAAATATACGATAATTTTTTTATTGTTAGTGAATGATAATGACTCGGTAATTAGCAACAATATAAAAAAGCGTTAACATCTATGGTTTCTATTATCATCATCGTCGTCTATTAGGAGCACATGTGAACAATTAATTGTGAGAAAAACATAGTCAACAACAAAAAATATTAACAAATAATAATAATAAATGATGTCTTCATGCTTTTTAATCATCTATTATTTGTTTTATAATATAAGTCAACTCCATCTCCATTTTGCTTCCATCAATCCATTCTAAATAATCTGTCCCTCTAATTAACATAAACTTTAATACTAATGTTTTTTTCTCATGGTTCCCACAAACCATACCAGGCTAAGGTTTTTTTACACCCTTGCGTAAAATAATATTATTCTATTTAATATTATACCTTATTTGCAATTACTAAAATAAATATAAGAACAAAACCAATACTATTGCATTTAACTTTTTTTTAATCAAAATGACTTATATTGAGAAAAAAAATAAAAAAAAATACATGTATTGTGTCTTCACTTCACAAACGATACGATAAAAAGGAATATAATTGTAAATAGTTTAATACCGACATAAATTTATTTGACTAGCATATCACAACACATTAATTAAGAAATAATAAGCTTTTAGGATAATAGTAAATCAACATCATTATGTCTTTATTGTATTTATCGATATCCGCTACTTCTTTCTTTAACATAACCACCTAATATGTAAAGTATAAAACTAATTTTTAACCATCACTGTCCCGCTCCTCACAGTGAGCCCGACCACTTTATACACAAAAAATATGATTTTTTTTGTTATTAAAAGATAATAACTCGGTAATTGGCAACAATATAAGAAAGTGACAGTGTCTCTAGTTTCTGTTAAGGTCATCATCATCTATTAATAGCACTTGTAAATAATTAATTGTGAGAAAAATGTAATCAATAACAAAAACTGTTAACATGTAACAATGAAAAATGATGCCTCTATACATTTTAATCATCTACTCTCGCCGTTTTATAATACAAAACATATAAAGTTTTTACACTCATATTAAAAAGTATTAAATTATATATAACAAGATAGGCACTTTACTGACATAATTTCATATTAATACAACATACTCTTTCAATTATTTGAAAAGAAAATTATGTTAAGGTTAAATTTGGGAACATAACATTTATTTTTCAATACCTTTGGTAAAATATTTAAAGTAAAAAATATAGTTCAATACTTTATATGCCCTGTATTATAAAACAGATGAAATGTTATTAATTATGGGTGAAAAACAAGGGAACTTTTATTTATCATATCATCAATGGCTATGTCCAGAATACTAATAGAAATGTAAGATGCCAAAACATTTGAACCCTCACTCATATATAAAATAATGAGTGCACAGACAAGCTTGTTGCCCCTCCAACTTCTTATGATGTCGTTCGACTATATTTGACTACCTTCCATGCAAAACAACCTTCTATAATCTCTACTTCCCTCCACCATTTAGTCTCAATATCACAAACAATTAGATTCAACAATCATTTGCTCATGCATATGTGGATTGCTCGCATATAGTACTTTGAACATAGCTAAGGAGTTTGCCTCATGCAAATTCTAAGCGTGCTCAATGTAATAGGTTGCCTGCTGTAACCACTATCATGTTGTCGTCTTAAAATACAAATACGCTACCCTAGGCCAATCCCTCATTACCTATAATGTTAGTGTCTAACTTGAGGAAACCATGTGTTGGTGCCTACTGTAGAATGTGGGCGCTATTGGTAATAATCTTTTATTGTATCCCACTATAATAATATATTATCTTAATCTACAAGTTTATCAATTAACGTACGAGGACGAAAGGGAAAATAAGTACTTTGAGTGTGTTATGTGAAGAGTGATTTGTAAACATTATAATTTTGATGTTGGCATCCCCTTTGTTAGTAGGTTGTTACTCTTTTGTCAATTCAAAATCAGATACCTAGTGATTACAATGAGTGACGAAAATAAGAAAACTAAACTAATGTTTGTGTAAATGATTTGTGTTTTAGCTTGTAACAGAAATGAAATAAGTACATGCAACAATCCATATATCTGACGTTGGATATGTAAATTCAAACATCATCGGTTAAAAATACTCGTAGATTAAAAAAATAGCAAAGTGATATAAAAAAACATAAATAATAGTACTTAAGTACGAAGATATATATTTTGATAAAAAAAGTATTTTCTTACTTTTCATTCCTATGCTTCGTCCATATATTTTACTTAAATTTAAAAACATAATCAGATTGCATAAACTTCCCAGTAAAACTATGAATGAAAACAATGAGTATAAAAAGGCTTGATCTTTTATGTGCATCTGTTTTATGATTGTGCAATGGCTTGTAAGAGCCCCGTACTTCTTCCATTGTGCTCCATCCATGACCCCGTATTTATTTGCACATAGTCCTTCTTCGGGGTTATACTTTAGTGGTTGAAGAAATATCTTTACATGATAGGTGATAGAAGTAGGAGGATGTTAAGCCAATGTCATAAACTAAAGGTGTTGTTTGAGAGGTAACGTATGCAAAAGAAAACAACATATTTGCATTTTTCTATCTTCATCTTACTCTTATGTATATAGCTGCATTCGTTATTTCAATTTCATACTTATAAAATAATACTTGCTACCCTTATATTGCATGATCAACGTGCTTTGTATGATTGATTAATGGGATGTACCTTTGTCATGAGTATAAGTTGGATGCTATACTTTGTCCATATAATGCCGAAGCATCTATGGATTTTCAAGACAATTAGAATTTGACATACTTAGTGATGGAGCTTACTGCAATATTTGTCTTTGATGATAATATTGATAGTGCGGCTGACCTTAACAAGTGTATTTTTAATAATTATTGGAAGTATGTGACATATTTGTAGGGAATAGATTCATGCATTTTAAAATGCCCACATATCTAAAATTTTGTGTGTTACGAGTTATTACAAGTAAATTAAGTTTATTATACATGGAAGTCAAACTACCAAGCCAAAGATACCTAGTTATCATATTTTATGTAAATTATGACTCTTGTTAGCTGTTTATGTGTATTAATTAGCTACATTTGTTTTTAATAATTTTTAGCTTGAATCATGTATTATATAAGTTAGTACTGTGTTGCTTTACTAGTTAGTGTGCTAGTTAGCCATGTGCATGATGCCTTGGCTATCTTAGTGTGTCATTTAACTGAGTGTGGTTATCTATACAATCACATGGTCAACACATTATAACTCGTGCATGTCGGTTATGAAATGAAATATAAGCAGGTAATTTTCCTAGCTATTTTCTCTCTTTTGTGAGTGGATTTTCTAACTAAGACTACATGTAGTAATCTTAGAGAGGGTACTTTAAATTCTTTATTGGATAAACATTAAAGTTAAAAATTTTGAGTTCTTCCTTGTATATTGATTGAAGATTCAATCCAATCTTTAATTATTCATTGAATTCTGCTTGAAGATTCACATCATCTTCCACCATTCTTCATTTGACACCTTATTCTCTTCTACATTCGAATATCCTCATCACTTGAAGACGAATTCACACAATTATGGATTATTTATGGGTTTTGATGAAATTATAATTACTCGTTGGTAGTTGAGCTAGATAATTATATTGTATGATATTTACTCTTCCTCTCCTCTATTTTAGCTTTACATCGAGGACAATGTAACGTTTAAGCGTGGGGATAATAAGAAACTAATATGTATAGTCGTATATTTACAGTATTTAAAAAAAAATGTAAACATTACTATATTAGGATTTAACTAGCCGATAATAATGGTAGTAGTAGACTATAAATTGAAATGTTTTATTTTTGTTTATTCTAGAATTAACCTAAAACATTTTTAGGTTATATATATAAGGATTTTCAAACCATTAACAGTATGACATTGACTATTTACTACTAATGTTTGTACTCTCTGACTTGAAAAAAGAAGAAGACAATTTTATATCATAATAACTCTTCGTCTAAAAAGACTCCCATATATCAGCAAGTAGAAAGTTATGTTGGAACTCAAGTCCACCAAGTCTTCCCTATTGCATGTAAGAACAAAAAACGATTAAAATTATATGTATAGGTTGGTCAGCTTTTTTTGGGGCCAATTTAACAATTATACCTTTGGGTTTATTCAAAGATAAGAACGATAATTAATATCAGGATTTTTAAGCATAGCAACACAAACAAGAGACACATCTTCCACTTCACGTACATCAAAACCCTAAAGACTAGTGGGAGCTCCATCCATAAGAGGCGGGAAGAGAACTTTCACAAGATCAGTGGCGGGAAATACTCTCATCTTCTCAAACATTTACGATGCATTCACCGTCGGAACGCATTTCACGCTGCGTTTATATATAAACCCTACCGGGCTATATTATTTGTCAAATTCAACGCGCACTCCTAAATTTTGATCGGAAGTAATAACCATAAGTCGGTGAAACGCCCCTTCTTTATCCCTCCCTCGCACGGTTCCAAACTTCAGTCTCTTCCGGAGTGAAATCAATTTTCCTTTCTCGACATGGCGAAACCATCGAAAGAGCAGGTGTCGTCCGACGACGACGTCTCTAATTCTTCGGAGGAAGAGCAAGTGAATGAGCAGATCAATGAAGACGACGATGACGAGGAACTCGAAGCTGTTGCGAGGTCTGCTGATTCTGACGATGAAGATGCCGACGACGATGCTGCTGTTGCTGAGGCGGACGAAGACGATGACGAGGTAAATTAGTGCGTCTATTTAGTTATACGGCTTAGATCTCGGTGATATGCGCGCATTCTCTGAGATGCGGTTGTTAGGGTTTTGTTTGCTTTTGTCCGTGCATTCAGTTCCGGAGGTTTTTCTGTGAGTTTCTGGCTAGAGGCGCGTTGCAATATTGTCTTCTTAATCTTCTGTTTCTAGTAACCTACTGCTGCAATTGAGTGGTTGCAATGACTTTCCGATTCAAGAGTTTCGAGAAATTAGTGTTAGTTGGTTATTGCATGTCCTTAACGAGGAAACATAGACTAGATAGGAACCATTGACATTGATCAGCTAGTGGGGGCATGGAATGGCTTGCAAGTATGAACCTGACAATTGTGCCCAATTATTACTGCTAACCGAAGGGTTTTGCCTTTCTCACCTGTATTTTATGCGATATGATTTCGGTAGGAAACTTTATCCAATAATGAAATTGCCAAGCGTGAAAGGGCAAGGCTGAAACAAATGCAGCAACTTAAGAAACAGAAGATTCAAGAGATTCTAGATCAACAAAATGCTGCCATTGACGCGGATATGGTGAGTTTGGTCTACAATTATATTCACATGTTCCAATCGTTTTCTCACTTCATAGCTCCACCCGGCTACAGGAAGCTAACATTTCATCTTATCTTATACTTGTTTACCTTCCCTTCCCTTAGAACAACAGGGGACAGGGTCGTTTAAAGTATCTTCTGCAGCAGACAGAGTTGTTTGCACATTTTGCCAAGGGCGAGCACTCTTCAGCATTAAAGAAGACCAAGGGAAGGTATGGTCACCTTTTGTCTCATCCGTGAATCTCATGATACTGGCTTCGTTCTACAATCTTATTACCATCAATCTAACATGGAAGTCAGATATAGGTTGGACTACATTGAATTGCGTGCATATTCACCCAAATTATATATGGCAGTGTTTATCTCCCTGGAAGTTATGTGGTTTAGTGCTGACCAGACCATCAGTTTTTATTTATTTGTTTGTTTTATTTTCTGGACCATCTCAACCATGTTACCCTTATCTTATAAATCTTTAATCTGCAACAGCTTCTCATGAAGTTTTGTTGTCATTCTTGGCAGAAATGTTGATCCTATTGTGTGATAACTTGCTTACCGTTCGTTTATTTGTCCCATATGCATTGCATCTCAAGTAGAAACAACACTACAGCTTTCTGTACAAGTTGTTTCAATTTCAATAGAATGCTCCTATTGCAATTGCTCCCCTTATCCTTGCTGCAGGGGTCGCCATGCATCAAAAGTGACGGAAGAAGAAGAAGACGAAGAATACCTCAAGGAAGAAGAAGCTGGGGCAGGAAACACAAGGCTAGTTGTGCAGCCCTCTTGTAAGTCCTCATTTCTGCTCTTTCTTTATTTTCTGACATAAGCACAGGCATGGCAGTGCACTTGTTTGATTAATTTGTTTGTCTGGTGGAGAACTGTGCATTGTTTTAGAGTTACAGGGCATGCTTTTAGAAGTGTATTCCCGCATGCTATTTGTATATCTTGCCTGATTTTTAACATGGCATGAATATTTTTCCCAGTATGAGCTGATGGCATTTTCTGTCATTTGTACAGGTATCCAGGGAAAAATGAGAGATTATCAACTTGCTGGATTAAACTGGCTCATACGACTGTATGAGAACGGGATAAATGGTATTCTTGCAGATGAAATGGTATGGGCGTTGTTCCTGCCTTGTCTTTTGTTTTACATTTCTCTCTTTCTGTACATGAGAAAGTTATGTCTGATATGGTAAACTTGAAATACTTTATTACATACAGGGTCTTGGTAAAACACTACAGACTATATCACTATTGGGCTATCTTCACGAGTTCAGAGGCATTACTGGGCCTCATATGGTTGTTGCTCCAAAGTCCACCCTTGGCAATTGGATGAATGAAATAAAACGATTTTGCCCTGTTATTCGGGCTGTCAAGTTTCTTGGGAATCCCGAGGAAAGGGTGGGTACTCCAGTCTAGTCCTTTTCCCTTTTCACTCTTCATTATGCCAGGGTTGTTTATGCCAAACTCAGTATCATTAACTTTCAGAGACACATACGTGAGGAATTGCTGGTTGCTGGGAAGTTTGATGTATGTGTTACAAGTTTTGAAATGGCTATCAAGGAAAAGTCTGCTTTACGCCGCTTTAGCTGGCGATATATTATCATTGATGAAGCCCATCGAATCAAGAATGAAAATTCACTCCTGTCAAAAACAATGAGACTGTACAATACTAATTACCGTCTTCTGATCACTGGAACTCCACTCCAGGTACTTAACTCTTAACCCTTTGGCTAACAGATGTTGTGGGTCTTGTTGTTTGTATCTCCTAATATCTGCACCCTTTCTTGGGCAGTTGATTTCCCCCTTTTTTTAATTTTTGATTAACAGTTCTGATGCATGCTGATATAAATGGGTAGTTCAGCAGCCTTAATATCCACATTTTGCTTTGCCAGAATGCCTGTATGTAGTGGAAATGGGTTTATGTGTGATATGACTATCCAGTACTGGAGCAATTTGCCGTCTTCATTCTTTAATTCTGTGATCAGCAGATATATTAATTGCATTTCAAAATATGTTTTACTTTTTTGAGATCTATTGGTCCTGTTTGGTAATTAGCGGATAGCTTACAGCGATTAACATATTATATTAGCTGATAGTTGATACCACAGTATGTTAGCTTGTATGAATATTGGATAACATTAGTTGTTTTTATTAAAGTATTTGATAATATTTGATGATTATGGTAGTTATTAGCTTATTGAAAGTGTAAATGACTTTATAAAAGCTAATTCTAGATAAGTTAAGCCGAAACACTAATATTTTGAGATTTTTCAAAACTAGCCTTTCATCTCAAACCGTTAATCTAAAATGCGCTTTCTCAAACACTAAAATAAGAGGTTTGATATAGTTAAACGTTTAATGTATATCAAAATTGCTAAAAACACTTCAAACTGTGCTTTACCAAATAGGACTATTATCTCCTAGATTCTTATCATCATCTTCCATACTCTAGTCATGTTGCTGTTAACTATTGTTCAGTGTCAAATGCTATGTAATTCCTGTCCTAAGGAAAATATTGCCTTACGTGTTGGCACACTCGGGGATCATACTGGAGATGGTAACATAGGCTTTGCTGTTTTCAGAATCATGTACTGGGATGTTGATATACTTTCTGATTTGCAGAACAATCTTCATGAGCTCTGGTCACTGCTTAACTTTTTACTGCCTGAGATATTTAGCTCTGCCGAAACCTTTGATGAATGGTTTCAAATTTCTGGTGACAATGATCAACAGGAAGTTGTCCAACAACTTCACAAGGTTTGTATATCGCGACTAGTCACTTTAGTCCTGATATTGTCCTTGAAATTACTTTGTCTGTTTAATGCTTCTTCTATGCTATATTTACTAGGTTCTCCGGCCCTTTCTTCTCCGTAGACTGAAATCAGATGTGGAGAAAGGTTTGCCTCCAAAAAAGGAAACTATTCTTAAAGTTGGCATGTCCCAGATGCAGAAGCAATATTATAAGGCTTTACTGCAGAAGGATCTTGAGGTTGTAAATGCTGGTGGAGAGCGCAAGCGTCTTCTGAATATTGCCATGCAGCTGCGCAAGTGTTGTAACCATCCATACCTTTTCCAGGGTGCTGAACCTGGCCCTCCCTACAGTACAGGAGAGCATCTTGTAACAAATGCTGGTAATATTTTGGTGATCTTTGATATTTTTGTTTTCTTTACATTGTTACTGACACTACATGCTTGTGTTGATAAAAAACAGACCATGCCAAACTAAGTCTGCCCATTCTTGCTGCTATCCTGTTTCAGGGAAAATGGTTTTGCTAGATAAGTTGCTGCCTAAGCTGAAGGAGCGGGGTTCAAGGGTTTTAATATTTTCTCAGGTCAGTTTACCATGAGATGCTAGCTGTCTGCTTACTAAATATGAGAATTCTTTCCATTCTGGAGTTTTGCTTTGAGACCATTCATCCATAGTCTTGTTTCATACCTTGAAATTCAGATGACCAGGTTACTTGATATTCTTGAAGACTATCTGATGTACCGTGGTCACCAGTATTGTCGCATTGATGGTAACACTGGTGGTGAAGATCGTGATGCTTCCATTGAAGTATTTAACAAGCCAGGAAGTGAAAAGTTTGTCTTCCTCTTGTCAACTAGAGCTGGAGGTCTTGGCATCAATCTTGCTACTGCAGATATAGTCATTCTTTATGACAGTGATTGGTAAGCCACATTATTATCAATTCTGTTTGAAACTGGCATACAGATAGCTTTTGGTGTTGAGATTGATATTTTTAATTCATCGCAGGAACCCTCAAGTTGATTTGCAAGCACAGGATAGGGCTCATCGTATTGGTCAGAAGAAAGAAGTTCAAGTGTTTCGATTCTGCACAGAGGTTTGTCTTTGACTTTTTGGTTCTCAAAACTAGATACTGCCAAAATGTGATGATTTTGATGCATCTTTTTCTGCTATTAATGAATCAGTACACCATAGAGGAGAAGGTAATTGAAAGAGCCTATAAGAAGCTTGCTCTTGATGCTTTGGTGATTCAGCAAGGTCGATTGGCTGAGCAAAAAGGTATACTTATATTTTTGAGGCTTTGTTTTATGAAATTTCTTTTTACTGTTTTCATTTGGATTTATTCTGGTTTTGTGGGGATGTTTGCATCCAGCTGTCAACAAAGATGAATTACTGCAAATGGTGCGTTTTGGTGCTGAAATGGTTTTTAGTTCTGGGGACAGCACAATTACAGAGGAGGATATTGATAGGATTATAGCTAAAGGAGAAGAGGCAACAGCTGAACTTGATGCAAAAATGAAAAAGTTCACTGAAGATGCCATTAAATTTAAAATGGATGACAGTAAGTGTTTTTGTTAGTACTGTGGATAACTTTTCAGATTGAGTTTATTGCAAAAAGCTGGTCTGACTTATCTTTCTGATTTTCTGTAGCTGCTGACTTGTATGATTTTGACGACAAGGTAAGAATGTTTACCATCTGTGCTGACACCTAGATTTGGGGCTGGAGCCCATTGTAGACTGATTTTGCCCCTATGACTATGAAGGATGAGAATAAGGTAGATTTCAAGAAGCTTGCTGCTGACAACTGGATGGAACCTCCTAAGCGAGAGCGGAAACGCAAGTAAGATGACATGTGCATTTTCAAATGAATAATTATTACAGCAGTGTAGGTAGTGATTAATCTCTTTATTTTTTGACTAGTTACTCTGAAAATGAGTATTTTAAGCAAACATTGCGCCAGAGTGGCCCTGCAAGACCCAAGGAACCCCGTATTCCTCGCATGCCTCAGCTGTAAGCAAATTTTTTCTTCATGTAGTCCTCTCTTTTCCTTGGCTTGAACAGCTGTTGTTTCTCTGTTCAGCTGAATATTATAATTTTGTTTCAGGCATGATTTCCAATTTTTCAATACACAACGGCTAAATGAGCTGTATGAAAAAGAAGTGCGCTACCTGATGGTGAGTGCTGGACTCGTACCATTTTGATTCCTCCCTCTTCTAATGGGAGCTGTCTAACTTAAGATGCCTTGCTTCGCAGCAAACACATCAAAAGAATCAGATAAAAGACTCTATAGATGTGGATGAACCGGATGGTACTATCTCTTCTTAGATTTGTGCTTTACTGGTTTCATTTTATGTCAGCTTTATTATTGGTTTGCTTTTCCTCTGCAGAAGCAACAGAACCTCCCTTGACTGCTGAAGAGCAGGAAGAAAAAGAGCGGCTATTGGAGGAGGTTGGGATTTCTCCTTTTTGAGATTATATGTACCTGCCAGAAGATGCTTATACTTTCTCAATTTTCAATCTGTTTTTAACTTTAAATTGAATATTTGTTAATCACAGGGCTTTTCCACATGGACTAGAAGAGATTTTAACACCTTCATCAGGGCCTGTGAGAAACATGGCAGGAATGATTTGAAAAAGATTGCTGCCGAAATGGAAGGGAAAAACGAGGAAGAAGTTCAGAGGTATGCAAAGGTTTTCAAGGACAGATACAAGGAATTGAATGGTAAGTTGGAACTACTACACTGTCTATGCTGAGGTTGCAAGAATGAACATTGGTTCTAGCTTTGATCTTGTTGTCATTTTCAATCCGAATATAGGGCTTCTCAAAATGCTGACTATTGGTTTGAGGAAATTTGTGGAAAAAAAAGTGCTTGTTTCTTGGTTTTGAAGAAGTTAGCGACTAGGTTCATTTGTAATGAATAGAAGTGGTGCAACTGCTAGTATATTTGATTTGATTACCTGAGCTGTATTGAAATTTACCTCAGTGAAACCTTAATTTGATGCACATGAGATTTTAAACTTAGTTGCACTGTACATGTGGCGGATTGGTTTGTATACAACTTGTATATTGGATGGTGGCTTGAGTGATCTCCAAATTCTTAGTCTCTCTAAATGGAAGCACGCCACCCCCCTCCCCCAAAAATGCGCTGCCTATTTATATGTGGGGGGTTGGAGGCCATGGGGCAGGTGAACTAGTGTAGACTGCTTAGCATAGGAATGTGAGATTTCTTTTCCATCTGATTTGTTTTCTGTTCCCTTTGCACAGATTATGATAGAATAATCAAGAACATTGAAAGAGGAGAGGCTAGAATTTCTAGAAAAGATGAAATTATGAAGGCGATTGAAAAGAAATTGCAACGTTACAAGAACCCGTGGCTGGAGTTGAAGATACAATACGGTCAGAACAAGGGGAAGTTGTACAATGAAGAATGTGATCGTTTCATGGTAAAGCTTCTGTAGCCCCCAAACATTTTGGTTCTAAGCTATCTTAACGTTTAGGCCATCTAACATTTGGATATATGAATGAGCTTTAACAGATTTGCATGGTTCACAAAATTGGCTATGGAAACTGGGACGAGTTAAAGGCTGCATTTCGGACATCACCCTTATTTCGTTTTGACTGGTTTGTGAAGTCCCGTACGACTCAGGAACTTGCAAGGAGATGTGAAACCCTTATTCGCTTAGTTGAGAGGGAAAATGCAGAATATGACGAGAGAGAGAGACAAGCACGCAAGGAAAAGAAGCTTGCCAAGGTTGGTGAAAATTTCTTCAGTATTGGATACTCTTTTGTTTCAGAGTTGCTGATCCAGTTTGCACATATTGTTACACTTTAATGGGCTATACATCTTGATTTCAAACTATGTTTCATCCACATCATACAGAACATGACTCCTTCAAAGCGTAGCTCAGTGAGGCAAACTGAGAGCCCAACTTCTTCTAGAAAGAGGCTAAAACAGCCAACATTGGAGGATTTTGTAAGCTTGATTGTTTTCCTTCAATTATTATTACTGTTATTTATTATTCTTATTATCATTAAGAAACATCATGTTGCTCATTTGCTAATAGGCTGATATGATACTTGTGCAGGGAAAGAGGAGGAAATGAGAGGAGGAAATTAGATGGCCATATTTTGAAGCTTTGTCCAAAATATGTTCTTGGATTGAGGCGACCCCGGATCTGATTAGATGCCTGGGAAAGCGGAATAATTTCGCGCCATGGTTTGATGTGTTAGTAGTGCCGAGAATTGATAGTATATTGCATATATTTAGATACTAAAATTTGGATTTATCTCATCTCAGTGCTGTGTGGCACTCTTGAGCGATCACTCGATGTTTAATGTCATTCGACTAATCAGTGGGAAATGCCTTCCGTCAATTTATAATCTTTTGCCTTGGGTTTTTTCTGTATGTTAACGTGGCACCATCATCTATTTATACCAGACGGCGATAATCCTACTAATCAAGGTAAAACTGCCCATAGAGCCATTGAGTACCATGCTTCTAAGCAATGAATAAACTTGTCAGCGCGGAGAGTACACCACATTCTTTAATAGAACAAACAAGGTGACATGCTTGCAAAAAGAAATGCCTTTTGGATTTGGTAAAAGAGAAGAATGCAAAATTCAATCTCGAGGATGGAAGAAAGACCTACAATTTCACTGTGGGCATGTGCTTGTCCTAAAATCTGCCACCAAACCAAATGGGACAGACGTTTTGTCTCTCCAACAGGTATGTTTTATTTATTTAAAATCACCTTTTTAAAAATATCCCAAAATACTTTATGACATGCAATGGAAAAGGTTAGGTTTTACCCTAAAACAAACATGACGTTAACAGCGATAACAGAAACCAAGACCGACTCATGAATTCATTACAAAGATCTCTTATACTCAATAACAAAATGATGCTGGACCAGCGAGACAAACAAACCAAACAAACGAACTGCCCCTTTACATCAACAATTTAGACAAGACTAAGAGGGGCGAATCTAGACATACTCTTCAGCGCCTCTGGACCCTGTACTTTGACGAAAACCCTAATTCCTAAGTGCAATAAAAAAAACATGGGTTTCACATAAAACCATCTGGTCACATGGCAAGGGATGGATACCTGTGAACCCCATAGTGACAGAACTCCGAATTACAAGATGACCCTTCTCCATCCAGTGTCACTTTCTCAGCCTATAAACCGAACATATTCAATCTACAAGAATGATCATCTGCCACGAAACAGTCAAGGTAGGATACAGTAGCCCCTTATTGTCTGGCCAAAAATGGAAAGCTGACAAAGTAAGCATGCATGACTTTACAGTTTTGGAAAGACACCCCTGCTGCTTTCATGGTGATGACCCTTACTCTTACCAACCAACGAACCAACTTGAGGGACAGAAACTTCAGTAACCTGGTCCTAATCGTTTATGCCATCAACACTACCACCCATAGCATTAGCCCGCTTCCTCTCTCTCCAATTCTCGCCCCATACTTTTGCTTCAGCAACAGCACGCTCTCTGTCTAGGTCTCTATTCCTTGGAGTTCTTCCTGCACTAGCAGGGCTGTTCATCTGAGAATCTTGTCTTTCCAAGTCATCCAAACCCCATTTCCTCCCAGACCCACCACCAACTTCACTCCTGCCAGACTCTGCACCAGTGCTCAGTTCCCGCATGTGTCCTCTCCGTCTGATGTCCGGTGAATTTCGTTGGGTAGAAGGTGAACCCAGCCGCGAACCACGTCGATCTGGACTGTCCAAACTTTCTACACTGCTCCGCCGATCATCCCTGCTCCTGGGAGTGCCAACTCTATTGCTTTGATTATTGGGTGCATTCGGATCATAAGTTTGGGATGCTAGATATGTAAGTGCTGTAACAACATCTCCTATGAGAGGCCTTGTGGCCGCTTGCTCTTGCAAGCACATAGCTGCAACTGCAAGAGCTTGATAAAGTCCTCTCATTGGATAACGACCTTGTAGCAATGGGTCTGCCATTTTTGGGAATTTCCTGCGATCCTTGAAAAGAGGGCGAGCCTGCGAGCACAAAACTAATGAACTTCCCAGAAATAGGATAGTGTGCAATTTGCAAGATATTTGGATTGCACGAGAGTAGCTAAAATACCTTCCTTTAAGACAACTGCAGCAACAAATAAGATTAGGTAAAAACTTACCCAGGCAACGAGATTTTGCTCCCCAGGTTCCCTGTTATTATCGATAGCCTTGCGTCCTGTGATGAGTTCAAGAAAGACCACCCCAAAACTATATACATCAGACTTCAAAGTGAGTTGTCCAGTCATCGCATACTCTGGAGCACAATATCCATATGTACCCATTACCCTTGTGGAGACATGAGTCTTGTCACCAACAGGTCCCAGTTTAGCAAGTCCAAAATCAGATAACTTAGGATGAAATCCCTCATCTAGAAGGATATTGGAAGATTTCAAGTCACGGTATATTACAGGAGGATTTGCTTTATCATGCAAATACTCCAACCCCTTAGCTGCTCCAGCCGCTATCTTCATCCTCGTGTTCCAGTCTAGAGGCTCCTTGCCTGGAGGAAGTTCTGGAAGGCAGAGAAGCATTAACACATTATATGAGACTTCGATGTACACCGACTTTGAATCTCAAGCGATATTACAGTGAATGCATTGATAATTTTAAATAGCACATAATGAAATTTGTGATTCTGCAACGTATAGTTCAATCTGAAGTTATTGTTCAGAGTAATGGTATGGCATGTGAGAATGCCCATGGTTACCTAGCTCAACACTTCACAAGCTTGTGTACTTAGCTGAATCTAATTAGTCCTTTCAAAAAGTGATCCTATTGTCTAGAAGACAAGAGGCTCTCTATGGTATGTAAGAATAGCTACCGTTAGCATCCAATTAAATAGTGGTTCTGCTATAGTGTAGTAGCTGCTATTTAGCGGTTTTTAGGTTAGCTGTGACGCGAAATTATTGATACGCTATGGTTTTAAAATTTCACATTTATCGGTCGATAAATCGGGATAAATCGGTAATTTATTGAAAATTCTTAAATCTATTGAAAAAAACATGCATGATAATTTTTTCTTATTCATTTACTAAATATATGTTGAACCAAGTTACTATTGAACAATAGTAAAGCATTTTTATTTATTACCTTTACATGTCCTACTAAATAACATGCGTTTTTTTATTCCAAAGTAAATTTAGGGTTGTTAGGACAATTTAGCATATAATAACTTACTTAAATACTTCTAATAGAATATAAACCATTAGTTTATTAAATATTTATATTCAAATGATTAATAAATAATAATTAAATTATATAGTGAAATAAAAACATAAATTTATGCCGCGATGACCACAACACATAATTTTTCATTTGCAATGCTCCAATACCACGACTGCGACTGCAAACATGATTTTATTGCCTGACCATTAGACTTCATAGCCTAAATCTAGCTCAATGCTTCAGAATCTTGGGAGCTAATCCTTATACCAGACACCCCAAATGTACTTGGAATCCAGTGTAGAAGATGCTGGGTAGGAAATTGTAAAGGGGGTAGGAGGAGAAAAGGGAATTGGGGAAGGGGTAAAAGAACTAATTATTATTATTATAAATTTTATTATTAAATTAATATATTCATGTGTATTAATATTTTATTGTTATTATCATTCTTATTATTAATATTTTTTTAATTACTATTATCCCTAGTGTGATCATTATAGTATTTTTTATTATCAATTTTATATTATTTTAGCATTATCAATATGATATGAATTGATCTAATCTAAAAATAAGGTGAGGACTGAGGAGAAGAAACTCTTAACACTTGCTTTTTCATTGCCTTAATGCTTGACTCTGGCTGAGTAGTGGTTTGGGCAAGTGTTATGTCCAAAAGCTCATCTCAGATCCCTTTAATTAATCTTTGGACTTCGGTAAGAAATTCTTCAACATAAATAGATAATTGAAAATTGGCATTGATAGATTTCACAAACATAAGTTTCCTCACTAGCAAACCTAATGTCCATAATAAAACATCCACATAAATATATCTACCTTAAAGAGTGAATAAAAAGGTGCATGAACGTCATCAAACTCCTTAAACCATGTTATTTTCTCTAGACAGCCATAAAGAGAATGTACTTGAATTAAGACTGCTGACATGCCAAGATATGACCTATCAAGAACAGACTAACAAATACCTATGATCCAAATCATAACATGTCACATGCATGTTAAACCATTTATGTTCTAATTGTTAGTTCAGAATTTATTTCATCCATTTCCATCTTTTGTTGCTGATTAGTAAAAACAGACGGTTCTATAGTAAAAAAATTGAGTGAAAAAAAGTAAAAAATCTGCAGCAAAACTTGATAAATAATGATTACTTTGTTTTCTATCATATATTGATCTTCCTGGTTTTCAATAAGAGTGTAAGTGGTTTAACACTGACGCCATTGTCATGAAGCCTAAACTCACTGAGGTTGGAAGGAACAATAGTGAACCTGAAGCCACCTTCTTACATGGAAAACTAAGTAAAAATACATACACGGATAGAGGCTAACAATAATAACATAACAAGAGCAAGGCTTCTTCTCTAACACTAATCCTTCTTCAAAATGTAGCTCTTTGATGATGCAAGGTAAGGCGAGGGCATGAATGTAGTGGACTTTGTCACCATAGGAGTCAAAGGCAACAAGGAGTTGACAAGTACACGTGATGGAGGCTACTAGTGAAGCAGATGGTAGTTGCTGCTAACTCAAGCTATGGAAGGTGATTGGGCTGTGTTTTTGCAATAAAGATGGTTGGCGATGTTGAGCATTTAAGCGAGTTAAGCTACAAACCGGAAGAAATGAAACAGGGGCTGGTGAATGCGAAAAATACAGGAGTGGCGAAGCACTGTGACTTCTACGACTAAATGGCTGGTGATGGAGTGGCAGCTAAGTTTGGTGTTGGTAGGTGTAATGAAATCGGCTAGTATGCTGATTTTTCTGTTTACTCTCTTTTATTATCTAAACTCCAGGTTTTTGCGAGGAAATAAGTTTGGCTAGAGACAAAATTAGGGAAGAGGAAAGGAGAAATATGAAAACAAAAGGTGAGGGAAAGACAAGAGAGAAGAGGGAAATTAGATAAAGGGGAGACAACAAGGACAGCAACAACTGCCCAGTAAAAATCCTGCTTTTGGAAGGGGAAATAACATAATCCTGCAGCCCTATATAGGAAAAAGTAATGCCAAAATCTGCACGTGTCTATGGATTGAACAAGATTCAGGCTTTGGTAATGGTGAAATTGCCAGCAGTGTGGTGTGAAAGGAATAGCCTTGAATCTTGAGAATGAAAAAAATATCATGTCTAGCAAATCCCTAATACAACTTACTAAATAATGTATAAATCTGAATACACTAAACCATAAATAGGGCCTGTTTTACTCAGCTTATCTTTGCTGATCTAATCTAATGTGAACTAGTCTGATCTCATCTGAATTAATATTTTCAATGAGTTATTATTATTTTACTATGATTATTATCATAATTAACATTTTTCTCATTAGTATTATTACCATTGTAATCATTATTATGATTATTATCATTAATTTAATATTATTTTAATTATTATCAATGTTTCACTTATCTAGTAAGCTGAGGAAAGCACCCCCATATACCAATTAAATTCATGATAGATAACATATCTAAGTACTAAAATATAAAAGAATATCTAGATTTGTGCCATGTCCTGCCTGCTAGCCAACCGTACATCAATGAGTCTGCAAGAACCAAACAAGCCTACAGACTTTTGCAGCTGCTTAAGAATAATCAAACTGTTTTATCATGGAACAGATCAGTCTCAGGCACCTAAATTGTCATCTATGATACTTACATCCACAAAGTACATACATTACTCCAATTCCTAATGCCATATTCTGTTCATATAAGAAAACAACATCATCTATTCACCTATTTTCCTATGACCCCATCCTCAATGAATCATTAGCCATTAGCCTAGGGTTGTTTTCAAATTCAAGGAGTAAAATGATTGAACATGGATACATATTGGTACCAGGCCAACTATGGCACCAGAAATGGGACAAAGGAAGCATCCAATTCTGGACAAGAAACTAGATGAAGAAACTATTCACCTCACACAAAACCAACCTCTCAGGTAACCACCATATAGACTCCCAAAGGAAGATTTAACATAATTTCCGAAAACAGTCAGTCCTCTAGGAAACATGCCACCTTGCACTCTCTCTAACTAATAGAAATAATAATCTACACCACATGAGTTACAATTAATTACTTGAAAAAATTATAAGATTTTTGAACTGATAGTATAGCCCAGGATATATCATATTCTCAATGCTTCATAGAGCACTAACTGTTGAATGGGAAAGACTAAATCACATAAACACCACTCTCCTTCTGAGATAAACCAAAATACAGTTCCAATTCAAAATATTTTTTATAGGCACTCTCAATCTGAGATAAGAAAAGATAAGTTGCAATTTTTTGGAATGACTTTGTCAAACATAAGTCTTGAAGAGGCTTGATTGCTTATTATTAAACAATATCGTAAAGTTATAGAGGCTTGATCACTTATTATTGGACATTGTTGCATATTGATAGCATACAATTCCAATTTTCTGGAAGTCAAGAAATTTTTCTTGCCAGAAACCATTCTATATCTTATCTAGGCCTCACCTTGGGGATAGAGCTTAATGATGTAAATATTTAAGATCTGATCGCCTTCCACAAGTGGCCCATAGAATGTAAGAATCGATACACTTCAAATAGAGTAAAATTACTCTCATGGATGTTGAAGGAACAGATAGAAGTTGAAGCCAATCTAAATGATAATAGAGAGCTGATGGGATGCTTGGAATTTAAAAGTTTAGACAGGTGATACATTTATATGTCGGAAGCATGGAACTTGGATCATCTATGAAGAAGCAAAATAACAGTATAACAGGATTGAGTCCCATTCTTCTAACATTAATTAGTAAATGGAGGATTTAGTGATCAGTCTACACAATATCTGCCACCACTAAAAGGCAAGAGATGAATCCACATAACCTTCTTTATTCTGATAGTACATGAATCGCTATAAAAAGTTGTCAATGTCAAGCTTCAAAAAGGAATAATTATCTCAATGAAGCAAAATACAGTTCCAATTCAATGATACTGTGGGGGGAAATCTACTAGGTGGAATGTAGGTAAGATCCAGAACCAGCTCAAGGTCCTCAACGAAGCAAAATACACTGAAATAATCAGACAACTACATGGCCTGTAATTTGATACTAGTATATTAAGGAAAAATAAAAAAAGAGAAATAGAATAATTGACTGGTCAAATTCTTACTATTTTAGAACCTAAGAAGGCATTAGTCCTACACTATCTACACATTAAAAAGGCTTAGATCCATATAGATTCACCAATTCTGATCAATAAGACATTGCATTTGAAGAGGCCACACTAATCCTCAACTGCTTCCCTTGACAGTTAAACATATATCTCAAATCCTCAATGAGCTCATGAGATGGTACAAATGCAAGCCAACCACACTGCCGAGAGAAGCATAGTGCACTCCCTCCTTAGTCTAAAAGATGAAGCCAAAGAAGAAAGAAAAATATAAGGAAAGGGAGATCAGCCCCCCAACCTATACACTGAGGATTTTGTCCTCACACAGGATGAGAATCTCAAAAGAAACAGTATCTGCGCAAGAAAATTCCAATAATCAACACAAGGATAAAAAGAAAGAGGTACAGTAACATCTTTCTATAGAACATAAGCAGATTACAAATGAGAATATGCCTAGCTAACAAGTTTAACCTACATCCATCCACTGCAAATAAGCAGCACAGCAGTCATATTATAAAAAGGATGATGTGAAAATGCTTCTACCACCATAATGCTGAGAATCTTACTATATAGGTTTGGACACTACAAAATCCAGGCAAACCGTGCAACAAAATGGAATAGCACGATTGCTGCCGAGTTCATATATTTCCTTGACACTAGATGGCAGACGCTTGTTTAATCCAGACCCCTCAGTATCGTCAACAACAACACACACACACACACACTCTGAGATTCTGAGACTTCAGTATATGTCTCAAAAGAAAAAGCCACATACCCCACCCCCACAAAAAAAAGAAGAAGGTTGGTATACATAGAACAGGGAAGAAGAGACAAGCATAAGTTAGGAGTAAATAACTACAAAATTTGTGCATACATAGACATAATTTTTTCTATAAGCAAAAGTAAATACAAGGAATATAATAAGATCCATCACCGAAGGACCCATATAAAATTATACTGGGAAACTTTTTTTGGGGGGGGGGGGAGGGTGTTCTTTAAAAGAAAAAGTCATCACTAACCATGCAAATGATCCTCAAGCGAACCAAGAGGCATATACTCATAGACAAGGAGGCGTTGATCACCATCGGCACAATAACCAATTAAGTTGACAAGATTTTGGTGGTGTAATAAACTAAGCATGAGAACCTCAACCAAGAACTCTCTGTTTCCTTGCAGACCATTTCGATCAAGCTGTTTCACAGCAACAACCTGCAATGATCATTAGAATCACTTTAATAAACTAAGAAAAAGATGAAATGAAAAATATAGAGCACAGAGAAGGTGCAGCAATAAGGGCTCGCTTGAATGCTGCAGCCCTTGTACAATGATGAGAGGCCTCAAGGTTTCTTTACCAAATCTACATTACCTGTCCCGTGCCTTCTAGGCGACCCTTATAAACACGTCCAAACCCTCCTTCTCCTAATAAACACTCTTGCCTAAAATTTTTAGTGGCAGAGGCAAGTTCCCTGAACGTGAATGTCTGTGCAGCAATATGTGCAGCTGATCCGTCCTTTTGAATAGCCTGCTCCTTCTTGAGGTCAGAACCACTGCGGGACTTTGATTTGTCTACAGATAAGCAAATCAGGATTACATGACGATAAAATATATAAGGCAGATATATATGACTCACATAAGAAGCAAATGGTAAGATATTTATGCTAATGGTTCACTCACAGGGACCCCCATCATCAGATTTTGATGGTGATTTTGGTCATCTATTCAACCCAAACACACACATACACACAGAGCTTCTGACTATTGTACTGGAAAATTTTGCAAGTGGCATATAGGCCAACCCAATCTTAGAAAGTAAGAACAATTACAGTAAGAATGGGGAAATTAGGTTTATCTAGAAAAATAACATAAGCATATTATCTAAGTAACAACTGCAACATCATACGTTGATTGGATAAAACACATCTAATGATAGGTGATGTTACTGTGACAGGGAAAAAGGTCAAACCAAGATGGGCGTACCTTGTTGTGATAAACATTGGAATGTGATTCATCAAGAGGAGTAAGAAATATTAAAAAAAATATTTTATTGGGAATCCAAGCTTATATATTCTCATACACCCGGGTCTCGATGAACAGGTCTCCTTGACATCAAGTAAGATAAATGATGGGAACAGGGAGCTACCAACTCTAGTACTAATCATAGCTTGTCTTCCCTCTATTATTTTATCACTATAATGGTTTCAAAAGCACAAGCAAATTCTAGCACATCAGTGCTATGTATAGCCAAAAATGTCACTGAAAAGGTCAAATGGGCTAAGTTGGTTCTGTCCAAGTCTAAATGGGCCAAGTTCTAGCTGCTCCAACATAAAGCTATCTGTTGTTTTACTCCCGATTTCTCTCCAGCTTCCTCACATTAAAAGGTTTCAGCTTGTACAACTGAGGATAAAGATACCAAGACCCAGAATTACACTTAATAAGTCAGAATGCCATTAAATCACTTTCCTGCTTTCCTGAATAATGAAGGAATCAACTGAATGCTATCAAAGAAAATAAATTTCAAGATTGAACGTAGATCTAAGAAACAGTTCGGCACCATCAAATTAGGGCAAATCCAGGCCAAAGAACTAGGAGCACATAAAATCAATCCAACATAAAACAATCTACGTTAGCCTACAGGACCGCAGCTCATAAAGCTACCCTAAATCAAATTCGATAATACACAAAAGGAAAATCAGATCAAAGAAATTTCAAATTATCAATAATTCAGCTCATCATTTAAAATTCAAGTTACATCAAAGAGAACCAAGATTCTGAACCATCCCTACCTTAATCATCAAACCACTAGACAATTGAAAATTTTCAAATGCCTAATGAAAAATAACCGATATTTTCAGCTAACAAAATAACTAAATAGCAAAATTGGAAGAAAAAAATGACCTGAATTAACTTTGCCGACATGGTGAGATTGAACAGTAGAGCCATCTTTAGTGGAAGAGTCTTTCTTAACAGATTCTTTAACACCAGTTCCGTCTTTGATAGGTGATGATGATGATCCGAAACACGGAATACAGCCGCCCATAATCAAAATCAAAAGCGAAATCGAAGCAACCCTTCTCTTAAAAAAAATTAAAAAAATACTTAATTTATCACTCTCTCTTTCTCTCCTTAAAACTCACTCTTTCTTCGCCTCTTTTTTATCACAAACCCATATTGAAAAAGATAATTTCACTCAAAATTAGTACCTTTCTTAACACTCTTTAAACTCCACCCATCAACTACTTTCTATCTCTTCAATCCATTCAGTAGGACATCTGAAGAAGAAGAGAACGATCATAGCTGGGTTTACCAGTGAAGCAGATCAACAAACACAAGAAAAACTGATGGTTAGAGTTAAAGAGGCCCGGAAAGAGAAGAAACGAAAGGTACAGAAGAATAGGAATTGTAGGGGAACAAGAGAAAAGAAAAAGAAAAGAAAAGAGAAGGGAGACAGAAACAGTGAAAGAAAGATATACTTGTAACAATATTTAAAATACAAGGATCAGTAAATAAAAGGATTTTTTTTTGGGGGCGGAGGGTGGGTAAAGTTGCGTGAATACTGAATAGGGTCCTGGTAAGGCACCGCTAGGCGTTTGGTAAATTATTATTTTACTGAAAATTTTAAAATAAAATTCATTATTACGTCAGGTAACTGGGTAAGATTAGATAAAACCTTAAAAAAATATAATTTATTTGAAATACTTTTTAAAAATATACTTTATACGCTAGTGCAAATTAACTTAAAATAATAATTTACCCCCCACCCCCCGAAAAAATAAATTCAATAAATTCAAGGTTACTTTATAAGTTATTTTTTATTTTTTATATACATATTTAATATACGTTAAATGTAAGGTTGAAAGGTTGAAGTTATTTCATTTTATTTAAAAAATAATTTAATAATATATAAATTTAACAAAATTATGGTTAAAATATAGTTGTTTAAATACAAAATTTGTGCCCAAACATACATCTATTGATACATCTTTGTGACTTTTGTCTCGTTTTCCCCTAAAATTTTTGAAAAATTGTCACCATTTAGAAAATAATTATTAATTAGTAATTTTATTCATAAAGAAATATCATTCTTCTTGTATTGATTAGTAATATTCACATCATTAATGATATTTAACATTTTATAAGGTTATATATGAAAGAATAAGATATGTGATATCTAGAATATAAGGGTGCCTTTAGTTTGAGAAACTAAGATTTTATTTTCTATCTTCAATTTTTTTTTTAAAAAAACAAGAAAATTGTTTGTAGAAGACTAAAAAGATGTGTTCATTTATCCATATTAAGAAACTAACTTTTGAATTTTTAAAATTTGAAAATATGTTCATATTCTTCTATATTAGATAATAATAATAATATAATTATTATTACCAACATTATTCATACTAATAATAATAATAATATTAATTTCAATAATAATAATATTGTGATTAAATCAATATTAATCTCAATTTTAATAATAGTAATAATTATAATATCACCACTAACAATGATAATAATAATAGTAATAAAAATATTATTAATATGTTAATCTTAATAATAGTTATGATAATAATAAGATTATGTAAAATAAGTATAATAATATCAACTATAAAAATAATGATATTAATAGTATTTTTATTATTAATATTACTAATTATAATGATAATAACAACATCATTAACAATAATAATATTTAAAATAATCTTGATTAAATCAGTATTAATTTCAATTTTAATAATAATAATAATAATAATATCACCATTAACAATGATAATAATAATAGTAATAAAAATATTATTAACATATTAATCTTAATAAGATTATGTAAAATAAGTATAATAATATCAACTATAAAAATAATGGTATCAATACTATTATTAGTATTATTAATTAATATTGTTATGTATGTAAATAATAATAATAAAAATAGTATTTTAATAATATTCTTATTCTTATAATAATAATAATAATAATAATAATATAGTTTTATTAAAAATAAAATAATGAAAAAAATAATAATGTTATTTTAATTAGAAATATTAATAATATATAAAATATTAACATAAATAATAACATTGTTATTTATTAATATTAATGAAATCAATAATATCATTAAAAGTTACTACCACTACTACTAGTGCTAATAATATTAAAATTCATAATAATAATATTGTAAATTTTATTTGTAATATTAATACTAATTAATATTAATAATACTATTATTATTAATGTGAATATTAATAATTAACATATTATTATTTTATGAATATGAATATTAAATAATAAAAATATTAATATTAAGGTTAATAGTAATATTATTATGAATATTGATATTATTAAAATTATTAATAATAATGAAGATAGAAATATTAATATTGCTATTAAAATTATTATGCAATTAAAAATTATGCAGAAAACAATGACATACATTTATATAGAAAACTCTGTAAACATAGTCCGGGTTATTTTTTTTTAATTTTCTTCACAAAGTTAAAAAAATGTGTTTTCTAAATTTTCAATTACAAAATAAAAAATAGAAGTCATGAACACCTTTTTTCTTAATTTATGAAAAACTATAAAATATTATTCATAAAATAACAATTTGTTCCCAAATTAAACACATCCTAAACCTTGCATCTATTTAAGGATGCTTAAGAGATGAATAAGTTACAAATATTGGATGAAATGATTATTAAAATACATATATGGAATGTCAAATGTATATATATCAATATCAATTTCCTCATGTTTTGTTGGACAGATTAGTTACTAGACAAAGAGTACGAAGTGGTAATACTATTACTAATGTAGATCTTGAGATTTCATATTTTATAAGGATATATAAGAAAAAAAATGATATATTTGATGCCTAGATTATAAACCTTATATATATAAGGTTGACTAAAGAGGAAAAAGTTGTAAAAATGGGATGAAAAAGTATTAAAATACATAATTCAAATTTCAAATATATATCAATTCATCTCATATTTTGATGGCTGAATTATTACTAGCTAGATGATATTTAGTGACAATACTTTTACTAATATGATTTTTTATACTCTATTTTTTTCCTAAAAAAATATTTGTGGCATACTCATCTTAGAATATATGATTTTTTTTATATGCATTTTAATTAATGGGATTTGCATTAGATACTACTGTTTTATTTATTTTGTACCTAATGAATAACATCAATCAACTAACGTAGATTACATCATGAACAAAGATTGAAAGAGGACTAAGAAGTAAAAAACCTTACTTCAATCAGCATATATAATACATGCATATTTTAATGAAAAAAAAAAAAAAAAAAAAGTGGAAGATTATTATGTAGAAGTGGTAACACTAGTGCTATGAGTAATAAATAATTAAATGATATCTAATAACAACAATAGATGAAAATTAATAACTAATAATGACACAAAGTAAGCAATGGAAATTGTAAGTAAAATGAGCAACAATAGCATCAAAGACAATAATATTAATTAAGATGAGGGATTGGTTGTATAAGAGATGCAATCCATTTAAATTCCTAAGTTAAGTTGATAATAATAATAATAATGTCTTTTACTAAAGGTTAATGTTAGTTACACGAAACCTACGTTACCGTGATTTCCTATTAAGGGTAACATCCTTGTTAAGCTATAGGAGCATCAAGTATTTCTTAATCATTTAATCCTAATATTTTATAAGTCTCGCTCTTCATTTATTATAATATCTTAAAGAATTGTGTTGTAAATTCTTATATGTACATTTGGATGTCATATCATGGTATGTTTGAACCAAACTCACTTATCATATTATACCTTCAATAAAAATCACAACCACATTATCCGTCGATATTTATTGACTATATCTCTTGAATTTAGTTGCAAATTTTATGAAGCAACCTTATCTCTACCACCATCAATTCTGCTAACTTAGATTCCTTAGTTAGTTGATAATCAGTTTAATAGTCATTTGATAAAACTTTCCCCTTGAGTTTGAATGGTATTGTATTTTCATAAAAGACTACTACTGCATTCTTCTACCAGTTACCCTAGTTCTTAAGGTGCATGATATCTACATGAAATTATTATTATAGATATATACTTATTTGGCATATCACTTGTATCAATTATAATTTCTATAATAATTAATCCTAAAATCCTTTAAATTGTATTTAAAATTACGTTGATATAAAACAAATGAGTTTTGGTTATGGAAAGGGCTTGGGATTTGAGTACAATTATAAATTTCAGGCGCACTGATTGATTTGTTTTCCTTACCGATAGACTAGTATACTTAAGAACCATAAATTTTATTTTCTGATAAACTAGTCGATTGGTTTGCCCCAACCGATCGGTTGGTTGTCCTGTAATTTCAAATTCTTTTCTAATTTTAATTTGAATCTCTTTTCATTATTTATGAAAACTTCTAATTAGAATCTATTTGTGATAATGAGAATATTTTATTACTTTGGGATTATTTTTACATTATTTAGATCATTTTACGATTTTGTTTAGCTAAAATTTTATAAAAATATTTTTGAGGCATTTATCACATTCTCTCTCTTCTCCTTCATTTTCCTCTCTCTTCTGGCAGCCATGGTTGCATGTTTGAATTTCTACACCTCTTCCCTAACTTACTAACCCTCTTACATGCCTCTCTTTAATCACACTTTACCTCCCCTTACCTCATCACGTGTCTTCCTTATACCTTGGTTTCCCACACTCAACCTAATTTAGACCCCTCTCTTTCCCACTTGTGTATATCGACCGACACTCCCCCCATACACTCCATTCCTAATTCAATTCATTCCCTATCATCTACACTTGCTCGTTATCTCCATTTTCCTTTGTGAAAATTTTCCAAGTATTGGGCATTCCCCACTTTTCATTCCTTTTCTTCTCTATTGAGAAAAATAGAGGCTTGCTTCTTGTTCCTCATCCTTTGTTCGAATTTGTGTATTTTCTCTATTCTCCTAAACTTATCTTTAACTGTCCCATGTTTCTCTTAAGTAAGGAAGGATTAAGGTTTTGAGAAATGCTTAAGATCTTAGCTTCATTTCCCTTAAAATTTCGTTTTTAGAAAATGTTGAATTATGACATTTCTTCTTCTTCTTCTTCTTCTGATTTTATTGTGGTAATTCTTGGAAAAAGAGTTTTTATTTTTTATTTTTATTCTTGATCCATTTATGAATCAAAGTCTTAGTAGACAACCATCAAGTTAGGAATATTTTTGCTAGAAGATTGCTTAGAGGTAAGGCAATATTATCTCTAATATGAATAAGATCTTTTGTTGTATAGTGTAGTTTCATATTCTTGGTTTAATTTCTGTGTTTTGCATGAGTTAGTTAGGTTCTTAGATTTGAGTATGTGGTAAAGTTTATATCTTTTAAGTTTAAGCATGTTTTGATTTATCGCCATTATGCATGATTTTGGTAGTTTTGAGCATGATCTTATTAAATGTTGATTATCCCATCCACTCATGTGATTCTATGTGTTTTGTACTTATTTTTATGTGTTTTATGACAAAGAAGCATGTTAGGATTAATATAGTATAGTTGAGTAAAATTTTGTCATGTGGATCGCGGGTATAGGTGTTGTTTTGCCCAAACCAATCGATCGGTTTATTGGACCAAACGATTGGTAACCAGTTGATTGATTTGGAAATTTTAATCGGCTAATTGTGAGAGGCGTAAATTGGTTTGATGAATTAGTCAACTGGTTCCCATGAATAACCAATCAGTTTGCCAAACCCATTGACTAATGGCCTTCTGACTAGAGTGTTCTAGTCTTTACTTAGACCCATCGACTGGTTTCCCAAGAACATTTGATCGGTGGGACCAACCAGTTGTAATACCCTGAAAATTTGCTTAGCTTAATCCTACATCATTAACACCCTAATTTGATTCTAATATCAAGAAATATTATTTTTAGTCCTAACCTAATTTCTTAATCCCAAAACTTTAACCGAAACCGAAACCTTGACTAGGATAAACCATAATTCGTAAACCAAAATGAAAATTTGCTAAAATTTCCACTAATCTTAACTATCTTGGCTAATTCTGAAATCAGCTAATCTAATCCTACCCCTAACCCTTCTCATTTTCCTTTTATTTCTCCTTTTCTTTTCTTCCTTTCTTCCCTCTTCTCTCGTTAGTCCAAGCCGCAAGGTTTGATTTTTTGTTGCAACTTGCCCTCCACTTGCACCATCTCCTATCTTGTCCTCTGCAGACTTCCATTATCCATCAACCTTCCTTTCTTATCTTTTTCTTCTTCTCCTTCTTCTCCCTTATCCTTGCACACCCTGCACACCCCGCACACCCCATGCACCACCATCACTTCCCCTTCCACTCTTCTTCTTCTTTCTCTTATCCTTACGCAATCCACATTTATAGCCATTGCCATCACCTACATTTTTTATCACAGCACTCAACCATCACCTCCACTGTCACCATTTTTGGCCCTGCACACCCGTTTCATGTCTCCTTCCCCCTCCATTTTCCTTATTCCCCGATATACTATACACACACGCACATATGACCATGTACACACACACACACACGCACACACACACACACACACATACACATTATACTCTCCTTCTTTTCTCTTTTTTGGCCTCCAATTTATCCTTTCTATGTTAAAAATCAATTGCCTAAGATCCCTAACCATCTTCTCTTCTTCCTTCTTTCTTTGTTTTTGGCATTCGCACCACCTAATCCACCAACGTGCACCACCTCAACCACCACTCGCCGCCATTTGGTCGGTGGATAGACCACCAAGGTCTCCCCAACCTTCCCCCCTGCCGTCGCCGGCCATTGCCACCGACCACCACCTCTTTTTCCTTCTTCTTCCCCTCATTCTTTGCAGTGTTGCAGAGTGCATGGCCTATGCACCGCCTACTGCACGGCCGTGCAACACTTAAAACGTCCTGCTGCACAACCGTGCAACTTTTATACCGCCTGATCGTGCATCTTTTTTTTCTCTCGACCTGTTGTGCATTGTTGCTACACAACCGTGCAGCTTTTGCACTGCCTGGCCATGCGTCATAATTCCTCTCGGCCTAGTGCTATACTGAAATGCCCCAAAACCCTAATTTTAAGAATTTTACCTAATTAAGGACTTCTTTTGGAAATTAATTAAATAAATTATTTTATTTAAAATAAGAGGGAGTAAATAGGGCTAAATCAATAGGAAATTTATAAATAATTTAATTGGAGAAAATTAGAGTGATTTGCTAATTAAAATGGAATTTAGGAAAAATCTTTCAAAAAACCTAAATTAGCCTAAAAAGGGAATTAATTATTATTTTTAAATATCCCAAAATACTAAAACATTCCAAATACTCCAACCAAACTATTTTTTCTTTTCCTTTTTCTTTTCTTTTTTCTTTTCTTTCCTTTTTCTTCATATTTTTCCTTTTTCTTTCTTCCTCTCCTTTCTCCTTTTCCTTTTCTCTTTTTTCCCCCAAATTAGGCCCGTTCCCACGGCCTAAACCTTTCTTTTTCTTTTCTCCTTCGGTGGCCCAGAACGTCGCGTTTCTTTTTCTTCTCCCCTCGTCACCTGGTCCGATTCTTTCTCTTCTTTTCTTTCTTTCTTTTCCCAGCCGCCTGGTCCATGCCCCCTTTTTCCTCCTTCCTTCTTCTTTCCACCGTCGACCTGCAACTCCTCCCCAACTCCCTGAGATTTTCGCCGCCGGCCATGCCCAGTTGACCTACCATTTATTCTCTCTCCTTCCCCTAACTCGCTTACCATTTCGACCCAACCTACCTCCCTCCTTCTACGCGCCATCTCTCTCTCACCGGCTAATCAAAACCTGCCACGGAACCTGCCTACGCCGGCCTGTCGTCTCCTATTGGAGCATTCCCGTCCTCCTCTGACCTTATCCTCCTTCCTCTGGCCCTATAAATACCCCCATCGACAGATTGGATCGAGTTTTGTTTCGCAGCTAGAATTTTCCCCCTTTGCACCATAGCCCAATCAGACGCCAGTCCCGTCGCCGTCGACCAACGCCGCCGGCCAAGCCTCCCACCTAAGCACTCCCTGCACCACCCTCTACCTAACTACACTACCCTTCACCCTCGATTTGTCTTACACGAGCCACCCCAGCCATGCAAAGTCACCTTCTTGATTAGCCATTCCTTCCACCTCCGTCGCCCTTCGCACCACCGTCCACCACCACTCCTGCTGCAACCACCGCCCCTTACACCTCCCAAAAACACTTGCAGACCTTCCTCTACATCCCCATACCCTCATTTTCCCTTTCCTCCCTTCTCCTTCCACCATATTCAGCCACCACAACCGCTGTCGTGCGCCGCCACCTTTGGCTGCGCCGCCACCTTTGGCTGCGCCGCCACCTTCATTCCACCCCTCTCCACCTAGGCAACCATCAACACCCCAACTTCCACCCTCTTTCTCCCTCTCCTTTTCCCAGTACTCAACTATATCTCTTTTCTTCTCTTTTTCTGGCCACTGCCGCAGCTGCCATGCATTACCGCCGATGCCGCCAGTCACCACCAGCCCAAGGCGGTACCCTAAATCCTTTCAACCCTTAAACCCTAATTATGTAAGCTTTATTTATTTAATTTTATTATCTTACTATTATTTGATTATTATTATTATTATTATTATTATTATTAATGTATTATTATTATTTCTATATAGGGCTGAGACCCTATTTTATTACTATTTTGATTATTATTATTATTATTATCATCATCATCATCATCATTAGTATTCATTATTATTATAATTATTATTATTTCAATGTATGGTCGAAACCCTACTTTAACTTATTTTCGATTAATACCATTATTATTATTATTATTATTATTTCGTATTATTATTGTTTTAATCATCATCATCATCATCATCATCATTATTATTATTATTATTATTATTATTATTATTATTATTATTATTATTATTATTATTATTATTATTATTATTTCGGTGAAGGGTCGAAGCCCTTATTTCACAATTATTTCGAATTATGCCATTATCATTATTAATGATATTATTAATAATATTATTATTAGTGTTATTATTATTAGTAGTAGTATCATTATTATTATTAGGATAAAATCTTCAAACCTTATATTATCATCTTTTCCAATATTACTATTATTACTATTATCCTTAGCAATATTAGTATTTTGTTAATGTTACTATTATATTATTATTATTATTTTATCTATAACCCTAACCTTAGAATAAATTAGTAAATAATAGTATTTTGGTAGGAGGGAAACTAATCCTTAGTTTTTCCCTCTTATAGGTGAGACCAGTCAAAACCCTAAGGACGCGTAGGAGCGTGCTTCAAGACCGGTGTCGTATTAGGTAAGGGTGTAACCAAGGCCTTTATGTGTGTTATGTGTTTTATATGCCTGGTATGCCATGTATCGTGATGTGTTATGTATGTTATGTTTATCGTTATAACTATTTTATGTAAAGTGTAGCTTGGACTTCAGGTATGCTCATGTGTTATCGTATGGTATGTGTATAATCTGATTATGCTGTGTTTATGATGTGGCCCTTTAGGAAATTCATTCTAGGTTATGTAATGTGATGATATAGAGTAAAAGGATGAAAAGGAAAATGGGGAAGTAAGTTGACCAAGGATGTGGATTTGACCTAAATGTTGCATGACCACGAGTGGAAGAATCTAGGGTTTTGCATGGAAGAATCTAGGGTTTGCATGGGAGATTCTGTGGTTTTGCATGGGAGAATCTAGGGTTGTACATGGGAGAATCTAAGTACGTATAGAAGAATCTAGGGTTTGCATGGGTGACTCTAGGGTTCACGTGGGAGTTTTAGGGTTTTGTATGAAGATCTTCGTGGGTTTGCATAGGCTGTATAAAGTATGCATGGGGGTATATTTTACGTATGGAAAATTGATTTGGGGTGTGAGGAAGGTAATGGAGGAATTGTTTGGATGTTTGGAGGCTTTGGGTGAAAAATAGTACGTGAGATAGTATAAGAGTATATAGGAGACCGAGCTAGGGTTTGGGAGAAAACCCTAATCTGAGAAGGTGGTAAAAAGGAGAAATGAATGAGGATGAGTGGAGTATGAGATGAGGGTGAACATTATCATGTGAGGGGAAGCATGATCATCGTGGAAAGATAAGAGTGGAAGGTGAGACATGGAGGGGTAACATGTGGAAAGGAGGATGCTAGGGTTTGGTGTAGCCAGCTAGGGTTTGGTGTGGCTAATTAGGGTTTTGTGATCACACGTGCACTTAGGGAATAAAGTGTGATGACGAGGGTTGAATCTAAGAGTTGTGATGTGTGGGTGTTAAAATAGTTTGGGTTGAGTGAGGTGGAGTAGGATGGACCACATAGGCCTAAATTAGGGTTTCTGGAGAAAACCCTAGAGCAAGGTAGTGAGTGGACTTGGAGGTGTATGGCAGTGGGCCTTGACCCATACACTTAGGAGTTGGGTCTCTGGTGTGAGTTAGGGTAAGGAGGAAAGGTTGTTGGAACAATTTAGGAGGTGCATAAGTCTCTTGTTATAGGACGGGTCCTTTTGGAGGATAAGCGTAGAGGGAGTTAGTCATGCATGTCTGGGGTGAAGACCTTTTTGAATAAGACACGGTAAGACACTAATCATTTAAAGAGGAAGACTGTTGAGCCTGGCCCAGACCGGTCCACTTGCGAATAATAGTGGCCAGGAGCAGGGATGCCCTGGAGACTAATCCACCAGTGAATAATAGTGGTCAGGCATATTATCCCTGTATGTTTATGGTCCACTGGTTATAATAGTGGGGGATTTTGTGCTCAACAAATCGAACATAATTGTGATAAGACATAGAAAGACACTAAGTACTTATAGTGAAACACCATGAAAGTTGGGGCCAGACCAGTCCACCGGCAAATAATAGTGGTTAGGTGCGTTCTGCCCTATAAGTGACCGATCCATCGATGAATAATAGTGGTTAGGAGCTTTATGCACTGTAAGTTTTCGGTCCACCGGCTATAATAGTAGGGTTCCTGTTCTTGCATGGAATAATAATAAGCATGGTGTGAATTGAGCATTGATCAGAGATTAAATAATTAATTTATCTGAACTACAACTTGGCCTTTATTTATCTGTAAAGATTGAATACTGTTATATTATCATTCTTGAATTATATGAATTTATGTGTTAGCCTTAGTGCATGGTTACCTTACTCAGTATGTAGCGTATTGACCACCCTTTTTATGGGTGCTGCTCATTTCCACGAGTAGAAGACCTCTCTGACTTTGTGCAGGTTGGTGATGTTGTTTTTGGTGTCTTCGATGCTTGTGAGGCGTCGGATGGGACTGAGAGTTGAGTATAGACCTGGTTCGAAGATCGAGAGTGGCATGGCTGGATTTCCCTTTTATGAATTTCTATTTTATGTTGACTATCCTAAACTTAATTTTTTACTGGTAATTTTCTTTTTAGGAACTTTGACTACGCACTCTGATTTCTATCTTATGATTGATTGTACTCCTTTGGATTGTAAACTTTTACGCGTACTTTGATTTCTATGTTATGATCTTTCTAGTTCTTTTTATGAACTCTTAGTTTAAGTTTGACAATAATCCTTTTTAGCCTTAGCACTTGGTACTAGAATGGTCGGAGTGAACCGGTCTGGTACTAAGTGTGGTGGTAACATTCCCAAAATTCATAGGTTTTAATTTAATTTAAATGCTTCCGTTTAAAAAAAAAGAAAAAATAGTGAATTTTGGGGTGTTACATACACAGCCGTACAACTTTTGCATCGCCTGGCCTTGAAACTTCTTTTTTTGTTGTACACCCCTATTTTCACCCCAAACCTTATCCAAATACCACCAAAATTTAACCATAGCTCCACCACACATTCCTCTACATTTCCATAGAATTCAAGGTTCCGTTTGACTTTGTTTAATTCCATTTTTACCCGCCTCTACCTTAACTTCCCTCTCAATTTTTAATCTTTGATCTTAATCATATTTTATCTTCTTTTCATAGGTGATCTTCCGGTGATCTCGGAGGAGGTATAGGATTTATGTGCAAAGAGCCCGATATCTTTGTTGGTAAGGATACATGTTGTAGCTAGGGATTTATGTGATACTTGTATTTTTGTATATGCTTTTTTGTTGAGTATGTTGTATTGAATAATTTATTTATAGAAATACTATGAAATGATATTTTTGAGACTAATGAAATTTTGTAAGTATGTATTTGGGTATAATGTTGGATACAGGATATCTATAGGAAATTGAGGATATGTACTTCGAATAATGGTTGGAAATTTTTATGTTTTGGGTTTCATAAAGCTTTGGGAGAATATGATTATCTTGATTACTTTGAGGGTATTATGATCATTTGAGGATAATTACGCGGTCGTATTTATGTTTTTCAGTTGTATGTCTTGTGCATTTATATGAGTGCAGCATGATAATATACAATCAACTCTGAATAAGGTAGTAATCATATAAAATGAAAGATCACATGAGTCGGGCCGAGGTGTTTATATGGGTCCATTCTACCAGCTAATAATAGTGGCTCGGGTGTGTTGTGTCCAAGAGGTGCATCGGTCTGTTCCAACATATTAAGAATAGTAGGGCCCCATACTCAACGTGAATGAAAATACAATTAAGAGATAAAGTATAAATGGAAAGATACTACTCATTTAAAGTGAAAGCCTAAATGAGTTAGGACCTAGGTGTTGAGTCTGTTCCACTGGATAATAATAGTGGCTCGGGTGTATTGTCCTCAAGAGATGCTTTAGACCGTTCCACCAGTTTAATAATAGTGGCTCGGGTGTATTGTAATTTGAGAGGTATTGGCTACGTTCCACCAGATAATAATAGTGGCTCAAATGTGTTGTCCCTGAGAGGTGTTTCATACCGTTCTACTGTTTTAAGAATAGTGGGGTCCCCGAACTCAACGTAAATAAAAGATTGGAACGTGGTATATCTAATGAAAGGCCTAGAATCAATAACTATTTGGTATTCTTTGAATTACACGTGTATGATTTTGTTATGAGAATTCTTGTAACCCTGCTTGATTGTACCGTTACCTTACTCAGTACGTAGTGCACTGACCATCCGTTTCATGGGTGCTGCTCAATCCAACGAGTAGACGACCTAGATGTTTATATGCAGGTCGATGAGGACTAGGTGGATGAATTCGTAGCCTTTGATGCTATATATATGGAGGAGTGATTTCTCTTCTATCAGGGTTTGGGTGTAGAGTTATGTTATTCGGATAATAATTTTACTCGGATACTTTTTTGGACTCTTAGTTCCATGGGATCCATTTTGTTGTATTTTGATATTATAATTGGAGTTGATCTCCAAACGCTTATTTGATATTCTTAAAAGTTGTCTCATTTCTTACTATCATGTTTTAAAATTTCTAATCGTTTTGCCTTGTGATTGATGTAAGGATGGTGGGGTAAGCCAAACTTATGTCAGTTACGGCGGTAACACCCAACTATTTGATTATACGCTTCCACTTAAAATGAAAATTTTTAGTAGTAAATTTTGGGGTGTTACACAAGTCGACTAGTTTGTTGGTTTTATTTTCTTCTCAGGTCTAGTAAGACTAAATAAGTTGACTGGTCCCAAGGAAAAATCACCTGGTTTGTCTATTTTTTCCATATTTGCTTAATATTTAATGTTCTTTCTATGAGCATTCTATGCTAATGCTCATATGTAATTACAACATTTTAATCATGATTCCAACCATGTTTAACCTGAATTTAATCTGGATCAAAATGATGATATTGTGGGCCTTACTTTGGTTGAGTTTGGTGTCACCTCTAAACACCTAATTGTTGGCTTATATGCCTTATGATGTGTTTGGTGTTATTACTTGGAAATACCCAATCGGTTATTAATGGGATTAAATTGTGATTTGTGATATCACTTAGTAATTAATAATAATGGAACAATATTTTATTCTAGCATTTTATCCAAAATTTAGGGTAACTAGCTAGAAGTTAGTGGGTGGGTCGCCCTGTGTTTTTATCTTACTCTGTACCTATTCCCTTCTCTACCGAGTTGCGATCAGTAGGGGTCTGCACATATCTTTGAGGTATAGGATTATACTATATCATTTTGGCATGTCATCGATGTCCAGTAAGGGAGGGTAAGGTTCCCCTTGATGTACTCTGACCATGTGTGGTGGGTGTGGTATACTATGGTGCGTTAGCCCTTGTGGCAGGTGTATTCGATGTGTGGTGGGTGTGGTATTCCCGGAGAAAAGTTCATTTGATGTATCTTGACCTTGTATATTTGGTTTGGTATCCTATTAGTTGTGTATGTTGCCATGACTTTTATTCATGGTGGAGAACTGAGTATGATCGAATGAATTATCTTAATAATTAGAAAAATATATGGTTACTAAAGGAAGGCTTATAATATGGTTTATGTTTTGAGATTCAAATGCATGATCAGTATTATTATTCTTCCATGATCGCCTTGCAAGCATGCCTTGTGTATTGCTATCATGAGCCTGAGTGTTATGCCATATTAGTATGCTTATCGTTATGCTATTATGCGAGTTCAATGGGAAACTTGAACCCTTACCATGTTTTAGGTAGTTTGTTTTATGAGTATTTCACCGTATTGATACTACATTTTTGTAGTCACTATGAAAATCTTCCTTCTAGTTTCGTGAGCAGATGACGTTTTGTAGGGCTACAATTCTCAGTTAGAGTACTTTGAGGAGGATGTCATGGGGCAGTAACTAGCCATTGCTTGGGGTTGATAGTTATATTATTGTTTAGTTCAGAGTTAGGATAATCGATTATATGTATTTTTCTGATTGCGTTGGGATACTTTCGATTCCTTCAGGTTATTTAAACTCTTAGATTTGATCCCTATATTTGAATATTGTAAACTCTCTCTTCCATCTATATTACTATACTCATCTCTGTTATCATAGAATTGTTGTATTATTAGTAGACCGTGCATTATTTTGTGGTTGTTCCATTTTACCTTGCATCAGGTATGAGCTAGGTGATGATCACACCTCTCTCATGGTTGATGTGGTAATAATATTCCCCAGTTTTGATTCTATAAATGCTTCTATTGAAATGCCCCGAAAATTTAAATTTTAAAAATTATAGTTAAATAAGATTTTATTAGAAAAATTAATTAAATAAATTATTTTTATTAAAATAAAAAGGAATTAATTAGGGTAAATCAAGAAGGAAATTTATAAATATTTTAATTAGGAAGGAATTTGGGTATTTTAACTAATTAAGGATTTTATTTTGGAAATTAATTAAATAAATTATTTTATTTAAAATAAGAAGGAGAAAATGGTTTCAAATTAATAGGAATTTTATAAATAATTTAATTGGAGAAAATTAGAGTGATTTGTTAATTAAAATATAATTTATGGAAAACCTTTCAAAAATCCTAAATTAGTCTAAAAAGGAGAATTAAATATTATTATTTTTTAAATATCCCAAATATTCAAATTAATTTAATTAACCCAACCCTCCTATTTTTCTTTTCCCTTTTTCCCCTTTTCCTTTTTCTTTCTTTTCTTCCTTTTCTTTTTTTTTTCTCTTCTTTTTCTTCATTTGGGCCTGCCCTCTCTCACGGCCCGTTTCCTCTCTTCTTTTCCTCCTTTTCTTTTTCTTCTTCGGTGACCTGGGCCAGCCCAGCGGCCCAGTCCCCCCTCCTTCCTTGCCTTCGGCGCAACTCAACCCACGCGACCGACCCCCTTCCCTTCCCCTCTTGCGCGACACTTTCCTTCAATTGCTATTGAAATGCATCGTTTGATTTAAAAAAAATTAGCCCGCCTCCCGGTCGGTCTCCCTCTTCCTTTCTTTTTCTTTCTTTTCTTCTGGACCGCCGATCCAACCTTTCCCTCCCCCCCAACCGTCTTCTTCTTCCTCTTCTTCCTGTTGTTCGGCCTGCACCTCTGCCCTCGTTCCTGGTTTTTCGCCGCCGGTTATGACCATTTTGACCGGCTATTTTCCTTCCTCTCTCTTCCCCTGATTCTCTAGCCATGCTGACCCAACCCATCTCCCTTCCTTTTCGCGCACGTCCTTCTTTTTCTGCGCAACCACCCCATTGCCCGATTTGAATTTTGCCAGCTCTTGTTGCCGCTGGTGAGCCTGAACCAACCTTCCCTATTCCCTAGCCGACCCACAGAACCTTAACCTCCCTTCTAAAATCTATAAATACCCCCATAATGAGCCCTGCATCAAACTTTTTATCCCTACCCAGAAATTCCCGACCTTACCACCACCGCCACTTCAGACGCTTCTACCACCGCCGTCGGCCAACTTCGCCGCCTTCTCTACCTACCTAAGTCTTCCCTGCACTACCCTCTAACTAACTATGCCCCCCATATCCCTTGATTCTTCCTGGATAAGCCACCTTGGTTGTGCGAAGTAGCCCCCTGGACCAACCTATTCTCTGCCTCTGCCACCCTTTGCGCCGCCGTCCGCCACCACTACCGCCGCTTCCACTGCCTCGTTCACCTCCCAAACTGTACTACAGACCCTCCTCTATCTCCTCCTACCTTTCTTTTCCTCTTCCTCCCTCTCCTCCTCTCTTTCTCTTCTTCTTCCCCATTCGACCACCATCACCGCCGCCGTGAGCCGCCACCTTTGGCTGCGCCACCACCTCCATTCTGTTCCTCTCCTTCTAGGCAACCATAATCACCTCTATTCCCACCTTCGTTCTCCCTATTTTGTTCCCACCTTTCAACTTTTCCCATTTTCTTCTCTTTTCCAGGCCACCGCCGCCGCCGCCGTGCACTACCGCCGGTGCCGCTTGTCACCACCAGCCTAAGGTTGAACCCTAGACCCTCTCAACCCTTTTAGCCTATTTTTACAAGCTTAATCTATTTTGTTTAATTTATTTGAAATATATTATTATTATTAATATTAATATTTCTATTATTATTATTATTAATGATTTTATTATTATTTCTATTAAGGGCCGAAGCCTATTATATTTTTTATTTCGATTTTATTATTATTATTCTTATTGTTGCTATTATCTTTATTATTAATATTAATATGTTATTATTATTATTATTATTATTATTTTACTATTTTAAAATTATTATTATTATTATTACAACTATTTTACTATTAGTGTTGCTATTATTGTTATGAGATGATGATGATGATTATTATTATTATTTTCATTGTTGGTATTATTATTCTATATAAGGTTGAAACCCTATTGTGCCTATTTTGAATTCTAGTAGTGGTATTATAAATATCAAGTCTTATTATTATTAATATTATCATTATTTTTATCATTAGCATTTATTATTATTATTATTATTTAAGTTTGGGTCGAAACCCTACTTTATTTTATCTTCGATTATTATCATTATTACTATTACCATTATGATTACTATTATTTTTGCAATATTATTATGGTTTTTATAATAATAATTATTATTATTAAGTTTTATTATTAATTTTACTAATGTTATTATTAGTATCATTTTGGTGAAGGGTCGAAGCCCTTATTCTACCATTTATTTCGAATCATATTATTATTATTATTATTATTATTATTAGTATTTTTAGTATGATTATTGTTACTATTATTATTATTCTTATTAATATTATCATTCTTATTATTTTTAGTATCTTTGTTATTATTATTTTTAATATCATTATTATTATTAGGGTAAAGTCTTCAACCTTATATTATCAACTTTTATAATATTACTATTATTTCTTATATCTTTAGCAAAGTTAGTAATTAGTTAATGTTATTATTACTAATATGTTATTATTTTATTAAAAACCTAATTTTAGAATAAATTAGGAGTAATAGTATTTTTGGTAGGAGGGAATCTAATTGTAGTTTTTCCCTCATATAGGTGAGACCAGTCAAAGTCCTAAGGAGGCGTAGGAGTGTGCTCCAAGACCGGTGTCGTTTTAGGTAAGGGTGTTACTAAGGCTTTATGTGTGTTGATGTGCATTATATGCTTTTCATATTATTCATCCTATGTTTATCATTATGATCATCTCGTATGTGGTATTAATTGGAGTTGAAGCATGTTCTTGTGTTGTTATATGGCATCTGTATTATGTATACGTGATAAAATATTGTGGTATGTGATGATTGGTTTGTGACTCTTTAGACATGCATGTGAGGATGTATAAAAGTGGTATTGTATGGGAAAAAGGTTGAAAATGGAAAATGGGAAAGAAGTTGACCAAGAGGAGTAAGTTGACAAAAGAGGAGTAAGTTGACCAAGGGATGTGAGTTGACTTAAGTATTTTAATGATCCGTGAGTGGAAGAATAAAAAGGGGATTTTAAATAAAATAAAAGAGTGGGAGAATCTATGGTTGTGCATGGGAGAGTCTAATTTATGGGTTTGTAGGGGAGAATCTAATTTATGGTTTTGCATGGTTTTGTGTGAGAGAATTTAATCTATGGTTTTGTATGGGAGAAGCTAATTTATGGTTTTGTATGGGAGAATCTAATTTATGGTTTCATATAGAAGAATCTAATCTATGGTTTTGTATGGAGAATCTAATCTATGGTGTATTATGGGAGAATCTAATCTATGGCTTGTATGGATTGAATTTAAGGTTTTGTATGGAGAAACCTTGGGTTTCATGTGGATTGAATTTAGGATTTTGCATGAAGGAATATGGGTTTTGCATAAAAGAATTTAGGGTTTTGTATGACATATTTTATGGTGTTGTATGGGGGAATCGAATCTAGGGTTTTGTATGGATTGAATCTAGGGTTTTGTATGAATGGACTTGGGGTTTTGCATGTCAGATTTTATGGTGTTGCATGGGAGAATCTAAACTAGGGTTTTGTATGGATGGACTTAAGGTTTTGCATGACAGATTTTATGGTGTTGCATGAGAGGATCTAATCTAGGGTTTTGTATAGATGGATCTAGGGTTTGCATGGTTGATTCTAAGGTTTTTACGTGAGAGTTTTAGGGTTTGCATGAAAAAGTTCGAAGGTTTGCATGGGGAGGTTAGCATTTGCATAGGAGTAAAGTTTACGTATGGAACGTTGATTTGGGATGTGAGGAAGGTAATGTAAGTGTTGTTTGGGTGTTTGAACACTTTTGATGGAAAATAGTACGTAGGAAATTATAAGGGTATGGAGGAGACTGAGTTAGGGTTTGTTGTGGCTGATTATGGGTTGTTGCGATTAACTAGGATTTGGAGTGGCTAATTATGGTTTGTTGTGATTAACTAGGGTTTGGAGTGGTTAAATATGGTTTGTTGTGGATAACTAGGGTTTGGAGTGGTTAACTATGGTTGGTTGTGGATAACTAGGGTTTGGAGTGATTAACTAGAGTTTTGATAGGCTAAATAGGTTTCGGTGGTAACATGTGTGTATTTGGTGAATAAAGTATGATGATGAATATGGAATCTATGGGTTATGATGTGTGGAGTGTTTAAATGACTTGGGTTGTGTGAGGTGGAGTAGGACGGGCCACTTAGGCCTCAATTAGGGTTTCGAGATAAAACCCTAGAGTGAAATGTGGAGTAGACTTGGAAGTGTAAGGTAGTGGGCCTTGACCCATATACTTAAGAGTTGGACTTCTAATGTGAGATAGGGTATGAAGGAAAGGTTGTTGGGCAAGTTAGGAGGTGAAGGGTTCTCATGATATGATATGGGTCAGTTGGAGGATAAGTGTAAAGGGAGTGATTTATGCATGTCTAGGGTAAAGCTTCTGAATAAGACACTTAAAATATTAATCATGTAAAGTGGAAGAGTATTGAGCTGGGCCCAGTTTGATCCATTGGCATAATAGTAGCTAGGTACTACGGTATCCTGGAGACCGATCTACTGGCGTATAATAGTGGTAGGGTATGTTACCCTAGTGACTGATCCACCGGCTAAAATAGTGGGGGATCCCGAGCTCAATAAACCAAACCCTACATTTTGCTAAGATATGGAAAATACACTAATTACTTACAGTGGAACACCGTGGGAGAAAAGGGGCCAGACTGATCCACCGGCATATAATAGGGGTAGGGCATGTACCCTAAGTGACCGATCCACCGGCTAAAATAGTGGCCAGGCACTAAAGTGCCCTGGAGACCGATCCACCGGCTAAAATAGTGGGGTTCCCGTACTCGTATGGACTTGATAAAGAGCATGGTGTGAAAATAATTCGATAAAGAATTAATTAAGTAATTAATCTGGACTATATTGGATCTTGGTGTGTTCACCTGAATGTTTATATGCCTTTATGTTATTATGTTGGATTATGCTCTTTTTATTATCCTACAAGGTTTATGTGAATTTTGTGTGTTGGCCTTAGTATATGGTTACCTTACTCAGTACGTAGCGTACTGATCACCCCTTTTATGGGTGCTGCTCATTCCCATGAGTAGTAGGCCCTTCTGACTTTGTGTAGGTGGGCAAGACATCAGTCGGGACTGAGTGTTGAGCTTGTTGTTGGCTTAAAGTTCGAGGGTGTCGTGGTCGTATTCACTCTTCATGTCATTCTATTTCTCTATGATATTTCTTTTCTGTATTGGATTTTCCGGAATTAAATATTAATGTTTGCAGATATTATTCCTTCTGAGGAATTTTGATTTCGCACTCTGATTTCTATCTTATGATTGCTTATAAACTTTTACGCGTACTCTGATTTTTGTTTTACAACCGTTTAACGCTTATTTGAAGTTTAGATTGTTTTGATTTATAATTAATTATTATATTTTAGCCTTAGCACTTGGTACTGGAACGGTCGGAGTGAACCGGTCTGGTACTAAGTGTGGCGGTAACATTCCCAGAATTCACAAGTTTTAAGTATTTCTATTTTAATTGCCTTCGTTTAAAAAAAATAGTGAATTTTGGGGTGTTACATCTATATTATCTTAAAAAATAAAATTTTCTTGTTTAAAATTTTGGGGTTGTTACAAGTTTAAAGTGAGAGACATCATTGTCTCCCCTCATGTTACAATTCACGTATCACATATAAAATTTATAGATCTTATTTGGATAATCCATATATCTAATTAACTCATCATTAATTCCTTGTATTGTGGCATTATTACTCAAATAACATGCAACATGGCACTTTTGGTAATGTGTTGGTAATCTCATCTAAAATCATTGTAGAAAGAGAAGAAAAGAAATTGAAAAAGAAACCGACTCACGGTTAATTGTGTAACTCAATATCACTCAAGGGGCATCTAATATACATAATCAATGTCTTCCTAACATAGATAACATGCACTTAGTTAACCCCTAAACACCTCCAAAACTATTTTTAAGGTATTCAATCATATCCTTCTTTCTAACATTTATCTATATAACAAAACTTTTAGAACTTTTATAGTTATCTTGTTCATATTCTAGACACAAAACTTAACTGATCCTTTGATACAAATATATTTCTTCTATTTTTTTATCTTAGTCATTTGCTCCAATAATTCTATGATAAGATTAAGTAACCTAATAATTATGCACATATTTGATATTAGTTTTGTCACTAAATATTGTGAAGTAAGATCCTCCATCAATATGACATATCAATGAATTTATGAATAACATTATACATCTTTGTTCATAAGCAAATTGGGTCTTTCTCTTCTAGGCGCTTCCATTTTTCTGTGGGCATCGTACCAAGACCTAATTTCTTACCCAATTTCATGTTATAAGAACTTTAAAACGTTTCTTTCCTTAAATTTGGTATTGTGTTTGAGGGGCAAACAACTTAATTCATTAACTAACTTTCAAATATTTATAGTACATCATTAAGACATGGTGGAATAGTACAATTCTAGGTACGTTTGATGCAATGATCCAAAGCATATGAAGCTAATTTATTTGTTGCATAATTAGATTTGCATCTTACATGTGCACAAGTAATCACATTAAATTTTGATATCAATTTTCTATAGTGTAATATTACACCATTGAGATGGTATGGTGTTTTATATGCATAGTTAGTAAGGTGATGGCTTGGTTAAAATGCACTTCTAATACCAAATTGGAGTATGTATTTACGTTTGCTAGTTGCAAGGCGACCAAACATGCCTTTTATTCTACTTCAATTGGTGACATGTGATTCGTCACCTTAGATTCAAATATTGGCATGACGTGCATAAAGTTTCCTATGTGGTTGTGGATGACGATGACCATTCTAATACCTAGTTCTTTACATGCTTCATATGTATTGAGCTTGTAGGTTCCTTGTGGTGGCACCTTTCAAGTGGTAGGTTGATAACATGAGTTTAGATGAAATGTGGATTCTACTTACTCAATGATACCTATCGATATATAGTTATAATATATACCAATAGCTTGTATAACCCCCAAACACATCTTCCCTGCTAATTACTATTCCATTTTGCTCCTTCTAAAGTGCCTAAAGAATGGTACAACCTTAGCATATCGGTGTGCTTCTATATAGGTGTTGCAATAGTTTCGTTTATAACTATGTAATGGTGCATGTGTCCATATGATCAACAATAACTTCAATTGGTGGTCCAAACCACACAACTATCACACCATACACTCCATAAAGAGATGATATTTTGTCTCTGTGTGTTTCAAATATGTTGGGTAATTGTCTTCTAAATCATGGCTGATTTTTCTAAGCTTACATTGTGTGATAAGAACACCCACAATTGTCTATATACCATAGGAATATGTTAGGTTATATGTCGTATGCAACAGCGATTCAAGGATAAAGACATCGAGAAGTAGCAAGAACAAATTAAAGCAACCCAGAAATTCAAGAGCTAAAGAAAAACAAGAATACACAACATTTACGTAGTTCACCTAATGTAGCCTATCTATGTCCATAAATGATTATGAAAAAAATAATTTCACTATGTAAAGAAATAGTAAAATAATAATAAAAAATTGGAATAAGGATGTGGAAATCTCTCAAACTCTTAATGTTTTTATCTCCCTCGAAGGGAACGATGAATGTATGATATGTGAACTTGTGTGTTTTATTGAGGCTAGAAAGAAGGAAAAAAACTCAAGGGATGAACATAACACATGAAAGTTTTCAAAAGAGAAACTGAACACATGCCTTGTTAGAAGACACAAGCAACCTCTCCCGGTGTTTAGAGAACCAAAAAACAACACACTTCTCTACATGGGTTGTGTCCATGCACAAGGTAGGTTATGCCCATGAAATAATGCACATGGTGTTGGGAAGCACTTGTAGGTAGTGATTTGATAATCGCTCTAGATTAGCTATGTAATACCCTAAAAAAATTTAACATTTGTTTTTGGGTATTTTGCCTTTTATTTGAATTCTAAACCTAAAACCTTGTCTTAATTACTTTTTTTAACCCTTGATTTGTATCTCAAACAAAATATTAAATAATTTATCCTAATTACTTCCCCCCTTTTCCTTTTTCTTAACCTTCACCCTTAACTGGTTATTTTTTTCCTAGTTTGATTTTCTAATTGAATACCCTAACTAAACTAAACTAAATTTGAAAACAAACTAAGCTTAATCTAACACTCAACCCTGCCATTTTTCTCTCCTCACGTGACATCTACTAATATTATTTGTGCACCAACTCCTTTGTCATCCCCATTTTTTTCTTCAACATATCCTCCCTCATATCTCCCCTATCATGCATGCAACATCCTCCCCTCCCCTCCCATTTTTCTTTCACACCCCCATCGGCTACATAATCCTCAACCCTTTATCTACTTTTTTTTTTCGCAACTCACCATCAACCACAAACATCATCATCTTGTGCAACCATGATACCACCAAGCTCATCATCTCATTTTCTATCCCCGATATCCTCTACTTTTTCCCAGCTTGTGCACCACCTTTTTTTGCAATCACCGATCATGCAACTCCACCATTTTCTTCTCCGCTTGACACCAACTCTCCCTGCCCATCATTTGTTCTCCCTCATTAGCCATCACCACTTTCCCCTTCATAGCCATTGCCCAAGATTCCTCTTATCCTTTTTCTTCCTATCTCCTTCATTTTCTGGTTTCTTATTCCGCAACAACAACAACAACCACCACCCATCTACATCCTTCTCTCATGCTTACAGAACCATCACTTTACCCCTTCCTCACATTGCTCGACTCCTTCAACATGAACTTCCTACACTCCCCCTGTCATGATGCGTGCATCCCTCATGCAACCCTCTCATTACTATACTAGCATATCACCTAGTAGGCATCCCCAACGTAGCCCCTCATTTTCTTCCTTCATTTAGCATCTCCTACTCACCACCAACCCTCCACCTTGCCTTCTTCTTCCCTTTTCCTTTTTATCCCCTATTTATTCTCTTTCCATCCACTTTCTTTGAGCTTTAATGCCAACCCGTAGCACCACCACCCCTATAATGTGAGCCCCATATGTAAAATCTAATGTGCTATAAGCGTAACTCGTGTTACCCAACCCATGCAGTGTGAGTTTTCCCATTTTGTTTTGGCTAGTATATTTCCATTTTCCCATTTATTTGGATGATATTTAGTTATTATATGAGATAGATTATAATGTATGAATTTTTGGTTTTTAGGTAAAGGATAAGGATTAGTGAGCATAATAATTTATATTCGGTTACTTATGTTTGTGCTTTTTGTTGAAAATCAGGTAGCTCATATGCCTTACTAAAATGTCAAATATTACATGATAATATATTAGTGCTCAAATGTGTATATTATATTAAACATTTGTCTTGGTGTACTATATTTATTGTCCTAAGTATGCCAGCATAGAATTATGTATAATGGAGCATGCTCAACTGTTTATAATATTACAAGTATAAAAATATGCTAGAATAAGTTTGATGTTGTGGGTTAATTACGCATGGTGTATGCATGTAATATGAAAGGTTGAGCATGTTTAGGCATATTTCTATTTGACTATTATCATCGTATGACCTATGATGAATATGAGATAAAACTTAGGTCTTGCTAGGTGTTGGTATTCATGGGTTGAAGAACAACCAAAATTAAAAGAAGGATGGGGGAAAAAGATGAGATAAATCATTGATTCTTAGTAAATCCTTATATTAGTAGTTACAAGAACCATCTAAGGTATGCAACTCTTAGGATAAATCTTGTAAGATTTAAGAAATGAAACTTTAAACTATTTCACTTGAGAATGAAGAAGACTCTCAGTTTTTAGAGAGAATAATGGCAGCCAAGGTAAGTTGTTTTCTTTCATTCCATGATACCCTAACACTTATAGAAGAATTTTTGGATTAATTATTACAACTTACACAACTAATACTTGTGTTTAGAACCTAAGAAGGGAAAAAAATTGAGCATGAAATCCTAGCCCATGTATCTTGATATTTTTGGGGGAATATTAGGTGATTTTTGAACCCCTAAACATAATTATCAAAAGTAACAACAACCATATACAAAAAGGATAGGACAAATGTATCTTTCAACCTTGTAAGTAACAAAAAGAAGTAAATAATGTCTTCTAACCTTCTTTATTCTTCCCTGATTTGTTCTCCCCAATTGCTGAAAGTGACTTGCCATCCAAGATGAAAGTGATTTGTGGTTGATTTGTTTATCTTCCAATGGTAGGTCTGCTATGGTTGTGTGCTGGGGCTTCAAGTGCCAAAGATTAATGGAAATAAGTGCTAAAAGTAAAGGAAACAATTACTTAAGAAATCACTAGGCCAAACGTGGCTTAAGGCCATTTTTTGGGGTGTTTTGATGAAAAGGAAAATTGGGTTTTTGCATGGCTAGGGTTTTATAGATAATTAATTTGTCCAAGTACTAAGGGTTTTGTAATCCTCAAACTTGGGGACAATAATAACTAATGTATGATCCTCAATTTTGGATGATCCTACATCACCTTAGGGGTAATCACATGGAATTTTTTGTCTCAATGATATTTTGGTAATTTATGACCTATTGCACCTAAAAGTAAATAATTGGATTGAGCATGGTCTTCGTAAATTTTTTGTTTTATATTATTGTTAACATTGACCTTAGTTTGACCGTTAACTTTAGGGTTGACTTGAATAATTAGAAGTGAAAAAAAGGTTAAGTAAAAAAATCAGAATTAGTTGTGTATTATGTGATATATGTGATCACAAAATAAAGTAATAATATTCAAAAGTGGAAGACCTATATATTGGAATGGTTTACTCTCTAGGGTTAGCTACCCAGCTTACCTTAGAGACGCGGTAAGAGTCATTGTTTTAGATTGGTTTCACTGGTGTACCTTAGAACCCCAATAAAGCCTTAGTTTACTTTATAGGTGACCTGAAAGTCCTGTAGGGGCTATTTATACCTAAGGATTAGGTAATATTGGTTGGAGGGTATTGTGTTGCCATAAGTGCGCTAGTATGACAATTGTACTTTATATGTCTTTGAGTTGTATGGTTAGGAGGGTACTATGTTGCTTTGTGCGTTAGTATGACCAGTGTACTTTATACATCTATAGGTTGTCACTTGTATTCTCTCAAGTACTAAAACCGAAAGTAACTAATGTGTATGGTTAGCAATAATATAATTGATTATTGGTTTGGTAGTCATATTCGTACCTACCTATGGTTTATATGGTTTGATTTGATGGAATGATTGAGAGGGTACTATGTTACCTCTGTACGCTAGTATGACCGAGGTATTTTATATATCTATGGATTGTGCTACCTACTTTTGTGGTTGTAGAATTTAATGGTACGACCATTTTAGATTTATGAGATATAATGTGACTGATATGGGATTTGGTTAAGAATCGTTATGTCTTTCCTTCAGGAAGCATGTTAGGCATGCTTTGGTTATTAAGTTTCATTTTATAGTTTAAGTGAAATGGCACAAGGAGAATGCATCTTTGGTGATATTTTTTTTTATTTGGCATGGTTATGGTAGTTGGCTATCACTTGTAGGATTTAGTATATCATTTAATATTCTTATACCATGTTCCCTAGTGATACTTTTTTTCTCCTTGTGACCTTTGCATGTTTAGTTTTATGTAGTGGGTCACTTAGTATCATATTGATGAGTTTTTATTTTAGGGTCATCTACCTATTATATGGGCACTCATAACTTTGTAGGCTTGTTTGTGAGTTCGATTTGAAGGCTAGTATTTTGTGGTTGAGAGTTAGGACTATCCGGTGTCCTATTTAGTATCTTTTGATCCAGATTTCCCTAGACTCTTACGTTCATTATGTATTTCTTTTCATTTGACTTTTGTAACCGTTTATATTATCACAACAATGTTAACTTATAATGTAATTTTTATTATGTTTTTACTAACATATGGGATTTATATACTATTTTCCTAAGTAAAAATATCATTTATTCCTCATTATTTTTATAAGATTTAATCTTTTCTCGAGTTTTTCTCTTTTGAATAGATTTTGCAGGAAAAGATAAAAATGAAGAAATTTAAAGAAAAAATTGAAGGAAAGAGGAAATGAAGCAAAGAACACATCAAGAGATATTGAATCAATGGAAGAAAAGACTATAAATAAAGAATAGACATCAAAGGGAAGCTTGTGTTGAAATTTCATAGAGAAATGATGAAGTAACAAAGAACACGGTACCCCCGTGTTTTCAGCCAGAAGATAAAAATCTCAGTTTTCAAAATCCAAAAATTGGCAGAGAATTTAAAGAAAAGCACGGAGGTCTCGTGTTTCCCAAAACACAAACCGTGTTTTTCTTAATTTTTGTAATCGCTCATACGAACTTTTTCCTGATATATTCTTTGACAATTCTGGAGTTTTGGAAGCTGGTTTTTCGAGTCTAAAAGTTAAATTCTCTCTTTTTCTCTATATACTCTCTAGAAAACACATGTACTTTACAATTCCAATTCTCTTTATCTCCATTATATTCAATTGAACAATTAACATTATGCAATTCAAGTTGATAAGTTCTTCTCCATTCATCTCTTAATTGCAAGTTTTGAATTTTGATTGAATGCAAGTAAATTCTCTTCATTGTATTATTATTTCTCTTATTTTTAGTGTTTCATTATTTATTTATTAGTAATCATTGATGTTAATTATAGATTACTATATTTAATTGTGTGTTGTTACAATTATGAAGATAGTAGAGTAGATAATACAGGGTAGGAGGATTTGATGACAGAATTAGGATTCGAATATGATAACGTAATTTGAATTCATGATTCTAGATGAAATTTAATTGAATTGATGGATGGAATCGAATGATCTCACATCATAGATTAAGAATTTAAACTAATTAGATTTATCACCTATCTAGTTTAGATCTTAATCTATGATAGGATAACGGAATTAATACGTAATTGTTAATTAACGTTTTCAGAGTAGCAAAAGATTAATTGTTAATCTTGTCAATTAATTCATACGATTGCATGATATGAGCTTATGTGATTATGGTTGTAGTTGACTGCTTTCCATTCATAATGCTGCCATTAATTGATTCTAGCATTCTTAACCTAGGTTATTAATTGGTTAGGTGATAAATTGAGAGCTTATTCAATTTATTAGAATTAAGAGAAAGCAAAGAGATGAATTATTATGAGTTTCTAAAGGTCAATGTTAAATCATTTAGAATCATTCTTTTTCTCCATGCTTATTTGATATTCTAATTCCATAATCAATATATTCTTATCCTTATTCATTAATTAGTGAGTAAAGTATTTTATTATTTATCCATAGTTTAGATATTAGTGATAGAAATAAATGTTATTGCATAACCGGGATTTTAACATTGATTACAGAATTATTGATTGTATACCATTCCTTGTGGGTTCGACTCCTTCTTGCCATCTACTACGTAATTGAAAATTAGGATTTATTTATTAAATTTATTGTGCATACGACAACACATCAGTTACTAAGTAAGTGGGGAATGTTTTAGCTGGTATAAGAATGTTAGAGGATGTAGGTTTTATATTAAGTGTGGCAGTAACACCCGGTGTTTTTAATGTTTTACCTTTCATAATTAACTATTGAAAATGAAAATTTCAAGAGCTAAAAATGGAGGTGTTACATGCTAAGAGTTTGATGTGAACATTTTAAAATACCACTTTTTTAAACTGTTCGGATAAAAACAAATTGATTTCAAATTGACCAATTTAACAAACTGATTTAACTTGCTATCTCGTTTTTATCCTAAAATTTTGATTTTAATTCTTTTTGATATTCCTTTTTAAATGAATATTTTATGGTAATTAAATATATATTATTTGGTTATCTTACTAATTATCCATTCCCTAAGCAATAATATTTTATATATATTTTTTACATAATTATATTATTTTCTTGCATAATAATAAAAAATGGTTGAACTGTGGTATAACAACTTGTACGAGCTAATTCTAAGCCAAGCTATTTGGTGGAGACAAACATGTCCTTACCATATCACTAATACTATTATAAGCAAACCATTAGTTACAGATGAATTAGTCTATAATACATTTTAAGTTTTGTACAAAAGGCGCATTATGACCTTTGTAATATAAGCTTATAACATGATAATAGCAAGATTTCTTTCCTCCATTTCCATCTTCAAGTTCTATTTTTTTTGTGTGTTTTCTTTTATACCATTTTCATGGTAGTTCCATATGGTATCAAAGCTTTAGTTAAACCCGATCCGCTCCAAATTCCTTCATCATTCTTATCAAATTTCTCTATGTCAGCTTTGAATTCTATTTTACATGCTTCCATCTTTGATTTCTCATCTTTTTTTTTTATTTCATCCTTTGGACATACTTGGTGCTATATTAGTTTCTGACTAATTTGATGGATCCGATTATACGACCTAGCATAGATCCATGAAAATCATTTTGATAACTAAGGACAATATATTTTTCATTGATGGATCTTTCCTTAAGCTAGTAGAGAATGATCCTATTTTTCACCCCTGGAAGAAATTCAATGACATGATGATTTCTTGGATCATTAATACATTTAGAAAATCAATTACTAGAAGTATTATGTTCTCCTCTATTACTCAAGAGATTTGGTTGGAACTTAAGGGAAGATATTGTCAAAAATATGAGGCTCAATTGTTTTAAGTTCAGAAAAGTATATGTTCCAATGATCAAGGCTCTAACAATATCACACTGTATTTCACTTAGTTGAGGAATCATTAGGATGATTTGTCATCAATTTTGATTGGGAAAACTTATATTTGTTGATGTACTTGTGGTGCGAATGACATACGAACCAAGAATGACTAGAAGATGAAGTTGGTTTGGTTCCTTATAGGATTGAATGAAAGTTATTCCACTCATTGAGGAAGTATTTTAATGAAGAAACCTTCTCCCTTTTTGTTCAAAGCCTATTCTATGTTATTGCAAGAATAATAACAACAAGAGGTATATTCCATAGGCAAATTCTCATAGAATATGACTTCCTTTAATGCTAAACTTTCCATCAATAAACAATGAGATCAATTCAATAGTTTATACAAGAGATAAAATGATAAAAAGTCCAATATTTCCCACAATCATTGCAATAAACTTCGACATAGGTTAATTTTTCAACTCAGAATGCTCCATCTGGCATGTTTTCACCCAGCCCCATTGTTGGCCTCACATGAAAATAGTGCAATTAGCTATACAAATTACTCAGTCATACTCATTTGTCTTTGATTTCCTCAGCATTAGGTTTAGGTGCACAGTGGGCCTCTAATTTTGTTAGTAAGTTTATATGTTCTTATAGTAGGATTAAGAGTTTATATGTTTGTTTTGATTCTCAATTAAAAAAGAAATTTTGGATATTAGAATCTATAGAAATCAACATGTGTTTTGATCCTAATTTATTTCATACCACTAAACCTCTTTCAAAATCATCTCACATTACTCTACCATATAACCACACTACTCAAGTAACTCAATCTGGCACCATCATTATTTCACCTACCCTTACTCTTATAGATGTACTTCTTGTTTTTACCTTTTCCTACAAAATATTCTCTATAAGTAAATTTTGTACTCAATTAAATTTTATTACAACTTTTACATCTCATGTATACTTACTGCAAGGCCCTTCCATGAGTAGGCCACTAAAAATTGGTAAGGAGCATGGAGGACTTTATCTACTGAACATTCCATACATACCACAAGACTCAATTACTATTCCCAACAATTCTTGTACTATTACTTTATGTAATATTTTTTTTTTCTTTTTAGAATAATTCTTGTAATTTTAGTATTGTTATGTTGTGACATTTTAGATTAAGATACTCACCTATGGGTAAGGGATAGTAGCTATCCTAGACTGATAATGACATTTTTGTGATTAAAATGCACTGTGAAATCTTCCCACAATCTAAAAAACATAAAATTTCTTCTCCTTATACCACACATATACTTAAATTAGAAAACACTGACATATGAGGTCCATATTATATGTCCATACATAATGACTATAAATATTTTCTAACACTAGTTGATGATTCTAGCATATCAACCCAGAATCATCTCTTATCCCACAAAAACAATGAATTATCCTTACTTAAATCCTTTATTCTCATGGTTAATACCCAATTTAACATTAAAGTAAAAATCTTTCAATCTAACAATGCCATTGAACTTGGAACCGATCATGGTGCTATTGAACTTTTTCATGTTTACGACATTATTCATTACACTAGATGTATTGCCAGTCCACAATAAAATGGTGTTTTGTAAAGAAAACTCAAGCACCTCATTGAGACCTATTGTGCCATCCGTTTTTAATCCCATCTACCTCTAAAGTTTTAGGGTGAATGTGTTCTTATTTCCACATACCTTATCAATAACTTTCCTTTCACAGTTCTTAAAATTCACACTACTTATCAGTTACTTTATAACATATATCCCAAATATTAGCATCTTAGATCTTTTTGATGCCCTTTTTATTAAATCCATCCTTTCACACAACTAATATAAATTTAGTCCAAAAAAATCTCGTTGTATCTTCATTGGCTATTAATTTAGAAAGAAGTAGGGTTTTAAGCGAACATAGCTGACTTGTGAGCTTTTTGGGCTCAACTCTTTCATTTAATGAAATGAGTTGACTTGAGACTTATTTTTAATCTTTTTTAATAAATGAGTTGAGCTTGAGTAATAAGAATTTGGGCTTGATATAGTTTACTGTAACACCCTGATTTTTACTACTGAAAAATTTTATTTTGTAGAAGAAGTAATTAAGTAAAATATTGGGGGTTATCGCCGTGATCGACATAATTCTAACTTATGCAACCATCATTAAATCAATCACAAGGCTAGAACATTCAAAGTGACACAAGGAACTTAGAAATAACAGAACATTTATAGTACAATAATGAGCTTGGAGCCTAACTCCGAGTTATCAATATAAAATATAAAAGAAGGGATATCATGGATCAAGAGTCCAAAAAGGGTATCCAGTTAAATACATCGACTGGATAATAATTACTCTTCTCCCAACCCCTAACAAAGATGAAGTCACTCATCCCCACATAGGGAATCATAGGTAGCATAATCATCTAGCTGATCTTCTGAGACCTGCACATAAGATTTAGGGCCTCCTGCTAGTGGGAATGAGCAGCACCCATAAAATGGGTGGTTAATACGCTACGAACTAAGTAAGGGAACATTACTATCAAAACAGGGATACGAATAACACATTATTTCATATTAGACAATAAGTGAATAGAAAAATAAATGAAACATCTCATAAGTATAGTCCATTTTCATTCTTCTATATACGTTGAGTACATGAACCCCACTATTCTTAAACTAGTGGAACGGTTTGAAACTCCACCTCAGGGACAACACATTTGAGCCACTATTATCATTCGCTAGAATGGATCTGAAAACATCACCTTCTTGGGGCAACATGCTCCCGAGCCACTATTCTCCCTGGTGGAATGGGAATACACACACACACACACACACACACATATGTACATATATATAGATCACCTTGGTCCTAACTCATGTATTCTTCCACTTTAAATCATTAGTATCTTTTCCATAGGTTATAATGATACATTTTCATTTAACGATGAGTAGGGACCCCACTATTCTTAATCTGGTGGAACGGACTGAAGCACTTTCTTAGGGCAAAACGCTCCTGAGCCACTATTTTTTTCGGTGGAACGAAGATTAAAAACATCTTCTTGGAAAAAAATGCTCCTGAGCCACTATTCTTTTCGGTGGAGCGAAGATTAAAAACATCTTATCGGGGCAAAATGCTCCTGAGCCACTATTCTCCCCAGTGGAACGGGAATACATACATACATACATATATATATATATATATATATATATATATATATATATATATATAGAGAGAGAGAGAGAGAGAGAGAGATAGATCACCTTGGCCCTACTCACATGCTCTTTCACTTTAAGTGATTAGTATCTTATTCAAGATTGGTTCTTAGGCATAAAACATATTAAAACAGATATACATATAGCATAGGTCTAAGTCCTTTAGTCATTTCAAAGCCTAATTACACACCCTTTAGTATTCATTCTCCCATATTAATTATTCCACACAACTTATATTATATCATCTCCAAATCCCATCATTATTATCATACCTAAAATGCGTGATCTAGTTCCCATATACATACATTAATAATCTCATCCTGATATATTACTCACAGAAATATCCAAAACCCAAATTTCACAAATTTGTCATAACACCTCCTATGAAATTTACATGATTACCAATTTTGATAGATAACCTCATAAGGTCAAACCATAACAACGTATTCAAGAAGCTGTATAACCTCTAGATCTTATACATGGAATAATGATATTATCATTATACTATAGTTGTCTCAAATTATCCATTAAATCATTTAAGGACCTCGAATACCGATAATAAATTTAAGAATCCCTCATGCTGTTATTATTATATTTTAATCTACCTAACACATAAAATGCCAAAATTTTCCTATTACCCCATAATGACCAAATTACCCTTAAGCACAAATAAAAATCTTTATTTTATAAAATCTTGTACCTTTCCACACATATTAGTTTCCAAGTCCACAATTTATCATCATACCTCATGAGAATTCTTAAGTCCATTTATTAAAACTCATTTAACCCATATTTCATATGATAAGATATATTTCCACAAATATGACATTATCACAACAAAATAATAATGGTACCTCTTACCCATTTTTACTTTCTTTCAATAACTTAATATCCTTAAGCCCTTATTTCTTACCATAAGATATATTTTCACAATACGACATTACCACAACAAAACCATAACATAATGGTACCACTCACCCATTATTACTTTTTTTCAATAACATAATGTCCTTAGGCCCATATTTCATACCATAAGATATACTTCCACAATGATGACATTATCACAAAAAAATCATAATATAATGGTACCTCTCACCCATTCTTACTCCCTTTCAACATAATATTCATATCATCACAAAATATCACGATAAACACATGTTACATTATACATCAACAATATCATGAAAAATACATATAACCATACAAGCAATAACACCAAAAACCCTAAACATTGTATAGTCTCTTTACCAACTAGGACACCGGGATCTAAGCCTACGAATCCTAGACTTCCTCCTCTAAAGCTACTGGAATACCACCTACAAAAATAACAAAATTCATGGTTAGGTTCAAAGAGTTAAAATGAAGGAAAAATCAAGGTAAAGAGGGTAAAAATAGAAATAACCATGGTCAAATGGGAGCTTGAGATGTGTGGATATGTAGAGGAATGTGTGGTGGAGCTATGGTAAAATTTTGGTGGTGTTTGGAGATAAAAATAGGGGTGCACAACCAAAAATGGAAAGTTGCATGGCTGTGTTACAAGCAGTGCAGCCTTGGTAGAGAGAAAAGATCACACACAGCTAGGAGGGGTTGAGTTGCACGGCTGTGCTGTAGACAATGTACACTCAAGCCGAGAGAAAAGATCACGCATAGAAAGATGGTGCAAAGTTGCACGGCTATGCGATAGAAAATATTTAGTGTTGCACGACCATGTTTGAGGCCGTGTGCTTTGCAAAAATGTGATGGATGAGAGAAAGAAGAAGGGAAAAGAGGCAGTGCTATGATGGTGTTGGGAAAGTTTGGGTTGACCTTGGTGGTCGGTCCACAAGCCAATGGGCGGCAAGTGGTGGCCAAGGTGGTGCACGGTGGTGGAATGGGTGGTGCACATGCCAAAAGCAGGGGAAAGAAGGAGGAAGAAGAAGAAGAATAGAGAAGGAAGAAGGGAGAAGGAAGAGGGAGCTCAAGCAGTGGCTTTTTAACATAAAAATGATGGTGTGGAGGCCAAACAAAGAGGGAGAAGGAGAATATGTTGTGTGTGTTGTATGGCATGTGTGCATGTGGAGTGAATCAGGGAAAAGAAAATTGATAGAGGAGGGGGGCGTGCAACAATGATGATGGTGATGTGCAGCTGCAGGGTGATGATGATGGTTGCAAAGGATGGTGAGGAGTAGGGTAGTAGCTGCAGGGTGAGGGTGGTGATGGTTGTATGTATGTGTGTTGCGTGAGAAGTAAAATGGTAGGGGAAAATGGAGTGTGTAGGGTGTGCAGAGATGGAAGAAGGAGAAGAAGAAGGAGAAAGGTGATAGATGATGGATGCGGGTGCATAAAGGTGATGGGTGATGGAACAGGTGGGGAGGGTGCAAGTTGCAAGAAAATCAAACATTGCGACTCAAGGTTGAAGAAAGGAGGAGAAGAAAGAAAAAAAAAGAAAAAGAGAAAGGTTGGAAATTAGTTTAGATGATTTTGGATTAGCCATAAGTAATTAGGGTTAGCGATAATTTTAGCGGGTTTTTATTTTTAGTTTATGAATTATAATTTATTCGAGTCAAGGTTTCAGATTTAGTTAAAGTTTTGGGATTAAGAAATTAGGTTAAGGCTAAAATAAGATTTCTTGAGATTAGAATCAAATTAGGAAGATAATAACATAGGATTAGGCTAAGCGAATTTTTGGAGTATTACATTTACAGTATACAAACTCTTAAGCTTGAATCATTTACTACAGAAGCTCACGAGTTGGAATGAGCCAAGCCCATGCTCAACTCAGCTCGTTTACTACCCTAGAAAGAAGGGTTATAAAGTTTTCAATCTTCACACACAAAGTCTTTATTTCCCGTGACGTTGTGTTTCATGAAAACATATTTCCATTTAAAACTCATCCTCAACTAGAACATGCCATTGTTATACTACCTATTAATAATGGTGATCTTTCTATTTCTACACACCAAACACCACATATAAATCCACATATATCCTCTCTTGTTTCTTATTCTTCACTAGATCATAATTCTCCATCTTCCAACACATTATTTGCCCTAATATTACCTAAGCCATGCATGTCCTCTAGAATTCCAAAAACATCCTAGTATCTTACTAATTTTATATGCTCTAATGCATCCTCATATATTTTTCCCCTCACAACTTAACTCATTCATTTACCTCACCTTCTACACCTCATTTTTGTTTTAATTTACTTACTACTAGCAATAAAAAACTTTTAACTTTTCTAGAACAAGCACATGAGCCTTATTCTTATGAAGAGGTAACTTCTTACCTAAATTGGTAGGTTTATATGCATAAAGGATTAGAATCTTTGGATGCCAACCATATATGGGACTTAGTTCCTCTCCCCAAAGGTGAAAGTCCCATTACTTGCAAATGGGTATATCAGTTCAAACACAATGCTGATGGTAGTATATAAAGATTCAAGGTATGATTGGTTGTTAGGGGTTTCCCTAAAAAAATATGGGCTTGATTATAATGATATTTACTCTCCTACTAGCAAAATGACCAAAATCCTTAATAACATTCTTACTATAGTTAAGAAATCATGGTTTATGCATCGGTTAGATGTAAATGACACCTTAATTCATGGAGATCTTGAATGGAAATTGACATGCCCCCTCCTTCTGGTTTATCTTTACTATATCCTTCTTATATTTTCCATTTAAGGAAATCTCTCTATGGTCTTAAACAAGCTTCTCATCGGTGGTGTGCTAAGATATCTTCTTTTCTCATATCTCATGAATATATAATGTCTTTAAATAATCACACTCTATTCTCTAAAAGAAATGAATCATTTGTTATTTTCATTATTGTGTATATGGATGATATTCTCATCACAAAAAGTGATGAGTTTGAAATCTTAACTTTGAAGGCTTTCTTAGACCACTAGTTCAGAATAAGGGATCTTGGGTCTCTTCATTATTTTCTTAGCCTTGAAGTACTTCAAGAGCCATAGGGAGTTATAGTTACTCAAAGGAAGTTTGTTCTTGAACTTATCCAAGAATTTGACACTAGTGGTATTCCTCTTTCCACACCACTTGAACCTAACCTCAAACTTTCTCCAACTGATGGTGACTTATATCTAGATCCTTTTGTATATAGTATTTCTTTGGGTAAAATCAATTTTCTCACCTACACTCACCCATACATTGCATTTGCTACTCAATATTTAAGTTACTTCATGCAACATCATCATATGCCTCATTATCAAGCTGCCATACATACATTGAGATAATTAAATCATATCATGCTATAGGAATATTTTATCTTCTTCTCCAACATAATCTCTTTAAGCATTATATGATTTTGACTGGGTTACTTATCCCACCACTCGACATGCTGTCAATGGATGGTTCATTATGATTGGATCTTCTCCTATTTCATGTAAAGCAAAGAACTAATCTAATGTGGCCCTTTCTTCAACTAAGGCTAAATATAGAAGCATGAGACGAGTAATAGCTAAATTTGTTACATGAGTTAGATGCTCCTAAAATCGCTCTTGTCTTATCGAAGTATGATAATTTAGTTGTAGTATACATAGCCAAAAACTTAGCCTTCTATGAGCGTGCAAACCACATTGAATTAGATTGCCACTTTGTGAGGGAAAAGTTATAGAAAGATCTTATTTATATTTCTCATGTTGATGCTTCATATAAGCTAGCAGGCATTTTTACTAAGTCCCTTCCTAGTTATCTGCATATTGTTTATTACCTAAGTTGGGGGTCTTTTCTCACCATCCAACTTGAGGGGGTGTTGGACAAATAACATGTCCTTACCATATCACTAATGCCATAATAAAAAAATGATTAGTTATAGATTAGTTAATATGTAATACATTTTTATTTTTGCACCCTCCTCACAATTCTATTAGAAAATTTCTCATTTTTTTCTCTAGATTCTTGCACACTTGCTTAGGAATAAGTAAAAATAAAATATGTATGTATCTAGGGATAGAATAGATAGCGAATTGAATTAGAGTAAGTTTTCCAACACAAGAAAATAATTTTCCTTTCTATCCAACTATTAAGTTTGGCATCACATTTGGTGTTAGAGGCTAAAGTTTTGATTTGTCTCCGATGTGCATCGTTCCCAAAAACAAATGTTATATCCTTAATCTCAGTTAAATTAAAGATTATATACCACTCTCTCTTGATGTCTTTATTATTTAGAATAACTCTTCCCGCTTCTTCTTTAATAAAACTAATTACCCAGTTCAGTCTCATATTTCTTATCTATATACTTGGTCAATTTAAGTATGTTAATCTCACCTTTAGTCTCTAAAAATTGATTTCACCAACATGTTTTTTTTGATGTGTTTACTTTTTATCTTTTACATTGATACCATCTAAGGCTTTGTAAGCTACCTTTGTATTCATAATTTTCATTTGTACATATTTATTCCACTAGTAGCTAGAATTTTGATAAATAGCTTACCATTCATACAAATTATATTACATTTCGATTTGTTGTTGCATTGTTGCATGGACAAGGGGACGAAAAGAGAGGGAAGACAATGGCAATTTATAAAGTTATAAAATCATATTTGTATACATTTTGAAGAAAAAAAATATAGAAACAAAAATGGAAAAAAAATTTCTAGACAGGGATGCTGGGTCAAACGGAATTTACAACCTTGGTTGGTGGGATAAATGTGAAATGGCTTCATTGTTCTTAATCCAATGTTAAAAATCAACTATATAGTTTATTTCTTATTTTATGTCCCTTGTTTCTCTCTTCCATGTGGGAAAGAAAATGATAAACATAGAAATTTAAAAAATCAACCCTATTGCTTACCCATGGGTTATAGACTACGGTATATAGATAAGTAATTATTGAATATAATTACGTTTGATAAGTTATAATATCCCCTAATTTTTTTGAACTTAAAATTTTCATTTTAAAGAGTTAGTTGTAGAAGCCAACACATAAAACATAGATGTATCATGCCGCATCCAATACAGAAGAGAGACTCTATATCTAGTCTACGATGGGTGAAAAGTAAAAGTAAATTTGTACCTAGAAATTAGGTTTTAGAACCACTTGGTTCCACCATGATACATGACATGAAATAGAGAGAAGGGAAAAAGTATAATAAAAATAGAGGACTAAGAGTTCATGGAGAAATAGAGATATCTGGATAACCATACCCTATACCAATTCGATTTAACACACACCAATGACAAACACATTATAATTATAATAAATAATCACCTACAAAACAAGGTGATATTTGCTCGTGGAAACGAGCAACACCTATGAAAAGAATGATCAACATGTTATATACTGAGTAAGGGAACAATACAGTCATAACAAAGTGACACAATGTCATAAGGTCATATGAAGGAATAACGTGCATATAGATTAACATACCTTTAACCATATAATAATAATATCATGATAATACACACAACCATACAAGCACTTAACATAAAACCCTAAAACATCAACTAGTATATTTACAAAAAAGGCTTCGGTCTCTAAGCATGCTTATCCTATTCCTCCTCTTCCAAGACCTCCATAGTATCACCTAAGAAAAATTAACAAAACAACATTAGAGTTTAAATGATATAATTAAGGAGGTATTAAGGTAATAAAAGGGTGAAAGAGTGGGAAAAACCAAACCGAGGTTCGAAGGAGTCTCAACCAACTTGTGTGCAACAAAGGGGGATCAGTTGAAGGGGGTGAAATAAGGTGGGTGGAAATGGAAAGTTGGGCCTAATGGGGTGGTGAGAACCAGCATTTTTAGCCGAAGGAAGGTGGTAGGCTGTGGTGGAAATGGCCAAAAGGTAGTGGTGGGCTGCAGTGGTTGTTAGCATAGGTAGTATGCATTTGGTTTGGTTTAAATTTCCTAATGGAAGAGGGTAACAATGATGGGTTTTGCCGATGCTTGGGGGCAGTTTGTGGTGGTTTTGTCTGGTACTTGGGGTGAGGTAATAGCAAAGGTGGCCGGTGCTATGGGTGTGGGTATGGAAAATGCTACTCGTGGAGTCTTTGGTGACTCAATTGGGCTTACTGATGGGGGTGATCTTGGGCGGTTTTAGCAATGCCTAGAAGGGGAAAAGAAGGAGGGAGGAAGCTGTGTTTAGGTTGCAATATTTGGATGGAAAATAGAGGGAGAAGGGGGTAGATTTAGGCATTAAATGTGCCTTATATACACACATGCACATAGGAAAAGGGAAAGGAGAGGTGAGGTAATCGGGTAACAAAATTCAACCCTCGACCCTGGATATGAGGAAGGGAGAGTTGATGGGGGTAGAGGGATAGGCTTGGCAGGGAAGACATGCACGCAAGAAGAAGAGAAGAGAAGAGGAGAGGTGATGTAAGGTGAGGAGAGGAGATCGGTAGGGGATATATAAAATAAAATAAGGAAAGGAGAAGAAAAGGAAAAGGTGGGTTTAGATTTAGGTTTAGGTTAAAATAATTTAGTTTAAGGTATTAGGATAATTTAATTAAATGATTATCCAATATTAAATTTAGGTTAGAAAAGATATTAATAACCCAGAATAAAAAATTAGAATTCGACTAAGATTTAGAATTAGGGAGTTAGGGTAGGATATAAATATTAATTTTTTGAGATTAGAATTATGTTACGATATTAATTACTCAGGATTAGTGTTAGCTAAAATTTAGGGTATTACACACTATGAATGATTTTCAACTTCCAACACATATCATCATGAAAAAAAATTAACCACTAATAAATATATATGATTCAAATATCATAGTCCAACTTAGATAGTGATTCATGCCATTTTCTCAACTTAAAAAACATGCTTAACTAAATAATACTCATAAACATATGTTTCACATTTTACTCATTTTCCCATCAGATAACACAAAATATCATACAAAAACATTATCATCATAACACAACCCATATAATGATACCAAACACAAGATTTCATACAAAACCTCACATGGCGCATATATATATAACCTAACTATGACATGTATCTATATAAAAAATGTCTTCGGTCTCTAAGAACATAAAAATCTAACAATCCTCCTCCAAGACTACTGAAAAATCACATAAGAATCAATAATAATACATTATTAGCACTTAGGATATATATATATATATAATATTCAAATACCATAGGTCAACTTAGATAGTGATTCATGCCATTTGCTCAACTTACAAAACATGTTTAACTAAATAATACTCATAAACGTATGCTTTCACATATTGCTCATGCTTTCCATCGTATAACACAAAATATCATACAATTAACATCATGACATAACCCATATAGTGATACCAAACATGAGATTTCATACAAAATCTCACAATGCATAAAAAAAAAACTAACTATGATATGTATCCATATTATAAATCCTCCGGTATCTAATCACATATAAACCTAACAATCCTCTTCCAAGACTACTGAAAAATTACCTATGAATCAATAATAATATATTATTAGCACGTATGAAAAATATCAATGGAAAACTAAGGCAAAGAAGGGTAAAAATGGAGCAAACAATACTTAACATGAAGGGAGCTACTTGCATGGATTTGTGGTGCAACCAAGTAGGGATTTGTGTGAGCAACTCAAACAAATAGGGCCCTACTATGTGAGGAACTCACATTAGTGGTTAGGGGTGGTGTGAAGAGGGAGCGCTACCAAGGTGGTGCAACATGGGTTGGTGGTGCTGGTTGAGGTGGAATTAAAGGATATATAGGTGGTTGGTGTTAGGTGGCGTGAGAAATTTATGAATATAGAGTTGTGTAAAGGTTGGTACACAACTTGTGTGAAGGAGGTGCACAACTGTGTGAAAAAGTGTGTGCGGTTCGTGCAACAAAGGGTGTGCATGACTATGCAAAGAATTGTGCATATGATCGTGCAAGGGAGGGTGCACGGTTGTGCGATGAACAAAACTGAAAACATGGACATTTGATGAATGGAAAGATGATGGTTTGGTGGTAATGGTTGGGCAACAATGTTAGTGGGATCAATAGAGAGGTAGATGGTTGTCAGTTACTAGAGGAAATGGAGGTGGTCAATGGTTAGTGGTGATGAATAGTGGTACTGGTGATGGTCGAATGAACTCGAACAAGGGCAATGAGAGGAAGGAGAAGGAAAAGAAAAATGACGGTTGAGAAGGGAATAAGGGAAGAGAAGATGGGATATATATATGTATATATATAGGGGAATGAGGTGAGGTGTGAACTGAGAAATGGTTGAAGGTGAAGGGGTTTGGGGGCATGGTTTTGAAGTTTCCATGTGGCACAGGTTGGGGAAGGAAATGGATATGACATGCCGTCTATGGTTATAAGCGCATGCGCAGTGTATTGGAAGGGAAATAAAGGGAGTTATGCGAGAAGAGGTGCATGGCTTGAAGAGGAAAGGGGGAAGTAGGCCGATCTGGATAGGAGGATAGGGAAATGAAAAGAAGAAAAGGACAAGAAAAGGGAAAAAGAGAAAGAAAAAGGGAACATAAGAAGGGATTTAGGGTTAGGATTAGAATTAGGTTTAAATTTAAAATTAAGAAATTAGGATAAAATTAATCTATAAATCATCCAAGGTTTGGGTTAGGTTAAATATTAATTATTTAAAATTAGGATTAAATTTAGGATTAAGGAATTAGGTTAGGATAAAAATATCAATCACCAAGAATTAGAATTAGATAAAATTTGATGTATTACATGAGTAGCTTTAAGCAAGCCATAGGCTAATGAGGATTGTCTTCTATATTCTTTGTTAGACCACATTCAATATGTGTCTATTGTCCATACCTGGTTTTAGGAATGAAATAATCTCTCTACTATCCAAGCATTGAGGTTCTTTTTTAATAAATGTTCTTAAATTTAATTTAGAAAAAAATCATTTAAATATCCAATAACTAGTTTAATAGTCTATAGGTAACTTATGATTTTGATAATGTCATTTATATACCCTTACATTTCAAATTACTTAGGCTATGTTTGCATCAACTATGTTATCTTCCTATAAAATGTAGAGCTTTTTTCACTTTTTTTTTTTTTTTCAATTTTGATATTTTCTAATGTTATAAAAAAAGGACTTAATTTTAAATTTGACAAAGTTTAATGGAAAGCTAGTGACATTATTTAAAATGCCAAAGTATCCAAATAAAATTATTGAAAATATAATATACTTCAAAAACAATAACTTAAATATTAGAGTACCTAAATAGTATTAATTCTTTAATTTATTGTATATCATTTTTTCTAATGTTATAATATTTTAATGGCTGCTTCCTTCTCTTTTCTTATTTGTTTTGATCCTAAGGAGGACGAAAAGTTGTGAGATGTATCCAAAGTACGAAATGTTACGTTTATGAAAATCTGCTCTTTGACAGTACAGGAAAAAGGCAAAAAAAAAAAAAAAAAAACAGGGAAAAAGAAGAACTACCGTCCAATGTGTTGGTAGTTGGTACTTGGTACAGTTTGGTAACGTGGTTAGACATAGGGCTGTGCAAAAAATCCGGAATTCGAAAATTCGATCCGATATTTAAAAATCCGATCCGACATTTCGGATATCTGAACCGGTTTTATTCTAAAAGGATATCCGACATTCGAATATCCGATTTTTTTTTGGATTATCCGATCCGGAAAAATATCCGATATTTTGTTGATTATTTCAATAATACACCATATTATTGTGTTTTTATAGTTTTAAGTTTTAAAATTTTATTTATTTTTATATTTTAAATATTTATAATAATATTTTAATACTTCTTTTAGATAAAATAAGATATTTATATGAATATAGATATGAATATTAATTGATATACGATCCTTATTTTTAAAAATATTATAGCAAAAGTTATTAAAATTGATAAAATAGTATTTTCATACGGATATTGGATATATCCGAATCCGGTCTATATCCGATCTATATTTTTCGAATATCCGCATCCCGGATATCCGGTCTAAAAAAATGCAAAGCGGATATCCGAAAAAATATCCGAACGGATACGGATATCTGGTTAGACATAATCGGGCCACCTAACCGTACACTACGTTATCTTTTTTCTAGCAGACTATTAAGCGCCACCGTTAACTCCACTGTTCACTGATTCCCATCCTTATTTTTCTTGCATTCCTTCATAATTGAAAACACCGTCTTTACTATTTCAATGATGCGTTTTAATAATTAATATTATGTAATACACATAAATAAAAAAATGATCATATTATAATTATATTTTTAATATGAATATAATTATTATATTTTTGAGAATAATATATTATATTTAAAAAAATTAATATCCATACTTTATTTTTGAAATATATAATGACAGTATTTTTAATATAAATATATTATTAATTCAATACATCAAGTCCTTATCCTTAACTTTGATAAATTATTATAATTTTTTTGCACAGCTCTAGATTTTCAATAAAATTGTACAAAATATAATATACTAATATGATTTTTCTTTCTTTCTGGATCAATTTAGATTTTAAAAGAAGTTATAAATTTATATTAAATACTCATTTGATATAAAAATAAAAAAATTATTCTCATAATTTATATCTTATAAAAAAAATTTAAAATAATTTCTTCACTACAAATTTCAACCGACATACAAAGCTAAAACACAAATAAAAACATAGCCTTTATACAAGGGTAAAACAAATCAATAAAAAAAGAAATTAATCTCAAGTTCTGGCGGAACTCAGATAGTTAACTATGCAGATCGGATTGGAAAGCCCAGAAATCCGTGAGCGTGACGTTACTACTATCACCAAATAATAATATAAATATGGCTTTATCAGGAAAAAAATAAAAACAAAAACAAAAACAATATATAAATACGCGGTAATCGAACTCCAAACTAGGGCTGTTCACGGTTCAAATATCCGATATTTCGGATATTTGAAATTTCGGATATCTAAAAATGATATTTGATATTTGATTTGAAACTTCGGATATGGGATATCCGGAAGATCGGATATTTGAATTTTCGGATCGGATATCATCGGATATCAAATATAACTGATATTAGCCGAATACAATTTCAAATATAAAAAAATTACCAAATGACAAATATATTTCATATTATCCGATTTGTTGAGCGAATGCTGAGCAAATATCCGATTCGCTTAGCAAATATCCGACTTACTTAACAAATATCCAATGTTAAAACTAAAATAAGAAAGGAGTGGATGGAGTCTATCGGTATACAGAGTATTTTTATTTTTATTTTTATAAATATCCTAAAAAGGAATTGTATTAAAAATATAATTTCAATTAAATTAAATTTTTCCTCAAATAATAAATAAAGTAAGTAAAAATTATACACAAACACATATAAATTTATTTATATACAATTATATATAAAATAAAAAATTATAAAAAAATGTATAAATATTTTTCTTTGGATCGGATATTATTTGTATTTGTCGGATCGGATATTTGATTTGTTTGACTTTTCGTTTACCGGATCGGATATTTGATTTGAAAAAAAAAATCGGATCGGTTATTTGCTTTTTCGGATCGGATCGCTTCGGATATCGGATCAAATAAGCAGATATCGGATAACATGAACAGCCCTACTCCAAACTCATCTCTAGCAGATGTTCCATGTTTGCCTTTTGTCCAATCAGCAACAACCTCTAAGTTACAGGCATTGGAGTTTGCTATATATGTACGGACATTCATCTTAATTTGTTTGAGAATTGATAATTAAAGGCTACTTTTTTTTTTCTTTTTTTTTTAGTCCGTTTTCCGCCCAAAACCGGATATTAGGCTGAGAAATATCCAGGGAGAGGTTTGAATGCATGGGCTGAAGATAAAGACTAAAAAATGGAGAATATTAAAGGCAAAGGATGGAGATTTAAAGTTTTCCATTCTGAAATGCGCCCACTTCACTCTTAACTTTTGCAGCAAATAACATCTCATGTGGACGCAGAAATTAGAGCGAGCAAAAATCATCATAGTATTATTTATAAGCGAGATGTCTCGTTACTGGGTTAATAACTAACACCGCTAGAAATGTGATAGGTTAAGCTACCAGCTGAAATATCTTCAAACATCTATCTATCGGAAACGATTCTTCAAGAATGATGATTAATTTTCTCGGTATTTTTTTTGGGGGTAATTAGCTATTAAAATAATTAAAGAAAAAATAAATTCCCACACACACATATGTCGTTTAATAATATTTTATTTGTTAAAATATTTTGTGTAACATCATACCAAAAGATAAAAATAATTTCAAATACTTGCTATATAACATAAAATATCTAAAAAATTTAAATTAATTTATTTGCCAAATAGATCCTTCAAATTGAAAATTGAAGAAATAGCATTCTAGTCCGACCAAAAGTAATTGAAATGTATGAGTTTTGAATGGGTATTTCCTGCACAATATAACATTATTTTGGTCCATGTAGGTACTAGAGAAGTGTTTTATTTTATAGGTGAAGTCTGTGATAAAATACGGGAGTCCTGTATTTACTAACACGGTCTGTGTTTATTCACATAATATTTTGGTATGATTTTTTAGACAAATTTCGAGAGTAAATAAATTAACATGGGGGTTCCCGTATTTTCTAACACGGACCGGGTATTTTTAGTGACTTTACAAAGCACGTTGTTTTGTTCAGTGAGATTTTATCAGATATAAAAGAGATATGATAAAACTCTAGCCATAAATTCATGCTAGCCAATCTTCTTCTTTTTCTTCTCCATAGTAATATTCTTGTTATAAAATTACTTATTTGTGTAATTGGTTCATTGATTTGTTGAATTATTTTATAATTACACAAGTGCATGAATAAATATCTCTATTTTCCTTAATTATTTTATCTTATGATTGAATTATCGATTGTTCTATTTTTTTTGTTAATTCTGATATTTGTTCAGATCCATTTAATCAGCGTTATTCCGTAATAGTTTAGTATCAGAGTCGTGGTTGTCGAAGATATTAGGTAATTAGGATGTGTATAAGATTCGGCATTAAAAAGTTCAATCAATACGTCAATTTTGCATTATATAAAATTGAAGATGCAGACAATTCTGGTTCATAACAGGTAGGAGAAAGCTTTATCTATTCATTCAAATAAGTCAAAATAGATGACAGATGAGAGCTTTGAGGAGGTAGATTTAAAGGCCTTTTCTACCATACGGCTATGCTTGTCTAACGATGCATTGCAGGAAGTGACAATGGAATCAACGATGGTTGCCTTGTGGTTGAAGCTTTAGCCATTGTATATGAGAAAGTCAGTAGCAAATTGATTACTGTTGAAGAGTCAGTTTTATGACCTAAAATTAGGAGAGAATCAATCTTTAAAAGTTTATTTGGATGCATTTGATTATATTGTGATGGATTTGCATACCATAGAAGTCAAACATGATGATGTAGATTTGACAATTATGCTTTTGTGTTCTTTACATGTAAGCATTTTTGTGATAATTTTTTTATGGAAATGACGAGTTAGTCATTGAGATTGTGAAATCCACCCTGCTAAAACAGAAGTTAATTGATAGTTAGTTGATTGGTAGCAATAATTTTAGAAACACACACAATGAGGGACTTATAGCAAGGGAGGAATAAGAAGTGGGGGTTTAGTGACTGTAGGAAGTTCAGATCTAAGTTGAAGAGTTGGAAAAAGAATGTGATGTGCTATGGTTATCACAAGAAGGGGCATATTATAAAGTTTTGTCTTAATAGGAAGCTCAAGGCTAAGTTGGGTGAGTCATCCTGTACGAAGAATGATGTCGTCATTGCTTAGGATGATAGTGATGGAGCTGTGTTAGCGGCCACTAATAGACAAACCAAAATCTGTGATAGATAAATCTTAAATTCTGAGCGTACTTACCATATATGTTCCAATTGGAGTTAGTTTCAAACGCTTGAGGTGACTTGGGGTGGAGTTGTTTTGATGGACAATGATGTTGCTTGCAAAGTTGCTAGGATTGAGACTATGAAGGTGATGATGCATAATGATGTGGTCATGACACTGTCCAACATGAGACATGTCCTTAAGATGACCAAGAACCTCATCTCTTTGAGTTCCTTGGATTGTAATGGACACTATTGTGTGATTGACGATGGTACCCTGAAAGTTAAAAAAAGGGCTCTAGTGGCGATGAAGGGGAAATAGGTTGGGACATTGTATAGGTTGGTGGGTTCCACTACTGTCGGGACATATGCTGTGATGTCATAGAGGTTGAAAGACTCAAATGTTACAAGACTTTGGCACATGAGTGTCAGGGGACTAACTGAGCCTTCTAAGAAGGGGTTGTTGGATAGATACAGTATTGGTACTATAAACTTCTGTGTGTACTGTGTATTTGGCAAGTAGAAGTGGGTTAGCTTTTCCACATCTAAGAATAGTATGATAACACCTCTTGAGTATACCCATTCATATTTATGGGGTCCAACGATAGTGGTTTCCAAAGGTGGTTCGTGGTACTTCACATTTATTGATAACTTCTCTAAATAGGTATGGGTGTATTTCTTAAAGCATAAGAACGATGTATTTGGTATTTTCAAACAATAAAAGACCTTGCTAGAGAGGCATACTGGGAAGTAAGTTAAGTATCTCAAGATAGATGATGGTTTTGAGTTTGTTGAGCATGGTTGCACTAATTTCTGCCAAGACCATAGGATATCAATACACCATACTTGTTTTGGGAGACCACAATGGAATAAGGTTGTTGAGTGGATGAACAAGACCCTATTAAAGAAGGCTCATTGTATATTATCACAAGGAGTACTAGGTAGATAGTTTTGGGCTAAGACCATACCTAGTGAACTAGTCACCAAATCGGTCTATTTAGTTGAAGACACCTGAGAATTTATGGTCCGGCAAGCAAGTTGGATACTCAGATTTGCATGTCATTGATTGCCCTATTTATGTTCATGTGAGTGATGGTAAACTTGAGCCTATAGCTAAAACTTATATATTTTTTGGCTTTACATCTAGAGTGAAGGGGTATAGGTTATGAGGCCCAACTAGATCTAAGTTCTTGACTAGTAGAGATAATACCTTCAATGAGTCTGTATTCCTCTAGAAGATAAAGTCTTGTGATGGTGTATCTAAGAATGCAAAACAAGCTAGTGCTTTAAGCCAGGTGGAGTTTGGGCTTGACTTGGATGACTAAGACCCTTTTGATAGACTCCCTATTACTAAAGTGGGTAGATCTAAGCAGTAGTTGGAGAAAAGGGGTGTTGCTTTAGGTAGAGCATAGAGGAATGTTAAGCATCTAGTCACGTATAGTTTAGAATAATTAGCTGGCTATGCTTTATCTAGTGTAGATACTATATTTAATATGCATGAGCCAATATCATTCTTTGATGCTATTATGAGTTCTGATTTTTTTGAGTGGTATGTTTCTATGGAAGAGAAGATGGAGTCCTTATTAAAAAATCAGACATGGGAACTTGTGAAGCTATATAGGAAAAATAAGATAGTTGATTACAAGTGGGTTTACAAGATCAAATAGAAAGCCCCAGGGGTCAAGAGATCAAGGTAAAAGGCTCATTTACTTTCAAATGATTTCAATCAAATTTTAGGCTTGGGTTATAATGAGGTATTTTCTCTTGTGGCTAGACATACTTCTATTTGTACCTTACTTGCGCTTGTGGCTATGTATGATCTAGAGTCAGAGTAATTAGACGTTAAAACTATATTTTTCCATGGTGAGCTCAAGGAGGATATTTATATGTTTCATCCTAATGGGTTTGTTGTTGAGGGAGATGTGTGAGCATGTGTTTTCATTGAAGAGGTCATTGTATGGTCTGAACCCGTCTCTTCAACTGTAATGCCACATATTTTTGGAAAGTGTTGAACAAGAAATTAAGCCAATCTTGGTGTTTGATTTTAATTTGGTATTATAATTTGGTTTGAGGTAAAGTTGGTTTGAAATGAAGTTGAAAAATTAAAATTAATGAGTTTTTCAAGCGAACCGATCGACTGATTTGTCAAGTTACGCATGTTTTAAAATTTCAATTTTTTGGAAAAATTTCTTATACTGAAATGGAACTTTGGTAACCCATGCCAAGTTGTTTGTAAGAGATTCTTAGCCTTTTTCATGATACATTTGGCCCAAAAATACTACCTTAGATCGATCTAGAGGGTCGATTAGGACAATTGAGGAGGGAGATTACCTCAGCCTTGTCTTCTTCCACCTCTCTCCTCTGCACTTTTCTAAGATCATTGCTTCGATCTCAGACTCAATTTTGCTCAATTGAAAGATTCCTTTCACACTAACCTTCCATTATCCCTCTTGTGAATTGCATTTCTAGACCAATTGACTTGCACTCCCCTAGAATCACCATTTGAGATATGGAGGATAGGTCAAATCTGTCCATTTAACTCAAATTTAAATGGTGGGAATTAGGGTTTTTGATTTGTTCCTAACCACACTGTGATTTGTATTGATTGGTTGGATATAAATAACCCTAATCACCCTTTTTGTTTACCTTTCTTTCAACCATCGAAAATACCTAACTCTCTAGTATTCACCCTCTCCCTTTGTACTTTAAACCTTATAGTTGAATTCCTTTCACTCCTCTGATCCTTTCTCTAGCCCCCTATTGTTTAAATTATTAACCAGTAAATAGTTAGATTTAGGAAAAAAGTTGAGTGGTTCAGCAGAATAACCTATGTTTTTCTTTGGGTGTGGTATTCTCATTTTTTCCCTTCTATTTCAAGTTCAAATTTATAAAAGTTATGCACAGATTTTTGAGTTGAAACTCATTATTTTTAAGGTTTTTAAAATTGAGGATTTCACAGGTTGAGATTTCTTGTTTAAGAAAAGTTTTGCCTGCATCAAGTAAGTTATTCTTGCTTCTAAAATAGGTTATGAGTAATCTTGTATGATATTATATGTTGGAATGAATATATATAGCTTACAGAACTGATTTGGATGGTTAGATTGGGCATTTTGAGTGAAATGCATGAATCTTGAGAAAAGATGGGCTGTGATGATTAATGTTGATATGTGTAATTAAATTAAGCTAAAAATGTGTTATGTGATTTTAAAATATGTTCTAATGTAGTATGATGAAGATTTATAAGTATGATCTACATGAAAATGATGGTTTGGTGTTATTATAGGGGTAACTGATTGACTGGTTCCTATAATAGTCGACTAGTTGACCCAACCCATCGACTGGTGAGCCTGCATAGACCTTGGTCTTACTCTCTGCTTAAACTCATCGGTTGGTTGGGAAAAATTGATCAAGTGGTCTATGAAAAATCAACTATTTTTTCCAAATTGATCGACCGGTTTGAGGAAAATCAGGGTTTGGTTGAACCAAACCGATAGATTGGTTGAGCTAGACCGATCAATTGGTTCGGTTGGTTTGTATGATTTGATTCCTTTTGGTTTGGTTATTCTTTGGGGATATGCATGGGATTGCCTTATGATTATCAAAAGGATAGAATACAAATTTTATCATGGATTAATGACCTAATGAATGCATTGAATAGACCATGATTTATGACATACTCAATGAGTATTGTAAAGGCTAAATGGGTGTACTACGTATGAAAGGTGATGGTTTGAGAAAAAGAGTAATGAAATACAACATGTTCTTAAATGAAATGGTAAAATGGGCTTGAATAATATTGGACAAGCATAAATGGAAACCCCACACATGGATTGGAAATGGAAATGATTAATATGGAAGAAACATGTGAATGCCTTATTTTCTCTTTATATGGGGCTTATGCAATCATTTAACCTCATGAATAATGTACTAATCATATAAAGTAAAAGATAATTGAGTTGTGTATAGGTTCGCATTACTCGATCCTTGATTATCTACTAGGGGTTAGTTCACCTTTGGGCATTTATTGGTGCCTTCGGGCAAGATCCTAGAGATACTGGTGCCTTACCTACTCTAGACACTGATGATGCACTAGGATGTATCGATACTAAAGGGTCTGGTTACATAGGTGGTTAGCTTCAGCTTAGACTTGTGTCCATATTGGTTGGCTTTATCTTAGATTTATGTCCATTGTGATTGGCTTTAGCCTGGACTTATGTCCATTTAGTGATTGGCTTTGGCCTAAACTGTATGTTCATTGGTTTGGATATGCTTCTATCGCATGTGAGACCCTGGGGTGGTGCACAATCCATCGTTAGATGATAAAATGTCAATGATAAAATTTGGATGATAAAAAAAAAATGGATGGTGAGTAAATGGATGATAAATAATTGGATAATGATAGGAACAATGGTTTGGATGATAAAAGGGTAAAATTTGAAATGAATACTTAGATAATGGCTTAAATGACTAACTAGTTAATAATAGGAAGGATTGAATGGATGTTAACCTATATCAATATATGAATAAGGAAATGGTATAATCTAATCGATTGAGCAAGTTGAAAAATAAACCCTAGTGGTTTTCTGAATTAAGTTACCTAGTACATGGGTGATTATCTATGTTATATACTATGAAGATAATCATGATTCATTCTGAGTTGCCTGATTTGTGCATGATCGTATATCTTAATGCATTACTACCTTTATGTATATGACATTAGTATGACGTATATTAAATATGATATACATTTTATGATAAATTCTTGCATACTTATGATTTTTGTTGAGGAGGTGACTTAGCTTACTCAGTATGTAGTATACTGATGTGCCCCCTTGCTCAGTTACCTACTCATTCCCATGAACAGAGGGCCATGTGCAGGTTTTCAAGGATGACTAGTTGTGGGCCTACCTCAACTTGGGTTCAAGGCTTGAGAGCTTGGGCATCTAGAGGATTTTTTACGGTCCATGATAGACCATGGTTTTGAGATCATGCCCTAATCTCATTTTAATATGGCCCTATATTTTTAACTTATCAGTCTTCTTATATTTGACTTGGTCAAGAACCATCAAGGTCCTTAATGTAAACGATATTTTAAATATTTATGTAATATAAGTTCGCACACTTTATTTTAACTTGGATGGTTTGGTTTAGCCTTATATCTAATATGGGATAAGTGGTAAACGTTTACCCTGTGTTAAACATGGTGGTAGCACCCCGTTTTTTCTAAGTGTGTTTAGTATTTTCTACTTCCACATTGTTTTAAATAAAATTTTTTAGTAGTGAAAAATGATGGTGTTATAGGGTATAAATGGTTTAATTGTTTATGCTTGAGCATGGTTTATCTAGGAATGAGTATGATGGATGTGTGTACTTGGAGGAGATGGAGGGTGGCTCACATGTGTATCTTTTGCTTTATGTTGATGACATTCTTATTGTAGAAAAAGATGTATGTGACTTTAATAAGGTGAAGATAATGCTGAAGAGTGAGTTTGAGATGAAGGATCTTAGTACTGTAATGAGGATTATTGGTATGGAGATTATAAGAGACCATGAGCAGAAGTTTTTGTACTTGTCACAATAGTCCTATATAAACAATGTACTAGAGATGTTTCATGTGATGGATGTCAAGTTAGTGAGCACTCCATTAGCTACCCACTTCAAATTGTTAGCTTTGGATCGTCTCAAATCCAAAGAGAAAGAGGAGTTCATGGCTACCGTTCCCTATTTAAATTTTGTTAGTTGTATCATGTATACTACGATGTGTACCTGCCTTAATAACACTCAAGCTATTAGTGTTGTGAGTCAATATATGACCAATCCAAATAAGGCTTATTGGTAAGTAGCGAAGTGGATTTTGAGGTACTCGAAGGGTACGACATTAGCTTGTATAGAGTATGGGATATTAGTTGATTCACTGGGTGGCTTTGTAGACTCTAATTATGGTGGAGACCTTGATAAAAAGAGATCCACCGGTGGATATATTTTTTTTCTTAGTGGTTCAAATATTAGCTATAGGTCATCCTTGTAGGAGAGGACAACCTTGTTGACTACTGAGATAGAGTATATATCTATGATAGAGGATTTTTAGGAAACCATGTGGCTTGGTGGTTTAGTACATGAGCTAATGTTTGGTCATGGTGCTCCAATCGTTCAAGGTGATAGCTAGAGTGCTATCTATTTAGCAAGAATCAAAATTCTTTCCATCATCAAATAAATTACATTGACATCAAGTATCACTTTATTCGAGGTATTGCTGGTGGTGAAAAAGTTGTATCAGATAAAGTGGGCACTTTGTATAATTCAACTAATATGCTACAGTGGATAAGTTTGAGTGTTTCTTAGACTTGATTGGTGCTTATAGGCCATGAGGCCCTTTGTTGGGATATTTTTTTTATACAGGTCTTTCCATACCATACCATGCATCACAAATACTATGTCAAGGTGGAGAGTTATGAGCTTTGACTGGATATTTGATGCATAATATAACATTCTTTTGGTTTGTGTAGGTGTTCGAAAAGGTTTTTTTTTCTTAACAAGTAAATTTTGTGATGAACACAGGGGCCTTGTGTTCACTAGCATGAACTGTGTTTATTCACAGAATGTTTTGGTGTAATTTTTTTGACAAATGCAAAGAGTAAGGAAATTAATATGGTGGTCTCGTGTTTCCTAACACAAACCGTATTTTTTAGTGACTTTATGAAATATGTTGTTTTGTTTGGTAGGGTTTTATCTAATATACATGAGATATAATAAAACTCTAATCATTAAGTTGTGTAAGCTAATCTTCTTCTTATTCTCCATAGTGTTTTTATGTTAGAGAATTATGGATTTGTATAATTGGTCGATTAATTTGTTGAATAATTTTGTAATTATACAAGGGCACGAATAAAGATATTTTTCCCTAATTGTTCTATCTTACTATTAAATTGTCAATTGTTCAATTGTCTTGTTAATTTTGATATTCGTTTAGATCCATTTAATCTGCATTATTCCGCAACAAAATGATATGATCATACCTTCTGGTAAGTGGTAACTCATTTCATTTTTTCGTTACCTAATAATATGGACTTTAAAATTTTATTTTATCTATTATTTAAAGATTTATGCAATCTTATTATCTACACTTTATTTATACCATATTATTACTTTATGAATAAGCTTTGCAAATTTTGACTTTACTAAAAGTTCTCGATGCTTAACCTTGAGGAAGCAAATTACATAATAATAATAATAATAATAATAATAATAATAATAATAATATCTTACACAATTTCCATCACATTTATCCTTCGCCAATTATTATTACCTACTTATATATTTATCTTCTGCCAATATATATATGTATGTATGCATGCATGTATGTATGTATGTGTAACGAGTTCTTTATGTTTAATGTAGAGGAGACAACCACCCATTTACTCCCAATTGTTGCTACAAGATAATGCAGGTGAATTAGAGCTAACTATCGGGTTGGCATTTTTGCTAATGAACATATTAATGCTCACCAGGAGCGGTTTGAATTTGTAACTACGCATATGAACCTGATGATCCCAATTAGGACGAGAAATTAGCTTCAACCTTGCAAGGTGGGGCAAAAAAACATCCTACTCATGGAAAATCAATTCCATGAATCATGCACTTCAACGGTAGTGTTAGGTTCAACACTACTATCGTATATGAGGGGATATCCAATGAGAATTAGCTTTATCAGTGAGAACAGGAAACTATCACTTTTAGTTGAATACACTATCAATAGTAGATAATGAAAACTACTTTTAGTAGGTAGAGAAAACTATTATAAGTAACTCAAAAAAATATTGCAACAGAAAAACACATAGATGGTGGTTAGAAAAGTGGTATACATGGTGGTTTATAACCGCTGCCTAATTTGTCATTGTATATAACATACACAATAATTTTTTGAGCCATCATATATATATATTTTTAAAAATTTGGCTCGAAAATTATTAGTGTCATGATATATACGACAGTTTAGATAAAAAGTTTCCTTATAATATAGATATAAACAATGGTTATTAGCCAAAACCACCATGTATACCTGTAAAAAACTCCTAACACTTTGAGAGGGGGAATACACGACGGGTTTGGCATATATTCTCCCTCTCAGATGGCGGGAGTTTGTTACGGGTATATATGGCGGTTATTAGCCAAAAACCATCGTGTATGCCCTATTTTTATTTTTATTTTTATAAAACATATTTGATCCTTGCCATACCACATTCTTTCCTGAAGAAAACCTACAAATGTTACCAAGATTCTTTCACCAACATCAACATTTGCCACATCCAAAACAAGCAGCGATAATTCATAAGGTTCACATCAAAACAAATGATTTTATACTTTCATTATATACTTTGCATACAACATCTTATACATAATTATTTTTCATTTATATTTACATTCTATGTATAAAAAATTAAAGGAGCACATATGACCCTCTTCACATCAAAATAAAAAAAAAAATATATTTGCATTATATACCTTGAATACGGAACCTTATACACACATTTTTTTCATTCATATTTACACTTTAAGTACACAAAATTAAATAAGCCCATATGATCATACAAATAATCATCATAAAACTTGTAATAAAATCTAAAAAATCTTTCTTAACTTCATTGATCTTGGTATTATCATATTTACAAAGGCCTAAAGGTTTATAGACCTTCAAAAGATGGAAAATACCATATTAATATTAATGTATATAGCTAATCATAATTAATATGAACTAAAGAAAGAAAATACATACTTCTTCTTGTCCCATCCAATGTCAGCAAATGATTTCCTTCATGAATATCATGACGTAGTATCTACAACTTACTTTTATCTTGTTGTCATGAACACTAAAAAAATAAAATATATGTTACTTTATCTTATTAGTTTCTCATACTAGATACTTAAATTAAGTGATAATGATTCTTAAATGACATAAAAACTATAAACCTTAATTTTTTTAAGACATAGGGGTGGTGGTGTCCTTCCCTTCTTTTGTGGCTCAAAATAATTCTTGAATAACCTAATTGATGTAGGTATCCCTACAGCAAAAAAATTATGTGTGTGTGTGTTTGATTCTAATTAATATCATGATATATATATATGTATGTATGTATGTATGTAAATACTTAACATTCAACAAATGATTGGACCAAAACAATAATTTTCATCAATTAAATCCATCCAATATGCGGTTGCTAAAGATAGCTATAATATCACTAGTACCAAATTTATGTCAAAGGAAAATAGAGCAAATAAGAGGGATAGTGGAGCCATCTTCATCATGTTGACCACATATGGAACATTTTCAATATTATCATTTTCATTGGATATCGTGTCTGAACATAGAAATCTATGTGCATTAGATCCGTCCAAGATGTAAGATAGTAAATTCTCTTTCAAGAACTTATGACCATGAAAGAATAAATAACATTTAATATCAAAATATTTCTTCCCACTAACAATTAAAATAAATACAAAAGTGAAAGGATTTATTATGTGTTGACATTGTAATATGTCACCTTGTTACAAATATAGGATATCATATGCCCCAATCAAGATAGTCACATCTTCTAATTTTATGTGAAAATTCACCATAATAGGAATCCTAATATAATTTCCATCCAAAGATAGCATAATGTCCAAATACAACCTAATTTAAGGTGATAGGTCACGATGCTTGATTATAGTTTCTAGTTCCGAGGCTTTTTAGGCTTCCATATATTCCATATCATTTCTCCTCCCTTGCTAATAATTTTTGCTACAATACAACTACCCTAAGTAAGTGATAAAGAGTGAAAAATATAATTATTAGATTGTATATTATCACTTAATTAACATGAATTTAATCTAAAATTTTAAAAAGTTTGGATAGCCTCATTCTTGATAATTATAATGCTACTTGGCTATCCAACAAATTGCCCTGTTAGTAAGCAAATTACGGGCATATCCTCTTCTTCACAATTATATGCCACACCAACCGACACTTGCTCCATTAAGTATTCCTCAAAGACATCATAAATTGAGACTTGAGTTTTATCAACCCCAATAGCTGAGTATGAAGGGTTGAATTGAACTCAATGAATTCAATATCATTTTATATAATAGGCCTATCTTCCATGACTTGCACAAGGATATTGACCCTGTAATTAATAGTTAAAATATTCAAGTTATGGCCACACAAAAAAAATACATTCAAGTACATATAATGTAGTGTAGTATATTACCTTATTAATTTTTGAAAAGGTTCTAGAGACACTAGATGAGGAGGGTTAAATTGGACATTGTGAATATGATAACATACTATCAAACCTCATAAGGAACTCCTCTTGTGATTCCCTTAATGCCACCACTTTTTTCTTCATTTTTTCAAAATTTTCCTTCAAAGGGAGAGAATGTGGGCAACATCCAAATATCTTAGATAGGTTGAACCTGTATTTATATGTCCTACATGGGCCACCATGCTATTGAGTACCTAATGCATGTGTTAAAAGGTCGTTACTACCTTCTTTATCAAAGAACCATCCAAAGAGTCCTTTCATAAAACCTTTTATATAAAGTAAGAAAAATACTTTGGGATAAGCAACCATATTAAACCAAGTAAAGATAAATATTGTGCGCCTTTCAATTTTTTCAACCATTCGTTGAGTTGGTTCGTTGGTAGGCTTTGCTTTCCTTAACCTAACATATATCTAAACATTAGCCTGCTATGGGGGTACATATGGGGTATGACTTAGCTCTACTACCTCCATTAGTTGTTTCTCCTATCGCATTAAGAAAAAAAAATACATAATAACAGTATTAGATCATAAAAGAATGGCATAGAAGTATATATATATATATATATATATATATATATATATATATTTGTACCATGACTTCTCTAGCTACCTTATTGCCTCTATGCCCTATCTTGTGAGCGTAATTTGTTTCTCTAAATTGGCTCTGTTCTTGGTGCTATTTGTCTCTCACATTGAATGGATAGATTATGTTAGTTTGAATTATAAGTTTTCTCTAGTTATATTAGAAAGTTAATAATAATATGTTCTTACACACTTCATATTCCTCTAAAGTCCTCCATGATTCACTGGTTGAGGGTGATCCTAATCCTATAGATATCTTGGGGTGTGGGTGTGATAGTACCATCAATTGAGTACATATTGTTTTTTGCCATCCACGACTTCTAAGCTTGACTCATAAAAAGTTTCTTATGTTGTTGTCCAACATTAAATCCTTGCTACAATATGGAAAAAATTTATTCATTATGTATAAAATTAAATTATCATATGGTAATAACAAAAAAGTCATATATATTTCTAATATTCAAACTATACTATAGCATCATCCCACACCCTATCCTTTAACTCTTTTGGGGTATCCTTCCAAGTATGCTAAGTGATGGGGATCTGCACATGAGCCCTAGAGTAATAATATTCAATGAAAAAAATCCCTATTCTGACCTATTCAATACCCTAATTCATCAAAATCAACATTAAGCACACTGTCTCTTTCTCTATTTCTAGTAATTTATGTCAATTTGATTCTCTCATTTGTTTGTGTTATTCCATCATTTTGAGCATGTGTATCATCTTCACATGGATCCATCTATGAAACAACGAACAAAAGTTATAGATTGGGAAGTAATTAAAGTAATATGTGATGCGATATAGTCAAAATATAAAAATTAAACCTTTATGCACATAATAAAACAGAACTACACATAGAAAGTAATTAAAGTAATATGTGATATGATATAGTCAATATATATATATAACTTTATGCACAAAAAAACACACACACACACATAAGAATTAATTAAACCTTTCATCTATAATGCTTTAATTTACGGCGTATTCCCTCTTTATGCACAAAATCTAATTTAAGTACATATAACCCTTCTTCGTGAGCATCTCATACATAGAGATCATCAATAATGTCACCATGGTTGGACGAGAAAGGTAAGTCAGCGGTCAAAATATTATCCCTTTGCATGTGATCTTTCCATTTTTTTTTTGCGTTCAAGATAATGAATCATCATTTATTAGTTAGGTTAGCAATAAAGAATAACTGTTTCACTTGTGATGATAATATAAATGAGTCTTGCTTATGACTAAGCCTTAAAAGATCCACTCTTGTAAATCCAGCTTCCTTAGTACAAATCCCATTTTGATTGTCAATCCATTTGCCCCCGAATAAAGAAACTCTAAAAGTGGTGTAATCCAATAGCCATATGTTCTCTATCAACCCATAGTATTCCATTGATTCATAAACTAGGTTTTTTCTCTGGCACTTGATATATGCAAATCTTCTAATATTACAATCACACCATTTTTTACATATTACTCTTTTCATCATGCTCTTTTATGTAGAAAGTACCGCCATTGATCATATATGAACTATAGGACATCACTTCTCTACTAGAAGGGTGTGTCAACTAATACAAATTAGTAGTGTCCGTGCATAGTATAACCAAAAATATTACCATAAGTAGGAAAATAATTTATGGTACAAATAAAATTACTCTCAACCTAAACGAATATTAGCTCCGTGCATCAACTACTTCAGCTCCATAATCCCACATGTACTTTAAATCCTCAATAAGTGGGGCTAAATAAACATCATTATTATTACTCGATTGATTTAGACTAGATATAAGTAAGGATAACATCATCCATTTCCTCTTCATGAATAATGATGGGGGAATATTGTAGATCACCAGAATAATGGGTCATAAACTGTAATTAGTATTTCCATTAAAAGAGTTCATTATGTCTAAACAGAGTGCAACCTGCAGGTTTTGAGCTTCACAACCAAATTTAGGGTACATGGACTTAATCATATTCCATTGAGGATAATCTACCGGATGTATAAGCTTATCATAAGAAGTCCTTCATTTCACATGCCGTAAAAGGTTTTCTACATTTTCCTCATTCCAAAACATGCATAGGAATTGGGTATAATTGAAAAGTACCACAACACCTTATTAAGAACCTTATACCTCTTGTATCATGACATTCAAAACTAAGGAAATCTATCTAATGATGCATATTCATTACAATACAAAATGTAATTGTTAGGACATGCATGAATATATTCATAATTCAAACCCATAGAGCACATAATCTTCTTAGCTTCATAAGTACGGGGAGGAAGAACATTATCTTCTGAAAGCATCTATTTTAAGAGCTTAAGAAAATAACTGATGCTTTTATAGCTCTATCAATTATCCGCCTTCAAGTTGTATAGTCATAACAAGGTGGATAATTTTGTAAATTTAGTACAACTATTATACAAAGGTGTCTCCAAATCATTGAGCAAATTTTCAAAAAAATAAAAATAAAATAAAAATGGATGGTCTCTAAAAAATATTTTTCAACATTATTTTTTAGGTCCTTTACGCAAAAAAGGTTTTCTACAACTTCAACATCATCATGGTCAACCACACTAGGTTTATTAAGAAGTGGCTCTCCATGTTATAACCACTTAGTATAACTCTTATCAACTCTATAGGTGATGAGATGATCTTGTATCTTATTTACCTCTTTTGTTATTGTATTTCCACACTCTGCACATGGGAAAGATATCTGCAAATAATCTTTCAAATGTTCGCTGACTATCTTAAGAAAGTCTTGAACACCATTTATATATTCTCTAGAAAACCTACCTACATGTATCCACTAACGATCTATAACGAGAAATAAGTAAAATATAACACCTAAATTAAAAATAAAATGGAGAATCTAACAATATTAGCTAATTTAAGCAAAAATAACCAACATACCCATAATACATATACACCACAATAACATTTGTACTAATAACAATATCACAATTTCTACAATACTATTTATTTCATTTATATACTATGTTTTTAGAAATAGTTTGATAATATATCTAGTAAATAATTTTTCATCTCCACAAGATATATCAACTCAAAAACTAACAACATATAGTGTAAATATATGCACCACAACATCATATACAATTAAATATACATGAAGGAGTTCAAATATGCATGACGCAAGCAAACTTAAAAAAAATAGAGACACTTATACAAAAAGCTTAAAGTAAAAAGAGATTAAGGACAAAAAAATAATGAAAATACTATGAGAAGAGAGACAGAAGGCTAGCATTGGTAAACTGAATAAGAGGAATAATTAGAAAGGACTACTGTGAAGTAAAAAGATAAGGATAAAGGTTGGTAGCAGAGGTTCTTCACTTTGATCGACCATTGTTTGGTTTCTTACTAGTAAGCGAGGTAAAATGAGAAGTTGAAGGAGATTCTAGGTTAAAAAAATGATGAAGGAAAAAATAGGGAAAAAGGGTATACATGGTGGTTTAGGATAAAACCACAGCGTATACTATTTTCCATATTAAAAAAAGGAAACCGGATAATACACACCATGTTATACAACAAAACTACCTAGTATACCTTTATAAAAGGTATTGTCTCAATAAGAGTATGCATAGCATTTTTTCTCTACAATCATTATGTATACCCTAATTTCCATTTTTTAATATGAAAAATAGTATACATGTTGTGTTATAGAAAAACACTACCTAGTATAGCTGGCATAAAATACACTGTTATCGTAAGAATAGACACGATGGTTGTTCCCTATAACCGCGGTGTACGCTCTCATTTTTTTTTGAAAATGGAAAATAGTATATATGGCGGTTTTAAGTTAAAACCATTGTATATACCCTTCTTCACTAGTTACCTCTCTCATTAAAGGTATACACGATGGTTGTAGAACAAAACTGATGTGTATATTTCATGATTAAAATGTTAAAATGTCTCCTCCAACATTTTATTTTTGGGAAATGAAATAGACAATGACTTAGTTTTAAACCACCTTATACTCACTGCCTAATTTGTGTATTAGTGAAACTATAATGTTTGAGTATTAGGAAAAAAAGGTAGTAGAATTTTTATAAATTTTGTATATTTATATTTTGGGCTTGGAAACTACCTACAATAGGTAGTGGAAAATACCCTCCTTAGGTGGAAGAAATTACTATCATTCTCTTAAGAAACTATAGCACTTGAGTGCTATAAATAAAAAAATGATAATTTTTTTTTATAAATATTAGGTATTTATATTTCAAGTTAGGAAACTCTCCATGGTAGGTGGTGAAATCTACCTCCAGTGGGTAGAATAAACTATTATAAATTTCTTAGAAAACTATGTTATTTTTATGCAAAAAAGGAAAATGGTATTTTTATAAGTATTAGATATTTATGTTTCAAGATAGAAAACTATCCACAATAGGTTATGGAAACTAATTTAAGCATCACAAAAAACTATGGTGGTTCTCAATTCTCACCATAAACGATGGTTCTCACTAGATATTCCCCTATATATATAGTTATTACAAATATCATATCTAAAGACTCATGCGTAATAAAATTGCATGTCCATTGTAATATGATATAAAAGCTTCATTAATAAAGCTTTCTTTAACGTACTACATGGAATAAAGATAGGGGCCAAGGTAAATTAGTATTAGTAGTGTAAAATTTAAACCAGGTCCTAATATTACTTTGCTTCAAACAACTTTAACAGTGTTGTATTTATGGGTATTATCGATTTCCACATTTTAGGTTTTTGAAATCACAACAACAGACTTGTTGATTATGGTAGTTTGTATAGGTATTTTTTTAGGGAAGCCTTCTCATAGTCGGGATTTATGTTTAGATCACTAGACTCTGCACCTCTTTTGATTATAAAAGTAAATTTAATATAGTCTCAATTCAAATTGATGAATGTAATCCTTTTTGTTGTCACATTTTAAGCTTTAATTAGATGAATATACAGTTAACATGCATACAAGTATTATTATAGTTGATGAATACCATTCTTTTAGATGATGAATATAAGCCTCTATGATTTGATGAATGTTGGTCTTTAATATGTTTGCGACAAATAATCGTCTTGAATAGGGGAAAACCGAACCATTTTACTTTTTATATTCTGAGCATGCAATTGAATTCCTTGCATACTTTACTTCACAAATAATATGTTAGCATATGAGTTTGTTTAGCTTAAGTTATGATATTGTGAAGAGTTATAACATGTTTAGGGGCAGTTTAGTTTCACATGTACAGAATGAATTTCCATATTTAAAGTCATACTTATGTTCTCCATATTTTTTGTTAGGTATGAATGTTATGTGAATTTATTGTGCATAAAATATAGTGTTATGAATTTAATATAGGAATTACAACTTTTAGGATAATTTTATTTCATAAAGCTTTGTTAAATTTTTTATCTTTAGCTATTTTTTAGTAATTTTGTTTATGATTTATATAAGTGGTTTGGTCATTATTAGAAACCCAGGGTATGTCTTATTAATTTTAAAGCATTAAATACCATTTTGAATAATGTAAATGTCATTTGTCATTTTATTATGTTGCTAGGTTTTTTTTGAAAAATTTTTCTATTTTATGTCATAAATCTTGAGTTTTAAAAATATAAAAGTGTTGTAATGGGTATTGTAGTGAAAATGGTACCTTTATGCTTTGAAAGAATAATTAACCAAAATGAAGGGAATTTTGGTCATATTAGAGTAAAATGTGTGTGAAAATGGTAAAGTGAGCCTTATGTTGACCTTATGGATTTTAGTTGACTTTTATTCGATCCTTGGCTTTTTTTTTTCTGTGACCATTGACCACTGACTTTCAATAATTGGATATTATTTGGCGATCCTTTGTGATGTAATGGTGGATGCCTTACTTATTTTATTTGGCCTTCATGGCTTGGTTAAGTAGGATCCTTAGTTGATGAATGATAGGTTCATAGTCATGTTTAAATGAAAACAAAGGGTTAAACATGGAATAACATATTGTATGTTTAAGTGCTATCACATGATAAAAACACTAATCAAGTTAAAGAAAAGTGAGCTTAATGGTGGGTACATATTATATGGTTCTCAATTAACTATCAAGGATTAGTCGACTTCACTCTGTATATTGTGTTGTTGAATTTCCTTTAGGCAAAGCCCAATAGGCCTTGGAACCTTTTCTATTGTATGGGCTTTCTACAGACCTTATAGGGGATGCGCACATACATTTAAGGAGTTGGCTACCTAAGTGGTTATAGCTATGGTGGTGTAATAGAAGTCATTTCATATTGAACTTGGTGTCCACTGGTATAACACAATTCATTTTGGTTTGGACTTGATCTCTATTATTGGATGACATCCATGGTCATGTGAGACCATGGTGGATAGTATAGTCCATTACTCAAAGATATGATGCAATAGATTTATGTGTTCACCTTTAGTGGAATTCAATAATAAGATTTTATTCTAAGTATGGATTATAGTCTTAGTCATAGTAGCCCTAACTTGTCTTTTCATGATCATACTTGTTCGCTTTAATGTTGATTGTTTCGTATGATTATTATTCCATGTATATTGCATGTTACTATCTACATTGTTCTATTTAATTCATGAACATATAATCTTTGTATTAATTATCGTAGGTAGATATATATGTGTACCATGCATATCACATATTAGTATGTAACGTGTATAATGTGTTAGGGCACTTTAGATTTGATTAATACCGGTTCTATTGATGCTATACTTGAATCAATCCACTGTGATGAACTTGAATTTTGTTGGGGGAGTAGATGACTTTGTGTAGGATTTTGAGACACTTGACGATGATGCTTGTGATAGTTAGGCTTCGAGTGATGGCTAGTAGTGGCATATGATTGAGGATTGAGTTGAGAGCTTAGATTATTTGATGCAAAGTTTTTTTAACACATACTTGGGTATTTTTTTTTACTCATGGTTGTCATTAAAATTATTAGATTTCTCCTTCCTATATTTTGGTTATGTGTTTTGATGGTGAGTTGTTTTATTTAATTTGTAAACCACTAACACTTTGATTGTATCACATTATCTCTCTCAAGAGTTCTCTATTATTTAATCGACTTCTAATATTGTTGTTGTTATAGTAGTTGTCCAATCTAGAAGAACATGAAAATATTTTAAAATTTTTATCTTTGAAGATCAATTTTATAATATGAATAAATGGACTTATTTTTCTAGTTTTTTTTAATTATAAAAACCTGGAGATAGCAAATGGAAAATGGTTTTTCAAACTAAACACAGCCATAGATTTGACATTGTTAGCTGTTTTGAGGTGGATAAAACATCCATGAATGACTAATTGACCCTTTTCGATGCTTTCTAGAAGGTGAGAAAAGTGGTACACCATAATATTAGGTAAATAAGTAAAATTTATTTACTTATCGATCATTAAAAGAGACGAAGCTGATTTTGGTAAGTAAACAAAACCCACTTAGTTACTTACCCAAAAGAAAAAAACAACTTTAATATCCCCCTCCTGGCGAACCAAATTGATCATTGAAACATCAATACTGAATAAACGTTAGTTGGTGCACCCAAGGGACGCCCATGTTAATAAATGAATTAAAACTAGCTAAGCTACCCCAGAATCACCGATCACGTCCAAAGGAAAAGAAAATTCTTATTCCAACCACGTCCGGAGAAAGGCCAGAGAGGGAACAGTAAGTGGAGAATCAACCAGGACCGGTGATGGTAGTAGTAGGTATCATAATATCATCAGATGGATGTAAAATTCCAAAAGCGCAAAAAAGTTGAAACGACATGCAGTAAATAAGGAAATGTACTGCTGGGATTTTATTGATTTGTTAGATTCATTTTCGAATTGATATTATATAAAATTTACGACGCCCGCATCCACACACACAAAGATATCTGGGATCGAATCTGCATGCGCCAATTATCGCTGCACGGACAAAACTTGAACCTTTCGGAGCGATAGAAAGGCCATTTAAATAGCTAGCGGCAAGGAGTGATCGAATCACAACCCTACCATTTAGTGTCATTTGGCTTCTCAAAACATAAAAGTGAAATTCCTTCATCTATTTATCGACAACAACTACTACTACTACTACTTATTATTATTATTATTATTATTATTATTATTATTTATTATATTTTTGACCATTTATTTCTTCTAAAGTAAAATACATTATGACAAACAGTTTTAATTTTTATATTTGTATAGAAAAGTACTCTCATATTTGTTTTAATAAGTTTTATAGATATATATTAAAAAAGAATTAATGATCAATATTTATAGGATTTCCTTTTAAATACGGAAGCACTATAACATAGCTTAAAGTATATACTAAGTAAAATTAATTAGAATATATCCGATAGCTTATAAACTTACGGATCAAAAATTTGGAAAGCTAATCAATTTACGTACGTACCCATCAACATATAAATATGTATGTATATATTATCCATAATTATATAAACCTGTGTGTGAATTATAAAGGCATGTATATATATATATATATATATATATATATATATGTTTATATATTTGTTTAAATGACTTATCTAACTACAACATAGTTGGTAGTAAGCGTATACGCGAAGTGAAAATTAGAATATAATATCAGATAGCTCGTGGAAACGTCAGACAATTGGAAGATAATTAATCAACACTACGCACGCACGTACTCATTAATGTTTTATCCATAACTAGATATACATGCGCGCGCTATAGATCATATATTGTACAGTTTCTTCATACAATGTCATCCTCTACTCTCGAGCCTCCATGCATGAACATGGGTCACAAAACGGCTCGTCAGGTACATCAAACGGAAGCTTCATTTAAACTTACTACATGCATGATGCCTCCTTATATATATATATATATATATATATATATATAGAGAGAGAGAGAGAGAGAGAGAGATTAATATAAGACAACTAATACATATTCAAATATAAAGCGCATATATATATGTATGTATGTATGTATGCATGCATGCACTATAGCCATTTAGCTCCAGCACCTATAAGCATGCTATTAAGAGACCCATTGATCTGTAAAGTCATAACTGAACTAGCCGATCCAACAAACCTGCCCCCAATGAACACAGCTGGAACCGCAGGATTACACCCTAATCTCATCAATGCCTTCTCTATTTCTTTCTCTGATCTTGGATCTTGATCTATTTCATGGATCGCCGGACTCACTCCTTGCTCGTAAAACAACCTCTTGATTGAATGGCACATGCAACATGAACTCTTGCTAAAGATTACCACTGCCCTTTGCGATGCTAATCTCCTCACCTCATCCATTTCGATTTGATAAAGATGTATGGTGTTTGGGCTATGTAGCTGATCGGTGTAATAAACGTATGCTTGTTAATTAGCTACCTATAGCTGCTGCTAGTGCTAATTGGTACGGTATGTACGTACCCTTATAATTATCGGTGTAAGGATTTCGATTTTTGTGATGACGATTTATGACTTTAAAGGGGAGAGACGGGGGGTTATATATATATATATACACACACATAGGGAGAGACATGCACGGACGAAAATTGAGCATGGATAAAGCTCAACTGATTGTCGGTGAAATAAATTATACCATTTGAAGGACAAGTGGTATTGATGTCAGTTTTTTATATTTTGTGTCGGAAACACTTTTTTAAAGTCATATTTAAATTACTTTACAGTACTGTTTTGTAAAGCAATAATTTATTGTATTGGATGCAAAAAAAAAAAAAAAACAAGTAACTTTCATTTTTTTTTAACTAGCTTTTATCCATCTTAACTAAATATTAACTTATCGATAAGGTTGTAAATGAGTTGAACCAGTTTGATATTCAGCGACTCGTTAAAACTCAATTCGGCTTATTCGTTTAATTAAATGTGCTAAACCGAAATTCAAAAAAATAAGGCCCGATTTATTTTTTAGTTTTGGCTCGTAAACTTGGCTTGACTCGGTTCTTTCGTTTAATTAAATAAATCGAGCCTAAACCTTATTTTAGACTTGTTTAGTTAAACGAGCCGAGTTCGAGTTCGAGTCCACGACATACGGCTCGGCTCAAATTATTTACGACCCTTCTTACCAAATATTCCTCGCTTCTGCAAAGCTTTTGATTCAAATTGGCAGTAAACGGTAATAAAACAGAAAGAAAAAGAAAGAGAAAGGTTCCTTTGGATAAATACGTACATGATAGATATGCTAAAAATATATGCATTCATTCGTGATCCGATATACCTGTGCTAAAAAAAAATGCATTCATTCGTGATCCGATATACCTGTGCTAAAAAAAAATGTCAACCCATTATCACTTTAGATTTCGAAAGAGGGGGGGGGGGGAGGAAAGAGATTCTTTTATTACTATTAGTAAGCTAATTAAAGTGGGCGGTCGATATGATGCGGTCGATCTATCCGATATATATACGGTGCACGCTGTCGATTTTAATTTTTGGTCTATCATTGAGCAATTAATTATTATACCACGAATGCCAACTTTAATTGGATATATGACGTGAATAATTTGATCGATATTGCAAGTTCGAGATTTAATTAATTCCTATAGCGATTTTAGTGATCTCCAACCTTTCGCGAATGACAAGTGTTGTATATGTAACTCAACTTGATAACTTGAGACCCTTGATATCTACAATTGAGAAGCCGAGCATAATCAAATGGGGCGTTGCTATTCTATTCGTGAGAAAGACAAAACTACCAATTTAAGGATGAGAGGAATACCGGGCTAGTATCACCCTACGGGCACACCGGCCCTCAGATTAGTAACCTAAGACTTGAGTCAAGTGAATTGAAAGAAAAAAATAAAGAATAGTTGGAGTGACTTTGTTGGAAAATGGCAAAACTAGTGTTATTTTTTTTTTAAATTCTTCTACTCACGTTAATATTTGAGTTAATTGATAAGGGTTGTTTTGTAGTGGTAATGGATTATATCTAATACCACACGACCGCACGTCCACTATCCATCTGACCTGCAGGCCCGGTCCGGGTAGGGGAAGGATGGGTTATGGTTCCAACAAGCCTAAATCCAACATTCTTTTTCTAGAAATTTTTATTTCTTTTTCCTCTTCTCTTATTTACTTGGTTTTGACCATTCCCTTTTTCTCTCCACTTTGAATGCTTCAAACACACACACACACACATTATGTGTTGTTGATGGTTTAATTCTTAAGGGATCAATGGTTATTGTTGGGTGCATTTTTTTCTCTTTATATTTTAAATTTTATATCAGCATTTTACATAGAAAAACCAAGCACTCTTTTACTCTCAAAACCTCAACTTTTAGACATTCATCGGGCAAAGTTCTACAATTCCATACTCTTCAATCTTGAGTGTATAAGATTGAAGGATCATTGTGCTAACCTTGGAGGCGAATTAGCGTACGAGATTATACCAGAAGTCCGGTCATAATTTGTTTCAAGGCATTGATTTCTATTAATGACACAACAACTTTTTGATTAGTATTTTTGCATCTTCAATTGATTTAATATTTTTATCTTGTCATTTCTATTGCTATGTATATTATTCCAACAATCTGAAGTGAATTAGTATTAGAATACGTAATAATTTCTATTCGATTTAGTGTTGCAATTGGGTAATTAATTGTCAGTTCTTATCATGTTTGACTTCTGTGATTGATAATTCGACCTCGTTGATTTTATCTACTAAACCATATTGATTTTTTTTATTCCGATACGAAGTTGATTTTGGTATTAAGTGGTATGGCTACAATTGTTCCAAAAATTATTCCTTATATGTCTAAGGTCAAACTACCCGACGACACCAATTACCATCGATGGTCATGAAGGTCTTATTTTATTTGAATTTCTTGATGTTCATTATGTTTTGATGACTAATCCACCTGTGCAAAATGTTGTTGCAGCGAATCCCACTGCTACTCCATTCACTCCCGCAACAAATAATTTGGACAAGGTAAATAAGGAGAAGCATGATAAGGATAACAAGATTGTATAGGCCATTTGTTGTCTTATATGACATATAAGTTGTTTGATATTTACTTTGATGTGATCTCTACTAAGGAGATTCTGGATTTGTTAAAGAAGCGGTATGGATCTAATGAAGCTGGTATGAAGAGTTATGTGGTTGGTAACTTCTTGATATTTTAGATGGTTGAGAACTTGATTGGTGATGTCATAGCTAAAGGGATGTAGATATGTAAACCACTGCAGACTAATATTTTACTAGAGGAGTTTCCAATTTTTTGGAATGATTACCATAACCACTTAAATCATAAGAAAATATATCAGTCTTTACAGGAGTTGATTAGCCATATGAGGATTGAAGATGCCAACTGACTGAAAGACAAGCATATTTCTTATGTTGTTAATTCAGCTGATGGTAGCTTGGTTATCTTTAATGCTGATAAAGACATGTTCATAGGAAAGGAAAAGATGCCTCCAAAAGAAAGGACCACAAAATAATCCATCAAATTAAAAAAAAGGGGACAAAAACCATAAAAACAAAGTGACTTGATACATCTATGGAGAGACATGTCATAAAGCATACCATTGCTACAAGAGGCAGGGTCAAGGAAGTTAGAGTCAACAAGCACTTACACCTCAAACTCCTCAAGTCAATGTTGCTAAAACTGAGGATGTGATAGCTGGTATGGTTGAAGTCAAAGTTTTGAACAATAGGGCAAATTGGATTTCGGACACAGATGCTTCAAAGCATCCGTGTGTTAGCAGCATGATGTTCAGCCAGTTTGAGGATGCTGATCAGAGCAAGCTTGTCTACGTGTGTAGCTAAGCCACAATTAGAGTTATTGGTGAAGGAAATGTTCTACTAAAACTTTCTTCTAGAAATAAACTATCATCAAGTGACGTTTACTTTGTACCTTCCCTGCATAGGAAATTAATTTTTGGTAGTTTGTTGATTAGAGCTGGCATTAACATTATTTTTGATGCTGATAAGGTAATAATAACTAAAAATGGAGTATTTGCGGGAAAGGGGTATTTAGCTATTGGTTTGTTTGTGCTAAATACTATTTCATTTGATTTAAATAAAATGATTTCTACCTATTATGCTTATTTGTATGAGTATGTTGATATTTGACATGGTAGGCTAGGGCATGCGAACATAGCTTTATTGAACAAACTTACACGTTTGAAATTAATTAATGTGAGAGACACTTATGAGAAATTAATTAGCTTTTTTGAAGTTTCTTGAACATAGCTTTCTTGAACAAACTTAAAAATTTAATAAAAAATAGCTTGGTTTGTACTAGAAAGTCATTTAAATATGTCTCAAATAGAAAAAATGAGTTACTTGAGTTGTCCATATGGACTTAGCGGATTTTAATAACACTAAGAGTAGAGGAGGTAGATGATATTATGTGACCTTTATTGATGATTAATCAATATATACTAAGGTTTACCTCCTTATTTCTAAAGATGAGGCTGCATGTATGTTCTTAAAATATAAATTAGAAGTAGAGAACCAGTTATACCATAAGATAAAAAAGCTTAGGTCTGATAGGGGTAGTGATCATGGAACTATCTTCCTAAAGAAATTTTATGATTTTCATGGTATTATTCATGAGACTACCACCCCTTATACCCGACAACAAAATGTCATAGGTGAAAGAAAAAAATAGGACTCTTAAAGATATGATGAATGTTATACTTTCAAGTTTTGGTATGTCTTACCATATGTGGAGGGAATTTGTTTGTCTGCTTATTATATTTTGAACTGTGTTCCTCATAAAATATTAGATAAAACACCCTATGATCTATGGAAACACTTTGCACCTAATATAATTTTTTTAAAAAGTTTTATATTGCCTAGCTAAGGTTAGATTACCTAATTTTGGAAGAACTAATGTGTGAACTTATACTTTTGATTGAGCGTTTATTGTTTATGCTCAGAACAGTGGCACTTATAGATTCTTATGCTTAAGAAATAATTCTATTTATGAATCTAGAAATGTAAAGTTCTTTGAAAAAGTATTTCCCATTAAAAAAATATATGTGATAGTGCTAGTTAGTCTAATACCACTTGTATGCCTTTAACTATGATTTATCCTTCTGTTACTATAAATGATGATATTATTAGTGAACTTAAGAGAAGCAGAAGATGTAGGATAGAAACTAGTTTTGGACCTAATTTCATGATTACTTTTCTTATTGAGAATGATGATATTGATAGGATCAATGAGGACTTTGTGTCTTCCTTTTTGATTGAAGAAGATCCAAAATTATATAATGAAGCAGTAACTTTAATTAATGCTAGTTTATGGAAAGAATCAATTAAAAATAAGTTAGATTCAATAATTTATAATCACATATGAGATTTAGTTTACATGACTAGAGGGAGTAAATCAATTAAATGTAAATGGGTCTTTAAAAATAAATTGAGAACAGATGGAACCATAGATAAGTTTACGACTCATTTGATAGCTGTAGGCTAAAAAAATAAAAAGGTTGATTTCTTTGATACTTATTCTCCTGTAACTAAGATTGACATTATACATTCTTTAGTCGCCTTGGCTGCTGTCCATGGAATTGTTGTTCATTAAATGGATGTTGAAAATACATTTTTGAATGGTGACCTTAAAGAAGAATTTGTATGGAGCAGCTTGAGGCTGTGTGGTTGAGGATCAGGAAAATAAAGTGTGTAGATTAAAAAAGTCATTGTATGACCTTAAAAAAGCTCCCTGAACAATGGCATAAAATTTTTAACCAAGCTTTAGTGAGTAATGGCTATGTGGTAAATGGATCTAATTCTTGTGTTTATTCCAAGATGTTTGGATGTGATTGTGTGATTATATGTTTATATGTTGATGGCATAGTGATTTTTGGTACTAATGTGACCGTGGTTAATGAGACCAATTCATTTTTTATCTTTTCACTTCGATATGAAATATATAGAGGAAGTTTATGTAATTCTTGGTATTAAAATGAGTAAAATCGAGAATGAACTTTCCTTGAGTCAATCACATTATGTTGATAAGATATTAGAAAAGTTTGATTGTCATGATGAGTCATTTGTAAAAACTCCATATGATCTTAGCATTCATTTAAAAAATAACCAAGGTTCTAGCATTTCATAAGAATACTATGCTAAACTTATAGGCAATGGGATGTTTCTCATAAACTATACTAGATCTGACATTGCATATGATGTGAGTTGACTAAGTAGGTATACTCACAACCCAGATAGAGATTATTGGATTGTACTTTTTCATTTACTTAGATACCTTAAGGGTAATAAGGATTGATATTTGTATTTTTTTTAAATTTCCTATTGTATTAGAAGGATTTACTGATGCTAATTAGATTTAAGATAACAATAATGTCAGTTCTACAAGTGGATATGTTTTCGTATTGGGAGGAGGATTTGTGACATGGAAGTCTACTAAGCATACTTGTATTTATCGATTTATGATGGAGTTTGAGTTTATCGCCCTTGAGCTAGATGGTCAAGAGGCTAAATTGTTGAGGAACTTGTTAGCTGATGTACTATTGTGGAGGACACCAAATTTGTCAGTTTCCTTGCATTGAGATTCACAAGTATCTATATGTGTTGCTAAGAACAATATGTATAATGGTAAGAGGATACACATTCATATACGACACAATTCTGTAAGAGAATTATTGAGAAACAATGTGATCTCCTTTGAGTTTGTTAGATGAGAGAAAAATCTGACAGATCCTCTTATGAAAGGTCTAACAAGGAGATTTATCCTCAAATCATGGATAGAGATGGGACTAAAGCCTTGAGTTGAGGAAGGTTTGATAGATACTACTCGTGGTCAAAAGAAGTTATATGATTACTCTATATCACTACATTCCCATCCCTATGGCACATAGTTGTGCTTTGACAATAGATTGATCTTAGTTTCTTAATGAGTTCATAGCCCTAATATTGGGTGGTCCTCATGAGATGGACTTGATGAACTCATCGCTTAATATAATAGAGGTTGAACACTTTTATTCTCTTAATGGATCCATAGCCTTGTATGGTAGTACTTGTGAGATGCACTTGATGGATTCACCTAGATAAGTGTGAATTCACCTTCTATGAAATACTAATGCTATCTTTTTATAGAACTCATGATTAGCTAAGATTTATACATGGCTATTAAAAGCGCTTAATTATTATCTTGGAAATTATAGAATTCTAGGTTATACATGTATTGTTGAGGTCTCAATCGAAATCAAGGTAGTTTAATATTCATTCACTCCCTAGACATGAATGTTACTTCATTTCACTACATATCAATTCAATCCTTGTGATATTGATTCTTAAGTGTTACAACTTATTTGCCTAGTTTTTTCTTTTGTGTTTGTTTTCATTTTACCTTTGATAGGAGATTGTTGGACAATGAAAAAACTAGTGATGCTTTTGTTGTTGTATTGAGTTTTTCCTTATTAACATACATATCCTCCTACTCACCTTAGTGTTTGAGTTAATTGATACGGGTTATTTTGTAGTGGTGATGGGTTATACCTAATACCACACACGAGCATCCCTACCCCTTATCCGTATGGATTGCCATTCAGGGCTAGGCTATGGTTGGTTATGGTTTTAGAAGGTCCGGTCCCAACATTCTTTTTATTAATTTTTTTATTTTATTTTCCTCTTCTCTTCTTTACTTGGTTTTGAATTCTCTCTTTTCCTCTCCACTTTGAATGTTTCAAATGAACGCACAACATGCATTGTTGGTGATCTAATTCTTAAGGGATTAGTGGTTGTTGTTGGGTGCGGTTTTTCTCTTTATATTGTGAATTTTGAATCAGCATTTTACATAGAAAAACTAATCACTCTTTCACTGTCAAAACCTCTACTTTTCAATGGTCATTGGGAAAAGTTATGCAATTTCATACTATTTAACCTTGAGTGTATGATATCGGTCATTGTATTAACCTTGGGGGTGAACTGGCTTATGAGATTGCACCAAAAGTTTGACCGTAATTTGCTTTAGGGTAGAGATTTCTATTCATGACACAACAACATTTTGATAAGTTTTTTTACAGCTTCAATTGATTTAATATATTTATTTCATTATTTTTATTGTTATGCATATTATTCCCACAGGCTTAACCATAGGAATTGACATATTTTGATTGATGATGATGGAAGGATTGGGATCCTGAGGTGAAATAAACCTTAAGGGTGCATCTAGGATATGAGTGAGAATGAGCAAGTAGGATTGAGAAACTAGACTACAAGGGTGCTAGTTCATACTAGATGTATAGTGAAAGTGCTGGTGATTGATGCTGATGAAAGGTTTGACGACCCATCCATTTATAGGGAACAGAGGGTTGTAAAGTAGTGTATAATAAGTAGCTTTAGGCTATCATTGGTAATAGCCATTGCTCAAAAATTGGGGAAGACTAAGTCCCCTTGATGAAGAGAAAACACATTCTCATTTGAATCAATAATATGTTACGGGTGAGTTAGTCACAGACAAGGCTTTATTGTATGGCCTTAACTCACATGGTGGCTTGTGTGGAAAGCCGGGATAGTTGGGCCAAATATGGTGTTTCCCATGAATATAGGTCATTGAGGGTATATAAAGTATTTGGGCCATTTTAGGATCATATTGGGTAGCAAGGCTTGGTTTTTGCATCCATAGTTAGTGCCTTCACTTATTGACTTAGGAAGTAGTTATGTCGCTAATAAAGGATAGTGTTCATCTGAATTTAATTTGACCCAATTAAGGTTTTACCTTAATCTAATCCTGAATAATTAATATCTTAACTCAATTCTAATCTTGAGAAATTTATATTTTAGCCTCACCTTAATTCCTTAATCCCAAAATCTTAACCTAGTATTAAATTTTAACCTGGGTAATTTATATTTCTTAACCTAACCTTAATTCTATTTGAATTATATCTTTAAACTTACCTAATTTATCTAATCAAAATGTAATCTAATATAAATCATAGCCTAAACTTTTTTCTTTTATTTTCTTTCTCATTTTCTTTTTCCTTCTCTTGCACCGTTCTTGTTGCATTAGGAACATTTTATCCTCTACAACACACACCATCATCTCACACATCTCATCTCCATTGAAATTTTTGCCCTGTCATCCCTCGTGTACTATGACATCCCCTTCCATCACCCCTATCACCTCCTCTGCAATGCTCAATCACCATCATTGTTCATCCTCTACCATTTCCTTGTTTTCACACCACCATAATTACATATATATACCACTCCATCTCCCTCCGCCTCATTAAATGTTCAACCCTCCACACCCTCTATTTTTCTATAATGCAAACCACCCAAGACACTACCTTCTTCCTTTTTCTTTCTTCCTCCACATGATCCACACACCACCACCAAGCACCACCATTTTCTTGGTAAAACAACCACCTCAACTACCCCATCAATCCCTTTCATTTTTACTGACCATTTCCACCCTCTTTCATCACTTTGTACTCCTTCCCCACATGTTATGTTTCATTTTCTTTGAAATGCATGGTTGTGCGAACCTTGCACTCCCCAATCATGTACCTCTCATAGTGAGCTTGCATAGCCCACGCATGGCCTCACACATAACTGTGCACCTTCATTTTCTTGCTCGTGTATTTTTCTCACAACCGTGCGCCCATTTATTCTCACTCGTGTACTTCATGCACACCCATGTGATCCTTGCACAACTCTCTTGTGCACCTTATTTACTCTCGATCTGTGCTTCACCCTTACATTATCATCGCCGTTAGCCGCTATCCACCATCCTGCCCTAGCTCCTATCCGCCTGCACAAACCTAACATCACCTTCTTCTTGTCCTTTATTCTTCTCTTTTCTTCTTTCTCCTCTATCACCCCTATTTTTCTTCTTTCCCTCCCTGAGGTAATTTTTTAAGATCTCTACCACACCTGTTCGACAACTTCACCTGCAGCAACCCCTTAGGAAACTATAGTTTTTTCTATTTCACCCTATCCTTTTGGTGTATCCCTCTACAACCAATCACCCACCTTCAATCCCCTCCATCGTCGCCACCACTTTTAGCCCCCACCTCCACAGTAACTCTAGTCTCTTGCACTACCTCCCTTTCAGCAACGCTACCACCTTCTACCATTGACCAAAATCATCCAACCACCACCATCTCCACCCCAACCCTCACCTTTACCACTTTCATCCCAACACCCCCTTCTTCGTGTGCATGGCTCACATTGCACATGTAGCGTGAATGAGTTTTTGGTTAAAAAAATTTGTTATAGAATTTTAAAATGTAAGGGTATTTTAGTAATTTTAAAAATAAATATTTTATTATTATAATCATTTTCTTATTTGTTAAATATTGATTTGTTATGCTTGGTATTATTTTTAGGTACGAAGTTGATTAGCGAGATCTTGTAGCGTTTAGTAGAATACCGCTATTTTGTGTTTTTGCTGGAATTCCTCTAACTTTTATATTCTCCTAAAATGTTAGACATCGCATGATAACATGTTAGGGTTTTGTGTCTGAATATGTCAAGCATGATTTGTTAAATTATAATTGTGTATTATCTATTATATCCCAAAAATTGGTAAAAAGAGCATGTTATCGTATGTAAAATATTTTAGGTACAAAAATATGACAAAATGACTTTTATAATAAAGTGTGACATGTATGTGGAAAAAGGATAGGACAAGCTTGTTAGACAAAATTAAGGAATAATAATCATGGATGTGTGTCTTAGGGATGATTTGGTCATTTTATATGTATTATGATATTTACCATAACAAGCATGCCTGATATGTATTATATGTTGTTGAGCATGAGACTATGTGATTATGGATGTATTAGATACACATGTTAGGGTTTTATATGCAAAAATGTGAATAAGAGCAAATTGGTCATTTGGCTTATTTGCTAATTTATCCGCATGATAAATTGATTTAATTATTATGTTTTATCCTTGTCATGACAAACCTATAAATAAAATGGATTTGGTGATTAAAGAGGATGTTAGTATGGTAATTTTGGAATAAAGGGCATTTTGGTCATTTTTGGCTTAATGCTCCATATATGAAATATTGAGCCTAGTTCGGCCTTGATACTTATGTGGTTGGGTTTATATGTTTATCTATTTTAAGACCTGCAAATTGATGAGTCTTGAAATATGACCTTGTATTATCTGAATAAGATACTAATTATTTTTGAAAGATTATGGGAGTTAGGCTGATGCGTTGGTTCCGTTACACCGGACGATAATAGTGCATTAGGTGTGTTGTCCCTAAGAGGGGCTTTAGATTGTTCCATCGGTTTAAAAATAGTAGCTCAGAAGTGTTTTGTCTTGAGAGGTGTTGTGTCTGTTCCATTACATTAAGAATAGTAGGGCTCTATAATCAACGTGAATAAGATTATGATTTGAGATAAGTAACTAATGGATAAAACATTAATCATTTAAAGTGGAAGATTACGTGAGTCAGGACTGAGGTATTGGGTCTATTGCATTGGATAATAATAGTGGTTCAGGTGTGTTGTACCTGAAAGGTGTTTCAGATCATTCCATCGGTTTAAAAATAGTAGTTCAAGTGCGTTTTACCCCTATAGATTTTAGGTCCATTCTACTGGACGATAATAGTGGCTCAAGTGTGTTATTCCTAAGATATGCTTTAGATTATTCCACCGATTCAAGAATAGTGGGGGTCCTTGAACTCAATATAAATAAAATTGAAAATGATTATTATCACATTTAAATAACTATTGGATTATTGAATTGGTTGATAGTAACCTTTATGGCTACTTGTGGTTTTGTAGCAGCCTTTGTGTCTACCTATGGTTTGGTAGTAGCCTTTATGCCTACCCGTGGTCTGGTAGCAACCTTTAAGCCTACTTGTATTTCGATATCATCTTTCATGGCTAACTGTGATGCTACGAGTTGCTATTGATCTGTACTTGTGAGCTACTTGTGTGATAAGATTTATCGGTATCGATAGTGAGGTATGTGATATGTTGTTATTGTCATGGTTTTAGGTTGATGTTGTTTCTAATTATACATCAAAGAGAATCTCTTGGATGTTCCATTGGTAACTTTCAGTTTGTTCCAAATGAACGAGTATGAATGGTATATGGCCTTGGTGGTATGTGGGTATATGATTGATTATCGTAATTTAACTAATGCATGTACATTTTGATGTTTCATACCATATATTATTGTGATGCCTTGTATGTGTTCCGTGCTATTTTTTTTAGTTTTATATAAAGGATTGCTTAGCACCATTATATTAAAGGGTTCCTTTCATAGGCACCTGCCTATTTAATGGGTGGTGGTCTTTGTAAGTCAGCTCAAAAGTTTAGTTAAAAGCTGGTAGTTCAGTTTGAGAGCCTAGGACTACCCAGTGTCTTTTGGTATATTTGATTTTAGTTGTATTTGGACAATTGTGTCCTCCTATATTTCTCTCTTTTGAGTTTTGTAAATAATTGATGTTGCTTTTATTTAGTACAATACTTAGATGTTGTCTTCTCTAGTTTACTTCCTGTAATCATGTTATTAATTATAAGCAGAGTAATGATTGTAGCCTTAGCACTTGTTATGAGAATGGTAGAGGAAACCAAACTTGCACCAAGTGTGGCAGTAACACCCTTCGATTTTATTATTTTAGCTTCCATGCTTTACTCTTTTAAATGAACATTTCAAGTCCTAAAAATCAAGGTGTTAGAAAGGTGCTCAATTAGCTTAATAATAGGTTAGGATATGTGTTATATTTCCTAATGGGTTGTGATAGTTCCCCGGGCATCATTTTTTAGATTTTCCTCCCTTTTATAACGGAAAAGAGGAGTTCTAATCATCTATTGTTTTCTTGCCAAGCTTATGAGCTTTGAGAAGAGAGAGAATTCGTGCTCATCATTTTTTGGCATTTTTTACCAATATTTTCATTTAATTGTTTTTCATGCATGAAAAGTATTTTTTGTGGTATAAATTAACCATTGTGATGTTAGAGAAGGAGTTTGATTTGCATCCAGAATTATGGACTAGGGCTTCACTTAGTTCAAGAGAGGTAACCTTAGAAAACATGTTTTATGTATGAAATATGGTGTGGGATGTGGCCAAAACACCGACTAAGCCTACACTAATTTGCATTGTTATGTGTGGTATTGCTGCGATCAACTTTAATTTGACTAGTGGTTTTGACAACCCCCCACCTGACCACTTTCGAAGAAGAAGTTGAAACACGTAACATGGGTATTTTAGAAGGACAAGGGATAGTTCCCCCTAGTGGATGATGATTTCATCCTATTGTTGTAAGTAGGACATAACCTCCTGCTGGTCTTATAATTAGGACTATTAGACTGGAGGTAAGGGCACTCTAGGTGTCCCAAGGATAGGTTAGTTTCTATGAGTACTTGTTTAGGTTTGGTTTGAGATTTCTATTGCCAAATTTGGTCGGGATATTCATGAAAAAGCATAGATTTTAACTTCTCCAATTGATTCCTTACTTGTGGAAGGTTTTGCCAAGCACAATTCACATGGGAACACATTATAATGTGAAGGTTAACTTTCTATTATAGCGGTACTGCCATAAGGTTCATGATGAGGAGGATGACATGATTCCATTAATTAGTAGATCAAAATGTGGCTCATTGGTGTTGGGTTTGACTAGCAATAATTGATATTGAGAAGATGTTTATTTCTTCATTGATTAGACGGATATCATTCTTCTATACTCATTTTGGTATATTCTCAGGGAGGGGAAAACCTTCAGTAGTGTAACTAACCTTTTACTTAAGGTAGTATTAACCAAGACTTAATTTGCTATCTTGTAGTTTCTGGTGGTAATCATAAGAGAGGGGATCCTTCGGTTGATGTTCATGATCAAATAAGAAATATCTTAGTGGTGTCAAAGATAGAATGTTGTTGAAGAAGATATATGTGTTATAAGGTTGCTCTTAGCTAGGCTAACTACCCCAAGGTATCCTTTAGAGTCTTATCTTGATTTTTTTTCATTTTTTCTTATTAGAGGCTTTAGGTTATTAGTTATCATTTGTGAAGCCATTAAATCCATTGGATTGAAATGTTTTTAGATAATATCATGAGCTGATCCAACACTTCATCCTCAAAAGACCTTAGGTTCATTGTTTTCTAGGAGGCAAGCAAGATACATGTTGCCAACCATGGTGGGTCCTCACATATCTAAGGTGGTAATATGTATGTCACCACACTAGGGATAACAATGGGTCCCAGACCTAACTTGTACTTATCAGACTTGCCTCATTTTTAGTGTATTTGGGTCCATATACACCTAAATGGGTTTGGGTCTGGGGTCTAGTAGTGTAATACTCTATTTTTAGGAACCTTAATTATAGTTAATAATTACGTATGATTAGTTATAATTATTATTTTAGGAGGTTTATTGTTAAACTTATTATTATTATGTGTATTATTACGACAGTTGAGATATAAATTTAATCAGGTTAAGATTTGATAGAAATTGGACTATTAATTTTAATCCTAGTTTATACCCATAAATCTTACCCTAAGTATTTTATTAGTAGCATTAACTCGTAACCCAAAATAAATCCCTATAACTTTATTCCCGATTATTTTATCTTTTCTTCATTTTAGTCAAACCCATCCTAATCCGAATTATTTTCTCAGATTATTTTTCTACCTGATACCCTAATCTACCCAAGCTAAACCTAAAATAAAAATAAAACTATTTTCTTACTCCACCATTTTACTTACCCATTGCTTTCCCCAATTGCCTCCCCTAATCACTCTCCCTGTCTACCTCAATTCCTTACCTCATGCTACACCCTCTGTATTATATGCAAATACACACTACATACACTCATGCACACTCCCTCACCCTCATAGCCCCTTCCTTTTCTCTATTTTGTTCAGATTTCTCAGCTCCCCTCCCCATCGCACCCTTCCCTAAGCCTCCAACCAAACAACCCTCCACTACCCAACTCCCTACCTCTATTTTGTTTGGTTTTTCCAAGACTAACCAACCTCTCTCATCAATTAAGCAGCTTCCAACGCAACACCCAACACCCCCTACTCCCCTTCTCTGCCTCGTTTGTCCCCATCGCCTAAAACCCTTCCTTCTAGCAATTCCATCCCCCAAGCCAACCACCTTCTCCATTTCCCTCTACACTTCCCGACCACCCCAGCAGAAGCACTACATAGCTCCACCACCGAACCACTACCTTCTTCCTCTTCTCCCCTCTCCCCTACCCGCACACGCATCCACCACTTCTGTCACCCTCAACTGAGCCTGTCCAGCCAACCACACCCGCACAACACCTCCAGCCCAACCTCAATTGTCGTGCTCCCCTTCCTGCCCAGCTACCTGCAGTAGAACCGCCACCCTTCCTTGCATGACAGAACCTCCCCAGCCTCCCCAGCCTCCACCTTCTCCAGTTTGGTAATTTTTACTACATCCTCGATGAACTAGTATGAGTAGTATGTGGTTTTGATCATTATGATTTATCTGATATGATTATCGTATCTTGATCATCTCATGCATGTATTAAGATTACACCATGTATTGTCATGATGCTTTATGGATATTGTGTCAGGGTTTTCTTTTAGTCATACTTCAAATAGTATCTCTGTGTTGTTCATTTGGTAAGTTCAGTTGCTTCAAATAAATGAATATGAGTAGTCCATGACCTTGTTGGAATTTGATTATCTAAATGATTATCGTATATCAATCATTGTATGTTTATGTATATGTCTTATACCATGTTAGTTGTATGCCTTGTATGTGTTCCATGCTGGTTTATTATATTGGTTTAGTATAAAGGGTTGCTCAGTGCCGTAGTATTAAAGGGTTCATTTTCGTGCGCCCCTACCTATTCAATAGGCAGTGGACTTTGGAGGTCATCTTCTGAGTTCAGTTGAAAGTTTTTAGTCAGTTTTGAAAGCGTAGGAATATCCGGTGTCTCTTTTTCTATTCGGTCTCCGATTGTATCTGGATTTTTATGTACTCCTGTAATTTCTCTCTTGAGTTTTAGTAGACTGTTGATGTTGCTTTTTATCTAGCTCCATACTTATCTATTATTCTCTGTATTCTGAATTTTGTAATCATGTTATTTAAGTAAAGTAATGTTTTAGCCTTAGCACTTAGTATAAGAATGGTAGAGGATGCCAGACTTATATTGAGTGTGGCGATAATACCCATTAATTTTGTAATTAACGCTTCCGCAAAATAAAAAATTTTAGTAGTAAAAAAATGGGGGTGTTACAAGTTGGTATCAAAGCTTTTGGTTTTAAAATTCTCTCTTCTAGTTTTGAAAACTTCTATTCCTAAAAGTGTTGAAACTCGGTTTAGTCTTGTGAGGATTATGAGTTAGAAGTTTATCTTTGTCTTGGTCTTAGTCATTGGGTTTAGTATCCTAGTGACTTTCTTTGGTTTCGTGTTTTACCTTATTTAGTTGGGTGTGTATATGTAACTTCATTCCTAGTGATCTGGTTGATGAATTATGTGTTGGAGGAACGAGCTTGATCTTGATTGGAGGTTTGAAGAATTGTTTTGTTAGGGAGTGGATTGTATTAGGTGTTTTAGGTTGAGTTGTTTTGTACTTGATTATTTGTAGACCCTCTTTAATTGTGCTATGTGTTATTGATTGATGTCTATTCTTTACATGTTTATGTGATGGTATTGTGCACGATTAGGGTTAATTCTTTTAAGGGGGTAGTGACCCCTAGCTCCTAGAACCATTGTTTGTGGATCATCTGAGGTTCTAACAAGTTAGTTAGATTTTGTTTGACTTCGGGGACGAAGTCTCTTTTAAGGGGTAAGTAATGTAATACCTCTTTGTAAGAAACCTTAATTATAGTTAATAATTAAGTGTGATTGGTTATAATTATTATGTTAGGAGATTTAGTATTAAACGTATTATTATTATGTGTATTATTACAATGGTTTAGATATAATTTAGTCACGTTAAGATTTGATAGAAGTTGGACTATTAGTTTTAATCCTAGTTTATACCCATAAATTGTAGCCTAATTATTTTATTAGTAGCATTGACCCATAACCCAAAATAAGTCCCTAAAAATTTATTCTCGATTATTTTATCTTTTTCCATTTTATTCAAACCCATCCGTCTACCGTGGAACTAAGCCACTGTATTGCCTCACATTTTTAGGCCCAAATAACTTACAAAGTAATTATATGAAAAAACTTACTCAGGAAAATTTTAAATTTTGGTATATATAACTATATAACTATGTATAAGTATACCCTTGTTGTATCACTCTATCGTGCAACTAAGCCACTGTAAACTCCTATATTCTCTAACCTTAAGCTTTGAATGTTTATCCTCTTAAATCCCTCATTAACCATAAATTATTACTTAACAATATTATCTTAACCCCCAAAACCTTCATTTTTATATATTTTCTGTTAAAACTCTTTGTTTTCTTTTTATTCGTTTGGCAGTCAACATGGTGTTGCTTTTAGTTCACTAGCCAACAATGCTTCAAATCCGTTTGTATAGGGCACCCAACATTCAACTGCCAACATTACTTGATCGATCATAGTTGGGAGATTTTTACCGTTCATATTTTCTTTTGACTTCAAATCAATTTGTATGTCCAATATTTTTATCTAATTGGATTCCTAGATTAATTCCACACCTTTTCCTATTTTTTCATAAATTTTATGAATTATTTATTTATTTTTTCCACTTTTAGCCCTTCACTGGACTTTTTCGCTTACCTTAATTACTTTACTTGTTTTCAATCCTTCATACTCATTTTTTATGTCGAAATTCGACTCCCTAGTACCCTATGATCATAACCTATCTTTTCCTTATCCAATCAACCATATTATTTTTTACCTTCTTACACTCTTATACCACCATTGCAATACCCTAATTTTTTAAGAACCCTACTTACAATGTAAATAGGCTTGCAATTTATCTCAAAAATTTACAAAATGGTTTTCCAAGCAGTCCATATTTATTCCAAGATTTTTGCAACTCGTTTAATAGTTTGCAAAAAAAAGGGTACATTTTTATGCAATTTCTCTAATAGTAGGGTTTTTTGATCTTTTAGACTCATTTTGAACTTGCAAAATACTCTTGAGATTTTACCCTATCACCTTATTTCATTTTGATGTTTTTTGCATCATTTTTATGCTTTTCGTTAATTATTTGTTTGCCTGTGGAAATATTTTAAATTGTGATTTTATATTTAAACCGTTTCTTACCCATTTCAGCTAGTGCAATTTTTTCTGTACTTATTAAAATATTCTAAGCTTATATAAGAATCCCAAAGAAATTTAATTTCGTATGTTCCTTTTGGTTTACTAAGTCATAAAAGTTTTCATTTTTGTAACAAATAATTTTTGCCAATTTATGAATTTTAATCCGCTTGAGGCGTGAACAGTTTCTAAAGTCAAATATGTTTACATATTTAGCTTTCTATAATGATTTTATAACCTTTCAAACCATTTCCAGCCCCATGTTATTTTTTTCTCCCATTCAAAAACGTGTTTTTTAGAATCATTTGATTTTATTGGTTTTTCTCATTTTTGATCGATCAAACTTCAAACCAACTCTAATATCCAATATTTTTATATATTTTGATTCGTAAAATTATTTTGCACTTACCCATATATTTTTTGAAAATGTCAAAGCTCATTTGCTATTTTATTCCCTAAATAACTATTCATAACATTTCCCTGCACTTTAAATTATTAAAATAAATCTAACTAGCTTTCTAACCATCTAGGCAGGTCTAGCCTAAAATATGAATCCATCATGGTTGAATTTGGGTTAATTTAAATCCTCACCTAGAGTACGTATTCATCATCATTTTTATAATTGAAGTTAAACTTACACTTAAACCCTTCATTCAAGTGTTAAGAAATCAATATTAGGGAAGCTATATTACCTACCATTTCAGGCCTAAAAAACACTCAATTACCCTAGCTTTAGGTGATTCCTAATGTATACTAACCCCTCCTCACATAAAACCATCTCCATGCAAATCCAAACCCCCATCATAAACATTCCTTTACCCCTCCCTACCGAGGTAGTTTTCCCAGCCACAAGCCCCTCTTTTCCTTGGTTCCCTCTTCTTCTTTTTCTGTGCCCCTTCAAACCCCTAACTTCCCTTTCCTCCATTGTTGCAACTAGTCCCTTTTCCTTTACATTTTTGATCTACCATGAGACTGAATTTTTTTCCTTGCAAAAGTATTTCACCACCTCCAACTCCTCTGTTTACCTGGGTTTTTCACAGCCCTCAACCTCCAATTGTTTATTCTTCTTACTCATCCTTTACTTAGATGTTTTCCAACTTCAAAACCTCTTAATAACAACTACCTTTTTCCTCTTCTTCCTTGCAAGTTGGTGGTTGTAAGGCGGAAGGTTTCAACTACTAGAATGTTGCTAATCTTCTAGCACCTTTCTTTACCTCTTTTTCTACTTCCATTTCATACATTGCAAAATTTCCATTATTATTTTAACTTATTTTATACATTTGATAGGTGATCAAGAGGTGGTAGAAGGAGGAAGTGGATAACATACATTTTTATCTTAATAAAAAACTTGATTTTAGTGTAAACTTTGCCTACTCTCTAGACATAAAATTTTTGTTTAGTTTTTGTGTATTTTTTAGTATAATATGAGCATGTGGTATTATGTGCTATGTATATTAATTACATGGTGAGAATGTTATTGTATATCCTAGCATGATTTAAAGTTCTATGCTTGTGCTCAAGAATTATGCGCCTTTATCATTTTTTGTGAAATGGTTTTTAGTTTATAGCATTCTATAATATTATGTATATTTATTCATGGTGTTAAGCTACCAAAATATTATATAACATGCTTAATAAATATGCTACTATGTATAATCATTTGTTTATGAAAATAAGCAAGTTTGGGACATGTTGGCATTTTTGCCTTAGGATGACACTCGTCCATAAGGCCTTAGGATAGATTGGCATTTATTTATTTATTTTTAATATGATGATTATAAGGTGTATCGTAGTATATTTTAGTATTGGTGTGAAATCGAGTTAAATTGGTGATAAGGTTATTTTTGGGATTGTCAAAATTAGCCACTTATAGGGGGAAGTGTTCATATTAGTGTTTTTTTTTTTGTAAAATCAAAGGTTTCCATTGTATTCATTATGTCCTTTACATACAAACATAAGCATGCTTAAAAAGATGAAGCAAAGTAAGGCATTATGTTTACAAAGATAAGTAGTATGAGATGTTCCAATAAATTATAAACAAACATCGAATCTAGATAATATAAGAATTATATAATGCACACAAGTGGGTATACCTAGTGAGAAATCATATGGAAGAAAATGAGAAAATATAAAATATTCCCTTAACTATATAAGCTACACTTGTTTAAGCATCAAGGTGAACAACCTGAATCAGATAAAATAGTTCAACGTATGTCAAGATGTTTGACTAGAGTTTACCAAATATGCATAACCAATGTGAGAAAGGTAGAACTCTTCTCATAGAGTCTTTCAAATATCTCTCATTCTAATTGGTTATGGTGGAATCGCAAGAGTATATCCAATGTGAAATTTGGAGATTCCATTCAACTTGTAACCTATACTCAAGGGCAATAGAGAGACTTTCCTTTTCTAATGGAGTTAGTACTTATCAAGACAATTTGATAATAGGAAATTATAAGTATCACGATGATGAAAATTCTTACTAAATGTAGTAATGTCTCAAAATTTTTGAGAGCATATTTTAAAAAACATACTTAAGTGAAGCACTGTCTCAATGATATAATAATTCAATCAATTTCTCAAAATATAACATTGAAAGCATACTTGCATGAGAAATATCATTAGATGAGTTAACTTATTCATGTGTGAGATAAATCATCAAAAAGCATGAAAGTGTGGCAGATACATAAGCACATTAAGTGTGCATCATAACATATTGTCATTACTCCTCAATCCATTAAATAAAGTTCATTTAATTAACTAGATATGAGCTAAAAATATTTAAGAGCAATTATTCTTGATATATGAGTAAATTAACTTAGATTTTTTTTAATGAAGATATGACAACAAAGATCCTGTAGGGATAAAAATTAGAGCAGGAGTGCAAAATAAACCATCAAAATAAATAATATAGCTCACGCACTGATAAGATAATGGGCTATGTAGAGCTCTAGTGAGCACTGATGGTACCTAGATCTTAACTAGATGTAATGCTAGGCTCAAAAGTTGTGGATCTAGATGGTTGAGGAATAGTGGTGAGATAAATCATGAGAACATTTGGATTTGAGTAAAAAGAATCATATAATAGTGTATCCTCCGAGTTCTCTATACCTACATTGTCCAACTTAGTGTCAACAACATCTCAAGTGCCCATTACACACTCTAGATCCTTATTATTGAGTGGAGGCATAGTCTCCTTAGTGTCATTAACCTGGACACTCTAATCACCAATAGCGATAATAGATATAACCATGTCACCCTCAAATATAGTAGATTGTGGAGTTGGTATCTTATGTCTAATTCTATGTTGTAATAACTGTTGGAGCATACACATGAGTCTATAGGCCTAATGAACCCTTAATATAGGTAGTTGGATGCATGAAATGAACAAGTTTCTCAAGGCTAGAAAGCCTTATACCATGATTTAGCTTATGTAGAATATGTACTTGTAAATCTCTAGTTAACCATCTGAAAGCCTCTGATAAGCAAGTCTTACATACCTTAAACTGTAGCTCTACCCTAAGGAGTTGATGGAGGATAGAAGTGGATATGGAAAGAGTATATGATATAGCAAGAGGAATTGTGGGATGTGTAGTGAGTGGATCATGAGTACTAGGATGGATTTCCTTATCATCTATATCATAAGCATGAGGAGCTTGAGTAGCCATTATACTAATAGTGCATGTCAATGAAACTCTAGCCTTCTTAGTAAGTATGAGAATATGAATAGATTCCCGTAATTCATATCCTATAGGTCATAATCTCATATTATCAAAGATATCGAATCCATTCTTGAAACTGAGATGATAGAATTAAAATCTCCAAATGAGACTTAGAAATCCTCCAAGATCCTTATGATGAGAGAACCATACCCTAAATAAGCGTGTGTGTGACTCTCCTTTTGAGATATGTCAATCTTGAAGCACATGGAAAACCCTGATAAGATGTGGTCAACTTTATACCAATTTCTACGAATCACATGAGCCCTAGATATCCCGTGAGGGACTAACACCGTGCAAATAGAATAATGCAATACTCTCTTATAAGGTTGTAGACAGTAAGAGATAATGGTGCCTCAAATCACATAATGATGCCTAGTCACATTTTGCATAATCATGTCATGTGTCCTCATGCTTATCCAATTATTATATGTAATCCCCATAATAGGTGACCACTTAAATTCCTAGACTCCTAACATGTCTAGTCTCATTGACTCGAATGGGAACACTTAGGAATATTGTGGTGATAGTGGAACCATTTGTAGAAATGATCAAATTCTCAAAGAAAAGTTGGATAAGATTAAAATAGATAGGATTACAGAGCTCAAAGATTGGATAAATGTGAAGATCTAAGAGATTTTGTGTAAAAGGGAATCTTAGTAATGTTGGAACCAATGTCAAAATTAATGCATTTTTTCCTAAATTATTTTCTTCCCATGGAATCCCTAGAACATCAACGATTATAGTCTTATTCAAGTGTATTTCAACCCTTATATCATAACAAGTTATCATTAGGGTGCTTTTATCAAAGTATAGGTTGTTCTAGAAGAGTTTAACTAACTCGTAATAATGAGGACTTTTGAGGATGGTTAGGGGAACATGTGAGAGTCATGTATATTTTGTATAAAGGATAAATGGAATTGATTGATTTAAACATCAATGTCAATTCAATATATAAGGACAAGTTTTTTTTCCTTAGAGCCACTTGGTCATTTTTATCGCTTATAAATAGATGGAAAGAAATGGAGGTTAAGGGTGTGTGTTCCTTGGTGAGGTGAAGTTTGAAAGATTTGGTGGAAAAAAAGAATAGGAATTGAGGAGAAGAGTAGAGAAAAGTAGTTTGGATTCAATAGTTCTATTAAAGGAAAGTAAATTAAGGTTGAAATTTTGTTAAAAAAAATTTATATACCCAAGACAAACTAGTTGATCAGTTTGACAAACACATCGATTGCTCTTGCCCTATTTTGAAAAACAAAGTTCACACCCATCGACTGGTTGAAATGGGACATATTGACCAATCCCTATAATACATCAACTACTTTTGCCACTAGTTGATTGGTCATAAACACTTATTATGGGCATGAAAGATAATCCATTCATTAATTTAAACATGCATTGTAAAATTGGTTTAAACACAAATCATGTAAGCTAATTCATATTCAAATCAACATTTATCTAGTCTATCCAAACATGATTTTAACATCACTTTCATGCATCAGACAATAACCTTTTAAGAGTGAATAATGTTCAATTTTTGTAAGTCAAGTTTAGCTAAGACTTGTTAGCAAACATATTTTCCATCTACTAATGTAATCTTTCACATTAAAGATAGTGTAATACAAAAAGAGAAAAATATTAACATGGAGTTACAAAAATTCACATATATTCTTCTTTCTATTACAAAGAGGTGGAAGAGGCTTTGATGTTGTGTTTTTTATTTGATACTTCAAGCTCTTCTTCCTCTTCTTCTTCTCCCCTAAAATAAATTTTCAAATACATGCCTTTGGTACCCATATCTTTTTAATGAATTATCAATAGCAATACAATTCTTTAGAATCCAAATCAGCCTCATTTTATATTGATAGAGGTTGTTTCTAAGAGTTTTATAGTTTATTAAAGATTTAATTTCAATCATTTGAATTTTTACATCCAATTCAATTTTTAATCTTTTAATCGTAGATGCAAATTATTCATTTTCATTATTCAATTTGACATGCTTTGAGAATAAATGGCAAAACATTTTATAACTCAAAATTTTGACATTCCATAATTGCAAAATGATTTAAGCAAAGATCATCAATATCATACGAATTAATTATAGAGCTAATTGAGAAATTGGTTACCTCATCCTTTTGACTTGAAATGCTATCATTTATAGGGATGAAACAATGATGTGGACTTTTTTTCTTCCTCGTCACCACCATAAGTGATATTCAATATTTTCCAAAGTTCTTTAGCAGTGGTGCATTCTAGTATGTGCTCGAATACATTTTCTCTAGGCCACAATGGAGCATAAAGATAGTTTTATCATTTAAGGTGGCCCTTTGTTTGTCGAGCTCCGTCTATTCTTCAACCATTTTATCAATTAATCCAATGATGGTTGATTTTTGAATCTTGGTTGGCTCATGTTGAATGATGAACCACAAGTCTTGATTTTGTGCATTGAAGAAGCTTCTCATCATCATTTTCCAAAGCCTAAAATTTCCCCAATGAACAATGGATGCTTTGAAGGTGTTACATCTTTACCCATGAAGTTACCCATACTTGAGGATCGTAAGCTTTTGATTGGTAGATCAATTAGACGAAGCCCCAAGCTTTGATTCCAATTGAAAGCCTGTGTGGATACTCTAGATGGGGTGAATAGAGTATTTTGTAACAATAATGACAAATTAAAATTTTATGACAAATAATTAGAAGCATGACAAACAATAAAAACACAATTTATAGTGGTTCAAGAATCTCTACAAAGTTTCTCTACATCCACTACCAAAAGATTTTTCCTTTTGGATTTGAATATCTATTTATTTATAGTGGGTGTGTGATGATGATCACACATCTCTTGATTTATGAGCCTAAAATCTCAATGACCCTCTAGGAGATCATTTACACTTTGCCTAGTTATCCTCTCTAGGTTTATGAGACTAATCTCAATGACCTCTCTTAGAAATACTAGACAACACACCACTTTTCACTTGTGATTAAGATGATGAGTTTGAATAAATACAATGAAAATCTTCACTAGATAGTATATGAAAGTGAGTAATCACTAGTGAAGATTTTTATCTAGCTAGAGAAATAATAATTACAAGTGTATGAGCACTCTAACTAAATATGAAGAACAACTTGAGGACTAGAGAATTTTGATTTGGATTTGAATGTGTAAAATCAAAACTCTCTTTGATTCATTGTAAGATGTGAAAATGATGATTTTAGAAAAGTTGTGCTAGATTGATTGATGTTTATTAAATTTTAACAACTCTTATTTATAGTGCTAAAAGATGGAAAAAATCAGCACCGAGCGTTGGGTGTAAAAATTGCTCCAACGATCGAATTACAACAAGCAGAAAATCTCATAAATTCCCAGACCGATCGACTGATTTTGAAAAATTAGTAGATTGGTGGAATATTTTTTAGCACTACACACCTTTACGAAAAAGACCGTAGCTTGAGCTACAAAGCTTTAAATTATATGCCGTATATTTTTTTTGTAAAGTAGGCATCATAATCTTTTCAAAGAAATACTAATAACCCAACAATAATGTCTATGTAATTTATGGAAAATTTTACAAGTTATATCATATGCAAAACTACTTAAAATAAAATCAATTTAAGACAACATTTTGCACAAATACTTAGAAATATTTTTGATGGGTGAAATCACTTTAAGATCTTTCAAAATTATTTTTAAATAGGATGATCAATATAAAATCATTAAAAAATATAAGTGATCAATATGTAAATCATATGTACATAAAACATAAGACTGTAACATACTCTTTGAAGCTTGAGTCTTGGTATCTAGCACTCTTGCTTATCCCTTTATGGTTTGTGTATTACACATAAATTGAAGTAATTGAAGCTAGATTCTTATTTTTTTCCTCATTTTTTATCTTTGGCTTGTGCTGGGGATATGATTTGTAAACTTGATCTCTTTAGCACTCATTGACTTAGTTAAGTGTTGGATACTTTACCTTTTGCTATCATACATATGCATACATGAAAACATAATTCAAATTCATAATTAAGTTTGTAATCATCAAACCAAAGGTTGATTGACCTATGACGTCAATAGTCAGCTTATGAGAATATTATAGTGTGGTCTTAAGTTTGGGTTAATGATAAGATCAATTAGTAAGGTAACTCCAAAAATATTATATTAAGGTTTTATAAATCCATTTGTATCTTTTCATTCTTATTATGGTTACCTTAGTCCTTAGTTGGTTTTAAGTATTTCTTAATGGATTTATAAGTATAGCCATAGATTAATATATTTAATTTGACTAATTTTGCAAGTAATGACTTAACTACGTGCTTGTTTTATTATTGCATGTATTATCTCCTTTATTATTTAGCCTTATAATAACTATAATAACATGCTTAATAAATAAGGGCAGAACTAAATTCACCATAGTGATTAAGAGGGGTCTTAACTTCTTTAAGATTTGGTTATTCTTGATAATAAATATTAATACTAAAGTGGAACATCACATGAGTCAAGATCAAGTTTGTTACTAGTTATTTGTCTGCTCTGGTTCTATAAAACTATGGTGATCCGAATATACTCCATACTTGTATGTTCCATTGGCATATAAGGGCTTGCATACTTAAATCCTTGAGGTTAATCAGTGGCTTAGGTGTATTTTTCCCTAAGACGGTGCTTTTATGCCAATTTTTGTTTAACCAGATATAATAGTGGCCTTGATGCGTTATGCCTTGGGAAGGTGCTTAGTGTCATTATCATTTCTTGATTACTCAATGTGGTTAATGTTGAAATATTTTGATCATAAGAAAAGATAATAACAAGGTTAGTATAGTTATATATATTCTCATGCCTATGTTCATGATCTTGATGTGTCTTTGCTTGCCTATTGTTTAAATACCATGATCAACGTGTAGCATGCTATGCCTTTAGGTTAATCTTGCTTACCAATACGCCTTCAGACTAATATCATTTTTTTTATCATTGCTTATTCTACAAGCAGATGACCCTACCTTTGTTGACTCACAAATGTGTGATACCTTAATTGATGATTGTGTAGATGATTTTTTATATCATGCATGTGGATGAATAATTCTTATATTTTAGGGTTAAGCATATAATCACTGTTATTCGGTGTTTTGTGGTTGATTTGGATACCCCTTTGAACTCTTAAATCTTATATTCCCCCTTTTTGTATTTTGAGTATTATATTTGGAGTTGATCTTATAACACTTTTTATTTTTGCATTATTTATGTCATTATCTTATTCTCTTTTTATTTTTTGTGTTAAGGTTTAATGATTTTTCTTGTCTTGTACTTAATATGATAATGTTATGGAAACCAAACTCGTGTTAAGTATGGTGGTAACACCCTCTTAATTTATATTTAAGATTTTGAATGATACAATTTTTTAGTAGTAAATTTTTGGGTGTTAAAATCATATCTTCTTCTTTCACACTTTGTATCTCCCTTGCCTTGCAAGAAACCATAAATCAAACTTGTATTATGGAAACTAAACTCGTTCTAATTATGGCGGTAACACCCTCTTAATTTATATTTAAGCTTTTGTATGATAAAATTTTTTAGTAGTAAATTTTGGGGTGTTACAACCATACCTTCTTCTTTCACACTACACATCTACATTGCCTTACAAGAAATCCTAAATCTAACTCTCCCGCCCCTCTCTCTCCCATTGTAGACCACCATAGGGAGCTCACACCCTCTTGGTTTTTATTTTTTTCCATAGCCATTTTCTTACACTTCAGCTTTATTCCCTCTTCCCTCTTCTTTCACTTGTCTTTGTTCTTGAAGTTTTGCAATACTCTTACTTTTTCTTTAGTTGACCAAGCCTCTCCCTTTTTCTACTTTGTCATTCAATTGACTTTCTTACTTATAATATCTTAGATCTTAACTTTTAGTTGTTTTATCTAAGCAAAAGAGAGTTAAGATTATAGATTTGTGAAGATTTCCTCTAGCTTGTTCTAGCCTATTTGAGCTGAAGGGATATCTCTCCTTTCCCTTTTCATTACTTTTATATGCTAACCCTTGCCATATCTCATTGTCTAATTCTATGCTATTTTGTTTAGGTTGTCATAAGGTGTAGTTGAAGAAGGTGTTAGAAGTATTTTTACATGCATACTAGTATAGCCTTTGATAAGGATACACAACTCTAAAATAAGGTTCCGTAGTGATATTTTTTTCTTTTTATTAATACTATGTTAACATAATTTATTCTTATAAACCATAATTTTTGATTTTTTTGGCTTATAGTTATGTGTTATGCATGATTTCTTATATTTCATCCACTAGTATGATTTTATGTGAAAATATGTCATGTTAGGCCATACTCCTAAACTTCAAGCATGATGTTGCAAATTAGTTATTTTATTACGTAAGAGGTTGAGTGTATTGATTTATGATTAAGTATTTTTGTTAAAGAAATAGGTTGAGATTGGATCATTTTTGGTGTTTTGGGCTTAAAGTGGTTTGGCCCTATGTAATCCCCTATCTTTTTTTAAAGTGTTGAATGAGAAATTTTGTCAAATTTTGGTGTTTGATTTTGATTTAAAATTATGATTGGATTTGAGGTAAGGTTGGATTTTAAATGAGGTTAGAAAACTAAATTTAAAAAGTTTTTGAGTTGAAACAATCTACTGGTTCGTTGTTTCAATAAAATGGTTTTTACTTGACCAAACATATCGATTGGTTGGGGAATTGATCGACTGGTTTGTCGTTCTAGGTATATTTATAAATTTTAATTTTTTAAGAAAAAAATTATTATACTAAATGGAACCTTGTTCCCATTCCAAATTGTTCCTAAAGGATTCTTAACCTTTTTCGTGATACATTTGGCCCCAAAAATACTACATCAGATCGATCAGAGGAGTCGATTGGGACAATTGAGGGGGGAGATGACCTTAGCTTTATCTTCTTCCACCTCTCTCCTTTGCACCTTTATAGGGTTATTGCTTCAATCTCAGACTCAATTTTACTTAGTTATGAGATTCTTTCAACACTGACCTTCCATTTCTCCTTTTATGTATTATATTTTTGTACCAATTAACCTACACTCCTCCATAATCACCATTTGAGATCTAGAGGATAGGTCAACATATCTTGGATGAAATCTATCTGTTTAACTAAAATTTGAATGGTAAGAATTATGGTGTTCAATCTGTTCCTGACCACACTTGTGATTTTTATCGATTTGTTGGCTATAAATAACCCTAATCACCCCTTTTATTCACCTTTCTTTCAGCCACCGATATACTTAACTCTTTAGCATTCACGTTCTCTCTCTTCACTTTGAGCCTTGAATTTGAATTTCTTTTACTCCTCTGTTCCTTCCTCTAGCTCCCTCTTGTTTTAATTGTTAAACAAGAAAGAGTTAGATTTAGGAAAGGTTGAGTGGTTCAATAGAATTACCCTCTATTTTTTCTTTGGGTGTGGTATTTTCATTCTTTTCTTTCCATTTCAATTTCGGATTTATAAAATTTATTCATGAATTTCTAAGTTAATTTTTTTTTAAGGTTTTGAAAGTTAAGGATTTCATGGGTTGAGTGTTCTTATTTGAGAAAATTTTACTTGCATCAAGTAATTCATTCTTACTTCTGAAATGGGTTATGAGTAAACTTGAATGTTATGGAGCTCTTTAATTTTGATATTACATGTTGGCATGAATATATAGCTTTATAGAACTATATTGAAAGGTTACACTAGGAAATTTGAGTGAAAATCATGAATCTTGAGGAAATTTTAGCTTGTGATGATTAATGGTAAAAATATGCAACTAATGTAAGCTAAAAATGTTCTATGTGATGTTAGAAGATGTTTCAAGGTGGTATGATAAATAATTATAAGCATAATATGCATGAAAATGATGAGTTGGTGATGTTAGAGAGCAAATCGATCCACTGGTTCCAAGAACAGTCAATTGGTTGACCCAATTCATTGATTGGTAAGCCTATAGAGACCTTGGTATTTCTCTTCCCTTAAACCCATTGGTTGGTTAGGAAAAATCAATCAACTGGTCTATGAACAATCGAATGGTTTGACCAAACTGATCTACCGATTTGAGGTAAGTCTGGTTAGGTGAGCCAAATCAATCAATCGGTCAACCCAAATCAATTGACTGGTTGGTGCAATCGATTGACTGGTTGGGTCATAATAATCAATTGGTTCATCTAGTTTGTGTAATTTTGTTCTTCTCTATTTAGATTTGGTTTGAGACTATACATGAGGTTGTTATATGACCAATTAATGGATAAAATACATATATTACCATGGATCAATAACCTAATGAATGGATTAAATGAATCATGATTCATGACACAATCAATGGGTGTTATAAAGGCTGAAAAGGTGCACCACATATGAAATGTGAAGATTCTTGAGGAATAGGGTGGTGAAATAAGGAATGTGCTTGAATGAAATAATATAATGGAACAAGCATAAATGGGAACTCCGCACAAGTTTGGGGGATGGAAAGGATTCATATGGAAGAAATATACGAATGTATTTTTTACTCCTTGTATGGGTCTTGTGTGATCTTGTGACCTCATGAATAATGTACTAATTACATAAAGTGAAAGAAAATCAAGCTATGTATTGGTTTGGGTTACGCGATCCTCGATTAGCTACCAAGGGTTAGTCTGCCTTTGGGCATTTATTAGTACCTTCAGATGATGCCTTCGGGAGGGATCCTAGTAGATCTTGGTGCCGTACCTACTCTAGACACTTATGATGTACTAGGAGGTATCGATACTAAAAGGTCTTTTTACCTAGGTGGTTGGCTTCAGCCTGGACTTATGTTCATATTAGTTGGATTCGGCTTAGACTTAAGTCCATTGTAGTTATTAGGTTTAGCCTAGACTTTATATCCCTCAGTTTTGATAGGCTTCCATGGTATGTAAGACCATGGGGTGGTATACAATCCATCACTTGATGATGAATAATTAGGTAATGATTGGATGATAATAACGATAAAATTTAGAATGAATACTTGGATAATTACTTGAATGAATAACTAGTTAGTAATTGGAATGAATGATAGTATGATGACCTATACAAGTATATGGATAAGAAATGATATAACCTAATAAATTGAGCGAGTTGAAAAATAAACCCTAGTGTTCATCTAGATAATCTACTTAGTACAAGTGTGTGACTACCTATGATATTTTACTACAAAAATGAGTATGATACATTATGAGTTGCCTAAGTTATGCATGATAGTGAATCCTAATGTATTATCAAATTCTGATAGAGTAAATACACTTACTTAACTAACATTGGCATGCTTACATATATATGTCAATTATGAAGAAGAAAATTCAACCATCAAGCATAAAATAATGTAATATGAATGTACATATAGATGGAATTCATTGATTATTATATTTTATTGTTATGATCAAAACCAATATATTATATTAACTTGAAGACGGAGACTTAAAAAAAACCATAATTATTAATCTAGTATATGAATGGTACTAACTCTAGCCAATCCACCTAGAAATGTAATAAGAAAACTAAATAATAAGACGCCTAATTACATAAGTATGCATACCCTCTATAGGGTCAGAATATATTGAGACACTCATATAGTAGAAGAGGGTCACTCGGAGCCTCGTAAGGCACCCAGGATCACATAATAAAAAACATCATAATGATACCAAGTGAAACTAGACAGCTACCCAAATAGTATAAGTCCTAACTCAAGACCTTTTACTTTAAGCGAGTAATGTTTTATTAAAGATTTAGGTCAAAAAATAGTAAAATTCACATAATATCACTTAATCACTTCTATAAACATAAACCAATTGTTCTATTAAATTCCAATATTATCCACACACTTGATCCAGAGAGGAATCAAGGATCAAACCATTTAGAACACAAATGCCCATTACATACCATTATATCCCAATTGAATATATGATGTATTAAAGTCCAAGGAAGATTATTGAGGTATTAAAGCCCAAGCCAAATTATTGATCCATTAAATTCGAAGTTAGATACCATTTAAGACCCAGTAAAATTAGATCTCATTGTGCACCAACTCTAATTATTTGACACAAGGATCAATAGTCAATATCTAAGTCAACCAAGGGTTTGCTTATAAGTCCAACTTAAATAACGAGCATAAAATAACATAAATTAACTTAAATATCTTTTAGGTCCACTAATTTACCTTAACATTAAGAGAGGTGTATTTTATGCTAAAAATATGATACTTAAACAATTGTTTATTTTGGATGAATTATAATTAAGACACTAAGATAACATACTAAGATTAAACATTGCACACAAAGTGTCTCTTTCTCCTTTTATTTTTCTTAATTAATAATTTTAATGAAGGTATCTAGGTCTACTCATCAAATGTCACCCAATTTTCAACTTATAAATTTTAACTTAATTTATTAACATAATATTCAATTAGGTATCAAAATTTTTAGAATTTACATGTATTGACAAAAATGTCATTTTTCAACGAAAATTACCTTAAGAATCTAAAATTCATAACTTACTCTAAATAACACCAAACGCTAACATATCATAAATCAAATTTTATGTAAAATACCCAATTAATATAATGGTATGCTTAAAATTTTCAAAAAAAATAAATAATTCCCAATATAATCATGGATGAATATGTCCAAAACCTTAAAAAAATTTATTTTAACTCTAAATGATCAAAAATGCATAAACGTAGCTTCTATACCCTATTATAAATACAATGTCATACTTAGATAAAGTTAAAAAAATTGCACATAAAATAACAAGGACGAGAGCTCAAAAACTCAAATCTAGGCATATTCATAAAAAATATATTGAATATTCAACTTGAATCTACTAACCATTCAACACAACCCCACTAAATATTCATCACCTTTTCATTAGACATAAAAAACATGTAATAATCACACAATTCATCTTTCCATTAATTTTTTACGCTTATAAATATAAGATAGAAACATACACATGTCATAAAATATTTTTTAAGATATTATTTCATACTTATAATCAAAATAAATTTAATCATGCATAAAATAACATATAATACACCTAGTACAAAATCATATTTCTAAATGTTAGTTTAGTTACCAAAATTTCTAAATTCCTTAGCAAAGCTAAAATAAGGAATCTGAAAACTCCTTCTCTAAACCACTTGGTCACATTCAATAATATAAGATCAAAGAGTTAGATAAATCAAGATCAATAATTAGGTAAAAGGAAAAGAGAGGAAATGAAATGGAAGAAGTGAAATGGCAATATTACTCTTGAATATGAAGGCTTGGAAACCATCACCAAAAACCACCAACAACCATCAAGGAATGATATTTCTAAGTTTTAGAGGGTTAATGGGAAGGAAAATAAGGAGAAAAATAGGGAGACGAGGCATGAAATATTTCTACAATACACACAATAAAAACAAAATTTCAAGATTGTTCGATAAGGCAGATATGAGAGGAAAAAGAAGAGGTGAGGGGCTTGATTTCATGGGTGAAAATGATTCTTAGATGAATTATAACATGAAAGGAATAATAAAAATAATAATAATATAAGGTAAAGGAAGAAATTTTGAGGCGTGGTAGCTGTTGGAAGTCACAAAAATATCAACTTTGTTGCAGTTGTGTTGCCAATCGGGAAGCAAAAGTCGGGTAAAATGAAGCTTGAATGAGATTGATTTTAGGGATGTAAATGGTATGAAGTTTTATTATGCAGTGAAATATTTTAAACAAAATAAAAAGAAAAGGAATATAACAACCGTAGAGAGAGAGCAAGTCGTTGCAATTTGGAAAGAAATGAGCATTAAACTCTACTAAAATTTTATGATTTTATGTGTGTTTTGTAATGAAACACGTGACATGGGAAAAATAGAGTGATATCTAATAAGGAGTGTGGAGTGAGTTTTTTGTTTTACTTTATCTTCACTTGGGTGCTAGTATTAGGGGTGTAAGAGAGGTGTAAGGCTATGATTGAGTGTGTAAGAGAAATGTCATAAAATCATGATTATAATACTTTGTGCACCTTTTTTTGTTGGGTGAAAGGTAAAAAAGTTACAAATATATTTTTTTTGTTAGAAAATGAATAAGGAGTAAAATAATGGTTAGAGGATTGGTTACAATCTCTTTTGAATAATTAAATTGTAAGAAAGTCCAATAATGGACATTATTATCAATTGGAATCCAAAAATCATGAAAATTTATGCAAATGTGTGGAAAATTTTTAGAATCTCAAATATAAAAAAATACTAGGTATCAGAGTTGTTTCTAATCTCGACGGATTAAAAATTAAAAATGGCTAAAATTGCCTAATCACGTAAACTGATTTATCAGCGACTTAACGATTCAGAAAGAATGGGTGAAACATGAATGTATAGAATATATGGAATTAGATAACAGATTATTTATAAATATTTATATTTTTTGGGGATTTGTTACTAGCTTAATAACACATGGTAAGTAAGGTTTGAGAAAACTATGTATCGCTAATGTTCAATAAAAACCCATTCTTTTTGATGAAAATAAAAAAAAAATTAAATATAAACTAATTTCGGTTAACAATAAAATTTCCCTAGGTTGCTAAAGAAATCACTTCAAGTAGCTAAGTAACTGTATTATTTAATAGTCAAAAAAAGAGTAATGACATATTTATAAATTTTAATATTACATTATTATATTATAGATTGGATACTAATTTTAATATATCATAGACTAGTAAAACTTCTCAAATTAGATATAGAAACTGTAGTGTCAAAAAATGAAAATGGTTACATTTTTTATAATAATTATGTATACACTTATATTACATATTAGGGCACTACTTTTGGTGTATACAGAAATTACTTAAAGTGACTAAAGAAACAACTATGACTATCTAATGAAACTATGGATAATTCTTGATTATTACTATAATGAGATGATTCCCACTAGATATGATACAAATACACACACACACACACACACACACACATATATATATATAAAGTATTCAATGAGAACTAAAAACTAGTGTTCTCAATTGAAGAAACTACCCGTATTAGGTTGTTGACACTAATTTTAGTAGGTGAAGAAAATTATTGTAATTGACTCAAGAAATTATAGTATTTGAGTGTCGAAAACAGCAAAATAATGTGGTGATATTTTTATAAATAATGAACATTTATGTTTCAAGTTTGAAAACTACCCATACTAAGTGATAGAAACTTCTCTAAGTAGGTGGAGGAAACTATTATAAGTCTCTCAGAAAAATATAGTATTTGAGCGTTAGAAAGAAAATATATGACATTTTTATAAATATTAGGTATTTATATTTCAAGTTAGAAAACTATCCATAATAAGTGATAAAAATTATCTTTAGTGGGTGGAAAAACTATTGTATGTCTTTTAGTAAAATATAGTATTTGAGTACCTGAAGAAGAAAAAAAAACTTTGATATTTTTATAAACATTGGATATTTATTTTCAAGTTAGAAAATTACTCACAATAGGTGATGGAAACTACGAACAGTGGATAGAAGAAAGTACTATAAATTATGATGGTTTTTATTTTTCACCATGAATGATAGTTCTCACTATATATATTCAACATACATACATAAGCAAACTATCCTTAACAACTCTTATTAATAAATTAAAACTACCTTGATTTTTTTTTCAAGATATCATTTATGTAACTATCCAATCAACAATTAGTTTATTTTGTTTGTATTATGGTAACTTTCTTCAAATACTACTCTACCATTCCTCCTCTCTCTTTTCTCAAATGTCTTTATTCCTCCACTTTCATCACCATGCACCAATGTCTAAGGGAAACAATAGTATCTTGATTATTTAGTTCCATATGCTAAGAGGTTTGTCCTCTCTAATATTTTTCCCGTTTCTTCTTATTATTGATTGGTTACATGCACTAAGAGGTTTATCCTTTCTAATATTTTCTCCTTTGCTTCTTACTATGGACTAATTTATCTTGCTTTCTATAATTATTGTCCATATTAATACCAAATCCTCACACTACTACAAATGCATTATTCTATGATGATAAAGTTGGTGTTGAAGGCCTAAAGAGTCTTCATAGAAAGTCTATTGAGAAGACCCATTATTGTTAAAATGTTGTCGTAAATGCTTTGTAGTAAGAAACCTAATATTGTGATGACATAAGTCATCATTGAAAACTACCCCTATTCCAATGACAATGCCATTACTGTAATACTACTATAACAATAATATAAACAAAATTTTGAGAAATTAAAATTATCTATTGCGATGACATTATACATCTACAGTAGTAACCCTGTTGTCACTAAAGGTGATATTTGAAAAACATATATTCAGTCTACAACGACGACCAATGGGGCTGCTACAATGACCATGTCATTGTTGAGTGCCTAATTTAAAAAAATTATCAGCCTATTGTGACAACTTCAAGTCTACTATAGCGACCATTGCTATCACTAAAGGCTAAATTTAATTTTTTTCTAATTTTTTATTACGGTCCGACAAAAATTAAATACATTTTTTTAATTTAGGATTTTTTATATTAATTGATACCATTAATAATGTATAATGTTATTGTCATATGAATATTAATTTCCAATTGATACTATTAAATAAAAAAACTTTTGAAATACAACTATTGTTCATAATTTAAAATTGTTATTACACTGCCATAAATAACTAGACCCTACTCACCCTCCTCCTCCTCCTCCTCTTTCTTCTCCCCTACCTCATCCCCTGACTCCATAACTCTGTGTCTAAGGTCTTGTATTACAATAGTATGTAACTTGATAGTCTCTTTTTGACACCTTAGTGCTTTGTTGTACTTTTGAATAATTTTGGTTAGCATGCCTAGTTTTTTTTCTCAATTGTAGGAATGTTGGTGTTGGTACTGGCAGAAGGTGCTAATGCAGGTGTTGTTGGAGCTGAACACATTGATGACAAAGAATCCTTTAATAATCTATCAATAGATTCCTCATGGACACATCGTTGTCCAAAAATATTACGTACAATGGTCGTCTTGTCAATCTGTATTGTCTCACTAGATCTATATTTACTCTCAAGTATTTGGACTCGAGCCTCTTCTGTCATCCTTTAAAGAGTCTCCTCCATTTTATGCTATAAGAAAAGTCAAAATTATTTAAGGCCAACAATATCTTATTATTTTAAAGTTTTATTATCTTATTATTTAACTTAATTATTTAATCATATATTTTTAAAGTCCAATTATATTTTATTAATTATCATTTTTATTATCTTATTATTCCACTTTTTTAATAATACTCTATCTAAGTTCAAAGATACTTTATCGATCACAATATATGCATCTCAATTATCACCACTTATATCAATCACAATGTGTGTACGTGTATCCCAATCACACATCACAACACATACATCAACATATAAATAAGTAAAAAAAACATACAGCAACAACAAAAGGTAGCAAGCGGCGGCGATAACATCTCTAGCAACCTACAATCAAACAAAAAATTAAGCAAAAAATGCTAGCATTAATAAGTTAATAATTAAAATAAAATAGACTAAAAAAAAGAGTAAAAAACAAAGATTAAATCGAGATAAGGAGGAGGAGGAGGAGGAGGAGGTAGTATAAGGCGTCAATGGTGGTGGCCTTGATGGAAATTCATAAAAACATAAAAAAAAAATGAAACTAAAAGTAAGAATTGAAAATAAAAAATACATGGATTAAAGGCATAAATCATACTAATAAGGCGAGAGAGAGGAACGAAGATGCAGTGGTGAGAGATAGTAGCAGATGGGTAGGTTTGTTTAGTTTTATATATCTCATCTCCATTGCAGCAACTCCCTCCTCTACTAAGACGATAGGTCACTGTAGTAAACCTCCACTTAAAAGAATGACAACATTTTTGTTGACCTTACTACAGCAACAATATCTCCTATAACGTCGACTAGTCATTGTAATATATTCTACCCAAAAAATTTCTTGTAACAATTTCTAAGAGAAGGAAAAATTACTGCCACATCTTCTAATGATGATCCCCACCCTATTGTGTCGACGCACCATTGTTAAATAGGTAATTGTTTTGCTAGAAAACTTGGTGGAGAGATACATTTCTTAGGATACTATGGCAACTCCATCGTTGATTTATCTTTTTTTTTAAATAATTTGAAATACTATGAGGGTAAAATAAATTTAATTGCTAGTCATCTCAATAACAATACAACGACGACCCTCATTGTTTTTGTAGCCTCATTTTCTCTAGTCATCAAAGTGCTCATTCAATGACAACCCATCGTTAAAATAGACATGTCTATTAATTACGATGACTATGGCCATCGTAAAAAAGGTCGGCATAATAGACAAATATTATTTTAGTGTGATGTTATCTATATTAAATATACTTTTCACTTTATTCAACCATATCTAATCTTTCAACTAAAGTGTCTTATATTGAATTCACTTTCTATTATATATAATAAAAAAATTACTCACAAGCTACATCATCTTTATTTATACTTATTTTTGTATATGTCATTTTCATATTTATATATTGTTGCATATAGTTTAAATTATGTTTATTGTTCCTTATCATCCCATTGATTAGTTCATTTGTCTTAACCAAATATAAAAGAAAGTTATTTTTCTATTTCTCTTTTTTTAAAGATCCTGGTAAAAATGCTTTATATAATACTATTACAAGTGTGCTTTCGAAATCTAATATACTCTAAGCATATAATTATTTCCCACTGAAGCTGGACTATATACATGTAAAGATTAGATATTATATTAGAATCAAGTCATATCTCAATCAAATATGTTTGAGCACACATGCAAGCTTATCTAGTAAGCTAGTTATTAATGAAATATTCTCAAACTTAAATTGTAAGTATCTTGGCCTCATTTGGTAGTGAATTGTGTTTCCCCCAACTTTTATTATTGCCCTAGGCAAGAGGTTTTTACTTGATTTTTTGAAAATGACCATTTATATTAGCTGATTAGGATGGGAGATGAAATAAATAAAAATTCAAATAAAAATAAAAATGCTTTGAATTTGTGTATTCAAAATATTAAGTTATTTTACACATTTAAGATGTGTTTGAATGGAAAATCTTTTTTGACTTAGATGTTTTTTTTTTAAAAAAATGATCAGATGTTAGAATTTTATAAGCAACTGGAGTTTTCAATTTTTTGGCTAGTTTTTCAATTATGTGTAACAAACACACACTTAGTCCGAGCATAGCTATCATTATTAACTAATATATATTACACATATGTATAATAAATTAATGTTATCCATTAGTCATATCAACTAATGTAACTTTCTTATATTTACGCATTGATATAATTTTATTATATGTTATCACCTATCATTAATACCATGTAAGCCCAATATATATTGTATTGGTTTGATGCATTAACTTTATGCATGTGTAGGGGTTGTACATGGTTTGATTAATAGCGGTTAACATCCTTAACCAAATCAAACCATATTTTGAGGTTAATTTTTTCCTCAACTAAATCAACCCGTATTTTGAAATGACCTTAATCAAATGAAACCATAATTTTACGATTTGACTTGATCTAGTTAATGGTTGAAAAAAATTAAATAAAAAAGTATCAATATCATCAGATATAGATATATCAAGTCATTAAAAATATTAAATATACTAAACTATCAAGTCACCAACTATTGTGGTTTTAAACTATCTACAAGACCACACTATCTACAGTATTCTAATACAATCAATTATTAGAATTAGCTAATGGTAAGAGTGTACATGTGCGTATATATATAACTACATAAGTAATTTTTTAAATTGCTAACAAAACTGTAATTATAATTTGAACCATATTACATATATAGCCCCTTAATACTACTATAATGGCAATATAAACAAAATTTTGGAAACTTAAAATTATCTATTGCGATAACATTTTAGGTCTATTGCAGTAACCCGTCATCACTAAAGGGTGATGTTTGAAAAAATATCTTCATTATACTACGACGACCAATGGGCCCACTATAGCAAACTGTGTCATTGTTGAATGAGCAATTTAAAAATATTATCATCCTATTGTGACAACTCTAGGTCTCCTATAGTGACCATTGTTTTCACTAAAAGCTAAACCTACATTTTTTCTAAATTTTTTTACGACCTTACAAAATTTAAATATATTCATTTTTTTAAAAAAGCTTTTTATATTACTTGAAACCGTTAATAATGCATAATTTTATTTTTATATTAATATTAATTTCTAATTGATAATATTAAATAAAAAACTTTCAAAATACAACTATTGTTCAAATTTTAAAATTTTAATTACAATTTTGTTATCTACTATAAACAACTCGACCCTACCTCCTCCTCCTCCTCCTTCTCTTCCTTCTCCCCTACCTCCCTCCCTGACTCCATAACTCTATGTCTAAGGTCTTGTATTACAATAGTATGTAACTTGATAGTCTCTTTTTGACACCTTAGCGCTTTGCTATACTTTTGAATAATTTTGGTTAGCATGCCTAGTTTTTTCTCAAGTATAGGAACATTGGTGTTGATACTAGCATAAGGTTTTAATCTTGGTGTTGTTGGAGCTAAAGACAATGCTGATAAAGAACCCTTTAATAATCTACCAAAAGATTTCTCATGGGCACGGTATTGTCCAAGAATTTCATGTACAATTATTGTCTCGCCAATATGTATCGACTCACTAAACCCACATTCACTCTCAAGTGATTGGACTCGAGCCTCTTTCATCATCCTTTGACGCGTCTACTCCATTTTATGCTATAAGAAAAGTCAAAATTATTTGAGGTCAACAATATCTTATTATTTTAAAGTTTTATTATATTATTATTTAACTTAATTATTTAATCATAAATTTTCAAAGACCAATGATATTTTATTAATTATCATTTTTATTTTTTTTATTATACTCTTTTAATAATACTTTATCAATCACAATATATGCATCTCAATTATCACCACATATATCAATCATAATGTCTGTGTGTGTATCCCAATCACATATCACAACACATACATCAACATATATATAACTTAAAAGAAAGAAAAAAACATACAACAACAACAAAAGGTAGCAGGTGGCGATGACAAATTTTCCAACAACCTACAATCAAACCAAAAATTAAGCAAAAAAATGCTAGTGTTAATAAGTTAATAATTTAACAAAATAGACTAAAACAAAGATTTAACCAAGATAAGGGGGATGAGGTAGTCCAAGCCGGTAATGGTGGGGGCCTTGATAGAAACTCATAAAAACATATAAAAAAAAGGAAATTAAAAGTAATAACTAACAATAATGCATAAAATTTTGATATGAACTTAATAAAAAAAACAAGGATTAAAAGCATAAATCATACTAATAGAGCAAGAGAGAGGAACGGAGATGCAATAGTGAGAGATAACAACAGATGGATAGTTTTTTTTTCGTTTTATATATCTCACCTCTAATATAGTGAATCCCCCCTCTACTACAACGATAGATCACTATAGTAGACCTCCATTTAAAAGAATGATAATGTTTTTTGCTGACCTTACTATAGCAGCAATATCCATGTAATGTCAACTAGTCGCTATAATATATCCTACCAAAAATAATTCCATTAACAATTTCCAAGAGGAGGAAAATTCACCACCACACCCTATAACGATAACACCCACCCTGTTGTGTTGACCCATAATTGCTAAATAGGTAAAAAAAATTCTTAGGAAACCTGGTGGGGAGATACATTTTTTAGGATACGATGACTACGCCATCGTTGCTATATCTTGTTTTTTTCAAAAATTAATTTGAGATACTAAAATAAATTTAATTAATTAGATGTGACATTTTCTCCGATCATCAAATTACTCATTCAATGATGATTTGTCATTAAAATAAACATATTTATTAATTATGATGACTATGACCATTGTAAAAAGATCAGCATAATAGACAAATATTATTGTAGCTTTATTTTATCTATATTGAATATACTTTTCTACTTTTTTCAGCCTTATCTACTCTTTCAATTGAAGTTTCTTCTATTGAATTCACTTTCTATTATAGATAATTAAAAATTTACTTTCATGCTGCATCATCTTTATTTATACTTATTTTTGTGTATGTCATTTTCATATGTATATATTGTTGCATATAGTTTAAATTATGTTTGTTATTCCTTATCATCCCATTGATTAGTTCATTTGTCATAAAAAAATATAAAAGAAAGTTATTTTTCTATTTCTCTTTTTTTAAAGATCCTGATAAAAATGCTTTATATAATACTAATGCACTAGTGCTTTCGAAATCTAATATACTCTAAGCATATAATGATTTTCCACCAAAGCTAGATTATGTGCATGTAAAGATTAGATATTGTATTAGAATCAAGTCATATCTCAATCAAATATGTTTGAGCACACACGGAAACTTTTCTAGTAAGCTAGTTGTTAATGAAATTTTCTCAAACTTAAACCGTAAATATCTTGGCCTTGTTTGGTAGTGAACAGTGTTCCCATAACTTTTATTTTTGCCCTAGTCAAGAGGTTTTTACTTGAATGTTTGAAAATGACCATTTAGATTAGCTTATTAGGATGGGAAATTAGTTTTGAAATAAATAAAAATAAAAATTCTTTGAATTTGTGTATTCAGAATATTAAGTTATTTTACACATTTAAGATGTGTTTGAGTGGAATTTATTTTAACTTAAATGTATTTTTTTTCAAGAAGATGTTAGAATTTTATATGCAATTGGAGTTTTCAATTTTTTTGGCTAGTTTTTCAATTATGCATAACAAACACACTCTTAGTCCCCACATAGCTATCATCATTAACTAATATATATTACACATCTGTATAAGAAATTAATGTTATCCATTACTCATATAGTCATATAGACTAATGTAACTTTCTAATATTTAATCATTGATATAATTTTATTATATGTTATCACCTATCATGAATATCATGTAAGCCCAATATACACTGCATTGGTTTGATGCATTAACATTATGCGCGCGTAGGGGTTGTATATGCTTTGACTAATAGCGGTTAACATCCTTAACCAAATCAAACTATATTTTGAGGTTAATTTTTTCCTCAACTAAATCAAACCATATTTTAAAATGACCTTAATTAAATGAAACCATAATTTTACGATTTAGTTTAATTCAGTTAATAATTGACGAAAAATTAAATAAAAAAGTATTGATATTAATGTCAGATATAATATATCAGATCATTAAAAAAAATACCTAAGTATCAAATTACCAATTTTTATATTTTTAAACTATCGACAAGACCACAATATCTACAATACTCTAATACAATCAATTATTTGGATTAGCTAATGGTATATATATATATATATATATATATATATATATATATATATATATATATATAGATTTAGGCTCTTGTACAAACCATTACTTAAAATACAAATATAAGAACCTTTAATTACCATTAGATCTAGAAGATTGAAGGGTCAAGATTAAAATAAATTCAAGTTAGTTATTTACTAAATCTTGACCATTGATCAAATACTAATCTAATAGTTATAATTGGTTCCTACAAATGTATTTTAAAAATAGTGTGTAATGGACCTTCACCCTATATATATATATATATATAAGTACATAATTTTTTAATTGATAATGAAACAGTAAAATTACAATTTGATTAATATTTGAACCATATTACGTGTATAACCCCGTTTTGCACATGCTTTAAATCAATCAAAGATGGATGCATGGTTGTATAGAGCTACAACGAATTGAATCGTTTTAAGATATGTTAGGAAGAACGTTTCTGCCCCCAACATCTATATCTCAACCACACATTTTTTTTAATAAAAAAAAAACACTTAGGCATAGTCGGTAAGGTTATGCTTTAATTAGATAGGCTCGAACCAATAACAGACACGTATAGGAGAACCTTATGCTACTCAGAGAAACTAATTATGGGAAGTCGAAATCAGGGTTGTGTGCAGAATAATACCACTACTTTGTAGTATTAGGAGTACACTAGTACTAAGAGGATTGGAGGAATATTGCACGTGCCATTTGGTTGATTGATGGGATAACGTAGAGAGATAAAAGTTTTCACACAGAACTCGATCGACCGAATTAAAATTTCCCTTTCGGCAATTGATGTGATTAGGCTCGATCGTGCTCGCATAATAAAAAAAATCGAGCCAGTCTGCCTTCAGCGTTATGTCGGAAAAGAGTAAGTAAAGTGAAGAGATCGAGGGGAAAAAAGAAAAATGTATGTAATATTTATTTATTTACTTTAAACGTATGCGCCACCTTTTGTCCTACATTTCTTCTCTCTTATCTTACAGGATGACAGGAATATTTTAGGGGTGCGATGCAACGAACCGTCCTCGCATTTCCACCTTCCTCTCCCCTTCCCTTGTCTTCATTTGGCAATGGGCGCATGCTTAAAAGTTGACATTCCTTTTATCATATCTCGTCACTTAAATCCTCTTGCCTTGCCATTGCCTCGCTCCTGAATCCGATTCTCCCATCAAATCACCCCATCGATCTTTTCTTTCTTCCTATGATCCCATCCCCCATACATGTCATGTATATGTACTATAGCCATCATCATGCATGCATTCAGTATGCATGAATGCATGCATGCACCATGCGCTGCTGTAACATGCATCACATTGGTTAGAGACATAAGAAGAGTTATAGGAATTATGAATACACATGCAAAAATTACATCATGTTAATTTGGATATATATATATATATATATAGGGTGAAGGTCCCATACACACTATTTTTAAAATACATTTGTAGGAACCAATCATAACCATTAGATTAGTATTTGATTAATGGTCAAGATTTAGTAAATAACTAATTTGAATTTATTTTAATCTTGACCCTTCAATCTTCTAGATCTAATGGTAATTAAAGGTTCCTACATTTGTATTTTAAGTAATGGTTTGTACAAGAGCCTAAATCTATATATATATATATATATATATGCATTTGACAAGTACAATTAGTATAACAATTAAGTGCAAGGATGAGTATGAGAAGGTGGCCTCAAGAAGATGGAAACTAGAACAAATTGCTCGAGAATGATGAACATTATGTTTGTATTTCAACTAGTATGAGATTGCTCATGGGATTTGGATAGCGGTTTTCAGGGGAGTTCAAGCACCCGCTCACGGTTTTCTTCAGCGCTCGTGTCGGGTTCTTTCGCCTGTTTTGCAATTATTATTATTCTCGGAGATAATTTGAGCAAGAATATTCAAAGGCCCACAAAGAAAAGTGATCATCCTAGTTGCGGGCAGCTTGCGTGATCAGAGGCAAAACAGGAGCCAGAGCCATCCTCAAAACGATGACAAAACAATGCTGCGACGTCGCTAAAATCACAATGAAGAAATACCTACGCGTCGAACACTCAATACTAATTATTAACACCCCTTTCCACTCCTTCATATAAATAGCTAACCTTGCTGTAATTTCGACAAAAAAACCTACCCTAAATGTTAATCTAAAGATTATAAATTATATAGTACGTACTTGACACCTTTATTACTAACTAACTAATTAGTATATTCAATAAAACTAAAAGTAGCTTGTAAACCAGTGTTTAAGCGTATGTTTAGAGTTACTTATTAAAATTAATTATCTATGATAACTACTTATTTTGAAAAAAAATTAGGCTAAAAATTTTCTAAAATAAATAATTATTATAGATAATTACTTTTGATAAGTAACTCCAAACAAACCATAGTTTATCAAAACCACCTCTTATTTTCTACGGAAAAATTAGCTTATAAGCTTGTTTTAAAGTAGCTTATATCTATTTATAAGTTTTCAGCCTATTTTTAAACGAGTTTCCTCAAACATATGCTATAACTTAATAAAAAGCTACCTACCAATTTTTTTTTTAAAAAAATAATAGTAGTTTTCATATGCTAAAAGTTAGCCTCATCGGCATAAAAATAGTTTTAGATGATGGTTTAAAATATAATTATCTATAACAATTTAGAAAATAAAAATACCACCCTATGGGCGATATTAGATGAAAGTTGTGGGTTAGAATCGCTGCCGACGGTGTTGATAAAGAATTTTTTGTCAGCAGTTCCTTTTTTAATATAAATTGCACTTGCTTTTTAAATTATTCAGAATTTCTTCCACACAAAAAGTTGCATATATTCCCAACAAATACGTAATCATCAATGTTGTATATCCTATCTCACAATTTAAAATTTGCATTTTTTTTTTACATCAACATGTCACTCATAACATCTTGTACACATATATACATTAACTAGATAGTCATTGATAACATCAATCGATTTACATTATATTTTATATTTACATCAACTACTTATATAAAAATAGGGTAAACAAAAGAATTTTCAAACAAGATAGAAATTGTACAAACCAAATCAACCTTTCACCTCATGTTACAAACCAAATCTTAGCCATTAGCCGCAATCCCAAGTATGCTTTTGAGTCCATTGTTTTGTTGATTAGATTGTTTTATTCCAGTGTAGGCCATTTTTGTGATGCTACTCTTGTGCTATGTAGGCATGATAAGTCATTGTATCTTAACATGAATTATCTAGAAAAACATAAATACATAATTAAGAGTAAGGGTCATATACCTTTCCTTAAATTACAAGTTGTTGAACATATTTATGAGGCCGGGATAAATAAAAAATGCAGAAAACGTGCTTAGACTGAGGATGACATGCAAGAGTGCAACCATTAATGGACTATTGTGATTACTTTTGATACCGGTGCTGTCATGTCGATATAGTTGGAAGCTCCTGATAACTCATCTCACATAAAATACGGGTCCAACTTTTTGTACATAAAATATATATTATAGCCACCTTTTATAATGATATAATAACTCTTGACATAAAACATGATTTCTCCTAACAAGTGTTGTGAAGTAACTTTCACCCATGTACACTTCCATACATGCATAATATTGAATGCATCATGGCAACATAATGATCATTTATAAAAGAAAAAGAAAAGAAAAAAAGTAGCGAATCTATCCATGAAACCATGTACGTGTTTCTAATCCTGTGACAATAAGCACGGCCGCGTGGTCTAATGGAAGGACAAGAAAAGTACGTGCAGTATGGGGTCAATTAATTAACCTTGAAATATATTCTATGATCGTTTACATACATAATAATAATTGGCTCTTGGACTTCACTTTAAGCCTCCTTTTAATTTATTGAAGGCCAAAATATAGAACGATGACCTTATTATTCATTACTTTTCAGTTCAGTTCATATTATATGTCTGCGTACGAACGTCTGTGAGGCTGAAAGAAACGACGCGTGCCATGGCGAACAGACTTGAAAGTGGCAGTAACATTGTAAGGTACCTTATTCGTCGAACTTTCTAGGGTTCTCTTTTTCCCTTTTGAATGCGATTGATCTACTTGCTTGCTATATCGACTTTAGAGGAAACTGATACAAGCTGGTGACGATAGAAGAGCGCAGGAAAAAGTGAAGCAGCTTTCGGATCGTGAAAGGAATTTTCTAGCTTTGATGATCTCAAATATCGCGAGAGGAATTTTTTTTTAAAGCTTTGATAGATGATCTCGATTGTTCAAGAACAGTTATGGAATAACAATATATAAAACAAATATTAAAAATGAGGAAAATAATATAAAAAGAGTACAAGATAAACATATAGTACACCCAATCGTATCTTATAAGGTATATAAAGATGTCATCCACCCATAAATATGTGTTAGCTTGTGTATGTTATAACTTATAAGATGACAACAACAAAAATTTCGTGCCTCAAGGGATAAGGTTTAGGCCTACACAACTAGAGATCTTGAGTTGGTTCTTTTGGAAATCATACATATCATAGCGTTATATACACAATGACTATTGATGATTATGTATCATGTGTTGGCCGATTAAAAAAAAATTTTTTTAACAAACTCAATGATTATGATGATTTCAAAAGTCAAACTTAATGAGAAACAGTGAAGGTAACATGAAAAGAAAGCTGAAACGATGGACAAAGAATGGTGTGACATCGTCCAATGTATCGTCTCATGTGCCTTCTAGCAATAAAATGATAATGCTAAATCACCCATGTGCATTCTATAAATTTAAACTATCAAAACATAATTGATAAGTTTTTTGATAAAAAAAAATATATTTTCCCTAACTAGTGCAAGTAAATTTTGGATTTCAATTAAGCTATCTAAAAATAATATGAAGAATAATGTATGTGTAAATATTGGTGAGGTCTTGATCTTGTGATTGGAGTGTGTAATATAGTGTAAGTGGAAGTGGACTATGTAAGTGGTGTGAAAGTGTGGGTTGGAATGTGCTTATAGGGTATGAAATTACCCACTGCACTATACAAGTATACACAATCATTTCATGTAATGTAGAGTAAGTATCATTCCATAAATATTTGGAAATACTGTGTTGTCATGGTCGAATATAGAAATTACATGATATTCACAATCCCTAACTACTACTACAATGATTACTAGCAACTCAAAACGATGTTACTTAGAACAACTTATAGAGAGTATAATACTATCGACTCAAAATGAAGAGCAAGATGTGTAATACCCTTATTTAAGCAGATGCTATAAGAATTGATATGACTACTTATATCTACATGGTATACCATCCTTTTGGTGATTCTATCCTAAGAACTCCACAATTAAGCATATTGGTCGTGGAATAATTTTTAGGATAGGTGACCCGCTTGGGAAATTTTAGAAATTTGCTGAAAATTTATCATAAAGCGTGTGAGAGGGGATAAAATATGTTGAAAGGACTCGTGTTAATCTGTGTGGATAGCTGATCAATCGAAAAGTGTTCCAAGGTAGCTCATGTGTGGTCATATCGACTCGAGGTGTTACAAATGGTATCAGAGCGAAACCACGACCGTGAGCTGAACTTGAATGAGCCAATCAGCCACCTAGCAGGGCGATTCTTGGGATAAACTGTATTGAGATAGTTAGTGGTTGAGGCACAACAAAGACGTTGCGTTCTTTGAGTGGGGGTGAATGTAATACCCCTGTTTGAGCAGAGTGCTATAAATATTGATATGGTTATTTATATCAACATGGAATACCATCCTTTTAGTTATTCCATCCTAAGAACTCCACAATTAAGCATGTTGAACGTGGAGTAATTTTTAAGATGGGTGACTCTCCTGGGAAGTTTTAGAAATTTTCTGAAAAGTTATCAAGAAGTGTGTGAGTGAGGAAAAAATACGTTAAAAGGACTCGTGTTGACCTATAAGGCCAACCGATCAATCCGAAACCGCTCCAAGGTAGCTCCCGTTTGGTCATATTAGAGCAAAGGATTGTGGGGAGGGGTTTCTCCAATCACATAACATTGAAATTTTTCCAACACCGTAGCATATAATTCCTTACAGAATACCAACACCCTACTTCTCACTAAGCATCACTCAAAGTGATTCATACTCTTAAACCATCTCTCTCTTAATACATAGGCCCTAGCAATGTCACTTAGTGAGTATCGAGGTGTTAATGACAAGGCCCAGACACATATCTGTGTTACCCTTGCCACCATTTTGGCACAATCCACCCTACGTATCCTTCTCAAGCCTCATAGGGATGTGTAGGTGCACATGTAGCCATCATTGAACACACAAAGACCATGTAAATCATCAAAGTGAAATACCCATTAACATGAACAATACTACAATATTTGGGTAATTATAGCATTAGGATTAATTTGATCCTTACCCACAAAATAAGTTTAGCTCATGATGAGCTTCGTAACAACAAAAACATAGTACAAAATAGAAAAGGGAAAAGAGAAGAATAAAATTGAAGAAATGAGGGTGAGTGCTCAATGTAACTTCTTCCTCCTCTTTTAGTTATGACTTAGTCCTTCCTCTGTCTATACGTCCTTTCTTCGATCGACTTTTCTCCTCCAACTTTGTTTGTTACTTCTTTGCTCCTCGGTACACATTAGGTCTGCTTTATAGAGCATGAGAGAGGATTTTAAGGGCAATTGTAGCATTTTTCTAAGGAAAATATTTGAGTATTCACTAGGAATAGTAGATAAAATAGAAGATTTGGTGTAACGGTGGTCTTTATTTTTGTCTTCCCCTACTTCACAATGATAATAGTTCATTTGTGGTGGCTTCCTTATCCTTACCTCCTAGGGGATATCTTCCTGCTTTGTTATGTTGACATGTTTAGTTCCTCCACTATATGAGACATCCTAGAGATGTCAGAGTTAGGTTTTCCTCAACAATGCAAAAACAATCGCATGTTGATCAAATGTCACTAATTTAAGGCATTTAGGATGCAAACTTCTATTTTACTTTACCCCAGGCATCGTGACCCTATAGGGTGGGGAAAATGGTAGGAAACCACGTTCTACAACCTTATGATCATCAAAAACACATTAAAATATACCTTGAGAGAGGATCAAAACAATCACTCATTTAGTGTTATTAGTAAGTAAGTGTTTGTGTACACACAAACAGGCACACACACTACATTTTCCTTAAAAAAAATATTTGCAAATAAAAAAGTAATATATATGTATAGACATATGGTACACTGCGTGCCAACTTTTAATTTGCCAAGATGGAAAATGGAAAGAGGGGAAATACCAAGAGAAATTTAGGGTTATAAATAAGATGAGTTAAACAGAAAGAATCAATGTTCAAGATTCGTATATTTAATAAACAAGCCTAAATATTAGTCTTCAAGATCAGCTCGTTTAATAAATGAGTTGAAATGAACTAGGTCATGAGTCATTAAATGACCTGAGCTAAATTGAGTTGACTTTAGTAATTTAAATATATTGAGTTGTCTTAATTGATATCATTATAAGCTCGGTTGTTAACTCGACTTATATTTACAAAAAAAAAATTGAATATAAGATTATAATAGAAAGTCTCATATTTATAACACGATTATGGTCAACTAGTTTATATATATACCTAATATGTAATTAAAACTAATTATTGTATATGAATACGTGTATGCATTACTTATATATATATATAAACAACCCCCACACAAGCTGACTCGAAAACAAACGATCCTAAAAATTAGACTCAAACTCATTTAATTTAAGCAAACAAATGAGATGAGCCTTTAATCAATTTCGCTTATTTTGGTGGTAGAATCTAGTGATGTGAAAAAGGGAGGTGGAATGGATGAATCCCAATACCTTTCAAGTTTTAACAACTCAGCAGATGCCTAAAAGATAAGACACATCACGCAGTACAGAAAAAAGACCTAATATTTGGATTCACTATGTTTCCATTGCGATTGTTCATGGGGCAGAAGAAGGGGACTGTTTGATGCTATCCTAACCAACCAACCGTAGAATTTCAGATCATACTTGACGAAATGGATTTTAGTCATGAATTTGTTAGTCATACGCTATCAATATATATGGTAGATATGAGTTTCATTTATTTATCCGGCCAACAAATATATATATATATATATATATATATGTATATATATATCATATGATATAAAATGATAATACAAAACTGAATCACAGAACATTATCTGTCCTCAAAAATCAAAAGAGTTAAGCCGAATTGAAGGCATGTAAACCATACTAATAAGTAATAATTACCATCTGTCAATTTGTATCTTTTACGATGGTTGTGTATTGTCTGACATATAGCAGGCCTCCTCATCAGATTTTGAGTCACGTCTCTATTAGTATTATATGTAGGTGCACGGCGCCGATTAAAGCAGGTTCATCAGTGCATGTCTTGTAAGCGACTTAACTTAGGACATGATCAGAAGTTAATCCTATTTTGTGGCCAAGGTCAACCTAGAACCTTGTTTAATTAGATAAATTCTATGTATGGGAGATGGAGTGTTGTGCTCAATAGGGTAATCAGTAATTAACACATGTCCAAGCTATGGTTAAGAAGATTGAGGAAACGCTGGAGCATCTACTCAGGATTTCACAAATGCTCTATATAAACTTTCTATTTAACAACCTTATCTTCACAAATAGAAAATGTTGTTGTTTTAGAAGAAGCTTGCAGATACTTTAACAAAAACAGGCAATGAAACCACCATATCCAACACTAAAAAATTACAGCCATTACTTAATATATGTTGGATACAGGACTAAAAATACTCGTATACCCCAAGAAGTCAGGTGTGGTTAACAACTGCTCTTATAGACTAATATAAGACTCACTTAATAATGAATCTAAATATAGAAAAACTATTTAAATGAGATATGTTAAAATATAAACAAAGAAGCAATAAGCATTAAGTTTTATACTAAAATCATAAAATCAAATAGAAGGAAACCATGGAGGAAAATAAATGCAGTAACCTACACAAAGTCTAACGTTACTCTCCCAAATAGGACTTCACAAAGAGAACGACCTAATAAATAAGGATAACTACTACTCTCCCGCATATGCCAGCTTCATCAAAGTGACACAAAGGATGTCAATATAGATACATACTGTAATACCCCGGATTTTTGAAACCTAATTTTATTAAGCCTAATGATTTTATTAGCGTAATTTGATGTAAATATTTAAGTATTTTAATTTTGATTCATTTTATGGATTTATCGACGATTTCGAATTCATATTTGAATTTAATTAATTGTTGCCGTTGCGAACCACTCTGGACAAATTCGTTCACGACCGTGATTTTATTATATTCTTATGATTTCGATTTTCGGTTAAAAATATATATTCCCTTTCTTTCTCGTGTTTTGATTTTTAATATTTTAGATTCGTTTTTTATTATAACTTCGTCGTGTGATTACGACTTTATTTTGGAGTTATATTTCGTTAACGAAATATATTATTTAAATTATAAAATTTCGGTTTAAATAGTTAAAGTTATTTTAATGATTTTATCCATAGAAAATATTTCCGACTTTAAATTTATTCGTTTTTAAAAATCGTTAATATCTTCGGGAAGTTTTAAATTAAAAAGATTTTCGGAGTTTATTTATGAATTTCTTTTCGGAATTAATTTTCTTCCGTTTTACGATTTTTGGTTTACGGAAAATCGATTTCGGAAATTATTTAAGTTAGTCTCGGATTATTAGAATTTAATTTAAATATTTACTTTTATGCTTTTAAATATTATTTCGAGGTCTTATAATATATTTCCGTAAATAATACAAATTTTTATGTTCGTTGGTAAGTTTTTCCGAAAATGTTTCCGAAATTCTTTATATAGCTTTTTATTAATTTTAAGCTTTCGGAATCTTATGAAATAATTTTTGTTTAATGAATTTTAGATAAAACATTCCATTAATAATTTTATATTTTTAGTAGTTTATTTTATATGTGTATTTGTAAAAAAAAAAAAAAAGAACAGCCCTACCCCGACCGGTGCCCCTCTTCTTTTCCTTTTCTCTTCTTCTCTTTCTCTTCTCTTCTCTTCTCTCCTTCCCGTGCTCCCTGTTCTCTGCGCCCAGAAACCCCAGCCCCGACCTCCTTCTCCTCAGCTCCTCCTCGACAACCACCGCCGGCCACAACAGGCGACGCGACCGACCACCGCAGCAGGCAACAGCCGCAGCAGCTGCAACCGACGCAGCACAACAGCCACGCAGGAGCAGCAGCGGCAGCTGACCCCAGCAGCGACGAGCCACGCAGCTCGCGCCACCGCCCGGCCACCGTCGACATCTCCCGCCACCGGCGAGCCACCCCCGGTCCCCGACGAAGCTTCTCCAGCCTTCCTTTGCTCCGATTTCGTTGATTTTCGTTTGGAAAACTTTCTCGTGGATTGTCGAGCTTTCGATAGCTCTCCCTCTTTCTCAATTTGCTTAGCTAGCTTCGGATTGAGGTAAGTCATTACTTACCTTTACTTATGGCTAAATTTGGATGCATGTCTACTTGAAGTGAAAGGTGATAAGTATGCCTATCGATTAATTAATTATGTTAAGTGGATGTTGTGTTCTGTGTGGTAATTGCATGTATGTACAAGTTTATAATCTTAATGCAAATGTGTGTTAATATGACATTTGGATATGGTATGTATTTGATTATGCGAATGGTTGAATATTGATTGAAATTATATGATACCCTATGTTGTATTCTTATGCCATGGAATTATTTATGTGGGCCTGGTTTACGGTCGGCTGAAATTATTGAATAAGATACTAATCATTTAAAGTGGAAGATCACGTGAGTTGGGCCGAGGTGTAGGGTCCGTTCCACCGGACGATAATAGTGGCTTGGGTGTGTTGTCCCCGAGAGGTGCTTCAAGCCGTTCCACCGGTTCAGAATAGTGGCTCAGGAGCGTTTTGCCCTGGGAGGTGTAGAATCCGTTCCACCGGATGATAATAGTGGCTCAGGTGACTTGTCCCTGAGAGGTGCTTCAGTCCGTTCCACCGGATTAAGAATAGTGGGGCCCTATACTCATCGTGAATAAGAATATGATATGAATTAAGTAATGAATAAGACACTAATTATTTAAAGTGGAAGATTACGTGAGTCATGACCAGGTGTAGGATCCGTTCCACCGGATGATAATAGTGGCTCGAGTGTGTTGTCCCCGAGAGGTGCTTCAAGCCGTTCCACCGGTTCAGAATAGTGACTCAGGAGCGTTTTTCCCTGAGAGGTGTAGGATCCGTTCCACCGGATGATAATAGTGGCTCGGGTGTGTTGTCCCCGAGAGGTGCTTCAGACCGTTCCACCGGTTTCAGAATAGTTGGGTCCCTGAACTCATCGTAAATAAATAAAATCGGATGTAGTAATGATTATTATTGGATTGTTGGATTGATGTTGTTTAGCATGCGATTGTGATTTCTTGTACGCTTGTATCTCATGTGTTGTCATGTCTAGTAATGTACTCATAAGTATGAATCTGCGACCCTATGTTCTATTGTGTGTAACACATGTATAATTGAGCATGAGAATTGTAAGCTATAGTCTTTCATATCTTATGTGTTTCATGCTTCCTTCTCTGAGTTGGGTGGTCTTGATTTACTCAGTACCGGACCCGTACTGATGCTACCTTGGTTGAATGGGTCCTGTGATGATCCACTGATGGTGGGGAGCAGATCTCTTGTGCAGGTTTCAGTTCGAATATTATATTTGGGTGGAAGGCTTGACTTGAGAGAGTAGGCAATCCGGAATTTGATCCGTCAGGATTTGTCTGGTTTAACTGTATTTATTTTTAGAAGTTTCAAGTATTGTATTTAAAATTCAAGGGTATTGTAATTTAACTTTTAATTTCTCGTACTCTGATAAGCTTTTAAAATTCGGATTTATTTCACAGGTTCCGCTGATTGATTCAGCGATGATTTTATTTAGTGAATTGATTCACTTGCCATCTGCCTGTGGATATCTCCTTGTGGGAGTTTATCCTTACGGCATTGATGTTTAAAGTTTTGTTTGACAAGTTTTAGCCTTGCATCTAGCATGAGATAGATGGTGGACATCTATCTTGTGTTAGATGTGGCGGTAGCATTCCCCAAATTCTCTCCTAACTTCCGCTTTATCCTTTCAAAAAATTAAATTTTCAGGAGTGAATTTTGGGGGTGTTACACATACTTAGTAAAATCTAGCTCCTATGAGCACTTAAAACATAACACATGCAAACACATGGTACCACTTAACATTTTCACACACACCGACACTTTTAAGAATCCAAGTGTAGATAATAACATGCAATCTCCTAAGGGATTATACATGGAAATGTTACACCCATCTAAAAAATGATGTATTAATAACATGTTATTGTCAACTCATTACGTGACCACATAATTCCAATTACCAAACCAAAATGGGTGTTTATTGTTTACACCAAACAATCTGAGCAAGTGTTTAGGCAATTACACCAAATGCATTAATGGAAATCAGAGCCAAGAGGTTGTCAAGGGTATACCACATCCACCTTACTTGGTTTAATGTCATGTGAATAGAGGTCATTAGAGCCAAGAGAAATTCAAAGGAGCTAATATCACACTCACCTTACTTGATTTAATGCAATATCGATAGAAGTCATTAGAGCTAAAAGAATTTCAAAGGGGACACCACACCCAACCATTTAGTTTAATATCATAACAATATAATTCATTATAAACAAGATGCTTTTAAAAGGGATACTACACCCATGTTGCTTCATTTAATGCCATAATAATAGAGATCGTCATAGTTAAGGCTTTCAAAGGGGATATCACACTCACCTTATTTCGTTTAATGCCATAATGGTGGAGATCATTGGATTCAAGATGCTTTGAAAAAGGATATCACACCTACCTTACTTGTTTTAATGCCATAAAAATAGAGATCATTAGAGAAAATAGGTTTTCAAAGAGGATACCACAACCACCTAACTTGGTTTAATGCTTATTCTAACTGGGTGTTTACTTGTGACACCAAACACATTAATGAACATCATAGCCAAGTGGCTTTTAAAGAGAATGCACACCCACCTTACATGGTTTAATGTTATATGGTGTTTATAGATAACACCAAACTTAACATAACACATCATAGCAAAGTAGAGCATACAATCTAAATGGGTGATTATAGATAACACCAATCTCATGTCATATATCACACAATAAGTGTTTATGGATTTCATTAAACTTTCACATAAGACTTTTTAGATGACACTAATCGTATACATAAGTGTATATAGGTAACACCAAACTTTGCATATAATGGTACTAGTTAAAATTTCTCAAGGGAACCACTTTCGAGCTAAATAAGGCAAAATATTAGATAATTTTGGGTCTGAACTCACAAAATAAGGTTGTATGCTATTTTTGAAAAAAAAAACGCTGTTCATAAAGAAAAGGACAAAAAATAAAAGTTTAGGTTAAAGTCAAAGTTAATGGTCAATTTCATGGTCAATGATATAACTTTGACTTTTACTATTCACATAATTAACATTTTATCATTTAAAGGCTAATTTAGCCATTTCATGTCTAATCATGATTGAGTCCTACTTAACTCTACTAAAAATGATTAATTTTTAATTAATCCTCATAAGCATGATTAATACATCATTAACCCTACTTATGGTGATTAGGGGTAATTAGTAAAAAAACACTTTGAATATTCATGAAGAACATTTGTCTAATTTTTGCTAACTTTTATCAAACTTTAGGTGATCATAACTTAAGTTACATTAATCTAAATGGAAACATATTAGCTATCAAATTAATAGTGAGAATGCCAATATTCATCATGGAACCATAATATTATCCAAAATCCAAATCTATCATCAAAACGAGATTAAACCTAAGCCTAATCACTCATTACAACAATTTGGACTACCTTACGCACTTGTGAGAGAATGATCATAACTTTTTACATACAAATCATTTTCACACACCATAAAATTATTTATACACTAGCCACATACATATTTCATATGACACCCTATTTGAATCAATCTCTTCACCCTCTTAAGAGAAGTTCACTTAGAAAATTACCTCAAAATTGTAGATCTAAAAAAAATCAATTTTCATGATCTCCTCAAACATTTGTGAATCAAATATTTCAAAAAACATATTATAATAACTTTCACAGTTATATTGACTTATTAAAATCCTATATGAATCTCTCCAAGCATTAAAACCACCATATGAACCATATTACAAACTATACATGAAAAATATGTCAAAACATGCCTAAATCGCCAAAATTCATTACAGCACATGTGATAATAACCAAATTTGTGTTTTAGTGAAATAAAACTATATTTTACCTTAGATTAGAATTTTTTTTAAATGATTTAAAAGTGTAAAAATCCTCATGACACCTTTAGCATACCAAAATACCTTGAAAAGCTCATTAAAACCAAACAAAACCTTATAAGATTCATGTTAGAGTATAACTTATAGTAAAATAGATTGAAATGAAATAAAGAAATAAATAATTTTTGTAAATATCATAACTGAACCACATGTGTGTTACATGTTGTCTTACTTAATTCATGCTTGTTTGGAAAGCCTTTAGTATTTTAGTTGTAACTTTTTCGTCCAACCTCAAATTTATGTGATTCAAATTACGTTAGAAAGATATTGAAGATACCTACAACATTGGTTGTTTGATATTATTCATATTCACATTTCATCATGGTTTAAAGTTCAATTCTTTATGCATGTGCATCCATTTTCATCTCGCACCATGCATTCTAAATCTCATTAGGGCTCCAAACTCTTTTTTAACTTCCAACAATCATAGAATATTTCAATATTGAGCCAATACCTACATATAAGAATACAAAACAAAGTAATATATTTCATCTAAACATGAAACATACATCAAACACATATAAATTATGCTTGAAAAACACTAAGATAATTCATATTTTACATGTTTATCATATTTATATTCATATATTTAGTAATTATGCTTATTCATAAAAGATCATTTGATGTTATCTATTCACATGTTGTTATCCCTTTGAGTAATTATTCTTTATGTAGATAATTGAGTACGGGATTGGATCTTGGAACCCTACTAAAAAATAGAAAGATTATTATTCAAGAATCGTTCCTAGTTTAGAATCATATAATTAGGGGGTATTAGTGACCATAAGGGTAGTACGTTGATTATTTGATGATCATGTTCCACTAATAATTGATATAAGATATCAAACTAATAACATAGATATATGGCATTAGACAGATCCATAGGAGGACATTGCATTGAATATTATGTGAAGTGTCATTAATAGTCTCCAAATAGTATATTGTTATCTACCCTAATATCAGCCATGGTGCAAATCATATAGAGGCATATAGTTGACCGAGATGATAATTATCCATCTCATTACATGAGAGAGATATCTTTAGGGCCCTTGATAATTATGATTATTGTTATCATGGCTGTGTGCAAATGAGGTATCATTTGTTTAAGGATTAGTATTACTTGGTGATTAAGAAAAGTGTGATCGAACAAAGTAAGAATGACGCGATCAATATCTTGTGTTCAATCTAAATATCGCATGATAAAAAGACAAATATATGTGTTATTAATATATTGTATCAAGCATGTGATATTTATATAATTTGGGTAATCATAATATCTTGCTAGAGACCTTTTATGATTTGTGGACTTGAAAGGAGTTTCAGTATAGGGTTACACACCAATTGAATTGGATGGACTTTAAAACTAGGTAAAATGAGATCTTAATATTATTAACATCTCTTTAAGCTCAAATAGGTATTAATATGAATAAGCCCAAAGTGGTTTTAATATGATTAAAGCCAACATCTAATATAATTATTATGGAATAGAGTTTTAATATATATAAAAACAAGTTAGGATTTTATTATAAATACCCTTGCTCTCTTCTTTTATGATGTATGAGCTTTCATGCCATCCAACCTAGTACTCCACAAATAGAGAGCAAGTTCCCATTAGTGCTAGCATGCATCCCGTGGTGGTTCAGTTTGATGTGCCTGGATACCAGTAGAAGTGCAACGTAATTTGCACTTACTCAAAGAAGAACAAAATCCATATTTGAAGCAATCATGATTTGGAACAAAAGGGAAAATCAAAACATTATTATGTTCATATTCAATTTGATTCAATCGGATAACCTAGTCCGGGTAACTAGCAAGTTTGATTTAAAGATTGCATGTGTTCTTGGGTGTTTAGGCTTGAATTTATATTTTGCTGCCTAGCTATTCATTTGGCTAAATCCTTCACTTCCATATGACTTTATATGCTATGTATGCTCTCTTTTTTATGATGTTTATGGTTACCTTACTCAATGCACAAGTATTAATCATCATTTTCATAAGTGATTCTCATTCCCATAAGCAAACGACCCAAGTGTTGATGTGTAGGTTCTTGGAGACTACTTTGATAATTTTTTTGAATATGATGCACTTCTGATGGAGAAGTGGTTTATTTTTTTAGGCTTGGACGTAGAGCCCATGTTATATGGTAGCTAGCATTTTTTTATCTGGATATCTTATGGACTCTTATTGGATCCCTTTTATTTTATTTTGCTTGTATTGTACTCAGAGTTTTATCTCCAACCTCTTACCTTAGACTTATAAAAAATCCTCTCATTCTCCTCTTTGTCTTATTTAAAGTTGAAAACATTTTTCATTATACTTGATCTGAAAATGACACAATAAACAAGATTCATGTTAGATATGGCAGTAACACCTAATTTATTTATTACTATGCTTCTGCAAAATAAAAAAATTTAGTAATAAATTTTGGGGTGTTACATTAATGGATGTTCATACACATTTCCAATGAGGAGGTAAGTGGATGTATGTGTAGTGGATAAGGGGGAGGTTAATTGGAGGCTAAGGTGGAATTTGGTGATTTTTGGAGTACACTACTATAGAAAGGGATTATAATAACTACTATTTTGGCTCTTTAATAACCGTTTATTTGCGTTATCGAATATCCCATTGTTAAAACTTATATAAAGGTTCTAAAATCATCATCAAAAAGTTAAGAAAAAAGATGGTGTGCAAGAGTTTTAATAATGGTTCATGCTTAAATCTATTATCAAAAAAATTTAATAATGGTTCTTAGTAAAAACCATTGTTAAAACCTCATTTTAATAATGGTTTTAACAATAGTTATTATCAAAACTGTCTATTCACATCCCCATATTTTGAAATTCTCATCATTATAGCAATAAAATTATTAAGAGTATGAGAGAATTGAACCCTCATATATAGTTTTATATATAACTATCCATAACTTTACATTGGTAATATAAATCTCTAGAGTTTGACCACATGAAAAAAAAATAACTAGGCGGGAAGCTTAAAAGCTCAAACAAAATGCATGTAAGAAACAAAGAGAAATTGATAGTGTGAGAATCAAAATTGCCCTAGAGTTGTTATTTTTTGCCAGATCTATTAGATATTGAGTAGATCTAAAAAAATTATGCTAGATTTGTTGAAGTTTTTTCCAGATCCTCTTAACTTCATACTAGATCTATTGGATTATTTACTATATCCAATATTACTGAGCAAAGCTAACCAATTTGGTGCAACGATTTATGTTATGTTGTCTCTTTGTTTACACCTCTTTCATTATCTATAGCCAATTGTTTTTGTTGCTCATATTTTCTCTCTAAAACAGAATGAATAATCAATTTCATATCTCCCCAGACACACTCATAAGACGAGTAACTGACTAAATCAAACTATTAAGTATCTAAAATTGAAAACAAAAAATGAAGTCATTAACTCATTCACCTAAGAAGTTGAAGTGCTAACGATGAGAGAGAGAAGGAGGATTGGAGCACAATAACAAGCAAGGGCAAGATAAGGTGGAGGATGGAGGTGCATACAGAGAATGGTCGCTATAGAAGCCACGTAGCACCAAAGTTCACAGTAGGAGGGAGGTGCTATGACTTGTAAGTTGGTTGAGAGCACTAATATGCTCTATGGTAATTGTTGTGAGTAATGGTTTGTCCTATTTTGATGGCCGCAAGCACTGGTTACTATGTTTGAGGTCTGAGAGTGTGAAGTAGAAGGATTTCATTATGTGGATTTAATAAATAAACACATGAACTTTAGATAATAGTTGTCTTGAATCCATTATCAAAACCTTAACAATCATTTTTTTTATCACAGTTCTTAATTAAAACCATTATTAAAAAATTCTTTCCATACTACACCAAAATTTTCATGATTTTCGCAACAATTTGCAACCACCATTATTAATGTTTTATAATTGAAACTAGTTTTTATAGTAGGAGGAGTTGATTTGCAATTATGGACAAAATATATGGGAACGTAAGGTTAGCTGAGTGAGATATATTTGGAGAGGTTCATTTGGGGTAGGTTGTACTTGTTAGTAAGGAAAGGAGAAGGGGTGAGTGGTGTGGCTTGAGTACTGGACTAAGATTCGATAAACGATGATGCTGGAAAATAACGATTAATAATAAAAATAAAGGTAAAAATTTTTTAAACAACTTTTAACTTTATAAAATGAAAATATGTTGATCAAAAAAGTTTCATATTTTTTTATGAAAAAATGGCTAATTTAAGGACTCAAACATGAATAACTATAAAATAAGATGAGAATAGTATTTTCTTTTCTTTTTTTGTCATAATCACTATTTATTATTTTGAACACAACTAATATACTCAAAAAAAAAGATAATGAAGTCAAATATGAAGTTATTAGAATGATTCATAAGGATTTGGATAGCCAAATATGTCTCAGAAATATCACGGAATGCAAAACCACTAGAAAAGTTGAAGAAGCGATAACGAAATATTTCTGAACCATGACTAAGGTTTTCAAATCGTTAAAGGATGTAACAAAATTTTTGAAAATAATAACTCTCAATTGAAATCTTAAAGATTCTGAAAGAACCAGGGTTCCCATGATTTGGAGTATTATAAAAATATAAAAAATTGGTGGTGGTGACCATCCAATTGATGAACGCAAATAAAAGGAGATTCTAATCTCTAATGGGATTCTATCCTAAAATTAGTTAACATCAATAAAGTAGCTCACTAGACTCATAACTTAGTGTTTGTTTGGTAGACCATCTGAAATCTGATATAATATAAAGTAATAATGATATTTGAAACACATCTCATCTATGCTTGAAGTAATAATGATGTTTGGTAACTAAACTAATCTAAAATAAATTAATGCACATTGACAATTTTAAACATGTTTTATTTAATAAATAGTGACGAGTGAGTAAATTTAACTAAGGTGTAAGGATAAGAACATAGGATAATGTAAATATTTGATTTAAAAAAAATAGTGGATCCTACTTATAATAATAATAATAAGAATAATAATAAGAATAAGAATAATAATAACAAATAATATAAGTTATGAGATAACTACTAAATAAATAGCAATCAATTTTTTATTTTAAATCGATCTAACACACATATGATGCTTTAAATATTATTTATTCTCACCGAGATTGGATATGGCGGTTTTGTTAGGATAGTCAGAATTTTCTTTTCGGAGCACACACCATGCATATGATTTTGCTGTTTGTACTAAATAATTTTAGCTGTATACGTACAGATTTTCATTCTTTTATTTGAAAACGAGTAAAGTGAAAGAACACTAGCAAATGAGAATATGCCGATTAGCTAGGGATAAGATTGCGTCTCATGATTAATTAAGAATAGAGTCTGAGTACGTCTTTTATGATTACCAATTTATGCCAATAGCTGAACGATTAGACTCGTGTACATCATTAATTTATATATATTATATATATATATATATATATATATATATATATATATATATATATCCGGCCGGTGGAAAAGACAAAAGGATGAAAAACAACAACATGGTGATATAATATTATATTCCTTACCCAAAGTACTAATTAAACAATAAACATCACCTTGCAAGTGTGTCTCTCTCTTCATCTCCATATGCAGAGAATCGCCATCGTATTGCAATAGGTAGCCTTTTTTTTCTTTATTCTCTTTGCCACAAACATATGCTACGTCCACGTCAATTAATGATCAAGGACAAACTTTTTAATCGCATCCAATAACTAAAGCAGATTTTAATATCTTGTAGAACATTCTCTCTTCCTTCATCATCACATTTATTTATCTATTTAGTTTTCTCGGCCATATACGTGCAAAAATGTCAGTTCATGTACATTATCCTCCCCTCCACCCCACACGCGCGCTAGCTTAGTTCCTTTATAAATAACCTCCATGGACATTCAATTTCACCACAACTCGAACAGAAAACACGGCACACTGAGCAGCTAGCTTTCTTCTCACGTCTCTAGCATCCACACCCTGCTGTCTCTCACATACATCCCCCGATCGATCTCTCCAGCAGAAATTAATATTCCCATTTATTTCCTCTATCATTAATTTATCTAGAAATATATATATATATAGCGCATATACCCACTAGCTAGAATAATATATAGTCTGTCCACATTGTCTCAATCGGAGCAGAAAATTAAGCACTCATCCCCTGCTAACTGAGATGGAGAGACTGGCAAAATTGGTGTCTGAGAAGCCGGTTGTGATATTCAGCAAGAGCTCTTGCTGCATGTGTCACACCATCAAGACCCTTTTATGTGACTTTGGCGTCAACCCTAGTGTTCATGAGCTCGATGAGATCCCTAGAGGCAAAGAAATTGAACGAGAGCTTCTGAGATTGGGTTGTAACCCCTCGGTTCCGGCCGTGTATATAGGTGGCACGCTTGTTGGTGGAACTAATGAAGTCATGAGCCTTCACCTTAATAGATCTTTAATTCCCATGCTTAAAAAAGCAGGTGCTATATGGGTTTAATTAAATTATTATATGCATATATAGCTTCCTAGCTATATATATGCTGAGTTTAGGTGCTATATATGTGTGTGTGCGTGTGTGTAGTAGTTCTAAGAGCTGACTTGACTCTACTATAACGTATGTATTTGATGTAAAACGACCGAGATCAACGGGCCGTTGAATAATAAGATCTCGGTAAAGAATGATAGGCCACGCTTTTTTGTTGTGCTAAGGAACGCCCACTTTATTGTGTTTGCGGGTGCTTCCAACTTCTTTTTGATATTGTCCTATCTTCTTTTAGTATGCAAAACATCATATATATAATAATACAAGTATCCTCACATCTTTATATGCAAGTAATGTTGTTTAATTTTATTGCATGGTTTTCTATGTCGGCATATACTTTTTCCTTCCCTCTATCCTACCCTTTTTGGCTAATAAAATGAAATAATAACAATAAAAAGAACACCAGCTAGCACGTCATAGCAGCATCCATATTGATATAAGCTATAATACAATTGTTAACTACCAAAGAATATATGGAACCCTAATAAATAATACATACACGGAAAGGTACATCATGAAGAGGATAAATGGACCGCCATGGTCCTTTTCAGCTATAAGCCCGATGATGAGTGTGATAGACACTTTAATGGGCAATGCATTCATTGTTCGATCTTATAAAAGCTTACTACCTACTATATAGGATATAGGGTCATAAATGAGTGGAGATAAGTCAAAATGGAGTGGACTTAAACTCCGCTCGTTTAATAAAAAAAATAAAAATGAGGCTCGGGCTCTGTTCAAGTAGAGTATTTGTAATAAATGAGTCAAGCTCATGAGCTTTTACACTATAGATGATTTCAAATCTAAATTTTTCATACTTAACATTAGGTCATTTGTTAAATGAGTCTAAAAATAAGGCTTGAACTCAGTTGATTTAGCTAAATAAATGAGTTGAGTCCAAAAAGTTCGTGAGATGATTCTGATCTTTTACAGCCCTATATATAGTCAACAACCTCATTATCAAAATAATAATAATAAAATAAAATAGGCAGCTGCCTAGAACTAATTCACAATGTTCCCTTTGAACCCTTAATACCTTGCATCTATCTTCTCAACATATAGAGGCTTGCTTGTGATCTGACGGTCAAGGCCTTGGCTTTTTTTCCGCATGATGGCTTGGCTTTTTTCATACTTAGACCCAAGCATGACCTAGACTTGTAGAATCTCAAAAGTTTAGACCCAAATTTACCGGAGCAGATAAATGAGTCTTAAATGATTTTTTTTTAGTAATCTATGTACATACAAATATATTTTTGTTTTATATAGATTAATATATATTTCTTGTTAATAAAAACTATTTGAGTAAAAATATGAATATTTTTAATAGTTATTTTAACTTTTTAAATGGTATTATAATGCTTTTAAAATAAAATATTATACATAATGTTTATAAAATAAACACACAAAAATAAAATTAAAAAAATAAATAAGGAACTCAAAAATAATTACAATAAATATGGCAAATGTAATATATATATATATATATATATATATATATATACACACACACACATACATTTTCATCCCTATTTGATCCTCATCTGCATGTTGCTCCCAAGGTTCCCCCTTCCACCGGGGTGTACAACTTCAATCTAAGCGGGAAAAAAAATCATGTCCATATATGGCAGTCCACTAGCGCATCATTAACAAATCAACTTGCGCATTATTAAAATAAACAAATAATAATAACCAACTTGTAAACATGGAAGAAGCAGGCTTTATTTTTGAATATTTTTATACCAAACTAGATGCCATCCTCTACTTGATAATCTTGAGTAGTTTATATTAAACTCCCTTTTGGTGACTTGCATGCCATTAACATCCCATCTATTTTTCAATGGTGGTCATACAAGAGAGTTTTACTTAATAATGAAAAATGTCATCCCATCTACTTAACCTTTATGAATGTTGTTGATAGGCCGACCTTATATATTTTTTAAAATGCATACTTTAAAAATATTTTCAAACGTGTGTGTGTGGTATTAGGTACAGCATATCACCACTACAAAACAACTCATATCAATAACTCAAATACCAAGGTGGGTAGAAGGGTTTTTAAGTTGAAAATTTTTAATCCTTCCCACCAATGTGGGATAAGGAAAAACACACATCAAAAGCAAAAAGACTATTATTTTTCCATTATCCAACAATCCCCTGCCGAGAGCAAAAGAAAACAAAAACTGGGCAAAGAATGAATAACATATAAGTATCAATGTCACACGAATTAAATTGATATGTAATAAAATGAAACAACAATCGTGTCTAGGGAGTGAACGAGTCTTGAACTACCTTAAATTCAATGGATATTCCCACAACATATGTCTAACTTAGAATTTTGTAACTTCCGTGATAATAAATGCATAAGTGATTTTAAAGGCCATACGCACACCTTCGGTACTCATGAGTGTTCTATAAAGGCAATATTAGTCTTTCATAGAAGGCGACTCCACCTTCACACTCATCTAGGAGAATCCATCAACTACATCTCAGAAGCACTACCATACAAGTTTATGAATTCATTAAGAATATAACAATGATCAACCTTCTTTATGTCTAGTAGTGAGTTCATCGGGTCATCTCACTAAGACCACCCAAAATAGGGCTATGAACTCATTTAGAGACTAATGTCATGGTTTGTGACTTACCTCAGGCATATTGGAAATGAGCAATGAAAATATAGGTGCTCCCTTATTGCCCGATGGTTGCTAATGTTGACATTATGTCTTAGATATGACTTGGTGTTGCTTCTATACATCTCTATGTGATATTATTGTGGGATATTGTGCATATTCAGCATGGTGCTTAGTAGGATTATGTGTTCGATGCTAGCCTCGCCAGGGGTACTGAGACCGAAACCTTTGAGCGGGTGACAAGTGGTATCAAAGTAGCTCATTGCCCGTACCAGTCAGCAAGCATTTCATTATGTTGTTTGAGCCACACTTAGGATGACCAGCTTCAAAGGAGTGAAGTCAAGTGGTCGTGCGTGATGCATGGGTCCGTTGACAAAGAGTGTTGGTGGACATGGTTTGGTGTGGGATTCAAGCCATTGAAATGAGTTTTTGGGGCCGCGTGATGAGCTGATCTCAAGCATGCTGGTAAAGTCGCTGAGAGGGGGTCAAATATGTTGCAACAAGTTGTGTTGGATGCAAGATTTTGGTTAGAATTTGAGCATTGTGGGGTAACGTATGGTGTTTATTTGGTGCTTTCTTAGCATTAAGCAAGCTTTGAAGGACTGTTAAAGGGAAAATGCCTAAAGGGTGGGGAAGCGATGTTGGGATGCCTCTGAGGTGCAAACAAGGGCGTTTACTATTTTGGTTGGGGGAGAATATCACAGTCTGTGACTTGTCTCAAGCATCTTGCGAATGAGCCATATAAATATGGGGGCTCCCTTGTTGCCTGATTGTTGCTAATGTTGACATTATGTCTTAGATACAACTCGGTGCTTCTTCTATACATATCTATGTGCTATTATTGTGGGATGTTGCGCACATTTGGCATGGTGCTCAATAAGATTGTGTGCTTGATGTTGGCCTACGGGGGACACTAGAGCTGAAACCTTTGAGCGCATGACACTAAACTCTACCTAATACAACACTACCACCTATTATAGGGATAGGAATGTAGTGCAATAGAGTAATCATATGGCTTCATTTGACCAAAAAATGGTATCCACCATACTCTCCTCAACTCAAAGGCTTAAGCTCCATCCCTTTTGATGATTTGAGGATAACTCTCCTCTTTATACCATTTATAAGAGGATCTACCATATTTCTCTCTAATCTGACAAACTCTAAGGAGATTACGTCATTCCTCAACAATTGTTTTATAGAATTGTGTCTCATGCGAATATATCTCCTTTTACCATTATACACACTATTCTTGGCAACACAAATAACTACCCGTGAATCACAATGCAAGGAAACCAATGCATTTGGTTTCCTCCATAATGGCACATCAATCAACAAGTTCCTCAATCATTCTGCCTATTGACTAGCTAAATCAAGGGTAATAAACTCAGACTCCATCGTAGACCGAGCAATACAAGTCTACTTAGCATACTACACAACTCCTCCTCCTAGTTTGAAAGCATATCCACTAGTGGAACTGACCTCATCATTATCTAAAATCTAATTAGCATCAGTAAATCATTCTAACACAATAGGTCATTTACAAAAAATTGAAAACCAATCCTTAGTACCCTTAAGGTATGTAAGTAAATGATGAAATGTGGTCCAATGATCTCTATCTAGGTTGTGAATACACCGACTCAGTCAACTCACAACATATGCAATGTCAGGTCTAGTACAGTTCATAAGGAACATCACATTGCTCATGATTTTAGCATATTCTTCTAGAGAAACACTTGAACCTTGGTTCTTTTTCAAATGAATACTAGGATCATAGGGAGTTTTCACAGGTAATTCATCATAGCAATCAAACTTTTCCAATATTTTATCAACATAGTGTGACTTAGTCAACGAAAAACCGTTCTTAGTTTTTCTCCTTTTAATATCGAGAATTACATTAGCTTCTTCTAGATCTTTTATATCTAAATGAGAAGATAAAAATGATTTGTTCTCATTGACCGCAATCACATTAGTACCAAGAATCAACATGTCATCAATCTAAATGAGAAGATAAAAATGATTTGGTCTCATTGACCGCAATCACATCAGTACCAAGAATCAACATGTCATCAACATATAAACACATAATCACATAATTATGTCCAAACATCTTGCAGTAAACAAAAAAATTAGATCCATTTACCACATAACCATCTCTCATGAAAGTTTGGTCAAATTTTTCATACCATTGTTTAAGAGCTTGTTGAAGGTCATTCAATGGCTTTCTTAATCTACACACTTTATTCTCAATCCACATAAATTTCTTTCTTCTCTTCACCATTCAAAAACACAGTTTTAACATTCATTTTATGAACTACAACTCCATGGAAGGTGGACAAGGCAACTAAAGAATGTATAGTGGTAGTCTTAGTTAAAGGAGAATAAGTAACAAAAAAGTCAACATTTTTATTTTATTTATAGCCTATACCTACCAAGAGAACCTTAAACTTATCTTTTATTCCATCCGTTCTCAATTTTCTTTTAAAGGTCCATTTGCATTTAATTGGTTTTACTACTCCCTCTCGGTATATCAATTAAATCCCATGTATGATTATACATTATTGAATCTAACTCATTTTTAATTAATTTTTTCTAGAAACTAGAATTAACTAAAGTTATTGCTTCATTATATGATTTAGGATCCTCTTCAATCAGAAAGGCTGACAAAAATTCATCATTGATCCTATCTATATCATCATTCTTAATAAGAAAAGAAGTCAAGAAATCAAGTCCAAAAACTAGTTTCTATCGTACATTTTTTGCTTCTTCTAGGTTCACTAGAAGCATCACTATTTATAGCAACAGAGGGAGAAGACACGAACAAAGGCATATGAGCAGCATTAGAAGAACTAGCAATATCACATGCATTATTTTTCATGGGAAATACAATTTTAAAGAACTCTGCATTTCTATATTCATAAATAGAATGATCACTTGAGCATAAGAATCTACAAGCAACACTATTTTGAGCATAACCAATAAAGGTATAGTCAAATGTTTTAGTTCCTATAGTATTCCTTCTAAAATTAGGAAAGTCAACCTTAGCTAGACACCCCCACACTTTTAAAATTTTCAGGTTAGGTGCAAAATCTTTTCATAGATCATAGGGTGTTTTATCTAGCCTTTTTATAAGAAACATGGTATAAAACATAATAATCAGACAAAAAAGCTTCCCCCACATATGATTAGACATACCAAAATTCATAAGCATAGCTGTAACACCCCAAAATTCACTACTTTTTTTTTAGCTGAAGTAATAGAAACTCTTAAATTCAAACCCGTGAATTCTGGGGATGTTACCGCCACACTTAGTACCAAACCGGTTCTCTCCGACCGTTCCAGTACCAAGTGCTAAGGCTAAGAAAAGATTTACATTGAACTCAATCAACAATTCATAAAAGAATTCAAAAGATCATACGTTAAAAATCAGAGTACGCATAAACGTTTATGAACCATAAATAAATAGAAATTAGAGTGTGAAATCAAAGAGGATAAATACTCAATACAAGGTAATAAATCAAGGAGGATAACTCCAATACAAAAGAAATAATAGGAGGAAATAAAATCGCATAAAGACTAAAATACGACCACAACTCTCTCGAACTTCGAGCCAAAAATGCTCAACACTCAGCCCCGACTGATGTCTCGCCCACCTGCACAAATCAGAAGGGCATACTACTCGTGGGAATTAGCAGCACCCATGAAAAGGGTGATCAGTACGCTACGTACTGAGTAAGGTAACCGAGCACTAAGGCCAACACATAAACACATAATCCATGCAGAATAATAACATGGCATAATCACCAACACAATAACATAAAGGCCAATGAACGATCAGGTGAAAATACTAAGATTCAATATAGTTTAGATTAATTACTTCATTAATCCTTTATCAAAATATTTTCACACCATACTCTTTATCAAGTCCATACGATTACGGGAACCCCACTATTTTGTCGGTGGATCGGTCTCCAGGGCACTCTGGCTCCTGGCCACTATTATAGCCGGTGGATCGGTCACTTAGGGTACATACCCTACCACTATTTTATGCCGGTGGATCGGTCTGGCCCCTTCTCGTACGGTGTTCCACTGTAAGTAATTAGTATATTCCCACTTATTAACAACATATATGGTTTAGTTCATTGAGCTCGGGATCCCCCACTATTTTAGCCGGTGGATCGGTCACTAGGGTAACATACCCTACCACTATTAAGCCGGTGGATCGATCTCCAGGTTACCGTAGTACCTGGCCACTATTATGCCGGTGGATCGGTCTGGGCCCGGCTCAACACCTTTCACTTTACGTGATTAATGCCTTAAGTATCTTATTCAAAGGCTTTCACCATGCACATGCACGAATCATAAATCATAAATTCCATATTCATCATCATACTTTATTCACCAATTACACACGTGCTACCACCAAACCCTAGATTCAATCCATACCAAACCAAATATTCATCCTTACCAAACCCTAGATTCAAATCACATAAAACTGAAGATTCATCCTTACCATACAATTGATTAGATTCTCCCATTCATAACCACAAATTAGATTTTCCCATACAAGACCATAAGCTAGAGTCTCCCACATAAAATCATAAATTAGAATCTCCCAAGAAAAACCATAAATTGGATTCCCCCAAACAAATCATAAATTAGATTCTCCCAATCAAATCATAAATTAGATTCTCCCATATAATATCATAAATTACATTCTCCCAAAAAACATCATAAACTAGATTCTCCCAAACAAACCATAATTTCGATTCTCCCATATAACATCATAAATTACATTCTCCCAAATAAAACCATATATTATATTCTCCGCATAAAGCCCTAAATTATACTCTTCCACATAAAATCATATATTAGATTATTCCTTATAAAACCATAATATTATGTCAACTCACTTCCCTTAGTCAACTTCTTTCCCATCCTCCTTTTTCATCCTTTCTCCCACACAAACCACATCGACATCCTCACATGCATGTCTTACAGGGTCACAACACATGTTGCCACATACACATAGCACACATGCCATACAAAAAACATACTTCAACTCCATGTCATACCACATACGAAATAATTAAAAATGATAAATATAGAATACATAGCATACAAAGCACATAATGCATATAAGCACACAAAAGGCCTTAGCACCCCTTACCTAAAACGACACCGGTCTTGGAGCACGCTCCTATGCCTCCTTGGGCTTTGACTGGTTTTACCTATTATGAGGGAAAAGCTAAAATTAGACTCCCTCCTATCAAAAATAATATTAAACACTAACTTAATATAAGACTAGTTTTTTTTGATAAAATAATAATAACACAAATACCAAAATAATATCAATATTAATATTAATAAGAATAATAAAAATAGTAGAAATAATAATAAAAAGGCATTACTCAAGAATAAAGTGAAATAAGGGATTCAGACCCTTTACCAAAATAATACTAAAAATATTATTTGTAAATTAAATAACCAAATTTAGAAATAATAATAATAATAATGATGATGATGATGATGATAATGATAATGATAATGATAATAATAATAATAATAATAATAATAATAATAATAATAATAATAATAATAATAACAACAAGAAGAATAATAATAATAATAATAAATTATTAGAAAAACTAATGTTAAAATATTTGTATTAATAATAATGGAATAAGAATAATGGAAATTCGAAATAGGAAATAATAGTAATAATTATACTTATAACATTTTAATATTAATAATAGTAAATATAGAAATAATAAGAAGAATAATGATAACATCGAATTAAAATACAATAGGCTTCAGCCCTCAACATAAATAATAATAAAAACATTAATACTAATAATTATAATAATGCATATTAAAATATAAATATTAAGAATAATAATAATAATAGTAGTATTTATATGCAAATAATAGAAATAAAATAATTCAAGGGTTATAAAAATAGGGAAAAAGGCTGAGAGGGTCTAGGGTTCAACCATAGGTTGGTGGGGATAGGCGGCACCGGCGGTGGTGCACGGAGGCGGCGGCGGCAGCCGGAAAAAGAAAAGAAAAAGGGGAAAGATGCATGCTGGGAATAAGATAGGGAGAACTAAGATGGGAGCTGGGGTGTTTTGAGTTTCCCAGAAGGAGAGGGACAGAATGATGGTGGTGGCGGAGCCAAAGGTGGTGGTGCACGACGGTGGTGGTGGTGGCCGAATGGAGGAGAAGGAGAAAGAGAGAGGAGGAGAGGGAGAAAAAGGAAACTAAAGGTAGGGGAAGGTAGGGCAGGGTCTGCAGCACAGTTTGGGAGGTGAAAGAAGCGGCCTTAGCGGCGAAGGAGGTGGCTAATGGCGGCGCCAAGGTGGCGGAGGCAGAAAACAGGGTTGATCGGGAAGAGAACTTCGTACAGCTGGGGCGGCTTGTGCAGGAAGAATCGAAGGGCGAGATAGATTTGGTTAGATAGAGGGCGGAGCAAGGATTACACGGGTAGCCAGAACGGGCGTCGAAATTGGCCGGAGGCGGCGGTAGAAGCGTCTAAATGGGCGGCGGTGGTAAGGTTGGAGAATTCTGGGCAACAACCAAAACTCGATACAGAGCTGCTTACAAGGGTATTTATAGGGAAAATAAGATAGGGTAGGGTTCTTTGGGTCGGCTACGGGGTAAGGCAGGTAGGGTTAGGGTCAACGGTGGCGAGGTCGGCCGGTAGGAGTCAAAACGGGCATGGGTGTGCGTAGGAGAGAGAGAGAGGATAGCGCGAGAAAGCTGAGATTTGGTTGGGTTGATGAGGCTGCCGAAACAGGGGGAAGATAAAGGAAAGAATATGCAGGTCAAAGGGGCAAGATCGGCGCCGAAAATCTCGGCTGGGCGGCGGCGGCGACGTTGCAGGTGCTCGACGTCGAGGAAGGCTGGGGAAGAAGAAGAAAGGAGGTAGGGAACCGGGCGGTTCGGGAGGAAAGAAAAGAAAGAAAAAGAAGGAGACCGGCGGTTCAGGTGTGGGGGAGGTGCGTTTAAATGAAACGCAGAGTTTCCGATAAAAATGGGTCAAAACGCGGTGTGGCACGGGGCGGAAGGAGGACGTCGCGCGGGCGCGGGCTGGGCCGAGGGAAGGAAGAAGGAAAATTGGGTCGTGGCTGGCCCAGTTCGAGGAGAAGAAGAAAAAAAGAAAAAGAAAAGAGGAAGAAGAAAAAAAAGAAAAGGAAAAAGGAAAAGAGGGAAAAATAAAAATAGTGGGTTGGCTTAGTTAAATTAATTAGAATATTTGGGATATTTAAATAAAATAATATTTAAATCCCTTTTTAGGCTAAATTAGGATTTTTAAAAGATTTTCCATAAATTCCTTTTTAATTAGCAAAACACCCTAATTTTCTCCAATTAAATTATTTATAAAATTAATATTAATTTGAAACTATTTTCTCCTTCTTATTTTAAATAAAATAATTTATTTAATAAATTTTCAAAATAAAATGCTTAATTAGCTAAAATACCCAAATTCTCTTCTAATAAAAATACTTATAAATTTCTTCTTGATTTGCCCTAATTAATTCAATTTAAAAATAATTTATTTAAATAATTTTTATAGTAAATATCCTTTAAATATAGTTTATAAAATTAGAAATTTTCGGGGCATTTCAATAGCACTCATCATTTCTTTAAGAGTCCTATTTTTCCTTTTAACTACTCAATTTTGTTGCAAGGTATAAGGGGAACCGATCTCATGAATAATACCATGACTATCACAAAATTCCTATAGGAAGTTAGTTCCATATTCACCACCCCTGTCAGACTTACATATCTTTATCTTATGGTCTAACTGGTTCTCAACTTTTACTTTATATTTTAAGAGCATACCTTCAGTCTCATCTTTATACCTAAGAAGGTAAACGTTAGTATATATTGAGTAATCATCAATAAAGGTCATATAATATCATTTTCCTCCTATACTCTCAGTGTTATTAAAATCCACCAAGTTTGTATGGACTAATTCAAGTAGCTCATTTGTTTTATTTGTGACATATTTAAACGGTTTTCTACTAAACTTAGCTTACACATATAAGACACTTTTGTAATTAGTGTCTATCCCATTTATTAATTTCAAATTGTTCAAGGAAATTAAGTTCACATGACCTAGCATATCATGTAAAATATCAACTGACACACAAAAATAAGTAGAACTAACAAAATTCATTTCATTCAAAACAAATGGAACAATGTTTTTAGTACAAACAAACTATCAGCTAAATACTCCATTTTTAGTCATTACTACTTTTTTGGGATCAAATATGAGTTTCATGCCATTTTTGATCAACAAACTACCATAAATTAAGTTCATACTTAGAGAAGGTACAAAGTAAACATCACTCAATAATAGTTTCTTTCCAGAAGAAAGTTATAGTAGAACATTTCCCTTGCCTCCAGTCATGGATTGGTTGTTAATGTGGACTAAATCACCCTAATGAGCATCCTCGAATTAGTTGAGCATCTTACTGTTAGCACACAAATGCTTTGCAGTGCACCTGTTCGAACTTCAATCCACCTTCTTGTTCACCAATTTGACTTCCACCACAGTAATTATCCCATCCTCAACTTCAGCAACATTATCTTGACAAGTTAGAGGTACAGGAGCTTGTTGAGTATGACTTCCTTGACCCTACCTCTTGTAGCACTAGTAAGCCTTATGATTTGTCTTCCCACAAAAGTATCATGTCACTTGATTTTTTCTAGATCTTGTCCCCTTTTTTTTAAGTGTGAAGGATTATTTTGTTGTCCCCTTTTCTGAGTCATATTTCCCTTTCCTTTGAACCTACCTTTATCAGCACTAGATACAACCAAGTTAGCATCAACAGAATAACAACATAAGAAACACGCTTATCTTTCATTCGGTTAGCCTCTTCAATATTCATGTGGCTAATCAATTCTAATAAAGTCTGATCTCTTTTCTTATTCTTTAGTTAGTTCTAATAATCATTTCAAGAAGTGGAAAACGTTTCTTGCAAAACATTAGCCTATAATGTTTCACATATCTTCATCCCCTCAACTATGACATCAGCAATCAAGTTCTTGAACTCATGTACTTGCTCCATGATGGGCTTGTTATCAACCATCTAAAATATCAAATACTTTCCAACCACATATCTCTTCATACAGGCTTCATCAGACCCAAACTTATTCTTTAATGAATCCCAAATATCCTTAGAAAAACTTATGTGAACAACTTTTTCATCCTATAAGATAACAAGTGACCCCACACTATTTTGTTATCCCTATCATACTTTTCCTTATCTACCTTGTCTAATTTCTTAGTTTTATGAGTGACTAGAGTGGCAGTGGGAATCGTTGCAACATCATCTTAAACATGCGAATCAGTCATCAAAACATAATCAACGTCAAGAGTTTCAAATAGAATTAGGACCCTTTGTGACCATCGATGGTAATTGGTGTTGTCCAATAGTTCGACCTTAGACATATCTTGAACAATTTTAAAGCAACTATAGTCATATCTCCTAGTACCAAAATCAACAAAACCAATGTGGTTTGGCAAACAAAAAATAATAAGTTTGGATTATGAGTGGATACTTTTTTGTTGAATCTCTTACTAGAGTAAGATGTCCTTATTCAAATATAAACATTCAAGATGCAAAAATTGGTAAATTGAAGCTGGATTTCCCGTTTCCCTTCTACTATGAATGTAAAGTATGTCATTATAGAATTGCATAAATGGTATAAAAGTTGATATATATGTCAATATGCTTCTTTTTTTCTAGCCCATGATGTATACACCTTCCTATGAAATGGTTTAAAAAAGTTTCTAGTCTTTAGATCTAGGGATCTCGTTCTTGTTGCCCCATCTATAGTGAGGATTTTCTTTGATCAATTTGTTGTTCTCAAGGTATGCATTATTCAAAACATGCATATTACAACTCCACCCATCTTGATTCCACCATAATATAACATACAAACTAATTTATTTGAATTTATAGAAAATCAATCAAACTTTACTAATATTGCGGCATGCTTATAGACATTTGACAAGGACTAGCTAGCGTATTACTAGTGCCAATTTCCACTAGGAGGATGCTAATATTGATCTGCTTAAGTTTACGAATGTAATTTATGAGCAATGTCTTATTGTATGTTTTAAAGGGTTTGACCCACAACATCCATTGATGGATGCTAATCCTACAATGTTAGTGTGGGATAATATGTTGGTTGTGTCATTTTCTAAGCATTGTGTAATGTGACTTTCCTTTTTTCTCGCATTGTGATTGGCTAATGGGTTAGTGATTTTCTATATTTTCTGGGGGTTTTCCCATTGCAAAAGAGAATTTCATGGAACATTCTTTCAAATGCAACTAAAACCATTTTTGAATGGGTCCAAATGTCTAGAATAAAGGTTAATCTTATACAAATTTTGTAAGTGTTGATACATCAAGATGTTAAACCTCCTTAATATAAACTAATAAAGCAATTTGAAGGGAAGTAAACAATTTAGATACTAATGGAGTTATTTGGATGGACAGTTTTGAATCTTTTCTAAGTTCAGAGATGAAAATCGTTGGAAAATATATGATCAAGGAAATTGGAATGAATATATGTATGCACGTTTATTTTTTCTCAACTGGATTCTATTCTTTTTTGCTTATATATCACAAGTTAATACAATGCAAACATAGCGGTGTTCATGTATAATGATATTGCGAATAATGAGTTGAATCTATGGCTTAGTTTCATCATCCATCATCCCCATGGTCAAGATGTCTATGCAAGTGTCCCCAAGGTTATACTAAATTCTCTTCCCCTTAAATTCATTTGATTTAGATATTAATGTTGTCTATCTATTTTTGAACGTCCTTAACTATAATTTTTAATATGCTAAAGTTGTCATGACATTTGGATAAACAATTTTTGTCTCTTATGGTATAATAGTCACCATCTATACTTGTCAGAAAACATTTTTTTTCTTCTTTTTAATGTTTGTCTATAAGCCTATTCTTTGTGATGTCATTTATTCAATGAAGTTGCAAAAGTACAAAAAAAAAACCTCAAAGAAGGTGTACTATCTGTGCTATGCTTTATAATTATAATTTCCTATGTTATTATCCTCGACCATTCTAATACGTGTAGTCATTGTGGCAATTGAGGTTGATAGCTTAGGAAATTTTTCAGCCAAATGTGTCTAATTATGTCAGAAGGCATGCAGCCCTTTAAGCACTTAGGTAGAGATTGAGCAGGTAGGTATAGAATTTCTAGTTCATTAAACCATTGACATCTATTTTTTATTTCACATGCTAGAGTTGTGAAGTTGTTTCTACAAAGATTTTAATGAACCGGTTAATGGGCTCATGAATGAAGGATGGTCATTAATTTGACCTATTGCATCATTTTTACATACACGGAGTTTGATTTCTTGTAGTTTTGTGTATCTCTATCCAAACAATTATTGATGTTTCGTGCATCTCATGCAGTTATAGTACCATTTGAGAACAAAATGGTAGTTTATGGAACTATAGAGGATAAAACTCTAAGCTACATTAAAATATTAGGATTAGCTTAGGCTTGATGGTTTTATATACCCTTGATCGTTGTTGAAGCCACCCTGACAAGTTTAATTCTATTTATGTGGTTTTCTCGTGCTAGTGTGCTTCTTTTGTTTGTTATCTTATTCCATGCATAATCTTTCCTATGTAATGTGGAGACTGCAATTCTAATTGGTACAATATTGATATTTAGAATTGTAAAACTATTTAGCTCTCACTAAATTGAGTTATTTTATATTTTTTTCATGATTTTTTTTACATCTAATATTTTTATGATAATTTTTAATTACCAATTATTGTTGGAAATTCCTTTTTTTCATCATGAAAAAGCATCATCAATACCCTTTAAAGATTTTTTGCGATGACATTTTTTCATTGCTAAAAAATTTTTGCAATGATTTTTTTTATCACTAATAAGTTTCTTGGCGACAACAATTTTTTCGTTATCAATAAGCTTTAACAACAATATTTATCTATCACAGAAAAAATTTTGCAACAATATTTATTGTTACCAAAAAAAATTAATCATAATTTTTAAATACTAAAGGGTTTTTGCAACAATATTTTTTCCATTATCAAAGAGATTTTGAAACAACTTTTTTTTGTTACCAAAGAATTTTGGTAACAATTTTTTTGTAGCCAAAACATTTTTTTTAAGTTTTTAAAAATATATCTTTAGTTACAACATATTTATTATAAAAAAATAAATTTGTTACTATTTTTTTTTTGTAACACCCAAATATGCAACGACTTTTGTGTTTACCAAAAATATCTTTCGGAACAATTTTTACTTTTATCAATGGCTTTTATCATTGCTAAAAATCAAGTTTTGACTAGTGGTATAAAGATCAATTTTAACATTGTTTTTATAAATATTATATTATATTCTAATATAAAAATAATAATTATATCTATATTTAAGAAATATTACTTTTTATATATTTTATTTATATATATATATATATATATATATATATATATATATAGAAACAGTATCATATACGAACTTTTTAACTGTACAAATGTAGGAACCATTTGTATCCGTTGGATCAAAAATATATGGACCGTTGATCTGATATACAAAATTCGTGACTCCCGTGCGGCGTGCGCTTCCTTTCTCCCGTCTCTCTGGTTCGTTTGTGCCGTTCCCAAGCCCACATTCTTCCCCCCTGCTCGTGTTTCTACTGTTTGTCGATCGTCGATACTCACTGCGCTGTCTGCCTCGCTCTCTCCGGTCGCCGTCACTTGCTCTCCTTCGCCAGATTTAGCTCTGCACATCTCCATCGCCGTCGATCTATCACTCGGAGCCGCGTCTCGACATCTCCGTTCCTCCTCCTCTTTTTATCCATCAAAATCTCTCCCTGTCCATCGCTAGTTGTCGATGTGCATAAATCCATCGTTCCTTCTCCGTCCGCATCTCTCTTTCGCTTCCTTCCATTGTCTTCGAAGTGCCTTGCCTTTTCTATCTACGCCGCCTATATCTGTGCGTCACTGTCCTGTTTCCATTGTCGTGCGAAGAAATTTCGCGTTGTGTGCAAACAGATCTAGTAGACAACGACAATTGCGGTAAGCGAATTTCTTGTTTTTGTGCCGGTGTTCATTTTTGTTTTCTGCTTGTTCTATCGATGTGTAGCAGCAAAGGGACGGGTTGACCTTCGGCTGGATTCGACATGGATCAGCGGATTAAGATTTGTGAATTTTGATTCTGTTTTTTTGGTTCTTATATGTTTTTTGTAATCAATTTTTTGATGGCAATGTTGATACTCTGATTATCAATGCTGATTATTGTAATTAATTTTTTGATGGCAATGTTGATGCTCTAGATTCTTTGTGTTGGGAATGTTGTATTCTGTTGTGGATGGATTAATTATCAATGCTGATTGTTTGGTGGCTGTAGGTTAGTCTGATTAATCATGTGGATGGATTAATGCTACTGTGATTAGTAATAATGATTGTAATGTTACTGAAATTAGTATGTAATTAATGAAATTTCAGGCTTTGAATCTGGCCTGGAGGATAAGAAAATCATAAGCAAATGCACTGAAGATTTGTGGTGATGGTGGTGCAGGGCAGGGCAGGGGTGTCCTATTTTGGGAGAGAGGGTTAGGGAGGTTAGTTTGAGGTAGGCAAATTTTGCAGGTTAGTTTGAGATGGCTGGAACCAATTTTTTTTTTAAATCCTTACATCAAATTGTAACTAATGTCAATTTTTTATATTTGAATGACAGATTTTGGAATGAAAGATTGGAGTTAGATGTAATTTTTTGTTCAACTTCATGAAGGTATTGGTTAATGATGATTTTCATTGTATTTTAGATGATAGTGGAAGGTTTCATTTCAAACTTGTGTAAGATTCAATTTAAGGAATTGTCAAATTTCAAATCATGGAGGATTTTTTTTTTTTCATTCTCATATTGTATAACTAAATTAATGTATATTTGATTAGTATGTTTCTTTCTTTTGTTGAAACATGCATGCCTTTAGATGGAAATTAGATGGTTTAGGGTTTAGTAGGTTTAGGTTTGTAGGGCTTGGGGTTTAGGGTTAGGGTTCATGGTTTATGGTTTAGAGGGTTAGAGGATTTGGGGTTTAGAGGGTTTAGGGTTTAGGGTTTAGAGGGTTTAGAGGGTTTAGGGTTTAGGGTTTAGGGTTTAGATGGTTTAGGGTTTAGGGTTTAGAGGGTTTATGGTTTAGGGTTTAGAGGGTTTAGGGTTTAGGGTTTATATGGTTTAGGGTTTAGGGTTTAGAGTGTTTAGGGTTTAGGGTTTAGGGTTTAGTGTTTAGGGTTTAGTGTTTAGGGTTTAGGGTTTAGGGTTAGGGTGTAGAGGGTTTAGGGTTTAGGGTTTAGGGTTTAGGGTTTAGGGTTAGGGTTTAGAGGGTTTAGGGTTTAGGGTTTAGGGTTTAGGGTTTAGGGTTTAGAGGGTTTAGGGTTTAGGGTTTAGGGTTTAGGGTTTAGAGGGTTTAGGGTTTAGAGGGTTTAGGGTTTAGGGTTTAGGGTTATGGTTTAGAGGGTTTAGGGTTTAGGGTTTAGGGTTTAGGGTTTAGGGGGTTTAGGGTTTAGGGTTTAGGGTTTAGAGGGTTAAGGGTTTAGGGTTTAGGGGGTTTAGGGTTTAGGGTTTAGGGTTTAGGGTTTAGAGGGTTAAGGGTTTAGGGTTTAGGGTTTAGGGTTTAGGGTTTAGGGTTTAGGGTTTAGGGTTTAGAGGGTTTAGGGTTTATGGTTTAGGGTTTAGGGTTATGGTTTAGAGGGTTTAGGGTTTAGGGTTTAGGGTTTAGGGGGTTTAGGGTTTAGGGTTTAGAGGGTTTAGGGTTTAGGGTTTATGGTTTAGAGGGTTTAGGGTTTAGGGTTTAGGGTTTAGGGTTTAGGGTTTAGAGGGTTTATGGTTTAGGGTTTAGGGTTTAGGGTTTATGGTTTAGAGGGTTTAGGGTTTAGGGTTTAGAGGGTTTAGGGTTTAGGGTTTATGGTTTAGGGTTTATGGTTTAGAGGGTTTAGGGTTTAGGGTTTATAGGGTTTAGGGTTTAGGGTTTAGGGTTTAGGGTTTAGAGGGTTTAGGGTTTAGGGTTTAGAGGGTTCATGGTTCAGGGTTCAGGGTTCAGGGTTCAGGGTTAGGGGTTCATGGTTCAGGGTTCAGGGTTCAGGGTGCAGGGTTAGGGGTTCATGGTTCAGGGTTCAGGGTTCAGGGTTAGGGGTTCAGGGTTAGGGGTTCAGGGTTCTGGGTTCTGGGTTCAGGGTTCAGGGTTAGGGGTTCAGGGTTCAGGGTTCAGGGTTCAGGGTTCATGGTTCAGGGTTCAGGGTTCAGGGTTTGGGGTTCAGGGTTAGGGGTTCAAGGTTCAGGGTTCAGGGTTCAGGGTTCAGGGTTTGGGGTTCAGGGTTAGGGGTTCAGGTTTAGGGTTCAGGGTTCAGGTTCAGGGTTCAGGGTTAGGGGTTCAGGGTTCAGGGTTAGGGGTTCAGGGTTCAGGGTTCAGGGTTCAGGGTTAGGGGTTCAGGGTTCAGGGTTCAGGGTTCAGGGTTAGGGGTTCAGGGTTCAGGGTTAGGGGTTCAGGGTTCAGGGTTCAGGGTTCAGGGTTCAGGGTTCAGGTTCAGGGTTCAGGGTTCAGGGTTCAGGGTTAGGGGTTCAGGGTTCAGGGTTCAGGGTTCAGGGTTCAGGGTTCATGGTTCATGGTTCAGGGTTCAGGGTTCAGGGATAGGGGTTCAGGGTTCAGGGTTCAGGGTTCAGGGTTTGGGGTTCAGGGTTAGGGGTTCAGGGTTCAGGGTTCAGGGTTCAGGGTTCAGGTTCTGGGTTCAGGGTTCTGGGTTCTGGGTTCAGGGTTCAGGGTTCTGGGTTCTGGGTTCTGGGTTCTGGGTTCTGGGTTCAGGGTTCAGGGTTCAGGGTTAGGGTTCTGGGTTCAGGGTTCTGGGTTCAGGGTTCACGGTTCAGGGTTCAGGGTTAGGGGTTCAGGGTTCAGGGTTTAGGTTTAGAGGGTTTAGAGGTTTGGATATTTGGTTTGGATATTGGTTTGGATTAATTTTTTGGTTTGGTATTAGTAAAATCTTGAATGTGATTAATTTTTGATCCAATGGATGAGATTAGTTCCTATGTTTGTATATTAATTATAGTTTGTATGTGACCCCTCCCCTATATATATATATATATATATATATATATATATATATATATATATATATATATATATATATATATTTAAAAATATTAATAATTATAATTTTTCGCTAAAAATTATGGGAGTTGTTATTTAAAAAACACATATTTACTCCATAAAAAACAAACCCTAATTGCCTATATTGCCTCTCTCTGTTTTATGCTTTTAAGTAACTTCGGTTCACAATACACCAACAACCTAATGCCCCACCAACGATCAAAACTGTAGCCAACTAATAGTCCATCGATGGTCAGCGCCGAAGCTCCTTAATGCCACACCGGCTTTCAACGATAAAGCACCCTAGTGACTCACCAGCTTTTAGTGCCAGAGCCCATCAGTGTTGCACGGAAACGGGGACGGGGACGGGAAACGGGGACGGAACGAAACGCGGAAACGTCATTTTTTTTAATTATAGGAAACGGGGACGGCAGGAAACGTTAAAAAAATTATATATATATATATATATTTAAAAATAGATTAAATTTATTAAAATTAAGAGAAAAAATTAAAAAAATTCTAAAATTAATTCATATATTAGTTAAATTTAATTATTAATAATTATTTTTTAATAAAAAAATTGATTAAATAATATTTTTTTAAATAAATATTAATTAAATAATTTTAATATAAATTTTAATATATTAAAGTCTCCGGAAATTTAAACGCTTCTTTAACACAAATATATATATATATATATATACATACACTGCATACGCACACACGTTTCTCTCGAGGCATTTTGATGCCCATTGTCATTTGTCAGTCAGTGAGGGGCAGTGGCACACACGTTTCTCTCGAGGCATGTTGATGCCCATTGTCATTTGTCACTTGTCAGTCAGTGAGGGGCAGTGGGCTGCCAGGCTGGAGCCGTGGGGCGTCGTGCGAGGGCGCCGAGCGAATGGGGCGACTGGATGACTGGGCGTGGGCGGGGCGAGTAGCGTAAGACAGTAAAAATCCTCCAAAACGACGTCGTTTTGGAGTTTTTTTTTTTTAAATCAGCGTCCCGCCTCGCGTTTCGTCCCCAGAAACGTTCCGGGGACGCGAAACGGGGGCACTTCAGCGTCCCCGTGCTTCACTGGAGCCCATTAATGCACCGTCAACTTTCAAGGACGGAGCCCTCTTACCCCTAAAGGCATTTAGCATTGTTCCATCCTCCCCCTACAACTTCTCATATCGTTCCCCCCTCCTGTCCCTACAACATCTTATGCCATTCTACATAATTTAGATAATAAATTAATAATTTATATGCTTCATAATTTTGCATCCAACCTCAACATTAAGTTGTGTTGTAGCTCCCATCACCCTTTGAGGTAATATTTGTCATTTTGATCAATTATTGCTGGCATTATTGGTCATTCTGCTTAATTTTTGGTGGCAGACAACTATATTACTAGTTAGAAACAAATACACATGCTAACGTTGTTGTGTTCCATTATTAGCAAAAATGTCTATTTAACCTCATTTCACTAACTGTTGTGTTCCATTATTGGTTGGAAGGTCTATTTAAACTCACCTCACTCACTCTTAGTAGTCTAATTTAAATTTTTCAAAAAAAATAAGCCATGCAATTTAAATTATCCAAAAAATAACAGATATCATCAACAAAGAGCATTAACAATGGGCAATGAGTTCGGAATCCCAGCAATCTATGACAAGTTCCAAAACCTAATAAGCTAAGATGATGGGTTTAAACCTACGACAAGCTATAATAAATTTGGAACCTTGATAAACTACAATGATTGGTTCAAAACCTCGATAAGCTACAAATACACGGAGAAAATACAAATGAATTCCCCAAACATCAATGGCAACTTGGACGAAGAGGTAAAATAAGCTTTTCATTATTTTAAATTCCATTAAAAGTGGATGGAAGGGTTCATAAAACATACATTTGGTGTAATTTTTTTTGTTAAGTGTACAACTACAACTACCTTCGATGACTTTATATCCTTACAATACTTAAGATTTATATAACCTAAAAATGACAATACATATGCACTAATAATACTTCTCCTTATCATATTATTATGCTCAATTTGTTTTACAATATATGAAATGCATGGATATATAATTTAGGATCCAAAATTGTGAGATATTTTTTTATTGTGGATCAAATATTCTCTTATTACGAAGAACTTTTAACATTAGCTAAATAAACAGGTAGAAGTCATAGGATAATTTTGATCATAAAATGTTCTAGAAAAGAATAGTATAAGTGCAAATAGAGTCTCTATAAAATGTGAAAGAGGTAGAACATATGTGTGTAGTTAGGAACGGGTCACACAATGAATAATTGATAAATTATGAACAAAAACATGTTGTTCTAGGTAAGTTGAAAGAAAATGAAGTGAAATTTGTTGATGGACATATCACATATCACATAAAGCCATGACAAATCATACCACTTATTTAAAAAAAGTTTGAAGGTAATGTAATTTTGGAGAATTACACAGGCATATTTATAATGCTCGACAGAAGCTTAAGTTGAAAGAAATAGGTGGTTAGATAATTTTACAACATGTTATACATATGTTAATCAAAAATCATTATTTTTAGTGGCATCAAAGTGATTTAGAATCAAATGTAATAAGCGAGCATCTATCTGCACATCGTATATCTATTTATATTTTATGTGCATTTTCTTTTATTTTACAAATGGATTGTAAATATAAGATAAATAGATATTGGATGCATTTAATTGAAATTGTTGGACTAACAACAAAAAAACAACATTGCATGTGCATACATGTCATATGAAGAGGAAGAGAACCATTTATGTGTACTCGAGAGGTCGAGGACCTTAATGGATATGTCTATGTTTACAGCCACCATTATTACCAACTAGGAACTTGTTCTTATTTCAGTCGTGGAATGTATTTTTTACACTTAAACACTTATTATGTAGGTTTTGTGTAAATAAGAATGTGAAGGATATATGTAAGAGAATCTCTGGTCATTTATCAAATATCTAGAATTTCGGATAACCTTTGGGGTTTTAGACATAGATTAGTAAGAATATCATTTTAGATTACTATACCCTAATTAGATCATTATCTCTTTTTGAGGAACCTAAGATAAAAATAATCCTTACAAAACATTTCTTAAGATATTATTATCATCTTTTAGTCTGTCTTACACATTACAATACCTAAATTTCCTTATTATCCCATAATGAACAAAATACCCTTAAGGACAACCAATAACTTTTATTTTATAAAATCTTGTACCTTCCACGCACATTATTTTCTAAATCCACCACTTATCATTATACCTCATATATATGCTTATGTCCACTTATCATAACTTATTTAGTCCATAGTTCATGCCATAAAATATATTCCTCACAAATACATTATTATCATAATAAAATCATATCCATACCTTTTACCCATTCTTAATTTCTTTCAAATATATATTCCATATAATCACAACGTACATTAAATCATATAACAACAATACCATGGGAATTCACATAACCATACAAGAAAAATAACATAAAGCCCTAAAACATCGATCAGTATCCTTACCAACAAGGACACCGGACTCTAAGCACGTAAATCCTAGACCTCCTCCTCCGAGATCATCGAAATATCATCTACGAAAAATAATATAATACACGACTAGGCTCAAAGAGTCCAACCAAAGGAGAAATTAAGGTAAAGAGGGTAAAAATAGAAATAACCAGAGTCAAATGGAAGCTTGAGTTGTGTGGATGTGTGGTGGAATGTATGGTGGAGCTATGGTGAAAATTTGGTGGTGTTTGGATAAGGTTTGGGGGTGAAAATAGGGGTGCATGGACATGCTACAGGAAACGCACACACTGGTTAAGATTTGGAATCATGCACGACCAAGCTGTGCAAAGTGGCACGGTCGTTCTTAATCATTAAGCAAAAAAAAACTTAAGTCGAACAGATGTGCACCGGCGTGCAACAGGTCGTACGCAAGCCATGCAAAGGTGCACGGGCAATCTGTGCTAGGTTGCATGGGTGTGCGATAAGAAAATTTAGTATTGCATAGCATGCATGGCATATAATTCACATAATTATAATTCACATCACATGGCATGCATGGCATATAAAACACATAATTACACAAACGGCCTTAGTTCTCTCTTACCTAAAATGTCACCGGTCTTAGAGCACGCTCCTATACCACTTAAGGGCTTTGACTGGGCTCACCTATTATGGGGGGAAAACTAGAATTAGGTTCCTTCCTAAAAATACTATTATTTACTAACTTATCCTAAGACTTGGTTTTTAATTAATATAATACTATACTAATAATAACTATACAAAATACTACTAAAAAATACTAATAATACTATCAATGTAATTTAGAATAAATGGTGATATAAGGGTTTCTACCCTTCACCAAAATTATGCTACTAATGATAATAATAATAATAATAATAATAATAATAATAATAATAATAATAATAATAACAACAATAATATAAGCCTAAAATTACAAGGTAGGGTTTTCAACCCCACCTTCAAATAATGAGAGTACTATTCAATTAATAGTAATAATAATATTAATAACATATTTTATTTATAATAATATTAAAAATAAATAATAATAATAATAATAATAATAATAATATTTATAATAGTAAAAAAGTATTAATGATAATAACTTACAAATATTCGAATCATTAACCTAAAATAGGGCTTCGGCCCTTCTTAGATAATTAATAATAATAAAATAATAATACCAAATAATAATAATAATAATAATAATAATTTAATTAATACCTAAAATTAAAAACTAACAATTTAAATATTTTATTCCTACTCTCGACCCTGCCAAGAAAATATGACATCAATATTACATCCAATAATAATATTATTATTATTAATATTATTATTATTATTATTAATTGAATAAATATAGAAATTTGAAATAAAATAGAATAAATTTAAATAAATAGGAAAGAAGGGCTGAGAGGGTCTAGGGTTTCACCTTGAGTCGGTGGAGATGGGTGGCACCGGCGGTGGTGCACAGCGGCGACAGCAGTGGCTAGAAAAGTGGATTAAAAGGGGAAAAGTTGAGGTTTGAGAAGAAATGGTGGAGAATAAGTGAGGAGGTTGAGGTGCTAGTGGTAGCCTAGGCTAAGAGGAGTAAAGTGAGGGTGGTGGCGCGGCAAGGGGCGGCAGAGGTGGTGGCCGAAAGGGAGAGGTGAAGAAAAAGAGGGGAAGAGAAGGAGAAAGGAGAAAAGAAGGTTAGAGCTAAGTGGAGGAGAATTAATAGCAACTTTTGGGTGGTGCAGAAGGCAGTAGAAGTGGCAGATGTGGTGGCATACTGTGGCTCAAAGGTTGCGGGGGTAAAATTTTTACTTTGATGGACAGGGAACTTTGCACGCCTGTGGTGGCTCGTGCGAAAAGAATCGAGGGAGATGGGTGGCTCAGTTAGCTAGAGGGTAATGCAGGGAAGACTTTGGTGGGCAGAGGTGGCGCTTAGTTGGCTAACAACGAAGGGAGAGTCGTCTGAAGTCACGGTGGTGCACAGGGTAGGATCTTAGGGTTTTGGGAAAAAAGTTTCGAAGACAATCAACAATGGGTATTTATAAAGTTTAGAGAGAATGGTAGGGTTCTAGAGGTCGGCAGGAGGGCAATGTATGTAGGGTTTGGGGTAGCCGACAGTGATAATCGACCGACACAAATTTAGGTCGTATTCGACCTTTCGCAAAGGAAAAGGGAGATGTTGAGTGGGAGAAAAGGAAAGCGGGTTGGACCACGCTGAACTGCAAGTCAAGAGGAAGAGAAAGAGAGAGGAAATGGCTGGTCAAATCACGCATGGTTGGCGGCGCCATCTTTGAAGCTTGGAAGATGCAGGTTGACGGCGGAGGAGGAAGGAGGAAGAAGGAGGTGAACCAGGCGGCCAGAAGGAAAAGAAAGAAAAGAAAAGGAAGAAGAACCGGGCCGATCGGCAACGATTATAAGGACTTAAATGAAATGCGGCGTTCCAAGGAAGGAAGCCACAACACGCAGCTTTTGGCTACCGCAGGAAGGAAGAAAAGAAACGGCGCTAGGCCGCAGAAGGAAAGAAGAAAGGAAAAGGGATTGGGCCATGCCTTAGGCCCAATCGGGAGAAATAAGGAAAGGAAAGATAAGATAAGAAAAAGAAAGAAAAGAAAGAAAAAGAAAAAGGAAAAAGGAAAATTTAAGTGGGTTGGGGTCAAATAAATTAATTAGAATATTTTGAGTTTTTAAAATAAAAATATTTAAATAAAATAATATTAAATTTCCTTTTTAGGCTAATTTAGGATTTTTAAAAGACTTTTTCTAAATTCCTTTTTAATTAGCAAAAATACCAAATTTTCCCTTATAAAAATATTTATAAATTCCTTATTAATTTGCCCTAAATAAATCCTTCCCAATTCAAATAAAATAATTAATTAAATTAATTCCCTAATAAATCCTTATTTAATTATATTTCTTAAAATAAATATTTTTGGGGCATTTCAGGGAGTCTACAGTGTAGTATGGGAGGTGCGGGAGGTGGTTGTTATAACGGGAGTGGTGGCTAATGGTGGTGCGAAGGGCAGCAGATGTGGAAGGAAGGTTTGATCGAGGAGGCTACTTTACATAGCTGGGGTGGCTCGTGCAGGGAAAATCGAGGGAAAAGGGTGGTGCAGTTAGTTAGAGAGCGGTGTAGAGAGTGCTTAGGTGGAAGGCTTGGGCAACAGCGTTGGTCGACGGCTACGGGATTGACATCTAAAATGGCGGTGGTGCATGAGAAAGGAATTATGGGTTTCGGGAAAAAATCTCGAGTTCAAGCTGGTTAGGGGGTATTTATAAAGCTAAAGGGAGGGGATAAGGTCAGAGGGGTGATGGGAGAATAAGGCAGGTGGGTTAGGGTTCACCAGCGGCGACGGCAAGCCGGCGTAAGACTACATCGTGGCCTGCGACTGACCACGGGAAAAAGGGGAGATTGCGTAAGAAGAGAGGGAAGTGGGTTGGGTCAAGGTGACTGGTGAGTCAGGGGAGAGAGGAGAGGAAACGGTCGGTCAAAGGGGACGTGATCGGTTGCGAAAAACCAGGGAACTGGGCAGAGTTACAGGTCGATGAAGGAAAGAGGAAGGAGGAGGAGGAAGAAAGGCATGTGTGGATCGCCCGGCTGGGGGGAAAGAAAGAAAAGAACAGAAGGAGAACCAGACTAGGTGACGGGGGAGTAGAAAAATGAAATGCGGCATGCTAGGTTGGGCCACACCGAAGGAGAAGAGAAAGGAAGGAAAACAAGCCGCGGACAGGCCCAAGTTGGGGAAGGAAAAATAAAAAGAAAAGAAGAAGGAAAAAGGAAGAAAAAAGAGAGAAAAGAAATAAATAAAAATGAAAAAAGGGAAAAGAAAAATAAGTGGATTGGGATAATTAAAATAATTTGGATATTTGGGATATTCAAAAATAATAATATTTAAATAAAAGAATATTAAATTTCCTTTTTAGGTAAATTTTAGGATTTTTGAAAGATTTTTCCTAAATTCCTTTTAATTAGCAAATCACACTAATTTTCTCCAATTAAATTATTTATAAAATTTCTATTAATTTGGCCCTATTTACTCCCTCTTATTTTAAATAAAGTAATTTATTTAATTAATTTCCAAAATAAATCCTTAATTAGCTAAAATTCTTAAAATTAGGGTTTTGAGGCATTTCAATGTGCGTCTTATGAAAATAAGATGTATGCAATGAAAGAAGAGGGGAAAATAGTGGTGATCGACAATGATAAAGGGGAAAGATGGGATGGCCTTGGTGGTTGGTCCACTGGGCATTGGGCAATCCATGGTGGCTGTGGTGGTGCACGATGGTGATAGAGGTGGTTCGCATTCAAAATAGAGCACGGAAGAGGAAGAAGATGAAGAAGAAAGGAAGGAAAAAGAAGAGAGGGGCTTGGAAAGCTTGATCAACTAGAAACTATGGGCTATAATGGAACAAACAAATATGGGATATTGAGAGTGGAGTAGTGTGTGTATATATATATATTTTTAAGAGGCGTACGACGGTGAAAGAAAATGTAGAGGGTGATAGTCAAGGCATGAGTGATGATAAATAAATTTTCAACGAAGGTGGCTATAGGTGATAGTAGAGTGTTGGAGTGAAGACTTCAAAGGTATGCAGCATGAGATGGTGATGGTTATGTGTGTGTGTTGCGTGAGATAAAAAATGGTGTTAGAGGAGGTGTGTGTGTGCAGGTAGGGCAACAACATGAGGTGGTGAGGGATGATGGATGATGGTGATGGTGGTGGTTGTAGTAGGGTAAAAGTGACGGTTGATGGTGCAAGTTGCAAGGAAACAAAGTCAAGCATTAGGCAACAAGAGATAAGAGAAAGGAAAAAGAAAAGGGAAAAGAGAAAAGGTTGAGTTAGGATTAGATAAATTTGATTAGCTAAAATAGGTAGAATTAATGATAATTTTAGCGGAATTAAGATCGGGTTACGAAATGTAATTTATTGAAGTCAAAGATTCGGATTAGGTTAATATTTCAGGATTAAGCAATTTAGTAAAGGCTAAAATAAGATTTTCTCGAGATTCAAATCAAATTATGATATTAATGATACGGGATTAGGTTAGGTAAAATTTTGGGGTATCAAAAAAATTTCCTAAGTCTAATTTTTGTATATTTTGAATTATGGGTGATAACCCAATAGTAGTAGAGGAAGAAGCATAAGTATTATGTACTTAGAGATCGTAACTGCTTTGGTAATGATATATGTTGTAATTAGGGTTTCCTTTTGTGAATAAATGTCTTTTGTATGATACCCCATATTTGATATTGTTATGACAATAAGGTTGGTTTGATATTATTATGGTATTTTTGTAGGGTTTTTTTTAGGTATGAAATGATATTAAATATTGCAGTAAGTATTATCTCATTGATATAATGAAAGTTGGGAACCCTCATATTAGGACTCATCGATTTTTGTAAAAATGGGTATTTTGGCTATTTTAGGGGTATTTTGGTTAAATGGGTTAAAAATAATATCTTTTTAATTTTAATGTGTTAAATGATTGGGAATATACTAAATACTTTGTGTGATTATGAATTATTTAAGGTCAATAAATGATAAAATGGCTAAAGTAGGAATAGTAACCCTAGAGGTAGGTTCATTATTATATACGTGAAATGTCGAAGTTAGACCTTGAAGTTTGTATATGTTATTAGCAATGAGAATTTATGAATGTGTACTAACTTTGGTGGTCATGTGAGTCGAACAAGAAAAGTTATACTTAATTTGTAAAAGTAGAGTTTTGTAGGAACTTATAAATAATAACTCTAAGGGTAGTCTATTATCACATGAGTAAAATGTTAGAGTTAAACCATAATTTGTGGGCATGTTATTAATAATAGTATTTTAAGGGTGGGTATTGAAAATGGCAATAAGATGAATGCCATGGAGGAAGTTATGGCCGGCTTATGAAAATTAGGGCTTCTAAGGAGGAGTGTGGCATTTTCCTTAGAGAGGGGTATCAATATTCATGTGGTTGTGATTTATGTGATTAAAATGGCTGTGTTAAGTTATATTATTTACCTTTCATATCTAAATATGTTTATATATAAGGATATTGAGAAATACCACATTGAATAAGATACTAACCATTTAAAGAGAAAGATTGTGTAAGTTAGGGGCCAAGGTATTATATATTTGTTCCACCCAATAATAATGGCTCTGGAGTAAAATGATAGGTACTCCAAACCATTCTAGCAATTTAAGAATAGTGGGGTTCATGGGCTCAACGTAAACCAAAGCATGATATTGAGATAAGAATAATGAATAGGATTTTAATCACTTAAAGTGAGAGATTATGTGAGTCATAACCTAGGTCCATTCCATCAAACAATAATAGTAATCAGGTTCAATTTTTCCTCAGAGGTGTTTCAAACCATTCCACTGGTTTAAGAATAGTAGTCAAGTGCATTTTTCATTAAGAGGTGATGGGTTTGTTTCATCAAACGATAATAGTGACTCAGATGTATTCTTCCTCAGAGATGTTTCAGACCATTCCACTGGTTTAATACTAGTAGGATCCCTGAACTCAACGTATTCAAAATATGGCTTTACGATTGTAATTAATAATGGATCTTTAGAATTATTATTATCTTACCTCATATAACATTTTTACTTATGCATCTATATGTTTTATGTTATGTGTACTTGGTTATGGCAATATTTCTACATGTCTCTATACGTAGCGCACTAATCACCCTTTTTATGGGTGATGATCATTCCCACAATTAGAGGACCCAATTGAGTTTTATGTGGGTTTATGAGGACCCTTTGGACGAATAAGATGCTTTTGATGCATTTTTTGGGAAAGAGTGTTGAATCTATCTTCGGTTTTGGGGTTGTATGTTCAGGTTATCCGATCGAACACTTTAAACCAGGATATATCTTGGGAATCTAAGTTCCCAATACATTCCTTATTATACTTTGTATTATACTAATAGTAATCCTCCAAACACTTATTTAAGTTTATGAAACCTATCCCCTTATTGGTTTTATTATGTTTAAATGTCTAAGTGTTTTGCCTTATATGCGATATAAGGATGACATAGTGAGTTAGACTTATATTGAGTATGGTAGTAACACCCTTTAATATTTTTTTTACGCTTCCACATAAAAAAATATTTCTAAATGTTTGGGTATTACAATCCCCCTGTTAACTATTCATCCATTCTAAAAAAAATGTGACATAAATAAGCCCATTAATCCACTGGCACTACAAGAACCAGTAGAGGTTGCACCTCATTTACTCCATATATCCATGGAAGTTGTTATGAGCCATCCATTTGCAATATAGAATCAAAAGATATAAATAATATTGTTATTCCCCAGATAACACGTCTTAAGGAGCTACCAAAAACAATATAGGGGTACCTGAGGAACTCCACTAGAAGGAAACCATCTAGGTGGGAGTATACAGAACAATAATTGTCATGTCTTTTGAAATCAACACAATTTTGGGATACGTCATCTCCAAGTCAAGGTCGGGGCCAATCTCAAGTCCAAGGTTTGGCTCGAATACGTCAATCAGTATTTATGTCATTAGGCCAATTACAATTTTCATATGTAAGTCAAATGAATAGACATATGGTTCTGTATATTAATACCTGGTATAATGTGTTAGGAGATAGGAATTGTGGTTTCAAAGCATTGGCATATATTATTTTCCTTCTTTCCTTCCTCTCCTTTCTCCTTTTCTTTTCTTTCCCCCCTTAATCTAGGCCAGCCCAGTCTTCGCAGCCCAAAACCTCCTCCCCCTCCTTTCCTCCTGCACGGCCCAAGGCCTGCCGCACCTTCCTTCCCCCCTCGTGACCCAATCCGGCTCCCCCTCCTTTTTTTCTTTTCCTTTGGACCGACCAGTCTGCTGCACCCCCTTCTTTCTTCCCTTCTCCCCCGACTCTCCCTCTCCCCGCTACCCAACCATCCCACTTCCCGGGGCAGGCATGCGGCCTCTATGCCGGTGCACGCCATCCTACCACCACTATCCCCTTCCCTGTCACTCCCTCTCTCTCCTCCATCCAATATCAGCCCCTCTCTCTCCTCACGCGTGGCTCTCTCTCCCTTCCTTTTCCCCTTCTCGATCAGCCAACCCTATAGAATTTGTAGGCCTACTCTGGCCATAAGCCGCCGACCGGCGACCTGCATTCCTGCTGCCAACCCTCCCTCTTCCCCCTCTCTCCTTCCCCCTCATCCTTAGCCTATAAATACCCCTCTACCAACCCCATTTCAACTCTTTTTTCTCTCAACCCAGAAACCCTAACTCTTGCCGTCGTTGCGTGTGCAGCCACCCATTGCTCCGCCGTCGTCCAGCACCGCCACCCAAACCACCACCCAAACTACCCCTTGCACCACCCTCCACCGAGTTGCACCCCTCACCACCCTCAAATCTCCCTGCACAAGCCTCCTTGTCTGTGCAAACTTAGCCACCCGACCAACCTTAACCCAACAGCCACCGCCTTTGCGCCACCATCCACCGCTACTTCCGCCGCAGCAACCACCCCTTATACCCCCCAAAACCACCAGCAGACCTTCCCCTACCTCATTCTTCTCCTCCCTTCCTCCCTCTCCACCACCCTCAACCACCACAACGTCGCTGCCTTTGGCTGTGCCACCACTACCACTCTAACCCTCTCTATCTAGGCATCCTCCACCACCTCAACTTCCACTCTCATTCCTCCTCTCCTACCCCAAGCACCCAACTTTCTACCTTTTTTCTCTTTTTTCCCACCGCCGCCGCAGCCGCCGGTGGTGTCGGTCACCACTAACCCTAGGTGATACCCTGACCCCTCTCAACCCCCAAGTCCTATTTATACAAACATTATTCTTTTTATTTGTATTATATCACTAATATTACTATTATTATTATTATTATTATTATTATTATTATTATTATTATTATTATTATTATTATTGTTATTGTTATTGTTATTGTTATTATTATTATTATTATTATTATTTACAACCTCGAAATATTAATCTTATTATTATTGTGTAAGGATGAAATTGTATTTTTATTATTATTTTGATTATCATTATTTTTATTATCATTATTATCATTATTATTATTATTATTATTATTATGGTTAATAATGCTAACTTTGGCATATTATCACTTTTATTACTATTATAAATATTCAAACCCTATTATTATTGTTTACCATTCGGCTATTACTAGTAATAGCATTATTCTTAACACTTTTATAAATATCATTATTTTGATTATTATTATTAGTATTATCCTTAGAAATATTATTATTTTTGTTAATATTACTATTACTATATTATTATTTTTATCACTAACCCTATTATTAGTCTTAACCTTAATAATACTAGGGTTTCTACTACTATGAGTATTAGTATTACTATTATTATTAATATTACTATTTTTTCTACAGCTAGTATTAGTACTATTACTAGAAGAAATAAAGCTATTGACTTTAATAATATAAATATGGCTATAAATATTAACATAAACCTATTTTGACTAGTAATACTCTAGTAGGATAACTTAGGAATTAAAAACCCTAATTTTACTTGTAAAGTTTCTTTTAATAATAGTAACCCTAATATTAGAGTAAAGTAGGAAATAGTAGTATTTTTTATAGGAGAAAAATTAATCCTTAGTTTTTTCCTCTTATAGGTGAGCCCAGTCAAAACCCTAAGGAGGTGTAGGTGCGTGCTCTAATACCGGTGTCGTGTTAGATAAGGATGTAGATAAGGCCCTATATGTGTTATGTGCCTTGTATGCCACGTATGATGATATGTTATGTATCTTATGATTATCATTATAACTGTTTTCTGTGTAGTGCAGCTTGGAATTGAGGTATACTCATGTGTTTTCTTATCGCATGTTTGTAATATGTAAATGTTGTGATTATGATGTGATGTAATGTGGCCCTTTAGGGAATGCATACTAGGATAATTAATGTATTAATATGGGGTGAAAGGATGAAAAGGGAAAATGGGGCAGTAAGTTGACCAAGGGACATGGGATGGGATTGACCTAAATATCCCATGATCCACGAAAGGGAAAATAAGAGGGGACTATGAATAAAATAAAATAGTAGATGAACTTTACATGGGAGAATCTAGGGTTTGCATGGGAATTATAGGGTTTTGCATGAAAACTTTGAGGGTTTGCATAGGGTGGATGGAGTTTGCATGGGGACGATCTTTACGTGTAAAAAGTTGTCTTGGGATTTAAGGAAAGTAAGGGAAGAGTTTTTTGGGTGTTGGAGGCCTTGGGTGAAAAATAGTACGTGGGATAATATAAAGGTGCACCGGATACCAAGCTAGGGTTTAGGAGAAAACCCCTAATTTGATAAGGTGGTGAAAGGAAAAATAATTGAGGGTGAGTGGAGTATGAGATGAGGCTGGAAGAATGTCATGTGTAGGGTGAGTATGGGTATCATGGGAAAGTAAGAGTAGAAGGTGAGAAATGGAGGGGTGACATGTGGAAAGAAGGATGTTGGGGTTTGGTGTGGCCACCTAAGGTTTCGTGGTCACACGCGTATTTGGGGAAGTAGAGTGAGACGATGGGGGTTGAATCTAAGGGAGGTGATGTGTGGGGTGTTAAACGACCTTAGTTATGTGAGGCAGAGAAGGATAGGCCACATAGGCCCAAATTAGGGTTTTTGAAGAAAACCCTAGGGTAAGGCAGTGAGTGGACTTGGAGGTGTAAGGTGGTGGGCCTTGACCACACACATAGGAGTTGGGCCTCTAGTGTGAGTAAGTGGAGGAAGGAAATGATGTTGGGGTGTGTTAGGACGGGTAGAGTATCAAAATATGGGATGGGCCCTCCTAGGAGGCGAAGTGTAGATGGAGTGTGACATGCATGTCTAGGGTGAAACATGTTGAATAAGACATAGTAAGACACTAATCATTTAAAGAGGAAGACTGTTAAGCCGGGCCCAAACCGGTCCACCGGTAAATAATAGTGGCCAGGAGCCGGGATGCCCTAGAGACCGATCCACCGAAAAATAACAGTGTTTAGGAGCGCTATGTCCTATATGTTTCCGGTCCACCGGCTATAATAGTGGGGGATTTCGTGCTCAACAAACCGAACATAATTGTAATAAGACATAGGAAAGACATTAAGTTTTTACAGTGAAACACCATGAGAGCCGGGGCCAGATTGGTTCACCGATGAATAATAGTGGTCAAGAGCATCTTGCCCTAGAGACCGATCCACCGGCAATAATAGTGGTCAGGAGCATTATGCCCTGCATGTTTCTGGTCCACCGGCTATAATAGTGGGGCTCCCGCACTCACATGGATTGATAATAAGCATAGTGTGAAATGAGTATTGATCAAAGATTTAAAGAATCAGTTGATTCGAACTACAGTTCGGCATTTATTTATTTGTAATGAGTGTATGCTACTTATGTGATCATGCTTGTGTTATATGCCTTGTGTGTTAGCCTTAGTTGCATAGTTACCTTACTCAGTACGTAGCGTACTGACCACCCATTTCATGGGTGTTTCTCATTCCCATGAACATAAGGCCCCTCTGAGATTGTGCAGGTTGGTGATGTTGTCTTCGATACCTTTGATGCTTACAAGGTATCGAGCGAGGCTGATTGTTGAGCATGGAATTGGCCTGGGGATTTGAGAGTGTCGTGGCCGGATTTACTTTTCATGTTCTTTTATGTTGTACTGGTTTACTCAGACTTTATTTTTATTATATTGTAATCTTTATTCCTTTCGAGGAATTTTACTTACATACTCTGGATTGTAAACCTTTTTCTGCGTACCCTAATTTCTGTCTTATGAACATTTCAATGCTTTTATGAAGCCTAGCTTTAAGTTTGAATTATGATGATTGTTAATTCTTCTTTAGCCTTGTGGTTAGTATAGGATCGGTCGTAGGCTGGGCTTGTACTAATCACGGCAGTAATATCCCCAAAATTCACAAGTTTTGATTTACTTGCTTATGCTAAATCTTAAATAAAACGAAATTTTTAGTAGTGAATTTTGGGGATGTTACAGTATGCATCCTGTACTAAGTAACACAAATATGCAAAAAAGATAGCATTATGTACAAGGCCTATGTGAAGAAATCAATAGAACATATAATAGCAATATAACAACATGCTTACATACAGATGTCAATTGAGTATAAGAAAACTCAACCATCAAGTATACAATAATATAATACAAATGTACAGATGGATGAGATTCATTGATTATTATACCTCATTATTGTGACCACAACCAATTATATTAACTTAAGGCAGGAGACTTGAAGAAACCATAACAACTAATCTAATACTCGAATGGTACTAGCCCTAGCCGACCCACCCAGAAATGTAACTAAACTACCAAATAATGACGCACCTAATCACTTAAGTATGCATACCCCTTATAGGGCCTAAATATATCAAGATGCCTATAGAATAGAAGAGGGTCTCCCAAACCTCATAAGGCACCCGAGATCACATAATAGAAAATACTTGAATGATACCAAGTGAATACTAATCCTGACTCAAATAGCTACCCAAGTGGTAAAAATCCCGACTCAAGATCTTTCACTTCAAGTGATTAATGTCTTATCAAAAATTCAGTTCAAATGAGAGGAAAGGCCCACAAAATATCACTTAATCACTTATATAAACATAAGCCAGTTATTTTAGTAAATTCCAATATTATCCACACACTTGATCCACAAAGGAATCAAGGCCCAGATTATTTAGAGCACAGAGGCCCATTAACATACCATTAAGGCCTAATTGAATATACGAAGCATTAAAGCCTAATAAAGATTATCGAGGTATTAAAGCCATAAAAAATTATTGAGGCATTAAAGTTCAATTTCCATGCCATGAAAGACCCAATAAATTTTGGTATCAATGTACATTAACTCCAATTATACGATACAAGGTTCAATAACCAGCATCTAAGTCACCTAAGTATTCACATATAAGGCCAAATCAAATAACTAGTCTAAAGGCACATAAATTGACTAAAATATCTTTAATACCAACTAATTTATCTTAATATTAAGAAATGTGTATTTTATACTATAAGGATTATACTTACCAATTTTTTTCTTTGGATGAAATATAAATAAGAAACTAAGATAAAATTCTAAGATTACTTAATGTACCCAAAGTGTATATTTCTCTTCTTTTTTTCTTGCTTAATTAATTATTTTAATTACAGTCTCTAGGTATACTCATCAAGTGTCACCTAAGTGTCAAAATTATACATTTAACTTATTTTATTAACATATTATTCACTTAGGTCTCAAAATTTCTAGAATTTACATGTATTGGCAAAAATGTCCTTATTCACTTAGAATTACATTAAACTTCTAACACTCATAACTTACTTAAATACCCCAAAGCCATAATTTAGGAAATTATGGCAAAATAAGTATTTATTAAGGAAATTAATTAAATAAATTATTTTAGTAAATTAAAGGGGGTTAATTAAGGTAAATCAAGAAGAAAATAATAAATAATTTAATTAGAAAAAATTGGGGTGTTTTACTAAGTAAAATGGAATTTAGGAAAGAATTATTTAAAATATCCTAAATTAACCTAAAAAGGAATTTAATTATTATTTTATATATATATATATATATATATATATATTATTATTATTATTTTAAATAATCAAGAATCCTAAAATATCCTAAACACCCAACCAACCCATTACTTTCCCTTTACCCTTTTCTTTTTTTCCCTTTTTCTCCTTCTTTTTCCTTTTCTTTCTTTTCCCTCATTTCTCCCTTTCTTTTTCTCCTTCTCCCCCGAATTGGGCCAGCCCTCACAGCCCAATCTCCTCTCCCTTTTTTTTCCCCATCTTACGTGGCCCAAGGCCCGCATCCCTCTCCTCTTCCTACCGATCACCTAGTTCCCTCTCCCCCTTTTCTTCTTTTCTTTTTTTCCTGGACCGCTAGTCCAGACTTGTCTTCTTCCTCCCCCTTCTGCTTGACCTGCAGCCTGAATTTCATCGGCTGCCACCAACCACCGACCAACCCATCCTTTCCCTCTCTTACTGTCGTTTTCTTTCCCCTTTTCGACCCAACCAACCTCATCCCTCCTCCATATGCCTGCCCTTCTTTCCCTTCTCTCCCCTAACCACCAACTCCCTACCATGGTAGACCTACGCCACCTGCCACCGTCATTCGATGGTCCTACCTCACCTACCCCCTCTTGTCCTCTTCCTCCTATGTCATTTTTCCCTCCATTTGGCCTATAAATACCCCATAGGTAGGAAGCTATAATCGATTTTTTGTTTTCGTAGCCCAAAAATTCAACCCTTTGTGCCACCTCCCGATCAGATGACTGCCCCGTCGCCACAGCCCAACGCCGCCGCCTGAGCCACCCACAGAACCGTCCCTTACATCACCCTCTACCAAACTACACCTTCCTCCTCCCTCGATTTGCTCTACACGAGCCACCTCGGCTGTGCAAAGTCCACCTACAATCATCCCACCTCAACCACCACCGCCCTTTGCACCACCATCCACTGCCAATCCCGCCGCAACTAACACCCCCTCTACCCTCTAGAACAACCAGGGAAGCTCCCTCTACCTCCCTTTTTCCCTTCCACCCTCTCCTCCTCCTTTCTCCTCCCTCCACCACACCAGTCGCCATGCACCGCCCCCTTTGGCTACACCACCACCCCCATTCCAACCCTCTCCACCTGAGGCACCCACCACCACCTCAATCACCCCCTCATTCCCTCTCTCCTATCCTATACAACCACCTCTCCCCCTCTCTTCTCCCTCCACCGCCGCCGCCGATGCCGCCACCATCGCTAGGTGGTACTCTAACCTCCTCAACCCCTAAATATTTTTTTATATAGTATTATTATTATTATTGTTGTTGTTGTTGTTGTTGTTGTTGTTGTTGTTGTTGGTGTTGGTGTTGTTGTTGTTATATTATCATTATTATTATTTAACCTAACTTCAGAATTATTCTAACTATATTATTTCTATTAAGGGTCGACAACCTTATTATTATGATTATAATTATTATAATAATAATAATAATTATTATTATTATTATTATTATTATTATTACTAACCTTGGCATATTATCACTTTTATTATTATTGTAAATATTTGAATCCTTATATCATTATTACCATTTCGATTATTATTAGTAGTATTCTTAACATTATTACTACTACTACTACTACTACTACTACTACTACTACTACTACTATCATTATTATTATTATTATTATTATTATTATTATTATTATTATTATTATAACTATCCCTATTATTAGACTTGACCATATTATCACTAAGGCTACTACTATTATGATTATTAGGACCTTTGTTAGCATTATTCTTAAGATTGGAACTATTATTGTTATTGTTGTTGTTGTTATTCTTGTTGTTATTACCTTGTCATTATTGTTAATATTTCATATATTACTAACCTTGCTATCACTACTAGCACTATTATTAGTAGTATCATTATGGTCACTACTTTTGTATTACTAATATCACTATTATTATTATTACCAGGATTTGGGTTGATATTAGTATTATCACTACACCTACTGTTATTATTATTAGTAGTAGTAATATTGAAGCTATTACCTTTAATAATATGAATATTGCTATAATTACTTTAACATAAACCATTGTAGCTACTAAGACCTATTTTGATTAGTAGTAGCATGATTAGCTACTTTAAGAATAATAACCCTACTTTTACTTATAAAACTACTATTATCATCATTAGCCCTAATAGTAGGTTATGATAAGGGTAAGGTAGGAATAATGGTAATTTTAATAAGAGGGAGATTAACCCATAGTATTTTCCTCTTATAGGTGAATCAAGTCAAAACCCTAAGGAAGCGTAGGAACGTGCTCCAAGATCAGTGTCGTATTAAGTAAGGATGTGGCTAAGAACAACTATGTGTGTATTATGTGCCTTGTGCGCCATGTGTTATGCCATATTGTGTACTTTATGTTTATAATGACTAATTACTTGTAGCGCAACTTTGAGTTGAGGTATGCTTATGTGAGTTCCTTATGGCATGTGTATGATGATTATATATGTTGTGCTTACGACGTTATATGATGTGACCCTCTAGGACATGCATGATAGGATGTTTAATAATATGATATGGGGTGAAAGGATAAAAGGGGGAAAATGGGAAGTGAGCTCACTAAAGGGGACATGGGTTTGACCCAATAATCTCATGATCCATGAGAGAAAAATAAAAGGAGGTTATGATCAAAATGAACGAGTGATGTGAATCCTGCATGGGAAATTTCTAGGGTTTGCATGGGATGGATGGAGTCTGCATGAGGATGATCTTTACATTAGAAAAGTTGTCTTAGGGCGTAAGTAAGGTAAGGGGGAGTTGTGGAGTGATTAGAGACTTTGGGTGAAAAATAGTACGTAAGTTAGTATAAGGGTGTATCGAGGACCTGATTAGGGTTTTGGGAGAAAACTCTAATCTAAGGGAAAATGTGAAAGTAAAAATAATTGAGGAAGAGTGGAGGGATAAGTATGGGTGCCATGGGAAAGAATAGATGTTAGGTGAAAATAGAGAGGTGACTTGTGGGGGAAGAGAGGTGCTAGGGTTTGGAGTGGCCAACTAGGGTTTCTCAGTCACATGTGTAATCGGTGAGTAAAGTGATATGATTTGGGTTAAATCTAAATGAGATGAGGCGTTGGGCGATAAAAGAAATAATGGGGGTGTAAGACATAGGAAATTGGGCCACATCGGTCCAATTAGGGTTTCAAGGGAAAAACCCTAGAGAGTGGTAGTGAGTGGATTTGGACGTCATAAGGTGAGGGGGCTTAACCCACACCCTTAGGAGTTGGATTTTCATTATGAGTAAATGGAAAGAGGAATGGATGTCGGGGTGTGATAGGAGGCACAGAAGCCTCAAGATATGGAACGGGCCCTCTTGGGAGGATAGAAGTAGAAGGTTGGTGGCATGCATGTCAAGGGTGAAAGTTTTATCGAATAAGACATGAATAAGATACTAACCATTTAATGAGAAAGATTATTAGGTCGGACCTAGACCAATCCACCGACATAATAATGGCCAGGTGCTGGGATGCCCTAGAGACCTATCCACGGGCATATAATAGTGGTCAGGAGCGTTCTGCCATGTACGTTTCCGATCCACCGGATATAATAGTAGAGGATCCCAAGTTAAATAAACCAAACCCTAAGTTACAATAAATCACGGGGAAGATACTATGTAATTACACTGGAACACCATGAGAGTCGAGGCCAAATCAATCCACCGGCATAATAGTGGCCAGGAGCACTTTGGCTTGGAGACCAATCCACTGGCAAAAATAGTGGTCAGGAGTGTTCTACCCTATACGTTTTCAATCCACTGGATATAATAGTGGGGTTCCCGCACTTGCATGGATTGATAAAGAATATGGTGTGAAATGATTATGTTTACCAGAGATCTAAAGAATAAGTTTATCTGGACCATAGCCCGACCTTCATTATCTGTAATGTTCTATGTTGTTTATATGATCATGTTTGTGTTATATGCCTTATATGTTTGGCCTTAGCTGCATGTTACCTTACTCAGTACATGGAATACTGACCACCCATTTCATGGGTGCTGCTCATTCCTACAAGCAGAGGGTCCACCTGAGTTTGTGCAGGTAGGAGATGATATATTCGATGCCTACGACACTTACGAGGCACCAGGCGAGGCTGAGAGTTGAGCCTGGACTTGGCCTGGGGATCGAGAGTGACCTGGCCGGATTCTATCTTTCATTTCATTTTATCATGTATCATTTTATTTTAGTTCTATTCTATCGTACAGTATTTTTTGTCTTTGGAAACTTTAATTACTTACTACTTGGATTGTAACTCTTTTAACCGCACTTTGATTTCTGTATGATGAACGATTCAGTTCTTTTATGAATTCTTGTTTTAAGTATTGACTTGCGTGATGATAATCCTCTTCAGCCTTAGCACTTAGTACTGGAACGGTAGGAGTGAACCGGTTCGGTACTAAGTGCGGCAGTAATATTCCTAGAATTCACAGTTTTGTTATTTCGCTTCCGTTAAACCTTTTTATTAAACAAAATTTTTCGGTAGTGAATTTTGGGGGTGTTACACTTACTACAAACAATATCAAAACCCAACATATCATATAACACACTTTATTTAAAAGACCCATTGAATATAATGGTACACTTAAAACTTTTAAAAACAATATGTAATACCTAATATACATATGGTCGAATATGTCCAAACCTTAAATAAATTCATTTCAACTCTAAATGATCCAGAATTCATAACCTAACTTCTATACCCTATTATACATACAATGGCATACTTAGATAAATTCAAAACAACCAAAACACACATAAAACAACAAGTAAAAGAGGTAAAATGCTCGAATCTAAACATGTTCATCATGAATCTATTGAAAATTTGGTACAACTCTACTAAAAATTCATCACAACACCAATACATATTTGCCACATTTCTAGCAGATAAAAGAACATGTGAAAATCACATAAATCATCATCTCATTAAATTTTCATGCTTATAAACATAAGGTAGAAACATACACATGTCATAAAATATTTTACAAGATATTATTTCATGCTTATAATTAAAATAAAGTTAATAATACATAAAATAACACGTAATACACCTAGCACAAAATTTTATTTCTAAAGGTTATTTTAGTTACCAAAATTCCTAATCTCCTTAGCAAAGCTAAAATAAGGAATGTAGCAACTCCTCCTCTAAACCACATGGTCACCATAAAAAATATAAGATAAAAATTTAGATAAATTGATATTAATAAATAGGAAAATGGGAAAGAAATTAATTGAAATGGAAAAGATTACTCTTGAATATGGAGGCCTGAAAACCACCACCAAAAACCACCAAAGAATAATAGATCAAGGTTATGGAAGGTTAATGATAAGGATAAAAAGGATAAAAGAAAGGAGGAAAGGCATGAAATCTCTGTGGTAATACACACAACAACAATAGCAAAATTTCAAGGTTGTTCGGCAAGGTAGATAGGAGAGGAAAAGGAAGAGGTGAGGGGAACAATTTCATGGATTAAAATGGTTCCTAGATGACGTATAATATGCAAATAAAAATACCAAACAATAATATAAGGTATAGGAAGCAAGGCTAAGGCATGGTAGCTGCTAGAAGTCACAAGAAAATCAACATTGCTACAGTTGTGAAGCTAGTCGGAAAGCAAAAGTCAGGATATAATGAAGCTTAAAGGAGCTTGATTTTAGGGATGAAAATGGAATGGAGTTGTATCATGTAATGCATTCTTTTAAATGAAACAAAAACCAAAGGAAGAGAACAATTAGAGAGAGAGAACGAATTACTGCAAGTTGGAAAGAAATCAACTTTGAGCTTTGAGGAAACACTAATTTTATGTGAGCTTTATAATGGAACACACAATTTCACAAAAAAGAGTGATATCTGATAGGGAGGAGTGTGGATGGGTTTTTGGCTTGAATTTAGCCTCACTTGACTACTAGGATTAGGAGTGTAAAAGAGAGAGTAGGCTATGGTTGAGTGTGTAAAAGAAATATCATAACATATAATTATGGTATTATGTGCACTTTTTGGCTTGGTGAAATGTAACCAAGTCACAAGTCTGATTTGGTTTGATTAGGAGACTAGTTAGGATTTAAAGATTAGATAGATGATTGGTTGCAATTTATTTTAATTAATTAAATTACAAAAAAGTCTTGTAATTGGCACTTATTAGGAAAAATATCAGTTGAATTTTAAAAATCATAAAAATGTATAGAGAGATCTGAAATAATTTTAAAAAATCAAATATATAAAAATATTGAGTATCATAGTTGGTTTGAAGCTCAAAAGATGAAAAACAAGCAAAAGGGGCAAAAACAAATAAGTCGCGGAAACATATGTAATCCCCCCTTAAATTTTATAAGTCTATAATTTAATAAATAACTTTTATTTGGGATAAATTAGCCTTTAAATATATTTAATTTAATTATTTTATGGATTTTTGAGTATATAAAATTGGATATAAATATTTAATAAATTAAAATAAATATTTTATTATTTTATCATACTCTTCTTATTTAAATAATTTTTCCAAACCATTATTTTACTAAAATTATCCTTTTTAAACCCTTATATTTTAATTATATTAAATTAAATTGTTAAATAAATTCATTACTCAAAAATATTGTATTTTATTATTTTATTTTATGCTATTTTCCCTTTTCTTTTTTTCCCTTTTCCTTCTCCTTTTTCTCCTTTTTCTCCTTTCTTTCTTCTTCTTTTTTTCTTCCCTTAGGCCGCCGTCTGGCGTGCCTCTCCCCCCACCCTGCGCCTAGGCCACAGGCCCACTCTTCTCCTCCCTCTCCCTCACCCTCACCTGCATCATTAGCCCACCACCCCCTCTCTTTTCTTCCTTCCTCCCCTGCACGAGCCGGCCCACCTCTCTCCCTTTCTTTTCTTTCCTTTCTCCCCTGACCGAGTTGGCCCACTCTCATCCTCCCTTTGCCCAGCCTGGCACGCACGTAGCCTCACCGCCCCTTCTTTCTTTCTTTCTTTCTTTCTTCTTCTTCCATATTTCCCAATGCCATACCCGACCATCCTCCGCCATCTCCGCCGCCCCATCTGCAACCCTCTCCCCCTACTGCTTCCCCTATCTCTCTCTCATCATTTTCCTACCCTATCCCGGCCCCACCACCTCTCCCTCTCCTTTCCTATACCCCTCTCTTCTCCTCCATCTCCCTGCAACTCCCATTCCCCTACCACCCTGTCGCCGCCCTACCAAGCCACCCTATCCCCTCCTTTCTCTTCCTCTTCTTTTTCTTCTTCCTTCCCTGCCTCATCTTGCCATTTTCTCGAGCCTCACATGCCTCCCTGACCCTCTTTTTCTTCCCTTCTTCTCCTCCCATCTCTCACCCTATTTTTGCTTCGCCGCCCTGCTCTGCCACTGCCGCCGCCGCACTAGCCACCTGCACCACCCCTGCCACCCTCAACCTCACCCCTAAACCATCACAGCACAGGCCTTCATTTTTTCCTTCCTACCCTCTTCTTTTTCTCCCTTCTCGGTAGCCACCTTGCACCACCCCTTTCTGTCGTCGTTCCGCCGCCTCTGCCACCACTAGAGCCACCAAACTAATCTCTGCAACCCCCTCTACCACCCCCAAACCTCCTTTGGCCGAAACCATCACCCACAGGCCTTCATTTTTTCCCTCCCTTTTCCTTCCTTCTCAAACCTCCCTCTCGACTCACCTCGATAGCCCCCCTTCGCAGCCTCGCTGCCGCCGCCGCCACCCTTAGCTACCGTCAACCCATCCCCGACCACCACTTACATCCCCTCTCCACCTCTACATCCTTCCCTTGCCTTAAATCCTCCCCCACATGCCCTCTTTCCTAGCCCCAAAACCCCAACCCAAAAATAGCCCATTTTTCCTCCTTCCATCCACCTTCGAGCCCCTCCCCCTCATTTCTTTGCATGCAACTCATGCTGCATGAGCAGGATGAGTTGCTGCATGTCTTGGTTTGATTGGTTAATGATTTTAAGGTATAATAATATTTTAATTTAAGTATTTGATTAATTAAGTGTTATAGAGTCTTATACTTTGATTTTTCTTATTTCTAATATAATAAACATGGATATTATTTTTAGGTATTCGTTTTTCTAATCAAAGATGGACCCTTTAACGGGAATACCAGTAAGGTTTGTTTTTATGTAAATTAAGGTAACCGTTAAATCCCATTTAAACACATGGATTAACGTATGTTAGCACATTAGCATTTTTGATATGTTATTATTCTTGATATATGTTGTTTAATATAATATATGTAGTTTCTTGTGTTGATTGATAGCAAGGAAGCATGTTAGATTATATGCTATGTATGGAAATATTGTTTAAGGTAAGAGTTTGGTTATTAATAAAAATGTTAAGTATTATCCATATTGTATTATGTTATTGTGATCTTTAATGCATGGTTATGATTTTTGTGAGCCTTATGGGTATTTTAGTAATATATCTTATACAAGAATATGGCCTAATATGTGTGGGTGCTAATAAGTATTATATTAAATATAAAAGTTGTGGATGAGGTATTAATATTAATATTTTATGTAGTGATGATAATTTAATATAAGTGGTGTAATAAGGGGCAAAACTGTAATTTACAATTAAAAGGGGTATTATGGTAATTTTGGAGGCAAGGGTAAAGTGGTAAATTTGTAAGTAAAAGGATAAAAAGGTAATTTTTAGGGCTGTGCAAAAAATTCGGGATCCGAAAATCCGATCCGATATTTAAAAATCCGATCCAACATTTCGGATATCCGAACCGATTTTATTCTAAAAGGATATCCAACATTCGGATATCCTTTTTTTTTTTATTATCCGATCCGAAAAAATATCCGATATTTTGTTGATTATTTCAATAATACACCATATTATTGTGTTTTTATAGTTTTAAGTTTTAAAATTTTATTTATTTTTATATTTTAAATATTTATAATAATATTTTAATACTTCTTTTAGATAAAATAAGATATTTATATGAATATAGATATGAATATTAATTGATATACGATCCTTATTTTTAAAAATATTATAGCAAAAGTTATTAAAATTGATAAAATAGTATTTTCATACGGATATTGGATATATCCGAATCCGGTCTATATTTTTCGGATATCCGCATCCAGGATATCCGATCTAAAAAAATGCGGAGCGGATATCCGAAAAAAATATCTGAATGGATACGGATATCCGGTTTTGCACACCCCTAGTAATTTTGTGAGGAAAGGGTAAAATGGTAAATCTTTATATAAAGGGGTAAAATGGTAATTTTGGAAGTAAATGGGCAAAATGGTAATTTTGTGAATAAAAGGTAAAATGGTAATTTTGGAAGTAAATGGGCAAAATGGTAATTTTTTGAATAAAGGGTAAAATGGTAATTTTGTAATTAAGGGGCAAAATGGTAATTTTTTAATTAAAGGGTCAAATGGTAAATTTGGAATTAAAGGAAAAAATGGTAATGTTATAATTCAAGGGTAAAATTGTAATTTTGTAATTAAAGGGCAAAATGGCAATTTTATAATTAAAGGATAAATTGGTAATTTGTATGTAAAAGGAAAAATTGGTAATTTATAAGTGAAAAGGGAAAATGGTAATTTTATATGCAAAGGGCAAAATGGTGACTTATAAGTAAAAAGGGTAATTTGGTAATTATGATAATGGAGAAGGGCAATTTGGTAATTTAACCAACTAAAGGGTAATTCGGTAATTTTAATGATGGAAAAGGATAACTTGGTAGCTATGATAATAAAGAAGGGCAATTCGATGATTTAACCAACTAAAGGGTAATTTGATAATTTTGATAATGTAGAAGGGTAATATGGTAATTTATCCAACTAAAGGGGGCAATTTAGCAATTATAACAAAGGAGAAGGACAATTTGGTAACCTAACCAACCGAATGGGAAATATGATAAATATAACAATTATGGAGGGTGATTAGTGGCATAATAAATGTGAGAGATAACTTAGTAACCCAAATAGAGTAGAGATGTGGCTAAGAACAACTATGTGTGGGTTACGTGCCTGGTGTGCCATGTGTTATACCATATTGTGTACTTTATGCTAAACGATTAATCATTTGTAGCGCAACATGAAGTGGATGTATGCTCACGTAACTTCCTTATGGCATGTGGATGATGATTATATCTGTTGTGTGTATGATGTTATGTGATGTGACCCTCTAGGACATGCATGCTAGGATATTTAATGTGGTAATGTGTGATGGAAGGATGAAAAAGGAAAAATGGGAAAGTGAGATAACCAAGGGGAAGTAAGTTGGCTAACATAGGTAGGAATGACCTAAATAACCCATGATCCATGAGTGGATGAATAAAAAGGGGCTTAAATAGAATGAATGAGTGGTGCAACTCTTACATGGGAGATTTCTAGGGTTTGCATGGGATGATTATTATGAAAGAATGAGCTAGGGTTTGAGCGGCCAACTAGGGTTTTACTGTTACATGTATAATTGGTAAGTATAATTGGGATTTGAGACGAATCTAAATGAGATGAGGTATGGGATGATAAAAAGAAAGGTGGAGCCATATAGGTCCGATTAGGGTTTCAAAGGAAAAACCCTAGAGAGTGGTAGTGAGAGAATTTAAATGTCATAAAGTGATGGGTCTCAACCCACACCCTTAGGAGTTGGGTCTTTTTTATGGGTAGATATAAGGAAGAATGGGTGTCGGGGTGTGATAAGAGGTGCAAAGGTCTCAAGATATGGGACGGGCCCTCTCGGGAGGATAGAAGTAGAGGTCGGTGACATGCATGTCAATGGTGAAATACTTTCGAATAAGATACAAATAAGACAATAATCACTTAAAGAGGAAGATTGTTGAGCCAGACCTAGACTGGTCCACCGGTGAATAATAGTGGCCAGGAGCTCTGAAGCACGGGGACAACTGTTTGGAGCCGTTTCGCGTCCCCGAAACGTCCCCAGGATGGAAAACGGCTCTGAAACGCTAAAGCATGTACGAAACGGCGGAGTAAAAAAACGATGCCAAAACAAAGTCGTTTTGAAGTAGGGTGCCAAACCAAACACGGCCTCTCGTGTTCCTGGCTTCCTGCCTCCTTCCCCCCATTCGATTTGAAAAGTAGAAGACGAAACCCTCTACTCTCCTCTCTGGCTCTCCTCTGCATCGACCTGCACGACGACGATGACAAAAAATCTCCTTCGCCATTGTTGTCGTTGTGCTCAAGCTCCAGCTGCCGCCGCTCGTCGTTGGTTGTCCCCAAAATCTCTCCACCCGCTCCGCCTCTCGAGCTTGCTTCGTCCAGCGTCGCTCGTTGTCATTCGGCCTGAGCAACCACCGCCAATTCAGTCGTTGTCACCGGTCGCTGCTTCCTACCGGCTGCCCGTGCTGCTCGCTGTTGTGTTGTCTCGACTCTCGAACCATAACCAATAATGCTTCAAATATAATTAGTTCCAATAAGATAAATCTTCCTTTGTTTGATTTGTAAACAGATAATTATTATTGTTGTATTCTGTTCGCAATTTAAGCTATTAATCCATTAATTATGTTCAGGTATTGGTTGTTTGGATTATGGTTATTGATAATTCGGTGGTCTGTGCTGCTACTTAGTTGTTGATGTCTGCTATGTTGCTGTATTGCGAAGTTGGTGTGTGTTGATGTGATCCAGTGCTATATTGCTAACATGCTGCTGGTTTTCGTTGTTGTTGTGTTGATGTGTTGATGAGATTCGGTGTTGTGTTTCTGTGTTGATTCTGATTATTCGTTGTTGCTTTGGTTTGAATATTGGCACAGTTGGTATTGATTATTGGAATTGTGCTGTGATCCAGTGTTGTGGTATTGTTTTAATTATTAGAATTGTGTTGTGATCCAGTGTTATGATCCGGACTATGGTATTGGTTATTGGAATTGTGGTGTTGTTTTTATTATTAGAATTGTGGTGTTGTTTTGCTGCGACGACTGTCTCATGGCTTCTAGTGCTAGTGTCAGTGGTAGTGGGAGTGCTGGTGTTAGTGTATCTTCTAAGGATGAAAGTGATAATCCTCTTTGGAAATATGTTACTAGAGGGGAAAAAACTAGCGGATGGGAGACTATTTTATGGACCTGTAACTTTTGTAATCAAATAAAGCAAAGAAGTTACACTAGAGTAAGGGATCATTTATTGAATATTCCTGGGAAAGGTATTGTAACTTGTAAGAAAGTGAGGATGGAGGATAAGATTGAGATGGAAAAGTTAGAAAAAGAGGTTGTGACAAGAGCCAATGATATGCTTCCAAAGAATGTGCCTTTACCTCGTTTAAGTGGTTCTAATTCGACAATGGATATGTCTTTTTCTAAGAAGAGAAAGGTAACTGAGAACAATCCCATTAAGAAAGCATTCAATAGTCAAGCACGTAATGAATTAGATGCATTAATTACTAGAATGTTTTACACTGGTGGTGTTCCATTTAATTTGGCACGAAATCCTTTTTTTATGGAAGCTTTTACTTTTGCTGGTAACCATAATTTACCTGGTTATATTGCACCGGGTTATAATCGTTTGAGAACAAGTTTGCTTCAAGAATAGAAGGTAAACATAGAGAGATTAGTACAACCAATCAAGAAGACATAGAGGGAAAAAGGTGTTACTATTGTGTCTGATGGTTGGAGTGATCTACAAAGAAGGCCATTGATAATTTTTATTGCAATTTGTGATACGGGTCCTATGTTTTTAAAGGTCGTTGATGCTTTAGGTGAGATCAAAGATAGACACTTTATTTCTAAGTTGCTAAAAGAATTTTTTGAGGATGTGGGTTATCAGAATATTGTACAAGTCATCACCGATAATGCATCAAATTGTAAAGCGGCTGGTGAGATCATTGAACAGATTTATCCTAATATCTATTGGACTCCTTGTGTTGTTCATACTCTTAACCTTGCATTGAAAAATATTTGTGCTGCAAAAAATGTAGAGAACAATATTGATACATATGAGGAGTGCCATTGGATGACTGAAATTTATGGAGATGCTATACAAATCAAAAAATTTATAATGATGCATTCCATGACATTATCTATCTTAAATAGATTTTCTGCATTAAAGTTGCTTGCAGTTGCTGATACTCGTTTCGCTCAAGTTGTTGTTACCTTAAAGAGAATGAAGCTTATAAGATCTAGTCTTCAAGCATTGGTGATCAGTGAAGAATGGTTGTGTTATAAAGCTGATAACGTTGAAAAGCAAGGTTTGTGAAAGAAAAACTCCTTGATGATTTATGGTGGGATCAAGTTGATTATATTCTTGAGTTCACACAACCTATGTACCATATGATTAGAGAGTGTGATGCTGATAAACCAACCATTTACCATGTTTATGAAATGTGGGATACAATGATTGATGAAGTGAGAAATGCCATTTATAAACATGAAGGTAAGGAACTTGGAGAAATATCTTCTTTTTTTCAAGTGATATATGTCATACTCACAACTTGTTGGACCAAAACTAATACACCTTTTCATTGCTTGGCATATTCATTGAATCTAAGGTAACCTTAAGTCTCTAATTCAATAATCTTTTTCAAGTATTCCTTTGTTTCTTCAATTTGACAATTAATATTTAGTTTATATTATTTTGTTGATTTTCTCATTTTAATGAAGGCATTATGGTGATGCTTGGTTAGATGCTAAATCAATTAGAGTTGCTCCTTCTAGAGATGAGGAGATTTGTATCGAAAGAAACAAATGTTTTAGAAGACTTTTTCCTATCCAAGAAGATCGTTCAAAGGTTAATTTGGAGTTTGCTAATTTTTCTCTTAAGTATGGTTCATTTGGAGAATTTGATTCTCTTTATGATAGAGATGTTCTTGATCCAAAATCTTGGTGGGGGAGTTCATGGCTCAAGTGCACCATTGCTTCAAAATATTGCTCTTAAATTGCTTGGTCAAGTATCTTCTTCTTCATGTAGTGAACGTAATTGGAGTACATATGGTTTCATTCATTCTATGACGAGGAATAGATTGCTTCCTACACGTGCCGAGGATTTGGTGTTTGTTCATAACAATCACCGTCTTCTATCAAGAAAACTTCCACAATACAAAAACAAAAATCAATGATGTGGGACATCTATGGTGATGATTGTAGTTCTTATGAAGACATTGGATTGCTTGATATCGCTTCCTTTTCTCTTGATGAACCCGAGTTGGAGGTGGTAATCTTTGAATAAACAAATGTTGATGAGGATGAAGTAGAAGCAGTTGATGCCACTCATGAAGGAGAGTAAAATTGATGAATATTTTATCTAGATATTTTGAGTTTATGGTTATTAGTAACTTAGTATGAAATTGAGATATGTTTTGGTTATGTAAACTTTGAATATCTTTGTATAACTATTTTGGTTTAGTTATGTAAACTTTAAATTTCTATTTATGACTAGCTTGGTTTGGTTATGTAAACTTTGATTTTCAATTTATGACTAATTTAGTCTGTCAAACAAGTTTTAGCTTGACTTTTAGTAAATCTATTTGCTTTGATGTCTCTATGAATTTCATTGATTATCTTATAAATGTAAGCCCTTGAGAGTGTTTTTATTTATTTATTTATTCCACGGTTATAATGACATACTGTTGTTGGCTTCCTGGTTAAAAAGTATGACCTATTTTGGTGAGTTGGTTTTGATGCCTTTTGATTAAATATGTAGCTTTGTATTTTTGTTAAGGGTATTGGAAACATAGTCTGATTGTTACTAAATACTCTGCATGCATTGCTTGGCATATGCAAAACATTGTTGCCATTATCAGTCTGCCTTGTTGTCATTATCATTGCTCTTATTGTCCTATAATCCTATTAGCATGTAGTTGGTATTGTATCAAGCAGTTACATTTGTTAGCAACTTATCCTGCTTTCTTTCTGTTTACATATTCTAATCTAAAATCAGAATGATTATATTTTATTAGCCTGTTCGAATCTAAAATCAGATTCGAAATTTTATTTTGGCTCGCAACTCTCAATGGTGCCCTCTTCTATGAATGTCCTATGTGATACAAACTCTATTAAGACATGGACAATTGTACTGATTGTTGATGGCATAAGTTACGTAAATTTGAAAGGTACATTTTTTAACTACTAAGGATTTAGACTATGCATTAGTATGGTTGGTTAGAATCATAACTAATTATGATGTTTTCTGGTTGGTGTAGAGGTACTGAAGTAGGTGTGGGATTTGTCTAATCAGGATACTGACACTATGCTATCCTTGAGGAAATTTTGTATTGCACTTTACCTGATGGAGAGGTACAGGAAAGGGCATCCTCTTCCACCTGTGCTTCCAAGCAATATTATGAATGACTTGCCTACTGTTGTACCACCAACAGGTTGATATGGCAACACTGCTTGAGGTTATTCTTCTGGTAACACCATCAATGCTTTCAGTAATACCTTCATCAAATTTCCTTTCACTCTTGGGATTTGAATTATCAAGGAATCTCATATTTTACCCTTATTTACAGGTTTGCAGGAACAACAATCATCTTCAATCTCTATTGCACGCTAAACTGCATGTTCGAGTGGAAGGCCTCCTCTTCTTGTTCCTGCCCCAAATGCTGAAGAGAGAATGCATCCTAAACAACAGAAAGCTAAAGTTCCAAAACTAGAGAAGCCCCTAGTGGACCAACTCGGTGAGGAGGAACAGAAATATCTCATGTGTAGACTTGTTCTGCATATATTTCATGTCCATTCATGTTGATTGTTGATAGGTACATTTGTTCGGCATGTATTTCACATCCATTCATGTGTAGACAAACTTGTCTTTGCACCCATGAGTGGACAAAATAAAATATATTCACACAACCCCACTTTCAGGCAATTTAAGTATATATGTATGTATGTATATATATATATATATGTATGTATGTATGTATGTATGTATGTATGTATGTATATATATATAGAAAGAGGATCCTGTGCAAACTGTTTTAAATGTACAAACGTAGGAATGATTTTTGACCGTTAGATCTAAAATATCAAACGGTTGAAAATCATCCCGTGTTTGGCTCTTTATTCCCCTCCCCCTGTCCCGCCTCACTGTCCCGTCTCTGTCTCGCCTCTCTGTCCCGACCCCCCGACCCTCCCTCTCTCCATCGCACCTCCATCTCCCTCTCCCCCTCGCACCTCTGTCTCCCTCTCTCCCTCGCACCTCTGTCTCCATCGCACTTCCCGTCTTCATCTCTCCATCGCGCCACTCGTCTCCCTCTCTCTATCGCCATTTCTGCCCCCGTTCACTTTGACCAGACCTCACCTTCTTCATTCTTAACCTTCCTCTACCCATGGTGACTTCAATCGCTACATAGCGGATGCGGACAGTCACCACCAACGGCGCAGCACAGCAGCAGCGCCACCTGAGTAGGAGATCCACTATTGCTGCAGCTAGAACAACCAACGCAGCAGTCCAGTGCAACCTCCACGACCGCCACCTTAGTGCACACCGTCGGTATAATTCCGACCTCTCTCCTCTAATTCGTAAATTTGTTTGCGTAATTTGGCTTTTCTTGTGCGGTTGTTCATTTTTAATTTGATTTTTGTGCTAATTGTTCGGGTATTACCGACTGATTTTGTTAATTTTGGATTTAATTTCCATACTAATTGATCGTTCATTTTTTACACTGTTTCTCCATTTTTTTTTGCTCCTCTTCGCCGGTGTTTTTCATCCCAGCACATTTCTTCAACCTACTGAAGCTCAAGTCTCCGCCACCATTTTTCGGTGGTGCCCATTCTCCTTCGTTTGTCACCATTTTTCTCGAAATTGTATGCTATTGTTACTGTCGAAAATTTTCCTTAAAGACAATATTAAACCAGTTAATATCTTCATTGTTGTTATATTATTATGTAATCTAGTGTTTGTTAACCTGATTTTTTGTATTGATTTGGCTGTTTTTTTTTATGTGTTTTATGTTTTATTGATTCAGCAATCGAATTTGCTGAGTTGATTTAGTACTCTGCCTCAACTTTAGTTGATTTCGAATTTGCTGAGTTGAGTTAGTAGGTATGTTTTATTGTTTCTTGAGTTATGTTTGTTGTTTTTTGATTAAATTCTATTCCTGTTGTATTATGAATAATGTGATTAGGGTTAATTACATTAATGTGGGTTGATATTCTGTTGATATTGCTGTTGCTGTTGTATTTTCTGTTGCTGAATAATGGTGTGCTATTGTTTTATGTTAGTCTGATTAATAATCAGATTATTAATCAGCCATTATTGTAAATTTTTGCATAATATATGTTGGTATGGTGTTGGTATTGCTGAATATTGCTCATTAATATTGTATTGCTATTTTATATTATTCTGATTAATAATCAGATTATTAATCTGCCATTATTGTATATTTTTGCATAATATATGGTTTGACTAACTAAATAAAGTTTATGGATGGCTAAGATATTGTATTATTATTATAATTAGAGAGTTTGTGGTTTATGGTTTATAGGGTTTAGGTGTTTTAAGGGTTTATGGTTTAGAGGGTTTAGGGTTTGATGTTTAGGGGGTTAGGGTTTAGGGTTTAGGGTTTAGAGGGTTTAATGTTTGGGGTTTAGGGTTTAGGGTTTTGAGGGTTTAGGATTTAGGGTTTAGGGTTTATGGTTTAGGGGGTTTAGGGTTTAGGGTTTTTAGGGTTAGGGTTTAGGGTGTAGGGTTTATGGTTTAGGGGGTTTAGGGTTTAGGGTTTAGAGGGTGTAGGGTTTAGAGGGTGTAGGGTTTAGGGTTTAGAGGGTTTAGGGTTTAGGGTGTAGAGGGTTTAGGGGTTTTAGGGTTTATGGTTTTTAGGGGTTTTAGGGTTTAGGGTTTAGGGTTTAGAGGGTTTAGGGTTAGGGTTTAGGGTTTAGGGGGTTTAGGGTTTAGGGTTTAGAGGGTTTAGGGTTTATATGGTTTAGGGTTTAGTGTTTAGAGGGTTTTAGGGTTTAGTGTTTAGGGTTTAGGGTTTAGATGTTTGGATATAGGTTTGGATTAGTTTTTTGGTTTGGTATTAATAAAATCTTGAATGTGATTAAATTTTGATCCAATGGATGAGATTAGTTCTTATGTTTGTATATTAATAGTAGTTTGTATGTGACCCCTCCCCTATATATATATTGTCGTTTCCTCCCGTCCCCGTTTCCTGATTTTTCGGGATTTGGCGTTTCCCCATTTCTCCTCGTCCCCGTCCCCGTGCATCCATGGCCAGGAGCCGAGGTGCCCTGGAAACCGGTCCGCCGGCAAATAATAGTGATCAGGAGCGTTCCATCCTGTATGTATTCTGGTCCACCGGCTATAATAGTGGGGGATTCCGTGCTCAGCAAATCAAATGTAATAACGATAAGACACGAAAAAGACACTAAGTACTTACAGTAGAACACCATGTGAGTCGGGGCCAGACTAGTCCACCGGCAAATAATAGTGGTCAGGAGCGTTTTGCCCTACATGACCGGTCCACCGACGAATAATAGTGGGGTTCCCACACTCACGTGGAAATTTATAATCCTAGATGATTGATTAATGATGGACTAATGGCCTTAAGGCCCTAAAAGTATCGATGGTTCATTATGACCCATTAATATTTGATTGACTTATTAAGTATATGAATATACGAAAGTGAATGTTATGTATACACCATTAATATCTGATTGACTTGTCCAATATGTGAATATATGGATCCGAATATTATGTTTACACCTGTCGTTATGTATGAATCTAGTGGTGTATCATGTGTTACATTATGGGCCTATTTTTAAGTGTGTTTTAAAGAGTTACTCAGTACCGTAGTACCGAAGGATTCGTGGGGCCCCTGCCTATTTAATAAGCAGTGTCCCTTGCAGGTTGTTTTCAGGTGCTATTCAAGTGGGCTCTCGGGAAAGAGCATAAGGAACTATCCGAAAAGTCCTAGGGTTGTACTTCTTCTCTTTTTAAACCTTAGTTTTGATATGGCCCTCGTTTTCTTGTAACCACCATTGGTGTATCTTATTTTTGTAAAGTGTTGTGTACACTACTCTAATTTAAATATGCTTAAGTTTCTCGTAAATTGTATTTTACTCTTTTAGCATTAGCACTTGGTACTGGAACGGTATAAGTGAACCGGTCTGGTACTAAGTGTGGCGGTAATATCCCCAGAATTCACGGTTTTATTATTTTGCTTTCGCTAATTTTTTTTAATAAAATGAAATTTTTCAGTAGTGAATTTTGGGAGTGTTACAACATATTTTTTTAGCAAATGTACAAAGCGAATAGCTGAGGGTGCAAATAATCATAGATTAATGCAGTTTTTTTTAAAACATATAAAAATATTTGGTCTTGAAACTCGTTTGATGATCAACAAATTAAAATGGCAAAACAGTTAAAATTATCTAATTACATAAATGGATTTTTTTTAGAATGTAACAATTCAAAAGAAAATGGTGAAACATGAATGAATATAATGGAAGAATGAACTCAAGAAAATCTTTAGATCGATTCATAAATTTTGAATGGGTCAAAAAGAGTGAAAATACAATAATCGGAATAATTACAATAAATACGTTTTTCTGCAAATGAGATAAATGATCGACGGATTTTTTTTTTAAATTAACACGAATGGAATAAGATTTGATAATATATATATATATATATATATATATATATATATATAGATGTGTTACTAGACCAATTACATGTAGTAATTACGGTTTGAGAGAAAGAGGTATTACAATTGCGCTCTTTGGTACATGATGCCATGTAGGAACTACTTCATCTATCTTAGGTTTCATATTAACTTATCTAGAATTGTTGTAAGTTTTTTCTTAATTGATGTGCATATGGACTTTAAAACATCTACATGATGATTTTCATTTATTTGTATTTATTTTCCCGTTACCCTGCCATGATCATTTGGAAATCTTCTAGTACAACAACATATATCTTTAGTGTTTGTATGTTTTGTCAAATAGTTCAGATGTACACTCTGTCATGGATATGTTTTCTAGCAAATTCACCAATTTCAGCATATAATAACCCAATATCAATGTAACTTCCACAAAATATTGGCTACACCAAATAGATTCTCCCATTTGCTATCGGTGGTAGTTACAACTATATGCTTACCATGTTATTTGATGCATCTAGCTCTATGGTAATTGGATTCATTTGTATGTTGTTAGGCTTAAGTATATTGGTGTTTGATTTTGGTTAGATGATATTTTTCTATTTCTATTAGATTGGTTCAAGCTTCTCACTACTTCAAAGCTATAAACAAATCCTCTATTTATATTAATTAAAATAACAACTAGGCATTCAGTGAGTGAAGATACATTATTACTAATTGCAACTCAAGGTTATTGAAATGCCCCAAAAATATTTATTTTAAGAAATATAATTAAATAAGGATTTATTAGGGAATTAATTAAATTAATTATGCTTATTTGAAATGGGAAGGATTTATTTAGGGAAAATTAATAAGGAAATTACAAATATTTTTATAAGGAAAAATTTGGGCTTTTTGCTAATTAAAAAGAAATTTAGAAAAAATCTTTTAAAAACCATAAATTAACCCAAAAAGGAAATTTAATATTATTTTATTTAAATATTTGTATTCCAAATACCTAAAATATTCTAATTAATTTATTTGACCCCAACCTACCTAAATTTTTCTTTTCCCTTTTCCTTTTTCTTTTTCCTTCTTCCTTTTTCTTTTCTTTTCTTTCTTTTTCTTTTCTTTTATTTCTTTTTCTTCTTCTTTCCGATTGGGCATGTCTGGCGCGACCCAATCTTTTTCCTTCCTTTCTTTCTCTTCTTTCGCGACCCACCCATCTGTTTCCTTTCTTTCTTTCCTACGGCAGCCAGAATGCTACGTATTGTGGCTTTTTTCCTTGGAACACCGCATTCCATTTAAGATCTTTATAACAGTTGCCGACCGGCCTGGTTTCCCCCTTCTTTTTCTTTCTTTCTTTTTCCCCCCCAGCCGGCTAGTTCACCTCCTTCTTCCTCCTTCCTCCTCTGTCGTCAACCTGCACCTTCAAAGCTCCCAAAATGGCTTCGCCAGCCACGCTTGACTTGATCGGCCATTTCCCCTCTCTTTCTCTTCCCATTGGCTCACAATTTAGCATGATCTAACCCGTTTTTCTTTTCTCCCACACGAAGTCCTCCTTTTCCTTTGCGAAAGGTCAAACATGACCTAAAATTGTGTCGGCCGATTAACGTCGTCGGCTACCCCAAACCCTACCTGCATTATCCAAAACCATACCTTCTCCTCTAAACTCTTTAAATACCCCTTGTTTGTGTGTTTTTGAAACTTTTCCCCTAAAACCCTAAGAGCCTACCATGTGCACCACCGTGACTTCAAACGACCTTTCCTCCACAGTCAGCCAACTTTGCCGCCATCTCTGCCTATAAAATTTTTCCCTGCACCGCCCTCTATCTAACTGAGTCACCCATCTCCCTCAATTCTTCTCGCACGAGCCACCACAACCGTGTGAAGTTCCTTGCCCATCAAACCAAAATTTTACACTCGCAACCCCGCGAGCCACCGTTCGCCGCCACATCCGCCACTTTTTACTGCCTTCTGCACCACCCAAAAGTTGTTACTAATCTTCCTCTACCTATCCATACCTTTCTTTTCTCCTTTCTCCTTCTCCTCCCCTCTCTTTCTTCTTCTCTTCCTTTCGGCCGCCACCTCTGCTGTCGTGCACCGCCGCCACTTGCTACGCCACCACCCTCACCTAGGCTACCACCAACACCTCAACCTTCACCCTCATTCTCCACCTTTTCTTCTCAAACCTCGACTTTTCCCTTTTCTATCCTCTTTTCTAGCCAACGCCGCCACCACCGTGCACCACCGCCGGTGACACCCATCTCTGCCGACTCAAGGTGAAACCCTATACCCTCTCAGCCATTTTCCCTATTTATTTAATTTTATTCTATTTTATTTCAATTTTTATCAATTATTTGATTATTAATATTATTATTATCACTATTATTATTATTATTGGATTTAATATTAATGTTATATTTTCTTGGCAGGGTCGAGAGTAGAAATAAAATATTTAAGTTGTTAGTTTTGAATTATTGTTATTAATAGTATTATTATAAGTTTTATTATCATTATTAATAATAGTATTAATAGTATTATTTTATTATTACTATATTTACCTAAAGGGGGTCGAAGCCCTATTTTATGATTATGATTCACATACTCCTATTTTATTATTAATATTACTATTTATATTATTATCTTTATTATTTTTAATATTATTACAAGTAATATGTGTTGTTATTATTATTATTATTATTATTAAATGGTACCTTCATTATTTGGAGGTAGGGTAGAAAACCCTACCTTGTACTATTTAGGCTTAAGCTATTGTTATTATTATTATTATTACTACTACTACTACTACTACTACTACTACTACTACTACTACTACTACTATTATTAGTATTAGTATTATTATTAGTATCATTATTAGCATTATTTTGGTGAAGGGTAGAAACCCTTATATCACCATCCGTTTTGAATAACGCTAACATTATTATTAGCATTTTTGGTATTATTTCGTGTAGGTATTATTAGTATAATAGTATTTTATTTAAAAACCTAGTCTTAGGATAAGTTAGTAAATAATAGTATTTTTAGGAGGGAATCTAATTCTAGTTTTTCTCTCATAATAGGTGAGACCAGTTAAAAGCCCTAAAGAGGTATATGAGCGTGCTCCAAGACCGGTGACGTTTTAGGTAAGGGAGTACTAAGGTCGTTTGTGTATTATGTGTTTTATATGCCATGCATGCCATGTGATGTGAATTATAATGTATTTTATGTGGATTTGTACAATTGTTATATATACAACATGATATGGGGTTGAGGTAAGATCGTACATTAAATTGTGGCATGTGTATTATGTGTATGGGTGTGTTATTATTATGGCATAATGTGGCCCAGAAGACATGCATGATAGGGTTGTAAAATAATGATTGGGAGTGTAATAATGTGGTGTTAGGGTTTGCATGGTGTTAGGGTTTTGCATGGAGTTGTGGGTTGCACGTTGTTAGGGTTTGCATGGAGTTAGGGTTTGCATGGATTTAAGGTTTGCATAGGAGTTAATGGTTGCATGGGAGTTAGGGTTTGCATGGGAATTAATGGTTGCATGGGAGCTAGAGCCATGGGAGCTAGGGTTTGCATGGGAATTAATGGCTGCATGGAGTTAGGGTTTGCATGGGAGTTAATGGTTGCATGAGAGTTAGGGTTTGCATGGGAGTTAGGGTTGTTATGGTTACCATGGTTTGGTGGGGTTAACTAGGGTTGGAGGATGAGAACAATAGAAGTCAATCGTGCATGTCTAGGTCAAAGCTTGTGAATAAGATACTTAAGACATTAATCACTTAAAGTGGAAGATGTTGAAATGGGTCCAGCCGATCCACCGGTTAGGAATAGTGGTTAGGGTTTTACCCTATGTGTGACCAATCCACCGGTTATAATAGTAGTTAGGGTTTCACCCTATATTTGACCGATTCACTGGTTATAATAGTGGTTAGGACAAAATGCTCTATGTGTGACCAGCTCACTAGTTATAATAGTGGGGGATCCCGAGCTAAATAAATCAGAGTTTTTGCTAAGGAAAATAAAATACACTAATTACTTACAGTGGAACACTATACGAGCAGGAGCCAAACTGATCCACTGGTTAGGAATAGTGGTGAGGGTTTTTACCGTATGTGTGACCGATCCACCGGTTATAATAGTGGTTAGGGCAGGATGCTCTATATATGACCGGCCCACCGGTTATATGTAATACCCTGTATTTTTAAAATCCAGATTTATTAAGTTTAATAATTTTATTAGCGTAATTTGATGTAAACAATTAATTATTTTAATTTCGATTCGTTTTATGGATTTATCGACGATTTCAAATTCATAATTGAATGTAATTAATCATTGTCGTTGCGAACCATTCTAGATAAATTCGTTCACGACAACGATTTTATTATATTCTTATGAATTCGATTTTCGGTTAAAAATATGTATTCCCGTTCTTTCTCGTATTTTTATTTTTAATATTTTAGATTTGTTTTCAATTATAACTTTGTCGTGTGATTACGACGTTATTTTGAAGTCATATTTCGTTGACGAAATATATTATTTAAATTATAGAATTTCTTTTTAAATAGTTAAAGTTATTTCAATGATTTTATCTTTAGAAAATATTTCCGACTTTAAATTTAATCGATTCCAGAAATCGTTAATATTTTCGGGAAGTTTAAATTAAAAATATTTTTGGAGCTTATTTAATAATTTCTTTTTGAAATTAATTTTCTTTTGTTTTATGGTTTTCAGTTTGCGGAAAACCGATTTCGGAAATTATTAAAATTAGTCTCGGTTTATTAGAATTTGACTTAAATATTTTATTATATGTTTTTAAATATTATTTCAGGGTCTTATAATGTATTTTGGTAAATAATATAAATGTTTACGTTCGTTGCTAAATTCTCCGAAAATGTTTCCGAAATTCTGTATATAGTTCTTTTATTTATTTTAAGCTTTCAGAACCTTACAAAATAATTTTCGTTAATAAATTTTAGGCAAAATCTTCCAATAATATTTTTTTTAAACTTTTAGTATTTTACCTTATATGTGCATTTGTTAATATAAAAAAAAAAAGACCAAGCCCAACCCCGACCGGTGCCCTTCCCGCCCCTCTTCCTTTTCTCTCCCCTCGACCCCTGTCCCTATTCACAGCCCCAACCCTAGCCTCCCTCACCTCCCCCTTCTCCCTTGCCCTCTACTCCAGCGACCGGCCTGCTCCTCCTTCGTCGGGCGACAGCCAGCCACCACGAGCAACGCACATCAACAGCGGGCAGTAGCAGCGGGCGACAGCAGCAACGACAAGCCGCGCTGGGTGCGCCGCCATCCGGCCACGGCAGACCCTGCTGACCACTGGCGAGCCACCCCCGGCCCCCGACGAAGCTTCACCGACCTTCCTTTGCCCCGATTTGTCAGTTTTTATTTGGTATAAATTTCTGAAAAACCCTAATATGGATTTGGTAAATTGAATGTGATTTAGCTTATGATAAGCTAAATTAATTGTTTGATAATGTAAGAATGATTTGGATAGGTTAATGGTATGGTTATGTTGGAATTTTGGAAATTTTGGATTTTTGGCCGAGTTATGCCCGAATTTTTTGGATTCGTCCGATTTAGCTATTTTGGGTTAATTGATTATACAATATGTTTTAAAATGTATCTAATTTCATGTCGGAATCGTCAATTTGAGAAATTTATGCAGAATTTATTGGAATTTGATTTCTAGGTCAAAATTCGTGTGTGACAAAATTGGGTCGTATAATTGAGTTGTTCCGCTCAATTGATTTTATAATATCGTTTAAAATGTATTTAATTTTATATTGGAAGTGTCGATTTGGGAAAATTGTGCGTAATTAACCGGAATTGGATTTTTAGGTCAAAACTCTTGCGGGTCTAAATTGGATTGTGTAATCGGGCTATTTTATTCAATTGACTATATAAATTACATTAGAATATATTTAATTACATTTTCGAACCGTCAATCTATATGTTTTGGCAAGAATTGATCGGATTTGCGTTCCGGGCTCAAAAACCCTAATTGTGCTAAATTGTGTATTTCTTTTAGTGGTTTTGACCAATTGATTATTTGATATGTTATAAAATGTGTTTAATTGCATTTCTAAACATTCAATTTAATTAAATTTATAGAATTTTACCGAATTGCATTTTCGGGCCTAAAATCCTAAATTTCAAGTGAAGTTATGAAATTGGTTATTTGTATAGTTGTTTTTCTAAAATTAAATTTATAGAAGTAGTTGAAATGATCCTAATTGTATTCTAATACCTTTAATTGGAATTAATTGATTTGAATTACCTAAGTTTGTGTCGTGGGCTTTAAAACCCTAATTTTGAAAACGGATCGTCTTGAATTGGTTAATCGGAAAACTGTTTTGTTGAAATTGATTATCTAGATTTATCTAAAACTAGTTTAGTTGTGTTTTAAGACTATCAATTTGAGGTAATCGAAGTGATTTGGTCGATTCGTAGTTTAGGCATTAAAAACCTTAATCTTCGGGGATGATTTTATAAAATTAATTTTTGCTATGCATCCTTTATCTAATCGATTTCTATCTTTGGGTTTTAAATCATTTAAATTATGTTTTAATCTAATCGGTTTAGATTTGGTTCTATATAAATGGTTAGGTTACCTATTTAGTTGTAAAACCTAATGAATAAGTTATTTTCGATAAATTAATTTATGATCGATTATTCTTTCTCGGTCTTTTCAAATTAATTGGAAATGTCCCAAGTGGTATTTGTATTAATTCGTTTGATTCATATTTAATCTTAAATCTTAATAGAGCTATGATTTTGAGTCCTAAGTTTTAGGCACGTTTTCCAAGAAAGATCGTTTGTGTCCGTTTGTGTTTATTTAATTAGAATATGTGAATTATTAATTGATAAGATAGTTTCTAACTTAGTTTTCGATGTTTATCGGCGATCTAGGAAAGCTTTATTGTGGATCCTCGAGCTAGTAATCTTCTCTCTCCCTCTTATCTCGCTTATCTAGCTTCGGGTCCAGGTAAGTCTCTACTTACCTTCACTTATGGGTGTTTCGTAAGGATGTGGCTAAGGCCCCTATGTGTTATGTGACTTGTATGCCTTGGATGCTTCATGTATCATGTTATGTTGTATATCACATGATTATCCTTAACTTGTATGGGGCGTAGCGCAACTTGGAGTTGAGGTATGTTGTATGTATTTTCTTATGACATGATATCCTTATATGGTGATTATGATGTGATGTGACATGATATAACCCTCTAGGACATGCATGCTAGGGTGACTGTTATCACGATATGGGGATGAAAGGACAAAAAGAAATAAATGGGAAGTGAGTTGCTAAGGGGGATATGAGGTTAACCAAAATGAATAATAGATGAGAACTATGCATGGGAATTCTAGGGTTTGCATGGGAAATTTGAGAGTTTGCATAGGTTGGACAAAACTTGCATGGGGATGATCGTTACGTGAGAAAAGTTGTATTAAGGTGTAAATAAGCTAAAGGGAGAGTGGAGTACGGGTTAAGAGTAGAAATTGTTGTATAAGGGGTGATTATGGGTGTCATGGGAGAGAAGAGATATTGGGTGAAAAAGAGAGGCGTTACTTGTGGGAGAAGAAAGGTACTAGGGTTGAAGTGGCCAACTAGGGTTTTTTTTTTGTTATATGTGGAATCGAGGGGTAAAGCGACATGATTTGGGATTGGATCTAAATGAGACGAGGTGTGAGACGATAAATGGAGTAATGATAGTGTAAGTGAGAGAAAGTTGGGCCACATAGGTCCAATTAGGGTTTCCAAAGGAAAACCCTAGAGGGAGATAGCATGTGGAGTGGATGTCATGAGGTGTTGGGCCTTAACCCACACCCATAGGAATTGGTTCCCATTATGTGTAAGCGTAAAGGGGAATAGATATCGAGGTGTGATAAGAGGCGCAAGAGTCCCAAAATATAGGACGGGCCCTCCTGGGAGGATGAGTGTGGATATAGTTAGCCATGCATGTCAAGGGTAAAATACTTTCAAATAAGATATGTTAAGACACTAATCACTTAAAGAGGAAGATTGTTGAGCCGGGCCCAAACCGATCCACCGGCATAATAGTGGCCAGGTGCCGGGGTGCCTTGGAGACCAATCCACCAACATATAATAGTAGTTAGGTGCGTTATGCCCTATAAGTGACCGATCCACCGGCTATAAATAGTGGGGGATCCCGAGCTCAACAAACCAAACATTAAGTTACAAGTAAATCATGGGAAATATACGTTATACTTACAGTGAAACACCATGAGAGTCGGGGCCAGACCGATCCACCGGCATAATAGTGGCCAGGAGCATTCTGCCCTGGAGACCGATCCACCGGCATAAAATAGTGGTTAGGTGCGTTCTGCCCTATAAGTGACCGATCCACCGGCTATAATAGTGGGGTTCCCGCACTCTCATGGATTCATAACGATTATGATGTGAATAGACTATACTTACCAGAGATCTAAAGAATGAGTCTACCCGGACCATAGTCGGCTCTTATTATCCGTATTACTACATGCGGCTTATGTGATTGGGGATATGTAATGAGTTGTCAATAATATGGATTAATCCTACCTGAGGCACATGAGTTACTTTACATTTTGGTCATACCACCCTTATATGTTTGAACAGGATGTTACATATGTTTCACAGGTTATTATATGTGTATGGTAGGACTTGTAATGTGGGTTTTGAGTATGCGTAATAATGCATCAACGTATTGTACCATGATTTAATATGCACTTGATGTATAGTTACGTCTCTCCTATAAAATAGGGTAGTGGAATTTACTCAGTATTGGACCCGTACTGATACCACCTTGGTTGAATGGGTCTTATGATGATCCACTGATGGTGGGGAGCAGACCTCTTGTGCAGGTTTAAAATCGGATACTGTTTTGGGGTGGAAGGCCTGACTTGAGTGAGTAGGCAATCCGGATATTGATCCTTCGGGATTTGTTTTGTTCAACTGTATTCATCTTTGGAAGTTACAAGTGTTGTATTTAAATTTCCAAGGGCTTTGTAATTGACTTTTAATTTCTCATACTCTGATAAGCTTTTAAAATTCGGATCTAATTGTTTGACAGGTTTTAGCCTTGCATCTAACATGAGATAGATGGTTGACATTTATCTTGTGTTAGATGTGGCGGTAACATTACCCAAATTCTCTCATAGCTTTCACTTTATTCTTTCAAAAAAAAAATTCAGAAGTGAAATTTGGGGGTGTTACATTATAATAGTGGGAGGTTCTTGTACTTGCATGGATTTGATAAAAAGTATGGTGTAAATCAACTTCCGATAAAAGATTAATTAAATAATTAATCTGGACTTTTTGGGCCTTTATGTGTGGGCTTGATCATTATAAGCTGTATAATACTCTGTACGTTTTTATGTATTCTATGTGTGGGTTTGAAATTGTAAGTTGAATATTATCGTGCATGATTTTATGTGCTTGTGTGTTAGCCTTAGTGTTCGGTTACCTTACTCAGTACGTATTGTACTGATCACCCTTTTTATGGGTGCTACTCATTCCTAAGAGCAGAAGGCCCGTCTAACGTGTTGCAGGTAGGAGATGCCTACTTTGATGCCATTGATGTCTATAGGACATCAGGTGGGGTCGAGTGATGATTGGGCTGGATTCAAGTCCAAGGAATGGCGTGGCCGGTTTTTCCGTTTCAAGATTATTATTTATTTTCTCTTTTAACTATGTTTGAGTTGCCAGAAACAATATTATTATTGTAGCTATCTCTCTTCTCTGAAGAACTATCTCTCATATTTTGGATTTTGTAAAAACTTATGCGTACTCTAATTTCCGTATTTATGAACTTTGGATCATTTAATAACGTTGTGAGTAGTTTTCTTAGCCTTAGCACTTGGTACTAGAACGATAGAAGTGAATCAGTCTGGTACTAAGTATGTCAGTAGCATCCCCAGAATTTACGGGTTCTTAATTTAAAAGTCTTATTTTAAAAAAAATGTGAGTAAATTTTGGAGTGTTACAATTATACACAAGATACTCTAAAAAATTAGTATAATTTTATTACTACAACAAACTCAATAATAGTTCTAAGTAATCACTCACAACAAAAACCTACTATATATAAAATAATCCTACCTCTAAATTACTGGTTAAACATGATCCTTATAATAAATAAAGAATAACCGTTCATTTAGTATCACCAAATAAACAAAAATTTAAATACTAATAAGAAGGACACTAGACAAACCTAATGAAACCGACTTAATAAACCAACCACAAGTACACACAATGCAAAACAATCCTACCTCTAATTTAGAGGTTAAACACACTATTTACAATGAAATAATAGCATCAAAAACTAAAATAAGTTAAATACCAAGGACAATAGGCAAACCAAGCAAATATAGCTCCGAACTTTCGGCCATAACAAAAATAGGCAAATGGGAGAATTTAGGGTGGAGCGGGGGAGGGAGTTAGCTCCCTAAAGGTCGTACCAGTATTATATGTAATTTCCATAGAAGACATCGAACACCATTTTTAAGTAGGAAGCAACAACACTCGATGTCATTTTTCGGAAGGATATCAATGACATGACCTTTGTTTTGCTCATACCTAATTTAAGATCTAAAATTTAAAAGGAAAGAGAAATAAACCTAGGAAGGGGAAGAAGATGAAAGAAAAGCTGCAAAGGAGAATTAGGAAGACGAATGACATATTTGGAGAAGAAGGAAAATAATAAAGGGCAAAAATGAAAAGAAAGATGAAGATGGTCCGGTCAAAGTAAATATTTAAAGACATAAAATAGTTTAAATATATTAGTATCTTTTACGGATTAAAATTTTATTTTCTGCGAAAATAACGAGGATACAAGTTAGTAAATTATTGACCTCATAGGATACGACTTTTCGTTTTTAGGCCTCAAGGTCACGTGTCATGTACCCAGAAACAGAATCAATTAAAAAAAATATGGACCCCGCTAGGCCCACGAAACCAAACTCTTTTCTCTTTCCCGACGACGCAAACGAGAGAGAAAACATGAAATTGCCTGCGGCAATAAAGTGGGTGTCAACTTCACTCGAGTAATAGCTTTTGTCATCTTCTGCATCGTCATTGAGTAAATTCACTTCAATTCGCGAGCTTCTCTAACCCCAACGGTCGTCTTCTCTCTCTGACTGAGCCGTGTGCGCATCCTTTGTGTCACCCTCTGCGCATTCTAGCCACACCCACCCTCATATCGAGCCAAATTTGCTAAAATGCACTTCTATCTGTCCTTCGGTCCTTCCCACTGCTTCTACCACTGTAGAGATAGATCATTTGCATCGATAATAATTACAGGAAACAGAACAAAAAAGAAACATATAGTCGCGAAACAAAATGAAACGGCGATGAAAAGTAGACTATCAACAAATTAAACGACATTGGGATTGCTGCATGCGTATCCCGTTCCCACCCAGGAACAGGTCCGACGTCGTTTTCGTTCTGGATCAGAGAGGGGTGTGATGTGGCTGTGGGAAAGAAGTGTAGGGTAGCAGAAGTAAAGGGGTCTTTTGCTGTTTCTTCTACTTTTCAGCTTTCTTCCCTATCTACCTGCTTCTGGGTCTGGAAGTCATTTCCTTTGGCCTCGCAGGTTTCTTTTTTCAATTAAGTTGCTTTTTCTTCTTTTGGTTTTGTTTCTAATTCTAATGTCTGGATATTTGTCAGGTTACTGTGTTTGTAATTTGTCATTTTCTTGTTGATACATTTATGTGGCTGTTGATTATTTTTTTTCAAAAATAATTACCATTTTTCAGACGATACCGATAATGTGTCTGCATTCCTTATCATTGGCATTGGCTGCATTTGTGAGTCGGGAGTATTATGAGTAAATTTCTTGAGTGTCTCTATAGAGGTTAGAGGAATCACATTTATTAGTTAATAATTGCAGTTCTTTTATGTTCAGTATATTTTCAGCCATCAGCTTTGAAGTTCCAAGTTCAAGGTAAAGTGCTACAAAGATGTTTGGCTTTTCTCGGAGGCGGATGAAGCTTGGAAGGTTGGTCGCCTTTTCCTCTTTACCTTATCCTTTTATTTTATTTTTTTATTTTTCCTTTCTTGAAATTTCCCTTCACAAATTTGTGGATTTTTCCCTTGGTTGTACTATTGATACTTGATAGGGTTGCTAGATTATTACCTAATTAGTTTTTCTTTAGTTGTTTAGTTTCCTTGTCTTTGTCCGTTGATCTTACAATTGCTAGTTGGGTTTTTTTAGTTTATCTAGTTGGAATTTTATAGTGTGTTGCTCCTGGATTGTGATAGTTCGGTGCTTGAGCTAAGAGGTCGGTTGGGAATAACTAAAGGTACTTGGTTCGAATCCTTTTTCAAGGTGTATTCTCTGCGCAGCTTTCTGGATTTTTGGACATGCAAGGTTGCTGACACATTTACCTACCTCTGGGCTGTGTGATGTATATATTTGCTGGTCTTGTAAAATCAGATCTACTGCATGTGCTCAAACATTTGATCTAGCAGACTTCGGAAATACTAAAACTACTTCCACCTAATGTCTTTCTTGTAATATAAATGGGACAATGATATTGGTTTTCTCTTTTTTACTCACTGCAATTTAGCGCTACATCGTAAAGTGTTTTTATTTGAAATTGAAGGTTTCTTCATGAAGGCGATTGTGTTTATTTCATATTTGTTCTGTTACAGGCTGAAGGTGCAGCTCTCAGAACCTGCGCAGGGAGGCAATAGTCCTTTTAGGCATCCTAAACGGGTTAGCAGCAACCATGTATGACTTGCTTGTAGAACTAACGTTGATGACTTTTGTTTGTTGAAAGCTTGTGTTCTCAGACTTATTAATTTGGCAGGATGATGATGCTGCTCCAGCAAGTGATAATTCTGACGAGCTTGATTGCCAGTGTTCATCTACAGGATCAAACATCAATAACTGTACACCAGGAAGTTCAGGGAATTGGATGGTGCTATCGATAGCTGGGGATAAACCTGCACCTCGCTTTAACGTGAAATCTTCTTTATCTCGGTTTTTTTTTTTTTTTGCTTGAAATATTGTGAATTGGTTTTTTTCCCTATATTATATGTACGTGTTTTGATTTTTCTGAACAGCATGCAGCCACTGTTGTTGGGAATAAGATGGTTATTGTTGGTGGGGAATCTGGGAATGGGATGTTAGATGATGTGCAGGTACTTTAATGTTGATTTTGTCTTTACTGTGTTTTTCTCACCGGTAGTTATTAACTACTTTCTTTGTCATCAATCTTGATGTGAAATGATTATGTTGTCACCATCTACGTTTTTTTATATTAAGAGCCTTGCTATATTGGTTGTAATGTGGCAGGTCTTCATTTTCTTGTGCAGGTGCTTAATTTTGATTGTTTTTCATGGACAACAGCTTCATCAAAGATTTACTTGTCACCTTCTAGTCTGCCTCTTAAAATTCCAGCATGCAAGGGGCATTGCATGGTAATACTCTTACCTTTATATTGACACCATAATGGTAATAAGTGGTTAGTCACTGATCAAAGTTGGGCAGTGGTAGAGGGTGGTGTTGTGGGTATTTAATCCAACGATGATAAATATTTTTCTCTGTAAAAAGAGCACACATGATGCAAGGGCTATCAGCATTTATGAAGAGTGAGATTGTTTCCGAGCAAGAATTATCTGAATTCAAGTGCTTCCACCCCCAACTCGAGAGACTTTGAGGATATTGCTTAACTTGTTTGGGGTTTCCATGTGTATCTTAGGTTTCTTGGGGGAAAAAAGCCCTCTTGATTGGAGGAAGAACCGCTCCTGGCAGTGAAAAGATTACAGGTGGGAATCTGTATAATCTCATATTATTTGTGGTTGTGGTGAAGGAATCTAAACTTCCATTTTGGTCTTTTGTAGTTTGGGCATTTGATACTGAAACAGAATGCTGGTCGCTGATGGAAGCAAAGGGTAACATACCGGTATGGCATAATTCTTTTGCTTTGAAATGGAAAATGTTACGGCTAAAGGATTCTGCAGTAATTGATGATAAAAGATGCTTAAAAAATATCAGAATCACTTAGTGGTTAATGAAAGATCATTGAGAGTAAGAACTTAAAATGTTTCTTTTTCCTATTCTTCCTCGTCCTGTTCCCCCTGTGAAATTGTGTACTTGCTTTATGAATTGTGGCAACAATGAATTTTGTCTGTGAATCTTCTGCAGGCATGAATACGTGTATTTAATCAGAATCTCGGATTTTTTTTTTTTGTTAAGGAATAATGGCAATAGAAAATTCTCATATGAGACATTCAGAGTGTCATAAAAAGTCCATATTATGTATAACTGGGCAAAAGATGAACATCATTGATGTGTATTGTCGTGCTTGCAGGCTGCTCGCAATGGCCATACTGTGGTCAGGGCAGGCTCAGCCTTGATTCTATTTGGAGGTGAAGATGTCAAGAGAAGGAAACTGAATGACTTACATATGTTTGATTTGAAGTCTATGACATGGCTTCCCCTCCACTGCACGTAAGTGTACCCAATAACTTATGAGTTGGAACAAATCAAAATAAATATTAATTTGCACCCAATGATATATTGCCGGTGTATTTACTTAGCTTGTATGAATCTATATTCAAACCAACTATCAATTTTAGCTGTTGGGTACAATAAGTAGCTAATTTTTACTGATAATTCACGCATATGGGGTTGTCATTCTCTGAATGGGAAGGAAGAAAAGGAGTAGAAGAACGTCATTAGCACAAGTCGAGGCTGGGTAGCACCTTATCTGTCCCCAAGAAATTTCCAGTACACTGCTTCTTCTGGCCCCATGATTCATTCATTGGCTGTTGCGTACTGCTAGTACATATTATTGCTACATGAAGGATGGTCAATGTCAGCATGTCACTAATATGACTAGCTTTTAGGTAGTTGCATTTGGTCTGGACTTTCAAAGACCTCTTTTTTGGGATTATTTATTGGGGATATATTTTACTGTATTTCTAACTTGTGTCAATAATGTGGGTTAATAGTATTTTTTGTTCTTCTAAAATGTCTTAAAAAAAATATGACATCAAGAGAGATTAAACTACGGATATTTAGGTTTTCAAACCCCTTATTCTTAAGTCTTAACCTTACCCCCAATCAAACCCTATGTTTGGTAATACTTATTGTAACGTGTGACAAAATAGTTGAGTTATTTATTCTGAAAAAATCAATAGCTAGGTCAAATCAGCTGAAATGGAATTAAAGAATAATCTTCAAATGAGGATGTGACCTTGTTAACGGTCATTGGAGTTCAACACTTGCTTGGTCCCTAAGATTGTATTAGTAGAGGGAAAGAACAGAATTAACTTTATTATGTTTTGCTTGTAATATTGCCTAGGAAGGAATCATAGTCTTATTAGAATAGGTTATTAGGCATATAATTTATCTGGATAGCTTCTTTGTTATTTCATATTTTAGATAGTTAGGTGTTGATTCTCTTTGATCTGCATGACCGGCCAATGGTGTACAAACTGACTAATACATGTAAGTGTACCCAATGTCTCCAGATTTTCTACTTGTTATGATTATTATCTTTAAAGAATCATGTACAACCTTCCTTTGATGCTATTCCATGATTATAATTCTCAAAGTGTAAGAGTTGATGCTTGCATAATTTCCTTTTTCTCTTTCAATATATGATTTTGCTTGTACTTAGATGCTACTTGATTGGCACAGAGGGACTGCACCATCTCCAAGATCAAATCATGTTGCAGCCTTTTATGATGACAGAATTCTCTATATATTTGGAGGAACCTCGAAGAAAAAGACCTTAAATGACTTGTACTCACTTGAATTTGATACGGTATGGAGAATCCTTATCTCTCAAAGCGTCTCTTATAAACAATTAGGAACCTGCAAAATTTTCTCTGTTTTTTCCCTGCCTCACATAGGTTGACTTTTGCTTCTTTATTTCTAGATGATGTGGTCAAGAATTAGGATCAGAGGTTTCCACCCATCTCCAAGAGCTGGTTGCTGCAGTGTTTTATGTGGAAATAGATGGTACATCACTGGTGGTGGAAGCAGGAAAAAACGTATTGGCATTATTTTGTTTCATGCAAATTCTATTTTATTAATGCCCATGGGTGTCCATCCTCTGATTTGTAATAGCTTCCACGTATTTTACTGCTTTATTTGCAGTATAACAGTTGTTTCCATGATTCATCTACTACAGACATCTACTAGGGTTTTAAAGCTGTTGTGTTTTAGAATCTGGAGTTGGTTGATATGGACTTCAAATTCTGATTGCCCTATTTGAATTAACTTACCTTATTATGTGGTTCTGAGTTGACATATATGGTTTGTCTTTGCTTGAGTAGACATTATTCAATACACTTGTAGAAATTTTATCATGGAACATTTGAAAATCCAGGATTCTCAATGCCGCTGTTGTGGCTACATAGTCCACTTAGAATTGATATGCTGACGGAGATTAATTGTCAGTTATGAGGAATAATCCAAAATAAGCCTGAATGTATACATCTCAATGGCTTCATGCTTATCATAGGTCTACAAAAAACATGTTCCCTAAGATTGTATATTTACCCATTTTTATATAAATTTTTACTTGTGTAAAAGTTCCCTTGTGCCAGGTCTTGAAAGATTCTAAAGACCATAGTTGCGAACTTGGAAAATCATGTCTCATATAAAAGCTTATACCACAAATAGTTTTTGATTCTTATTTCATCTAGCTGTTGAAAAAAGTTTCCTGATGTCAAAAGAGGTCATGCCAGATTTTTTGGAGCATACCGCAAAACTTCGACAAAAAATCTGTCTGATATATTTGTCTAGCATAAGTTTTGAAAGGGATCTGTATCCCAACTCCACCAAAGGGGAGAATACTTGGTTTGATTCATCTTAGCATGTGAAAAAAAATTAACGAATATAATCAAATATTTCTGAAGCAAATGATGTTTCAATAAATAAGCATTCTGTCAAATATATTGGATCATTGAGCTTGAAAAAATCACATTTGAAGAGGTTGAATGTTCTGGGTGTGCCGTTTGATGCAGCTTGGCATCTTGGAGGCTGTTGAAGCATATTATATTTTTCATGATACAGCACTCTCTCAATGCAACACAACATCCAGTTGGTATATAAAGTGTTGTGTTTTCTCTTATATGTTTTGGAAGCTTGGATTTATGGTAGTGAAAATGATAGTGAAATACTCATTCAAATACATAGAACTGTTTCCAGTATGTGTATCAGTTGAGACATCTTACATCTATTTCCTAGATACGACACTCTGTGTATCTATTATCATGATCTTCCAGTCCTCTGGGGAAGGAGGGTTTTGGGACAAGGATGGGAATGCATCTATTTCATAATTCATGTGATATTTTAGTGGTAGTACTCGTGATATGGATGTATGTTGATCTCTCTGTTTATACATCTATTTTTCTCTCTATATATATCATGTGCATGTGTATGTAACCTGCTTGGTATGTATCAATCATATATTTTCTTAATGAAGTTGCAATTTGGGCTGTCTTGTAGCTAAACACTTGCTCGTTTGTATTTAGGCTGTGTTTAGTTAACATTAACATCTGCTCTTGATCAGTTGGTGTGCCATAGGTCCAACATTTGGAATTTTGGATCCTCTTAAGTCAACTTGTGGAAATAATATGCTTTTCAACAAGCTATTAGATTTGAAGATGCATACCTCAAACCCTGTTAGCAATAAGATTCATGGTGGGCTTTTTACTTCATTTTTGTTGAGAAAGTGATGTGGTTCCATCTTTGGTTTTACATTCTTGGCAGCTTACCTCAGCTTGGTAATTGTCCCCAGTAACAAACAAACAGCTTTTGAATGGGAAATAATCGATATAGAATGACAAATCGTGCCGTGTATGAGTGTTCTAGATACTTACATCCACATAATCTTAACCCACACTTTTTTTTTAATCTTAACCCACGCTTTTTTTTCTTTTTTTTTTTTTGCCCTCAGGACATGCAGAGACCTTGATTTTTGATGTCCTCAAAGTTGAATGGTCAGTTGCGCATGTGTCTCCTTCATATTCTATCACGACTAGCAAAGTGAGTGGTTCTTATTTATTTTAGTAGCTTCTTTTCTAACCACTCATCTCATCTGTTAAGTTTGCCAAAAGTTGATTTTCTGTCTGATTAGATATTTCTGCATCATTTGTATATGCATATTGTGATCTTGTTGAAGTTCTGTTATTAAAATGATGATATTTCACTTTCTGGGAGTACCAATATGAGGGCATAAATCCTTATGCACCGCACAAGCATTTTTATATCAAAAGGCTTGTATAGAAAGACTAGAGAGGTGGGTTCTTTGTGACCTTTGCTATGACTAATAAAAATATTAAGCGGCCGCTATTTGCGAAGTATCTACAAGGGATTAAGGCAAGAAAAAAGTAGTAGTTCTAGGAGAAATCGACTTAAAAGAAGTGTCCTCTCCCACGATGCACACTTCATTTCTTTCATACAATTAGTATTATCATGGACTAGTTTGTCCAAAAGCTGTGTATTTGGTATACTCTAGTTTTAAATTATACTCCACAATTCCCCTCACTCAAATAGCTCTTTTAGGCTTAAAGCATGGATTTAGCAGACATGTTTGAAGATAATATTAGAGAAACGATGGCCTGTGAAGATTGTGATAGTTGCTGTTTGCAAGACATGTTCATCATGAAACCCGAACTATGTGGCAGCTTACGTTTGGTTGGGATATTCAAAAGGTTGACGATACCATGTAAAATGATAGCTTATTCTCATTTTGATTTCCATTTTGGTTGGAAGCTGAGGTGATCTTGATGCAGCTTAGGAGTGATGAAACCATGTATTCTTCAAAATACAGTTTCATATGGATTTAGAATGAAATTGTAGCCCAACATTTCTTCTGTTCTTCATTAATGAAATGATCACGTCTCTGTGTACAGGGATTTAGCCTGGTCTTGGCACAGCATAAAGAAAAGGATTTCCTTGTCGCATTTGGTGGATCTAAAAAGGAGTTATCTAATCAGGTATATGAACATGAAATTTCAGTTTGCTATGCATCAGTGCTAGATAGTATTCGTCCATGACCTGTGTACATGCTGTCTTCACAGGTTGAAGTGCAGATACTAGAGAAGAATGGAATCTTATCTGGGAGGAGGTCTTTGCTAACTAAAGGTCAAGAAGAGCTGCTATCTCATAGTCGTCAGTCATCCAGCAATTTGGCATCTCAGGCAGATGGTGTACCTCCTTGTGCAATTGAGTCAATTAGACAAAATTTGGCACCTATAATTGAAGAGCATGGCTCAAGTAGAAGATCTTTGTCGGAGTCCGTTGTTACAGATTCAAATCCTGCTTCTGGAAGCGTTTCTCTCAGAAAGCAGTTCAACAGTGAGGAAAGTCTGGCCCAAAAACTCTCCAAGCATTCTGTAGAAGAAAGCTTGTTTCCGCAGGTACATTACAACATTCCATAATGTTGACTATCAATATCATATATAATATTGGGTATGGTTATTCTCTTATTGGAAAGTGAACGGTGAAAATCTATAATAGATAAGGGCAAATAGAAAAAGTAAAAATGTCAAGTAATGATATGCATAGAGGCGTGATGTTTACTATTTATATCCATGGTAGAACCACCAACTATGATTTAAGCTTTTACACGATTTCCATAATTAAGTAGGGCATACAGATAGGTGTAATATATGGAGGACTGGGGGAACATGTTAACTTGTATGCTTCCTGATCAAGGCTGAAAGAAAGCTTGGTCTGTGGCAGTGGGATAAGAGAAACATCTACTAGAATGTGCTGCTGATGCTGACTTGTTTTAGCTCAGATTTTATTAGCAGCAGTCGTCACTTGACATTCCATTTGTTCTTGCTAAGTTTGTTCTGATTAAACTTGAACCCAAGCCAAGCTTGAAAGCTTTGAAAAATTCAAAACAGCTTAAGTAGTTTGCATTTATGCTGTGTAAATTATAATGTAGAAGAATCTATGCATTTGATCGCATTTTATCCAACTGAGTACTGAGAGAATATTGTTTCAGTCCACAGAGCAGAGGACGCCTCATGAAATGGGATCATTTGTTAATACTTCTGGCAGATTCACCATGGAGGACATACCCCCATTGTCTGAAGCCGAAACCCTAGACATGCAGAATTGTATGAGTGAGAAGCATTCCCTTGATAACATGGAGATGATTTTCCATGATGCAAATGGCAAATCAACAGTCTTCTCAGCCAATCATAGCATATACCAATCGCATGACACAAAAATGGCATCCTTGATTAAGAAAAATGGGATGCTTGAAGGGCAACTGGCAGCTGCTCTGGCAAGTCGTGAAGCTGCTGAGAAAAGTTTGTCTTCTGTTTTGAAGAGCAAACAAGAGGTAGAGAAGAAGCTGGCAGACACTGTGAAAGATAGGGAGATATTAATTGAGAAGGTGGCCAGTTTGGAACTTGCCCAGGAAGAGGCTAACAGCCTATCAAATATTGTCCACTCTGACAATGTCAGGCTGGAACACGATGTGGCTTTTTATAAAGCAGTCTTGGATGATACTCAGAAGGTGTTTTTAGGTTCTATAGAAATGATGTCGAATAGCGCTATTTTTTCGTCTTCATTTGGCTGATGTTGCTTTTAAATTTGCTGCAGGAATTACATTCTACAAGGGGAGTCCTTGCCAATGAAAGAGGAAGGGCTTTCCAGCTGCAGGTAATGTCACTCCAATTGTCTTTGGCTAGATATCAACTGTGTAATGACTGACTTATGATTTAGTTGTGTTTATCCTTGTGTAATGACTTATTTACATATGATTTAGTTGTGCTTATCCTTGTGTAATGACTTGCTTACATATGATTTATGTCTTCCATTTGCAGGTTGAAGTTTTTCACCTCAAACAGAGATTGCAATCACTGGAGAGTCGAGCACCTACCCCTAGGAAACCATTCCAAGTGTAATCAGCTGTAAAAATATCTCATGCTAATTTTGTTTGTTGTAAATATCATGAACCCAAGGTATCAACAGTGTCCAGTGAGCTTCGATCTTCAATGAAAAAATGCCAGCGCTTTTTTGTAAGATGACTGGAAATTGCATGATCACCAGTTTCGGTCATATTCATTCCCTAGCGCCAGAGACTTCCCTTTAAACTCAACGTTTCTCTCATATTCATTCCCTAGGAAACCCTTAAAACTCAATGAAAAAATGCCAGGGCTTTTTTGTAAGATGACTGGAAATTGCATGATCGCCAGTTTCAGTCATATTCATTCCCGAGCGCCAGAGACTTCCCTTTAAACTCAACGTTTCTCTCATATTCATTCTCTAGGAAACCATTCCAAGTGTAATCAGCTGTAAAAATATCTCATGCTAATTTTGTTTGTTGTAAATATCATGAACCCAAGGTATCAACAGTGTCCAGTGAGCTTCGATCTTCAATGAAAAAATGCCAGGACTTTTTTGTAAGATGACTGGAAATTGCATGATCACCAGTTTCAGTCATATTCATTCCCTAGCGCCAGACTTCCCTTTAAACTCAACGTTTCTCTCATTAAAATATATGGCTTGCTGGCCTGGCCAACGCAGGTTTGAGCCTCGCCTCCTCGGACAGTTTATTCCCCTCTCTGTGTCCTGAACCCCAAACAAAAAAAAAGGAAAAAAAAAAAGACGTTTCTCTCATATAAATATGGGAATAATGTCATAATGGTTCTTCTAGTCTCAGTGTCGGAGTTAAGAGTGGCGTCACATGGTTGCAGCATATAATATTTATTACTTGAAAATGGATGACACGATCCTTTATCGGTCATTACAACTTGAAACCTTTAACTGCCTGTGTTTACGGTTCAAGAATGTAGAATAATTCGGTCAGTGGCATTGCATTGGTCATAATCGCCGAGTTTTCAGCATGAACTCCAATGCAGTAAGTCTATTTTACGATGATGCTAAGCCAAGTTTACGCCTTCAACAGAGATCATGCCACCAAAGCGTGGGGCAGAATATATTGAATTTCCTCAAATAACAGACCTGCCTCATAATATGGTGGTCGGGAAAATCAATTACAACAATCGGGCATCTATGATTTCTATAAACATGACCTCTGGACAGACGGAAATATAAGGAAGTAGAATCAAAACACATGGTACACCACTGAAGAACTGCTTCACCAGCCAAATTGATGGCATCTGGTCTGGTCACACAACTTCCTTGTCCTTTGCACTGGAAGAATCTCGTCAGACTCAAAGTCGAATTTCACGTGAACAGAGTTTCTAAGGAAAAGTTCACAAAAGCTCCGCATCTTCCTGGTCCCCTTCAGCATCATCTTCATTCTCTTCATCTTCCTCCTGCGCATCTGGGTCCACCCCCTACACCCAACAGATCATCTAATTACTTCTGGAAGGGTAAAATCATGGAATATATCATATGAGATTACGCAGCAACAGCTACAAACCCAGTTTCACATTGACGCAAGACTGCATAAAAGGCGAAATGAATAGGAATATAGGCAGGCAAATAACGCAGAAACAGCAAACCAACCTTCATAAGTTTCTCCAGGCGTTCCAAACCTTTTTTTGCAGCATCATTTTGAGGATTCAATCTGAAATACATATCAAAATAACTCAGCAGCAATTACAATTTCAAAGTTATAACTGTCGGAAATGTTTGTGGTAATATTATAACATGATCAGCAGAATGGGGAAAATGAAACAACCACGAACATGGCAGAAAATAATCACATCTAGAAAGGTATCGTGTATATGAGTAATACCTTAGAGCAGCCTGGTAATGTGATAATGCTTCCTGCAGCATATTTGTAGCACCAAATACTTGAGCAAGCTTAACATGTAAAGAGTCATCTGCCCAGTCCTTCAGATACCGCTCTAAAAGGGCTACTGCATCTCCATTTCGGCCTTCAATGACATGAAGCTCTGCAAGAGCTAAGGCAGCACCAAGGTAACCAGGTTCTAGTCTGAGGGCCGATTCATAGAACTTCTTTGCCTGTTACAGTTAGCACGGTGAAAGGTGTAAAAAAAATTGTAACTGAATAAGAGCCAAAGAGTGAACAAGATTAACTACGATTCTAATGAGTTACGAGCTTACCTTCTCCCTGCCAGTAGAACTACTGGCATGCACATCTCCAACCAATTTTAGGGCCTTGGCAGATTGAGGCATTGTTTTCATTGCCTCTCTGGCAACACACAAAGCCTCTTTAACCTTAGATATTGCCAAATAAGAGCGGACTAAACCTGTAAAGGCATCTATAAGTTATTTATCCACTTTAATGGGAGATGCAAGACCAGTTCACAGATTCATCACAATATGCATAACAAATTATCAACATCAAGGAAATACTAGGAGTGGGAGTTCAACTGGAAATGCACCTTGATAAGAACGAAGGTCAGGTCGCAGTTCTTGAGCTGCTCTAAATGCCATTACAGCCACTTCTGGCCGATTCAAGGATAAAAGCAAGTTGCCCTGAAAAGGTAACACACAAAAGGCATTGAGAATCAAAAGAGCGTTGTTATCACAAGATTGCAGCAGATAATATTTACAGCACCACTATGATTCCAATAAACTATAAATGCAAAACAGACCTTCATAATGTATCCTGTTATGTGCCTTTCATCAACTCGAATGCTCTAGTAACAAGAAGGTGAGGATTTATGAAATCATTGTGAAAAAATATTTCATCCTTTTGGAAGAGATCTAGAAGAAAGAAATAACATATCTAACCCTTTCTGCATAAGTCAGAGCTCCTCTTTCATCTTTTCTTTCCCACAAAACTGCTAAGGCGACAAACACTTCAGGCCTTGCAAGATCAATGTTCAACAAATCATGTACCAATTTGTTCAGCTTTGAGTAATCAGACTTCATCTTTAGAAGCATTGCATATTCATCCATGTAAGTGACAATATGCGGATCTATAGAACGAGCCTGTGACAATTATGAAGTCATACTCATACATACTGTAACAAGCTGTCCATAACCAACTGAACTGTCAAAAGATTCATCAAATTACCCTTTCAAAATTCATTATTGCTTCATCATTTTTTCCCACTATGGCCTCAATCTGCCCAAGCATCATATCAATTTAGCACAAATATCAAGTAGCAAAAAATACAAAGAAAAGAGCATCCACACAAATTTCAATCCATCGTTCCATAAAAATAAAAAATAAAAACACTGGTAACCATAAATCAAGCATTTTTACTTTCATACAACATTACAGAAAAAGGAAAGTTCTCATGTCAGTTCATATATGCTTAAAAGGGTAGCAGGGTAGCAGTGGTAGCCAAGATATGTAAACAATGAAGGTTTGGTAGTGAAGAATTGTTACATAATAATGCAACTGAAACTTATTTAACTGAATATTATTAAGAGTTCAACTGGAACTCAGGGCACTACAATAAATAATGAAGTATATTCTAAATCAAATCTACAATGTAAATAGTATTATAGAGTCATAGACTTCAGAATTGATGAACATGGACAGGCAAAATTCTTTTTTGCTTACCCAGTTCCTTCTCTCCATATCCCAGACAAATAATAAAAGTATAAAACAAAAAGTTGCAAACTATTCAAATATATTAATCTGCATATTATGAGGTCTTCATGAATTGTCTTGTATCCCCATATAATGATTGGCAAGTGAGAAACACGGGTGCTTTTATGCATGGTGAGCAAGTAATGATGTGTACAATGACCAAATGGCAAATACTCCCTCTGATTCAATATATGTCGTTTTAGCATAACATTTTTGGTCCACCATATTTGTCATTTTAGATTTCCAACGTACTTTTAGCAATTTAGAAAAGAAAAAAACAAAAAAAAGGGTTTCCTTTTAGAAATGGAGGTACTAATAATCAGCCCACTTTTCTTATATACCCTTAGTTATTAAATTCTTTTATCTTTTAAGTTTCATTTGATAAACAATATTTAATAATGGCATTTGACAATTTATACACTTAATGCGTATAAAAATCTAAAACGACATATATATTGAACTGGAGGGAGTAGCCTCTTCTGCTTTTTCAGTACTCCCAGATTTTAAGTATTAGTAAGAAACTTTATAACAAGGCACAGAGTGGCGAGAAGTGGATGGCAGCAGTTTGCTTCACTGGTTCAATAAAGTGAACTTGCTGTCCAGACCACCAGTTTCCATTTAGGACTGGCCGGTCAGGCCTGGTCCAGTTATAAAACTTGATGAATAACATGGGTTATAAAATAGTTGGAGACCCAAGGACTCAAGTACTCCCTCCATTAATTTCTCCCACAATATGATAAATTATAATATAAAAATATAATCATCATATTTATAATTAAAGTAATTTAATAATATTTTTTTTTGTACTTTTCATCAATATATATTAAAAGGTAATAATGGTCAAAGCTTACATCGAAAACCACAGGGCACCTTATTTTATGAAATAGAGTAAGTAATTATAAATTAATTTAGTTTGAAGCAATGTTTAGCATATAAAATTTATTATATGACACGAGTAATACTTTGCACAACTTGAAATATATTTAAATCAGGTTCGAGTGGCAAGTGACATTTAGAATTGTGACACATAAGAAAATTACTAATTTTTGTGACAGTTTTCCTGCAAAAGTTTTAGAGGTTTCGGTGCAAGACAAGGAAAAGCTTGTATAAAAATGTGATACGTTTGCTATTATTTGGTTTCTTGGGAATGGGATGAACAATCACATCTTCAAACAAGTGGGATTACATTCAAAATAATCATTACAATTGTCATAAAGAAGACTGGAAGTCTAGCTATTTTATAGGCATCTGTTTTTGGTTTCTTTCAAAAAGAGTGCCTCCAACATTCTATTGATAATCTTCTGTGTCGTTTTAACATTATGTTGTCCTGTGCCTATGAAAATTTTCCAAGTTCATAATTTTTTTTTTCTTTTCTGCCAAGTGGAGATATAACTAGGTAAAGGTACAATAACAGAAAAATTTGTGGGATGTATTATGTTGTCTTTCATGCTTATATTGCATCCAGCAGACATGGAACTCAATAATTAAGCTCAAGCTGTATTACCAAACACCCCCACCACCTCCGGAACAAGAAAAAAAAAATAGCATAAGCAACAGAAACAACTTAAAAAAGATCAGCCAGATGACACTGCTAACCAACCTTCGCAATTTCAAGCAATAAATGCACATTATTTGGAAAACGCTGTAAAAGTTCTGTTAAGAGTTCTAGACCACCTGCCAGCAAGCACAATTAACATTATCAGTCAAATCAACAACAGATTTGAAAAAACTTAAAATAAAAGAATGCAACAAACTGCCATTTAAATCCCTTCCACAAATCAATAAGTCAAAACTGGGACAGCTTTAGTTAAGCCACTCACTTTAATAGTTGATCAAGTATCCTAGGAAAAGAAAGGGGGCTACTCTAGTAGATATAGTTGATGTTTCATTCATCAACATGGAACATTTCAGGAAGCAGCAGAGAGACCACACCTATCCCCTGCTTTACTGTTCTGTGTTGCTGTCTTGAGCAATCAGGAATGGGAAGGGGGGGGGGGGGTCTAATCAAGAATCCTATGAAAGTATCCCTTCCGCACATTATTTTTCTCTAGGTATAGTTCGTGTTTCATTCATCAACATCAATCAGTTCGGGTAGTAGCATAAAGGCCACACCTATCTCCTGCTTTACTGTTCTGTGTTGCTGTCTTGAGCAATCAGGAATGGGAGGGAGGCTACTCACAAGAAAACTGTATTTAGCAACAACCCTTTCAATGAAACACAGGTTATGGGTTAACACAGTAGTCAAATTGGCATACTAGCACTTTATCAGATTCAGATGAATGTAAATCAAAGGAGATTCCACAGCTTTTGATTATCTGCTCAGGAAATTAGCAAGTGTAGATAGTAGTTAAGGGCATCCTATAGCACAGATAGTTGAGACTTCTTTTGGCAAACTAGGCACTCAGGGCAAACCATACTAAAATCGCTCCATGCTAGGTAAGCTGCAGTTGTATTGAATGTGGCTGACATAGATGTGGTATCAAAATTGTGAATAAAATAGTGAAGCTTTTTACATTTTTCTATCAAGATAGGGATTGCATCAACCTAATGAATAAGGAGCTGAAAATAAGTTGGCCCAAAGCTATTGTAATTAGCTACCAGCTCATTCAAAATTAAAAATAAAAAGAGTACAACTAAAATATTAAGCTACTTATTCAATAAATAGGGCCTTAAAAAAAATAAGCATAGCTAATCCAATGTGCGGAAAATTAGGTGTTTTCCACATATAGATTTAAATTAAGTAACCCAGAATGTTACATTGAACCCATACATTTTCATGAAGCACCTATGTGATAACACATGCAAAAGTTTCCATAAATCCCACAATTAAACATTAAATGGATCATCTGAACTCCAGCTTGATTAGATTGAATGCTAGAACCAAATAGTGTACCTTTGTAATCATTTGAAGCTATACAACACTGGGCCTCAACATAACGCTGCAAATTATAGAAAACAGCATCAGATAAATTATTTAAGAACCATACAGACAAAATACTATTTAAGCAATACATTACCATATAGTCACTCATTATATGGATACATATTCCAACAACCACAACCCAATATGAATCCTGCCATTAGCAGAGTTTAGGCAGGTCTGGGCCACAGCTCTACTAGCCTGCTGTGAGCTAATAGCAGACTTTTTCTAATGAACCCCGCAGGTTTTTTTTGGGGAGGGGGTGTCAAGGACAGGAAAGATGTAACAGGGAAAAAAAATAAAATATGTGCAAGAAGATACAGTAGTAAAAGTAGTGATAGTATTAATAGTATTAGGAAAAATCATTAAAAATAAATAAAAAGAATAGTAATAGTAGTAAATACATAAATAAATAAATAAAGTGACAACAACACCACGCACAAGGAACATGATTAACTACAACACAAATAGTCACAACATAACAAAAACTTCAATATTAGTAACAGCATGAACAATTATATTATCAAGGAGTCCAAGGAAGACACATCCTGTCTGAAACCCTAGGCTAAGATGATATAAGAAGGTTTCTTAATCAAAGTCAGCTACACAAAATCGTCAGTCCCCACAACTTCCTACAGATTGTATCCTCGGTGGGCTATAGAAATGTCATATCCTGCCTAATCACCTCAACCCTATTCTTCCTAGACGCACCTCTTTCTCTTACTATCTCTTAAGAGAAATTTGTGAAAAAAGGGAAAACATGTTGTGAAGACTACAGTGTATTATTTATTATCAGCAAAATATGGATACTGCGACTGAGGTTTATCACCCGGTCTCATGTTTTTCTCTCTCAATACTTAGCCAAGTGTAAGTTTTTCGTGTCCATTCTTGATGTGAATCATGAAAAGATCTAACCTAAATTTAATTCACAACTTATGCGACCATAATGAACACCGTGTTGCTTATGAATTTGTAGGCGGTAAAGCAGTATTACAAGCACTCTCCTTGACCACCAACCTGCTCCACCCCAAACAAATAAAAAGGATAACTAAATATACTTAATTTCATGTTCACTTATTCCAGTATGAGCATGCTTCTGATGTAGGAGATACAATAATAGCCAGCGGATGCAAATGTTATCACGGCCTTCATTTTGGTGCAAACAATTGCTAAGGGTAGCCATATTATTTTAGATTTCTTACACCCAAATACCCTCCTAGACAAAATCAGACACAGAAAATTGCTTACCGGAGCAACAATCAAGATCAAATTTCACTACATGCCCCCCATCTGACCTTACCTGATCATGTATTTGATCCGTGCACATAGTAAAGGAGGGGGTAAGAAGGCAAATAAAACACAACAAAATTCAAAAAATATTTTCACATTCGTAAAGTGCAAGCAGATTAATGGTACACATGGATTGCAAAATTAAGGTACAAGACTATGAGGTCAAAACCAGAAAATAATGATGCAATGTGCAGTGTAAAAGAAGCACAGAAGGGCCTAGTCCAAACCTGCAGCCAGCGACCAGAATCAAAATGATCAGAGAGAGGCCTTCTGTTGGGTGTCTGAAATCATACATTAAGAAAAAAGAAAGAATTGGACAACCATCAATGCTAACAGTCTGCACACAGGACAAGGAATTGAACACCAATCATCCAACGCTCTAAGATTTCTCTCAAATTGAATATCTAGCATACATAAACTACTGGTGGATGAAATTATCAGCAGGAACAAAACAGCTGTATTTGATCACAGCCAACTGATGTTTCAGCATCATATGAGCATGGAATGTCAAACCAGTAGATAATTGTTTCTCATATTTTCAGGTAATATTGATGGGTTCAATGCACCAAAGATAAGAGTAATATCCAGGCAAAAAGAAAAGCTTGACCACTTCAAAAGAAAAATATGAGCAAATTCAAACAGTAGACCTGAGAAAACAATGATATAATGTCCTTTGCAGAAGTCCCCAGTTCAGCCAAAGCTATGATAGCCTCAAGAATATAAGGTGAATGCCTATCCAGATATCAGAGAGAACCACACATATTCGAAATTAGACAAAATAAAGCATCATGTAGAAAACAAAGATGAGGACAAGAACTATAACAGACTAACAGTGCACAAAACCAGATCAAGTGACAATGATTCACAGCTTCAGTCAGTAAATATTAAAGGATTGATGTGTGGAAGACAAAGTTGTACATCATCTCAGATACTCCCTCTGACCCAACTTCACTGCGAATTTTGTATTTTGAGATATTCACAAATGATTGCAAAAGTCAGTCAGAAATATATTTTTATTGCAATCACTGTATTTTCCATCACTAGCTTTCAAACTAAAGGTAAGTAAGGTGAAATTCATATAATTTCCTTCACAATGAGAAATTTAAAAGTGCCTGAATGAAATTGTCATACAGATAGAGTAGTCAACAAATAAAAATAATAAAAACTTAGTACTACTCAATTTTTTGATACATATCCTAAAATGATAGGTCGAAAAGTTTTTTTTTTTTTTGATATATGATTTCTAGGAAATTTTTAAGCAAAATATTAAATGGGATGGGAAGAAGTGGATTCATAGTCCTTGACAAGATAAATGAAATCTCATATTTACGCATGCAGGTCTATTAAGAGCTGTTGGAGTGGGGCATGATGATGAATAGGAATCAGTCCAGGTCTCAAGCTACATAACAAGGATAGCTCCCCAACTACATAAGTACCTCCAACAAGCATAATCACAAGTCATAGAGGACAGACAGGAAGGACATTTCATAGGGAGAAACTCAAAACACCATTTGATCACCTATTAGATACTAGGTCAATCTGTCTAGGTGAAGAAACTCATATATGCCTATTTCCATCTTTTTGGACGGTGAAAATTTCATAGCCAAAACCTTCATGCTTTTGACAGTAATTTTCCATGGTTCACATCCTGGAAGAAAAATCTGACAATTTATATCTGCGACTTCTTTAGATTAGTGATCCTCAAAATCCTCAGAGATATCTGCTTGAAAATGAGATATCTGCTACACACTTAAAAGCGGTAAATTGGGTATATGATGAAAATCCAGTGCATCTAGACAAACCTCAAACACTCTTTATAACAAGCAATAGCTGTGCGAATATGTCGTCCATATCGATAAAGTTTTCCCATCATCATATGCATAGGCAATGTTCTGGCCTTGCTGGGGATTCCCTCCATCTGCACAACAAGGCACAGGTGCATATCTCAAACAAAAACAACTAAAATTTGATGAAAATACAATTTTGAATCATCATATTCAAAACTAGTTGTGCGTGTGTGTGTAAGATCTTTCCTGTAGCATCCGGCATTATCAGGAACAGAAAATGTAGTTGAGCTCATAATTTAAATTATCCTTCAGGTGAAATCAGGTATACCATGGTAAACAAGAAACCATATGCAATCTGGTACATGGTCCAAGCACAAGTACATAGTTTTATACTATATATCTTGGGTCTAAGCTAAAACATCTAGCATGCACAAGTATTTTTAGACCAAAGTTGGAAGTTCGATGGGATAGTGCAGATCAGAGTAATTATGCACCTTAGTCCCAATCATACCTAGGGCTTCCCATTCCAACATTAGATACTCTATTGTATCCTCTTAATAGAGTATATTTTTCAAGTGCATAAGAAAATTCTTGACAGAGAATTTAGCCCTTCATTGAGCAAATGACTGAGAAGGATTCACTTGATCCAAGCACTTCCAACATTGAGGTCAAGTTCAGAAGCATATGGTGCATGAGTTAAAAAGGTTTCCACATCAGTCCCCCCAGCATGAAGCATGCTCGTTTCAACCTTAAAAATAAAGGAAGCAAAACAGAGATGCAAGATGACAATACTACTATCCAAGATCTATGGAAACTAACAGTATTCCGAAAATTGATGTAATCAAGCCTCATGCAGGCATAATGTCTCCATAAAAATGATCTGAACACAATGAAGCCACCAAAATAAGCATGAAGTTGATAATAAAGGTTAGGCGGAATTCTCCAAAAGAGATAATGGAGAAAAAACCTCAGAAAGTGCCGGCCTGTTCTCATTCAAAGCACAATGACAAGAAGCAATTTTGAATTTCACCTGCCATTGACATTAACAAAACAGAGTTACATGGAAAAGGTAGGACCTTGTATAGGCTATGCTGTCAGAAGCACCCAAAAAATGGGCCAAACTGAATTTGTACTCAGACGCCTGGAAAATGAAAAGACATCTTACCTCATTTTCATTTAATGCTGAAATACTGATTGAGCTTGGGGAAGGAGACCTATTTGACGTAGACAAGGAACTTCGTATTGCCGCAGTACTTTGCTTTGGAATGGTCTTGCAAAGTTGCAAGGCTTGTTTGTATGTATGCTGTCCAAACCCACAAAGAAAATTTTGGGTGAACTTGACTGACATACTCTATTGCGCTTTTACATCAAAATGAATAATTAAACTAAAGAAGCAAAGACCCAAACCAGTGCCTAGATAATGGACTGCAGGCATCAACCATCAAGTCAATAATGACCACAAACTGCCCCCCCCCCAAACAACAAAAAAAGGAAAGAAAAACAGAAATTATACTTGGCTCTGTCAAATTTTAACTCTTTTAACTTTACTTCTTGTTTTACACCAAGCTTCCTCAATTTTCAAATGGATCTAAAAGATATGGCAACACCTTAATGGTTCAAGTAGAAGGACAATCTTATCCCGGAAGCTCAGAGAAGCAAACTAACAAATCAACAATAAGAATGGAAGTAGCATCAGCATCGACTGGACAATGAATGAAATTCCAGATGTACTTAAGTACAGGCCAGCAGAAATGATGTTAAAAGAATCCTAAACGTGATTCACATGTTTAGGTAACCATGTTTAACAAGAAGAATGTGTTTGCACCAGATATCACTTGCTTAATCCAGAGGATGAGCCTAACTTTCTTCCATATTTTAGGGAGAGGGGGTTCATCAGCGGAACTGGCCACAAAATCCTTCCATACTTCACAAGCTCAAAGCTTTGTTGAGGACATTAGTAAAAAATAAGGTTCCAATTACTTCTCATATTAGTCAAATGTTCACAATACACCACTTTATCATTCAATGACACAACGCAAAGCCTGCACGTAGATGGTTGAATCTATTTTAGTACAACAAGGTACCAGGAAGACTTAAAAAATAGCCTCCACGTTGAAGGTTGGATCTTTTAGCCCAACAAACTACCAGGAATATATTCCAGATCAAGACTAATAAGCCCCCGCTCTGCCAAGAAACCATACTTTACATGACTACATCAAGCATGACTTCATAACATATACAAATGAAAAGAGAGTAATTTGACTCAAGCAATGCACTTAGCATATATGAACTATATAGAAACTACAAGTCAGAATTCTAAATGATGTTTAAGAGTTCTCAAGTAATCAGCCATGTCATTCCTTCCAGCTAGTAGAACAACCATGTCCTTGTCCAAAAAAAAAAGTAGGATTATGTATTAAGAGCCAGTAATCCATTGGCCACATCTTCCACCTCTAATTAAATGCCCAATCAATGCCAACAACAGCCATGTGTTGGAAACATATTTCATAACAGTATCAAGACTCACAAGTGCCTCTTAAATAGCAGTAATGGCCTCTTATTTGTTCAAGTCCACAACAGAACCCATTGAGGATGTCCAGAAAAGGACTGATCAAACCAAAAGCTGTACAGGCCATTAAATAGTTAATTGATGGAAATGAACACATATGCTTCGCCTTTGACAAGTTATCAGGCATGGTTTTACTTCCGGATAAACTACTAGATGGTTACATTTCCTTTCTGTTTCCCATAACTAATGATTACTCGACATAACTAATACTTGCTAAATGCATATAGGATCCCCCAGCCCTGGAAAATGGAAAGGGGAGCACAGGGAGGGGGAAGAAAAAGGGATCCCTTGTTGCCCAATCAGAATCATGGCACCGGACATTTATCATTTATGTTTCAAGACTAAAAAAAAGACCAACTAGCATACAATGATGTCAGTACATTGTCGAATCTGGTATAGACAGCATACAATAAACAAAAACCAAAATACTGGGTTTTGAATTAGAAGTCCTAATATCGGCATGAAAGAGCTCCCACTACTGCTTATAACCGAAGCACATAGTAATATGAAAATAATTAAGCCGACAAACACAGTATTCCTTTATGCATTTAGTTTTTAGGAAAGAAGAAGACTTTCGCTTAACCCCTTGCGAGGGAAAAAGGGGTCATACACGAGACTTACAATTGCTCTCCGGTATTCCCTTTCTCGAAACAATGCATCCCCGAGATGCACCTGGCGCAAATATTAACCCCATATATTTAAAATTAAGCTTACTTTACGTCAATTCATACATCGATAGCAAGAGATGAACACAAACAGATAAAAATAAATGAAGCACCAAGTTCTCAGCCTTTGCATTCGGGCTCGCTTCAGCATTCACAGATGATGATGACACAAGAAAACCACCCTGTTCAACAGATCAATTAAATGAGTCTCCAGAGCTCCAGACCATCCAAACGAAGCATATCAAAATGGTAAAAAACCCTAGCAACCTTCGGCTTTAAAACATCAACACAGAATTGGACTGTTTTTGAGTAAACTTGAACTGAAAATGAAACACAGAGAGATATAGTACAAGTAGTTGAGCGGAGCTGTAGAGGCCATGATCAAGCAGTGCAGCCATTTGATCCTTCGGAACTTCCATGGTTAAGAAAAAATTTGAAAACGCGACAACTAGAATTGGACTGTTTTTAAGTGAGCGTACGTCAACCTGCAAATCCTGGGCGGTCGTCGCTATACGGCTATACCTAAGCCAGTGATATTAATAAGAATCAAATACCAAAATAAGTTTTTTGGGTTTGTTTTATATGAAAATAATCCATTTGGTTAAAATCTAATTAAAATAATTCTAATTGTTAGATCAGATTAATGATGCTTTATTTTTTTTAAATTTCTTGAAATAAAATACCAAATAAATAGTAGTATCTGTATTTTTTATCAATATAAGAAAACGTTAAATGATAAAAAGTATTTCTATTAAATTTTCATTTTACTTTGTTAATTTATACATCATACGTTAAATATTTATACATCATACAATATCATTTAAACACTGTATCCCATTATTTGTATACCATACTTATGTGTTTCCTAAAGTATTATTGATTGTAAAAATAGTTTGTATCGGTGAATATAATAATTATATTGTTTTACGTAAAAATACCTTATTATCATCTCATATAAATCCATATTTCGTTTTGCTTATATCCCGATATATGTATAATATAAGCATGATGCTTGCTTTTAGTTTGGTGTATTTATTTAGTATTTTATCATACTAATACTACACTTATATAGATATTTTGTGTACATATACATTTATTTGTCTCAACTGTATTATTGACTTGGGCTAAAAGTTAGGGCTTTCTAATATCACCCATTGGGTGTTTTCATTTGGATATTTGGAATTTTTGTATCAATGTCTTTTGTATTTTAATTTTATTTATTGTTTGGTCATGTTGATTGTATTTGATATTCTTTTAATGAATTGGAGATATCAATAGTTATTTCAAAGTATTTATTGTAATCCTTTCATACTAATGTTTAACTTTGTCTATTTGTAGAAGTATCTAAATTTAAAGTCTTGTGTTTATTATTGAATTAGGTGCTGATCAAACTCAATGTATGGGTTGAGGTACATTTTAATGTTGCATATAATAAAAGTTATGTATTGGACGTACAAATCTTTATACCGGATGTATTGGTAAAGCCCTATATATATTTGATTTTCTTTCGTAAAATTTTATTTAAATAAAAAATAGTAAAAATGATGATGTTATAGCACTAAATGTTTTAATACATAAAACTTAATGTAATATTTGTATTATCTATCTAATAAGTCACTAGTTATGAAAGTGGAATATTGAAGCTCAAGTAATGTTGTCAGATAAGGAAAAATACTCTGATAAATACATCCTTAAAATATCCACACCAATTTTATCAAATATATGAGAAATACAAATCTTTTAAAATGTTCTCTCTCTAATCTCATACTGTTACCTATTTCACCAACTATCATCCTCTACTTTTACATTAACAAGACTATTGTGTGTAGGATTATCTTATATCATCATACTTTACGTTGTTTAACTTATTCCTTTGTTTCGGTCAATGCATCTCAATTATTATTTTAAATAATAGGATGATTAGTTGTTTATTTAGATGTCCCAAAATCTAAAAACTAATGTGTGCAATAATAATATTTTCGAAGACTGAATAAGCAACTCAATATATAAATAAATTAGGTAATAACGATCTGCTCATGGAGCCAACTTCTCTAAAAAAAGGCATTAGGTGAGTGCATTGAACATGTTATGCTAACATTCACATGCACCTGACTTTTTTAGAATAATAGTTCGCTAGCCCTTCCCCTATTGCATTAATCCATTGCAAATATTTACCACCCTTTTTTCCTTTCTGAACTAACAACGATGTGTGTTGATAGGGATCAAATATTATGAAACTTTTTAAAGATATTTCCCTTCATTTTTTTTAACTGATACAAATGTTTTAGGTGTGATGGTTACTTCTTACTGTAAAGTGGATTTTTCTTTTTCTTTTTTTTTTGTGTTTCCTCCATCGAAGACGCATGAGGAAAGAAGAGAGATATTCTATCTTGACTGATTAATAATGGACAACAATAAGGATTTGTTTAGTAACTTAAGAGTCTGATCTGAAGTATTAATTTTATAGAGCTTTTGGTAGACACAAATTATCTATATATAAATATAACTAAAGTAATAATATTATTTATCACTTATCTGAATTGAAATAAATCAATATATTTAATCATGAATGGTACTATATGATTTTTAAATATATAATAATTTAGACATAATATTTTAATAATGAATGGTGCTGTATGATTTTTAGATATATAAAGCTGATATGTATAGCTAAAATCAATCGAGCCTAAATATTAAGTAATGATCATAAAAAAATTATATTATGAGATGATAAACATGGTAAAATTAAAGTTAAAACAAATAAGCTATTTTTTATTAGATAATATTTATATAGAGTTTATGAAGTTTACCGAACAGCCATAAGTTGAATGTCACTTCAATAATCTCACTACCTTCTGCAGAAAATTTATTCTTTTACAAATATATTTGCATCAAACCGGCTCCACGCACTAGTAGCTGTGTTTGGCTTTAGTTTGGTTAAAATTGTGGATCTCCAAAAGTTTAATTGATGTGGGGCGGAAATAATAGTTTCGTAAATAGGCAATTTTATAGATGAATTAAACAAAATTGATATAATTTAACGTTATTGATTCTTATAGAACAGGGATATGAAAAAGAAAACATGATAATTTTTGCAAATAAAATTTTAAATTATCCCACGGATAACATTCAAATAGACTTCACGAGATAAACCCACTTAAATTCAACTAGAAAAAAAAAGTGCGAATCTTAAGATGATTGTTTACTATAATATATGCAAACGATGGGACACCTAGGTTATTTAAAAAGGCAACTTTGGTAGCTTCAAAAATTAAAACAAGGTCATATAATTAATTTTTTAATTTGGAACGACAGTTCAAAGGTTACAAGGCATTTGTATCCCGATACATAATTGTATTTAGTAGCAACAAAAGAAATGACCAAGCTAACTCGACCAATAAACCAACTTAAATTTATAAAAAAATATATATATAATAATAATAATAATAATAATAGAAGAAGAAGAAGAAGTGGGAATCACCCTGACATGCCATAAAGCAACAATTCTTTGTTTTAAATTTAACATGGATCACTAATTAGAGCATTTTGGAGAGGAATCTTCATCACTCCTATCGTAAAGACCACAAGTAGATGATACAATAGAACATCCCTCTTCTAAATTCCAGTTAGCATATATTAACAGCTTTCTATCCACTTCCAGTCTTCAGAGGTTATTCCTCTTCGGGCTCCTCCTCTTCTTGAAGAAGATTTTCTCTGTTGTCATGGGCCCAGAAACCACGGACATCTATAAGCATGCTGGCAACTGTGCCACCTTGCTTGCAAGAAAGCAAATCTGCCAATGTAATATTCAAAGGATCCACAGGCTTCACCATGTCCCAGATCTCATCCCTCACATCCTCGATGCATAGTTCATAGTTACCTCCTTCAATCCATTTCTGGTGCACATCTCTGTTTCATCCAAGAACAGAAAGAAGAAAAAAAAGGAAAAAGAAATCAGCAATGGTGGATATAAATCATTTTATTTTATTTTATTTTTTGGGAGGGGGTGTTTAAAATTCAATGACAATAGCTTCACTTGTCTCCGGTCTAAATATTTATACATCTACGCCATTTTTGTGACCCGCAGAACGACCTCAGAACGGCGGGCACCTAATGACAGATATTAATGTAGGAAGTTTTGTATCAGGTAGCACCTCGACATATGGATGCTGCCCTTCTTTTGCTTCCACACATGGAGATGCCATTTGATTTTCAAAATAACACATCTGCATCCATGTTGCTACAGGTTTACAGCAACCAACCAGACAGGTATGACTGCTCCAAATTCATGTTATAAACTTATATCCGCTATCAATGTCCAAATCTATTTGAAGTTTCTATATGTTCCGACTCAGCAGCAATAACTTCACTTGTTTCCGGTCTAAATATGTTAATGCCTTCTTGAGACCCGCAGAATTGACTTCAAAACGGCGGGCAGGAAGTGACAGAAATTAATGTCGGAATTTTGTATCAGGTAGCACCTCAACTTATGGATGCTGCCCTTCTTTTAATTCCAAACAAGACATGCCATTTGGTTTTCAAAATAACATCAGCATCCACGTTGCTACAGCAACGAGAGAGGCCCACATCTTTCTCCAAATCAAGTTATAAACATAAATCCAATATCAATCCCCAAAGAGGACCACATATTTTGAAGTCTCTACATCGGGATGGTTCAGATTCAGCAACGTTAGTTTCACTTGTTTCCAGCCTAAATGTCTGCCATTTTGAGACCCGCAGAATAGACTTCGAAACAGCAGGCAGGAAATGACAGAGATTAATGTAGGAAGTTTGTATCAGGTAGCACCTCAACTTAAGGATGCTCCCCTTCTATTTCTTCCACACATGGATATGCCATTTGGTTTTCCAGAACAACATTTGGATCCATGTTGCTACAGCAATGAGAGAGCACAAGACTTCTCCGAGTTCATGCTATTAACATATGTCTGCTATCAATCAACAAAGAGAAGCCTAAATATTTTCAAACTTCTGCAGTGGAATATTGATGCTTACCTGAACAATGTGTGAACATCAGCGGTCATCAAGTAACCCCTTCCACTGAGATCAAGACATCGGAATAAATAGGTCAACCCCTCAGGGGTGTCCTTGTTTTCCAGGGCTAGGACAAAGTCCAGGAAGCTCTCAAAATCCATTTCCCGAGCATTTCCTCCTCCACTTTTCCCACGACGAACATGTTCATCAAATACTACAGAAAACAGATGAGACCAAGAGTCACTAAGATGCAACAGATACATTATCACCAGAGAACCTTCATTTATCGTGAACCATGAGTTATGTATCATTTAAATGAGCATGTTATTAAGCAGAAGAATATAAAGACAGAAGCCAGTATCATAACATTGACCATGTGGCATCACCAAGAACAGAATTGCATCATATCTGTATTGCATCATGATATGATATGCATCAAACAAAAAAGCCAGAAAAAGGGAAAAGTTAGCAAAGTTCATTCATATATTTCAGTATGAATTTACCCCTTTCAATGAATATATCTGTTAGTGTGCCATCTGCATATTCTCGAAGCTCTTGCTTGCTCAAGGTTCCATTCATATCTTTATCGAGTGCAAGAAACATATCTGTCAAAAGATGAGGCATTTCAATAACAATGTTATGCCACATAGTCAGGGACAATTAAACAAAGATGGTCACACTTTCTTCAAGATATATAATTCTTTATATGTTTTTGAACTGGAGAACTTTCGAACATGACTCAAATTAAGAAGCTATCATTACATGGAGCAATGTATGAACTGATAGAGAAAAACACAGGATTATCCTTAGTGCAGGCTAAGACCTATACAAGATTTCCCACAAATATCCAAAACTCTATCAATGCTCCCAAAAACTGAAAAGCATGTTCATTACATTGAAATACATAAAGGAACATCCTAGTAAGTTGTAACTAACTAAAACTCCTGGCTCTCTCAAGTCCCATGGAAATGCAGCATGAGATGTATCCACATTGGCACGGACCATTCTTTACAACAAGGCAGACCATATACTGCCTCACGCCCCGTGATGGAAAAGGCTTGATCAGCCAACCAATTTACATCACAATGCAGAAAAGAATTCAGAGACAGATACATTAAAGGTATTAATAATTAAAACCAAGATTGCATTATGACAGGGATGTGGAGTGTGGACTGGGAAAATGGAAATTACCAAAAATAATTAAAACTCAGGGACAAGGACATTAGGAAGCACAAGAGAAAAAATAATTAACGCATATACAGAACAGAACCAATGGTATATGAACTTAATCTGATTTTGGGTTATGAGTAAGAAAGAAGAGAGATAAAAAGTCTTTGTATGTCTGGCTGCATACACACACACACATGAGCACAGGGGGTTTGGTCAATACAAACATGACATACCACAATGGAGAAGAATATCATTGTTAACACAAGTTAACTAACTTTTGCAATAATGGATATATATATATATAATATTACTTCAGTCACATTTGATGGAGATGTTCATACAATAACATGCATGTTTCTTAGAAGTAATCTTTTTGGCAGTACTTTTTTCAATATGCTGCAAATAGCATATTATTTTGTAGGCATATTGTCGAAAGATTTGACTGCCTCGGCAGCAATTGTATATCATATTTGACTTTGGAATATTATAGGAAGATAAGAGATATGAGAGTTGTACCATATACATAATTGGGAGATATATTTGATCCACATTATTAGGAGATATATTAGCTCCAGATTATTTGGAATCAGTTATTATTATTTGTTTCCTTTAATCTTGAGGTCTCATTACCTGATGGGGCTCTATATATTCTGGTTTACAGAAATATAATAATAAGATGTACATTTACTATTACTTTATTCTCTGTTTTTGTGGTATCAAAGCCAAAAATAAATAAATAAATCTAGGTTTGCTTCTGCCTTCAGCCAAATGTCTGAAGTCACATCTCAACCCTCCAAGACTAAACCTCAACTTGTTGCTCGGAATATACCAGAAAACCACCCTATTCGGATCATTACAATCAGGTTGAATGTTGACAATTTTCTCCGATGGTCCCAATCTGTTCACATGTATCTCAGAGGGAGAGGAAATATTGGCTATATCACTGAAGATACCAAATAGCCTGACAGGAAAGATCCATCCTGCGCCAATTGGGATGCTGAAAACTCCATGGTAGCGACGTGGTTGGTTAATTCTATGGCTGAAAAGATAGGTGCAAATTATCTCTGTTGTTCTACAGCCAAAGAATTACGGGACAATGTCATACAAATGTACTATGATTAAGGAAATCAATCCCCAGTTTATGAATTAACTCTTCGACTGGGAGATATTCACCAGGGTGAGAACTCTGAGACTAAATACTTTAATTCTCTTAAAATAATTTGGCAAGACCCAGATTTGTTCAATTATTACAAGTGCAATTCACCTGAGGACTGCAAGCATTACAAGAAGATGGTGGATGAGAGCCACATTTTCAAGCTCCTTGCAGGCTTAAACATTGAATTTGATGAGGAAGAAATTCTCTGCCACCAATTGGTCAGGTATTTGCAGAAGTTTTTAGAGAAAAGAGTCAGACAAGTGATGCTTGGAAAGAAAGCGGTTGCGATATTGGGACCTATAGAAGGATCGGCCCTAGCTATCCCTGAGGTTCAAGTCGGTCGGAAATCACCACAAAATCAACAAATCGACAAAAATAACCTGCACTGTTATTATTGTGGGAAACCTCACATACTCGAGAAACTTGCTACAAAGTACATGGCAAACAATCCAAGATGAATAAACCTAATCAACAGCATATGTGCCCAGGGAGCTCAATCATCTGCACTAAGTGCAATTAGACCAACTTCTTACACTACTAAAATCCTATTCTTCATCTAATACTCCTGTTGGGTCAGTGGCACAAATAAGTAGTAATTCTCTGGCACTCTAAACTCTAGGAAAATCTCATCCCTGGGGTATCCGATCATACGACAAGCTGCTCTCATTTTTTTTAGTTTCTACTATCTGTGTTCTAGCATTGAAAAAGTTATAATAGCTTATGGTAGTTTTGCATCTATTGCTGGCAAAGGAAACATTAAACTTTCAGAAACAAGTACTTTAAATTTCGTTCTACAAGTTCCAAAACTAGACTGCAATCTTCTCTGTGTAACAAATTATCTTAGATACTAATTGCACCATCTTTTTTCTTCCTTCCACCTATGTTTTTCAGGACCAGAACTCGGGGAAGAAGATTGAAAATGCTAGAGACAAATGGATTCTGCTACTTTGATGAAACTACTTCCTGTTATAAAAATGCTCGGGGGTTAAATATTACAAGTTCAAGCTCTGTCTATGACAAAATTATGTTATGGCATAGAAGGTTAGGGCATCCTAGTTTTCCCTAAAGTATTTTTTTCCTAAGTTGTTTAACGGAATTAATTATTCAAATACGAGGCATGTCACTTGGCTAAAGATCATTGTGTTTCTTTCCCTATAAAATCCTATTCAGGTTTGAAATATTTTATTCTATTTCATAGTAATGTGTGGGGGCCACCTAAGGTTAATACTTTCTCCGGAAAGAAATAGTTTGTCACTTTCATTGATAATCACACATGAGTATGTTGGGTCTACTAGCTGGAAAGAAAATATGAGGTTGAACAGAGATTTAAGAATCTTTTCCTTATGATTAAAAATCAATTTCAAACCAAAATTGGCATTATACGATCAGATAATGGAACTGAATACTTTAATAAATATTTAAGAGCTTTCCTAAACCAGAAAGAAATTATTCATCAATCAACTTGTTGTGACACATCTCAACAAAATGGAATTGTAGAAAGAAAAAACAGACACCTTGAAGTACCTAAAGCTATTATGTTTTCTATGAATGTTCCCAAACACCTTTAGGAAAATGCACTCCTTACTGCCTGTGATAAACAGAATGTCGTCTCGAGAGTTGAATTATGAAACACCATTACAGGTTCTAAAAGGTTGTTTTCCCACATATTGAATAACTACAGATCTCCCTTTAAAAGTGTTTGGTTGTTTTTGTTGTGTATATACCAAATGTTTTTTCATCAAAATCGGATCCAAAAGCTGAAAAGTGTCTGTTCCTTGGTTATGCATCTAATAAAAAAGGATACAAGTGCTTTAATCCAATTAAATAGAAATTTTTTGAGAGTATGGATGTCCACTTTGTTGAGAACCAACCTTTTTTCAAAAAAAAAAATCTCTTCAGGAGAACGCCAGTAAGGAAGACAATTTTTGGGAAAGTGCCAATTTTACCTCCTCATCAAGAACCTTTGATTAACCCTAACAAACAAATGTCGGAAACATTAGCTGAAAGAGTAGAACCTAGTGATACTACCCTGAATAAGAGATTGACAGATATAGTACCAGAGGTTTCACAAATGTGCTAATGTTCCAATTACTGCTCCAGCAGATGTTCGATCCAATTTAACAAGTGAAGGTCTTGCAACTCAGGGTAATCCTTTTTCTACTCATACTCATCCTCAATCTACTGATATAACTAACATGTCCAGATCTTAATCTTCCAACTGCATTAATAGAAGGTACCCAAGCTTCCACAAACACCCTATTGCAAACTACTTGTATAAAAAATTATCACATACTCATAAAGCTTTCATGTCTAGGATTACTAATCTATTTGTGCAAAGAAATGTACACAAAACGTTAGATAATCCGAATGGGAGGATAGTTGTGATAGAACAGATGAATGCTCTTAGGAAAAATAACAAGAGTAGTATAACTAATTTACCCCAAGAAAAGAAGGCAGTTGGGTGCAAATGGATATTTACAGTAAAGTGCAATGCTGATGGAAGTGTGGAGAGATACAAAGCGAGACTCATAGCCAAAGGATTTACCCAAACTCATGGCATAGACTATCAAGAGACTTTTTCTCTTGTTGCTAAGATGAACTCTATCAGAATACTTGAGTTACACATGGCCACTCCATCAGTTTGATATAAAAAGTGCCTCCTGAATGGAGACTTACTCGAAGAAGTACACATGGACCACCCACCTGGATTTGAAGAAAGTTTTGGAAGAGGCAAAGTTTGCAAGTTGAGAAAATCCTATATGGGCTAACGCAATCACCAAGAGCTTGGTTTGAGAGTTTTGGGAATGTAATAAGGAGGCATGGTTTCTCACAAAGTCAGGTTGATAACACTTTGTTTTTCAAGCATTCCATTAAAGGATTGTCATGACCAGGGATGACCTATCTATATCCACAAGTTGAGAAACAAGCTAGAGGCTGAATTTGAAATCAAGGACCTCAGGAAGCTTAAATATTTCCTTGGGATGAAATTTGCAAGATCAAAGGAGGGAATCTTCATCAACCAACGCAAATACATCCTTGATTTAATCAAGGAGACCGGGATGATAAGTTCTAAAGCTAAAAAAACTCCAACGGATCCAAATGCGAAACTAAACGCAGTGATACCAAATGAGGTGGTGGATCGAGATCACTAACAGAGACTAGTTGGATGATTAATTTATTTGTCGCACACAAGACTGGATATAGCCTTTGCATAGTGTCATAAATCGGTTAATGCATTCGTCTAGACCTGCTCATCTTGAAGCTATGCCTAGAATTTTACGATATCTGAAAGGAACTCCAGGGAAATGGCTCTTGTTCAAAAATAGGGGTCATTTCCAAGTTGAAGTCTACATAGATGTAGATTGGGCAGGTGTTGTAAATGATAGAAAATCTACCTCAGGTTATTGCCAAATTTGATTACTTGGAGGCGCAAAAGGCAGAGTGTCGTGGCAAAGATTAGTGCAAAGGCAGAATTTTGTTCCGTTGCCCATGGTTTTTGCGAAGTGTTATCAATCAAAAAAACTTTTAGATGAACTACAAGTCCATATACCTGTACCTGTTACAGTCTATTGTGATAACAAATCAGCTATTTCAATAGCTCACAATAGTACACGACAGAACAAAGCATGTAGAAGTGGAGAAACATTTCATCAAGGAAAAGATAGACGGTGGAGTGATATGCATGCCTTACATACCCACTGCAAGTCAAATAGCAGACATCTCACTAAGACGAAGTATGATAAATTAGTTGGCAAGCTTGCAATGAGTGTCGTGAGTGATATATTCATGCCGGCTTGAGGGGGAGTGTTGAAAGATTTAACCACCTCAGGAGTAAGTAGATATGTATGAGAGTTGTACCATAATAATTATTGGGAGATATATTTGGTCCACATTATTAGGAGATATATTAGCTCCACATAATTAGGAATCAGTTATTATTATTTGTTTCCTTTAATCTAGGGGTCTTGTTACTTGATGGGGCTCTATATATTCTGGTTTAATGAAGCATAATAAAAAGATGCACATTTACTATTACTTTATTCTCTGTTTTTACATATATATATATATATATATATATATCCAAGAAGTATAATGTATTAAAACTTATTAACATATGTGAGGTTGCAGGAAGGATGATATTTATTTACAACATTTACACTGACAATCTATGGAATGCAAGAAGGATGCGCACAAATACTGATGGAAACTAAAAATGACGAATCAATGTGCAAGGACCAAGTTCAATAGGCTGAGTTAATTTACCGCAGATGCGTTGTGCAGAAGTCAAGGAGAACCAATTCTCGGCCTGTTCAGTATCAGTGATTTCTTCCTCGCTCTCCTGATATAAACAAAAGTTGATAATTTTAAGAAAATGCAAAAAATAAGCACCAGGAAAAAAAAAGGAAAATCTGAAAGAAAATGTTTGAAGAACATGCATAATGAAAGACTGCAACTATCCATTACACAAATACACAATATACATATTTGGAAACATGCACAACGGGAGACTGCAGCTGCCTATTAAAAAATAATTCATACACACAGAAACGCTCACAGAAGGACCTACCTGGTGCAGTTCCATCAATTCCTGCAGGCAGTTACTAAGGAGCACCTTCTTGATGCAAGCTTTTCCTGTACAATTAAAAAAGAAACTAGTTACTTATTTGTATCACAAGCTAGTAGGAAACAACAAAATACTAAAGGTGTATTTAGTTTGGAAAAACAGTTTTCTATTTTCCACCGCCACTTTTCTAAAGAAAACGGTTTTCCATAGAAAATTAGACAAATGTGAACATTAGTCTCATTATAAAACAACCTTTAAATTTAAAAAGTTAAAAACATATTAGATTAGATGATGATGATGATAGTGATTATTACTACCAACATTATTCATCATAATAATACTTCTAATAATCATAATAAGAATAATATTAATAATATTATTATTATCCCCACTAACAATGATATAATAATGACAATATTATTAATAAGTTAATCTTGAGAATAATTATGATAATAATAAAATTAATTATAATAATATCAATTATAACAATAACAATGTTAATGGTATTGTTGATATTAATAATTCATATTATTATTATTATAATTATTGTAATATTATTGTTATAAATAGTACTTATCATATTATTATTTATGTAAGTAATAATAATATTAATACTATTTTTAGAAATAACAATATTAATAATATTAAAATTTTCTTAAAAATAATATAATGAAAACATTATTATCATTACTAGAAATATTAATAAATATTAACATCAATAATAAATTTATCATTAATATTAATGAAATTAATAATAATAATAATATTGTTATTATTATTATTACTAATAATATTATTAATATTCATAATGATCATATTATTAATATTATTACTAATTAAACATTAATATTAATAATAATAGTCTTATTAATGTTAATATTACAAATGAGCATATTATTATTTTGTGAATTTTAATATTAATATAAACTAATATAAATATAAATATTAAAATTAATAACAGTATTAATATTAAAGTTATTAATAATACTATCATGAATATTAATGTTAATAATAATAATAATATCATTAGTATTATTTCATTAATATTAGTATTGATAAATATTAATAAAATTAATGAAATATTATTATTATTATTAATAAAAACAATAAGCATATTAATATGATTATTAACGTGATTATTAATAATAATTTTTCAATTGGAAAACTCAGTTTGTTTTCCAATTTTCCATTCAGAAAAATAGAAAACAATAGTTAAAAACTAGGGAAAAAACTGGTAGGAAACAAAAGTTAAAAATCACAGTTAAAACTAGGGAAAAAATGGTAGGAAATTAATAATAATAATTTCTGATTTTTTCAATTTTCCAGAAAACAACACACTAAACGCATGCTAATATTCCTGATTCATTTGAGACTCTTAACTGAAGAAAGATGGTAGGAAAAAACTAGGGACTCATCTTTGATCCATTTTCACATGAAACGAAATAGAAGTGGCAATTTATGCCTTCTCCTTTAGATTATGAGAAATGTGATGTATCATTAAAAAAAAAAATGAAACAATTCAATGCTCTAGTTATAAGAATAATTTAACCATCAATTCTTTTAATTTCCTTTGAGGTTCTGTCCATTCCAACCTAACATTGTAGAAAATTCAAGTATTCACAAATTTGCAAGGCAATAATCATTTAACGAACAGGTTCCTACAACCTTTTTACGCATTAGATGCCCTAACATGCAGCCATGACAAACACATTATGAGCAGGAAACCACAAAGCTCACAGATACTACGGCCAGCTCATCTTACAGCATCTATGCCACAATGAAACACCCTAAACTTCATTCAAGCTGGTTAGAGTTCCACAATGGAAAGGAAAGGACAGAATTTGGATCAGCTAAATTATCATTTTTCACCTTTTTTTTTGCCCAAGCATGTGCATTTTGTAAGTATTGTTGATATTGAGTACAGAACTCTCAAAAGGTCTAGGAGCATTTTGTATATTTTAAGTGCAATTTGAAGTTCACAGACTCTGGAACTTGGCAATCTGGGCATAGTGCTACGCACACAAACTAAACACATCGCATATTGGAAACAACTTAAGCGAAGAACAGTATATTGTAGATCGTTATAAAGTATGGGTAGTTTTGAGATTTTTTCAAGAAATGAGTCAAATTAGCTGGTGAAGTAATCATTGGCAAATGATATATAGCTAGCAAATGTAGACTTACCAGCTACAATAATACACTGTGGAAGAGGAACTTATGATCAAACAATAATCATGACAAAACATATACCTCGCCTATGTGGATCGCAAAAGAAAAAGAACTTGTGTGCAGCTATCCGGCAATACATTTGTATAAAAGCAGAGGGCATATCACGCAATTGAGCTAGATTTGGTATTAATCCTCTGATATAAGCCTCCATTTCCTGAAGAAGAACCCTGTTAGTTTAGTGTTGAATAGTCTCAGCATCTCTATGAAACAACACAGGTCTAGGATAACATGAGAGACGACCGCCAACCACTGGCCCAAGGGCAGGCAACTGAAGAGGTGCAACAGCACCAATAGAGAAAAGGAAAACGACCAAGTCAGCATCCAAATAACGGGTTCAAAAGGTCCATACATGGGGTTGAAGGAATCCGTCTGAATCCTCATCAAGTTCACTCATATCAATTCTGGCCTGTGTAAGCGAAACCTGAATGCATTGCAGTTGTTAGCTGACTGGTCTTGCTAAAGTCACCAGTAAACAACAAATGAAAGGAAGAACATCTGCACTTGGTCAAGTCATATAAACCTATTTGGAGTATGCATGAATAGTGAAATCGGACTGAATTGAACAGATGAAAGGCATGGACTGGACTTTTCTTCAACATCCATCCAGGTTGGCTCTTATGAACTCAGTCATACATACCAAATTAAGCCCAAACAGTTAAAGCAGCAACATGGATTATCTTTGTACATTCTACATAATAATGCCTTCACTGATTTTTCATTGTGTTTCCTTAGTGCGCTAACACATCCAATTGCGACATTTTCTATTGCCCAGAACAGCCACAAATCATGGCTGATCAAATTGTAATCCTGCTAATGTTCATCAAAAATTATTGGAACTCGAAGAGCGTAGTAGTCCAATTGTAATCCTTCATTCCGTCACTCAGCTTTAATCTTACTACTACAAAGTCCTCAACATTTTTATTCCTTTGCATAGCTAAACTTAAATGCTGGAAGATTTCAGCTTTTCATCAAAGTTGTCAAGAAGGAAATACAACCCAGTGATTCAATTTTCTTCTTTTCTTTTTCCTTTTTTTTTTTGCCTCCTAAATTCATCCAAATCAAGATAAAAAGATGTATGGACCTAAAGCTAACCCCTTGCTCAAACACTGGGAAGAAAATAATATGTATCAACACTAATAATTATAGCAGTTGTAGCTAACTGCCAACATGCCATAGAGAATGCCAATATAACCTAGACAGGCATGAGGTATTTAACAACCCAAAAAACTGGTGAGACCTTTGAAAGAGATCTTTCAAACCAGGCCAGGCCAAAACTTGTACAACATGATGTGACTACGTCCATAAATCCAAAGTCAGGAAAAAACATCAAGAGCAGAAACTATCATTAGCATCACACAGAGGTCGAAGGCAAAGGAGATCATTCACTTGAAAGTTTGAAACCAAAATATCACTACTAAGATAAGTGGTTACCGTGCGCATCACATATAGGTAGAAGGGGAGAATTGCAATTCTTCCTTGTTCATCTTTTTCAAACTTCATAAAATTTGAAGGGCTGAAAAATCGCCGACATTTGGGGCCTATTTGTTCTGTACATACAGAGGCAATGTGGCAAAAATCTTCATAATTCATCTACAAGAAAACAATGATAAGCATAAATGAGGCTCACACAAGTTACTGAAGCTGGAAACAATACTTATATCACATGTTAGGGCAAAGATGTCAGATAAAATTTGTATAAAATTAGACCAAGAAATTAGAGCCAATCATCAAGCCCCAGAAAATTAAACATCCTCAGTGCATAATTTAATGCTTGCAACTTCAGACTAAGATTTGCAATGAACATTAATACATCGAGAATGCTAATGTGGACCTGGTACATAACTCCAGTCAAAATACTACATGGGAAGAGAGAGAGGGAGAGAGAGATTAGAGGTAATACATCTCAGCTATATTGATCAAGAAGAGAAGTAAATCGGGGACCAACCTTTTCAGCACCAGTGGCATCATCAATTACACAGTTTTCCCTCAAGCAAACCCACATTGCATCCAGATCATCAGCATTCAGCAAAAGATCTGATTGTTTCTACAAATAGGAAGAACATAGTTAGTCAGCAATTGAGGCAGAAACAGGACCAAAGGTTTAATGCTTCTACAAGAAATCCATGCTGGTGGAACAGCAAATTTTTTCAGCGATGAAAAAAATGAACTAATATGAGTAAATGTTGAATCCTTTTCTTCACTTAATTCTTCTCTGTGGCATGCATGAAAGACTTCAACTAGGCTTTGCAACTTTTAGGCCGAAGTACAATCGCTTCGAAATACAACAATACTCACATCTAGTCGAACCAGACCTTTGGGAAATGGACTTGCCTTGTTTAAGATAATAATCATCTAGCTCAAAAATCCTGAATAAGTATACATGTGTAGACACATTGCATGTAGTCTCAGATTGGAGACATTTCACAAAATAAAAAGGAAGAAAAAAAATTGTATAGGTTCCTCCATTCAGCCTATGTGGGCAGTATTCTGTTAATAGAACAAGATCATTCTTCCTTAGGAAATGTGAAGTAACAGCCCATTATGAAACACGTCATTGACAGCTCTTCCAAATGCACCATAAAATTAAATATCAGTCCCAATATGCAAAATCGGCCGATATTTATCCGATTTTAGATCAACCAATATGCAAAATTGGCAATACGCGACAGTTTTAGAATTTCACGTATTTATCGGCAATATATCGGTTGTCGGCCAACTAAAATTTGCTAATATTTATAGTGGAAAAAAAATTTTAAAAATCACACTGTGGAAACCGACATATAAAATATCAATTGCAAGTTTGCAACACCGCGACTGAAACCGCAATCGCGACTGCGATTTTACTGCCTGTGTAACACTACCAGCTTATGGGCTCGTAGTGGATTGTTCTTTATAGGCGTGCAGATACCGCTTGATGAGGATGCAAACTTGGGACCTAAGATACCAGGACCCTGGTCACCACATAATATCATTCTTCCTATACCTACACAAAACTGATGGCATTTATGAAGAACAAGTTTCTTCAGTACCTTAAGAAAACGATATTTTGCCAGCCTCTGGACTCTATGTCTGATGGATCCCTCTTCTGGTTTCTAAACAAAAAGAAAAATGAAAGAACAAAAGAAAATAAGAATAGATTACAGAGCCAGCAGAACATCAGAGATGTAACTTCGAAAAGACTGCACCCAAGAGAATTTGCACATGAAAAAATAATCTGACTGGATGATGGAGAAAACGGGAACCAGAAAAACCATACATCTAATATGAACAGCAAACTATCGCTCAATAAATTTAACGCAACTTTTTCCTAGGGCCTAGGGAGAGGAACAACTTAGGATTCAGAAATAGGTCTAAGGCGTGCCTTGGTAGGAAGCTATTTTAATCTTCAAACCTCAGAGGATGATTCAACTCCCTCACTGCACACCCCCCACACCCTCCCAAGAATATTCTGGATACCTCCTAGCAGGCTTGACATGGAGACACCCAACGACACTTCTAGATAAATAAATACAGGAAAAACGGAACAAATTAAGTATAGTGAAGACATGCCTTCTTATAGAAACTTGGAATTGTTCCAGCTTCAGCACTCTTTTGCTGTTTCTCTTTATATATATCGAGCAATATCTTCTTTGTTTCCAGTTCTATAGCAGTGGGAGAACATGTGAAAAGTGTCAGGGTAGAAACAACATTATGAAGGATCACAAGATGCTTAATAAAATGAGAATAAAATCAATAGATATAAAATCAATAGATATACCAGAGCAGAAAATACTGGAAGGTAGCAAGAGACAACGAGGACATATTACTATTAAAATTTGGTCCAAACACTTGGACATGCCTCCATTATCAGGACTAAATACAATACTAGTTTGGACCAGCAACGATTAATGATTTCAGTTTTGTGAATAAGTTTGCAGGTTCGCAATGTGGAAGTGAAATGCACCGGATATGTTTGCACATCAGCTGCATTTGCAAAGAAACTAATAGGACCAGACTTTCAACCACCATCCTCGTTTATCAGTGAGCAGACTAAGAACCCATGAACCATTTTATACTAAATAATTCATCCGCTTCCCTAATCACTGTGCTGTCGCTGACCTACTGATATAAAACAACAATAATTCTTTGATACATTCGAACGTCATCGACAGCTTTTCCCGGTGCAAGTCATCCAGGGCACCTCCCCTCTGCCATTTGAACCATCAATCTGTTGAATGTCTGCAGTATAAAAAGTGAATAGTGAAAGGGAATTTGACCAGTTGAGCATCACTAACTTCTAAGATACTTCCGATTAGCGTTGTAGGCTCGGTCTAGTTCCCAAAATTCCTCTCGCCTCAGAAGTATATGGCACCACACTGCCTTTCGAGATAGGCTAATAAAGGTGGGTAACAATTTGATAAGAATAAAATCGCACCACCGAGGAGAGGTTAAAATGCAAGTATAAAAGGTCCAGATCATAAAACGCGAGAAAATTACGAACAAGAGGCAGCGAGGTGAATAAATTGAAGTAAACATGAAGATAATATCAGGAAACAAAAAAATTACCCATTAAAGCTTCAGACCCAAGCCCGGCACCGGATCCAATATATCGGCGAAGGTTGCGAACCCATGGCATTGACGACGCCGGCGGAATCTTCCTCTGGGCCGCAGATGCCCCATCTTGGCCTTCGCCATCGGTCGAACCGTTATACATTATCTCTCCCCCTCCTTTTCTTCCTCTTTTAGTGTAGATTTGCAGCTAAACACGAAATGCAGCAGTGAGAATGATTTCACAAACTCCTTGAGCTACCAGAAGCAGAACAATAGATTCAGAGACACTGACTCCGGTTCAGAAACCCTTTCTTCCCTGAGCTTTCCAGGAATGAGCTTAGATTTCTGGGCGTACCCGTCTTGTCTGGCTGCCCCGCATTGAAAAGTGGAGAACCGATCCGCTGTTTTCCTATCATATACCTATTCTCTCCTTCATTCTTCCCTTTCTCATCATATCTTGGTACGATGAACCGTATTTCATAAACTAAATGTTTGATTCCGTCAATTAAATTAGGTATTTAAAATTTTAAATATCTAAAAATGTAAATTAAATATTTTTATATAATTAGTTTTATTAATCAATTTAAAAATTTTTATAATAAATTTTTTATAAATAATAATTAAAATTTGGACAATATTTATGTTCGTGTTTTTATTAGTGTCTTACATTATCTCAAAAGAGTTTTATAATATATTTTTGAGTTTTGAATTCTACAAAATGAATCATTTTTTAAAACTAAAAATTTATTAAAGTTTATATTATAATGATCATTAGATAACTATATGTTTACTTTAAAATTATAAATAATATTTTATTATATTATATGGTCACAAAATATTTATGTTTATAGTATTATTTTAAATACACGTATTTCTACAAATCAAATATTATTTGTATTTGTTCGACTAGACATCTAATTTATTTAACCTTTTATTAATTAAATATATTATTTATTTGTTTAGATCAGAACAAGTCTGATACCAGATCAAATTAACTAATATCAAATCACATAAATAACTGATTATATTATCAAGTAGTTGATAGTGGATTGCATGATTGCATTAGTTGGTTTATCTATCAACTACTATTAGTTGTTTATATAAAAGTATTTAATAATGTTTGTTGATAATGATAGTTATTAGAAAGATAAATGTTTAAATAACTTTAGAAAAACTAATTCTTAACAAGCTAATCCAAAGCACTCTTAATATAAGTTTTTTCAATACAAACCCCCGGTACAAAAAGATATTTACCAAACTCTAAAAATAGAGGTTTGATGTAGAGGTCTAATCTGCCTCGAAAATGTTAAAAACTCTCTAAACCTTTATTTACCAAATAAGGTCTTTATATTTTGAATTTAATTTGGTACCCACAATAATCCTTGTTGGGATGACCGTTTTTCTTATGGTTCGGTGCCCTACGAAACAAGTTTTGTCAGGAGTTGTGTTCATATATCTATATCCGAGCATGAGATTGAGTTTTGAGGAAAAAAATTCGAGGATAGGTTCAAATTACAAGCACATGAGAATTGATTTGTCTCTCTCTCTCTCTCTCTCTCTCTCTCTCTCTCTCTCTCTCTCTCTCTCTCTCTCTCTCTCTCTCTCTCTCTCTATGTGTATATATATATATATATATATATATATATATATATATATATATATATATATATACATGTGAATACATTTTTGTGTGTATTTTTTTCATTAGATAATGGATCTTGGGTTTGGGTTTTGAAGTTGAGTTTTGGATATGGAGGCAAGGATTTAATCCCCACAAATATTTAGAGGGGGCGGAGGAAGAGATGGAAATGAAATCCCTACTGAGATTGAAACACGTACTCTATCATAACAAAATTGCAGGGATCAAGGTTGTAACACCCCCCAAGTTTAAACTATAAAATTTCATTGTAATGACAGTGTGGAAGCATTTGTAAAAGCAAAATCAATAAATATTACTACCACATTAGCCACGAGATATGTATGATTACTGTCTAACATATGCTTAATGTAAGGCAAAATGGAACAACCCTGAAAGAATGCATGCCCAGATAACAATACAACAATTCTACAATAACCATGGCAAGAATGGTATTAGAGATAAAAGGGAGAGATTACAAACCAAGAGTTTAAATAACCAGGAATAACTAAAAACATCCCAACACAGTTGGCAAAAAAATACATCTAGCTAGCCATTGGCCCATGGTATCATTTTCAACATACTCTAGCTGATAACCATATTCCTACAACTCATCATCTGCTCACTGGACTAAAAGTCATATCATTATAGTGACCGCACAGATGTAATATTAATTCGATAAAATACGGGTAGAATAAATTACCTAAACCATGGTAATGGCCCATGCACCGCATGGAAGTCACATAGTAGCACGATAATAAGTTTATTAACATAAAATAACACTCAACTCACGGTATTAATATAACAAGGCATGCTTGCATAGAGATCATGGAAGAATAATGATACAGTAAATGTATCATAACCACACAACGTAAAACATATATAAATCTTCCTTTAGGGATCACATAATTATCAGTCGCTGAGATAATATGCTCAACCACACCCAGTTGTCCACTATGAACAAAAGTTATAGCAACATACGCACACAATAGGATGTCATGCCCACCATATATTGAGTGTACTTGCCTCAAAGGCTAACACACCATGGGATACCATGCCCAATATGTGTGGTCTAAGTTCATCAAAGGGGCTTATACTGGTATACCTCACCTACCACACCTCGAATGTCTCTCCCCACGAAGACTAAAAGTTGGGATACCACACCCGCCTAAACAACAAACGGTACGAAGTACCAGGGGACTTGTGCTGGGATACCTCTCTCACCTAAATTAGACATCGATGACATGCCAAATTGCCATAGTATAGGCCTATACATCAAAGATATGCACATACCCCCTATCGACCGCAACCCGGTAAAAAAAGAAACAGGCACTGAGTGAAAATATAAAACATCAGATGACCCACCCACTAACTTTTGGCTAGCTACGTCGAGAGTGGGAGAAAAATCCTTGAACGAAATATTCATCCATTATTTATTAATTACCAAGTAATATTACAAATCATAAATTAATTACATTATTATCCAAATTGGGTATTTTTAAGTGACAACACTAAGCACACCATAAGGCATATAAGTCGCCCATTGGATTTTTAAATACGACGCCAAATTTAACCAATTTAAGGCTTAAATATCATTATCTTAATCCATATTATATTTAGAGTAAACATGGTTGGAATCGTGATTATAATTTTGTAATTACATGGAAATTTTAATATAGGAGGCCCAAAGAGACAATAATAATTAACAACAAACGTGGCAAAATATAAACGAACTAGTCGATCATTCCCTGGGACTAGTTGATTGGTTTGGTTGTACCAAACCCAAATAAAAAATAAAATTAGTAGATCAATTAATTGGTTGGTCCCACCAATCGATTGTTCATAGGAAACTAATTGATGGGTTTGACCAAACCGGTTGATGGGTCTAAGTAGATATCGGATCACTCTAGTTATAAAGCAACCATTCAATAGATTTGGCAAACCAATCAACTACTCATAGGAACCAATTGACTAATCTCAAAACCAACCTATCAAAAACCTCATACTACGTGACTAGTATGAGTAAAACAACACTAGGGATGGCAATGGGTCGAGTCTGGGTCGGGTCCGGTCATACCCGGACCTGAACCCGTTTATATTACTTAGACCTAGACCCAGGCCACCAAGTCTAGTGGGTAAATGGGTCCTAAACGGATCCTAAATGGGTCCGGTTATTAAAAAAATTAATAATCTATGCCAATACAAATACATTTATGTTTTATATAACTTAATATGTATTTTTTGTTAAAAAAATCATCTAAGTGAAAAATTAAATATATTAAAATAGTTATATTAACTTTCAAATGGTGTTTTAATGCTTTTAGAATATAGTGTTGTATATATTATTCATAAATTAAATATAAACAAATAAAATAAAATAAAATGAATAAGGAGCTCAAAAAAATTAAGACAACAATGCCAAACACAATATTAGTATTTATTTATATATGTATATATATATAAACATACACACATATGTATATTAAACGGGTCTGGAGGATTGGGTCTAGGTCTAAAACTAGATCTAGACCCATACCCTTTAAGGTATATATGGACATCGACCAGATCCAGATCCGTCGGGTCCAAAAATTATGAACCCAAACCCGCTAAAATTGAGGCGGATCTAGCGGGTCTAAGTCTGGTCCAATACCCATTGTCATCCCTAAACAACACCCATACTTGTGATCCATATACCAAAATTTTACTCAATTTTACCATATTAATCATAACATGCTTCTGTGTTATAAAATACACACATAGAGTCACATGGTAAATTTGGCATTAAACGAAATTATGCTCAAAATTATCAAAATCATACATAATATTAGGGAACCCAAAACAAGCTTAAATTTCAAGAAAAAAACTCTACCACATGCTTGAATATTGGAATACAATTAACTCATGCTCAACATAGAAATACACTAAGAACATGGAACCATAATAAGCAAAAAATACCTTATTCATATTAAAGATAATAATTTATTACCTTTAAGATTTTTTTTCTAACACAAAATACTCTTAACTTGACGGCTATCTACTAGAACCTTAATTCCTAACAGAATCAAGAATCGAAACCATTAAAAATCATTTTCAAAACTTAATAAACATGAAATTAGAAGAAGTATATAAAGAATGACATGACACAACCTTTTTATTTTAGAATTAAAACCCGAAAGCAAAAATCCAATGTCTTAAACTCTTCTCAAAACCTTAACCCTCTCCTGATTAAAATAAATAAGGTAGAGCTGGAGCTAATATTATGATAACAAATAGGAGACAATAATTTCAACCAATGGATAGGCAACAAAAGGTAAGCCTCTATTTTTTCAACAAAGAAGAAAAAATGGAGTAAAAGTGGAGAATGACAAACACTTGGGAAATTTTCACAGAGGAAAAGGGATAAAATTAGTAAATGCACATGATAGAAGATGAATTGAATCGGAAATGGGGTGTATATGAGATAAATATTGGCTGACATACCCAAGTATAAGAGAGGAGCTTAGGTTGAGTGAATGCAACCCAAAGTGTAAGGGAGGTAAGGTGTGGCCAAAAAGAGACACGGCAGGTGTTTGGCAGGTTAAAGGAATGGTGTAGAAAGTCAAACATACATTCATGGCTGCCAGAAGAGAGAGAAAATTGAGGGAGAAAAGAGAGTGTGAGATATGACTCAAAAAGTGTTCATGGGAAAATTTAGCCAAATAAAACCATAGAGTGATCTAAATAATCTCAAAATACTGAAATTTGCTTATTAACACATATAGATTATAATTAGAAGTTTTCATAAATATTGAAAAGAGAATTGAATCAAAATTAGAAAAGGATATGAAACTACAAGACACCCAATCAATCGAGTTGAGCAAACCAATTGAATGATTTATCAAAAAATAAAATTGTCGGTTCCTAAGCATACCTGACAATCGATTATGCAAATAGTCGATCAGTGCATCTTAAATTCACAACTTTATTTAAAATTCAAGCCATTTTCCAAAATCAAGACTTGTATTTTTTATATAAACATAATTTTAAATACAACTTAAATTATTTTTGGTTAGAGGTGGCCTCAAAGATTTATATACATTTCGGATTCGAGGATATAGATGACATCATGCATCCTTGTCATCGTCCTACCTCATTTTCACCCCCAATATTTGTAGAAATAATTTATCTAAATGTTTTAAACTACTTGCAAATATAATTTTAGTCATAGTCACTTTTTCATGAATTTCACTAAAACCTTCTCTCTCTCTTTTTGGATAATGAATTTTTAAGTAGTTTTAGACAAAACAATGAGTAACTGAATATGTGTAGATCAATTTCTTACTAAAATGGTCGCTCTAATAGATAAAACCAATATTGATTTATCCATATACCCCTTAATTACTGTCTCTTCATTAAATTAATATTTTTAAACCCTTGATGGCTTCTATAAAAAAATGCCTTGGCCACTCTTTTAGCAACATTCACTAGCTTAAAATCCTTGAGAGACTAATTAGGATGGAATAAGAATTATGAAGGAGGTATTGAGAGAAAATATTGGTGAAACTAATTTAATCTGGCTAATCATAACGATAATGTTTTAACAAAAGATGATATATTAAGACTGTTTCTATAATAACCCAACTTTTCCTATCCTTAATTATTGAGAATTAGCATTTTAATGCCCTTTATAAACCTTAATAATTGCTTAAACACCTTACTTAAAGTCCTAAATCACTCTTTTTTACCTTGATACCTTTCAGAACCTTAATCCTAGTTTTCTTTAATCGGTGGTCAACCGACCTACATACAGAATGGCACATCATGTAAGAGGTCCAATAGTTTACCAGATGCTATGCAATTTTGCACAACATATTTATTTCAATTCATTTTGACACCAAATCAATTTCTTAACCAAATATTTTTATATATTTGGGTTCCTTATATTATTTCACATTTCTATAATTGTTTATGATTTTTGGGATTTATTTGTTATTTTTTTCAATAAATTCCTATTTAACTGACTTTATGTTCAAATAAATTATCTACAAATAATTTTTTTACTGTAAAATCATCTTTCATAACTCCTATAACATATTTGATTTTTTTTTTAAATTTTAGCCATAATCCAATCACCTTATTCTTTCATCCACTCTTACATACTCTTATACCACCAGACTTCTTTCTCCCACACTTTACCCTTTTATATGTCTTGTAAGCAACCTTAAAATCATACCTCATTCCCTCTCTCTCCTTTTTTATCTTCCTATATAATATTGTTACATTCCACACTTAGCACTTTTCCTACAACCTCAATTTTGCTCCCCCTTTATCTCCTATTATTTAACCCCTTTGTTCTTCCTTCTCGTTGTGCTATTATTGCTCCCTATATAACCAAGTTTTCCCTCATTTCACTTTCCATTTTCACTCTTTAACTTACAAAATCATAATTCTTAGTCCATTAGTTTTCATTTTAATCAAATGTGGATTAAGATTTGTATATTTTGAAGCTTATCATATTGTTCCTCAAGCCTTTATTTTTTTAGCTTTAGGGCCTATTTTCTCCCATCTAATATTACTCATTAATGATAAACCTTTATATCATTCTCATACCTAATTATATGTTATTTTTCTATAGGTGATCCTAATGTGGCAATTAGGAGTAATTTTGTTAAGAGATAGATGTTATTTTGGTAAGGATGCACAACTCTAGGTTAGGAATTTTGACGATATGTTTTATTTTTATTAAATACCAGGCTAACATGATTTATTCTTATAAACCGTGATTTTGAATTTTTATGGATTGTATTCATGTGTTGTGCATGGTTTCATATATGTTATGTAATTTTCGGGTTTTAGGTGGAAAAAGCCTTGCTTAGGCTATGACAGGCTTTATTTCAAAATTTTGAGCATGATGTTATAGTTTTTATATATTTTAAACATGTTTTTACGCACCTTGATCACGTGGTTGAGCAATATTGAAATCCTATTTTTAAGTGTCATTTGTAAATAGTTTAGGTTTGGGGGAGTTCTCGAAATTTAGGCTTTATGGAAACTTGAGTGGTTAAATTAGAGATAGTTACACTTTTAGGTGTCTACTATAATTTGGAAGATTATGTGTAAAAATGGTGAAGTTTAGATTAGTGTTGAAATTTAGGTGAATTGTGTTCTATTCATCCATAGAGGCTTTCAGTCGTATTTGTGGGCTTTCAGTCGGGGGAAAATGTCATTATAATCACTAAGGTTTTACTTAAATTTTGATATATAATACATGTGTTACGCATGATTTATTTTATTAATGTGTATTGTTATTATACTCAATATGTAATGTATTAACCATCCTATTTATGAGTGATGCTCATTCAAGCAATCAGACGTAATGCAGGAGCATCCACCATCCTTTTTATTTTTCTAATAATGTACTTTGTGATTTTGTCCTCTCTTTTTTCACGACTCAAACAGGCTATTACATTGATATCTTTATCTTACGGAGCTTAAAATATGGTATCCATACCATGTTCATGTAAATTTTGAGACGGTTGGATAAGAGGATGTTTAATACGGATCTCGATAGTTTCAAAAGTATAAAGGCATCATCAATTCATTTCTATCAATCATGGGATAAACTCTAGCACCTTGGAATTTTTTTTTAAAAAAAAAAGGTGAACCATCAAATGTAACTTACAAGGGGGCAATGAACGTTTTGGGTATCAAGGAACAAGTCATCAAATGTAATTATTTCAATTAAAGCAATCATTCCAAGGGATATCCATTTGATGATATTCTTAGTTATAAATTTTACTGTGATTGAAGATTTAAAAAATCTTCTTATTTGGATAAAATTAACACGTGGAAAAAAGGTTTCACCTAGGTTTAATTTGATTCATGAAAAACATGTGTAATACCACCAAGCCACCACAAATTTTTGTGGGCTTCATTTCAACTCCACCAAGGCAGCCTCACTTGTTGCATAAAGCCATGAAATCCATATTGCACAAGAAGCAAAGAAGAAAAAAAGTTAGCCAACAACAAATTCCAAGATAAGTTCATGCATGTGTGAGGCCCTAGATATTTGGACATAATTGGCATGAATTATGCATGGGTGAAGGACAACGTAGCAACACCTTTTCATGCTACCAATTCAGTAGTTTATTCAATTATAGGCCACGATTTGGAGTACCCTGAATCCCCTTTCTTACAAAAAATTATGAACACTCAACAACTACAATATTACTCCATTAATGAATTCATGTTCCAGCAAAGCGGGAACATGAATGGGGCATCATTTGGTACAAAAATGCAATAGAAAGAATGGTACAACAAAATAAAATAAGCAAATCAGATTGTAAGCATAGGGGTAGAAGATGATGCATGATTTTGCACTTTTCATTGGGTAGTATGAGTCTGTAAAATTGCATGGAGAGAATATTAGTGGCTCTTGCAACTTGCCTCCAATAATTTAATCCAAAAGTCAGCTAGTGAGGGACCATGAATGACGCATTTGACAAAAAAGGTGGATGAAGTGTTGGTAGCTGGTACTTTTGTCAGAATGATATTCTATGATGTATTTAGTGGCAGGTGGTAGTCTTAGACTAAATTTTAATGATATTTTAGCAAGTACTTTTAGTCCTTTTATCTTGAAAAATAACTCATGTCAGCATGTGAAGTAAATGGAGGAGCTACTGTAGGATGTGGGGTTGGGAAAGGGGTCTTAGCTACCATATTTTTTTAGTTAGAAATAAACTATCAAGGTTAGATCTAGTTTATAACTATATAATTTAATTACTAACATACTAGAATTGATTGGTTAGTTAGGCTGAGTTGTGACTAAGAAATTTTACAACATTTTTTTTTATTTTAGAACACTTAGAAATGAAAAGGGGGTGAAACCCTATGGCTGAAATGAGAAATTTTGAAACTCCAGTCCACCTTCAAATTTGAATAAAGACCTTGATTGGTTATCTTCTTCAAATATATTTTTTTTATCTCAAGGGTTGAAACCTTGAGTGGTAGATGTGAGTATATGACTCTAATGGGTACTTAAGTTAATGTTTTCTTCTTCTTCAACTTCCGTTTATGTTTTATAATTTAGTAGTAATTATTCTAATCCACCATCTTCCCTATCATGATCCAATTTATATTTCATATGCATCAAGATTTCACCTTGTTGTGCAAGTAACTGATGAATTAATGTTTTTAATGTGATCATCTACAGTTAGTTCATTTGGTTGGTATTAACATATGGTTATACAAATCTCTCTCTATTTGTGTGCGACATGTGATTCTTTGAATTTTGAATTATTTTTGGGAGTTTTGATTTAAGCGATTTTACTAGTTCGAGTATTTTTTATACTTTGCTTATGTGGCTCTGGTTTTGATCTTTGGGGCCATGCCATTGGTTTTAATGGTTTATTTTCAATTAGTCTTAAAGCTTGGCTGGGTTTGGGTTAGTGTTATACCCTTGTTAAGATCTTGTTGGTTTAATACATGATTTATTTCAGGGCTTTGTATCTTATTTGACTTTAAATACTTGGGATTATTTAAGTAGCTTTGATATTCAATGAGTTATGACTCATCTTATATGAATGTGTTGCAGAGATTATGGTTGGATGTCTAACCATAACCTTGCATGACTAGATATTGTATTGTGGAAGTTATGGCTAGATGTCTAACCTTAGTCTTGTATGGATAGATATTGTGTTGTGGATATTATGACTTGATGCCTAACCTTAACCTTACTAGGCTAGTTGTGTGTGACCCTGAGTGATCAAATTTTTTTGAGGACTTGTTTAGTTGTTATGTATAGAACTTTGAGTTCCTTACTGAATAATATGGTATTCGTGAATAAATTATTAATTATTAAAGTGAGAGATATTTCGAGTTAGACAAACACCTTGATCCTCGGTTAATCCCAAGTGCTAAAGGCCTTTGAGTCCAATGGTTCTGTTTACCTTAGTAGGTAAAATCACCAAACTTACTAAGGTACATGTAATTAAGGAATTTGATACATAGGTTTAGTGAGGATTAGTGTATCACAATGGTTTCCTTGACAGGTGTGTTGAAAGTACGAGTTACGTAGTTGTGGCTTTTGTGCCACGGGTGAAAATATAATTTCTTTCAAGTTTAATTATATCTCATGTCTAAGATGTACACACCTTAGTGGTTGTGTGGTTTCCCGGAATGGCATGTCTTTAAAGCAATTAAGTTACTTCTAGCTTGATAAGTTGCACATGAATAGGTGGTTGTGTGCTAGTAATGTGGTTTTCCTAGTTAATCTACCTTGTAAGTGTTTTGGAGTCACTTTTTATTGTGTGTTATTGTCTTGGTAGGAAACATTACGTGCATTACCAATGTATGTTATTATTTTAGGTAGGAGACTGCAATACCCCAAATTTTATCTAACCCTAATATTAAGTTATTAGTATTTTAACTTAATCATAATATTGGGTAATTATTATTTTTATTTAATCATAATTCCTTAATCCTACATCTAAATATAATTCTAACCATAACCCTATATGATTGATAAATAAATTTTATCCTAATTAAATTTAAACATAATTATAATCCTAACCCTAAATTATTTTTCCTTTTCCCTTTTTCTTTCCCACTTTTCTATTTGTTTTCTTTTTTCTTTTCCTTTTCTCTTATCCCAATCGACCCTTTCTCATTCTTTCCCTTTAGACCATGCAACCTCCTCTTACATGACTTATTTTCTTCTTCCCTTCCCAACCCCTACATTATCCTACACCTGCCTTGCAACCCAGTTGCACCACTAGCAAGTGTGCTATGTCCCTCCCCCCCCCCAACTATGTGGGTCGCATGAAATTCCCAAACCACGCCTAACCTAGCACCTTCAATTGTTCCCCTCTATAACACCCTCATCTCCACTTCCTTACTTCGTTTGACAAATCACACAACTCCCCTAAACTCCCTCTTCTTCTGCTCAACTCCTTTGTCCATTGTTCTCCATTGTTACACCATTTTTCTCCAACAAACTCTATGTAACCCACCTCACCTCACACCGAAAACTATCTGCAACATGAGCAACTCACATTGCTCAACCTTAGTTGTGTCCATAGTTTACACAACTCACCCATTTCGACATCAATACCTCACGCCAAACACCCCATAACTACATCAAAAACTCACTCTACAATATCCCCATCTACACCAACAATTCATGTTGAAACATCCCAGATGCGAGGATCTCATGCAACACCCCCCGGGTGCATGAGTCTCTCACGCTGCACCAATTTCCAACACAACTAGTTTAAGTTTTGCACTAGTCGGTTTGCTTCGATTTTACTCCATTTTCCACCTCATTCGCCTTATATTTTCATTTTTTGTTTTATTAATTTTTAACGGTGTATTTCCATTGATTTTTAATTCTTTGATGGTCTTAGAGAAGGCATATTAAGGTTATACATACTTAGAGACTAAATACGTTTTTGGTAATGATGCATGTCATGGTTAGGGCTTTAGTATGCAATGTAAAATTTTGTATGAAATCTCATGTTTGGTATCATTACATAGATTATGTTATGATGATTATGTCTCTAGGTGATATGTTATGTTGTACTGTGGAAAATGAATAATATGTGAAAGCATGTGTTTATGAATATCATTTAGTTAAGCTTGTTTTGTAAGCTGAGCATATGGAATGAATCACTATCTAAGTTAGGTTATGATGGTGGAATCGTATATATAAATATATATATGGCTAAGTATTTTCACGATGATATGTGTTGGAGGTCGAAAATCATTCATATTGGGACTCGTAGGGTTTTTGAAAATATGGGTGTTTTCGCTATCTTAAGGAAAATTTGGTAAATGGGACTCGTAGACATTTTGTGCACTATCTTTTTGTATTGAGATTTAGTGGGTATTGCATGGTGATACATGTGTATTATTGGGCCTATACAAGACTTGACGTTATTGCATGTGTGTATGTTTTTGTGAGCATGTTATTTGCCTGGAGCTATGTATGTTTACTCAATACGTTTAATAATAAACAAATGATTTTTGAGTTGTTATGATGCGACTAATTATGATATTGTTGGAGTTCGAGTTCGAGTCACATAGTATGGCTTTCAGTGTATTATCTTGTTTTGAGAGTTTTTAGTTTTGGTTCTAGTCAAATTGATTTGACTTTGTTACATCGTATTAAGATTTTTTATTCTATAAAGAGTTTTACCCTTTGTGGTATTTTATGTTTCTTATTGTGTAATGTTTTCACACACAGCCTTATTTATGACAGGGGTTAGGTCTCATGATTGATGTGGCGATAACATCCCTCATTTTTAGTCATTCACCTTTTTATTGTACTTTCAAAATAGAAATTTGAATTTGAGAAAAATGGGAGGGGTTTTATAGTATACATTTTTATAAGCAATGAATCTATTAGGAATTAGAATGACGGTGCATTCTATAACATACTTTTTGATTATATAGGCTAAATGCAAAATATACAACTTAACAACGCTAATATGCATCTAAAAATAAAAAGTAGAATAACAAAGAGCCCACTCCACTCACATCAATCCCCTTGATGCATTCGTTGTGAAACAATATGCGAACATCCAAATCGTGAAATAATCAACAAACACCCAAACTATACCTTTAACACCTTGAAATTTCCTAGCCTTGATCTTCAAGTGTTCAACTCTTAATATTTCCCTAACACTTAAGCCTCTCTTAATAACCTTATTTTAACCCTTAAACCTTTGATCCTCTCTTTTCCCATTCTTACTCAAACTAAATCCTAATTATACCTTACAACACAATCAATCTCACTCATGTTCTATTATGATTTTTATGCCAACCCCATCCCATTTTCCTGCATTCCAACTATATATTATGCACCATTGGTTGTACCTTACCCTAACTCATCCTCCTCACACTTCCTCTTCATTTATTTTCACACAGCCGCAAACCCCATACATAAACTCCTTTCCTCTATCCCTTTCTATCAATCATTAGCCAAATTTGTGTTCCTTCCTTCCATACTAGTCCAACCTTCTTCTTATCCACTACCCCCCTAGTTTGCCATTTTTCTCATATGTGTTTTGTAGCATCTCCTCACACAACCACCACATTTTGTGTTCATATCTCACGCTACACACCACATATTGTGTTCATCTCCCAAGCTATGTACACCCAACCAACACCCCACTCTCTAACATCAGTCACCCATAGGGATGGCAATTTTCCCCGCGAGTTCGGGGCCCCGTCGGGGATTCACCGTTCGGGTTCGGATTCGAGGAGAGAATTCGGGGATCAGGTTCTGGTTCGGGGATTCTTAACGGGGATTTTTTCGGGGACGGGTTTGGGATCCCCATCCCCGAACCCGCCCCAAAATTTTTTTTATATATATTTTTTATATAATTATATATATATATATATATAATATATAATTTTTTTATAGAATATAAATTAAAAATATAATATAAAAAATAGTTTGAGGATCGGGGATGGGATCGGGGATCGGGTATAAAGTCGGGTTTCGGGGATTGGGTCGGGTTTTAAGAACGGGGAATAAATCGGGGATCGGGTTGGGTATAGGGATTTGATCCCCGCGGGGATCGGGTCGGGGAATCCCCGATAAAAAAATAACGGGGATTGGGTCGGGTTCGGGGATTATTTTCCTTATCGAGTTCGGGGATGGGGATGGGGTCCCCATCCCCGACCCGCCCCGTTGCCATCCCTAGTCACCCACGCAAACCCACCACAACTTCCTCCATCACCCTTTTTCTGCACATAAACCTCACACACAAACCCTCCTCCCTCACTAGAGCCCCATTAGGGTTGTAAATGAGTTGATTTAAACAAAGTCTCACCTTTGCAGGATCTAATCATTTAACTACATGAACGAACCAAACTGGTATTTTAATGAGTTGAATACCGACTTAACTCAACTCATTTACATCCCTAAGCCCAACACAAACCACCACCCCCTTTGTCACCTATTCATACAATTGTCACCCAAGCTATGCCACAACATGATGCCACCACACCACACTAATGTATAGAATTCATGCAACTCCACCCTTAGCAGTGTGCAATGTGCACATAACTAAGCCCCACATTGCGTCCTTGCCTCACACAAGCCACCCAACCATAACACGCCTTGGTTTTCTCCTTAATCCTTCCCTTGTTTCCTTATCCTATCACGTGCTAACCTTGTTTAGCTCTTCTAACCCTTTTTCATTCATTGTTAGGTAATCAAGATGACTCGAATACGGTCTTAGAAGTATCGTTTGCTAAGAAACTGGTGTAGCTAGGTAAGGATGTAAATCTCTAGCTTAGGGTCTCAGTTCCATTGTGCACTCTATATATGCATGATAGCATGCCCTATTTGATCAACATTATAATTTTAATATTTAAGTTTATAATTATACCTCATTTTATGTTGTTATGGATAATATGCAATGTTATGTGATTTTATGTAAGATATCATGTTAGACCATGCTAGGTTTCACCTTAAAATTTAAAGCACGATGCTTTAAGTACTTATTCTTAACGAGCATCTGTTTAAAACTATACATTTATAATTAAATAATTATGTTAAGGAAATATTGTAATATCCCAAAATTTTAAAAACCGATAATTTAATAACTAGCCCTTATTTGGGATAAATTAACTTCTAAAATTATTTAAGTTAATTATTTTGTAGATTTTTCAGCATGTAAAAATGGATGTGAATATTTAATAAATTAAAATAAATATTTTGTTATTTTATCATACTCATTTTATTTAAATAATTCTCCAAACCAATACTTTTCTAAAATTAACCTTTTTAAACCAATATATTAAATTATAATAAATTAAACTATTAAATTAATTTATCTATCAAAAATATTAAATTATATTATTCCAAAACTTATTTTATTTCCCTATTTTCCTTTTTCCTTTTTCTTTCTCATTTTTCTTCATTTTCTCCTTTTTCTTTCTTTTTCATTTTTTCCCTTCAGGCTGCTAGGCCGCGACCCCCTCTCCTTTGCTTGCTGGGCCAACAACCCGCTCCCTTCCCTTATCCTTCCTTTCCTGTGCCATCCCCCCAACCCATCCCTTTTCTTCCTTTCTTTTCTTTCCTTCTCCCTTTGTCTTTCTTTTCTCCCCTCTCCCTCGTGTGCGGGTCAGCCCGTCTTTCCTTCTCTCCTCGCCCGACCGGCCTTCCTTCTATCTATCTTTCTTTCTTCTTCTTCTTCCTTCTTCCCCAACCAGAGAGCACGCTACTTGCAACTCCAACCTATAACCGCTACCCCTGCCACCTTCCCTTTGCATCCTACCATCTCGCTCTCTCCCCCGTCATTTTCTTCCCATTTTCAGACCAAACCTGACCTACATTGAAAATAGCCTAAAACCTAATTTTAATAATTATAGCTACTTAAGGATTTATTTAGAAATTTATTAAATACATTATTTTTATTAAAATAAAAGGACATTAATTAGGGTTATTCAAGAAGAAGATAATAAATATTTTATTAGAAAAAATTGCTATTTTAGTTAATTAAGGATTTTATTTTGAAAATTAATTAAATAAATTGTTTTATTTAAAATAAGAAGGATAAAGTAGGTCCAGATTAATATGAATTTTATAAATAATTTAATTGGAGAAAATTAGAGTGATTTGTTAATTAAAATGGAATATATGAAAAACCTTTCAAAAACCCTAAATTAGCCTAAAAAGGAATTTAAATATTATTATTTTTAAATATCCCAAATATCCTAATTAATTTAATTAACCCATTCCTCATATTTTTATTTCCCCCCTTTTTTTCCTTTTTCCTTTCTTTTTCTTTTCTTTTCTTTTCTTTTATTTTTCTTACCTTCTCCCCCGACATGGGCCAGCCCAGCAACCGTCTTCCTTCCCTCTTTTATTCTTCGGCGTGGCCCAGCCCGCACACCCAAACCTTTTCCTTCTTCCGCAACCCGCTTTCTCCCTTCTTCTTTTTCTCTTGCCACGACCCAAATGCCCTTTTTCTTTCTTCCTTCGGCAGCCCAGGATGACACATCATCCTTTCTTCTTTTCTTCCCATAAAATGCTATATTTTGGCCACCGTTTTTAAACTTCATCGCCCGGCCGGTTCTCCCCTCCTTTTTCCTTTCATTCTTTTTCTCCAGACCACCGGTCCAGCCCTTTCTTCCTTCTCCTTCCTTCCTCCTCCTCCCATCGTCTGCACCTGCCATTTCCGTTGACCTGCAACTGTCCGATAATCATGCCACCAAGCATGCCGTTGATCCGGCCAATCTCTCCTCCATCGCAATCCATTTGGACCCAACCAACTCTTCCCTCTCCCGCACGTTTCCCTTCTTCTAGCTAGCTACACCCTGCCACGTTTACTCAAATTTCGCCGGCAACCATCGCCGCCGATGAGTCTAACCTACCTGCTCGATCCTCCCGTTCTTCCCTCTGACCTTAGCCCTCCCTTTACCCTATAAATACCCCCATAATCAGTAAGGTTTGAGCTTTTAATTCCTACCCAAAATTTTCTGACCTTGCCACCGCCGCCACTTCAGACACCATTTCCGCCACCCTCTCTGCCTACCAAGCTAATCCTTACACCGCCTTTTAATTAACTAAACCACCCATATCCCTCAATTTTTCCTGCACAAGCTGCCTTAGTTGTGCAAAGTTCATTCCCCGATCAACCCTTTCTTCCACCTCCGCTGCCCTTCGCACCACCATTAGCCACCTTTTCCACCACTATCGCCGCTCCTTTCACCTCCCAACCTATTATGCAGACCATCCCTACCTCCCCCTATATTTCTTTTCCTCTTCCTTCCTCTCCTACTCCCTTTCTCTTCTTCTTCCCCATTCGGTCGCCGTCGTGCGCTGCCACCACCGTTATTATGTTCCTATCCTTCTAGGCACCTATAATCACCTCTACTCCCACCTCCATTCTACCCCTCCTTTCCCCAGCATCCAACCTTTTCCCTTTTCTTCTCTTTTTCCGACCACCGCCGTGCACCACCGCCAACGCCACCTGTCACCACCAGTCCAAGGTTAAACCCTAAACCTTCTCGACTCTTTTTCCCTATTTAATTAAGCTTATTTTATTTTATTTCAATGTTTAACCTATTATTCAATTATTATTATTATTATTATTATTAAGATCAATATTATTAGCATTATTATTTCTTATTAGGGATGACCCTATTTGGCTGAGTAGATTATTAGTATTAGTATTATTATGAGTTTTTATTTTATTTATTAAGATTATTATTATTATTACTATTTCCAAATTATTATTATTATTACAACTATTTGACTATTAGTGTTGCTATTGTTACTATTATTGTTATGCGATTATTATTATTATTATTATCATTATTGTTGTTTTTGTTGTTGTTATTATTATTATTATGTTCATTGTTAGTATTATTATTCTATTTAGGGCTGAAACCCTATTGTGCCTATTTTAAATTGTAGTAGTAGTATTATAAATATCAAGTATTATTATTATTAATATTGATAATAATTTTATCATTAGCATTTATTATTCTTATTAGTGTTATTATTATTATTATTATTGCAATATTATTATGGTTTTTATCATTATTATTATTACTATTTCATTATTATTATTATTACTAAATTTTGTTTTTAATTTTACTAATGATGTTATTATTAGTATTATTTTGGTGAAGGATCGAAACCCTTCTTCCACATCTTATTTCAAATCATATTATTATTATTATTATTATTATCATTGTTATTATTTTAATATCACTATTATTTTTATTAGGATAAAGTTTTAAAACCTTATATTATCAGTTTTTATAATATTACTATTATTTCCTATATCTTTAGCAAAGTTAGTAATTAGTTAATGTCATTATTATTAATATGTTATTATTTTATTAAAAACCTAGTCTTAGAATAAGTTAGTATTTAATAGTATTTTTGGTAGGAGGGAATCTAGTTTTAATTATTCCCTCGTATAGGTGAGACCAGTCAAAGCCCTAAAGAGGTATAGGAGCGTGCTCCAAGATCGGTGTCATTTTAGGTAAGGGTGTAACTAAGGCCTTATATGTGTTGATGTGCATTATATGCTTTGTATGCTATGTATTCTATGTTGATCATTATAATTATTTCATATGTGGTATGGCGTGGTGTTGAAGTATGTTTTTGTGTCGTTATATGGCATGTGTACTATGCGTATGTGATGAAATATTATGGTATATGATATTATGTGTTGTGACCCTGTGAGACATACATGTGAGGGTGTTAATGTGGTTTGTGTGGGAAAAATGATGAAAAAGGAGAATGAGAAAAGAGGTTGACCAAGGGGAGTAAGTTGATAAAAAAGGGACTAAGTTAACCAAGGGATGTGAGTTGACTTAAGTATTTTAATGACCCATGAGTGGAAGAATAAAATGGGGAATTTTAGGGTTTCATGTGGGAGAATCTAATCTATGGTTTTGTATGGGAGAATCTAATCTATGGTTTCATGTGTAAGAATCTAATATATTGTGTTACATGGGAGAATCTAATCTAGGGTTTTGTATGGATTGAATCTAGAGTTGGTATGGGTGAATCTTAAATTTTGTATGAAAGAATCTAGGGTTTTAAATGACAGAATCTTGGATTTTGTATGGAGGAATCTAGGGTTTTGGTATGAATGGACTTAAGGTTTTGCATGGCATATTTTATGGTGTTGCATAGGGGAATCTAATATATGGTTTTGTATAGATTGGATATAGGGTTTTGTATGATGGGATCTAGGGTTTTGCATGGATGGATCTAGGGTTTGCATTGTTGAATATAGGGTTTCACGTGGGAGTTTTAGGATTGCATGAAAAAGTTCGAGGGTTTGCATGGGGAGGTTAGCGTCTGCATGGGAGTAAAGTTTACGTATGAAAAGTTGACTTGGGATTTAAGGAAGGTAATAGAATAGTTATTTGGGTGTTTGGAAGTTTTGAGTGAAAAATAGTACGTAGGACATTATAAGGGTATGAAGGATACTGAGTTAGGGTTTGGAGTGATTAACTATGAGTTGTTGTGATTAACCAAGGTTTGGAGTGGCTAATTATGGTTTGTTGTGATTAAATAGGGTTTGTTGTGGTTAATTAGGGTTTGGAGTAGTTAACTAGGGTTTTGATATGGTTAACTAGGGTTTGGTGGTAACATGTGCGTACTTGGGGAATAAAGTATGATGATGAATATGGGATCGATGGGTTGTGAAAAATAAGGTGTTAAAATAATTTGGGTTGTGTGAGGTGGGGTAGGATAACCCACTAAGGCCTAAATTAGGATTTATGGGAAAAACTCTAGAGTAAGGAAATACGTGGACTTGGAGGTGTGCAGTAGCGGGCCTTGACCCACATATTTTAGTGTTAGAGTTATGGTGTGAGTTTGAATACAGAGGAAAAGGTTGTTGGACAAGTTAGAAGGTGCAGGGTGTAATCCCTTGAAATTTTAAAAAGCTTATAATTTAATAAATAAATTTTATTTGATATAAATTTACCTTTAAATCTATTTAATTTAATTATTTTATGGATTTTTGAGTATATAAAATTGGGTATAAATATTTAATAAATTAAAATAAATATTTTCTTATTTTATCATACCCTTTATATTTAAATAATTTTTCAAATCATTATTTTACTAAAATTATCCTTTTCAAACACTTATATTTTAATTATATTAATTGAAATTATTAAATAAAATTATTACCCAAAAATATTATATTTTATTATTTTATAAATTAAATTATTTTATTTAATTCTATTTTCCCTTTTCTTTTTTCCTTTTTCCTTTTTCCTTTTTCTTCTCCTTTTTCTCTTTTCTTTCTTCTCCTTTTTTCCTTCCTTGGGCCGCTGGCCGGCCTAGCCTGCCCCTTCCCCTCCCGCACATTGGGTCGTTGGCCTGTCTCTCTTCCCCTTCCCCTCCGTCTCCCGCGTTGAGCCCGGCCTGCCTCCTTTTTTTTCTTTCTTTCCCCTTCTCCCCCGACCGGGCTGCCCCGCGTTCTTTCCCCTTCGGCCGGCCTGCACACCCGCTGCACCAGCCCCCTCCCCTTCTTCTTCTTTCTTTCTTCTTCCTCTTTCCCCGACAAAAATCCCGACCACCACGCCATCTCCGCCGCCCAACCTGCAACCCTCTCCCCCTATTGCTTCCCTGTATCCCTCTCTCTCTCTCTCTCGTCGTTTTCCTGCACCATCCCAGCCCCACCATCCCTCTCTTCCTTCCCCCATGCCCTGCCATATCTCTTCTCCCTCTCCCTGCAACTCCCATTTCCCTACCACCCTACCACCGCCTTAGAGCTCCCTATCCCCTCCCTTCTCTTCCTCTTCTTTTTCTTCCTCCTTCCCTGCCTCATTCTGCATTTTTTTCGAACTCTCCATGCCTCCCCCGACCTCCTTTTCTTCCCTTCTTCCCCTCCCCTCTCTCAGCCTATTTTTGCTTTGTCACTGGCGCCGCCTCAACAGCCACCTGCACCACCTTCTACCTCACCCCGAACGATGATAGCACCCATCGTGCCACCCCGCAGCCTCCTTCCTCCTCCCCTCTTCTTTTTCTCTTCTTCTTCTCCCTTCTCGGTAGCCACCCTGCATCGCCTTTTTCTTTCGCCGTTTCGCTGCCTCTACCGCGCACTTGAGCCACTAAGCTAATCCCTACAACCCCCTCTACCACCCCCAAACCTCTTTTGGCCGAAACCACAACCCATAGGCATTCATTTTCTCCCTCCCTTTTCCTTCCTTCTCAGCCCTCCATCTCGACTCACCTCGACAACCCCACTTTGCCGCCTCGCTGCCAGCCTGCCACCGTCGCCCTTAATCATCGTCAACCCATCCCTGACCACCACCTACACCCTCTCTCCACTCCTACACCCTTCCTTTGCCCCAAATCCTCCCTCATCTACCCTTTTTCTTAGCCCCAAACCACTAACCCAAAAATAACCATTTTCCTCATATCATCCACCTTCAAGCCCCTCCTCCTCATTTCTTTGCATGCAACTCATGTTGCATGAGCAGTGTGAGCTGCTACATGTCTTAATTTATTTGGGTAATAATTTTAAGGTATAATAATATTTAATTCAAGTACTTGATTAATTAAGTGTTATAAAGTTTTATACTTTGATTTTTATTATTTCTAACATAATAAACCTTGATATTATTTTTAGGTATTGGTTTTGATAATCAAAGCTTGAATCTTTAATCAGAATACTGGTGAGGTTCGTTTTTGCGGAAATTAAGGTAACCATTAAATCCCACTTAAATGCATGGATTAACGTATGATAGCACATTTGGATTTTTAATATGTTATTATGCTTAATATATGTTGTTTAATGTCATATGTGTAGTTTCTTGTGATGTTGGATGAAAAGAAGCATGTTAGGTTATATGTTATGTATGGAAATATTGTTTATGTAAGAGTTTGGTTGTTAATGAAAATGTTAAGTATTATCCATGTTGTATTATGCTATTGTGATCTTTAATGCATGGTTAATATTTTGTGAGCCTTAGGGGTATTTTAGTAATGTATCTTGTACAAGAATATGGCCTAATACATATATATGGGTGCTAATAAGTATTATATTAAATATAAGAGTTGTGGATGAGGTATTAATATTAATATTTTATGTAGTAATGATAATTTGATATAAGTGGTGTATTAAGGGGCAAAATGGTAATTTTGTAATTAAAGGGTAAATAGGTAATTTTGGAATTAAAGGATAGAATGGTAAATTTGGAGATAAAGGGTATTATGGTAATTTTGGAGGCAAGAGCAAAGTGGTAATTTTGTAATTAAAGGGTAAAAGGGTAATTTTGGAATTAAAGAATAAAATGGTAAATTTGGAGATAAAGGGTATTATGGTAATTTTAGAGGCAAGGGCAAAGTGGTAATTTTGTAATTAAAGGGTAAAAGGGTAATTTTGAAATTAAAGGATAAAATGGTAATTTTGGAGATAAAGAGGTAAAATGGTAATTTTGGAAGTAAGGGTAAAATGGTAAATTTGTAAGTAAACGGATAAATTGGTAATTTTGGAGGTAAGGGATAAAATGGTAATTTTGGAAGTAAAAAGGGTAAAGTTGTAAATTGTAAATGAAAAGGGATAAATTGGTAATTTCAGAAGTAAGGGGGTAAAATGGTAATTTATAAGTGAAAATGGGTAAGGTGGTAATTTGTAAATGAAAAAGGAGTAAATTGGTAATTTTGGAAGTAAGGGGGTAAATTGGTAATTTTGAAAGTAAACGGGCAAAATAGTAATTTTGTGAATAAAGGGTAAATTAGTAATTTTGTAATTAAAGGGAAAATGGTAATTTCATAATTAAAGGGGCAAAATGGTGATTTTGTGAATAAAGGGTGTTATGGTAAATTTTTGAAGTTAAGGGGTAAATGGTGAATTTAAAAGTAAAAGGGTAAAATGGTAATTTTGTAAATAAAAGGGGGTAAAGTGGAAATTGGAAAGGAGTAACTTGGTAATTATGATAATAGAGAAGGGTAATTTGGTAATTTAAATAACTAAAGGTTAATTTGGTAAATTTAATAATGGAGAAGGGTAGTTTGGTAATTATCATCATATAAAAGGGTAATCTGGTAATTTAACCAACTAGAGGGTAATTTGGTAATTTTGATAATGGAGATGGGTAGTTTGGTAATTATGATAATAGAGAATGTTTATTTGGTAATTAGCCAAATAAAGGGATAATTTGGTAATTAGGATAATGAGGAAGGGTAATTTGGTAATTTGACCAACTCCAGGGCAATTTATTAATTATAATAAAGGAAAAAGGGCAAAGTGGTAATCTAACCATTCAAATGGAAAATATATTAAGTGTAACAGTTATAAAGGGATATTAGCGACCTAATAAGTGTGGGAGATAACTTGGTAACCTAAATCGAGTAAAGGGTAACTTGGTAATTATGTAACAAAGAGGGTAATATGGTAATTTGACAAGTAAGGAAGGGATAACTTAGTAATTATATAAGTAAGGGGTAATTAAGTAATTTGTACCTAACATGTCGTTGTGATTGCGGAGTTTCGTAATATAACGCTAAATAGTAAGATAAGAGCATTTGATAATTAGTAAGTATCATGAGAACGAATTATAATTCGGAATTAGATGAGATTAGGATGGCCTTAATGATTCTTCTGTGTTACCTTGGACAACCGTTTGGATAAGAAATATATAACGATATCCGAACCATTGAAAATGAATAATTATCTGATTGGTGTGCTTTTGTGATCACCTTAATTAAGACACTAATACTTAAAGTGAAAGACCTCGAGATCGGGAATGGCGACTCTTTAGGGGTTGCTACCCTAAAGACGTGGTTCGGCCCACGATTATTCTGGTTTTTGCTAGTGTGCCTTTGTGCCCCAACCAGACCCTATATCTTACTCTATATAGCTCTACAGACCTAGTTAGGGGGTATGCATACTTATGGATTAGGTGTCCTTGTCGGTAGGGTACTGAGTTAGCTTTATGCACCAGTACGACCACTCCAGGCTACCTTTTATGTTCCTAGGTTGATAGTTGAAGGGTGTTAAGTAGCTTTTATGCACTAGTGCGACAGGTTAAACTTTTTGTCTCGGGATCTTGATCTCCCTATCGAGGCAAATAAATGGAATTGTTCACTGATTAAAAAGGGAAAACACTAATCGTTAAAGAGAAAGACTAATGAGCCGGGTCAAGTTGAATTGTATTATGAGTACCGATCCACAGGATATAATAGTGCCATAGTGGCCTAGGAGGTTTTGCCCTGGATGATGTTTATGAGTACCGATCCACTGGATATAATAGTGCCCCAGGATATTTTACCCTGGATGATGTATATTTGTATTTCGATCAACCAACCATAATAATGGGGGTCCCGAGCTCAATAAATTTGATTTGGCCGTGAATAAATTATGGAAAAATACTGATCACTTATAGTGGAAGACCCTCTGAGTCGGGGTCAGACCGATCCACCGGCAAATAATAGTGGCTAGGAGTGTTTTGCTCTGTATAACCGGTCCACCGGCGAATAATAGTGGCCGAGAGTGTTAAGTAATAATAATGATAACATAACATTAATAATAATAATAATAATAATAATAATAATAATAATATTATTATTATTATTATTATTATTAGTGAAGGTACCATTAATGCTATTAAAAATAGCTAATACTTGTATAAAATAGGTTTAGGGGTTGGGAATGTTAGAGTACCACCTAAGGATGGTGGCGGCACTAGCGACTGTAGATGGAGAAGAGAGGTGGATAGGTGGTGGTATAGGCTAGAGGAGATGGAATGAGGGGGTGATTGAGGTGGTGGAGGGTGCCTTAGGTGGAGAGGGGTGGAATGAAGGTGGTGGTGCAGCCAAAGGTGGCGGCGCACGGTAGCGGGTGTGGTGGCCGAAGGTGGTGGAGGGAGGAGAAAGGAGAGGAGAGTGAGGCTAGGAGAAAGGGAGGTAGAGGAAGCTCCCCTGGTTGTTTTGGAGGGTGGAGAGGGTGTTGGTTGCGGCAGAATTGGCGGTGGATGGTGGCATGAAGGGCGACGAGGGTCGAAGTAGGGCTAATTGGGAGGGAGACTTTGCACGGTCAGGGTGGCTCATGCAGGAAAAATCGAGGAAGGAGGGAGGCTCAATTCAGTAGAGGGTAATGTGGGGAGCGCTTAGGTGGGCGGCAACGATGGTCGATGGTGATGGAACGGGCGTCTGATCTGGCGGTGGTTTAGAGGACGGGATTTTCTAGGCTATAAAAATACCCATGGGGTATTTATAGGCCAAATGGAGAGGAAAGACGATGGAGGAGGAAGAAGACAAGAGGGGGCAGGCACTGGGCAGCGGTGCATGCCAGGTTAGGTCGGGGGAGAGAATGGAAAGGGGACAGGCGTGCATGAGAAGGGAGGGCGATTTGGTTGGGTCGAAATTAGAAAGAAAATGACGGGGAAGAGAGGGAAAGGATGGACTGGTGGTGGTTGGTGGCGACAGGCGGAAACGGTGTTGCGGGTCGCGTGGGAGAGGGAGGAAGAAGAAGGCTAGATCGGGTGGTCTAGGGAGGAAAGAAAATAAAAAGGAAAAAGCCGGCAGGTGAGAAGGGATGGTCATGCGGGCCTGGGCCGCGCCTAAGGAGAAGGGGAAAGAAGAGATTGGGCCGCGAGGGGGGATGGCCCAAATCGTGGGGAAAGGAAAAAAAGAAAAGGAGAAAGGAGAGAAAGAAAGAAAAATGGAAAAGAAGGAGAAAAAGAAAAGAAAAGAAAAGGGGAAAGGAAAAATAGGTTGGTTTGGGTGTTTAGGATATTTTGATATTTTTAGATTATTATTTAAAATAATAATAATTATAAAATAATAATTAATTCCCTTTTTAGATTAATTTGAGCTATTTTGAATAATTTTCCTTAAATTTTATTTTAATTAGCAAAACACCCTAATTTTACCTAATTAAAATATTTATTATTTTCTTCTTGATTTGCCTTAATCAGATCCCTTTTATTTTAATAAAATAATTTGTTTAACTAATTTTCCTAATAAATCCTTATTTGGTCATACTTTCTAAAATTAGGGTTTTGGGGTATTTCAATAATAGTGGCCAGGAGCCTTCTACCCTAGAGACCAATCAACCGGCGAATAATAGTGGTCAGGTGCATGTTGCCATGTATGTTTCCGGTCCACCAACTATAATAGTGGGGTTATGCACTCATATGGATATAATTCGAGAGATGATATTTGAGTAATAATATTCATTAATGGCTTGAGACCAAAAGAGTACTATCATTATTACGATCTACTGTTATAATATAAGTTCAGCCTTGGTACATGTCTCTCTTGATGGAATTGCTAAGTACGTGGATGTTATGTTATACTTCTCTTGTTACATGTACGGTTTTGAATGATGTATTAGTCCATATGTTATCATCTCGTACTGTGTATGTTTTATGTGTTACATGTGGGCCTCCCTTTCAGTTTGGTTTAAATAGTTACTCAGTACCATAGTACTGAAGGGTTCCATTCGTGGGCCTCTATCTATTCAACGAGTAGTGTCATTTGCAGGTGTTATTCAATAGGGATTAGGTACAAGAGTAAGGATTATCTGAAATTTTTTTAGGGTATTTCTCCCACTCTTTTTAATTCTTTGGTAAATAATTTTACTCTTGTAATCATTAACCGTGGGCTTATATCTTTTGTAACGATTTCAGTGCGCTACTCTATTTTAAATTGAATTTGTATAAATCATATTCTATCTATTTTAGCCTTAGCACTTGGTATTAGAACAATCAGAGTAAACCGGTCTGGTAATAAGTGTGGCGGTAATATCCTCAAAATTTACGGTCTTTGTATTTCGCTTCCGCTATTTTCTTTTAATAAAACAAAAAAATTTAATAGTAAATTTTGGGGGTATTACAAATATGTTGTGATGATTAGTTGTTTTGGTGTTATGAGGTTAGAGTGGCTTGGCCCTACGCCTTGTGTGGTCCTTTGGGTTGCTTTAATTTGGTTAATTACATATTTGAGATGTCAATAATGCAAGAGGTATGTGTGTGACCGTGGTGGAGTTTGGTGAAAGTCAAACATCAGAAGCTTTTGTGCTATAATCGGTTAAGGGGAATTTTGGGTCACTTGTGAATTCTATGAAAAATAAGTACGTCATTGTATTTATTGAGGCTTTTACATAAAAAGAAATTTGAGGTGTTTAGGTGAAATAAGGGGAGATGGTTGATTTGGGTTAACTATGGAAAATTGAAGTTATGCATATGTCATTTTGGCCAAAATGTGATATGGATTGGTTTAGGGTTAATATAAATAACACAAGTATTAATATCATATAAAAATGGCTTAAAATGAGCTTAGAAAATCCTAGGGGCATGAGCAGTATTTTATGTGTAAAATATTAAAGTTAGGTCTTGATTATTGGATATAGTGTTTATAAAGATATGTAGAGATTTTGTTTTAAAATTAGTGTTTTAGGGAACTTGTGGGTGAGGTTATGTGTTGTTTATGGATTACGGTTTTAACATATGCTTTTGGGTCTTTTCCCTTGTGCATTGCCTCTTTTGTGCGTGTTATCTTTCATTATGCCTTATAATTACTTCACGTGATTATAACATTATTGATTTTATTCTAAATTATACATTTATAAGTGTTTTGAATAATAAGTGTCGATGTGAATTCATAAATAATTGATATTTCGTGTAACAAATGATAGATAGTTTTCCACGTGATATGACAATAACATTATAAGCAAAAGTTTTATGGTGTTGAGTAAGTCATCCAATGCGTTGCTATGTGGTAAGTGTTTATTAATGATATAATAAGACATTAATAATTTAAGCGGAAGATCATGTAAGTTAGGATAGAGTTGTACCAGTGATATCTATTAATTTTTATCCGGGTATTTATGAAGTAGAGGCCCTTTATCTACTATATATTAGTCTAATCTATCAGCATATTAACGTTACGTATACTTAATGATTAGTTGTTTACTACCGGTACCCAAGAGCATTTTGTCTAGAAAGGTTCATTATTTGTTGCATCGGAATATAAATAGTGGCAAATAACGTTCTTCCTTGGGAGTTGTTTCATGATTTCATACCATTCCATCGGTTATGAATAGTGGGGTATTTGATCTCAATATGACTAAATAGATGGATTTTTGTGATCAACTAAGTATTAACTTTAATATAGTTTTCTCTTGATTTTAATCGCATAGTGAACATATATGTTTGTGCGGTATCCATCCTATTGTTATAACTCCTGTGTGATATGCACGCCTTATTCTATTAATATGTATTGTTACCTTGCTCAATACATCATTGTAAACATCCTTTTTATGGGTGTTTTTCATTCTTATGAGTAGGTGTTGCCTTGTTTTGTAGGTAGTTACTGTAAGATTATAACTTATATTTGTGTGTGTAGTCAAGCATGGATTTTTGCATATATACGTTTGGACGAGTGGAATGGATTGTGCTATAAAAAAATTCCCAAGGCTTAATGCTTCTTACTATAATTATCGTTTGGTGGAATTGATTATTTCATAAAATAATGCATAATGTTCCTAATCACTATTTTTGTCTAATAAAGTGAACTAGTACAACGATTGCGACTCATGTGATCTTCCACTTTAAATATTAATACCTTATTAAACCATTTTGATTTATTCTCATTAATAACATGATCGTCCAACACTTGTTACACCTCAACCCTTGAATTCATATGTTTATTATATGATTACTCGTAATTATGCTAATGTCAAGTAAATGAAATATGTCAAAATACTTGGATTACTTACACAAGGCGCATAAATCACAATCAATACATTTTAGAACATTTTGTAAGTGAAAAGACTTAAGTGACCTTATAAAATCCTAATTTACAATTCATGAATAACTCATCTCATAAGGCTCACCAATTAACCAAACTTAACATGGTTCCCCAATATATCACTACAAACACAATATAAAAAAATTAAGATTAAAATCTAATATTTTACAAATAAAATACCACTAATACCCCGAGGAGTTTTAGGCCAATTTTAAGTCATTTTCACGTAATATTAATACTAATGTTAACCATATTAACCCAAATTCATCACATATCATACTTATCACATTTTAAACTCAATAGCACTTGCACAACCTCAACTATCAATAATTAACCTTAAATGACCATTTTGCCTTTATTTCACCTAAACATCTTAAAATTTCGTATTAACATAACTTATTATATACTCCACCCAAACCTTACCATATTATATATCAAATTTTATGTAACAAACTCAATGAACACAATAACATTCTTATTTTCCACAAAAATAAAAACTTGACCCTAGTGGCCCAAGACAAAAAATCATCTAAACTCTAACAAAATTGCACATGTTCCAAAACTCATCAAAATTGACTCATAACCACCCACCGGCTATTAAATTTCAAACATACAATTAAACTTGGTTAATATTGCCCTAAACATCACAAATGGGCCTAGAGTCGAACTTCCATAAGTCTAAAATACCACAACATATTTCGCAAATAATAACACTTACTCACACTTAAAACACTTAACTACATACTTACTAAAATAATGATTTACACCAACGTGTTTGGGATTTTACGATGAAGCCTAGAAAGGATTAGGCATAGAATTGTCACTTGAATCATACAAACACATAAACTCATGATTTCACATTACAATATGTAAGTACAATTGAAATGAACCCTAAATAACATTTATTGCATATGATTATATTAACATGAAGGTTGTATAACAATAACATATGTAATAATAAAAACCTATTCTAAAGTCATGTATTGTTAACATAAGGCATTCCGGTCTCTATGCAATATTACACCTAATTACCCCATTCTACACCTTGATCACCTATAATAAGAATAATATAGAATTAGATAAGAGAATTAGAACAATGGATAGAATGGAATAAATTATTTAAGGAAGAATAATAATCTGTAAGACTCAAAAAGACTAGGATAACAATAGAAACAATAAGATATAAAACCAGGGAATGTTGGTGATTGCAAGAAGAACCAACACTAGAAGTGGTCTTTTGCATTAGTGTTGGAAATTAATAAGGAGGAATCTACTTGAGTTATGGATAATAATAAAGGGGTCTGACATGGGATTTAAACACAACTAGGGGTATGCTGTAACACCCCCAAATTTACTACTGAAAAATTTCGTTTAAAATCAAAAGGTTTAGCGGAAGCAAAGGATAAAACCGTAAACTCGGGGGTATTACCGCCACACTTAGTACCAAACCGGTTCACTCCTACCGTTCCAGTACTAAGTGCTAAGGTTATATCCGATCAACCTTTAGTACAAAGTATCAAAAACACAAGACAACATTTAAAATAAATCCTTAACAAGAGGTAAGTCAAACAGAAGTTAGAATACGATTTAGGATTACAAACCCATAATATGTTTCTCAAAACAGGAATGTCATACAAAATACAGCTAAACAAAAACAAATTCCGAAGGATCAATAACCGGATTGCCTACTCACTCAGGTCAAGCCTTCCACCCCAACACAATATCAACCTGCACAAGGGGTCTACTTTCCACCATCGGTGGATCATCACAGGATCCATTCAACCAAGGTAGTATCAGTACGGGTCCAATACTGAGTAAGTCCCACTACCCTATCTTATAGGAGAGATATCATCAAGTGCATATTAAAACATGATACAATACGTTGATACACCATTACGCATACTCAAAACCCACATCACAAGTCCTACCATACCCATATAGTAACATATGAAACATGTATAACATCGTATTGAAACATATAAGGGTGTTATGACCAAAATGTAAAGTAACTCATTATGCACATAAGCAGCATGGGGTAGTACAGATAATAAAAGCCGGCTATGGTCCGGGTAGACTCATTCTTTAGATCTCTAGTAAATATAGTAGGTTCACGTCATAATCGTTATGAATCCATGAGGATGTGGGAACCCCACTATTATAGCCGGTGGATCGGTCACTTATAGGGCAGAACGCACCTAACCACTATTATATGCCGGTGGATCGGTCTCCAGGGCAGAACGCTCCTGGCCACTATTATGCCGGTGGATCGGTCTGGTCCCAACTCTCATGGTGTTTCACGGTGATTATAATGTATCTTTCCATGATTTGTTTATAAGTCATTTCACACCATAATCTTTGTTAATCCATGCGAGTACGGGAACCCCACTATTATAGCCGATGGATCGGTCACTTATAGGGCAGAACACACCTAACCACTATTATATGCCGGTGGATCGGTCTCCAAGGCACAACGCTCCTGGCCACTATTATGCCGGTGGATCAGTCTGGCCCTAACTCTCATGGTGGTCCACTGTAAGTATATAGTATCTTTCCCATGATTTAATTACAACATACTGTTTGGTTTGTTGAGCTCGGGATCCCCCACTATTATAGCCGGTGGATCGGTCACATATAGGGCAGAACGCACCAAACCACTATTATACGCCGGTGGATCAGTCTCCAGGGCACCCCGGCACCTGGCCACTATTATGCCGGTGGATCGGCCGGGGCCCGACTCAACAATCTTACTCTTTAAGTAATTAGTATCTTATCAAATAAATCTTCCCACCCTCAACATGCATATCAACTACCCTCTACTTCTTTCCTCCCCAGGGGGCTCGTCCCATATCTTGAGACTCCTGCGCCCCTTATCACACCCCGACATCCATTCCCTTTACACTTACCTTTAGATGAAAGAGTCAACCCCTACGGGTGTGGGTTAGTCCCTACACTCATGACATCAACTCCACCTCCCATCACCCCCTAGGGTTTTCCCTTGAAAACCCTAATTGGGCCGATGTGGCCCAACCTTCTCCCACTTACGCTACCTTCACCTCATTTAATGCCCCACATCTTACCTCAATTAGATCCTCTCCCAAAACATATCACTTTGCCTTTCGATTCAGCAATTAACCATGAAAACCCTAGTTGATCACCTCAACCTTAGTACCTTTCTTCCCCCACAAGCAACCTCTCTCTTTTCATCCCAAAGTCTCTTCTTCCACATGGGAACCCATACTCACCTTTTATATAAATGAAATCTCGCTCTAACCCATACTCCATATTTCCTTGATCATTTTTACCCTTATACCCTTCAAATTGCTCATTTCCTCCCAAAAACCCTAATTGGAACCCTTAGACACTCTTACCTCGCCCCACGTAAAATTTTGCACCCAAGTCTCAAATGAACCCATAACTTTAATATTTTCTTATTTACTCCCTAAATCAACTTTCCTCACGTACGATTCATCCCCATGCAGAATTTAAATACTCCATGCAGACTCCCCAACACCCATTTACTCGCAAAACCCTAATCAGGTCTCTTATACACCAACTCACGTACTATTTTTCATACCAAGTCTCCAATCACTCTAAGACTCTCCAAAGCTCTTACTTACAACCCAAATCAACTTTTCCCACGTAAGGATCACGCCTATGCAAGATCTAGTCCCCCCATGAAAACTTCCCAAACGTCACTTTTCCGTAGTTCTTTTATTATCATTTCATGCTACCAAAACCCTAGCTTGCATGTCCTAGAGGGCCATATCATGTCACACCATCAACATCAAATATCAACATAGAACATGTCATACTCGTATAATATAAGGCACACACATCATACCTCGTTATCCACGTTGCGCTACACAAAATAGATTATTCTTAACACATGCATAATACACATTAACACGACATACTCATCATTCATCAACACATTACATCACACATAACACAAGGCCATAGCTTCGTCCTTACTAAACACCCATAAGTAGAGGTAAGTAGAGACTTACCTGGATCCGAAGCTAGCTAAGCGAGATAAGAGGGAGAGAGATCACTAGCTCGTGGATCCACGAGAAAGCTTTCCTAGATCCGATAGAAATCGAAAACTAAATTAGAAACTATTCTATCAATCAATAATTCACATATTCTAATTAAATAAACATAAACAACACAGATGATCTCTCTTAGAAAACGTGTCCAAAACTTAGAACTTAAAAGCATAGCTTTATTAAGATTTAATATTAAAACTAAATCAAAACGGATTAATACAAATATCACTTGGGACATTTCAACTTAATTTGGAAAGCCCGAGAAAGAATAATCGATCATAAGTTAATTTATCGAAAATAACTTATTTATTAGGTTTTACAACTAAATAGGTAACCCAACTATTTACATAGAACCAAATCCAAACTTATTAGGTTAAAACGTAATTTAAATGATTTAAAACCCAAAGATAGAAATCGATTAGATAAAAGACGCATAGCAAAATCAATTTTATAAAATCATCCCCGAAGATTAGGATTTTTAATTCCTAAACTACAAATCGATCAAATCACTTTGATTACCTCAAATTGATAGTTTTAAAACACAATTAAACCAATTTTAAATAAATATAGATAATCAATTTCAACAAAACAATATTCCGATTAATCAATTCCAGATAATCAATTTTCAAAATAAGGGTTTTAAAGCCCACGACATAAACTCAGGTAATTCAAATCAATTAATTCTAATTAAAGGTATTAGAATACAATTAGGATCATTTTAACTACTTTTATGAATTTAACTTTAGCGAAACAACTATACAAATAACCAATTTCATAATCTCACTTAAAATCTAGGGTTTTAGGCTTGAAAATATGATTAGGTAAAATTCTATAAATTTAATCAAATTGAATGTGTATAAATGCAATTAAACACATTTTATAACATATCAATTAATCAATTGATCAAAACAGATAACATAAATATCCAATTTAGCACAATTAGGGTTTTTGAGCCCGGAACGTAAATCCGATCAACCCTTGCTAAAATATATAAATTAACGATTTGGAAATATAATTAAATATATTCTAATATAAATTCTATAGTCAATTGAATAAAACAGCCTACTTATACAATTAAATTTGGTCCCTCAAGAATTTTGACCTAAAAATCCAATTCCGATTAATTACGCACAATTTTCGCAAATCAAAATTTCCGATATGAAATTAAATGCATTTCAAACGATATTATAAAATCAATTGAGTGAAACGACTCAATTACGCGATCCAATTTCATTACACCCGAATTTTGACATAGGAATCAAATTTCGATAAAGCCTGCATAAATTTCTCAAATTGACGGTTCCAAAGTGAAATTGGATACATTTTAAAACATTTTGTATAATTAATTTATCAAAAATAGCTAAATCGGACGAATACGAAAAATTCGGGCATAACCCGGCCAAAAATTCAATTTTTCCAAAATCTCAACATAACCATACAATTGACATATCCAAATCAATCTTACAGCACATATATACAAAATCAAACAATAAATTTAGCTTTTTATAGTCTAATTCATACCCAATTAATCAAAATAAGGGTTAGGGTTTTTCGAAAATTATACCAACGAAATCAACACAAATTGGGACAAGAAAATGCTGGAGAAGCTTCGTCGGGGAACGACGGTGGCTCGCCGGCGACCGGGCGGTGGCGTGAGCTGCACGGCTCATCCTTGCTATGGTTGTTGTTGTGCGACTGCCGCGGGTGGCTCTGTTGCAGTTGTCGCTGCGGCTGCTGCTTGCTGTGGCTGCCGCGCAGCGTCGGTTGCAGGCTAGAGGTCGGCCGGCGGCGGCTAGAGGTCAGCTAGCAGGGAGGAGGAGGTGAGGGAGGCTAGGGTTTCGGGGCGCAGGGAGCAGGGAGAAAGGGATCCGGGAAAGGGAAAGATAAGGGAAAGGAGAGAAGAGGGAAAAGGAAGAGAATAGGGGAGGGTCGGGGGTCCCGACAGGCTTTTTTTTTTACAAATACAATTATAAAATGAAATACTAATTATCTAAAATTGTTATTGGAATATTTTATCTAAAATTTATTAAATGAAAATTTATTTCGAACGGATCTGAAGACTTATAATTAATAAAATAGTTATGTTAAGAATTTCGGAAGAATTTACCAACGAACATAAAAATTTATATTATTTACAGAAATAAATTATAAGACCTCAAAATAATATTTAAAAACCGATAATAAAATATCTAAGTCAAATTCTAATAAATCAAGACTAATCTTAATAATTTCCGAAATCGGTTTTCCGCAAACTAAAAAGCGTAGAATGGAAGAAAATTAATTTCAAAAAGAAATTCCTAAATAAGTTCCGAAAATATTTTTAATTTAAACTTCCCGAAAATATTACATTCAATTAATTAAAATGTCGATAAAATATGACTTCCCGAAAATGATTAATTACATTCAATTATGAATTCGAAATCGTTGATAAATCCATAAAACGAATCAAAATTAAAATAATTAATTGTTTACATCAAATTACGCTAATAAAATCATTAAACTTAATAAATTTGGATTTTAAAAATACGGGGTATTACATATGTGATGCAACTAAAGGGGTTCAATGTGAGTGTTGGACATAAAGTGTGGTGGTGTTGGTTAGGTGTGTACAATGTGAAAAATGAATGTAATATGTGGTGTACAACATGAGGGCCAAACACAAGGTGTGGTGGTTATGTGAGGAAATAATGCAAAATGTAGGAGGAACACGATGAGAAAAATGGCAAACTAGGAGGAAGAATAAGAGAGTCAAAATTGGCTTGGCAAGGAGAGTGTTCGGAGAAAAGAAGAGGGAGATCACATATTTAAGTTGAATGAAAGGCATAAAAAAAAGGGAAAGGAATGGTGTACATGTCCGTTTGTGGGAAATTAAGGAAACATGAGAAGGCTCAATGTAGAGACGTGTAGGCTTATCGTGAAACAAATGGGGATATAGGTCGAGGGGGAGTGTTGTGCACTTGAATGAGGAGTGTGCTTTAGTGAAGTATTAAGCCTAGTTATGATTTTAATTTGGTTAACAAACTAGCAAAACAAAACTGGCAGGGCTAAGGAGAGAGATCGCGTGAGAAATGAGGGGAGTCAAGGTTTAAAGGGTAGCTAATGAGTTTAAGCAAAGGTGACCGATGGGATCAAGAGATTAAACACCTAGAAATTAAGGTTAAGAAATGAGGGGAGTCAAAGTTTTATGACATTACGTTTAAGAGCATGAAAATGTGTATAAGTTGGTATTTTTTCAATTTTATTTGGATCATGGGTTGTACGTCTTATCACATATATAGTATTTGTAGTGTGAAATGTGAGTATGCACATGTTTTATCCTGTCGGGCTTGAGAATGAAATTGATGGTTTAAGTATAAAATGTTGTGTATACAATGAATGCGCATAATTCCATGTGATCTAAGGTGTTATCTGTGTTCTTACGTGTGTTCTAATTATATAGAACATGTTAGGATGTGTTGGTTTTGTTGGAGATTTATTTTATAATTAATCACATGATTCATAATTTATATCCAATGACACCGATTGACTGGTGTGGGCCGACCAGTCAATTACTCTATTACCGAATTTTATTTTTTCTCTTTTTATAAACTATCCAGCCAATTGATCCCTCCCCCACTATTTGACTCATTAGCTTTTTTTATTATTATGTTTTTTGTTGTGGGTCTCATATTTGATCCTCTAGATCATGGGGCCGGTTAGTCGATCCCCTAGGACTAATGTGGTTACTTTTTGAGAGTTAACCTTATGAGTTGACTAAGAGTTTACCTTAGTTTATGTATGTTGAACATTTTTGTATTATCTTGTATTTAGTTGATATTAGGTGAGCCTTTAACTTGAAATTATAGTTTACTTTGTGTTTGGCCTTTGAATAGTTGGAAATAAAATGTTAGAAAGAAATTTAATTAAATTCATTTGGATTTGGAAGTGTTTAGGCTAAGTCAATATGGCTTTTAATTGATATGATGATTGTGGACCTTTAGGAATGAATTGATTTTTGATTTATTGTAATAACCCTTAGGGTCCTTTAACGTGATTTTATGGACAATGGTCGTGGATCTTTGTATCCTAGTATAATAATTTGAACTTGAACAATATACTGATCATTTAAAGTGAAAGATGTAAATTTGGAAAGGGATATTATGCCTCATTAGGCCACTAAATGCTTACTTGGACCTTCGGATCAAATGACTCATTTATTCTTATAGGGATTCACAAACCTTATATGGAGTACTCATACTTAAGGACTAGAGTGTCAAGGTTGTGTGTACATGACATAGGTCATGTGACTTCTTTGACATGATGTTGGAAAGTTAGTAGATTGATTTGTATACATGGTTTGATGGCATGTGACTTCTTTGACGTGATATCATAAACTTTGTGGTTTGATTTATTAATTTATCCTTAGGGGTCACTAATTTGGATTATAATATTATATTACACTCAATATTTGAATGCACTTGATTTGGTAAATTGAATTAGAAAACCACCTTGGTGACTTCTGAATAACTAAATTAGAGCTGGCTCGATGAGTGTTGGAACAGTTAGTGTAATCAATAAACACCGTATTGATTTGGGGAATCCATATTATTGATATGTTGATATTTTTTTTATCATTTTGAGCATGTCAATATTTGGCCTTATTAGGGTTTGGTTGGATTAATATCATATACAGAGTTATTACGCATGATTATTCTTAATTATTATTATCGCATATGCTTGTATGTTTTCACATGGATTTCTACTTTTGCTTGATTGATTGTAACACGAACATGATACCTCTTAGAAGGTGTCACAATTTACTTAGTGTGAAGAAGTCATTCTTATCGATGCTACATTTTTCATGTGGCTTTGTTGGGGGTGGATAGTGGCTTGGGTTTGGGTTAAACTGTTTAGGGTTATTCAGTGTCTCTTCTTCTAACTATATTTGTATTGTTCTTGTGGTTCCCTTTTGGAACATAAAGTGTTGTAAGTATGTATGTGTTGTTCCGAAATCTTTATACTTTTCTCTCACTAATTACTATTGGTTTTGTATCAGCCTTGGATTATGTGTCTACCACACTAATCTTAGTGTTTAAATTATTTTAGTCTTACATTCGACATGGGTCAGATATTAGTCATGCCTCTATCCGTGTTAGATACATCAATAACACCTAATATTTTATGTAATTGTTTATGCTAAAATAAAAATTTTAAGTTGTAAACCTGGGGTTGTTACAGATATAACATTGGTTTCGTAAACTATAACATTTTTATATTTTATTCTATCATCTTGAGCATTCTGGATTCTATATTTGTTTGGTGTTTTGGATACTTGACCTTGTGTCTATCATGAGACAAACAACGGAATGTCGAATATGGTGACAACTTCCCATTTTTCATATGATTGTTTTTATATTTTTCTTCCACGAGTGTTTTGAAAGAAGAATCTTTTAGTAGAGAAACATGGGGGTGTTTCAGTTTAAAAGTTGATTTAATTTGGAAAATGAATTGCTAAGTTTATGACTTGGTATTATTGTTCTGGTAGTACCACTTGTTTGGTTTTGAAATAAACCATTTCACTAGGGTTTTCTAGGCAATGAGCACTAGAGAATCACTCAACTAGTTATTTAGAATGCATGTCAAGTGGTACAACTAATAAACTGGTTTTGATAAGCCAACCAACTAACTTAATTGTTGTTTTCTAGGGTGATCTTGATTGTAGACTAAAGTGAATTGATTCCTTAACCAACCCACTAGTTGTATGTCACAAAATGCTAGTTATTCTCAACCTTATATTAAAATCATCTAATTCCTTAACCATTTAACTAGTTTGAATATCTTGGGACTCAATGTGGAACCTAGCAACACAACTTGTTGCTAAAACTAGTCTATTAGTCAAAGCTATTCAATTGGTTTTCAGCTACCAATGAACTTGTTACTTGGTCCCAAAATTATATTTTATCCACTTGTGTCTAGAATGGCCAAGTCTTTCTAAACATAATAAATAGTTTTTAACTATTAGTTGTCTAGACTAATGGTATAACAAATTATTAGTTTCAACCTATGCATATTTTACTTAGCCATTCAAATGGTATGTAAACCCTCAATGGCTCCGTTGTAAGAACTATAATTTTTACCAATGGTAATAACTTTGATTAGGGGATTTGGGCACCAACAACTGGTTTTGAGGAATAAGCCAGCTAGTTATGTTGTACAATGGAAATTCTATTCGTTGGATTGTCAGTTCATGCATTAATTGAACACCGCTAAACACATTTAATTCATTGCCCATATAATAGAGCTTGAAGTGAATTTATCACAAATTTTTTCAAAATATTAATTGCATTCACCCACTCTCTCTTGCTCTCACTTTAATTCTCAAGGAATTATACACTCTCACTTTCTTATTTTTGTATTTATTGAGAAATCCGCAGTGCCCAACTTGCAAACATCAAAACTAGTTGTAATTCACCTTTAAATATTAAAGCACTAACTATATTACTTCCTCATAGCCATTCTTTAATTTCTACTTTGTAAATTGTGAGGATTTTTTTATAATCAACCACAACTCTCTCTTAAGCTTACTCCGGAGGTTATGCGTTGTTGTCTAGTGTTCTCGTGACAATAATCTAGAAAAGATAAATAGGTAAATATTGTAAATATTCTCTCTATATATAATTGAGTTAATAAGCTCGTATATTTAAAGAGAGATCATCGATACATATACACACGAGGATCAAAATCCAAAAGGGGGAAATATTTTAGTAGTAGATATAAAGTAACCTATATTGGGCTAGCTTGAACCACTATAAATTTTATCGGTAAATTTTTAATTTTATAATTTAAATCCAAAATACATACTCTTCTCCTTTAGGGTGTTTTAGGATTAGGAGTCTAGTTTTATGGTTTCTAGGAGCAATCTATCTTAGAATAAGCTATATGATGTATTTCATTCCACTAGATATTTATAGTAGTTCGTAGGTGTATTATGCCTTGCAAAGAGTTTTATGTTGTATACCATTCCACCAACTACAAACAATGGGATCCTTAATCATAATATTATGATCGCCTAATGTTGAACCCTAATATGATTTTCTCGTAAGTTATCACATTATGCGATTCATATGTGTTATGTATGCCTTATTTTATTGATATGTATTGTTATCTTATTCAATACGTAGCACAGTGACCATCCTTTTATGGATATTATTTGTTCCCATAAGCAGATATCACCATGTTTAGATATTTTTTGATTTGATGCTCTTGATGTGGATGTCACTGCGAGAAAATTTTCAAGTTGGTATAAACATATGGCCATTCGTGTGTGTGTGTATATATAAATATATATATATGGATTTTAGTCCTTAGCTGTCCATTTTCTCTACTCTCTTCTATCTATTCCGTAATCTTATATAATTGTGAGATCAAGTGCTACCTACACTTGATCTCTAGATACAATTTACTTTTTAAGTTCTGCACTCGATATAGATTGGATATAGGGAGTAGTTTTTCTATGTTCGATGTGGCACAACACTTTGCATTTTTATTTTTAGTTCCAAAAAACTTATTTTAAAGAAAAAAATTCATGATTTTCATTAGGAGAGCCAGTAAAAAAATCATTAATCTAAGGTTCCAAATATGAAATTCCCATATTGTATCATGAAATGATCGCATAAATCGTTACTAAAAAAGGGATGGTGTGTTAATGAGCAGATTTATTAAGTTTAATGATTTTATTAGCGTAATTTGATGTAAACAATTAATTATTTTAATTTTGATTCGTTTTATGGATTTATCGACGATTTTGAATTCATAATTGACTGTAATTAATCATTTTCGGGAAGTAATATTTTATCGACGTTTTAATTAATTGAATGTAATATTTTCGGGAAGTTTAAATTAAAAATAGTTTCGAAACTTATTTAAGAATTTCTTTTTGAAATTAATTTTCTTCTGTTCTACGCTTTTTAGTTTGCGGAAAATCGATTTCGGAAATTATTAAAATTAGTCTTGATTTATTAGAATTTGACTTAAACATTTCATTATATACTTTTAAATAATTTTTCGAGGTCTTATAATACATTTCCGTAAATAATATAAGTTTTTACGTTCGTTGGTAAATTCTTCCGAAAATGTTTCCGAAATTCTTTATATAGCTTTTTATTAATTTTAAGCCTTCGGATCCGTTCGAAATAAATTTTCGTTAAATAAATTTTATATAAAATCTTCCAATAATATTTTTATATTTTTAGTATTTTATTCTATGTGTATTTGTTTTTTTTTAAAAAAAAAGAGAACTCCACACCGTCGGTACTGTACCGACCCCCTCTCTTCTTTTTCTTTCTCTCTTCCCTTTCCTCGACTCCCTGTCTCGCAACCCTAACCCTAACCCTAGCCGACCTCCCTCGCCCCTCTCCATCTCCCCAACTCCTCCTCCCTGCTCCTCCTTCGTCGATCGTCGACCTCCAACCGCCGACCACCACCGTCGACGCATCAGCAGCAGTCGAAGCCGCGCACCAGCAGCCGCAGCAACAACCGCTGCAGCAGCGGTCGATGGAGCCACACACAGCAGCGGCGAGCCGCCGTCCGGCCATGGCGAGCTTGGGCAACGACCGGCGAGCCACCCCCAGCCCCCGACGAAGCTTCTCCGGCATTTTCTTGTCTTGCTTTGTGTCAATTTCGTTGGTATAAATTTCCGAAAACCCTAACCCTTAATTTGATTAATTGAGTGTGATTTAGCTTGTAAAAAGCTAAATTGATTGTTTGATTATGTATATATGTGCTATAAGATTGATTTGGATGGGTTAATTGTGTGGTTGTGTTGGAATTTTGGAAAATTTGGATTTTTGGGTGGGTTATGCCCAAATTTTTTCGGATACGACCGTTTTTGCGATTTCGGGCAAATTGATTATACAATATGTTTTAAAATGTATCCAATTTCATTTTGGAACCTTCAATTTAAGAAATTTATGCAGGTTTTATCGGAATTTGATTCCTAGGTCAAATTTTGGGTGTAATAAAATTGGGTCGTATAATTGAGCCGTTCCGCTCAATTGATTTTATAATATTGTTTAAAATATATTTAATTTTATATTGGAAGTGTTGATTTGGGAAAATTGTGCGTAATTGACCGGAATTGGAATTTTTAGGTCAAAACTCCCGCGGGTTTAAATTGGTTTGGGTAATCGGGTTATTTTATTCAATTGACTATATAAACTATATTAGAATATTTTTAATTACATTTCCGAACCGTCAATTTATATGTTTTGGCAGGAATTGATCGGATTTGCGTTTCGGGCTCAAAATCCCTAATTGTGCTAAATCGTGTATTTCTTTTATTGGTTTTGAGCAATTGATTATTTGATATGTTATAAAATGTGTTTAACTGCATTTCCAAACATTCAATTTGATTAAATTTATAGAATTTTAACAAATTGTATTTTCGGGCCTAAAACCCTAAAAGTCAAGTGAAATTATGAAATCGATTACTTGTATTGTTGTTTTTCTAAAATTGAATGTATAGAAATAGTTGAAATGGTATTAATTGCTTCTAAATACCTTTAATTTGAATTGATTAAATTGAATTACTTGAGTTTGTATCGTGGGCTTTAAAACCCTAATTTTTGGGGATGATTTTATAAAATTGATTTTGCTATGTGTATTTTATCTAATCGAATTCTATCTTTGGGTTTTAAATCATTTAAATTCTGTTTTAACCTAATCGGTTTGGATTTGGTTCTATGTAAATGGTTAGGTTACCTATTTAGTTGTAAAACCTAATAAATAAGTTATTTTCGATAAATTAACTTATGATCGATTATTCTTTCTCGGGCTTTCCAAATTAAGTTGAAATGTCCCAAGTGATATTTGTATCAATCCCTTTTGATTTAGTTTTAACCTTAAATCTTAATAAAGCTACGCTTTTAAGTTCTAATTTTTTGTCACACTTTCTAAGAAAGATCATTTGGGTTGTTTATGTTTATTTAATTAGAGTATGTGAATTATTGATTGATAGAATAGTTCTAATTTATTTTAGATTTCTATCGGATCTAGGAAAGCTTTCTAGTGGATCCACGAGCTAGGGATCTCTCTCCCTCTTATCTCGCTTAGCTAGCTTCAGATCCAGGTAAGTCTCGACTTACCTCTACTTATGGGTATTTGGCAAGGATGTGGCTAAGGTCCCTACGTGTTATGTGACTTGTATGCCTTGGATGCCTCGTATGATTATATGTCGTGTTTTACATGTTTTACCTTACCTGTTATGTGTAGCACAGTTTGGATTCAAGGTATGCCTTTGTGATCGCTCTTGTTACGTGTTAATGTGGATGTGCTACAAGTTGTGGCATGATATGACCCTCTAGGACATGCATGCTAGGGTTTTGGTAGCATGAAATGATAATAAAAGAACACGGGAAAGTGGACGTTTGGGAAGTTTGTATGGGGGGAACTAGATCTTGCATGAGCGTGATCCTTAAGTGGGAAAAGTTGATTTGGGTTGTAAGTAAGAGTTTTGGAGAGTCTTAGAGTGATTGGAGACTTGGTATGAAAATAGTACGTGAGTTGGTGTATACGAGACCTGATCAGGGTTTTGCGAGTAAGTGGGTGTTGGGGAGTCTGCATGGAGTATTTAAAGTCTGCATAGGGATGAATCTTACGTGAGGAAAGTTGATTTAGGAAGTAGATAAGATAATGTCAAAGTTATGGGTCCATTGGAGACTTGGGTGCAAAATTTTACGTGGGTTGATGTAAGGGTATCTAAGGGACCCAATTAGGGTTTTGGGAGAAAATGAGGAATTTGAATTGTACAAGGGTAAAAATAATCAATGAAGGATGGAGTATGGGGTTGAGAGTGAGAACTCACTTATATAAAGGATGAGTGCGGGCTTCTAATTGAGAGAAGAGATTTTAGGGTGAAAGAGAGAGGTTACTTGTGGAAGAAGTAAGGTGCTAGGGTCCGATAGGTCCAACTAGGATTTCCAAGGGGAAAACCCTAAAGGTTGAGAATAGGCGAGATCGATGTCGTAGGGTGTTGGGTTTAACCTACACTTCCAAGAGTTGGCCTTTCATTATGTGTGAGTTTAAGGGGAGAAATAATGTCGGAGTGTTCTGGAGGGGAAGAAGTAGAGTATCAACCGCATGCATGTCAAGGGTGTGATGTAATTCAATAAGACACGGATAAGACATTAATTACGTAAAGCGAAAGACTGATGAGCCCGACCTAGTCCGGTCCACCGGTTAGAATAGTGGCCAGAGGCGTTCTGCCCTGGGTGTTTATTTCCGGTCCACCGGCTATAATAGTGGTCAGAGGCGTTCTGCCCTGAGTGTTTATTCCGGTCCACCGGCTATAATAGTGGGGGATTCGGGCTCGACAGACCCAAATAAATAAGTTAATCCATGGGAAAAATACTAAATACTTACAGTGAAACACCATGTGAGTCAGGGCCAGTCCGGTCCACCGGTTAGAATAGTGGTCAGAGGCGTTCTGCCCTGTGTGTTTCGTTCCGGTCCACCGGCTATAATAGTGGTCAGAGTCATCCTACCCTGTGTGTTTACTTCCGGTCCACCGGCTATAATAGTGGGGCACCCGCACTCACATGGACTATTAAAGAATATGTGTTGACTGAACATATTATTAATGAGAATAAAGAATAAGTCTAATTGGACCATGACCAGCTTTTATTATATGTGTTACCACATGCTGCTTATGTGCATAATGAGTCACTTTATATTTCGGTTATACCACGCTTATATGTTAAATGGGATGTTGCATATGTTTTATATGTTACTATGAGTGTATGGCAAGATTCATGTTGTGGGTTGTGAGTATGCATGATATTGTATTAGCGTGTTGTACTCGGATTTAATATGCACTTGATGATATCTCTCCTAAGATAGGGTAGTGGGACTTACTCAGTATTGGACCCATACTGATACTACACTGGTTGAATGGGTCCTGTGATGATCCACCGATGGTGGGGAGCACACCTCTTGTGCAGGTTTAAGATCGGATACTGTGTTGGGGTGGAAGCCTTGACTTGAGTGAGTAGGCAATCCGGATATTGATCCTTCGGGATTTATTTTTGTTTAGCTATATTTTGTATTACGTTCTTGTTTCGAGAAACATATTATGAGGTTGTAATCCCAAATCGTATTCTAACTTCTGTTTGACTTACCTCTTATTAAGGATTTATGTTAAATGTCGTCTTGTGTTTTTGATACTTCGTACTAAATGTTGATTGGATTTAGCCTTAGCACTTAGTACTGGAACGGTAGGAGTGAACCGGTCTGGTACTAAGTGTGGCGGTAATACCCCCTAGTTTACGATTTTATCCTTTGCTTCCGCGAAGCCTTTTGATTTTAAACGAAATTTTTCAGTAGTAAATTTGGGGGTGTTACACTTTGTCGGTAGGGTACTATGTTACCTTCGTGTACTAGTGCGACCAGGGTACCTTTGCATCCTTAGGTTGATAGTCGGTAGGATATTGTGTTGCCTTGTTGCACCGGTATGACTGGAGTACCTTCGTGTCTTCAAGTTGATTGATCTCCCATCAAGAAAGTAAATAAAAATGGAAATGATATAATTTGATGGAAATAATGATTATCAGATTATTAGATTATTTGGTAGCAGGCTTTGTACCTACCTGTGGTTTCGGCAGCAGCCTTCGTGCCTACCTGACGTTTCGATAGTAGCCTTCGTGCCTACCTGAATTTCTGTGGTTTCGGTAGCAGCCTTTGTGCCTACCTGAGGTTTTGGTAGTAGCCTTTATGCCTACATGTGGTTTCGGTAGGAGCCTTCTTACCTACCTGTGGCTATGGTAGTAGCATTCGTGCCTCCCTGTGTTGGTTTTATGTCTATTAGCATACCTGTGATATTATGGATCTTATTATGTTGTTCCTGTAAGTTTAACTATCATGTTATGGATTTATTATGTTGTACCTGTAAGTATACCTGTGATGTTATGGATTTATTATTCTGCACTTGTAAGTATACCTGTGATGTTATGGATTTATTATTTTGTACCTGTAAGTATACATGTGATGTTATGGATTTATTATGTTGTACCTGTAAATATATCTGGGATGATATGAATCTTAGTAAATTATACCTGTGAACATACCTGTGATGTATGTGATTGTTTGGGATTTATGCTGAGACGTTAATTATGCTGAAGTTGGGTTTTAATGATTACTGAGAGGATATTTCTGGGATGTTCAATAATAAGTTCCGTTATTTCAGATGAATGAAAATGAATAGTACGTGACCTTGATGGAAATTGATCATTTGAATGATTATTGTATCTCAATCATCGTATGTATATGTATATGTATTATACCATGTAATTGTATGTCTTGTATGTGTTCCATACTGATTTATCATATTAGTTTGGTATAAAGGATTGATTAGTACCGTAGTACTAAAGGGTTCATTTTCGTGGACCCCTACCTATTCAATGAGCTCAGTCAAATGCTGATAGTTCAAATTTGGGAGCATAGGACTATCCGGTGTTACTTTTGTTGTCTTATTTCCGGTTGTATTTGGACCCTCGTGTCCTCCTGTAATTTCTCACTCGAGTTTCGTAAACTGCTAATGTTGTTTTTAAATAGTAGTATTTATCTAATGCCCTCTCTATCCTAATTTCTATAATCATGATATTAATTTAAGCGGATTAATGATTTTAGCCTTAGCACTTGGTATGAGAATGGTAGAGGAAACCAGACTTGTACCAAGTGTGGCGGTAACACCCCTTGTTCTTATTGTTTTAGCTTCCACACTTAACTCTGTAAATAAAAATTTTTAGTTGTAAATTTTGGGGTGTTACACAAAGTATAGATTTGTCTATCCCATTTGAAATCATATAGTGTGAATTTGAAAAATTAACCAAAAATCCTTTGTCACAGAGTTGACTAATGCTTATTAAGTTATGTTTGAGGTCCTTAACTAGATAAAAATCATTTATGAAAGGTTTAGAGTTACCGATACTAATGATGCCAATACTAATGATCTTTTCTTTTGAGTTATCTCTAAAGGTTACACTCCCACCATCATATGGAGTGACCTCGGAGAAAATGGTTTGATCACTGACCATGTGTCTTCAACACCCACTACCTAGGAACCATTTGTGGCTTTTTATGTTGACCTTGAAGCATACTTGAAAGCACAAATGTCTTAGATTAGGTACCCTTTAAATGGGTCCTCACTAGGTTAGTGTTTCACTCACGCGGGGTGGATCCCTTAGGTACCTACACTTGCTTGAATTTTGACTTTACTTGGGCACTCTTTGAGAACTTACACAATGACGCAACATGGTTGGGTTTTCCACATACATTACACGGGATTTTCTTCTTATGAGTAAAAGAAAATGTTAAACTTTATGTATGCCTACATGTTGTAGATGAATGCCCATCCTTCCCACATATAGTACAGCTATTTGATGTAGGTGAAGCATTTACTCTATGAGCTTTTGAGGCTCTCACAAATAAATTTTTAAGTGTTTGACATTTAATCACTTTCTTATTTCCATTGCTTAAACTTTTACGGTCTATATAGTGTCCTTAAGCACCTAAAAGTATGTTTAGACCTTCTTCACCTTCCGTGAATGTATATATAATTTTCATAAATTTGTCACACTTGGCTTGTAATTCCATTATTTTGACTTGAAATTGATCTATCTTAATCTAGTGATCACAAAAAATGTATTTATTCTGTTTGTTAAACTTAGTGATTTTATTTGATAACTCAGTTTTGACAAGAAGCATGTGTGATTCAAGAAGGACATTTTCATTTATCGCTAGAGTGTGTTGTTCATTTAGGCGATCAAGCAATTTCTTCATATTTTTGTTCTCTTTATTCACTCTATCGTTATCACATAATGATTCATGCAAAACAAAAAGTAGGTCATCATAAGAGTATAGTAAATCATATTGTACCTCATCAACGTTGTCTTCATCATTGAAGCTTGTGAGTGAGGTAGCGGTTGATGACTCTCCTTCTAGTTCCATGAAACAAAAGTTGGAAACTTCTTTCTCTTCTTATGAGCTTTCACCTTCACTTTCACCAAAAGAAACCATGGCTTTTCTGGGCCCTTGTCTTCCTTTGTTGTTGCTTGAGTTACCTTTGCTCATTGCTATTGTTTAGCAATTTTGTTTCTGAACTCATAGCAATCACGCATGTCATGCCCATTTTTCCACAGTTGTGGCATTTGATTTTGTCATCTATGTTGACTTCTTTGGGCTTCCTTTGGTTGCTTGAAGAAGCTCTTTGATTCCTATTTTCTCTTGATCAGAGGAACCTCTTGAAATGAGTGGTTATGAGTGCCACTTTTTCGTCATTTATAAGAGTTTAGTCTTCTCCTTCGTCACCTTCTTTCTTGCCTAGGTTGTCAGTTGTATCTTGTTGCCTTAAAGATGTTGAGGCTTTTAATGCTAGAGCATTCTTTCTTCTTTCTCTTGCTTCATCATCCAGCTTTGATTGGTGAACCATGATGTTGCCAAAAAGCTCCTCAATTGTTATTTTTCCCAAATATTTGGCCTCATCAATTGCGGTTACCTTAGAGCTCCATTATTTTGTAAGACCTTGTAAGATTTTTCTTACTTGCTATTCTTTAGTAATTTTCTTCCTCGAGTCCTCGATATTGTTGATGATTAAGGTAAAGTGGTTGCTTATATTGTTGATTCTTTTACCCTACTTCATGCTAAAGAGTTCATGCTCTCTATTATGGAGGGTGATTCTTTGATCCTTGACCCATCTTGTACCTTCATTAGTGAGAATGAGATTATCCTATATGCCCTTGACGATTGTGCATGATTGAATTCAATGATACTATTTTTCACCAAGCTTGCATTATAGAATCATGATGGCTTTATCATTGAGAGTTAGCTTTCTCTTTTCTATATCGGTAAGCTCATCTCTTATCTTTTCTACAATCTCACCGTCGACCTCCTTGGTGATCTTGATTGGCCCTTCGGTGATAATGGATCAGGTGTCATAGTCTTGTGATTTGATGAAGAACATTATTCGGTTCTTCCCGTATGTAACCTTTTCGCCATTGAATAGTGGTGGCTTAGTGGTGGATATGCCTTCATTTAGACCAATGGATTACATTCCACCTATGGATCCTTTTCACCTCGGATTGTTGAATATTTTGAGAGGTGCCTAGCACTTATATACCAATTGAAAACACCATAGAGGGGTTGAATAGGGTTTTGTGGAATGAGAATGACTAAATAAAAATTTACACGTACTGTAAAGTGGTTCAAGAGTGAATTACTCTCCCTTTTGAATATTTGAAATTGTGACATGTTTTATTGATGATCACTCTTCTCTCAATTTATGAATCTTACAATCTCAATTACCCTCTCAAGATATGATTTACAACTTCACCTATTTATCTTCTCTGGATTCACTGAAAGAATATCTCAAGAATGATAGGCAACACTCACTAACCCCTTTGATTGATTTTTGAGAGGTGGCTGTGATTACAAGTTTTTCTCACCAAATAAAATATACGAAAGTGTTGATATTTGAATGAGATTTAATCCAGCTAGATGTAATATATGATATTACAATTTGAGAACAATTCTAGCTAATAGAAGTGAGCAAATAACACTTTTCAATAAAAACTCAAAAATATGAAAGTTTTGGAATATTAAATGAGCAATTGAATGATTTGAGGAAATCAGTTGATTGGTTTTTTGCACCAGTTGATCTGTGTTAGTTTTAGCATAACCAGTGGTTATGTTTAAATTGAACCAGTTGTCTGGTTCCGAACGAAATGAGTTAATTTGTTTGGAAAAATACTTTTAAAAGATTTATAATATAAAATCAAGTCAATTATTTTTCAACAAAGAGATTTAAAGAGTTTTTATTTGAAATGTGACATTTGCTCAACTTAACTCTTTACAATATACCTAAGACACATCAAATACTCGGCATCATGTCTTGGTGTCTTTTGTATGTGTTGATTTATTGAATATGCATAGTTAAGCAAACACATTAGATACAAAAATACGTTTGTGATCATCAAAATAAGTATAATGATATTGCTTAACCTTTGAGGTCAACGCTAATTTATTCTAAAGATGGTTTGGCTATTTCCATATAAATAAAAATTAACTCTACTTGGATCGATCAAGTTTTAAATTTTTGTCAAGATACAACAAACATGTATGGAATGTAGTTTATCATAATATGGACTTATTACTTATGTAACTTTTTACATAATATAATCTTGACATATTTTAATTTCTCATAATAGGGTGGAAGGTGATCATGGATTATTAAAGAGGTTCTTAGAGACATCAACAAGCAGCTTCAACACCATTTTGCTACCAATTCACTCACTATTAGCCTTGCAATATTGCGACATTAGTGGTTCAATGTTCTTCATCATGCTACTATTGCTCTTTATGCTGATTTGAGAAGGCATGTAGCATTGTTTGCATTGGAATCACTCAATAAAGAGTGTAGAAGAAGTAACAATGCGGGCACTGATGAAGTGTTATGTGGGTGTTGTATGTGTCGGATACACTAGATACCATGTACCCATGAAATCAATACTTACATACGTGATTCCATCCTTATCCCATTGTCATTTATCCATCATTTTAGGAAGCAACTTAATATAGATTACTCAATTAGTTCACTAACACCGCTTGATTTGATCGAGGTTGCACCTTATTTACTCCATGTTTATGTGGAAGATATTTTAAGCAAGCCACCTACAAAACAAAATCAACTTACTTGATAAATATTTAATACTGTTATTCCTTAGAGAAGGCAACTCCAAGGGGCACAATAATGAAAATGGAGGCGTCATCCAAGAAATAACTCTACTATAAGGGATCCCTCTAGCTGGGAGTATAACATGGATTACAATTATTCAGCTGGTTTGGGACCTTGTTGAAGATTTCTTCTTTGGGTTCGGGTTCAGAGGGAGAACTCGGGGATCGGATTCAGGGATGCAGCAGGGGTGGGTTTGGGTTCCCTATCTTGAATCAGTCTCGAATAATATATGTATATATATATAATAAATTAAGTATATTATAAAAAAATAGGATCAGGTATGGGGGTGTGATATGGGATTAGGTATAAGGTTGGGTTTTGAGGATTGGGTCTAGTTTTAAGTCCGGGGAATAAATTGGGGATGTAGAGTAGATCAGGGATCAAGTTGGACATGAGGATTTGATCCCCATAAGGATCGGATTGGGAATTATTCGATAAGAAAAAATCAATGATTGAGGTGGGTTCAAGGATTATTTTTCTTATTGGGTTAAGGGATAGGGATGGGGATGGAGTCCTTGTCCCTCTTCGTTTCCATCTCTAACGTATACACACCGAATGTATTTAAGTCATTCGGGATTAACCGAAGATGGAGTTAAGTCATCTTTGGGTGGAGATTGTGGTTAGGGTCATGGGTGAGACCATGGCTAAGGAAAATAATCATCATTTATGTCTAAAATGTCATCAAGTTATATACGGTTCCCATATATAAGCCAATTAAATCAATATGTTGCACCATATATTCATAAATGATATAATGTGTAGGGATATGGAAATTATGGCTTTAGATCATTAGCCTAATTTATGCTTGGAGATAAAAATTAGTGGGTTTGAATTTTGTATAGAGTTGTACCATGAGGTTCATATAGGGCGTTAACTCTGTGAGAGTGTGTTTCAATATATGACAATAGTTGATCAAATTCTTCATAATATTTCTCCATGGGAAGGCCATGCTTTATTGGTACATTTGATAGAAATGTCAGATATTGGTCATATAATTTCCACTTGATACATTATACTACTTGTATGCTTGTCTTGTGCTAACACTTCATTTTTTCTTTTAGTGGGACAACATGATACGCAGAGTCCCAAAAGTGAAGTTAGCAAATGTTCCTTGATGGAACACACACAATAAAATTTGGAACATATTTAATTACGTCTTATTCCAATATATGACTTATTTGGAGTTACTTATCAAAAGTAATTATCTAAAATAATTACTTATTTTAAATTTTTTTAAGCTCAATTTTTTTTTTAAATAAGTAGTAATTTTAGATAACTACTTTTAATAAATAGCTCTAAACAAGTACATAATCATTGATGTGTGCAAAAATTTTATTAATAATTTGTTCAATAGGTATAACTCTTAGAACATTTTCCATTACTACTGTACATGTGATATGGCGAGTATTCCATGATAGTAATGTCTCAACATGGATGATGCCATGTTAATCTAGGTTTGAACTATGGTTAAGGTTAAACAACAAAGATACACATAAAATACAACCATTTCCTTTACATATAGAAGGATAAAATTGTGGGTGTGGATGATCCAATGTTCCACTATCGTTATATACAATGATGGATAACAATCTAGTACATACGATGAATAGTTGTCGATGCATCAACAAGTCGTTTGTTAGCTATAATTTCTCATCCTCATTATGCTATGACAACAAAATTTGTTCCACCATTTTTAACACGTACCTGTGAGTTACACTAACATACCGTTATATGTAACTAGGATTCGTATCCCATGGGGCCACTACTGGCACTCATAAAATGCATGGGTTAAGAATGTGCTTGTTTTTCTCTCTCCATTGGGCAAGTATGTGATGATAATGAACTTTATACCTCATAGTGTTGGGTTCTCTATATTCCTTCCATGTCAACCTGATATGGTCATAAGGAATCAACTGTGTAAATATGAATTGAAGAGTGACTTTCTCTAGCACATACGATTCTACAACACTTATAGTATGTATATCACCATAAAATAGTTCTATAAAACAATTACTACTCACATTTGCTACCTTGTACAAATCCTTAGTCACTTGTAGCAAAAGGATTATGCTAACTCTACTGTAATTACTATAATAAATATAAAAAAACAATTTAATTTGAATGAGGATACATTTCTCACAAACATAGAATCAATCACCTATCGATAGTATCAAAGCATAAAATGGGTCTTGTTAAAAGATCAATCACACCACCATCTTTAATAGTAGGGTGTGCGAACTAATCACACCTAACACGACTAAAATCAGGACACGTTCATATATCCAACTCTATTACAATGCACATGTTTGAATTACAAGTAAATGATCGACAAATGTAATATATATATATATATATATATATATATATATATATATGATAGTCACAAAATTATCTATAATAGGGTTGCACATTCGGATATTTGGGAAACTTTTGATTTATATGCTATATCGAGCTATCTATATAAGATAACGAGTACACCTGTTCCCCACACATAGTATTTCTCAACAACGATATCCTAGAGAACTAGAGGCTAATATGGGATAGATCGATTGGATAAATTATCCACAAATAATAACATGTCAAGCAACCATAGTAGGTACCTAATAACTTTACTACCCCTTAGCAACCAATCTGATGTACATAGGGCATGAAGCATTAAGAATTCCATTATATCCCTTTACTCATCGCCTTTGAACCCTCGTTCTCCATACTAAATAGGCCAAATAATACATACATCACTTGCTAATAAGTTTTATCTACATCGCTCGCATATAATGGATGACCACTAAAATTTAAGTCTTAATATATGTCGCACATCTAAAGGGGTTATGGTCATCTCACCCCATGACATATGAAAGCTATTAGTTTCTTATTTCCATCTATTTATAAATGAGGATATGAGATGCCAACCCATGCACAAGAAAAAGAATAGATCAACAAAAGTTCCAATCTAATACCACAAAGTTGTGTGACAAAATCATCGTTAATGGTACTCATCAAATTACTAAACTGCTTTGATCTAGTGTGGACCCTTGAACTTTGTGATCATAAACAACAAAATAGACAAATATAATCAATACATGATAAATAGTAAAGGAAATAATAAACAAAGTGATAAATTTTCAAACTTACATTTCCAAACCATATATCCAATATAATATGACTACTAGAGTTTGAGATTAAACTAAGGTCCCTTAGGCCTACAAGACATGGTCCAACCATACTTCACGTGCATGCCTTGTTCATCTGGTCTTATATCACCATCCTCGCTATCATTACCACCATTGTCACCTTTAGTTTCATTTATAAATGGAATATAATGTACATGAATTGAGGAGGATGGTGGACTACTTAATGACGATCAACCTCGATTCCCATGTTATCAAGAGACGACGATTGGCCCCCTTGAGTTGATGATGACGTAATAATTATATTGGCAATAAACGATGAATGAATTACACAGTCTGCAAATGTCAGTATTATAGGCAACTCATAATCAAGGTTAGTAGGAGCTTTATCCTAGACTTGCTTTGGGGGTTTTTCATGCGGTGACCTTGTACATTTTTTGATGCATCATAGTATGCTAATAAAAGATTTTGTAATATTTGTTAAACTTATCAAAGTCAATTGTGGTGCCTGTTTAGTTTCATTTATTTGTCGCGTTGAAGCGGTAACTCCACTACTCTCTGTTCTATATGATGCCTTTCCTTGCCTCCGAATCATTTGAATTTCAATAACAAAATGCTTCAATTATAATCATTAATAAATATGAATAAATCAAATCAATAATAGATATCATGACAACAATATAATGAGATGTGCATGTGCATAAATATACTCAACTTTATGATTGTATCGAATAAATCATGATCGTGTAGTCAATATATTTTCACTTTGTAGTCTGTAGTACTTGACTAGTCAAGTTTATGAAGTTTTCATATAACTCATCGCCATGTTCAAAATCGGTAAATAGAAGTATATTTACCATCTTACCAAATGATAATTCTTACAAATTTTAAATGAGTTGTTAGAAAATGTTTTATTTCAATACCTACTAATGTAAAATCTAGATCAATATCTTCTAGATCTACCATTCTCCAATTTAGATCAAGATCTACCAGTAAATACTAATAATTCTACCGATCCTCCCTAACTTAATATGTCGAGACCATTTCCATATTAAGAACTCATGCTATAAGGCTATAGCTATGCTAGGAATTCATAGTTAAAGGCCAAAGCTGCACTAGGTGTTTAAGCTTTAAAGCCAAATCTGCACTGGTAGTTCACGCTAATAGGCCTTAACTGAGTGAGCCACTTTACTTGCGAGGACAATGCTGCGTGATCCTTTTTCGATGGAAGGCCACACTACATCAGGTTAAGGAAAAAACCATAATACAAGCTAGATTGAATAAAAAATTAGAAAAAGGGCAGGTGCTACCTTATATTTGACTAATAGATATGGTGTGTGAGTTCCAATAGAGCTGTATGAGGATTTCCAGTAGGTAGATATGTGTGAGGAATTAAGCTTTAGAGATAAGTTTGTATAATCAAATAGATGGGTTAAGCTAAGGGGAAAGTGATGGGTAAGAATTTTTCCTGAAAGGGATATAAGAGTAAGGCAGATGATAGAGGAATGAGGAAATAAGAAGTATGTGGTGGTAACTAAATAAGGGGTATTATAGGTGATTCAACGTTTTATTTTTCATTTGGTGATGGAAATGTTTTCCAGATAGAAGTCTCATCTGCAAATCACTCCTCTCTTTTTTATGAGCTTTGTTATTTGAAAGACAATAACTTACTATTTAAAAAACAAAAACTAATAAATTAACTAGTTTACCTTCTCAATCCCCTTCACACTCCACTTAGCCCTACCCTCCCTCACATCTCCCTCTTTAATTTTATTCACCCTTTTAATTTTCTCTAGGCAACCATCTTCTTACACATCTCCATTCTCTCATTTAATTTAATCATAAAAAATGGATTATATTAACCACAGTGAACAAAGAGATGAAAACATTCTTAGCCACAAAAAGAGAATGAAACACATATGAACTTCAATCAGGTAGGTATTCAGTAGCATTTATCATTTTAATTCATTCTCATTTAGGTTTTATACATAAGAAATCTAACAAATCCCCCATATAGCTTCAAACCCTAACACAATAACCCACATTTAGTGTTAAACCTTGAAGAAGTTACCCTACACTCACACACTCCACCCATTTATCATGAAACTCTAACACACCCACACATCCTATCGTCAAACCTTAATGTAGCCTATCCTCCCCCAACATCAAGCTTTAACGCAACCAATCATCTCCAACATCAAATCCTAAAACACCATACCCAACATACCCCCACCTTTTCAATGTCAAACCTTAATGCAATACACCCTCCCCATCATCAAACATTGATGCATACATTGACACAACCCACCCCTTCCAAACCCCACCCTCTCAAGACCTCACCCACACATCCTAATCTCTACCCTATGCCATAAATCGTAAAATCTAAACCCTAAACCATGGGTACTTGAGACATTTATCATTTATATATTCTTATTAATACGATCATGATAAAGTGATAATTAGTACAACACTTTTTTATATGACAAGGGTTGAAATTAATAAGGATTTTTCTATAACAAATCAAATATTATCTAACCATGATGACATTGTAGTGTGGTATGTGATATTAGTAGAAGTTGTAAAATAGTTTTAGTCATATAAGGTTTGAGGAAAATAAATGATAAGGGAATGGGCAGGGTAGATATTGATAATGTATGAAACTCATGTTTAAAAAAAATTGATTGCCACAACAAACTTGCAACACAATGTTTTGAAAAATACTTTTTGTAACACCCCCAAAATTCACTACTGAAAAATTTCGTTAATTAAAGGAAATTAGCGGAAGCAAATTAATAAAATGTGAACTTTGGAAGTATTACCGCCACACTTAGGACCAGACCGGTTCACTCATACCGTTCCAGTACCAAGTGCTAAGGCTAAGAAAAACGAAATACAATTTGAAAGAAGTTCAACGTACATAAATCAGAGTAGCGCATCAAGTCATTTACAAGAATAAAATCCACTAATGGTGGTTACAGTAACACATAACATTAAAACCAGGAATTTAAAGAGGAAGAGAAAACCCTAACGATACCGGATAAATCCCTACTCTCGTTCCCGTAGCCCACATGGGTAGCACCTGAAAATACCTGCAAGGGAACTACCCATTGAATAAGCAGGGGCCCCATAAAGGGAATCCCTTCAGTACTACGGTACTGAGTAACCATTTAATACCACACTTAAAGACAGGCCCGCATACGGTACATAATGCAAGCTATACACATAAATAATGAGAGATGCATACATAACAATGACATACATAATAATTTATAAGTCACGATCGATACTTTGCGCCTTAAGCCATGTCATAGTGTAAGATCAATACATTCGGGCCTTAAGCCATAATTCCGTCATCATTCCATAAATCTCATATTTTATATCCATGTGAGTACGAGAACCCCACTATTATAACCGATGGACCGGAAGTAAACACACAGGGCAGAACACCTCTGACCACTATTATTGTCGGTGGACCGGAAGGTAAACACACAAGGCAGAACGCACCTGACCACTATTATTTGCCGGTGGACCGGTCTGGCCCCGACTCGCATGGTGTTCCACTATAAGTGATTAGTATTTTTCCATAATCTTATTCACATACATAATTGATTTTATTGAGCTCGGGACCCCCACTATTATTGCCGGTGGACCGGAATACATATAACTCATCATCTAGGGCACAACGCTCCTGGCCACTATTATAACCGGTGGACCGAGATATATAAAGAATCATCATCCAGGGCACAACGCTCCTGGCCACTATTATAACCGGTGGACCGGGATATATAAAGAATCATCACCCGGGGCACAACGCTCCTGACCACTATTATAACCGGTGGACCGGTACTCAATATCATAATCACCTGGGCCCGACTCATTAATATTCCACTTTCAATAATAGTATCTTTCCTTTCTTTAATCAGCACATCAATCATATTTATTTGCCTCGAACGGGAGATCAATAACCCGGGACACAAAGGTACACCGGTCGTACCGGTGCATATCAGCTACTCAGTACCTGTAATACCCCAAATTTGAGCGGAGTGTTATAAGGATTGATTTGGCTACTTATATCAACATGGTATACCATCCTTTTGGTGATTCCGTCCTAAGAACTCCACAGTTAAGCGTGCTGGTCGTGGAGCAATTTTAATATGGGTGACCTTCTGGGAAGTTCTGAAAATTTCTCGAAAAGTGCGTGAGTGAGGACAAAGCGCACTGAAAGGACTCGTGTTGATCTGTGGGGCTAGCCAATCAATCTGAAAGCACTCCAAGGTAGCCCCCGTGTGGTCGTGTCGACTCGGGGTGTTACAGTACCCTTCAACCACGAACCCAAGGACGCAAAGGTACCCTGGTCATACTGGTGCATAAAGCTAACTCAGTACCCTACCGACAATGACACCTAATCCATAAGTATGCATACCCCCTAACTAGGTCCGTAGAGCTAGAAAGAGTAAGATATAGGGCCTGGCTGGGGCACAAAGGCACACCAGCAAATACCAGAATAATCGTGGACTAAACCACGTCCTTAGAGTAGCGACCCCTAAGGAGTCACCATTCCCGATCTCGAGGTCTTTCACTTTAAGTAATAGTGTCTTAATTAAGGTGATCACGAAAGCACAAAAATCCGATACTTATTCACTTTCAATCGTTCTGATATCATTAATCATTTCTTATTCAGATGATTATCCAGGGTATCACAGAGAAATCATTAAGGCCAGACTAATTATCAAATACTCTTACTTGACTAACCAGCATTATTTGAATCATATTATAATGTTCCACAATCTCAAAGACATGTTAGGTACAAATTACTCATTTGCCCTTTACTTATATAATTTTTAAGTATCCATTCCTTCCTCGCCAAATTACCATATTACCCTTTGAGTTACATAATTACCAAATTACCCCTTATACGGTTTAGGTCACCAAATTATCCCTTACACTTTTTAGATCACCCTTCACCCCTCATAATTACTACACTTATCACATTTTCCCGTTTGGTTGGTTATATTACCAAATCGCCCTTCTCCCTTGTTATAATTACAAAACTGTCCTCGAGTTGGATAAATTACTAAATTACCCTCCTTCATTATCCTGATTACTATTTTGTCCCTTTAGTTGGTTAAATAATTATCACTTTACCCTTTAATCGGCTAAATTACCAAATTACCCCTTCAGTTGGATAAATTACCAAATTTCCCTTCTCCTTTATCATAATTACCATTTTACCCCTCTCAATTATTTTAATTGCCATTTGCTCTTTTTAATTATCATAAATCCCAAAATTACCCTTTTTCATAATTACCAATATTAATTTACCCTTCTTCATAATTATAATTATTAATTTACCCTTCTCCATACTTATAATTACTATATTACCCTTCTCCATATTAATAATTACTATAATGCCCTTTAATTAGTTAATTTACCAAATTACCCTTCTCTAGTATCATACTTATCCAATCGCCCTTCTACAATCATAATTTAATTACTAAATTATCTTTCATCGTTATCATAATTACCAAGTTACCCCTATTCCTAAGTTTACCATAAATATCCTCTTAACTTCAAAATTACCCTTTTACCCCTTACTTTCAAATTACCATAATATCCTTTTATTTACAAAATTACTATTTTACCCATTCACATCCAAAATTACCATCTTTATCTTTCCTTACATAATTATCACTTTGCCCTTCTTTTCCAAATTACCATATTACCCCTTACTTATAAATTACCTTTTCGCCATTCACTTATACAATTACCATATTACCATTTACTTATGAAATGACTATTTTGCCCCTCTACCTCCAAAAATTACCATATTAACCCTTTTACTTACAAATTTACCATAATGCCCTCATTCATCCAAAATTACTATTTTACCCCTACTTCCAAAATTACCATTCTTACCACTTACTTATAAAATAATCATTTGGCCATTTAATCATAAAATTACCATATTATTCTTTTATCTCAAAAATTACCGAAATACCCTTTTCACTTATAAAATTTTCATTCAACCCCTCTATTCACCATTTTTATGAATTTACTAACACTACATAAAATAATGATATTAGTACTTCATTCTTATCATCTAAGTCCACCAACATGTCATTATTCAACATAATACTCATTAGCAACTACCTACATTAGGTCACATACTTCATAAGCAAAATTACTAAAATACCCTTAGACAATAATATTACTCATGCATTAGCAACATAATACATCATAAACAAGAATTTAACATCTTCATCGATGATCAAACTCCTCCCTTAATTAACATACCTACATATGGCACAAAAGTTATCATGCTTTGCCTTTTTTATCAAACAATATAAGAAACCATATACATATCATGCTAAGCACACCAAACATGCATAAAATCATACTAAACCCTTAATGTGCTAGCATACATTTTTCCATATATTTAAGGGAGGATTAACGGTTACCTTAATCCTGCAGAATATCAAATCTTACCAAGCATAATTAGCAACTCAACACCTAAAAATAACATCCATCATTATTATGTTAGAAATAGGAAATTAAAAAAAAAAGATAAAACTTTGTAAAAATTTATTTAACAATAAAACACTTTAATTAATTATTAATATACCTCAAAAATTTTCCAAATTAAATCCAAAACAAGGGGGAGCTCACGGTGCATGAGCAGCGCGAGTCTCGTGCAAAGTCTTGGGGAGAAAAGGGCTCAAAGAGGGTGAAGGGAGAAAAATAAGTCATTTTCGGGTTGGGATCTTTGGGCTAGAAAAGAAGGTGGTTAGGGGAGGTTCTAAGGCAAGGGAATGGTGCAGAAGTGAAGAAGGGGTGTAGGTGGAGGCTAAGGGTGGTTTCAAGGCGGCATAGGGCGGCGGAGACGGCGGCAGCAAGGCGGCGAAGTTGGCTGCCGAGAAGGGGTTGTGAAGGAAGGAAAAGGAGAGGGAAAAATGGAGGGGTGCAAGAGTTGTTTTCGGCCAACTAAGGCATGGCGGTTGTAGAGGGGGTTGCAGGGTGTCGAACGGTGGGTTGGGTGGCGGCAGAGGTGGGCGGACGGCGGCGGAAATGGCGGTTGCAGGTGGCACGGTGGTAAGGGGGAAAAACTGAGGAGAAAAAGGAAGAGGGGGAGAAGGGGAAGTGTAGGGCTTGAGGGGCGGCGTGGTGGTGCAGGGTGGTAGTAGGCGATGGCAGAAGGCGGCGCAAGGCTGGGTGCGGTGGTTCAGGCGGCGGCGGGCGGCGGTAATAAAAAAAACGGGGAACGAATGGGAGGAAGAGATAAGAGAGGAGAGTCTCGGGGAAGGAGGATGTGGGTTCGAATTTATAGTGAATGAATGGCTGGGGAGATGAGGAAAAATAAGAGGGAGAAGAAAGGGGGCAACGGTTGGCCGGCGAGAGGGTGCAGGTGGCAGGTGGTGGTCGGGTGGCAGGGGAAAAGAGGGAAGAAGAAGGAAAGGGAGAGGGGCATGCGGGGCTGTGGTCCAGGGCCGATTTGGCTCAAAAAAAAGAAAGAAAATGACAGGGGAGGAGAGAGAGGGAGAGGGAGGTAGGTGGTGGCCGGGTTGCAGGTGGCGACATGCTCGACCATGGCAGAAGAAATGGTCGGGCGTGGGAGAAGAAGAGAGGAGAAGAATAAAGGGATGGCGGGCGGCTGGACTGGCGTAGGAAAAGAAGGGAGTCGACCGGTCCAGAAGTAAAAAATAAGGAAGCGTTTGGGTTGGTGTGCTGGGCGACGCGCGTGAGGGAGAGAAGGGAGGAAGCCCGCACGAGAGAGGGGAGATGGGCCAGTGGCCCAGTGCGCAAGGGAGGGGAAGCAGGCCGATACGGGCGGCCCAAGGAGGAGAAAAAGGAAAAGAGAAGAAAGAAGAAAAAGGAGAAAAAGGAGAAGGAAAAGAAAAAGGGAAATGAGAAAATAGGGGAAATAAATTAACTTAATTTATAAAATCATAAAATGTAATATTCTTGATAAATTATTTAATTTAATAATTTAATTCATTATAATCTAAAATATTAATTTAAAAAGGATAAAGTGGGTAAAATATTAGTTTGGAAAATTATTTAAATAAAATAATATGATAAATAGAAAAATATTTATTTTTAATTTATTAAATACTCTTATCCAAACTTACATACTCTAAAATCCATAAAATAATTAAAATAAATAATTTTAAAAGCAAATATTATTTTAGATAAAAGTTATTTATTAAAATATAGGTCTTTCAGCTATTATTTCTTCTTCCTCATTATGTAGCGCAACCAGTGGTTGATCTGTTGTCAACAACAAGTATCTATGAAATGGTTGAACATACTAGTTCGTACAGTCAAAATCTATATTCCATGGGTCCACTACTGGTTATCCAAAAGTATGTGAGTTTACTACATGCTCATGTATCACACTCCATTAGACAATAATGTGTGAGCAGTGAACTTGAATTATATATTTTCTTGTGATACAATCTCTACGTGTTTTTCCCGTCGATCTAATAGGCACATTGGGGATTTCTTGTGTAGACCGAAATTAACAAGTTACTCATTGTAGCATGTATGGTTCTACTATATTCCTAAAATGTAAACAACCATGAAATAATGTTATAGGATTGGTACTCGCTGTGCTACAAACTCTATATGAATCAAATACACGTAACACAAAATTAGTGCACTAAATACTAATGTAATAGTAATTAAATATGTGATAACATTTAAATACATCTGAATGTACCTTTCTCACATATATAATAGGGTTGTTCATGTTATCCGATATTTGCTTATTTGATCCGATATCCGAAGCGATCCGATTCGAAAAAACAAATAACGATTTGATTTTTTTTTTCAAATTAAATATTTGATCCGGTCAACAAAAAATCAAATAAACCAAATATTTGATCCAATAATTACAAATAAAATCCCATCCGGAGAAAAATATTTATACTTTTTTTACAAATTTTTATTTTATATATAATTGTATATAAATAAATTTAGATGTGTGTGTGTGTAATTTTTACTTATTTTATTTATTATTTGAGCCAAAATTTAATTTAGTTGAAATTATATTTTTAATAAAATTCCTTTTTAGATATTTATACAAAAAATAAAAACATTCTACGTACCGATAGACCCCACCCACCCCTTCTTTATTTTAGTTTTAACATCGGATATTTGTTGAGCAAGTCGGATATTTACGGAGCTAATCGGATATTTGCTCAGCAAATCGGATAATATCAAATATATTTGATTTTTTTATATTTAAAATTTTATTCGGATAATATCGGTTATATTTGATATCCGATCCGTAAATTTGGATATCCTAAGTTTCAATCAAATATCAAATGTCATTTTTAGATATCTGAAATTTTGGATATCCGACAATCAAATATTCAAAATATCAGATATTTAAACCGTGAACAACCCTAATATATAACATCAATCACCCTTCTATAATATCCGAGCATAAGTACGCTCTTGTCAAAAGGTATCTCACACCACCATCTTTGACAACGCGTTGTGTGAGGATCTTAATCATTCCAAATAAGACTGAACTCAGGAAAATATTTACCTGTCTAAGTTTGTTATAATACACACGGGTTTGAATTACAACCACTAATTAACAATATCATATTATATAGATGATAATTAGATAATTACCTGTAAAATATTTGCACATCCGGATATCTAACGAGCTCCAGCTCTTGATGCAATACCGAGCTATCTATATAAAAAATTAAGTCCCTATGCATAGTGTTTGATTGCCAAGGGATACTGGAGAAATAGAAGCTAATATAAGATAACTTGATTGGATGACTTACCAACAAACAACGACAAGTTCAACAACCATAATCGGTACACAATAGCTTTTGTATTGTGAAGTACCTCATTCGACATACACAAATATTGAAGATACTTGAATGTTAGTCCACCCCCTCTAATCACACTAATTGCATCTTCCTCGTCCACACCAAATAAACCAGTCAATATATATACCATTCAGCCCTAGTATATGTTGGGCATCTAAAATATTGATTGTGATATCACCCCATGACATATGAAAGTTATTTGTGTTCGACTGTCATCTCTCAACAAAGGTGGATATACGTGGCTAGTCCACATTTGCGAATAAGTTGTAAGACATATGTTACAGTCTAGTACCACAAATGAGATTGAAATAGTAATCATCAATGTTACTAATATAATTGCATATATGGTCTTGTTGAGTGTGAACTTTCAACATATCACGATCCTAAATAATAAAATAAACACAAATAATGAAAATAAGACAGTTAACAATAAGAAAAGAAATAATGGAGCAATAGACTTCCAAACTTACCATTGCAAACCATATCTTCAATGCAATGTCACTACCAAAGCTTGTGATCAAACTAGGGTTTCTCGGACCTTCAGGACATGGTTCAAGAAAATTCCACTTAATTCTTGATGCACATGCCTCCCACTTCCTCGCTTACATCACCACCATCACTTTCATTCTCATCTACAAGTGGTGGATGATGTACATTAGTTGATGAGGATTGTTAAGCCATGTGGGTTGAGGATTCCGGAACATTTAAGGATAATCGACCCACTACGCCACTTTGCCTACATCGTGGTATAGAGCTACCCTCTACTATCGTATAATTTGTTGATGATGGCTGACCTGTATGACCCGATGAAGATGGAATCGATGCATCAGTTGTAAAGGACGGTTGAACTTCATAGTCCACGAATATTGGCATTCTAGGTATCTTATGATACTCATGAACAACTTGTCATGGATCTCATTTCTCTTCCAAAATTACTGGTAGCGTGTCGTTGCTGCTATCAAATTAAATATATTTATAACCCAAATAATAATAATTAACAATACGTAGCATAGTGTAAGGAAGGATCGTTCCCACGAGGAGGATGCAATTTTAAACTCTAAAATATTAAATAAAAAAATTAATAAAAATAACACGGTACACATATATATACTACTCACATATTTACAAAGATTTGGGGGGGTTTTCATATAAAGGGGAAAAATAATAATTAAATTAGCTAATAGCTAAATTAATAACTAAACTAATCTAATAATTAAATAAATATATACATGTCTAACCTTCTCCATCCTAAATTCTAAATTTGCATAGCCAATTTCTATAAAGCACCAGATATTTAAATAATTAAGGTTGATAGGCTAACCGTAAAGAATTAACCCGCTAATTCTTCCGACTCCAGATATTGTCTAATTAGGCTAACTCCCGCATTTTTCCCAATACTAATTAATATCTCTAAATTAATCTTTGCCATTCAATTAACTAGAGATATATTATTTGCATTAAGCTATAAGGAAACTCATTAGCCCTAGCCAAATTAAAAACCCCGCATTCTCAAATTGACTAGAATAAATTATATTTTAATTCAATTCAGTTTTTTGCTAAGACCCCGAATTAAATTAATTGCTACTTGTTCCGATTAATTACTACCTCACTAGAATTAATCGGATAGCTACAACCCTTATCCTAGAAATTGATCAGATTTCATATATCGGATAAGAATTTATACACGAATCGCAAATATAATTTATATATCAAAAACTCAATTATTCAACATCTGAAATAATAACGCACAATAAAAATTCAAGCTTAATAAAACATGGCTAATTAAATTTAATATAGAACACAAGTTTCATTGGGAATACATTAAAATTTAAGTAAAGAGTTATATAAAAAGAAGGAAATTTAGAATAGGTATAGGAACTTTCCGGTCGAAGTGCACTTGCAGATCAGCTACTCTTCGTAGGATCACGAACCCGCACATTTACTATAGCTAATCCCTCTATTTATATAAATTATAGACTTAAATTTAATGCTCCCTAATTTACTCGTGGGGAGGAGCAGGGAGCGGGAAATTAAAAAGAAAAGGGCTCTCGGCTTCTTATATCTTCGATAAGGATTCGAATTTCTTTCCATGCTTTGGTGGGCGGCCTTGTTCCTCTCTTCTTGTCTTTGGCTGTAGGTCTTATAATATTTAAGGAAATCAGTTACGTGAAACTATTGCGTTTTGCTTCATTTCCTTTATTTCCTTGATATTCTCTTTACCATTTAATCTTCACTTGAAACTATTACGTTTTATTAGTTACTAACTTAATTTCTCGGTGTTTGTCTTTTCAGCTCCTAGCCCACGTGCAGTGTTGCTAATGGGGCACTTGCAAAGAAGGAACAAGAATACTAACTAATCAAATCATGCCTACCAAACTTTTATTATGTAAAATACTTCAGCTGTAACTTTAAGTTCAAAATTTCCAATTATATGTCTAGATTTAGAGAAAATTTATAGAAATAAGAATTACAGATGTTGATTTTATCTTCACATAGCAATTTGAATCGTTTAAATCCGAGTTCACATGTGAAAGTTATAGCCAAAACACTGCATGTTGTCAAATTACATACAAATTTTCATCTTTTTGCTCAAAATAAATTGAATATATGAGATTATTATATTTTAAGCAAAAAATTATAAACAATGTTAATAACCTCACGTATCACTAAAATAAGTGATCAAAAGTATAGAATAAAAGGATATAAAAAATATAAAAATATGTGTTTATCAATTACTTATTCTTGTAGAGCATGAACATCACCTTGTGGAGCTTGACATATACATTTTTTGGTAATTCATAGCCCTCTAATAAAGTTTTTTGTAACATTTGCTAAACATCGCATTGAATATTGTTCATTGCTTGATATTCTTCTGTTCTACGCAACACAAAAGTAGTAACTCCACGTCTCTCAACTTTATTAAGTACTTTTCCCTATGTACGACTCATCTATAATATAATGACAATGTGATGTTAGTATAGAACATGTGATGTCAGTACCTACATTAACAATGTTTTGCACCACAAACATATAAATACAAATTTAGGAATGCCTTCATAATATAAAAAATCAAGATTTTATCAAAAAAGCCTAAGACTAAATTTAACATTTTGAACGATTTTGTTAATTTACTGACTAGCGTTTGATGGAAGAACTCTATAAGTTTTCAAAAACTAAATATACACATCTACATATTAAATTTAAGTATTCATAGCGTGGTTTACGAATACCAAATAAATCATTAGAAAATGTTCCATCAACGTGGAAATACTATACTTATCACAAGCATAGATTTAGCAACGCTTGAGGTTACCGCACACATGCGTAAGCCGCGTGTGTGTCTAACACAACCATAATCTTACCGCAAATATGCATAAGTTGGGTATGTAACCATCTCTAGTCTTCGAACCTAGTTGTCATGGTTTGTGACTTGTCCCAAATATCTTACAAATGAGCAATACGAACATGGGTACTTATTGGTTGCCTAATAGTTGCTAATATTGATGTTATGTCTAAGGTACAACTTGGCGTCCCTCTTATACATCTCTTTATGCTATTATCGCGGGATGTTGCACATGTTTGATATGATGCTAAATTGTAATGGACATCGGATGCTAGCCTCGCTAGGGGTGTTGGGGCCGGAACCTCTAAACACGTGACATATCAGTGCCAATTTCCAAGCTCCACCCCGTCCTTAATGTCAAGCTACTATCTCATATCTAGCCTACTGCTGCCACCCACGCCCTGTGGCAGCCTTAGATGGTACTACCCCAAGCCTAGTGTCACAATTAGACACAAGTATCCCAACTCCAGCATTGGATCTTGACATAAGTACCCAACCCCAGCCCGATCCTCGAAACAACTGGCCACTCTCGACGTCAGTCCTCGACGCTAGTACCCCAACCCCATCATTAGATCACAATGCAAAAAGCCCCGATCTTAAGGTCAGTATTTGACGCAACTAGCTACTCTCAACATATGTCTTCAACCCATATATCCAACCCCACCTGGCCAACTTACCCATGCCTGTCTACCACACGCCCAACGTTAAAATTTGACGCAACTATACATGCCTAGAATCAACCTTTGACACAAATTGCCATTTACGGCATCAAAATTTGATGTAATTGCCCCAAACATGTGTTATAACCAATACTACTCTCACGCACCTTCTTCCCTAACCCATAACTTTAAATTTGAAAATTAAATTAAATTAGGATGCATCCATATTTAAAAATTACATATCTCAATGTAGATTTGTTACATTCTTTGTAGTTGAAAGTTGTAGAGAGATAGGTTAAAGAGGTCAAGCTATGGACGGGAGTTGTGTGAGAGATAAATTGTCGAAAGAGAGAGAGAGTTGGAGGAGATTTGAAAGTATGAAAAGTTATCGTGACTTATTAAATTTTTTGATCAAAAGTGTGATATGTCACTTGGACATCTTCAAATTTTAAAGCAACAATATATATGGTAGCATGGAAATTTGATGAAACATTATATGGCATCATCAAAATTCGATAATAAATGTGTGTTATATTTTCATGCAACAACAATAAAGCTGTTTCAAAATTTGATGCAGTCTAAGAAAAAATTCGTCCGCCCCAAAATAAAGAAATAGTTTAAATCGTATTTTTCTTAAGTTTTTATTTATTTATTTATTTAAAATAGTAAAGTAATTGATTTCCAAATAGCTTCTTCATAACTACATCTACAACGACTACTACTATTATTATTACGTGGTTTATGCGTCGGGGCGTACTTGTGGCCGGTAAAGCAAATACCCGTTACAGAAGTCTGAAGAAAACACCATTTTATCTTTATCCGTCTTCGTTCGAACAGAGAAGGCTTGGCCTTACAGTCACCGGAACCAATGGCTATGGCTTCGGTATCCTCCATAACCTTCGCTCCCTGCGCACTCTCTCGACCCAACAGTACTCGAACTCCATCATCCAAAACATCCTCGCAAAACATTAAATTGAAAACCAAAACTAAATGGAAATCCAATTCACATTCCAAGACCAAGACCGGTACCAAAACCACCGATAAAGTGTCATCAAACATCGGCACTGAAGCTACCACCTACATTCGTCTACCTCCCAAGGAAGACTTTACAGATGCCTTGCCTTCTTCAGCTTCACTTGATTCGATGTTTCACGAAATTAAGCTTTCCGATTTAGCTGCGCTCGAACTAGATGAGAAACGGAAGAACTTGAGCAAAGTTTCGGACGTAGTTGACGAATCGAGGAGCGAGGAAGAGGTTGATAGCAGTCAATTGGGTTTCAGTTTTGGTAGATATGACGTTTTTGATGGAACCGTTGGTTCTTATGATGACAATGAGGAGGAGGAGGATGACGACGGCGACTTTGATGACGACGACGATGACATCAATGACTTCCAAGGTCAGTATTTAGGGTTTAAGGGTGAAAATTTTGAGTCGAAGGATGATTTGGGAAGCGAGGGCTTCGAGGATAAAGATGATAAGGGGAAGGGAGTGCCAGCAATAATGAGATGTTTTGATAGAACGAAGATTTATGTAAAGGCAGGAGATGGTGGAAATGGAGTAGTCGCATTTAGAAGGGAGAAGTATGTACCTTTTGGCGGGCCGTCTGGAGGAGATGGCGGGAGAGGAGGGAATGTTTATGTCGAGGTTGATGATTCAATGAATTCCTTGTTACCATTTAGAAAATGTATACATTTTAGGGCAGGAAGGGGCGCACATGGTTCAGGGAGGGATCAGCATGGTGCTGGTGGGGAGGATGTGGTGGTGAAGGTGGCTCCAGGAACGGTTGTTCGAGAGGCTAGGGATGATGGGGTTGAGGGAAAAGTGTTGCTAGAGTTGCTGGACCCGGGGCAGAGAGCATTGTTGCTGCCAGGCGGGAGAGGTGGACGAGGAAATGCTTCGTTTAAGTCTGGGAATAATAGGGCGCCAAGAATTGCAGAAAATGGGGAGGAGGGCGCTGAAATGTGAGTCTCATGATTTTGTTTTTGCTCTAGTGCTAACTCTATTTCCGTAGTTCATTAACTTTTTGCTTCTTTTGTTTTGAAGTTACATTATCTTTCATCTACTCAACTAGAAGAGCAGTGAAGCTTATATGGAGCTATATTGAACAACCATATCAAAATGAATATTTTATCTGTCACCTATTCTCATTCCTACTGTGTCCAAGTATGGACTTTCTGTGGTTGATACTTGAGGTTGCCATGTAACATTCCCTTTTGCAGTTTCCCTCTGAACTTATGCAGACATATGCTCCATCCCTTTCATGGCCATGTTTCCTGGACAAAAAAAATATCTCACGACCTGCTCTTGCTTTGATTTTAGAGGGAGAATGACCAGATAATAATGAAATGACGAGAAGCTATTAAAGAAATTATAGGTCGGATATACCTTCATGCTGTGGTCCTAACCCCTGATAGTAAAATTAGCTCAGTGCAGGTTTTTGCTATATGCCCGGGTTATAATTTATAAACTTAGTCACGGAACCATGTGGCAGAAGTGTATAGGATTGATGAATGGATGAAGGAAGGTCTTTCTGTGAACTTACAGTGATTCCAAGGAGGGTGGACAGGAGCTAGCGGTTGCTGGTTGGGCAGCAGGCAGCGTGCAGAGAGTAAGAGAATAGAGAAGGAAGGTGCTAGGAAATTAACTCTTGTTAATTCTTCCATCTTGTCTCTATTCCGGAACTAGAGACTACTCATATAGGGTTGTACTAGCCTAAAGTTATCATAAACCATTTCACATAGTATGTTAAACTTATATGATTTATTTACAATAAGTTTACTTTCTCATTCCATGATATTATTTGCTATTTGGAATAATTCCAGACCTGTGCTTTAAGCACTTTATTTAATTACTTATCTTGGGCCCTCAGTACTCATGTGTCGTGAGCCCATTGCTGCTAGAGATACCTGCATAGCTTCTATGGTTCGGTTAGTGTCTTGTGGTGCACCACCAATTGGTGGCGATCTTGACAATCACAGTTGGGGGTCTAATCCAGCCCACCTTCTCCCAGGCTACAAGCTTATCCACAAGTTTAAAAAGCAAGCTTGACAGAAGTTTGATTGATTTTTCCTAGAGAACTTGTCAAGGGGAGGCTAAGTCTGGTTCATTGGACCAATAGTTTGCACCTTGGGTGCTTAATTTGTGTCGGATATCTGAATTTTTGGATCCAATATTTAAAAGGAAAGACTATTTTATCAATTTATTAAAGAAGATTTTTGAAATTATAGAGTATATGTCAAATAATACCCATGTATGTATCCATATGAGTGTCTTATTTTATCCAAAAATTATGTTAAAATACCATTGTAAATGTTTGAACCTAAAACATAAATAAATCTCAAAAATTTAGTACTGACTAAAACTGTATATTATGATAAATTATTGAAATAATCAACAAATAATAGATATTTTCGCCAGATCGGATAATTTGGTACAAAACTAAACCAAATATTCACTTTGTTCTGCTATGATAAAAACTGGGTCAGGTATTCTAAAAGCTAAAGCTGGATCAGTTTTTCTAGATGTCGGATGGGTTTTTTGGATGGTGGTTTTTATGAACAACTCATTGGTGGCTCTTCCACAATAAATATTAGCAAATGAAGGGCTTGAGAAGGTTGAGGAGTTGCTTAACCTTCCACAATTTCGGACAAGATTAGAGGTGATGTTGGTGGCTCTTTCACAATAGCTTTGAGTTGAGAGACGCATAATATAGGTGTATGCAAGCAATAAAATCGCGGTCGCGATTGCGGTTGCGGTCGCGACATTGCGGTATCGGAGCATCGTGAACGATATTTTATATGTCGCGGTCGTCGCGGCGTGATTTTTTTTTTTTTTTCACAATAAATATTAGCAAATGCCAATAAATATCGGCAAATATCGGTAAATATCGGCAAATATCGGTAAAATATCGGCAAATATCGGTTAATTACCGATATATCGCCGATAAATACGTGAAATTCTAAATCCATCGCGTATCGCCAATTTCATGTATCGGCTAACCCAAAATCCGATAAATATCGGTCGATATAGCGTATCGGGACCGATATTAATTGTATGGGTGTATGCGGTTGGTGATGGACAAAGTGAGCTCATAGGCAATGGGTCCGATTCAACAGCATATGCAAAAAAGATTGTATAAATAGGGAGCTAGCTTGGGACAAAATCATTAAGCCATCGCAAACTGTCAATAAGGGTGTAGGCAAAGCTAAACAAAGCCATCTGATGCAAAAGTTGAGCTTGTTGTGCCTCGACTTATATTGTTGTTTCATGTGGATCTATTTGTTGTATAACTTGTGATGGGATTAGCCAATACTTCATTATGGTACGATAGTTTTTGGTCTTAGAGACAATTTTGTCTATACAAGTTGAGCCGGTGTTGTACGCTCACTGTCGTAAACCAATTGGAAGTGAGCGGTCTATAGGTTTCTATGATAGGAAGTATTATAACAATATTCCGTCCATGATATTGATGTACCCCTTGTGTTCGTAGGTGTTGATGAAGATTGTATGATACATTTCCATTGTGCAAAACGCTAGTCTTTTTTTGTTGGGGTGGGGTGGGGGTGGGGGGTGGTTGATAAGTAGAGAAGCTAATTCAGTGCCATAAAGGCTAAATGGCTCTCTTTAGAAAGCGCCGATTAATACTTGGTCACAGTCATAGATGAGGAAAAGATCTTAGTGCTGTGTAGGGATGAGCCGGGTGGCTTATGGGGAAAAAATGTGTTACCTGTGTGAATTTATTGACGACCATGAGCAATACTAAATTTCCATGAGTCTTTGGTAAATGGTTCATGAATATGTAGTCCTAACTTATGTGGGTATCTCAAGGGGTTGTAGGATGTCAGTCAGGTAGATGTTCCCTATTTTTTTTTTGGGCAAATTATAAGAGGGCAAATCCAATCTTATGCGTGAAGAAGCATGCTCAAAGGTGTTGTGGAGTTTTGCTAGTCCTTTCCGTGCTCGAAGTTGTGTAGTGTTGACATGTTTCTTGCTGTGAGGGGCAAATTAGGAAGTTGGAAGATATGACCATTGTACAAAATTAGTCCATCATGAATCTTTTAGGATTTGGAGATGTCTCACCGCTTAATAATCGCTTGTAGTTTTGGGGAATTGCCACCTTTCTTGACATCATCTACAAGAAGGATAGGTTGGTCGATTGTGAACACCATTCCTCACCTCTTCATTGTGACGCCGTAAAGCATTAGTGGTGCGGTTGAATTTGGCATACTTGTATTCTACCTAAAATTCAAATCCCATGAGGCGACTGTCCCAATGTTGTGGTGACCCACTTAATATTTGTTCTAATAGGTATTTGAGGCTGTAATGATTGGTTTGGACAACTTTAACCAACCCGATCAATTCCCTTTCATACGTGGGTAGTGTATGATGCCAATCAACTTATTTTCTATTGAAGTAGGTGATTGGGTGGTTATTTTGGTGAAGAACTATGCTGACACCACTCTCTAATGCATCACATTCTATAACAAAATGCTTGTTAACATTGGTGGAAATGGTGCCTTTTAATTTCTAAAATGCCTCCTATACTTCCTATGCTCGTGCAAAAGTGTGAGGAGGGTCATACGAAATTTGGAGGAGGATGGTGAGTGGTGTCGTGATTTCTCCATATTCTTAGATAAACTTTAATAGTATCTTGTCAACCCTAGGAAACTGCTTAGGCTGTGTACCATATTTGGCTTGAGGCACATCCGTGACTGCTTGGGATCTTGCTCAAGTCGGTTGGAAGTTGGAACACCTCCCTATTGCACTATATACTGATTGTGTCCCAAAGGCACACTTGAATTGTTTGAGAAATTGGTAATGCTATTGCTTAGAGTATGATCTTGAGATGTGTATGTTTGACCTGATTCTACTGTGTGTGAGGATGTTATCAAAGACTAGTACTCAATTTTTCAAATAGGGTTGGAAAACCTCATTAGAGCTTGAAAAGTTTGAAAGTGTGTTAGTGAGATCAGAAGTCATAATGAGGAACCCAAAGTGTCCATGGCGGGTACCATCTGAATTTGGTGGTATATTTATCTAGGAATTGTTGTGCTTTTTAACCAAAAGGTTAGGTTGGTTGGGTGGAGATTTTCTGTGCCTAATATTAATAATCCCTTGTTACAACATCTCAATGCGTTGTTTTTCAACCTCTTCCTTTCACGGTATGTTTATAGATATGCTTGCACCACTATGGGTTATGTTTCGGCATAATAATTCAGTAATAATGTGATGCTACTGTAGTAGAGTAGAGGTTTCTTGGAACAAGGTCATAATATCTAGTACATGGCCTAATAGTTATTGATCCTGTTTCTTTGGGGTTCATCTCTTGCTCACTAGTATTCTGGTGTTAAAATTATGTCAATCATGGTCCCACTGTACTATTAGACACCCTTTGATAGTTATGTATACCAAAACCATATTGAGGCCATCTAGTCGTATGACACATGGTTCAATTCAGTGTTTGAAAAAGGCGCCTGAGGCGCAAGGCGTAGGGCAATGGGGGGGGGGTGGGGCTTTTCTGGTGCTAGGCGAGGCTAGGCAAGTGAAGCGCATATAAGGCGCGCCTAAGGTGCTGGGCGCAGAGGCTATGAGGCGCACGCCTTGGCATAAAATCAAGCAGAAACTTGGGAGCTCAATAGACACATAGGGAAGATGCACTTAGGGAAGAGGGATAAGAAACCTTTTCAGCAGAAAAAAAAAATTACATACAGACTGTAGGGACTTAGGGGAGTTAAATAGTCATTTGTTGGAAAAAGGTAAGTCTATTTATAGTCTTGATTGCAGTAAAAATATTCTGCTATTAATATGGGAATTGGGGAGACCAAGAGTTATTTTGGAAAAGGTAAAAACAGGCTGCAGAGACTGTAAAGTCTGCTATCACCAATTTAAAGCTAGAAATAGTTATTTTGGTATATCTGCATATATTTTTTGCAGATATAGGGGAAAACAGATAGGGCATTAGGGAAAACCAAAGGTATATCTGCATATATTTTTTGCAGATATAGGGGAAAACAAAAGATATAGGGAAAAAGAAAGGTCCCCCCTTGTCCTATATATTTTTTGTAGAAACTTTTTCTTCCTAATGTACCACTACGTCTGAAAAAAATAAAAATAAAATTGAGAGAGCATCAAGGAAAACTAGAAAAAAAAAGTATATTTGCCAAAAAAAAAAAACCTAGGCGTGCGCCTAGCGCCTCTGTGCGCCTTAAGCCTTTTCAAAAACTGGTTCAATTAAAAAAATTTCCGTTCGCATTTAGATCTATGTTGATTGACAAATCTGGGATTTACCCACCATTGGCTATTGGTACTTGCAGCCTGGGTTGTGGGACAAGAAGCAGATTAAGATGGTGGAGCTGACAAAGTTCGCTTGCTCCCTAAATCTATTAGGATGGGTGTGGCTGCATGGTTTGCCATTTTTTCGACTCTGGTGAAAGCATGTCATGATATTTCACGTTCCTCTGACTGTCAAAGAGACTCCTCTTTGGTCATTGGTGGACTAAGGTGAAGGGTTCATTACAGACACATTTGAAGAATACACCCTTTTCTCTTCTATTGGCCATCTCAAGAGCAGATAAAGAAGGAAGATAGCTTGGGAATAAGAGCTTGTCTTTCTTCCAGAACAGAGCCCCCCTTGTGTAGGGTTTCACAAGCCTAAGGTTACCATGAACAATTTCACTTAGTATGTTAACTTAAATAATTTGTTTACTATAAAGCTACTTTCTTATTTCCTAGTTGATACTATGTCGGCATAATTCCAGACTTCTAAGCACTTCATTTGAATAGGTAAGCTTGTTCCCCAAGTACTCATGTGCCTTGAGCCCAAATATCTCACAAGTATGGACTAAGCCCATAAAGTAGTAGCTGCTGCTGCAACTGCCGGCCCTGCTTCGGTGGTTCTGCTGTGCCTTGCAGTGCATCTCCAGTTGGGGGCTCGATCAAGCATGCCACTGATAGGCCTGGCATATAAAGGCTCCTGTAACATTTTTGGCGTACAATTTCACGGATTCATGAAATTACACATGGGTCCCACAATTACCTTCTTCTACATTTATGCACCAATACATTTGAATATAGCAGTTGTTCCTTTTGAATCTTGATTTCATTTTCCATACTTGGCTCCATTTCTTATTGATGCTGAGCTTACATTCCGCTTTTATATAAAGTTCTCGAAATGTAATTGCTGCAGGTGGGTAGAGTTAGAGCTCAAGCTGGTTGCTGATGTGGGAATTGTTGGTGTCCCAAATGCTGGGAAGAGCACTCTTCTGAGTGTTATAAGTGCTGCTAAACCAACTATAGCAAACTACCCTTTCACAACTTTGCTCCCGAATCTTGGTGTAGTTTCGTTTGACTATGATGCTAGTATGGTTGTAGCTGATCTCCCAGGATTGCTTGAAGGTGCTCATCAAGGTTTTGGATTAGGTCATGAGTTCCTGCGGCATACTGAAAGGTGTTCTGTCCTGGTAACTATCTGAATTTGTCACTCCTGTTATTTGAACCTTATCGAGACTGAGAAATAGCTGATTTCATGTGTCTCACCACATATATGTTTGAAAGTAGGGTCGCCATCATTTGCATTCTCAGTGATGTCCAGTCAACTTTTTTACTTTTATACACAACAGTCTTTGCTGACATCATTATCTGCTGGACTCTGATTGATTGATTGATGATGCATTTCTGTTTGATGTAAAGATGATTCTGACTCTCAGCAGTTTTATGAGCCTTTGATGATGCTAAGCCAGTGTGAGTTGGTCTCAAAGGTTACAAGTGGAGGTTTTCTTGGTGTTTGAACTGAATCATTCCTCTTTGAATGACAATGGCTTCCTTGGATATGCCAACTTTATCAGTCAATATTGTGTTGTGCTAATGACCACTTTAGTTCTCAGGATGATGGATAGTAGCCAAATTATCACACTCAAAATGCAAAGGCTGGCTGCATGCATATGTTCATTTATCTGAGTGAATATAGATGGTGCCATTTGCTGTGGCTTTACACCTCTTCGAATTTGCTTGCAAATATTCAACGCTTGTTGATTGAAAGGTTCCTGTGGTGTATTCTGTCTTTCTCTTTGTGGCCCCTGCAACCTGTGAGCTATTTGCTAAATAATGGACTTCTTATGCGAACTTAGGTGCATGTTGTCGATGGCTCATCACAGCAGCCAGAATATGAATTTGATGCAGTTCGCCTAGAGCTGGAACTATTTGACCCTGAACTAGCTGAAAAGCCATATCTAGCTGTCTTCAATAAAATGGATCTTCCAGAAGCTTCTGAGAGATGGCAAGCATTTGAGGAAACTCTAAAAGCTCGAGACATTCAACCTTTATGCATGAGTGCCTTGACAAAAGAGGGAACTTATGAAGTGGCTTCTGCCGCTTATGCACTGGTCAGAAAAATTAGTGAATCTAAGAAGGAAATGGAAGGTAGGTTCTTTTATTCCCATCTTGGTTGATTCTTGTAAGGTAAAATCATCGGTTTGCATGCTAGCTATACCATCATTATCATGGCTGTAGTTGAACTTAGATCAGGCATGCAGATGAATAACTAAAGAATGCATGCCTTGTTCCTTTTAAACATGTCCATTTTACAATTTGAATAGAAGAATTTATTATCTATCATTACATGGTAATTTGCCACCTTTCAAATGATTCAGGATATTCTACTTTTGATGCTATACTGTCTAAAAATCTATTGAAATATTGATGTTTGATTTCCTTATTTATTCAGGTGGGGGTGATCCAGCTAACCTAAACCATGTAGCTGAAAAGATACGCATGGAAAGAAGTGCTGGAATCAATGAGTTTGAAATCAATCACGATAGTACTTCTAACACCTGGCATGTGATTGGAGCTGGTTTAGAGCGTTTCGTCCAGATGACAAATTGGCGGTATGTTAAGTTCCTTGTATCCTATAAAATTACCTTCAATTTGTGTAGATATTCCTTCTTTCTTAACAGTATGTCTTGCCTTCCGCCCATAAACCGCCTTTATGGCATTCTTTTATTCTTCCTTTGCAGTCAGACTTCATGCAGGTTATTTTGTATGCCTTTTAAATTAGCTTCATATCAGTGCAAACGCTCTTTTCATATTTCATTGAAGTCCTTAATTACAGTAGCTTCTGATAGAATTTCACATGAATACAACACTAAATGCGGGAAGCATGGTAGAGTCCCCAAAGATACAAATAGAACTAGAATTTAAGAACACTAATTACTATGTATATGTGCAATAAGTTCCCTAATTATTCTATTTTAGGAAATAACTTAAAGTCTCAATATGTGCATACGGGCACATTTTAGACAAACTGTATAACTAATCAATATTAATAAACCTTCTCTATACTTAAATTTATATAATTTCTAGTTTTCAGCTAATTTGATATTGAAATTTCCCCATTTTATATGATATTTTATTTAGTATAAATATCAATTTAAGCTACAAACATATTGATTCTTGCAGTGCAAGGTATCATCTAAAAACATTTGAAAAGAATAAATTTTAATATTAGCGTATCGTATATTATTGTATTAAAATTACATATTATTAAAATCCATTTAAAAAATAATTGTTGTGGTATTATATAGTGACACCACTAAGTTGGGATTCTGATTTCTTCACTACTCATATATTAGTATGTCGATGTAAATCCAATGTTTTGTTTTGTTTTGGCTTGTGTTTGTGTAACTTTGTAATATGATTGATCTTATGCAATGTATATTGTTTGCATTTTTATAATCTTATTTTATAGTACAGGACCTTGAAAACGATTTAAATGGTCCTGTGCAGAAGCATTCAAAAGATGTTATAGCATTAGACTGAGTATCTTATGTACATATTTGGAGTTTGGACTGAGTAGCCCTTGCACCTTGGTAGGACTATCAGATCCAGGTTATATTGGAGGGTTGGGTTGGTTGTACTAACTTGATCAGGTTTCCACATTCATGATGTGTATTTTACTAATCTTACTGGAAGATTTGAGGGGTTAGGTCCCATTTGAAACTCAATAACATGCCACTTATGTGAATAGCGCTCGCCTACAGGAAGCACCAGTAAGAAATTTTGAGAAGATCTGAGCCACTGGTTCAAAAGAATACTTTTTTGGTTTGGTTTCCTTATATTGCTTTCCAAAGTTGGTTGCTGGAGCTGTTGGGGACCTGTAAAGATACATAGAGGGAGGATGGACAACATGTTCCCATATAGCTCTGCCCAGATATCTTCAATGTTGTCAGTTGAAGCTCTTAGAAAATCCAAGCCTCATCTCATTGGGAGGGGTTGGCCATGTGAATCCATTAATATCATTGCAGAAAATCATGTATATGTTGAATCAACATGTTTTTCATGAATCTTCTTTCTATTTTGTTCATTTTTTTTCTTCTTTTTCTCATCATGGTGCTGGCCGAGTCAACATTTTTCTTATGCATAAATACATCATGACTCATAAGAGCCTTGGCTCCCTTTTTTTTCTTTTTTTTTTTTTTTAAGGATCGTGGGGTAAGTAGTAGTAGGAGTAAATATACCTCACAACATACAACCTTCTCTATGTCTTTCTTTGTTCTTTTTCTTTTGGATGTGTGATCAACCATATTTGATTTTAGATGTGTTAGGCTTTGATTGCCATTTTGTGGTAGGGATATTTACTATAGAAATGTATTAACCACCACCACAAATAATGGCCTTGTATATACATTTGACATTTAACATTTCTTTGTAAGATTGGGGGTAAACCACAATTCCCATTACCTAAGAAGAGTTGAATAAATATGAACTAATGGTGAAGGTGAGGGAAAAGGCATCTAATGATTCTTTTTATGGACAAATATCTTTTGATTTGTCTCCTTTGGCTTCACTTGTCGAAATTCAAAGTAGGTAATAGTACTACGGTTGCAGTTGCGATCATGATGTTGCAGCATTAGGGTGGTACAAATGATATTTTGTATGTTGCAGTGCGATTTTTGTTTTCTACGACAAATATCAACATATATTGTTAAATATTGGCAAATATGAATAAAATATCAGTAAATATCATAATATATTGATTGAAACTTGTATCATGCATGTAATTTTATTTCTACATCGCATATTGACAAACCAAAAATTTGATATATATCAGGATGTTTCAGGTGTATTGGATGAGATTTTATTCCATGATTTTATGGTTTGTCTTTTGGTCTTTGAACTCTTTGTTTTAATGAGACTTATCTGAGTGATTGAACATATTTTTTTTAAAACTTATTTGGAACAAGTCAAATATGCAAGGCTCATAATGACAATGGTAGATTGCAAAATGGGCATCGACACATTCCTACCCACAAGTGTACTGGGTAGGTAGGTGTAGTGGTCAAGGTCGTTTCCATAAGGATTGTGAGTACCACTAGAACAAAAGATGGAATTTAACTACGTCTAGACTAACAATGAAATCATAACCAAAGCCAATACTCAAATTTAGCAATTTAAACTAAAAGAAAGAAACGAATATTCAAATTAAATTAAGCAAGAGCAAAAGGCTAAGATTTAGGATCATTATCCCCATCCTTATATGCAAATGAGAAACACACCCCTAATTAATTCGAAATTTATATCAATCATGCTAACAAGGATGGAAAACATTGCGCTTTCTCAAGCCACAACGTCCCTATTGCACAACTATGACCTTAACTTTCTCTAGCTTAGGGTCTAATAGTACACAATGCACAACTTTGACCCTAACTATCGCTAGCCTAAGGTCTAATAGAACACAATTCATTAAAACTCACCATTATCCTCCTTTCTTTTTATAGAGATCTAATCGATCGTCTTTCAACCTATAATTTAACCTCCAGTTGTGTTATCGGGTTTAATACCAGGTTATTTCTTGATTGCACCGGCACTTCCCAAATCAAATGATGGAATCGGGCCAGAATTCTGTCATACCATCAATCTATCAATAATGCAAAAAGAATTAGATAGAGTGAAAATATTCAACACATTCGCATCATGGTAATTTCCCCTTCACCTTATCACAAGGAAAACTAGCTTGACATGCTTACACCAAGAACATAAAAATCAACGAGATTCGTGATCAATGATGGAATAAAACAGTACTTTAATACCTTTGAAGATTAATGATCCGTACAAGCATTCAAATTCTCACTCTAAAACCACCATTTTACAAGAGAAAAAAAATAGAGCTTGGGAGAGGTGAAAAGAAGAGAGCTTGGTGACTGCTTCCGAATGGAATCCCCTTTTGAAATCCTTCCCCCCAGAATCCCTAAGTACTCCTTTAGATGGGTCGCTTGTGGGGAGTTTTTTTTTTGTCAGCACTGCGGGGCCGACACAAGTGTGTCAGTCAACATGGGCTGCCTGTGTTGTCGGGGACAGTTTGACATGGCCTGAACGTGCTGCCCTTCTGCTGCGTCGTTTTATCTCTGTTTTTGCTTATCTTCACTCCTTTTGCTCCCTTTTTGTTCCAAATCAATGCGCTACCTCCGTTCTTGTTTGCTCTTCGACAATCTGCAATAAATCAAACCAAAGAGCAGTAACAAGAACTAAAATAACTGGATTCAAGCATTATTCAAACATAAACCTTTGAAAAACCATGCAAGAATCATAATTATCAACCACCAATGTCTAGACTCTAGAAAGTGAAACATTTGCTTGTCCCAAATTTGATTCTCAAGGTAAGCCCATCCTTAACCTTTTGCCTTTTTTTTCTTTGGTTATTTTTGCTTCTTTGGATTTGATGTCCCCTATATAATTGCTGCTGTAGATGGATTCCCTTTCTTGTATTGCAATATTATCCTGGATTTCATTTCCCTCAACCAAGAAAATAGTCAGACTTTTCATAGAAGGCCATCCCTCAAGCATCTCTCTTGTATTCTGTTGTGGAATAACGCAGATTGAAAAGACTTGAAAGAATATCGAAATTAACAAGACAATTGAACAATGTAATCGTAAGATAGAACAATTAGGGCAAAAGCGAAGATATTATTCGTGCACTTGTGTAACTATAAGACAATTTAACAAATAAATTAACCAATTACACAAATCTACAAGAGAACACTATGAAGAAGATTTCGCATGTGTGACTTGATGGTTAGGATTTTATCACATCTCTTTTATATTGCATAAATTACTATGGGACAAAACAACGTGTTTCATAAAGTCACTAAAAAGCACGGTCCATGTTTATAAATACAGGATCTCCGTGTTAATTTCCTTACTATCGGCATTTACCCAAAATTCCACGCAAAACATACTGTGAATAAATACGATCCGTGTTAGTGAACATCGGGGGGGGGGGGGGGGGGATGGGGGGCGTGTATCGCAGAATGCTCATGTCAAGCAAAACACTTCACCTACATGAACCAAAACTAAATTTCTCACTATTATGTGCATCCAATACTTGGTCAAAGTTCACATATTCAACTTGACAGTCATTTTCATTATAAAAGTACTTGCCCTTATCAAACATGTGCAGAACGAGGAGAAAGCAAAATTATGAAATTCAAGACTAGAGAAACCGAATTTTGATTGAAAACTCAGAGAGAGAGAGAGGCTGCAAAATCCATTATACCGGAACTGTAATCAGGTCTATATATTATAATATATACTCTACACCTTCTAGGTCTCCAACACTCTAGCTCCCAGGAAAACACCTTTACCGTGCCGCAGGAGTGGTGCCCCTGCAGCACCCTTGTAAATTAGCTATGGCCCAAGAGGCAGAATAAATCCTATAGCTCATCAGGATGACCTACCCCTTTGGCTCATGGGATTTGAGCTTAAATCACTAGCCATGTAAAACATGATTCAACTGAACTCCAGGATTCTAAGAACCTCTTATGATGCTGAGGTACTTTCTGTCATTGTGATGCTCAAGCAGGGTGGTCCAAGGCCTCTCTTGCTGATATCTTGTTGCATATTTTTACTGTTAAGCATGTTGGGTTATTTCTTATCGTTGTTGTGGCGGGGTGGCTAGTGATAGCCTTTTTTCCCCCCTCCTAACCCCAAATCTTGGAAACTACTTTTTCTAGTTTCCTATTTTGAGGAACAATCTAAAATTTGAGCCCAAACTCAGGTATAGATGAATTACTTTTGAGTTCAAAATGACATTTTTAACCCAGAAACCACAGCAATAACAAACAGATCCTTGGGTGTCATTCTTTTTTTCTCTGGATGTCTGATTTAGCATATTCATTGCTAGGACCTGTATGGTTCAATTTGACCTCTTTAAACTTTATTCTTTAACACTACAAAAGCTGCTAAGAGATATTGTTTGATCAAGTTGTGGCCAATGTGTGACCAGCCAACAACAGCAGATAAACTTCACACCCATAAGAATAAGCTTTCAGAACATTATTAGGCTCGTGGAATGATATTGGTGAGTTTCTCAGAGCTGAATGTCAAACATTGTTTAACTTGGCCTTTCCTTCTAGACTCTTGAGAGTTGAGACATACCAAGGAATGCAAAAGCAACCTCATTAAATTCCTGATAGATAAAGAAACTATATTGAGAGACGTAGGGGAACTCATTTGGAAACAGTAAAGCAAGATGAGTGGGAAGAATAAGATGCAAAAATTTGAATTTGTTAGAAGTTCACTCAATTCGACGATTCACACCTAATTTTCACATCGACTCTGACCACTGGCTAATTCAATCAGCCTGATCAGGTAAATTGATCAGGAAACGCACTCCTTCGACATAGTTTGTGGAGCCTCATTTGCTCCGCTGCTTTTTTTTTGGGGGGGGGGTAGGCAGTCTCAGTTGTATAGAAACAGCCATAATCTTATCTAATTGGTTCCTCCAGTAATATGAATTTTGTTTAATCTTTCAGGGTAGTTGTGAATATATTCTGTTTTCTTTTTTCTTTGTTGGTACACCCCCATCTATGTGCCTTCTGGCAACAGCATATCTTTCTGAAACTTGACCCTGTAAGGGGGGCACAAGTATGGCATCCAAACACTGTGCTCTGTTTGGTGATATTCTTGTTATTCAAGTGGTTGGTCTTGATTTGCGGCTTTGGTGTTGTCTCAGTCTTTAATGGGGCTGTAAATCAGCCGAACTGGGGTGAGTTCGGCCTTGCAAGTTTTTGTACTGCAAACAACCTTGAGTCCAAATTTTTTTTATGCTCAAGCTCAGTTCGTTTATTAAATGAGCTTAAAAATAAAACTTGAGCTTTGCTCATTTAGCTTAATGGATTAGCGGAGCCCAGAAAGCTCGCGAGTCGGCTCTATTCGTTTACAGTCCTAGTCTTTAAGCGCCGGCTATCCATTTTGACTGAGCGCCAAGACCTTAGTGTTTTAAATGTGAAGCCTTTTCTCTTTGATCAACAGTTTGGTTCTAAGGATTGTTATCTTTTTCTGGTCTGAAAGAAACTGTGAGAGGTTCCTTTGTGTTTTAATACTATTCTATTGGGATCCCTGTGGTACTTGGTTTCTCAAACAGGTATGTGGACTCAGAGAGAAGATTCCAACATGTTTTGGAGGCATCTGGTGTGAATAAGTCTCTCATTAGACTCGGTGTTAAGGAAGGTGATACAGTGACTGTAGCAGGGGTATGTCAGCTCATTATCTCTCCTTTCATGATATCACTCATTACTATGCTGTCCATTGTCGCTTTTTCTAGCAATAAGGAGCTTATTGTTGTCGGTGTTGCACCCTAAAATCTAGTTTATACAAATTGAGCTCTCAATCATCATGGAGATCAATGCTGATTTTTTATTTTTATTTTTTTATCTGCTGTTCAGCAATTTTCTTTTTCTCTTCTTAGTTCTTAATTCATTGGATCATTTTAATTTTCCAGTCCTGTTGTGCAAGTTGAATATACACTTTTTCCTTTCCAGATGGAGTGGGTATGGCATGATTCAGTAGATACTTCTCAACCTTCAAGCGTAAAGAAGAGGCCAAGTGGGTCAGTCAAATGGCCTACATGGAACTAAATGAAGTACTACGGATGTTGCTTGGATGCTTTAGGCAGACGGTAGAATTATAATTGTTACTCTCCATTCTTGTGAAAATGTAACTTTTCATATGTACGAGTCTATAATGATTGGAGTTTCATGTCTGCTACTCGTGTATCAGTTCTCTACACGGGGGAAGAATCATCGAAGATGAAAAAGGAATAGTTGAGCTTTGTTTGTCTTTCAATTCATTCTGCCAGCAGTGTAAAGGATATCATTGTTGCACTACAGGAACCGTGTGGCATTTACTATCCCACTGCTGATAGCTTACTGAACAAACATGGGATTCAGCTTGCAATATCATTCAGTCTGTTTCTTCTACTCTCAAGTGACAGAGATGCAGATTTAGCACCCCAAATTTGGTGCTGTTTCACTGTTCTATCTGCTCCCGGCAAGGTTTTTGGTTCACTTCAAAGATTGGAAAATCTGCATCTTGGTATGTTGTACAAAGTTATTGTAAAGGGCATGTAATTGTCAAATATGAGCTATGTGGCGAACATAAAGGAAGCTTCTACTGTTCCACTGTTCTGATTTAGACATGAGATGAGGTGTGGCAGTTACTGTGATTCTACTTTGCTGATTTAGACATGGAGCGGTGAGAAGAATTTTGGATTGACAGGTATGGATTTAAAATTGGCACTGCTGCTGTTTAGGCTTTGAGATATTTATAGAAGGCATTTATTTTATATGGAATTTATAAAGTTTTTTAGTCTTTTTAAAAGTAAAATCTCTTCTAGATATATTTCGCCCAATAGAAGCCTCGTTGAATTCTATTTTATTTATATTAGATTATTTTCATTACAAAGGAAGTTATTTATATACAACAAAAACTCACATTTGACTGTAAAATCTATGACTTGCGCAAGTATTTATTTCGTGTGTAGATATACTTGTTTATTAAGTTAAACGGATCAAGTTCAAACTTTAATATGAGCCTTATATAATAAACAAGTTGAGTTTGATCATGAATAATATGGTTTGAGTTCATATACCGAGAAAAAAATTTGTGAATTGGTTTGGTTTGATTCATTAAAAATTCGATTTATTTTTAAACAAGCTGAAATTAGATTTTATTTTCAGACTTGTTTGCTAAATGGACGTGAGCTAATCCTGACCTAACTTATTTACGATCCTAAATTTATATGAGGATCGTACAATCATAAACTTTTGATGAACTTTTGATGAGAGTAAACACATAGTATGATGCATCAAGAATAGTTGAAATTAGATGCCTTAAGATATATGCAATTATAAAACATGATATTATGTCGTAGTACCTTGTGTTTGTTTGGTGAAGCTGTACTACCTCATGTATGTAGGCCGCTATATATGGGTGTGATGACTTAAAATAAGTGATCCAAAGTGCGGAGCTAGGGACAAGCTCCCAACAACAATTCATGTTGATCTCCGGATTGGAGTTTGTTGTCATTTTTTTAGAGTGCTCGCAAGTTTCAAGTAACAACATATGGCCTGAGTCAAGGCAAGAGAATTAACGTGTTTTGTGCTAGAGTGGAGTTAAATGTGAATCTTAAAAATGCTTCAAGTGCCTCCTGCAATTGGCGTCGGGCGGAAGTGATAGGATTTGCTCTACTCACGATGCCTTCAGATTAGATCAATAATAGTTAGAAAAAATGAGATCGTATAATTATTTGATAGCAACATAGTAGCAGCAATAATGTTTAAAAGTTACTATTTTTTTTTTAATAATCAACAAATATAAACAAAGCAAATGGACTCTTAGATATTCGTGTTCAACCCGGTATGATATGATTCTCTTTTATAAACAATTAGCTAGATTGAATAACATGAATTTATAATATATATTTTTGTATCCAATTTAATAGTTCTTTTTTTTATTTGTTTGCAACACCTATCCTAGAATGTAATAAAAATAAGTATAATTTAAAAATCTATATAAAAAAATAATATATTACTACAGGTAAAATAAATATATATGTTGTCGATAACTCTTTTATCCTAGGATGCTTTGAATAAAATGTTTATATATATATTTTTTTTGTTGACCAACCAAAATCTTTTCAAAGTGAAAATTTTCTTGGAACTAAATTTTCTTTCATTTTTAAGCGTATGCTACTATAATAAGTAAAATACATGTCATCTGCAATTAGGATCGATCTTTAAGGCTTTGGTATACTACTGCCATAACGTTGAGCCGAACGCGACATTTAATCTTTTGGTGAGTAGCTGCATTCTTTTCCTTTTCCTTTTTTTTTTCCCTTCCTAAAAGATCCGAGACTTCCTAAAAGACTACTACTGTTCAAACTTCCAACGAGCAAATCTGGTGGTGCGGGACATCTGTGCCTTTCCAATTTTTCCCGTTGCTCTCTCACTCTCTTCCCCTGCCTCCCCCTTTAAAAGAACTATATTAAAATAACGAGCAAAGCTTGGTACAGAGGCAGAAGTAAAGTAAGGGAAATATTCGATCTTGCGCTGACTCAAATTTGAAGCCATTTTCTCTAAAACTGTCGTCCGAAGAAAACAAAAATATACGGACAAAAAAGAAACGGAGAGTCCGAAGGCAGGATCGCGTTCTTTGTGCCCGGAAACAGGGACAAAGGGCACTGGCACTGGCCAAGAGCTGCAGGATTCGACAATTATTTTAATATTATGACTCCGTATATATATATATATTCATATATGACATATATGTAAAATAAACAATAACAAAATCGTATCCAAGCGTCAGTGACAGTGATGAAAATCGATCCTTAAATCTCTGAACTCTGAATACTCGAAACCTCTCCCGGCCGTACATTACCTCGTACAGTATAGTAGGGCAGGTGATGTGTCAGTGTATTCATCCGTTTCAATATCAAACTTCTTTTCTCAAAAATAATAATAATTAACTGATTTGTTCTTTTAGAAGATAAAACAAATTGTATATTTAATCATACAAATACAAATAATATATAATTTTTAGAAATATATATATACATATATATTTAAAGTAATATTAGAATATCTTTTGTTGTAGGGGATATATGTACTACAAGATAAATTTCTTTTATCTCTTTCTCTCTTTTTTTTTTCAAATTTATTCAAAAACCTCCCTTACACTTTGATTAGTGATTTTAGTTGTAAGATTTTATTTCATCGTTATTTTTTTTTTACTTAAGTTATAAGTCAAATATTATAACATGCCTCTCTACTCTTCATCCTTTCTTTTAAACTATTAAATTCGAAAAAGCTAACAAACATATTTTTTAAATCTTGATGTCCAATTTTTTTCTATCAGAACTACTTTTATAAATATTAATTCTTTATGATCAAATAAAATAATAAAATATTATTTATATTTCAAAATAATTATATAATTACTTTAGTAATAATATAATTCTTTGATAACCATTATAATATTAAATTTATTTTAGTAGTTAGTTTCTAGAATTTATTCATTTTTTGAGTTAAAAACCTAACAATATATTTTAACTTTTTTTTAATATCATAAGGCACTCATGTGTGTGTGCGTGTGTGTGGACATAAATATTATCCATTTTTCTATCTTTCTTTTTAAATATTGCATTATAGAAACTTTCAAAAATAACTAATTAGAACACTCATATGAAAATTAAATATTTATTTGATATGATCAATATCCGATCTATACTTTTTAAATATTCAAATTATTGAATACTCGATTAAATTGACCAAATCAGATATTTGATCTACCAAATATAATTATTCATGTTTGAATACCCTTACAATACAACAATTTTTTTATTTAACTTATGAACCTAAGGACAAGTGAATGAATGTTAAAATTTTAACTTAAATTTAATTACCTTGTTTCACATAAAAACTTATGAGCCTAAGGATCTATTCCCCATAATTTATTTTAATAGCTTATTATATTAAATCAAATCATGTCAAATCAATAGTAATAAAATTATATAGGATTAAATCAACGCTAATAAGATTATATTAAATTAACATAGCAATTAATAATTTTGATTTAGTCATATAAATATAATAATTAAAATATAATTACTCTTAATAATGATATGTTTAATTATTAGTATCATAAATATTAATCACTATTAACTTAATAATAATAATAATAATAAATTTGATAATAGAAAGAATAGTAATAATATTCATAATTAATAATAATATTTATAAATATACTTAATTATTATTATTATAATCAATAATATCAACTATAATAATAATTTTTTAATTTTATGATGCATATTGATATATTTATTATAATTTTTTTAAATAAATATTGTTATTACAATTATTAATACTATTATTTTAATTATTAATAACATTATTAAAATAATATATATTATTAATATAATTATTATAATTTTAAATATAGTTATTTTAATAATTATTATTATAATGATTTCTATTATTATGAAAAGAACTATCATTATTTATATAATTAATAATATCATTCTTATTATATAATTATGATAGTAATTATGAGTACAATAAAAATTATTATTATTATTATGATAATTCATTATTTTTATTATAATTCTTAATATAATTATGATAATAAAACTTATTATTATAATTAATAATATTAATAATATTATAACTATTGATACATTGATTCTAATAATTAATATTAATAAAATAGTTGTTATAGTTAGGACTATTATTTTTATTAACATAATAAAAATAATTAATAATAATAATAGTATTTTTACTATTAATAATTTGATTATAAAAATTATTATTAATATAATTATGAGAATTATTGTTATTATTTATTATTATTTTGAATATAATTATTATATTAAAAGTATAATATAATGGTTATAATAATAATTATTATTGTAATTAATAGTATTAAAATATTAAAAATGTTATAGCTATTAGCACATTGAATATAATAATTATTAATAATATAATTGTCATCATTATTTAATTATTATTAAGTATTAATATTGACAATATTGTAAACATTAATGTAATAATTTTTATTTTATCTAGCACTACTAATATAAGATCATACCATATAAATACCAATACCAATAAGTTGAGATTGAATGAGCAAAAATAAGCTCTAGAAAATAAGGCTTAGTAAATGTTTTGAAATTATGTAGAGAGTTAAGATAAAATAAAAAAAATATCCTAAAGCTTATGATTATGAAGGAAATAAAGAAAGTGAAATTATTTAATGGAGGCTGCAAATTAAATATACAATATATAATTAGATGATGCACCTAATTAGTGTGATGCAACAATAATGTATTTTTTAAATTTATAAAATTGTCATTGATATTAATGATAAGATAATAAAAAATTGAATAATTTAAATTGTGAAAGAACAAATAAATGTTAAAGTTTCCTTCTCTTCTGGCAATCTTTATAACATAAGTATTCATAAACAACTTAAGATCATGAAATAACAATATTAATGACAATTTATAATATGTATGTCTTCCAGCTTGAAGTATATAAATAAGTCCAAATTAGGAATATAACTTTTAAAATAAATTTCCATATCACAATCCTACTATTTCACAAAATATTAAATATAAAATTTTAAATAATATAATAAATATTAAATAATTTTCATAATTTTATTAATTTAGTGACTCGTAGTATCTGAACCAAACTCAACTAATATTAAGTGATATAACAAATTTTCTACTAATATATTATCATGGTACATTCCGTCTACAAGCTACAACAAAATATGAGATGGGATCTATTGATTACATGGTGATGATGTACTTTTCCCGTGATATTTAGTGCGTGTTTAACAAAATTAAAAGTAATTTATATAGGTTATTAAAACTATTTTTTTAATTCAATTTAGTAAGTAATTTTTTATTACTAGTTTATAAGTTAGTTTTTAAAAAACTACTTCAAATAACTTATAACTTTTAAGACGTAATTTTACCAAACATACTACTACTAGTGCTTGACATGATGTTGTCTATAATTAAATATTGATTATATTACTATAATTAATCATAATATATTAAATATTTTACTCCCACCGGTATAGGATTGTTTTGTTTGGTATTTGCACTTTTTGGTTATATGGCTTGTGTTTCATTTATGCCTAAAAGTTACCAATTTCAAATCTTATCCCAATCCTCCTAACAAAAAATTAATACTTACAACAAAACGATTTTATAAAAGTAATTCGTTGCGTTATAATAATGAAGGAAGAAGACTCTATAAAAATAGTATAACATTCATATGTAGTATTATAATTTTTTCTTCCTTATTAGTTGTTGTGCTAGTGGATTAACAAATTGTGAACATTAGTCTCCAAAATTATTTATAGCCGAAGTGTTTTTTTCTATTTTGTAAAATGGTTACTAAAGCGAATACAAATTTCTTTATAAATATCATAGAATATAAAATAGCGATAGATAGTAGAATAATTTAATTATCCGTCTTATAAACCATACCTTTATCGGTCAAAAATTTTATTGTAAAGCAAACATGACACAATTTTTTTTTAATTTCTCGTTTGTACTTAAAAAATACTAATTAATATATACTGAAACAAGAATATTAAGAATAAAATTGATTGCTAGTTCTTACTACCTATTAGTGACATAAACAACAGTCCAACTTAAGCCCTATTTTCTTTATCTAATTTTTCTAATACAAATTGATCTGATTAGTACGATAACAATAATAGGAATAATTCATTATAATCACTAATTTAATAATAATTATAAAATATGTAAGCAAATTGTGTCATAAAATATTACTAATTGTCATTTCACATTTATTAATAAAAACAGGTGTGGTTGAATGCCTATGAGTAGTTGAATGTTTAACTACAATTGGACAAGTGGGGCAAGTCCACAAGTGCTTTTGTATACAACCAGTACTCACATTTAAGTAATAATGAATGGAGGGGGGTGGGGTGTTAGCCTGAGACGGTCAAGCCCGCGATTTTTTTTTTTCCGTTATCTAAAACATTTGGACGAATACGAAAGCCGGCAGCCAATTCCACGTCACGTGAGACACAGGACATTAGAGCGCTCGTGAGAAAGTAAGTGGAGGTCACGTTCATTTTTAAAAGAACGAGGAGGGTGGGGGGGGAAATATAACGCGTATTTAATTGCCTAATTTAATTATTGATTTTTCGGACGATGATTACCATTAACATCCCATCATCAACCAAATTCTTGATTTTAATCTCACAAGCTGGGAGACAGACACTGCCTGCCTGCCCTGCTGAGTGAGCTCTTCCCCGTCAAAGTCCTTAAATTCGTTTTCTTTATCCCTAAATTCCGGACGACCGTATAAACGCTTGGGGAGGTGGACGAGCCGAAAAAGTGTGTTGTGTTTTGGAGGATGTGCAAAATTCCTCTCCCCCGACCCCATTAGAAAGGGTGAAAGCCTCACTCTCATGTCAAGCAAGCACACACCCCCATTAATGGGACCCTCCCTCGAAGGAAGGCTCGGACCTAACCCGTCCGGCAAAAACCCAGTAAAATTTACTAAGGCCTCGTTTGGATGAGAATAATTATTTTTTTTTTTATAAAAAAAATTGTAATATTTTCTAGTCTAGAAAGATTTTACAATTTTTTTCCTTAAATCAAAATCTCTTCTATTTTTTTTTATGTTATTTATCCAAATGAATCCAATATGCTTGTTAATTGTTAAAATAAAGATAATTTAAATAAAGTCGATATCGAATAATTAATGGGGGATTAATCATTTGTTTTTCGCCTTTCTTTCGGATAATAAATAGACATTTTATTTAAACAAATGGTAAGTACATCGATGTTAATGTAGATACGATGGATGACAATAAGAGAGATTTTATCTGAAATCAAATAAATTTTATTCGATGCACATGTAAATGGATATTAATAAATTAATATAAATAAAAGAAAAAAAAGCAGCGCCCGAGTTTGGATACAAATATGGATAAGGAAACTCTAAATTTGTATCCACATCCATATCCGCATTTATGCATGTATTCGTTTACCCGATATGAAATTACTCCTTTACCATTCATTTATATAACCTATCAATATGTTTTCTAAGGCTACAAGTAAAAACATAATTAAACCCTAACTATCTAAGTATCAAATTCTAAGATTGGTTAATTTTTATCCTAAACCTGATGGATGTGTAAATGGATATAGATATATATGGATATAGATGATGAGGAAAACAAAATTATCCGTCGAATTTAAATACAGATATATATATATATATAGATATAGATATATATTTTTCTCATCAAATTTGGATAACAGATAGAGTCACAAAGAAGTAAATAAAATTTGGATTTTGGATACCTTGTATTTTAAATCCGAATGATATTTGCATACCTTATATTCAATGTCCTAATGATATATAGATACCTTATATTCAAGGTATATATGATTATCATACTCATATAACATACGTGTAGACTTATGCTAACCGTTAAGACATATATATATATATATATATATATATATATATATATATGTCTATGATGTTAGTCTTAATTAAAAAGACTCCTATAAATAATAAGTAATTTATTTTTTAACCATTAATACAATAAGTGTATAAGTTTGACCGATTAGTATAAGTCAATATAAATATTATATATCTTCCATAAAATCTAAGGTATCATATCCCAGTCCTAACACACATATAGAATAAGACCTCGTCGCGGCCGGTAATACTTCAATTAATGTTTCTTTGTAACGTTATTTTAAGAGCGTCGCTTAGAATTTTCACTCGAATCTTGCCTTCTTACGTGACCACGAAACGAGCTGTACGTATTAAACAAATAGTGGAGACGGTACAACCAAATTCAGACATACCAATCCATTTGTATCTTCAAATCATTAGTGGAGGAGTCAAGGGTCATAGATTCTAGGCGCTGAGAAAGGGCACAAAAGAAGTAGTACTTAAGAAAACATATTTTATAACAAAACTTTGATATGCATCCATGTGATCTTCCTCATTTTTGGCCTCCTTTCCCCCCCGGCCCCCCTTTTTTTCTCTTCTTAATTTCATCATATTAATTTATATGTCTCACTTTCCTTGCACAATATATGTTTTATTAGGCACCCATTATGCTGTTTGAGTAAGATCGACTATGACATTGACCGGTGATCAATAGTGACGTATGAAATTAATAATTATATAATGGGGGCCGGGAAAAAAAAACACAAGATTAGCTAGAGGGGTTTAAGAAAAATGATTACCATTAATTAGTTGATGTATGTATGTTATTCCCAATGCTATATATCTGTGGCATGTGAGGTCTATTTCAAAGTGGATAATACTTTTGTGTCTTATTAGAACATCCATTAATAATGGTAATAATATATGCCAGAGGCCACTACAATTGATGTGAGTGCGAGGATGACCCACTTGGGAGCTTTTGCTATTTGCATCTTGCTCCGTCCTGCCTTTCTCAAGTGTTCCTTCAAGGTTCAAGCTTTTTGATTTCCCTTTTGACTCTTCCTTAGCCTTATATATGTGTATATATGTATTCTTTATCACTAATTATTAGGGAGACATGTACCCTCTTGTCCCTCGAGTGTTTTTAAGCTCTCTCGGTTCGAGAAATGACTTTTGTGTGTGTGTGTTTTTTTTTTCTTTCTTACTTTGAAGAACTATTACGTAGCGGTTGGGTAAGGAATTCTTGCTATTGCATCAAACAACTTTTGTTAGGCACTCTCGTGCAACTAAAGTTATTTAGTAGAATATTTCATTTCGACGTATTATGATTATTTCACTTCAACATATTATGATAATTCGATCTTGTTGGATAACCCAATATCATTTTCGTTATTACTTCAACAAAGTAATTAGTCTATCAAAATAATGAATAATATTTTAGCGGGAATTTTTTATTTTTTTAAGAAATTTAATTATTTACATCTTATATCACGTTGTTGATCGAAAAAAAAATATATATAACTAAAAATATTAATTATATTAATTATTTATTATTATTTCAAATGAGACTAGTCATTTGATGAAGTTATTAATAATTTAAGCAATAATACTAAACAAAAAAAAGGAGGGAAAAAAACACTAATGCAAAAGATGACAAAGAAAACATGGCTAAAGCATTGACTTTAACGACTTCAACGTGCACGGTGTTATCTTTGTTTCCATGATAAAAGACAAGAAATACTAAACAAAAAAAGGAGGGACAAAAAAAAAATATCAAAATCGTATAAATTCCCTATTTTTTATTTTTTTTTGGTAAGAAATGAAAACTCAACGACTCCATTTCAAAATACACACATTGAATCGGACAAGCGGCAGCGAACGATTTTGGTCGATGTAATCCTGCATATGACGCGGTTACCCATGTGCAGATCAAGTGTCTGAGAAGAGAAAAGGTTCATACTTTCCATATTCAAATATATATTCGAGCCTCTCTAGGAATACGGTGACAAAATTATTTTGTTGCTTTCGTTTGTCCAGTAGCCTATCTCCTCCATTACTCTTAATTACGATTTTCAAAGATTAAACCATTATTGTTGGCCTATAATTAAATTACATGTAGAGCAGTACGGTGTCACTATAAACATTGCAATGCCGTCTGCTACGTAATAAACATTCCAAAGTCAGAGGACAATTTTCCCTCGGAGGTTTAAATCACTTATATCATATTATAAATTTCACTATCATAAAAAAAGTGACGTCCGACGGATTACGGCTACAAGGATTAGGATTTAGCTATTAGATGCGGGCGGGCGTATAAACTTACATTAGCATTTTATTGGATATGAGAGAGTCTGGTTTGCTCATTTCACTTCGGGTAATTGAAGTGCATAGAAACCACACTAAATTTAAGTATTAGGTCAACTACAAATGAAATTTGGGGTATCTTTGGACAAACCCTTCGTCTCCTAGAATGCTTTTTTAATCACCATTTTTTTTTGTTCTCCAGAAGATTTGTATAAAATTTAATAAATTTATTTATTTTTAAATAAGTTAAGAGAAGTTTATGACAATATATCACTGTACAACACAAAATCATGCATTATCAATAATATATCATAGTATCAACAACCATACATTAATTCACATAATCACAATGTCACTGTACAACACAAAATCATGCATAACACTTAGCAATCAAAACCCTATACTACAACAAGTATTCTTATAAAGAGGGCCCCGGTCTCTAAGAACGCAAACCCTATTCTGCCTCTTCCGAGACCACGAAAAAATCACTTAAGGCTTGTTTGGTATGAGGGTAATAGAGGTGGAAATTTTTTTCTTCTATTTTATACCTCTTATATTAAGTATTTAATAATATTAAATATATTTTTAATTAAATACCCATTTTAGATCAAATTAAGATCTAAAATGGGTATTTATTAGAATAAAAATATTTAATTTTAAAAAAATTATGCAAGATATATAAAATATGGGGGTAATTTTTCCACCCCAATTACCCCCATACCAAACGAGCACTTAAGAAAATCATTATAAAATACTATTAGGATTAAATCACATAAGTTAGAAAATATTTAAGGAAATGGAAGGGTGAAAGAAGGAAGAAAAATGAACCAAGAAGGGTAGTGTTTGGGGAAAACTTATGTAACAAGCAAAGGGGGAAATAGTGGGTTGCTGTGGGAAAGGAGGGTGAGCAACGCCACAACTTGCTATTGTTAGGGGAGTGCAAAGGGAGTGGAGGCCGATAAAGGGGGATAGTGTTTGGTGGTGGGAATTGAAGGAAGGTGGTGTGGTGAGATCGAAGGTGTTGATGGGTGGATGGAGGGTTGTGGTCAAGGCTGCCAAAAAGGAGGGGTTAGCTTTGGTCAAGGCTGTTGAAGGATGGTGCTGGGTTGTGGTGAGAGTTGATGCATTAAGGAGAAGGGAAAGAGGAGAAGGTGGTTATAGTGGAGGCAACTGAAGTGGAGGGGTTAGCTTTGGCTATTTTGGTCGATGATTGGGGGTGATGTTTGGCAAGGATGGCCGAAGGTGGTGAGAGAGAAATGGCAAAGGTTGCCGGTGGTGGCGTGGTTGTCTCGATTTGGCTCATCGGTGGTGGCCTTTTGACTTATTTTGCAATGGCAAAAAGGTGGTGAAGGAGGGAAAATGGTGGTGCATTGGTTGTTGAAACAAAAGGAAGAGAAGAGAGGTGGTGGGGGCATTTAATGTTGGTTGAGTATGTGTATATATACCCCCATGCACTTGTAGAGGGGGTGCAAGAGGTGCAAGGAAAAAAATTTCAACCCCAATCCTCATGCTTAGGAAGTGGGAGTTGATGGAAGTAGGGGATGGCTTGGCAGGTGGTAGGGAGTGATGGGGCGTGCAGGCATTGTTTGTGGACAATGTTTCACGCAGGGATAAGGGGCAAAAGGAGAAGGAGAGGGAGTCACCCGCGAGGGAAAAGAGAGATAAAGGAGAAGAGGGAAAGGAAATAGGGGGTTAATATGCTCAATTTTTTATTAGAATAATATTAATATAATTTAGGTTAGGATAATATGATAGATTAATTATTGATAAATTGGGACTAGATTAAATTATAGGGTTAGAGAATTAGGATAATGTTGAAATATTTATTTTCCGATATTAGGACTAGATTACGATTTAAATTACTTGAAATTAGGTTTATCTAAAATTTAGGGTAATGCACCTTATCTCTCTTGTATCGTGACATTCGATACTGAGGACAACTATCTAACGATTCATATTCATTACGATACAAAGTGTAATAGTTAGGACAAGTATGAATCTTTTCATAATTCATATCCATAGAGAATAGAATCTTCTTAGCTTCATAAGTACGATGATGAAACATATTGTCCTTCGGAAGCATTTCTTTTAAGAGCTCAAGAAGAGAAGTGAAGCTTTTATCGCTCTATCCATTACCCGCCTTTAAATAGTACAATCGTAACACGACATATACTTTTTAAATTTAGTATAACCATTGTACAAAGGTGCCTCTTGATCATTAACTAACTTTTCTAATATTTTTGGATGGTCTCTAAAATGTTCTTTAACATTGTTGGTGAGATCCTCCATGTAAGCAAAATCATCTGTAACTTCAACATCATCGTAGTCGACCACACTAGGTTCAATAAGAAATGGATCTCCATGCCATATCCACCTAATCTAATTCTTATCAATTCCACGGATAATGAGATAATTTTGTATCCATTTACCCCTATTCTTATCTTATTTTCACAATCTACACATGGGTAAAATATTTGTAGAGGATCTTTTGAATGTTCAATGGTTAACTTAACAAAGTCTTGAACACCATCTATATATTTTTTAGACAACCTACTTACATGTATCCACTTACGATCCATAACGAGAAATAAGTATAGTTTGGCCCTTAAATAACAAAAAAAGGGAAATATGACAATATTAGCCAAGTCAAGCAAAAAACTAACAACACAACCATAATACATATATACCACAACAATATTTGCACTAGTAACAATATCACTATTTTTACAGAGTATTATCTATTTCGTTTATATACTCTATTTTTCAAAATATATAGTTTGATAGTATATCATCACAAAAGCTAACAACATAGAGTATATAGATATACACCACAACATTATATATTGTATATATATAGATATGAAGAGGTTTGAATATGCAAGAATACAAGCAAAATTCAAAAAAAAAAAAGAAGAAGAAGAGAAATTTATACACGAAGCTTAAACTTCAAAGAAAGGAAGAACAATGAATAATGAACATATTGTGAGTAGATAGAGAAAAAGGTGATGGCAGTGAAGTGAAGAGGAGGAAAAATGAGCAACAACGCTGGTGAAGAGAAGAGAGAAGACCAACGGCAGTTGTAGAGTTTCGTTGCTTCAAACAACGTTGTCTAGATATCAAAAGGTAAAGTGATAGGTTGCTAGTAGTTATATTATATGTTAAAAAATGACAAAGTAAAAATAAAATGAAAAAAATGGACATATATGACGGTTATAAAGTAAAACCACTATGTATAAGGGAATATACAACAGTTATACATTCAAACCATCATGTATATCCTTAACAATAGAAGTAACTATCAGTTAAGGGTATACACGATGGTTTTAATATATAACCATCATGTATTTTTGTTCTACACTATTAGGGTATACATGACGATTTTATCTTATAACCATTATATATTACCTTATCTAATATTTACCTCTCTTACTAAGAACATATACGAAAGTTATATAACAAAACCACCATTTATACTTCCCACATAAATTCTCAAAATACCCATATGTGGTTTTTCTTACTTAGCAATGGATTAGAGAGTGTCTTAGCTTTAAACCGTATTATACTGGACGTTATTTAACCAATTCATGCACTAGTATTTGTATATATTTTGTGGATCTTTACGATAGCGGTTATGTATATAATGAGTTGTATTTACGGTTTAAGGACTCTCTGAGGGTGAAAAAATAAGTCTATAAATTTCCGACAGAGGAAAACAAATATTCAGGTTGTTCTTACATCCGACTCCCTTACAAAAAATGTCATGGACAAAAAATCTTAAGTACCAAGATATACTGATAAACCAAGACTTCATAAGTTAGGAAAATAAATAAAGAGAATAAGTTTTTTGCCATTATTTCAATTATAATTTCTTCAATTTTTATGCATTGCGAGGTACGATGTAAACAGGGAAAAAAAGGAAACAAAAAAACAGAGAAGCTATAACCGAAAAAATGAAGGATAGTGATAAGTCAAAGCTATTTTTATAATGTAATGACGGTTTTAATGACTTTATATAAATCCCATCCCCCCCCCCCCCTCCTCGTACATTTCAGTATTTAAATATTTAATCTATAGATGATTTGAATCAACAAAATTTTATCGGCCTAGCTGATCAAACCCAAACTCAATCTAGATGATTCTTTATTTTATTTTTTCCGTTTTATTTGGGAGGAGAGGGGGTGCATGGGTTGTTCAGGAGAACACATGTTCGTGTATTAATATTTAGCACAGCAGAACATCGGAACTTGAAGGAAAGTGACCGAAGCATAGTAATAGAAACTCAAAAGGATCGGAATCGGATCTACATTTTAAGTGTTTCTGAAAGCTATTTATGTAGTTGTAGTTGTATATTTAATTTGCTCGGGAATCTTTTGGCAAAGTTTGATTTCACCCTCTTTCAATTAGTACCAAGAGCAAAATTGTTTAACTAATAGAGATAAAATTATTACTCTCATATTTTATATATCTTATATAATGTATTTAAAATTAAATATATTCTTATTCTAGTAAATATTCATTTTAGATCTTAATTTGATTTAAAATATTTTTTTTATTAAAAATGTATTTATTATTATTAAATACTTAATATAAAATATATAACATAGGAGGGAATTTTTTCACTCCTATTACCCTCATAACACATATTGAACTATATGGCTGCAATTTAAAAATAGTTAATGTATTTAATTGTAATAATTTTCTTAACTATGTAATAACAAAGAAAAATAAAGTGTTATGATAATTTACCTTTTCTTAAAAATACTTATCTAAATTCACATAATTTAGGGTATTTTTTACTTACCAAAGTACTTACCTTATTTTTATTTGCCACCTTCTTAAAAAAAAAGGTACTACTTCATGCATTCAAAAAAGAAAGACACTATAAATTTTAGTGACAAAATTTGACTAATGATATTGATAAAAATATATACAAAATAATATTATAAATAAATTAATATAAATATAATAATTATGCTTTTTATATTATAATATATTATACTTTGACAAAAATTAATACTAAAAATGTGTTCTTAAAATATGCGATATCTTTTTTTTGAACAAAGGGAGTATTTATAATCGTAATCGTTGTCTATATATTTATATTATTGGACTAGACAAAATCGACCCGACTTGAAATCTGATTTTGACTTAAAAATTAAAACCTGATATCAACTTGAGTCAATCCAAAAAGTGACTTGAATTTAGCTAACACAATAGTAACAAATATCTAAATAACCCAAACAAAAATATCACAATTCAAAAAGAATTTGACCTATATATGGAAAAAAAGCCCAAACTGACTTGACCCAAAATGACCCATATATAAACATAATTAAACCATCTTATTACTAAAATTTATGAAAAAAAATAAAAATAATATGCAACTCATATAACAACAGATAAAATAAAACTAGTAATATTATGTTCTCTTCACTTTATATTATTATTATTATTATATTAACATCAATCATATTAGATCATAGAAATTTATATTATTATTATTATTATTATTATTATTATTATTATTATAAACATTAAAATTATAATTGTAGATATAATAATTATAATTATAACTTATATTAATATAATGATAATAAATAAATTTATATTTGTATTTCTAATAATAATAATGATTATCATTATTATTATTTATAAAATAATAACATTAAATATTATAATTAACATGATGATTATAATTATTATAACAATCATAACAATAATTATAATTATATATATAACAATATTCATAACAATAACTATAATAATAATAAAGTTATTTTTATCATCACATATTTTATGATAATAATGTGTTATATCATTAAATATAATATGATAATAATTACTATAATAAGCATAACAATAATAATAATAAATCATAAAATTTAATTTATTCATTATATTAAATTTATAACAATCTGTCAATACAAATTTTGAACCGAATTAACCTATCCAAACCTCATATGACCCGCACCTTAATCAATCAAATCCGACACAGAGACTGTAGATTCGAATATGAAGAAATGCGATGGATCATATTTGGACGCAACTCGGTATTCTCATAACCTAAACCGACTCAACTCAATACGAATTCGACCCAAATGATAATTGTTCTAATTGGTCCCGGACACTCAGCCCAATCCCCAATGTGATCTTAGTTATTAGCATATTCGATTTTAACCTAATCCAAATAGATGCGACTCATATGATGAGTTTATCGCCTCTATATATTATTCATTACTAATTAATTACAATCACACCCCCACACCTGCATGAAATTTAAATTATGTTATTTATATAAATGTAATTATTTATTTATTCCAACATACCAACTTAAAGTAATAAATACTAATTTCTTAATTAAAAGTTAAAATAATTATACTGTAATTTATCTCAAAAGATCTTATGAGTAGCACGGACTTTTATACCAGTACTCAATAATAAACCGAAAAAAGAAGGGAGTTGAAGGTGGGTGGAAAAGTTTGAGGATGGTGCTTCAATGAATGACGTATATGCCTTGTCCCTTTCCTTCCCCCGCCCCTTCACAATCATCTCATTTTATGAAAGGGAAAAAAAACGGGGGGCCTTTAAAAGGGGATCGACTCCAACACACATTCGCATACACTTCCTCGACTCTTCACAAGCAGCGGCACAAACAGCAACATTCATTCTCCAAAAACTAATTTCTCCTCTATCGCCTCATCCTATATACATATATATAGCTAATTAGCTATCTGTATCCACCTCCTCAGCTCCTTTCTCCATCACCGCCTTCCTCACCCTATATATATATAGCTAAGCTATGTGTCTCTACCTCCTCAGCTTCTCCTAGCTAGCTACGTATATACTAGCTATAGCTACACATATACTACATATCTTGGGTTCATCGATCAAAATCAACCACATTTGATAGTCTCTCTCTCTCTTAACTATTTGCAATCACCATGTCGGCAGTCCCCAAAAACACAGAAAGAGTACCTTACACCACCACCTTCATCGACGTCTCGGGAGGTGGGGCCGCCGGAGTCGTGGTCTCAGCCGAAATAGAGGCAGGAGGTGGCTTTCCGTTAATACTACAGAGGAACACGGATGTGTTTAATCCTCATCCTCAGCAGAATCCCCCGAATAATAGTAATAATAACAATAATAATGAAAGGAGGGGGAGGAGGAAAGCAGCAGAACCAGGAAGGTTTTTAGGGGTAAGAAGACGTCCATGGGGAAGATATGCGGCTGAAATAAGAGATCCAAGTACGAAAGAGAGACATTGGTTGGGCACTTTTGATACTGCTCAAGAAGCTGCTCTTGCATATGATAGAGCTGCTCTTTCTATGAAAGGCACTCAAGCTAGAACTAACTTCATCTACTCCTCCACCTCAGCATCAGCTGATCATCATCATCATCATCTTAATAATAACAATAACAATAATAATAGCTTACATTCTCTTTTATACCCTTACATTGATGTTCATCAAAATCTGAATACCACTAGCAGTAACATGATTAACATGTTCACTACTAATCATCACCAATTAGTAGTCTCTCCTCCCCCTCCTATTACTCCTCCGACTCCTACTATTAATTCTACTACTTTTCCACCTGCTCCTGCTATTGCCACCACCACCGGCATCCCCCCGGCTCCGACGAATAAGTCTCCTCCTCCTCTTCCTACGTACACACAGCTGCAGCAGCCAGCAGAGGCATATGGGATGGGTGGCGCCGCGGGGGGCTCGGATAGTGACACTACTACTACTACTAATGAAACGAATTCATATGGGTCATCATCATCACCAGCTGGAGCAGCAGCAGATGACTTCATATTTTCTAGTAGCAGTTATGATTCTAATTCTGGCTACTTAGGCTGCATTGTTCCTGAAAGTTGTCTTAAACCTCCAACATCATCGGTCGACACTACTGCTACCACTACCCTGCATAACCGCCAAATGATCACGACGACTACAGCTATGGCGGGAGGATATGGGGGTGGTCTTGATCATGATATTATGATGCCAGCAGCGTATAATGATAATAATATTGATCATGAGTATCAGTATGGATTAACTGGTTGGGGGAATAATAATAATAATAATAATAATAATTATCATGGGAATGAAGGAGGGCAGTCATCACAATCACCATGGGAGATGGACACAAGTGAGATTTCGGCTGTGATAAGTAATCCACTAATGGTCGAAGATGGTTGCATGGGAGCTCTGTATCCAACCACTACCACAGATTCCTTGTATTCTTATTCTTCTTCTACTGATGTCGTTGGCTTAGGTTATTACTCTATCTTTTAACCAATCATATTTGCATGTATCTCATGGAAATGCGCATGAAGTATGAATCATGGATGTCTAATTAATTTGTGATCTTCGGCTTTTATATTATGGTAAAATCTTATTCAAGAAAAATGTATTCACTGCTGCTCGATCGGTGTATCCTCTATAAATGTTTGGATGGCACTGTGAGCGCGCTTAACTAAATTGCATGCGGGTGTAGCTAGATTTTCATATATTTACGGTCAGAAAGGCCATACTGCTACAAATAATTCTCGCGTAAAATACCTACCTCCCATGTGCGTTATCTTCGACAAAGGGTTAAAATCAAATGTTCTTTCTCCTCTATATCTCACCGTTGTCGCTCTCGTCATTTGCCAACAACTAGCTCCCGAATGTACGTGCGTCATTACTCTGGAGCATTGTTTTTTTTTTTTTTTTCGCAAGATTTTATGCTTTTTATCCTCGACGATCACTCGTTCTTTTACTATTTCAATCGCCGTACGGTCTTTTACCGGCTTCCAGAAACGAAGTTGCACCTTGTCGTTGATAAAAGTTGCCATAACAATCTTTTCATTAATTAGTGTATTGCGTATACCCACCTAAAGGTTGTAATGTCCTTTGTAGTTGTGCTCGTAGTTGACTAAGCACCTTTCGGTTCTGAAGTCGTTTCTACTGCTGTGCTGGCTACCGCTAATCTATATTATCCGATATCTGCAGGTTGATGCAATTCGATCCAAAAATTAAATAATTAAAAATTTTAAATTAAATATTATATTCAATTAATAAAAAATTAAATAAATTAGATATTTAATTTAATAAATATGAATATTATATTATATCTGAAGAAAAATATTTTATATATTTTTTAATAATTTTTTATTTTATATATAATTATATATAATTTTTAATTACTTGATTATTTTTTGGGCTAAAATTTAATTTAATTAGAATTATATTTTTAATATAATTTACTTTTATATATTTATACAAAAATATATTATGTACCGATAAACCTCACCCACCCAATCACCCATCCCTTCCTTGTTTTCCCCCTCCTCTCTCTTCCTTTCCCATTTTTTTTTTCCGGTGGTGCAAACTAATTTTGAAACCCCCGAATCCCAGCCCCAACCTCCTACTTCCGTACTTCCTGCTCCTTGCATACTCCCTTGTCTTCTCTTTGTTTTCGATCTACCCTGGCCACCACCTCGCCCTACCACTCGACTACACCACAACAAACCACCACTGCCTTCAATCTCGAGCACACCAGTAGTCGACAACAAATGGTAGGAGCAGACAACAGCGGACACCATACCACATTGACTTGCCACCATCATCAGCTACCTCAGCAATGTCCGCCATTAGCAAATGTTCCCTGACCTTCGGTGAAGCTCCACCACCATTTACCCACTCTATTTTGGCTTATTTCAGTGGATATATTTTTTTTCCAAATCCTAACTCTTATTTTGATTAAATTTTTATAATTAGCTTATGATAAGTTAAATTAATTGCTAAATTGGTGATGTAATATAGTTTAAAGAATTGGATTTCATAGAATCCAATTAAATCTTGTGATGTAATAACTTTAATTTTAATTTTAACACCGGATATTTATTGAGTGAATCGAATATTTACTTAGTAGATCGGATAATATCAAATATATTTTGTGATTTGGTGGTTTTTTTATATTTAAATAATATCGGTTATATTTGATATTCGATACAAAAATTTGGATATTTGAACCGTGAACAACTCTACTAACCGGTTGATGTATTGATATTTAATACTAATATGATCTTTGTTACCACCCCAACGTAAACACAAACCACTAAATATTACTCTAAAGCCCTCTTGAGATTTATAACTCAACTTACAAACCAACATGAGCTTTTTCGGTATGCACTTTATTTTCACTCACGATACAAATTTTTTGATAGGTTATATATTTTTAAATTATTTAAAAACAAACACAATTAATTGTAAAGTTTTTTTTTTCTTAATGACGATGTTCTAAAAGGTGAAGTGAACTCCATTATTTATCTTGGGGAAGAGTGTTAGAGCAAACTCCATTATTTGAAGACACTTTTTCATTCAAGGATACCCTATCCAAAATCTTCATGCACCATAATTTACTATTTTCGTTCGATAAGTCTTAGCAGGGGCTGAGGGCCTCTCGACCCCTATATATATGTTATACATATGTCAAGTCTAGTATGTGATACTCATTTAGTGGCTCGCATAGAAGTTCATTTGAGGTTCATTTCTAATTTTATTAGATGCTTATTCATAAGTGCTGAAGTACATATAATCCTTGTTCATGTCTTCATTTGTAATAATTTGTTTCATATATATAGAGAGAGACACACACACATAATATATATAGTGAGAACCATCTTTTATGATAAAAACTAAAAACCACTTTAATTTTCTAGGTTACTTATATTAGTTTACACCTATTACAAGTAGTTTTCACCACCTATTGTGGATAATTTTCTAACTTGAAATATAAATCTCAAATATTAATAACAATTCCACTACTTTTTTTTGACATTTAAATATTATAGTTTCCTGAAAAATTTATAGTAGTTTATTCCACCCACTAGAAATAGTTTACATCATTTACTATGGGTAGTTTCCTGACATAAAACATAGATACTTAATATTTATAGAAATGTTGTTGTTTTTCCTTTTAACACTCAAATACTAGATTTTTCTAAGAGACTTATAGTAGTTTATTACACCTAGTGAAAGTGGTGTTCTACCACATATTGTAGGTAGTTTTCAAAATTGAAATATAAATACACAATATTTACGAAAATACCACCGTTTTATTTTTCTAATACTTAAATATTATATTTTTTGGAGTTATTTAAAGTAGTTTCATCTAATTACTAACAGTAGTTTCCACCACCTATTATTGGTTCTTTACCTCATAGTATTAGTTATTAGTTCTAAGTAAAAAAGGCTAGTTCTTATTAGGTATGTATGATTATAAGACTTTGTATTATAACATTAGGTTCGTTGAGTGCGAACATAATATCCCACATTAATAAATAAGATGGAATTATATCAATATATAACTCTAGTGGGTTATGCTCCAAAATTTTTCTTTAATTACTTACAGATGCAAGTCAAGTTAATAATTGGAACTAATTAAGAGAACTCAGTTTATTTATATCACTAGAGATAACTCATGATATAGCTCACCTCATTTCGTTAACTAAATGAGTCAATCTTGAACACCAAAACTTAAGTTTATCTAGTAAATAAGCCGGTTGGAATTAACTCCTTTATTAAATAAATAAGTCAAACTTGAATAAGGTTGGTCAATGATACTAATGCATTAACCTTACTCCACCAAAATTCAAATATTTAATTCAATATAACGAAGAATATGACAAAATGCTTATTATTTCAATAAGGAGCGTTGCATAATTTATTGCACATGCACAAATTCGGTGATATATAATCGATTTAATTCTATCTTCTTTTTGATGAGTCAATCGCTCATCCGTATGACAAAGTTTCTTCGTTCTTATTTTTTATTTCCTATGTGACACACTTAGATAAAAGCATGTTTATATTGAGGAACTAAGAAAGATCAACCCCAAGAAACCTATGCATTAATTAATTATTAAGTTCATATTTAGAACTAATTATAAAAAGTAATTTTTATAATAATTACTTATTTAAAAAAATTAGTCTAATTTTTTTTTAAAATAAATAATTATCATATATAACTATTTAGATAAGTAACTCTAAATTAATCATCACGGAGAGTAGCTCTTAAGTTGTTATCCATTTCTAGAGAACATAATTTAGGCACATTTGAATTTGGAAAAAAATAAATTGAAAATACACGTGTAAGAGAATGCAGCGAGTACGTACGGAGCAGACGGTCGATCTCTCATGACAGCTCAAATAATGGATGGATGCATAACAATTAACTCCCATGAAATCATGTCCATATCTAGTCCAACCATGCCTCGTTGGATTCTTTCCTTACCTAGCTGATCCGTCCCCTCAGTTTCAAGTCATACATAAACTAGTACTATTCTCGTCCCACGACTCTACACCGTCCTAGCTTATATACCTATACCTACCTGCTTGCTGCTTATCATATTGCGGTGGGCATGTAATTTAATGGCCTCGTCTTCAAGGGTCCCCAAGTGTTGTTGAATCGAAACCCAAGTAGGTACGTACGGTACAAGAGTTTCCGAATCCCCCAAGTCAAGCTCAATCGTACCATCTTTCGTGGAGCTTGTATCGTACAAAAGTTGAGGTTTTTGTTTTTTGTTTTCCTTTTACATGTAAAACTGTTGGTATTGGGTCTTTTGATTTTTCGGTCAATGATATTGGTGGAAATTTATATTCCCGGCAAGATTCACTTGTTAATTGACCGGGACCAATAGATAGAATAGATAATCAAAACCGCACTTGAACTTGTAGCGATTACAATTGTATATGCCGTTGGCTCTTTAATGAAATTCAATTTGCCGGTCTTACGGTCTTCCAAGTCTCATACTAACTCCATTTTGAGAAATTATTAGTTAGACCAGCTTCTGAGTACCAAAGGTCCTAGGTTCAAATTTTTATCCATCTTCTATCAGTATTATAATACCTTTATGATACCATCATCTATAATATATTTATTTTTATAGGCCTCCTATGAATCTCAAAACTTCATCTTAAGAAACTCTTAGCTAATCTCTCATTTCTATTTGTTGATGGGAACAATAAAAAATGAAGTCAAGTGATTTGAGGACCAAGACCTATATATGTACATGACAAACCTATCATTTATTAGGTAATTCTAGTTCAATCCATCGACAAATTAAAAAAATATATATATATGTATCAACACATATGGGTCTACATCCAATTAGATATATAAAGCTTAAATGTATAAAACTTAAGTCGAACGCTTTTACATGGGCTTAACTAACACGACAACATACATTTTATGTTATTTACCTATAAGCTCAACCTTGGATAAATAATCCAATAATCTCCCACTTGGTTTATATGCATAACCTTATAACCATAAACTACAAAATAACTGAATGAGCTCAAATTTGGTGTCCTTACAATGTATCCATAACTAGTCTAGTCCATTGATTATACCAACATAGGATCAAACTGATTTTCATCATATCTCTTCATAACTAAACTCATTAATGGTCACGTATGTTGATACAACTAAACAACATGGGTCAAAAAATTGATGTGGAGCATGGAAATGTTATGTAATGTGATCAACATGCCTATTTCTAGGTACGTAGTCCACCTTATTTCTTAGTAAGATTAAACTTTAATGTGATCAAAGTGTTAACTTGAGAGTCTTCTTGAGCATAGAAAATAATTGTTAAATAACATAACAACCAAAGTGTGTCTATAATAAGGGGACATAAAAATTACAAACTCCCACTAAATTCGAGCATCCTTAATAGAAAAAGCACCCGTAAGAACAATATGCACATAAAATTACATGGGTAACACTTTCTTAGTAAGTGGATTCACAATGATGGAGTTGGTACTCTGTTCATCAGACACCCATACTCAAAACTCTTTATTTAATAGTTAGGAACCTTTAGTTAATATAACATGACTTAATTGAGCTCTCATTGGTCTTGGAATATTTTTTGCCAGCTTATTGACATATAATAACCTGATTGGTATTTCAATACTATCCACCATGTGTATCCCTATGACAAAATTTTGTAGTTATATTCTATTACTAGATGTCAACATGCTACAAATTCTATAACTACATCAATAATAGACAAAAGTAACTCAAAGTGGATTTACTGCCATGATGACATCTAGCTAAATTGAGATAAAAAAACCATATGATCTCCATTTGACCCAATTTCCTATATAGGAGCATATACAATTTTATTTAATAACTAGGAACCTTTAGTCAATATACCATGAATCTATTGAGTTCCCATTGTTAATGGAGCATTTCTTTGCCAACTTATTGTTACATAATAACCTGAATGGTATTTAAATACCATCCACTATGTGTATCCCTATAAAAAAAATATACAATCATGTTCCATTACTAGATGTCAACATGCTATGAATTCTAGTGTTACATCACTAGTAGATAAAAGTAGCCCAAAGTGGATTTACTACTATGATGACATCTAATTGAATCGGGATCAAAAAACTATATGATCTCCAATTGACCTGATTTCCTATATGTGAGCATGTAACATTATTTATTTATTTGTTTGAAAATACATCATAACCAATTTGATTGTATTCAATTGATCCGCACTAGATTGCTTAAATATCTACCTAGCATTCTAATAACAAGTTTTTTTTTATCCAAATGTGTGCAACTTAGGCATGCATAAGACTCCAGATATTTAGCCGATGTGTGTGTAATCTATTACATCTTTAACTTCAAGGTCACTTGTAGGGAATTGATTGTGACTAAACTTGTCTCCCTTAGTGCTAGAGTTCTCGCTTGGTTTGCAATCCCACATACCAACATTTAATAACCTTATTAATATAAATCATTTGTGATAAATCCAAAATACATCGAGATTAGTCTCGTTATATTTAAATCCATAATACATAGAGGTGTCATTGAGATTTATATTTGTAACACCCCCCAAATTTACTACTGAAAAATTTTATTTTAAGCGGAAGCGTATGATCAAATATTTGGGTGTTACCGCCATAATTGACATAAGTCTGGCTTACCCCACCATGCTTACGTCAATCACAAGGCAAAATGATTAGAAAATTTAAAACATGATTAGAAAGAGATGAGACAACTTTTTATACATCAAGTAAGTGTTTGGAGATTAAGTACGATTACAATATCATAATATAACCAAAAAGGGATCCCGTGGAACTAAGAGTCTAAAAAGGTATCCGGGTAAAACTATCAACTGGATAAAATGACTACGCCTAACCCTGATATGAATGAATCACTCCTCCACATATATATAGCATCAAAAGCTATGAAGTCATCAACCTGGTCCTCATCGACCTGCACGTAAACATCTGGGTCATCTACTAGTTAGATTGAGCAGCACCCATGAAACGGATAATCAATACGCTACGTACTGAGTAAGGTAACGGTATAGTCAAGTAAAATTACACATAATATGAGAACTATTATAAGCAAATCATACATGCGCAAATAGAAAAATGTCAAATAACTACTGATTCCAAGTCTTTTATTTACGTTGAGTTCAGCGACCCCACTATTCTTAAATTGGTAGAACGCTCTAAAACACCTCTCGGGGAAAAAATCCCCGAGCCACTATTATTATCCGGTGGAATGAAGCCAACACCTCTCAAAGTAAAAATACTCCTGAGCCACTATTTATTAAACCGGTGGAACGGTCTGAAGCACCTCTCAAGGACAATACACCCGAGCCACTATTATTATCCAGTGGAATGGACTCAACACATAGAACCTAACTCACGTAGTCTTTCACTTTAAATGATTAGTATATTTTCATTTATACTTTAACTCTTAATTGTATTTTCATTCACATTGAGTATGGGGCTCCACTATTCTTAATACGGTGAAACGGATTGGAGCACCTCTTGGGGACAACACAGCGAGCCACTATTATTATTCAGTGGAATGAAGCCATATAAACACCTTGGCCCAACCTAAGTGATCTTTCACTTTACATGATTGATATCTTATTCAGAGTTGATTGTATATTATCATGTCAAACTCGAGACATACAATTAAAGACATAAGTATGACTATGCATTTATCCTCAGATGATCATAATACCCTCAGGGTAATCAAGATAATTGTATTCTCCCAAAGCCTTATAAAATCCAAAGCATATACATTTCCCCTTATTATCCGAAGTACATATCATTAGTTTTCCATAGATATTTTGTAACCAATATTATACCCAAACCTGTACTTACATAATTCCATTACTCCCAAGAACATCATATCATAGCATTTCCATAATTAAATTATTCAATACCACATTTGCAACACAAAAGTATACATTAACAATACAAGGACAATACATGGAGCACATAAAACCCTAGCTATGACATGTATCCTTACTAACAAGGACACCGAACTCTATGCACATAAATCTTATACTTCCTCCGAGATCACCAAAAAAATCACCTATGAAATAAGATAAAATATGATTAGGATCAGAGGTTAAAAATTAAGAGAGAGATTATGGTAGAGAAGGGTAAAAATAGAATTTACCGAAGTCAAATAAAAACTTGAATTATATGGAAGTGTAGAAATATGTGTGGTGGAGCTATGGTTAAATTTTGGTGGTGTTTGGAGAAGATTTGGGGTGAAAATAAAGTTGCACGGCCAAGAAAGAATTTGCACTGGCAGGCCGTGCAAAAGTTTCACGGCTATACAGAATCAAAGCATAATAGGTTGAGAGAAAAGAAAATGCACGGCCGTACAGAATCAAGCCAAGAGTAAAAATGTTGCACAGTCAGGCGGTGCAAGGGTTGCACGGCTGTGCAGTAGCGTATCTGAGTGTTTGCACAGCCGTGCAGTAGGCCGTGTACTCTGAAATTCTATAACGGTCGAAGAGGAAAGAGAAGAGAAAAGAGGCAGTGGTCGGCAGCGGCGAGGGGGAAGGTCAGGGCGACCTTGGTGGTTGGTCTACTAGCTAAAGGGCGGCTAGTGGTGGCTTGGGTGTTGCTCGGTGGTGGATTGGGTGTTGCGGTGCGAAAAAGAGGGATGATGGAGGAAGAAGAAGGATAAAGGAGAAGGAATAAGAGGAGAAGGTCAGGGGAGTTTATGGATGATGATAAAATGGAGGGTTGGAGGGGTATTTATACTAGTAGGTGGCGTGCTTAGGAGGAGAAAAGTGCAGGGGTGGCGATGGTGGTGATGATGAATTTCTGCCGGGAAGAAGAAGAAGAAAGAAAGAAAAAGAGAGGGGGGAGATGGTGATGATTGAGATGGATGGGAGTCAGGCAGAGGCACGAGGGGTGATGATGGAGAAGGAGACGTGCATGGGAGGAGAAGGTAGGGAGAAGAAGAATGGAGAAGAAAGAAGGGGAAGGGTGGCAGGTTGATAGGTGATGGCTGCTAAAACAGGGTGTGCGCAAGGAGAATAAGGAAGAAGAAGAAGAAGAAGAATAAGAAGAAGAAGGGGGATGATGGCAGGGTGATGGTGCATGTGGGAGGCAAGTGGAGGGGGTGCAAAAGAACCAAAACTTTTCATGCCAAAGAATTTCGGCGCAGGAAGAAGAGAAAAGAAAAGGTAAAAGAAAAAGGAAAAAGAGGGAAGGTTAGGAAATTAGGATTAGATTAGGAATTTGGGGATTCCGAATAATTTAGATTAGCGAAAACTCTAGCGGTTTTCGGTTTTAGTTTACGAATATTCAGTTTATCCGAATCAAGGTTTCAGTTTTCTATTACAGTTTCGGGATTAATAAATTTTTTAAGGTTAACAATAAGATTTATTGAGATTAGAGTCAACTTAGGGCTAATGATACGAAATTAGGTTAAGCAATTTTTTTAGGTATTACAATATCTTTCCACATTACGTTTTTAAATCCCATTTGATATCAAACATCCAACTACAAAAATGAGATTCACACCTTTTGATAATGGGACAAGATCTTAAATTTTATTATTTTGCATAGATTAATATTCATCATTCATGAAATCAATCCACTTTCGATAATTAGAATGTTATATGGCTTGATGGAAGGTAAGCTTAACATCCTTAATATATGTTGCAGTTTGCATCTCAAATTTAACTTAAGTGTCAGATTATAAGAATGTAAAATCCATGAATTACTTTGAATAACCAATAAAGTAGTGACTCACAACATAGATCCTAATGTCCTTCCATATAGCCTATAAGACTTTGCCTTATTAGGGTATCCCTGAATATAAAGGCTTGTTTAAAGCCCACTTGATATTTTAGCAACTATTTTAAATGGTAATTGATGAAGAATATAATTTGTTATTTTTTTGGGTAAAGTATAATGATTAATCATAATTATTATTGTATCCTTATAGGTTATGATTCAAGAGCATCCAACAACCCTAATAGGCTAATAACCCTCAAAAAGTCCAAGAACTAGCATTCTTGTGGAGAGAACCAATCGTTCTTGAAGTTCTTGAAAAATCTCCCCAAAACCCTAATGAGTATAATATTTTCTTGAGTAATTATTGCAAGATTGTAACATGTTTTCAAAAATGGATAGAAAATGGATCATGGAAGATAAAGCTATATCTCAAGACATACTTATCATCTTATGTAAATTAGGGTTTATGTTAGCTTTACTATTTCATGTACAATTTGTTTGTTTTGCTTGTGAAATTGTCATATGCTAATTATATGAGGCATATGGGTCAGTAAAGTTTAATTTACAACTAATTAAATTATTTTAACTTCTAATAATCAATGTCAGAGTTGGTTTCAACTAATTCAGGCTAGTTCACTACAAACTAAGCCCAACATTTGAAAGTTGTTGCTGATGTTAATAATTAGTTGAGTAACAACTAGGTTAGTTTTTAGTTAGTTAGAAATTAGTTGTAACAAATTTATTGTGAGTCTTATATATAGTAATCATAACTAGCCATTGTAACCTAACGATTTTGATGAATAAAATTTCAAAACGTATTAAGTTTATGTCTTTTTGTGAGTGTTACTCAATCATCTAAGTGAGGTAGAGAATTTATTAGTGGATATTACTTTGTGTGCCAACTTCCTAAGATCCTTTGGAATCATCATCTTTGTGTGGTTTTTCCAAAGCTCCTTTTCATTTTTCTAATTGTGTAAAGCAAAAACAAACTCAACAATTCCTACATTCGATCCTCAATGGGTGCAAGATTGATTAAACCCGTCATCTCACACATCATTTTTGGTGTCAAAGCCGGGTTAAATTTTCATTATTTTGAATTTCCAAGCCAATAATTATTTAATTAATAATTCATGACTTTGTTACAACTTCAACCGTCCTCCACACCAAGGTGTCATTATTGATTAAATTGTTGTTATATTACAGTTGTCATTTTTCATTAATCGTGCATGATCATTGCATAATATTGTTTTGTGTTGATTGTTTTGTATGTGAATTACAGTAGAGAAATTTTTTTGTTGTTGATATGGATGCACGTGAATTGCGCATGGAAATTTTATGATCACTAAAATTGATTAGTTCTTGTCATTCGAACATATAGGATTTTGGTTATCATATAATTGATTGTGTTTTTCTTTCTTTGCATGTTTATACATTTGATCTAGTAGAACATTTAGGTGTTTGCATGTTTTTATTCCAATATTTCTTACTTCGTATACATACTGTCATTCTTTTTTCATTATTATATATTTCGTATTCATCTGGTTGGAATCTATATTTTGAGTGTGTTTCTCATAACCAAGTATCATCATCTCTTAAAGTTTTTTCCTTAATAAAATAATGAAGAACTATTCTATTTTACTCATACACATTATTACTCTGAAGAATTAATATTAACAAGCATGGTTTGGCATATTTGAGTGCAAGAAGTTATCAATAATGTACAAAGACTTGAATATATGATGTCTTTCTCATTCGGTAATATCTAGCACTTTGCTACTGAGTGTAATTTGAGTCCTTGGTGTATCTTCTATGAAATTAAACCATGGATGAAGATAAAAAAGTTCAAGCTTTGTTCAAATCCACACAAAATTTATCATTGAATTTGGATGCAACAAAAACACAATGCAAGCAACTTCCAACCATGCAAAATCAATTGCAACATATGGAATCAAGATTTGTTGATCAAGAAACACTTAATCAAATGCAAGAACAAGTTGAATATAACAAAGTTAGAATGGAAGGCATGGTAAAGTTTTTCATCCTAACCAAAATAAACCATCGTATTTCATGCATGGAGTATGAAGAATGTTCTAATAGGAGTTACATAAATCGAATCTACAATGGACATCAACATGAGAAATACAACAAGGTGGAGAGAGGCATTAAACTAGATCTTCCTAAATTTGATGGTAAACTAGATGTTTATTTCTTTCTTGAGTGGTTACATGAAATAAAAGTATTTTTTTTAATTCAAGGATTATGATGATAAAGGAAAGTGTAAAATGGTTACCTTGAAATTTAGAAAATTTGATAGAATATGGTATGATAATTTGAATAGGACTAGAGAAAGAGAGAAAAATCTAAGATAAAATCCTGGAAAAAAATTAAGAAACACTTAGGAAGAATATTTATACCTAGGGAGTATGAGAAATATACATATATCACAATAAATACTCTTAGGCAAGGAATTATTAGTGTTGAAGAGTACACTATAGAGTTTGAAAAACTAGCACTTATATGTGATATTTAAGAAAGAAATGAACAAAAGTGTGCTAGATTTTTAGGAGGCCTTAACATGATGATTAGAGATAAGCTGAAAACTTTCATATATGATTCCCTTGATGATTTAATAAATTTTTCTTTGAAATTTAAAAAACAAATCAAGTCTACTAAGCCTCATGCAAAGCAAAGTACTTCTTTTTCGACAAAGTACTATTTGAATGCTCAAGCTTCTAAGTATGGATCCAGTACATCAACCTCTTCAAATTTTGACAAGAATCAAGGTACAAAAAGAGAATAAAAAGGTAATACTAAGGTCATGGAAGTTTCTAACAAGCAATGTTTCAAATGTTAATGATAGGGACACTTTTCTAGGGAATGTCTAAATCAAATAGGTTTGTTCATACAAGAAATTAAGATTGTGGAGACTTCCGATGAAGACCTTGAAGATGATCCTAATGATGTCATTTCGAGTGAATACGAGGATGAGGGTAATGATTGTTATTTGATACAAATATTTATTCAAATATAAGCTAATGAGGAACCTAATGAAAGAGAAAAGATGCTTAAGATAAAGGACATAATTGGAGATGCTATTTATAGAGTTATTATGGATAGTGGCTCCTGTACAAATGTGGCTAATGAGAGAATAGTCAAAGATATTAGATTAGTGAACAAAAATCATGCCAAACTGTAATCTCTTCATTTGCTAAATAAGGACAAAGGATTCCAAGTAACAAAAAAAAACTCTAATCTCATTTCATATTGGGAATTAGATGATCTGTTATGTGATATTTTGCATATGGATGCATGTGGAATATTATTAGGAATACTATAGCAATATGATAAATGTGCTACTCATGATAGTGTTACTAATGACTATCTTGTGATCAAGGATAAGAAAAATCATAAGTTGAAAATTTCTAAATGTGATGATCTTAGCATGAATGAGCCTAAAAAGAATATATTCTTGCGTATATGATATATTGTATTGAAGAAGAGGGTAATTGCTATACTTTGATTGTGAAATAACCCGCAAAAGGGGAGAATAAATGTAATAACTCTATACTTTATGAGATTCTTGATGAATTTCATGATATGTTTCCTAATGACTTACCCCATGGATTGCCACCTAAGGGAGGTATAGAACATGTTATTAATTTACTTCCTAGTGTTTTTTTAACTAATAAACAAGCATATAGATGTAATCTAGAGGGAGCTAAGGAATTACAAAAACAAATCAAATATCTTGTAGATAAGAGTTATGTGAGAGAAAGCATGAGCCCATATTATATATCTACATTACTTGTTCCAAAAAAATATGAGTATTGGTAATTATGTGATTCAATATGATTATCTTTTTAATCTTAACAAGTTATGTGTACCAATATCAAACGTATTTGATTTACTTGTTAAATAAGTGAATGAACAAGGAATAAGTCATTTTGGCAATCATAGTTCCATGGAGATGTTAAAAAATTCAAGCATGAGAATCATCTTAAAAGCTATATTAATGTTTGGACGATCTTCAAGTTAAAGAGTTTTAATTTGAGAAAAAAAATCTTTCAATAAGGGAAAAATGATGCAATATAATAAAAAATCCTTAATAAACCTCGAGTAAGTCCAAGAATTAGCATTCTTGGTGATTGAATCAATTATTATTAAAGTTATTGAAAGACTTCCTCAAAACCCTAATGAGTCTAATATATTCTTGAGTAATTCTTGTAGGACAGTAACATGTTTGCTAGAAGGGAAAGAAGTGAATTAACATTAATATTTAAGTGTTAAAAATCATGGAAATACGAGACAATCATTTATGGATATGAAAGACAAAGCTACATCCCATGATATAGTTATCATCTTATGTTAATTAGGGTTTATGTTAGCTCTATTATTTTATGTACAATTCATTTATTTTGTTTTGTAAATTGTCATGTGCTTATTATATGAGGCATATGGGTCAGTTAAGTTTAATTTACAACTAATCAAAATTATTTGAACAGCTAATAGCCACCACTGGAGTTGGTTGTAAATAATTCAAGTTATTTCACAACAAACTAAGCCCAATATTTGGAAGTTGTTGCCAACATTAATAATTAGATGAATAATAGCTTAGTTAGTTGTTTGTTAGTTAGAAATTAGTTGTAAATTTTATGAATCCTATATATAGTCCTCATAAGTGGCCATTGTAACCTAATGATTATGATGAATAAAATTTTAAAACATATTAAGTTTATGTCTCTCTTTGGGAGTGCTACTCAATCATTTAAGTGAGGTTGAGAATTTACTAGTGTGTAATATTTACCTTCCTAGGATATTTTGGAATCATCATCTTTATGAGTTTTTTCCAATTTTCTTTTTCATTGCACCAATCGTGCAAAGAAACAACAAACTCAACTATTGCTACATTCAATCCTCGATTGGTGCAAGATTGATTCAACCCAACATCTTATTCATCAAGTTATGTATCATTTCTTAGATACTCAATCATCCATTCTAGGATTATGACATGATGTACTATAGGATGATTTTGATTCCAAAAAAAAATGTGTCTTTATATGAAGTAATAATATCAAGCAAACACAAGTTATTCTATAAACATAATGAACTATTATAGATAATATATGAATTTAAACAAAGGTAGTACTAATTATTTTCATATGAACAATGATATCCGCACATTTAAACGGAAACTAAATTCCATCTAAAGTATGGTACAATTGTAGTGTCTTTTAAATTTAAATATTATATATGGTCTTCTACAATAACCGAACAAAAAATAGTTTATTGTTTCAAATTTCACCGATTTCCATTACCCATATTGATATATCTTTCGCCACCATTTAGCTTTCAGTAACTCAAACAACCTTACATAGAAACACTTATGTGAGTAGCATCACTTGTGTCTAATTATCAAGTGTTTTGGGTACTAAAGTGCAATTAGCCTCATAACAGAGCGAAGTAAGAATTATATAATTCTTTACACGTTATGAACATTTTTTGTACAATCCTTATTTACATGTCCAAACTGTATACAAAAGAAATAATTATCATTTCTCTTATATTATTTCTTTAGTTTTAGACCATTAGGATCGGCTTTATATTTTTATTTTCCTTTCTTGCCCTCATTCTTTGGGGTGACAAATGGGCACTTTATGCTTTATGCTGCTTCAACAATTGTTCCTCTTGCATACAATATAGGATAGACTCATTAAGAGTTAATTTTTCCTTTTTTTTATAAATAACATTAAACTAACTAAATTGTCAAGGAAGCTACATAAATACAAAACATATGACTATGTCAACTGACAACTCAAACTTAATGCCTTAAGTTTTAAAGAAATGTAAGATATTTCAATTAATGTACTTCTTTATGTTCCCTTCGTCTTTTAATCACTTTAAAATCAAACTTTGCAAAAGCATACTTGTCTCATCCTTATATATATATATATATATACACTTTTCAGTGTTGGTAAGAAACTCCTTAATTAAACTATTACATTTTAATGATTTAATGATACCCATAATTACCAATGATCATATTTTAATGGTTAATATTAATATTTAATTAATTTTCTATTAATTACTAACCATTACTAATAGATCAAGATGTTCCAAAAATAATCAAGGATGGTTTTCTCACCTAAGGCATCTGCAACGGTAGTAGATATGCAATTTAATTTTTTATGATTAACGTAATGCTACTTAGATTAAATTAAACACTAATTAAAAAGTAACATTTCATTTTTTTGATGACTAAATTAATACTTCTTAGATTAAAGTCAACACTAAATAAAATGTAACTTATCCTCCTGCTCATGAATAATCACAACCCCATGCCACTACTAGCCACAAATTACCATCGATGACAAGTGACGTTGTCGCTAAAAATGTAATACCTCAAAATTTTGCTTATCCTAATCCGCGTCATTAACGCCCTAATTTGATTCTAATTTCAGTAAATCTTATTTTTAGCCTTAACTCAATCCCTTAATCCTAAAACTTTAACCGAATCTGAAACCTTGAATCAGATAAATCGTAATTCAAAAACCAAAATCAAAACCCGCTAAAATTATCACTAATTATGATTACTTATGGCTTATCCAAAATCACCCTAAACTATTCGCGCAACCCTTCTATTTTTCCTTTTCATTCTCTTTTTCTTTTCTTTCTTTATTCTCCTCCTTCGGTCAACATTAAGCTACACATTTGAAATTGTTGCAACTTGCACCCCCACTTGCACCATCACCCATTACCTTACTTCCTTTCTTCTTTTTATTCTTCTCCTTCTACTCCCTTATCCCTGCCCAACTGCACAACCAAACGCACACTTTGCACACTTTAATTTCCCCTGCCATTTTACTTCTCACACAACACCTACATACAACCATCACCACCCACACCATACATCTACTACCCTACTCTTAAATATCCTCTAAAACCATCACCATCATCATCACCTTGCAACTACAACATCACCATCATCACCATCGCATGCCCCCTGTTCTTTTCCTTCTTCCCCAATTCACACCACACACACACACTTTTCTTCCCTTTTCTTTAGTTTGCCTCCATTCTGTCATTTTGTGTCCAAAAGACTACCCAAGCACTCCCTCTTCCCTCTCTCTTTTCTTCTTCCTCTTCCTCCTTATTTCTCTATTTTTGGCCTGCGCACCACCATTCCACCACCGTGCCCCACCTCAGCCTCCACTCACCTCCCATTAGCCGGTGTATCAACCACCAAGGTCATCCCAACCTTCCCCAACACCTTCGCCGTCCATCATCACTGACCACCGCTTCTTTTACTGTCTTCTTTCCCTCATCTGTCATACTTTTGTAGAGTGCACGGCCTGTATACATCCTCAACACGACCATGCAACACTCAAAATCTTCTACTATACAGCCGTGCAACCTTTTCACCGCCTAGCTGTACGTGATATTTTCTCTCGACTTGGTGTGCACTACTGCAGCATTGCCATGCAACTTCCTATTTTGGTCGTGCACCCCTATTTTCACCCCCAAACCTTGTCCAAACAACACCAAAATTTAACCATAGATCCACCACACATTTCTCTACACATCCATACATCTCAAGCTCCTATTTAACTACGGTTATTTCTATTTTTACCCTCTTTACCTTGATTTCTCCTTCAATTTAACTCTTTAAGCTTAACCATGAAGTTTATTATTTTTTGTAGGTGGTATTCCAGTAGCTTTAGAGGAGGAAGTATAGGATTTGCATGCTTAAAACCTAGTTTCCTAGTTGGTAAGGATAATATTCGATGTTTAGAATTGTTGTGTTATTTGCTTGTATGGTTATATGTGTTTTTCATGATATTATTGATATATGATGTAACATGTGTTGATCTTGATATTTTGTGATGATATGAATATTATGTTGAAAGGGAGTAAGAATATGTGAGAGGTAACATTATGTTATGTTTTTTTTTGTGATAATGTCATATTGTTAAAATATATCTTATGGTATGAAATATGCGCTTAAGGATATTATATTATTGAAAGAAATTAAGAATGGGTAAGATGTACCATTATTATTTTATTTTGATAATGTCATATTTGTGGAATTATATCTTATGGTATGAAATATGGACTTAAGGATATTATGTTGTTGAAAGAAAGTAATAATGGGTAAGAGTTACCATTATTATTTGTTGTTATAATATTATATTTATGGAAATATATATTATGGTACGAAATATGGGTTAAATGAGTTTTGATCAATGGACTTAATAATTCTTATAGGGTATGATGATAAATTGTGGACTTGAAAAATAATATGTATGGAAGGTGTAAGATTTTTATGAAATAAAGGTTTTTATTTGTGCTTAAGGGTAATTTAGTCATTGTGGGATAATAAGGAAATTTTGGTATTTTATGTGTTAGGTGGATTAAAATATAATAATAATAGTATGAGGAATTATTGAAAGTATTATTATTGTTTGGGGTCCTTAAATGATTTAATGGATAATTTGGGGCAACTATCTTATAATGATAATATCATTATTCCATGTATAAGATCTAGAGATTATTCGGGTTTCTGAATGTGTTATTGGAATTGGTAATCATGAAAATTTCATGGGAGGTGTTATGAAAAATTTGTGAAATTTGGGTCTCGTATATTTTTGTGATTAACATATCAGGATGAGATTATTAAAGTATATGTATGGGAATTAGATCATGCATTTTGGGTATGATAATAATGATGGGATTTGGAGATGATATAATATAAGTTGTGTGGAATAATCAATATGGGAGAATGAATACTAAAGGGTGTGTAAATTAGGGTTTGAAAGGAATTAAGGACTTGGACATATGCTATATGTATATTTATTTTAATGTGTTCTATGCCTGATAATCAATCTTGAATAAGATACTAATCATTTAAAGTGAAAGAGCACGTGAGTAGGGCCAAGGGTATCTATTTTTCTATATATATATATATATGTATGTATTCTCGTTCCATCGGGGAGAATAGTGGCTTGGGTGCGTTTTGCTCCGAGAAGATATTTTTAATCTCTGTTCCACCAAAAATAATAGTTGTTCGGGAGCATTCTGCTCCTAGAAGGTGCTTTAGTCTGTTCCACCGGATTAAGAATAGTAGGGCTCCTGCTCATCGTGAAATGAAAATGTATCATTATAACTTATGAAAAATATACTAATGATTTAAAGTGTAAGAATACGTGAGTTAGGACCAATGTGATCTATTTTTCTATATATATATATATATACATTCTCGTTCCTTTGGGGAGAATAGTGGCTAGGGAGCGTTTTACCCCGAGAAGATTTTTTAATCTCCGTTCCACTGGAAATAATAGTGGTTCAGGTGTGTTGTCCCTGAGATGATGTTTTAAACCATTCCACCAGTTTAAAAATAGTGGGGTTCCTACACTCAACGTATATAAAAGAATGAAAATGGATTATACTTAATGAAGGAATCGAAATCATATTCTGTCTTATGAGATGTTTCATTTATTAGGCTATTCCCTTACTATCTAATGTGAAAGCATGTGTTATTTGTATCCTTTTTTAGATAGTATAATTCCCTTCCTCAGTACATAGTGTACTGACCACCTATTTTATGGGTGCTACTCATTCCCATGAGTAGAATGCCCTAAATCTTATGTGCAGGTCTTAAAAGATCAGCTAGATAATTATGCCACCTATGATGCCTTATGTGGGGATGAGTGGCTTCATCTATATTAGGAGTTGGGCGAAGAGTAATTGGTATCCAGTTGATATATTTAATTGGATATACTTTTTAGACTCTTGATCCATGGTATCTCCTCTTTTGTATTTTATATTGTTATACTCGGAGTTAGGCTCCAAACTCGGTATTATACTATAAATGTTATTTTATTTTTAATTTCCTTGTGTTACTTTAAATGTTTAATCCTTGTGATTGATGTAGGGATGGTTGCATAAGCCAGAATTATGTCGATCACGGTGGTAACCCTCAATATTTTACTTAATTACTTCTGTTGCAAAATAAAAAAATTTAATAGTAAAAATTGGGGTGTTGTAAAAAATAGCGAGGCAGGAGTATCGGCCTCAACCAATGAATGGCAATCAAACAACCAACAAACCTAAACAATCCAATAAAAATTAAAATAGCAAACGCCACCACTAATCAAAAACAAGGGGCAACAATTAGCAACCACCATTATTGATTAAAGAAATTTGAACAATCACCTATGCAAAGAACTACAGAACTAATTGCTTGCCCACAAGCTCAAAAAGCAAATTGAAAATTCCAAAGCCAAAATGAGACCAAAAACTGACTAAAGAGCATCGACAACCACCATTTTATTGGAGAAGATTAGGAGACAAAGCACACATGAAACAAATCTAAATCTAAGTGATTTCAAGAAGAGACACAAACATGTTTGTATGAAAGGTGTGGAAAAGATGAATGCAAATAATATATATGCACATAACCATATCTCATATACTATTCAAGAAACAAAAATAAAATCTGATTAAGATCACGAATACCTTATATGTAATATAAAATTGAATATTGATGAATTGAGCAAGAATGACTCTGATACCACTTGATACAAATTAATTTGGCATGACCAACTTGATTATTCATCAAGAACAATAGATAGAATAGATGCATAGTTGAATATGTAGTGATCACAATGATGTATATCGTTTAATCTTTGATGAAATCTAACATGTCAGTCTTATGATCTTCTAGGTCTTGCGTGTATTTCATCATGAGAAGTCTTTAATTAGTCTCTCATTTCTAATTGTTGATAGAAACACTAAGAACTGAAGTTGTGTGACCCCAAGACTGTATATATATATATATATATATATATATATATATATATGATAAACATACATGTTATCTATTAGGTTATTCTAAATTGGTCCATTAACAAACTAGAATTTCTTATATTTCTACATACAAGGGTTCACATTTAATTAAATACATTAAACTCAAATACCTTATACTTAAGTTAATCGCTTGCATGGGCTTAACTAATACGATTATCTTCAATTCATTTTGTTCATATATAAGTCCAACGTTAGATGAATAATCCAACATACATCACTTTACGTATGAAATGAGCCTTTATGTGCACTGGGGTTGGTCCCCATTAGCTCTATATATTAGATATAAAATTATTAAAATATAGCCTCTAAAAAATTAAATCTCCAATCTGTTGAATGCAATTACAATATAATAATAAACAAACTTGAGCTATTAAACTTATTTGTTTACTTGATAGACATCACTAAATTATATTATAGCATATTATTTTTATGATCCTAATCCAAATCTAATTTTGTGATTTCAGGTTTGTTCTGAGGTACTCACAATAATAAAAAATCATATACATATACACTAATTCAAGATCTCGTGCATTACAAGTGTTTAGAAAAACATAATTGAAAATAAGATAAAATAATATGTATATATCAATAAACTAAACTTATTGCTTGATGTCTTTTCATTAACATTTTAAATTTTAAATAGTAGATATGAGAAAGATATTATAATTAATTCAGATATTAATAAACTAGATCATGAAGAATATTATTATGTACACATTGTACTTGATGTAATTTATCATGATGGTGTTCGGTGAGAGTCAGAAGTATCTAGGAAGATGAGAAAATACAAAATTTATTTGCTAATTAGGGAAAAGGGTAAATGAAGATATTTGGGACAAAAAGTTAGAAAGAAGAAGAAAAAGATGGATTCTAGAAGATTATTATTATTATTATTATTATTATTATTATTATTATTATTATTATATACATAATTAAGATAAAAATATAGTCAATTCATACAAAAATTAGCATGTCATTTAATTAATAAACTTGAATCCATAGTTTTCCCTTAAAAAAGATAGATGCATTGAAAGACTCCTGTGGAGCACAAGTACATAGTTGGTAACTGAGGTTGACAAATTCACCAATTCATTTTTAAAAAGTTGATTAATATTATGATATGAATTAACATGTATGACATTTGTATCAATTGAAAATGGAGTTGTCATTAATTTTTGAAAAAGAAAAAAAAAATACAGAAAACTAACTTATAGTAAGAGTCAAACGCTACTAAGCTTGCTTCTATACAACCATCTACCAAGTACCAAGTTGAATTCATTCTCTCGGAGCTCAATAATTCCACACACTCAATTCCACTTATGTGTTACTTGGTTTTGGGTGAATCGAGGAGAATGATTTTATTCATACCAATTCATTGTGTTTGCGAACATTCTTTTGAGGATATTTAGGATTATTCGAAGTAAATAATTTATCTCTATCTTAACGCTATGTTTATTAATCTCACTTTTAGGGGGTATTAGAGGGAAAGAAATATTTAAATAAAATTTATACATAACTAGACCAAATTACTCCCAACCTAATGTCTCCTTCCTGGCTTATCTTTTTTGACAAAAATGTACAAATATCATTTATTTTAATTTTTTTAACCATCATTCACCTTAATCCAAAGAGAATCAAAATAACATTTAATTTAATTCACTTAAGTTAATGTTATTCAAATATATTTTAAAATATTAACCTTCATTTTCTTCACTTAGATAATTTTTAAAATTTTATATTCATCCTGATTAATCCTATTCAAGCGAACAATTGAATCATTTATTTCAACTTATTTGTTACTTTTTATTAGAAAAATTCAAAACCACTCCCATATGTTATCATAATTCACAATAACATATTCTTTTAATAATAAGATAAAACTAGAACACATGCTAAAATGTCAATATAAACTTATTCATTTCATTTGTGGCCAACAATTATGTTACCGAACAGAGTTTTAATCATATTGTTATAGAAATTAGAATGTAGAAATGAAAGTTCACGTACGTTAAAACCAATAATACTACCTACCCAAATTTTAATCCCAACCTAAATACTAAATTTTACTAAAATTATATTTTTTTATTTTTTATTAATAATTAAATAATACAAACTAATAATAATACAAAATAAAAGAGAATTGGACACAAAAAAATGTAAATATTTTTTTCTCTTATTATAATAGCAATAATAATGGCGACTATAATAGAAATAATACTAATAATAAATTTGTTATACTTTTATGCCATAATTTTCATTTATAGTATATTATTATTAGTTTATGTCACTCAATTATTAATAAAAAAAATTAATGTTCTATTATGTATATTTTTAGAAAAAATTAAATTTTAATTTGGGTTTAAATTTTAGGTATATTATATAGCATTTCCACTCTATCACCGGTTGCACATGATCTCTGTTCTTTCACTATAAGCCACCAAGCACATTCCTCCAAAGACGTTTCTATATACAACAGCAAATAAAAGCTACTGGTCCTGCATTTTTAAGGACACAGATTACTAAATATTATATGATTCGTCGCTCCCCAGAGCTCAAGTATTTTCTTGTGGTTGCTTATCAGGTTTAAGGATCAACCAATGAAGAAACAACTCAGTTCAACAGAGTGATATGCCGGCAGAAAAAAAGAAGCGCGAGGGAGAGGGAAAGAGAGAATGAATCTTACAAGGGTGTGAATATCTCCACATTTACATAGTGTGCGTAATAAAATTATCAGCCAAGTATCTTCAGAAATAAAAATTGTAAAACCTGTCTCATATAAAGGGCAGGGGATGATAATGCCTCCTTCAAGTCTCCACCCTGCAATAAACATTACTTCAAACAAAAATTTGGAAACTTGATTTAGAACTCCCACCTTACCCATTTTAAAAGGGTGGATAGGAGCTTAGTTTCCCAAGTTCAATGGCACCACTGCAAGACGTACAACATGATTGCAGCCGATGAAAGGAACATAGAATGGCGGTATAGAAGGAGCTGGGAATGGATCGTCGAACAGGGATGAGTTGGATTCGCTTTATGGGTGGTACTCAGTCGGGTCGGATGTCTATACTACTAATACTTATTTGCATGAGTTTGCCGGATTGTTTGAGGTACAAAATGGCTACTTATTCACGATCGAGGAAACGACAGGCCATAAAGAGATTATATGAACGGAGAACATGATCTATGTGCTGCTGAAGCGGGATTGTGGAATCATGCTGTCTCTGGAGAAATCTCCTGCTTCAGTCTTTCTTTTCTTTTCTTTTCTTTTCTTTTTTTTTGTCCAAAAAAGAATACTATGTTTTCTGATTGATTAAATTATGCCAATCAAGGATAAATAACATTTTCCACACGCTTCTCAGCTAGATGAATGCGCACCACCTCCCTGAACATTGCTGCGGCTGCTGCTGCTGCTACTGGCTGACTGAGAACCTTGGCCTGACTGTTGGATGCTAGACTGAGTTGTACCGCTTTTGGACAACAGGGAACCGCTAGCTGCGCTAGCAGAAGATGACATTCTGTTAGGGGAATCCTTGTTGGATCCTGAAACAGCTTCACTCCGGAGATCAGAAGACGATGATGAAGGGGCAAGAGTTCCCATTGATGCCCCCACAGGATAGGGAGCTACGGGCATATCAGAGAGGGATGATGCAGATGGACTGTAACTGAGTGTTCCCATAGGATGATCAAACTTGCACGTAGGCCCGAATTTGCATACACCATGGTGCACATAGTAACTACATATCGGTGAACCCTGACAGTGAATGATGAAGAAAAAATAATAATAATTAGCCCACAGAGAGCAATTAAGTTGCCAAATTCCAGCCTCACCAAAGGTTAAGAAAAATTAAAACAATCAACAGCTCAAAAAACTGAAAGCCAGTGCATGACCCTATCAGTAATTCAAAACAATCAATGGCTCAAGAAAAATCTACTCATTCCAAACGTTAAAGGTCCTAGTCCATATCCACCCTCCAGAGGTATTATGTAGGTTGATCTTTCAAAAGCAATCCGCTACTAGCTCACAAACTCATCGGAGTTTGCATACATTTAGACCTCCCAAAAAACCTATCAATGCTGGATTGGTCCCAAAGGTGGTTCACTGCAGGAACTGGTGAAACCGTGAAAGCACAGGACGTAATCAGATCAGTTCGCATGCACTTACCTATCCATTATAATATCAACAATGAATCAGAATTCATTTCCAGTAGACTTCTGGCTAATGGAACGTATGGAAAACATTGCTTGATACTTTATAACACTCCTATGTAAATGTTTGGATAAAATCATAGTACAAATTTCAGGGAGGGGGGGAATGTGAATAGGCAAATTTGTTCCAGTTCTCTGCAGAACAACACGTGCATTTCTCTCTTAACTTAAAACAGAAGAAACATAAGAAAAATGAAAAATTAGACATGGCAGTATTGGAAAGCTGGGTCCAGATATATTTGAAGAATGTCACACATCAACCTTCCTGTTATTAAAGCAGACTTCAACTTAAGTAGAAAGCACAGTAGTACATTCAAAAGTTTTGCACAGCATATCCTATCCACTAGCATGTAAAGGCAAGGCTACGTAAACCCAAGCCTCCCTAGATCCTGCCTTTAGCAGAGTATATATTGGGTTATTCTTGTAGTTATCATTATTGTGGACAAGGAAGGATGATCAAAAATGTAGGCAGGGTCATCAGAAAAACACCACATTCAGTTTGATTTTAAGGAGATGGAAAAAGTAACTAAAGAATTTTTAAAATGCAGACTTGATCTGCAGCATCAATATAGCCCTCGTTATATCTATCTATATAAAAAAACATGTCTGGCAGACAATATACAAACAAATTTTTCCGCGTAAACTATATCCATTATTACTAATCATAAATTACTGCTACCATATAGTATTGCTAATTAATAAGATGGAATAATTAATATAACTATTTACTAATATAATACGACTATTCATCTACTATGTGCATTAAATGTATATAACTATTCATTTGCTACACATATGTCAAACAATTAATTTTAATAAAGTATTAACTATATATTTTCTAATCAAATATTTTCTTAATTAATTATCCGAACATATGCAGAAAACTATTCATTTCCTGCGTATTAATTGAATTGTCGGACTATTCATCTCTTGCATATTAATATATAAATAATTAATACACCAAAGTGCATATTCATTTGCTTCACATGCATATATCCTTTAATACAATGCGACTATTTATCTCCTATGTGCAGCAAATGCATATAACTATTCATTTATTGTACATATATCGAATAACTAATTTTAATAAAGTATTAATCAAATATTTTTTTAATTAATTACCTGAACATATGCAGTCAACTATTAATTTCCCGTGTATTAATTGAATTGTCAAACTATTCATATCCTACATATTAATATATAAATAATAGATAAATAATTAATACACCAAATAAAATGCATAAACCAGTCGACCAACACATATTCATTTGCTGCCATTAATACAATGCAACTAGCAAATACATATAACTAATTTTAATGAAGTATTATTTTTTTTTCTTTTTTTTAAGGTTAGATCAACATCAATCAAATATGATAATGATAATAATAATAATAATAATTTTTTATAATAATATTTTTATTATTTATTATTAATAATATGACTATTATTATTAATATAACTATAATAATTATAACTATTAATATAATTAATACTCTATTCATCTGCTGCACATATGTCGAACAACACATATTAATCAAGTATTTTCTTAATTAATTACTTGAACATATGCAACCCACTATTCATATCCCGCATATTAATTAAATTGTCAAACTAATGAACATATGAATGCAAATATTCATCTCATGCGAACAGCAAATTCATATAACTATTTATCTTCTGTCATTAATACAGCACAACTATTCATATCCTACATGCAACAAATGTATATAACTATTCATGTGCTGCACATATGTCAAACAATAAATATTAATCAATTATTAATTAAGTATTTTATTAAGTAATTACTTGAACATATACAACCAACTATTCATCTCCTATATATTAATTAAATTGTTAAACTATTCATCTCTTATATAATAATATATAAATAATTAATACACCATCCGTGCATTGCACGGGAAAATGTAACTAGTTTTGTAAAATCCAAACTTGATGATCAGTAAGCAAACTACGGACAAATTTCAAGTACATTATGTAAAGCATGTTTCTCTCAGGATACAGTAGAGTAGTTAACCTTTTTGGACCAACGTTTCCATCTTCATATACAGAAACTTTGTCAAATTTAGATGCGTTATAAAGAACTAGTTGGAGCATAATAAGATAAATCAAAAACACATAACAAAACTTGCTCTCAGAAATCACTCCATGAATTGCCAATATCAGCGATCACATAACTTTTTGCATCAGCTAGTACATCTTAAACTCTTCTCTTAATGAAGCCAATTAATTCAGAAATGACAACAATCCCTGAAACTTGACAAGTGTCAAATTAAAACACCCCCCACCCCCGGGGGAAAAAACACATAAAAAAAATGGTAAAAACAAAAGGTAGAAAAAGGACCCATTATACTGACAAAGGGATAAAACAGATAACTAATATATCCCCTATTTTTTATCTTAAGACAACAGAACCAAAAATAAATAAATAAAGGAAAAAATTATTTACATTATCTGCTATCTGGATAGAAGATAATTGTCATCTAAATGCAAGCAAATAGCTATTGGTTGCACAATGTAGTCACCAAACCCTTGTCTGCACAAGGAGCTTAATTTAAAGTATATGATTCAGGGGTTAATTTTTAGATTGATTGCAAGAACTTTTGATCTTAGAAATCATTTAATTTCCTTCAAAAATTCAACAAATTTCACAAAATGATATGATTCAGGGGTTGGTTTTTTAATTGAATGCAAGAACTTTCGATCTTAGAAATCATAAATAAGTTCAAAAAGTTAACAGTAAGCTACCATAAGGGGGAAAAAAACATGATCAACACAGTTCATGCAAGAATTGCATGCCTTATGCAACAGTCTTTCTTCAACAGATATTTGGAACTTCAACAACCAAGCTCGCCCTATTACTGGGCCACAGCCCCCCCCCCCCAAAAAAACAACCCCAGCATTTCACTCTGAAGCAAATAATAAATCAACCTGTATCCTTCCTCAAAATTGAAAAATCAGGAAACTTCATAAATGAAGGGTGTATATTAAATAGTTAATGCAGACAGCAAGTCATGAATGTTTAAGAAGTCTTTTTGTTTGGCATGCTCCAAGTAAAATATTATTTTTTTTCAATTTTCTGGGAGAAAAAAAAAAGAGAATTCAAATTTAGTGAGACTAATGAGTCAAGTGACTTTCACTCTTCCTCCAATAGTTAATAAGTTGTAGTTGTCAACTCCGATTAATCAGGGCTCATCAATTCCAGAACCCGTGATTGCTGTAGTAGGATGGGTTATTTAAGGAGATACCACCTTAAAAGAAGCCATACCCAACACAGAGATAACAGATCTAAAAGCCAGATGATTTATCACAATCATTTAGTATGTTCAAGGACTTCAGGCTGCCTCAAATTTGGTTTGGACTTCATATCAAGGAAAAGGAAGCAGACTGATGAATAAACGCAGTCGCATCAAAGCCATATAAGATAAGATACATGTCTAAATTTTGGCCACCCCATTTTTTCAACACATTACCAGAGACAACAAAGGAACATGATGGATGCAGTTTGACAATTTATAAACTCCAGTAAATAATTGAAGGGGTTGAAGATTAATTTTGCTTAATCATTATTCCTGATTGTTTTAGCTTTGCCGCCACATTTCACAATAATTTTCTCTCTTCTCACTAGCATATCACCACATTCAATTCTATTTCATTTTCCTACCAAGGCAGATATGGGTAAGGTAATAAAGAAAAATGTTGGAAAACAGCCAAGAGAAAGTGAAATCAGGAGTGATAACATAATTAACATCATGGCAAAACAGTGCAGTTCTGGAAAAGGAGATGGTAAGGGCATAGACAGAGAATAAATCCACCTGTCAAATATAGCCAATCAGAATTGAACTACAATGACAGCAAAAAGTAAGCAAATCCATTCCAAAATTCATGTGGTCAATTTTATTCTGCCAAGGGCATCCCTAGAAATCATCTTCTCCCAAAGATTTTCATGCAGAAGTACTTAGAAGGAAGCCCTAGCTCCCCCCCCCCATTAATAACAATTGAGAGTATTGCACTTTCCGATTCCTAGGACGAATAATAAAATGATGATCATAAGTTCACACATATGAAAGTTTCTGAAAGTTGGTTGAGTGGCAGATTGGTCCCAGATGAGGGAGGGAAATGACACATTGTACAGTCAAGTCAAACCTGAGGAACAATGCAACAGATATGCAAAAGCAGGAACAAATTAAACAAAACCACCCCCAAATTCAGATACAAATTTCACCGTTGTTGAATGACTGAAGTGGCTTTAATGAATAGGGATAAACCAAATATTGTTATCATCAAATCAGTAAAAATGGACTATCAAAGGCCGGACAACTGCGTTGAGACAAAAATAAGCACTAATGTCTAAAAAGACTTTCAGATTCAAAGTTTAGAATCTTTTTTCTACTTTTTTTCAAGATACAGTCTCATACCACAAACATAGGGGACCACAGTATTCCCCACATAATGAAATGGATGCTTCAAAGTCTTGATGCTGAGGATAACTTTCCCCTAATGAGAGGGGAGGGGGAAGGCTAGAGAGATGCCATTGGAAGTGCAAAGCATGTGACGGAAAAGGTAAAGCTACAAGGGAATTTTCGATCACATCATTACCGTAAGTCAACAAAACAAACAGAATGGACACCTTCCTTTTTATTCATTTCTCAGCCAGTACCATAGAACATAACAAATCATGCAAAATAAGATAAAATTATCCAAGTAAACAGCAATCATGTTTCAAGTATCTAACTGGGTGTACAAGGAAAAATATGTAGAAATAAAACTAATTTATACCGGACGAAGAGGAAGACCCATTGGGCTAAGAGCAGAAGTTGTCTTAGGAGCAGTCCATTCAACAGGGTGATGATACCGACATGATGAACCAAACTTGCAATCACCAGTTTTAAGATAATATTGGCACTCAGGTTGGCCAGGTCTTTCTGGAAATATTTGCTCCTTCTGGCTACCACTTGGAAGAACGGCTGATGAAGATCCAGGCTGATAAGCTCCAGAATGTGGAGGAGGTAGGGGTGTCATCCCATAAAACTGGCCGGGAGCAAGACTTGACTGAGCAGTTGGCGATGCAACTGGGCTTGGTGGCTGAGCAAAACAAGTGGACAAAAAGACAAATAATGAATGGAACTGGATAAGAGAAGCACGTAAATAATAGTGCCACACTCTAATAATCGCTTACCGGGTAAGTAGTCCAACCAGGAAGAGGCATCATCCCTGGGGAAACCAACATTGGGCCATAAGGCCCTTGAAAATATGAACCTGGTACCATAGGAGGCCTAGGAACCTGCCAGGTGGCAGGTACAACCCCATACTGTTGGGAGGAAGGAGGAGCAGGAGATTGAACAGGAGGGTAAATTGCAGGTGCAGGCATTGGTGCAGGAGGCAATGCTGCTGCTGCAGGGTTTGCTGCAGGTACTTGTGTATTAGCTGGATTTGGATGATGGAATTTACAGGTCACACCAAATTTACACTGCCTTGTTTTCATGTAGTAAGAGCACTCTTTCTCACCCTGAAGAAGATAAAAGTCAATTACAGGTGATTTAAAGAGTTTGATGCATAGAAATATTGACTATAGAAAGAAATAATAAAAACGACATATAATAGCATCAGATACACGCACCGGCCTCAACGGATATCCATAAATATTGAGCACAGGGTTGACAGAGCCAGCTCCCAGCCTTGGATGGTGATATTTACAGGACGAACCAAATTTACAAGTCCCAGTTCTCATGAAATACTGCATTGTTGGATATTAATCAGAAAATCCATGTGAAAACAAACATAATGATTCAAAAAGAACCAGAGATGGTACATGATCAACAAAAAGACGAAGTGAACCATGAAAAAAAGGAAAAAGATGTGTGTCAGAAGAGAAAACAAGAGGAATGCAAGCGAATATATTAGAGCATCTTATAGTTTCTGACTTTGTGGCTACTTACCTAGCAACCTGAAACCTACAAACATGGCATGACATTGAACTAACTGCTTACCTGACATACAGGCTGACCAACCCGCTCAGGGTAATCCCTGCCTCCGCCACCACCAACAAGTGGTCTTCCAGCCGCCAACACCTGCACAATGGCGACTATTTAAGTTGTAGAAAAGAAATATCAACCATGATTGCAGAAACAATCAAGCTCAACCGGCAAATAGAACGGGCTCATTACCAACAACGGAACAATTAACATCTATGTGTAACCCAGCATGCTAAAACCTCGAAATTGATATAATTAAAACCAAAATAAGAAAGGAACGGGATTAAAACGAAGCCAATTTCGTGAGATCAAGTAAAGATTACAATGCTAAAACACTAATATCACAGAAACAACTGATCAAAATCCTCAATTAACTGCAAGCCCTAAGAACTACATCGAAACACATTGAAAGGGGAGAAGGAAACACAGGAAATTACCGCGGCACGATCCGGAGGATGATTGAACCGACATCGAGAACCAAACCCACAAAACCCAGTCTTTAAATAATAAATGCAATCGGGTTGATCAGGACGTTCTGGGTACGCCTCTCCTACTCCGCCGCCGCCGCCACCACCAGCTTTGCTTTCTTCTAATCCCAACTGCCACATGGGTTCTACCTTATACAAAAAAAAACCACATTAATTCAATTGATCCTACATTGAGACAGTACAATATCATTCCATTTAATCAAATAACCGAAAACCCACATAAAAGGGGAAATCAAATTGAAGTGCAGAGATGGGTAATTTAATATCAATGCCAGTTACCTTCTAACCCAGTTTCACCTCCAGGAACAGACCACTCCGTCGATGGATCAGATTTGGACCCTTCCGTTTGGCCGTACGGGTCCATTGTACGGACACTTAGGTCGGGTCCTGAAAAGATAGATAGAGAGATAGGGAAAGAGAGAGACACACACAAACACACAAAAAAAAAAAGGTTTGGGTTTGAGTTTGGTAAAAAGAAGAATTAAAAATTAAGAAATGCTGGAAGGCTCCGATCGAATCGAATAGGATTTGACAGAGGGAAAGAAGGGTGAACGAGCACGAGAGAAGATATTCGTCGTCCTTCTCTATCTTCTTCCTTTTTTTATTAATTTTTTCCCTCTTACACATCAATCTATTACTCTGACCGACTGTTCTTTCGTGTGCGACTGCAGTATGTTCTATCTGGGCTCATGAATTTATTTCTTTTTCTCTCTCTTACTTTCTTTCGACGGCAGGAGTAGAAAGCTTCAAGCTTTGAAAGCGTTGTGATCTTTTTTTATGAGTCGCTTTTCCGGAAGGAAAGTGAAGGGAGGAGCAGCCGGGAGAACTTGTGTGGGTGGATTGCGTACGCGCCAAAGACAGGTGAGGGAGAGTGCGGTGGCTTTGCCCTATATGATATATCCGTTTTCCCCTTTTCTTTCTTCTAATATTACAAATACAGGAGATAAATAAATTCAAAATAAATAACCTGTATCATAATAAGAAATATATATATATATATATATAACACCCGATGAGCAAATTAAAAGGTTGAAGATTAAAGATTATATAGTTTTTCTTCCTTACTTTTTATATGCTTGAATTGAATTGAATTCCGTTCATCGGGTGTTGATATAAGTAGTCAAATCAATCCTTATAACACTCTCCTCAATTTGGGGTATTACATTCATCCCCACTCAAAGAACACAACGTCCTCGTTGTACCTCAACCAATGACTGTCTCAATACAGTTCATCCCAAGAATCGTCCCGCTAGGTGGCTGACTGACTCATCCAAGTTCAGCTCACGGTCGCGGTTTTGCTCTAATACCATTTGTAACACCCCGAGTCGACACGACCACGCGGGAGCTACCTTGGAGTGCTTTCGGATTGATCGACTGGCCCCATAAATCAACACGAGTCCTTTCAGTACGCTTTGTCCTCACTCACGCGCTTTTCGAGAAATTTTTAGAAAATTTCTGAAACTTCCCAGAAGGTCACCCATCCTAAAATTGCTCCACGGCCAGCACGCTTAACTGTGGAGTTCTTAGGATGGAATCACCAAAAGGATGGTATACCATGTTGATATAAGTAGCCAAATCAATCCTTATAACACTCTCCTCAATTTGGAGTAATACACTATGATCCTATTTACTTTAAGTTATATTTGATTAGTGATATGCTCTAAAAATTGTATGGAAGTGGTATTTCGTGTGATATTTTTCTAAACAATCTCTTTTTCCTTATCTTCTTCCCCTAAGGCTAAGAAGATTGTTTCATTGAAACGACAGTCTAAGTACATGGTTGTGAATAGATCACCAGTTTTAATCTTGAGGTAGTTTATGATAGAATGGGAATCATAACCCACGTAAATTTACAATATTATTTGTGGCCTCGGTTTAGATCGTTGTGGATAAGAAATAGGGACATAAATTGCACATACAAAAGCTTCCAATTGAGAAATGGTATACCAAGATAAGTTGTAGTGGGGAATACTCATGATATCCAGTTAGTGTAAGTCAAATTAATTCAGTTGCATGCAAATTTTCATGCCCCTAGCCTGATGTAGGCAACTTCAACCTCCATCAATGAGGGTCAAGCTATCATTTGCAATCACTTAATTAGCGACTCTACTAAGTTGCTCTGAGTATGAGTGTGAGTCATTAGGTGCTCTAATATAATCCCAATTGACAGTTAATAGTTGTCAAAACTTTGGGATGTGAATTCCCCTGCATTATCCAACATAAAATTCTTAATTGGATACTTAGAAAACAAGCCTTCGATTTAATTATTTGGGTTAAAAGCCTTGAAAATGCCACATTCCTTATGGTAAATAGACCTATGTGAAACCATCGGGCCATTGTGTTAACCAACGCCATAAAATATTTGAATAGTTCGCGTGGGATTGTGTCTTGTGGATGCATTAAAGGAGCATGGGATATTACATGTTTGCCTTTGTTACCAATGACTTTTTTATCAAATTGCCAATGGAACACTTCGTGCATGTTAGATCACCCATGAAAAGAATATTCAAATTCTTTAGTGGATGTCAATGAGAATGCTCAATAATTTTACATATCGTTATTTTACTTGAGTGACCAAGTCTATCATGCTATAGAATAAATGTATTTTGGTCAACTACATCCTGGGAAGTGACCGTAATACTTCGAAATTTTGTAACTTTTGTTTTCGGAATTTTAGCGATTTAATTCAAAACTAACATTTAAACCTTAGTCTAATTATTTTATCAATAACCTTTTATGTATAACCTATATAAATTCTTAAATATTTATCCTATTTCTTTTTCCCTAAACATATCCTAAACCTAACTATTTTTTCTACCCCTAATATATCTAAACTAAACCTAAAACTTCCTACCATTTTTACCCCTTGATTTACCCCTTGTGTGACCGTAGCACCCCCAAAATTTACTACAAAAAAAAATCGTTTAAATACAAAGGTTTAACATAAATGAAATATTAAAACCGTAAATTCAGGGGCATTACTACCACACTTAGTACCAGATCGGTTCACTCCTACCATTTCAATACTAAGTGCTAAGGCTAAGCAGGGTTAACATCAAACACAAGTCAATAATAAAAACACAAGTCGTTAATAAAACAATGAGAGTCCATGAGAGGACTACCTCATAATCTTACAGAAATTAGAGTGAGCTTTAGAATTACAACCCAAAGAATAAGTGACTAGAGTTTTTCAAAAACATAAAACACCGTACGTTATCATATAACTAGAATAAAACGAGACATAGTCCAATCACAAGAAATACAGATTCCGGTCGAGTCGCTCTCGATCCCCAAGTCAAGTCTAGGCTCAACTCTCAGCGCCACCAGATGCCTCGTAGGTGTCGCAGGCATCGAAGACGTCATCCCTTACCTACACAAACTCATATGGGTCCTATGCTCGTGGGAATAAGCAGCACCCATAAAACAGGTGGTCGGTACGCTACGTACTGAGTAAGGTAACCATATGGGTAAGGCTAGCAAGAAGCACACAAGTAAGGCCATGCAAGAGATTAAACACATAAAGCGCACAAAACAATAATCCAGATTTACAAGATTAGTCCAAACTTATATTAGTTATTTACCTTATATCTCTTTTATAATAATTCCATGCGAGTACGGAAACCTCATTATTATAGCCGGTGGACCGAAAGCTCTCCACATGGTAGAACGCACCTAACCACTATTATAGCCGATGGACCGGAATCACTCAGCAGGGTAATACACACTTGACCACTATTATAGCCAGTGGACCGAAAAAATATATAATAACCTCACTGGCCCCGAATCACATGGTATTCCACTGTAAATGATTAGTACCTTTCCATTCCGTATACTTATGGTTCCCACATTTCTTATATTATTTCCGCGTGAGTACAAGAACCCCACTATTTTAGCCGGTGGACCGGAAACACTTCACAGGGTAGAATGCACCTGACCACTATTATTGCCGGTGGACCAAAAAATATATATATATCCTCACTAGCCCCAACTCACGAGGTGTTCCACTGTAAGTAAATAGTATCTTTTCAAGACTTATTACCATACATGGTTTGGTTTATTGAGCTCGAAATCCCCCACTATTATAGCCGGTGGACCGGAAGCACTCAGTAGGGCAAAATGCACCTGACTGTTATTATAGCCGATGGACCAGAGAATATATAACCTCATTGGGCTCTGGCTCGATAATATTTCACTTTAAGTGCTTAGTGTTTTATTGTATCTTATTTCATACATAACCCCGACTAGACATGCACGACTCACTCGACTTCCCGATAATCCTGTCCCATATCTTGGGACTTTTACTTCTTATAGTTCATCCTAATATCCTTTCCCACTCTTTCTTCATTACCATGACTACCCAACACCGAGGCCCACTTCTCATATTTCTAAATCAACTTAATATAACTCTCAAGTATTTTCTTCCAGGAAAACCCTAATTTCACCTATATGGCCTAACCTGCCTCTATCCCATATAACTCATACTCCTCCAATTTATCACCTCGCTCGATTCTTCTCCAAGTACCACATTTGACTACTCATATAATACATGTGGTCACGAAACCTTAGTCGTCCATTTCAAAACTCTAGCAATTCTCTTTCCCAATACGATATTATTCCTTCATCACCCTTACTTACCACCAGCTCCTCCACGTGACACATATCCAACACAACCCATGATCCCAGGACTTCCTTTCATATTATGCCCACTTATTATGAACCCAAAACTCTTCTTTATTATTAATACCATCACTTCTCTCAACCCACACTTGACCTTACAACCTCGCTATCCAACTCCCACACAGGATCACCACAACCCTAGTTAGCTTCCCGAAAACCTTAATACTCCTCCTTTCTTTTATGCGACTCACTCAACACTTGAATATAATCTTCTCTCTTGATTCACCTTTTCCCCATATAACACCTCTCTCATCTTTTATCCTCATTCTATCCATTTTCATTAATTTCTTCTTCTTTTTCTCCCTTACACAATTCTCTCACTTAGGGTTTCCTCCCCAAAACCCTAATCAAATCCCCCTATGCATCCTTACATCAACCCATGTTCTATTTTTCACATATGGATTCCAATCACCCTAACAATACTTCCCTTACCTTACTCGATCCTCAAATCAACTTTTCTCACGTAAAAGTCATCCCCATGCAAAAGCTAACCATCCCATGCAAAACCCAGACTTCCCATGCATGTTTGATTTGTTCCCTTAATTTCATTCTCATTATTCTTCTTTATCTCTACCTATAAGTCATAAGACAATTAAGCAATCATTATTATTCCCTAGTCAACTCACTTTTCTCCTTTTCCATTTTTCTCACAACCACATTGTACTACTTAGGACCTCCTATCATGCATGTCATGAGGGGCATTATTACATAAGCACAATTCAAGTACAGGTAATAACATCACATTACACATATCATAAACACATGCAACTTACCTTAACTCCATGCTTAGCAAGCTGCCACAAGAACATGGTAATATAGAATACAAAATATAAAGCACACCCATCAAACCAACACACATAGCACATTCTTACACATAAAAGGCCTTAACTGTAACACCCCAAAATTCACTAATTTTTTTTTAAACGGAAGCAATTAAGATAGAAACACTTAAAACCTATGAATTCTGGGAATGTTATCGCCACACTTAATACCAGACCGGTTCTCTCCAACCGTTATAGTACCAAGTGCTAAGGCTAAAGAAAAGATTTACGTTAAATTCAAATTAACAATTCATAAAAGGATTCGAAAGATCATACACAAAATCAGAGTACGAGAAATTAAGAGTTAATTACAATACCCTTGAAGTTTCAAATAACACTTGTAACTTCCAAATAGAAATACATTTAAACAAGATAAAACCCGATGGGTCAAATTCCGGACTGCCTACTCACTCAAGTCAGGCCTGCCACCCCAAAACAGTCTCTGATCTTAAACCTGCAAAAGAGGTCTGCTCCCCACCATCAGTGGATCATCACAGGACCCATCAACCAAGGTAGTATCAGTACGGGTCCAGTACTGAGTAAGGTGACTTGATCACTAAGGCCAACACACAAACACATAAATCATGCAGAACATAGAAGGGCAAAATTACCAACACAATGACATAAGGTGCTTACGACCATCCAAGTAAGAGTACAAGGCCCGATTGTAGACTGGATTAATTTTTAAATTAATCTCTGATTAGAATTCATTTCACACCATACTTTTTATCAAGTCCATACGAGTACGAGAACCCCACTATTTTAGCCGGTGGATCGGTCGCAAGGGTAACATACCCTGCCACTATTTTAGCCGGTGGATCGATCGCGAGGGTAACATACCCTGCCACTATTTTAGCCGGTGGATCGGTCGCGAGGGTAACATACCCTGCCACTATTATATGCCGGTGGATCGGTCTGGCCCCTTCTCGTACGGTGTTCCACTGTAAGTAATTAGTATATTTCCCATGTCTTAGCAACTGTAGGGTTTGATTTTGTTGAGCTCGGGATCCCCCACTATTATTGCCGGTGGATCGGTCGCGAGGGTACATGCCCCGCCACTATTATAGCCGGTGGATCGGTCGCGAGGGAAATATTCCCTGCCACTATTATGCCGGTGGATCGGTCTGGTCCCGGCTCAACATCTTCCACTTTACGTGATTAATGTCTTAAGTATCTTATTCAAAAGTTTTCACCATGGACATGCACGAATTATAAATCATAAATTCCATATTCATCATCATACTTTATTCACTAATTACACATGTGCTACCACCAAACCCTAGACATGCATGAATCGCTCCCTTTACACTTATCCTCCAATTCTACTTCACATTTCACTCTAGGGTTTTATTCCGAAACCCTAATTTAGGCCTTAACATCTCTTACTCCACCTCACATCACCCAAATTATTTTAACCCTCCACACATCACAAATCATCGATTCCATTCTCATAATTACACCTTAATCACCAAAAACACATGATAACACCAAAAACCCTAATCAACCACCATATACCTCAATCAACCACAACAAACCATAATTCAGTCTCCTCCATACCCTTAATTTGCCCCACGTGCTATTTTTCATCCCAAGTGCTCAAACACCCAAACAACACTTACATTACATTCCTTACATCCCAAATTAACTTTCCATACGTAAATTTAATACCCATGCAGACATTAATCTCCCCATGCAAACCTTCGAACCTTTTTCATGTAAACCCTAAAATTCCATGTGAAGCCCTAAATTCAACCATGCAAACTCTAATACCACCATACAACCATTAATATCACCATGTAAATCCTAATACCACCATACAAACCTTAATATCATCATACAAACCCTAATACTAACATACATCCATTAATACCACCAGGTAAACCCTAGATTCCGTCATACAAAACCCTAAATTCAAACCATATAAGACCCAAAGATTTGTCCATACCAACCCTAAATTCAAACCATAAAGATTCTTCCATGCCAAACCCTAAATTCAAACCATAAAGATTCATTCATACCAACCTTACATTCAATCCTCACCAAACCAAAGACTCATCCTTAACAAACCCTAAATTCAAACCATAAAGATTCTTCCACATAAAATCATAAATTAGAATCTCCCAAGGAAAACTATAAATTGAATTCCCCCAAGCAAATCATAAATTAGATTCCCCCAAATAATATCATAAATTACATTTTCCCAAATAACATAAAAAAATTAGATTCTCCCAAACAACCATAAATTTGATTATTCCATATAACCTCATAAATTACCTTCTCCCAATTAACATCCTAATTTAAATTCTCCCAAACAAACCATAAATTCGAATCTCCCATATAACATCATAAATTATCGTCTCCCAAATAACATCCTAAATTAGATTCTCCCAAACAAATCATAAATTATGCTCTTTCACACATAAAATCATACATTAGATTATTCCTTATAAAACCATAATATTAGGTCAACTCACTTCCCTTCGTCAACTTCTTTCCCCATCCTCCTTTTTCATTATTTCTCCCACACAAACCACATCGACATCCTCTCATGCATGTCTTATAGGGTCACAACACATATCGTCACATACATATAGTACACATGCCATACAATAACATACTTCAATTCCAAGTCATACCACACATAAAATATTTAATTATAATAAACACTAGATACATAACATGCAAAACACATAATATACATAAGCACATAAAAGGCCTTAGCACTCCTTACCTAAAACGTCACAGGTCTTGGTGCACACTCCTATGCCTCCTTAGGGTTTTGACTGGTTTTACCTATTATGAGGGAAAAGCTAAAATTAGAATCCCTCCTATCAAAATAATATTAAACACTAATTTAATATAAGACTAGTTTTTTGATAAAATAATAATAACAAAAATACCAAAATAATATCAATATTAATATTAATAAGAATAATAAAAATAGTAGAAATAATAATAAAAAGGCATTCATCAAGAATAAAGTGAAATAAGGGCTTCGGACCCCTTTACCAAAATAATACTAAAAAGATTATTTGTAAATTAAATAACCCAATTCAGAAATAATAATAATAATAATAATAATAATAATAATAATAATAATAATAATAATAATAATAATAATAATAGTAACATTATTAACAACACTAATGTTAAAATATTTGTATTAATAATAATAAATAAGAATAATGGAAATTTGAAATAGAAAATAATAATAATAATAATTATACTTATAACATTTTAATATTAATAATAGTAAATATAGAAATAATAAGAAGACAAATAATAAAATCGAATTAAAATACATTAGGCTTCAGCCCTCAACATAAATAATAATAAAATATTAATGCTAATAATAATAATAATAATAATGCATATTAAAAATATAAATATTAAGAATAATAATAATAATAGTATTTATATGCAAATAATAGAAATAAAATAATTTAAGGGTTATAAAAATAGGAAAAATAGCTGAGAGGGTCTAGGGTTCAACCATAGGTTGGTGGGGATAGGCGGCACCGACGGTGGCGCACGGTGGCGGAGGCGGTGGCCGGAAAAAGAGAGGGAAAAGGGAAAAGTTGCATGCTGGTAATAAGATAGGGAGAATGGTGGTGGAATTTGGGCTGTTTTGAGTTGCCCATAAGGAGAGGAATGGAATGAAGGTGGCGGCACAGCCAAAGGTGGCGGCGGCGGTGGCCGAATGGAGGAGAAGAAGGAAGAGAGAGGAGGAGAGGGAGAAAAAGGAAACTAAAGGTAGGGGAAGGTAGGGCAAGGTCTGAAGCACAGTTTGGGAGGTGAAAGAAGCGGCCTTAGCGGCGGAGGAGGTGGCTAATGGCGGCACCAAGGTGGCGGAGGCAGAAAATAGGGTTGATCGGGAAGAGAACTTCGCACAGCTGGGGCGGCTTGTGCAGGAAGAATCGAAGGGCTAGATAGATTTGGTTAGATAGAGGGCGGTGCAAGGATGACACGGGTGGCCAGAAAGGGCGGCGAAATTGGCCGGAGGCGGCGGTGGTAAGGTTGGAGAATTCTGGGCAACAACCAAAACTTGATACAGAGCTGCTTACGAGGGTATTTATAGGGAAAATAAGATAGGGTAGGGTTCTTTGGGTCGGCTACGGGGTAAGGCAGGTAGGGTTAGGGTCAACGGTGGCGAGGTCGGCCGGTAGGAGTCAAAACGGGGGCATGGGTGTGCGTAGGAGAGAGAGAGGATAGCGCGAGAAAGCTGAGATTTGGTTGGGTTGATGAGGCTGCCGAAGCAGGGGGAAGAGAAAGGAAAGAATATGCAGGTCAAAGGGGCAAGATCGGCGCCGAAAATCTCGACTGGGCAGCGGCGGCGACGTTGCAGGTGCTCGACGTCGGGGAGAGCTAGGGAAGAAGAAGAAAGGAGGTAGGGAACCGGGCGGTTCGGGAGGAAAGAAAAGAAAGAAAAAGAAGGAGACCGGCGGTTCGGGTGTGGGGGAGGTGCGTTTAAATGAAACGCAGAGTTTCCGATAAAAATGGGTCAAAACGCGGTGTGGCACGGGGCAGAAGGAGGACGTCGCGCGGGCGCGGGCTGGGCCGAGGGAAGGAAGAAGGAAAATTGGGCCGCGGCTGGCCCAGTTCGGGGAGAAGAAGAAAAAAAGAAAAAGAAAAGAGGAAGAAGAAAAAAAGGAAAAGGAAAAAGGAAAAAAGGGAAAAATAAAAATAGTGGGTTGGCTTAGTTAAAGTAATTAGAATATTTGGGATATTTAAAAATGATAATATTTAAATAAAATAATATTTAAATCCCTTTTTAGGCTAAATTAGGATTTTTAAAAGATTTTCCATAAATTCCTTTTTAATTAGCAAAACACCCTAATTTTCTCCAATTAAATTATTTATAAAATTAATATTAATTTGAAACTATTTTCTCATTATTATTTTAAATAAAATAATTTATTTAATTAATTTCTAAAATAAAACCCTTAATTAGCTAAAATACCCAAAACTTTTCTAATAAAAATTATTTATTATTTTCTTCTTAAATAGCCCTAATTAATTCAATCAAAAAATAATTTATTTAAATAATTCTTATAATAAATATCCTTTAAATGTAGTTTATAAAATTAGAAATTTTTGGGGCATTTCATTAACCATATCCTTACCTAATACAACACCGGGCTTGGAGCACGCTCCTATGCCTCCTTAGGGTTTTGACGTGATTCACCTATAAGAGGGAAATACCGTGGGTTAATCTCTCTCTTACCAAAGATTGCCATTATTCCTACCCTACCCTTATCATAATTTATTATTAGGGCTAATAGTGATAATAGTAGTTTTATAATTAAAGCAGGGTTATTATTCTCAAAATAATTAATCATGCCATTACTAACCAAAATAAGTATTAGTAGCCATCATGGTTTATGTTAAAGTAGTCATAGTGATATTCATGGTATTAAGGTGATGGTTCCAATATTATTATTATTAATATTATTATTAGTTTTAGTGATAATCCTAATATTGTCCCAAACCCTAGCAGTAATAATAATAATAGCTATATAAGTAATATAGAAGTAGTAACCATAATGATTCTTATATTAATAATGCTAGTAGTGATAATAGCTTAGTGATTATGAAATATTGACGAAAGACGAGTTAACAATAATAATATTTATAATAGTATTAATAATAATAATAATAGTAATAATAACAACAACAACAATAATAATAATCGTGATAATATTAATAATAGTTCTCATCTTAAGGATAATACTAATGAATGTCCTAGAAATCATCTTAATAGTAGTCTTAGTGATAATGTGGTCAAGTGTAATAGAATAATAATGATAATAACAATGATAGAAATGATAATAATAATAATAGTAGTAGTAGTAGTAGCAGTAACGATGGTAGTAATAATATTAATAATGTTACACATAATAAGGATAATAATCGAAAAGGGTAATAGTAATATAAGAGTTCCAACATTTACACCAATAATAAAAGTGATAATGGCTAAGTTAGTATTAGTAAGAAGATAATAATAATAATAATAGTAGTAGTAGTAGTAGTAGCAGCAGCAGCAGCAGCAGCAGCAGCAGCAGCAGCAGCAGCAGCAGCAGCAGCAGCAGCAGCAGCAGTAGTAGTAGTAAAGATAACTATGTTAATATTAAAGTTGTAACCCTTTTAAATAATAATACCATAGTTATAGTATTTCTGAAGTTAGGTTCGGTAATAATAGTGATACATAATAATAATATTAATAGTGATAATAACAACAACAGCAACAACAACAACACACATTAATAATAATATTATTATTAATATTAAGGCTAATACTATTAATATTATTAAAAATTATTAACACTTACAGAAAAAGAGTTTAAGGACTGGAAAAATTAGAATACCACCTAGGGTTGGTGGCGGAACCGGCGGCAGCGGTGGCGGTGGAGGTGGAGGAGGAAAAGAGGTGGAGAGATGGGGGTATATGCTAAAGGAGAGGGAATGAGGGAAAAAGTGGCAGCGCACGATGGCCGGCACGGTGGCCAAATGGGGTGGAAGGTGGAGAAGGGAGAAGGAGAGGGAGGGAGGGAGGGAGGGAGAGAGGGAGGTATGGGGAGGTAACGTGAAGTCCCCTGGTTTTTTTAGAGGGCGGAGAAGGTGCTAGTTGCGGCGGAATTGACGGCGGGGGGTTGGTGAGGGCTGATCGGAAAGCTGACTTTACACGACCGGGGCGACTCGTGCAGGTCAAATCAAGGAAGGAGGGAAGCTTAGTTCTGTAGGGGGTGATGCAAGGAAGGATTTGGCAGTCGCCAACGGAGGCAGAATAAGGATCTGATCGGGCGGTGGTGCAAGGTTGGGATTTTCTGGGTTGCCAAAACAGAAGCTCGACCCAGGCTGCCAATGAGGTATTTATAGGCTAATTTGAGGGGGAAATGACGAAGGAGAAAGAGGAAAAGCGGGGCAGGTGAGGTAGGACCACCAGCCGATGGTGGAAGGCAGTGCAGTCCTACTATAGCAGGTTAGGTCGGGGGGAGAGAAAAGGAAAGGGAGGCACGCGTGTAGGGAAGATGCGGGGCTAGACGACTAGTTAGGGTTGAAAAAGGAAAGAAAACGACGGGGAGAACAGGGGAGGACGGTCAGTCGATGGGATGGTGGTTGCCGGCGAAATCGGGGCTACAGGTCGAGGTTGGGGAAGAAGAAGAGTGAGAGCTTGGACCGGTCGGTCCAGGGGAAAAGGAAAAGAAGAGAAAAAAAAAGAGGGAGGCGGCCGGTTAGGGTGTTGGGCGCAGAAAGAAAAAAAATAACGTCGTGGGCTTGGGTTGGGCGAAGGGAGGAGAAGGGTCTGGGCTGCGCGGGTCAACCCAGTCGGGAAGGATGGGGAAAGAAAGAAGAAAGGAGAGGGGGAGAAAGAAAGAAAAAGGAAAATAAAGAAGAAAAAGGAAAAAGGAGAAAATGGATGGGTTAGGGTATTTGGTATTTTATTATTATATATTTTTATTTAAATTTAATAATATTTATAATAATAATAATAACTAAATTTCTTTTTAGATTAATTTGGCTATTTTGGGTAAATTTCCTTAACTCCCATATTATTTCATAAAATGTCCAAATTTTGCCTAAATAATTTATTTATTATTTTTTCCTTATTTTGCCTTAATCAATTCCTCCTTTCTTTTAATAAAATAATTTATTTACTTAAATTTTCTAATAAATCTTTATCGTACCATAATTCCCTAAATTAGGGTTTCGGGGTATTTCAGTGACCCATGCCCTTTCTTCAACTTCGACCACTCTCTTTGTGATCACCTTACCGCACTCAACACACCCATACCCATCACCTGTTGAACCCTTCCAATCAACCATTCCCATCATCTTACCCCTTTTTCCCATCTGTAGTGAAAGACACAATACAAACAAGCTAACCCAACACTCAAAAACCCGACCCATCACACCTACCCCTCACAAGCCTCTACATTATGTGTGTGTGCACACTCGTGCATCTCTCTCTCTCTTCCTTGTTTAAACCCATCTACCGCGCACAACCAAACACAACACCTCCTTCCTTTTTCTGCTCCATTTGGCTTCTTCATCCCATACCCTCCCCTACTCTCTCTTCTCTCGGCTTCGTTTGGTTTCATAGAAACCATCGCCCCAGCCTCCTCCCTTCTCCTCTCCTCACCGCCACCAACCCACCAAAACCACTATCGGCCTCCCTTTCTTCTTCTTCCTCTTCCTCCTGTTGTTATTATTATAATTATTATCTATCTGCTTCCTTTTCCTCTTATTCATCATCATCATCATCATCATCATCTTCTTCTTCTTCTTCTTTTCTTCGTATTCTTTCTCCTCTACCACCCATGTTTTTCTTCTTCTCCTCCCTTGCTATAATTTTTGCTAATCCTTACCCCATCCATTTGGCACCTTCTCCTGCAGCATCCCCCTAGGCAACGACAGTTTTTACCATTACACCCCCATCCTTTTGACACCTCCCTCCGCAGCTAACCACCCACCTTCAATCCTCTCCACCATTGCCACAACCTTCAGCCATTCCCTTCATAGAAACTCCAACTCCTACACCACCTCCTCCACAGTCCTCTAAGCTGAGCCATTCTCCACCTAGCCTATACCACCCTATCCTATGGTCTCGTCACACTATCACCTCCACCTCGAGCCATCACCACCATCCACCATAATATCCTTCCCCACTGCAACCCATTATTTTTTTCCTACACTCACCACCAAGCCCAATACCACCACTACCACCTTCCACCATTGACCGCCGACAACACCAACTATCACCACCACCCCTACCTGTAACACCCAGGTTTCTACGAACCAAAAAAATTATTTTACAAAGTTAAGTGGGGAAGCTAAAATCATAAAAACGGAGAGTGTTACTGCCACACTTGGTATAAGTTTGATTACCCTTATCATTCTCATACCAAATATTAATTCTAAAATCATTACTCCACTTAGATTTATATTATGATTACAAGAAATAGAATAGAGGAGACAAAAGATAAGTATTGTGCTACATAAAGCAACATCGTAGATTTACAAAACTCAGAGGAAGAGAATACAGAGGGACACAGGCATCCAAATAATATCGAAATCAATATACGGAAAGACACCAGATAGCCCTAGGCTCTCTTAACTAAAGTTCTAGCTTTAGCTGAACTCAGAAGCTAACCTACAAATACTACTGCACATTGAATATGTAGGGACCTATAAAAGGAATTGTTTCGTTCACTAGTATCGAGAAACCATTTATACTAAACAAAAATGACAAACCAGCATAAAAACACATGCAAGACAACACAATAATACATGGTATAAAACATCAAAATGTACATACATCAATTAACCATTCATATCATCACATACCACCAATTACACTATTCATACTTGATCATCTGAAACAAACTGAAACTTGCCAATGGAGCATCCAAGAAATGCTATTTGTAGTATAATTAGAAACAACATCAACCCAAGGCTAAGACAACAACCACATGCCACATACATGCTCGTCAATCCCAATAAACTCATAACAAGGGTAAGCTCACAAGTACATATCAATAACAACTCATTACATCACAACTAGGCACGAAGGCAGTTGTCACAACATAGGTAAGCACAAAGGCTTCTACTAGACCACGAGTAGGCACAAAGGCTGCTATCGAATACAGGTAGGCACGAAGACTACTACCAAACCATGCCTCTTTATTAGATATAACCATTTTTAGTCTTTTAAACTAGTGGAATGGTTTGAAGCACCTCTTAAGGACAACACACATGAACCACTATTATCATCTAATGGAATAGATCCAACACCTTTTAGGGTAGAATGCTCCTGAGCCACTATTCTTAAACCAATGGAACGGTTTAAAGCACTCCTTAAGGGCAACACACCTAAGCCACTATTATCATCTGGTGGAACGGATCCAACACCTTGGTCCTGACTCACATACTCTTCCACTTTAAATGATTAATGTCTTATCCATTAGGTTACTCATCTCAAATAATATCATTATTCATGATGAGTATAAGACCCCATTATTCTTAATCCAGTGGAACGGATTGAAGCATCTCTCAAGGACAACACACTTGAGCTCCTATTAACATCTGGTGGAATGGCTCCATAAAAACACCTCTCAGGGAAAAATGCTCCTAAACCACTATTCTTAAACCGCTGAAATAGTGTGAAGCACCTCTCATGAATAATACACCTGAGTCCCTACTATCAACTAGTGGAACGAATCCATAAAAACACCTCTCGAGTAAAAACGCTCCTAAGCCACTATTCTTAAACCGGTGAAATGGTCTGAAGCACCTCTCATAGACAACACACCTGGGCCATTATTATCATATGGTGGAACGGATCCAAAAATACCTTAGCCCGACTCACGTGATCTTTCACCTTAAATGATTAATGTCTTATTCATAATTGATTCAAGGAACATAACACATTTAAACAGATAAGCATATCACGAAGATCATAAGACCATTCTCTAGAGTTATGATCCCTATAGTTCCTTAAAACCCTAATTTCACACTTTTATCATAGCTCTTCTTATATCACCATTTTAATAGCCAAAATCAATACCTCTTCCTTAAAATTTATTATCATCAATCATACTTAAATTTCAAGGCCTAACTCTAAGTTAATGCACGTACGATAATAATCCTATCCGGTATGGGTAACTGAAGCATTATCCTTTGTACTAGATGGCTTACTAGACGTAGCATTGGGCTTCCTTTTTAAGATAAAACTTCCTAACATGCCCCTCTTGTGACACCCATAGCATATCACATTCTTCTACTAACTCTTCGACTTAGATCTGAAGTTCTTACGATCACCATGCTCTCGCTCTTATGGACTACCCTAGCTACCAATCCCTCACTATAGGAGTCTCCAAAAGTATCACTGCCAAATAACTAACTATTAATTAACTCTCATTATAGTAGGGTGGATTTTACATCCTCAAGGACTAACTCATCATTCCCATATAAAATTATCTCATAAAAATGTTTAAAACTTACGGGTAAAACATGTAACAACATAATAGCCAAATCTTCAACATTTAATTTAACATCTATATAATGCAAATCCATAACTATAGAGTCAGATTCATCTAAATGACTTTTTAAAGATTAACCCTCACCTAGTTTCATGCCATGAAGTCGACTCTTCAACAGTAGCTGATTTGCTATTGATTTTTTCATGTACAATGGCTTTAGCTTCCACCACAAGGCAGCCATTATTGATTCTTTTGCCCCTTCCTGCAATATCTCATTCGACATATATAATTATATGATAGAGAGGGGCTTTAGATCTAGTTCTTAGAAGCTCTCACATGTCATCAATTATGGCTTCTTTAAATAATTGGATAAATATTTTTCCAATCCATTTTAAATTATAATCAACTACATCTTCAATTTCCATAATCCAAAATTGACAGATTGATTAAACTTATCAATATCAAATCTTGTACCAATCTCAATAACCTGATCTCTTCAACAACATAACTTTGATACCAAATTATTGCGGAATTAGTGTGGATTTAAAGAGATCCATATCAAATCAAGATTAACAAGATTATACACAATTGAAAAATCAAACACAAAATAAAATAATTTAGAAAAAAGTAGAGGTATTTATTCGTAATCTTATGTAATTACAAGATGATTCAACCAAACAATCAATCGATTACACAAATCTAAAATTCTATTTGAATGGATAATTCTATAGAGAAGATGAAGAAGTTGGGATGCATGACTCTCGACGGCTAGGTTTTCAACATATCTCCTTTTATAGAAGAAAAAACTCTATGAAGTAAAACAACGTGTTTCGAAAATAAGGAAAAACATGGTTTGTATTTAAGAAACATGTGACTTCTATGTTTATTTCCTTTCTTTCGACTTTTGCCCAAAACACATCAAAAGTTTATCTCAAAAACATGGTCCATGTTTATTAACGTGGTACTACCGTGTATCTCACATAAAACACCATATTATACTAAACTTCTCCAATACCTGCACGAATAAATATCTCTACTTTTTCCTGAATTATTTTGTTCTGTGTTTGATTTCTTAATTTTGCATAATATTGTTAATCTAAATTTGGTGTGAATCTCTCTAAATCCATGATAATTCCATAACATTAATGCTTCCATAAAACAAAATTTTTAGGTAGTAAAAACTAAGGTGTTACAAAAACTATTTGAATATAAAAATTCTTAAAACAAAGGTCACATAATCCAAAACTAAGTGACAGGAACTAGAAAAACAACCACAATAAGAAACCTAATACTTGAATCCCCACTCTCTAACTCAACCTATAGCTACAAAAGTAACTCAAAACACCTGCCCCAAAACCACTCAAAAATAATCTATTCGGTGCAACAAAGAAAACACACCTAACTCGGAGCAAATAGCATGCTAACACATAACACTTAACATATGAATCACACAACAATACCAAATCATGCATGCTCAATGGAAAAACATAATATAACACACAACACCACCAATCGTATCAAACAACCATTTATTAATCAAGTAAAAACCGTGTAGAAACAATATTACAATTATAACTACCAATTATGGAACACAACGATGACCATCCACAACCAATTTCCAGTTATTAGGACATAGTTAGGCGATCAAACCACACAAATTCATTTGACTTTGAAAGAGATTATCATCTCAACCATGGAAGCTACCATGGCCATCAACCATAAGTAACCCACTCACTTCCAATTTAGCTAATCAAGGAAGCTTGTGACTACCCATCGTAAGCATAAAATCCAGTGCTCCAAATTATTAAGTACACGCGCCATCATAAGGTTTGTGATTTGACATATAAAATAGAAAATGACCCTTTAACTTGAAGTTCTTTTGCACCCAGAGTTTAACCAGAGGCATGAGATGCCTGCCCACCTTAAATCATCTTTCATCTTAAGTTATTAGTGTATTAAATCAACAAAGGATCCCAAAATCCAAATGTACATTCCACGTCAAGTCACCAAGACTTTATCCATGAGGGTCCCACCTAAAAATAGTTATAAAAAGCCAACATTCGGCACAAACTATAATCTCACTTCTTAATCAATCTCTTTTAACCCAATCTCTTAGATTCAATTATTGCCAACACTTGACACGTTAGCCATTAAGGAACACATAACAAATTAATGGCATACTAGTCAAACAAATCAAAGCCAATATAATAAGGCCAAACAAGATCGCCACACTTAATCAAAATGAACCACTTCAAAACAAATTCTCGAAATGCCTTAAAAGACCAAAAGATTTGCTTTGAGGCCATGAAACACTAAACCAAAAATGAAAAACCATGTAAAACACAAAAATAAATCAAATAGCAACTTTCATAAAATAAAAATAAAAAACTATTCATGGTCAATGATCAAGTCAAAGTCAAAATCAAATCATTAAAATATCTCAAAATGCCCCATATTTTTATAAAATACCCATCTAATCATTTTTTATCATAAAAAATTAGAAAGTTTAAAATAAATACAAAAAAAAATTTAAAAAAAAAGAGAGTAAAAATGCTCAGTTCATAGAGCTATTGAGGTTTGCACCCAACATAGAGGCCAACAAGCCAACAATGGTATATCAGTTCAAGCAAGGGCTCCATTTTAGCATTTGTAGAATGATGGGTATGGTGGTTTTTCCTGATCTAGCCACCTTGCACAAGTAGGTGTGCATCACCGTCACTATGGCTTAGGAGCAAGTATCCATCTCGGGAAAGAGGAAGCTAGATATGCAAGTTTCCAAAGGCAGGACTCAACTCGGAGGGGTCAGAAGTTCAAGATTCCAATAGAGGGGTCTTGTTAGGAACCAGGAGTCATGGAGGGGTTTTGCCTGCCGACGGTGTGGCAAAAACCATCTAAGTTGTGACTGCGGGGGCAAACTTATGCATTATCGACTTTGTGGCAATCCATGGCACCAATCATCTGAGTGTCAATATCATATGATTTTTTACCGGCCTCAGGGATGTTAGTTTCGTCAGAGGTGACCTTTAGTGTCTCAACATTAGGCTTATCGACAGTAAGCCTACCAGCCACCACCTTAGTAGTTTCAACAGAGAGTGCCTGCCCCAAACGATACATAGAATATAGAGGCGAAGGGGAGACCACGAGGGCCTCACCCATTTCCTCAAAGGGGAGGACATGCCTAGGGTACTGAGGGATATCAAAGAGGTTATCAAGGAGGTCAACCAGGTGGGTGCCTGAACGTCATCATCCAAGCAAAGGCTAATCGATAGTTGGGCGTAGTCACGGGTATGTTTGCAATTCTTTCCCTATCAATGCATGTAACATTTGATTCAGGTGCTTCTTTATCATTTATATATATTACTTTTGTTGTTATAGTTAACCTCTCACCATCTAATAGTGTAGTTATATATGTGATGTTGCCCTCAAAAGATAGAATGGATTACACTAGGCTCTACTCGGAGGTGACATTAGTGATAGGCGATGTAGACTTCCCAGTGTACTTAGTCGAGATCGATTTGTGGGATTTTGATGTCATACTTGGGATAGACATGTTAGAAGGGTACCAAATGGTGATAGACTGCGCACATGAAGGTATAGTGTTGTGTGGATCGTAAGTTACTAGGGTTTCCTATAGGAAATGTAACCCCAAGCGACAACCAGGGTTGTATTTGCTCACACATTACATGCATTACTGCAAAAAGGGTATCCTATGTACCTGTGTAATGTTTAGGAGTTGAACAATAATTTGAAAGTCTTAAAGGACATTCATGTTACCTAGGACTTCCTCGATGTATTTTTTAAGAAGATACTTGGTATATCGCTAGTGTGTTAGATCGACTTCACCATCGAGCTAGTACCTATGTCAAGGGCCCCTTACCTGATGGCACTAGTGGAATTATGTGAATTGAAGACTTAGTTAGAGGAGTTTTTTACTCATTGGTACATCCACCCAAGTCTCCATGGAGGGCACTAGTCTAGTTCATGATAAAGAAGGATGGGAGCCTTCGTTTGTGTATTGATTATCGGTGCCTGAATTAGTTGACGGTAAAGAACCGGTATTTGCTCCCAATGATTGATGACCATTTTGAACATCTTTGGGGCATTGTTGTCTTCTCAAATATTGACTAGAGGTTAGACTACCACTAGTTTTGCATTGCTGATACAAACATCATGAAAACGGCCTTTAGTACACGGTATGGGCATTATGAATTTACAATGATACCTTATGGGCTCACCAATGCTCCTTCCATCTTTATGGATTTGATAACGAGGATCTTTAGGCCTTTCCCATGCTTAAGCACGAGTAAGAACACCAACACTTGAAGAACTTTAGGAAAATTAGATAATATGAGAGAGAGTGTGTATATGAAGAAAACTCTTTATTGACGAGAGAGGAGAGAGCTTAAAACTTAGAATATGGTGGGAGAGGATGGGATGGTCCTCTATTTATAATTGATGTCCCCCTTCCTCTTCCTTCATTAGGGGAAGGTTCTAGATCTTCTGCAACCCATGGATATTTCTTAGAACTCTTTTAGATTAAAAGATATTTTAGAAGACTCTTTTAAATCTCTTTATGCTCATTCTAGCCTTTGGTATTCTAGAGAGTTCCACACAATTTTAGGTTATCTCTAGATATTTACAAAAGGATCCACACATTTCAGTACAATTTTGCTAGAGTCTACATAACTGTAGAATATTCTAGAACCTTGTGGATAAAAATGTGAAAAAAGAGTAGACTATGACATCCTCCCCCACATAAGCCCTTGACATACTCATCAAATCCTGAATGGTTTTAAAAGCCTTGATCCGATCACGAAACTTCCATAAGTTATCCTCGTATTCCTAGCTCACCTCGCTATCTAGTAAGCCCATCTAGTGTATGAGGTACTCGGTGTGCTTGGGAACTCCTCTTGCTGACTTCTCTCTATCAGCCACCACCTTTGCAACCTCCTTTTCATAAGCCACTATATTCACAGGTGGAGATCGAGAGGATTCACCCCTACTTGGATCATCTTCATCCCTATGATAAGGCCTTAGGAGGCTCACATGGAACACAAGGTGAACCTTCAACTCCACATGTAACTCCAACTTGTACAAAGTCTTTCCAACCTTCTTCCTAGTGGGGTACGACCCCTCATATCAAGCCCTTGTGCACCTTCCCGTGGGCCTTAAACTTTTGGATTGAAAGTTTCACCATTACATCCTCTCCAACCTGCAATGCCCTAGGATTCCTCTTATCATTTGCCCATTTCTTCATCCTTTTTGTTGCCTTAGACAATTTTGCCTTTGCCAAGTCCAACTATTCATCCCAACCTTTAGCATATCTTAAAGTTGTAGGGCTAGATCTTATATATCCCTTGGCAAGCTCCTATGGAGATATAGGTTGGTGACCCATCACCAATTTAAAAGGACTCCTTTGTATGGAATCACTCCGTTGGAGATTATAAGAGAATTGGGCCACATCCAAAAGTTTTGTCCAATCCTTCTGGTTGGCACTCACAAAGTGCCTCAAGTAGATCTCCACTAAGGGATTTACCTTCTCCGTCTTCCCATCATTTTGTGGGTGAAAACTTGTGGAGAAATATAAATCCGAGCCCATGAACTTGAATAGCTCTCTTCAAAATTTTCCTATGAATTGTGGGTCTTGGTAACTGATGATACTCCAAAATGCTGCAATACTTCACCACATGTTTGAAGAATAAGCGCCCAACTTTCTCGGTTGTGTAATCTCATGGACTTGGGATAAAGGTTCCATACTTAGATAATCGGTCAACCACCACCATAATGGCCACATCCTTTTGAAGTAGGTAGTGCCAAGATGAAGTCCATGGAGATGCTTTTCCATGGCTTCTCTAGAATAGGAAGAGGATCTAGTAGACCTACAAACTTACTTTGCTCCACCTTATCTTATTGACACACGAGACAAGTCTTCACATATGTATCCACATCATCATGCAAATTAGGCTAATAATAAGATTTCTCAAATAAAGCAAAAGTTCTATGCATGCTAAGATGTCCAGCCCACTTAGAGTCATGAAACTCCTTTAATAACTCCTTCTATAAATTGCCTCACTTAGGCACATAAAGTCGATGACCAATTGTGTAGAGCAAGCCATCTTTCACCTAGGAACTTCTTATCTTCCCCTCCTTTTCTATTTCCACCAAGTTTCTGACTAAGTGATCATGGACCAAACCTTCTTGAACTCTATCCATAAGATCACAATGCAACTAAATCTTGGCTATTAGCTCCATCTTTCAACCCAACACATCCACGGCTACATTAGCCTTGCCTGATTTGTACTCCATGACATAGTCGATATTGGCTAAGAAGTCCTGCCACCATGCTTGATTGGGACTTAACTTCTTTTACCTCTAGAAGGAGTCAATAGCAACATTGTTAGTCTTGATCACAAATCGACTCCCAAGGAAGTAGTGCCTCCACACCTTAAGGCAATGAATTATAATCGTTATATCCTTATCGTGCATCGGATATCTCCTCTCTATATTATTGAGTTTTTGACTCTTGTAGACTATAGGACGGTTCTCCTGCATCAACACACCCCTTATACCAAAGTCTAATGTATCAATGTGTACTTCAAATAGCTTTGAATTGTTAGGAAGAGCCAGGACAGGCTCTTCCATCACATCTTGCTTAAGATATTCAAAGGCCCTTGACATTCCTTCGTCCACTCCCAAGCGACCTTCTTCTTAATCAAGTTGATCAAGGGCAAGGCCCTTTCCAAATACCCCATGATGAATCACTAATAATAGTTAACAATGCATAGAAAAGATCTTAGCTCCGACACACTATTAGGCGGTCCCCACTTTGCAATAGCTCACACATTTGCTTCATCCATAAAGATCTTCCCCTTCATAATGTACTCTAAGAACTTTACTTCCTCTTGGGCAAATGATAATTTATCCAACTTTATGAAGAGATCATTTTCTTTGAGTTATTGGAAAATTGTCCTTAGTTGTCCAACATGCTCTCCTAAGGTCTCACTATAAACCACAATATCATCCAAGTAAACCACCACAAACTTATCCAGAAATGGATGTAAGATCTTATTCATCAAAGTGAAAAAAGTTACATGTGCATTTGTAAAACTAAAGGGCATAACCAATAAATCATAAGATCCATACCTGGTCCCACATATAGCCTTGAACTCATCCCCTTTGGCTATGTGGACTTGTCAGTATCCCGAACTCAAATCCATCTTGGAGAACCATCAAGCCTTCTCAAGCCTATCAAACAAGTCATCCGCCAACAGAATGTATTACTTGTTCTTCACCGTCACTTTGGGGATAATATAATTTTATTTTTTATAATCTAGAAATAGTGCAACATCAAAATAACTTCTTTTAATCACCCCTTATGACAAAAATATCATATATATATGTTAGTGCCCTATAGTCGATACACGTTCGGAGCTTCCATCGTGCTTTATTTGAAACAACATCAGGGCACCAAACAAAGCTTTGGATGGCCTTATGAAACCTACATATAATATTTTCTTGAGTTGCTTCTTCAACTCTTCTAACTCCAACAGGGCCATTCTATAAGGAACCATTGTCCGAGGCTTAAATCATAGCTCTAGCTCAATCACATGATCCACCTCTCTCTTAGGAGGAAGCTTCCTCAGAATCTCATGTGGCATTATGTCATTGAACGCCTTTAGGACTCCCTTAATCTCCACCGGTATCTCCAATCCAATAGGCAAGGATTATTCATTCAATGTGGCAAAAGTGTGATCTCACACTTCTTGAGTCCTTTTGATACTTGCATGGATGAAAGCATCTAGGACTCAACCTTTTCCCAAACTAGGGCACAACATATGACTTTTGTTCTTTAGATATATGCATGATGTTAGAGTCAATGAAGGAAAGTGGGCATACCTTATCAACGAACTATATACCAAGCACTATCCTAAAGTTATCCATGGGTACTATAGTGAAATCCACCATGCCTTCCCATTCGGCCAACCTAATAGGTACCCCTTGAGTTATGCTAAGGATGGGCCTAAATGTTGAGTTCACGACCTTCATCCAACCAATCTTCTTAGTATACTTGATTTTAAGTCTTGTGGCCTCTCCTTCGGCCACAAAGTTATGAGTGGCTCCTGTGTCCACTAGTGCCCTCGTGTCTCTGCCATTCACATTGGCTTTGACGTAGATCAAACCCTTTGATGCCTTAGTCTCTACCTTCAACATATCCTTATCCTTGACCACCTACTTAGGTTCCTCCTTAACCTTGGTCTTGAGTAAGGTTAGGAAAAACATTGATCCCATCTTGACTTTCTTCTCACTAGATATCCCTTCTTCTCTGAGGGAACTCTTTAGGGCATTAAGTTGCTTCCTCTTTGGAAATTTGAAGGACATGTGCTCACCTTGATAGATGAAGCACACCCGTTTCTTGGATCGATGAGTGAACTCATTAAGGGACTCTATCTCCTATCCACTTAAGTTGGTCTCCTTCCTTATATGATTTCTCTCCTCCACCTTTATATGGATCACCCTTCTTTGATTTATCCTTCTCCTCCTTCCGAAACTTGATGAGGGACTATGCCTCCCTTATGGCTGAAGCAAGGACTTGGACATTGTGATACCTTAACTCTTGCTCCGCCCAAGTCTGTAACCCATCCATGAAGTAGAGTAGTCGATTCTTCTCGGACATATCCGGTATCTCAAGCATCAAGGAGCTATATTCTTTGACATAGTCCTTAATGATACTAGTTTGTTTTAGGATTCTTAACCATAGTATCCTCTATATTCATAGGATATAACTGAGCTTTAAGTTCCCTCTTGAAGTACTTCCATGTGTTGATAGCCACCACACCTCTTTCAATCTCATCACTATGGGGTCTCCATCATAACATAGCATCATGCTCAAGGTAGAGTGTGGTGGTACCGATCTTTTAAGCATCATCATCCATACTTGCACGCCCCATATACCTTTCTATCATCTAAATAAAATTATCAAGTTATTTAACATCACGCTTTCCTCCATGCTTGGGTGGCTCAGGACCTTAGACCCTTGATCCTCCAGCGTGATGAGCATTCCTTCCTCTATTGAGATCCCATCTCAACACAACATGCTCCAACCTTCCTAATGGTACCAAACTCCTCCCTTAGGGTGCCAATATTTCTTTAGGATTCCTTCAACAAACAATTGATGCCATTAAGGAATTTTCCACAGATATCTTCATCAAGATATTCATTCAACACATTGAGTCCCTCCACTAACTCATCCAACCCTCTATCCACCAGAATAATTATTTCTTCAAGTGAAGAAAGTCAATCCTTTGACACTAACTTATATTTGGCAACACCCTTATTCTTCTTCTCATGTTCCCTACCACGGGTCTCCATGGAGGCAGTAGTCTCACTTGGGTTCTTTACCAACTTGCCATTTACCATGGCTACAATCCCTTGTAACTAAATATTTCTTTTTAACCTCACTCTGATACCACGTGTGATAAACATGTAAAATATGTGTTATCTTAGTGTGTTTCAAGCATAAGTTATAGGTGTTTGATGCATATTTCATGTTTAGATCAAATATATTACCTCAATGTATATTCTTATGTAGAGGTCTTGGCTCAAGATTGAAAGATTCGATGATTGTTAGAAGTCAAACAAGCTCTTGGAGCCACAATGAGATTTAGAATTCATGGTTCAAGAAGAAAATGGATGTGTATGTATAATGAACTATAATTTCAACCATGATACAATGTGAATCTGAACAAATTTAAAAGACTAAAGTTGTAGATCTCTTTAATAGCTTTCCAAATCAACTTTAATAACATCAGTCCAAATTGGGATGAAAAATTTACAACCAGAATACCAAAAACTATTAAGATGAGAATGAATTAAGCAAGACCGCATGTGCCATACATGTGGTTCGGTTACAACATTTACGAAACTTCTTTATGTCTATCTAGATTATTAAGACTTATGTGTGCGTGTATTTATATATTATGATTTAGCTTAGGGTTTGGGAGAGATTGATTGGATTTTTCTCTTAGCCACCAATTAGTATATAGATCTAGAACTCAAGCATTGAAGGAAAAAAAAGGATTTATTATGCACGATTGGATAACAACTCTCTACCTTGAAGATTTTAACCAAATGATTGATTCTTTCTTTCTTCTCTTTAATTAATCTCTCTCTGTGATTGAATTGTATATTTATTTGATGTGTTGTTTATTCCCAATCATATATGAGTAGATTATTTGTCCGATATTGGGAAAGAACCCAACTTTTTGGTAATTGATGATGAATTAGTATACGTTCTTAGTGAAAGTTTGAATCTTTAAACTTAATTTCCTGTCATTGAACTTTGTTGACTTGCTTGATCACTGAATTAACAATCATAGGTAATTAGTTGAAGGATCAAAAGATGAAAATTAATATCAGACCTGTAGAAATTAAGCAGGGAATTTGAATCACGAAACTAGGCTAGATTTTATGAGGATTCTATTAGATTAGCAAGAAGCGTAATGGGTTTGATGTAATATTAATTCTACCAAAGTAGATAATTAAGCTTCATTGGGCATGATCTTTAGACCTCAAAATAGGCTTTAGATTAATTTAGGTTAATTCACCCTTTTTAGTTTAAATTATCGCCAAGAGCTGAAATAATTTACCATCGAGTACCGAAGTTGTGGTGAAACCCCAATCCCGGCCTTTCATTATATTGAATTCCACCTAATTAACTATTCATTTTATTTTTATTATTTAATCTTACAATTTTATTCTCTTTTACCTTAATCATTGGTTTAGTTAGTCAAAAACGTAAACCCCTAGTCTTTGTGGGATCGACCTTGATAGCCGCACCGAATTTTTGTGCATACAGATTTCCCTATCAAGTTTTTGGTAACATTGTCAGAGACTGCGGTGTTAATATTAATTATTTACGTGATTAAGCTAGGCTTAAATTTTTATTTTTATTTTATGTTCATTTTATTTGTTACTGAATTTCTTTTATTTAAGGGCATCAATTGAAAGTATATGACAAGAACGATCCCAAACTTTTATTAATTGTTGCAAATATAAGAAGGTATGTAAAGGAGGAAAGGAACACAAAACAAGCTATGATGGGTGATCATAATCGGCTTCTTAAGGATTTTTCTTCCCTAAATGGTCAAGGTACGCACTTGAGAATTACAAGGCCCACTATTGAAGCTAATAACTCTAAGTTGAAACCATCACTACTCTTGTTGGTTTAGTAGAATTAGTTTGGAGGTCCTACTGAAGACTTAAACCTTCACCTGTCAATTTTCTTGGAGCCTTGTGACACCTTGAAGCTTAATGGAGTGACCAATGATTTTATTCAACTCATACTATTTCCGTTCTCTCTAAAAGACGAGGCTAGGGTTTGGTTACATTCATTCTCAACTGGGTACATTACCAATTGGGATCAGTTTTCTAAGGCATTCCTAATAAAGTACTTTCCCCCTGAGTAAAACAACATGAATGAGGAACCAGATCACATGTTTTGCACAAACGGAAGGAATGAAGCTTTTGACTAATACAATAAATTATTGAGGATGTGCCCTCACCATGGATCAGAGAAGTGGCTTATTATTCACACCTTCTACAACAACCTTACTTATAACACTCGGATGAATGTTGTTGCTGCTATGGGAGGAGCTTTGATGAACAAAACAATATATGAGGCATACATTCTCAATAAATACATGGCTTAGAATCACTATCAATGGGCAAGCGAGCATGTATAGACATCAAAAGTGGAAGGTATGACATAGATGCCTTAGATCATATGTCCTCTAAAGTTGATGCTTTGTTTTAAAAGTTAAAAGATCGAGTATCAATTCTATGGCATATACTTCAACAATTGCATGTGAAATTTGTGGTCATGTGGGTCACTCTACTCTAGAATATCAATTAGGAGACCCCCATCCCCTAATATGTCTGGTAATGAACATGTCAACTATGTTAATAATTTTAATTAGAAGGGATATCCATTCTCCAACACCTATAATTTGGGGTGGAGGAATCATCCAAATTTTTCTTATAGATACACACCTCCAAATTCCATGCCCACATCTAATTTTACCCCTCTCGGTTTTTGCCCCTCAAATGAATCCCCCTCCTCAAAGGTCTAATTTGGAAAATATAATGGAAAAATTTGTGATGAATCTATCAAAATTGAATGGAGAGTTTAAGCAACAACAACAAGCTATGAATGAGGTAGTAAAACAATTGGCCTCTAAGATAGATTCCCTAGTTACACATAACAAGATGTTAGAGACTCAAATTACTCAATTGACACGGAATGCTAGCTCTTCCTCTAGGCCTTTGGGTATGCTACCTGGATAACTCGAGACAAATCACAAAGTTCATGTAAATGGTATATCCCTTAGGAGTGGAAAACAATACAAGGGACCTAAGATGAAGGAAAATGATGGGGTACATGGTCATCATGAAGAAAAGGGTGAAAAGTCGGTGCATGGGGATAATGATACCCAAATTTAGAAAGAAGAAAAGGTTGAGAAATATGTGCCTCCTGCTCCTTACAAGCCTCCTATACCTTTTCCTCAAAGGTTAGTCGAGGTTAAGTTAGAAAAGCAATTTGGAAAATTTTTAGAGATTTTGAAAAAAATCACACATTAATATCCCATTTACTAAGGTTATTTCTCAAATGCCTTCCCACAACAAGTTCTTGAAAGAGATCCTTTCTAATAAAAGGATGTTGGAAGAATATGAGATCGTAGCCCTTACTGAGGAGTGCAGTGCTATAATTTAAAATAAGTTATCTGTTAAACTTAAGGTTCCTAGTTTATTTTATATTCCTTGTGTTATTGTTAATGTCTCTATTAGCTATGTTTTGTGTGATGTGAATGTCTATTTACAAGAAGCTTGGTATAAGTGATTTGAAGCCAACCATGATATCACTTCAATTGGTGGATCGATCGGTAAAATATCCAGTAGATATACTTGAAAAATGTGTCTATCTAGGCCTGTAAGTTCTTCATACCGGTTGATTTCATTATTTTAGAAATAGAGGAGGACTCTAACATTATAATTACATTAGGAAGAGCTTTTCTTGCTACTACATGAGCTATAATCAATGTTAAAAATGGAAGAATCTCCCTAAATATTAGAGGGGAGAAGGTAGAATTTGATATAAGTAAAGTTATGAAATCCCTCTGACTGATAAAGTTTGCTTTAGGGTCGATGTTATTGATAAGTGTACATATGAGTAATTTGCAAACCATTACTCATTTGATCCACTTGAGAAGTGTTTGGTAAATGACGGCTCAATAAATGATGAATACCTCAAGGTAGCCGCATATGCTCAATCTTTGTAATCAACCTCAACTACTCCACTTCAAAATTCAAAGCTTGAAAGTCTGGAGTTAGAGCCAAAGAGTTCTAATTGTGAGGAGGATAAAACACCAAAGGTAGAACTAAAACCCCTCCCATCCTCTTTAAGGTATGAATTTATTAGCCCTAACTCTACTTATCATGTGATTGTGAATGCATGTTTGAATGAAAAAGAAACTGATAATTTGCTTAGAACACTTAGGAAGCATCACAAGGTCATAGGATATGCCATGGATGACATTAAAAGAATCAACCCATCTATTTGTATGCATAGAATTCTAATGGAATATAATAATAAACCCTCTATAGAGCACCAATGTAGATTAAATCCTAACACAAAGGAAGTGGTAAAAAAAGGTGCTGAAGCTACTAGATTTTTGGGTAATTTATCCTATTTCAGATAGTGAATGGGTTAGCCCAGTCTATGTGGTTCCAAAAAAAGGGGTGTAATCGTAGTTAAGAACGATAATAATGAACTTATTCCTACTAGGACGGTTATAGGTTGGAGGATATGCATTGACTATAGAAATTTGAATGAGATAACCTAAAAATATCATTTTTCCCCTTCCCTTTATAGACCAATTGTTATAAATGTTAGCCAGGTACTCTTATTTTTATTATTTGGATGGTTATTTGGGATTATTCCAAATCCTTATTCATCATAATGACCGGGAAAAGACCATTTTTACATGTCCCTATATGACATTTGCTTATAGGCGTATACCTTTTAGCCTTTGTAATGCCCCTGCCACTTTTCAATGATGTATGATGGCTATGTTCTCTAATTTTATAGAGGACATTATGGATGTGTTTATGGGTGACTTCTCCGTGTATGACACTACTTTTGATAGTTGTTTAACTAACTTGTCTCAAGTTTTGTAGTGTTGCAAATAGGTTAATATAGTCCTAAATTGGGAGAAATGCCACTTTATGATAAGGGATGGAATAGTTATAGGATACAAGGTGTCTGAGCATGGCACTGAGTTTGATCAAGCAAAAGTGGAAGTTATTGAAAAATTTCCTCCACCAACGCTAGCTAGGGGATTAAGAAGTTTCTTGGGACATGTCAGTTTCTATCAACATTTTATTAAAGACTTTTCAAAAATTACAAACCCTTAACTAACCTTCTATTAAATATATTCCATATGATTTCACTAATGAATGCCTCGATGATTTTCATAAGTTGAAGGAAGCGCTAATAATAACTCTTATTATGAAAATGTTATACTAGAATCTTCCATTTGAAGTTATAACTGATGTAAGTGATTATGCAATTGGTGTTGTGTTGGGTCAAAGGAAAAACAAGATAGGTCATATAATTTATTGTGCCAGGCGTACTCTTGATGATTCCCAAGTTAACTATGCTACCATAGAAAATGAGTTATTAGTAGTTTTATTTGCCTCTGGCAAATTTTAGTCTTACTTAGTGGTGTCTAAAGTCATTATTTATATATACCACTCTACCATCAAATATCTTTTGAGTAAGAAAGATGCCAAGCTTAGGTTGATTCGATGGATACTACTACTATAAGAGTTTGACCAAGAGATAAAGGATAGGAGAGGGAGATAAAATATAGCGGTAGACCATTTGTCGAGGATAAAACAAGAGTCACATGATAGGGAGGAGGATGAACTACCAATTGACGACTCTTTCCCAGATGATTGGTTCTTAGCCATAGAAAGATTGGATGCACCATGGTCATGGTATGCAGACTTTGTTAAGTACATAGTGTTGGAATCTTGCCCCGGATTTGAGATATCAAAAGAAGAAGAAGTTCTTTGCGGACTTGAAGTATTATGTTTTTAATGAACTGTTTCTATACAAACGTTGTGTTGATGGGATGTTTAGAAGGTGTGCTACCAAAGATGAGGTTATAAGTATTCTCCATCACTATCATTCATCTTCCCATGAGGGACATGCATGCACTCAAAGACAGCTACAAAAGTTCTACAATCATGTTTCCATTGCTCGAGTCTTTTCCAAAATGCAAGATAGTTTATGATATCTTGTGATAGTTGTCAGATGACAGGGAACATTTCAAAGCGACATGAGGTGCCTTTACACTCCATGTTGGAAATTGAAGTTTTTGATGTATAGGGCATAGATTTTGTGGGACTGTCTCCACCATCGTGTAACAACAAGTTCATCTTAGTGGCTATGGATTATGTCTCCAAGTGGGTAGAAGCAATAATATCTCGTACCAATGATGCTAACGTGTTTGTGAAACTATTCAAAAACATCATTTTTCCAATGTTTGGGGTGCCAAAGACGGTAATTAGTGACAACGGTTCATACTTTATAGAAATAAAATTTGAAGCTCTATTGAGAAAGTATGGGGTCAATTATAAGATTGCCACTCCATATCATCCTCGAACTAGTGGTCAAATGGAGTTTTTGAATCATGAAATTAAGAGTATATTTGAGAAAACAGTTAATAATTTGAGAAAGTACCGGTCTATAAAATTCCCAAATACCTTATGGGCATATTGAACTGGCTATAAGACACAAAAAAATATGACACCATTTAACTTAGTATATGGCAGATCATGGCATCTCCTAGTTGAGCTAGAGCACAAGGTATATTAGGTTATTAAGCTACTCAACTTTAATATGAAGACTGTGGGTGAGAGAAGAAAGCTTCGACTTTATGAGTTAGATGACTAGGATTAGACTCCTATGAGAATACCTAAATTTATAAATAAAGGACTAAGAGATGTCACGCTAAGAATATCCTTCAAAGATAGTTTTATCAAGGATATATGGTGGTGCTTTTCAACTCTCTTTTGAAGTTTTTTTTTTTCAAGCAAGCTCGAGTTTTCTAGACATTTCAAAGTTTGTGAGGTCTTTCCTAGTGGAGTTGTTGAAGTGTGGAGTGAAACAATGGGATCTTTCAAGGCGAACGGGCAATGATTAAAGTTCTATGTTATAGGGGAACAAAGTGAGAAAAGGGTCATTTATATCCTTTTTGACCCCCTTTATTAGAGAATTGAACCTAATAGGGGTTGGGATAATGACCATAAACAAGTATTTCCTGGGAGGCGACCCTAGTTTCCCTCCTTTATTATTCTTTTCTTCTTCCGAATTTTATTTTATTTTGATTTCATTTACTATTTTTATAAGCAATCATATTGGCACAATTTTAAATTCTTATACCTTCATTTATGCAGTCTTTTCACAAGTGGCAACTCCATTAGGATGCCCCCACTCCATCTCCTTATGATCTGTGAGTCATTATGGTCCATGTACCCTTGCACTCGTCTATATCATACTATGCATCGATTATTGTATATGATTACTTATTTTCATTTTTGTTTTTTTTGTTTTGTTTTTGTTTCTTCTCTTAAAAAAAATTAGAAAAATATATAAGGAAATGATCTCTTGATGATGATACGAATCCTTAGCCTTTATCGACCATTGAACTAGATAGATGCTCATTAGTCAAAACTAGAAAAACTTTTTAACCCACGTTTCAACTTATCCTCAAATGATTTTGATTGTAAGTTAGCAATAGGGGAGAATCAAACTTGAATATTTTTTTTGTCTTATAGGAGTTAACATTTATGTGGCTAGAATCATAGCCTTTATCATATTGAGACCAAAAGGAAATAAATTTGGTAAATATTTAAAACAGGCAAGAGCTTGAGCCTAATATTAGATGCATTACATATCTAATCATGATTTTTCTTTCCTTGTGTGATATTCTCTAATGGTGTTGGAGACTATAACTTGCATTGAATCTCTTCAAGGCCACATATAACTTTTATATGCATAAAAAGTGATTGAGGCACATGTATTTTTGTTCGTAGTCCACCTTATCCAAATATCCTACCATATACTATTTTTCCTCTTGATCGGCTCTTTTGATCTTATGAGTCTATTTTTTGTTGATTCAACCCATGTATGTAACCTCTAATTCATAATGTAATCATTACCCATGCCTAAGCTGAGGGAGCATAATTTCTGATACAATGGGTTATGTGATTAATGCGGTGTAAAATGTAGTGTTTGGTTTCCTCATTAATTCTTCCTACTCTCTGAAAATAAAAATAAAAAATAAGTAAAAAAAAGGGAGAAGAAATAATGCAAATCAAGTATTATATTTACAATGCATGTAATTATGAGTGGTCAAAACTATTTATTATGACGTATCAAAGGGGGTAATTGGAAGAAGTTATTTGATAGAAGATGGAGCTTGTGTGGATGCTCTTGATCTTGCTTTGAAGTATCGCTCCACCATCTATAGGCTTTTAGCTACATTCCCAACTAGCTATCCTACCCTTTTGACCTTAGCCCCATTACAACCAAATAAAAGGCCTCGTGATTTTTTGCATGCATTAGTTTTCAAAGTGGTGGAGAATTGAGATGAGATGCAAGCCGATGAATTGAATACATCCATTCAAAATAATTTTTAGCGGCATTATTCTACCCTTAAACACATGAAAGATAAAGAGTCCTCATGCCCTAAAGTGAGGTATACCAATTTAATTATCTGAATGTCTCAAATTTACTTCTTCCGAATTGAAGCTAGTTAAATGGACTACTTTCTTTTACCTTGCCTTCAGGACTAGATTGAAAGGTTATCCTTGACTTGTGACACTTATGACTGCAAAAAAGTTTTTAAATGTAATTTTACTAAAAGCTATGGAAATTACTATGTTGGATATTGGTTATAGGATTAATGGGGGGGTTATCCCTACTCCATTAACTTTACCTCCTTCTATGGCTCTTATTTATTATTTTCTTGAGGATAAGCAAAATTCTAAGCTTGGGGGAGTTGATAAACACGTAAAATATGTGTTATCTTAGTGTTTTTCAAGCATAATTTATGGGTGTTTGATGCATATTTTGTGTTTATATCAAGGATACTGCTTTGGTTTATATTCTTATATTTGGGTATTGGGTCAATATTGAAATATTTGATAATCTTTGGAATTCAAACAAGATTTTGGAGCCGCAAAAAGATTTAGAATGCATGGTTTGAGATGAAAATGGATGCATGAGTATAAAAAAAATGAAATTCCAACCATGAGATAATGTGAATCTGAACAAACTCAAAAATTCAAAGTTTTGGGCCTCTTCAGTAGCTTTTTGACGAAACTTGAATCACATCAATCCGAGGTGAGATGAAAATGTTATATCTAGGATACCAAATATCGTTGAAATGAACGTAAATTAAGTAAGACAACACGTGCCACACATGTGGTTCGGTTATGACATTTATGAAACTTCTTTATTTTTTTCTAGATTTTTAAGACCTATGTGTGTGTGTGTGTGTGTGTGTGTGTGTGTGTGTTTTAGCTTAGGGTTTGGGAGAGCTTTATTGGATCTTTCACTTAGCTACCAATTAGTATCTACTTCTATAACTCAAATATTGAAGGAAAATGAAGTATTTCTTGTGCAATATTGGATTACAACTCTCTAACTTGAAGATTTTAATCAAAATATTGGTTCTTTATTTCTTATCTTTAATTAATTTATTATTGTAATTGAATTACATATTTATTTGATGTGTTATTTATTTCCAATCATGTGTAAGTATATTTTTTGTCTGAGATTGAGAAAGAACCCAACTTTGTAACCAAAGTTTCATTTTTTACCTGACTTTAATACCACGTGTCATAGGGTGACCTTTTTCACTTAAGTATTTCTTGTGTGGCACTTAGAATCATAAATTACTTAGTGCTCACTAAGTCAATATTTCCAATGCTAAGGCTAATACCAAGCCTATAAATACGAATAAGAATACTTGAAGAATTTAGGAGACTTAGAGAAAGTGAGAGAGTGTTTGTGTGTAAGAAGATAACACTTTATTAATAGGAGAGGAAATAACTTATAACTTAGAAGATGATGGGAGAAAATGGGGCAGTCCTCTATTTATAGTTGATATTCCTGTAACACCTCGAAATTTACTACTAAAAATTTTCATTTTTAAGCGGAAGCATTAGCATAATATAGCAGGTGTTACCGCCACATATAGCACGGGTCTAGTCCATACCTTTTTCGTACTACATGTAAGGCTAAAAATTTACATCAAGTAAATAAAAATTTATGGAAATAGATATAAATAGAAAAAGACTTAAATAATTTAGACATAATAACAGAGTATGGAGTACATGCTCTAGATAAAACAATATATAAAAAGAGATAAAGGGGTTTAAAGACATGAAAAGTTCAAAAGCGATATCCAGAATGTAGGGCACATAACATGTGCGACCTCGGATAGAAATAACTCTATGCCCTAACCCCGGGGTATAAACCCGCATCACTCCGCCTAAGGAACCTCCTCAAAGTCAACAGGATCATCATCATATACCTGCGACACAATTTCTACAAATGTGTAGTATCAGTACACATCATGTACTGAGCAATACAACTATCCTAAAGAGATATCGTCGAGTGCGAGGTCCATGAAAAGAAAGCAATAGAGCATATAATAACAAGATAATATCATGCTTACGTATATATGTTAATTGAGAACACGAAACTCAACCTTCAAGTATAAAATAATGTAATATGAATGTATGGGTAGATGGGATCTATAGGTTTTTATATTTTATCATCGTGAGCACAACCAATTTATCATATTAGCTTGAGGACGGAGACTCAAAGAAACTATAACAACTAATCTAGTACTCAAACGGTACTAGCCCTAGATGGCCCACTCAGAAACGTAACCAGACCACCAAATAATAGGACACCCAGTCACTTAAGTATGCGTACATCCTATAGGGCCGAAATATATCAAGACACCTATAGAGTAGAAAAGGACATCTCCGGACCTTGTAAGGCACCCTGGATCACAGAATAAAAATACCGGAATGGTACCAAGTGAATACCAAACCTAAATCGGATAGCTTTCCCGAGTGGTACAAATCCCGACTCAAGATCTTTCACTTTAAGTGATTGATGTTTTATCAAAGATTTAGGCCGAACAAGAACAAGGCCACAAAACATCAATTAATCACATATTTGAACATAAACCAATTAGTTTATCAACTTCCAATATTACCTACTCACTTAATCCATAGACGAGTCAAGGTTCGAACCATTTAGAGCATAAAAGGCCCATAATCATGCCATTAAAGTCCAATTGAATATTAACGCCCGAGGGATATCATTAAGGCATGAAAGCCTAAGGAAGATTTTTAAGGCGTTAAAGCCTGAGTCTCATGCCATGAAAGGCCCAATATAATTAGTTCTCAATGTACATTAAATCCAATTATTCGATACAAAGATCAATAACCAATATTTAAGTCAACTAAGGGTTCACTTATAATGCTACATTAAATAACTAGTCTAAAGATATAATAAATGACTAAAATGTCAATAAGATCAACTAATTTAACTTCAGGTCAAGAGAGGTGTATTTCATGCCAAAATTTATTACACTTAACCAATTATTTTCTTAGGATAAAATATAAATAGGACAATAAGATAAAATATTAAGATTCCTCAATGCACCCAAAATGTCTCTTTCTCCTTTTCTTTTTCTTACTTAATGAATTATTTTAATTAAGGTCTCTAAGTCTACTCATAAATTTCACCCAAGTATTAGACTTATACATTCTAAATTCTTATATTAGCATAATATTCAATTAGGTCTCAAAATTTCTAGAATTTTATATATAATGGCCAAAATGTATTTATTCACCAAAAATTACCTTAATTTCTAAAATTCATAACTTACTCTAAACAACATCAAATCCTAATATATCATATACCAAATTTCATGTAAAAGACCCAATGAAGATAATGTTACACTTAAAATTTTTAAAAACAATCTTTATTGCCCAATTTACCCATGGTTGAATATGTCCAAGCCTTATAAAAATTTCATTTCAATTCTAAATGATCCAAAACTCATAAACTAACTTCTATACTCTATTATACATACAAGAAAATACTTATATAATTTTAAAACAACCAAATCTCACATAAAATATTAAGTATGAGAGCTAAAATACTTGTATCCAGGCATATTCATCACGATTATGTTGTAAATTTAGCACGACTCTACTGAACATTCATCACTTCTTCACTAAATATTCATCACCTTTCCAGCAGGCATAAACATAAAAGAATCACACAAACCATCTTCTCATTAAATTTTCATGCTTAAGCACATAAGATAGAAACATACACATGTCATACAATATTTTTTAAGATATTACTTCATGCTTATAATTAAAATAAAGCTATCCACACATTATAATACGTCTAGCACAAAATCCTATTTCTAAAGGTTAGTTTAGTTACCAAAACTCCTAACCTCCTTAGCAAAGCTAAAATAAGGAATCTAGTAATCTCTTTTCTAAACCCACTTGGTCACCTTCAAGAATATAAGATAAAAGAGTTAGATAAACCAATTTTAAATTATAAGAAAAATGGGAAAGAAAGGAATTGGAATGGAAGAAGTGAAATATAAAATATTACTCTTGAATAGGGAGGCTTGAAAACCACCACAAAACAACCAATAACCACAAAAGAATGATGGATTAAGGTTTTAGAGGGTTAAAGGGGAGGAAAACAAGGAGAAAAGAAGGGATGAAAGGCACGAAATCTCTACTGCAACCCACTTAACCACCGCAGCAAAAACTCCAAAGTTGCTCAGCTAGGTAGATAGCAGAGGAAAAAGTTAGGATAGGAGAACGATTTCCTTGATAAGAAGGGTCTCTATATGAGTTATAAAATGTAAGAAAAAATACCAAACAAGAATATAGGGTAGAGGAAGCAAGGTCGGTGCGTGGTAGATGCTCGAAGTCACCAAAAAAATCAGCTTCGTTGATTTTGTGAAGTTGGTCGTTAAGCAAAGGTTTGGTTATGAATAAGATTGAAGGAGATCGACTTCAGGGATTTAAATTATATGGATTTGTAGTATGCAATGCAATATTTCCAAAGAAATAAAAAAACAAAGTAATAGGATAACCGGAGAGAGAGAGAGAGAGAACGAGTTGCTGCAGGTTGGAGAGTAATCAACTTTGCACTATGCTACAATTCATGATTTTATGTGCGTTTTGAGATTGTAATGCATGATTTGGATAAAAATAGAGTGAGATATGATATGGAGGAGTGTGGATTGAGTGTTTGGCTTCACTTTGGCTTCACTTGAGTGCTAGGATTAGGAGTTTAAGAGAGATGATAGGCTATAGTTGAGTGTGTAAGAGAATTGTCATAAATTCATGATTATGGTACTAGTTGCACTTTTTGGTTAGGAGAAATGTAACCAAGTTAAAAATCTGATTTGATTTGCTTAGGAGACAGTTAGGATTGGAGTATTATTTAGATGATTGGATACAATTTATTTTGATTAATTAAATTGTAAGAAAGTCTAATAATGGGCACTCATTGGGAAAAATATCACTCGAATTCTAAAAATTATAAAAACTTATGAAAATGTTCGGAATAATCTTAGAAACTCAAATATATAAAAATAATGAGTATCGGAGTTGGTTTGAAACTCGACGGATGGAAAACAATCAAAAAGGGCAAAAATAGGTAAGTTGCGGAAACGCATTTTTCCGCAAATTTACAAAACGAATAATAGGGGTTCAAATTATCACGTATTGATGCGGAGTGTTTTTATAAAATCAAATATATAAAAATATTTGGCCTCGGAACTTATTTGATGACCAACGGATTAAAAATAGCAAAAACGGCTAAAATTGTCTAATCACGTAAATGAATTTCTCCATAATTTGGCGATTCGTAAGGAAAGGGAGAAACATGAATAAATAAAATGGATGGACGAACTCAAAAATATTTTTAGATCGATTCACAAATTTTGAAGGGATCAAAAAGAGTGAAAACACAAGAATCGAAAGAATTGCAATTAATGTGTTTTACGCACACAAGAAAAATAATCAACGAAATGTCTAAAACTTTACACGAACGAAATGAGGCTTGATAATAGAATAGATATGTATATATATCTTAGACGTGATAATAGGCCAATCATATAAGGTAATTAGGATTTGGATGAACGGGGTATTATAGTTCCCTTCCCTTTTCCCCCTTAGGAGAAGGTTCTAGATTTTCCACAACCCATAGATATTTCTAGGGACCCTTATAGATTACAAGATGTTTTGAAAGACTTTTCCAAACCCCTTCATGATCCTTCTAGCCTTTAGGATTATAGAGAGCTCCGCACCATTCTAGAACATCTCTAGATATTTACACAATGATCCATTTATGGACAATTCATGTAACACCTCAAAATTCACTATTTTTTTTAAACAAAAGCACCTAAATTAAAACCCGTGAATTCTGAGGATGTTACCGCCATACTTAGTATCAGACCGGTTCACTCTGACTGTTCCAGTACTAAGTGCTAAGGCTAAAAATGGTTATAATAATTAGTTATAAAACAAAACAATTTAGACTTCAAATAAACTTTAAACAGCTGTAAAATAGAAATTAGAGTATGCGTAAAGAATTATAATTCATATCCAAAAGAGAAATAAGCTTACAACCGATAAAATGTTCATTTAAAATACTCAATATAAAGTAATGAATCATAAAAGGGTAAATCCAATACAAAAGAAATAACAGAAGGAAATAAAATCACATGAAGAGTGAGCCCGACCACGCCACTCTCGAACTTGGAGCCAATTGCATGCTCAACACTCAACCCCACCTAATGTCTCGTGAACATCAAAGGCATAAAAAAAACAGATCGCCCACCTGCACAAAGTCGGAAGGGCCTATTGCTCGTGGGAATGAGCAGTACTAGTAAAAAGGGTGATCAGTACGCTACGTACTGAGTAAGGTAACCGTGTACTAAGGCCAATACATATAAGCACATAATTCAAATCGGATAATAATAAAAGCACATAATTCAAATCGGATAATAATAAAACCAACATGCAGTTACTTCGAAGAAATAATGATCATCGACTATTTATAGTCCGGATTAATTACTTAATTAATCTCTTATGGATATATACTCATTTCACACCATGCTCTTTATCAAGTCCATGCGAGTATGGAACCTCCCACTATTTTAGCCAGTGGCTCGGTCACGTATAGGGCATCATGCCCTAACCACAATTATAGCCTATGGATCGATCATGTATAGGGTAAAATCCTAACCACTATTCCTTACCGGTGGATCGGTTTAGTCCATGCTTGCATGATGTTCCACTGTAAGTAATTAGTGTCTTCTATGTGTCTTAGCAAACTTAGGTTTTGGTTTATTGAGCTTGGGATCCCTCACTATTATAGCCGGTGGGCTGAAAACACACAGGGCATAAAGCTCATGACCACTATTATTCGCCGATGGATCGGTTATATATAGGATAAAAACCATAACCACTATTCCTAACCCGTGGATCGGCTGGACCCGACTAAATAATCTTATACTTTAAATAATTAATTTCTTAAGTGTATTATTTAGAATTTTCATCCTAGACATGCATGGCCCACTCTCCCCACACCTATCCTCCAACGGACTCGTTCCATATCATCAAACTCATGCGCATCCCAACTTGCCGCACCATTCTTTCCTCCATATCCTATCTCACATTAGAAGTCCAACTCTTAAGTATATGTGTAACACCCCCAAATTTACTACTGAAAAACTTCGTTTAATTTAAAGAGGTTTAGCGGAAGCAAACAGATAAAACTGTAAATTCGGGGGCATTACCGCCACACTTAGTACCAGATTGATTTACTCCTACCGACCCGATACTAAGTGCTAAGGCTAAATAAGAATAACACAAAAAAGCGAGTCATTATTAAAGCATAAGTTTGAAGGAATCAGAGTGTGAAAGTCAAAAGTTACAATCCGATGTACAGTTTAAAATACCAAATGTCAAAGGACACAAAATAACGAAATAAAACAAAGCACGATGATACAGAGAAACAAGACGGGGGATGCTCTCCGGCCACGTCACTCTCGGCCCCCAAGTTAGATCCAGACTCAACTCTCAGCCCTGAAAGTGTCACAGACATCGTCCCCTACCTGCAAAACTCAGACAAGTCTTCTGCTTGTGGGAATGAGCAGCACCCATGAAACGGGTGATCAGTACGTTACGTACTGAGTAAGGTAACAGACGCACTAAGGCCCACATACACAGAGATATATGACATAGTAGACATAGCTCGTAAATAATAAACAATAACACAGATGAACAATGCTGGTCACGAACTAGATAAATTTCTTATTATATCTCTAATAATTATAATCGATTCACATCATAGTCTTTATCGATCCATGTGAGTGCGAGAGCCCCACTATTATAGCCGGTGGAACGGTCACGAGGGTCATGCCCTACCACTATTATAGCCGGTGGAACGGTCGCGAGGGTAATATACCCTGCCACTATTATTTGTCGGTGGACCGGCCTGGCCCCGACTCACAAGGTATTCCACTGTAAATTCTACTGTAAATATTAGTATCTTTCCATGTCTTATCACTTTTACGTTTGGTTTGTTGAGCACGAAATCCCCCACTATTATAGCCGGTGGAACGGTCGCGAGGGCACATGCCCTGCCACTATTATAGCCGGTGGAACGGTCGCGAGGGTAAGATACCCTGCCACTATTATAGCTGGTGGACCGGTCTGGGTTCGGCTCAATATCTTTCTCTGTAAGTAATTAGTGTTTTAATGTGTCTTATTCGAAAGAATATCACCCATGTCATGCATGGCTAGAGGGCCTCAACACATCACATCAAAACCGACGACATAGTCGTACTATCACGTACTAATGAGGGCACATGCACACGACTCGATTCAAAGCCACACCACACGTGAAACAATTAAGATAATGGCATTTAAGACCACGACACATAAATCATATAGAACATCCACGGCACGTAGGACACATGTCACACATTCAGCCTTAGCTATATCCCTACTCGGTTTAGGTTACCGAGCTATCTCCCGCGCTTATATTAGGCCACTAAACACCCTTTGTAATTATCATACTTAACATATTTCTCACATCGGAAACCCAAATCATGACCCTCAGACTCAACTGTCCCTCATACCTCACTCCTCCTCATTTATTCTTATTATTTCATTTTTCTTTTTCCACCTTCTCAAATTAGGGTTTCCTTCCCAAACCCTAGGTACCCTTATATGACCCTATGTACTATTTTTCACCTCAAGCCTCCAGACTCCCAAACAGACCTTCCATTACCTTCCCCACGTCCCAAAGTAACTTTCCACACGTAAGGTTCGCCCCCATGCGGACCTTAACCTCCCCATGCAAACCCTATCATTTCCACCATGCCAACTCTATCATTTCCATGCAAACCCTAGTTTCCCCCATGCAAACTTATTCTCTCCCACTCTTCTATTTTATTTAATTCCCATTTTCTCATCATTTCACATATTACAGATTACCTAGGTCGTCCATACCTACGTTAACCAACGTACTTCTCCTTGGTTATCTTAATTGCTTGTTTTCTCTTTCAAGTCCCCACTCCACAACACCTCATCAAATAACCTAGCATGCATGTCGTAGGGGTCACCTCATATCACATCATATTTGCAGCATGCCATATTAGTACATACAGACAAGAGCATGAGAATGTACCTCGGTTCCATGCTGCGCTACATAGTAAAACAGATAACATACACAGAATACAACATATAAACCGTACGAGGCATCCAAGGCAAGTAAAACATGTAATACACACAAGCGACCTTAGTTACGTCCTTACCTAAATCGGCGCCGGGCTTGGAGCACGCTCCTACACCTCCTGGGGTTTGACCCGGTTCACCTATAAGGAAGAAATACTAAGGGTCAATCTCCCTCTACTCGAATTATCATAATTTCCTATCTTACCCCTATCTTGGCCTAGTACTATAATTAGTATTAATAATAGTAGTTTATAATTAAAAATGTGGGGTTATTATTATTCTCAAGGTAGTTAAGCAAATGACCACTAATCAAGACACGCCTTAGTAAAATCCATAGTTATCAAAGTAAAGGGTTTTAATATTACTAATAATATTATTATTATTAATACCAATAATAATAGTAAAAATACTACTAATAATAATAATAGTGGTTACAATGATAATAATGTTGATAATAACAATTGAAATCGTAGTAATATCGGTGATGATAATAATAATAATGATAATAATGATGATAGCAATAACCAAGATCTGATAATAATCATAATAATAGTAAAAATAATAATAATAATAATAATAATAATAATAACAATAACAACAATAATATTGGTAATGATAATAATAATAATAGTAATAGTGCAAATAGCAATAATAATACTAAAAATATTAATAAGGATAACACAACGATAATAAGAGTTAGAACAATAACATAATAATACTACTACTACTACTAATAATAATAATAATAATAGTGAAAATAATGGTGATAGCAATAACGATAGTAGTAATAATAATAATAACAATAAGGATAATGAAAATAATAATAATAATAATGATAACAACAACAACACAAGAACCATAATAATAATAATAATAATAATAATAATAATAATAACAGTGATAATGATAATACTAGTAATAATGCAGATAATGATAATAAGAGTACTAAAAGTAATAGTATTAAATAATAATGATAATAAGGATATTAATGATGGTAATAGTAGTTAAAGAATAAGTGTGGTAAATATAACGATAGTAATAATAATAATAATAATAATAATAATAATAATAATGTTAATGACAGTAATAATAATAATAATAATAATAATAATAATAATAATAATAATAATAATAATAATAACGGTAATAATAATGTTGATAACATTAGTCATAATAATAATACTAAGGGTAAGAACAATAATAATAACAATAATGGCAACTACAACCACCATAACCACATTAATAATAATAATGATAATGATAGTAATATGAATAGTAACAATACTAGTATTAGTAAAACTACTAAAATAATAATAATAATAATAATAATAATAATAGTAATAATAGAGATACTAAAGATGTTAGTCATAGTTAAAGTAACAAATATGATAATCATAATAATAATAATAATAATAATAATAATAATAATAATAGTAATAATAATAATAATAATAATAATAATAATAATAATAATAATAATAATAACAATAGTAATAGTAGTAATAGCTTAAAAAGGTCTTATAGTTAATTAACACCATTAATTAGAGGTTCTTAGGGTAAGGTTGGATCCTAGTAATAATAATAAGGGTGGTAGTATTAGTATTAATAATAATATTAGTAATAATAATGATAATGTTAATATTAATCATATTAATACTAATAATAGTAGTTAATAATATTAAATCATTAATCACTTTTCTTTTCTTTTTTAAGATTTAGGGTTCAGGGTGTTGGGCAACCTGGCTGAGAGGTGGTGGCGCCGGCGCCGGCGCGGCGGCAGCTGCGGCGGCGGTGGAGGAAGGGAAGAGAGGGGGAAAATGGAGGTGGAGGCCAAGGAAGGGGAAAATAGGAGAAAGGGGAGGTGTAGGGTGGTAGGGCAGGGTTTCCTGGTCGTTTTGGGGGGTGGTGGTGGTGATGCAAGCGGCGGTATGGGCGGCGGTGGCGGCGCAAAGGTGGCGTAGAGGGTGGGAAGGCTGTTTTGGGGAGGAATTTTCGCACGGCCAGGGCGGCACGTGCGGCGCAAGGCGGGGAGGTTAAGGGGGTTGGTTGTGTAGAGAGCGGTGCAGGGAGGATGTTGGTGGCGCAGGCAGGCGGCAACGGTGGCCGAAGGCGGAGGAAAGGGCGGCTGAAGGTGGGGCGGCGCGACGGGGTTTCTCTGGGTTCCAGATTTTTCGAACCCGATTCGGGCGGTGGTTAGGGCTATTTATAGGCCAAATGGGACGGGAAACGACAAAGCTTCGAGGGAGGTTAGGGGGGTTAGGGTTAGGGTAGGTTGTCCGGCGAGATTAGCCGGCACATGGTCTGCGATTTGCAGGCCATGATTCGTCTGGAAAAAGGGGAGCTTGCGTGCGAGAGAGAGAGGCTGAGTCGTTTGGTCACGTCCACAGGGAAGTCACGAGAAGGAGGGGCGAAATGACCGGTGAGAATGGCGTGTCGTTGAAGCTAAGCTTCCCGGTGAAATTTCGCTGCAACGAGCTGAAGGTTGAAGACGAAGTACAGGTGGGGCGGACCGATGGTTCAGCGGGAAAGAAAGGAAATAAAGAAAAAGGCCAAACCGGCCGGGAGGAAGGAAGGGTGTGCGCGGGGAGAGCTGGGCCGCGAGGGAGTGCTGGGCCAGCAGGCCGGCCCAAGTCGGGGGGAGAGTAGAAAAAAGGAAGAGAAGGAAGGGAAATAAAAGGAAAAGGAGGGGGGAAAGGAGAAAAGGAAAAAGGAAAAAGAAGGGAAATTAGGGGTTGGATTAATTAGTATAATTTGGGTAATTTGGGATGTTTAATAAAATATAATTATCAAAATAATAATTAAGTTCTATTTTTAGGTTAATTTAGGGATTTTTGAAAGAATTTTCTTAAATTCCATTTTAAATTAACAACACACTCTAATTTTCTCCAATTAAATTATTTATAAAGTTTATATTAATTTAAAACTATTTTATCCTTCTTAATTTAAACAAAGTAATTTATTTAATTAATTTCCAAAATAAAATCCTTAATTAGCTTAAAATACCACCATTCATCCCATTTAAAACACTTATAAATTTCTTCTTGATTTACTCTAATTAACTTCCTCTTATTTTAATAAAAGTAAATTATTTGATTAACTTTCAACATAAAAACCTTATTTAATAATAGATAATAGAAATTAAGATTTTTGGGGCATTTCAATATGGATCAAGTCCCACTACCTTACACTTCTAAGTCCACTCCACATCTCACTCTAGGGTTTTATCACGGAACCCTAATTTAGGCCTATGTGGCCCATCCTACTCCACCTTACACAACCCAAATCATTTTAACACTCCACACATCACACCCTTTAGATTCAACTCTCATCATTACGCCTTACTCCTCAAGCACATATGTAGTCACAAAACCCTAGGTAACCACACCAAACCCTAACTGGCCATAACAAATCCTATCTTCCTCATGTCCACATGTCACCCTTCCATTTCTCACATTCCACTTATTAGTTTTCCATGCCAATCATGCTCATCCTTACTTGATAATTCCCATCATTCTCTCGTACCCCACTCACCCTCATTTATTTCCTCTTTTACCACCTCCTCAAATTAGGATTTTCCCCCAAACCCTAGCTCAGCCTCCCATGTACCTGTATACTATCGTACGTACTATTTTTTATCTACAGTATTCAAACACCCAAACAACACTTCCATTACCTTCCTCACACCCCAAATTAACTTTCCATATGTAAATTTCACTCCCATACAGACTTTACACATCCTATGTAACCTTTCAAACTTTTCATGCAAAACCCTAAAACTGTAACACCCCAAAATTTACACATTTTTTTAAACAAGACTTATAAATTAAAATCCCATAAATTCTAGAAATGCTACCGCTGTAACACCCCAAAATTCACTACTTTTTTTTTTAAAGTGGAAGCAATTATAATAGAAATAATTAAAACCCGTGAATTTTGGAAATGTTACCGCCACACTTAGTACTAGACCAGTTCTCTCCGACCGTTCCAGTACCAAGTGCTAAGGCTAAGGAAAATATTTACATTAAATTTAAATCAACAGTTCATAAAAGAACTCGAAAGATCATACCTTAAAATCAGAGTACACATAAACGTTTATAAACTTAATAAAATAGAAATCAGAGTGCGAAATCAAAGAGAATAAATACTCCAATACAAAGAAATAATAGCAGGAAATAAAAGTACATAAAGAATGAAATACGATCACAACTCTCTCAAACGTAATAAAATAGAACTATAATATGGCCACAACTCTCTTGAACTTGAGCCAAACATGCTCAACACTCAGCCCCGACTGATGTATCGCCTACCTGCACAAACCAAAAGGGCATACTACTCGTGGGAATGAGCAGCACCCATGAAAAGGGTGATTAGTACGCTACGTACTGAGTAAGGTAATCGAGCACTAAGGCCGACACATAAGCACATAATCCATGCATAAGAATAAAAGATCATAAACATGATAACATAATTCATGTGATCATCCAAGTAAAAGTATAAAGGCCCATATGTATATAATCCGATTCAATTACTTAGTTTATCTCTTATCAGGAATCAGGTCACACCATACTTTTATTCAAGTCCATACGATTACGGGAACCCCACTATTTTTGCCGGTGGATCGGTCGCGAGGGAAACGTTCCCTGCCACTATTTTAGCCGGTGGATCGGTCGCGAGGGTAACATACCCTGCCACTATTATAGCCGGTGGATCGGTCTGGCCCCTTCTCGTACGGTGTTCTACTTTAAGTGATTAGTGTCTTCCCATATCTTTCAACACATAACATTTTGTTTTGTTGAGCTCGGGATCCCCCACTATTATAGCTGGTGGATCGGTTGCGAGGGTACATGCCCTGCCACTATTTTAGCCGGTGGATCGGTCGCGAGGGAAACATTCCCTGCCACTATTATGCCGGTGGATCGGTCTGGGCCCGTCTCAACATCTTCCACTTTACGTGATTAATGTATTAATTATCTTATTCAAAGGCTTTCATCATGCACATGCACGAATCATAAATCATAAATTCCATATTCATCATCATCTTTAATCACCACATACACATATGCTACCACCAAACCCTAGACATGCATGGATCGCTCCCTTTACACTTATCCTCCAATTCTACTTCACATCTCACTCTAGGGTTTTATCCCGAAACCCTAATTTAGGCCTTAACATCCCCTCTTACTCCACCTCACATCACCCAAATCATTTTAACACTCCACACATCACAAATCATCGATTTCATTCTCATAATTACACCTTAATCACCAAACACACATGCTACAACAAAAACCTTAAGCAGCCACATCAAACCCTAATCAACCACCACAAACCATAATTAACCACTCCAAACCTTATTTAACCATAACAACCATAATTAGCCATTCCAAACCTTAATTAACCACAACAAACCACAATTAATCATTCCAGACCCTAATTCAATCTCCTCCGTACCCTTAATTTGCTCCACGTGCTATTTTTCATCCCAAGTGCTCAAACACCCAAACAACACTTACATTACCTTCCTTACATCCCAAATTAACTTTCCACACGTAAATTTCATACCCATGCAGACATTAATCTTCCCATACAAACCTTCGAACCTTTTTCATGCAAACCCTAAAATTCCATGTGAAACCCTAATTTCAACCATGCAAACATTAACCATTATGTAAAACCCAAAATCTCATCATACAAAACCCTAAATTCAATCCACATAACCCAAAGATTCATTCATACCAAACCCTAGATTCAAACCATATACAACCCAAAGATTCATTCACACAAAACCCTAAATTCAATCCATACCAACACAAAGATTCAAATCATATAAAACCCAAAGATTTTTCCACATAATACAATTGATTAGATTCTCCCCTTTCATAACCACAAATTATATTCTCCCATACAAGACTATAAGTTAGATTCTCCCACATAAAATCATAAATTAGAATCTCCCAAGCAAAACCATAATTTGGATTAATTGGATTCCCCCAAACAAATCATAAATTAGATTCTCCCAATCAAATCATAAATTAGGTTATCCCATATAATGTCATAAATTACATTCTCCCCAAATAACGTCTTAAATTAGATTCTCCCTAACAAACCATAAATTCAATTCCCCCATATAACATCATAAATTATATTGTCTCCCACAAAACCATACAAAACCATGAATTAAACTTCCCCATATAAAACCATAAATTATATTCTCCATACAAAACCTCAAAAATCATAAATCAGATTCTCACACACGAAACCCTAAAATTCTCCATTTTATTCCTTTACTCATGAATCAATGGAATACTTAGGTCAACTCACATCCCTTAATCAACTTCTTTCTCTATCCTCCTTTTTCATCCTTTCTCCCACATAAAGTCATATCAACATCCTCACATGCATGTCTTACAGGGTCATACACAAATATTACACATGCCATACGAAAACATACTTCAACTCCACGTCATATCATATACGGCATAATTAATAATCATAAACATAGAATGCATAGCATATAAATTACACAAAGCACATTAGCACATAAAAGGCCTTAGCACCCCTTACCTGAAACGACACCGGTCTTGGAGCACGTTCCTACGCCTCCTTAGGGCTTTGACCAAATAATATCATACTAATAAAATAACCTTAACAAAATTCTAACTTTGCTAAAGACATAAAAAATAATAGAGATATTATAAACATTGATAATATAGGGTTAAAGATTTTACCCTAATAATAATAATGATACTAATATAATAATATCAAAATTAATAAAACTACTATCAATGAGAATATAAATAATAACAATAATAATATTAATAATAACCATAATAACATTAATAACAATACTAATGGTAAAATATTTGCATTAATAATAATAATAATAATAATAATAATAATAATAATAAGCTTTAAAATTTAAAGTGGGGTTTCAACCCTACTTATAACTAATGACTTACCACTTATTTAATATTAATAATAAAATTAATAACATATATAATAATATTAAAATAATAAAGATAATAATATTATTATTATCAATAGTTATAAGAACAATAGAAATAATAATACTAAAATAAATAAGTGCAAATGTTAATACAAAATTAGGGCCTAAGATTTTCCAGAATAAATAATAAAACAATAATAACACTTATTCTAATAATTATAATATTAATAATAATAAGAAGAAGAATGATAATAATCCTATAATAATTCAATTAATAACTTAAAATTCGAAACTAACAATAAAATTATTTTATTATCACTCTCAACCCTGCAAGTACAATTCAACATAAATTTTACATCAAATAATAATAAAACATATTAAGAATATAAATATTAAGAATAATAATAATGGTATTTATATGCAAATAATTGAAATAAATTAAATCAAGGCTTATAATAATATGGAAAATGGTTGAGAGGGTCTAGGGTTCAACCTTAAGCTGGTGGGGATAGGTGGCACCGGCGATGGTTCACGGCGGCGGCGGCGGTGGCCGGAAAAATAGAAGAACAAAGAGAAAGATGGATATTGGGAAAAAGATAGGGAGAATTGAGGTGATATAAGAGGTGTTTATTGTTGCCCAGGAGGAGAGGGACAAAATGATGGTGGTGGTGCAGCCAAAGGTGGCGGCGCACGGCGGTGGAAGGCGGTTTAAGGCTTCGGGGTCAAAATTTCGGCGAGAACGAGCAGCCAACTTGGCACGGCTATGGAGGCCCGTGCAAGAAGAATCGAGAGGTGAAAATGGTTTAGTTAGCTAGAGAAAATTTCAGGGAAGAAAATGAAATGATTTAGTGGCGCTAGTGGCGCTGAAGTTGGTTATCGGTGGAGAAAAAACGCGTCTAAAATTGCGGTGGTGGACAGCTCTCACCGAGGGTTTTCGGGGAAGAACAAACTCCAAAAACTCTTATAACAAGGCTATTTATAGATGTTGGAATTGATAATGAGGAGCTGGAGGTCGACATGGAAGTTTTAAATGCAATAATTTGGGTGGTCGGTGGCAGAAAACGGTCGGGCCATCGTTTGGTTTGCTCGAAATTTCGAGAGGTTGGGGAGGAGAAACGGGCGAGAGTTAACGTCAAATAATTATTCTAATTTATTCCTGGAGTTAAGAGGAAGGCAATGAGACAAGAAACGGCCGGTATTATTCATCGTAACCGGAGATGCCATTGACGGGGTCGAAGCTTGCGTCGCAGCGACGGAGGAGGAAGGAGGAAGAAGGAAGAAGGAAGGGAGGCGGTCCGGTGGGCCGGGAAAAAAGAAAAGAAAAAGGGAGAACCGGGCGGTCGGGTGCGGTCGAGGGTGCGACTAAATGGAACACTGCGTTCCCACGAAATAACGAACGGAACGCCGCGCAGAGAGGGGCGGAAGAAGGGCGACGACGTGAGGGGTAACAAATTAGATGAAATGGTGAGTTTTGGTGGAAACGAAAGCAAAACGCGGTGTGGCGACGTCAGACGAAGGACGCCGCGCGGGCTGGGCCGAAGAAGGAAGAAGAGAAGAAAAGAAGAACTAGGTCGCGCCAGGCCCAGTCAGGGAAAAGAAGAGGAAAAAGAAAAAGAAGAAAAAGAAAGAAAAAGGTAAGGAAAAAGGAAGAAAGAAAAAGGAAAAAAAGGAAAAAGGAAAAGAGAAAAATAATTAGGTTAGGGTCAATTAAATTAATCTGAATATTTAGAATATTTAAAAAAAATAATATTTAAATCCCTTTTTAGGCTAAATTATGATTTTTAAAAGATTTTCCATAAATTCCATTTTAATTAGCAAAACACCCTAATTTTCTTCCATTAATTTATTTATAAAATTAAAATTAATTTGAAACTATTTTCTCCTCATTATTTTAAATAAAATAATTTATTTAGTTAATTTCTAAAATAAAATCCTTAATTAGCTAAAATACCCAATTTCTCTTAATTAACATACTTATAAATTTATTCTTGATTTTTCCTAATTAATTTCCTTTTATTTTAATCAAATATTTTATTTAATCAATATTTATGATAAAACCTCATTTAAATATAATATTTAAGATTAGAATTTTTCGGGGCATTTCAACCGCCATACTTAGTACCAGACCGGTTCACTCCTACCGTTCTAGTACCAAGTGTTAAGGCTAAGAAAACTACTCACAACATTATAAAATAATCCAGAGTTCATAAATACAGAAATAAGAGTATGCATAAGTTTTTACATAATCCAAAATACGAGAGATAGTTCTTCAGAGAAGAGAGATAGCTACAATATTAATATTGTTTCTGGAAATTCAAACATAGTTAAAAGAGAAAAGGAATAATAATCTTAAAATGGAAAAACCGACCACACCACTCTTAGGACTTGAATCTAGCCCAATTATGACTTGGGCCCACCTGATGCCCCATAGACATCAATGGCATCAAAGAAGGCATCACCTACCTGCAACACGTCAGACGAGCCTTTTGCTCATGGGAATGAGCAGCACCCATGAAAATGGTGATCAGTACGCTACGTACTGAGTAAGGTAACCAAGCATTAAGGCCAACACATAAGCACATAAAATCATGCAAGATAATATTCAACTTACATTTTCAAACCCACATATATAATACATAAGGTCATACAGAAAATTATACAACTTATAAATGATCAAGCCCACACATAAAGGCCTAAAAGTTCGGATTAATCATTTAATTAATCTTTTATCGGAAGTTGATACACACCATGCCTTTTATTAAATCCATGTAAGTACAGGAACACCCCACTATTTTAGCTGGTGGGCCGGTCACTTGCAGGACAATAGTCCACACCACTAGTTTTCGCTGGTGGATCGATCACTTGTGGGACAATAGTCCACACCACTATTCTTAACCGGTGGATCGACTGGTTCCTACTCACATGGTGTTCTACTGTAAGTAATTAGTATCTTTTAAGTGTCTTAGCAAACTCTGGTTTGTGTTTATTGGGCTCGGGATCCCCCACTATTATTGCCTGTGGGCCGATCACTTGCGGGACAATAGTCCACACCACTATTATTCGTTGGTGGATCGGTCACTTATAAGGGTATAAACCCTAACCATTATTCCTAATCGGTGGATCGGCTGGACCCGGCTCAATAATCTTTCACTTTAAATGATTAATATCTTAAGTATCTTATTCATAAGCTTTCACCCAGGCATACATGACTGACTTATACTATTCTTACCCTCCAACTCTAGTTAACCACTCCAACCCTAGTTAACCACCACCATCAAAGTTAACCATAGCTTAACCTAGCACCCATGCAAACCCTAACTCCACACAAACCCTACCTCCCATGCAAACCCTAACTCCATACAAACCCTAACGTCCATGCAAACCCTAACTCTATGCAAACATTAACTCCATGCAAACCCTAACTCCATGCAAATCCTAACTCCATGCAAACATTAGCTCCATGCAAACCCCAACACCATGCAAACCCTAACACCATGCAAACCCTAGCTCCATACAAACCCCAACCCCATGCAAACATTATGACACTCTCCATCATTATTTTACAACCCTATCATGCATGTCTTATGGGTCACACCATACCACAATAATAACACAATCCATACACATAATACACATGCCACAATTTAATGCACGATCTTACCTTAACTCCATATCATGCTACATATATGACAGTTATACAAAAACACATAAAATACATTATAGTTCACATCACATGGCATGCATGGCATATAAAACACATAATACACAAACGACCTTAGTACTCCCTTACCTAAAACGTCACTGGTCTTAGAGCATGCTCATATGCCTCTCTAGGGTTTTGACTGGTCTCACCTATTATGGAGGAAAAACTAGAATTAGGTTCCCTCCTAAAAATACTATTATTTACTAACTTATCCTAAGACTTGGTTTTTAAATAAAATAATACTATACTAATAATAACTATACAAAATACTGCTAAAAATACTAATAATACTATTAATGTAATTCAAAACGGATCGTGATATAAGGGCTTCTACCCTCCACCAAAATAATGCTAATAATGATAAGAATAATAATAATCACAACAACAACAACAACAACAACAACAACTTAAGTCTAAAAAATACAAGGTAGGGTTTTCGACCCTACCTCCAAATAATGAAGGTACTATTTAATAATAGTAATAATAATATTAATGTAATCCCTCGGATTTTTAAAACCCTATATTTTAATAAATAAATTTTATTTTGGATAAATTAGCTTTTAAATTTTTTAATTTAATTGTTTTACGGATTTTTGAGTGTATGAAATTTGGTATAAATATTTTAATAAATTAAAATAAATATTTTTTTATTTTATCATACTCTTATTATTTAAATAATTTTCCAAATTATTATTTTATTAAAATTATCCCTTTTAAATCCTTGTATTTTAATTAAATTGTTAAATAAATTTATTACCCAAAAATATTTTACCTTACTATTTATAAATTAAATTATTTTAATTAAAACAATTTTTTTCCTTTCCTTTTTTTCCTTTTTCCTTCTTCTCCCTTTTCTTTCTTTTTCTTTCTCCTTCCTTGGGCCGCCGGCCTGCCCTCTCCCCCTCCTCGGCGCTTGGGCCTAGCCCAGCTCTTTTTTTTCTTCTTCTCCCGTGCGAACCGGCCACCCTCCTCCCTTCTCTTCTTTCTCTCCCGACCGGGCCGGCTCCTTCTTTCTTCGGCCGGTCCACCCGTCGTTTTCCGGCCATACCAGTCCCACCACCCTTGTCTCCCTCTCTTCTCCCTCTCCCTGCCGCCCCTCTTTTTTCTCCCTCTCCCTGCAACCCCCATTCCCCTACCACCCTGCCGACACCCCTCGAGCCACCCTATCCCTCCCCTTCTCTTCCTCTTCTATTTAATCCTCCTTCCCTGCCCTTTCTGCATTTTTTTTCGAGCCTCCCCCATGCTCCCGAGCCTCTCCTTTTCTCCCATTATTCTCCTCCCTTCTCTCTCCCTTGTTTTGTTTTGCCGCCGCCGCTCTGCCGCTTTCACCGCCTCAACCACCACCTGCACCACCTCCTGCCACCCTCTGCCTCACCCTTGAACCATCACAGTCCCATCAAGCCACCCCGAAGCCCCCATCATTCCTCCTCTCCTCTTTTTCTCTTCTTTACCCCCCTTATCGGAAATCGCCCTGCAACGCCTCATTACGCCGTCGTCCCGCCGCCACCTGAGCCACCTTATTACTCTCTGCAACCCCCTCTACCATCCCCAATCCTCCTTTGGTCGAAAATGTCACCCGAAAGCCTCCATTTTTCCTCCTCATTTTCCTTCCTCGCCAGCCCCATCTCGACCTCCCTCCTCGGCCGCCACCTTCGCAGCTTCGCTGCCGCCGCCTCCACCGCCCTTAGCCGCCGTCAACCCTTCCCCAACGACACCCCCTCTCCACCTCTGGTCCATTGCCTTGCCCTAAATCCTCCCCGAAACCCCTCCATTCTTAGCCCCAAACCACCAACCCAAAAACACTTCTCCCTCCTTCCATCCTTGCCACCTTCGAGCCTCCTTGTGCTTTCTCTGCATGCAGCTCATGCTGCATGGGCAGCATGAGCTGCTGCCCTCTTTGGTTTACTTATTTAGTATTTTTGAGGTATAAAAATATTTTAGTTTAATTATTTGAGTAATTAAATGTTATAAGCCTTATGATTTGGTTTTTATTTTTCTAACATAATGAGTCTTGAATTATTTTATGTATTGGTTTTGATAAATCAAATCTTGAACCTTAAATCGGGATACCGGCATGGTTTATTTTTCGTGGAATCGAGATAACCGTTAAATCCCGCTTAAATATATGGATTAACGTATGTTAGCACATAAGGCATTTTTGATGTGTATTATGTTTAATATATGTTGTCTAGTATATTATATATGTTTTCTTGAGTTGGTTGATGAAAAGGAAGTATGATAGATTATGTGTCATGTTTGGAGATATTGTTTAAGGTAGAAGTTAGTTATTAATGAAAATGTTAAGTATTATCCACGTTTTATTATGGTATTGTGATCTTTATTGCATGATTAGTATTTTGTGAGCCTTTGTGAATTTTGTTAATGTATCTTGTACACGATTATGGCCTAGAATATATATGGGTGTTAATAATGCTACATTAATTATAAGATTTGAAGATGAGAGATTTAAGTTAAAATTTTATGTAGGAATAATAATAATTTAATACAAGGGGAGTGATAAGGGGTAAGATGGTAAATTTGTAAGTGGGAGGATAAATTGGTAATCTTGTAACAAAAGGGGAAATTTGGTAATTTATAATAAAAGGGCAATTTTGAAACTTTATAATAAAAAGGGACAAGTCGATAATTTTGTAAGTGAAAGGATAAATTGGTAATTTTGAAATAGAAGGGTAATTTGGTAATTTCACAATTAAAGGGGCAAAATAGTAATTTTTTGAATAAAGGGTAAAATAGTAATTTGTGATTAAATTGTAATTTTGTAAGAAGAGGGCAAAATGGTAATTTATAATAAAAGGTTAAAGTTGTAATTTTGTAATAAAAGGGTAAAATGGACATTTTATCATAAAAGGGCAATTTGGTAAAATTGTAATGAAAGGGGTAATTTGGTAAATTGTAATAACAAAGATAATTGGTAATTTTGTAATAAAAGGGTAAGATTGTAATTTTATAATTAGAGGGTAAAATAGTAATTTTGGGATAACGGGCAGAATGGTAATTTGAGAATTAAAAGAGGTAAGATAGTAATTTCATAATTAAGGATAAATGGAAGTTTTAATAAGTAAAAGGGCGATATGGTAATTTTTGGAAGTTAAGCGGGTAAAATGGTAAGTTTGAAGGTGAAGGGGTAAAATGGTAATTTGTAAATCAAAGGGGTAAAAGTGGAAATTGGAAAGGAGTAAATTGGTAACTATAATAATTGAGAAGGGTAAAAATAATAATTTAAATAATTAAAGGGTAATTTGATGACTTAATAATGGAGAAGGGTAAAATCGTAAATATGACAAATGTGAGGGGTAATTTGGTAATTTAACCAACTAGAGGGGTAATTTGGTAATTAGGATAATGAACGGGGGTAAATTGGTAATTTGACCAACTAATGGGTGATTTGTTAATTATAATAAAGGAAATGGGTAAATTGATAATCTAACAAACTAAATGGGGAATATATTAAGTGTAACGATTATAAAGGACGTCTAGGGGCCTAATTTATGTGAAAGATAGCTCGGTAACCTAAACCGAGTAAGGGTGTAGCTAAAGTCGAATGTGTGTTATATGTCCTACGTGCCTTGAATGCCTTGTATAATTTTTATGTCGAGACCTATATGTTGCTATTTTAATTGTCTCATGCGTGGTATGGCTTGGAACCAAGGTGTGTTCATGTGCTCTTTTTGGTATGCCCTGATATGGATATGCTATATGTTATGATGTGATGTGATGTGGCCCTTAGGGACATGCATGCTAGGATAATTATTGTGGTAGTCGGGTATGGAGGCATGAAAAAGAGTAATGAGAGAGAAAGATGACCAAAGGGAAGTAAGTTGGCTAATGTAGGTACGGGAGAAACTAGGATTTGCATGGGTTGGTTAGAGTCCGCATGGGGGCAGACTTTACGTGTGGAAAGTTACCTCAGGATGTGAGGAAGGTAACAGAAGTTTCGTTTGGGTGTCTGGGAGCTTCGAGCGAAAAATAGTACGTGGGACGGTATAAGGGTGCGTAGGAGACCCAACTAGGGTTAGGAAGAAACCCTAATATGAGAAGGTAGAAAAAGAAAAAGAAAATAATATAAGTAAAAGAGAATGAGTGGGGTAGAAAGTGAGGATTGGATCTAAGGGTCGTGACGTGTGGGGTGTTGAATTAGTCGGGATGTGTACTACGGAGAAGGATGGGCCACATAAGGCCCGAGTTAGGGTTTTTGGAGAGAACCGAGTTAGGAGGTGCAGAGGTCTCAAGATATGGGACGGGCCCTTCTAGGAGGATAAGTGTGGATATAGTTAGCCATGCATGTCAAGGGTGGAACACTTCCGAATAAGATACGTTTAAGACACTAATCACTTAAAGAGGAAGATGCTGAGCCGGGGCCCAGACCGGTCCACCGGCGAATAATAGTGGCCAGGAGCTGGGGTGCCCTGGAGACCGTGCCACCGGCGAACAATAGTGGTCAGGAGCGTTTTGCCCTGTATATTTTCGGTCCACCGGCTATAATAGTGGGGGTTACCGTGCTCAGCAAACCAAACGTAAAATCGATAAGATATGGGAAAAATACTAATCACTTATAGTGGAAGACCTTATGAGTCGGGGCCAGACCGGTCCACCGGCGAATAATAGTGGCCAGGAGCGTTTTGCCCTGTATATATTTCCGGTCCACCGGCTATAATAGTGGGGTTCCCGCACTCACATGGACATATAAAATTTGAGATGATTGATTAATGATGGATTAATGGCCTTAAGGCCCTAAAGTATTGATTATTCATTATGGCCTAGTGATATTCGGTTAACTTGTTAAGTATGTGATTGGACAAAGATGAATGTCATGTATACACCATTAATATTTGATTGACATGTTGAATACGTGAATGTATGGATGTGATTGTTATAGTTACATATGTCGTTATGTACAGTTATCCTAGTATATCATGTGTGACATTGCGTGCCTGTCTTTAAGCGCGTTTTTAAAGGGTTACTCAGTACCGTAGTACTGAAGGGTTCCCTTCGTGGGGCCCCTGCCTATTCAATGGGCAGTGCCCCTTGCAGGTCATCTTCGATGTTTTCAAGTGGGCCTCGGGAATGAGCGTAAAGAACTACCCGGACTTGTTAAGTTTTTAATTTGCCTCTTTAAAATTTATAAATTCAATATATTGTCATTTGTAACCACCACTGGTGGATTTTACTCTGATAAATTATTTACCGCGCCACTCTGATTCTTTTATGCTTAAGTTCTCGTAGAATTGGATTTCTCTCCTTTAGCCTTAGCACTTGGTACTAGAATGATATGAGTGAACCGGTCTGGTACTAAGTGTGGCGGTAATACTCCCAAAGTTCACGGTTTATTAATTTGTTTTCGCTAATTTTCTTTCAATTAAACAAAATTTTTCAGTAGTGAATTTTGGGGGTGTTACAATTAATAACACATATTACTTATGATAATATTAACAATAATAAAGATAATAATACTATTATTATTATTAATAATAGTAGAAATAGTAATATTAATAATAAAAATAGGAGTATGCACTCCATTAACATAAAAGGGCTTCGGCCCTCCTTAGATAAATAATAATAATAAATTAATAATACTAATAATATTATTATTATTAACAATGATAATAAAACTTATAATAATACTATTAATACACATAATTTGAAACTAACAACTTAAATAATTTATAACTACTCTTGTTCTTGCCAAGAAAATATAACATTAATATTACATCCAATAATAATGATGATGATGATGATGATGATGATGACATTAATAATCAAATAATTGATAAAAATTGAAATAAAATAGAATAAACTTAAATAAATAGGGGAAAAGGGTTGAGAGGGTCTAAGGTTTCACCTTGAGTCGGCGGAGATGGGTGGCACCGGCAATGGTGCACGATGGCGCGACAGTGGCTAGAAAAGAGGATAGAAAAGGGAAAATTTGAGGTTTGAGAAGAAAAGGTGGAGAATGAGGGTGGAGGTTGAGGTGTTGGTGGTAGCCTAGGCTGAGAGGAGTAAAGTGAGGGTGGTGGCGCAGCAAGTAGCGGCGGCGTACTGCGCCAGAGGTGGCGGCTGAAAGGAAGAGAAGAAGAAAGAGAGGGGAGGAGGAGGATAAAATAGAAAAGGAGGGTATGGCTAGGTGGAGGACGATTATTAGCAGCTTTTGGGTGGTGTAGGAGGCAGTGATAGTGGCGGATGTGGTGGTGGACGGTGACTCAAGGGGTTGCGGGTGTAAAATTTTGGTTTGATGGGCAGGGAACTTCGCACGGCTGTGGTGGCTTGTGCGAGAAGAATCGAGGGAGATGGGTGGCTCAGTTAGTTAGAGGGCGGTGTAGGGAAGACTTAGGTAGGCAAATGTGGTGGCAAAGTTGGCTGACGGTGGAGGAAAGATCATCTGAAGTCGCGATGGTGCACAGGGTAGGGTTTTAGGGTTTTAGGGAAAAAGTTTCACACAAACAAGGGGTATTTATAGAGTTTAGAGGGAATGGTAGGGTTCTAGAGGTAGGTAGGAGGATAATGCAGGTAGAGTTTGGGGTAGTCGGCGAAGTCAATCGGCCGACACAATTTTAGGTCGTGTTTGACCTTTCGTAAAGGAAAAGGAGGACTTCATGCAAAAGAAAAGAAAACGAGTTGGTTAATGCTGAACTGCGAGTCAAGAGGAAGAGAAAGAGAGGGGAAATAGTCGGTCAAGTCAAGTGTGGCCGACGACGGCATTTTCAGAGCTTCGAAGGTGTAGGTCGACGGCGGAGGAGGAAGGAGGAAGAAGGAGGTGAACCAGCCGGATGGGGGAAAAAGAAAGAAAGAAAAAGAAGGGGGAAACCGGGCCAATCAGCAAAGGTTATGAAAGATCTTAAATGGAACGCGACATTCAAGGGGAAAAAGCTATGACACACAACATTATGGCTGTCGTAGGAAGGAAAGAAAGGAAACGGGAGGATGGGCTGCGAAAGAAGAGAAATAAAGGAAGGAAAAAGATTGGGCCGCGCTAAATAGGCCCACTCGGAAAGAAGAAGAAAAAGAAAGAAAAGAAAATAAAGAAAAAGGAAGAAGGAAAAAGAACAAGGGAAAAGGGAAAAGAAAAATTTAGGTAGGTTGGGGTCAAATAAATTAATTAGAATATTTTAGGTATTTAGAATAAAAATATTTAAATAAAATAATATTAAATTTCCTTTTGGGCTAATTTAGGATTTTTAAAAGAATTTTCCTAAATTCCTTTTTAATTCGCAAAAAGCCCAAATTTTCTCTTATAAAAATATTTATAAATTCCTTATTAATTTGCTCTAAATAAATCCTTCCCATTTTAATAAAAATAATTAATTAAATTAATTTCCTAATAAATATTTATTCATTATACCTCTTAAAATAAATATTTTTGGGGCATTTCAAAAACTCCCACGTGAAATCCTAGATTTACCCATGTAAACCCTAGATTCATCCATGCAAAACACTTGATTCCACTATGTAAAATCCTAGATTCCTCCATATAAAACCCTAGATTCCTCCGTGCAAAACCATAGATACATCCATACAAACCCCTAGATTCCTTCGTGCAAACCCTAGATCCATCCATGCACATCCATAGATTTTTCCATGTGATACCCTATATTCTTCCTTATGTACTTGGATTCTCTCATACGAAACCATAGGTTCTATTTTTCCATGCAACATCATAGATTAAAGTCTACCATACAAAACCATAGAGTAGATTCTTCCATGCAACACCATAGATTAAATTCTCCCATACAAAACCATAGATTAGATTCTTCCATGCAACACCATAGATTAAATTCTCCCATACAAAACCATAGATTAGATTCTCCCATGCAACACCATAGATTAAATTTTCCTATGTGCAACCATATATTTTCCTACACGATGCCCTAGATTCTTCCACTCTTTTACTTTATTTAAAAATTTCCATTTTATTCTTCCACTCATGGATTATTAAAATACTTAGGTCAACTCACATCCCTTTGTCAACTTATTCCCCTTTGGTTAATTTACTCACCTTGGTCAACCTCTTTCCTTTTTTGGTCAACTTACTTCCTGTTCTTTTTTATCCTTTCCCCCACACCATACCATATTTAACATCCTTACATGTATGTCTAAAGGGTCACAACACATTACATCATATTCCACAACTTTTCACCACACATACATATCAACATATACAATAAGAAGGTACACAAACATGACTTAACTCCAAGCTGCTCCATACATAGAATAGTATGTATTGAAGTCAGTTGTTTTTTCTTCCCAAAAAATTATTACTCGAGATCATGAGCCTTTGCAGAGTTTTTCTGTGGACAGGGAAAGCATCCTCAAGCAAAAGAGCTCTTGTCTCCTGGAAAATGGTGTGTTTGCCTAAAAGGGAAGGAGGTTTGGGTTTAATTATTTTGTTGCTTGGAATACAGCAGCAGTTGGCAAGCATATGTGGAATCTGTATAAGGATAAGAATTCCTTATGGATAAAATGGATTCACACTTACTTCATTAAAGCGCAGACTGTCATAGCCTTTACACTGCCATGCATAGACTCCTGGATTTTAGTCAAGCTCATTGGTTTAAGGCCTAAGCTAAGTCCAATTTTCCAGCAGCTTCAATCACAAGACACATATAACATTTCTGCAGTCTATGATCGGATTCGATCTAAAGCTACTAAAGTGTACTGGTGGAAGGCCATTTGGTCCAACCCAGCTACTCCTAAGCACAAATTTATTTCATGGCTGGTTACACACTCAAAACTTCCCACTAAAGATCTAGTGGAAAAATTTCTTCCTGGCATACCTATGCAATGTTGTTTTTGCTTTCAGCAGGAAAATCTCAGTCATATTTTATTCTATTGTCAAGGCTTGCGACAGATTTGGGAAGCAATCTGGAAGGTTTTCAAAGAAAGAAGAAGACATTACTCTTGGCAGTCTTTGATGAAAAGCTTTGTTTTTTCTCAAACTAGAGGTGTTGCTAAGGCATAATTCAGGGCAGCTTTTTATGCTATTAGCATATATGAGTTGTGGAAGTCTCGAAATGCATGCATCTTCACAAATGTTAGTGTGAACATGCAAAGGATAGTTTATCAAATTTCTTTAGTTATGTCATCTATTTGTAATCATTATGCACGTAGTGCAAAGTTTAGTGGTTTCTTAGGTAAAGTAGATCAATTCTATAGCTTGGGTTGTACCTTTTCTCCATGATTAATATATAACTTTTATTTTCCAAAAAAATAATGATAAAAGCCATGCTAATATTGCAAAATAATAATGATCATAATGGTAATAATAGAAATGATAATAATCGAAGATAAAATGAAGTAGGGTTTCGACCCTACATTGAATAATAATAAAACTAATAAATAATAATAATAAATACTAATGATAATAAAAATATCAATAATATTAATAATAATAAGACATGATAGTTATAATACTACTATTAAAATTCAAAATAGGCATAATAGGGTCTCAACCCTATATAGAATAATAATACTAACATTGAAAATAATAATAATAATAATAATAAAATCAAAATAAATAGAATAGGGCTTCAGCCCTCAATAACAATAATAGTAGTAACATTAATAATAATAATAATAATAATAATAATAATAATAATAATAATAATAATATGACAGCCCCTGGCTCGGATGGTTATAACCCCCATTTTTTCAAGAGAACCTAGTCTATCATTGAACCAGATATGGTTGAAGCTGTGAAACAGTTTTGGAGATCAGAAAAACTTCTCACTCAAATAAACAACATTGTTGTGACACTGATACCCAAGACAACAGGTGCTTGCAGAGTTAAAGAATTTCATTCCATTGCCTGCTGTAATGTGATATACAAGATCCTGTCAAAGGTTATTTCCAACAGATTACAGAATATCATGCATGAGGTCATTGATAGCTCCCAAGCAGCTTTTGTTAAGGGGAGAAATTTGGCAAACAATGTTTTACTTACAACAGAGCTGCTTAAACACTACAATAGGAAAAACATTTCTCCCCGTATGGTGTTGAAGGTAGATATTCAGAAGGCCTACGATTCCATTGAGTGGACCTTTATTATCTAGGTTCTAACCTAGTTTGGATTTTCCTCTAAGATTATCAACCTTATTTCCCAATTTATCTATTTTGTTAGAGTTTCTTTTGACATAAATGGTTCTATAAAAAAGCCTTTACATTGTAAGAGAGGTTTAAGACAAGGAGACCCATTGTCTCCTTATCTCTTTGTCCTAGGCATGGAGTACCTTCACAGAAGCTTAAAAGGACTATGGCTTGAGGAGGATTTTGAGAGTCATCGTGGATGTCAGAAACTGCAATTGATTGGTTTATGCTTTGCAGATGACCTTCTGCTGTTTTCTAAGGCAACACCAGAATCTGCACAACTCTTCAAATCTTATTTGGATGAGTTTAGTAAAAGATTTGGTTTAAAAATCAACCCTTCAAAGAGTGTTGTTTATTTAGGGGGGTCCCTGCTACTAAAAGGCTTTTAATCCTCCAGGAACTAGGCTGTGTGGAAGGTGTTTTTCCCTTTAAATATTTGGGAGTTCCTTTGGAATCATCCATTCTAAGGGCTCAACATTATTCTCCTTTAGTTGAGAAACTTTTAGCTAAAGTTAAGCACTGGTCTACTAGATTTCTCAGTTATGTAGGGAGAGTTCAACTCATTAATTCTATCCTTTTTGGCATTCAGAGCTTTTGGGCCCAATTATTCTTACTGCCTCAATCTATTATTCACAGGATGAATCTATCTGCAAAAATTACCTTTGGACAGGTTCAGATGGCCAGGGGAAAAAGGATTTGGTAGCTTGGAAGCAAGTTTTTCTACCAAAGAAGGAAGGAGGCCTGGGAATTAAGGATGTTCACAGCTGGAACAAGGCAGCAATTGCAAAATTCCTGTGGCAACTGATCCATAAAAAAGAGAACCTCTGGATCAAATGGGTGTATGAATATTATCTCAAAGGTCAGGACATATGGACATATGATTGTAAGGCCCATCAATCCTAGATTTTTAAAAAAGTGATGAGTCTGAGATCTGATATAGGTCCTCTCCTCAACTCAGAGGAATGTTCCCAGCATGGATCCTTTTCCACTAGAAATGTATATGACAAAATTAGACCTCGAGGACAGGATGTGGAATGGTTCTACCTAGTGTGGAAGCAAGATGGGTCACCAAGACACAAGTTTATCAGCTGGCTCACCTGCAGAAATGCCTTACTTACAAAGGAAAGGCTTTATGGATGGAAGGTTATTAATAATGCATGATGTGAGACCTGTGGCAGAAATACTGAAACTATGGATCATGTTATGGTACGATGCCAAATTGCTAATGAGTGCTGGAGGAAAGTTCTGAACTGGTTAGGATGGTGTCATTGGAGCACAAATTGGTTGCAGCTGTTAACATGGCTCATCAAGCACGCTAAGAGAAGACAAGGGAGAGCTAGTTTATTGAGAATGACTGCTAGTGTAGCGATGTATGAACTCTGGGTTTACAGAAACCAAGTTATTTTCCAAGATATGAGATTGCAGACCCGTGAGATACTTAGAAAAATTATGACCCATGTGTATATAAGAGTCTATCAAAGCAGTAATTTCAGTAAGTATAGGAATATCTTAGAGGAGCTTGATAGATAATTTCTATCACATTCCTCTGTTCCCTGCTTGGTTGTACCATGTATGCACATTTTGGTTTTTAATGAAATTTCTTTAATTACCAAAAAAAATATACTCAAATTAATGGAAATAAATAAAAATAAAAGAAATAAAGCTTGTAAAAATAGGGTAAAATGGTTGAGAGGGTTTAGGGTTCCACCTTAGACTGGTGGTGACAGGCGGCGACGGTGGTGGCGGCGGTGGCCGGAAAAAGAGAAGAAAAAGGGAAAAGTCGAGGGCTGGGAAAAGAGAGGGAGAAGGAGGGTGGAAGTAGGGGTGATTATGGTTGGCTGGAAGGAGAGGAACATAATGAGGGTGGTGGCACAAACAAAGGTGATGGCGCACGGTGGCAGTGGTGGTGGCCGAATATAAAAGAAGGGTAGAAAGAGAGGAGGAGGGGGAGAAAGAGGAAAAGAAAGGTAGGGGAGATAGATGAGGTTTTGCAGAGGCTTTTGAAAGGTGAATGAGGCAATGGCAGCGGCAGTAGTGGTGGTGGACGATAGCGCGAAGGGTGGCAAAGGTGGAAGAAAGGGCTTATCGGGGAGGAAACTTTGCACAACTAGGGTGGCTTGTGCAGGGAAAATCGAGGGATATGGGTGGTTTGGTTAGTTAGAGGGCGGTGCAGGGAGGACTTAGGTGGGTAGATCAGGCGGCGAAGTTGGTCGACGGTTGCAGAAGAGGTGTCGGAAGTTGCGGCGGTGCACAAGGGAGGAAATTTTGGGTAAGCAACCAAAAGCTCGATATAGGGTACATTATGGGGGTATTTATAGATTAAAAGAGAGGGATAAGGTTAGAAGGCAGTGATGGAAATTTAGGGTTGGTCGTTTAGGGTTATCAGCTGCAATGGAGGCTGGCGGAGTTCAAAACGGGGCAGGGGTGATTAGCTAGAAAAAGGGGATCGTGCGCGAGAAAAGGGGAGGTGTGGTTGGGTCAAAATGGCCGACGAGTAAGCAGGGAAGAGGGAGAAGCAAAATGGCCAGTCAACAGTGTGATCGGCGGTGAAAAACCAGGGAGCTGGGGGCGGCGTAGTTGTAGGTTGACGTTGGGGGGAGAGAAGAAAGAAGAAGAAGGAGAAAGACGCGGACCGGGCGATCGAGAATAAAAAAAGAAAAGGAAGAACCGATCGTCGGTTGGAAATTAAATGAAACGCAACGTACTGGGCTGTGCCGAAAGAGGAAGAAAGGAAAGGAAGGATTGGATCACGGAAAGGCAAGCCCAATCAGGGGGAAAAGAATAGATAAAGAGAAGAAAAAGAAAAAGGAAGGAAAAGAAAGAAAGAAAAGGAAAAAGGAAAAAAGGGAAAAAGAAAAATAGTGGGTTGGGTTAATTAAATTAATTAGGATATTTGAGATATTTAAAAATAATAATATTTAAATAAAATAATATTTAATTTCCTTTTTAGGCTAATTTAGGATTTTTTAAAGGTTTTTCATAAATTTTATTTTAATTAGCAAATCATTCTACTTTTCTTCAATTAAATTATTTATACATTCCTATTAATTTGGCCCTATTTATTCTCTCTTATTTAAATCAAATAATTTATGTAACTAATTTCTAAAATTAAATCCTTAATTAGCTAAAATACCCAAAATTTTCTAATAAAAATATTTATTATTTTCTTCTTGATTTCCCTAATTAATTTCTTTTTATTTTAATAAAAATAATTTATTTATTTAATTTTCATAATAAATCCTCAATTAGCTATAATTCTTAAAATTAGGTTTTGGGGTATTTCAATTCTACTAGTGTCCACACAACTCTAGAATATTCTAGAACCTTCAGGATAAAAATATGAAAAAAAGAGCAGACCATGACATCTATCACGTGCTCAGAGATTTCGACCCCAACGCCTCTGACAAAGCCAGTATACAACACAAAATCTTGCCGAGTACTGTACCGAATATACGTAACATCCCAAAATAATAATACGTAGAGATATAAAGAAGGGACATCAAGTTATACCTATGACATAACATCGACATTAGCAACCATCGGGCAACAAGGGAGCACCCATATTCGCATGGCTCATTCTCAAGATACTTGAGGCAGGTCATGGATCGTGGCAATCTTCCCACCCAAAATCATAAACACCCTCATTTTCACCAAAGAGGAGTCCCAACATTGCTTCCCTACGTCTTAAGCGTCATTCCCTTGACAGCCATTCAACGCTCGCCCAATGTTAAGAAGGCACCACACAAACACCATAAGCTACCCCGCAAGGCTCGAATTCCAATCAGCATCTCACATCCAACACAACTTGTTATGACATATTTGACCCCCTCGTAATGACTTATCCATGTGCGCCCGAGATTATATCATCACGCAACCCCCAATAATGCATTTCAATGGCTTGGATCCCACACCAAACCACTCTACCAACACTCCTTGACAATGGACCTGTGCGACACACATGACCCCTCCACTTCACGCCTTCAAAGCTTGTCATCCCTCAATGTGCCTCAAACCAATGGGCTACAAGCAATCCCTTGGCTATACCCAACAATATGTCAATATGCTTACTAACTAGTACAGGCAACAAGATGCTCTAATACTACTTCATCACGTGTTTAGAGGTTTCTACCCCAATGCCCTTGGCGAGGTCAGCATTCAACACACAATCTTGCTAAGCACTTTATCGAATATGTCCAATATCTCAAAATAATAGCATATAAAGATGTATAGAAGGGTCATCGAGTCATAACTGCGACATAATATTAAAATTAGCAACCATAAGACAATAAGGGATCACCCATTTTCATATGGCTCATTCACAATATGCTTATGCTAAGTCACAGACCATGACATTATGATCCAAATCAATGGCCTTGATTTATCCTTATCATAATTAGTTGGCTTGGATTGAATCTTACACATGTTAGATAATATTCGAATAAAAAAGATACGCTTTGGTAAGTAATTATGCTAAAAAAATAGCAATTAAATTACCAAATAAGTCATTTTTAGATGACTAATCACTCAAAAATATCAAAATATAGCAATTCCTAAAGTTGTATAAATTTTAGATAGGGTAAAGAGACAATTAAAAGTCTAAAATGTAAGAATAATAAAGTACATAAAATAATAAGTAAATGAGCTCTAGAATTTATTAAAAAAATACAGAGATATTAAAAATATCATTTTAAGGTTTCCTATGATTTTTTGTGATTTTACAACAAGGAAAAATATATTAAATAAGTTTCCAAATGTAGAGATCAAGTCTAAATGAAAAAAAATAAAAATAAATTGTAAGAAATTCAAAAAAACTATAAAATTCACCAGATAAATATTTAGAATAATATGCGACTCAAAAATATAATATTCTTAATCATTTGATAAGATTTCAAAATTTAACCTAAGGTTCCTAGATATAAATAGTAAATTTCTAAGAAGATGCCGAAATAAGGTACATTAAGCTCAAAATGGAAAGTTGTCTTAGATGTCTTGTATAGCAAATTGAAACCCCCCCAAAGTGGTAAAAACTAAGTTTTATATTTTAGCAAAAATAATTGGAAGTTCCATGTGCCTAAAAGAGCTTATGGAACGTAATAGAGTATTCAATGTGATATATCTATTTAAATATACATATCCTAAATACATCAGGTTTTTAAAAGATGGAGAATTACAAAGACTTATCTTGAAGAGATATATGTTTAGTCATGATCAATTATATGTGTATGTTTTAAATGGTAAGACATTTGTACATGTTTGAAAATTTTAGCATGTGATAGTGATTTCAAACTCATTTCCCAAATGATTAAAATTGTATATAAGAAAGTCTTTCAAAATATATAGTTAATGTATAATTCCTGTAACATTTTTATGTATATATAATTGTACAAACTTAGATATATATGATGAACTCCAATACCTTTATGATATCATCACCTATATGGTGATTTGTATTTACTTTCACGAGTCCCTTATGAATAATAAAGTGAAGTATAAGGTTGAAAAAACAAAAGGAGCAAAAGAAAAAGGGGAAATAATAGTCTGTAAAAACAAAACAAAATGAACGTATCAAGTTAGCATTGTAACCATTTTTAGAGAAATAAATAAATAAATAGAGGGAGAGGAAGATGTGTAGGGAAGGGGGAATACAATTGTTAGAGTTGTCAGACTCCTAATTTTAATGGACATGAAAGACACGATCGTGAGTGACTAAGAACAATGGGTACTTATTTCTAAGAAAACAAATACCAATAGCTTAATTGCCGGTTAATCCTCAATCTTAATACTAGTGCTTGTATTTATTGTTCTTTACCAACTTACATGCTTAGAATATAATAAAAAAATCTACATATGATAATTTGTTATGCTGTGTAAAAAAATGTAGTATTTATTTATTGTTAGACGTATGCTAAATTATTTGTAATTGTAGTATATTATATGTGTAAACAAAATCATAAATCAGGGTCGTTGGTTATGATTGGGTAGGAGTAGCATTCATTGTTTGATCTAACATTTCAATCCAAATACACCTTATTATGTTGTTATTGAAACCTTTCTAATTTTATTTGGACCTAATAAAATTTTATAATTTATCTATATTTAAATAGCATCATATCAGTAAGTTTTATCTTAAATAAACTAAAAAGAAGTCAATTATATTGTCGCATGTTTTCAAAAGCTATAATGCTACACTTTAATCATTTGAATACATATTTTAATTTATTAGAATATTTTAAAATAAATAAAATCATCAAAATCATAAAAAAAATTATCATACATAAAACTTTAAATAACTATAATAATCCCAAACTAGCTTAGAAAAACAATTGATAGTATTTTTTTATTGAATTAGTAATATAGGACTAAAAATACTAATGTGATATCATTGAATTCAAAATAAACTACAAATAATATGATAAATCTATAAAATTATTTAATATGCTTAATAACTCAATAAAATATTATTAAACGATACCGAACCAAAATAAATTTTAGTTAAGTTTTAAAATTAATTGAAAGCTTAAAATGTATAAGAAATATGAAAACTATTTATATACTAAATGACTATATGTGGAAATCGAACCTAACATATTAAATGAATTTTCCAAATGCAATTGACATAAATAGTTGTTGAATGAGCTAATGGTTATTTTTTTATGATAATAAAAATTAAATTACATTTGACTGAAGTGTTTTAAATGAAGAAAATTATAAAAGAAGCTTGCTTATTTATTAAGGGTATGTATGGTAAAATTAGTTGAAAATTAAAAGTTTAAAGCTTGAGTTTATTTCATAAGCATATCTAACAAATTTTTGAAAAAAAAAACAGAACTTTTTAATCTATTATTTAAACATCAACAAATTTATTCTAAAAGCTTTGTTGTTTAAAACACCTTTCAAATACTTGAAATATATTGTCAAATACATTATGAATTTATAAAGGTAAGTATAAATAATTGTATATAGGGGTCACTGATTTTATAATGCTCACAGTATCATAAAAAGAGAATTCAAACAAAAATTTTCACATGACCACAAAATTTAACTTAAAATGTATGAACTAATATAAAATGTTGGCTTCTAATAAGGTAGAATTTACCTTTTCAGCTGTTAAAAAGCCAACTCATGATACCAAACAAATTTAATAAAACACTAATTTCAAATAATAGTTTAATAATTTATATCTTATTAAATTCACTATAAGTTATTAAATCAAAGATTACCATATAAGCTAACTTATGATATTACAAAACATATTATTTTTCATTTATTTATTAAAATTATATTTTTAGCTTAAATCAAACCCTAATCATCCATAAAATGTTGATACTGTTTCTCTAAAAAAACACATTCTGTTAGATTAAAATGATAATACACATCTCTTAAGGCTCTTCATTATCCCCCATAAAGTACCATAAATTTAGTATAATTATTCTTATTTACTTTCCCTTATAATGGTACATCAATATTCCTTGTAACTCTTCGCCCTTCTCTTCATTTTCATGTATTATGAATATGTGAATTGTGAAATGAGAAGTACAGGAGAAGAACTACATTCTCTTTCATCTTTAACCTTCTGGTTTTCTCTTAGTGTCTTATGTATTTTTCTTTTATTATGCTACACATTATCAACACGATTGCTCTAAAATGGCTTGATATAACCTCAAGATGAGTGGTGGAGATTTATACCCTATAGATAGTGCCACTAATCATGCTACTCTAAAGAGTAGTAGATTATTTTATACTATGCAAATGAATGTAGAACTCCACTTAGCCAGTATTGGGTTAGGGGAAACTGTGATTTTGCCAAGCCATCATTTATATAAGAGTCTGAACAAGATTACGCAAAGGTAATGATTTTGCAATGCCATCATTTACAAAAGAGTCTTAAAAATCAATATATGATTGTTAAGAGCCCACATGAACTCTGGAAATGTCTTAAAGATCGATTCAATCACTTTAAAATGGTTATCCTCCCTCATTCCCAATATAAGTGGATGCACTTGAGGTTATAGGATTATAAAATAGTTGGTGAGAGTAATGCGAACATGTTTAAAGTTATCTCAAGGTTGAGACTATGTGGTCAACATATCATAAACTATGAGATGTTGGAAAATACCTTATCTACATTTCATACTAAAAACATGGTCATCCGGTAATAGTATAGAGAGTGAAATTTCCAAACTTATGCATATCTTGTCTTATGTCTAATTTTGGATGAGGAAAACAATCAAATGCTCTTGAATAACCATCGGGTATGCTCTACTGGTTCAACACCACTACTCGAAATTCATGCAACATTTTTTAAAGTAAATATTCCCTCCTCTAGGAGAGGACAAAATAATGGCCGCCCATGTGGTCATCTTTGTGGGCGTGGGCGTGGTCATGGGTTTAAGAATACCTAGATCAACTCAAATATCCAAAATAAAAAAGGGCAAAAATATACAAAAAAAGTTATCCACCAAAGAAGCTTGAAACTCCAAGTGGAAAAGTTTGTCATGGGTGTGGAACATTAGGGGGTTGGGTATGTGCTTGTTATATTCTCCCGCATTTGGTAAGGCTATACTAAGACTCCATGAAAAGAGAAGGGAAGGAGACTGAACTCATGAAAGTTGAAAGCTCTGAGAATACTCATCTAGATACATATAATTTTTTCTAGATAATGTCAGTCCTGCTATGGATCTCCTAGATATTGGGTTCTCTTTCAGTGATATTCTCGACAATGGATGTTTGTTTGATTATAGATTTTTTTATGGTATATTGTGATTTATTTAAATAATAATGTGATAATTTGTTTTATATTTTAATATTATACATGATATGTATTTTTTCTTATTATAAATAAAAGTATGGTGATTATAATTATATATTTTTACACTCTACTATAATGGCTCGAGATAATCTCAAGATGAGTAGTGAAGATTTATGTCTCATAGATAGTGTCACTACTCATACTATTTTCAAGAGTAGTATATTATTTTATACGTTGTGAATGAAAAAAAATGAATGCAGCCACCAAATCTAACATTACTAATTTCATAGAAGGCACTAGTGCTTCTATTTTGCTCCCTACAGGGATAATATTAGACATAAAGATTGTCTTATCATCAAGTAAGTCACATAGGAAATTGTTCAATTTCAAGGATATTCGATAAAATGGATATCATATAGAAACTACACATAAGAATGATTTAATACTAGTTAAAAGTGAATATTGGAAAAGATGTCGGTGTGCCTTCCTGAGCTTTAAGGTACTTTTATGCACCCCGTTGAGTCTCATAGCATCACTATAATACCTCGGTTTTTAAGACTTAATTTTTTTGAAAGAGTTAAGTACGGAAGTTCAAACAATAAAAATGAAGGGTGTTACCTCCATCCTTGTTATAATCTGGTTTTCTCTACCATTATCATCCTAAGTAATAAGGCTAAAATCATTACTCCTCTTATAATTAATAATATGATTACAAGAAACATAGTAGAGAAGACAACGAATAAATATTGTGCTAAATAAAAGCAACATCACCAATTTACAAAACTCAAAAGAGAGAGAGATAGGAGGACACAAATGTCCAAACACAACCAAAACCAAATATACCAAAAGAAACCAGATAGCCCTAGTCTCTCAATCCAAACTACCAGCTTTCAAATGAACTCACAAGATGACCTTCAAAGACAGCTGCCCACTGGATAGGCAAGGGCCCACGAAAGGAGCAATTAAGTACAATGGTATTGAGCAACCCTTTGTACTAAATCAAAATGAAAGCCCAATATGAAACACATATAAGGCATCAAAATAATACATACTCATTCATCTACAATTAACTAAAATGTAGACACGTCAATTAAAATACGATAATCATTCATACACCTACATACCACCAAAGCCACATACTATTCATACTTGTTTATCTATAATTAACTAAAACTTACCAATTGAACATCTAAGAGATGTTTTTTGAAGTATAATTAGAAACAACATCAACCCAAAACAAAGACGATGACAACATATCACATATCATATTATCAATACCAACATATCTCAAACATCACAGGTGGGCTCACAAGCATAGATTAATAACAACTCTTAGTGTCATAGGTAGTGATGAAAGCTGCTACCAAAATACAAACAGACAAAAAGGTTGCTACTGAACCACAAATAGGTACGCAGGCTACTATCGACCCACAAGCAAGCACAAAGGCTACTATATAACCACAGGTAGGCACAAATGCTACTTCCGACCACATCCCGACCACATCTGATAATCTAATCATTATATAATCAAATAATCTATCAATTGATTCTATTTTTATTTACTCAAGGGGAGACCAATTAACTTGGAGACACTAAGGTACTCCAGTCATATCGGTACACAAAGACGGCATAGTGTCCTACCGACTATCAACCCAATGACACAATGACACCTTGGTCTCACCGGTACACGAAGGTAACACAATACTCTATCAATAAATACATATAATTCATAAGTATGTATATCCCCTATTAGTCCGCAGAAGTAAATAGAGTAAGATATAGGGCCCGACTGTGGCACTAAGGCACACTAGTAAAAATCAATAATATCAACCGTAGGTTAAATCATATCTTTAGGGTAGTGACCCCTAAAGAGCCACCATTCTCGATATCGAAGTCTTTCACTTTAAGTATTATTATTTTATTAATGTGACTACGAAATCATATACAAATCACATAGATCTAATTTTTCATATTGAATTCACTGTACTCATTATTGATTATTATGAGAAAACCACAATCAATATCATTACTAAGGTCAATCATAAAAATATACTAAGTTCATTCTAGGTTCAATTATTCACATTTGGGTGCATTAGGCCAAAAATGACTAAAATGCCCCTAAGATACAAATCACCACATTAGCATCCTTTTTAATAACTAAATCCATTTCATTTATTAAATTGGCATGGAAAGGCCAAAAAATAATAATTTAATTAACTTTTCATGAAGTAACATTATCAGATAAGTCAAATGACCATTTCGCCCTTATTTAAGATTTTGCATATAAAACCCTAACATGTGTATAGGGTTGTAAACGAGCCGAGCCGAGCCGAATACCCCCAGGCTTGGGTTCGGCTCATTTAACTAAACGAGCCTAAAATGTTGTTTGGGCTCAGCTCGTTTAACTAAATGAACGAGCTGAACCGAGCCGAGCTCACGAGCCAAAGCCAAAAAATGAACCGAACCGAACTTTTTCCTGTTTGGGCTCGGCTCGTTTAATAAATGAGTCGAGCCCGAGCCTCACTTAGAGGCTCGTTTAATTAAACGAACGAGCCGAACCGAGCTTTTAACGAGCCTAACCAAGCCGAGCTGAATACCGAACTAGCTCAGCTCATTTACAACCCTATGTGTATCTAATACATCCATGATCACGTAATCTCATGCTCAACAACATACAATACATGCTTTTCCTAGTAAAAATGTTAATACATATCAAATGCCTAAAATTCCCCTAGGGTACATATCCATGGTTATTATTCCATAAATTTATCTAACATGCTCATCATATCATTTTTCATGTACATGTCACGCATCATCATAATTTTGCCATAGTTTTGTATCTAAAATATTTTACATATGATAACATGCTCTTTTTACCGATTTTCATAATACAATAAATAATACATAATTATAGGATAACGAATCATACTTAACATATTTCGGACATAGAAATATTAATGTGCTATCACACAATATTTAACATTTTACGAGAGTATAAAAGTTACTGGATTCCAATACAAATACAAAATTAGTGGTATCCTACAAAATACTACAAGGTCCCGCTAATCAAACTTTGTACCTAAAATATTACCAAAATCACCAAATTAATATTTGACGAATAAAATAATAATTATAATAATAAAATAATTTTTTTCCTAAAATTAATAAAATACCATTACTAAAATACCAGTGTGAGCCATCCACGAAGGGAATGGGGGCTACTAGGCGAGGGGTTGTTTGGTTTGGCTAAGGAGGAGCGATGAGGCAATGTAACACACCAAAATTTTGTAACCTTTGTTTTTGGATGTTTAGTCTTTTATTCAAAACTAACACTTAAACCTTTGCCTAATTTTTAATTAATAATCTTTGCATTTTAATCTAAATTAAATCCTAAACATTATTCACGATTATTCTTACATTTTTCCTCCTTATTAAACCCATTCTAAACTGAAATTATTTTTTCCTGATTATTTTCACACCCGATATCCTAACCTAGCTAAATTAAACCTAAAAGTAAAATAAAAGTAAACCTATTTTTTACCCTACTATTTTACCCATATGAATTTACCCTCTCCACGCCCCTATTCTCCTACCTTTGTGTGCCCCATATCCCTCCCCTAACCACTCTCATTTTCTCCCTCCTTACCTCACATATCAACACATGAGCACACTCCCTTCTTTCCTCTCTGTTAGTGCACAACTTCCTTTATCCCCAACCATCTTCTTGCACCACCATCACTTCCCCAGCGTGCACAACCCTTTTTGGCCCTGTTTGGTTGCCATTCCTCTGCCCTCCTTGGCTTCATGGTTTGCTCACCAACCCCCAAACCCAACATCCTTTCTCTTCTTCTCGCCAACCATCACAACACCCAGCTCCCTGCCCAATTGTTTCCCCGAATCTCCAATCCTTGACCACCAACCACTCGCCACCCCTCACCCTTGACCCAACAGCCACCACATGTCGCTTGCACCCTCCTCCTCCTCGTCCTCGTCCTCCTCCTTCTTCGTTGCTACCTCTACCTTTCTTTCCTTCTCATTTGTTGCGATAGACCTTGTATATCCCCAACCCCCTACAGCAAAAGTCACCGCAACTCGTCCCTGGGCGACAACAATTGTTGTTGTTGCTTCCCCTCCCCTTTCAATGCCCTCTACCATAGCAAGCCACTCCTTCCTCCCTACATCTTCCACCATTATCAACCACCACCACCTTCTGCCCCTCTCTACTGTTACCTTCCCTCCTCTTCTTCCTACACCAACCAAACTTTTCCCCATCACCCCTACCATTCACAGCCTCCTACACTACCTCTCGTTGTAGCTGTCATCCCTAATACACTAGCCCACTGAGCCCCTACCATCACCATTGTTGCCCTCCACCGTCTGAACCAGCACCAATAACCACCATCTCCACCATCTCTGCCACACATTTCTACCACATCCATCACCTATAGCCTCTTGCACCCAGCTAACCCGATCTCCCCTGCATGTGCATGGCTCATGCTACGCATGTAGGGTGAGTTGTGTTTGTTTTAAATTTTATTTTTAGTACCCATTATTTATATGTAAGGTTATTTTGGTAATTTTAGAAAAATAAATATTTTAGTATTATAATGATTATTTTACGTATTAAAATATTAATTTGGTGTTATTTTTAGGTACAAAAGTTGATTAGCGGGATCTCATAGTATTTAGAAGGATACCGCTATTCTTACATTTTCGCTGGAATTTGGGTAACTTTTATACTCACCTAAAATGGTAAATTTTGTATGATGGCACATTAGATTTTTGTGTTTGAAATATGTTATGCATGATTTTGTGTTGTACCATATTATTATGATTATGTGAACTAATATATGATTGTTGATACCATGATATGTGGTTGATATTACATGATAGAAAATGAAAAAGTAAACATCGTACGAAATTGGTATTTTATGTGGAAAAGCCTTTGGTGTGAAATATGGATGTATCATGGGTTTAGTAATGGTATAATGGTCGTGAAATGAGTATGATAAGGTCTACAGAGAAAGATGTGGATTTGGAAGTAATATTACTAAATACATAAGATTTGCATGATATAAGGGTTTTGTCACCGATAAGGGGTATTTTGGTCAATATGGTTTATTATGAGAACAATGGTATTTTAAGGTGTTATATCATCCAAATATTATAATAAATTTATATGAAGTGTTTAGAGTATTTGTGAATGACATATATTTAATAAACTATGCAAATGGTTTGATTTAGGAATTGTAACTCTAAAATGAAGAGACCATTATCATATGTGTGAAACGGTAAAGTTAGACCATGAAATTCAAATATGTTGTTAATATTAGTGTTTTGGGAATGCATATTGAACTTGATAAGTGTTTGAGCCAAGCTTGGAAAGTTATGATCGATTTGTGAAATTAAGGTTTATGAGCCCTAGGAATAATGACTTATGGGACACAACAAGAAATATTACTTTGGGCAAGAAATTTTTTTGTTGCCCAAGGTGAAAATTTCATTGCCCAAATTTTGTGCTACAAAAAAAATTGTTATAATTTTGTTGTCTAAAGCTTGTTGTCCTTGGTCATGGCGATGAAAAACAAATTTTGTCGTTGTGAACTTCTTTTATGCGAAGAACATTTTTTTGTTGTCCTAAACCATTTTTGTGCGACGAATACTTTTTTTACCCTAAATATCTCTTTTGCGATGAATATTTTTTGTCACCCTAAACCTCTTTTGTGCGGTGAATATTTTTTGTCATCCTAAACCACTTTTGTGCGATGAATAGTTTTTTTCACCTTAAACCACTTTGTGTGACAAATATATTTTGTCGCTCTAAACTATTTTTGTGTGATGAAGCTATTTCTTTTGTGGCCCTATTGCTTCTTTTTGCAACAAAATTAATTCATAGTCTTTATTTAAAGCTATAAAAACTTAGGTAGGGGATAAAAAAACAAAAAAAAACCAAAGATTGACATTTCAGGGCCATAAAAACAGTGCTTCAATTAATTATTCGTAGACAATGACATTATTCAGAATCTAACTCAATTTTATAACTCTGACAACAACTTGAACAAGACCAATTGCACAAACAAGATTTAAAAGTTATACTAAATCACTCGCCAACAACATCAAATAGTAGGTGAGTACATATACAAAAACTTCCAACTAATGAAACTTAACATAATCACCTAGAGAGGAAATTGGACACTTCTTACCATGAATATGTTAAATGTGAATATTGATTGACATATGCAAATTAATTCATAGAAGTCGTATAATATCTTTAGTGAATTCCGCAACAATTACAATCCAAAGAACAAAAGCACTAATCAAGTTATAAGTAAATGATGTTCTTAGCAATCCCAAACATAAATACAAGATTATTCTATGGCTAGTTGTACAGGGTAGGTTAGCATCCAATAGACATAACAAACTTCACAACAAGTTTTTAAAAAGGGGATAAATTATTCTATGTTCAAACATGCACATGAATAGTGAAGGTATTAGTAAGGAACTAAAAAGGATGATGATATTACCTCGTACTACTTTAGTGAGTTGTGAAAGTCGTCGTGCCCCTAGAAAGCCTGCAATTTAAGCTCTCACAACTTGCACCATTTCAGCCTTTAATTTTTTAGTGGTCTCATCAGCATCTGCTCTAAGTTTCCTCACCCATTCCTTTGCTTCTTCTCTTAACTTTCTCTCTCTTTCTTCAACAGTTTCCTCCATATTTTCCATTTTAAGTCTTAATTTTTCCTCCCTTTAAGGTATTTGATTGTTTAAGCTCCTCGATTAGTAGGCGAATGTTAGCCTCAATTTCATTATCTTTTTTGTTCCTTAAAGGCACAGGTACATCTCCTAGCCCTCGAACATAGCCAGAACGATGCTCAAATGCACGAGTATATACTTCTTTCACATTGAGATTATCAACTCCATACAATTTCTTCTGTTTAGCATGAAGTTCATTCAACTTTTCGTATTTTGCATATGCACCATCTTCCCATGTACCATCTTTTTCCTATAATAATATAAAACAAACATTTCAAAAACCCTTACAAATTTGCATAAGTTAACTTATATTTAAGTATTTATTTATATATGACACACCTTTTGGTCTTTTCCCATAGTCTAATATAATATGGTTCTTACTCAAGCTCTTTAATTGACTCATCAGCATTTTCAGTTACAATAGAAGGCTCTTTTGATGGTTGATGTTCCTACATATAATGAATCCAAGTGAATCTTTAACTAAAAGCACAAGATATTAAGATTTAAAGAATACAAGACTCTACATTAACAATAATATTTTATTCCATTGCAACTCTTTTCATATACCAATATATAGAATTGGCCAATCTCAGTATTTTTTTATAGAACAATAGCAATAACAACAAAAATATAAAAACTATAGTAGCAAAAAATTTGTAAGTAGTATACTTACAATTTCATGAAGATAGTGTGTTGTCGAATTTCATCCATCCCTAGGAGTTTCAGTTTGTCTTGATTTATTTCTACAACTCACTTCACTAATATACTATATGTGAAAAAAAACAATAATTAATGATTTCATAACCCTTTTACATCTCATTAGCCAATGCATATCCATCAAATAAAATAAATTTATAAACTAGAGTGTAAATATTTGTCATCAGGAACTTTTAAAATAAAATAAAATAATATAACATTTTGCTTGGAGGAACCCCAAAAGTCCGCTACTGACCACCTCCACATAGTAGTATTTATGGTTTAAGGTCAATTTGCGATAGCTTGTGACATTAAAAATCCATTAAAATATGTCTCTTTAAACATAAAATGTCATTGTCTATACAAAATTTTACATTGCATAGATAATTATTTGTCAACATGACTACCATATGGAAGTCTCCACTCATCCTAAACCATAGATAAATATCAAATCAATCAATTGGTTATGAACAAAAATGAAACATGTAACTGATACGCATAACCGAAACATTAGCTTTAAATTTTACCTATAACTTATTGAAAAGCATTTCTTTCGCGGTAGGGTCCATATGTTTTCAATTTCTACGCATAGAATTCAATTTTCCAAAAAAAATACAATTGATGAGAATTTTTTATCAAAAATAGATAGACATGTGCAAATAGAAGTAGAATAATAAAAATTAGTTTTACCTTAAATCAAGTGGGCAAAAGTTTTTTACCCACACTTCCAACTCCATGATGAATTGGTTTGCGTCATTGTGTATAATTCTATTCATTTATTTGGTGATTTTAGCATATGGCTTTGTGATATGGTCGTTTAATCATGAATTGAAATATATTTTTCATACGAGTGGCCCCACTCTTTAGCCCTACATCACGCAAGTATAATGGTCCAACAAATAATGATAGATATGCACATAAAATATTTAATTAAAAAATATATTAAACAAAAATAGTCATTCTTAACACAAACATTTCCTTTGTGATGGTTGCAACCAACGATATTGCCTATATGTCATATAATTGACTAAGTTGTCAGATCGCTCATGATGACCATCTGGTGAAGTTTTATTATTTATATGCATTGGAGCTTGTGATGATGAAGGATTACATGCCATGAACCAGGCAATTTCAGCAATAATAAAATAAATTGATTGATATGCTAATTAAATAAATTAAGACACAAAAATTATGTCATTTGGAAATTTATCGCCATCACCTTCAACTTTGAAGGAAAATTAAATTAATGTTATGCAATATCTTCATTTGATTCTAAATCTAAATAATAATTAACTTCACCATTTTCATCTTCGAGGCCCTCCTCCCCTTCTTCCTCCTCTTCATCATCTTATTCTTCTTCCTCCTCCCCCCTCATTATTCATAGCCTTTTCAACATCACTAGTATCAAATAAATCAAGTTCAATATCATCATGTACTAAAAGAATTTCATCCTCATTTAAATATTGCATATCAAAAATCGTAGTAGTCACCTCATTCTCCCAATTTCCATGTGAAGGTTCACTATCATCATCAATGTCTTCAAAAATAGGAATGCCAAAATGATTTTGAGGAATTGCTTTAATAACTATCCTCCGTTGAGGTTTTTTATAGGCCTTTAAATAAAAAACTTGCTTTACTTGAGAGGCTAGTGCAAAAGGCTCATTATATCTTAACCTACTATTAACATTAACAAGCGCAATTCTATATTTATGATATGTCTTTTCCCCCATCCTCTTATCCCATACATTGAACCATTCATGTATAAAAATAATGGTAGTAGGGCTACCACAATTTTTGCTAGGTTCGTATTCTAACACAATCACCTCCTTCGGTAACCCGTAAAATCCACACCTCCACTATCATCATCTCCTTTTACCACTACTCAACTATCTGGTGTCTTCCTTCTTCTTTGGTGCTTTCTCATATGAAATCTAAAACCATTCACAACATATCCTTCACACGTAAGCACATTTCTAATTGGATCTCGAACTAGACATAATAGTTCATCTGTAATCCTTTCATCCTCAGCATCTCTCAACTGTATTATCTATGTTATATAAAAATTAAAAGAAATAATGTAAGACATAGGTTATTACTATAATAGCTCTAGTATTTAAGTCGCATAGATTATTAGCTCCCTTAATATTTTTTCAAACCATTTAACAAAAGCAATAGATTGTCCTTCATCGGCATTCAAATACTCTCTATCACAAAGAGCAACTACTAATCTTAGTTTAATATTTACGTATTTGTTATTCTATATAAATTTAAAATGATTCCCACTTACCCATAAAATGGTTGAACTTCTTCACAGTTTATTAGAATGTACAATTGCGCTTGTTCCCAATCTTTAAAGCTTAACTCTTTAAATGTAGCCTTCCTTATAGGCTTACCATACTTACATAAAATAGATAAGGTATAGGGAAGCGGGCGATTTTCATCATCATTCCTCTCTTCATAATTGAACTATTTTACTTAAATACCGCGAGCAAAATATAAGACATTCATTGACAACTTTACTTTCTGCAATCAACCCTTTCAGACATGGTTTCTTGCCTATAAATGATTTATAAGTACACATTTCCCTACAATAAGAAAAAAAATTCACAATTTTACATTTTACATTACAAAAGATATTATATTAAAATATTATAGCTAGGATACTATTACCTTTCAAAGCTCCACCTTGAACAATAAGCCACAGGTCCTGTTAACTTCACTTCATTGGCCAAGTGCACAGTTAGATGCACCATCACGTCAAAAAGAGAAGGAACAAATACTTGTTCCAATTTGTAAAGAGTGATAGCTATATTTCTTTCCATTTTCTCCAACACATAAATCTTTGACGTCTTTGAGCATAGTTGCTTTAAATATATACTCAACTCTACTAAAGGTTGAAGCACCTTATCATCTACCATACCTTGAAAAGCCGGTAGAAGTAAATATTGCATAAACACTTGACAATCGTGACTCTTTATCCCATAAATCCTACCATCTTCCAAGCTTATACATCTTGAAACATTGGATCAATAGCCATCTAGAATTGTCAAATTTGCTAGTAGGGTAGCGACCTCCCTCCTCTCAAATAATGTTAAGCTATACAATGCCTTTGTAATATGGAATCCCCCCCACCAACTTAGAATGCAAATATGGATGGATCTTCGTCTTCTCAAGGTCCAATCTAACATTCAAAGAATCTTTATTTTCCCCAAGGATATCCAACAATGTGCCTAAGATATTGTAACAAATGTTATTGGTCACATGCATCACATCAAGATTATGCCAAATTAACAAATGCTTCAAATATGTGAGTAAAAAAAAACTATTTTTCTTCCATTAATACACCAAGTATCACTCAAATCTCTTTCACTTAGAAGATTTACCTTGTTTTTAAATGTAAAATTTACAACTCCACTCGATTCCTCCAAAATATCATGCATAGGGAGTGATTTAGGTGGGGGCCTCTTTTAGTTTGACCAACGCATAAGTTTTCCCTTTTCAATTGCCATTTATGGTCTGGTTTCAAGAATCTTCGATGTCCCAAATAGCATTGCTTAAGAGAGTGCTTCAATCTTTAAGACCAAGTATCCTTATGGCAATTATGATAAGAAAGGGTATGTTTTGTACTCTATCCGAACAAATTAGCATAAGCTGGGAAATCACTAATTATCCACATTAAAACAACATGTATATTAATCACTTCACCAGTATGTGCATCAAATGTCCTAACTCCATTCTCCCACAATTCCTCTAGTTATTCTATTAGTGATTGTAAAAATACATCTATATCATTGATCGATGATTTTGGACCAGGAATTAATAAAGATAACACAAAGTAAGCACTTTTTATGCACATCTAATGAGGTAGATTATATGGGATAAGAATAACAGGCCACATGTTTTACTTAGAACTTAAGTGTGTTATAGGGTTGAACCCATCACTTGCAAGTGATAACCTAACACTCCATGGATTAGTAGAGACAGTGGAAAATAATTTATCCAGAAACTTCCAAGCTCTTGAATTTTCAAGATGCCTCATAATTCTTCATCTAGGCAATGCTCTTTATGCGATCATATATGTTCTACCAATTTGGAGCCCCTATGCATCCTTTGAAGCCTATGGATTAAAGGAATATGGCATAAGACTAGTTGAGGTAACTAATTTCTCATATACAACCAATCACCATCACTGCTACTTCCATCATCTACATTCTTGTCCTTCCATCTAGAGCATCCACAAATTGGATAACTATTATATTCAGCATATTCATTCCAAAACAATTTTCGATGATTGATGCAAGCATCAATTTTCATATAATTCAATCCAATTTCCTTAGTGTGTTTCCTTGATCCATATGAAGTATTAGGAAATCCTTTATCAAAGTTAAAGGATGCAAAACTTGAAGTAGCATATCAATAGATTTATTACTCCATTTATTACCCACTTTGATTTGGAGTAAGTTAACCAAAAATTATAATTTTTAAAATGACTTACAACCTTCATACAACTCTATGTTAACATCTTTCATCAACTTACAAAATTTTTTTAAGCCAACATTATTTTCCTCTACATATTGACCATGCCTCTGATCCACTATTTTTAACACCCATGGGAAATCAAACATTTATCGCATCTTGCACCAATGGACCCGTATTATCAAGATATGACTCTAGTCTCTTCATTACAACTTACAAGTACTACGTACACTAATATTATGAGTCCTATTAGCGTCACCATCACTTTATCCATGAAAAATCCATAGATTATAATCATTCTTGATGCCATACAACACTAAATGAATCCACATAGTATGCCAATTTTTGGCTATAACAAAATTACAATTCAAGCAAGGGCATTTTAACAAAATTTCCTCTTCCTTTCCATAAAAACAAAATCGCAAAAAATAATTAATACCTTCAATATACTCTAACTTTCTCCTATCATTTATTCCCTTATCGTTCATCCAACATTGATCCCCAATAATTTTTGAAACAATAGCTACACAAGCATTAGCAATTAGGAAAAGATAAATTAGGAAATATTCATTAGTCAAATATAATCAATGAATATCTTCCAATTTTTCTTATTGATTAAGGTGATTTATGTGTTAGTTATTAGTTATTATATATATGAAAAACAACCATTTGAATAATTTCTAAAGGAAAAGTTATACCTTACAAGTTGATGCTTAATTGTTTGTATTAATTAACAGTATAAGGGGACATAAGTTTAAGGCTATAGACTCGTGGAGTAGTTTCTAATAGCTTATTTACAATGTTTAGGTAGTAGCATGATTTATCATTTGTAATGTGTATTCATGTGTACATATTTTGTATTTTTTATCATTGAGTTGCTAGATTAAATGTTATATGGATTGAAGGTCTCCCTCAGCTCACAATATGAGTTTTAGTCATGTAGTCATTCAAAATTGTTGACAACTTTTGAGCTTATTGGATTACAAGTATGTGCTATGCAATATTGTCTCAGCTCTTTAAACATTGATGTATTCTCCATGTGTAATATATATTTAAATTATATATTTCATATATGACTATTTTTAAGAGTTAAGTAGCAAATGCCAATTTCTCCATTTCTCTTTTTGCCTTTTAGGTTAAGGTCTACAATTTGTGTAGCAAGATTGATGGAGAAAGAAGTAAACTTAAGCTAATATGTAGTGGCAACATATTATTGGAAGTTTTTACAATGATGTTGCAAAGGAACAATAAGAAGATAAAAAGCTATACATGAATCTTGTCCCAAGTTTTGTCTTATATTCATTAATCTTCTTTTCTGGTAATTGAATACAAAATAAGTGTCTAAAATTCATAATATAATTAGAGATGTATCATCAAACCTGATGCTCAAAGAAATGATAGTTAAACACACACCCTGTTCTAGATGTTTAGGCATATTTTGAGTGAGATTTGGGTGTATAACCTAAACCTACATACATACACTTCATATGTGGTAAAACATTAAGAAGTTCACCTTCTTCTGACATTTCTTATTGTTTGATTCAGGCTACATTATTTAGTATATTATGTTGGCTTGGTATGACACACACCCTACTCTTCACAAACCACCCCATCCCCTAACTCAGGGGAAAAATCAAGATACACGCACATACAACACTAAAAGAGGCACTTTCAAGGGAAATAGAATAATTAAAGAGAAAAAAGATTAAGCAAAACAAGACTTACCGATTAATCTATTTGAAGAAGACGGAGAAGAAGATTACCATAGAAGATCACCTATAAAATTACCGTACCGAAGAAGAATATTTAGAATAAAGCATGCCGAAATAATTAATTTGGAGAAGAGGGAAGAATATTAATAGATGAATCAAATTGAAGAAGACAGGCCAAAGCAAACAATTTTGAATGATTAGGGTAGGGGCGAGACGATAAATGAAAGGAACATATCTCCACCTTTGGACGTTTCGTTTGTTTATGTGTGGGTAATAAGCCTATCGTAGAGGGTACAAATTTTGGGCTCCATGGAAAAATTGTTAATGGCGACAAAATAAATTATAGTAGCCCAAAATTAAAAATTGGGCGGCCACGCCAATCTTGTTGCCCATATAGTATTAAGCAAGAAAAACATATGGTATCTCATAATAGATTTCTTGCCCATCATGAATTGATTTTTCGTTGCTCCTAGATCCCTACAGGGGCGCTTTTCACCCCCTTATTTAAAAGAAAAAATAAATATTTTGAATAAAACATATTTGACCACACTTTCTCATTTTTAGGTTTTCATTTTAACATATAATGTGCATACTTCCTAGCTTTGTACTAGAAATATAGTTTCCTCAATATATAAAAACAAACATGATTTCTCAATTTTTCTTAGAAAATAGTTTCCAAACACAAAAGTTAGAAAATAGAAAATTATTTTCACATACTATATGCACCCTAAAGTGACAGGTCTAAGATTTTCGGCAAAACACATTGAAGTATGGGTGACAAAAAAATAATATTGTGGTTTAATAGTGAAGTAAGGGCGACAAAAACTAATATTGTGGCCTAACATTGAAGTATGGGTGACAACAAATATTATAACCCTAAACTAACTATGGGCTACATAAAAATGTCCTTGTGACCCCGTATTTTCTCCACTGTAATAAGGGCAGCAATTATAAAATTTTGTTGCCCTAAACCAGAGAAGGGAAACAACATGTTTCCATCACCCGAAACACAATTAAGGGTAAAAAAACCTTTTTTTTCCTATAATCATAGAAATCATCGCCCAAAATCACTTTTCTTATCGTGTAGTGATAATGATGAAGATGTCATATCGACCACTGATAGATAAAATAAGATTAGTGATAGCTAGATCATGGATTATGGGTACTCTTACCATATATATCCCAATTGGAGATGGTTTCATACATGATAGGTGACTTAGGGTGGAGTTGTCTTGATAGGTAATGATGCTGCTTACAAATTTGCTAGGATTGGGACGGTGAAGGTCAGGATGCATGAAGATGTGGTCGGGACACTATCTGGGCATAAGATATGTCCCAAAGATAACTAAGAACCTCATCTCTTTAAGTTTCTTGGATTATAATGGGGACTAGTGTGTTGTTGAAGATGGTACCCTTAGAATTATAAAATGGGTTATGGCGGCGATGAAGGGAAAGTAGGACAGGACATTGCTTGAGTTGGTGGGTTCCACTGTTATAGGGACAATTGCTATAACATCACCGTGGTTGTTAGACTCAGATGTTACAAGACTTTGACACATGAGATTGGGACACATAAGTGTTAAAGGTCTAACTAAGCTCTCTAAAAGGGGGTTGCTGGATGGATAGAATATAGTTACTATGGAATTCTGCGAGCACTGTGTGTTTAGTAAGCAAAAAAGGGTTAGATTTTCTACAACTAAGCATAATACGAGAGGGCATCTTGTGTATATCTATTTAGATTTATGGAGTCCGGTAAGAGTGGATTCTAAATGTGGTTCGCGGTACTTATTCACATTCATCGATTAATTCTCTAGAAATGTATAGGTTTATTTCTTAAAGCATAACAATGATAGTTTTTAAACACTAGATGACCTTAATAGATAAGCAGGTCGGGAAGTAGTTTTAGTGTCTCATGATAGATAATGGTATTGAGTTTGTTGAATAAAGTTTCACTGATTTCTGCTAAGATCATGAGATATAGAGACACCACACTTGTGTTGAAAGACCACAACAAAATGGGATTGCTAAGTGGATGAACATAATTCTATTGGAGAAGGCTCGATGCATGTTATCATAGGGAGGCCTAAGCAGAGATTTTTAGGATGAGGTTGTTCATATGGCAGTATACTTAGTGAATCAGTCACCAAATTGGTCAATTGATTTGAAGACACCAAAGGATTTGTGGTCTGGTAAGCCAGCTAATTACTTTGATTTACATGTCTTTTGTTGTCCTATTTATGCTTATGTGAATAATGGTAAACTTAAGCCCATAGTCAAGAAGTGTATCTTTATTGGTTTTACATCCGGAGTGAAGATGTATAGGTTATGGGACCCAACATCCAAGTTCTTGGAAAGTAGAGATGTTACCTTCAATGAATATACATTATTCTATAAGACTGAGCATTGTGATGGTATCGCTAATGAGGTGGAGTAGAAGAGTGTTATGGGTCAGGTGGAGGCTGAGGTTGAGTTGGGTGATAGTGACCCTTCTGATATACCCACTATTCCTAAAGTGGGAGGATCTAGATAGGAGGTGGAGTAAAGAAGTATTGCTCCAGGTAGAGGACAGAGGATTGTCAAGCCTTCGATTATGTACGGTTATGCAAAATTGGTCGGTTATGCTTTATCTAGTGTAGAGATAATTGTTGGTGTGCATGAGCCAACATTATTCTCAGAGGCTATTGAGAGTACTGATTCTACTAAGTGGTGTGCTGCTATGGAGTCATTATTAAAGAATCAAACATAGGAACTTGTGAAGGCAATGAGAAAGAAAAAGATTACTTATCGCAAGTAGGTGTAACACCCCTAATTTTTAAACTAGAAAATTTTATTTTTAAAATAATGCGAAAGTATTTGAAATACAAAAACCGGGGAATGTTACCACCACATCAACCATGAGAGAGGCATGATCATCGCCTAACCTATGCCTAGTGTAAGGATAAATGGAACAAGGGAGCAAAAAAGTGCATGATCATAATATTAACATGACAATACGAGGTAAATAAGACTAAAATAATATTATAGATGGAATTAACTTGATAGTTTTACAAAATAAAATACAAGAATCCGAGTAAAGAGTTTAAATAACTGGAAATACAAAATCCTCACAATGTAGTGGGTAAAATACTAATAACCAGTTAGCCTAACTATTAGATATAATCATAAACCTCCGGTCCCAAGCAATAGCCCGCTAGTGGCCCACATCATCACCCTCATTGTACTATAATCGAGAGCCATAATCCTATAAATCATCACCTGCTCGTCGGACCAGAAGTCAGATCATCATAGTGACCACATAGGTTAAGTATCAGTACAGTAAAGTACTAGCAAAACATACTACCTAAAACATTGAAGTCTCATGCATCGCATTGAGGTCATATAGTAGCATGGTATTTAACCTACTAGAAAGGTAATGTAAGAGAAAAGTGATAACATATAAATACCTCATCAAGGCCCTAAGATATACAGTTACACACAAGCATGGACCTCCACAATAATCCATCTAAAAGTAAAGCACATAATGCCAATATTCTATGATGGGACTAGCTTAGGACTACAACTCCCACAATCGCATTACACTAGTGCCAAGGGGCTTTTCTCAGGGATCTTTAACATCCACCACGCTTGGTCTCCTAGGTGAGGGGGCATACGCTAAATTTTGGGTCTACAACACCCAAAGTACATAACCATAGAATCATAATCACTGCCAATATACCACAAAGTGATGAACGTAGGACTGTAACTCCCGCTATCACATCACTCTAGTGCCAAAGGGCTTTTATCGGGGATCTTCAACATCTATCACACTTGGTCTCCTAGGTGAGGGGTATATAATCAATTTTGGGTCTGCAACACCCACCACACTAGCATTAGTGCCAATGAGCTTTTCAAAAGGATCTTTAACATCCACCACACTTGGTCTCTTAGACTAGGGGCCAAAAAGATAACCAAACCTAAGTATGAATATTGGGAAGACATCTTTCTATGATCAATATTCCATCTATTAGACCAATTAAGTGTTTTAAGTGTTGACACTAAACACTAACCAAGGCATACAAGCCATGTAGATGTCACTAAACTCAACACAAGGCATTACAACCACCAAATTGGGTGTTTTACGGTGCTCAGACCAAATATATCATACCAATTGGGTGTTTTAAGATGAAACCAAACTGAACTAAATAATAAGTCTCAAATTACCATTATAATGAATCATATTAAATTAGGCCAATCATATATGAAATCATAATTAAAGTGTTGTAAAAATGTGGAAGTATCAATATAAAAAGCCCAATAGAATCACAACAATTCACAACAAACCAAGCGGTTCCCATTCGGACCAGTCGATTGGTCTGGTCAAACCAAACCTAGAAAAAAATAGAGCACCGGCCAACTAGTTGGCCTCATCGGTCAACTGTTCACTAGAACCAAAATATTGGTTTGATCCAACCGGTTAATGGATTTAAGTAGAGACCAAACCATATCAACCTAAAGAAAAATCAATCAATGCTTTTAACCAACTAATCGATTGGTCATAGCAACCAGTTGACTAGTTCGATCCAACTGGTTGACAAGTCTAAGCAAAGATCAAGCCACCTTGGTTTGCAAGGACACCAGTCGATGGGTTTGACTAACTAATCGGTTGTTCATCAAGACCAATTGCCTGGTTTACCAAACCAATTAACTGATCTTGCGACCAATCAATCCAAAACTTGTCTTAAATCGTAAGATGCGAAGAAGATCCTTGGCATGAAGATCACTAGAAATCATAAGTAGAAGCTTTTATATTGTTCATAGGAGTTCTATGTGAATAAGGTGTTTGAGAGATTTCATATGATGATTGCCAAGGCGGTTAGCACTCCATTGTCTACTCACTTCAGATTATCTAATTTGAATTGTTCTAAATCCAAAGAGGAAGAGGAGTTCATGGCGATCGTTCCATATTCAAATGTTATTGGTTGTATCATGTACGCAATGGTGTGTGTCTGGCCTAATATTGCTCAAGTTGTTAGTATTGTGAGTCAATATACGACTCATCTAGGAAAGGCTCACTTACAAGCAATGAAGTAGATTATTAGGTACTTGAAGGGAACGATATTAGCTTGTATTGAGTATGGAAGATCAACTAATTTGCTGGTTAGGTTCGCGGACTTTGATTATAGTGGAGACCTTGATAAAAGGAGATCCACTGGTGGATATGTTTTTTGTCTTGGTGGTTAACCTATTAGATGGAGGTATTTCTTGCTGGATGTGATAGCCTTATCTACTACTGAGGCAAAGTATATGGCTATGAAATAGGCTTTTTATGAAGCCTTATGACTTGGTGGTTTAGTACGAGAGTTGGAGTTTAGTCATGGTGTTCCAGTTGTTGGTGGTGATAGCTAGTGCTATCTGTTTAGCAAATAATCATAATTCTTTCCATCATCAAACAAAGCACATTGACATTTAGTATCACTTTATCATGGGTACTATTATCGAGGGCAAAGTTGTGTTGGAGAAAGTGTGTACTTTGGATAATCCAGCTGATATGCTAATGAAGCCACCGACTGTGGGTAAGTTCGAGTGTTTCTCAGACTTAATTGGTGTCATAGGCCATGAGGTCCTTTATTGGGCCAGGGCTTTTTGTAGAGGTATTTACATTTCATGCTTCATAAATACTATGTCTAGGTGGAAAATTATGAGTTTTTATTGGATATTTGAGCACAACATAACATTGTGTGGATTTGTGCAAGTGTTGGAGAAGTTTAATGTAGTATGGTGCTTTATGTGATAAACACGGTGGTATCGTGAAAATAAACACATACTATGTTTTTGAGATAAATTTTTTATATATTTTAGGCAAAAGTAGAAAGTAAGAAAATAAACATGGGGTATCATATTTCCTAAATATGGACCACATTTTTACTTATTTTCGAAACATGTTGTTTTGCTCTGTAGGGTTTTTCTTCTATAAAAGAAGACATGTTGAAACCCTAGCCGTCGAGAGTTGTACATCCCAACTTCTTCTTCTCTACATAATTCTCCAGTAAAAAAGATTATAGATTTGTGTAATTAATTAATTAATTAGCTTAATAATCTTGTAATTATAGAATAGCACAAATAAAGATCTCTACTTTTTCTGAATTGTTATGTTTTGTATTTGATTTCTCAATTGTGCGTAATTTTGTTAATCTCGATTTGGTATGGATCTCTCTAAATCCATACTAATTTCAAAATAGTTAATTATCAAATTAATTGGTGTTACTGCCACACTTAGCATAAGGCATGCTCTCTCACCTTTCTCATGCCAAGTGTTGAGACTTAAGCAAATCATAACCAAAATAAACCAGCGGAAGTGAGAAGTAATACAATAATAAAAATTGTGGATAATATACTTTGTACAAAAATATAAATCAAAAACACCAAGGGACATTATAGTCCGAAGGAAAGCTAATTACATCAAAATAGGTACCTAAAGGTACAACATCAGTTTAGTCTAACTCTTATACCCAAAAGGCCACTAAAAAAATGAGATATCTTCTCAAGGACTCTCTTCCTTATCACTATAATATATCTGGAGCCACTTCATACCCTTCACATAGTAATATGCATAATTAGTATAAGTAGTTCCTCGTATTAATTAAATCATAATACCTCACAAGAGGTGGCATACACACACTGCACGTAGTCAGATAAAACTATGAAAATCATGCTCGAGTATAAAGCACGTACCATAATCATATACAATAATTATGGGATAATATATATATAACATCAACTCTTAAGCTCGATAGTAAAATATACTAATTTACTTCACATCATATCAAGGTATAATAGACATATGCAATTAACCAAATAAATTTTAAATACTAAAGTAGGACACTATTGTAACTACCGAATCAACACATCCAATTCAATTCTGAATACTAAGGCAATGCACTAACTATCAAATCAACATGTCCAATTCAATTCCAAATACCAAGGTAGTGCTTTGAAGAAAATATCAAATCAATAAATCTAATTCAATTCCAAATACCAAGGTAGGACATTGTGTAACACCCTAAAATTCACTAATTTTTTTTTTAAAACAGAAGCAATTAAGATAGAAACACTTAGAACCTGTGAATTCTGGGAATGTTACCGCCACACTTAGTACCAGACCGGTTCTATCCGACCGTTCCAGTACCAAGTGCTAAGGCTAAAGAAAAGATTTACGTTAAATTCAAATTAACAATTCATAAAAGAATTCGAAGATCATACAACGAAATCATAGTACGCATAAACGTTTATTAATACTTGTAACTTCCAAATAGAAATACATTTAAACAAGATAAAATCCGATGGGTCAAATTCCGGATTGCCTACTCACTCAAGTCAGGCCTGCCACCCCAAACAGTCTCTGATCTTAAACCTGCACAAGAGGTCTGCTCCCCACCATCGGTGGATCATCACAGGACCCATCAACCAAGGTAGTATCAGTACGGGTCCAGTACTGAGTAAGGTGACTTGATCACTAAGGCCAACACATAAACATATAAGCCATGCAGACAAATAGAAGAACACAATCATAAATGCATATGATCAACCAGGTAAAAGTACAAAGGCCCAATGAATAATCTGAATTAATCACTTAATTAATCTCTTATCAGAATCCGATTCACACCATACTTTTTATCAAATCCATGCGAGTACGGAAGCCCCCACTATTATAGCCGGTGGATCGGAGGCACATAGGGTATCATACCCTAACCACTATTATAGCCGGTGGATCGGAGACACATAGGACTACGCGTCCTAACCACTATTCCTAACCGGTGGATCGGTTGGCTCCGGCTCGCATGGTGTTCCACTGTAAGTAATTAATATCTTTTAAGCATTCTAGTTTGTGACTGTTGAGCTCGGGAACCCCCACTATTATAACCGGTGGATCGGTCACACATAGGACATCATGTCCTAACCACTATTATAACCGGTGGATCGGTCGCACATAGGGTAAAAACCCTAACCACTATTCCGAACCGGTGGATCGGTTGGTCCCGTCTCAACGATCTTCCTCTTTAGATAATTAATATTTTAAGTATCTTATTCAGAAGCTTTCACCATAGACATGCACAAATCATAAATCATAAATTCCATATTCATCATCATACTTTATTCACCAATTACACATGTGCTACCACCAAACCCTAGATTCCGTCATACAAAACCATAAATTCAATCCAACCAAAACCAAAGATTCACCCATTCCAAACCCTAAATTCAAACCATAAAGATTCTTCCATACCAAACCCTAAATTCAAGCCATAAAGATTCTTCCACATAAAATCATAAATTAGAATCTCCCAAGGAAAACTATAAATTGAATTCCCCCAAGCAAATCATAAATTAGATTCCCCTATATAATATCATAAATTACATTTTCCCAAATAACATCATGAATTAGATTCTCCCAAACAAATTATAAATTAACTCTCCCAATCAAATCATAACTTAAATTCTCCTATATAATATTATAAATTACATTCTCCCAAATAACATCATAAACTAAATTCTCCCAAACAAATTATAAATTAACTCTCCCAATCAAATCATAACTTAAATTCTCCCATATAATATTATAAATTACATTCTCCCAAATAACATCATAAACTAAATTCTCCCAAACAAATTATAAATTAACTCTCCCAATCAAATCATAACTTAAATTCTCCCATATAATATTATAAATTAGATTCTCCCAAATAACATCATAAACTAAATTATCCCAAACAAACCATAATTTAATTCTCCCAATCAATCATAAATTAAATTCTCCCATATAATATCATAAATTAAATTCTCCCAAATAGCATCATAAACTAGATTATTCCTTATAAAACCATAAAATTTAGGTCAACTCACTTCCCTTAGTCAACTTCTTTCCCCATCCTCCTTTTTCATCCTTCCTCTCACACAAACCACATCGACTCCCTCACATACACAACACATATCATCATACATAATTAATACACATACCATGCACAACATATTTCAACTCCAAGTCATACCACATATAAAATATTTAATTATAATAAACATTAGATACATAACATGCGAAACACATAATACACATAAGCACATAAAAGGCCTTAGCACTCCTTACCTAAAACAACACCGGTCTTGGAGCACGCTCCTACGCCTCCTTAGGGTTTTGACTGGTTTTACCTATTTTGAGAGAAAAGGTAAAATTAGACTCTCTCCTATCAAATTAATATTGAACACTAATTTAATATAAGAATAGTTTTTTTTAATAAAATAATAATAACAAAAATACCAAAATAATATCAATATTAATATTACTAAGAATAATAAAATAGTAGAAATAATAATAAAAAGGCATTACTCAAAAATAAAGTGAAATAAGGGATTCGGACCCTTTACCAAAATCATACTAAAAAGATTATTTGTAAATTAAATAACCCAATTCAGAAATAATAATAATAATAATAATAATAATAATAATAATAATAATAATAATAATAATATGATAATAATAATAATAATAATAATGATAATAATAGTAACATTATTAACAACACTAATGTTAAAATATTTATATTAATAATAATAAATAATAATAATGGAAATTCGAAATAGAAAATAATAATAATAATAATAATTATACTTATAACATTTTAATATTAATAATAGTAATTATAGGAATAATAAGAAGAATAATAATAAAATCGAATTAAAATATATTAGGCTTCAGCCCTCAACATAAATAATAATAAAATATTGATACTAATAATAATAATAATAATGCATATTAAAATATAAATATTAAGAATAATAATAATAGTATTTATATGTAAATAATTGAAATAAAATAATTTAAGGGTTATAAAAATAGGAAAAATAGCTGAGAGGGTCTAGGGTTCAACCAAATGTTGGTGGGGATAGGCGGCACCGGCGGTGGCGCACGGCGGTGGCAGCGGTGGCTGGAAAAAGAGAGGAAAGAAGGGAAAGTTGCATGCTGGGAATAAGATAGGAAGAATTAAAATGGGAGCTGGGGTGTTTTGAGTTCCCCAGAAGGAGAGGGACAGAATGAGGGTGGTGGCGCAGCCAAAGGTGGCGGCGCACGGCGGCGGCGGCGGTGGCCGAATGGAGGAGAAGGAGAGAAAGGGAAGAGGAGAGGGAGAAAGAGGAAAATAAGGGTAGGGGAAGGTAGGGCAGGGTCTGCAGCACAGTTTGGGAGGTGAAAGAAGCGGCCTTAGCGGCGGAGGAGGTGGCTAATGGCGGCGCCAAGGTGGCGGAGGCAGAAAACAGAGTTGATCGGGAAGAGAACTTCGCACAGCTGGGGCGGCTTGTGAAGAAAGAATCGACGGGTGAGGTAGATTTGGTTAGCTAGAGGGCGGTGCAAGGATGACACGGATGGCCAGAAAGGGCGGCGAAGTTGGCCGTAGGCGGAGAACGAGGCGTCTGAAGTGGCGACGGTGGCAAGGTCGGGATTCTGGGTTGGGGGGATCAAGAGCTCGATACAGGTTACTATGGGGGATATTTATAGGCTTTAGAAGAGAGGGTAGGGTTATGTGGGTCGGTGAGTAGATAATTCAGTAGGGTTCAGGCTTACCGGCGGCGAGGGTGGCCGGTGGGAGTGAGTTTCGGGTAGGGGGTTGCGCAGGAGAGAGAGAGAGAGGAAAATCGCGCGATAAGGGGAGATGGTTGGCTATATGTGGTCGCCGAATCAATGGGAAGAGAAAGGGAGGGTGAAAGTCGGTCAAAACGGCGAGGTCGCCGGCGAAAAACTCGGGGCGGCGGCGAGTTGCAGGTAGGTGGCGGCAGCGTTGGGGCTGGGGAAAAGAAGAAGAAGGTAGAGTCTGGGCGGCTCAGGGAAGAAAGAAAAGAAAAGGAAGGGGACCGGCCGGTTCGACGCGAGGGAGGGGGCATTAAATGAAACGACGGGTTTCGGTGGAATTGGAATCAAAACACGGCGTAGAGGGGGACGGGCGAAGGGCGACGGGCGCGGGCTGGGCCGAAGGAAAGGAAGAAGGGGAAAAGGATTGGGCCGCCGGAGAGGGCAGCCCAAACGGGGAAGAAGGGAGGAAAAGAAAAAGAAGAAAAGAAAGAAAAAGGAAGAAATAAGGGGAAAAGGAAAAGAGAAAAATAATTATTTTGGGTATTTAAATTTATTAAAATATTTGGGATATTTAAAAAATTATAATATTTAAATAAAATAATATTTAAATCCCTTTTTAAGCTAAATTAGGATTTTTAAAAGATTTTCCATAAATTCCATTTTAATTAGCAAAACACTCTAATTTTCTCCAATTAAATTATTTATAAAATTAATATTAATTTGAAAATATTTTCTCCTTCTTATTTTAAATAAAATAATTTATTTAATTAATTTTCAAAATAAAATGCTTAATTAGCTAAAATACCCAAATCCTTTTCTAATAAAAATACTTATAAATTTCTTCTTAATTTCCCTAATTAAATATCCTTTTATTTTAATAAAAATAATTTATTTAAATAAATTTCTAATAAAACCTCATTTAAATATAATTTATAAAATTAGAAATTTTCGGGGCATTTCACATTGAGACAACTACCAAATCAACACCTCCAAGTCAATTTCAAATACTAAGGTAAGGTATTGAGGCATAGTCGAATAAACATATCCAAAACAAATATTTTTATTTTATTTCACAATAGTTTATTATATTTTTAGTTACTTTAGGGGGATGCTTTCAATTCAAGGACACTAAAGCACACCCGATTGATAAGTGTGACTTTTATATCTTATTCCTAAGGTTTATAAGAGTTTTTACCTTAAATTTTAGTTGAAATTCTCCCTTTTTATTCTTATTACTGCCTTTTGTATTGTGAAAATTTATAGGATCTCAAGTAACAAAAAATCACAAAGAATGGAAAAAAGAATAAGCTTAAAAGGAGAATAAAGGATAAAAAAGGATCAAAGAGGAACAAAAGTTAAAGCGGAAAGAGATTTAGAGCTAAAATATAATTTATGGAATAAAATGAAAGTAAGAATGCATATTCAAAGTAGTTGTGCATGGAAGAAGTAGAATTTATACAAGGAAAAATTATGAATTTAGAGAATATTTCAAAATCAAAGTTGTATATCTTTTTAATAGATTTCCAACGCAACAAAAATTAGATTAATCTGAGTCTTAATAAAAGAGTTATGGTCGGAATACCCAGTATTGTCAAAGCTGATACGGAAAGCCCGTGTTTATCAATATCCTAGGGATTCGAGAGGTGGTAGAATTTAAACTCTCATTATAATTTATCATTCAAGCATCTTCCACTCCCTTTCTCTTCTCTCTAAGCAGCCTCCACTCCCTCTCTTCTCTCTCCTCCATCCTCTTCCCAAATTCCTCAAGAATTCTCTTATAAATTAGAGATCTAGGTGCAAAAAGTTAAACACTTGTAAGAATCATTGGGTATTTTATTTTCCCTCTTATCTATCTATGGGATCTCTTATTATTTTTAATGTTCTTACTATGAGTTTGATTGGATAGATTTTTGTGCTAAGGTGAACGGGATTTTCCCCCAATCAAAATGTGTTGAACATTTGCATTCTCTTTTTTTATTCAATTCATGATAATTGCATTGTGTTGTTGATTGATAAATTGAATGATGAACTCTGGCCGGGTCTTATTCCTGGTGTGGGAAATACAGGTGCGATTGAGAGATAATCCAATATTAAACCCAATAGCACAACTAGAGATTAAATTATAGGTCAAGAGATAATCGACTTAACCTCTACAACAATAAATGAGGAAACTTTGTGGACTTTAAGGCATTACACTCTATTAAACCCTAAGATAGAGATGTAATAGGGTGTTTGTGGCTCGAGAAAGCACAACACTTTCTATCCTTGTTGGCATGACTGATTATGATTGTTGAATCAATTTGTGATCTGGTGTTCAATTACATAGAGGATCGGGGGCAATGAACCTGGACCTTAGCTTTTCTATTTACTTGAGTCACTTGAGTGTTATTTTCCTTTATTTGTAGCTTAGTTAGTTATTTTAGCTTACAACTCACTTCTTATCATTTTGTAGTCTAAACATAGCTAAGTTCCATAACTATCTTAGTGGTCATTCACCAATCCTTGTGGGATCGATCTTGATTACTACTCTGACCCCGTGTGCTTGCGGGGAGGAATGTGTCAAGTTTTTGCATATTGGAACCCAAAGGTGACATAATACCCTTCCGCTTGAACATAGGGGCATAGCAAAATGCTTGGTTATATCGGTACACAAAGGAAATACAGTATCCTCCAACCTTAATAACTTAATCCTTAAGTATTGATACCCCTTTTAGGGCTCGTAGATTACCTATAGAGTAGGTTAGGGCCTTATTGGGGCACAATGACACACTAGCAAACCAAAAAAATGAGGGCTAACATATCATCTTTAGGGCAGCTAATCCTAGAGATTAACCATTCCTAAATTGATGTCTTACACTTTATATATTAATATTTTATGAGGTAATTACAAATACCACATAGTGCACAATAATTTTCATTTCCATACTTAACCATTCTCCCTTTTATTTCTAATTATTAAGGTAAACCTTCAGGTGGTCAGTCAATGTCAAGCCAATTCAACACTAAGGTCAACCTATCAAAAGTCTAAGGCCATCCTAAAATCTATTGATTCACAAGAGATACATTAGGTCAAAATAACCAAAAGACCCTTAAAACCCCTAATTTTTCCATTTTATTCCTTCTCATACTAAACATTATTATTACGATAAATTTGTAATGAAAAGGCTAAAAGGTAATAATTCGCATTATTTTATCATGTAAGTAATATTTGAAAATTAGCGATTGACTGTATTTTACGCTTTTCATACATTTAGTGGATTGTGCCTACAAAACCCTAATCATGCAACCCTCGCGTATTGCATATTCCATGCAACATGTATGTATATATTTAAAGCATAATACAATATTTAAATAATAAAATTATTATCATGATATATGTAGGAAAATATCTCTATGTAATACCCCATATTGAGCGGAGTTTTATAATAATTGATCTAGCTATTTATATCAACATGCTATACCATCCTTTTGGTGATTTTGTCATAAGAACTTCACAGTTAAGCGTGCTAGTCGTGAAGCAATTTCAGGATGGGTGACCATCCCAGGAAGTTTCAGAAAATTTCTAAAAATTTCTAAAAAATTTTTGGGAAGCACGTAAGTGAGGAAAAAGCACACTGAAAGGATTCGTGTTGATTTGTTGGGCCAGCCGATCATTTGAAAGCTCTCCAAGGTAACCCCCACGAGGTCGTATCGACTTGGGGTGTTACAAATGGTATCAGAGTGAAACCAAAACCGCAAGCTAAACTTGGACGAGTCAGTCAGCCACCTAGCGGAATGATTATTGGGATAAACTGTATTAAGATAGTTAGTGGTTGAGGCAAAACGAGGACGTTGCATTCTTTGAGTGGGGGTGAATGTAACACCCCAAATTGAGTGGAGTGTTATAAGGATTGATTTGACTACTTATATCAACATGGTGCCATCATTTTGGTGATTCCATCCTAGGAACTTCACAGTTAAGTTTGATGGTCGTGGAGCGATTTTAGGATGGGTGACCCTCTTGGAAAGTTTTAGAAATTTTCTAAAAAACTATCGGGAAGCTCGTGAGTGATGACAAAATACACTGAAATAACTCATGTTGATCTGTGGGGCCAGCCGATCAATCCAAAAGTACTCCAAGGTAGCCCCCCATGGTCGTATTGACTCGGGGTGTTACACTCTAACCCTAGATCATGACAAAAAAGATCATCATAAGCTGACTCCAATCATGCGTATATGCTTCCATGCAAATCATAGTAACCCTAATTATCATGAATTAGTAATCATGAGATGTTTATTATGGCATTCAAATCATTATTTGGCAATAATGAAAACCCCCAACAAAACCTATATATGTGGACGTGAACTTACACAAAAAGTTAAAAATCATCTTCTCCAATATCCTAAAAAATTACCTAGGAAATCAATACCTAATAACACATGTACTAACATTTAATGTAACACAAAAATAACCCAAAATTACTAAACCAACTCAAGAATAACTAACTAGCCGAAGCAAAGTAGCAAGGAAATCAAGAAATCACCAACAAAGGGAGGAGGTAAACAGTTAAAGTTGTGGATAAGAGGGGAAGGATCAATGGTCATTTGATCCATTGCTATAGGGTTGCTACAATAGGATTGGATGGTGTAGGAGGGGTAGTTTCGGTGGAGAAAGGTGCAACAAACGGAGGAGAATTAGCATAAATGGCTGAATCTAAGATGGAAGGGTTTGGTGATTTTGACTAAAAAAGGAGTGGAGGTTTTGGTGAGGTTGGTCGTAGGTTGTTGGGGTGTTCTTAGTGACTTTGTGTGCATATTGGGAAAGCCTTCGGTGGTGGAATATGTAGCAAGGAGGGGAGGTTCAATGGAAGTGGCTAAAGTGAAGGGGAGGGGAGTTTGGGCAAGGGAGTTGGGTTGTTACAGTGAGGTTGTGAGTTGGTTGTGGGGTGGTTTTGGCATGAGTTGTCAAAGGTGAGGGTGAGGGACTGGTGGGAGTGAACATTTATAAAGGAAGGTGGTAGGTGGTGGTGTGTGTTGTGGAGAAGAGAAGTGGTAGAAAGGAATCAGACAACAAGTGTAGTGATGGAGAAATGGAGACTTTTTACTAGCGTGAAGCAACCCAAGAGGAGGACAAGATGATGTAAGCTTTATTTGGGGATAAATTCACAACACAAAAGGATAAGGAGCATGAGAGGAGGAAGGGTTTAAGAAGATGATGGCATGCATGGTACCATCAGGCAAAATAAAGGAGGGAAACATGGAAGAGAATGAGGATATTACGCAGGGAGAGGAATGGGGTACAAGAACAAATAAAATCTAGTAGGCTAGGGCCATGGGTTGGAGTAATAATTTAGGTAAAAAACTTAGGTATAATATCTTATTACTAAAATTAATATTACCTGACATAATAAATATCAGTTAAGGGCTAAATTAGAGTTTAAATTTGATAACCCACTCTTTAAAAAAAATTAACCTAATTAAATTTATACATAGTATATCATAATAATAATGCATATATCAACAACATATTTAATACAAAATACCCTACAATAATTACACCTAAACACACATAATTTATAATTAATAATTAGGGTTTTCGAAAATAGGGTACTATAGTTTTACTCTACACTATGATTATTTTTTGTGGTTTGATTTTCATGTATAGACTTGCATCTATCATGTGTTAGATGAATGTGCATACCTCTCATCATGATACGTATTAGTAGCACTAGCATCTCCCATCTATTATTTTAACTTATGCATTTTTCTTTTGAAATGAATTTATTTGGTTGGTAAAAATAGGGGCATTACAATCTTACATTGAATAACGATTAGCCTTGGATTTAATTTATTCTCATTGCGTATGAAATAATCAATGAAAATTAGTGTTTGTTGAATTTTAATGGTATGGAATCAGAAGGTGTCACATATGATATCGATATCAAGATTCTCTCACATGATTTCTTTCCTCCAAATATATGTCATGTTATAACAATATCGTTTGTAAAAGAAATAATCAACCTAATACCATCATATAGATTAACTGAATGATCTATATTTCATAGTAACATAAGTAGTGTATCAACTTTCAATTTCAATGCATGATTTGGTATGCCAGAGATAAGAATGTTATTTAGGAATTATAGTATATTCATATCATGTAATAAATCGACATTACAATCTAAATTGCATGGAGTATCAAAATTTGAAATAAATATTTTATTTTGATTTGTTAAACGGAAGCACGTAGTCACCAATCATGTCAACAACATCAAGATTATGGGCTAGAATGTTGTAACCTTGAAAAAACTCAAATGACTATTTACAAAATAAAATGATACATACATGCTTTTAACTGTCGCTTGAATATGACCGTTTGATCTGCTTAGCAAGATGTCACTGGGAATAGTAACTGCTGCATAACCATCGTTATCATCTTCAATACCACCTTCAACAATACTAATGATCCAATATGCAAAATTTTCTAACTTGTTTGACATCAGATTTAAAACTTTATATGCATATGTTTCTCATACGTCTAAACACCTTATAATATTTCCATGGGTAAGAAAAGTTAATAGTTGTATTTACACCACCATATCTACTGTATTTTGGGACAAGTGACAGAGATTATCTAAAATCTCCACTAAGATAATTGTGTTACCTCCAAAAGGTTTATCTAAACTAAAATTATCACTAAATCATAAAATATCTCACATGGCTTTATTAAGAGTCTCAAAACAATGCTTATGGAGCATTGAAGCCTCATCATACACTTATCTATTTGATTCTTAATAATGCCAACATACTACATTGCTTACTGTTGCATATCGAGCCCTTATTAACAACAATTGGAATTACAAATCAAGAATGTGCAGTTTATGTACCATGAATAATAAAAAATTCAATTATGCTTAAATCAACATTTGAAATTGTAACACCCTTTGATATTAATGTTGCAAACAAATTCCTCCATAATATATTGTTAACTAGTTCCTCCACGTCCATAGAGAGAGGGGAAAAAAAAGCACCGCCATAATTTGAATTGGCTGCAAGCATTATATGATCATACACATTCTGTTGTTAATTTTTCATCTTATACCAAAGGTTCCTATGTTCTTCAAAAATATAACTTATATTATTATTTATCTATTCATAAATTAATATGTTATAATTACCTTAAGATACTAAACACTTGGATTAGGCACCGTATCAAAATCATCGAGACTCGTACCACAACTTTAGTGCTATTTATAAACTTTAATCAAATATTATGTTTGTATTTGAGCATTAGATAATTGCAAATATATATACATATATATGTATATATGTGCATGTGTTATTAAAAATAATGAAGTGAGATTATAATAATACTTATCAACTTGAGATGTATAATAAGTTAACGTCATATCTGGATCGTTAAAAATTCTACATTAACAATATAAGATGTCATCTAACATACATGACAATGTTTTTTCCAAACAACTTTGAGTCTACTCATGTAAGAAACTAAGATATCAATTTGTTGTTACATACTCACTTGCCTCCGAATCCCATCAATATATTATTTGTTGTCTTCTAACAAATCCAACGCATGACATGCATCACATATGAATCCAATTGGATTCCATTGGTACATCTAATATTTGCAAAGTTTATAGGTACGTTTACAGTATTTAGAAGACATAGTAGATAATACATATCGTGACTTCATGGAGGGGCATAAAAAGTATGACCTATTAAAAATCATTTTAGCCTTTTCCCTCCATTCACATGCATTAATGTCTCAGAACAATATTATAGGAAATTCAACATAATTAAGAGTCATTTTTTGTGGGTGGTCTTTATTATCTTTTACCCATGCTATAGATTGACTTTGATTTGCAATTAGATGATTAATAGCCATGTTAATAGCATCATTGTCGTATAATACAATATTTTGTTGGTTCTCTAAGTTTAAACTGATATGCTCAACTAGAGGATCCTCAAATTGGGCTTCAAACTTAAATAACCTCGTTTAGAAGGTGAAATACAGTTGCAATTGTAGTACATATCCACTCCACTTGAGATCTGACAAAAAGTTGTGGTTAGAACTCTACGGTGAACATTATTTACATATTGAGACAGATATTTTATGGATAAAGATTTACTGCACCATTCAACATTTAGGTGTCCCCCATACTTAAATATTAAATTAAGATTGCATGGCACGCCAAATTAAGATCCCCACATCCCTATACCGGATATCCTTTATCATCAATTGTTGTATATTGTATATATAATTTAGGAAAATGCTTCAAATAACAACCACTAACCATGGACAAAGAGTTTTTCTTTACTCTGTAAATTCAATCAAATATGTTTATCTACAAGCATATCAATATCAAGTAATACAGGGCATTAATAGCACTAGATATCATCCCATAAGGATTGAATAATATCGCAAAAACTCTAATCAACTTAACCAGACCAAGGCTATTCAAATCAAATAAAGCATTAACCATAAACATAATTTTATGATTTCAGATAAAAATCAATTAAAATAACATATGATTAGATAAAAACTAATAATAATGAAGTAGAATAATAAAAGATATTAGAGAACCCGGATTCATCACTGTTTATCTATACACTTAATTGACTATTTACTTGGCATTTTTTTAATTACTAGCTATGCGTCAATATAATAATATAACTAACATATTATTTTTTGCTATGTAGTCCTACTACTAATTACTAGTCTCACTTTCTCTAGTAAATGAATTTAAACAAAGGATAATAATTTATGTTTAGTTAATTATTTATCATTCTCTATTGGTGTAGAAATGACAAACCATTCAATTATTATTTATGTTATTTGAGATAAAATGAGAAATTACTTATCACTCTCAATTCAATCTACTAGATGTCAATTAAAGTTGGCTAATATAATAATCATACACAAAAAAGTGCAATAACATAAAATACATATAGTAATATAAAAATCAAGCATTCAATCAATTAATCAATATGAAGAATTGGGTTTCATTATATAATTGGTAGAAAAGAATTACAATATCATATTAATTGAAATAAATATAATTAAATCTAATATAGAGCTTGAAGTGTACATAAGATAGTAAAATTGAACAACCTTTATACATCTATTGCTGCTAGTTTAAATATAATGCTTGATGAAAATAATGTGTTGGTCAAGTTGTTTAGAATGGCCAGTTTTTTTTTTTTTGAAAAATATGGCTATTTAGATGTAAATTTGATGATAATTAGTAGAAGGATTGAGGATGGAATAAGGTATAATTAATCTACAATCATGTTAGTTGTTGGATTAATTGTTGGTGACTTTCACGCGTCATTAGGCAATAGAGAAATATTGGTTGAAACCATAATGATTATTCTTGAAAGCGTTAACCGATTGCATGCATCATATATTAGCTTATAATATCCTCTATTACTTTGTTGCGGTGAAGATGGCTGTAGAAAAGGCATTCCATTTAAGTTTAGTGGGGGAATTAAGCAATGTCGTAAGAAGTATGGAAACTCAGTAGAGTATTTTTAATATCATTTTCATGAAAGGATTTTAGAATTTTTGATCATACTATCTTCCATGAGACTTCTTCAACACTTTATTTGTCAACACATGTAGTGTGGTTGAGTATTCAAGATTGATGCACATTAAATTACATAAAAAATAGTTGTGGCGTGAGTTATATGGTGGACTAATAGATGCAATTTTAAGGGACGAGTCTGGTCTACCTGTAACACCCTCAAATTTCCTACTGAAAAATTTCGTTAAAAATTGAAAAGTTCAGCGGAAGCGAAGGAATTAAAACCATAAACTTGGGGGTATTACCGCCACACTTAGTATCGGACCGGTACACCTCTACCGTTCCAGTACTAAGTGCTAAGGCTAAAGCTAAACAACCTCAGATTTGAAACATTAAAACATGGTTCAGCACTTAACATAAATCATTAACGAAACATAAGTCAAACGTCACTTAGAATACGGTTTAGGATTACAACTTAAAAGTGCGCTTTCTCAAAACATAAAGCGTAGTTCATAATACGGTTAAATAAAGAGAATACGAAACTCGAAGATAGCAATGGAGTCCAGCCAACTCGCTCTCGGTCCCCAAGTCAGGTTAGGCTCAACGCTCTGCCCCACCCGATACCTTGTAGGTATCATAGGCATCAAAGACATGGTCTCCTACCTGCACAAGGTCAAAGGGGTCCTCTGCTCGTGGGAATGAGCAGCACCCATGAAACGGGTGATCAGTACGCTACGTACTGAGTAAGGTAACAGACGCGCTAAGGCCCACACACCAAGATTCATGACAAAGCAGACATAGCACAATTACTTAGGTAGCATGCAATAACGCAGATAAACAATACAGGTCACAAACCGGATAACTTTATCATCAGGTCTCTGATAATTACAATCGATTCACATCATCGTCTTTATCAGTCCGTGTGAGTACGGGAACCCCACTATTATAGCCGGTGGAACGGTCACGAGGGTCATGCCCTGCCACTATTATAGCCGGTGGACCGATCACGAGGGTAACATACCCTGCCACTATTATTTGCCGGTGGACCGGTCTGGCCCCGACTCACAAGGTATTCCACTATAAGTATTAGTATCTTTCCCATGTCTTATCATTGTTCTGATTAGTTTGTTGAGCACGGAGTCCCCCACTATTATAGCCGGTGGAACGGTCACGAGGGCCATGCCCTGCCACTATTATAGCCGGTGGACCGGTCACGAGGGTAACATACCCTGCCACTATTATTTGCCGGTGGACCGGTCTGGGTCCGGCTCAACATCTTTCTCTGTAAGTAGTTAATGTCTTAACATATCTTATTCAAAAGGTTTTCACCAAGGATACACATAAATCATTCTCTTTATGCTTTACACATCACAACCAATAAAGGTCCGTGTTCATAACTACCCTTTAATCGATGATACACATGATAATGCCAAACGACTCTAAGTAGTCATAACCAACCCTAATTGTCCACACCATCCCGTGGTTAACCTCTCTCATCCCTATTATACCATAACCACCGTACTTAGCCATCCCAAACCTTAATCATCCTCAACAGTCACAATTAGTTACTCCATCCCTTCTTAATCACAACGCCCCAGAGTTAATCACTCCAAATCCTGATTCCATATGATCGTTAACTCCTATGCAAAAACCCTAATACCGCCATACTAACATTAATACCACCATACAATCCATAACACCACCATGTAAACCCTAATACCACCATGAGTCATTAATACCACTATACAATCATTAATACCGCCATACGAATATTAATACCACCATACAATCCATAACACCACCATGTAACCCTAATACCACCATAAGTCATTAATACCACTATGCAATTGTTAATACCGCCATATGAATATTAATACCCCCATACAATCCATAACACCACCATGTACACCCTAATACCACCATAAGTCATTAAGACCACTATACAATCGTTAATACCGCCATATGAATATTAATACCACCGTACAAACCCTAATACCACCATGCAAACCCTAATACCACCATACAACATTAATACCTCTATAAAATCACAATACCACCATACGAACCCGAATACCGCCATAAGCCATTAATACCACTATGAAATCATTAGTACCAACATGCGAACATTGATGCCACCATTCAAACCCTAATCCCACCATACAAACTTCAAGACCCCCAGGATGGTTCCCAACTCATGTTACCATTTACCCTAACATGCACGTCCTAGCGGGCCATAGCATATTACATCATAAACATCATACATATACAAGTCATGCTCACGTCATAGGAAACACATACACACATACCTCAATCTCCAAGCTGCGCTACACATAAGATAAGTTATACACAATCATATAACACATGGCATAGCATGACATACATAACATTCAACACATCCATGTCACACATAGCACAGGGCCATTAGCTTCGTCCTTACCTAAGGCGACGCCGGACTTGGAGCACGCTCCTCTAACTCCTTAGGGCTTTGGTCGGGGTTACCTATAAAAGGGGAAAATGCTAAGTATTAGTTTCCCTTATAATTACTATCAATCCTCATTTTAGTTTAAGGTTAGGGTTTTTATTACTAAAAAGGGTTTTATACAAAAACTAGGGTTTTTACTTTAGAATTAGTATACTAAATATTAGTAGTCAAAATATGTTTATTTTTAATACCTATTGTTACACTTATATTATTAGACCCGTTAACCCTATTCTTATAATAATAATGTTCATGCTAACTATAGAAAATAGTGATAATAATAATAATAAAACTAATACTAGTGACACTAATGTTTATAGTGAGAGAAACCCTAGCATTTTGTTTAAGGCTAAGTCTACTAATGGTGTCATATTTGAAATCATACTATTATAAGGTCACAATATTACAAGTAACTATTCCTAAGGGTGATAATGATAATAGTTGTATATTCTTGAATAATAAAAGGGTTCAAATGCTTTTGATTACAACACTAAGGTAGTGATAGTAGTAATAATAGTAATGGTTAATAATAGTGTCATAGTAATGAGGTTAGGGTTAATGTTAAATGGTATGGTAATAAGGTTCAAGTACTCTTCTTAGTTAACAACCAAATGATATTTACTAGCTTGAGTTAAGTAACATGGGTAAGACGAGGTAGTATTATTATCAACACTAGTGATAAATGCGTTAAGTATAATAATAATAATAATAATAATAATAATAATAATAATAATAATAATAATAATAATAACAATATTACAACCAAGTAAGGCTAAGTAATAATAATAGAATAATAATAATAAAAATGTTAATACTAATACTTATAAAAATAAGACCAAAGTTAAGTATAATATAGGTTAGGGTTTAAAAGGGATGTTAGTATTAGTAAGAAAATAAGAACATTAATAATAATAAGGACAATAATAATGGTAATAATGATAGTAATAATAATAATAATAATAATAATAATAATAACAATAAAAGTAATAACAATAATAAAAGTAATAATAATAATAATAATAAGTATATTAGTATTAATATTAGTAGAAAATAGTAGCAGCTATAAAAAAAAAGGGGGTTAGGGTTTGGATGGGTGGAGAACCACCTAGGGTCGGTGGTGGTCCGGCGGCGGCGCGTGGCGGCGACGGCGGCGACGGTGGAGGAGGAGAAGAGGGGAAAAGATGGAGGTGGCGGTTAGATGGGAGGGAAAAAGGAGGAGTTTGAGGTGGGGAAAGAAAGAGCAGGTGAAGGGGAGTGGAGTGAGGGTGGTGGCGTGGCAAGGGGCGGCGGCGACGGCGGCGGCCGAGGGTGGTGGAGAGAGGTGGGAGATGAGGGAGGAAGGAGGAGAGGGAGGCAGGGAAAGTTGAAGGCAGGGAAAGGTAGAGGGAGGTCCGCTGGTCACTTTGGGAGGTGGGACGCGGGGTGATTACGGCGGTGGTGGCGGCAGAGGGTGGCGCAAGGTGGCGGCGGCATTTTTTTGGGCAGGTACCTTCGCACGATCGTGGTGGCTCGTGCGGGGTAGGAAGGGCAGCGGCGGTTGCTTGATTGCGTGGGGGGGTGGCGCAAGGAGGAGTTTGGTGGGTAGAGGTGGTCTCGGCGGTGGCTGGGGGCGGCGGAAACGGCGTCTGTTCTGGTGGCGGCGAGACAGGGTTTCAGCAAGGTCCAGAGGGAGGGACTTGCTGTGGCCGTGCGGGAGGGGGTATTTATAGGCCATTAAGGAGGGGAAAACGACGAAGGGGAGAGGGGTGGCACGCGGGGGCAGGCGCGACAGGTGGTCGGCCAGCGGTGGCAGTGTCGCGTGCCCTGCGGTTTGCAGGGTACGTTCGGCCGTTTTCTCGAAAAAGGAAGGGGTAGCAGGACGCGTGAGGGAGTGCTGGGTCGAATTGGGGAAGAAAGGGACGGGGATGGCAGGGAGAGGACGGCAGGCGGCAGGCGGTAGGTAGCAGGCGGCAGGTTGCAGACCTGCGCGGGAGGGAGGAGGAAGACGACTCCTGGACCGGCGGTCCAGGAGGAAAAGAAAATAGGGGGAACCGACCGGCTTGGCAACGGTTATAAAATTCGTAAGTCAAACGCGGCGTATTGAAGGCTACGGGGGTAACACGCAGCGTCGCATCGTAGGCTGACAGGGTTCATTTCGTTACTTAGCGCGACGCGGCGTCTCGGCAAATTGAGGGGTGAAACGCTGCGTCGCGATTATGGGAAGGGGGCCGAACGGCGCTGGGCCGCGCGGGAGGGGAAGGAAGGAGGGAAGGAGTTGGGCCGGGCGAGGCCCAATCCCGGCGGGAGAAGAAAAAGAAGAAAAAAGGGAGGAAAGAAAAAGGAAAATGGGGAAAAAGGGTTTCTTTTAGGGTTTTGGATTTTTGCACAATTTATTTAGAATTTTTTTGGGTTATTATACATTTAAATAGATATATATTTATTTTCTTGAATATTAAAAATTATTTAGATAATAATTTAATTCTATTCTTAGATTAATTTTGGCTATTTTGGGAAATTTTCCCCCACTATTATTTTAATTAGTAAAATGTCCAAAATTTTCTAAATAGCTTATTTATTATTTCCTCCTTATTTCCCTTAATTAATTTCCCCCTTATTTAGTGAGTTAATTTATTTCTCTTGAATTTTTCCTACTAAATCCCTATTTTACCAAGATTCCTAAGTTAGGGTTTTTGGGATATTTCACTACCAGTGTAAGGAAACCGAGTTATATTATCACTGTCATTCATCGGCAGTGCTCAATAGATGATTTAGAAATATTAAGATTCCATGGCAATTTATATATTTGTTGGTTATCATAACCTTGTTGTCACATTTACTTGCAATCCAAAGTGGTCAAAAATAGTTTGTTTTATTCAAAATAGAGGTCTCAAGGGTGATGATAGACCATGTATTATTTGTCATTTTTTCAAAATGAAGTTAGATTATCTCATAAATGATCTTCATAACTACAATATTTTAGGAATAATTAAATAAAGTAATATTGGATATACTTGATTTATCAATTATATAAATCATCAATTGATGTTATAATCTATCATAACACTCATTTATATTATTTCAATTACAATTATATATACTATTTAATTCCAAAAGCATGGGTTGTCAATCATACATATATTATTATTTCTTGTAGCAAAAAACAATTATCCAATATGAAGGGATATTGATAAAATTATCTTAGCTAAAATTATAGATAATAGCATTGATCCTGCCTACTAAATAACTGTTGAAGATCATACGGTACATGAACCATTTGATGTTGCCAAAATGGACCCCCTTGTATGCCCAGTGGTCGTTGTATTGAGCGTTTTCCCAAAAAAATTATCACATCAATAACTATTGATGATGTCAGAACGTGTATCCCAAAAATTTTATCTTGATAGTAGATTTATTATTATTCACAATCATTATTTGCTACTCAAGTATAGTGAACATTTGAATTTTGAGCGGTGTAGTTAGTCTTGTTATTTCAAGTATTTGTTTAAATATGTCAACAAATGGCATGATTGTGTTGTTCTCTCTTTTTATGGATGTAAAACGGATGACAGAGTAGTAAAAAAGGCTAATGAAGTTCATATATACAATGATTGCATATATATATATATCATCATGTAAGGTGTCATAGATGTTATTCAACTATGATATTCAATTAAGAGGTCCTCTAGCTGAAAGGTTAGACTTTCATCTTCTAAATTAGCAAAGTTTTATTTTTTCTAACTCTGATACAATCAATGATTTTTTTAGTTGGTTATCTGTTAATGAAATTATGCTACTAACTGGATAGATGCAAGTAAAGACTGTGGTAAGGAATAGGAATTAATTTATGCTAAATTTCTTACAAAATTTATTTGGGATAAGTATAATAGAGAGTGGTGGACAAGGTAGAAAAGGTCCTCCACTAAACATACTTTCCTTGTCTCTTCGAGTAATGGTGAGCTCTACTATTTAAAATGTATTCTTAATGTTGTTCATGTACTTAGAAGCTATGAAGATATAATATGCATCGAGTTTAACATCTCTATTTTTCACTACAAAAAATATTAGTTTAAAAATGATTATAGAAGCATAAATACAAAAAAAAAAACTTATAAGAAAAATAAGGTGTTACCATCACAACTAACATTAGATAAATTCCATGTCACCCAACCCATATTTGATACAAGGCTAAGTATCCAACCAACCAACATAAAATGTAGAGTGAGAAAAATAGATATCATAAGAGATGATAAGAGTTAAGGTTTACAAAACCAATATGATAATAAGTATGAAATAAAATGAAGTACATAAAAATGCGCTCACGAGGGTAGGGTAAAAGAAGAAAGTTTATATATCCTAGTAACTAATAGAAAGAATCCACCAGAGCAGGCATGCTCACTTGCCCAAACCTAACACCTAAATTGGTTGGATATTGACTACTACCCACCCACAATTACCTGCACAAAATCCTATGCTTGTGGGATTGAAGAGGTGATCGAGTAAGTGGGCATGTCGGTATGCTAAGTTGCCTAATCATGGAAATTTGTGATGTGAATATGGTTATAATAGATATACAAGTCATAATATCACACATTCTCATGCTTATGTAGTGACATGTCAACTCACATACCTACTATCATGATACCCTCAATATAGTACTCTATGTATGAACATTGAAGTAAATACCATCATGATCAAAATGGACATGGGATTCATGAAAACATCATGCTTCATGCCAAGTGTATAAAGTTCACGGTTCATCGTGCTTGCTACCAAATTCAAGAATCATGAATATCAACTTACACACATGTGAAGTGACATGCTAAAGGTGCAAACTAATTAAGTAAACTATAAGATCCATTCCATCTAATTATTCACAAGGTTATTATCAAAATGTTATATAATCATTTACTTTTAAGTAGTGGACTTGATTATGCAGTCTTTCATAACTTAAGTCACGTATCAAATTAATGAAGTATTTGAATCAGGATCGCACATATAATTAATACCAAGCCAATTTAATACACCTCCAAGACTCATTCCAATGATTATCTCTTTAGGGTTGTAGTCACATATTCACACTCGTGAAATAATCTCGAGTGAAAACTTAAATTCTCCACAATGTAGATTATCCATGATAACACGCCTAATGGTGGTTAACAAGTAAACATATTAAATAAATATATAATGTTTGCTGCTATTGGTCATATGCCAAGGTATCAACCAACTCATCTCATTGCTAGCTACTAGGTATCCAAAACCTCAAGTGTTGACACCCCCAAGTACCTCATAGGTGTAACGTAAAGTAGGAAAGGTACTAGAGCCAACAAGGGTTCCCTTACGAGTAAGCACATACCCGAATGTGAATATAATAATAGCTACCTTATGGTCGGCTACTTCGAGGGTCAAATATATATAGGCTTGGATGATTTATTTATCCTTAAGTAATCAATACTCCGTATTAAGGGTCTACATTATATACAGATACCACCATATAACCATTTCATAATAATTCATAATTTCCTATTAGGGCATTAGAAGTGGTATCATCATTAGTTGACCAATTTAATCCATCATTAGTGTTCATTGATTCATTACAGTCACTATATTCCCAACATATACTAATCATAACATGATACAGTCTCAGGTCCCAAACCCTATTAAGGTTAAAAAGTAGCAAATAAATCATTCTAGCCAAAATTAGTCAATTGGTTTGTCTAACTAATCAATTGTTCTAGATATTAGTCGATTGGTTCATTTGGACTAGTCAGTGAGTTCAAGTTGAGATCAAAGCAAATAATACCATAGAGAAATAGATCGATGGTTTGACCAACCTTTTAACCATTATAGAGACCAATCGATTGGTTCGACCAAATAAGTCGGTCAATTTCCATAAAATAATTTATGCACGTATTATCATAAACCAATTCAGGCCTCAAACGTCAACCATACCACGTCCATATCACTGTATACTTACAAAACTCAAATTAATCATTCTCAACCAATCAATCATACTTCAATTCCAATTAATCATCAAGATATATGCACAAACTCATATTTTCCCCCAAAATAACAAAACTCAAGGCATGGTTCACAACAAACACTGTCGTTACCACACATGCATATGAAAAAAAAAATCTAAGGCCTACATCAACCCACATGCTCGTTCACTTTACACCACGAGGTAATAATGACTTACCTCAAGCGAAGCTTAGCAAAAACATGCAAATGTAGAGAAAACCCTTAGCTAAAAATATCCAAACCCTGAACATCATAAAAATATAAGATTAAATACATGTAACACTCCTTATCTTATAAACCAAAATAAAACAAGAGATTAAGAAAATTAGAAAATACAACCTCTACCAAATGAGAAAACCAAGTAAAGGATTCAAACCCTCAATCTTTTCTTCAATCTAACCCTAACTTGCTTAAAAGTTAAATAAGAAAGAGCTAAGTAAAGGATTAAAAGAGATGTTGAAGATCATAAGTTAAGGGAAATAAGAAAACAATGAGTGAAAGTAAAAAGGGGCAAAATAGAGGCAACTTGGTGGTTTAGGGAAAATTTTGTTGGGTATGATGCACTTCATGTAGATGAGTGATTTATATATTTGGGCCTAGGTTTTGAGCCTATATTGTCTGATATCTAGTGTTTTTGTCCAAATGCCTTGTAAAATTTTAGTTCTATAGGATCCATTTTGTTATATTTCGATGCATATTGTATGGAGGATTTTATCTCTAAAAAGTTTTATGAAATTCCTCACATTCTCTTGTTATACCGTTTAAACTCATTAGCATGTTTCCTAGTATTTGGTATGAGAATTGTATAGTAAATCTGACTAATATTAGGCATAGTAGTAACACCCGCTTATTTTATATTTAGTTTTTGTAAAAAAAAAAGTAGTAAATTTTGGGGTCTTATAGTTATCGGTAGTCACTTTTAGTTAAGCTTAGAGTTAACCTTGATTTTTACTTTAGTAGCTAACCTTAGGATTGACCTTTGAGTAAATTGAAATAGTTGGTTGAAATGGGATTGAAATGATTTGAATTGAATATTTGTTTGGGCTATGGTGTCATGCCTAACCCTAAGTCGATGTGACTTTGAGTTGAAGTGACCCTTGGGGTCATTTGGATTGATTTCATATTTTATGATAGTTGTACCTTTGTGGTATTTTTTGGCTTGATTAGACAATCAACTATTTAATTGTTGGGTGAACCTTATATTCCTTATTTGATATTAAGTTAATTTTAAATAGAACATTGATTATCTAACGAGAAAGATATCCTAAGTTTAGAAAGGAATCTAGAATCCCAGACTTAGGCCATTGGGTGCATAGTTGGACCTTCGGGTCAAATGATCTACTTATTCTCTATATGTATTATATACATCCGATAAAGGGTGTGTGTACTTAATGGCTTAGGTGTTGAGGTTTAATTAGTACGGACAAGTGCTGTGTTGTTGCTTCCTTGGTAAGATTTGTTCTAGAACTGAGATATTTGACGTTGATAACACATTTACGGCGATCATTACCTTGAATCATGGGATTATATTCCACATAATATTTGAATTTGTTTAACAAAACTATTGCATACTTTTTAAGGAATTGGACTACGGTTGGCTTTATAATGTTTGGAATGATCAGTGTTATCAATAAACGCTATGTTTAACCATTGCTACTTTATGGCTGAGTTTTATTATATATTTATAGTGAGAACATGCTTGTGTTTAGTTGTTGACATTGCATGTGATTATATGCTTCGAGTATGAATTTCGTTATTGTATGATTATGTGTATGGTGAGCACGCTACCTCTTAGGAGGTGTTGTGATTTACTTGGTGCAATAAAAATTGTACTAATACTATCACTTTAAGGTGGTTGTAGGTTTCAGTGGCATATTAGATTGGGTTTGAGTGTCAAGGGTCACTTCGATGTCTCCTATTTTGGTCGCGATTTTGTGTTATTTCCTTTTCAAGACATTAACAGTTGTAAAACTTATTTTTTATGTTGTATTTAAATATGTTATCTTTCACGTAGTTTGGTTTGTCGTTGGCTTTGCTTCAACCTTTGATTAAGTGCTAACCACATTTGATACTTGTGTCTAAGTTGTTTTTGTCTCTACATCCATCGTGGGTTGGGTATTAGTTACATTCCTCATCATGTTGGATATGGTGTAACATTAGATGTTTTTATATAATTGCTTCCACTAAATCAAAAATTGTAGGTAGCAAATTGGAGGGGCCATTACACTAGCTTAATGGCACCTTATGACACGTGTGTTAGTGACCCATGATTACTAAAAAAAATGAACCACATCCTAGATGGATAATTGACATAGACTATGGTCTACCGTAAAGTCACAACGTATTTGAGACTCCTCCAATAGATATGCAACACAAACTCCTTTTTGATGCAGTTAGAGGTGCTACCTCTCATATAATACATGTGATGGGTTAGTTTATTGAGGTAAGGTTTAGCCAATCTCCTAGATAACACCCTTTTAATATAGCAAAAATAAAATAAAAATAGAACTCTACTCAACTTCATCCATACTTAAATTATTTTATCTTCTCAACGATCATTATTTAATTTATTCTTTGAAAACATCATATAGGGGTGAATAGAGTGGAATGAATAAAACTTAGCAAATTAAAAATCTGAACACGAAAAATTTTGAGTGGTTCAAACTAATATAAATAAGATTACTTTATATATACTATAAAAAGATATTATCTTTTTGATTTTGAAATTTTTTATATGTATACTGACAATCACTTACTCCTTAGTTTATGATCCAATAACTTAATCTATCTATCATTTTTAGGTTTATGGATCTACAAATTTAATAATATTTTATAGAAATATTAGACACATACAACCATTTAGAATATATTTTGTTTGAATAGTTGCTATAGTGATTACACAAATTTCACTTGAATAATATGAAAGTATAGAAATAAGAGATGAAATATAATCTCAGTTAAATAAGAAGTATTACAAGCGAAACACTATTTGTTAAAATAATTGATCTTTAAGCACAAACATAATTTTTAAAAATTTCATAAAATGAAAGCGAAAAATAATTCAATACTTCAAAAAATTGAGTGAGAATTGAATGATAGTACTTAATGAGCTCAAACAGTTCTGTAAATCAGAATGAAAGCAGTTAATGACAAAGAGATAAATCATACAAAAAAGGAGAGAGTGAGAGACTCAAAGATAAAGCCCGAAGGCCGAAGCCATATTTTTATTTTTATTTTATCTTTTTCTTGTTTTGAAGTTTTCGCGGTCATGCCCTCCCAAATTTCACATTTTTCACTCCTTCCTTCAATCTTCTAAATCCCTTCCACCAGTCTTCAATCCAATCACTCTCCGCCCTTGCCTTCTTTCCCTCCATTTATTCCCTTATTATTCTCAACTTTCTGCTTCTCAAATTGATCGCTTAACTCAAAATCAGTCTTCCGTCGGATTAGTTTGGTGAGCGGAGGTACGTCTTGTTTGAATTTTCTCTTCTACGACCTCAGCATTTCAATTAGGTCTTTCAATTGACCTAATTTTGTTTTTGAATTTTCTTTCCTTCACTTGGCGATTGATGTTTCAATCTGTCTGTTGTTTTGGATTTCAAACACTCTAATTGAAGTGATTTTGAATTTAGTCGATTTCGGTGATTACTGTTGCTTTTCATGATTTGAATTCTGCATGTAGTTGATTTGCTGTTTATTACTAGTTTCCTTTGATCTTGCTCAAGTTAATTACGAAGTCGCGTTAGATTGGGTGATTCGGTTGCTTATTTTTATGTAATTGAAAATGGTATATTCGAATTTGTGAATTTGTAGTTTTAGAGTATCAACTTCTGCCAATTGATTGGATATCAGTATCAAAGGCAGTGAGTAAGGAAACGGACCACTAGTTCGCCCTTTATTTATACAATTGCTTATTTCATTTCTCTCTGATATTAGTACATTAGGGACAAAGAATCTGAAAGTCGACTCTTTCTTTAATCCATTACACTAAAGAGGGTTTCTCAGTTGATATCTATTTGTTGATCCTACTGCTTGTCAAGTTTTGATTTTCTTGGTTCTTTGAGTTTATTCCTAACTGATTTTGGTTGTCTTCTCTTAATTTTTCCTCGCAGGATCTGCTGCTGGCGGTCAAACAAGGTTGCTCATGGCTCCAGCAAGAAAATCTAGGAGTGTGAATAAGCGGTTCGCGTACCCTGGAGAAGAGTCTCCTATTAAAGATGTGGAGAATGGGAACAAAAGTAAACCTCGAGTGAGTAGTATTATCTCTTTTACCCTTTCAAATTATTATATTTCTTTACGTGCATTGTTGTTTTGATGGCTACAGTTTGATGTGATTGTGTGAACTTCCTCTCTCACACCTGTTTTCCATTCTTTCCATGCCATATTGGCCGCTTTACTTGCTTAAATGATTTCTTTTCTTTTAGTGACATAAATCATTTATTTCCTGCGTTCAAAAATTCAAATCTCAAATTTTACGTTTCAACTGTACTGTTTGTTTACCAAAGGTTTTAGGCCTCTCTTACTCGTGTATTTACACTAGTTCGAACTTTTTTATTTATCCTTGGTAGTTCTTGAAGATTATGCTACGGAGTCCAAAGAATGGACTCAGTTTTCTATATTCCATTGTGTAGCTAAACCACACTCTCTTTCCAATTTCTGTTGATTTGCAGAAGAGGAAGTTATCTGATATGTTAGGCCCTCAATGGAGCAAAGAAGAACTTCAACGCTTTTACGAGGCTTATCGTAAATATGGGAAAGATTGGAAAAAGGTCAGTATGAGGTCACTTGTTTCCACTTCTTGTTGTTATACATATACTCAAGCATTTTGTTCTTGCTAGTTCTTTATGCACGAAGCTTTCATTAGTTTTGTCCATTTTTCTGTGTGTTTATAGGTTGCATCTGTTGTGCGCAATCGAACTGTGGAAATGGTCGAAGCCCTTTATACTATGAATAGAGTAAGAATCATTTTCTGCTTATAGAGCTCTAATTTGTTTATTTGTTTATTTTCCTCTTACAATTACCCTAAAGATTTTACACTCACTGGAGATATTGTTGGACCAGAGTTCATTGGTGGAGTCTTCCACCGGAACCAAGTAATAATCTTCAATTACCCTGTGGCACAGTTTGCCAAGTTTAGATTATCTGTTTCCAGTAATTTATATATCTTATAATTCAGGTTATTTTTTGCTTCCTTTTCCCCCCTCATTCATCACCTTTTATTAATATTCCAGGGTATTTTGTCTTCTTCTCTTAGTACTCTCCTCCCACAGATGCAGATTGCTTCCTATACATTTTCCTTTCTATTTCTTTCCCTTTTTTCCATCTTTATTTTGTTCCGGTGGGTAGAGTTGATTTCCTCAGATGGAGAGGGAAGATATTACGTGACAAAAAATGATCGCAACATCAACAGTGGACTATTCTGCAAGACAGACACATTGTGTCAAATAGCTCTTAGCATTGTGAGAATGATAGAATCACACTAATGCATCCTCATATTAAGTTTGAAGGAAATTTCATCAGCATTTAGTTTTTCTTTGTGACCTCAACAGATATTAATTTCCATTTTCAGGCCTACTTATCTCTTCCAGAGGGGACTGCTTCTGTGGTTGGATTGATTGCAATGATGACCGATCATTATTCTGTCCTGGTGAGGAGAATGCTTTGAGTAATATTTGTTCTTCCCCGTCATAAGTTTCTATGTTTTACAGAGTTGTTGTAATAATGCAAGTTCTTCTTTCTTCTTTGCTATATGCTTTCTTAATTCTTTTGACGGACAGCCATGAGGTGGTTTCCTTATTTATGTTGGAAAAATGACTGTGGGGAAGATGACCATTTACTTGGTTCTTTCCTGATCTGAAATGATGAAAATATTTTCTATATGTTGGACTCATTGATCAGTGCATATTGTTTCTGATAATTTGTTAGATGCAAGGAAGTATGTTGCAGTTTAGTATATAATTGAAACAATGTTTTTTATTGCAAAAAACTGTGAAGGACGAGGATAGCATGCAGGTTATGTTTTGTGTCCCTGAAACATTTCGGCAACAGAAATGCAGACCGACACACAATCTGAATTGTTCCCGCCAAATAATAATAGAGTCGGTGCAAAACCTGCACAAAGAAACAGTGAAAAACACAGAACAGAGCTTCTTATCATCTGTTTCACTGCTATGTGCTTGTTGCTCACCTGAGCTCGACCTCCCATTGGGCTGGGAATTTATTTCCAGCTTTAGGATTCTACTCCACTGGAACCTTTTTGCTGCTAGTTTTTGTTTTTCTCCTTTTCTGGCTTTTTCTTCCCTCTCGTGAGCCCTTTTCCTTCCCTCTGTTCTTTCCTCTTTGTTTTGTTTCTTCTTTTCTGACTGCTGCCGCCAGCCTTTTGCTTTGGCTTCTTAAAAAGGTGACGGGGAGGGGAGTGGCCAACACTCCAATTTTTTCCTTTGGAATCTACGACCCTTTGAATTTCTCCATTAAAAAATATCTACTTAGAAATATTACATTGTCGGACCTTATATTTAGGATATCTATCTACCTGTATATAAGCAACTGAAGTAAAAGTACTAGATTTAATCTGTATGTTTTTTCTTAATGTCCCTGGCGCCTTGACCCCTAGTTTTTAAGAGTTACCATTTTCCCTTTCCTCATGCCCTCTGTTTCTCTGACCTCGTGCAACCCTTGCAAGAACCATTGGGGATAACAGAGTGAAGAATAAGACAAGAAGCTTAGTAGCCACCTGTGGAGTGTGGAAAATGAGCTGAGAAGGTTAGTTAGAAGGATAACAGATTTGAATGTGGTCGTTGTTGACTATAGAAGTAGCAACAAGAACAACTACACAATAAGAATCCTGCTGGGGGGGAGGAGCAATGTCCAAAGGTATGTAGTCTCACACTAGGGAAGGTTTATCACTATTCTTAGAAGTGAATGTTTAAGTGTTATCTATTTGTGAAAGGTTGACTAGGTACATAAGGTTATGAGCAGAAGAGAACTTGAAAATTTCATATTAGAGATGTTTGATATCGAGTCCCATGCGTTTCATGTGATAATAGAAATATAGGGGAAGTTACACATGTTGTTTGTTGATGCTGGCATTATTGGTAAACAATTTGAAACAAGTGCAATATAAGGACTATGGACCAAAATGGTAAAATCTTGAGAATATGCTGCTCTCAACAAGGGCAACTCATACTTAATACTCCTTTGATTCCAAAAAGAAGTTATTTAACATTTTACGCATTTTATAAGTAATGAATCAAACTAGCCTCAACATGACAAAACAAGAGTGCAATTAATACAAGTAAATGTGGAAGTTAAGTATCGACTTATCCAAAATGATTTACTTTTTGGAACAAAAACTACATTCTAAAATGAATTCCTTTTTGGAATGAGGGAGTAGTTTTTGGCAAGATTATTTGCTAGCCGTGTGTTGTGATCATTGTATTGTTATAATGAGTAGATCCCTTAGATTAAATGCTTTAAGCAAAATATGGTATAGTCATCTGAGATGGAGTTAATGGAGTTAAGTAGAAGTGGTGGCACAAACATTTGCCGGCATCTTCATTTAGGACAATAATGTTTGGCTGATTCTGTTAAGTCATGACAACAGAATATCTATGTAACAAAAATTTAAAAGAATAAAAACAAATGAGAACTTCTCTGCCTTTTCTTATCCTTCTATTACCCTCTTTTCTCCCAAACCTTATAAAAGTGAAAAGACTGTTCAAGATTCTTGTTGACGAAATAGTACAAAACAAAAAATTATTCTATAAGTATTACCTTTTTATTTTTTTTGTAATTGCATTTCTGTATAATGAGTCTCTGTTTTAGTTCAACTCAAAATTTGGAGGAAAATTTCCAAATTTATTTCCTGACTGTCTTAAGATTTTAGTTTTATCCTCAACTTTTATTTGTGTGAATTTTATTCTTAAACTACTAGATTCTATTCAATATTATATATTTTGTAAAATTCAAACAATAAATTAAAATATGATTCTTGAAATTTCTTAAGAAAAATTGATATCTACTATAGTTGAAAAATGTTATGATCATATGAGATGCATATCATTACTCTGATTGTTATGTACAGGTCTTGTGATTTATTCATCCCTCTGTTTTCTCTGCGATATTGGATTAATCAAAATCCCTCGGCACTTGGGATTTTCTGGTTTTTAACAACTATTGCTATAATCATTTTTAGTTGACTGTAGGCATGGCATTTATCTTGAACGAGAAACTGCATACTTTAGTTAATACCTTACCAGTTGTGTGTTAATTTATATGAAAGCATAGACAGAAAGGAGATGCTTGTTATCATATATTAAAAACTTGTACTGTGGAAGCTTGCTTACTGTTTGTATATTGTTTTCTGATAGGAGGGAAGTGATAGTGAACAGGAGAGCAATGATGGGTTAGGAACATCTCGCAAAACCCAAAAGCGAAGTAGGGGAAAATTGCGGTCTAATACAAACAGGAGATCAGATGCACATTTCCCAGATGTCTCTGAGTCCCAAACTGCTGCATCAGGATATGGTTGCTTGTCATTGCTGAAGAAGAAGAGGTCTGTTGGTAAGTTATTGTGGGGAGATGATTCAATTCTAGCCTTCTCCTGTCTCTCCTCTTGTGGATTTTTGTGGCAGTTGGCGTGTTCATGTGCTTGCTACATGCACACCAGTTGATTTACTCTCAGAAAATCAATGCTTATTTGTTTTATGACTTCAATATCTTTCTAGGAAGCCAAACTCGAGCTGTTGGGAAAAGGACACCACGATTTCCTATAAAATATGCATATGATAAAGAAGACAAGGCAACATATTTCTCCCCAGCTGGGATGGTGTCTAAGGTTAAAGGAGATGCTGATGATGATCATGTTGCTCATGAGGTTGCATTGGCACTAGCAGAGGCTTCCCACAGGGGTGGATCTCCCCAGGTTTCTCATACACCTAACAAAAGGAGGGAGAATGCTGTCTCTTCACCTGATCAATACGGTGAAAAGATGGTAATCTTTTCTCTCTAGTTGATAGTTTGTCTTGTGTGTCATTGTTACCTGTAAATCCTACTAACTTGTCCATGGTAAACAGTATTCTGAATCTGAAATGACCAGTGCTAAGAATATTGGAAATGATGCTGATGGAGATGGATTTGAAGGAAGTTTGGGAAGCACTGATGGCGATAACGGAGAGCATTCTAAAGACAGATCATTTTCTGATAGAAGGAGACATAGTTCAGCTGTAAAGCAGAAAGGGAAGAAGGTTTATGGAAGAAACCTTGAATGTGTAGATATCGGATATCATCATGCTGATGATGTAAAGGAAGCCTGTAGTGGAACAGAAGGACAAAAGATAAGGGGGGCAAAAAGAAAATATGGAAATGAGGCTGATGATACTGACATTGTCGGTGCAATGAGTGCTAAAAAGAGGAGCAAAAAGGTTCTTTTTGGAGAAGGTACTATGTGTTTGTGCGATCTAATTCTTCTTGCTAATTAATGTTACTGCTGTATATATTCCCTCTGCCATAAACGAAATAATCACGAGGGAAATGATGTTGAAGATGCTCTCTCTACTATCTTTATGATTCTTTCTTCCTAAACCAACGTTTAATGCCCTTCCAGGTTTGCCAAATTTTAAGACTGGCATATGTCTTCATTCCACTTTAAGTTTTCTGCTTGTTTTTAGTTGGTAGGTGACACAGATTTCCTTGTTGGCCAGTACATTGTTTATTGTTTTTGATGAAGGGTTGCCTGAGAATATTAGGGATAGTACACCAAGTACTCCATTTTTTCCCTCTTTCTTGTAAAGCTTCATGCATCAATTTTTTTTTTCTTTCTCAAAATACCCTGTGTTTATGTTTTTTTTTTGTACTAGCTATCACTCCATCTAAAATTACGTGGATGGCTATGAAGTCAAATTTAATTAATTAAATAATTGACATTGAAGGACTAAAAGACGCTAGCTCTAATAATTCATGTTCACCTTCTTCATCTTCCTTTATCTTCATCTTTTCCCATTCATAATCTGTCCAATGACTCCAATCCATCACATATGAACCAAAGTCATGTATCAACTAATGGAACCCCAAGAACCACTTTACATGATCATACCAACAACAATCCTCTTACTTATGATAGAAAAATGCCCAAATGAATGATTTACAAGAAAGTTCAGAGGTATTAACTAGTTTGGACCCAAGAATTGTTAAAATTCAAGGACTCAAGTAAAAGTAACTAGCATCATTGCAAGATTTCATATAATACCTTAAGCATCTTCATATAGGAGCCTAAGCCTGATTTGAGCCAAGTTTAGCCTGAATTTTTTGATTCAGACCCTCGAAGTCCCAATTATACTTGCTCATTAAGCGGATGAAAAATTGTGTGAGAGACTGATGGTTGTGATATGGACCAAGTTAAAATAATGGAAATCAACAACAATAAAAGAAAAGAGGAGTGCTACCTGCTCAGGGATCCACATGCCATGTCGCAGAGTGAAATTGACTGACAAGGAAGGGAGTAGATCTTTAACACTGATGTGATTAGTGACTGAAGGTGGTGCACTGTTTGTGGAAGCAGTATGTAATGCTGCTGGATCTGGGAGAGGATAAACCATGGCATGGATCTTCCATTTTTTCCTCCTATGAGGAGCAATGCTTTTCTTTTATTTCCCCTCTGTGTTTCCCTTTCCTTTTTGCGCTTGCCTTACTTGAGCCAACCCACCGTCAATTACAAGGTCTATAAAATTGATGGGTATGATGGTGATGGAGGAGAGTTAGAGGGAGGGACTAAAGCAAATATTTTTTCTTTTTGACGGGCAAATCATCTTAATGATGAAAAGCATATTTAAATATGATAAGTACAATTTTTTCTTTTGTTTTGTGTTGACAAATTGAATTTGTTAAACATTATGTGACTTTATATTGTTTAATTAGAAGATGAAGAGGGAGAAGGAGAAAAAAAGAATAAGATATAATCTAACAAAGGAAAAGTGGGGTTTCAACAACAAAGCTTATCACAATGTGAAAAGTTGTTGGTACAAAAAGGTGCTGACTGCTTACTGACAAAAGAATCTTGATTGATGTTGCGGATAAATTTTTTCTATCCTGTTTGACTGACATTCATTATCTTTTTCTTTGTTGAACCTGAAACATTTTTGGTCTCGCAAACAAAAAAATCATATATTCAAATGACATCTTCTTTCTTTTTGCTAGAGAATCGGCAACCCTTTGAAGAAAATTATATAATATGGTTAGTTGGGTTTCATCATCATTGCGTGTCCTTTGTGCATGTTTTGACCTATGTTGGGATGTATTATTGTCATTATGTGTTTTGTTGTGGCTTGTTTGCTATTATTTGTATTATGGTGTTTTCTCCTAGTTACTTGCAGACTTATGAGCATCATCAATGTCAAGTATTTATATTTTTTATTTTTTTATATCATTGTTTTGACTTGGATCACTATTATTTACATATACTACAGTATATTTTCCACAGTATTATTATATCTACTATTTTCTCCCGCTTGTGAATTCTTTAAATCGTATTTGTGGGTCAACTGGGAACAGTGTCACTAGCATGAAGCTAGGCGATATGAGGCTGCATATGTCATGACCTCCCTACACCTAGTTGTCGGTGGGTTTTCATATTGGGCAGTAGGAGTAGACTAGTATTTGTCTTCTTGGGTGTTCTTCTCTCCATTGATTTTCTGATGTCCTTGGTTTATCTGTGTATCGACTTCAATGTTGCTTCTTGTTGCCAAGCTTAGGACTATTTTCTTTTCAATATTCTGTCTGTTTGCTTCTGATGCCTTCTTTCTCCTCCATTCACAATTCTTTTTCACTTCTCATCTCTTTCTGATAATAAGCTATTCTGCTTATGTTTTGATTGTGTTGATTTCTTACTCTCCAACTTGACAGACTTTTTTGCTCTGCTTTGTTTTTACATTTGCAGAAGCAGAAGTGACAACCTTTGATGCCCTGCAAACTCTGGCAGATCTATCTTTGATGATGCCCACTACTACTGAGCCTGGTAAAGTCTTGTTGCTTTTTGATAAAACCCTTTGGATGTTTTGAAATAGTGATCTTTTGCTTAGGGGGACAGAGGTGAAACAATGCCTTGTTTTATTCTCTGTACCTTTTGATAAGTCAATCTTAACATAAACACATGATAATCTCAATCTAATTACTTGTGTTGTGCATTCAATTTTGGCATTCAGTTATTTTTATCATTTGGTTTTTAGTTGCGCTCTACAGGGAAGGAAATTACCACAATGTTCTTTGATTTTCTTCTGATCAGTCGTCCTAATAATTTGTCTACTGCATTCATATTGACATCTCTCAGCATGTTGATTATAAATCATGTTATTAGTTGAGTTTCTTTGGCGAATTCTGATGATAGATTGTGTTGCCCACAAATGCATAAAAAAGGAAGAAACCTTTATGTTTTACGCTTTTGCAAATTATATCTTTAGTTTTCTTTTAGGGAAAATTAGACCTTTTAGCTACAAGTTAAAATTTATGTTGTCTAAGAGCATTTTCTCTACTCTACCCAACTTTTACCAAATTTAAACATGCAACCCTATATCAAGAGGATTTCTGTTTGTAGAATTTTTCTTGCATCATCACACTTTATTTTATTTAAAATGTTTATTTATTTTAATCAATGCATACCAGATATAATATTAGATAATAACTTCAAATCGAATATGGACTTACAAATAAATTTTAATGATACTTTTACTAATAATTTTTTGATATAAAAAATACTTTTCATATTATATATTTTGGGACTAAATGTTTTTACTAGTCAAATATAAAATTTATTTTCTCTCTCAAACAAATCTTTTTATACTAAAATAATACTTTTAGAATTATATGATATTGTTGGTATTGATTTCTTTGTTGAAATATACTACATAAATATTGCAATATTAAACTAACAAAAATTACCAATATGACATACTCCAACTTTACATAATGACAGCATTACATTAATATGAGAACATAAAAAACCAATTCAACATACTCCAATATAAGATAAGTAATACAACATGGAATACCAATATGGCATACTCTAACAATGTATGTGTATTTGTGTATGTATATATACACAGGCATATATATATGTATGTATATATACATACATATATTTGTACATATGAAGATGCATGATATTTTGATTGGTTTGTGAAACAAAATAGTAAAAATTAAATAAATAATGGCGGGGATAACGGATGAGAGGTACTCTATCAAAGATTCAAAGTATATTTGATGCAAAATATGTTGAAACAATTTAGCTATTTGGTGGGGCCACAGTTTTACTGTGCACAAGCTGTGTTTGTTAAGAAATGAAGCTGCATGTGGTTCCCTCCGACAGTTAAATATAGTATCAGGAAGAAACTCCCCTCTCTTCTCTTCCATGTAGAATTGTTGCATTGTTGAGGATTTTAGTTGAAGGGAGTATTGATCAAGAAATCCCCACCTTTTTCAGGCTGATGGAGTTGCTCTATTAGGCAAATGACAATTTTGTGCATGTACCACAAAATAGGTTATTGTCTGACTAACAAATATGTTTGACATGTGTAAAACAAACACAAAAGAGGGAATCCTTTGATCTTATAGCAACTTAAAAATGAGAATCTTACTTTTTCTTGCCACAACTTAAAACAAACACCTGAAAACTTGCTTATTTACTGATTTCATGAGCGTGTTAAAAAAGAATCCATGATCCTTGTTTGACCTTATTATTTTTCACTCTCTCCTTCTATGGTTGTTTATGTCCAACCATTTTAAGTTTTTGTAACCTGTAATTATCAATTTGTTAATACAAAAATGCAAATGAATGTGGAATAATGGTGCAGAATTTGATAACAAAAGAAGAGCTGTGATGAATTAGAAAACACAGTCAGAAATTAAAAAATTACATATTTTCGAATAACAATAGTGGAAACTCAGATAATGAAAACATGAAATTCACACAGAAGAAAGACATAATACTTGCAACGAAATATCATTCTCTACACACAATGTATAAGGTTCTTAATTATGTACAAAGGAAAAAAAGATGCATTAACATTAAGGAGAACCATTTATTAAACGAATAATGGACATCTACTGTCTGGGACAGAGCCAATAAAATATCCTCTTTAAACATGTTCATCATCCTATAACTTGTAGCATTCTTTCTTATAATATGTTTACAAACCCCCCCCCCTTTTTTTTTTCTTATGGTTATATATATATATACATACATATGAAATAAAGAATCATAAAATGTTTTCCCTTCACTCAGAACTAATCTAGTCAGCATTCTCCACTTCATGGGTGTTTGTCATAAAAAAATTAATAAAAAAAATCAACGAGTTGATCGTGAATGTTCTTCTTGTCTTGTTTTATATATTTTTCTTATGGGAAAAATGTTATTATGGCATAAATTTGTTGTTAGATTTTTTTTCCCCTGAAATATACAACTTACCATAAGCAATTAAAAAAATTCTCTACAAATTTCATTTTCTATTGTCAATTTTTTGCTGAAAGAGAAAAATCATCACTGGGATAAAGGTGACAGCTAACTGAATGTTTTGTTAGATGTTTTAACCAAAAGCCAGGGAATTCATAATAATTTTTTACCAATAACAAAAATGTAGAAAATAATGAGTGATGATAAAAATTGTTACATCCGATCAAATACCAAATGAATGACATAAATATTAAAAATATTTCTTTAAAAGATAGTACGAGAGTTTTTGTTTTTTCTTTTCTTAAGTTACCCATATTTATAGATATTGGAGATTAGTGGATGGTAGATTTAGAAAGACAAACCAATTCAATAACAATAGCCAAAAATAATTGATATTAATGAATTTTTTTCCCTCTAAAGTTTGTAGATTTATATATGTTATGGAGTTTTTTTTAAGCTTAAGTAATATAGTCATTGTGAATTTGTAAAGATTATTGCATAGGATTGGACTCACTCAAGTCCCTTAGTTGTGGGAAATGCTGAAGTTGATGATATAGTAAGCTTATGTGGTTCATTGGGAATGGGTCAAATATATTGACTCAATTTATGGGTATGATAAGCTTATCATATTTCTTTTTGATGTATGCAGGTAATGCAAAACACAGTGTAGCACCCCCATTTTCTAAGTACAAAATACTTTGAAAACAATGCGGGAGTTGAAAATAAATAAGGTTATTGCTGCCACATCTAGTGCAAGTAAACACCATTGTCCTGCTTTGCACTGATGCTAAGGCTAAAACTTAAAATTAAAAAAAAAACAAAATTTCACAACATTCTTAATATAATAGAATACCATAATAAATTCAAGTAACATCGTTGAAAGCATTTAACTACAAATCAATAAATTTAATTATTCTACTACATTTAAAATCTATTGAAATAGAAACCATCAAAAATAGAACTCTAGAAACCAAATTACTTTCTCAACTCGTCTCTCAAGCATACATCCATCATCAAATGTGGTCACCATCTACGTGCATAAGATTATTTGTTCACCATGTACATTATAAATCATTGTAGCCTTGTAAAAAATTGTAATAACCAAGTGAGCGGGCCACCATTATTTAGAAGCAATGATAAAACACTATAAATAACTTATATTCATAAAATTCATATCGTTAAATAAAATCTAGATGCATGTTAACAAAATATAAGGATTTTATAAAATAAGAATTACCACATATATAAAATTTAAAGCACCTTAAATCATATAATACAGAAATAGCACCACATAAATTAATATGTAGTTGGTAATTTACTTGAGTAATTAGAAAAGTAAGTGGGTTATCTGAAGTACGATTTGATCAATGAATACTTACTAGTCGACTAGTTCTATAATTAACGCAATTGTACTATTAATATTAATCAATCATCACATATATAGCTTATATGTGGAAACTACTTTGATGTCTAATGTTTTTCAAATGATAATTATACCAAATCCCTAAAATAGTAACCTAAATGACTGATACTATAATCAATTCTAATTATGTGAAATTTAAACAACAGAAAAATGCTTTTGTATATGTGGAAACTACTTTAATGTCTAATGTTTTTCAAATGATAAATATACCATATCCCTAAAATAATAACCTAACTGACTGATACTATAATCAATTCTAATTATGTGAAATTTAAACAACAGAAAAATGCTTTTGTATATACATGATCCATGAACCTATGAATATCAGTGTTCGCCTCCCACTGTGGTCTTCCATACTTGATAGGTGCACACCATCATTCCATACGAACTAACCAAACTCTTTCCCCATGAGTAATTAGTTACACCTGCTCAAGTCATCAAGCCATGTTACATGCAGGTTCTAAGGGTATTTGTGTGTGTGTTTGTGTATATATATTATATGTATATATACAATGAAAGAAAATGTTAATATTCCATATGGTGAATATCTACTAGGGGATCCTTATGAAGGAAAGATAATTTCTATTCCCATTAGGGAATAAATTATTGCAGCGCAGGCGTTCCCCAAAAATCCTGGCTTTATGGCCTGGGTTTTTGCTAGTGGTATAGTTATCCTATACCTTCTCGGAAGAATCCGAAGATTTTCAGCCCTCTCAATCCATGAATTCATAGGGCATGAACCGGATTCATAAAATACCCCCCATTTATGGGATAACTATACCACTAGCAAAAACCATGGCCATAAAGCCAGGATTTTTGGGGAACGCCCATGATGCAATAATTTATTCCCTAATGGGGGTAGATGTAAGCTTTCCCTTTTGAGGATCTCTTATAAATGGGGGGCATTTGCATCATCATTGGTGCATTGTTTTGTAGGAGCTACTAATGTATCCAACTAATGTGTACGATATGGCTAGATGAACAGAAAATAGGACTTGCGGACTCAAAACTATTACTTTTAAAATGAATGCACTACTTAATTAGCAAAATATGAGGGTACTATGGTGCACCACTAGCCGCAAATCCTTGTTGTGTCATCTAAACATCATAAAATTAATATAGATAGTATGCATACTTGATGTCAGGCAGACGAAACTTAAAACATCAACGCATGTTACCTCTGACAGTATTTTGGACTTCAAAAATTTTTCTTTTCTTCTTGGATGGAAGCACCGATAGTTATTCTTCAAGGCAAACCTCTTTTTTTTTCGTTGTTGTGGCTGCATGTATCAGACTTTTGTGGTGTGGTTATGGCTGTGGAACTCTGGGAGCTGAAATAACTGGATATTTATAATAGTAGGGAGGTGTAGGGTTATGGATTTTTTTTCCCAATTAGATAATATCTAGATCTTTTTAATTTATGATAGATACAAGATTAATATATATTCATTTACTGTCTATTAATTAATAGGCCCCATTGACTAGGTAAAATATCTTATAACTATATAAAGAAAATCTACAAACAACTAATCATCTGTGTGATATATATATATAGTCGCATAACCTTATTTTTGATATTATTGTTATTACTATTATTTTAAAAAATTTATGGGGTATTACACAGTCTTAAAAGGTTTATATTTACATAACTTACAAAATCTTATGTTAAAAGCTAAATTATTGAGTTCACATTCAAATTCTGTTTGCATGTGCTTTAGAATCAGATGCACAACCTAATGAAGAAAAAGTTGGATCCACCAAGTCTAGGCTATGGGAAGCTGCTCCAGGAAAAAATCAGAGGGAGAAGTCAAAAGGTTTGGTATTGAAAAAGAGAGATCAAGTAACTGTTAGTTCTGAGGTTTCTGAATTTAAGACTGCAAAACTACGGAAATCTACAGTTGCTGAGTTTGGTGCTTTGCCTGATGCAAGAGATTCTTCCATCCGTAAGAGAAAGCAGAAGTCCCCTGCTTCAAAAGTAAGTTATGATTTGCAATTTCATTTAATTTCTGCCACTTATTTCGGTAGCAAATTTCCTGGCTGTTCTGCTGATTCATTTGTCCCAAAGACAAGCATATAATTGCACTTCTCTTGCAGATTTCTGCATCTGAGACTCTCGATCCTGATACAAGCGAGCTTCAGAAAAAGGAGGTAATTTTGTAACTTAATGTCCTGAATTGGCCGAAGTCCCATTTTACTTGACAACATATGTCATGCTGCTCGAAGAAAAAAGTAGTAGACATGATATAATGGAATCTTTTTGAATTTATCCATGATTGCAGTCTTTTCTGCATGATTTTATGGCTGCAATTCTTGTAGCCAGTTCTCTTGAATGTGGTGAACCAGTGAAAATAATGAAAGCAACAGAGTAGTAACTTCATGTCTTGGTGACAATGTGCCTTCAAGGCCGTGCTTTGGTACCGTGTCTTTATTTAACCTACAAAATTATTGTTATATTGGCCAATAGCTTACCTTTGTCTGGGAAATATTGCACCGCCAACCAAAGTGAATTGGTAGCATTGTTTTCTGGTCACAACTTCCACACTGGGCTCTGCTTTGCTACGAGATGCTTATTCGGCCTCTTTGTCTTTTGTTTTTGGGGTGGAAGAATTTTTTTGCTAACCCACATTTGATTGGTTGTTAATAGATTATTGCTTACAACTTGTCTCACCAGTCATCGGCCTTTGCACTTAGCCATGGACTGTAACTGATATATTAATGTCTGCAATTAATCTCAGTCTTACGATCAGGGGAAGAAGCCCAGCAGTAAAAGTCGACGGTCTTCCCATACGGCTATGCAGTCCCAACCAGTGAACTTGGTCAGAACCACAGAGCATTCTTCTTCAAGTACTGGTCCTAGAAAGGAGGTCGATGATTCAGCTGCTTCATCTATACAGGCTCCAGCTACAGAAAAGCTTAATATGCCAACCAAATCTAAAAGGAGGCGTAAAGCAGATAAATCACAAATACAGAGAAATCCAAGAGATGCAGAGATCTCTCAGGGTTTTTTAAATGATCAATCTAATACATCTGTTAATCTGTCCCCTGATCAGTCACTTATTCTCAAGGTTAATACATCACCTTTTATGTTGTGACATACATCTATAATGCACATACTCACTCTTTTTGCTATGCAGGAACGGGCGAAAAGGCTGTCCGATTGCCTTTCAAATTATTGTGTCCGGAGGTGGTGTATTTTTGAATGGTTTTATAGTGCAATTGATTATCCATGGTTTGCTAAAAGTGAGTTTGTGGAGTACCTATACCATGTTGGATTGGGCCACGTTCCGAGATTGACTCGTGTTGAATGGGGTGTCATACGGAGGTATCTCTTTCTGTGCAGCTCATATAGGGCTATTTTCCTGGCTTTGATCTTATCTTTGTCAAATGAATGGGCATTACATATGAAAGTTTATTGATGCCTTGTTGACACAGTTCCTTAGGCAAGCCACGGAGGTTTTCTGAGCAGTTTCTGAAAGAAGAAAAGGAGAAGCTCGATTACTACCGTGAATCTGTTAGGACTCATTATACAGAACTACGGACTGGTGTTAGAGAAGGACTCCCAACTGATTTAGCTTGTCCCTTGACTGTGGGGCAGCGAGTAATTGCTATTCATCCACGGACAAGGGAGGTTCACAATGGAAGTGTACTGACTGTTGATCACAGCAGATGTCGGGTTCAGTTTGACTGGCCTGAACTTGGGGTCGAATTTGTCATGGTATAGTCCTTGACAATGTTGTGTACACTTAATGAATGACCAATGTTTGTGCTAGACCAAGGAGAATCATTTCATATCTGCCTAATTATACTTAGGTCTGGCTCTTTTGTTCATAGCTTACCGATGTTTCATTTGCCCTGCCACTTGTTGAACTTAATGAATGTGGACTTGAAAGTTTATATGTCAGTTCTCAAGCAAGATTTGATATGGGATTAGGAAATGTATACCGATTTATGTATCAGCTAATGAAAATGCGAGGAAAGATTAAAGTTGGCTTTGAAAGGTTCAGACCAGCAGTAGGATAGAGATACTTGATGCAGGCAAATAAGGCTATGCAGTGAGATATGCCAAGATTGGCTTTTGCCATTCATTGAAGTACATATACTTCATGGATTCTCCAATTATTGTTATCACAATAAAGAGAAGGAACTTTGACCCAATTCCTACTCTAAATCAATGGCATGAGTTGACTTCATGGATCCTGTATACTTAGGATCGATGTTAGTGGTGTGTAATAAATATTGGGGTGATTCAAATTGTAGAACCTGGTGCTGTTCTTGTCTTATGGTGTAAATGGCTGAATTTTGGATAACAACAATTCTTGGTTTGGACTTGTAACATAATCAAATTGGAAGTCGACTCTTCTCCTTAGTCTCTCTCTCTCCCTCTCTCATAATATACATATAAACATCTTGTGTTATTCCTGTAAACACAAAACAGACATCAATGATTAGTGATTTAAGGTTTGCTAGCTGTACATTTTCTTGTCATTTCTTTTGATTGCTGACGAGAATATTCTTAATTCTATCTTTGCAGGATATTGACTGCATGCCTCTGAATCTATCAGATAATATGCCAGCTTCTCTTCGAAGGCACGGCATTGCTGTCGATAAGTTCTATGAATCACTGAGGCAGCACAAAACTACTGAGAGATCAGATGATAGGAAGGAGGAGTACATAAAATTTGCTCCAAACCAAAACATGGAGACTGCTGATGGGTCTTCATATATTTTGCCAATTTATGGAATGAATAGTTCACTAAAGACAGGGATGGTTAGTAGTTACTTTATTCTTTTTAAACTTTTCTTTTTAGGAATACGTGTAATTTTAGCTTACTGTGTATAAATGCAATTACTTCAGATTAGTTAGAGCTGTCTTGAAGTTTCTTTACTGCACTTGCCCCTTAACTACTGGGTGCATTCATGCCATACTTATTTGCTTGTCCTGGGACATTCATTGGCATGCAATTAGGAGATGGAAATGATTGGATAGAGTTTTAAGTGGAATTTAATGTTGTGGTCCCCATTTTTTAATCTAATTAGTGGTTAACTAAATTAATTATGCAATTGTGGCTTAATCAATCACACACTTGTTCATAATGCCTCAAGCTAATCCATTTGTCCTATTTTGTATATACCAATTGAAATATCCGTTTCTTTGATCCAGAAAGTGATTCTTAACCCGAAACTATGAGACTCCTGCCATCTGTTATCGAAGGAGGGTCACAAGATCAAATGTTGGATTGATTTTCAATACTGAGTGTTAAATCATAATTTTCTGGCAGACTGTAGGTTGGTCACATATAAAATCAAAGTCAGGATTCAACATGTAAAATTAATTGTTAGGATATGATGATAGAGATTTCTTAGAATTTCATAATCTGAGAGTTCAGTTGATGACTGTGATGTCATTTAATAGGAATCAAACATTTTTTGAAGTTGCTATAATATTGGGATTAAAGTTGAGTAGACTTTGTTGGATATTGTGCAAACCCATTGCAGCATTGTAGATATATTAACATGTTTGAGATACTTCTTTGTTCCTAGCTACACAGTTGGAATTCATGTAGCTCTGGATCTCTGGTTATGTTAATGGCTGCTTATTTGTGTTATGTAGTTTGATGCACTGGGTAGGTGCTTTTTTGGAGATATAAAATATTTTTAGGTCTCTCCTTTCTATTTTCTTTGGAATACTTTGTTGTTGCATTGATTGGTTGATTAATTAGTGCTTGCAATTTGGTTGCTCCTAGCCTTGTTACCCAATAAATGCCTTAGGTGGGAAATTATGGCCATCATCTTTGAACCCCTATTTGTGAAGTTTGTTTGAAAGTTAATAGAGACTGATTTCAGTGACCTGCTTTATTTCTAATACCTTGTTTTCAGGAGCGCTTAACTAGTCCAGGTTCACAGGCCAAAATGGGTCATGAAGAAGTTGTCAGTCCTCAACAGGCTGTGTTTTCTCAGCCGTCTGCTTTAGCCCAGATCCAAGCCAAGGAGGCAGACATCCTAGCTCTAGCAGACCTTATGCGGGCTCTAGATAAAAAGGTTTGGAACCTGATCTTTATATTGATACTCTCAATTACATCTTATGCATAGAGTGTATAAATAACGTGTATAATTCTTCAGAAACAACCTGCAAAAAAGTGCACTCACAGGCCTCACATTGGCTTTTCTGGCTGTGTGAATATTTGATGGGATAACCCAACGCCATATTGGCCTTAGTAATGAATTTGCGGTGTGGGACAATCAACTGAGCTGTTATGTGACTTGTGTCATATGTGACACAGAACTAGTATATGTATGATTCCAAGATATTTTCGAAAAATTGGTGCATGTCTGCATATGGTTTTGAGCTTTGTGTCAGTGCCTCTGATATTTGTCATCTATACGTGATACAGATACCATTCCTTTTTTCCTCTGATTAATGTTGTGTGAATTAGTATTTAAAAATGTGATTACTGCTACTTGTGGTTGTTGCACTTTTTGTGCTACGGTCTGTGGATGAAATGGGTATAAATTGGATAGCACATTCTCTAGCATATTGAAAAAGCTTCTTTAGAATATTAGATTAGATGCATGGGTGCATAATGGTGTTTGTGGTTGGAAAGTTGGTGAAGCCTACGAGAAACATTAATATTTTGGGGTTGAGTGATTGTCATTTTTTGGGGGATTGGGAGATGGGGGAGGGAAGAAGGTTTTAACTTTAAACTTAAAGATAATTCTCTGATAAAACATGACAGAAAGCTAGAAAAGAGGATTTAATGATTATTGTTGTTTGAGGATGTTGCTTTTAAATATATAGAATGGTCAGACTATGCTATGCAAATGAAATTGTCAATTGAAGGATCCTGTTGCAAGTATACTGATGATGCATGTGCATATTTACCCGCTGATACATGTACCATTTAGAACCTCCAAACAATATTTTCTTCTTGTGAGAAATAAGATAGAGTAGATGCCATCGTTAATGAAAACGTGATCAAGTTTCACAACTGTCCTTTCATTAACTGGTTCATTCATATATTGTGTGGCTTTGGAGTTTCTGATTGGACTGCTGTTGGTAGGAATATCTTTAACATATGGTTTAACCTCAAACGCTTTACCAACTCATTTTTGTCTTATAAATACTCTTGTGGCTTGTAGAGTGCATTAATTGCTGAGTTGCAGCGCATGAATGATGATGTGACTGAAGATGGAAACCTCAAAGATATTGAAACTTTTAAGAAGCAATATGCAGCAGTGCTCGTGCAGTTAGATGAAGTTTTTGAGCAGGCACGTCACACCTAATTTATCCTTCCATTGTTTTATCTGTGTTTCTCATTTTCCTATTTACTTTCAAAAGGAAGGCAAATAGAGAAATACAGACTCAATAATTTATTTCTTTTTGCCTTCATTGATGCAAATCGAATCAATCCATAGCACTTATACTTTGCCTTCCAAACATGTGATGATGATTAACTATGTTTGTCTATAGGTTTCTTCTGCATTGATTTGCCTAAGGCAACGTAATACTTACCAAGCAAACTCTCTGCTTCAATGGCAGAAGCCAATGAGCAACCGGGGTAGTATTATCAACTCTTTTGGTCGCGCCATGTGTGATACTCAAGAGTCAGGGACCTATATTTCAGAAATTGTTGAAACATCGAAAATGAAAGCGCAGAGGATGGTAGAAGCTGCGATGCAGGTAATAGTGGTCATATTTGGATCCTTTTCTTGCCTTTAGTGTGATTCTTCTCAATCACATTTATGGTGGCTGTAGTTATTTGCTTGATGCATTTATTGAATCCATCCAAGCAATATCTTTTCCATTCCAAAATTCCACCTATCCCAATAATATTAAAATTGAAAATAAAATGCAAAACCCTTAGACCTTTTGTATCCTTTTTACAATATCTTTGTCTCTAATTATTAGTGACCTATGTTGAAATATATATTATGTGCTTTTTTAAGAAGTCTATTGCTAGTCATTTTTAGAATCTGGAACTCAGGAATCCAATTATTTTATGGCTAATTCAACTTTATTGTCATTTTAGTACTCCACATATCTTTGGTTTCCAAGATGATACAGCTAGGGTGGACCCTGAACCTGTAATATTGATCATACCCATAAGTAGCAGATTATGATTTTTTCTTTTTTTTTGTTATAATTAAGTCTGTGCCCCTCAGTAGCAGCCAAATTCCTCCGGTTTCTCACATCCCTAATAGTTGGAATGTGCTTATGTTTCTATTTAATAGCTATCATGTGAGCAAATCTATGCATTTTGTATGAAATTTTGAACTCTATTTTCTTTCCAGGTGACCCTAAGCAAGAAAAGATTGTATTGTGTTGTTTCATATCTGTTTTATTTGTATATGTTTGGAATTTTCCACTATATTTATTTATTTTCATTTCTCAGCTTTTGTTAAATAAATAAAATTTGGTTTTATTTTGTTATTATTCCCTTTAATCTCTGCCAGTGTGCTAAAGTGGCATTTGATTGCCGTTTGAACATTTTTCTGTCACCTGCTTTTGTGCCTTGTTTGAATTAAGTTTTTGATTCATTCCTTTTCTCTTTAGTTGTCCTAGCGCAGATATTTTTTCTGTCATCTCAATGTTGCATCACATGTGTGGGAGGAATGTGTTATGCTTTTCTAGGTCTAGGTCAGCGCATGTTAACTTGTTTAAGGCAAAAAAAGAATTTGTGTGGTGTCAGTTTGTCAGCTAGGCTTTTTTTTTTTTTGTCCTATTTTAAATCATCAATGCCAATCTTAATGAGAAAAGTCCGGCATAGTTCGGCTGGTAGGCAATGAGCCAAGTAAACTGCACATCAGAACCTGGGGTGGTATGAAAGATTGTAAAAACTCTTTCCTTGTTCTCCTGCTGTGTACATGTGCAGCCTTATTCTGCTTTGCATCTATGGTGTTATACCTCGGTCATTTTGATCATGGGCTTTGGGTGGGTCATATCTGATTCTGTGATCAACTTTACTGTAGGTGTCAGCATTTGAATTATTATAGGTACCCTTTATTATTTTGTTGCAAGTATGTCATGATGCATGCTGGCTGCTCCTAGTGCTGCTATGCTATGATGATATCATAAACTTCTCCCTACCATCTGCTCTTTCCGGATCTGATGCTTCATCCCATCTGTCTCAGGCCATGTCATCATTAAAAGAAGAAACAAACTCTCTCGAGAATATTGAGGAGGCAGTAGATTATGTTAGTAATCATCTTTTGGTTGATGATCCTGGTTCAGCAGCCCCATCATCTCGAAGTAATGGCAGTTTAGCTCCTCCTGGTCGGTCAATTTTGTTTGCATTGGGAGATGCAACAACTGATCATGCACCTGATGCTCGCATAAATGGAGCATTTGAGGAACAAGAAGTTCCTTTAGAACTCATCACCAACTGTGTGGCTACATTGCTCATGATTCAGGTGAGTTTTATATTTCCACCCTTATTCTTGCTAGTTGCTGGTCTTGATATATTATGAGTTGTCATTATATGGCCTTAACAATTTGTGAGCAATACTGAGCTGAAGCACTCTGAATTTCAAAAAATGCGATTTAAGTTGACTTGGCCGTTCATATATGGTGCTCTACTCGCTAAACATTTATACTGCCATACAGAATTCAAGATAGTTGGAGGAAAGTTTACGCATTGGCTTGGTTATTTTATTTATTTATTTATTTATTCCTTTTTTTTGCCAGAAGTAAAAATAGATTACTTTTTTTGCCAGAATTCAAGAGTAAGAGATTAGATGTAGCACGTTTTTTTTAGGATACGATGTCTTCAACTTATGGCTACTTTTGATTCGATGGCCTTGTGAGTTACTACATGACTATGCTGTGTATCTCTTTCTTTTTCTTTCTTCCCCCGCTTTTATTTATTTATTTTGGTTTTGGAGAGAATGATGTATGGCTAGGGAAAAGGAGAGAAATAGGATGAGGACCAGGAAGTCATGAACTCTAAAGCTTGCTTTAGGTGCTGAGGGTTTTTAACTTCAACTGTTTGAACAGATAGGTTTTGGTGGTCAATGTCTTTTTGGATCGACTTGCTAGGGTATTTAATGGTATGTTGACTTTGGATTTTGTAGTCTATGGTGGTTGATTCTGTTGTAGTATGGACTAAGGTGGTTATGGTATTGATGGTTAGAATTTCGGGTAAGTAGATTTGGCTATTGTAGAGTCTGGGTGTGTTGTGGGTATGGGGCTTGTCCTGCTCAAATCGAATGGGCTAATTATTAATCTTTTCTAATTTATTTATTTATGTGATGGAAATTTGGAGGATGAAGATGGATAGTTGGTGTTTTTTCCTTAGTTCATATAATAAGATGAGAAGAACAGGCTCTACTAGTGAATGGCTTTTAAAATTGTTTCACTTCACCTATTTAGTTTATATAATAATATTTATTTATTATTATCAGATTCTTTCTGGTCATGATTTTTGTTACCCGGTTTGGATGACAAAGTTATAAAGGGAAGGGATTGTTTAAATAAGGGGTTTGTCAGAAGTCATTGTATGGTAGATTGGCAGCATCGACGTGGTATTCAAGTATTCTATGGGTATTTGTAGCTTTTGGAGGTATTGGGATGATATCTTAGATGGTTTCAAGGAGGAGCTAAATGCTTCCTAGTGAAAAATTTATGAATTTGACATGGTGGAATTCGTGAATGCTTTCTCTCTTGGCCTTTGCCAGAAAACTTCATAAACAAGTTAGAAGTGAAACTGCTTTTAGAATGTCCGTATGTCGACACACCTCTGAATTATTTTTGAATTACTTTCAAGATTTTTATCAACCAACTTAAATCATATATCTTCTCTCGTAAGCTTCATCTTCACCTTCAGATCCAGATCAGTGATCGAGACTATTCAAACCTACAAGAAATGGAAAAGATTAGAAAACAAAAGTAACACCACATAAAAGTGAGACTAGGCTTCGTCTCTTAGGGAAGAAGTTTGCCTTTTATGATATATGCAAATGGACTAATTGGTGAATGAGATTGAAAAATAGATATTTGACAATAAATGAAATTTGTAAACTAATTCCATGTTTTAGTTTTATCAGTTTATCCTTCTGAGATGAATGATGTTGACTGCAGAAATGTACAGAGCGCCAATTCCCACCTGCTGATGTTGCTCAGATATTGGATTTTACTGTTGCGTGCTTGCAGCCATGCTCTTCACAGAACCTTCCTGTGTATACTGAAATACAAAAGTGCATGGGAATAATCAGAAGCCAGATCTTGGCACTGGTACCTACGTAGTTCTATTCCGTACTAACCATTCTGTTATCCTTGTAAATTTAAAGTTGTAGCGTAGTTCATATTTGAGATAGCTTGGGGCTGTTTTCTGTAAACTGTATTATATTTGATGGTGCAGATTAATATATATTGACCCGACAGACTTCCCATTTCATTCGTCATACCTTGACAACATCAGGGAGAGTAATTAGGAACAGTTTCTCATAGAATTTGTAGGAGTATTTGAAATGTCTTGTAATGATCGACACTAGCGATTTCATTCTAGGCAATGCTTTGATGAATATTTTCCATTTGCTTCAACAATAAGGTCCACAAAAGCAGACCTTTTAGCATATAAAACAAGATATAAACAGTTTTTCGTTTATCACTTGGAAATGTTATACAGCTGCAATTCAAGTGGCCATGAAATGTAAGGGCAAACTTAATGTCTAGGATGTTGAGCGTTTGATCCCCACACGAGTTGTATTTTTTTTTTGAAAATCAATACTATTTATTGCCTAATACTCATACTTTCTATAATTAAGACACATTTACCATAATTAAAGTGCACATTATCTAATATTATAATGCACTTACTTTATATTAGACAAGATCATTGTAGAAATATACACACCCATAGCTAAAACACGTTATCCAGTAATATTATAATGCACAATATGCAATACTAATTTTCTAGCATTATGGCACACACTATCCAATATTATAATGCACATTTTCTATTATTAAAATACAAATTATTTAGTAATACAATTCCTATTCTTCATAACTAAGTTACATATTTTCTAGTGATACAATCATTACCCATAATATAATCAAGTTTGTACGGGGGACATGAAAGCCTATGCAATTCCAAATAGAAATTCAGTGCCATATTAGCAAGTTTGTTTGCACATCTATTTGCTTTATGATATCAAAAGTGAATCTCAAACTTAGCCTCAATCAGGATCCTTCTGTAGTCATTCACCAACCCTACAATATTGCCCACATCTTGATCTAAATTAATTAACTCCACCACTGTTTTCAAATAATTCTCTAGGATGACCCTTTGCAATCCCATTTTCCTCACAAGCAAAAAGCCTTGTCTAATGAACCAGAATTCTGTTGCCTAAGTCGAAGATATCCTCACCTTCACAAGAAAGTCATGAATCCAAAGACCCCTAGGGCGTCGAATAATTCCTCTTGTACAAGATAAACATGTGCTCCTAACTATACATCCGTCCACTTTCACTTCAAACGTACTTTGTGTTGGAGCTGACCAATTTACACAGAGCATTTACCTCCTTGTATTGATCAAATCATCATATTTCTACCATGCATTCAACATCTCCCTAGCCTATGAAATAATGAAAGCTACCATGTTGGTTGATCTCAACCTACTATGAAAAACTTCGTTGCAACAACTTTCCATGGCCATTAACATGCCATAGGAAACACTAAGTTCCAACGTAAATCAAGATAAATATGTATGCTCACCCAAAATTTAGCCGAACGAAGCTTGCAACTAGGAGGAGGGTAAGTTGCAACCACAAAGCATTCACATGATAACACTCGTAAGTAAATGAATCAAGTGGTCATCATATGTACCACACACCAGGTATAGAGTGTTAGATGCAAAGCCATGTCAACTCCATTGAAAATTGGTAGGAATATGATCCCAATCCGACTTCCAAAGAAATATATGAATTCTCTCTATTTCTTGCAACTTCCACACCAAACTCTAGGTGAGTTGAATGCCATCAACACTCCTAAGAATTATGAGCTCATAGCTCAAAGCAGTGGAGTAGGCTCTTAATGGGGTGTGGATCCAAACCACCTGATCATCCTCATTGTAGGAGGGTATACACAGAACACTTGTAATGTTCAAGATCCCAAACTCTACAATAGATGAGAAAAACCAAACCATCTCCAAGTACTTGCTTCATCTATATAATATATAACATTATTGTTCAAAGTATTCAAATTCATTTTTTCCAAGCACACTTCTAAGAGTGTTATATCAAGAATCTAATGGTCCTTCCAAAATTGAGTAGTGCAATCATTGCCAATTCTTCAATGGGTGCCCTTAGAGATAGTATCCAACCCTCTACAAACATGTGAGACTTGCATTTTAATTTAAGCTATTAGTGGGGGTTAGTCAACAAATTATTTAGCTCAAACAATCTCAACTCATGGATCCAAGTTTCCCATCATCACTACCTTCCATCCAAACTTCCCAAGCATCAACCAATTAGTCATATCTATCTTGCAAATGCCCGAACCAATAAAGCTTTTAGTTAGGTAATTATGATCCCATGCTACCTCAGATATCTTCCTCTAGAGGTCGACGAACCCTTAGATAAAGCTCCTCACAATTCTATCAATTTTATGGCAAAATCCATCATGATGTGAGGGAATGCCTTATAAATTTTACAAGCCATATGTTGACTTATTTCATATTACAACCAATTAGTTTGGCATTGATGGAAGATTTGGGATAGACTAGTATACTTGGGCCTAATAAGGTGCTTGATTAATTATGGACCAAGGAGGGACTTAATAACTATTAATCTAATTTTTAATGAAGACACATGGTTGAAAAGTTCTATGGATGTCCAATACGAGGGAGAACCAACCATTTATAGGTATACTTTATCTTCTAGATTTTTAATATATATTTCATGGAGAATTCATAGTAGAGGTGTAGTTCATATATTTAAATTAGTCTTGCACACTTTTGGACAATCATCAAGTGTAATTAAATTAAGTTTGAATCTTCAAATTAATCTCTTTATAAGTTTTTGATCGTGATTTCTGTGTGATTCATAATCAATTTCATTTCTTAATTTTTGTGTGGTTTTGAGAGAGTTAGTTTGTGTTCAATTTTACACATTTATATCATATCATGATTTCTCATATCCACATCCATATCCATTTAGATATTCATCTTCAACATTTATCATCTTCACCCTCTCAAACCCTAAACCTAACCCTCTTCCATACCAACAAAACTTGCCATCCATTAAGCCACGTTTTTAGCCTCAATCAAACTCCATAATCCACCATTAACCAACCTTTAATTCATTCCCATAACCATCCATAATAACACATACATACAAAACCTAGAATTCCATTATTTCTTTCAAAACCCTAACCCTAATACCCTTTCTTACATCACATTTTCTATATCATTAATTGTCATATTAATCACAAATTGAATTGACATAGATACCCTAATCATTATACATTAATTCATCATTAAAAATCTCAATAAAAACTTACATCAAAACTCTAATACAAATTGTGAAAACTAAAGTCCCAAACACTAACATTCTAATTCATCCAATTTTTCTTCTTTTCTTGCTCGATTTTTGTGCGACTTGTGTAAATTACTAGTTTTTGGTTGTTTATGATTCCAATACTCATCACCTTAGGTAACATGTAATCTAGCATTGTGTAGGTGGGTAATGAAACAAGCACTGACTTTGATAAAGTCACCCCTCCCATAAAAGATATGCATTTAGATTTCCAACCCTCAAGCTTACACCTGGCACTATCTAGAACATGGTGAAAATGGGAATGTTTATTCTATTATGGACTACTTGGACACAAAGGTACTACCCTATTTTATCTAGCACTGGTATACAACATTAGTTATGGATATGCTAGATAAGAGTTAAGCTTTCCAAATTAATCAATTGTCCAAATTTTGAGCCAAAGCGTTCCAACATGGCGCTAATACCCTCCTTATAATCAATCAATGTTTTAGCAAAGAAAAATAAATTTAGGCACTATTAACACCACAAGTCCCCTTTACAAGCTGAGACTGGCTTCCAATCTCTAAAGTTTGATTCCTTGCAGATAAGTTGGGATAGTCAATCAATACAAAATACAAAGAGGCACAGGATTAAGGGATCACCTTGCCAAATATCTTGTGAGCAAATAATACATTTTGAAAAACTATCATTCCATGCAATGAGCATATGGACAAAAGTGATCATATACTTGATTAGCGAAATCAGATTTTATGGCATCTAAACTTGCTTGTAAGTATGTTATATGAAGTGCCAATTCAAGCGGTCATAAGATTTTGAAAGATAAATTTTAATATTGATAAGATCATTTCTCCCCATCTTGCATTGTAAGGTGTGTATGAGCTCTTGTACTAGTAGGACATTATCTATAGTACTCCATCCTAGTAAAAATCTTGTCTATGCAGGTGATAGGATATTCTCCAAGACTGGTTTGAGCTTATTAACCCCCACCTTGGAAATGATCTTTAAAGAGACATTGATGAGGCTAATAGGTCTAAAGTTTGAGACTCTCAAGATTAGTTTTTTTTTTCTTCCGGGAATCAGTTTGATTATCATGTCATTTACATCACTAGGTATTAAACTTGAATTCCATGCTGTCTCAACCCATTAAAAATATTTTCCTCAATGAACACCTAATTTTTAAGATAAAAGATGAAAGAAATCTAAAAAACTACCAATTGAACCTCGTGCAAGTCAATATCTCTTCATAGGGTGTCCAACTCCTCCATGGTCAGAGAATAAAAAACTATAAGAGTGAAGTTGCTTCGCATAGGATGTGCGGGCATAGTGAAGAGATCCTAGTAATAATTAATTACAAGATGTAAACATGCCAAATTAATAGAAATCTAATTGACCAGTCTATCAATTGTCCCCATGCTTAGCAATTGACGAGAGGTGAAAGAAGCAAGTATTTTGCTTGCCTTCAACCACTAGTTGCTCCTTGGAGTGTTGCCACCAATAGGTTTATTCTTGTATCAAAATCTACAAATACTCCTCATGAAGTTTCTTCTTTAGCTCTCTTAGATAACCATTTGGCTCCTTCTCAAGAGCAACTTGGATGCCTCGCAATCCATTACGTAGCATCATATTCTTAAACTCTAGGTATCCAAACACATTCCTAGCCCACACTAAGGGGGTTCTTAATCTCTCAACACTCTGGAGTAAAGACTCCCTCGAATTCCATGAATGACACATAAACTTTGGGAAGTTAGGGTGGGCCATCAAAGCATTTTTGAATTTAAACAATTAATGACGGGGATGATGATTAGGTGGGAAGTTGAGGGAAATCATGATTGATAGGTGATTTGAATTATTCCTAGCAAGGTGGTGGATTTCAAATCTAGGGAAAAAAGTCAACAAATTAGATTTGCATAAGCTCAATCTAATCTATGCATAATACACCTACTAATATCCCACAAGTCATTCTAGGTATTGTGAGGGCATGTAAACCCTTAATTAAACATATTGCATCAAGCTATAGTGTCAGTTAGGGATGGCAACGAATCCAGTCTAGGTTGGATCCGACCAGACTCAAACCCAGACTTGTTTATATTATCTAGACCCAGACCCAACCTAGATCCATCGAATCTCAAAGTTAAGACCTAGATCCAAACCCATCAAGTCTAACGTGCAAACGAGTTTTAAATAGGTCTGGCTATTTTTGATTTTTTTTTATAAAAATAATCCATGCAAATATAAATATATTCATGTTTTATATAGCTTAATATGTATTTTTTATTAAAAAAATTCTTCGAGTACAAAGATAAACATTTAACAATAATTAATTTAACTTTTTAAATAGTATTTTAATGCTTTTAAAATAAAATATTATACATAATGTTTATAAATTAAATATGCAAAAATAAAAGTAAAAAAATAAATAAGGATCTCAAACATGATTACGACAAAGATAACAAACATAATATTAGTACACACACACACACACACACACACACACACACACACACACACACAAAATGGGTCTAGGTCTGAGACTACTGGACCCAAATCTAGACCTATTTACATATATATAGACCCAAATATGAGCTAGACCTGTCAGGTTAAAAAATCATGAACCCATACTTACTAAAAATGAGGTGGGTTTGGGTCAGGTCCAGGAACCATTGCCATCTTTAGTGTTAGATACCCTTTGAAGGTGAGAGGTGCAGTAGGAAGAGCCTCTAACCTTATCATTTGTCTTATCCACTTGATTAAAATCCTCCGTAATAATCCAATGATAACTATGGGTGTTTGCTGCACCATCTAGTGTAAGCCAGAGTCTTTCTCAAACATTTGAATCCAAACTCGTATAAGCTGCCGAGAGGATCCATTCAATTCCCTCATAGGGTTGAACTAACACATTCATAACATGCTTCGTGCACGATAAGAGTTGTAAATGCACCTTGTCCTCCTTCCACAAAAACCAAATACCTCTACAGAAACCACCGACATCCACCCTCACAGACCTTGAGAAACTATGAGATGAGAAGTTCCTACGTGCCCTTTCACCACTGATTCTATTCTCTGATAAGATCACAGTAGAGGGCTTATATTGTTGTACCAAATCACCAAGGTGAAAAAAAATCCGCCACCCGCATATTCCTCCATGTTCCACACAAGCAAATGCATGGGAAAGGTGTAAGAGAGAGAGAAAAAAGGGGAAACTGCTCGATCATTATAACCATGGATCACCTGGACTTGTCACCCATGGTATTAGCACCACTTATATGTATAACCTCATTATGTTTTCCCACCAAAGTTGAGGATGTATTACCATCAACTCCACCACCTTGCGGGCCCTTTGGTTCTTCTCTAGGGTTGCTTTGGAGCCTAACTACCATCCTTACATCTTAGATCAAGGGCTTCTTAGAAGGCCAAGTAACATGTGATGTAGTAAAGGCAGCAAGCGGCTAACCTCCCCTTTGTCTCCCACAACTCTGACTGATCTCTTCTTTCCTTTACCCTTTTCTGAAGGTACCAAGATAAGGTCTTCTTTAAAGGAAAGGTTGGAGATAACATCATGAGAAGCATTGTAGGTATTTATAAGTTCCTTCTTAGCACCCGAGGAACTAGAATACCATTGGGAAAAATTCTACAACTTTTTCTAATATACATGAGAAATTCACACCCTTCTTGTTACTCGACTCAAGAGGCTCTTTAGTGCTTATAAATTATGTGACGCCTTATCCTTGATTCTCTTCAATTGCCAAGTGCTCGAATCTTAACCCTTATCCCCTTAACCCCTCATGTGGATTATGCCCCTCATTGACTATCCAATAAGGTTTCCCTATGCTTTTTTAGAATTTCTCCTAGTCAGGTCCCTTACCCTCCCTTTATTACATCCTCTTCACCCTTTAGATCTCCTAGACGTCACCATTCATGACACATACTCTTCTACATCTTCCCATTCCCTTCTTGGTATATCCTTATTCAAAGCACCCCTAGTTGATCTTCATTGTTGTAACAATTATTTAGGTTGATTCATTCCTCTTCCATATTGCCCATATATGAAACCCATAAGTTGGATAACCTCATATTCAGCCCTCTAAAAAGAACAACAATGTCTAAATTTGGAAATTAAAGGCTTTCTTAGATCCATTTGCACCATCATGTGTGCATATCAACCACATCTAATCTCTAAGATCAAATTTAAGGGGAATCCATATTAGTTTGACTACATGAAGTAGGAGGACCGACCGAAAGTACTTGATCAAAAGCTGATAGCACGCCTTTACTGCTACCAAATTTGTAATACCCCAAGAATTCACTTAGCCTAATCCTGTGTTATTAACGCCCTAATTTGATTCTAATCTCAAGAAATATTACTTTTAGCCTTAACCTAATTTCTTAATTGCAAAAATTTAACCGAAACTAAAACCTTAACTCGGATAAACCATAATTCGTAAACCAAAATCAAAACCTGCTAAAATTTCTACTAATTCTAATTACTTATGGCTAATCCAAAATACCTAATCTAATCCTAACCCCTAACCTCTTCTTCCTTTTTCTTTTCTTTTCCTTCTTCTCCTGCGTCGATTTTGTGGCATGAAGGAATTGGGTTCTGCTGCACCATAACACCATCACCTTGCCACCTTCGTGCCTGTGTTGCACCATGACACCATCTCCCTCGTGCACCATGAAAACCATCCCCATAACCCTCTACTTCTTCCCCTGTTGCCTTCGTCACCCTCGTGCACCACCACCATCTCCATCATCCTTTGCAAAAAAAATTTCCTCGCTCGCACGCCACCTTATTAGTATAGATATACCCCTCCACCCTTCAATTTCTGGTCGTCCATAACCCAGCCCTGACCTCCTTCCTTCTTCTTTCTTCTTCTTCTTCCTTGTTGATGCCCTCTTTCAGCTTGCGCACCACCTATTCCACCACTATGCACCGCCTTGGCCACCACTCGCAACCCATTGGCCAGTGGACTGACCACTAAGGTCACCCCAACCTTCCCCTTTGCCATTGCCAACCACCACCTCTTTTTCCTTCCTCTTTTTCTTATCCGTTACACTTTTGTAGAGTGTACAGCCTGTGCACAGCCGTGCAGCTTTTGCATCGCCTGATCGTGCATCATATTTTCTCTCGGCTTGGTGTTGTATAACCGTATAACTTTTGCACCGCTTGGCCGTGTGTTACTTTTTCACTCGACTAGGGCTGCATCGTTTGCTGCACTACCGTGCAACTTTCCATTTTTGTTCATGCACTTCTATTTTCATCCCCAAACCTTTTCCAAACACCACCAAAGTTTTACCATAGCACCACCACACATTCCTTTACACTTCCATACAACTCAAGATTCCATTTGATTCTAATTATTTCCGTTTTACCCTCCTCTACCTTAAATTTCCCCTCGATTTTCAATCTTCGATCCTAATCGTATTTTATCTTATTTTCGTAGGTGATATTCTGGTGATCTCAGAGGAGGTCTAGGATTTATGTGCATAGAGCTCGGTGTTTTTGTTGGTAAGGATACATGTCGTAGCTAGGGTTTTATATGATACTTATATTTTTGTATGTTCTTTTGTGTTGAGTATGTTGTATTGAGTAATGTATTTATGGAAATGCTATGAAATGATATTCTTAAGAATAAGGAAATTATGTAAGTACGTATTTGGGTATAATGTTGGATACAGGATCTCTATGGAAAAATGAGGATATGTACTTTGGATAATGATTGGAAATTTATATGTATTAGTATTGGGTTTCATAAGGCCTTTGGGAGAATACGATTGTCTTGATTACCCTAAGGGTATTATGATCATTTAAGGATAATTACGTGGTTGTACTTATGTTGTTCAGTTTATGTTTTGCACATTTATATGAGTTCAAAATGATAATATACAATCAACTCTAAATAAGGTACTAATCATTTAAAGTGAAACATCATGTGAGTCGGGCCGAGGTGTTTATATGGGTCTGTTCCACCGGATAATAATAGTGGCTCATGTGCGTTGTCTCCGAGAGGTGTATCGGTCCATTCCATCAGATTAAGAATAGTGGGGCCTCATACTCAATGTGAATGAAAATACGATTAAGAGATAAAGTATAAATGGAAAGATACTAATTATTTAAAGTGGAAGACTACGTGAGTTAGGACCGAGGTTTTGATTTTGTTCCACCGGATAATAATAGTGGCTTAGGTATGTTGTCCTTGAGAGGTGCTTTAGACCGTTCTATTAGTTTAATAATAGTGGCACAAGAGTATTTTACTCTAAGAGGTGTTGGGTCCGTTCCACCGGATAATAATATTGGCTCGGGTGTGTTATCCCCGAGAGGTGTTTCAAACCATTCCACTGGTTTAAGAATAGTTGGGTCCTTGAACTCAACATAAATTAAAGATTGGAATATGGTATATTTAATAAAATACCTGGAATAAGTAATTATCTGGCATTCTTAATTTACACATGTTTGATTTTTTTTATGAGAATTCTTGTAACCCTGCTTGATTGTACCGTTACCTTACTCAGTATGTAGCATACTGATCATCCGTTTCATGGTGCTGCTTAATCCAATGAGTAGACGATCCAGATGTATATGTGCAGGTTGATGAGGACCAGGTGGACGAATTCGCAGCCTTTGATGATATATATGTGGAAGATTGATTTCTTTTGTATCAGGGTTTTGGGCGTAGAGTCATGTTATCTGGATGATAGTTTTATCCGGATACCTTTTTGGACTCTTAGTTTCATGGAATCCCTTTTGTTGTATTTTGATATTATAATTGGAGTTGATCTCCAAACACTTATTTGATTTTATTAAATTTTTTCTCATTTCTTCCCATCATGTTTTAATTTTCTAATTATTTTTTCCTTTTGATTGACGTAAGGATGATGGGGGTAAGCCAGATTTATATCAATTACGGCGATAACACCCTAACTATTTGATTATACGCTTCCGCTTAAAATGAAAATTTTTAGCACTAAATTTTGGGGTGTTATAAAATTAGACATACTCCTAACCTATATATAATTACAAATATAACATAGGGTAAGAAATACTTGTTCCCAAAAAATATTGAAATCTTAAAATTTAAATTATTAATTAAACATCGGTATAGAAAAAGCCTTAGATGGCAATGGAAAAAAGGAAAAGATGATGGTAAACAACAACCATATAGGCTACAATATAAATGGTGGTTCAAAATACAACCATCTATAATGAAATTGAAAATAAAAAGGATGCTTAAAAAATTATGGAAAGGATTAGAAGATAGTTGGGAACAACAACAACCACCTATTTTAAATTATAGACGGCAATTATACTCTAACACTGTAGTCTAATATTTCCCCAATTTTTATGGGAAAGTTTATATGATGGTTTTTAACCTAAATTACCATAAATGTTCATTATATACTACAATTTTATTCGCAACCGCTATTTAATCTTATCCCCAATTTATTTATTTATTAAAATTTTATTGCGGTTTAGATGATGATTTTGATAAAAAAAACTATTTTTTATAGCTTATTATATAAAGAAAATAGATAAAGAGTTAAGATGAAAAATTTTATAAGAATGCAATTCATATGTGATGAAAGAGTTAAGGATGGAAAATTAAGCCAATGAATACTATAACAACTCTATTGTACTTGAAGGAAGTGATATAGATGACAATAGTGATAAAGATTCTTTAGCGCCCATTGTAAGAGTACAATGTATATATATTTTTTGTTGAACTATCCCTTTGTTATCTATATTTCCATCTTTATTTTTCATGTGTATGTGTTCACGGTAGAGAGTTTGTTAAACCCACAAAAATGTTAGCTAAAAAACAAAAGAAAATTATGACAGTAGCAAACGTAAAATAGAAAATCTTATTTGACATAATCTATTATTTTTTCTTTAATGCTTTCTTTCCTTTAATCTCTTGATTTGACGTGTAACTTATTGTTTATTTTATGTGTTTACCATTACTACTGATCCATAAGTGCAAAACAAAATAACTAGTAAATAATAACTCCGTCAAAACTTCCCTAACCATTGTATTTTCGTTTGTAACTTTAAACTAAATTTTGATAAGGGTACAATTTGATTTAGAAAAAATAAGTGGAAATAAAAAAGTTTGTATCTCATTTTTTTTATTATCTTTCTATAAAAATTTAAATCATCTAAATCCGAATTCATACGAAAAAGTTATGGCCAAAATACAAGATATTGTCTGATATCATGCAAAATTATCCTTTTGCTCTAAATTAATTAAAAATGTGAAACTATTATCATTTAGGCACAAATTTACAAAAAAAATATAAATAACTTTCAATATTATTTAAATAAATTACTAAAAAATTAAATTAAAATGATATAAAATATATAAAAATATGTGTTTATCAAAAGCTCAGTTAACCAAACCTATACCATCAACGTGTTGATGTTAGTCTGAGTCAGCCTGAATTTCAGTTTCGACTTGTGGACGAGGAGTTAATGATCTACTACAACCCATGAACCTCCTAAGAGAGAAAATTCACTACACGAACAATATAATACCCTATTCCAATATCAAGGCTTTCTAATCTCTGCTTCCTTGCTCTTTTTCATAACAAATTGTGGTAGGTTGGTGTCAACCTCTTCATTGAAGTTAGAATCATCAATGTTAAAATTTGCCTCATTTCCCTAAGAAATGTCTTGTAGACCAGCCCTTGTTTTCATCTTAGCTAGAGACTCTTGATAAGAATTTTCACATTCATGAAAGTAGTTCTTGGGGGTTTTTGGAATCCCAGGATTCCATATCCGCATTAGCTCTATTGTCATCGATCAAAGATTCTTACATGTTGGTGCTTGTCTTATTAGTGAGAGGAGACATGATCGCTTCAAATTCCATTCAGTTGGTGAAGGGTCAGTGGCAATAGGGGCATACATTCCTCTTCCATTAGAGATGATAATGAGTCGGGTTTGGGTCGAGTTCGTCTAGACCTAGAATCATGTATAACACCTAGACCTAGACTCACTGGGTCGAAAATTTGTATACTCAAACTCAATGGGACTAGTGCGTATATAAAACTTAAAAAATTTGATTATTATTGTTTATTAAAATGAATAATTAATGTAAATACTAAAGTGTTTATGTTCTACATAGTTTAATATGGATTTTTTTATTAAAGAAAAATCCTCTAATGACAAGATAAGTATTGTAAAGTTGTTATTTTAACTTTCTAACTGATATTTTAATACTCTCATAATCAAATGTCTTAAAAATTGCTTATAAAGTAAATATGCATAAAACTAAAACCTAAAAATAAAATAGATTAGAAGCCTAACTAAGATTACAAAAAAGACTACATATATGACATTAGTATGTATGTTTATATAAATATATATAGGGGCTAAGCTAGATAGAAACTTATTTTACTGTACAAATGTATGAACTAAATATAGTTGACCAACCTATCTAAAATGAATGTCCCTATTAACTAAAAAAAACTACTTAGCTCCCCTCCAAGCCTCACTTGTATGTTTGACGCATCTTCTTCTATCGTTCAAATATCTCCATCCTCCAACATTCTCCACTCCACCCTTCTTCAGTGATCGTCCTCTCTCCACCCTTCTCTGCTGATCATCCCCGCTCCAATGTATCTGTCAATTATCGTTGTTCGTTTCTCACAATTTCTTCTCCATCCACTTTCGATATTAAATAGTCCTCAACTTACCATCTTCTCCAATCTTTATTTGTCATCTGTTTTTTTTTCATTAGTTCATCTTTAGTAAGCATCTTCTGTCTTCTTGCATTATCATCCAATTTAGTATTAGATACTCTGGAATTTTTGTATGTATTAGGGTTAATTTGCTTTAATTTATTCAATTTGATTTCTGTTGCATTTAGGGTTAAATTGTTTTAGCTTGTTTAGAATTTTGCTTATGTTCGATTTGTCAATTGATGCAATCTCAACTTCGGTATTCGAGGAGTGCTTCCTATTTTTCTAGTGCTTACAAGTTGACTCCTTAACATTGTCCCCTTGTGGTAGGATTTGATTCTTATCTTTTTTTCCTTATTTTATATTTGTTTGTAGTCCTGATTTATTTCTCAGCAATTTTGGCTTTCTTATTTTGTTTAGATCTAATTTGATGAGTTGAATTTTAATATTGCAATAACAAAAATTCTTCTCATCATTTAGGTGTATAATTACATATTATGGAGTTTGGCCAGCTTTTAATCCAATTAGTTATTGATTCTAATCATTTCATATTTGAGTAGGTCAATTGCATTCGGTGATTTTAGTTTTATATATGCCTTCTCTACTTACTCTTCAATTATGGGTAAAAAGCCATATTTGGTCTTTTGTTCTTAATTTGAAGTAAATGTATTTTTTCCATCTTAATTTCCTTGTTTGTGATAGAATCATTTTATTATTATTATTACTATTACTATTATTATTATTATTATTATTATTATATAGGTGTTATGAATGAAAAATAAGATGATTTTCCTCCCTCAAAGTTAGAAGATGTTGATAGCAGGTTGCTTACTTCTAAGTTAATGCCTCACATATCACCTGGTGGAACAACAAAGGAATGGATATCCTGTTGTTCACCAGTAATAATGGAATGAAATTTGAATAGTTGGTTGAAGGGATTAAGTTCTATGAGAATTATGTTTGTACTTGTGGATTTAGTGTATACTTGTCTTGTGAAAAGAGAACTGAGAATAATGTTGTCACACTAAATATCTTATTTGTACAACGAAAGGGTTTAAGCCATCGAGAAATATATGTTGTGCCTAAGGTAGTAGTGAAGGTTCAGCTAGAAGGAGAGTGGTTAATAGATTGGGATGTAGAGCCAGAATGTATCTTAAGCGCAACATTGAAGGGTTTTTATGTGGTTTTAAATTTTTATGAAGGACATAGTCACCTTCTAGCTACCTCTAGCATTAGATAATTTTTAAAAGAGGGGAGGAATTTGACTATCATGTATAAGAATTTCATTATAGATAATGCTAGGACAAACATTAAGGCATCTAAATAATTTTGGTTACTCAAGAAATACGTGGGAGGGTATGATAATGTAGATGCTCTATTGTAAGATTTTAAAAACCATTCTAGGGACATGAAGTGTAACATTAGAGATTATAATTCTGATATGTTTGTGGAAATCTTTTATAAGAGAAGGGAGAATTAGAGTAGCTATTATTTTGATTATATTGTGAGTGATAGTGAAGTCCTTGTTTGTGTTTTTTGGGCCAATCCTATCTCTAGAAAGAATTACTCTCTCTTTGGTGATATGATTTCATTTGATTGTACTTATAACACAAATAAGTATTCCATAAAAAGTGTGTCGCCTTTGGAGCAAAATTAATTGCTCATGAACATATTAGGTTATTTCAGTGGTTAATTGAGACATTCTTGAAGGCTACGGGGAATATTGAGCCTTATTGTATAATAACTGACCAAGATCCATCAATGAAAATTTCCATAGAAAGAGTTTTTAAGAAGACCCAACATAGATTTTTCATGTGGGATATTATGAATAAATTACTCAAAAAAGTTGGTCCTTCAATTTGGGACTTTGATTTCATAAACAAATTATCCGCATGTGTGCGGAATATACAACTTGAACCTGAGGAGTTCTAGTGTAAGTGGATGGGGATAAATGGTGAGTTTGGTTTGGAGTTACTCAGTGGAATGAATTGCTTGCTCATATGTTTGATATAAGGAACTTATGGATACCTGCATATTTTAGAGACTTATTTATGGGCGAGCTTCTAAGAACAACTTCAAGATTAGAGAGTGAAAATAGTTTTTTTTGGTAAATTTCATTAATAATCATCGTACTTTGGTTGAGTTTTGTATGCACTATGAGAAAGCATTGGATGAAAAAAGTTATAAACAATTGGAGCTACATAATGTATCAAATTTGTCACATTCTAATCTCAAGACTCCCCTTAAATTGGAGAAGCATACATCAAAGGTCTATACTCATACCATATTTTTTGAGTTTTAAATTGAGATTTTGGCTACTTCATTTTCATGCGGCCTTAATGATTTTATGAGGGATGGTGATTTAGAGATTTTTGTGGTCGGTGAACTTGGTATGTTAAATTTTAAGAGTACTTTTCAAGTGGTATGCTATAGAATAAACCAAAATATTAAGTATTCTTGTAAGTTGTTTGAGAGATGTAAGATTCCATGTAGGCATACACTTTGGGTTTTAAAAGAAAAAATAGTAGACCATATTCCAACTCAATTGGTGATGAAATGGCAGACTATAAATGCCTTAAAAAGCTAATCTATAACTTAGAAGGGAACCCATTGAAACAACATTCCAAAGTTGATGATATAAAGAATACTTTGAGTAGATCATGGTCTCAAATGTTTGAATGTGTAAGCTTGGTTTAAGGGGAAACAATAAGATATTCATGAATTTATAAGAGTTCTTGAAGATTTTAAGAATGAATGAAGTGACAATAATCATGGTGATAAACCCTCAAGCAAATCACATATCATTGAATCCATAATTAAGATCAGTGCTCCGAGTGGAGTTACCATTCAAGTCCCACATCAATCCAAAAACAAAGGAAGTGGAAATATGATTAAAGGAGAGAAAGGAAATGCCATCGAGCAACAAAAGAAGAGGACAAGACACTATAATTGCAACACCCCCAAATTTACTACTAAAAAATTTCGTTTAGATCAAAAGGTTTAGCGGAAGCGAAAGATAAAACCGTAAACTCGGGGGCGTTACCGCCACACTTAGTACCAGACCGGTACACTTTTACCGCTCTAGTACTAAGTGCTAAGGCTAAAACCAAACAACATCAAGTGCGAAACATTAAAACATGAGTCGACATTTGACATAAATCATTAACGAAACACAAGTCATTTAGTATTTAGAATACGATTTAGGATTACAACTTAAGAGTACGATTTCAAAACATGAAGCGTAGTACAAAATACAGCTAAATAAAACAAGTCCCGAAGGATCAATATCCGGATTGCCTACTCACTCAAGTCAAGCATTCCACCCCAAAATAGTACCCGATCATAAACCTGCACAGGAGGTCTGCTCCCCACCATCGGTGGATCATCACAGGACCCATTCAATCAAGGTAGTATCAGTACGGGTCCGATATTGAGTAAGGGAACAGGTGCGCTAAGGCCACGCATACCATCGCACATCATAACACACATAGCACAATCACATAGGTAACGTGCAATAACACGCATGATAAGGCCTGATTACTTTCCCGGTGACTTATTCTTTATTCTCATTAATAATATGTCCATTCCACACATGTTTTTTTAATAGTCCATGTGAGTGCGGGAACCCCACCATTATAGCCGATGGACCGGAAAGTATACACTCAGGGTAGAACGCTCCTGACCATTATTATTTGCCGGTGGACCGGTCTCCAGGGTAAAATGCTCCTGGCCACTATTATTTGCCGGTGGACCAGTCTGGCCCCGACTCAAATGGTGTTTCGCTGTAAGTACTTAGTGTATTTTCCATGGTTTAACTTACTTACTTTGGTTTGTCGAGCACAAAATCCCCCACTATTATAGCCGGTGGACCGGAAAGTATACACTCAGGGCAGAATGCTCCTGACCACTATTATTTGCCGGTGGACCGGTCTCCAGGGCACCCCGGCTCCTGGTTACTATTATTTGTCGGTGGACCGGTCTGGGCTCGGCTCAACAATCTTTCACTTTACATGATTAGTGTTTTATTCGTGTCTTATTAGATAACATTTCACCCTTGACATGCATGTCATCGATGTTCTACTACTATTCTTCCAAGAGGGCCCGTTCCATATTTTGAGACTCCTACACCCCTAGTCACACCCCGGCATCCTTTTTCCCTTATACTCACACCTAATGAAAGACTAACTCCTGAGAGTGTAAGTTAAGCCCAACACCCTATGACCTCGGTCTCGCCTATTCTCAACCTCTAGGGTTTTCCCCTTGGAAACCCTAGTTGGACCTATGTGGCCCAACTTCTTCTCACTTACCTTACCATTACTTATTCTTCACCCCACATCTCACCCTTATTAGGTCAAACCCCAAGGCATATCACTTTACTCCTCGATCTCGCATGTGACCGGCAAAACCCTAGTTGGCCACATCAAACCCTAGCACCTTACTTCTTCCACAAGTAACCTCTCTCTTTTCATCCCCAAGTCTCTTCTTTCACATGGAAACCCATACTCATCTTTTATATAATAGAATTCTCACTCTTAACCCATACTCCACCCTTCCTTAATCATTCTTACTTTTACACTTCCCAAATTTTCACTTTCTCCCCAAAAACCCTATTTGGGTCCTTTATACACCCTTACACCAACCAACGTACTATTTTCCATCCCAAGTCTCCAATCACTCCACAACTCTCCCATTCTCTTATTTACACCCTAAATCAACTTTTCTCACGTAAGATTCACCCCCATGCAAGATTTAGCCATCCCATGCAAACACCCCAAGTCTCCATACAAATTTTACGACTCCCATGCATGGTTCCCAACTCTCATTTATTTTGATCATTCCTCCCTTATTAAATCTTCTCTCATGGATCATGAGGTACTTAGGTCAACCTCATATCCCCCTTAGTGAACTCACTTCCCATTCCTTCCTTGTTATCCTTTTATTCCCAATTCATATTACCAATTACCCTAACATGCATGTCATAGAGGGCCGTAACATAACACATCCAAAACATCATACGTATACATGTCATGCTCATGTCATAGGAAGCACATACAACATACTTCAATCTCCAAGCTGCGCTACACATAAGACAAGTTATCCACAAATCATATAATACATGACATAGCATGGCATACACAACATTCAACACATCCATGTCACACATAGCACAAGGCCATAGCTTCGTCCTTACCTAAGGCGACGCCGGACTTGGAGCACGCTCCTCTAACTCCTTAGGGCTTTGGTTAGGATTACCTATAAAAGGGGAAAAATACTAAGTATTAGTTTCCCTTGAAAATACCATCAACCATAATTCTATTTTAGGATTAAGGTTCTTATTACTAGAGAGGGTATTATACAAAAGCTAGGGTTTTTATCTTAAATTTAGTATATTAAATATTACTAGTCAGAATGTATTTATTTTTGATACTTATTGCTATCCTTATATTATTAGACCCGTTAGTTCTAATCTTGTAGTAATAGGGTTCATGCTAACTATAGGAAAAATAATAGTAATAGCTACAAATGATATCATAGTAATGATGCTAGTGTTAGGGATAATATTAAATGGTAAGGTACCAAAGTTCAAGTATTCTTCTTATTTAACCAACAACATGATAACACCCCAACTTTGAGTTAAATAACATTGATAGTAGTAAAAGTAGTGTTACTAATAACAATAATGATAAAGGTGTTAAGTATAATAGATATGACAACAATAATAGTAATAATGACAATAATGACAACCAAATAAGGTTTGGTTAAGTAATAATAATAATAATAATGATAATAGTAATAATAATAATAATAATAATAATAATAATAATAATAATGATAATACTAATAATAATAATAATAATACTAATGTTGAGTAAAATAGAAGATAAAATCGAAGGAATGATAGTATTGGTAAGAATAATAACATTAATGATAGAGATAATAGTAGTAGTAATAATATTAAAAGTAATACTAATACTAATAATAAGTATAATAACATTAATATTAGTTAAATTCAATAGCAGTTATACAAAGGAAATATTAGGGTTTGGGTGAGTGGAAAACCACCTAGGGTCGGTGGTGGTCCGGCGGCGGCGCATGGCGGCGACGGCGGCAGCGGCGGAGGAGGAGAAGAAAGGGAAGATTAAGGTGGAGGTTAGATGGGAGGAGGAAAGGAGAAGTTTGAGGTGGGGGAAGAAGCAGCAGGTGAAGGGGAGTGGAATGAGGGTGGTGGCGTGGCAAGGGGTGGCGGCGCGGCGACCGAGGGTGTTGGAGAGTGGTGGAAAATGGGGGAGGTAGAAGGAGAGGGAGGCAGGGGGAGATGAAGTTGTGGGAAGGTAGGAGAGGGTCTGCTGGACTTTTTGGAGGGTGGTGGAGGTGTTGGCAGAGGCGGAATTGGCGGCGGAAGGCGGTGCAAGGGGCGGCGATGGCCGAAGGTGGTGGTTTCGGGATGGGAACTTTGCACGACCAGGGCGGCACGTGCAGGGCAAGGCGGAGGGTGGTGGTGGCTTGGTTTTGTAGAGGGAGGTGCAGGAAAGATCCCGGTGGGAAGCGGTGGCGGCGGAAAGCTCGTCTTTTTGAGGCGGCGGAGAGGCAGGGTTTCGGGGCAAAATCGAAGGACGGAGCTGATTATGGCTGCCAAAGGGGGGTATTTATAGGCAATTGGGAGGGGGAAAACGATGAAGAAGGGAGGACACACGCGCAGGTGTGCAGGTGGCCGGCCGGTGCAGGTCCTGCCATGGCAGGTTAGGTCGAGGAGGGGGAGGAGGAGGAAAGAAGATGGGCACGCGGGGAGGGAGCTGCAGGGATTGTTGGGGTCGAAAAGAGGAAAGAAAACGACACGGAGAGGGGCAGGGAAGGATGACCGGCGATGCAGGACTGGTCGACGTGCGCAGAGGTTGCAGGCTTCGACGGTGCAGAACAGCGCAGATGCGCGGGGAAGACGAAGGAAAAGGAAAGAGGGTGGATCGGTCGGTCCAGGGGAAGGTAAAGAAAAGGAAAGGGGAACCAGCTGGGCAGTTGGGGCGACGAGAGGAGCTGGGCAAGCCTGGCACGCGAGATGGGGGAGAAAGGGATCTGGGCCGGTGGGCTAGCCCAGTCGGGGGGAAAGAAAGAAGAAAGGAGAAGGAGGGAGAAAAAGAAAGAAAAGGGAAAATGAGAAAAGAAATAGAAGGGGAAAATAAATAAAATAACTTATGGGGAAATTGTAGTATTTTTGGGTTATTATAAATTTATATATATATATATATATTTATTTATTTTCTTGAATGTTTAAAAATTATTATAATAATAATTTAATTCCCTTTTTAGATTAATTTTGGCTATTTTGGGTAATTTTCCTCCATTTTCATTTTAATTAGTAAAATATTCAAAATTTCTAAATAATTTATTTATTACTTTCTCTTTATTTTTCTCAATTAATTTTCTCTTTATTTAATAAAGTAATTTATTTTCTTAATTTTTCCTAATAAATCATTATTTTGCCATAATTTTTAAATTAGGATTTTTGGGGTATTACAATAATGCATGTGGAGAGTATGTTGACCATGATTGTTGGAATTGTCCCACAAAATCAAAATTGAAATCAAAGGTAAAACACATATCATTCTCCTTATTCATCTCAACTTGTATTTTTTTAACTCCTAAGTTTAAATTATAACTGATGTTCGCTTTTTATATGCCAATAATATATTTTGGAAGGAAAGACGTGATCAGGGTCTCTTATTTTTTTTTTTCAATCTCATGGAAGGGACTAGTTCTTAAGGATTTTTATTGTGGTTTAGATGATTGGGGAATGTTGATTTTTGGATCCATTTAAGGTAACCTTACTAGGGGGAAGCTCAAGCAGTCTTAGCAATTTTGGTTCGTTGATTTTTTATTTTTATTGTCATAATATATAATCAAATGAACATATGTTTCATGAGTCTATTTTGTTTTTATTGGATCATTCATGCCTTAAGATAGAAAGCTTAAGTGACAACTACACAAGAAGAATTAATTAGTTCTATGTTGTTTCATCCATTTTGCCTAACCTTTGTGTCCTTCTTTTCACGTTGAACTCTTATGACCCCATTCATCTATCCTCTAGTTGTCTAGCATATATTATAAAATATCCGCTTGCACTTAAACATACTAAAGTAAGGTTCACCGTGGCTAGCTTAGCTAGTTATTTGTATACATTAATTAAGAGTATACTTAGGTTTGATATGGTAAATAATCAGATACCTATTTATATATTTTAATATTTTCATTTATTTAAAAACATTCGATAGCTATTTGTACCAAGATAACAATTTAAACTTCAAAGAGCCATCCTTTTGTTCATTGTCATAGACCAAATCGGATATCATTGTCTTTCGTTGTCCACATTAGTCATAATAAACCATAAACCCTATAATATAAACCTAAATCAAATCTTACAAACCTAAAACAAAGAGAATATACCCAAAATCCTAATAAAATATAAATTCTAAACAAATCTAAAATACCTAAAATAAATAGAATAAACCCAAAACTCTAAATAAATTTCAAAAATCTAAAATAAATTAAATAAACCCTAATAAACCTTAAACACTAAACCCTCAAATTTCTAACAAAATAAAATAAATGAAATAAAACATGAATTCTACACAAATCTAAAAATAAAATAAATAGAATAAGCCCTAAATGAACATAAAATACCTAAAATAAATGGAATAAACTTGACAAAGCCTAAACCTAAACCCCTAATCCCAAACCCATAAACCCTAAAACATAAACAATAAACCCAAAACCCAAAACCCAAAACACTAAACCATAAACCCAAAACCCAAAGCCATATACATTAAATGTAATACTTCATATTTTTGAAATTTAATTTTATTAAGTTTAATGATTTTATTAGCGTAATTTGATGTAAATATTTAATTATTTTAATTTCAATTCATTTTATGGATTTATCGACGATTTTGACTTCATATTTGAATTTAATTAATCGTTGTCGTTGCGGACCATTCTAGATAAATTCGTTCACGACCATGATTTTATCATATTCATATGATTTCGATTTTCGGTTAAAAATATGTATTCCCGTTTTTTCTCGTATTTTTACTTTTTTTTATATATTTTAGATTCGTTTTCGATTATAACTTCGTCGTGTGATTACGACTTTATTTTAAAGTTATATTTCGTTAACGAAATAAATTATTTAAATTATAAAATTTCTCTTTAAATAGTCAAAGTTATTTTAATGATTTTATCCATATAAAATATTTTCGTTTTAAATTTATTCGTTTTTGAAATTGTTAAGATTTTTGGGAAGTTTTAAATTAAAAAGATTTTCGGAGCTTATTTATGAATTTCTTTCCAAAATTGATTTTCTTTCGTTTTACCCTTTTTGGTTTGCGGAAAATCAGTTTCGGAAATTATTTAAATTAGTCTCGGTTTATTAGAATTTAACTTAAATATTTTCTTATATGTTTTTATATATTATTCTAGGGTCCTATAATGTATTTCCGTAAATAATATAGATATTTACGTTCGTTGGTAAATTCTTCTGAAAATGTTTCCGAAATTCTTTATATAGCTCTTTTATCAATTTTAAACCTTCGGGTCTTTTCGAAATGATTTTCGTTGAATAAATTTTAGATAAAATCTTCCAATAATAATTTTAGATATTTAGTATTTTATTTTATACTTGTATTTGTAAAAAAAAAGCCCAACCCCGACAGGTGCCTGACCCTCCCCTCTTCTTTTCCTTTTCTCTCTTCTCTTATCTTTTCCTCTTTCTCGACTTGTTCTCTATTCGCAGCCTTAGCCGCCTCCTTCTATCCAGCTCCTCCCTTCTCCTTCGTTGACCGTCGACAGGCCACAACCTGCAACCGACTGCCGCATTATGCAGTAGCCACCGCAGCTGCAGCCGACGCAGCATAATAGTCGCGCAGCAGCAGGGGCAGCGATAAGCCTTGTCGGTCATGCTGCCGTCTGGCCACAGCGAGCCTCGTTGGCTACCCACGATTTTTACCCGACCTCCGACGAAGCTTATATGGCCTCCACTTATCCCGATTTGCTAATTTTCATTTGGTATAAATTTCTGAAAACCCTAACATTAGATTTGATTAATTGAGTATGAATTAGCTTATGATAAGCTAAATTGGTTGTTTGATTATGTACATATGTGTTGTAAGATTAATTTGGATAGGTTAATTGTATCGTTTATGTTGGAATTTTGGAAAATTAGATTTTTGGCCGGGTTATGCCCAAATTTTCGGATTCGCCTGATTTGGTAATTTTGGATAAATTTATTATATAATACGTTTTAAAATGTATCTAATTTTATGTCGGAACCGTCAATTTGAGAAGTTTATGCGGAATTAATCGGAATTTGATTCTTAGGTCAAAATTCATGTGTAATGAAATTGGGTCGCATAATTGAGTTGTTTCGCCTAATTGATTTTATAATATTGTTTGAAATATATTTAATTTCATATTGGAAGTGTTGATTTGGGAAAATTGTGCATAATTGATCAAAATTGGATTTTGAGGTCAAAACACTTGCGGGACTAAATTAGATTGTGTAATCGGGTCGTTTTATTCAATTGACTATATAATTTATATTAGAATATATTTAATTACATTTTAGAACCATCAATTTATATATTTTAACAAGAATTGATCGGATTTGTATTCCAGGCTCAAAAACCCTAATTATGTTGAATTGGGTATTTCTTTTATTGGTTTTGGGCAATTGATTATACGATATGTTATAAAATATGTATAATTGCATTTCTAAACATTTAATTTAAATAAATTAATAGAATTCAACCGAATTATATTTTCAGGCCTAAAATCTTATATTTCAAGTGAAATTATGAAATTGATCATATGTATAATTGTTTTTCTAAAATTAAATTTATAGAAATAGTTAAATGCTCCTAATTGCATTCTAATACCTTTAATTGGAATTAATTGATTTGAATTACCAGAGTTTGTGTCATGGGTTTTAAAACTCTAATTTTAAAAATAGATCGTCTTGAATTGGCTAATCGGAAGATTGTTTTGTTGAAATTAATTATCTAGATTTATTTAAAATCAGTTTAATCATACTCTTAAGCTATCAATTTGAGATAATAAAAATTTAATTAGTCGGTTCATAGCTTGAGCATTAAAAACCCTGATTTGCCAGACATGGTTTTATAAAATTGATTGTGCTATGTGTTTTTTATCTAATTGATTTCTATCTTTGGGTTTTAAATCATTTGAATTATGTTTTAATCTAATCAGTTTGGATTTGGTTCTATGCAAATGGTTGGTTTACCTATTTAGTTGTAAAACCTAATGAATAAGTCATTTTTGATAAATTAACTTATAATCGATTATTCTTTCTCGGGCTTTCCAAATTAATTTGAAATATCCCAAGTGATATGTGTGTTAATCCAATTTGATTTATATTTAATCTTAAATATTAATAGATCTATGCTCTTGAGTCCTAAGTTTTAAACACGATTTTCAAGAAATATCGTTTGTGTCCGTTTGTGTTTATTTAATTAAAATATGTGAATTATTAATTGATAAGATAGTTTCTAACCTAGTTCCGATTTCTATCGGCAATCTAGGAAAAATTTCTCTTGGATTGTCGAGCTTTCAATAGCTTTCCTTCTTTCTTAATTTGCTTAGCTAGCTTTGAATTTAGGTAAGTCATTACTTACCTTTACTTATGGCGGAATTTGGATATGTCTGCTTGAAGTGGATGGTGATAAGTATGCCTATCGATTATTTAATCATGTCAAGTGTATGTTTTGTTCCGTGTGGTAATTGCATATATGTACGAATTTATAGCCTCAATACAAATGTGTGTTAATATGACACTTAAATATGGTATGCATTTGAGTATGTGAAGGGTTGAGTATGGATTGAAATTATATGATATCCTATGATGTATCTTTATGTTATGGAATTTTCATGTGGGCCTGATTTATAGTCGGTTAAAATCCTTGAATAAGATACTAATAATTCAAAGTGGAAGATCACATGAGTTGGGCCGAGGTGTAGGGTCCATTCCACCGGACGATAATAGTGGCTCAGGTGTCCTGTCCCTGAGAGGTGATTCAATTCGTTCCACCAGTTAAGAATAGTGGCTCAGGAGCGTTTTGCTCTGAGATGTGTAGAGTCCGTTCCACCAGACGATAATAGTGGCTCAGGTGTCCTATCCCTAAGAGGTGCTTCAGTCCGTTCCACCGGATTAAGAATAGTGAGGCCCTATCCTCAACGTGAATAAGAATATGATATGAGATAAGTAATGAATAAGACACTAATAATTTAAAGTGGAAGATTATGTGAGTCAGGACCAGGTGTAGGGTCTGTTCCACCGAACGATAATAGTGGCTCAGGTGTGTCGTCCCTAAGAGGTGATTCATACCGTTCCACCGATTAAGAATAGTGGCTCAGGAGCGTTTTGCCCTGAGAGGTGTAGGGTCCATTCCACCGGATGATAATAGTGGCTCAAGTGTGTTGTCCCCGATAGGTGCTTCGCACTGTTTTATCGGTTTAAGAATAGTGGGGTCCCTAAACTCATCGTAAATAGATAAAATCGGATGTAATAATGATTATTATTGGATTGTTGGATTGGTGTTACTTACCATGCGATCGTGATTTCTTGTACGCTTGTATCTTATGTGCCGTCATGTCTAGTAATGTACTCATAAGTATGAATCTGTGATCCTATGTTTTATTGTATGTAATACGTGTATAATTGAGCCTGAATTATTGTATGAGTAGAATGGTGCATCTATCATACATATAATTGAACATGAGAATTGTAAGTTAGAGTCTTTCGTATCTTATGCGTTTCATGTTTCCTTCCATGAGCTGAGTAGTTTTGATTTACTCAGTACCGGACCCGTAATGATGCTATCTTGGTTGAATGGGTCCTGTGATGATCCATTGATGGTGGGGAGTAGACTTCTTGTGCAGGTTTGAGATCGGATATTATATTTGGGTGGAAGGCTTGGCTTGAGAGAGTAAGCAATCCGGAATTTGATCAATCGGAAATTGTCTTGTTTGATTGTATTTATTTTTGGAAGTTTCAAGTGTTGTATTTAAAATTTGAGGGGTGTTGTAATTGACTTTTAATTCCTCATACTCTAATAAGCTTTTAAAATTCGGATTTATTTCACAGGTTTCGTTGATTCATTTAGCAGTGATTTTATTTAGTGAATTTATTCACTCGTCATCTGCCTGTGGATATCTCCTTATGGGAATTAATCCTCACGCCATAGATGTTTGAAATTTTGTTTGACAGGTTTTAGCCTTACATCTAGCATGGGATAGATGATGGACATTTATCTTATGTTAGATGTGGCGGTAACATTCTCTAAATTCTATTTTAACTTATGCTTTATCCTTTTATTCTTTCAATTTTTTTTCAAGAGTGAATTTTGGGGGTGTTACATTAAACCCTAAACCCTACACTCAAACGCAACCCCTAAACATAAACCCTAAACCCTAAATCATAAACTATAAACCCTAAAGCACTAAACCCTCAAGCATAGGTAAATCTAAAACCCTAAAATAAATAGAATAAACCTTTTTACCCAGGTGGCCTTCAACTTAACTACAAGTTAAAAAATAAACCTTAAAGCCTAAACATTAACCTTAACCCTAACCCTAAAATCAAAAACTCGACTAATCTAAAATTCCTAAAATAAAATGCATAAATCTTTATACCTAGGTTAGCTTCAACTTACCACAAAATAAAAATAAACCCTAAATCTTGAAACTAAGATAAATTTAAAAATCATAAACTAAATGGAATAATCTCTTAGACCTAGATGAACTGATGCAACTACATGTTAAAAATAAACCCTTAATCCTAAAACCTTAAACTTGGATAAATCTAATTTTTTATATTAATAAAATAAACTATAAACTCATATGACCTTCTATATAAACTCAAAATAAAAAGCTAATCTGATGATGTTTGGTCTAGTGGTAAAGACCACCTCATGGGTACCGGAGGTCCTAGGTTCAAATCCACCTCCCCATTTCTCGATTTTATAACACCTTTATAGTTCTACCACCTATATGGTGATTTGTACTTGTCTTTACGATCTCCATATGAATCTAAAAAAATTAAAAGCTAAAACTATAAACCCTAAGGTATAGATCCTATGATACATATGAGATCCAATTTGGGTCTTGTTAGGAGGTGGTGTTTCAAGAATACTTAGAACAACTGGAAAAAAAGAAGAGAAAAATGGGGGAGATTTGAGAGAGTAAAATTAATTCTTGGTAACCCCTTAAATCAATAATTATAAGAACTACCTAAGGTTTAAACTCTTAGGATAAATCTTGGAAGATTTTTGTAAAACTTCAAACTCTTACACTTAAGTTTTGAAGGAGAGACTCTTGATCAATTTGAGAGAAAATGTGTAGCTAATAGTTGTGTTCCTCTATTTCATTCTATCCTTGACACTTATAGAAGAAGTGCAGGATTAAATGTTACAACTTAACCAACTAATATATGTGATTTGAGATAAAATAAAGGAGAAAATTTACTTAATATCCCAACCATGAGTTTTAGTCATGGGTAGGATTATTTGAGCAAATTTCAAACATGTCTTCTTACTTAGTACATGTTCTAACTCATATAGCAACCACATTACTCAAAAGGAAAGAGACAAATGCCATTTTAATCATGTAAGTAACAAAAATAAGTAAGTAACGTCTTCTAGCCTTCGCTTTTCTTTTCCAAAATCTACATGTGCTTTAAGGTTTGTCTACCCCCTTTGTACCATTCACAAAACACCCCAAAAAAGGCCACCATTTTCCAAAATCATGTAAGTAACAAAAATAAATAAGTAAGTAATGTTAAAAAGGTGGGAAAAACTAGAGAGGAAAACGTGGCAAATGGTGGCCTTTTTTGGGGTGTTTTGTGAATGGTACAAAGGGGGTAGACAAGGCTTGCACAACTTGCATGGCTAGATATTATTGGATAATTAATTTGTCCAATTAAGGAGGGTTTTATGGCTCTCAAACTTGAAAAAAATTAATGGTGAGGTTGTGATCATCAAATGAAGATAATCCTGTATCATCTTAGACATAGATAAATTTCAATATAACCCAAAAATAAAAAGATGGAACTTAAACACAATTTAATTTACAAATATTGTAATTACATAAACACGTAAACTCTATATATTAATAATGGAAAATAAATAAAATTATGAAAAAATTTGGAAGGAAAAAGAGCTAAAATGAAAATATTATAAAAGAAAACCTAAGCACAAAAAGAGAGACAAAGTGTCGTTATCTAGGCTTGATCTCGCATCTGATGCATAAAAGCATAGCTCTTGACCAATAGTTTGCCACTACTCATCTATATATTGCTTCCCAAAATAAATAAAACAATAAAAAAAGCATTGGGCTCTCGCACTTTATGTGCACGAGCGCTCAACATGGGAGCCAGTTAAAAAAACTCATTTATGAGAAACTACAAAATTACCACTATCCTTTTTAAATACATATATGTATAAAATCAAATTTCAACCGTTTATTTCGTCAATCCTATGGCTTATAATTGTTCTTGCGTTTGTACTTAGATCATAGTTTGTATACAATCCCAGATCTCTCTATCTATCTATATATATATATATATATATATATATATATATAGTGGGTCGAATATGGTTCTAAAACTACTAGGCTCATACCCAGACCTATTTATATATTATCTGATATATAATTATTCTTTTACTTTTAACTTTAAAATCAATAAATATAATATAATATTAAGATTAAAATTATCATCTGACTTAATCCTAAATAAGTCTATCTATCAGGTAATGAATTTGTCCGTCAGATAATATCAGTTAATGGGTTACTTGACGAGCAACGGATATCAAACAAATAAAGACATTGATATGTTAATGGATATCCTTTTAGGTATGGGTACAGATTTGGACATAAATTTTCTTATTAGATACGGATATGAATATATGCCTTTGTCCGAAACCTACCATGTTTATATCCCTAACCGTTGCTATCCCTATATGCCATCACTAATGGAAGCTCTAAGACAATAGCAAGATGATGTTGGAGGCACACCAAAAATTCCGTCATCCAATCACCAACGGCTAAGGTAAGGTTGGCTTGCTAATTCGCCATTTTTTTGTTTTTTCCTAATGCAATCTACTAATAACTTGGAGATAAATACGATAATTTGTGAATCACCTAGGGCCCGCCATACCCGTTTTGAACATGAGAAAGGATAGAAGAGATGCTCAAAGAAAATGATGGCACGAGAAACCCAAAACAATAGTGCACAAGGTCGTTCTACTAAGGATGACCAAAGCACTATTTTCCTAACGATGAAAAAATCAGGAAATGTGCAAATGCAAGATTAGATCGTTAAACCTCCTCATATAAAGCTTATACACTACCAAATGTACTATTTGAAATTTTTGTTATTTATAATCACTACTTTTTTTATAAGTCACGTTAGAAAACGATGATATAGCAATTGCATGACATAATATAATGGACAGTGCTGAGCATGGGTAGGAATGATGACAATATATCCATCCGCGGTTGTGGAAAATTATTGTTGTCGGGTACAATTTTTATATTTTATTCAAAAAAAAATATACTAAACTTAATATAATTTTTGAAAAACTACAATAGAAAGTTGTGGTTAAGGTATGAAACGCCTTCCCAAATCAAGCAATAGTTGTAAAGTGAATTAAACAGGCTCACAAGACCATTTGGGATCAGATAGCAGCTCACGACTCACGAGATGAATGGAATGTACGAAAGGCCAAACAGGCTAGTAGATTATAACACTAAACAAGCGACCATTCGTTTACATGAGTACAAACTAACAAAACCAACGTCCGAGTGCATAGCATGCAACACTGAGAACGTTGGCCAAACCATAAAGAGTTAGGAAGAACATGGTCTACGAGACAAACTCTGGTTCCCCACCTGTATGCATTCTGCTGTGATCTATTGTTTAAATTTTCAAATGTACAATCAAATGTATCAAGAGTTCCGAAACTAAAAAGCAGCCCCCTGTTAAACATCTAAATGCAAACGTTCTAACTTGAGTATCCTCAATGCTCATCTACTGATTAAAAACAATTAAAAACACAAATCCAGCTTTGGTTACCAACAATGTCAATCGGTTCAGTCCACTGCTTTGTTCTGAATAGGCCCACAGGGAGGGAAAAAGAATCAATCAAAATGCTAGTTGAAGAAATTTAATATAGGAAGTAAGGAGATGTTCTCCTCACCTAATTTTCATATCAATTTAGATCAGAAAAAAAATAATATCTTGAATAATAATAATAATAATAAACATGTTACGAAGAGACTAGAGCCTCAAACAGGTACCTTGAGTTTTTTACCCTTCTTAATCATCTTTTTCTTCCTTTTCTTTTGTTTCTTCTCCCCTTTTAGTTTCTTGAATCCAGATTTTGAGCTACCTTCTATGCAAGTCTCCTGCCAAATTCCCCAACAATTGTACATGAAAGAAAAAAAGGGCAAAAGAGGCCTAATTCTAAATTGATACGCAGTATATTATAGTTAGTACCTCGGTAACCTCACAGTCATCAAACGAAGTCACATGTCGAATTTGACGGCCTAAATTTGAAGTCCCACCTGGTATAACCAGAGTAAAACATGCATTCGTTTCTTATCAAACAAAATAATACCAGAAACTGCAGCATTGACTGGTTTTTGGCATAGGCGGCCCAAGTATGAGCATCCCAAAATAGAATTAAAAGTTAAAAAGACCAAATATGCAGATGTCAAAAGTAAAAGGGAGGGAGAAAAGTAGTGCGTCCCACCTATAAGGACCCGGGAAGCAATAGCCAAGCATCAAAGTAAGCTAGGAATACAACTCAGGTACTTTTCAATTTATCAAAGTCGAGTGTATAGCACCTAAGTGAGGAAAATCAGGAGAAGGAAGTATTTTAAAGGAAAGACTGATCATTAAAGTATCTCAGGAGTAATGAACCCATGCATCATGCCACTTTGTGAAATTTCAAACAGCTCCTTTCGTTCTCCTGTCAATCGATTTCTGATTTGTTGTATTGTTATCATATTGTTTGCCTTCTTTGAGCCAGCCAGCAGAATAGAACCACGTGAACAGTTGATTTATATTTACAGTAGTCCACGAAACAGAAAAAACACATAAATAGTACTTAGCCACTTGTGATCTGTCCATAACATAGAGAGAATGGTAAACCTATGTCGTTGAAAATCATTAAGCACAAACTTTTTCATGACAGCTAAACATTGGACTCCATGAACAAGAAGGAAAATGGCGTATCTCCCTAATAACATCCCGCTTAAAATTTTGATCCGTAACTATTGCTATCCCATCATAAAAATTGCACTTCCAGGAAATTCTTAGGGATAAATTCTCTTTGACTTTTTCCAAATGCCCATACTGAGCGATTGATCCCTTTGAAGACGTTTGTCGGTTTCATAATAAAGAGAGTAGTGTGCCAATTAATCACGAAAGATAATAAACTAGTAAACGCGAAAATCCCAAAAGCAACGCCCAGAATTTTGGGACAGCACTCTCAAATGTTGAAACAATTATTGAATGCGAGGAAAAAACATAAGCCATTTCATCCTGAACTAACACACCCCTTGGTGTCTTGATATAAGTTATTCATGTATGGTGAAGCAAAGAACTTTATATTGGCAGTTTGCTATATAAACCGATTCTCTCATATTTAGAATAAGCCTGATCGTCCTCCAGCATAAAACCTAAACATAGGACTGTAGTAGACAAAACATGAACAATCCAGAAACAAATAGATTATAATTTGCATATGTACTAATTGCATATAAGAGCAGCCCACTCAGAAGTCAAAACTGATCCATACAGATAACAGGAAGTATACCTAGATATTACAGCTATTTCCTACACACAGAACGGCTCTAACACAATGGCAAACTACACAAGGATAAATCAAGAAAAAGAAGGCTCAGTTCCATCATAAACATCCAAAGCTAATATGTTATCCAGACAGTAATTCAAATCGTATACCCAAAGCCGATAATAAAAGAAAAAATGATTATGGATAGTGTGTAACTCACTAGCACTAACAGTCTCCTTTGCATTCTTCACAGCTGATTCGAGAAGAGCTGGATTTATAGTGTCTAAACCACCTGGTTCCTGAAGTTTCCTTTCAAGGAATTTTGCCAGAGCAACAGCCTTGTTCGTAGTAACTGGTCCACCAGGATGGGCTAGCCTGCTTCAAAGCACATTTGATATTTAATAAGCATCAAGGTCAATCATAAGAACAATGGATACATTACTAGTACAACAACAACAACTCCGGCAATCAATTAATAATAACAAAGTAAGGATCCAACTATACCTTCTCCAGTTTTTAAACTACATTTCCGATTCACTTAACCACTAAGTAGTATCATTAAAACGAGCAATAAGAGTAAGAGAAGCAAATAACCCTCAATCGAACAAAAAACGGAACCCCAATTTCACAAAACACACACACAGAAAGAAATATAAAACAAGGAATCAACAAAAGTCGAATACTGCCAAAAAATTAGTGAAGAAAAAATCGAATGGGAAGTTGCCTGGGTTGAGAACGGGAAGAACATGAAGCAGAAGGAGGCGGCAGATTGGAGGGAAGAGGGGCGAATTTACTTCCTCTCAATGCTTTTCTCTCCTCTTCCGTTAGCCCCTCTATCCCTTTCACCATTCTTTCGTTTTCCCCCTTGAAAATTTCTTCTTTCTTTCAAACCGGCAGTTTATGAAGACAAAATTACCTATGTGCGGTTATCGTTCAGATATGAACAAGTCTGGGGCGGAAACGAACGATGGCGTTACACTTGCATCTGTTTATTTTTTCGATCGACAAATCTGGAATCACAAATGAGAAAGGACCGGCGGTGTTGCACGGACCGGGACTCGAAAACGGGGGAGGAATAAAACATGAAAACCTTAATTTAAAAAAGAAAAAGAAAATAAGGCCAGTAGCAAACGGTAATATCATAATATGTACTTATATTATATACACACACTGACACCTCACTCTTTAAATGAGAACTAGAAAACTAGAATTTTAATTATTGGATTAAAAAATAACGTGCCATATTAACACATATGTCATGAATCATGATGCGAACAAATATATACATAATTGATTATATTTTTGTAATTTAAACCAACCCTTATAAACGACGTTTTCTGTTATTATTGTATTTTTATATTTTACTCAACAGGCTTTAATATAAAAATATTTTATATTATTTGTCCAAGCAAATTAATAGTTGTAAACTGAATATTAGTACTACCGTCTATATAAGCATTCATAATCAGTTCAGACACACATTTCATTTTAATTAATAGTCTCGTCACTTGTAGTTAATTTTTTATTTCATTTAATCAATTGATTGACAAGGCACTTTAGTCTTTGTATCAATGCTTAATTTATTCAAAATAAAATGATAGACTTATCATATATATATATATATATATATATATATAAGACTCATCTAAAAAACTATTTTAATAGTTTATGCTTAATAAAACTAGTAATTTTCTAGCATAAATACATAATTTTTTTTATGAAACTATTGAAATTGTACTGAATAAACTACTAAAATTGTTTTATGAAAATACAAAAAAATTATTTTATGAAACTACTAAAATTGTTTTTATTATACTACTAAAATTAATTGATGAAAATATTGATCTTTTTTCTTTTACCGAACTATCGAAATTGTTTCAGAAAACTACTAAACAAACCACTAAAATTATTTTAAAACTACTCAAAATTATTTTATGAAGTTATTGAATAAACTACTAAAAATTTTTAATGAAACAATTTATATATATATATATATATATATATATATATATATATATATATATATATATTTTATGAAACTATTGAAATTGTTTTATGAAGCTATTGAATAAACATTCTAATTTTTTTTCTTCGTCAAAAGTGGAAATCACTTAATCGAGGCAACAATTTGAGAAAGCTCAAAGATATTTAAGTCTCTCCAAAATAAGGTATTATGCATTCCAAAAGTTGATGCAAAACTCATCATCAGACATCACTAACTATAGCATTCCTAAACCTCTAATATCCTAAAGAGACTTAACAAAAAAACACATCTACCTATCTTTATCTAATGCATAAACATAAATAAAAGTAGTTTTATAAACTAAATGTAGTAGTTTTGTTGCACAAGTAGATTAGTTATATAGAATAAATCATCAAATATTTTTACTTAAATTTAGAGTAGTTTCATATAATAAAACACAGATAGCTTCATATAGAAAGCAAGTTGTTTTATATAATGAATTAAGTAGTTTTACTAATATAAAAAAATGAGTTTTTTTAGTTTAACAAAAGTAGTGGTTTCTTCTAGTGAAAAGAGTAGTTTAATCTATTCAAATGAGAAATTTCATATAAAAAAAATTAGTAGTTTTATTAGAAATTCTGAGTAATTTGTTTGATATAATAAAAACACGAGTAGTTTCTTATTTTGTTATGGGAATAATAATTAATTACTTGTACTTTTGATGGGTATAGCTTAGCTTGTCATTTTTACTAACAAATTTGAATGATGGCAATAATAGGGGTCCACCCTGCAATAAAATGGACCACGACATCAAAATAAAATATAATAGACCAACAATTACATACTTTATTCGTTAAAAGAGAAAAAACATCATACATACATACATACATATACACACCAACTATAAGTAATATATGGCACTAAGAGTATTGAATTATCGCTTCCACATAAACTAAATGATAATTCAAAGACTCATATCACACTAATAAGACCTAGATGATCGAAGTATAATAAAAAATCATCAATCTAAAATAAAAAATTTATATAAAAACTTCTAATCTAAAGATAAATAAAACCTTACAAATATAAATTTATTTAATAAAAGTTACCGATGAGTCTGCATTCACCTCTATCTAATTATTAAATTTAATTAACCAATTACTTGACTTTTTTAATTACCAACCATGTGTCAACAACAATACATAACCGACAAACTTTCTTGAGTTACACATTTCTATTATCAATTATTTATCACCATATCTCTAGACAAATGAAATAAAGGATGATTTTTTACATTCAATTAATTAATTATCATCTCCTATTTTTGTAGTATTCATGTAGTTGCTTTCATACCACATTCACCTTCGATTTATGCTATTCAACCTAAATTGGAGAATCACCTCTTACTTTCAACTCGAATTATTACATTCTAATTAAAGACAATCAGCCTATTAATTAAGAAAACTATTATAAAACTTATACGGTAATTTATAAACCAATCAATTGATTGCTTAAACAACTTTTGGTATTTCAACCATAAATTTTTCATCCGATTTTAGAATGAGATGATTTAAAATGTGTTGGAAAGATGATGAAGAGATATATACCTTTATTATTTGAAAATTTTCCAAATTATGAATAGATGATGCTCAAAATTCATAATATTTTTAGTCGTGAATTCTTTTTCTTGGCAAACCATGGATTATCAACACATTGTTGCTCATATTTCTATCCAAGTCATCTCATTTTAGCTCCATTTTTTTTTAATAATTGAGCCCAATTAGTGCGTATCACCCAACTTAACTTCTTTATTCCAATGTCACCCACAATCCACTTTTTTCTTAAGTTTTTTCTCCATTTGACCTCAAAATAATAAAACATGTGCAACACATGGCGCAAAAACTATAACTCGAACACAAAGACATATAAAGCATAACATATGACATGAATTTGAATACAAAAAAACACACAAAAAACACGCACACACATGCATGTATGATTTGAAATGTATATTTTAAATCACACATAATTATAATTATATGATAGAAAATAAATCATTGAGTTGAAAAAAAGATTTGGAGCAATCATAAGTTATTATTCTGCAATACTCCACATATGACATACTATGCAAAGAGCTCATATCTATATCGCGATGGACCTAATTAATGAGGAGAACAAGATATCTTATGCAGTTAATTATGAGCATTTATGGTGAGAGTGTTACTTGAGGTTGACACATGATCTACTATGTTCACATGAGATATTCCATTATAAATGAAATCACCAACCTATTCCAATCGATAGTGCATTTATTTTGGAAGACTTTCACTTTTCTCAAACCAAGGGTTGAAATATTTACATTCGATGATTATGTCATCTATCCATCTGTACATCCCTTTTCCTTCCATATTAAGTTTTAGGTAAAAATGATGCTTGGCCATTTGCCATCAAATCTACAATAAATATTTTAATACTTTGATGACATTCATGAACCCATTACAACAAATATGATAGAGTCAGATTAAAATGCCCAAAACTCTAATTTAAGAAATTATGGCAAAATAGGAATTTATTAGAAAAATTAATTAAGTAAGTTATTTTATTAAAAGAAGAGGAAGTAATTAAGCAAAACTAAGAGGAAAATAATAAATAATTTAATTAAAAAATTAGGGTATTTTGATAATTAAAATGGAATTAAGGAAAAATCTTTTGAATATCCAAAATTAATTTAAAAAGGGAATTTATTTATTATTTTATTAAAATATTATTATTTTAAAAAATGTTCTAAATACCCCAACCCATCTATTTTTCCTTTTTTCTTTTTCCCTTTTTTTTCCTTTCCTTCCTCTCCTTTCTCCTTTTATTTTTGTCTTCCTCCCCCGCGGCCCAACCTTCCACCCTCTCTTCTCTTCCCCGCATGGCCCATCCCGCGTCAAAAATTTCCCCTCGTTTAGCCGCCGATCCTCCCTTCCTTTTTGCTTTCTTTCTTTTTCCCCTGGACCAGCCGGTCCACCCCTTCTTTCTTCTTCCTTCTTTTTCCCCAACCTTTCTTCTTCCCTTGCTCCTTCCCCATGCAGGCATGTGGCCCCTACAACACCGCACACTGGCCTACCACCTCCCCTCTCTTCCTCATCGATTCCTCTCCCTACTCGACCCAATCATCCCTCCTCTCTCTCCTCACACGTGCCCCTCACTCTCTTCCTTTCTCCTTCCTCGACCAAACATGACCTACAACTTTGTAGGACTGTATCGGTCGTGCGCCGCTAGCCGGCGACCTACCACACATGTCACTCTCTTCCCCTCTTCCCCTATGTCGTTTTCCCCCTTAATTGGCCTATAAATACCCTTTAACCGCCCCATATTCGGTCTTTTTCCCCTGCTCAAAATTACCTCCCTTTGTTGCGTAGCCACCTGTTCAGACGACCACCCTATCGCCGCCGCCCAACACCGCCAGCCGAACCACCTCCCAAACCACTCCCTTCACCAACCTCCATCGAACTACATCACTCACCACCCTCGATTCTCCCTTCACGAGCCGCCTTAGCCATGCAAAGTTGGTTCCTCGACCAATCCCTTCTCACCCACCGCCACCCTTCACACCGCCGTCCACCATCGTTTCCGCCGCAACCACCACCCCTACCCCCAAAACCACCAATAGAACCTCCTATACCTCCTTGACCTTCCTTTCCCCTGCCTCCCTCTCCACCACACCCACCAGCCCCTACGCTGCCCCTTTGGTTGCACCACCACCACCATATTCTCGCCCTCTCAACCTAGGGCATCCACCACCACCTCAATCACCCTCTCATTCCCCCTTTTCTATCCTAAACAATTACCTTTCCACCCTCTCTTCTCCCTCCACCATCCTTAGGCGGTACCCTAACCTCCACAACCCTTAAACCCTATTTATACACATGTTATCTTTTTTTATTAGTATTAATATTATTATTCTTAGTGTTATTATTATTATTATTATTATTATTATTATTATTATTATTATTATGTTATCATTATTGTTATTAAATATAACTTCGAAGTATTAATACTATTATTATTATTAATGGTCGAAACCTTATTATTATTTTTATTATCATTATTATCATCATCATTATTATTATTATTATTAATGCTAACTTTGGCATATTATCACTTTTATTATTATTGTAAATATTCAAACCTCATTATTATTAATTACCATTTTGACTATTATTATTATTAGTATTATTCTTAACTTTTTTAGTATTATTATTACTATTACTACTACTACTACTACTTTGTCATTATTGTTAATATTACCTATACCACTAATATTACTATCACTACTATCATTTTTATTAATATTAGTATCATTATTGTCACTACTTTAGTATTACTAATATCATTATTATTGTTAATAAGATTTGGATTGTTATTAGTATTATCACTACAACTATGATTGTTATTATTATTATTATTATTATTATTATTATTATTATTATTATTAAGCTATTATCTTTAATAGTGTAGATAGTGCTATAAATACTTTAACATGAACCGATACATCTACTTAGACTTATTTTGATTAGTAATAACATGGTTAGCTACTTTGAGAATAGTCACCCTACTTTTATTTATAAAATAACCATTATCATTTTTAGCCCTAATAGTAGGTTATGATAGGGTAAGGTAGGAAATAATGGTAATTTTGGTAAGAGGAAAGTTAACCCTTATTATTTCTCTCTTATAGGTGAATCCAGTCAAAACCCTAAGGAGGCATAGGAGCATACTCCAAGACCGGTGTTGTATTAGGTAAGGATGTAGCTAAGACCCACTATGTGTGTGTTATGTGTCTTGTATGCCATATGCCATGTTATGTTGTGTACTCTGTGATTATTATAACTGTTTACTTGTAGCGCAGCTTGGAGTTGAGGTATGCATATGTGACTCCCTTATGGCATGTGTATGTTGATATATATGTTGTGCTTATGATGTTATATGATTTGACCCTTTAGGACGTGCATGCTAGGGTGTTTAATAATATGATATGGGGTAAAAGGATGAAAAGGAAAAAGGGGGAAAGTGAGTAAAAAAAAGGGATATGGGATTGACCTAATTATCTCATGATCCATGAGGGGGCAAATAAGAGGGAATTATGAACAAAATAAAAGAGTGGGGGAAAATGTAATACCCTAAATTGAGTGAAGTGTTATAAGGATTGAGCTGGCTACTTATATCAACATGGTATACCATATTTTTGGTGATTCCATCCTAAGAACTCCACAGTTAAGCATGCTAGTCGTGGAGCAATATTTAGGATAGGTGACCATCTTGGGAAGATTCGAAAACTTTCTAAAAATTTATCGAGAAGCGCGTGAGTGAGGAAAAAACATGACGAAAGGAATTTTGTTATCTGTAGGACTAGCCATTCAATCCGAAAGCACTCCAAGGTAGCCCTCATGTGTTCGTAATGACTCAGGGTGTTATAAATATATTCAACAAAGTGAGAGTCACCCTAGTTATAACACAACGAGGGGGATTTCAAAATTAGGGATGTAAACGGGGTAGGTATACCCATGCCCGTATCCATACCCGATAAGAAAATCCGCACCTGAATCTACACCTGTACTCGAACGGGTATTCACTAACACATCTATATCCGTATTCATTTACCCATTAATGGATATTATCTAATGGATAAATCCATTACCCGAGGATAAATCCATTTAGAGTTAAGCCAAATGACCATTTTAACATTAATTTATACTATATTTATTTTAAAATGAAGGGTAAAAAGGTAATTATATATCAAGTAAGTAGGTACGAATATGGATACGGATATGGTTACAATTATGGGTATGAATATCCCATACCCGTATCCGCACTCGAACTCGATGGGTATTTTTTTTTTCATCCTCTATATCCGTATCTATTTAAGTATCCATCGGATAAAAGATGTCGGGTTTCATGTAAAATCCGCCCCATTTACATCCCTATTCAAAATGGGAGCTTACAAATAATGCTTATTCATATTTACCTAGAGGATGAGCTCAATTAGGCCAAGGACATGGTCATCCTTCCTCTAATATATGTTGATCTTCCCTTGATCAATCAATTTTAAGAAGAAGTAGTTATGGGAGGCATAATAATGGGAGGATTCATGGATCCCTTTATAATTTTTGTGGTCTAATGATATGGAGGTAGTGATATCCTTATAGGTGGAATCATGGTGTGATGTTGTGGCCAATTGAAACTGTGCGTTTAGAATTATTACACTACAACTTCTAGGTAGCAAAGAAGAATAGTCAAATAATGGGGGGAATTTATAGGAAGTTGGCGACTCATCAGGGATTGTATGAGCATGCCTTCATATATCCTATTCCCAAAAACTTATAATGCTTTATCCATTAGAGAGCCCAAATACATTAGAGAAATGGGGATAGTAGCCTAAATTTGAATTTATGTTCATGATGGTGTAGAATGTGGTCTTTGTTTGCTTGAGCAATTAGGGATCAATTACATGTTTACCGCATAAAGCTCCACATAATGATTGACAACTTAATCAAATCATTACTAGATTTGGTGTTACTAATTTATCACACTAGGTATCAATATCTTTTTATCTCCTTTGCATGAAGTCGTCTTTACGCTATATTATAACTAATGTAACACCCTGAAATTTCATAGTCCCTATTTTTGAGCATTTATCCTTTTATTTGAAACCTAACTCTTAAATCTTAGTTTAATTAATTTTATTAACCCTTGACCTAAAAAACCCAGATAAATTCTTAAATAAATTGATCTTAATTATTTTATCCTTTTTTATTTAAATCCCCTCTAAACTGATAATTTTATCCGATTTATTTTCTAATCAAGTACCCTAAACTCTGATAAATTAATTTTACCCTATACCTAAATCTAAACTTAATTATAATTCTAACCCCTAAACATGTTTTCTTTTTCTTTTTTCTTTCTTTTCATTTTCCCTTTTCCATTTTTCTTTCTCCCCTTTCCTTTTTCCTCTCTTTTTCTTTTCTCCTTCTCACCTGCGTTGATCCAACCATTTTCCTTTCGAGACAAACACACCCCTTGTTCTCCATCACGTGCCTTCATCCCCTTTCTTAGCCATGCACACTAGCTTCCTATTTCCCCTTTTGCGACCTTATACACAAAACAAACCCCTACAACATCGCTATTCTTCTCTCCCCATCAATCCAAACAACCCCCTTGCACATGCAGTCCCTTCCTAGCTCCAAACACATCCCTACCTACACTGCCCTTCTCCTAAACCAGCTCTTCTAGGCCTACCTACCCTATGCCGCATCGTGCCCTTGCACATCTCTGACCTCCTACTTACCTATACCCTTCCCAGCCTACAACATCCTTCACCCATGCTAAACCAACATGCCTTTTGCATGTTTGTATCCCTTACCTTTCCTTTTGTGCTCAAACCATTTTCCCTTAATCACTAGTATACATATATACCACATACTCCTCTTCATTTTTTTAGACCTTGAGCCCCATTACCCTTCCTTTCTTATCCTCTCCTTTCTCATTCTCCTTCCTTTGATTATATTATCGTGCACCAACCACACACAACTGTGTGTCCCATCATACACCTATGTTCGTGCACTTCATCGCACAACGCCAAACCTTACCCAACCTTTGCTTCACCTCCTCCTCGTAGCCTTTTCCTTTGTATTGAGTCCTCATCACCGAACACCACCCTCATCTCAACTCTCCAACGCCACCCTTCACATTATCATCTCCCTACTACATTAAACCCTTCCTCGTAAGTCCCGTGCCTTCCTCTCACCCCCATCCTGTGCCCCATTTCCCTGCACCCATGCCTTGAACTATACCTCTTACCTCAACTCCAATAATTGTTGACCACTATTGCATCCATCACCACCACCTAGGGTTGTGCAGAAAAACCGGGATCCGAAAAACCGATCCAAAATTTTGGATATCCGATCCGATTTTTTAGTGGATAATCCGATCCGCCAAAAATATCCGATTTTAAGAATAAGCCAGTTATATTTAGGCATAATTTAATTTATAATCTGATTTTTTTCTTTCAATCTTCAAGTTTAGATCATTTTTTTACTATAGTACATAAGTCCAAAAATAATTTACTAAAATAAAGTCTGAAATAAACATCCACACTCTACAAACAGTCAAATAGGTCACAGCCCACACACACACAAGCATCTAGACCAGAAAAAAAAACTCCTAAATTTGTTGAGCCTCTTAACTTAGGTCGTTCCACGGTTCTAGAGCGTCATTATTCACAAATCTTGATCGCTAATTTTTGTGGATATGATTAATCATGTATTATATCTTTTTGTATGCAGGTTCAATAATTAAACAAGTGTTTCTGCAGAATTTTTTATAGTTATAGATTATATATGTAAATTTAATAATTGGATATTTTTTTTCAATAATCGGATATATCCGATATCCGATCCGATATTTTGGATATCTGATGTTTTGGATATCCGGTGTATTCGGATGCGGATTTGGATATAGGATATCGAATATTCGGTAGGATCGGATATCCAAAAAAAATATTTTGGATACGAATTTCCAACAATGCACACCCCTACCACCACCATCCATTGCCCCTGCCTGTTGTTCATCTCCTCTTCCCTATAGTGTCACTCACCGCCACTACCCCCTCCAACACCACCTGCCTCCCTCATCATCGTCAGCTACTCTACCTTGCAACACCATCCTCGACCACCCCAACTCAGCCCTTCTACAACCCATTCCCACTTTTTTTCCAAACTCACATCACATGGGCAACGTAAGGTTTGTAACTTCTTTTACCCATTTTTCAACATTAGAGGCATTTTAGTAATTTCTAATTCATAAACATTTTAAATAAAAAATATTATTTTATTGGTTAAATAGCAATATGGTTAATAGGTATTATTTTTAGGTACAAAAGCCTGACTAGTGGAGCCTAATAAATTTTAGTAGGTTACTTATAATTTATGCTTTTGATGGAAATCAGGTAATTCCTATACTCTACTAAAATTTGAGATATTGTATGATAGCATATTAGGAATTTTATGTACAAATTTTATTAATCATGTTTTTTCCATTAAAATTATTTTCTTAATGATGCTACGTGTAGGAAAAAATTCACCAAATGTGAATGCATGTGATCTAATCTAATAAGCAATCAAGAAATTCTAATATTTATTTGAGATAACAATCAAAAAATAAGAACAATTGGAAAAACAATGATGATATTTAATGCATACAATACTAGTGATTACAAGGAGAATTAAACAATCCTGACAATATCACCGAGTGCATAATTCTTTCACAAACTCAAGAGAATACAATAAAAGGGTTTGGACAGAGTTCAACAGTATACTGCTTATTGCCACAGTTTCATATACATCAATTTATAGAAGTACATAACCAACACAAGCAAACGGTAGAATATAGGAAAAAATATGGTCCATGTTCATAAACATGGGGCCCTCATGTTTTTTACAAAATTCTTGACCTTTACCAAAATTATGTAGGACCAAGTATACCAAGAAACACGGGTTGTGTTCACAAACACTGGGCCCCCATGTTTATGAACATGAACCATACTTGTAGTTTGGTAGCAGTATTTGTGCCTACTCGTGGTTCATTAGCAACCTCCGTACCTACCTGTGGTTTACTATTAGCCTTTATGCCTACCTATGGATCAATAGTAGCCTTTTGTGTCTACCTATGATTTGGTAGTAGTCTCTATGCCTACATATGGTACGGTAGTAGCTTTCATGCCTACTTGTGTTTGATATTATGCCTTTGAGCCCTACTTATGATGTTATGGTTTTTATTAGCATTATGCCTTTGATCCCTACGTGTGATGGTATGGATATTATGAATGTTAAGCATAAGATTTATTTTGAAGGATAAGATTATTATGTTGAGATTTGTTCTAATCATTATTTCAGAGAGTGCATCTTAAATGACGGGTCGGTAAGTCTCATTATGCTCTAAATGAATGAGTATGAGCAATATGAGGCTTTGGTGATATTTATTTAATTATTTGATATAAATGTTATATTTTTATCATTGCATGTATATTCTAATATTTTACACCATGTCTTTTTGTGATGTATTTTATGTGTTCCATGTGGTTTTTTCATATTAATTTTGTATAATAGGTTACTTAGTATCATTGTACTAAAGGGTTTCTTTTTATGCCCCCTACTTATTCAATAGGTAGTGGTATTTGGAGGTTAGTTGGTGAGATTGGTTAATGGCTATTACTTGGGTTAAGACTTAGGGCTATCCGGTATTTTGTCTGGTATCTTTGACCTAGTTGTTCTTGTACTCTTGTGTCCTTCTATATTTTCTTTTCACTGAATTTTGTAACTATTGACAATTAGTTTTTATTTGGAATGGTGTTAATCTATAATTTGATTTTTTTCTATTCTTGTTCTTATAATTATGTTATTAGTTTAAGTGGAATAACGTTTTTAACATTAACACTCAATATGAAAATGTTAGAGGAAACCAAACTTTAAAAATTAATATTTTATTAAGGTAATCACATATGTCACATAGTAACTGATAATTCCAATTTACATATTTATGTTGTAATATGGATAAGCTCAAAGAGAGATATAAAAAAATATAGAGAGGAAGGAAGAATGAAACTTCTTATTCTCATTCATATGTATAGATTCCTTCTTTCAATTACAATTCACAATATCTCATATATATAATATACATACTTATTATATCCATTATGAGAAGGAGTTAGAGAATATAAAAGAATGTGAAGGATATGTAGAGTTGAGGGATTGGAATGGGAAAAGCTATTATGATTTATGGTACTAATGAAAGTATTAAACTTATGATTTAATACAATATAACTTCATAACGTGTATATCCATAATATGAAAATAGAATATTTACAACACTCCTCCTTCGATATACATCTTCTAATATTTACAATACTCCCCCCTTAAGAGACTATCTCTAAAATACTGCCTCATTAAAATTCTTGCTAGGATAATCCAGTGGGATAAAATTGTAACACCCTCAAAATCACTGTTAATTTTTTTTATTTAATTAAAACAAACACAAGCACGGGGGTGCTATCGTCGTGATTAGTACAAGCCCGGCCCCCAGCCAGTCTCGCACCAACCACAAGGCTAATGATCATTTCACAAATCATTAAACACACTTAAGGCAAAGAAATGTAGAAAAATGAAATATTCATAATGAGAGAATCATAGTGCGTAGTTAAAAGTCAATACAACTAAAAAAGGGTTACATAGCCAACACCCCCATAGGGATAAAAGGTACAACACAATAAAAAAAACATAAATAGGAAGATTCTGGTATACATCGCTCTTAGGTCCCCATGCCAAGCCCTAAGGGTCAACTCTCAGCCCCGTCTGACGCCTCATAAGTGTCATAGGCATTGAAAATGGTGTTTCCTACCAGCACAAACTTAGAAGGGACATCTGCTCGTGGGAATGAGCAACACCCATGAAACGGGTGGTCAGTATGCTACGTACTAAGTAAGGTAACCATGTAGCTAAGGTCATAGACAGAATATAGATAACAGAGTAGGTAACTATACAAATAAACCCTACAAGAAATACAGATAGTATAGGTCGTATTATAGTTCGATTAAGCTTAATCATTAGATCTCAGGTCAATGTACCCATTTCACACTATGACCTTTATAAGTCCATGTAAGTATGGGAACCTCGCTATTATAGCTGGTGGACCGAAAAATACCTAGGGTAGAATGCACCGGGCCACTTTTATTCGCTAGTGAAAAAATCTCTAGGGCACAAGGCACCTGACTACTATTATTGGCCAGTGAACCAGCATGGCCCCAACCCTCGTGGTGTTTCACTGTAAGTAGATAGTATCTTTCCATGGTTTATCATCATTAGGTTTGGTTTTTTGATCTAGGGATTTCTCACTATTATAGCTGGTGGACCGAAAAACACCCAGAGTAGAACGCATCTGGCCACTATTTTTCGCTAGTGGAACGGTCTCCAAGGCACAAGGCACCTAGCCACTATTATTCGTCAGTGGACCGGTCTAGGCCTAACTCAATAATCTTTCTCTTTAAATGGTTAGTATCTTATTCATGTCTTATTCGATAAATATTTCCACCCTAGACATGCATGTCCTTTGGATTACCCGCTCACACAACCTGTCTACCCCTATTCTTCTAAAAGGGCCATCCTATATCTTGGAACCTCTAGGCCTCCTAGTACATCCCAACACCTTTTCCTCCTTTTCCTTACTTGCTATGAATACCCAACTCATGTACACATGGGGTGAGGCCCACTTTCCTATATCTTTGAGTCAACTCACTATCGCTCTCTAGGATTTTCCCCGAGAAACCCTAATTTGGCTTGTATAGCTCAACCTTCCTCTATCTCACCTAGTCCATGTTTCCTTTACCCCTAACTCATCACCTCACTCGATTCATCCCCAAGCATCCCACTTACTTCCATTTTGCGCATGTGACCACGAAACCCTAGTTGGTCACCCCAGACCCTAGTGATAAGTGTGAATTTTACATCTTATTCCTAAGGTTTATAATAGTTTTTACCTTTAATTTCAGTCGGAATTCTCCCTTTTTGTTCTTGTTACTGCCTTTGTGTTGTGAAAATTTGCAGGGTCTCAAGCAACAAAAAAATCATGAAGGATGAAGAAAAAGAATAACCTTAAAGGTAGAAGAAAGGAAAAAAAGGAGCAAATAGGAGCAAAAGTTGAAGTGGAAAGAGATTTAGAGCTAAAATGTAAATTCTGGAATAAAAATGAAAGAAAGAATGCATATTTAAAGTATATGGGCCTGAAAGAAGTAAAATTTATGCCAAGAAAAGGTCTGAATTTGGGGAAGCTTTCAATATAAAAGTTTTATATCTTTTTAATATCTTTCCAATGCATCCAAAATAGGCTTAATCGGAGTTATGATGAAAAAGTTATGGTCAAAATATGCATCATTATCAAAGCTGACACGGGAAGCCCATCTTTACCGAAACCCTAGCGATCTACGAGGCGGTAATATAAAAACTCTCATTCTAATATCTCGAGGCATCCTCCACTCCCTCTCTTTTCTCTCTTCTCTATCCTCTTCCCCAATTCATCAAGATCTCTCTTGTAAATTAGAGACGGAGGTTCAAGAAGTTAAATTTTTGCAAGAATTTATGAACATCAAGGGTATTATCTAATGATATTTTCTTTATCTATGGAATCTCTTATTGTTTTTAATATTCTTTCTATGAATTTGATGGGATAGATATTGTGCTAAGGTGAAGGGGAATTTTCCCCGATCCTAATGTGTTGAATTATTGCATCCTTTTTTTATTCAATTCATAATGTATGTGTTGTGTTATTGATTGATTGACGGATTTTTGAACCACGGTCGGGTTCTGATTTTTGGTGTGGGAAATACTGGTGAGATCAAGAGATAATCCAGTATTAGACCCAATAGCACAACTAGAGATTAAATTGTAGGTCGAGAGACGATCGATTTGACCTCTTCAACAATAAAAGAGGAAACTTTATAGACTTTAATGCATTACATTCTATTAGACTCTAAGCTAGAGATAGTTAGGGTCATAGATATGTAATAGGGTGGTTGTGGCTTGAGAAAGCACAACACTTTCTATCCTTGTTGGCATGATTGATTATGATTTTTGAATTATTTTGTGATGTGATCTTCGATTACATGTGAGGATCGGGGCGATGAACCGGAACCTTAGCTCTTCTATTTATTTGAGTAACTTGAGTGCTATTTTCCTTTCTTTTTAGCTTATTTAGTTATTTTAGCTTACAATTTATTATTTCATATCATCTCGTAGTCTAGACATAGTTAAGTTCTATCATTGTCCTAGTGGTCATTCACTAATCCTTGTGGGATCGACCTTGACTACTACTCTGACCCCGTGCACTTGCGGGTAGGAACGTGTCAAGTTTTTGGCCTAGCACCTCTCTTTTCTCATATGTTATCCCCCATCACTCTCACTTACCATCCCCTCTTCCACATGAGACACATTCATCCTCCATGTGACATCCTTCCACTCTTACCCCATATTCCCATCCTCTTCGTTATTTCTCCCTTCTATAATCTCCTCCACTTAGGGTTTTCCTCCCAAACTCTAGCTAAGTTCCCCATTCACCCTTATACCAACACACGTACTATTTTTCATTCATGGACTCCACTCACTCCAACAACTCTTCCCTTACCTTACTTAAGCCTCAAGTCAACTTTTCTCGTATAAGGATCATCCCCATGCAAACCCTAGAATTCCCATGCAAGACTCGACTCACTTTCTCATTTTATCCATATTATCCTTTTATTTGTCCACCCATAAGTCATGAGATAATTAGGTTATTCTCACTTCTCTCTAGTTAAATCACTTCCTTTACCCCCTTCCATATCTTCATAACCACACCATATATTTAAGTCCTCCTAGCATGCATGTCCTAAAGGGCCATATCACATAATCAAGACAAGTCATATGATACATTATCATTTTATACATACCACAAAGAGAACATATATACTTACATTAGCTCTGCATTGCTCTACAAGTAAGTAGTCATAATAATATAAAGTACACAGATATATCATCACACATAACATTCAAAGCACATAATACATATATTAGGCATTAACCACATCCTTACCTAAAACGACATCGGACTTGGAGCACGCTCTTAGATCTCCTTAGGGTTCGGAATTGGCTCACCTATAAGAGAAAATACTAGGGTTAACTTCCCTCTTATCAACATTATCATTATTTCCTACTTAACTTTATTATAACCTAGTATTAGGGATACTAATAATAATAGTAGCTTTATTAGTAAAAATAAGGATATTATCCTTAAAATGGTTAATCATGCTCTTATTAGCCAAAATAGGTGTAGGTAGTTATATTAGTCAATGGCAAGTTATTGTTAACAAGAATAGCAGTAATAAGGATAATAACTTTAATAATAATAGTAATAATAATACTAATAGTAACAATAATAATAATAATAATAATAATAATAATAAGAATAAGAATGTTAGAATAATAATTACATTAAATATACTTAAGGGTTAGGAAGCTTAGGGTACCACCTTGTGAGGTTGGCAACTAGGTGGCGGCGGCAATGGAGGAAGTAGGGGATTGGAGAGGTGGTCTTTTAGGGATAAAAGAGAGAGAGTGAGATGGTGGTTGTGGTGGTGGTGGACTCTCTGGGTTTAGAGGGTTAGAGTGGTGGCGGCGGCGCGGTAAGGGCGATAGTGTAGGTGGTGATTGTTGTGGTGGTTGAGGGTGGTGGAGAAGGAGGAAGGATGAAGGAGAGGGAAAAAGGGAGAAAGGAAGGTAAGGGGAGGCTATGCTGAGTGGATTGGATGGTAGGGGAGGTGGTGATTGCGGCAAAGGAGGCAGCGCACAACGGCGAGAGGGTCGGCGATGGGTGCAAAGGGGCAGGTTAAGCATCCAACTTTGCATGGCCGGAGTGGCTCATGTAGGGAAAAATAGAGGTGGTGAGTGGTTTGGTTTGGTGGAGGGTAATGTAGGAAAGAGTTTGGGTGATGTTTTAGGTGGTGGTGTTACACTACGACGATCGGGGCGGTGTCTAAAGTGGCAGTGGCGCAAGTGTGCTGGATTTTCTAGGCAGAGTAAATGGAGTCAAATGGGGCTGTTAGGGGGTTATTTATAGGCCAATGGAGGGAGGATAAGACAAAGGGGGGAAAGGAAAAGGGGTCAGGTGAGGCAAGGCTCGCCGGCCGACGGTGGCAGACTAGTACGAGCCTGCGATTTGCAGGGCGCGAGTGGGGGAAAAAGAAAGGGAATGGAAGAAAACAAGCGGGCAGATGCAGGGGGTTTGACTCGAATTGGAAAGGAAAGGGATAGGGGGAGAGAGAGAGAGAGAGAGAGAGGAAGCTGGTTAGAGCAATACGGTGGCAGGGTAGGTTGGTCGGTGGCAAATTTGTAGGCCTGATCTGCAGCGTGAGGGAGGGAGAAATGAGGAAGAAGAAGAAGGGGTTGGGTCGGCCGGTTGGGCGAAAAGAAAAGGAAAGAAAAGAAACGGGTAGATTCGGGCAGATGAAGGAGGAGAAAAAAAAATAACGTAGCCCGGGCCGCGCGGGGAAAGAAGAGAAGGAGAGGGAGTTGGGCTTAGCGTGGACCAATCCGAGGAAGAAGGGAAAAAAGAAAAATGAGAAATGAGAGAAAGAAGAAAGAAAAAGGAAAAAAGGAAGGAAAAGGATAAAAAGGAAAAATAGGTTGGTTGGGGTATTTAGGATATTTTGGTATTTTTTGAATATTTAAAAATAATAATAATTAGTAAAATAATAATTAAATTCCTTGTTATATTAATTTAGGATATTTTGGGAATTTTTCCTAAATTTTATTTTTGACTAGCAAAATACTCTAATCTTCCCCAATTAAATTCTTTAATATTTCCCTCCTTTTTGTCTTAATGACTCCCATTATTTTATTAAAATAATATATTTAATTAATTTCACTAATAAATCCCTATTTTATCATAAATTAATTTTCTAAATTAGAGTTTTGGGCTAAGGAAAAGAGTACAGTTCTATTCCTTCAACTTAGTATGTCTCATTCATATGTCATATTACATATGGTTAAGTTTGCATGTACAAGCACACTTTAATAGTGTTTACATTTGAAAACTTCACCAATAAAAATCCTATCAAAGACAAAATCCTAGCTTTTGTACAAAGACATATGTCACCAAATTGACTTTTAAATCATTGATTTAAAAACACCTACTTATAGCCAATTGGTCTGACACCTTCAAATGTTAAACTTCTTGTCCATACAAATCACACCCATTAAGTGGATATATTTGACTATTCCAATTTAATAATGATTTATCCAATGATATTCCATAATGAATTGAGAATAATTATTACTTTTATCTATTATCAGTTGCAGCTATTTAGGTAAAGACATCACTAATATCTACCTCATACCAACTTACACCAGTGTAAGGATAATTAATGGATATTTCATTTACCGATGGAATCTATTTTCAAATTCTATCATTATGGATATGTCAAATCAATATGGCAAGTTTTCTATCCTTTTAAAGGATTATAACTCCTCTTTTAAGGGTTTAGCTCTTTGGACCCTTATGATACGCTTCTAGCGTATTTGTATCATACTTTCCATTAACTTATTTGAAGTCACCATAAGGACTTCTATGTGAGTTGGAACTTTAGTCAAAACACATACTGGTTTTGATAATTTCTTGGCCATAACAAATGCAAATTGTAGCCAGACTACGTCTAACAAGCATAAGCATAATTAAGTGCACTTTTGATTTTTATTTAGGTCCATATCTCATAGAAGACATCTTCTAAGTGCTTGTTTGCTTTATAATCTCAATATCCTCTTCTCTCCCCCTAAGGATGAGGGAAAAAACATTTTTAACCTTCTTTATGGCTTAATTTCATATTCATGGGGGATTATAAGCACACATAAAACTCATCCAATAATCTTAATTAACTTGGCTTAAGGGTTAATGTGATATGCGATTGATATATACCAAAATTCTTTGCATGTATATTGGCATATCACTTATAGACCTCACTAAAAAAGGTTTACCAATAAAATGCATAATCAATGACTCTACCAGGTCATTTTGCTTCCATCTTGAAGCATTGATTACATTTTTACCCCCAATTAGATTGCTATTCACTTTTGTGCCAATAATATTTGTTGTAAAATATAATATGTGACCTTAGATTGATGCATCATTATATACCATGGTAAATTTAAAATGGTTCACATGTGTCAACTTGAATTCTATCAAGTACATAGGAGATTTTGCATTTTCTTACATTATCAATATTATAAGTTTGCTAAGAATAATATGTTGTTTATATGAGATCACCAATTAAAAAATGAATCTTTAGAATTCTATGTGGGTGCTCGTGCAAGCTCAATGCTATTTCCTATCATTGGTTCACTAATGTAATCTCATTTCTCATGCCACAAAGATAATATTTTATAGTCTACTAACTTCTGGTTAGTGATACCTTTTAGTTTTTCACATATACCAAATGCATATATTATGCATTTATCTTGTTGGAAATAATACCATCAAATACTCATATACTATAGTAATTTCTGTAGGAACTTCGGTACAATATCATGCACAATTTTTTTTATTTAATTATTAAATCAAGAAACCCTTTAATAAATTTTTCATATGTACATTCTTGTCAATTATAAGCTCATAAAATACTTTATTCTTATAATATAATGTACAATGGCTACTCAATTAGATAAATTGATATTCTAGATCGTATTCAAGTCTATGACATAGTAAGCATTTAGCCTCTTCCATTTAATTACTTATATCAAATGAAAAACTTCACATTTCATCCATTATACTAATAATTGAATGGGAAGCTTCAAGCTTCAAACATTAAACTACTTATTGGATAGGACACTTTAGGCTTCAACTATCAAAATATCTCTACCACTAAAATTATAATATAAAGGGGAGACTATTGTAAATACTTCAACCATTGAGGTGGTGGAGGAGATTTGACTATGGTAGGTTTTAACCACTACCAATTACAAAGTAGGTGTATAGTTTCATGAATAAGTGGTTGACAAATTATACACAAAGCCATCATCATTACTTTGTTATTAGAATAAATGATTTAAATATTGTGAAACTTAAAATTACATAAACTAAATTGCAAGAACTAAAATTACATAACTAGAAAATAAAAAAATAAAAATAGTGTGGGAGTCTATAGACCACCAAATAGTTTAATCTTTTGGATTGAAAAACACTTGGAATATTTAATACCATCCAATCTTATTTATCAGTATTACATTAGTCGTAACATACTTTCAACTATTTGATATCCTTGATGAAATTGCACATAAGGTATTAATCACCTTTTAATCATTTGATCTATAGGATCAGATTGTGCATAAGATCTTCAGGACCATTTAATCATTAGGTGAAACATTTGGCTTTCACCTCAATTGTATCATTTCCTTTTATACCTCATTACCTCATTTACGTATTTGTAAATAATATAATTGGTTGGGAGATTCATGCTTCTGCCAGCACTTGTGCAATCACCCATCCATACTTTAGGTATGTGGAAAAAAATTAACCACTTCTGGTGGCCCTCCATTACCTTAGGGTAATAGAGGTTTGCATTGTATTCTCCAATAAAATTCAAGTGTTGAGATATGTATGTAGTGATGGGAGATGGGACCATTAATCCATAACGTTTAAATTTAAGTAATTTTCTGAACGTTGCTACTTTAGATGGCTTTCCATCATCTTCAAGCGATGGAGATCTATATATGGTGATGGGTGGTGTGGTTTCCAATCCATCACTTTTGATCTTTCAATTGATCATATTATATCCAATTTGTGTTTATTGAATGGGATACTTTTAGCCTTCTGCCATTATTTGTCTCTACCCTCCATTTTATAATTGGAAAGGAAATCATCATACATACTTTAAATTAAATTATATATTTCCAATATATAAAATTAAAACTAATAAAAATATCAATTAGCAAAAGAATAAAGCAAAGGGGATATAAAAATAAATTTCCTTATCCCGAGCCAATTTTAGGATCATACCATATCTCCTTAAAATTCTTAATCAATTTAAATTAAGTAAGGGATCGATATTCTTGAAATTTACTTGATTACAAGATATGTCACATATGTGACATTTCATATGCCTACAAAAAATAAGATATCACACAAGAAATAAACAAAAATATAGATTAGTTCTATATGACACATAATAATCATATTCATATAGAAGAATGACTAATGAATATAGAACACTCCCTATTTGCCAACACCTCAAAAAATATCAACACATAAGCATATATATATCATCTAGAGCATAATCATTCTAATAACATGTTGTAATATTAATAAACTCAAAGAGAGATATAGAACAATATAGAGAGGAAGGGATAATTGATGTGTGTGGGAGGGTATAATTCTCAACTATGTGGGAATAATGAACTAATTGGGTTTATATATTAGGATAAAGGCTCGTTGATGATGAATTAGAAAATTAAAGATTCTAATGTGATGGAAAAAGGATGGGGATAGTTCGAATATGGTAGAGGATTGATGATGATGATGATGATTCGGTGATGGTGATTTAATGATGATGATGGTTCGAATGTTGTTTACTAATTAGAATATGCATTTGATGATGGTATGATGCTGAAGTTAAGCTTCTAAGGTTAGGGTTTAGATGAAGGTTATAGTTGTGTTTTAGGGTTAAGGTTAGGGTTTGGTTCAGAAAGAATGAATATGGTTGCGTTTGGTTTGTGTGGGAATGTTAGGGTTTCGAATGGATGGTTTAGGGTTTTGGTTATGTATACCGAATTAGGGCTTTGATTAACCATGAATTAGAGTAGGATTTTGATGTTAATTATGGAAAGAAAAATATGGATTAAGGAGAGTAGAAAATATATGGATTAATCTCTAATTCACACAAATAAAGAGATTAAAACTTTTAAGTTAAATCGTTCACATAGATTTGATTTGCTTGAGTTTGAACTCACACAGAATTCAATTGTATTCAACTTCAATGTTGATCTTCAACTTCAATTCAATTCCCAATATCCATGCTCGACATTCATAGCAACATTTAACCTTTCTACCACTAGCTAAAAGCATAATTCAAAAGGTTCCAAATAAAAAGATATTATGCTAACTTTATGCTACTTTATATTAACTTTATTATCCTACTTGACTACTTAATTAAAAAATTAGCTAAATTACTTAATAATTCTCAACAAGTCTGCAAAGAAGCTCCTCATTCACGTGGTCACTCCTTCCATGCATCCATGCACATGCATGTAGACACTTAGTTGCTTGTTTGTTACGTTTCTAGCAATATAATCATACGTTGGTCTTTAAATTTTGTGGAGATACTTTTCAAATGAATAATAAGTGGTTCCATAATTATAAAATCCATTCTTGAGTGTTTTCTCCTGCATCAATAATCAAAATTCTTATTCCCATTCATACGTATGGATTCTTTCTTTCAATTACAATTCACAATATCTCATATATATAATACACATACTTATTACATCCATTATAAGAAGGAGTTAAAGAATATAAAAGAATTTGAAGGATACATAGAGTTGAGGGGTTGGAATGGAAAAAGCTATTACTATTGATGGTACTAATGGGAGCATCAAACCTATGATTCAATATAATATAATTTCATAACATGTAAATCCATAATATGTAAATAGAATATTTACAACAATTTAACCATTTTTAATATTTACCAATTATTCAAAACAACCATAAATAAGGTCAACATTAAACATCTACAAAGGTTATCCTAGGTTCAATTATTCACATTAGATATATTATGTCAAAAATGACTAAAATGCCCTTGAGACCATAATGACCACTTTATCATCAATTTAAAATTATAATTTTAATTTATTTAATAATTTATCATGAAAAGAATAAAATATAATAAATAAATTATTTAACACGTAGATAAACTACCATACATTTTAAGTGACCATTTTACCCTTACACATGATTTATCACGTAAAATCCTAACATATATTTTTAAAATATCAAATTACATACTTCCATACTTAGCAATAAATGTATATACATATTAGGCATAATTATTGGAATAAATACATTGATATGCTTAAGAAAACAAATTACATCTAGGGCACACAACAATAACAAAAATAACAACAACAATAATAATGATGATGATGATGATGATGATGCTAAAATTATGTCTAAGGATGCTCAACCTATCATTTTAGACATATATGACATAAATAATTTATTTTTGGCATTAAACCCATGTTAACACGTTTTCTTAAACATACTAGTTTATAAAAATCAACATGCTCCATTGTACAAAATTTCATGATAACATTATTAGGAAAATAATTATAATGCAACAAACATACTTATTACAACTTATACATCAAAACTCTATTGTGCTATTATGTAATAACTAACATTTTAGTAAAATATATGGATTAGCTGATTTCCAACAAAAGTAAAAAATATGAGTAATCTACTAAGATTTATTAGACTCCACTAATCAATATCTTTTACCTAAAAATAAAACCAAAATTAATTATACCAATATCTAACTCATAAAATGATAATTAATATTAAAATATTTATCAAAGAAAAATTAGGAAAATAACCTCAAATCTGTAAGAAAAGAAAATTGACAAACTCACATTGCATGGGGTTGGTAAAGTGAGGGGTTATGATGCAGGAAGGACGAGAGTGGGTGGTGAAGGGGATATGAGAAGGTCAAGCAAGAAGGCAGTTGGAATGGTGAATATGGATGAAACATAGTGGAGGTCAAGAACATTGGTGGTTATAACGGGGAAGGTGGATGTTGCACCACAAGGGACACGAGGAGGTAATGGTGTCTGGCAATGAGGTTGCATGGTGAGCTAATGCATCTGGACGTAGGCTATGTGGGCATATCACATTACAAAGGAGGTGGCAGTGTAAATGAGAAACATTAGGAGGAATAGTGGTGTGGATAAGAAACATTAGGAAAAGGCTGTTGTGTGTTGGTGATGGTGTTTGCAGGTACAATAATGGAAAAGGGAGAGGTTGTTGCAAAGGCACGACTATGCAAAGAAGGGAAATATGGTTGTGTGAGAAATGGTGCACAAGATATGCCAAAAAATAAACCAAAAAAAATATGGCATTTGAGGAAGGAAATACAATGGCTAGGATGGAGGAGAAGGGAGGAAGATTGGCTTGGTCGATGGTGGGATGGAATTTTTGAACGAATGTAAATGGAAGAGAAATGGAGCATTATGTAGTCGGTAGAGGATGGTGAGGTTCAACAGAGATGGATATGGCATGGGTGCAAGGTTGGGGAGGTGTGGTCTAGCATGGATTGAAGGGAGGAGCAGGTGCAAGATGGAGGTAGAGGGTCAAGACAGGGGAGAATGAAAAGAAAAAAGAAAAAGGAAAACAAAAAAGGTAAAAAGGAAAAGAAGAAATTTAGGGTTAGGATTAGAATTATCTTTAAATTTAGGATTAAGAAATTAGAATAAAATTGATTTACTAGTCATTTGGGGTTAGGGTAATCAGTTAGGAAAAACAACCAAGGAACAATTAACCAGTCTAGGGAGGGTTTAATAATAAAGGATCAATTTATTTAAGAATTTACCTTGGTTATGCATTAATGGTTAACCAAAATAAGTAAGCTAAGGTTTAAGGGTTATGTTTTAAATAAAAGGATAAAAATTCAAAAATTAGGGTTAGGAAATTTTAGGGTGTTACAATTTTGGGCCCGAAAAACTTTTTTCAATGATATTAAAACTTAACGATTAAGCTTGTTATTGTTCATAAACTATTTTTATGAGTTTAAGGAGCGTTTTTAAACCTATTTTATTGATTTAAAAATGGATTTGTGGGATTGAAATTGAAAAAGTGCTTTGGTGACTTCATCAACCTTATCTTCTTCTTTATCCTCTAATGTACATGTGATTCCCTACACTATTTGGACCAAACAACTAGTTTGGCATGATTTCTAAGGTAGTTGATTTGTGTCTTATTTTTTCCTTCTCCCTATCAGCTAAAGTTGATCTTAGGCTCTAAGAAGCCTATTTTCCTCACCTATTTACATTTTCTCTTTAGCTCTCTTTCTTCTTCCTTCCCCACCAAACATTTTTCTATTCTTGCTCTTCATCTTCTATTCTTTTTCTCTTCTTCGAATCCTCCATCTATATCCCTATTATTTTTCATTTAAGTAAGAGAGAGTTGAATTTAAGAAAGGTTGAAGCTTGAACTCTTCTCTTGGTTGTTCCCTACTTTTGGAAGAGGTAGAATACTTTTGATTTTCTCCCTATCTCCTTGCTTTTTGTCTTAGTTTTATGATTTTAAAGAAATTTTTTTAACTATTTTCGAATAATAAATTTTAAGTTGGTCAAGATATTGAAGTCTTAAGATAAAAGGCATTTCTTTGTTTTGTGTGGTTATTACTAATTTGAGTTGAGGTAAGTCATTCTTACCTTAGTGATTTATAAATATGAGTGTGTCTTATGAAATGTGTGTGTGCATGAGTAAAAGAATATGAAAAGTAGGTGTAACATCCCAAAATTTTATAACTCTTATTGTCAAGCATTTATTCTTTTATTTAAAACCTAACCTGTAAATCTTATCTTAATTATTTTTGTTAACCATTGATCTGCAATCTAGATAAATTCTTAAATAAATTCATCCCAATTATTTTTTTATTTCTCCTTTATCATTAAACCACCTTAAACCAGTAAATTTTTTCCTAGTTCATTTTTCCTAATTAAATACCCTAACCCTAGATAAATTAATTTTTACCTTAATTTCTTAATCCTAAATTTAAACCTAATCTTAATCATAATCCTACAATTTCTTTCTTTTTCTTTTTCTTTTTTCCTTTCTTTCTCCCCGACTCAAACTACCTCCCCTCCACCTTCCTCTTCCCATATTCTTCTTCCTTCTCCCTTTGCTCGACACTAATCCTCAACCTAGGCATGCCCCTTAATGAATCACACCACCACTGTTCGCCATCCACCATCACCACCAGACTCCCTTCTTCTTCTTCTTCTTCTTCTTCTTCTTCTTCTTCTTCTTCTTCTTCTTCTTCTTCTTCTTCTTCTTCATCCTCTTCTTTGGATTATGATTAAGAATGCCTAATATATCTTAATTATTGTTAAGTATGGAGGTATGTGATTTGATGTTTTAGAAACGCATGTTTTAGTATGATTATTATTATTGTGTGCCCCGGGGATAATTTATTTTTTATGCATATCATGATATTTATTCTGATAAGCATGCCTAATATGTACTATTTATTATTAAGCATGTGAATATGGAATTTTGAATGAATAAGATACACATGTTAGGGTTTTATGCGTTATTTCATGTGTAAGGGTAAATTTGTCATTTGGCATGTCCGATAATTTAATTATTGCATTTTAGTGTTTTCATGACAAATTACTGAATAAAATGGGATTAGTATTTAAAATGTATCATAATGTGGTAATTATGGTCTCGATGGTATTTTGGTCATCTTCACCCCTAGTGCACCTAAATGTGAATAATTAATAGTAGGATGACCTTGGTAGATTTTCATGTTGATCTTAGCATTGGTTATGATTATGATTATCTTGAATAATTGAAAATGAGTAAAAATGGTTAAGTATGAAAATTAGTTCTATTTTTGTATTATGTGATTTAAAGTGAAAGAACTTGATATTGGAAATGGTGGATCTTTAGGGGTCGTTACCCTAAAGACGTGGTTTATCCCACAATTCATTATTGATTTTTGTTGGTATGCCTTAGTGCCCAAGTTAGGTCATATATCTTACTCTAATTAGCTTTGCAAGCTTACAAATGGTATGCATACTTATAGTTTATATGTTCTTATTAGTAGGGTACTACATCTCCTTCATGTGCCGGTATGACTAAGGTACATTAGCATCCTTGGGTTGATACTTAAGGTTAAAATGTCCATAGTAAGGTATTCCAGCATTTGAAAATACCAAACACATCATTCTTATGTTTTGAGAAATATGATCATACATTTCTAGAGAAGTCATCAATAAATGTGAGTGAGTACCACAAACCTCAGTTGGAAACCACTCTCGCTAAATCCCACAAATCTAAATAATTACACTTAAGAGGTGCCCTCGTACTATGTTTAGATGTCAAAAAACTAACCCGTTTATGCTTACCGAACATATAGTGCCCACAAATTTCTATAGTACCCATACTTTTCCCATCCATTAGCCCTCTCTTTATAGCTTAGTCAATCCTCTAACACTAATGTGCCATAATCTCATGTGCCAAATTCTAGTAACATTTATGTACATCAACCTCGCCAACGTTACAGTAGTTGTCCCCAAAATAGTCGTAATCACTAACTCATACAGTGTCCTAACCCATTTCCCCTTCATTACCATAAGAGACCCTTTTGTCACTCTTAGGGTAACATCTTCAATCATGCACCAGTACCCATTAGAATCCAATAAACACAATGCGATAAAGTTCTTGGGCATCTCAAGGAAATGTCTCATATTGAATAGTGTCATAAACACACTGTCATGCATCCTCACCTTCACCATCCCAATCCCAATAACTTTGCAAACAACATTGTTGACCTCATAGGTCAATCAACCTTAGTTTTGATGATAACAAACTCAATTATGAATTTGACTTATCTTGTTAAGTATGTATACATATCATAGCAAAATCTGAAGTATTTAACACTTAACTAAGTTATGAAGTGATAAGGAAATCAAGTTTACAAATCATACTAAAAAATAAGACAAAGATAAACAAGGAAAATAAAAGAATATTTTTGCTTTAATAACTTTAATTTCATATTTGGAATACACAAACAGTGAAGGGTTAAATAAGTGTGCTCAAAGAAACTAAGACTCGAGCTTTAAAGAGCATGTTGCAATCTTAGGTTTTATGCATATATGATTTACACATTGAGGGCTTATATTTTTCAATGATTTTTTATTTATATTCCCATTCAAAAATAATTTTGAAATATCTTAAAGTGATTTTATGAATCAAGATATTTTCTAGTATTTGTGCAAAAGTCTGTCTTAAATTGATTTTATTTTAAGCAGATTTGCATATGATTTAACTTGTAAAATTCTCCATAACTTCCATAGACATTATTTTTGGGTGAATAATATTTATTTGGAAATATTAATATGTCTTATTTACAAGAAAAGAAATACAAAATATAATTTTGAGCTTTTAGCTCAAGTTATGGTCTTTTTTGTAAAGGTATATAATGTTGAAAATTATTCCACTGATTTATTGGTTTTTCAAAACCGATCAACTGGTTTTTTGTCCAGAAAAATATTTGTTAGCCTATGTTTAAACTCATCTACTAGTTAGTCAAAATGAATCTATTGGTCGGTCAAAACCAACCGACTGATTTAAATACTGATCGACTGGTCTGGACATTTCTAAGATTTTTTCCCATTTTAATTCTACCATTGGAGTATTTTTTTTTTACACCAAACGGCTAGTGCTAATTATTTCTATATTTTATCACTATAAATAAGAGTTTTTGGACTTTAATAAAAATCAATCAAGTTAGCACGACTCTAGTGCTCAATTTGTTCTTCGTATTTAGCTAAAGTGCTCATACACTTGTAATTATTATTTTTCTATCTAGATCAAAATCTTTACTAGTAATTACTCACTTTAATATGCTATATAGGGAATATTCTTATGGTATTCATTCAAACTCATCATCTCAAACACAAGTGAAGAGTGGTGTGTTGTCTAGCCTTCCTAAGAGAAGTCATTGAGATTGTAGTCTCATAAACCTAAAGAGGATAATTAGATAAATAGTAAATAATTACCTAGAGCTTAATTGAGATTGTAGGCTCATAAACCAAATATAAAAGAATAAAACTTTTGGTAGTGGATGTAGAAAAAAAATTTAGAGTTTCTTAAACCACTCTAAATCATATTTTGTGCTATTATCATGCTTATTTCTCACAAATTTTTAATTTTCCATTATTATCATGAAATACTCTATTCACCCTTGTAGAGTATTCATACAAGATTACAAACATCATTGCCCATCAAAAAACCTCCAGCTTGAGTCACCTAAAAAGTCTGGAACCAACTCTAGTTGGAATAAATATGGTAAGAAAACCCAAAATAAAATAACCCATGCCATGTATCACTGATCTTTGGTTTGGCTATTAGTGGCCATCAAAAAATCTCCATCAATGTCATCCTAGGAAAAAATAACATCATTCTTCATACCATATGACTCACCAAACTTCCTATTATGACAAACTTTATAATATGCCTTTTGTGACAGCATTGGCATACCACATTATTAATCCAATTATTTGAGCTAGATATGTACTTCTTACGATCACTAGACCACCACTCCTGAGTTATCTCCTTGGCTACAAGTCCTTTACTATGTGAGTCTTTAGAAGTACCACTACTAGTCAACTAACTATCAATCAATTCTCATTGTAGCAAGGTGGATTTCACATCCTCAGTGGTAAACTCATCCTTTCCATATAATATAGTCTCATAAAAATTATTAAATTTGCAGGTAAAGAACAATTATGCATTATTGTAAAATCTTCATCATTAAGCTTGATTTTTATATTTTGGAAATCCATCACAATAGAATCAAACTCATCTAACTGAACTTTTAAAGATTGACCCTCACCAAATTTAAGATCATGAAGTCGACTCTTCAATAGTAGATGATTAGTGAGAAAGTAGTTAGCCTTATTTTGCATGGTGTTCTCTTTATGAAGTCTTACCCGGGGGAATGATATTAAACTTTTTTTAGGCTACCACATTTATTTCTTACACTATTTCCTTCTAATTTTTTGTAAGATTTCAATGTAAAGTGTAATGTTTAACATTTCTGTATTTGTCTTTTAACACATCTCATTTAAAGAGAATTTCCACAATTTAAGTCATTGATAAGTAAGTATTAAATTAGTCTCGAATCATATTTCAACCAAATCTAACTCCTTGGGTTATACAATTACTTTTAGCCTTCCACACAACATGAGTTAGGTAATAGTTATACATTCCCTATGTTAGATGAGGAAGTTTCATCCCCATTTTTGTTATAGCTTCCATAAATTCTTTCATGGAAAAAAAAATTTCTAGTTGTAAAAATAAGGATATTAAACTAGATCTCCACCCCTAGTCATGACAACTCACAATGGATAGCATGGAATACCAGAAAGAAAAGGAGGAGGAATTAGTGAAATTAGAGCAAACCATAAACTGGAAGGAGGTTCTTCTGAAAAATAGCCAATCGGATAAAGGGATGAGCTTAAAGTGTGTTGCCCTAAACTATAGTGGATAATAGGGCGAAGGCACAAGTTCAAAAGATGGATTGGTATTGATAAACTAAGAGATGGAAGAATTTAGTGATTGGATATGTTATTAGATCTAACTGTTACATACACATATGAAGCATTTTGTGTAAGATAAATGGATTTTTCCTTTAAGTATCTTGGAGATATATATTTTTGGTAAGTAATGTAACATTTATTACCTCCAAATAATTAATAAATACAACAAAAAATACTCAAAGACCTCAAACCTGACATCTTGGATATATTCTCTCATGATTGAGGCTTCTTTATTTTTAGATTTATAAATCCAAATGATGTGCTTGAGAGACCTATATGGAATTTTGGTATTCGGCCTCTACTACTAAGAATGTGGGAGTCAACTAGATACCACAAAAAAAATCAATGGAGAGTGATGCCAATATAAGCGACTCTCCCTAGTCTCCCTGTACAATTATGGTCTGATGACACTCTCCATAGAATTAATGGTATTTTAGGTAAACTGGTTTGTGTGGACTCAACCACAATAGTGCAAAGGAGGATTTCCTACCACAAGATATTGATTGAAATTGATTTTAGTCTCCCAATGGTGGATTTTGTTGAGATCATGCTACCCTTGACTACTATCATGAATCATAAGGTCAATTATGAGTGGAAATCATATTTTTTTGTCTCACTATGGCAGTATTGGCCACCACACAAATCATAATAGGAAACATTTAGGGGGATAGCAAGAATAATTTAGAAAATATGGGTACCAAGAAAAAATCGGAAGGGACCAATACCTAATGCTTTATCCTATAAGGCTAAAGCACCTTACATGTTACCTATATCTCCCACTAAGGAAGGGTTTGACCTTGGTACACCTGTACACATGTCTAGCAATAACACTCTGACAACGAGAGAGAATAAGTCACAAGGAGGAAAACATGTCAATGAGCACTGCAAGCAAGGAGATTATTCTTCCAACATGTTGTAAATAGGCTATCCTAAGGAGATAAAAAGAAAGAGAAATCAAGATGGAGATGTAGATATATAAGGGGAAAGTAGAGGGAATTTCCTATAAAAACAAATAAAACTAGTTATATGAAACATTAGAGGGTTGAAAAAAACCCTCAAACATGGTGTTGTAAGGCAATATACTTTACCACGCAAGCTTGATATTATGGGATTTGTGGATACTAGAGTCAAAGAAGTAAAGGCTTAATGTATTTTAAGTGGAATGAGATTAAATTGGAATTAGGCCCATAACTATATACACTGTCAAAATGGTGTAATTTGGTTGCTTACGATCAATTTACGTGTGATATAAAGGTGGTAACTAGTAGCACTCAAGGTATGCATTTCAATGTCACTTATTTAAGAAAAAACATGGAGTGTGAGTTAACTGTAGTGTATGGTTTCAACATAGGTAGAAAAATACAAAACCTATGGGTGTGGTTGGGTTCCTTAGTAGATAATATTTATAAACCATGGGTTGTGCTTAGGGACTTCAACACCGTAGCATCAACTAAAGAGAAAATAGGAGGGTATATGGATGTTAATGATGTGAAAGATTTTATCTAATGCCTAAAAAATTGTGGACTATGTGAATTACTACTAGAAGTAATGTTACATGGAAAAATAAGCAAGAGGGTGATTCAATGACTTATAGTAGGCTTGATCTTGGTGTTGGGAATACTTGTTAGTTAACACAATTCCCAAGTAACAATATTCATATTGATTTTTGTGCTATCTTGGATCATTTCCCACTGCTATTATATATTAGTAAGCAAGTATCTATAAACCCCAAACCATTTAAGTTATGCAAATTTTGGGTGAAAAAGGAGGAATTCCTTCCCATGGTGCAAGAAGTATGGAAACAAACAGTAAATGGGAGTGTTATGTACAAGGTAACTAACAAACTAAAAATATTGAAAGGAAGAAATAAGCTACGGAATAAGAAACCCTGGGGACATGTGATTGGAAAGGTCAGCATGGCTCAAACAAAGTGGTATACCAAAAATCACAAGATGATGTTGGACCCATTTAATAAAGAGCTAATTTAAGAGGAAAGGGAAGCTTCCATAAAATGGAAATTAAGAACTACAAAGGGGGAACATTTTCTATAACAAAAATCTTATACTAAGTATATACAAATGGAGGATGAGAGTAATAAATATTTTTGCTTCAACATACACAAATTAAGAGCTCACAACAAAATTAGTAGAATTTTTATGATCAAGAAACTTGGATGTAGAAGTGAAGAAGTTTTATTAGTATTTATTAAGGTAAGCTACCCCTAGTCTATAGCATAGAGATATTGATGTATGCATAATAGGATGGTTACTTTCTTATGAGAGAATATTACATTTATTGGACATACCCACATCATAGGAGGTGAAAGAAGTAGTGTTCTCGATGGATTATTTGAAGGCACCAAGGTTAAATGGTTTTAATCCATATTTCTTCAAGAAAACATGGTGCACTATAGAGGAACATAGTGGCTACAGTGATTGAATTTTGGCGAACTAGGTGATTCCTTGCATAGAGAAATAATGCTACCATTAATTTAATCCCAAAGGTTCTAGGCGCTAGTAAGATTCAAGAATTTAGACTTGTTGCATGTTGCAATGTGGATGATAAGATTCTCTTGAAGATATTAAAAAACAAAATGCACAGTATTCTTCATGAAGTGGTTAACAACTTGCAACCAACTTTTGCTCAAGGTACACAACTATGTAACAATTTGCTTAGAACCAAAAAATTGATAAGGATTTATACCTATCAATCAGTGAGTTCACCAATGTTCTGGAATGCTGATATCTAGAAGTAATATGATTCCATTAAATGGAGTTTCATAACTCAAGTGTTGGTTCATTTTGGGTTCCCTATACAAATTGTGAATATGATTGAGCAATATATCTCAATTATGTGGTTATCTTCTAATATAGGATCATTTACCTAACCTATGTAATGCAAGTGAGGTTTGAGATAGGAATACCTTTTTATCTCTATACCTTTTTTTTGTTGATAAGTATGGAGTATCTTGATAGGATTTTAAAGAAATTATAGTATGAGGAAAACATTAAAGGATAGATAGGGTGTCATAATTGATAATCATAGATCTCAACTCTATGAATAATTTGTTGTTGTTTTGTAAGGCTATAATCCAATCAATTGAATCAATAAGGTTGTTGAAGAGGTATCTAAATTATTTTGGGTGTATAACATGGTAGCAAATAAATCTTAGAAAGAGTTTAGTATTTATTGGAGGGGTTTTATTTAGACAAAAGGCTCAGATCATTCAGGAGTTGTGTTACAGTTAAGGGAAGTTTCCATTTAAGTATGTGGGAGTCCCCCTTGAAATGTCTATATTGATCATGCATCAATACATTATAATTATGGATAAACTAATGGCAAAGGTGAAACACTAGATCACTAAATTTTTGAGATAAGCATGATGTCTCCAATTATTGAATTCATTTATGTTTGGGATTTAAGGTATTTGGGATTAGTAGCTTATACTTCTAAAATTTGTTATACATTAGATGGAGACCATACGTAGAAGGTTTGTATGGCCAGGATCAATAGAGCTTTAGTGGCCTGAAAGAATATTTTCCTACCTAAACGAGAAAATGGGTTGGGTGTAAAAGTCATCAACAATTAGAATAGGGAAGCAATGGAAATGAATATTTGGTAATTAATGAGAATAAAGAACATATTATGATAAAATGAGGCCATGAATACTACATTAAGTGAGTTAAGGTTTTCCGTTTTGATTGCAAAGACTCATCATTCATGGATTTTCAAGAAAATCTAGTGATTGGAGATGAATAGGGGTTTGCTCTAGTTCCATATGGCTGTGAATAACATGGAAAGTATTCCATTACCAAAATATATGATGAAATAAAGCCAAGAGGGGATTAGGTAAGTTGGTACCACTTAGCCTGGAAGTAAGATGACCTACCATAACATCAAGTAATTTTCTGTTTAGCTTGAAATAAATCTTTGATGATCATGGAATGACTAAGTAGATGGAGAGTGATTCAAGAAGGTTTGTGTGGAATTTATGACAATGGCATGAAGGAATTTGACTATATTTTAGTTCAATGTCCGGCGGCAAAGGAATGATAGCGGAAGACTTTAAATTGGTTGGGATGGTGCATTTGGTCCACCAATTAGCAAGAAGGTATGAATTAAATAATCCAAAAGTCTAAGAGAAGACAAGGGAAAACATGCCTATTAAGTATTATCATAGGCCTATTAAGGATTATCATAGCACTAGTAGTGTATGAAGTCTAGAGAAATTATAGCTATGCTATTTTCCAAGGTAAGGAAAATATGATTTGGGAGGTCATCCAAAAAACTCTTACTCAAGTTTTATATCAGAGTATACACGAGCACAAGATATAAACAGTAAATTAGATGCTTAGATAGATTAGAAAGGTTTACCTATTAAATTTTTGTTTTTATATAGATGAAACACTAGAGGGATTACATAATGCTTATTTTTTGTTATTAATAAAATGATTATTTATTTCAAAAAATAAAATATTAAATATTAACCAAAATATAATTCATCTCAAAATCTAAATCAAAGGTGATAATGAATAACAAAAAGAGAACAAAAATCAAAATCCATAAGACCACAGAAATCAAAATCATAGGGCATAAAATGGTTTAAACAAGCTATAATTGAATATTTGACTCAAACCAAGGAGAGGAGAAGCCAATCAAACCCAAATTTGAGAGAGACAGCAAGGAATCACATAGATGTGAAACAACAAAAACCGCAAAACCTATATCTAAGTTGGCATCAAATGAAATCTCCAAGTTAGCTTAGAGAAATGAATTGGAAAATCCTATATTTGAGCTCTAGTCAAAGAGAAAATTCGAGATAACCCAATAAATATTAAGAAAGGTGAGAGAGCTAAAGAGATGGGAATAATTGAGAGTACTAGTCTAGGTGTAAAGACAGAGAAATCTGAACTCAATGAGCATCACCTCGGTTTAACTCTACGAGCATTTTTTGATAAAGATGAACTGAAATTAAAAGTGAGGGTGGGTGAGACTTTTGATAATGGTTGTGTATACAAACTGTTGTTAAAATTTAAAAATTTTAAATACCGCACTTTAGTTCCTTTTTTAAAATGATTTCTTTGAGGAGATGCTATTAATAGTCACCCCCCAAAAATTTAATGCTTTTAGTATCTATTTTAAGATACCCATTATCTAAATGGCATTATTAAAGCCAATATATGTAGTATTGAAGGTTTGGTTAAGTTTAGGAAGTTTAAGTTTGAATGCTCTTCATGAATATTGAAAGTGTTCTTTACTAATTGCCCACTAATTGCTAAAAGAGTGGTTAGTATACAACTAATTATGTCTATTTGAAGTTAATTAAGAATTAATCATGATTAGACTCAAAATGATCATATTAGCCTTATAAGTGTAAAATGATGAATAAGTGGATAGTGAAAGTCAAACCTTAACCATTAACCATGATTTTTGAACTTTGAATTTGACATAGACTTTGATTTTGATACGAACTTTGACTTTTCAACTTTTTTGTGAATAGTAATGTCTCTAAAAAATGGCGTACGACCTTAAATTGTGTTTTCAGACTCAATTATATATGATAAATTGGCCCATTTGGCCCTAAAATGGTAATTTCAAGTTATAAGTGGTTCTTTTGGAGTATGTTAGCCAAAAAAATTATAAACTAAGTTTGATGTAAACTATAAACACTTATATGAATGTTTAGTGTAATCTATAAACACCTATTGTGTGATATGTGAACTGAGTTTAATGTTATCTATAAATGTTGTGTATGTTTGGTGTTAGCATGTGAAACACCCATTATGTGTGAATACATTAAACACTTACAAATGTTTATGGTTAAAGCAATATAAACCCCAAGTATTGTTATGTGTGAATACATTAAATACTTGAGTTTATGAGCTACATTAGATGTTGATGGTTGTCAAAATATTCCAAGTATCATTATGTGTAAATACATGAAACAAATGAATTCATGGACTACATTATATATTAAAGGTTAGTGCAATATAAAAAATCTAGGTATCATTATGTGTAAAACGTTAAACACTAGAATCTGTGGACTACGTTAAACGTTGAGGGTTAGCACAATATAAAAAACAGAGTATTGTTATGTGTGAGTCTGTATACTACTTTATCGGTAATCGATAAAATTGTGGGGTTATTAACAATAGTTTGGTACCTTCTCTACTCTATAAACATTCAAAGTATCCTATAGGAAATGCATACACTTAAGAATTAGGCTACCTAGGATAGTTGCTATCAATATGGTAGCGGGGATGAGCATTTTCCTAAAGTTTGTTTGGGGTTAAACACCCCTTGAGTGCCTATTCAAAGACAAACAAACCCTTAGGCTTTTTATATATATTTGGATCCCTTGCGCATAATTATTTGTTTGAAATATTTCGATAACATAATCTTTTGGATGTGTGTAGCAAATTCCATGCATACTCCTTGAGGATATTATATGTTATATGCACTAGTTTGCTCAAAAGTGCAAGCATATGTAAATGTGTTATGTGTGAGCATGTGATTTCATGAGTTATATTTTAAGTGTTCATAAGTGATAGATTTTACTCACTAATTAACTATATCGATGCTCTACATGGCACTATGTTGATCCCAACACATTGGGGAGGCAATTAGCTTTGTTTTATAGGTTACTCATTCTCATGATATATTGTCGGGGAAGCAACATTAGTCCTTGCATAGGCTATTCACGCTTATTTTTCCTACCTTATTTCCTTCTATATGTTTCACATTTTCTAATGTAAAATTAAACATATGGCTCTTCTCAATTTATTGTTTTACTTTACTTCATTTAAAGAGTTTTATCTCACTCTAATTAAACATTAAGTCTGTCTTATATTCATCTCGGGTTAGGTGTCAACCACAATTGATCCTTTGAGATATAAGAGCAATTTTAGCCTTGCACCCAATATAGGTTATGTAATAATTGTATCTACTCTAAGTTGAATTCGACAGCTTCATCATCATTTTATTTTAGCTTCCACAAACTCTTTTCAAAATAATTTTTTTTTACAGTAAAAATAAGGGGTTACATAGTGATTGATTGGATTTGTAATCTATATATTGATTTATTTGAATAAGCAAGGAAAGAATTGAGAGAGTACAAAGAGAAAGAGATTAAAGATGAAGGTTGAACGGAAGGAAGGATTTTACGATCAAGATAAAAAAGAGAAATGAAAGGTAGAAGAGTTAGGGTAGAGGGAAAAATTATGTGTGTGTGTGAGAGAGAGAGAGAGAGAGAGAATATTCCATTTTCTTTTTATATTAAAATGGATGTTCTAAATAGCACATATAAAACTTACAAGAAAACCCACGCTAGAGGACATGATTTGAAAAAATTACTACTGGTTGTTATGGTTTATATTTTACTTTCTTTATATAGTAGATTTACTAAAATTAATATAATAAATACAAAAAAAAATTACAATCCAATCAAAAAGGCCAAAGTGGAATAACAGTTCCAAAGAGGTCCCGCCCAATGACACCCACTTAGAAAAATCTAACTACTTTACAGCTGCTTGTGGCATACCATGGCACCAAACTCATTCCTTGCTGGATCGCTACCATATCAATTTTTTATTCAGTTTTTGTCGAGTATAGGGTTCGTCATGTTTTAAATATATGATATTTTAGATATTTAATTATTAAATATCCAAAATTTTGAATATCTAAAAATTATATTTGATATCCAACCTGAAACTTAGGATATCAAAACTTTCGGATTGGATATAATATATAACCAACATTATCCAAATAAAATTTTAAATATAAAAAAAACACCAAATCACAAATATATTTGATATTATCTTATAATCTAAGAAAATATCTAATCCGCTCACCAAATATCGGACCTACTCAATAAATATTTAATGTTAAAACTAAAATTAAAGCTACTACATCACAAGATTTAATAGAATTCTATCAAATCCAATTCTTTAAACTACATTACATCACCAATTCAGCAATTAATTTTACTTATCATAAGCTAATCATAGAAATTTAATCAAAATAAGAGTTAGGGTTTGAAAAAAATATATCCACTGAAATCAGCCAAGACAAAGTAGGTAGCCGGTAATGGAGCTTCACCGGAGGTCAGGGAATGTTCGTCGGTAGCAAACATCTCTTAGGTAGTCGGCGGTGGCGAGGCGAGGTGGTATGGTGTCTGTTGTCATTTGTTGTTGCCATCCACTATTTTCTATTGGTATGCTGGAGCTCGGAGGTGGCAGCGGTTTGTTGTGGTGTAGTCAAGAGGCTAGGCGAGGTGGTATGGTAGTAGCATGGGTAGATCAAAAACAAAAAGAAAATAAAGGATCACGAAGGGAGCAAGAAACACTGGAGTACTAGGTTGGGGCTGAGATTTGGAGATTTTGAAATTAATTTGCTTCGTAGAGAAAAAATAAAAAAAGGAAGAGAGAGAGGAGAAAAAAATAAGGAAGGAGTGGATAACTGGATGGATGAAATCTATCAACATACAGAGTGATTTTTTATATAAACATCTAAAAATAAATTATATTAAATATATAATTTTAACTAAATTAAATTTTACCCAAAGAATAAATCAAGTAGAAATTATATATATATATACACACACACACACATACACACCTAAATTTATTTATATATAAGTATATATAAAATAAAAAATTATTAAAAACATATATAAATATTTTTTTCAGATCAGATATTATTTATATTTATTAGATTGAATATTTAATTTAAAAATGTATATATTTTTATTTAAATCGAGTCGCTTTGACTATCAAATCGAATAAATAAATATTAAATAACATAAACAGCTCTGGTTGGGACTTGGGAGAGTATTAGGTAATTCGAACAATTGGTCGACTAATAAACTATTTAACAAGTAGAACGACCAGTTTGATGACCAGTTCAGTTCTACCACTAATATACTCACACAGACCGACCGAAATATTATATCGCCACTAGCGGTAAAACTAAAATGCAGAGTCGCACAAATTTGTGTTAAACCGCCTTGACGAAAACCAATAGCAACACATTGGGAATGATAATTGGACGAAATAAACTAGAAATAAACCTTCATCAAACATCAACAAACTTGCGCGGTAAGACCTGAGAAATAATGAGGCTCTTTCTTCATCAAAACCGACCTAAATTTGCTCCCTGGGACCTAAAAGACATACAATCTCGATTTCCGCACATCAACAAACCACAAGTAAATGATAAGCTTGCCAATAGCCATACAAGGTGAGGCGCTTCATTCAACGATATTAGACATAACATATTGACACGTATCTGTATCGGCCAGCTCTGGTATTACCAAAGAACAAGCACGTAAATTAAACAAGAGATGCCTTGCATTGACATATAATAGCATCACAAAAACCTCAAACACGTATCCTTGTCTTTCATTAGCAGAAACACAACCATTTTCAGGTGCTATAAATTTTTTTTAGAGAAAAAAAAAATAAAGAAAAAAATAAAGGGCAATTACACGAGGTTGAGAGAAATGTGGAAATCTGTAGACTGAGGATTGGCATAAACGAAACATCATCACAAACTAGGAAAATTTACATGCTTTCTTTCATCCAGCGTCCTGAAAAACTCCTTTGGGTCTGGACCCACTATAATAACTGCATACTTTATAGCCATCCCAGGGTCTTCAGAATGTTGGTGACTGTTTCAATGGTTTCAGGTTGTGCTTCCTCTCCATCCAAGAACTTTTAATACAAATATCCCCACCAATACTCTCCCATATTAGCTTAAGAAGAACTTAAAAATATCACTCAGGGAGATTATCCCTTCCACACGCTTGCTCCCTGGCTCCACAATGACAAGCCGCCTTACCCCTGGCATCATATGTTACACAACATATAATCAATTAAGAACTCATACATGTGAGATATTTTGATTTTTTTATTTTTTTTCAATTTGTGGGGAAGAACAGCTACAGCTGTTGCTAACACGACGGAAGTTACCAGGTTTGGTTAATCGCTCCATAACTTTGAATAGTGGATCAGTTCGCAAGCACATCTGATATCTGCTGAGCTCAGGTAGACTAGATGTCTCCTGTCCTAGCTGCAAGGCCTGCAAAGAGTAACTCAGTTAACCCACTGAACAACAGAAATGGATCAATGTTTAGTATTAAATAATAATAATAAAATTTGAAAGAAACCACAGGACATCAATCAAATAATGGGTTTAAGGGTTGAAGGAATCCAAGATGGTAATTAATAGGTTGGTTTTGGGGGAAGGGTTTTGATATGATATGTTCACAGGCTAAGATTGGAGCAAGAGATTCATTTTGGGTATTTTCCATTGACATGACCTAAAATCAATTCGATAGAAAAAAAAAATAAGCACATTGCCTGAAGTAAAAACCACCTAAACTCCAACTAACATGTTAGAGAAGAAAAGTGTTCAATGCTGTTCATTACTGCTGCATTGCATGTCAAAGAATATGTTGGCATTCGTTACCTGATGAACAGTCAATTCATCAATGTTGATGCGTGCATAAGCACTGTCTTTTGCCAAAGCTGTTATATCGCTGCAAAAAGTTGGAATCCATGCGTGAAAAACATTTACGAAGGAGAATTACCAATGATTAAGTAGTTACAGTGTAGTCTTCACTGGTAACAGAAGTACAAAACACAATATATATTAAAAGAGCAAAAAACAAAAACTTACCTGCGAGAATATACATCGACCAAAGAGCCATTCACATCTACAACAGGAATGGAGCTCACTTGAGCTGCAACAAAATTCAGAAGATAAAGATCAGAACCGGATCTACAATCATGTCTAAACATTTTGACCGATGATTTGCATGAAGAAGCATTCTAGTTCACATAACTGCAATAGGAACTGCAAGGGTCACTCACTGCTAGTTCACATAACTGCAATAGGAACTGCAAGGGTCACTCACTGCAATGCAATTGTCCTTCCACTCAATTGCAACAAAAGGTTCCACCCAACTAAGGGAAAGTAACCATAAAAATTAGATACCAATCTTAAGTATCGTAAAGTTGGTTGCTCGTACAAAAACACTAGTCCACTGATTTTTCAGAGGATGAAAAAAATTATCCATTAGAAAAAGCAAGCCTACAGGAGGATAATATATGAAGCTCTTAACCAAAACTGAAGTTGTATTATTCTCACTTGGCAAGTCAAATAAGAAGAGGGGGGGGGGGGAGTGTCCAGCCAGATTGATGAGAGCTTCTAGGGCTGTTCATATCACGCATTAGATCTTCTATCAAAAGATGGCCACACAATACCTCTTCATTTTGAAACAATAATTAAGAAACATGCTGTACAACTAAATATTCAATACTGCCAATTTCCGGCTTAACACTAGTAATGAGTGACATCCCAAAACAGAAGCAAGCACACAAAATGGGACATACTGAATATAAAAATAAAAATAAAAACACAAGTCCTGGTGATCTACATCCACACTACATATCATTAAAAGTTCAATATTACTAAAAGCTATTCTGCTATCTGGTTTCTCCTATCCCAAGATTAACAAAAACAGAAATTGCACCTTGCAGTAACAAGTTTAACGCTGAACTGAGAGGAGTGTTCGGAGCCAACACTGCTAAAGGCTTTCTATTAACTTCTCCAACAGGAGGAATCCAGGTTCCCAAAGGAACTGAACATAGAGGCAGTTGGAGTATAGGTAACAAGTCAGGGGAGCTTCTAAAATACCTACAAATACCTGAGAATCAGCAACAGTAATCAGTTAAATATCAGTGGATAAGAGGCACGAAAGATGTTAAACAAAAGATACTTACATTTAAGTACTCCAGAGAGTGACGCAAGATGTAATAACTGAGGATGAGAACCATCTGCTGAGGAGGAATATAAGATGGGAATAGTGGACACCTCATGCTGCAAAACTTTTAAGGCAACATCTTTCAAACTACTGTATGGCCCAGCCTATATCCATAACAATACTCAAGTCAGCAACATTAGATGGTGGTGAAATAATTCTCAGCATCAAAAAACATCACGACAATATTAACAATATTAGTCCGGAAAAAAACGATTTCTCACATGAACAAGACCTCTTGAAGTGGTCCTACCAAATCCAGCCATCTGTCCACTAAGTTGCAATTTCTCCTCCTTCCAACCAGAGATAGTGTGCATCTCTAGCTCTTCATCAGACATGTTTGATCCACGTTTTCCAAGCTGTAAGAATTTAAAGCGATATATTATATTAAAGCACAAAACCACAATTTCACACAACTCGGATTCTAGGGAAAAGCATATAATCAGAGGCTAGAAATAACATCAGTTGTAACATTCTTGAATGAACTTTCAATCTTCACCCTACTATATCTCCTTCTGTATTTATAAAGAGAATCAATCAGACTAGAGATGGTTCAAAGAATGCAACACACACACACACAAAATGACAAAGCCAAATACCATATATACAGAACTATAGCCAGCAGTATCATATAAAAATTATATAAACATATTAATTAGTTAACATGACCAGAACCGAACAAATGGACCCACTTGAGATAGTAGAAGGAAGTCATGCCATTTAATTTCAACGTTAAAAAAGGTGACAGCCAAACTTCTCAACTTACCTCTCTAAGTATTAAGATAAAATCCAATGGACTGAGAACCCCAATAAACTGCCCCTTGCAGAAGTCCCATAAAGGTGCCATAGGAATTCCCTGATTTTTGCAAAAGAACCATAATCAGCACAAACTTCATAAAGACGAAATTACAGGAGAACATGCCTATTCTAACTACAACTTTCAGTAGCAATGAAGTATCCTCATCTAAGCATGATCTGAGCATGTCCTTTCAAATATTTTCACAAGGTATATCTGAGCTGTGCTGGCAGCTAGAAAAGGATTAAATAGGGAAGAAGAATGGCACAGGCACATAAGCGCATAGGCACTGACAGACCCCTATGTAGTTATTATGTACAAATGATGCAGAAAAATGAGTCCACAATGAGAGCGAGACATCCCTGTGTAGTAATGTACCAGCCAAATTATTTCAACTACCATCAGTGTCCATCACGAACAAATGTCAGAAATTTACCTGTTCATACAGAATATGGAATGCTTGCTTTACTGGTAAATCAACATCCAACACAATGACCTACAGGTAAATGTTCTGAGTTAATGAAAATGATCAAGCAAATCTGCATCATTAAATTGTATGACCAGGTCTTATGCCTGGTCCCATGTTGGATGAAAGAAAATAGAAGAGAATTTCCAAACCTTGCCTGAATCAGGAAGCAGCTCGTAAACTGTATGCGTAGACATATATTCTAACAAACGACGACGTGAAATGTCCAGATCAGACTGCACTATTCTCTGCAGTGCTGGTTGATAAGTACCATCAGAGACTTTTATCTGCATTTTATATAAACTAGTTTAAATCCCATGTAATAGTAGATAGGTTATGGGTAAACCATAATTCTAAGAGAACCATAATTCTAAGAGAACCATAATTATCAGTAACCCAGTGAGAAAATGTAAAAAAAAATGATTCTTCCATATTAATTAAATATACACTTTTTATATATCTTGTAATAATTCTCAAGTACTTCATTCAAGAAACATGACAGCTTTGAAATTATTATTAAGAAAAAAAGGTATCTCACATTTATATCTTCTTTCAAAATCATATTGCATAAAATTGTTGTTTCACAAACGACCTATTATGATTTGCTTATCATGTCCACATCCATCCTTCATATATTTTTTAACTTATATATCACCTTTCTTTTGTATCATTAATTGAAAAATGAAGAAACAATGGGTTTTGAAAGTGGATTGAGGTATGAATGATTACCATTCTCATAAGAAGATTTTTGTAACTTTTTACTTCACATTCAGCACAGCATTCACCCAAAGCAAAATCTGCAAACCTCCCAATAAACTCTCAATGACAAGATTCAAATTGGACTGCTGTTGTAGTAGTTGTGATGGGAGAAACAATGCTTTTTGAAAATGACACACAAAAAGTCATCAATCATATTATCACTGCAAGTCAGATATAAGTATATAAAGCCGTGAATTTGAAGGGGCAGCATGACATTGTTGCTCCACTGCCATCACATAATCCCCCTTCCTTGAAAAAGCTCCACTGCAGCATCGTTATACTTGCACGCATAAATTTTAATCCATTAGTCAATCATTAGCAGCCGCCCCCAACCTCGAGAAAAGTAGAAGAAAGGTTCAATTAAGCTTCTTATCGAGTTTCACTTGACTGAGCAGGAAGGAAGCCATAAGAGCTAGTGTCTGGGAAGGCACACTTACAGACTGATCTTCATAAAGATTCGCAAGATCAAGAAGGAAATCACAAGAACTAATGTTTGACAAGGCACACGTAGGAGTTGAGGCATAAAGTTTGCTGAGCAATGCTAGGCACGACCACACAGACAAAGACGCACAGATGCCTCTTAGTTTACTAATCACTAGATGGAGATGTGTCCATGGATGGCAATGTTCCTCTAGAGGAAGATGATGACTGTTTTTTTGTGCATTCTAATAGTAGCCATGCTGTTATTATTTTCTGATTTCTACAAAATTTATAAAACGTGTTGGAGATTTTGAAAACCAACATTTGGGTTGTTTTTTATGTTCTACAGAAACAAAATTAACCACTTGGAAAACAACCTTTGGATCACCACCACCATAATAACCATCCCCAAACTCACCACCAGTGCCATGACCACCACAGTTGCCACCGTTACCGCAGCCCATTCACCATACTGTTGCCGCTGCTGCCACCATCACCACACCACCACCATTGTGACCATCACCACCCCACAACTGTCACCGGCACTAGCATCACCAGGTCCACCACCATCACTGACACTACTGTCACTGTCACCACCACTGTCACTGTCACCAACACCATCATTGTTGTCGCCACGACTATCTTCACCACCACCATTGGTTTCAGTGTTATAAGGTGGAACATGCTGGTTAGAAATTATAACTGTTTGAAAAACTTCCTTAATTCAATAAAGTAAATGCACCATAAGTGATTTTTAGTGTCTATTTATCTGAAATGTCTTATGTGTCTCACTCCAAATAGGTGCATGCCATTGCCTTGTGCCTAGGCTCCATTCATTTTGCCTCAGTGCACCCAAGGCTTTTTCTTACACAAGAACACAGTATACTTCTTACTCAATGGGATTTATGCCTTCTCCAGTCAATATTACCTCTATTACTCTTGTTCCTGAGGGATAGAATGCCCTTGGAGTAATGGATTATTGGCTTATCACATTTTGCAATCTGCTTTATAAGACTGTATCAAAGGTTTTAGTGTCAAGATTACAAGATATGATGCATTCCAGAAGAGAGGAATATTGAGGAAAATATTCTTCTTGCCCATGAGCTTGGGAGGAAATATTCCTCAAGGGATGTGTCGCCACGTTATATGATAAAGTTAGACCTCAAGAAAGCTTATAACATGGTGAGCTATACTTTTCTCCTAAAGATTTTGGAGAGCTATGGTTTCCCTCCTCATGGTTTACAGTAGCATTTTTTCCTATTCCTTAGTGAGCAATGATTTGTTAACACCTCCGTTTAAAGGGAGGCGCGGAATTCAGCAAGATGACCCACTCTCTCCCCATTTGTTTGTGTTGGTGGACTATACAAGTAAATGTTTGAAACTTCTGTGGCATAATCATGAGTTCAAGGGGCATCCGCAGTGTAAATCATTGAAGATTGTAAATCTTAGTTTCGCAGATGATCTTCCTTTCTTCTACCATGGTGATTTGAAAAGTGTACGGTGTATGATGGATATGGTCAGGCATTTCTCAAACATCATGGGTTTGCACACTAATCCCGCAAAATGCACAGTTTATTTTGGCGGAGTTGTTGCAGGAGTCGAAGCTAAGATTGCTCATTGTTGAGTTCATGGGGTTTGAAGAGGGTTATTTTTCTATCATTTATTTAGGAATGCAGTTGTCTTCGGCTCGTATCTCTTCTGCTTACTTCTCGCTTGCGACACTGGAGCACATTATACGTCTCTTATGCAGGGAGAATACGACTTATTATTATACCATAGAAAATCTTGCATAAGTTTATTAACCTAAGTTGTGTGTTTTTACGGTCAGGTCAGCTAACTGAGAGGAGACGAGCTTTTATTGCCTAGTTCAAGATAGAATCCTTGTAGAGGAAATGGATTCATACTATTTATTTGAGGCAGGTTGATACTTGAACATATGAGCCTTTAGAAGATACATCTTGGGTTTTCAAGCAAGTTTTATTGATTTGGGGACAATTCCATACTCTTATTCAGAGTTGATGTTCTAACAGGAGGATAGAGTACTCTATAAAATCAGCTTATGAGAAGTTAAGGTTGGCGCGACCGAAGAAGTGGTGGGCAAGATTGGTGTGGCAACCTATTTTCTTCCAAGGCATTAGATTCCTCTATGGTTAGCCATGCATAATAGGCTTTCTACAAGGGAGAGATTAGTAGTGCAAGGTGTGATCTCGAGTGCATCTTCCATTTTTTGTGATGGTGCTATGGGGACAGTGGAGCATTTATTCAAGCAATGTATATTTTCGCTTGGCATTTGGAGACATATACATGCCACCAGTAAGAGAGCCACAGTGGGCAATTAGATTTTAGAATCTCGAGCACTACTTTCAAGAACGAGACAACCAAGGCTAAAAAAGCATGTGTTAGTTGCTTTATTTGTGTCATATGTTTCACCTACTCGACATGAGCAAAATCTTAGAATTTTTTCAAAATTGTTGATGTCATGGGAGGGTTTTATTGTACTCTATTGCTATTACAGTTTCTACGTGTCTCACAAACCCAAATTACAAAGGCAAGTATGATGGGTGGTTAAGAGTCCCAGATGATATTGGTTATTAGTGAGTTTGGATTGTAAAACTCATTTTCAAGTAATGAAATATTTCTTGTCATAAAAAAAATACACGAATGAAAATAAAAAAGGATAATTATGAACTAAGTATAAATTAATAAACAAATATCATCCCAAAATTTAGCATACTTTGTTTTATTCTGTATATAAAGTTAACAAGTTTTTATAAGTATCTTTTCCTGACAATCCACTTTATTGTTACATTAATATCTCACTCATGCTGCATTCACATTGGGTAATGCTCAATATATAGTATGTGACTTGGGAAAGAAATAAAGTGGAAATTAGAGGGGGGGGGAATAGTCAATATGTAAAATTAATACACAAATATCATCCCAAAATTTAACATACTTTTTTTTTTGCTCAGTATATAAAGTGAAGAAGTTTTTATGAGTATTTTTTCCCAACAATCCACTTTATTGTTACATTAATATCTCACTCATGCTGCCTTCATATTGGGTAACACTCAATATATAGTATGAGAGCTGGGAAAGAAATATAGTGGAAATTAGAGGGGGATAAAATATAGTCAATATGTAAAATTATAAAATTCTACCATTTCTACATAAAATCGTAAGATCAAACCACAATTTTACTACTTTAAGCTTTTACCTAGATCGTTTAGTTGGTGTTTTCTTATCATAGAATTGTAAAATCCGAATCGAAAATTTAACAGTTACAACAAAACAATTGCCTCCTTGTTTTTCTAAGAAAGAAAGTTCACAGTCAAAAAGCAACAAAGGCAAGACTAACACGCAAATTTGATAACCACAAGGTAAAAGGCAATGATCGTTTTCTCTTTTATTATTTTTCTTGTTTGAATTGTGAAGTATTTTCAGACAAAGACAAGCTGATTGGTGGGATCTGATGATGCATTAAATGTACAAAACGCAAACATGATTCAATACCAAATCTGTCAGCATAGAACAGAAGCAACGACAAATATTTGATGTAACATATACATATACTCAATACTTTTTATACTGTTCGTTTAGCAAAACCACCACAAATATTGAACAAAAAATTGCAGGAGCAAAAAACTCATAGAAGGTCAAAAGTTTGGGTCACAGCTGAAAGCGCGGGATTGGGACTAAATTTTACTGGGATATATTATCTAATTCAATAAATAATGAAACCATGATAAATAGGATAAATAGAATCCCTAGGAATTATACTGGTATATATTTAACAGCATTTCTCAACATAGAATGCAACAGAAGACCCACTAATTTATCTAAGATATTTCCACTCAGGTTTTTTTACAAGAACATAATTGATTTGGATATTTAACTATTTGATGCTGATGGTTGGTTCCAAGAATTCCTAGATACATTGACCAAAATGTCTTCTTTTGATAAAATGAAATATCAGGTGGGCAAACAATATTGTAATGCAGTCAAGCCATATGATAGAGAAGATAAGCCTCTTACCACACGTCGAACTGTCTCATTATCCAAATCCATACTCTGTGGACTTGAAGACTCTGGTGCACAATCACGCTGCCCACCTAAGACAATGGTATTCACTATTCCATAGCTTCCATCTGAACAAGGTTTGCTCTCATCATACCTCCATTCACCATCAACAAAGAACTTGTACTGTACATGAAAGAAAACACAAACTCACTTTAGAAAACGGCAATGTGCTCATGTATAATGACTATCCATGTGAAAATGCAACCCTACCTACTTGTTTCAACACATTTTTAGCAGAAATCTCAGCCAAATTTTGCCTTAAGGCACTGTAGCCTAGCATAAAAAATAAATAAATAAATAAACACCTATGCATATCATAATTGCACCTACAGCAGTTAGAGCATGACTGTTTAAGTTGAAAAAAATTGCATCTAAATACAAGTTTGTTATTTATTCATTCATTAATTTGTATCCGGTACAAGAACTATCAATACTTTATCTACTTTTACATAGACTGACATTAGTCCTTCTGTGATAATCTTTTGTTAAAAAATCCTGTGAATCTTTTAAAAATAGTGGCTACCAAACCACAGCTAAAAGAGTTGAAGTTGCAAACATGTATAGAGATTGATCTGTTGTGCATCAAGTTATTGTTTCCAATCATAGAAATTACTCGGTGAAACTCGGAGTCATACGGCATTGTTGTCAGAGTACTTCCAAAAGGGGGTAAAAAAGAGGAAGAAAATAGAAGGGGAATTTGTCTCACATTGACTGCCAGAAGACCTGCTGTCTTATTTTCATTACACCACTAGCTTTAGAGGCTTAAGATTTGCTTAAGGGCTATGCCGGTGGCACAGTTGCCACACTACTGTGAGGTGTAACACAGCACATATGACACATACTACTACTAGGCACTTTATGATGCAGTTGGACCTTGGAAACGGACAGGGATTGCATGTAATATGCTCCACATTTTATTCTTATTTTTTAAGTAAGCTCTTGAAGCAATAATTTATACACATCATTTTTGAAATTCAAAATAACTAACCAAATTAAAGGAATTTTGGCTCCCTACGATGTCTATGTATTGATTGTTTCTTACATTTGTGAACAAATAGATGACTCTTGTGTTTTGCTGCAGAAGACGCTTTTCAAGACATTGTACAATTCTGTTTCTAATCCAAACATTATGTTTTCCATTGATTTATTACCCGATAGTACCGCTGTTATATTTTGAGGCAAATAGTTTTCAGGACAGCAGTTTCCTGCATGCCTAATTCTTGATTGCCCTCAGGTTACCGCTTATTTTAGTGATTGTTGGGCAATAAACTAATTCTCACATATCACGAATATAACTTGCCAAAAGCACCAGAAACCAGCAACCAAAAATAGACTAGACGATTGTTTAGTGTTTACAAGAAGCTCTCTGGAGGGAAAGTCGCATGCTCTATGAGTCGCAAGCTGGCTTCTGAAGAAAAACAACTACAACGGGAAGAGTGGTATTTGCCGGGGAATCAGGTGTCTAGGTAAGAAGAACTGAAATTATCTCCGGAATTAAACGATAGATCCTGGCTCTGCTACGGGCAAGCGTTGTTCCATCAGCTACTGTTAACAAGCTCACCCAAAAATAGGATTCGTTCACAACTTTATTTAGTGGGATAATTACTCAGCTTGCTCTCCGAAAAATCAAGCTGAAAATAGACAATCAGGAAAAACAACAAGTGAAAGACTAACCTCATGATATCCGGGAGTCAGGCTGCAAATCGCCTGAAACACCATGGGGAATCCCTCAACTGGGGTCATTCGCAAATGCTTGGTCCACCTATACGCAGGAGAGAACTCATAATCAGTGAAAGGAAAGATATCAAAGTGCAAGAAATCATCTTTTCCCAATCAGATTATCATGCCAAATAAGCAAGAGATATAGACATGCAACCGAAGCAGATAATCACTGAGTGAATCATCGATTAATAAACTACAGTAAGTCCCAAAAGACTCCATAATCTCAGTTTTAAAGATAGGGTTTGTACAAATCCAAAAACGAGGGAAAAAGGCTGACCTTGTGAATGAACCAGTAACATAAACACTTCTTCCACCATAAGGCCATAAAAAACTATGCGGAATAAGAACAGGGCTGACAGCACCGCAGCCATTTCTTGACGTCTCCCCCGACGAGAACATCATAATCAATTAAATAAATCAAAGCCCCCGATCAGCAATCAGAACAAAGAGGTATCTTCTTCTCGTCCTCCTTAACCTGAAGAACTACCCGACAGCACAAACACCGGTCCACAGCTTCTTTTTTACCAAAAATTCAAGCTCAGTCACTCCAGCAAGCAACAACAACATAAAAGGGTTGACTTGCCAGAATCGGGGCCTAAATTTGGGCTTGTCAATGTCCAGTTACTCGCCGGCAATGACAGAGAGAACCCGCGTGAAAGCGAATTTCACCACGGATGTCAACGGAACTCCTGATAATACCCAATGAAAACCAATGATTTGATTTGGCGTGAATCAATCAAAGGTAGCTCGTAATGGAATTAGAAAAATAAAATCGATTCGATACGGAGGGTAAAGAATGTGCGAGGAATTAATAGAAAACCCTAACCCTAGAGAGATGAAGAAGGGAAGCGTCTGAAAGAGGTAGGGTGAGTGAGATTCGGCATGGATGATTTTCAATTGGTCTAGTGCAAGGAAAAAAATTCCTTTTCGGTTTTCGTTTTTCGTTTTCCGTTTTTTAATTTTCCTTTCGGATGAGGAAAGGGCCTTTTTTTTTGCGTACGTTCAATATTATTGGCTGCTTTCGTGCATACGAGAATTTGGCCGCGTGTGCAGAACAAAAAAAGGGATAAAATTAACAGCTTTATACAATACAACTGCCACAACCTACAATAGAATGCCGGCCCGGGTTACCAATTTACCATGTCCCTGTCCAGTTAGTTCAGATTCTCTTACCTTGGTTCTCGTTTAGAATTTAATTTAATTAACGGCGGAAGGTAGGTATCAACGTATCATACTATCATCTTTCGTCTTTACCATGGTGAATGAACGGTGACTCCGATGGTCGCCCCTCACTCTCGAGCAATCATTGCACTGTTAGATGATTCTTAGGTATTTTTATAAATTTATTGAATTTTAATTTAAAATATAAAAAAATAGTCTAGAAAGTATAAATCTCCTACATATAAATACACTACTTTTAAAAAATTACTAGTTATATTTTCCCGTGCAATGCACGGGTGATGTATTAATTATTTATATATTATTATATAAAAGATAAATAGTTTGACAATTTAATTAATATACAGGAGATAAATAGTTGGTTGTATATGTTTAAGTAATTAATTAATAAAATACTTAATTAATACTCGATTAATATATATTATTCGACATATGTACAGCAGATGAATAGTTATATAAATTTATTGCATGTAGGATATAAATAGTTGTGTTATATTAATGACAGAAGATGAAAAGTTATATGAATTTGTTGTTCGCAATTCGCATGATATGAATAGTTGTATTCATATATTCATTTGTTTGACAATTCAATTAATATATAGGAGATAAACAGTTGACTGCATATGTTCAAGTAATTAATTAAGAAAATATTTGATTAATATGTATTGTTCGACATACGTGCAACACATAAATAGTTACATTCATATATTCAGTAGTTTTACAACTCAATTAATACTCAGGAGATGAATAATTGGCTACATATTTTTAGATAATTAATTAAGAAAATTCTTAATTAATATGTGTTGTTCGACATATGTGCAATAGATGAATATGTCAATTAATACGCAGGAGGAGAATATCATTTTGTTGTTATACAGCATAGGAGATAAATAGTTTGACAAATCAATTAATACGCAGGAGTATTCCACCATTTATTTGACCTTATTATTTAGTAATAATATATGTTAGTGATAATATATTATTAGTAATAATAGATATAGTTTAGGCGGAAAATTTTGTTTGCATATTGTCTGTCAAACAACTATATTTTTATATAATAAGCAATGTTGTTGTTCTGTTATTAGTTTTTTTAATAATAATTATATTATTAATCATGATAATATTCATAATAGTAATAATCAATTATATTAATATTCATTATTATCATAATAATAATTATCATTATTATATTATAAATTATGATAATAGTAATTATCAAAATTATATGAATAATTATATTAGTATTAGTTATATTAATAGTAATAATTATTATATTTATATTAATAATAATAGTCATATTATTAATAATAAATAATAAAATTATTATTATAAACAATTATTATTATTATTATTATTATTATTATTATTATTATTATTATTATTATTATTATTATTATTATTATTATTATTATTATTATTATTATTATTATGATCATCATATTTGATTGATGTTGATCTAACCTTAAAAAAATACTTCATTAAAATTAGTTATATGCATTTGCTAATTGCATTGTATTAATGGCAGCAGATGCATATGTGTTGGTCAATTTGTTTATGCACTTTATTTGGTATATTAATTATTTATCAATTATTTATATATTAATATGTAGGATATGAATAGTTTGACAATTCAATTAATACACAGAAAATTAATAGTTGACCTTATATGTTTAGGTAATTAATTAAAAAAAATTATTTGATTAATACTTTATTAAAATTAGTTGTTCGACATATGTACAACAAATGAATAATTATATGTATCGCATTGTATTAATGGATATATGCATGTGAAACAAATGAATATGCACTTTGGTATATTAATTATTTATATATTAATATGCAAGAGATAAATAGTTAGACAATTCAATTAATACACAGGAAATTAATAGTTTTTTGCATATGTTCGGATAATTAATCTAGAAAATATTTGATTAGAAAATATATAGTTAATACTTTATTAAAATCAATTGTTTGACATACGTGCAGCAAATAAATAGTTGTATACATTTAATGCACATAGGAGATTAATAGGTGTATTATATTAGTAAATAGTTATATTAATTATTCCATCTTATTAATTAGTAATAGCAATAATTAGCAATAATATATGACAGCATTAATTAATTATTAGTAATAATGGATATAATTTAGGCGGAAAATTTTGTCTGTATATTGTCTGTTAGACAACTATGTTTTTATATATATATAGATAGTGGGCACAATGTCATTATCATAAATTTATTAAACTTTATTTTAAAGACAATACGTATCTTCTGAATATAAAAATAATTATCTTTCTTAGAAGAAATACACGTTTTATTTAATACAATACATGTTTTATCCAATAAAATATACATTTTATCCAACAAAATACGTATTTTATTGATAATAAATATAAATAAATAATGTATATTTTCATCACGTAAGATGTGCATTCTTATGTTAAAATTTATAAAATTTGCATTTAAAATTATAAGATGTAAGTTTGTCGATATAGGATGTTATTCACCTTTATATGATGTACATTTCCGGTCACAAATATTCATCTTAAGATGTATATTTATCTGTATACTACGTGTAGTTACCACTATAATATATCATTTATAACTATAAGATACATTTATCCTATAAAAAAATATATTATTTTCGGTTACATGTGAACTTATGTAACACCCTCATTTTACACTACTGAAAAATTTTGTTTTAAAACAATGTGGAAGAGGAAAATACTACACATATAAATACATGATAGACATCAGTCACTCATCCCATATTAGATACAATGCTGAAAAATCAAGCTGACCAAATCAAAGTAGAGTGTGAAAGATCGAGTTACATAAATATTTAAAAGAAACATTTATAGCATAGGACATTGACGGTTCCCGATTTAGTCAAATACAGGGATAATGGTTAAATAAAAGTACATGGCTATTATAGTAGAAAACAAGTTAGGATGTGGCCCCAAAACCATAGTTCTTCACAGACCACACAAAAACCTCCAGTTGTCCACGCTCTCAAGCTCCGAATCCAATATGAAGTAGCTTCACTATTGGTCATCCCCAAATACCTACACATGGTCATCTGCCCATGGGATTAAACAAGTGATCAAGCAAACGAACACATAAGTACACTACGTATTGAGTAAGCCAAGTTACGTCATCAACATAAGTTACAAGCATACAGGGTTTTATCATGTCACAGAAGTCATACTTAACATGCTTCATGTCAATGCTATATAATTAAGTGTACCTACTCTGTCATGATTAGGTAATGCACCACGATTACTATCATGCATAGTTCAAGCAACTCGGAATGTAACATGCTCATTTTTATAGTACAATATCATAGATAGTCACACATACGTACTGAAAAGGTTATCTAAATGAAGCACTAGGGTTTACTTTCTAACTTGCTCGATCAATTAGGTTGTTCCCTTATATTTCATTATACCTCTTTTACAATCCTTTTCTTTATCTTGTAATTCTACCACATCCTCATTTTACTCTCATTCTAATTACTTATTCCATTTCTTATCCATAAACTTATATAGGTCATCATTCGGCCATTTATTCCTATCATTATCTAATTACTCATTCTAATTACCATCCAAGTATTCATTCTAACTTTTTATCATCATTACCATCATCCAAACATTCATTCCAATCATTATGCAACTATTCATCATCTAATAATGGATTGTGCACCATCCCATGGTCTTACATACCATGGAAGCCTATCCAAACCAGGGGACATGAAGTTCAAGCCGAAGCCAACCACAATGAATATAAGTCCAAGCCAGAGCTAACTAATATGGACATAAGTCCAAGCCAAATCCAACCAAATAGGTAACCATACCTTTTAGTATCAAAACCTCCTAGCACAACATAAGTGTCTAGAGTAGGTAAGACACTGATACCTAATTAGATCATTCCCAAAGGTAAAGCCCGAAGGCACCAATAAACGCCTGAAGGCAGACTAACCTCTGGTAGCTAATCGAGGATCAAGTAACCCAGGCCCATACATGGCTCGATTGTCTTTCTCCTTGCGTGATTAATAATTATTTTTGAGGTTACGTGATCACACAAGGCTCATACCAAGAGTAAGCAAGACATTCCCATATTTCTTCTAGATTAATCATTTCCACCCCCAACCATGTGTGGCATTTTCACTTATACTTTTTCAATATTAACCATACCTATTATATTAGTCCATCCAAAAACATTCCGTATTTCATCACCCAATTACTTAAGAACCATCACATTTCATTTGTGGTTCACCCATTAAGCCTTTACACCACCTATTGAGTACGTCATGAATCATGGTCCATTTAATCCATTCATTAGGTAATTAATCCATAGTAATATATGTATTCTATCCATTAAATAGTCATATAATAATATCATGCACAATCTTAAAGCATATCCAAACCAAGAAGAATAAAATCATACAAACCAGCTGAACCAGTCAATTGGTTCAGGCCAACCAGTCGATCGATTTGGCTCAATCTGACCAGTATTTCCTCAAACTGATCGCGATTGTTCATAGATCATTCAATCAATTTTTCCCAACCAGTAGATGGGTTTAAGTAAATAGCAAGACCAGGTTCCTTGCAGGCCTACCAATTGATGGATTTGGTTGACCAATTGATTGGTTTACTCTCCAACAATACCACGCATTCATTTTCATATAGATCATGCTTATAATTTTTTATCATACCACATTGAAACATGTTCTAACATCACATAACATATTTATAGCTTACAATAGATGCATATTTCACCATTAATCATCACAACCTAATCTCTACTCAAGCTTCATGCTTTGCTCTCAAAATTCACAATATTACCATTTAATACCTTTTATGTTAGGCTATATACTCGTACCGACATATAACATTAACTTTAATAGCTCCATAACATGCAAAATTAATCATAACACATTTCAAAAGTAAGAATGACTTGCTTGATGTAGTTAAAACTTCCTCAAACTTCCATGTATAAGATCTAGAGGTTATAAAGATTTTTTAATACGTTATTAATGTTTGACCTTATGAGGTTATCTATCAAAATTGGTAATCATGTAAATTTCATGGGAGGTGTTATGACAAATCTATGGAATTTAGGTTTAGGATATTTCTGTGAGTAATATATCGGGATGAGATTATTAATGTATGTGTATGGGCATTAGATCGTGCATTTTGGGCATGATAATAATGATGGGATTTGGAGATGGTATAATATAAGTTATATGGAATAATTAATATGAGAGGGTAAATACTAAAGGGTGTGTTAGGGTTTGAAATGACTTAATGACTTATACCTATGCTATATGTATATCTCTTTTAATGTGTTCTATGATTGAGAATCAATATTGAATAAGATACTAATCACTTAAAGTGAAAGAGCACGCGAGTAAGGCTAAGGTGATCTCTCTCTCTCTCTCTCTCTCTCTCTCTCTCTCTCTATATATATATATATATATATATATATGTATGTATGTATTCCCATTCCACTGGGGAGAATAGTGGCTCAAGACCATTTTTCTCCTAGAAGGTGTTTTAGTCCATTCCATCAGATTAAGAATAGTGGAACCCCTACTCATTATGAAACAAAAATGTATCATTATAACCTATGAAAAATATACTAATGATTTAAAGTGCAAGAATATGTGATTCAAGACCAAGGTGATATATATATATATATATTCCCATTCCACTAGGGATAATAGTGGCTCGGGAGTGTGTTGCCCCGAGAATGTGATGTTTTCAGATTCGTTCCACCGGATGATAATAGTGGTTTAGGTGTATTGTTCCTGAGACGGAGTTTCAGACCATTCCATCAGTTTAAGAATAGTGGGGTTTCTGCACTCAACGTATATAAAATAATGAAAATGGACTACACTTAATAAAGAAATATGGATCATTTTCTATCTTATGAAATGTTTCATTTAGTTGTTTATTCACTTATTATCTAATGTGGAAGCAAGTGCTACTTGTATCCATATTTCGATAGTATCGTTCCCTTACTCAGTACGTACCGTACTAACCACCCGTTTTATAGGTACTACTCATTCCCATGAGCACGAGGCCCTGGATATTTTGTGCAGGTCCTGGAAGATTAGTTAGATGATTATGCTTCCTATGATGCCTTATATGGGGACGAGTGACTTCGTCTATGTTAGGAGTTGGGTGAAGAGTAATTGTTATCCGATTAATGTATTTAACTGGATACCCTTTTTGGACTCTTGATCCATAATATCCCTTCTTTTGTATTTTGTATTATTAACTCGGAGTTAGACTCCAAACTCATTATTGTACTATAAATGCTCTTTTGATTCTAATTTCATTGTGTTACTTTATATGTTTTAGCCTTGTGATTGATGTAAGGATGGTTTCATAAGCTAGAATTATGTATATCACAGTGGTATCCCCCAATATTTTAGTTAGTTATTTCCATCGCAAAATAAAAATTTTCAGTAGTAAAAATTGGGGTGTTAAAAGAGTACTCAACCTAGTGCAAAAATATTATACCCTTTGAAGATAGGCAGATATTAGTTTCCTTCTTTCTTAGGCATACATGCATGTTATTGAACTACCAAACTCTTTTTGTTGCAAATGGGGTACCATACCATAAGAAAATACATATACTATAATACCTTAATATTTTATCTAATCGTAATTTTGATCAATTATTATTTTAACTTGATCCAAAATCTAATTTATAGGTCATTGATATTTTTTTAGCATAACTTTAACCCTAGATAATTGATAGATTAAATTTTAGCAAATTTTCTAATTACAAACTTAAACCTAGTCCTAATCCTAAACCCAACAATTTCTTTCTTCCTTTTTTTTTCTCTTTTTCCATGTTCTTTCCCTTGTTCATATTTTATTACCATTTTTCGTTTTTTTCTTTCTTTTATTTCCCAATTTGTGCACAAAGACCAACCCCCTTCCTTCCCCATTCGATCCAACACATGCCCCAACCCCATGCACCCATGTCGTCTTCCTCTTCCCTTTCCTATACACGCACACCAACAACTCCCTTGTACCCCCGTGCAACCCTCTACCTCGACACCCTACACTAACACCCCCACTCCCCTACATAGTTTAAACCCTATGCCACAAACAACTACCACATCCCACGCTTAACTCCAAGCCATACTTACCCATTGACACCCCACTCTCTCACTTCATTTCACCCTATAAATACTCATCCTATTATCTTCCCTTATACTCTTTCCCTTCCTTTATGTCTTGTTGACAAACCACCCAAGCCCCCTCCTTCCTTTCCTCCCTCTCCTTGCCCCACCTGTCATTGACTAGCACTTCATCTAACACTAACACTGTTGAGCCTTCCCTTCTTCTCCTTGCCATTTCCTCTATCGTTGCACCTCACCCCAGTTATTATCTTACATTTTTCATATTCTTCCTCATCAACCTTAGCCATGCCCTTTTTCCTTGTGTGCTCCATTGAGCACCACTAGCAACACACATAACTTGTAGTTGGTCACGGGTCCCGTTTCCACCCAAACCGCACCTTTATCTCCCTCCTTGAGATTCCCATTTGGTTTGGTTGAGGCATTCCCCCAATCATTCCCTCCTCCACATGCCCACTCCTTAACCTATGCACCTCCTTCCCTAACCCGTGTCGTCTTCCTTATGTGCCACCATACCCTCCACCTTGCACCACCCTCTGCAATAGCCCTTCCACTTGTTTGGGTGCCTCCATTTACCTTAGTTTTTCTTAGTTAATTTTTATAAGTATAATGTTTTTATATTTTTTACTTCTAGGTGATATTAGAGTTAGAATCATAGATCTTACGTGCTTAGAGACCGAATACGCTTTTGGTAAGAATACAAGTTATAGATAGGGATTTTATGTGCAATGTATAAATTTGTATTTGATATCATGTTTGGAATCTTTATATAGATAATGTTATTATGATAATGATATTATATGATATCTTCCGTCGTATGGTGAAAAAGTGAGAAAGTTGTGAAAGCATGTGCTTGTGCATATTATTGGTTGGCTTGAATTGGGATATGCGGTGTCTATATATTTGTAGTTATGTATTTTCATAATATATATATATATATATATTGGAGGTTGAAAATTATTTATATTAGGACTCATAAGGTTTTGTGAAGAAATGATATGTTTATACCTTATAACAAATAAATAGAGTGAGTCAAGATCACCATGTGTCAATCCCCTTTTAGATTTAATGGGTGGATGAAATACATCAGATAGTTTCAATGAGTAGCTAATAGAATTAAAGAACACCCTAATGAGTTTAACAAACTGCCAAGGAAAATAATTTATTACTTTAATTCTAAAAATATTTAGTTTAGGTGAAATTCATAAGTATCATGTTAATTCAAGGTATTAAGATTATTTTGAACAAATTATATTATTTTTAAGTATTAAATTGACATTCAAAAACATAATAATAAAACAATTCAACATACTTTTTTTTATGATAACTAATAGTTAAACAATTCAACATTGGTGTTTATGATAACTAAATGAATGCTAGATATGCTATTAGATAATTTATATTATAATTTTGCATGGTATTAATTTTAATTAAAGGTGGGCTCAATTAATCTTATGAATTTGAAATGATCTATTTTTATTTAAAAATTACATGTGTTATTATTATTATTATTACTACTACATTGTTGTTGATATATTTTTCTTCTATTATGACTATTATTGTAGTTATTATGTTGTAATTAATATTTTTATATCATTTTTATCATAATCAAAATTTTATTGAACAAATCCAATGATTTGCGAAATAAATCAAGGAAAATATAGCCTAAGTACCACCTATCTCAAGTTATTGCCAACAAAAGTGAACATATCAACAAATGAGGAATTTTTTAACACGGGCATGTTCTTCCATCGTTGTGCAAAATTCTACCCAAAATGACACATTCTTATATGGTATCGAGTAATGATCAAAATACAGTAATTAGTACACTATGATGATATAAATTTGGGGAAAATGAATACAAACAGTTATTTTTTCCGCTCTCATTTGTATAAGCCCTACGGTTTTTGCATTTACAATCATTTATTCATCAACCCTTACATGTTATTGTTCACAAATCGTGAAAGTGTTCGGATCACGTTGTTTAAAAATGTAGAGGTATAAATGGAGATCATTGATAGTTATTAAACTATAACATACTACTTCTTATTGTATATTCCTTTACTTACATGAATATAAATATATATCTCAACTAAGTTATATGAAGAAAAAAACACGGTGGACTTCAATTAAAACTATATGTTTTAGAGTCAAGTTCATTACTTTTTTTTCTCTCTCTATCAAATTAGGTTCATTTTTTTATATATAAACCAAGTAGTTTTAAAGATGGAATTAATGAACATTAAAGGACACAGTATTTATACAAATTGATATTATTGCTTAAGGGCTCCGCCAACCTTTCATTTGAATGTTTAATGGGCTTCAACCTCTTTTTATTGAAAGTTTAACTGTATGCCCAACTTCTTGAGCTACTTTTCTAAATTTAGTCATGAAAATAACTACAATATATACAATAAATATACTCATATATATATATATATAACACCAAAATACAAACCTGAAGTTAGTTATAAGGACATGAAGTTCTAAATTTTGAATGTTTGAGTAACTCGGTTTCTTCATGTGTAATTTTCAAAATTCAATAATTTTGAGGCCTTAATATTTTTAAATAATTTTTAAAAATTAATAACTTATTGGTCTCATGTATATATAAAATGACAATTATATCAACTCAAGTAATACTTACTCATTTACATAAAATATTTTAAAATATAGCATGACTATATTTATTTAATATGTCATATATTATTAATGGTTGTACTCTCCTAAGTGATGCTTTTTTTAGCTTACCTACTTTTGTTCAGTAGTTTTTCAATTATAAAAAAGAAACGGAACACAGATTATTATTTTTTTCTAAATTAAGTTGTATGTATTTTATCCTACTAGCTAAATGACAGCGAAAATGAAAGATCAAATGTCAAACCGCTAAATAATATTTTGTACGACTAAGCATTTTGAAAGGTAAATAAATGAAATAAAATAAAAGAAGTAATTTTGTGAGTTTAATTCATGGCTATTTTAGAGTTATTTAAAACTTATAAAGGAATTGCATAGTACATGCATACAAATAAACTTGTTATACTATTTCAAAGCTATAATTATTATTAATATGTCATGTTATTCGCAAGAGTAGAAAGGCTCAAGTGTGTGTCTATATATATATATATATTCTCACAAATGTCAACACTATAGGTATAAATTATAATAATAAATATGTACTCATTAACATGGATGAGTATTAATTTTTTTTCCGTGAACGAGTAGTCTTGAGTTGATAGGATGGTCATATCATATGTATGTATGCATGAATTTTTTATGCATAAAAATACAAAGTCTTTAAAATATTAAAAAAGTTAAGGCTCTAAAATTATTGGGAAAAAATCCCTTTTCTTTTCAAAAGAAAATAATACTCAGGTCTTAATATTATATATGTATTTATTTCATTTATTCATCAACCCTTACATATTATTATTCACAAATAATGAAAGTGTTCGGACCACATTGTTTAAAAATGTGGACGTGTAAATAGAGATCATCGATAGTTGTTAAACTATAACATTCAGTGTCTTATTATAGATTCCTTTATTTACATAAAGATAAATATATATCCCAACTAAGTTATATGAAGAGAAAAAACAACACGGTGGAATTCAAGTAAAACTATTTGTTTTAGAGTAAGTTTGTTGCTTTTTCTTCTCTATCAAATTAGGCTCTTAACATTATATATATATATATATAAACCAAGTAGTTTTAGTGATGGATTTAATGAACATTAAAGGACACAATATTTATACAAATTGATATAATTGGTTAAGGGCTCCACCATGATATGACCTTTCATTTTTTTAAATATTTAACGGGCTTCAACCTCTTTTTATTAAAAGTTTAAGGGCATGACCAACTTTTCTAGATTTATACATAAAAATAACAGCAATAGATACAAACCTGAAGTCAATTATAAGGACTAAATTTTGAAGGTTTGAGTAACTTGGTTTATTTATTTGTAGTTTTCAAGCTTCACATTTTTTTTGAGGCCTTAATATTTTTAAATAATTTTTTAAAAAATTAATAACTCGTTGGTCTCATGTATATATAAAAGGACAATTATATCAACTCAATTAATACTTACTTGTTTACATAAAATATTTTAAAATACAGCATGACTATATTTATTAATATGTCATACATTATTAAAGGTTGTAATCTCCCAAGTGATGCTTTTTTAGCTTATTTATATTTGTTCAATAATTATTCAATTATCAAAAAGAAACGGAACATGGATATTTTCCCCCGTAAATTGAGTTGTAAGTATTTTATCATACTAGTTTAATGACAACAAGAATGAAAGACCAAATGTCAAACCGCTATACAATATCTTGTACGACTAAGCCTTCTGGAAAGCAAAGAAATGAAATAAAAGAAAACAAATAATTTTGAAAGTTTGATTCATGGTTATTTTAGAGCTATTTAAAACTTATAAATTAATAGCATACTACATGCATATCAAAACTATACTTATTAATATGTCATGTTATTCACAATAATAGAAAGGCGCAGGTATGTCTATATATATATTCTAAAAAATATCAACACTATAGGTATAAATTATAATAATAAATATATACTTATTAATATGGAAGAGTATTTTTTTTCTCGTGAATGAGTATTATCTCGAGTTGATATGATGGTTATATCATATGCATGTATGCATGAATTTTTTTGATATAAAAATACAAGGTCTTTAAAATATTAAACAAGTTAAGGTTATAAAATTATTGGGAAAAAATCCTATTTTTTCAAAAAAAAGATTTAGAACCTAATATTATATATGTAAAAAAGTTAAGGTATGTGCGTGCACGCTTGGGTGTGCGTGTGCACGAATATATTTATTTCATTTATTCATCAACTCTTTCATGTTATTGTTCACAAATCATGAAAATATTCGGATCACATTGTGTAAAAATGTGGAGGTGTAAATGGTAATCATTGATAGTTGTTAAACTACAACATATAGCGTCTTATTGTTGATTCCTTTATTTACACGAAGATAAATATATATCTCAACTAAATTATATGAAGAACAAAAAACATGGTGGAATTCAATTAAAACTATTTGTTTTAGAGTCAAGTTTGTTACTCTTTTTTTTCCTATCAAATTAGGTTATTAAATATATATATATATATATATATAAATAAAGTAGTTTTAGTGATGGAATTAATGAACATTAAATGACATAATATTTATGCAAATTGATATTATAGCTTAAGGGCTCTACCATGATTCAACCTTTCATTTTTTTAATGTTTAATGCGCTCCAACCTCTTTTTATTAAAAGTTTAAGGGTATGTTCAACTTTTATAGATCTAAACATGAAAATAACTACCATAGATACAATAAATATACTCATATATATACAAACGTATATATATAGCCAAAATACAAACCTGAAGTCAATTATAAGGACATGAACTTCTAAATTTTGAAGGTTTTAGTAACTTAGCTTCTTCATGTGTAGTTTTCAAACTTAAAAAAAAAAATTGATAATTTTGAGGCCTTAATATTTTTAAATAATTTTAAAAAAATAATAACTAGTTGGTCTCATGTATATATAAAGGGACACTTATATCAACTCAAGTAATACTTACTCATTTACATAAAATATTTTAAAATACAGCATGACTATATTTATTAATATGTCATATATTATTAAAGGTTGGAATCTCTCAAGTGATGCTTTTTAGCTTACCTATTTTTGTTCGATAATTATTCAATTATCAAAAAGAAATGGAACACGGAATTTTTTTCCTAAATTGAGTTGTATGTATTTTATCCTCCTAGCTAAATGACAGCGAGAATGAAAGACCAAATGTCAAACCGCTATGTAATATCTTGTACAACTAAGCCTTTTGGAAGGCAAAGAAATGAAACAAAAGAAAATAAATAATTTTGTAAGTTTGATGCATGGTTATCTTAGAGTTATTTAAACTTATAAAAGAATAGCATACTACATGCATAAATATAAACTTGTTACATTGTTTCAAAACTATACTTATTAATATGTCATGTTATTCACAAGAGTAGAAAGGCGCAAGTGTGTGTCTATATATATATATATATATTTTAAATGTCAACACTATAGGTATAAATCATAATAATAAATATACATTTATTAATATGGACGAGTATTTTTTTCTTTCTGTGAACGAGTATTATCTTGAGTTGATATGATAGTCATATTATATGTATGTATGCATGGTTTTTTTTTTATATAAAAATACAAGGTCTTTAAGATATTAAAAAATTTAAGGTTCAAAAAAACAAAGATTTAGGTCCTAATATTATATATGTAAAAAATTTAAGGCCCTTAATCCTTTAAATTTTAAATGGCATATATATATGTATGTAGGTACGTACGTGTGTGCGTGTGTGAGAACAAATGTGCTTATTGTATTTATAATATGTGCTTAACTATGTGTGGTCCAAAAAAATGATGAGAAAAGTTAGAAAAGTCTATAATCCATTATTAAAAAGACAGCCTCATTCTACCTTTTGAAACTAAAAGTTCACTCAAACCTTATCATTGCATTTAAACTATATGAATGACGTAAAAAATATGGAGAAAAATATATTTAGATAAGTATATACTTTATTTCATGGATTAATATTCAACCAACTAAATAAGAAAACAACAAAATGCATTATTATAACATTGACCAACAATATATGCTACATACTTATTTATGGGAACATTTATTTATTTTTTAACTTATTCATATATCTTATATGGTGATAATATAGGCAATATAAGGTAAATGAACTATTATGCAATTAGATATGTTATTATATTCACGTAAATTTACTTTGTTTCTATTTTAGTTTGTCCCACATTATAGGCATGTGTTCTACATCTGTATTTTAATTGTTTGCGGTACCCTTAATTTATTAGCTACAATCTATGATGTAATTAATTAGTAGAAACTCACAAAAATAAATTGTATAAGCTCTCAATGTATGGGTAAATATGGAAAACCATGAAACAAAATGCATTATTAATTTTAATTTCTTAATAAGCATGAAAAATTAAACAAGACTATAGTGTGACCACTGTACATTTTGTAACATTTATTTGCAAGCGTTTAGTATTTTATTCGAAACCTAATCCTAAAATCCTAGCTTATTTATTTTTATTAACCATTAATCCATAACCTAAACAATTTCTTAAAATAAAATTATTCTAATTATTTTTACCATTCTTCTTTTTCATAACCCTTACCCTAAACATAATTTTTTAGTTTTCTTTTCTAATTGGATGCCCCAACATGACCAACCAAAACCTAAAATTAGCTAAATCCTAATCTAATGCCTACCCCCAGCCTTTTTCTCCCTTATGTAACCCCTTCGTCCCCAATTTTCTCTACCACAAAACCTATGTTATGTCTCTCATAAGTCATATCTTTCACGAAACCAACCCCTATAACTCATCTCCCACTCCCATTTTTTATCTGGCCTTTTCCAGCTTAACCGATCCTCTTCCTTATTCCCTATCATCTTCCTTATATTATTTGCATTTTACTCTGCGATCACTACTTGCCCCTTCACAACCTCCTCCATCATTGTAAAACTGTTGTTTATGGATTTTTATTTGCATCATCAACCACTCTCATGTGCAGCCATCACCACAAAATTTGTCGCCACCATTCTGACCCGTTGTTACTTTCTCTCAACCACAATCTCCCCCATTTCCATTTTCTCCAACAACCATCCACCATCACCCAACTCCACCATCTTCTTCATCACTTGCTTCGTTATATTTCTTGTGCAGAACCACAACCTTCACCCTACCTCACGTTGCACAACCCCTACCCTACTATATCGAGACCCTAAGTAACTCCATACCTCCAATGTCATGTATGGCATAAGCTTACTATGTCCGATGTGACCATGATAGAGCATGTACCATGTTTATACGCAATGTACATGAAACATGTTAGTATGACCTTCGTATTTCGTTGGAATCTTGTGTGTCGGTGACTCCATTGAGGAGGTAACTTATCTCACTCAGTACGAAGTGTACCGATGTGTCGGTTTACTCGATCACCTGTTCATTTCCATGAGTAGAGGGTCGTGTGTAGATTTTGAGGGATGGTTAGTAGTTGGCCAACCTCGTGTGGGTATGGGTTATGGGAGTAAGGATATCTAGAGACTTTTGAGTGATTTTTATGGATTTGAGTTTAGGGCTACACCCTACTCTTGTTTACATAATTTGAGACCATGTACTTGATTTAAATTCCTCGTGTGTTTGAACATGGCGGGCCATAGAGGTCTTGTATTTATATAATATGCTCTTTTTTTCGGTATTCATATAATATATTTTAGTGCACTTCACATTAATTTTGGTTGGTTTGGTTTTCGACCTTGTATATAACATGGGAATGGTAGCTGATGCTCATCCTATATGAGGTGTGGTAATAACACCCTGTTTTTCTTAAGTGCTTATTAGTTTTCTACTTCAATACAGTTTTCAAAACAAATTTTTACAGTAGTGAAAAATAGGGATGTTACAATTATATTTTATCATTTTCACAACAAGTTACTGAATAAATTGAAGTTAGTATTTACAATAGATAATAATATAGTAGGTATGATATTGAGGACATTTTAGTCATTCATGACCTTGTAACATCCTGAGTCGATACGACCATGCTAGGGCTACTTTAGAGCGCTTTCGGATTGATCGGTTGACCCCATAGATCAACACGATTCTTTTCAGTGCGCTTTGTCCTCACTCACACAATTCCCGATAAATTTTTAGAAAATTCTAAAACTTCCTAAGAGGGTCACCCGTCCTAAAATTGCTCCACGACCAACACATTTAACTGTGAAGTTCTTAGAATGGAATCACCAAAAGGATGGTATACCATGTTGATATAAGTAACCAAATCAATCCTTAAAACACTCCGCTCAATTTGGGGTATTACATTCACCCCCACTTAAAGAATGCAACGTCTTGGTTGCACCTCAACCATTAACTGTCTCAAACAGTTTATCCTAAGAATCATCCCGCTAGGTGGCTAACTGGCTTATCCAAGTTCAACTCATAGTCGTGATTTCGCTTTGATACCATTTGTAACACCCTGAGTCGATACGACCACACCAGGGATACTTTAGAGCTCTTTCAGATTGATCAGCTAGGTCCACAGATCAATACGAGTCATTTCAGCGCGCTTTGTCCTCACTTACACATTTCTCGAGAAATTTTCAGAAAATGACCTAATGTGTCTAACAGTGAATAATTGAACTCACGATAGCCTTGATAGATTATTAGGTTTATCTTAGTGTTGACTTTGATTATGGTTAACTTGAATAATTGAAAAGATAAAAGTGTTTAAGTAAGGAAATTTAAATTATTTGTGTATTATGAGATCTTGTATTGCCTTAATAAAATGCTAATATTTAAAGTGAAATACTTCGAGATCGGAAACGGTAGCTCTTTAGGGGTAGCTACTATAACATCCCCAAAATTCACTATCAAAAAATTTTGTTTATTAAAAGAAACAACGAAAGCAAAGAAAAAAAAACTGTGAATTTTGGGGATATTACCGCTACACTTAGTACTAGACTAGTTCACTCTTACCATTCCGGTACTAAGTACTAAGGCTAAAAGAATAAAGTACAAATTGCTAGAAATTCAAACCGTATTGAAATCAGAGTAGCACAATAAACAATTTACAATAATAGAATCCACAAGTAGTGGTTATAAGAACAAATATTGCATTTAAACTAGGAATTAAAAGAGAAAGAGTAAAACCCTAAAAGTTTTCGGATAATCTTTATGCTCTTTCCCGTTGTCCACTTGAATAGCACTTGTAAGGGACACTGTCCATTGAATAGGTAGGGTCTCACAAATGAAACCCTTCAGTATTATGGTACTGAGAAACCCTTTCAACCACATTGAAAAGTAGATCTTTAATGCAACACATGATGCAAAACTATATATACATATAATAAGAAATGCATACACAACATCCACATACTTAACAAGTCCATCACATATTAATAGGTCATAACCTGAAATCAATACTTTTGGGTCTTAAGCCATTAATCAATCATTATTCCACCATCTCTTGAATTATATCCATGTGAGTGCGAGAACCTCACTATTATAGCCGGTGGACTGGAAACATAAAGGGTAGAACGCTCCTGACTACTATTATTCGCCAATGGATCAGTCTCCAGGGCAAAAGGCTCCTGACCACTATTATTCGCCGGTGGACAGGTCTAGCTCCGATTCACATAGTGTTCCACTATAAGTGATTAGTATTTTTCATGATTTATTCACATCCAATATTAGATTTATTAAGCTCGAGATCCCCCACTACTATAACCGACGGACCTAATACATGTATACATCTTCCAAGGAAAAATGCTCCTAGGCCACTATTATATCTAGTGGACCAGTACTCATAATATAATTCATTTGTGCTTGGCTCATTAATCCTTTGCTTTCACAATTAGTGTTTTTCCTTTTTAATTATCACAACATATCCATTTATTTGCCGTAAAGGAGAGATCAAGATCCCGGAGACATAAAGGTACACCGGTTACATTGGTGCATGCAAGCTACTCAGTACCCTTCAACCATCAACCAGTGACACAAAGGTACCCCAATCGTACTGGTGCATACAACTACTTAGTACCTTACCGACAAGGGCACTTAATTCATAGGTATGCATACACCCTAAATATGTCTGTAGAGTTAGATAGAGTAAGATATAAGGCCTAACTGGGACAAAAAGGCATACCAGCAAATACCAGAATCATCGTGGTCTAAACCACATCTTTAGGGTAGCAACCCCTAAAGAATCACCATTCCCAATCTTAAGGTCTTTCACTTAAATTATTAGTGTATTAATTAAGGTGATCACGAAAAGCACAACAACTAGATACTTATTCACTTTCAATTGTTTCTAATATCATTAGGTACTCCTTATTCATACAATTATCCAATATAACTTAGAGGAATCATTAAGGCCATCCTCATCTCATCCAATTCAGATTTAGGATTCATTATCAGGATACTTACTGATTGTTAAATACCTTTATTTGGCTATTCAATGTTACTTGAGTCTTATTATGAAACTCTATTATCCCATCGATGTATTAGATATAAATTATTGATTTACCCCTTTTATCTCTATAAAATTATCGAATTACCCCTTACTTGTATAATTATTAAGTCATCCCTTCTTTACTTGCCAATTTACCATATTACCCTCCATATTGCATAATTAACAAATTACCCCTTGATCGGGTTAGGTTGCCAAGTTATCTTCCATACTTATTAGATCACCAATCACCCTTTATATTTGTTATACTTGTCAGGTTTCCCATTGGGTTGGTTAGGTTACCAAATTACCCTTCTCCTTTATTATAATTACCAAATTGCCCTTTAGTTGATTAAATTACCAAATTGTCCTTCTCCATTATCATAATTATCAAATTGCCATTCTCTATTATCATAATTACCAATTTGCCCTTTAGTTGGTTAAATTACTATCTTTCTTCATTATCATAATTACCAAATTTCCCTTCTTCATTGTCCATTATCATAATTACCAATTTGCCATTTAGTTGGTTAAATTACCAAATTATCCTTCTCCATTATCATAATTACCAAATTACCCTTCTCCATTATCATAATTACCAAATTACCCTTTGGTTGGTTAAATTACTAAATTACCCTTCTCCATTATCATAATCACCAAATCGCCCTTCTCCATTATTATAATTACCAAATTACCTTTGGTTGGTTAAATTACCAAATTACCCTTCTCCATTATTACAATTACCAAATTACCCTTTAGTCAGTTAAATTACCAAATTACCCTTCCTTTACACTAATTTACCATTTTGGCCTTACACTTTATTAAATTATCATTTTACCCTTCTTCTTTATTAAATTACCATTTTGCCCTTCTTCTTTATTACATTACCATTTTACCTCTCCTTTACACCAAATTACCATTTTACCCATTTACTTACAAAATTACTATATTACCCATTTACTTCCTAAATTACCATTTTGCCCTTTACTTCCAAAACTACCATAATTCCTTTTCCCATTATATTTAATCCACCAAAATACTTTCTCTCATCCTAAACTCACCAAGCTATCGCATCTTCATGTAAAATTACTAATATGCCCTTCCTACTTGTCCATTTACCATTTTTTCCCTTTTACTCTTACCATTTACCATTTATCATTTTGCCCTTATTACACCACTTTTATTAAAATACTCTCACTACAAAAAAATTACTAATAATGCTCCATTCTCATCATCCAACTCCGCCAACTAGTATTATTCAACATAATCCTCATTAGCACTCACACTTATTTAGGCCACACTTTTACACAAGACATATTACTAAAATGCCCATAGGGCTCATAATAACAATATTTATGCATCAATGGTCACAATAACATAACATATCATGGATAAGTACTTTAACATTTTTATTAATAACAAATCTCCTTCCTTAAGTGTTATTTCTACACATGGCACATAAACTAGCATGCCTTCCTTTTTATCAATCAATATAAGCAACTACATACCTTATACTAAACAATATATATCTAGTATAAAAGTATATTAAAAACCATAATATGCTAGTATATTTTTATCCATACGTTTAAGTGAGTTTTAACGATTACCTTAATTCCTGTAAAAATCGAACCTTACCGGTACCCTGGTTAAAGATTCAAGCTTTGATTAACAAAATCAATACCTAAAAATAATATCAATAATTATCATATTATAAATAGTAAAACCAAAAAGCATGAAACTTTATTAAAACTTAATTAATGATATACTTTATTCAACCCTTAATATACCTTAAGATTAAGTAAAGATTAGGGTAAAAATTGAGGTAAGACTCACGCTGCTCATGCGGCACGAGTTACATGCAAATAAGGGAGAAAGGTGTCAAAGGAGGTTGGAAGAAAAGAAGGGATGGTTGTTTTTGGGTTGGGGTTTTGGGGCTAGGAAAGAGGGCAGATGGGGAGAGTTAGGGCAATGGATGGGTGCAGGGGTGGAGTGGGGGTATGGGTGGTGGTTAGGGATGGGTGATCGGTGGCCAAGAGCGGCTGAGGTGGCGGTAGCAAAGCTGTGAAGGGGGCTGCAGGAGTGGCAGAGGATGAGAAGGAAGGAAAAGGGAAGAGGAAAAGGAGAGGCTGTAAGGGTTTTTCTGGCCAAATAAGGTAAAGGGGTGATAGGAAAGGTTGCAGGGAGTGAGTTGGTGGCTCGGGAAGTAGAGGAAGCGACACCACGACAGATGGAGGAGGAGCAGGGATGTAAACGGGGCTGGTTCGGGTCGGGTATTACCATACCCGTATCCGTACCCGATAAGAAAATCCGTACCCGAATCCGTACCCGTACCCGAACGGATATCCGTTGACATATCCGTATCCGTATCCGTTGGATATCCATTACCCGACGGATTATCCGTTTACCCGTTAATGAATATTGTCCAACGGATAAATCCATTACCCGACGGATAAACCCATTTATAGTTAAGCCAAAAGACAATTTTAACCTTAATTTATACTATATTTATTTTAAAATAAAGGGTAAAAGGGTAATTATATATCGGGTAAACGGGTACGGATATGGATACGGGTATGGTTACGGGTACAGGTATGGATATCCCATACCCGTATCCGTACCCGAACCCGACGGATATTTTTTTCTATCCTCCATATCCGTATCCATATCCGTTTATCCATATCCGTTTAAGTATCCGTCGGATAAAATCCGTCGGGTTTCGGGTAATACCCGCCCCGTTTACATCCCTAAGGAGGAGCAAGGTGGTTGTCGAGAAAGGAGAAAAAGAAGAGGAGAGGAAGAAGGGGCTCCAGGGGGTGGTGTGGTGGTGTAGGGTGGGAGTAGGAGGTTGTAGGAGGTGGTGTTGGTGTAATACCCCGAAATTTAAGGTAACCTTAATTTCAAATAATTAATATTGTAACCCAATTCTACTCTCAAAACAAATTTTATCATTTTAATTTTACCCTTACTCTCTAGTCTTAAACCTTAGTTAATTATTTTATTTTATTTTATTTATTTCAACCTTATTCCATAATCCAAAATAAAATCCTAAAATTTATCTCGAATTATTGTACATTTTTCCGTTTTATTAAACCTATCTTTATCCGATTTATTCCCTTTTCGAAATAATTATTTAGTATATATATATCATAATACTTTAACCTAAATTATTTTAATCTAATCCATATTTTCTTTTATTTTTATTTTATTTATTTATTTATTTTCTCCTTCTTTTTCTCTTTCCTCTTCTTCCTGTTCCTTATCCTTGCGTGCACATTTTTTTTCCTATCAGACACTTGCGTGCACGCCTTATATTTTTCCTCTGCTATCCGTATCCATCATTCCCGATGTTTACTGTTTTTGTTTCTTTCTTTGTATCTTTTTCGTTCCTCTTTCCCCCGCCCGGTTACATTGTCATGTGCTATAGTTAGTTTGCTTCTTCTTTCCCTTTCCCGTAGCAATAAATGCCCTGCCATTTACTCTCCCTTTGCTTTCTTTATTTTCTCTCTTCTCTGCATACCATCCCTGCCGGTTCCAACCTTCGCAGCCGCCAACCGTTGCCACCGCCCTGACCTCTGCCTGCCGCTGCCATCGCCAACCGCAGCTCTCCCCTGCACCACCAGCCCCTACCGTCTTCTCCTCCCCGACCCCCTTTCCTTCCTTCCTCCTCTTTCCCTGCCTCTGTTTTCTGCAGCTTCGACCCCCAGCCCAAGCCAACAAGCCTGCGTTGCTGCCCCTGCACCACTCCACCACTGCAGCCCTCTACCTTCTCCCTCCTTTTTCCTGGTCTTTCTCGGCTTGTTTGGTTCGACAGCTTCCACCACAGCCCTGCGCGTCGCCCAAACCAGCCAGCAGCCCTGTTTTCCTTTGTTCCACCGTTGCTCAGCCCTCCCCCGCAGCACCAGCACCTTCGACCACTCCCCCTCTCTCTGCAGTTCCCAGCCAGCCCTCCCCTCTTGTCGTGCACTCACGTTGCATGCACGGAACGTGAGACGCTGCCAGTGTGTGTGTTTTAAGTCGTAAGTCCCGTAATGTATATATGCGTATATGTATATATATATATATATAAGGGTGTTTTAGTAAATTCAAAGATAATTATATTATCATCATTATTATCATTAATACTACTACTACTACTACTACTACTACTACTATTATTACTATTATTATTATTATTATTATTATTATTATTATTATTATTATTATTATTATTATCAATAGTAGTATTATTATTATGTCACCTATCAATATTAAGTTGGTAATTATAGTGTTGCTAACTTTCTTAGGTGAATTACCGGAGGTATCGGAAGAGCCGGAATAGGCTAAGCGTGCTTAGAGACCGGAGCTTTTTCTGTAAGGATACTAGTCAATGTTTAGGGACTTGTGTTAAATTTTTGAATGGCTATGTATATTATTATGTTACCATTATTATATTGTTAATTGTATGCTGTTAACGATCTGTTGTGGTAATTTTGGAGTATGTGCTATAAGAGAGTTTGAATGATAAAAGTAGTGTCGGTATGTTATTGTTATGCTATACCAAAATTTTATGGGAGAGTATAATGTGTGGAAGAATAATATGGGCCTAATAAGCATGACAAGCGGGAAATGATGGTACAGAAAATATAAGCTTTTGTGAAAATAAGGGCTATCGGCTATCCTTAAGGGTATTTTGGTCAATATGGGTTAATATGACAATTTTGTTATTGGAAGATAGGTTAGAAGGATTATAGTATGCTAATAAATATCATGTGAAGTGTTTGGGCATGATTGTGAATGTCATAAGTTCTTCGGGCGGGAGAATGGTCTAATTTGGGAATTAGTAACCCTAAAGCGATAATGTCATTATCACATGTGTAAAATATTATAGTTAGGCTACGAATTTTTGATATGTTGCTAATATTGGTATTTTGGGGTTGTATATTAAATTTGGTAATTATTTGAGCATCCTAGGAAAAGTTATGAATGACATGTGAATTTAGGGTTTTGGGAACCTTGTATATAGTAACTTTTGATATCAAGCTATTATTTCATGAGCGAGATGTGGGAGTTAGACTTTGGGTTTCGGATATATTAATAACAATATTATTTAAGGAGGATATACTAAATATGGTGGGTAAATGATTTGATATAAGACGAGTTATGCCTAAAATGTGAACTTAGGTTTTTTTTTAGGGTAAATAAGCTTGTAGCCTGTGAGGAAAGGCATTGTTATCTATATGTTAATGTCTTTATTACCTTAAGAATGTGTTGTACTCTTAAAAAAATCATGAATAAGATACTAATCACTTAAAGTGGAAGATCACGTGAGTTGGGCCGAGGTGTAGGGTCCGTTCCACCGGACGATAATAGTGGCTCAGGTGTCCTGTCCCTGAGAGGTGATTCAAGCCGTTCCACCGGTTCAGAATAGTGGCTCAGGAGCGTTTTGCCCTGAGAGGTGTAGAGTCCGTTCCACCGGACGATAATAGTGGCTCAGGTGTCCTGTCCCTGAGAGGTGCTTCAGTCCGTTCCACCGGATTAAGAATAGTGGGGCCCTATACTCAACGTGAATAAGAATATGATATGAGTTAAGTAATGGATAAGACACTAATTATTTAAAGTGAAAGATTACGTGAGTCAGGACCAGGTGTAGGGTCCGTTCCACCAGACGATAATAGTGGCTCAGGTGTCCTGTCCCTGAGAGGTGATTCAAGCCGTTCCACCGGTTCAGAATAGTGGCTCAGGAGCGTTTTGCCCTGAGAGGTGTAGGATCCGTTCCACCGGATGATAATAGTGGCTCGGGTGTGTTGTCCCCGAGAGGTGCTTCAGACCGTTCCACCGGTTTAAGAATAGTGGGGTCCCTGAACTCAACGTAAATAAAATATTGGATCATGTTATTTTCTCATATTACGAATCCAAACTAATAATTGCTTTGTATTGAATCTTGTACCTCGCATGTATACTATCTCTTACTGTGAAAGCATGTACTTATGTGTTCCCTGTTTGACTGTATTGTTACCTTACTCAGTACGTAGCGTACTGATCATCCTTTTTACGGGTGCTGCTCATTCCCACGAGCAGAAGACCCTGATGGTTTCGTGCAGGTCTTTGAGGACCCAGTTGATGATTTTGCTGCTTTTGATATATTGTATGGGGAAGAGTGACCGCTATCTTTACTAGGTGTTGGGCGAAGAGTCATGTTATCCGGATGCTATGTTACCCGGATACCCTTTTTGGACTCTTCGGTCCATGGTATCCCTTTTGTTTGTATTTGTTGGATATTGTACTCGGAGATAACCTCCAAACTCTTATTTACATTCTAAAGTTCTCTTATGTTTACTTACCTTGTTTTACTTGTAACGGTTAGCCTTGTGATTGGTGTGAGGATGGTATTATAAGCCAGACTTACACCAATTACGGCGGTAACACCCGGTATTTTGGTTTTAAACTTCCGCTGAAGAAAAAAATTTGGTAGTAAATTTTGGGGTATTACAAGTTGGTATCAGAGCTTTGGTTTTGATTACCGTACTTTGTTTTCAAAAGACTCGGTTTTCAAACGATCCCTTATCTGATTTTATCGATCTATTTCATATTTAAAAAAAAATGATTTTTCAAAAACCCGGTTTAACTTGTGAGGAATCGAGAACGGATAGCCTAAGTGGCCTTTGATATGTGATTATGTGCATCATATGCTAGTAAGCTAGGAAAATTCTCTTAACATGTTTTCTATTTTGCAGCAATTTCACCATGAGACGTAATACGCGTGTCGGTCGTTTAGAGGAGGCTTTTGAAGCCTTTATCGAGTTCGTTAGGCGAGCGCCACCGCCGCCGCCACCTCCGTACCACCCACAGGAGGGTATCGGAGAAGACTGGCATCGAAGGGTTACGGGACATCACCCACCACTCTACGCCGGTGACGAGGACCCGGTTATCTTAGAGGGATGGATTCGGGACATGGACAGGTCGTACGAGGCCGTGGAATGTCCCCCTGCTAGGAGGGCAAGCATTGCAGCTTACTTTCTTCGTGGGGCTGCTGACACTTGGTGGATAGGTCGTTGTGCGCAGGGAGGACCGCCGATGTCCTGGGAGGACTTCAAGACGGCGATTCGTACAAAGTTCTACCCTGAGAGCCTCAAGAAGGACAAATTGAAGGAGTTTATGCAGCTTACTCAGGGGGGCATGACAGTGAGACAGTACCATGCTCGGTTCACAGAGCTTCTGATGTTTGCACCGGGGATAGCAGCCAGTGAGTCGACGGTAGTGTACCAATTCGAGCAGGGGCTCCATTTCAGCATCCGTAGGATGATGGGTGTCGTGGCCTTTCAAGACCTGGCCACGTTATACGAGAGGGCATGTGTCGCCGCTACCATGGTGCAGGAACAAGCTTCTATTCTGGGCAAGAGGAAGCCGGAGACACAGGGTTCTGGAGGCAGGATCCAGTTTCGAGGAGGCGGACCTTCAGGGTTCCAGCCACAAGGTGGGTCGTTCTGACCCCAAGGTCAGATAGGTGGTCAAGGCAGATCATCGGGACAGCCGAGGCGATTCTTGTGTCGTTTTTGTGGCCGAGATCATCTCGGACGAGACTGCCAGGGGGCATCGGTCCAGTGTAGGGCATGTGGTCAGATGGGTCACCGGTCTTTTGAGTGCCAGCGACGGCAGGGTCAGTTGCAACAACAGGGACAACTAGTACCTCAACAGCAGGCCTATCAACAACGACCTTATCAGCCTCAGCAACAGCAGCAGAGGGCATCTATCCCAGCTAGTGGACAACCTAGGGAGGCTCAAGGGAGACCACAGGGGCCTCACCCTTTCCCTCATAAGGGAGGACAGACTCGAGGTTCTGGAGGGTATCGTGGAGGATACCAGGGAGGACAGTCAGGCGGGCGCCTGAATGTCATCAGCCAGGCAGAGGCTGATCGACAATTGGATGTTGTCACGGGTACGTTCTCCATCCTTTCGTTATCAGCTTATGTATTGTTTGATTCGGGGGCATCTCGGTCTTTTGTGTCTACTGCATTTATTGCTAGAGCTGCATTGTCTCCATCATCTACTATATCTATTTCTGTGATGTTACCTTCTGGGGATAGATTGGATTGCACTAGGCTCTACTTGGACGTGGCCTTAGAGATAGGCGGGGTAGGTTTCCTAGTGGACTTGGTTGAGTTGGACCTCCAGGACTTCGATGTTATCCTAGGGATGGATATGTTGGGGAGGTATCGGGCAGTGATAGATTGCGCACAGGAGCGAGTCGTGTTACGGGGACCTCAGGGTGCTAGGGTTTCCTATAGGAGATGCAAGCCTAGGCCTACGACGAAGGTCGTATCTGCCCATATACTGTATTCCTTGGTGCAGAGAGGTTACCCTATGTATTTGTGCGGAGTTCAAGAGCTGAACAAGGATGTGTCCGTATTGGAAGATATTCCAGTTGCCCGGGAGTTTGCTAATGTTTTTCCGGAGGAGATCCCAGGCATGCCACCAATACGCGAGATAGAATTTACTATCGAGTTGGTACCGGGGGCCGAGCCAGTTTCGAAGGCGCCTTATCGGATGGCACAAGTGGAGTTGAAAGAGTTAAAGGCTCAGCTAGAGGATTTAGTGGAGCATGGTTACATTCGTCCGAGCGTGTCTCCATGGGGAGCGCCTGTTTTGTTCGTGAAGAAGAAGGATGGGAACCTTCGTCTGTGTATCGATTATCGAGGTCTGAACCAGTTGACGGTGAAAAACCGCTATCCGCTTCCGAGGATTGACGACTTATTTGACCAGCTTCGGGGCACTTCAATCTTTTCAAAGATTGACTTGAGGTCGGGATATCATCAGCTACGCATTGCCGAGGGAGATATCATGAAGACTGCCTTTAGGACACGATATGGACACTATGAGTTCACGGTAATGCCCTTCGGACTCACTAATGCGCCTGTCGTCTTTATGGATTTGATGACGAGGATTTTTCGACCATTTCTTGATCGGTTTGTGGTGGTTTTTATAGATGACATATTGGTGTATTCTCAGAGTGGAGAAGAGCATGAGCAGCATCTTCGGACGATATTGTCGCTCCTTAGGGAGCATAAGTTGTATGCCAAGCTTTCTAAGTGCGATTTTTGGCTTCGAGAGGTAGCATTTCTAGGACATGTGGTGTCAGCGGGAGGAGTCGCTGTGGATCCGGCGAAGATAGTGGCAGTGACTGAATGGAAGGCCCCTACTAGCATCTCTGAGGTTCGTAGTTTTCTGGGTTTAGCCGGGTACTACAGACGCTTTGTTCAAGACTTCTCAAAAGTAGCTCGTCCTTTAACGAACCTTCTAAAGAAGGCGGCCAGATTCCAGTGGGATGATGCATGTGAGGGAGCATTCCAGGAGTTGAAGCAGCGTTTGACTACAGCACCGGTGTTGACTTTACCCTCGGGATCAGACGAGTTTGAGGTCTATAGCGACGCATCAAAGCATGGGCTAGGTTGTGTACTAATGCAGCATGGTAAGGTAGTAGCTTACGCTTCTCGGCAACTAAAACAGCATGAGCAGAACTATCCGACACATGACCTAGAGTTAGCTATAGTTGTTTTCGCACTGAAAATTTGGAGGCATTATCTGTATGGGACTAAGTGCAAATTCTACACCGATCATAAGAGCCTCAAGTATATATTCACTCAGAAGGAGTTGAATATGAGACAGAGGAGATGGTTAGAGTTGGTAAAGGACTATGATATTGAGTTGACTTACCACGAGGGTAAGGCCAACGTCGTTGCAGATGCCCTGAGTAGGAAGACATCACACTCCTTGGGCTCTGTCGTGGTTTCTAGTCGTTTGCTGGAGGAGTTTGGTGAGATGGGGGTGGAGATGATCGAGCATGGTGACCTAGAGACCCAGATGAGTGCATTGACCATTACGCCGATGGTTTTTGATGAGATCCGAGCAAGACAGCCTGGGGATGTTAAGCTTGAGAGGATTCAGCAGAAGATTCAGGATGGCCGAGCCGATGGGTTCCAGATCCACGAGGATGGCAGTATTCGCTATAGAGGTCGTTGGTGCGTACCTCAGAGTTGCGATGATCTGAAGCACCGGATTTTAGAGGAGGGTCACTGTACTCGTTACTCCATCCACCCAGGAGGGGACAAGTTGTACAAGGACCTCAAAAAGATCTACTGGTGGCCTCGTATGAAGCGAGAAATAGCAGAGTTCGTATCGAGATGTCTGACCTGCCAAAAGGTCAAGATTGAGCATCAGAGGCCTACAGGGTTGGTTCAGCCTCTAGATGTTCCAGGGTGGAAGTGGGATTCCATCTCAATGGATTTTGTGAGTGGGTTACCGAGGACTCGCGGTGGGTGTGACACGATTTGGGTTATCATCGATAGGTTGACTAAGTCAGCAGTTTTTGTTCCAATGAAGTCGACTTGGAGTATGGATCAGCTAGCCGATGCGTATATGAGATTTGTGGTGAGTAGGCATGGTACACCTACCGACATAGTCTCCGATCGGGATTCGAGATTCCTATCGCACTTTTGGGGGAAGTTGCAGGAGGCTATGGGCACGAGATTGAGGTTGAGTACCGCCTTCCATCCAGCTACAGATGGGCAGACTGAGAGGACGATACAGACCCTCGAGGATATGCTACGGGCTTGCGTATTGGACTTTCGAGGTAGTTGGGAAGAACATTTACATTTGGTTGAGTTCTCGTACAACAACAGTTACCATGCTAGTATAGGGATGGCACCCTTCGAGGCACTATATGGACGTAGGTGCCGGACACCCTTATGTTGGAGCGACATCAGCGAGATTGTTGTACTTGGACCGGAGATGATTGAAGAGATGACTCAGCAGGTTCGGTTGATCCAGGATAGGATGAGAGCAGCACAGAGTCGCCAAAAGAGCTACGCAGATCAGAGGCGCCGTAGTGATGGCTTTGAGTCGGGGGGACAGAGTTCTGTTAAGGGTTTCACCTACTAAAGGGGTGCAGAGATTTGGTCGAAAGGGTAAGTTGAGCCCGAGATACATTGGTCCTTATGAAGTTCTTGATAGGGTTGGCGAGGTTGCATACCGCCTAGCACTTCCACCAGAATTGGCCAGAGTTCATAATGTTTTTCATATTTCGCAGTTGAGGAAGTACATCACAGATCCGTCCCACGTGATCAGACCAGATGAGATTGAGCTCGACGAATCCTTATCCTACGAGGAGAAGCCATTGCGGATTATCGACACTAAGGTACGACGAACCCGGACGAGCTCAGTTCCACTCGTGAAGATCCTTTGGAGTCGCCATGGAGCAGAGGAGGCGACCTGGGAGACCGAGGAGGCTATGCGTGAGGCGCATCCTGAGCTTTTTAGCACAGGTGTGTAGAGTTCTAGGTTCTCTCTCTTTTAAGGGGGTAGTCCTTGGTAGTGTAGTGTCCGCTCCGGTAGAGTTAACTATCAATGTCACCTCCCTTTCTTCCTTCTCTCTTCTTATCCAACCTCAACTTCTTGACTTCGGGGACGAAGTCCCTTTTAAGGGGGTAGTGATGTAATACCCCGAAATTTAAGGTAACCTTAATTTCAAATAATTAATATTGTAACCCAATTCTACTCTCAAAACAAATTTTATCATTTTAATTTTACCCTTACTCTCTAGTCTTAAACCTTAGTTAATTATTTTATTTTATTTTATTTATTTCAACCTTATTCCATAATCCAAAATAAAATCCTAAAATTTATCTCGAATTATTGTACATTTTTCCGTTTTATTAAACCTATCTTTATCCGATTTATTCCCTTTTCGAAATAATTATTTAGTATATATATATCATAATACTTTAACCTAAATTATTTTAATCTAATCCATATTTTCTTTTATTTTTATTTTATTTATTTATTTATTTTCTCCTTCTTTTTCTCTTTCCTCTTCTTCCTGTTCCTTATCCTTGCGTGCACATTTTTTTTCCTATCAGACACTTGCGTGCACGCCTTATATTTTTCCTCTGCTATCCGTATCCATCATTCCCGATGTTTACTGTTTTTGTTTCTTTCTTTGTATCTTTTTCGTTCCTCTTTCCCCCGCCCGGTTACATTGTCATGTGCTATAGTTAGTTTGCTTCTTCTTTCCCTTTCCCGTAGCAATAAATGCCCTGCCATTTACTCTCCCTTTGCTTTCTTTATTTTCTCTCTTCTCTGCATACCATCCCTGCCGGTTCCAACCTTCGCAGCCGCCAACCGTTGCCACCGCCCTGACTTCTGCCTGCCGCTGCCATCGCCAACCGCAGCTCTCCCCTGCACCACCAGCCCCTACCGTCTTCTCCTCCCCGACCCCCTTTCCTTCCTTCCTCCTCTTTCCCTGCCTCTATTTTCTGCAGCTTCGACCCCCAGCCCAAGCCAACAAGCCTGCGTTGCTGCCCTTGCACCACTCCACCACTGCAGCCCTCTACCTTCTCCCTCCTTTTTCCTGGTCTTTCTCGGCTTGTTTGGTTCGACAGCTTCCACCACAGCCTTGCGCGTCGCCCAAACCAGCCAGCAGCCCTGTTTTCCTTTGTTCCACCGTCGCTCAGCCCTCCCCCGCAGCACCAGCACCTTCGACCACTCCCCCTCTCTCTGCAGTTCCCAGCCAGCCCTCCCCTCTTGTCGTGCACTCACGTTGCATGCACGGAACGTGAGACGCTGCCAGTGTGTGTGTTTTAAGTCGTAAGTCCCGTAATGTATATATGCGTATATGTATATATATATATATATAAGGGTGTTTTAGTAAATTCAAAGATAATTATATTATCATCATTATTATCATTAATACTACTACTATTATTACTATTATTATTATTATTATTATTATTATTATTATTATTATTATTATTATTATTATTATCAATAGTAGTATTATTATTATGTCACCTATCAATATTAAGTTGGTAATTATAGTGTTGCTAACTTTCTTAGGTGAATTACCGGAGGTATCGGAAGAGCCGGAATAGGCTAAGCGTGCTTAGAGACCGGAGCTTTTTCTGTAAGGATACTAGTCAATGTTTAGGGACTTGTGTTAAATTTTTGAATGGCTATGTATATTATTATGTTACCATTATTATATTGTTAATTGTATGCTGTTAACGATCTGTTGTGGTAATTTTGGAGTATGTGCTATAAGAGAGTTTGAATGATAAAAGTAGTGTCGGTATGTTATTGTTATGCTATACCAAAATTTTATGGGAGAGTATAATGTGTGGAAGAATAATATGGGCCTAATAAGCATGACAAGCGGGAAATGATGGTACAGAAAATATAAGCTTTTGTGAAAATAAGGGCTATCGGCTATCCTTAAGGGTATTTTGGTCAATATGGGTTAATATGACAATTTTGTTATTGTAAGATAGGTTAGAAGGATTATAGTATGCTAATAAATATCATGTGAAGTGTTTGGGCATGATTGTGAATGTCATAAGTTCTTCGGGCGGGAGAATGGTCTAATTTGGGAATTAGTAACCCTAAAGCGATAATGTCATTATCACATGTGTAAAATATTATAGTTAGGCTACGAATTTTGGATATGTTGCTAATATTGGTATTTTGGGGTTGTATATTAAATTTGGTAATTATTTGAGCATCCTAGGAAAAGTTATGAATGACATGTGAATTTAGGGTTTTGGGAACCTTGTATATAGTAACTTTTGATATCAAGCTATTATTTCATGAGCGAGATGTGGGAGTTAGACTTTGGGTTTCGGATATATTAATAACAATATTATTTAAGGAGGATATACTAAATATGGTGGGTAAATGATTTGATATAAGACGAGTTATGCCTAAAATGTGAACTTAGGTTTTTTTTTAGGGTAAATAAGCTTGTAGCCTGTGAGGAAAGGCATTGTTATCTATTTGTTAATGTCTTTATTACCTTAAGAATGTGTTGTACTCTTAAACAAATCATGAATAAGATACTAATCACTTAAAGTGGAAGATCACGTGAGTTGGGCCGAGGTATAGGGTCCGTTCCACCGGACGATAATAGTGGCTCAGGTGTCCTGTCCCTGAGAGGTGATTCAAGTCGTTCCACCGGTTCAGAATAGTGGCTCAGGAGCGTTTTTCCCTGAGAGGTGTATAGTCCGTTCCACCGGACGATAATAGTGGCTCAGGTGTCCTGTCCCTGAGAGGTGCTTCAGTCCGTTCCACCGGATTAAGAATAGTGGGGCCCTATACTCAACGTGAATAAGAATATGATATGAGTTAAGTAATGGATAAGACACTAATTATTTAAAGTGAAAGATTACGTGAGTCAGGACCAGGTGTAGGGTCCGTTCCACCAGACGATAATAGTGGCTCAGGTGTCCTGTCCCTGAGAGGTGATTCAAGCCGTTCCACCGGTTCAGAATAGTGGCTCAGGAGCGTTTTGCCCTGAGAGGTGTAGGATCCGTTCCACCGGATGATAATAGTGGCTCGGGTGTGTTGTCCCCGAGAGGTGCTTCAGACCGTTCCACCGGTTTAAGAATAGTGGGGTCCCTGAACTCAACGTAAATAAAATATTGGATCATGTTATTTTCTCATATTACGAATCCAAACTAATAATTGCTTTGTATTGAATCTTGTACCTCGCATGTATACTATCTCTTACTGTGAAAGCATGTACTTATGTGTTCCCTGTTTGACTGTATTGTTACCTTACTCAGTACGTAGCGTACTGATCATCCTTTTTACGGGTGCTGCTCATTCCCACGAGCAGAAGACCCTGATGGTTTCGTGCAGGTCTTTGAGGACCCAGTTGATGATTTTGCTGCTTTTGATATATTGTATGGGGAAGAGTGACCGCTATCTTTACTAGGTGTTGGGCGAAGAGTCATGTTATCCGGATGCTATGTTACCCGGATACCCTTTTTGGACTCTTCGGTCCATGGTATCCCTTTTGTTTGTATTTGTTGGATATTGTACTCGGAGATAACCTCCAAACTCTTATTTACATTCTAAAGTTCTCTTATGTTTACTTACCTTGTTTTACTTGTAACGGTTAGCCTTGTGATTGGTGTGAGGATGGTATTATAAGCCAGACTTACACCAATTACGGCGGTAACACCCGGTATTTTGGTTTTAAACTTCCGCTGAAGAAAAAAATTTGGTAGTAAATTTTGGGGTGTTACAGTTGGTGGTTGGTATCGCGGTGGTAGTGGCGGAGCAAAATAGGGGCAAGGGATGAAAGGAGAAGAGAGGGAGAGAAAGAGAGGTCGGGAGAGGGAAGGAGGGCTCAAAATGGGGCATGAATGAGGTTGGTGAGGAGAAGAGAGAGGAGAGTGAGGAGAGGGGAGCAGGTGTGGCCGGTTGGGGTAGTTATAGGTGGCAGCGATTGTCGGGGTTGCAAGGAGAGGGAATGGGAAGAATCGAAATAAGGAGGCATGCGTGGTTGGGGTGTAGGGTTGGTTTGGATCAAAAAAGGGAAAAAAGGATGGGGGAGAGAGAGAGAGAAAGGGAGAGTTGCAGTGGTGGTATGTGGTGGCAGGCTGCGTGTAGGAGGGATGGCATGGCGTGCTCGGGGTGGTCGGGAATGGAGGAAGAAGAAACGAAGAATAAGAAGGAAATAAGAAGTAGGTTGGTCGGGCGAGGAAGAAGGAAAAGGAGTGGGCCGGCCTAGATGGGGGAGAAGGAAAGAAAGAAAAGAAAGGAAGAAGGGGGAGTGGGTTGCGTCATGTTGGAGAGGGAGAAGGAAGGGAAGTAGGCCGGCAGCCCAACACATAGGGGGAGGGGGTCACAAGCCTACCAGCCCGAAGGAGAAGAAAAAGGGAAAAAGGAAGGAAAGGAGAAAAAACGAAAAAGGGAAAGGAAAAAAGGGAAAATGGAAAAAAATAAGATAAATAAATTACGGAATAATAGGATGTAATATTTTTTGTAGATAAATAAATTTAATAATATAATATAATATAATATATGGGTTTAAAAGGTTAATTTTAGAAAATATTAGTTTGGAAAATTAAATAAAATGAGTATAATAAAATAAAAAATATTTATTTTAATTTATTAAATATTCATATCCAATTTTATATACTCAAAAATTTATAAAATAATTAAATTAAATAAATTTAACAGCTAATTTATCCTAAATAAAAGCTATTTATTAAATTATATGTTTTTAAAATTTGGGGAATTATAGCTACCCTAAAGGTGTGGTTTAGCTTATGGTTTGTTTTAGAATTTTGCTTGTGTGCCTTAGTGCCCCAATTATACCCTACATCTTACTTTATTTAGCCTTTTGGACTTTTTAGAATACCACATACTTATGGATTAGGTGTTCTTGTTGGTAGGATACTATGTGTTTCTTTGCGTGTTAGTATAATTAGGGTACCTTAGTGTCATTGGGTTAATACTCAGTAGGATATTAGGTTGCCTTTGTATGTTGGTGTGACTAGAGTACCTCAGTGTCTCCAAGTTAATATGATTCATTCTCAAGTAAATAAAATTGGAAGTAATTATTATTAGTCTAAAATTATATTGGATTGGTGGTTAGTAGTTGCCTTCGTACTTACCTATGGTCGGTAGCTGCCTTCATTCTCTACCCATGGTTGGTAGTGGCCTTAGTGACCTACCCGTGATCAGTAGTCTCCTTCGAGCTCTATATGTGGGGTTTTGGAATTTATTATGGATGTTGAATGTACGATATATAATGAGAATGTTATGGAAATTGGTTAAGAATGGAACAACATCCTCCCTTTAGGAAACACCCTTAGTGTGCTTTGGTTGTTAAGTTTTATTTTATGGTACATTAGTGATAATTGCTTATCTAGAATAATTATCATATTTTATTATCGCATGTATGATTCAACATTTTTATACCATGTTCTCTTATAATACCTTCTATGTGCTCTATGTGGCTTTTACATATTTAGTTTTGTATAGTGGGTTACTTAGTATAATTGTACTGGTAGGTTTCATTTTATATCTACCCGCCTATTCAATGGGCACTTGTTACTTTGCAAGATTGTCTACGAGTTCGGCTTGAAGGCTAGTACTTTTGGATTGAGAGTTATGACTACTTGATGTCCAATTTGTATCTTTTGATTTGAATATCCCGAGACTATTATGTTCCTTTTATATTTCTTTTCATTTGAATTTTGTAACCGATATCCAATCTTATATTATTAGAAAAATATTAATGAGTAATGTAATCTCTATTCTATTTCTTATAACTGTGTTATTAATTTAAACAAAATGACGTTTTAGTCTTAGCACTTGGTATAATAATAGTAGATGAAACTAAACTCATACTAAGTGTGGTAGTAACGCCCTGTGTTTAAAATATTTTACCTTCCTCAATTAACTCTCTAAAACAATTTTTTAAGTACTAAAAATTGATTAAGTATATATAGTTTTGAGAAAAATAGAGCATTATGCATTTATATATTAATATTAATATACAAACCAACATAAAATAATCCACCAAAAATAGCACATTGCCCACTAATGTGCCTAATTTTATCAACATACCAATTGACATGTATGGTTATAATTTTTTAATAACAAAACCATTATTAGGTGATGACTTTGTTCTTGCAATGAAAATGTGCAAAGAATCATTAATTTCTCGTGGCTTTTTGTATACCATTGGTTTGAAAAAGTGGCTATTAACATGTGAATCTAAGGGAAAAAGTTCAAGTTTTGTTGAAAATATATTGTTTACATAAGGTGGATATGCATCTATTGTAGTTATAATTACTATAGCTTGCTCATATACTATGTGAAATGTAACTTCCCTCTTCCTAACTCTCCACCTCGTATGCATATTTTCACCTCCATTAATTTCCTTATATAATAGATGTAATAAGTATGTATACTATATATATGAAATAAGGTGCATTGTATGCGAGAGATATGAATATCAATAAAATAATAAGTGCACGTACTATATGTATGAATTGTACACAAGAGATGAATATCAATAAAATGAAATTATCTATCATCTTCTTTTCTCCATTAGGTCTTATCTTTTCCATTTTATATCTCTAGTATTATCTTGTGTGATATGTATATTTATATTAGTCAATTGTAGCTTTAACAAAATATTTAATGCAATTATGTGATGAATTTTTGTATTCTTTATTCTAATTGTTCTTTTTTATTGTTCTTAATCATAATTTAATGATATTAAGAGAAAATAAGATCAAAAGGAGCTAAAATATAATATCCAAAACAAATGAGGAGCAATAATAAGTACTCAAAGTGTGCAAGGGTGGAAAAACGTATAGATTCAACCATGTCTCAATATGAATTTGGAAAAGTGCTAAACATGAAAGTTGTAGATCTTATTGTTATATTTCTAACGCATCCAAAATAAGATCAATCAAAAGATAATAAAATAAGTTATAGTTGAAATACGCTACATGATTGAAGTTGTCTCACAAGTCAAGAGCCAACACGACCCTACAATGGAGTCCACCACGACCATGTCGACCATAGGAGAAAAATACGCTGAAAATAAGTAAGGCACGCAATGTCCATGTTGTGCTTAGTTGTTTCATAGCTACAACCATTTTCTTGCATGATAGAAGAGGTTTTGGATGTTACATATTTGTAGGGATAAAATGGAACATTTTCGAGTTTGATGAGAATTCTTGTAGACTCTATTTATCACCTCTCCATTGATCTAAAGGGAGAATAAGAAAACCAATTCCTTAATTGGAGATTGTTGATCGAATCCGGTAATATCAAAGGTTTATTTATCAACTAATATGTTTTTATTTATGTATATGATGATAATGATTAATATCTCTGATTTTGCAATTATGTGTTTCTAATTTTTTTTTTGTGCTAAGATGAATGGAGAATTTTCCAATCCTGATGTGTTAATTTTTCTACATATGTCTATAATCATGTGGATTATGTTATGTTTGAATGTCTCGATCAAAATACTCCTCAACTTTTGATAGTGGAAACTTCCATTGAGATTGAGAGATGAAATGTTAAGTAGATCTATGTAACCAAATTAGCGGTTAGGGATTAACAAGTCGAGAGATGTTAATATAATTTCTACAAAAATAAGGGGGAATAATTGAATTTACTACTTTAACAATAATATAAATCCACACTAGAGATAATTGGACTTGTAATTGGTAAAAGATCGTTGTAGCTTGAGAAAACTTAACAATATTTATTCTCGTTGACACACTAAGCACAATTTTGGGTTAGGATTTGTAGGATTATTTACCATGTCATAAGTTGAGAAATTTAATTGTCATCTTATATAGTTTAATTATGACATTTTGAACTTCTATGTCCTTGAGTGTTTCCTTTTTGTCATAATTTTCATATATTTTAGAACTATCCACTAATTAGCTATTTGCGGTGTAAATATAAATATTATCTTCACTCTGATGCCCATTTCCTAGTCCATGTAGGATGATACCTTGAGTACTACCTTAAAATCGTGCATTTGCAGTTATATCATTTTGCCATCGACATGATACTCTAAGACCATTTTCTATTATCTTTAGTTTTTAATTTTTATTACTAGGGACCAAATATAATTTATTTGATACTCGACTTATCTTATATTCAATTTGTGAGCCATGTTTTAAGATAATTTTTTTATGGACATATAAGATGGAGATGAGACATGTGATCATCTTGATTATATAAAGAAAGTCATATATTTGGTTGGTGTGGTAGTAGCTAGAACACAATTTAAACCATCTTACTGTTAATTGTATTATTGGAAAATAAGGGTATCATTCTAAGCTAGAAATTGAGATGACTCAATTAAATTTAGCTACCTCACAGATAATAAAATAAAAGACTATAAATCACACAAAAATAAATAATAAGAAAAATAGAATTATGGGGCATAAAAATAGAAAATAGTAAAAATCAAATAAGAAAAATACGGGTGACTGCCAATATAACTAATGTGCTAAAAAAGTCAAAATCTACCACTAAACTAGGTTGAAATATAACAATAATTTATAGGTCATCTCTTAATAACAAGAAAGATACTAAGTTGTAAGCCAAATGCAGGTCTATACGCCTTATACTTACTTCCTTAAAATAATTAATATGAAAAAGCATCAATATAAAATCCTATTATATTCTAGCATTATAGTCACAACAAGCGGCTCCTAGGGTTGTAAATGAGCCAAACCGAGCCGAATACGCCTAGGCAAGGGCTTGCCTTATTTAACTAAATGTGCCTAAAATAAGGCTCAAATTTGACTCTTTTAACTAAACAAATGAGCCGAGCTAAGCTCACGAGCCAAAGTTGTAAAATGAACAGAGCCTCACTAGTTTAGGTTCGAGCTCAGCTCATTTAATTAAATGAACAAACTGAATTGAGATTTTAACGAGTTGAGTCAAATCGAATACCAAACTGGCTCAGCTCATTTATAGCCCTAGCGATTCCTATATTTAATTAGATTTAAATCATTAAACACAAGTAGAATGAAGTCAGTTTAAGTACTTAAACTAGTATCTCAAGCATGTTTGGCTGTATTTCTCTAATTTGATCCACACATATCTAAACGTTCGACTAATCTGGATTACAAAAATATTGGATAAATTGTCATTTAACCTAACTACAATTTATATACATAAGTTGACATAATCACACATATAATCACCTAGTAATCATATAATCTTGTATAGTGTCACTATGAGGAAGCTAGGATGAGGTATGCACCTTATAAATCATACCTGACCTAATCACATATAAACATCAACAATTAAAATATAGTCAAATGACAAACCCATGAAACAAAGAAACTTATTATTATAATTTAAATTATATTATAGGGTTTCAACCTATTCCCTAACAATAATTATTTAGATAAATATAATAAATAAATAAATTACAAAAAAATATAAGTCAAAAATAGATAAAGAAATAACTAAAAATAAAGATAGATGAAAGTTTCGCGAATTAATTGTGTCCTCTCTCTCTCTCTCTCTTCAATTTTACTTATAAAATAAAATTAAAATAATTAATAAATAATCTCATAAATTAAGTTAGCTAATTTTACAGCATTTTAGCTCAAATAATTAAATATATGATATTACTATCACTTAAGCGCAAAATTATAATTACCCTAATATATTATCAAATAAAAGACTAAATTATGAGATAAAATAATATAAAATATGTAAAAATGTATATCAATCATTGGTAACAAAATTACTACTCCTTAAATGGTTTTTTAATATAATGTACATCAAGAGATCACCTATACATTTTTATTCCATATGTATTGATCCCTGTCATCTTAGATTTTAGGTATCAAATCCAAAAGAAATAGTAAAAATAATAATTATAAATTAATCAAAATGATCTAATAGCTATGATACTTTACTACCATATGTTACCTCTTGTTTTAATTTTTTTCTTTAATTTCACTTGGCTTCTAATATCAAGTTTTCTATCGGCCAACACTTTTCTCTAGTCATTAAACGGCGGGCTTAAGTACAATACGAAGACCTAAACTTTTAATTTTTGAAAATTTAAGTACCTCAACTTTGTTTTCAATGGTATAAGGATCTCTATTTAATTATTTTACGGTCAATTTTTTCAATGACGAATGCCATCAATACAAGCTAACTTCTAAATTCTCTACAATCATCATAAAAATCAAACTCCTTAACATAATTGTTGTTGCATCGCCCATTTGCAGCTAGTGAAGATGCTAGCTTCTCTAGCATGCGTTACCTATATTGATTTTGAGACGATGACCATTTTTTTAATATTTTATTACTTTTTTTGTAAGATTGATTTATGTAATCAAAGCTTATGTGAGCACCGGACAAGTATTTTACGTGATTAATATGCAAGTGTCTATATTTTCATGATGTGCGTAGAATTTTTTATAATAAATGAATAAGATGTTTAAAATATTAAAAAAAATGCGATACTCGAATCATAAAAATAAAAAATCGAGGCTATCAAATTATTTTAAAAAAGTTGAGGCTCTAAAATTATTGAAAAAGAAAACTAAAGGTCATAAAACTTTAAAAAATTACAAATTTAAATCATTTTAATTGACTTTGGTTATAATTTCTGTATTTATACATGTAAAACACATTATTCTTATTTTAATACGTATTTCCGACGTACATGACTGAAAAAGTGGACCGGAGATAGCCAGAGATTTTAGCTCTTAAAAAAAAGTTGGGATTGTGAAATCTTTATATATATATATATATTTGATCGAAGACAAAAATATTTGTATATATATTTATAGTCATACATGTACACTCGTACATACTCGGGGAGCTAGTAAGAACAACTGATCGAAACAATTGATTACATAGTGATCCTATAACATAGCATAGAACTAGCAATGGGTGTCATCATCACCGAGAGCTACACCAATCAAACAATTGGAGAAGCCAGACAAAAACTACAGACCATAATTGAAGTGCGTAGGAGCCTATTGTATTTTACTATGTCGGAAGGAGCCTGTTGAAAGGTTGTTTCTCATATGTATTGGTGGTCAATCTTAGCGTGTGAAGTATGCTCATACGTATTGCAAACGCCAGCAAGTGTAGTGAACCATCTCCTCATCCTCAGCCAATTCCTAATCTGCCCCCACGCCTTTCACATATTTTTTTCTCTTCTTAATAGCATAACATGTAATTATAAGAAAATATTACAAATGTGCTATGGCGTAATTGTACGTGATAGATACAATTTACAGAATTAATAATCCATGGCAATCCCCTTAGGTTGGACATTCTTGTTTTACATGTAAATTTCTTTTCATTTTAGTACATGTTATTTACTTTTGAATTTACCTTGTGCTCATGTTTATAGTTTGTCGATTTGAGGTTGAAGGGTCTTTATCATTTAATTCATCCTCAAAGTTTTGAAATGTATCTGAGATGATGAACACGATTTGATTTGATTTGATTTGGTTTGCTTTGCTTTTGTCATCAAAACAAACTAAACTATAACTTTATAATTTGGAGAAATCTAAAATCAAACCAAACTATTTTTCAAATAATCCAAATCAAATCATATTAGTAGTTTATGGTTCGGTTAGTTTCAAATTTATTTACAGCCATTGTCCCTTAAATATCAAAAATTAATTACACAACTTAAATCACTTTAATATTCTTAAAAATTTAGAACTAATGAACAATAAATGCTAAATTGTAATTTTAAAATATTATTTTTATTGTAATATTTAACGTATTATAAACTTACGTAGTATAATTTTATATCTAGACATATTGTTTATATATGTCATATTTGTAATTGTAAGAAAGAACAAAACAAAAATATGAATTAAGCACATAACTAACAAAAAAAAGATTCAACATGATTACATTAATATTTTTAAATATATAATAAAGAGAAAAATCTTGTTATATCAAATAATTCATGCTGAATACGTATACTTAGAATACAGTTATTATCTAAGATTATATCGGATAATACTCACTTGATTGTGATATAACCAATAATATATATATATATATATATATGGGGGTTGTGATTTATAAATTGTAATTTAATTTTTCAAAACCTTCAAAAAAGTCTAAACCAAAACCATAACTTTCTAAATCATAAACTAAACCAAACTATAATTTGGTTTTACCCATATTATGTTCATCCCTAATTTATATAGTTCCAAATCTTTGAAAATTTCACTTTGGGTTTAAAGTATGAGTTAGATAATTTTTAATTAAATTCTAAGTGAAACAACATTTTTTTCGTAACATTTTGATTTCATCTAATGACCCTTGTATATCCATCTTTAAAATGGTTTCGGTTTAATCATATATTTCTAACTATGATTTCACTTTTTAGATTATAGGCAATTTCAACTTTATATTGAAGTTATAATTAATTAATTGTCATTGCAATCTTATTTCACAAATTCGTTGGTGATTATACTTTTAGTAAACTCATATGATGTAAATTTCAATTAAAATTATATTTTGATTGACAAACAAATGTTGCCTTTAATATTTTAACTTTGTCTTATAATTATAATTTTATTTTAGATTCACATATCGCTAAACAAAAACATACCCGCTTTAAATTATAAATTGTCTTATAATGGTAAATTTAACTTAGAGACTTATTATTTGAAGTTCAACTTTTTAAAAATATTTGTGAGATTTATTTTAAATATTTTAATATTGTCAATGGATACATGCCTAATTCAATATCATGATTTTTTATTTACAATTTATGAATTGATTTTATAATTTTATGTTACAATATAATATTATATTTTTCATGTCGACTATGATTTTATCCTCCGGATAGGTTTGTGTTAAAGTCACGTTTCATTGATCAATATAATAGTATTTTAATCCATATTTTCGTATGATCGAGTTGTTGTTTTAATGAATTATTTTGTTTGATATTCAACTTGCATTTTAAAATGTAAAAGTTTCCATAACACATTTATTGTTTTCATTTCCAAATAAATTTTAAAAAGTTAGATTATTTAAAAGAAAATATAATATTTTAAATAAATTTCAACTTAAGGTTTTCTCTAAGATATTCTATGCAAAAGATGTTATCCTTCCATGCATTTTTTTTAAAGTTTAAACAAGAGCTTTAATTATTAAAAGTTTCACTAATGTGTTATAAATGATTTTATCTTCGTAAGACTATTTTGAAAACTTTTAGCCATTAGAACTTTTAATAAATTGGCACGATTAATATAATTCACTTTTAACCTTTTAATTATGCTATATTATATTATAGTTTTAAGGTACTACAAAATGGTTCGAGTGTTTTTTTTACTCCTTCTATCGTTTTACTATTTATCATTAATATATGTAATATTTTTAGTTCGAAATTTAAGCTTCTTATGGAATGCTTTTATAATTACATTTTGGGTCCCAACTTACTCTACATATAGATTTATAAATTTTGGTTAATTTATAATTATTGTTTTTACTATTTCTTTTGGATCTGATACCTAGAATGACTATTTGTGAGATTTTAGCTTTAAAATGCCTCAAATGCTTATATAAAACCATAATAATAATAATAATAATAATAATAATAATAATAATAATAATAATAATATTATTATTATTATTATTATTATTATTACTATTATTATTATTATTATCCCAATATTTATGATATTTCTATTTTGAAATTCTTTAGTCGCTTGATATTTCATATTTAGCATTATATTTTACATACAAAATCTTGTTATTAGTTCACTAAACTTACATTTGAATTCATGATAATGTTTTAAGTATTCCCACATTTTTTTTTGTAATTTTTGGGTTCATTTTTCATTTTCTCTACTATATGATTATTTAGTTTTTTTTCTTTATTAACGATGTCCTATAATCACAAGTGCACAATTTTAAAGTATCACCCAAGGTATTGTATTTGTCCCACAAGGACTAGGAAATAAGTAAGAGTATACTAAGAAAAAGCTCGTATGTATAAGCTCCCAAAAAGGGGAAATTGATGAATAACCAAAATAAGAAACAAAACTAATTGAATAAGAACACTGCATAAACAAGAAAGAGGTGAATGTAAGAGAAAAAAATGTTAAGTTTCTAGTAAACCTTTCTTAATCATAAACAATCAAATATGAACCTCGTACCCCAATCTAAACCATAATGTCAAATTGCCAATCAAGGTATGAAATCCAGAGCTCTCTCGAGCCACAATACCCTATCGCCCATTATTCTCCTCTCTTCGGTTGTAGAGACCGAATCAACATCTCTCAACCTTATGGCTTAGGTGTCGTTTGGTATTACTTATTATTAATAATTACTTTTAGATAAAAACTACTTTTATAAATCTACTTTTAAAAAAGTATTTTTATAAGTAAAATGTATGTTTGTTTTAACTTTTATTATATAAGTGATTAATACTAAAAAACTACTTATTGTTTCTTATTAGTGTTTGGTTTTCATTTTCCTACAAAATTACTTTTTCTTTTTCATCTTTAGTTTTTATCTTCCTATATATATATATATTTTATTAATAATTACTATATAAATTATATAATATTAAATATTAAAAAGTATATGAAACATTAACAATTATAAAAAATATAAAGATATTACAAAGTACTAAAAATTATAAACTTATTAAAAAAAAATTATGAACAATCACTAAACAAACTTTATAAAATTCACAAACATCTAAAACTCAAATAGTGACAATGATCAAATTTTAAATTATACAACAAACATTCTTACATTTATAATAAGTATCATAAGATCAAATAGTTCAATGACGAGCCGCAACGAAAAACCGAGATGACTGATGGACTGATGAGCTGCAACAGACACACATCTCTCTCTCTCTCTCTCTCTCTCTCTCTCACACACACACATACACATTCATGAATTCATTCATTAATTGCGCTTTTGGACAAAGAGGACAAGTACGTAGTTGAAAAAATCAATGGAAGAAGTTCAAAGTAGGATCGGATTATTAAGGATGAGATGAGGCAACTTGTTAACGGGAAATAGAGGAAGAAAAAAATTTCTTTTTAATTTACATTTTTTATATTAAGTATTTAATAATAATAATAATATTTTTATTAAATTATTTATTTTAAATTAAATTAAAATATACAATAAATATTTTTTACTTTTTTAAAATTTTAAATATACTATATAATAAAATTAAAATATATAAACAAATACTTTTTCTCACTCTCACTATTCTCCCGTCAAACAAGCACTCAACAATAATACTACTACCCAGCAACAGTAGACTACTACTCGTGTCAAATTAGTACACCTGTAGGCTGGGGCTCCTTGGACTTTGTTTCCACTCGCGTACGTACCGCCAGAATTTGAAATCCATCCATGCTTATCTATGTATAAAATAAAGTTATTTTTTCCGTAATCGACGTAAACCAACCGAAACAAGCTAGGTTAATCAAACACGTCATATCCCAGTCCCTCTTGTTGTCCCAGAACGGCGTCATATGTTTTAAACGAAAATTTTATTAAAAACATTACCGTGCCGCGCACTCCCTTAAAAGTAATTAGTAAAAGTTGGTTAAAGTTACTTATTGATTTTAGCTTATAAGAAGTAGTTTTAAGAAATTAATTTTAAAAATAACTTTTATAAAGTGAAGCCAAACAGTAATATTAATCTAAAATAATTTTTTATAATTAATTATAAAAAAACTACTTTTGTTAAGTTAAAACAAACAAGCTCTTAGTCTCTAGCTAGGAAAATGGATCTCACTCTAGTGCATCTCTCGAATCTTGTTGGAGCTTATCTACTTACTAATGAGGTGATAAAATTCCCTATTAGGTTAAATTAAACATCCATGCAAGAAACAAATAACCAATGGTGGATTGGGTTAGGGTTCAAATCTTTTAACTTAATAGGATTGAGGGATTCCTGTCACCTTAATGCACGAAATGACTATCCCCTCACAACCAAGTAACAAAACTCAAAGTGATAGAAAACATTCATTTTATTAATCCAAATAGAGAAACAAACAAAACATCTAACCTCTTATTCAATTACATTCTCCAATTCAATCTTCAAGAGATGATTACAATGGCTAATTGAGTACTAGATGGGAGAGGGACAAAGAGGGTTTAGGATATAAGAAAAGGTGGCCAAGAAATTAAAAAAAAAGACATGAACTCCCCCAAACCCCATTAGTACCCCTTCTTATTTAATAAAAAACGATGGAGTTTGAGAAAATTTGCAATAACATGGGTATGTTAGTAGTGACACACCTCCTATGTCATTGCCCAAAATTGCAAAATTCAAAACTTTGAATTACACAATTATTGGTGCACGACACAATAACCACGTGTCATTTCTTTGTTATGTTGTGGTGTTTCCCATGAGCCACCCATTTCCATCATCCTTCCTTGATGCCTAATCCTAATCCTTATTTAGACCTTCATTTGCAATGCTTATCTCATTTTCTCGATCTTTTCCTAACATAACATGCAAAATGGAACTAGATAGTAGTGAACACAAACAGTGGGCGTAAAATTCAAATAAACATCACAAAATCCCTAAAATATGTATCAAAGTAGCACAAAACTCATGGAAAAAGTCACGGTCATCAATAAAAAAATATTTAATTTTGGGAATAATGACACTATAAAACAAAAAATTTCCTCCACAATCCCACGATCATATGTTGTAGTGTTTGGTATTCTATTTTATTTCTAATCATTTTTAGGGCTAAAATAAACTCTTAAGCATATTATTTTATCTACTTTTAGTGCTTTATGTTATTCTTTCTCCCGTTACATTACTATGATTACCAAAATCAGACTCTCCTCTACCTTTCCCAAGCTCGACACACCTCTTCCATCATTGTTTATTCTTTTCAATTTTTATGTTTTATTTCCTTATAAAACTACTTACACTTAACCTTTATTTACCTACTTGTATCTAGCACTCAAGCACCTCACAAAATAAACCTATAAGGCTAGAACCTTGTTAACACAAGTAAAGTAAGACCACGAGTCTAGCTTAGATTTTATTAACCATGAACCCACTTCTTGCTACACTTTACTTTCACACCAAAAATTCTTATAGTGTGAAGTTGTTCTTGTTCAATTTTATTTCCCTGTTTGTTGTGTATTCTCTTCACTCTTTTCTCTCAATATCATTTTATTTTGGTACTAATTCTTTAGTTCCCATTTACTTATGCTTATTCCTTAGAAAAAATGAATTAAATTTAAGTGAAAGTGAAGAGAAAACATATTTTTTCCTTGATTCAAGCCCTTATTTTCAAGATCAAGGGTTTTTATTTTGTTTCTTTTATTTTCTTCTTCTAATTTCTTTTTATGTACTTAGTTTAAGAATATTTTATAAATATATTTATTTATTTGTTTTAGTGAGGTGTTCAAGACACTTTGAGATGTGGTACGTGAGACTAGTTCTAATTTTTCTTTCTCGATAAAAGATTGGAAAGTAGTTATATACTATCATTTTTATACGTGGTATCCCTGTGTGTTATGTGCTCCTTTTTATTTCAATTTCATGAAACATGATAGCCTGCTATTTTCAATAAAATCATGGAAATGTGTTTAAGTGATAAAAAGCACATAGTTATGTTAAAAATGTGAAGAATAGGCATGTAAAATGTGTATGAATGTTCAACTATTCTAAGATTTGAAGCTCTTGTGGTTTACTAATCTTAATCATGACAGTACACGTATTTTCATGTATGTATGCTTATGTATGAATATGATGAAATATGGTTGCATATTTATATGCACGTCTTTTATATGGATCTTAGTCTTAGGCTCTTTCTTTGACTTTTTTATGTTCTAAATTTAATTTATGTATGCTATTATAGACCATTAAAATCTAAAATTAATGAATTGATCAAAATATGGTAGGGCATTGATGTATTCATGAAAAAAAAGGAGATAAAACTCTTACCTAAAGCATTATAGGGATATTGAAAGGGCTGAAAAATAAGATTTTATAAGTAATAAGATGAAGGAAAATGAAAGTAAATTTGGAAGAGGGCTTGACACTAAGGAGGGAATCTAAGAACAATTTCAACCAAAACAATAGGAGAAAGAGAGAGGGGAAAGTAAAGTTGAAAGTAGAAACTTTTGTTAAGTGTATAATGATGAACCAAACAGCACAACCCCCTTACGAATTTTAAAAAGGGCAAGAATAAGAGGGAAAAAATCCGACAGGGGTTGCTTGCAGGCGATAGGAGTGATTGCTATAGGTAAGAGAGAGTGTAAGAGAGTTGGTAAATGTCAATAGGTGTAATTATGGTTACACATTTGGCTGAATGAGCAAGTACCATGTGGGATATTATTATGGGGAGTTAAGAAGTCGTATTTTTTAAGCCTCCATGACCAAGGAAGCCAACAATGATTAAAATTTGTTTAGGTAAGGTATAAAGTCAAATAAATGGTTAAAAATAGAAAAACTAACCAAATAATTCCCATAAATCATGAAAAATTAAGGAATGTGAGTAATTAATTTAGGAATCCAAATATATAAATTTATTGGGCATATAAATCTATTTTAGATAATAATAAAAAAATTCAAAAAGATGAAATCACCCGACTTTGATCGATAGGAAGAGGTCAATAGTTGACTGCCTGAGACTCTGGATAATAGGGTTTTAGGTACGACTGGTTAGTTAACTACCAGCCAATTGAAATGGAAACTAGGTCTCTAAAGGGTATAAAGGCAAAAAAAAAGAGGGTTTAAGAGGAATGTATAAAGTATCTACATGAGGTTTAGAGGGTATAGAGGGGATTAGGAGACTAAGCACCCAAAATCAAGTTTATAAAAATTCAAGGTATTATGTAAACATTACAAATTATTATATTAAAAACACTTATTATTATTATTATTATTATTATTATTATTATTATTATTATTATATATATATATATATAATGGTTATGTTTTTAACCCTTAAATTAATTTTGAAACCATAACCAAACAATTTTTATAAATTCTAAATCAAATCATAAATTTTCAAACTATAAAATACGAATTAGATTGATTCAATTTGTATTCTATACTTATTATAAACAAATCCAATTACAACACCAAAACTCATTAATTGAAATGCATAATATGCTAAAAAATACTAATAAAATAAACTTTAGATTTTTTGGTCATAACAAACATAACATTTACAATAAAAATAAAATATTTTAATACTAAAAAATAACACAACAAGTGTTAAAAATATTTATCTCGACAATATCATTATTTTGTGAAAAGATAAGCAAATTTGATGGTGATAACAATCCTTACGAGTCATGAATAAAATGATTCGAGTTATATCACCCCTTATTCAATCTCAAATAATACAATAAAAGAGTCAAGTTGAGACATCTCATTTACAAAACGAGCCTAATGTTCATGTTCAATCTCAAATGTTTTTATTATAAAGTCAATTATTAACTTATTTAGTTTATGCAAAAGGTACCATTTGACCTAGGAATATTATAGAAATACTCATCTTATAATTTGATTATTCGTGATTCGTTTATATATATATATATACTTAGATGAAACCTAATCAAGTAAATGAATGCATATACACTACTTATATATTATGTGATACTTATAAAAGAGCATTTGGTGTGCCCCATTTCCAAACAAGCTTTTGAATGATCCTATAAATAAGTTTGAATGTGAATGAAGAAATCAAATTTATCACTATTTAATATTGGTTCATTTAATGAATGATTCTAACAAGAAGTTTTGAGCTCTACTTGTTTAGCCAAATAAACTAATCAATCCCCCCTTTTTTTAAAAAAAAAAGGTAAATGTGTGTGTGTGTGTGTAATTGCCGTAATAGAGGAACCATAGACAAACCTAGAAAAAGAAGTAACTACCATTATATAGTTGTATATTTAAATAAATAAATGAAGAGTAAAAATATGATCTTTAGGTGGGCATGCCCACTAAAGGTCACAAAACAACAACCATAAGCATACAAACACATGAGGCGCATAAGACTACGAGGATAACAAGTGGTTAGTCATTCTCTTTATATTTTTGGATTGGTATCAACTTAATTATGAGGAAATCACCATGACAATATATGAGCACAAACTCCACATCAGCAAAGGGACTTAGGGTGGCATCAATCTCTTAGAAGGTACATCAATGAACGATATGTGCTTTAACATACAACCTTCATTGGCATCTAAATATAATCATTAAACCCACGTCCCTTATCAAAATTTGGATCATTAACAATCCAAGATAATGAAGTATCCACCCACTATTTTAATGTAAAGGGGGCACCTGATGTAATACCCCAGGTATTCAAAATATAAATTATCGAGTGATTAGTATCCTAATCACTTTTCTAACCCTTAATTATTATTTTGATACCTTTCTTGTACGTCTCAAAATCTCATTTTACATTCTAAATCTTTATATCCCTATTTTTTATTTTAGTCAACTGACCAACAATGTTCCAAATCCTATCATCTAGAGCCCTAGGCGGTCGACCGCCATGCGATTCTAGTCGACCGAAGCTAGGTAATTTTTTCCATTTTAGATTTTATTTTATTTTATTTTGACCTTAAATAAATTAGTATGCATAACATTTTTATATATTTGGGTTTTTTAATTAATTTATCAAAATTTTCTAATTTCTCACTATCTTTGGGATTTGTTTTTTCATTTTTAACAAATTATTAGATGCTCTATCTTACCTAAACTATTTTCTAGAATTTTTGACTTTCTTGGACTTAGGATCTTCAAAAATATAACTTCTCCACACTCCATTATCAAATACCACATAGTACATACTTATTAATCAAAAATCTAACTATAGTCACCTTAATTACCTTCCATTGACTTTTTTACACCCTTTATTACCTATGTTAATCACTCTCATCATTTGTCTTACTTGCAAGTAACCCCCATCAAAATTTTCCCTCTTTCTCATACCCATTTTTGAAACCTATAGATGATATGCCTTGGTCAATAATTTTCACCCTTAGCCATTTTCTTTCATCCAATATTTTCTCTCCTCTATTCTCTCCTTTTTGTTATGATTGAGTTTGCTTTTGGATGCCTCTTTAGTGTTAAACCTTGCCCATCTTCCTCATCATTTTTTCTTCGTCTTCTTACTTCTAAAATATTAAAATTAATTCTTTAGTGTTTTCCTCTAAACAAAATAAAGTCAAGGCTATGTATTAGAGAAGTTTTTCAAGCTTCCATTTTCGAATTTCAAGGGTTATTATCATCTCCTTTAATATTTTATATTCTCTTTTAGCCCATAACATTTCCTTTGTCTAATTTATTTATGTATTTTATTATAGGTGATAAAAGGTTGGAAGAAGAAACTTAGGAGTTTTTGCATACTTAGAGACCAGAGTAGCTCTGGTATGGAATATGTATCTTTAGTCTAGGGCCTTTTACATTTATACGTGGATTTGTGTGATTTTTATATTTCATGTTATAAATCATGCCATGCTTCATATTAAATTTATATCCATTTAATATTTTGGTAGAATGCATGATTTTGTGAGTTTTTTAATTTTATGAATAATTGTTATTTTATGTCTTGCTAGGATTTGTTATAAAATCTTAAGTATGTCTATGTATGGAAATTGATATATTGAGTTGAAATCTCAAAATTCGAGGGTATTATGTCTTTGGGACATATCAATCTTATGCTCCTTGTGGTGCCATGGATTTTTTTATTTTTGGTAAATTATATTTTTAGGATGATAAGAATATAAATGGTGATATGTGTAAAATTGGTAAAATTTGGAGAATTGTAGAATTTGGTGATTTATTAGGAGTTTTAGTTATAGGGGTGATACAGTAATTTTGATTATTTTTTGGAAAAATAAATATGTCATTATATTACTTGGGGTTTTTTAAATAAATTTGAGAGATGATATGTTAGGTTTTGGATAAAGATGAATTAAGCTATGAAAATAATAAAATTAGAGATGTTTAGGTGAACTAAGAACATTTTGGTCTTTTAGGTCAAATCTATAAAAATTGGGTGTTATAGAATTAAAATATGGGTTGAAATATGAATACGATGGTTTTTAAACTAACTTAATAAATTATGAGCAGTGTGATATATGATTTAATGAGAACAATGCTTAACTCAGAAATAATAACCAAAAGGGAAACAATAGTATTTTCAATAATATTTTAGGTTAGAGTGTTGATTTTGGCGAGTTATGAAATTTTATGGAAAACGTTATGGCGTACTTCTGAAATTAGGGTTATAAGGATATATGATCTTTTATCTTATGGAAGATTCCTTTATGCACTTAATGAAATACTCCCGCACTGTGATTAATGTGTTATTAGTAGTACATTATAAGTAATTTGATGTTATTAATTGTTGAAATAAATTCATAATAAGCAAGGATCATGATAAGCATGTGACCTTATGTCAATGAGATTGAAAGTTGAAGTATAATGACCTAAATCATTTGAATAATGCATTGGTTATATGTTACATGTTGGTTAAGGTATTAAAAAAACACTAATACTTAAAATTGTAAAAACACACGAGTCAAACACAAATGCTTTGAAATTATTGAAATTAATTTCATGGTCCTAATGGAACTAGAGGAACATAATCTACTGCGTGTGACTGATACATTGGCTTATAAGGGGCGTGTATACTTAAGGATTAGAGGTTTACTAGTAGCTCGTGCGTGTTTTACCTTAGTTGTGAGAGAATCAGTGAGGTTGGTTGCCTTTCTCTCCATGCAAAGAAATAAGATATTATTATTATTATTATCAGTTCCGTGAACTTGATGTGTTAACAACATAGTTTCATCGATCACTTAATTATAAGAATTTAATATGGTTGCATCTCTTAGATAGTTTATAGTATTGAGTAGCGAGCTTGTGTATTTATTTCCTACAGTGTTATTACGTGTTGCATGTGTTATACTAGCGATATATATATTTATTACTAGGGGTGTACACCTTTCCAAAATTAGACCAGACCAGAGTCTAGTAAAGGGCCATAATTTTTTGAAAATAGGACTAAGGACCAAATTAGAATTACGCGTCCAAGACCGGTTAGAATCAAAATTAGTAAATTATATATTTTTATATTAAAAATTTATATTTTTTAGGTAAATTATTAATGAGATTCTGGGTCGAATAGGACCATAATCGATTAAGGACCAATTTTTTTTAATTCGAGACTAAAGACTGGAATACCGGTCTGATCTTGGACCAAAACCTAACATAACAGGTTGGTCTAGTATAAAATTTTGGTTCTGACCGATTCTTGTACACCCCTATCTTGTACACCCAACATAATGGGCAACTTGCATAAAAATATGACCGAATATGCAAGTATTTATTATATTTTTATGTGTGTTGCCCATTCCCATGAGTAGAAGACTCTATTGTTGGTGTGCGACTATTTGATTATCATATTGGAGACATTGCTGACTCTAATGTTGTGCTTATGCAATAGTGATTCATTAAGTTGTGGACGTAGAGTCTAGGATATTAGGTAGTTAGAGTTTTTATCCACATATCTTATGAACTCTTAGTTCCATGGGTTTAGTTTTATAGTATTTTGACTAATCTTGTGCTTAGAGTTATCTCCAAACTTTTGTTTATGTTTTATGAAATTTCGCTTGTTCTCTCTTTAACATATTTAGTCTGTCATTATGTTTTGCCTGATACTTGAATACAAGACCGGTAATTTAAACCAAATTCGTATTAGGTATGACGGTACCATTCAATTATTTTATATTAAACTTTCGCAAAAATAATTTTTAATAGTAAGTTTTAGGATGATACACCTGATATTGCCACATCTATCGCAGGGGGACACATGCAACAAGTAGGGTGTGATCAACAAACATTAGTTAAGTATCAAAACCCTACATGAATAATTATTAGGGGTAATGGCACCCACTATCCATAAAGGCACCACCTCTAGTAGTTAACTTAGACCTGTGAATCAATAATCCCCATATACATAAAGCTCAAAAGACTAGGAAAATCGACCTCTTTGACAAAGAAGATTCCAACCACATTTAGCATCAATAATGATTCCCCTTTGTGATATATCTTATGCATTCATGTACATCGGGTTATACCGGTAAGAATGCTCCCCAATCTCATTGTGCATGGTATATCAACAAGAGTCACACAATCTCAACAAGAGTGGCAACAAAAAATGAACATAGATTGAATTGAAAAGTAAGGTTAGTTGGGTCATAAACAATCTACAATATTCAAGAACACTGTAATTGTGACTTACTGAAAGTCAACATCAACAAAACCAATGAAAACACTAATAGTTGAATACTCTTTATATATACCAATTTGGGACTAATTTAGCTCTAGAACTTCAATAAATTCCCAACACACCTTGTTACTCAGATGAGCAAAAGCAAAAAAAAGGGCGGTCAGGTGGCAATCCATCTTAATCAAAAAAATAAAATAATTAGCGATCAAGTAGAATAAACAACCATCTACATATCTGGACAAACTACCAAAGTGACCGATTTAGAACTATTCAAGTTTAAGTCAGGCTAAAAATGACAAACTAATAAAAATAAAAACTCAATTTGGTAGAAATTGAAGCCTCTCTAATGAGATTCATAAATAGAAGGATCTCAATAAGGGCAGTATTGACCTCATTTTGCCAAATCTATCTCTCTCATTTTGACAAACTAATAAAAATAAAAACCAAATATGGAGAAAAACATAACGAAGATGAGCAACCACAAAAGATTAAAGAAACACACATTAAATATTGTTACTTAGTCATATGACATAAGAAACTGTATTTTGAGATGATTTATCATGTTATTGGAGCTGATAATCATATTTGACTAGGGTGTCAATTCATTGCCATAGATACAAGTTAAGTAACTAAACCAACCCAAATATTTGATCATTACTATAGAGAATCTTACCTTGGGGTGATAGATTTTCATATCTGAAGTCTGAATCAAGAAACAGTAGGATAAGTTATCGAATAATGACATTGAAACCAAAAAAATTCCTATATATAATATTTTAGCTATAGATCAAAATAAAACAAATAAAAAAAAGCAAAGCTTTCATTTAATTCATAGACACGAACCATCATAGGGAATAAAGTTTTTGCTATATGGTGGGTCGAAAACAACTTCAAAGAAAATAATCAAAATTTCAAAGGAGTGGGTTTGTAACACCCCGAATTTTAAAAACCCTAATTCTTTCAAGATCTTCATGATTTTAAAATGAATTTGTTATCTTTACAAATTTTTCTTCATCCTTTAAAGTTTAAAAAGTCACAGTAACATTAAAGAATCATTTCATTCTTCTTTCCTTGACCTTTATATGGTTTTGAGTTCTGTAAGACTTCTGAGGCACTTTTTGTAACACTCCCATAATTTACAACAAAAAATTTTCATTTAAATAATTGATTGCGGATGCTAAAATAGTAAAATATGAGGTACGATTGCCACACTTGGTACAAGCATGGTTTCTTCTACCATTCTTATACCAAGTACTAAGGTTAAAATCATTATTCAAATTACATTAATAAAACAATTATAAGAATCATAATAGAGAGAATCAAGGAAAATTATCATTATTCCAAATAAAATAAACTGTCAGTGGTTACAGGATTTGATAAAAAAAATATAGGACATGAGAGTACAATAACATTTGCATCAAAAGATATCAGATAAAGACTGGATAACCCTAACTCTTAACAAAAGTACTAGCTTTCAACTTATCTCACAAGCTAACTTGCAAAGACCATTGACTATTAAATAAATAGGTGCCAATGAAAATGAACCCTTTAGTACAATGGTACTGAGTATCCCATAATACAAAACAAAAATAAAAATCCTACATGGAACATGTAAAAGACTTAGCAATAATACACGGTATAAAATAGTGAAATATATATGTGATGATCAAATACGATAATCATATTAGATAAAAAAAACATCAAAGCCATATTTTGCTCATACTCTTTCATTTAGATCATAATAAAACTTACCCACCAAGCATACAAGAGATGTTCGCTGAAGTAATGATTAGAACCAATCTCCACATGATAACCTCATCATTCACGATATCTCTCATATCTCGAAATCAACATAAATAATTTCATACATCACATGTAGGGCTCAAAGGCACAACACCAATAAAATTCACAATATCATAATTAAGGCTCAAAGGCACAATACCAAACGCAAGTAGGCATAACGAATACTACCAAACCATAGTTAAGCACAAAGGCTACCACTGACCCATAGGTAAGCATAGATGTTTCCACTGAATCACAAGTAGGCACAAATATTGCTATAGGCCCACGTGTAGGCACAAAGGCTCCTACCGACCCATAGGTAGGTATAAAGGTTGCTACCGATCGACAAGTAGGTAGGCCCAAAGGCTGTTATCCGACCACAAGTGGGCACAAATGTTACTACCAACCCACAAGCATTACTACCAACCCACAAGCAGGTAAGAATACTATTACCAAACCACAGGCAGACACGAAGACTACTACCGAACCACAGGCAAGCACGAAGAATACTATCGAACCACAACCAAGCATAAAGTTTACTATTGAGCCATAGGTAAGAACAAAGGCTACTACCAATCCAATCCAATAATAATCATTTCCACTTTTATTTGCTTGAGTGGAGTTCATATCAAACCCAGATTTATGAAGGTACTCTGGTCATGCCGGCGCACCAAGACAATACAGTATCCTATCAACTATCAACCCAATGACATTAAGGTACCCTAGTTGTAATTGTAAATGAAGGAAGCACAATACCTTACCAACAAAGACACCTAATCCATAAGTATGCATACCCTTTATAATTCCACATAGCTAAATAGAGTAAGATATAGGGCTTGACCGGGGCAACAAGGTGCACTAGCAAAAATTAATAATCAATCGTAGGCTAAGCCATATCTCTAAAATATATACTCCAAAAGAGCCACAGTTCTTGATCTTGAGGTATTTTACTCTAAATATCAGTATTTTATTAAGTTGACCACGAGACAAAATAATACACAAATAAAGCCAATTTTCCATACCGAACCATTTTTACTCATATCCAATCATTTGAGACAACCATAAATCAATTAAATACTAAGGTAAACATTATATATCTACTAAGGCCATCATAAGCTCAATTATTCATATTCAAGCTTTTCAGGCAAAAAATGACCAAAATGTCCATATGGCCAAAATTACGACATTATTATCCATTTTAAATATTAATTCCACTTTATTTATTAATTTTTCACGAAGAGGCTAAAATTAAATATTTAAATTATTAAACATACAAATAACTTACTAGATATGCCAAATGACTAATTTGTTGTTATACATAATTCTTACCCGTGAAACCCTAATATGCGTTTTTAGAACCACTGATCACATTTTCCTATGCTCAACAATACATAATACAATTTAGACATGCATATCATAATAATTATCATAATACTCTTAAAATTACCAAAATACCCCCGAGACATATAATAATAATAATAATAATAATAATAATAATAATAATAATAATAATAATAATGCAGAAACATGCGCTTCTATGACATCAAATCACACACATCCATACTTTATAATAACTAAGACATGTTAGACATTCTTGCCCAAATAAATATTACAATGTGCTTAAATTACCAAAATGCCCTTATAGAACATAAAAGTAAAACTTATGTCAAAAACGCGCCTAAGCATGCTCAACATATTATATTAGACATACAAAGTATGCATAATTCACTCCCGACATAAACTCTATTTTAACATACTTTCATGCACATAGAAATTTTCACAAGTCAACATGTTCCATTTTACCAAATTATGTATTAACATTATTAGTCAAGTCATTTCAATGTTATGAACATGCTTAATAAAATTTGCACATCAAAACCTTACTAAAAATTATTAAGCTTCATTAATCAAACTTTTACCTAATTTCAAGCAAAATCTATCATACTATATCTAACATTCTAATGAAGTATAAGGATTACCTAATTTCGAGCAAAAGCACAATTTATCGGTAGCTTACTAAAAATTATTAGGCTTCACTAATCAATTTTTTGTAAATAAAAATAATATCGCATTAACCATATTAATATTTAAGTAATAAAATAATAAATTTATTAAAATATTTATTAAGTAGGAAATTACCAAAATGGCCCTCATATTAAAAATGGGTAAAATTTTAATGAAATCCTCATACTACATGAGCAATATGAGTTGGTCATGCAAGAGGGTTTTTGTAGTGGTTGGCTTGTTTGATGGAAGTGATGGTCGGTGGGTGGCATCGTGGTGTGTTGGCGGTGAAGAAGGAGGTAGATGGTGGCAATATGGTGGAGGTGCTTGTGGCACGGGTTGGGAAAGAGGAAATGAGCATGATAGATAGCCAATGGCAAAGAAACCAGAGGTAGGGAGGTGGTGCTAGGTTGATGGTTGAGGGAAGATGTGCTTAGTGGTAAGCTTTGGTGGTGGCGGCGGTGGTCAACACTAAAGGAAGGCGATAGGGAGGAGGCGATGTGTGGGTGGATGCTTGGGGATGAGATTACTAGTAGCATCAATGTCGGAAGGGTTGAGGTGGTTAGAGTGCAAGGAGGAGGCACTGATAAAAATTATCATTGCTAAACATGTAAGGCTATAAACAATCCTAATAAACCCGAATATCCCTGGGTTGGAGCTTAGATCATTTAATTTTTTTAAGCTCGAGTTCAAAATGAGTCAAATGAGCTCAACTCGATAAGGTTTGTGAGTTAGCTCGACTCGGCTCATTATTATTATTTTAAATAACAAACAAAATTGGTTGGTTTATCATGATTCAATTTGTGACTATGCTCATTTAATTACTAGTCTCTTTTGAAAGTTAAACAAACCAAATCACCTCATTTAATTATTAGGCTTGTTTAAAGGCATGCTTAACAATTTGTCTCGTTTATTAATTAAGCTCTATAAAATCCAACCAATTAATGAACGAATTGAGCTTATAAACAAGACAAACTAAGTTCAAGTCAAATTTGAACTGACTCACAAACAAATGAGTTGAATCTCCCTTGGTTTGTTTAACAACCCTATAGGTGGGGGCTATGGCGAGGAGTGACGGTGCTGTGATAGTGGATGTAGTTAGAGCTGGTAAAATTTGACTCGACTTGACTTGACTCAACATAACTCAATAAATTTATCAACCGGACCCGACCCGACCCGACCCGTAACCCACAATCAACCTGACACATTACTAACCCAACCTATCATCAACCCGACCCGCTATTAATCCGACCCGACTCAACAAAACTAAATTCGATATTAACCAATTATGATAATAATAAAAATAAACATGTCTTATCATTTATTTAAAGCTTTTAAAAAATATTATTATTTAAATTTTACTTATTTTTTTTACTTTTATTGTGAACTTACTTATTCACCAATGATATTATAATTTTATCAATTTTTTTGCATAAAATATAACATTAAAAAGTCATAATAATAAATAAATAAATACTAATAAGGCATTATTAATCACATACTTACATGAACTTAAACTTAATTAATGTCGACGAAGTTAATGGGTTAGATTAATTTTGGAGGTCAATATCTGACATGACCTAAATCCAAAGTCACTCAATCTAGGATTAGCTCAACCTGAATCCAACCCGACCCATTAGAACCCAAAAAGATCACAAAATAACCAAAATAAGAACTTTCTTAGCCCAAACCCGACCTATTAAGTATGTAAACGATATGAGTTTAGGACTAGTACGCCCATACCCGTACCCCTATTTGATAAAAAAAATATGTACCCAAATTTTTACACGTACTCCAAGCGAGTATCCACTGACATATTCACATCCATATTCATTGGGTATCTGTTACTCGACAGATAATTTATTTACCCATTAACGGATATTATCCAGCAGATAAATCCATTACCTGATTGATAAATCTATTTAGAGTTAACCAAATAATAATTTTAAGATTAATTTATACTATATTTATTTTAAAATTAAGGGTAAAATGGTTATTATATATCTGTTAAGTGGGTACAGATATGGATACGGGTACAAACATGGATAAATGGTCGGCCTTAGGCTTGATGTGTCACCATAGTTGGTTGGGCTTGGGATGGATATGCTTCCATAATTGGTTGTGCTTTGGCCGCATGGGCTAGTACGTCCACTTATTTTTATCATATTTAGCTAATTAATTTCATCTATGTTCCCTTCACTTAGAAAAATTAATTAATGAAATATTATTATAAGATGCTCTTGCATCATTTTTTTCTCTTTTTTTATTTCATTTTTCAAAATTAGCGTTGGGCTTAAGCTAATTTGGCTTCTTAAGTGGCATAATACTTAGAAATAACTATAAAATAATTGGTTGGCCTTGAGCTTGGGCTGGGCGTGCTATCATAATTAGTTGTGCTTAGGCTGAACGTACTACCATGCATGTATGGGTTGGTACGACCACTTGATTTCTCATGTTTAGCTAATTACTTTCATCCAAGTTAAGAATGTTTTGTGATCCCCTAACTTATAAAAATTAACTAGTGAACTATTACTTGCATCAAGCTCCCTATCTTGGGAGGGATCCACCTCATTCGCGTAGGGCTCATCATGAATGTAAGGGAGTAGATCACCCACATTAGATGTGGTTGGTATATTTTCCATGTTCGGTGGTATCTTAAGCCAATAAGCATTACTTTCAATATTCTCAAGAACCTTGAATGGTCCATCACTTCTTGGCATAAGCTTGTTTTTTCTTCTGGAGGAAGAACTTTCCTTTCTATGATGTAGCCACATGAGGTCTCCTCATTCGAAACTTTGCTACCTCCAATGTTGGTTGGCCTTCCTTTTATTTATTTCATTACCTTCTTGATTCTTGCTCTAACTTGCTCATGTAATTTATTGAAGGCTTGAATTTGGTCTTTGGCTTAAAATTTTGTTTGGGCCTTGATAGGAAGCGGAATGAGTTCGATGGGAGTGATAAGGCTGATGATGTAGGAGCATCTCATAGTAATATTTCACTAATTAATTTTTCTAAGTTAGGGCATCACAAAACACCCTTACCTTGGATGAAATTAATTAGCTAAATATGAGAAAATAAGTGGATGTACCAGCCCATGCATGCATGGTGGCACGTTTAGCCTAAGTACAACCAATTATGGTAGCATATCTGGCCCAAGCCCAACCAACTATGGTGGTGCATCAATCCTAAGGATGACCAGCTATTTTATTTGTTATTTCCAAGTATTATACCACTTAATAAGCCAAATCAACCCAAGCCTGATTTTGAAAAATAAAATAAAAAAGAGAAAAATAAAAAGAAAGGCAGGTGGATGGTGGAGTAGGTGAGGAAGGTCACTTAAGTCAACAAATCAAATTATTTTAATTAACCAAGCATAGGAGATGATTGATTAGGTACATGGGGATGATTGAGTGATTTGTAATTTTATTTATTACCTACCTTTTAGCATATAAGGGGCTCTATATTTTGTTATGGCTGCCAAAATACCACATATGTGTTGACCTTATTTTAGTTCTCATCCAACTAGTCATTAGCTTGTATTAGATAACTAGATAGCAAATAATGGTTGGACTGTAACTAGGTAGCTAAGGGGGAAGGGTATAATGGACTTTTTATAACCATGGCTTCTACTATAAATATAGGTAGCCTCAACATAATGCAACCCACTATCCCCTTGAATTAAACCAGATTTTTGAGCTCCCTATATTCCCCCCTCTACAAAGTTGAGTGAAAAATATCACAATTTTTATCTCAAGTGTTGAAACCTTGAGTGGTAGTTGTAAGTGTTTGATCTTTGGCTATCTCAGATCAAATATTATCATACTATAGTGACACATCAATCTCATACCCGTATCTGTACTCAAACCTAATGGGTATTTTTTTCATCATCCATATCCATTTAAGTATCCATGGATAAAATTCATCGGATTTTGGGTAAAATCCGCCCCGTTTATATCCCTAGACCCAACCCGACAAGCTAACCTAAAATAATTAGAACTTGACATAACTCAAAATCGGGCTATCTTAACTCAAGCATGACTTGACTTGACACATTAATCCAATACAACTTGGATCTACCACGACCCAACCCGACCCGACCCACAACCGACTCATAAAAAAAGACCTACAAATAATCCAATCTAATAATGACCCAATCTGCTACAACCTAACTGGAACCCAACCTGCCCAACACGATTGTCACGTATAGCTATGGTGAGGAGTAATTGTTGGGTGGTAAGGGAGAAGAAAAATAGAGGTAAGGGATACGACAAGGAAGAGAGAGAAGGGAGGTATGGGTGCAGTGTTGGATTTGAATCAAAAGAAAAGGAGGTGCAAAATAGGTAGAGGCTAGTGGTCAAGCGATTTCATTTAGGGTGGAACTTTATAGAAAATGGAGAGGGATAAGGAAGAAATTGGAGTAGGGATTAGGGGTTGGGTTCGAAAAAATAAAGAGAGGGAGGAGGATGTATGTATGCGGGCAGTTGAGGCATGGAGTGGGGATAACAAAGGAGAGTAGGGAAAGGCATGCATAATGGGTTGTTTGGCATTTATATCCCGGAAGGGGGAAAGGTGAGGTAGACGTGCAACATAGGGAGAAGGGTGGTTTGGTTGAAGGGGGAGCATAATGGAAAGAAGCATGAGCATGCTCAAGGTAGGGTAGAGGTGGTGTAAAATGGGAAAGGAAATAATATGCAAGGGAAAGTACATGTGTTTTTTGGTTATAAGAGGAAATGGGAAGCTAGCGGGGTATAGGGTGTGTAGAGGGGCATGTTTGGGGTCGTGTAGAGGGCGAATTTTCTTGCAGTGGGTTGGTTGAGAGAGAAGGAGATGAAAGAAAGAAAAAGGAATTGGGATGGCCTGGATGGGCAGAGGGGAGAAAGAAAAAAGAAAGAAGTGGGCTCTGGTGTAGGGAGGAGAAAAAGGAAAAAAAAGGGAAAAAAGGTGGGAGAAAAAAAAAAGACAAAGGAAAAGGAGAAAATAGAGAAAAATAAAAAAGAAAATAAATTTTAGGGTTAGAATTAGAATTAGGTTTAGATTTAGGATTATGATAAAATTAATTTATCAGGATTTAGGGTACCAAATTAGAAAATATAATCCAAGATAAAATTTATCAGTTTACGGTGGATGGTAAAAATATATAAGATAAAATAATTATGATAGTTTATTATAGAGTTTATCTAAGTTTGTTGGTCAAGGGTTAACAAAGTTAATTAAGCTAATAGTTAATGGTTAGTTTAAGATAAAATTCCAAACGTTTAAAATTAAGGTCACAAAATTTGAGAGTGTTACATTTCTAGTGACCCACGCCCTGACCTAGTCCACCATCTTCACTCTTCCATGTTTTCTCTCTCTTCCACAACCACGATAATTCATGCCCCATCAATACCACTACCCAGCTCTCCACCCCTCCATCATCTCTCTCTCTCCTTCACACTACTAATCTACACCGTACCACACCTAACCATGGCATCGTCCATCTAAAACCCATCTTGCCCAATTCCACCAAAACCTCCCCACCCCATCAATCCCCCTAACAAATGCCACTCCAACCTACCCTAGCCCCCATGACCCACACAATAGCCCCTACTACTCCATTCACACCTCTCATTCACTCTCACACCCCCCAATAAAGACGGCTGCAGCAAAACACCCATCCCATATGATGGTCAACCCGCATAGTAACACATACAAACCACACCTCTGCTTCGCATCTACAACCCATGTCCAACCACCTCTCCAACACTCAAACCCATGCCCAGTGACAAACCCATTTATTCTAGATTTTCTACAACAATTACGCTTATGATACATAATATTATATATAATTTTGGATTCCTTAGCTTTTTTTGAGTCTCTTAGGCATATTTGAAATGGTAAATGGAGATGATGACAACAAATTACTAGGCGCACATTCTTTTTTGGTTATCGTATATTCATCTTTATTTTGGCTTTATGTCTAATAGAAAATTTTGAAATTTTGGAGGTCATCATATTTTAATATTTTTGGGATAAAAAAATTAACCTATTGTTTTATTATAATTTTCCATTTTTATCTTAATTAATTATTGAATGTAACCTTTGCACATCTTAACCTAAGCTCTTGAATTCTATCAATAATTAATCCTAAATCTTGATTTATCCTCTTAAACCCTACAATAACATGTGCAAGTAGCATATGTTCTTATAAAATATGCTTAAGAATTTTCTTAACCATTTTATACTTATTTTCACTTAAACATTTGCAACCTAAACTAAAATAATTTCTAACCTATTATAGCTTATCCAAACACCATCTTAAGCCTCCCTCATTTACTCTTGAGATCATGACCTATCTTCCCCAAATAAGAGCTCCCTTTAATTACCCTATCCTCTTTATACCAATCAACTCCAAACACCGCCTAAGTGCACCCCTCCTTCACCTTCCATTTCCACCATGGTTGTGTGTGTGTGTAAAATTTATGGGCAATTGTTGCACCAAAAACTCCAAACAACTCACCATACATTTGTGATATAATAGTATAACCTTACTTGTATGTGTGTGTGTGTGTGTGTCTATATATATATATTCTTCCATTTACACCGCTTTTCATCCCATACAACTGAGCCATATCCTTTCTCAAACCTCCATAACCAAAGTTTCTTCCGACTTCTAAAAATCAAGGACTTGGCTATCTTGTTACCTTATATGTAATTAGATAAAGTATTGTTAATGAAAATGATTTGACGAAGTTTCTAAACCACCCTCCTTGTGTTCTAAATCTTGAAAAGGTTGTAAAGGTAATGACTTCCTTTTTTATTCTTTTTGGCTTTCAACCTACCAACATTTGATAAGTTTCTTAAAAGTTTTCATGTGTTTTGATGATTTTAATAATATTTGAAGTACCAAACCCTTAATTGATCTTATAATATTTATTAACATCCAAATAAAGGTAAAAATATAAATTACTTGTGCAAAAACATAATCCTTGTTGTGATTACTTGTGTTGTAATGAAATACGGTGATTTAAGCTTATTTGGCATGTTAATCCTACTATTTTTTTAACATGGATCAAATGATATCATTTATTTGTACATAATATTTTTATATGTTTATTTAATTTTTAAAATTATTATGGGACTTTTTCTTGCAAGATTTGATGCCAAAACGCAACAAATGTGCAAATTTGTTATCGGCGTAATTAGGCTCGTGTTTGGTTTCAATGTTGATGATGGAATTGCATTTTTGTTAATATAATTATTCCATGATTACTATTATAATTTTTTGGGACAAATTTGATATATAATATGTTTTCATTGTATTTCATATAACCTAATTTATAATAGTCTAAAGTTCAAGGGAATTTAAGGGAAATAAGATGAATATTCTTCATGTTTTCATGAAAATTCAAAATATTTTTCAATACTTATCCCTAATCACCACAAGTAGGATTAGTGATTAATTAATCATTTTTATTATACTTAATCAATATTTAATCAATTTAAGTATGATTAATATAAAATTAATCATAATCAGACATAAAAGGACCAATATACCCTTAAAATGCTAAAATATGGAATAAGTGAATGGTGGTAGTCAAACCGTGACTTTTAACCATGACTTGGACCTTGAATTTTAATTTCACCATTGACCATAAATAGTTATTTAAAAAATGGTATGCAACCTTATTTTGTAATTTCATACTCAAATATGCTTAACATTTTGGCTTGTTTGGTCCCTTAATGACATATTTGTGCTATAAAGGATTCTCGTGGAGTGTTATAATCAATGAAATTATATGCTAAGTTTGGTGTAGTCTATGAACACCTCGATGCTAGTTTACTGTAACATAAGATCACTAAAGTAAATGTTTAGTGTAATCTATGAACACTTGTTGGGTGATATATGATGTGAATTGGATGTTAGCTACAAACACTATGTTATGTTTGGTGTTATAAATTAAACATTTGTAGTATTCTATATCGTTTCCATATGTCATTAAGTACGAGGTTATATAGACTCTTATTTGAGATATATTGGGTGTGACAACCCGTATATTTTAGATTACTTAATCAAGATGCTTGGAGTTGAGTACTCCCCTAAAAGCAATGTTTAGGTCATAAATAACACCGTAGCCTTGTTCGGGTGACGAACAACACCATAGCCTTATTCAGGTGATAAACAACACCATAACCTTTGTTCATGATACTTGAAAAACCTGATAACCTTTGTTCACAAGACTTGATGTATGACCCCAAAATTTTAGAACCTAGAATTTAATAATTAATCCTCATGTGGGATATTTAAACTTTTTTCACTATTAAATTAATATTTTTTGTTACTTTAAACTTAAAAAAATAGATATGATAATTTAATAATTAAAATAAATATATTATTATTTTATCATAATCTTTTTATTTAAATAAATTACCGAACCCACACTTTAGTAAAATTACCCTTCTAAATTAATATCTTAAATTTTCAGTAAATTAAATTATTAAAATAATTTAACCATCTAATTAATTAAATACCCTATTCCCAAATTATTATTTTTTTATCTTTTTCATCTTTTTTTCTTTCCCCTTTTTCCTTTTTCATTCTCCTTTTCCTTCCTTTTTCATTTTTTTTCTCCCTTCTTCCATTTTGGGCCGCCCTAGCCCACTTCCCCTTCCCTCCTTTCTTGCCGTCCAACATGCCTCACCTCTCCCTCCCCCTTCTTTTTTTTTTCTTTCCTTCGTTTTCCCCCGGCTGGGCCAACCCATCAGCCTTCCCTCTCCCTTGCATGGGTCGGTCCTCCCTCTTCTTTTTTTTCTTTTCTTCTTCCCTCGCCTAACTGGCCAACCCCTCCTCCTCTCTTTTTCTTCTTCTTTTTGTCAACCATGCGTGCCTACACCTGTGCTTGCACTAGCCAAATTTCATTCTCCCTCTCCCCCATCCCTTTCCTTTCCTTTTCCATCCTCGACCTCCCCTACTTGCGTGCTCCCTCTCCTTTCCCTTTTCTTCCCCTGACATCTGCAGGATTGCACCTTGTAGCCCCTGCGCCGACTGCCACTATTGATCGACAGCCGCCTGCCCCCACTCCCTTGTCCTTGTCTCCCTTGTCTTCTTCTCTAACCCTCATCCCCTCAGTCTCCCTTCTCTCTCTTATTTTCTCTTTGCCCAACACCCCCAAACCATCCTCCACCACCTCTTTAGATGTATCCTAAGCCGTTGTCGAACTTCACCGCCGTCCAAACCTCCACCCACCCTCTTCCCTGCATTGCCCTCTACCAAACAAGACCCCCGCCTCTAACTACCTCTGCTAGGCCCTCCCTGCTCATGCAAATTAGGCAACTCGATCTGCCCTTGGCACCCTATTGTCGCCCCTCACGTCACCTTGCACCTCCTCCTCCGCCACAACCACCACCCTACTACCTCCCTCTCTATCCAGAAGTCATTATCCTACCTCCCTATACCCTCCCTTTCATTTTTCTCCCCCTCCTTCCCTCTCCTCCACATTCAGCCATTGTCGCCGCCCCTGGTTGTGCCCTAACCCTTGTTTTTACTTAAGTATAATTTATTTTGCCTCATTGTCATTATTTTTCTTATTATTATTATTGTCATTATTATTATTACTACTACTATTATTATCATTGTTATTATTATTATTATTATCATTATCCTTATTATTATTAATCTTATTATTGTTATTATTATTACTCTTATTAGTATTAGTAGTAGTATCATTACTATTACTAACCTTATTATTATTATTAAGATTATTATTATTATTATCATTACTATTATTAGTCCTTTAATAATAATTACTTAGGGGTTAGTAAAAGAAAAATGAATAAGAGGGAAGTTAATAGTAGTGTTCCATTTTTATAGGTGAATCAAACTCATCCTTTGAGGAGGTGTATGATTCGTGCTCCAAGCCCTGTGTCATTTTAGGTAAGGAAGTGGTGAAGCCAAATGTATGTTTATGTGTTCATGGGTGTTTTGGTTATTTTCTTGTATCATATGTGAGTATGGACTAAATACTTGTAGTGTAACTTGCTATACACGGAGCTAAGGTAAGTGATGTGTGTGATGTGGGTGATATGACTTATACTTTATGATTTGCCTTATGTATTGTTTCCCTAATATGACATGCATGCTAGAAGGCCATAGAGATATGATAAAGTTGTGGGGAGATAAAAGAAACAAAGAAGGCGGAGTGATTAGGGAGAAGTGAGAAGTACCTTATGATTTATGGGTGACTAAATAAAAGGATAATAGAAATAATATAAAAGTTTGGAGTAAATATTGCATGGGGAGTGTAATGTTTACATGGGAAAAGGCGTTTTAAAGGTTAATTTTGGTCAGGGAAGAGTATTTTAGGAGATTGGAATCCATTGGTGAAAAATAGTATGTGGGTTGGTTGAAGTGTGCACGGAGGACTTAACTAGGGTTTATGGGAAAAACCCTAAGTGGGGAAAGTGTGTGGAGAGATAGTTGATGGTGAGTGGTTGGAGTAAGGGTTGAGACTAGGAAGGTATCATATGAAGTGGGATGAGTCAAGTGGAAAGGGGGTGGAGTGTGTGTAGATGAGGGGATGGCATAAATGGAAGGAGAAGTACTAGGGTTTGGGGTAGCTAACTAGAGTTTTCATGGTCACGTGTGAAGAATGGGAAGGTTGTGATGTTGGGTGTGGATTGAGTGGAGTGATGGTGTTGGAAAACAAAGGTAGCATGAGCTATGTATAATAAGGAGGGGTTAGGGCCACAGAGGCCAAATTAGGGTTTTTGAGGGAAAACCCTGGAGGGTAGCGATGAGCTAAAGCAAAGATATAGGAAAGTGGGCCTCGATCCACGTGCATAGGAGTTTGGGGTTTTCATGGTGAGTTAGGGAAGGATGAGGGAGAATTCCTAGAGTCCAAGGGTGTGTAGAGGTCCCTAGATATAGGTGAGAATGGGAAGTTCAGTGAGGCATGCATGTTTAGTAAGAAGGTACCTGCTGAATAAGACACTAATCATTTAAAGTAAAATATTATTGAGCCAGGCCCAGAACAATCCACCGATATAATAGTGGCCAGGAGCATCTTACCTTAGAGATCGATCTATCGATGAATAATAGTGGTGAGGTATGTTCTACCCTAAGTGTTTCTAATCCATCGGTTATAATAATGGGGGATCCCAAGCTCGGTAAACCAAACCTTAAATGATAATAAGTCATGGGAAAGTACTAATCACTTATAGTGGAACACCATGAGATTCGGGGCTAGATCGATCCACCGACATAATAGTGGCCAGGAGAACTTTGCCTTGGAGATCAATTCACCAGAAAATAATAGTGGCTAGGAGCGTCCTACCCTAGGTATTTCCGATCCACCGGCTATAATAGTGGGTTTTCCGTACTCATATGGACCTAAATTGAGAGTTGTGTAAAAATGGAATTAATGGCCTATATTCTGATGCTTATGATTAGCTGGATTGACTCACTGCATACATTATCTACCATTTATGTTGTACGGCCTTAGCCGCATGGTTACCTTACTTAATGTAATACCCCGTATTTTTAAAATCCAGATTTATTAAGTTTAATGATTTTATTAGCGTAATTTGAGGTCAACAATTAATTATTTTAATTTCGATTCTTTTTATAGATTTATCGACGATTTCGAACCCATAATTGAATGTAATTAATCATTGTCGTTGCGAACCATTCTAGACAAATTCGTTCACGACAATGATTTTATTATATTCTTATGGATTTGATTCTCGGTTAAAAATATGTATTTTCGTTGTTTCTCATACTGTTATTTTTATTTTTAATATTTTAGATTTGTTTTCGATTATAACTTCATCATGTGTTAACGGTGTATTTTGAGGTTATATTTCGTTGACAAAATATATTATTTAAATTATAGAATTTCATTTTAAATAGTTAAATTTATTTTAATAATTTTATCCGTAGAAAATATTTCCGACTTTAAATTTATTCGTTTTCGGTAATCGCTAATATTTTCGGAAAGTTTTAAATTGAAAAGATTTTACAGAGTTTATTTATGAAATTCCTTTTGGAATTAATTCTCTTTCGTTTTATGCTTTTTGGGTGGCGGAAAACGGATTTCAGAAATTATTTAAATTAATCTCGATTCATTAGAATTTGACTTAAATATTTTATTATATGTTTTTAAATATTACTTTGGGGTCTTCTAATATATTTCGTAAATAATATAAATATTTACGTTCGTTGGTAAATTCTCCCGAAAATATCTCTGAAATTCTTTGTACATCTTTTTATTAATTTTAAACTTTCGGATTGTTTTGAAATAAAGTTTGTTAAATAAAATTTAGATAAAATCTTTTGATAAAAATTTTAAATAATTAGTATTTTACTTTTACTTGTGTTTGTAAAAAAAAAAAAAAAAAGCCTGCACCCGTGCCCCGACCCCCTTCCTTTTCTTTTCCCTCTTCTCTACCTTCCCTTCGGTTTTCCCTATTCCCCGACTCCCCTGCCCCTTGGTTCGCAACCCTAACCAGCCACCTCCTCCCCAGCTCCTCCTCGCCAACCACCGCCGGCCACAACGGGCGACTCGACCGACCACCGCAACAGCTGCAACCGACACAGCAGCAGCCAGCTCGACCGCAGCAGTAGCAGCAACCAGCAGCAACGCGAGAGAAGCAGCAGCAGCGCGGGAGCAGCCGTAGCAGCGACGCCACCGCCCGGCCACCGTCGACACCTCCCGACCACCGGCGAGCCATCCCTATTCCCTGACAAAGCTTCTCCGGCATTTTCTTGACCCGATTGTGTTGATTTCATTCGGTATAAATTTCCAAAAAACCCTAACCCTTGATTTGATTAATTGAGTGTGATTAGCTTATAAAAAAGCTAAATTGATTGTTTGTTTATGTATGTATATGCTGTAAGATTGATTTGGATAGGTTAATTGTGTGGTTGTGTTGAGATTTTGGAAAAATTGGATTTTTAGCCGGGTTATGCCCAAATTTTTCGGATCCGCTCGTTTTTGCGATTTCGGACAAATTGATTATACAATATGTTTTAAAATGTATCCAATTTCATTTTGGAACCGTCAATTTGAGAAATTTATGCAGGTCTTATCGGAATTTGATTCCTAGGTCAAATTTCGGGTATAATGAAATTGGGTCATATAATTGAGCTATTCCGCTCAATTGATTTTATAATATTGTTTAAAATGTATTTAATTTTATATTAGAAGTGTTGATTTGGGAAAATTGTGCGTAATTGACCGGAATTGGATTTTTAGGTCAAAATTCCCGCGGGTTTAAATTGGTTTGGGTAATCGGGTTATTTTATTCGATTAACTATATAAATTACATTATAATATGTGTAATTACATTTCCGGACCGTCAATTTATATGTTTTGCCAAGAATTGATCGGATTTGCGTTCCGGGCCCAAAAACCCTAATTGGGCTAAATTGTGTATTTCTTTTACTAGTTTTGAGCAATTGATTATTTGATATGTTATAAAATGTGTTTAATTGCATTTCTAAACATTCAATTTGATTGAATTTATAGAATTCTAACGAATTGTATTTTCGGGCCCAAAACCCTAAATTTCAAGTGAGATTATGAAATCGATTACTTGTATTGTTGTTTTTCTAAAATTGAATGTATAGAAATGGTTGAAATGGTATTAATTGCTTTCTAATACCTTTAATTTGAATTGATTAAATTGAACTACCTGAGTTTACGTCGTGGACTTTAAAACCCTGATTTTGAAAATTGATCATCTGGAATTGATTTATCGGAAGATCGTTTTGTTGAAATTGATTGTCTAGATTTATCTAAAATTAGTTTAATTGTGTTTTAAAACTATCAATTTGAGGTAATCAAAGTGATTTGGCCGATTTGTGGTTTAGGCATTAAAAACCCTAATTTTCGGGGATGATTTTATAAAATTGATTTTTGCTATGTGTATTTTATCTAATCGAATTCTATCCTTGGGTTTTAAACCATTTAAATTCTGTTTTAACCTAATCGGTTTGGATTTAGGTTCTATGTAAATGGTTGGGTTACCTATTTAGTTGTAAAACCTAATAAATGAGTTATTTTCGATAAATTACCTTATGATCGATTACTCTTTCTCAAGATTTCCAAATTAAGTTGAAATGTCCCAAAGGATAATTGTATTAACCCGTTTTGATTTAGTTTTAACCTTAAATTTTATTAGAGCTATGCTTTTAAGTTTTAATTTTGGACACGTTTTCTAAGAAAGATCAATTGTGTCGTTTGTGTTTATTTAATTAGAATATATGGATTATTGATTGATAGGATAGTTCCTAATTTAGTTTTGATTTCTATCGGGTCTAGGAAAGCTTTCTCGTGGACCCACGAACTAGGGATTCCTCTCCCTCTCATTTCGCTTAGCTAGCTTCGGATCTAGGTAAGTTCTCTACTTACCTCTACTTATGGGTATTTCGTAAGGACGTAACTAAGGCCACTTGTGTGCATTGCATGTTTTACCTGTCTTGTATGCTTTGTGCGGTTGTATGCTATAATCCTGTATGTTATCTGTGTATTTGTGTAGCGCAGCATGGAACCGAGGTACGTCCCCGTGTTCTCGTCTTTGTGTACTAATATGTTGTGGAACAAGAATGATGTGATGTGATGTGATGTGACCCTACGACATGCATGCGGGGTTATGTGAGGAAGTGTGGTGAAGTGGGGACTTGAAAAAGAAAAATAAGCGGTTAAAATAACCAAAAGGAAGTACGTCGGCTAATATAGGTATGGATGACCTAAGGAGTTCACCATTTGTAAGACGATGAGGGGAAGGTGGAATTAAATAAACAAAAGAGTGGGAATAAATTAAGGTTGCATGGGGGAAATTAGGGATTGCATGGTGGTATTAGGGTTTGTATGGTGGTATTAAAGATTTCTTGGCGGTATTAATGGCTTATGGTGGTATTAGGGTTTGCATGGTGGTATTATGGTTGGTATGGTGGTATTAGGGTTTACATGGTGGTATTAGGGTTTGTATGGTGGTATTAGGGCTTGTATGGTGGAGTTAGAGTTTTGCATGGAAATTAATGATTGTATGGGATTTAGGGTTTGTGTGAAACGTTCGAGAGGTTGCATGGGATGCGTAACGTCTGTGTGGGAGCAAAATTTACCTATGAAAGACTGATTTGGGGTGTAAGGAAGGTAATGCGAGTATTATTTGGGTGTTTAACTGTTTTGGACGGGGAATAGTACGTGGAGTATTATAAGGGTTTGGAGGAGACAGAATTAGGGTTTGGAGTGATTAACTCTGGGTCGTTGTGATTAAGTAGGGTCGGAGTAGCTCATTGTGAATTGCTGAGGGTAATTAAGGTTTGGGATGGCTAAGTATGGTTATTATGGTAAAATAGGGTTAAGGCACGGTTTGGTGTGGTCAATTGGGGTTCGATTTCCGTTCCACCGGCTATAATAGTGGCCAGAGGCGTTCTGCCCTGGGTGTGTATTTCCGGTCCATCGGCTATAATAGTGGGGGATTCGGGCTCGACAGACCCACACGAATAAGTTAATCCACGAGAAAGATACTAATCACTTACAGCGGAACACCATGAAAGTGCGGGGCCAGTCCGTTCCACCGGTTAGAATAGTGGCCAGAGGCGTTTTGCTCTAGGGTTCGATTTCCGTTCCACCGGCTATAATAGTGGCCAGAGGCGTTTTGCTCTGGGGTTCGATTTCCGTTCCACCGGCTATAATAGTGGCCAGAGGCGTTTTGCTCTGTGGTTCGATTTCCGGTCCACCGGCTATAATAGTGGGGTCCCCGTGCTTACATGGATCATTAGAGAATATGTGTGGAATTAATATACTATTAATGAGAATAAAGAATAAGTCTAGTTGGACCTTGGCCAGCTTTTATTATATGTATCACCACATGCTGTTTATGTGCATAATGAGTCACGTATTATTTCGGTTATACCACGCGTATATGTTAACTGGGATGTTGCATATGTTTTAAATGTTACTATGAATGTATGGCAAGATTCATGCTGTGGGTTGTGAGTATGTATGATATTGTATTAACGTATTGTACTACAATTTAATATGCACTTGATGATATCTCTCCTATAAGGTAGGGTAGCGAGACTTACTTAGTATTGGACCCGTACTGATACTACACTGGTTGAATGGGTCCTATGATGATCCACCGATGGTGGGGAGCAGACCTCTTGTGCAGGTTAAGATCGGATACTGTTTTGGGGTGGAAGGCTTGACCTGAGTGAGTAGGCGATCCGGATATTTATCCTTCGGGATTTATTTTGTTTAATTGTATTCACCTTTGGAAGTTGCAAGTATTGTTTTCAGATTTCTAAGGGTTTTGTAATTGACTTTAAATTTCTCGTATTCTGATAAGTGTTTACTATTCGGATTTAATTGTTTGATGGGATTTGAAATTCAGATTTAATTGTTTGACAGGTTTTAGCCTTGCATCTAACATGAGATAGATGGTTGACATTTATCTTGTGTTAGATGTGGCGGTAACATTTCCCAAATTCGCTCCTAGCTTCTGCTTTAATCTTTCAAAAAAAATTTTTTTCAGGAGTGAAATTTGGGGGTGTTACACTTAATATGTAGCATATTGATCACTCCTTTCATGGGTTATGCTCCTTCCCACGAGCAGTGGCCCCTCATGAGTTTTTGTAGGTAGGAGATGATGCCTTGGATAACTTTGACGCCTATAATGCCTTGGGCAGGACTGAGTGATGGTTTGGTGTACTCGTCATGGGGTCTGAAAGGGTGTTGTCTGGACTTGTCTTTAATTGACTTTCTTATCATTTATTTCACTATGTTAATTCTCCCATAGGGGCATTATTGTACTCGATTTTTATTTCTATATCAACTATGATATTTGTGCACTCTATTTTATTTATAAAATGTTGGAATTGTTGTTGTTTTATTTATCATTCGTATTAATACCTTTAAATTTTCTAGCCTTGTGATTGGTACAAGATTGGCCCGGGGTCATTCTCGTGCATATCACGGTGGTAGCACCCCCTATTTTAGTGTATGGTTTTCTATATATGCGAAAATTTTCAACTGTGAATTTTGGGGGTAGTACACTTGAACAACTCAATAACCTTTGTTTATATAATGAATAACTAGGTAGCCTTTTTGTTCACAAAATGAACAACTTTTTAACCTTTACTCAACATCTTTTAATGGGTTTAAACATCCCCTAATAGCCTTTTGGGGGCTGGAAATTACCCTATAACATCCTCTTGGCTCTAATGTCCATTTAGGTGCAAGGTTTCACCAATTAAACACACATTTTTATCTGATAACTGGAATTATGTGATCATGTTATGAGTTGAAAATAACATGACATTAATATATTATATTTTATATTAGTGTATAGAACTCCATACTTACATCCCTTAGGAGATTTCATGTCATTATCTAAACTAGGCTACTCAAAAGTGCCAGCATGTTTGGAAGTGACACATGGAACCGTATGATTGCATGAGTTATGTGTTCATATGAGTTAGGTTTTACTAACTACTTAACAATACGGACACTCTTTATATCACTATGATGAACATGTTTGTAAGTTTTCCATCTTATAGAGTCATACATAGGGAAGCGACATTAGACTATGCAGTTATTTTCCTTCACTGTGTCCTTCTATTGTTTTTAAGATTTTAGTGTGAAGTGTAATGTTTAATGCTTCTTTGTTTATGTTTTTAAATATTTCATTTGAATAGTTTTTCTGCCATTACCCCAATCCCCCACGTGATGTTATCCCTCTATCTCTTTTCCATCAATCATTTTCCTCAAACCAAACCAAACTAACCCAACCCCCCAAGTTGGGACTCGAACAAGGCTACCAAACAATACCCTCGCGCATCACTTCTTCTCTGATTTTGGCATTGCCCATATGCTAACCTCCTTGCCCAGCCCACCTATTTACATCCTGGATTCACCCTACCAAACATGTCTTCACCCCCCTACATTACATTGTGCCATCACCACCAACCCAACCTCACCTGATTTCTTTAATCATGCGCCAAGCAAGCCACTTTATTGCTCCGTCCTATCACTAAGTCAATCTCCCTTACTTGGTTCTTTTTCTTTTTTCCTTTCACCATGCACCATCACACTCATCCTAATCCCTCCTTCATTTCCTAGTCTACCCTTGATCTTAGTACCTCACCTGGTCTTTTCCTTTTTCCCTACACTACATAACCAACCTTATGAACCACCCCTTGTTTATCTATACTTTTAGACTCTCGTACACTTAGTGTCACTGTCCTTCGTTCATGCCTATAACACCACTGCTCAACCTTCAACCATCCACCATTTTGTTCATTCTCAACTCTTATTTCCCCAACTAAGCCAACCAATTATATTGCCCCATAGCTAGCCTCTAGCATTTTCCCATTGATGTGTAATGCCTCACCATCATCGACACAACAATGTCCCCATCTTATCTTTTCCCTTTATCTTGCACTCTATTTCTCCAACAACCACCATTATCATAGCCTTCCATTATAGCGTCACCCATAGCTTCGCATCTAGTAATTCCTCACAAATGCTCTAGTGTTGTTGCCTATGTGTGCTCTTACCCATTATTCCACCACCAATATAAGGGCATTGTGTTGCTCAACTTAGTCATATGAAATACCAATATATATCTGCCTTTAGTTTTATAGATTACTTGTTAGGTAATAATATGTCATTAATCATATAATTAACTTATTATTAATACAAATTCATGCACAATCAAATTAAAATTAATGTGAAATTCTAATACATGCAATAACAAACTTTATGCGGAATTGAGATCGTAAAATACTATATATATATATATATATATCGTACCTCCTGTCATTGATAAGATTAATTACGCTGAATTTGCAGTTTATAATTTTTGGAATTAATTTTTGCGGTTCCACTCCCTTTTTCTCAAATCCAATGGTGCATGTTTATAACAATAAATGGGAACGATGACCTTCTTTATATTTTTTCATTTTATTTGATTTCACACGGAAATTGCTAAGAAAATTGAAGAAAAATAGCATCTTGCTTACTCTCTAATTGATATGTGTGTGTGTATTCGAGAGAAAAATAATTTTGTAAAAAGAGAGAGAGAGAGAATCGAAAAAATCTGCACATACCACTATTCACACATAAGTTACGTGTAAAAGGGAGTGTAGTTGATTATGGTAACCAACTTACATTTTCCCTCTCAGAAGAAGAAGAAGAAGAAGAAAATAGAGGAGGAAAGGAGAAGGAAGAGGGAGATTAGCAATGGCTCTTTGATACAAATATGGGTAGAATGAGGCAAACCCAAAGAGAAAGAAGGAGAGTGTAAAGTGTATACACACACACACACATATACATGTGTGTATGTGTGGTGTAAGTCAAGAAGAAAGAAAAGAACAGGGGGGCTGGTGTGCGATGGTGATGGTGCAATTACAAGGTGATGGTTGAAAAGGATGGTTAGAGGTAGGATAGTAGCTATAGGGTGAAGGTGGAGATGGTTGATGGAGGTGTTGCATGGGAAGGGAAATGTCAGGGGAAATTGAGTGTGTGTGGAGTGTGCGTAAGGAGTGTGTAGTCAGGTAGGGATAAGGGAGTAGAAGGAGAAGAAGAAAAAGAAGAAAGGAAGTAAGGTGATGGATGATAGATGTAGAAAGGTGATGGTGCAAGTGGGTGGTGCAAGTTGAAAGTGCAAGTTGCAACCAATTTAAAAGTGCAGCTTGAGGTTGGCGGGAGGAAGTGAAGAAAGAAAAGAAAGAAAAAGAGAAGGGTTTGAGGACTGGTTTAGGGTGATTTTAGATTAGCTAAAGTAATTAGGATTAGTAGAAATTTTAGTGGATTTTGATTTTGGTTTACAAATTACAGTTTATCAAAGTTAAGGTTTCATAATCGATTAAAGTTTCGGATTAAGGAGTTAGGTTAAGGCTAACATAGGATTTATTGAGATTAGAATTAAATTAGGGCACTAATGACACTGGATTAGGCTAAGTAGATTTTTGGAGTATTATAGGTGGTGTGCCATGGTGATGATGGTGATGGTTGTAGATGATAGTTAGGGGTAGGGTAGTAGCTGCAAGGTGAGGGTGGTGATGGTTCTATTTAGGTGTTGCGTGAGAAGTGAAATGGTGGGGAAGATGGGGCGTGTAGAGTGTGCATAAGGGTGTGTAGTCAGGTAGGGATAGGGGAGCAGAAGGATAAGAAGAAAAAGAAGAAGGGAAGTAAGGTGATGAGTGACGGATACAGAAAGGTGATGGTGTAAGTGGGTGGTGCAAGTTGCAACCAACTCAAATGTTGCAGCTCAAGGTTGATGGAAGGAGGAGAAGAAAGAAAAAAAAAGAAAAGGAAAAAAGAGAAGGGTTGGGGGATTATTTTAGGGTGATATTGGATGAGCCAAAAGTAATTAGGATTAGTGGAGATTTTAGTGGGTTTTGGTTTTGGTTTATGAATTACGGTTTATCCGAGTCAAGATTTCGGGGTCGATTAAAGTTTTGGGATTAAGGAGTTAGGTTAAGGCTAACATAAGATTTATTGAGGTTAGAATCAAATTAGGGTGTTAATGATGTAGGATTAGGCCAAGAAATTTTTTGAGGTATTACATTAGGTCCCTAAGTGCAAAAGGCTTTGGGTTAAAGGATCAATTCATGTTTCATATGTTAAATAAAAAACCCTACGAGGTATGCATACTTAAGGATTTGGAGCACTTATGTTTTGTGTTATGATAAGCAATCGTGTGCTTCCTAAACTAGCTATATTGGAAACAAGTGAGTTATTTTGATGTGATTATCATGGTGGTTTCTATGGTTGAGATGATAAATCCTCTTAAAGTTGAATGAATTTGTTTGATTTGATAACATACATACGGATTATTAACTGGAAAAAGAAGGTTTGTGTTGGGTGTTATCACTTAAAATATTAATGCCTTAGGTATTTTAGTATCTCAAGTTATTTGTTAGATGTTATCACTTGAAACATTAATTGTGTAGTAGTTTGCACTAGGGTTTTCTATGTTATATGATATCTAATGATCCAATATGATATCTAAATCAATCCGATCTTATCCAAAATATCAAATAATTGATTCGATATTTTTTTTCAAATCAAATATCCAATCCAATAAATAAAAGATCAAATAAATTGGATATCTGATCCAACAAATAAAAATAATATCCAATCTGATAAATTATATATATATACACTCTAAACACTATTTGTTTTTTTATAATCATGTATGTGTGTGTGTGTTTATAATATGAAATAAGTATTTATTATAAGTAAAATTTATACTTTTTAATTATTATTTTGATTAAACATTTAAATATTACCCAAATTTTGAAATTACTAATTGAATATAATGTAATTTACTACTCAAATCAAATCATTATATCACATTTGTTGAAATTGGATCAATTTTTTTATTTTTTGAGGAATAATTTCTTATCCAATATTTCTCAGTTGTGGCCATCTCGGAAGTTTTGGATATCCGATGGATTATTTCTTATCCAATCCGAAACTCCAAATATCTAAAGTGTTGGATATCCAAAACTTTTTTTTTCCGGATATTCAATCTTTCAAATATCCAAAACTTTTCACCGGATATCCGAAACACTGAATATTCGATCCATGAATACCCCTGCTTTGTGCATTAGTTTGTTCCTTAGTTGGTTGAGATGATTTGATAGTGTCAATTGTGCATTATGAGATGTTGGTAGTTACCGCTATGTATTACCCTTGTTATGAGTTTTTGATAGTTACTGTTTACTACTATCATCATTACGTAGTCTATTATTTAATTGGTAATAGTTGTTAAGACTTTTGGTGATATTTCACATGAGTTATGCATAATTTATTAAAACCATGTGATTATATGCCTTTATACATGATCTTAAGTTCATGTGTGTTATATGCGAGGTTGGACCTATATTGTGTTTCATACAACCCATATTTTTGTATAGTAGTGTAATCTAACTAGTACGTGAGTACTAATATGTCCATTTTATGTCCATTTTATAGTTACTACCCAATTCGAATGGGTTGATTATGGATTTGTACAAAGGTTTTGTCAACGTTGGTGAAATATTCAAGTTTGATTCATAGAGTATCTAGGGCTATCTATTGCTACTTTTCTTCCATACCAAGATTTGTACGTATACTTCTCTAATTCTTGTGGTCACCATTTTTGGGACATTAAGGGTGTTATAAAGGGCCTACCCTATTCTATTTTATGATGGAACTTTCTTTCAATATTTCCATATGGTTTTGTTGGTTTGCCTCAACTTAGAATTAGGTGTTGACCACCCCTAATCACTAAGTCCAAGTGGTTTAATCCTTACATTTGACATGGATTGGATATTAGTCATACATCCCTTTATATTAGGTGTGGTGATAAAATTTTCCATTTTCTATTTTATCTCCCACATAAACAAAATTTTAAAGTTGAGAAAAATTAGGATATTAAATTTTATCTCCACCACTTTCATTTGTCAGAATTTAATGTTAGTTAAAAACATACACTCACCTTTCTCATTCTTTCTCATCTAAGATTTTCTTTTTCACAATAAATTTTCACTTCTTACTATGAACTTAAAAAATTAGATTCTTACTTAAAACTTATAGAAAGGAGCATTAAAGAGGAAGATTAATAATTGTGTCTATCACTATATGAAGATTAATGTTTTACATTTTTTACTATGAGGTAATTTTGTGTGTTGGAATTTTTTTTCCAATGATTTTTTTAAGAAACATTACAAACCAAGCTTCTGAAAATCATCAAGCACATGAAGGCAATTACTAAACTTAGCATGCTTATGGCTATGTAAACATCTAAAAGCAATATTAGTAGCTATCGACCTTATCAATGTACACCAATTACGAGATATACAATTGAAGACTTTGATATTTATAGCTCTCCAAATCTCATATCCAAAGTGTGAGTGTTCCCTATGGTCCTTGTAAGTTGAATTTTAGTTTTCATAGCCCTCTCCATGATTGGACATGTGCAGAAAAGGTGATGCTTTAAAAAAAACACACATTATTGGTCACTTGGTAGAATGAACCTACCCACCTTGTCCTTAGTGGCTAGTCTCCACTAGTTAGGCAACCATCTAATGAATTGGTGACTAGGAGTAGTAGGGTTATACCAAACAGTTTTTCACCATATAACATTTGGGCCACTACATATCAGCTTAGCATAAACACTTTTTATACTATAGGTTGTATCTTGGTGCATTTATGAGAATAAGGGATGGAGGATGGATCTTGAACCCATAATGATTTTGAGAGGCCATAAAGCCACTATCGATGTCTCATAGTCCCAAATAGATCCTTTTTTTATGAATCCACTTGATCCATAGTGTCTTTTTTCGAAGCTATATTCCATATATGTTTACCAAGGTCAACTTCATTCCATAATGTAATACCAATGATGCCAAGGTCGCCATCATTTTTTGGCAAGCAATTTGAACTGGAAATGGGAGCTTTCTTACTACAAGAAGTGCTACCTATCCAAAGAAAATCCCCACAAGCTTCTACAAGCTGGGTGATTACCTTTTTAAATAGCAAATATACTCGACTCTAGTACATTTGTATCTTAAATATCAACGAGTTCAACAACTGAAGCCTCCCAGAATTCGATAGCAACTTGATTGTCCAATGGGTCATACAGTTTAACACCCTGTCAGTTAAGATGGTCATATAGTGAATGTTTACCCGAACGCTGATAATAGGGTGTAATCCCCCAAAATTTTAAAATTCTATAATTTACTAAATCACTTTTATTTGGGATGACTTAGCTTTTAAACTTACTTAATTTAATTATTTTGAATATTTTACCTTTTTAATTTATTTGGCTTAACTATTTTGCATATTTTTGTGTATATAAAATTAGATGTGAATATTTAATAAATTAAATAAATAAATTATTATTTTATCATACCTAGTCTATTTAAATAAAGTTTCAAATCAATATTTTATAAAACCTACCTTTTAAACCAATATATTAAAATATAGTAAGTTGAATTATTAAAATTTATTTATCTACCCCAAAAATCCTAATTTAGGAATTATGGCAAAATAATGATTTATTAGGAAAATTTAGAATATAAATTATTTTATTAAATAAAGAGGAAATTAATTGAGAAAAATAAAGATAAATCAATAAACAAATTATTTAGAAAATTTTGGACATTTTACTAATTAAAATGGAAGTTAAGGAAAATTTATCCAAAATAGTCCAATTAATCTAAAAATAAATTTAACTATTATACTTAAAATAATAATTATTAAAATTAAATATCTAACTTAAATAATAATAATAATAATAATAATAATAACAAAATACCCAATCAACATATTTTCCCTTTTTTTCCCTTCCTTTCTTTCTTTTTCCTTTTTCTTTTCTCCTCCCCCCTCGACCTGGGCCAGCCCGTCGCGCGACCCAACTCCCCTGCGCAGCCCAGGCCCGCGTCGTCCCCCTTTCTTTTCTTCTTTCCTTCCCCGACCGGTCCAGTCTTCTTTTTCTTTTCTTCTTTTCTCCCTGAGTCACCCGGTCCCGATGCCATCTTCTTCCCCGAGGTGTGGCGGCGACCGAGGAGCTGCAACCCAGCGCTCCGTCGGCCACCAGCGCTGCCACCGTCCTTCCCTCCCTCTCCCGTCGCTTTCTTTCACTAATTCAGCCCCAACCGACCCTTTTCCCCTCTCCCGAGCACCTGCCCCTTTCCTTTTCCTTCTTCCTTCGAGCTTGCCGCCCCTGCCATGGCAGTGCCGCCTCGACTGCCACCACCGGCGGCATGCCTGGCACCTGCCACCACTTGTCTCCTTCCCCTTGTCATTACCCACCCCAATTGGTCTATATATACCCCATAGCCTGCCTCAAATTTGAATTTTGGTCTCGAAACCCAGAAACCCACCATTCTCGGCGCCGCCTCATCAGACGAGCCCTCCGCCGCCATCCAAACCACCCCCGAAACTGCTCCTTGCGCCACCCTCTACCTAACCAAACCCTCCTCGCCTCTTGATATCCCCTGCACGAGCCGCCCCGGCCGTGCAAAGTCGCCCTCCCCAAACGACTAACTTCAGCCCCTTCCACCCTTCGCACCGCCACCGCCATCAATTCCGCCGCCACCAATGCTACCTCTAACCTCCAAAATCACCAGGGGAGCCTCCTCTACCTCCCCACACCTCCCTTTCTTCCACCTCCCTTCCTTATCCTCCTCCCTCCTTTCTCCTTCTTCCTCCATCTCAAACTCCCACAACCGCCGCCGCCGTGCGCCGCCGCCGGTGCCACCATTGCCTTAGGTGGTCCTCCAAATTTCCCCAAACCTTAAACTCATTTTGTACAAATATTAATTATTTAATAATATTAATGGTATTATCTATATTACTATTATTATTATTATTATTATCATTATTATTATTATGATTATCCTTATTGCTATTATTATTATTACTATTACTATTATTGTTATTATTACTATTATTATTATTATTATATTTATTATCTTGTTAATATTGTTAATATTAACTTTACCCGTTATCACTTTCATTATTAATATAGATACTTGGACCCTTATATTACTATTATCATTTTGATTTCTATATTATGGTTATTATCATTATTATTACTATGCTTAACGTTATTATTATTATCATTATTATTTTTATTATTTTTACCATTATTATTATTATCATTATTATTACTATTAGTATTATTATTGTTGTGGTTTTTGTGGGCATTGTTAATAATATTACCATTATTTCTATTATTATTAAAGTTATTGAAACCAACATTAGCATGTTCCCCTTTGGTCACTATAGAAGAAGAATACCCAACCTTAGTATTATTACGATTATTATTATTCAAGCCTTGCTAATATTGTCCCTAATGCCCTTTTTACTAACGTTATTACTATGGAATCATTGTTAGTTATTACTAGTACTATTGTTATTGTCTTGCTAATATTATTATAACAAAAACATTTGAATCCTTATATTATTATTATCCCAAATATAACTAATATCATTATTATCTTTAATAATATTAGCGCCTTGTTAGTAATACTAATATTTTAATATTATCTTACCCTAAAACTATTATTAGCCTTAACCCTAAAAATGATAGGGATTATATTTCTAAGAGCATGGGTATTAATATAATTAGTATTATTAGCACTATGCTATTTTACAAATATTATTACTATCATTAGAAGGAATAAAGCCCCTAGGTTGATAATATAAATATAGTTATGAATAATAACATAAGTACATTTTAACTAGTAATAACTAGTAGGCTAGCTTGATGGAAAGAAAACCGTAGTTTTCACTTATAGAACTCCGGTTAATAATAAAAACCTAATCTTAGACTAAAATAAGAAATAATAGTATTTTTGGGGTAGAAGGGAACTAACCATTAGTCTTATCCTCCTATAGGTGAATCAAGCCAAAGTCCCAAGGAGTTGTAGGAGCGTGCTCCAAGCCCGGCGTCGCTTTAGGTAAGGACGTAACTAAGGCCTTTTGTGTGTCTATATGCATTATGTGCTTTGCATGCTACGTACCCTATGTTTATCATTATTAATTATGTCGTGTGTGGTATGACATGGAGTTGAAGTATGTGTGGTGTGTTTACATGACATGTGTATTATGTATATGTGATGATATGTGTCATGATCCTATAAAATGTGCATGTGAGGGAGTTGATGTGTTTGTTGAGAGAAAGGTTTAAAAAGGAGGATGGGGAAAGAGATTCACCAAGGGAGGTGAGTCGACCTAATTATTTTAATGATCCGAATAAAATGGAGAATTCTAGGGTTTATATGGGAGATTCTAATTTATGATTTTATGTGGAAGAATCTATCTCATGATCTTATATGGAGGAATCTAATTTGTGGTTATGAGTGGGGGAATCTAATCAATTGTATTATATGGACAAATCTTTGGGTTTTATATGGTTAGAATCTAGGGTTTGGTATGGATGGATATTTGGTTTTGTGTGACGAAATCTAGGGTTTGTATGGTGGTATTAGGGTTTGCATGGTGGTATTAGGGTTTGTATGGTGGTATTAATGGTTGCATGGTGGTATTATAGTTTGTATGGTGGTATTAGGGTTTGCATGGGGGTATTATGGGTTGTAGGGTGGTATTAATGGTTGCATGGTGGTATTAATGGCGGTATGGTGGTATTAGGGTTTGCATGGTGGTATTATGGGTTGTATGGTGGTATTAATGGTTGTATGGTGGTATTAGGGTTGCATGGTGGAGTTAGGGTTTTGCATGGTAGTTAATGATTGTATGGGATTTGGGGTTTGTGTGAAAAGTCCGAAAGGTTGCATGGGATGTGTAAAGTTTGCATGGGAGCAAAATTTACGTATGAAAGGTTGATTTGGGAGGTAAGGAAGGTAATGCAAGTATTATTTGGGTGGTTGATCTATTTTGGACGGAAAATAGTACGTGGAGTATTATAAGGGTATGGAGGAGCCAGAATTAAGGTTTGGAGTGATTAACTCTGGGTCGTTGTGATTAAATAGGGTTGGAGTAGCTAATTGTGATTTGTTGTTGTTAATTAAGGTTTAGAATGGCTAATTATGGTTGTTATGGTAAAATAGGGTTTGGAATGGTTAACCACGGTTTGGGGTGGACAATTAGGGTCGGTTATGGCTGCTTAGAGTTTTAGTGTTACCAGGTGTACTTATTGATTAAAGTGTAATTATGATTGTAGAATTTTATTATTTGTGAGGTGTGAAGTATAAAGCAAATGATTCGTACATGTCCATGGTGAGAACTTTTGAATAAGATACTTAAGACATTAATCACGTAAAGTGAAAGATGTTGAGCCGGACCCAGACCGGTCCACCGGCAAATAATAGTGGCAGGGTATGTTACCCTCGTGACCGGTCCACCGACTATAATAGTGGCAGGGCATGTGCCCTCGTGACCGTTCCACCGGCTATAATAGTGGGAGATTCTGTGCTCAACAAACCGATCATAATAATGATAAGACATGGGAAATATACGAATATTTACAGTAGAATACCTTGTGAGTCGGGGCCTGACCGGTCCACCGGCAAATAATAATGGCAGGGTATGTTACCCTTGTGACCGGTCCACCGACTATAATAGTGGCAGGGCATGGCCCTCGTGACCGTTCCACCGACTATAATAGTGGAGTTCCCGCACTCACATGGATTAATAAAGACTATAATGTGAATTGATTATAATTATCAGAGATCCGATGAAAAAGTTATCCGGTTCATAACCGGTATTGTTTATCTGTGTTATTGCATGCTATTTACGTAACTATGCTATGTCTGCTATGTCATGTATCTCTGTGTATGTGGGCCTTAGTGCGTCTGTTACCTTACTCAGTACGTAGCGTACTGATCACCCGTTTCATGGGTGTTTCTCATTCCCACGAGCAGAAGATCCGTTTGAGCTTGTGCAGGTAGGGGACGATGTCTTTGATGCCCACGACACTTACGAGGCATCGGATGGGGCTGAGCGTTGGGCCTAAACCTGACTTGGGGATCAAGAGCGACTCGGTCAGACTCTGTTTCCTTTCTCTGACCCTGTATTATCATATTTAGTTGTGTTATCGTACTATGCTTTATGTTTTGAAAACTCTAGTCACGTACTCTTTGGTTTGTAACCCTAAATCGCACTTTGATTTCTGTATGACTTGTATTTTATTAATGATTCGTGTTTAATATTAACTTTATTTAGCCTTAGCACTTAGTACTGAAACAGTAGGTGAACCGATCTAGTACTAAGTGTGGCGGTAATGCCCCCAAGTTTACGGTTTTAGCTTTTGCTTCCGCTAAACCCTTCTAATTAAACGAAATTTTTCAATAGTAAATTTGGGGGTGTTACATAGGGACATGTAGATATTTGAATGATAGGGAACCTTATGAAAAGTTTATAAAATATATTATACTATCTCGAACAGGTTGTGGAACCACTCCAAAATAAACTGTATTTTGCTAAGGACTTATATTCAACCCTAACTTCACACTAAATCACTTAAACTTGTAAATTAGGCATTGTAATGATTGATGCTTGCATGTTAATATAACAACAAATCATTTGCAAAATAAGTATTGAAAATTTTCAACTGTTTGCCATGAGGAAGGCCTTTAAACATGATCAAACCATAAGGCTTTCATCATGCAAGTGAAATATTCCATAACAACCACACAAAATATGGGAGAGAGAGGATTGCCTCATCTCAAACCCTTCTCTCCTTAGATATGGTCTAAAAGTGTACCATTTATTGTTATAGAGTATTTGACACTTGAAACATAAGCCATAACAACCTTCGCCAAAAGAGGAGGGAAATAAATGCTATCATTACCTTCTCAGGGAATTCCCAGTGCACCGAGTCATAATAAGCTTTTTTATGATCTACTTTCATCATACACAGAGGATATTTGTTCTTCTTTCCATGCAATCTCAATAGTTCACTTGCAAGGAGAATATTTTCTCTAATGATCACACCTTAATGAAATTTTATTGGGGCAAATCAATTAAAGAAGGGAGGATATGTTGGACACGAGCAATGATTATATTTGTAAAGACTCTGTACAAAATAATGCAAAAAGAAATGGGTCTAAAATCCTCAACACTTTCCACATTAAGCACTTTAGGCACGAGAAGAAACATGGTAGATGTGATGAAACTTAGGTTGGTAGATGCTAGGAATACCCATCCAAACCCGGAGCTTTAGTATTTCCAATGGAAAATATAGTTATTTTCACTTCCTATTTAGAGAAAGGCATGAGTAGTGAATGGTGTTGTTCAATGGATAGGAGAAGGCCCTACTCAGTCGCCTATTATTCAGTCTCCACTATGTGTCTCTTGTTGTCCAAGGAATTGAGTATAGAAATCTCCAAAAGCTTGAAAAAATAGTTCTTGGTCTGACATTAGATCTCCGTTAAAACACTTAATCTTGGATATCATGTTCTTATTCTTGTTATATTTCATTGTGGTTAAAAAGAAACTAGTATTAGGATCTACCTCATTTATCCAGTTAATTCTGTCATTCATACAAGAGTAGATCCTCTCATTCCTTTTGTTGAAGCTCAATGTTCGTAGGGTTTGACCTGAGTGGAATCTGAATAATGCTGAGTACTTGCTTTTGGGACGCCATCTTGTCATAAATCCCATTATAGGAGGACATAATCAGGAGTTTGAGCTTATATCGTAGAGTATATAACATGTTCTTCATATTTGCATTAATAGCACCAATTAAATGGTTCATCTAAACCTTAGAAAATAGTTGCAGAAAGTGAAGGTCTTTATTCCATATATTGAGAAACTTGAAGGGGGTTTTTTTTTGTTTCCTCTAGAAATTTGTTGGATATGGAGGATGGTGACATGATGGTCAGGGAAAGGATCCTCTTGGATTACTACTTTAGAACTAGGATATACATATAGCTACTAGCAGTTAGCATAGGCTTTATCAAGTTTGCACATGGCAAAATTCTCACCCATTTTCCTACTACCCCAAGGGGAAAGAGGTTCGATGAAATAGACTTCGTGAAGGATAAGTTGATGACTACAAGTCTATAAGTCATTCACATCCTGATGATTAAGGGAGTCACATTGAAACTTCTATTTCTAATAGAACACAATGTTAAAATTTCCCATAATGATACGAAGGTTAGATTCACTATTCAAGCTAAAAATCTAATCTCATAAAGGTCTTCTATCAGGTCCAGTGTTGTAGGAATAGATAAAAACAACATAAAAAGTTGGTTTAGTAGTATATAAAGCCTTTTAATAACATTCCTTGGGCATATGAAGAAATAAGTTCCACTTTCCACTTAGATGTATCCCACATACACCATATACGAACATTATGATGGTAAGAGTAATCCATATATAGAACATTCTCTCTTTAATGGCGCTAACCTTATTAGACTTAATTCTAGGCTCTAGCATACTAAACAAAGATAACTGATTAACCTTACACCATTTAATTGCCTTTTTCTATTTGTGAGGTTTATTCAAACCTTTAGCACTGAGTTGAACAATAAGTGGGCTAAGGTTGGAGCAGCCCCTCCCTTTTCAATTTCTACCTTAAAAAGGTTGATCCTCTTCAACAATCATCAAAGAATCAAACTGACTAACATGTTTAAGTGCCTCCTCAATCTCATATGATGTAATGGTAGTTTCCTTCGGCCATTGATTTTGCATAAAACACTGCATTTTTCCCAATTAAGGTCCAAAACCAATGATATAACCAAATATAACATACAGTTAATCCTCAAAATACCTCTTAATCTCCTGATTTTGTAATTAAATACAAAAGGTATTTTTTGGTCATCGATAGAGATAAATGTTGTAATGTGGAACTAGGTTGACGGGTTCAATTACTAGTAACCAGGTCATTCTAGGGTGTAGTATTAGGCAAATTACTTGTTCTTTGATTTGATTGAGGCATATAAGTATTAACATAATTAAGATTCATAAGTTACATCATGGAAATCCCATATTTTCTTACAATCAAATTTGTATAGATCTTATAATTAGGTTTTGTTGGAGAGAACAAAAAATTCGTACAATCGTGACTTGGGGGATGAGCCGATGTATTATTCTTCATGAATGGTTCCTTTTGGTTAGATAGGCATGAGGAATATTCTACATCCTCTATTTCCTACGATGTGACTAACATATTAGGGGGCATCACCATGCCATGTGCATCCAACACTATTTCTTTGTTATGGTAGGACAATGTAACATAGGTTCTTTGATCACAATTTTTCGCGCGAACAGGTGATAAGACCATATTAGAGGCTTTCTTATTCGTAGAGTCTACTCCTATCTTCTCAAAAGGAAATTCCATTACCTTAGGCATCATAGGAGGAGAGTGGAGAGAGCTCAAATTTTTTAACATCAATTTTCAACTTGTTCATTTTTATTTTTTTAGTATCACTGAGTTATCACACTCGATGTTTGTAATTAGTTAACATACTTGTATGTACTTAACATATAGGATAAGTCAAATAATTTTCTTATTTTATTTACATTTATATGTATTATATGTATTTGCAATTCATTAATTCCATGTGAAGGTATATTTTAATGTGATTTTATTTTTCTTAATATTTTAATTTGTTAATAGTTTTTAATTTATCAACATGCATATTGGATTGGAATCTTAATAATAAGTTGGTTAAAAACTTATCGCTTTTTTGTAATAAAGCAGACACTCATTGTGTGCCATTAAAACCTAGAGTACTTGCCTAATGTGCATTTCAATTTCAAGAAGAAGAAAAACACACACACACACACTCATTGATTAAGAATGCACCACTATATTAACTGCTTGTCACCGCCCCACATTAACAATTGGGCATATTAGTTATATGAATTGCGATTTGATGGCTTTCAATTCTTCAAAGAAAGAAAAAGATCAAACGAATCGCCATTAACTAATACTAATAATTACTAATAGTATTTTGATTATATTTGGAGGAACATTTTAGCTACTAACAATAAATTTTTAAGTATTCCATTTATATTAAATAATAAATTATTCTAGTAATACTTTTTGTATAGAACATACAATTACTTTAGAAAAGTCAAAATACACTTTATGCTTTTACTATCACCCTATTTTTATTTTATAATCTATGTATTAAATGTTTTTATAATGAAATATGCAAATGGAATTTAAGGCTACTTTTATTAGTTCTTAAAGAAATGTATAAATTGTTAAAGGGACTTCATTTTTTATATTATCACCTCTGCACCTACCTTTGATAATGGTAGCTTGGGAACGAGTAATCGGTGCTAGAAGAATGGACTATATACGATTGCTGATCACCTTGGAAATGAGCTTACATGGGACATTACAATGTGCAATAGACCTATATCGTTCCACTTTCATGCCTCCTTCAATTCTAGGGATTAGGGTGAGCAACTATAATACCCCGTTTTCAGAAAAATCCTAATAATTACAACCGGTAATTATTTGTATTAGTTATAATAATTATTGTAAGGTATTTGTAATAAAAAATATTATTAATATGTGTAATATTATTATGAATTATTAGTTATAACATTTTATTAGGCTAAAATATGATAAAGGGTGTGTATTAAAATTTAAACCTACGGTTGGGCCATCACCAATATTCGTTTCGCCAAATAAACCTATTTCGATAACCGGATAATTTTTACTCGAATACTTTGTCCCGTTTTATACCTAAATAAATTACCCCTACCCTATTATATTTTTTAACTCACCCTACTCTCCCTCTACCCCGACACACTACCCTCATACTATACCCCTACCCCATCAATTCTCAGTTCCTGTGGTTGTGGGTTGGGGTTTGAAAAGTTTGCCCGATCACAACCGCCTCATCTTCCTCTATGAGTTTGTAAATATATATATACATATATACCTCATTAATTCACCAAAAAAATAGCTCATTACTCCTCAAATTTTCTGTTAAAAAATCACCCCAAACACCCCTCCTTACCGTTGCCAAAAACTGCCCAAAAACACCCCCAAAAGCCTACCTTCGGCAACCATTATCGCACCACTCCCAAAACCACCAGAGAAAAATTCCATTCCCTCACCCTTAGCTATAGAAAAACTCACCAAAACACCACCCCTATCTATGGAAAAACCACCTCAAGTTGCAGCACAAACCAACCGAAAACACCCCTAACCATCGACAAAACTCACCAAATATCACCCCTACCCTTCGACAAAATCACCCGAAACTCCCCCCGTAGCTTTGGTACAAATTTCCGAAACCCACATCCCCCTTATAGAATCCCTCACTGTTGCCTACCCCCCTTTCAGCCCTCCTTTCCATTACCCATTCCCTAGCAACGATAGTTTGTGCCGTTGCTAGCCTTCATGGCCGACGACCCATACTTCGAACCCGGTTTGGTTTTTCCCATTATTTTTCCTTTCAATTACCTTAAACCTTAATTAATTATATTATTAATTCTAATTATGTTTTTTAATTATTATTAGGTGATATTCCGGAAGTTTCGGAAGAAGCGGATTAGAATAAGTGTGCTTAGAGACCATAGCCTTATTAGTAAGGATGCTAGTCGATGTGTCGGGTTTTGTGTTAAATGCTTGTATGATTATGTGTGTTATTATACTATTAAAATGCATGTTGTTGATGATATTATATATTAATATGAATTATATGATAGGAAGGAAGTGAGGATAACGAAAGATACGTTGATACGATGATATTATGATGATAGGATATGTTTAAGGACGACTATAAATTGTGGGAGAGTAGTATGGGGATAATGAATTATTACAAGTGGTAAATAATTATATTTAAGATGTTTTTTTTTTATAAAAGGAGGATTTGTAAAAAAAAGAAAGAAAAAAAAGATATTGAGGACATGAGATTTTTCGTAAAATAAGGGATATAGGCTATTTTTAAGGGCATTTTTGTCAATACGGGTTAATATAGAAATTTTGGTATTTTAACATGTTATATGGATTTTAATATGCTAATAATATCATGTGAAGTGTTTTGGAGTGATTATGAAGGTCATAAGTTTTTCAAATGAGAAAATAGCCTAATTTAGGAATAATGGCCTTAAAACGGTAATGTTATTATCACATGTGTAAAATATTAGAGTTAGGCCACGAATTTCAGATATGTTGTTAATATGGGCATTTTGAGGATGTATATTTAATTTGTTAATTATATGAACCTTATAGGAGAAGTTATGACTTACTTGTGAAATTATGATTTTGGGAGCATTGTGAATAGTAACTTTTGAGATAGGGTTATTATCACATGTGTAAGAGATGAGATTTAGACCTCAAAATTTGTTTATGTTAATTATACTATTATTTTAAGAATATATAATAAATTGGGTGGACAAATGATCAATGTGGGGGAAGTTATGCTTAAATTGTGAATTTAGGATTTTCAGGGGAAATGAGCATCTTAATATTTGAGAACAGTCTTGTTATATGTATATTGATGTCTCACTTGAATTAATTATGTTTCTCACTCATAAAAAAATCATGAATAAGACACTAATCATCTAAAATGAAAGATCACGTGAGCCGGCCCAGAGTGCTTTATGAGTTTATTCCACCGACTTAATAATAGTGGTCGAGTGTTTTTTGCCATGGGAGGTGCATCAGACCATTCCACCGGTTTAAGAATAGTGGGGCCCATGAAAGATAATACGAGTCTGAGATAAGTAACCAATGATTAAGAAACTAATCACTTCTAGTAAAAGATTACGTGAGTTAGGATCAAGGTGTAAGAGTCTGTTCCACCAGTTTAATAATAGTGGTCGGGCGCGTTATGCCCTAGGAGGTGCTTTAGACCATTCCACCTATTTAAGAATAGTGGTCAGAAGCGTTTTGCCCTGGGAGGTTTAGAGTTCGCTCTACTGGCTTAATAATAGTGTCCAGGAGTGTTTTGTCCCAGGAGGTGTTTCAGACCATTCCACCGGTTTAAGAATATTGGGGTTCCTAAACTCAACGTAAATAAAATATTGGGTTATATCATATTTAAATATTACAAATCCAGACCAGTAATTACCTTGTATTAATTTTTGTATCTTTCATGTATACTACTTTTCATTGTGAATGTATATAATGATATGTTTTTTCGGTTTTGACTGTATTGTTACCTTACTCAATACGTAGCGTATTGATCATCCTTTTCATGGGTGTTGCTCATTCCCACGAGCAGATGACCCTGATGGTTTTGTGTAGGTCTTTGAGGATCTAGTTGATGATTTTGCTGCTTTTGATGCCTTGTGCGGGGAAGAGTGATATTTATCTGTATTGGTTGTTTGGGGGAAGATTCATGTTATCCGGATGATATTTTCACCTGGATACTCTTTTTGGACTATTTGATCCAAGACATCCCTTTTTTAGTATTTTGTTATTGTAATTTAGAGTTAATCTCCAATCTCATTTTTGGTATTATGAAACTTCTCTCATTTTCGGTTTTATCATGTCGAGCATTTTAAATTATCTAGCCTTGTGATTGACATAAGGTTGGGATAGTAATTCCGACTTATGTGAATTATGGCAGTAACACTTGATTATTTTAATTATGATTCCGCTGTAAAATAATTTTTTTTGTAGTAAATTTTAGGTTTTTACAATATCCACATTCAAACTTTTAGACATAATACACGCGCAGAGAAACTCGTGTATACTTTTCCAAAGATGATCTCCCACGATATGCCAACACTTCTTATAAGAGAAGGCATTTAAGCCATCAATTCTAGGGGCCTTATCATCTCCCATCTTAGAGAGAGCCTACTTGATCTCTTCTTTAGAAATGAGAACGCACAAAGATTTTTGTTGTTAAACTAAAAATAAGTGACCTCTAGTAAACACATGAGGGTCTAGATTATAATCAACAATAGATTATGATCCCATCAAGCCTTTATAGAAAGTTAAATTTTGGTTTTGATGTCTTGTGTGGAGCTCACAAGCTAGCCGTATTCATTTTCAATCCGATGGATTTGATTCCTCTGGGCTTGACCCTTAACACAAGGCATGGAATAAATTCAAGTTAATCATGGACTTTTGTTTATTAAATGATTCTTCATAACTGAAATAATGTTGCAAAAGTTTTTGGGCTTCTTTCTCCTTATAGATAATATCAGAGTTTCAATGGGCCTGATTCTAGGGCTTGTTACATATAGGTGAGCTCTCTTAATCCCCGGTACAGAATGATATCTTTATTTACTAGTACTAAAATTGTCAACAAGAGGGTTTAAATTGTGTAGTAGCTACGTCCATACCAATTTTTGGTGTTGTTGTCAGGGATTGGTAACTTCACCTTTGTGTTGCTAGTATTTTTAGTGTATTTTTTTAGTGTGTTGTGTGTATCATGTCATCCTTTTATTTAGAGGACAGAGTGCTTCCAGGTACTCATGTTTCTAAATTAATAGGATTTTTATTAGTTAGTGTGTTCTTCTTTTTTTTAGTGTTTCCTTTTTTATTTTAGTTTTTTCTATAGAATTTTTGGTGTGTTTTGTTTCACCTTTAACTTTATCTTTGGAAGTGTTGGTGTCCCTCTAGGTTGCTATGAGAGGATACTTGGCCTATGGATAACTTTGCATGAACTTCAATGTTAGAGTAAACGAGGTAAGTTCAAGTACCCTTGATGATAAACTTAACCAACTCATTAATCTTGTTTTGCAGGCTACCACGACTACTGGAGTCATTAATACAAATAGAGTGTCTCACACACAAGGAAATCTATATGCTTACCACGCACAAGCTATCAGAGGAGGAGGATAGACACACAATCTTTCAATGGTTTCCAAGGACATGACCCCTACACAAGCGCATACTATTTGGGAATGAGGCATCACCCCAACTTTAGATGGGAGATGAATTATCTTTATCAATTTCTGTATCAATATCCTTACAAACTCGAATATGAAACTTCAAAATATTGTCAATATCCTTAACAAGAATATTCTCTAATTTTAGAACCCTTGAGTTCAGAAAAAATGGACAAGATTTTGTAAGCATATACAAACGGGTAAAACCAATCAATACAAAGTTAAATTTAAAAAAACTGAAAGGATGTTGATATTAGAGGAGCAAATGAGTTATTTGGTCAACATGATCAATCAATTACAAGCACAAAAAGAGTTCTCTAGTACTTCAGTTTCAAATTCAAGTGGGAGTTATGATTATGACAACGCCATGTCCATATATGAGGATGAGATAACTGAGGAGATCCCTATGGAGCATATTGAAAAGCATAATTAGGTGGAAGAAGAGCTTGTAAAAGTAGAAGAAGAATATCATCAAAATAAGGATCAAGTGAATAAAGAGAAGCATACGTATGGCAAGACTATCACTTTCATGTACAATAAACCATCTTTGGACATTTGTTCCCCAAATTTGCTTGAAGATGACCATGAGATACGAAGTGTGCCTTTGAACCACTTTGATTTTATTTATGCTAACCATGCTCCTTACTTTCCCTCTTTTAGCAGGTTGTATGGGTCCAAGATTGAAGAGAGCAATCAGATCATCTTAGATGCATCTAATAAGAAGCATAATGCTCTAAATGAGATGTTATGTTGGAAAGATATGTTAAAAGACTTTGAGATAGGATAATATGTTCCTCATTTGATAGAGAGACCACCATACATTGACATCAGGCAAAACATTCTCTCTTTACACACAAGCTTAATTCTCACAATAGGTAAGTTGCGTTCTTGTTGGGTCAAACCTTTTATTAAAACTAATGTTTTGTCTTTTTCAACCTGACAGGATATAGATGATCAACATAAGGAGGGATATGGTAAAGCAACTCTCAAGTAGACGTACCCGCCTTGATTGAGTAGACCAAAATTATGCCAGGCTGAAGACATAAAAACAAGTGCTACTTAGAAGGCAACCCAATGTGATAGGGGAGTTTTCTACCCTTTCGTTATTTTTATTTATTTAATTTGTCTCTCCATACTTAAAATTACATGTTCCTTTAGTTTTTTACACATTGAGGACAATGTGTGATTTAAGTGTAGGGGTATGAGTGTTTTATGTGTTTGCATGAAAAAAAATTGAAAAAATGCAAATTTTATTTAGTGAGTTTAGAGTCTTAGGAGCCCTTAAATAGTTAATGAGGAGCATATATTTGAAATTTAATGAAAATATGATCATAAAATTGAGATAAAGCAAGTGGATATTTTTTGTATTAAGTTCGATATAGGAAACACACATCTACATGTCTATATGTGAATGGAGAAAGAACATACATGATTTTCTAACCACCAACATGGCATGTTGAGATTCATCACATTCATTAGTGAGCTTTTGAACCATATACACATTCTTCTTACTTTTTGAGTGAATTTACATGAAATTATCTACTTGTCTTGGCTTCAAATTTTCATTGCAAACCTCAAATATATTTAATTGCTTTGATTAAATTACTTGCAATAGCTTCTGTAATGGACTCTAGAGATTACTAGAACTTACTCTTGTGTTAGTCAAATCTTATAATTAAAATATGCTCTGATTGAGAAAATAATAAAGGCAGCTTAAGATTTTCACATCATGACCAAATAGTTTAATCTTAATTTCTGTATACATGATATACATCCCATAGAAACCCTTTGAGCCTAAACATTGAACATATATTTTTCTGCATTATCCACATTAAATAAACTTTTAGCCTTATCCTTACCCTTTCTCAAAGCTAGTAGAATGGAACCATCGTTATGGATATAGAGTGGTTGTGTGTGTGTGAGCGTATATGGAAGAAATATATATATATATATGCTAAGAAAGGAATTGGTTATTTTTAGTGGTAGAGATATAATTTATATATTCGTTATATTTTCATCATTCTTCTTAACCAAAAAAACAAAAATTGAAAAAAATGAATGAAAAAAAAAGAATGAATGAAGAAGAAAATGATACGTTGTAAGGATGAGAGGGAGATATAGAGATGATGCTGGGAAAATTCTATTCACATTTTATTTTTTTCTCATTATTCTAGTTTGGTGTTAAGGAGGGGATGTGTATTATTAATGTGGAGTTAATGCTTATATTTCGTCTAATTATTAGAATTCCACTAGTTCTCAACCTTTTTAGTACCACAATCCTAGAATAATACGCACTCTTCTATACCTTAAACTTTGTTAGTCGATACAACTAATAAGTAATTCCTATTTGATTCTTGAGATAAACAACCTTTTATCTAATGGAGACTAGTCGCAAGAGTTAAGTATATGGTTCAGTCCATTTGTCAGGTATTTGGTATATTTCATGAGGTTTTATCTATAAAAATATGAGCCTTCTTTGTTTATATATGTGAGTCATTTGTTATCTTTATTATCTTATCTCACATACCTGGGTGTTTCTTTACATTTATAATCGTGAATCTAATAGAGAGAGAGAGAAAAATAAAGGGTATCCACAATGAAGATGGATATTGATATAACTAAGGTGTGTAGATCTCCATCCATAATATTGATCCGTCCATACCTGTCGTGCTTATGTGTGAACCATATGTTGAAATTGATCCCTTAAATATCCCAATGTCAGATCTTGGTTGATTGCTAATCTTGACATATGAAAGTAAACAATTCTAAGACAACATTGGTTAAGGGTGTTAGGTGTGATTTTATCTTATTTATTTTTGTGTGTGATTTTGTGGGTATATAATATGTAAAACTCTCATGAGACCTTGCTCATCCTCCATGAGTGACCTTGGGGTTTAAAGGGTTTGTTGCACATGCTAAGTGCACAGAAATGTATCCTCTTAGAACAAACATTCGGATAACATGACTGTACGCCCATAACCCTGATACTAAAATCACCCATCCACATATAAATCATCAAAGGTTTCAAACTCATCCACTAAGTCAGTGTCGACCTGCATAAAGACATATAGGTCATCTACTAGTGGAAATGACCAGCACTCGTGAAATGGATGATCAATATATTATGTACTGAATAAGATAGCGGTACAGTCGAAGCAGGATTCCACATAATACACGAGTTCACATCAAGGAGTAAGCATATATACGATAATATAAAATAATGCCAAGTGGGTACTGATTTCAAGTCTCGCTATATAAATACATCATATTTTAATTTTTTTATTTATGTTGAGTTCATGGACCATACTATTCTTAAATGGATAGAACAATCTAAAACACCTTTTAGGAATAAAATACATGAGCCACTATTATTATCCTATGGAACGAACTCAACACCTATAAGAGAAACATTGCTCACGAGTCACTGTTCCTAAACTAGTGGAACGGTCTGAAACACCTCTTAGGGATAAAACACCTGAGCCACTATTATTATTCGATGGAACATATTCAACACCTCGGTTCTGACTCACGTAGTCTTTCACTTTAAATAATTAATATATTTTCCATTAATACTTTATCTCTTAATTATACTTTCATTCACGTTGAGTACGGGCCCCCACTATTCTTAATTTGGTGGAATGGATTGATGCATATCTCAGCGACTAAACACCTGATCCACTATTATTATCCGGTGGAACATATCCATATAAACACCTTGGTTTAACTCATATGATCTTTCACTTTAAATGATTAGTATCTTATTAGAGTTTATTATGTAATAGAGGTTATCATGCGGGACTCATATAAGTATACAAGGCATACAATTTAATAATATAATTACGACCACATAATAATCCTTGAATAACCATATTAAACTAAGGTAATTAAAATTCTTATATTCTCCCAAGGCATGATAAATCCCAATATCAATACATATAAATCTCTAATATCCATTCGAAACATAAATTCTCAATTATTTACATAGATACCCCATCCAACATTATACCAAAAGCATACTTCCACAATCTCATTACTTAAGATATCATATCATAGAATAACATCAATCATATAACATGTCCAATATAAAAGCACATACAAATATACGTACATATAAAGTCCTAGCTACGACATGTATCATTACCAACAAAGACACAGGGCTATATGCACGTAGATCCTAAACCTTCTCATTCGAAATCGTCAAAAAATCACCTACGAAAAATAAGATAATACATGATTAGACTCAAAGATTATAATCAACAAAAACGTTAAAGCAAAGGAAGATAGAAATGGAAGTAACCGAAGTCAAAGGGAAGCTTGAGTTGCATGGAAGTATGGTGGAATATATGGTGGTGCTACAGTGAAAATTTGGTGGTGTTTGGGTGTGAAAAATGGGGTGCATGGCTGAAAAGATGGGACTGCATGGGTGTGCGGCAGGCGGTGCACACTTGGGCCGAGAGCTGAAAACCTACATGGACAGGCTGTGTAAAGAAGTACGGTCGCACTCATGCAACATATTACACAGGTAATAATAAACAGGGACGCATGGGCATGTGGAGGTAATGTGTAAACCGTGTGAGTGTGCATGAGTGAACCGTGCTAGCATGCACAAGCATGGGATAAGGAAAAATAAAGGGCACTAATGTGAGGGAGCCGTGTGCCTCATAAAATGCTTCAGATGCGACGAAATAAGAGGGGAAAATGACGGCGGCGGATGGCGATGGTCAGCGATGGGGGAGTGATGGGGTGGTATTGGTGGTTGATCCACCAAGCTTTGGGCAGTGATTGGTGGCTATGGTGGCAAGAAGAATAAGAAGAAGAGGAAGAAGATTAGCAGAAAAAAAATGGTAGAGTCAGGCAAACAAATGAGGGAGGGAGAGAGATAATGTGTGTATATATATATATATATGTATGTGGCATGCGAAATGGAGGATGTAGGGGGCGACAATGGATGAAACAACAACATGAGGGAGTGGCAGGGTAGCAGAGTCATGAGGGAGTGGAGAAAAATTAAATGAAAGAAATGGGAGAGGATGGTTGAGAGTGATGGTGGGGGTGACGAAGGGAGTAGCAGTAGGGGCATGAGAGTGATGGTTGTGTGTTGTAAGAGGTAAGAAAAAAATAAGAGTCGAGTATTTCGGCGAAGGAAGGAGGTAGGAAAAAGGAAAATGGAAAATGGGAAAAATAAGATTTAAGGTTAGTACTTATATTAAATTTTGATTATCTAAATTAGGTATGATTAAAGATATAAATCTACTGGAATTAAGGTTGAGTTATGAAATATAATTTATCTGGATCAAATAATTGGATTAAGTTAAAATTTTGGAATTCAAGAATTTGGGTAAGGTTAAAATAAAATTGTATGGAGATTAGAATTAGATTAAGACATTAATTATACATAATTAGATTTAACAAAATTTGGGGGTATTGCAAGGTCAACTAGCAATAAATCATAGAGGTACTTATTGAAATCATTAAGATATTGTTTAATAGTTGTGTTACCCTAGAGTTTCTCTTAAGATTTGAGAATAACATTGAAATCCCCCAGCAATATCCATGGTGAGTGCTTAGGTATACTGTCCAACAACCACCTCCATGGGTGTTTTCTCCCAATACTAGAGTTGGGGCCATAAACCTGGGTCATGTAAGAGGAAAGAGAAGCATATATGCTAGTACAGATAATGCCCTGGGAATAAGTGGAGATGACTTGCAAGTATTCCAAAAGATGATCCCGTCTAATTTATATCCTAACATTATGGTGGTGGGAATAGTTATTGGTCCAATAACAATTATAACGTATCATGTTACTAATATTTACATCTCTGTCTTCTTTAAACCGGTCTCCAATAAACCAACTATTGGCAACTTATTCTAATGCAATTAGAGCTTCACCTCTTACTGCTTATTAGTCTTACTTAAGCCTTTTATGTTACAACTACTGATCTTCGTGGAAATAGGATGTCAAGATTAGGTAGATAGTCTCCTCCCAAGATACAAGGCACTTGCACCAAGTATGGTTCTTGGTGTTCAAGTGCTAAGGCACCACCCATCACAAAGTCCTCAGAGTTATCTATGGTCATAACATTAGTGGAACCCCTTATAACACATTGCACAAGGGTTGGTGCTTGAGTCACAACTAACAATAATTATAAGAGGTGGCATAGGAACTGATGGATGGGTAAATGAAGTGCCAACGGTTATTGTAGTAGGGACATGACTAGCAGGGGGCATATTTCATTATATCTTGCATATTTGCATTGATTTTATCAAAAGGCTTATTGCGAGCACATTGACCGATAATATAGAAAAATCTCTTACACTATAAACACAATTGAGGAGTCTACTCATATTCATTCATTTGGGAATAAACCTTCCCACTCGAGGTATGAATTGGGATAATAGTAGGTAGTTCCTCATGAAATCCACCTCCACCATGATTCAAGGGAATACATCCTAGTCTTTGTGGCAATGTTAACACCTGTATGCATTGGAGTCCCCATAAAACCAATAATTCTACTTAGGGAATCCGATGACCACATAAGGAGAGGCGAGCCTAAAAGTGTACTCCATATTTGTAGGTATTGGAATTTGTCAATATTAAACTCAAATTCTTTAGTCCAATATTCTAAGGAAAAGGAGACATTCCTAAAACTTCAATAGGGGCACCTTATGATCGAATCACAATCAACTATGTTCTTGAATCTAAAAAAGAATAAGCCTTCATCATGAAGGTGAATATGAGTTATCAAGACACGATTCCAATTTGTTTTCACATAGTTTATCATACGTGTGAATGAAATATTAGTGCCAAAAATAAATCCAACTGAAGAATAAGGCCAATTATGCATTTTGGTGTTCCAATAATCAAAATCTAACCGTATTATAGAGCCATAAGTAAATGATGATGACACATAAGATAGGGCATGATATGTTTAGGTTTTTGATTGTTGATCAAGGTATCCATCCATTTCATTAGGGGAGGAGTGGGAGATGGATTCAAAGGTTGAGACTAGAGAGTAGGAGGAGGTGGGTTCTCTTATTTCAAATGACGTAGTGTAAGGAAAGCCAATTCAAGGGATGTCGCTTGATTTCACTCACCAAAATGGGTAGATGGAGACGGAGGTTGAATTGTGACATTCAAATCAACACCAATCTTCAAAATCTTTAAAGTGCCACCAATTTGGATTTTGCTTTCTTGAAATTCCATTGCAACATTATCAATAGATGACGATCTTGAAGTATCGTGTGTTTCATCGGTCTTGCCGATCGATAAATCATTACTAACAATTGCTTTTCCATTATTCATTCATTGTAGGGACTTTTTTTTATAGCTAAGGTAGAAAGAAAATACATGGAACACGTACAAGCATAACCCCTAAAAAATCTAACAAATATTCAATAACTACAAGTTATCGAAAGGATACCCTTACTAAAATTTGTATTTGGAGGTTGACATCTTGATTATGATATTTTATAAATATTATAAATATTTGATCTTCTTATTTATGATTTACTAATTATGGATGATGGTCATCGTTTAATTTATTTCTCATAATAATATTAAATTTACAATATATGACAAATTAAATGCTATTAAATATTAGATATTTTCATTTATAGTGATTTTATTATAGTTATTTGACATTTTAAATATAGTTTTTGATATTATCATTAACATTTTTCATTTATTAAATATCTCTATATATTAATTAATGTAAACGGTAAAAATAATTTATATTTACAAAACTATAAAAATTATAGATGCTCAATGAATATTAAATCAAATATTAAAATAACTAAATAAAATTTATCCATATATTTATTATACCAAAGGGTCGTTTAGTACGAAGAAATTAGAGTTTTATAATTAAGAAATAAGAATTAAAGAGTAAGAGTTGATTTATTTATTTTCATTTAATTTTTTAGTATATAGTGGGAATTAGTTGAGAATAAAAATCAAATTTATTTGATATATGAAAATGAGATGAAGAATAAAAAAGTTAATTTAATGAAGTGTCATTTTTTACTTTATTATATTTATCTCTATAATTATGCAAATGATTATTTTTAGATTATTTTAATATTTAAGTTTTTTATACATTATTCTATAATTTTAAATGTAAATTACGATCCCCCGAAATTGATATTGAAAAAAAAATATAAACATACTTTATTTTCATTTTTATTTTTTAAATAAATATATTAAAAATTTAAATTCCATTCTTTATTTTTATTTCTAATACTCCATCGCCACCAAACAAATATACTTTAAGTGCTCGTTTGGTATGAGAGTAATAAGCAGTGGCGGAGCCAGACTTTTAATTTCATGGTGTCCCACTCCCTTATATAACAACAATAATTATTATATTTATATATTTTATTAAATATAATTAAAAAATACTTAAAATAAAAAATAATATATAATTTATTTTACCTCAATAATATTTTTATCTTAAAATATGGCTAAATATATAGTTTGTAGTTACCTTATCATAAACTGGAATGAAGTAATAACCATTAGGAGCACACTGGGTTCTTTCCTTCACCAACTGATCGACTGTTTGAAGCTCAACCTGGGTTAGGGAAAACAGTAACAGATAAGCCTATTTCCATGATAAATGTTATTTAATCAGAAATAGGGAACCTCGGAGAGGATGAGATGTAGTAAAACAAAAAGCGAGAGAGAGAGAGAGAGAAAATGAGGCAAGGAAAAGAAAATTACCAAGGTTCAAACATCAACAAAACATCGAAAACATCAAATCATTAATCCCGGTAATTCACGTGAATATCACCAAAATAAAGCTCTTCGCAAGACTCGAACACGTTAAACGTATTTACTTCCAAGATCAAAACCATGTCACACTAAATATTTCAGACAAGCAAGAACATTAACATTAACATTATCAATACATTACGCTTGAATATAAAATTTTACATAGTTTCACAATACTATTCGTCGAGTTTTCATACTTTGAAATCGATCTACAATAATATCATTGCTAATAGAATTAAATACATCTCTTTCTATAAATGTTACTAAACAATCTTGAAGCCATTGATCACACATTTTATTCCTTGATGCAGTCTTGATGAAATTCATTGCAGAAAATACTCGTTCGACGCTTGCAGTTGCTACCGGTAAAATTAAGGCCAATTTCACAAGCCTATAGACGAAAGGATATGTCTTGTGCTTCTTGGTTTGCACTAATTGTCTTGAAAGATCAACAAGCCCTTTCAAGCCATGAAACCTGCTATCTGATCGAACATTTCTAATATAATTCTCCAGTTGATTGTCTAACACCACAACATCAACATTAGAGAAATCATCAGGATAAAAAGTGGTCAACCTAATTAAAGATTGCTTGTTAAAAGCTTCAAATGATGACGAAGGATGCAAACATGCAACACAACTCAACAATTCAGTGCTCGCCACATCAAACCTGCAATTAAGCTCCTTTAGCTGCAAGTCTATAACACTATAGAGACAATCATATTTATAATGATGTAGATTTGTGACGATTGGAGCTTGGCGTGCTGATCTCTTCCCCTTAACGTATTGCTCATTCATGTTGGGCACATCAATGTCTCTCTTGTTACAAAATAAAACAACCTCATTCAAAATATCTTCCCATCCATCATCTCTCATCTCTTGCAAACGTTCCTTAGCAATTTCAACAAGTGCTAAGGCATTCAAAATGTCTTGATCATTCTTTTGCAATGCTTGAGATAAATCACCTGTCACTCCCATAACATTTATCATCAAATGTAACATGAAAATGAAGTCAAAAGTTTGTAATCCGGATAATAAGAATGTAGCATCCCCATTTTTATCAAATGTCCTATCGGCTTCCAAGTCTTCAAGTACCTTGATTACAGGAGAAAACAAATTTTTGAGACTCAAAAATGTCCTTAAATGAGAACCCCAACGAGTATCACCAGCCCTTGCAAGAACAGATTCTTGGTTCAATCCCCGACCAGATTCTATCAAGCCTTCTTCTAATGCATCTGCTATGTAAGCAACTTGTTTATCTCGAAGAGAATCTTGACGCTTATTAGAGGATCCAATAACATTCACAACCCGTGTAACATCGCTAAGAAAACAACTAACTTCATTGTGACATTTCACCACAGCAATAAGAGTCAATTGAAGTTGATGAGCAAAACAATGAACATAATAAGCACAAGGATTTTCATTCTGAATCAATGCTTTCAAACCACCAAATTCACCTCGCATATTACTAGCTCCATCATACCCAGTGGCGGAGCCAGACTTTTAATTTCATGGTGTCCCACTCCCTTATATAACAACAATAATTATTATATTTATATATTTTATTAAATATAATTAAAAAATACTTAAAATAAAAAATAATATATAATTTATTTTACCTCAATAATATTTTTATCTTAAAATATGGCTAAATATATAGTTTGTAGTTACCTTATCATAAACTGGAATGAAGTAATAACCATTAGGAGCACACTGGGTTCTTTCCTTCACCAACTGATCGACTGTTTGAAGCTCAACCTGGGTTAGGGAAAACAGTAACAGATAAGCCTATTTCCATGATAAATGTTATTTAATCAGAAATAGGGAACCTCGGAGAGGATGAGATGTAGTAAAACAAAAAGCGAGAGAGAGAGAGAGAGAAAATGAGGCAAGGAAAAGAAAATTACCAAGGTTCAAACATCAACAAAACATCGAAAACATCAAATCATTAATCCCGGTAATTCACGTGAATATCACCAAAATAAAGCTCTTCGCAAGACTCGAACACGTTAAACGTATTTACTTCCAAGATCAAAACCATGTCACACTAAATATTTCAGACAAGCAAGAACATTAACATTAACATTATCAATACATTACGCTTGAATATAAAATTTTACATAGTTTCACAATACTATTCGTCGAGTTTTCATACTTTGAAATCGATCTACAATAATATCATTGCTAATAGAATTAAATACATCTCTTTCTATAAATGTTACTAAACAATCTTGAAGCCATTGATCACACATTTTATTCCTTGATGCAGTCTTGATGAAATTCATTGCAGAAAATACTCGTTCGACGCTTGCAGTTGCTACCGGTAAAATTAAGGCCAATTTCACAAGCCTATAGACGAAAGGATATGTCTTGTGCTTCTTGGTTTGCACTAATTGTCTTGAAAGATCAACAAGCCCTTTCAAGCCATGAAACCTGCTATCTGATCGAACATTTCTAATATAATTCTCCAGTTGATTGTCTAACACCACAACATCAACATTAGAGAAATCATCAGGATAAAAAGTGGTCAACCTAATTAAAGATTGCTTGTTAAAAGCTTCAAATGATGACGAAGGATGCAAACATGCAACACAACTCAACAATTCAGTGCTCGCCACATCAAACCTGCAATTAAGCTCCTTTAGCTGCAAGTCTATAACACTATAGAGACAATCATATTTATAATGATGTAGATTTGTGACGATTGGAGCTTGGCGTGCTGATCTCTTCCCCTTAACGTATTGCTCATTCATGTTGGGCACATCAATGTCTCTCTTGTTACAAAATAAAACAACCTCATTCAAAATATCTTCCCATCCATCATCTCTCATCTCTTGCAAACGTTCCTTAGCAATTTCAACAAGTGCTAAGGCATTCAAAATGTCTTGATCATTCTTTTGCAATGCTTGAGATAAATCACCTGTCACTCCCATAACATTTATCATCAAATGTAACATGAAAATGAAGTCAAAAGTTTGTAATCCGGATAATAAGAATGTAGCATCCCCATTTTTATCAAATGTCCTATCGGCTTCCAAGTCTTCAAGTACCTTGATTACAGGAGAAAACAAATTTTTGAGACTCAAAAATGTCCTTAAATGAGAACCCCAACGAGTATCACCAGCCCTTGCAAGAACAGATTCTTGGTTCAATCCCCGACCAGATTCTATCAAGCCTTCTTCTAATGCATCTGCTATGTAAGCAACTTGTTTATCTCGAAGAGAATCTTGACGCTTATTAGAGGATCCAATAACATTCACAACCCGTGTAACATCGCTAAGAAAACAACTAACTTCATTGTGACATTTCACCACAGCAATAAGAGTCAATTGAAGTTGATGAGCAAAACAATGAACATAATAAGCACAAGGATTTTCATTCTGAATCAATGCTTTCAAACCACCAAATTCACCTCGCATATTACTAGCTCCATCATACCCAGTGGCGGAGCCAGACTTTTAATTTCATGGTGTCCCACTCCCTTATATAACAACAATAATTATTATATTTATATATTTTATTAAATATAATTAAAAAATACTTAAAATAAAAAATAATATATAATTTATTTTACCTCAATAATATTTTTATCTTAAAATATGGCTAAATATATAGTTTGTAGTTACCTTATCATAAACTGGAATGAAGTAATAACCATTAGGAGCACACTGGGTTCTTTCCTTCACCAACTGATCGACTGTTTGAAGCTCAACCTGGGTTAGGGAAAACAGTAACAGATAAGCCTATTTCCATGATAAATGTTATTTAATCAGAAATAGGGAACCTCGGAGAGGATGAGATGTAGTAAAACAAAAAGCGAGAGAGAGAGAGAGAGAAAATGAGGCAAGGAAAAGAAAATTACCAAGGTTCAAACATCAACAAAACATCGAAAACATCAAATCATTAATCCCGGTAATTCACGTGAATATCACCAAAATAAAGCTCTTCGCAAGACTCGAACACGTTAAACGTATTTACTTCCAAGATCAAAACCATGTCACACTAAATATTTCAGACAAGCAAGAACATTAACATTAACATTATCAATACATTACGCTTGAATATAAAATTTTACATAGTTTCACAATACTATTCGTCGAGTTTTCATACTTTGAAATCGATCTACAATAATATCATTGCTAATAGAATTAAATACATCTCTTTCTATAAATGTTACTAAACAATCTTGAAGCCATTGATCACACATTTTATTCCTTGATGCAGTCTTGATGAAATTCATTGCAGAAAATACTCGTTCGACGCTTGCAGTTGCTACCGGTAAAATTAAGGCCAATTTCACAAGCCTATAGACGAAAGGATATGTCTTGTGCTTCTTGGTTTGCACTAATTGTCTTGAAAGATCAACAAGCCCTTTCAAGCCATGAAACCTGCTATCTGATCGAACATTTCTAATATAATTCTCCAGTTGATTGTCTAACACCACAACATCAACATTAGAGAAATCATCAGGATAAAAAGTGGTCAACCTAATTAAAGATTGCTTGTTAAAAGCTTCAAATGATGACGAAGGATGCAAACATGCAACACAACTCAACAATTCAGTGCTCGCCACATCAAACCTGCAATTAAGCTCCTTTAGCTGCAAGTCTATAACACTATAGAGACAATCATATTTATAATGATGTAGATTTGTGACGATTGGAGCTTGGCGTGCTGATCTCTTCCCCTTAACGTATTGCTCATTCATGTTGGGCACATCAATGTCTCTCTTGTTACAAAATAAAACAACCTCATTCAAAATATCTTCCCATCCATCATCTCTCATCTCTTGCAAACGTTCCTTAGCAATTTCAACAAGTGCTAAGGCATTCAAAATGTCTTGATCATTCTTTTGCAATGCTTGAGATAAATCACCTGTCACTCCCATAACATTTATCATCAAATGTAACATGAAAATGAAGTCAAAAGTTTGTAATCCGGATAATAAGAATGTAGCATCCCCATTTTTATCAAATGTCCTATCGGCTTCCAAGTCTTCAAGTACCTTGATTACAGGAGAAAACAAATTTTTGAGACTCAAAAATGTCCTTAAATGAGAACCCCAACGAGTATCACCAGCCCTTGCAAGAACAGATTCTTGGTTCAATCCCCGACCAGATTCTATCAAGCCTTCTTCTAATGCATCTGCTATGTAAGCAACTTGTTTATCTCGAAGAGAATCTTGACGCTTATTAGAGGATCCAATAACATTCACAACCCGTGTAACATTGCTAAGAAAACAACTAACTTCATTGTGACATTTCACCACAGCAATAAGAGTCAATTGAAGTTGATGAGCAAAACAATGAACATAATAAGCACAAGGATTTTCATTCTGAATCAATGCTTTCAAACCACCAAATTCACCTCGCATATTACTAGCTCCATCATACCCTTGTCCTCGTACTTTTGATAAACACAATCCATACTGACTCAACATTGATTCAAGTGCAGCCTTAAGTGATAAAGCAGTTGTATCTTTGACATGTACAATCCCAACAAACCTTTCCATAACAAAACCTCTATTATCAACATAACGCAAAACAACAGCCATTTGTTCTTTCTTTGCTATGTCTCCTGCTTCATCCACTAATATGCCAAAAAAATCATCCCCAATTTCATTAAAAATCTGAGTAATTATTTCAGATGCAAATGCATAACTAATATCCTTCTGAATCTCAGGTGAAGTCATCTGATTATTCTTTGGAGCATTTCCTAACACAACTTTAGCTACAGCTTCATTATTATGCCTTAAAACCTCCAGCAAACGAAGAAAGTTACCCCGATTTAGAGAATCTTCTGACTCATCATGTCCTCTAAATGCTATTCCCCCTTCAAGAAGAAATCTTACAGCTTGAATAGACGCATCTAAACGGATAAGATAATCTGATTTGACTTGTTTCGATTGCTTTATAAAAGAGGCTTCAATGCTTTGCTTCTGTTTGATAAGATCTTCACATTTTTTAGTAGCATTAAAATGAGGACTATTAGAACTACCAACATGAACCTCAAACCTCTGTTTTTTATTCCAGTGTACAAATCCCTTTCCCACAAAATGATCACCGCCAGCTTCAGATTCGCTTTTAAACAAGTAACAAGGCAGACAAAATGCAGCATCTTTAGCTACACTATATTCCAACCAATCATATTCATCAAACCAAGATGAGACAAATCGACGATTTTTTCCACCGATAACCTTTGTAGGAAAGCTATGAGTACGAGGTTGACAAGGGCCTTTTAAAAGATATGCTCTTCTTATCTCATCTTGAATATTGGGATGAAAATCTGAAATCTTTTTTCTTAACCCAGGATCTGCTTCTAAAGTTTCCAAATCAACTATTTCATTAGCGAATCTTGATTCTTGTGGTTGGCTTGAAGATGGGAGTGCTTGGTTTTCGGAAGTTGGTAATACAACTTGATTAACAGAATTAGATTCGTGGCAGCTATGCTTAGGCTGGATTGAAAAGTATCGTTGCATCCTAAATTAAGACATTAAACAATTTAATGAATTAACTAAGGAATTTACTAAAACAAAATTTGATATCTACAAACTAATTTTGATTTTACCTAATTAATAAGCCAATTTCTATTTTCTACATTAAACTAATAAATATAATCAATTAATACAATAAATATAATCAATTAATACTGCATTCTAATTTCATAAATTTATAAATAATTTAACAAACTAAAAATTAATTTAAATTTTACCTAATTACATAAATAATTTTACAAAACAAAATCTTACCTGTGCTCAGTCTCGATCGGTTTGAAATTGAAGAAGGCAAGATAAGGCAACCTTGAATTAGGCTTAGGCAGGCAAGTCTGTACTCTACAGAAGCAGTCAAGCAGCAGAAGTTGCAAAACAGAGAAGCCAGGTCTCACTTGTAGTCCATGTCATCATCCTGGAGCCCACGCAGAATAAGATTAGATTCAGAAATTCATTCAATCAGGCAAGACCAAAAATCATTTGCATTCAGGTGGACTGATACTGAAAACAAGCAGATACCACCAACACCAAGCTTGATACAGCAAACACCATATCCTCTAATCATGCTAGAAGAACAGAAAGACACCTACAGCTTCCCTTAACAAGAAAAGCCTCAATCTTTACAAATTGGTAGCAAACTCAAACCGAAAAAAAAAACATACGGTAATCGTGGAAAGGAGCATATCTGCGAATTGAGATATAAACAAATGCAAAACCCAACAATTTATGATGCCATGCCAATGCCATTGTAAGTAAACAATGGGAATCAAATCCGATCCCTGACCTTATATGGTCAGAAATCACAGACTTTTTTCTTTCATCTTTCACCCGCAAAAACAAGAACATTAACGCTTCAGAAGGAATATCCATGTATTAATTTCAAAATAACCAACAAATAGAGAAGGAATCTAAACCACTCAATCACTCACCATTCACCAACTTGCTCAAAAGCAAGCAACAGTCAATCAGTCATGAAAATTCAGCTAAATGGGTTAATATTATCAATTTATCAGAACTCCAAGCAGTAAACCGACGGCCGACGACCTGCATTACAGTGGAAGATTAGAAGTCTATAACCAATTAACCATGGAAAAGGTGGAAGATTGTAAAATAAATAAATAGAAATAACTTCTGATCAAATAAGTCGTGATGGATCAAACACATAACCGGATCAATAATGTAAATTCAACTGGATCCTTAATCAATCAACGTTAATATAAGCAAAGTAAAGAGGCTACACCCAAACATTTGACATAAAAAACTGGACTGATAATTATCGAAAGTTCAAAACCCTACTAAAACCCTGATCGACAAGCAAACTACAATATTTCATACAAATCGGAAAGAAAGCATATAAAATACCGACACTTTAAAAAAATAAAAATAAATGGGGGACAAATTCAAGCAGATTAAGTTTAGGCTTCAGTCAAATTCATAGAAAAAGCTAATTAAATTAAATTGAAATAAAAAGGGCAACATGAATCGACCAAAGAAAAAATAGAGGATACCTTTTTACATATTACACAACGATAGATTCGAATTGCAGAATTTCTTTTCCCGGAATTGTTGAGAAGAAGGAGACAGAAGGGGAAATAACCTTAAGATTTAAGAAGTAACCCAGAAACAGAGAGCAGAGACGGCGGTCGCCGGTCGGCTCGGCGCCGGCGGCATTCTGAATTCGATTTCGGAGTTCGGAGTTCGGCTTCGGCAGACGGCAGCCAAAAACGCTGAGCAGAAGCGGCGATCTCCTCCCGTCCTCTGTCCTCCGACACCGGCAGTGATTGTTGTCGAACGTCGAACGTCGAACTCGAACCAGTGGCGAACGAGGCGGAGGCTGGAGAGACGGTGCTTCAGAGTTCAGAATCAGAGGGAGGGTCGAACGAAGGCACTGGGTCGAAGCTTCAGAGTGCGCTGGAGAGGGTAAGGGTTTGGGGGGGGGAGGGAAAAATCAAAACGACGTCGTTTTGACGTCGCAAAAAAAATTCAAAACCAAACGGACCACAGGACTCGAACCTGTGACGTCCGGGTTATTACGCACGGGAACCGCTCCGCCCTTACCGCTCAGCCATTTTCGTTTTTTGTATGGTGTCCTACAAACGTTTTATCTATATTATACCTGAAAATGAAGTAAAAATTCTATACTCTGGCCAGGGCTCCGTGGTGTCCCGGGACACCATGCGGAAGCCCTGGCTCCGCCCCTGGTAATAAGGGTGAAAAAATTAACCCTATATTTTATATATCTTGTATAGTTTATTTAAAATTAAATATTTTTATAAATATCTATTTTAGATCTTAATTTAATCTAAAATTAATATTTTATTAAAAATATATATTATTATTATTAAATACTTAATAAAAAAGATATAAAATAGAAGTAATTTTTTCCACCCCTATTATCCCCGTACCAAACAAGTCCTAACAAGCGATGACCGGCGTCGAAGTATAATTTATTATTGACGAGTTTGAAACAAACGCATGGCAAAATAGCAGTACCACTTAGGAAGATTAAAACAAAATAAATAAATAATATTCACACCAACTGCAAAATCACGGCTCCCCCTGTTCTCTCTCCCCCCCTCATGCCCTCGCTGCCTGTATCTCCTCTCTGTGCTGTAAACATCCAAGCGCCCAGAGCGTTAAATCGAACCTAATTGAAATCGTGATCGAGACCACTCGATTCGAGTTTCGAGCCTAGTGTGTTCGGTTCTGGATTGTTTTGGTCCTAAATTCTCTTTAATTTCACTGAATTGTTTAGGGTTTTTTTCTTTTTTACTTGCATAGGTTGATCAATGGGGGTGTCAATGGCGGTCTCTGATTGAACTAGTTTTAGCGGGACATTTTTCTGGGGTTTCGTAATCTTTTTGTGGGTCGGTGAAAGTTTTCTCAATTTGGGGATTTGGATGCTGAATTTTAGGGGAAACGGCGGTTAGAGGGTTTTGATGCTTTTTTGGGCTTAGAAGGTAATTAATGAGATTGGAGGGTCTGTAGGGTTAGGGTTATGATTTCCTGACTGAAAAGTCGTGTTATTGGTGTCAGTTGGCATGATGGCAGAGACTGAACTTGAGGAAGGAGAGGCTTTCTCTAGTCACGGGGATGTTGGTGACGGTGCTGACATTGACCCCTTCGTTGCTCTCTCTTACATTGTAAGAGTTCTGTTGCCTTTGCCTTCTCTTTTTCTTCACCTGGTTAATTTCGAACTTGAATGGAATGCTACAAACTAAATACTACTGCTTGTCCGAAAGAGCAATGGTTTTCGGTTCCCAGTCCATTTTATACTGTGATTTCCTGCGATTGACGTGTCTGTAACCAATGCCTCTACAACGCTGACTTCTAGCCTTCTAGGTATTAATATATTATGATGGTGTGAATTTATGTTTCAATTAATTTGGAATTCGGACCTTCAAAATCAGCAATCTTCCTAAATATCTTCTGATTATGAGCCTCGCCGCTTCCCTTATAGTTCCTGAAAGTTTATACGGCGTCAAGTAGGTTGACATGGTTGTTGGAAGCATGCGACTAAGAAAGGTATACAGTATGTCTTTCAAATCAGTGACGCTGAAGCTATGGAACAAAATGATGAAACGTTCTTTAAGTGATGGATCATATCATCTTAGCTTACCGCGTGCTATTACTTGCGAGTGTTTGATGCACTAGAAGATGCGAACTTCATCTTGAAATATACCTAAAGCTTCACTCAAAACCACAATCCAGTCCCAGGGGATTTATCCTTCAGTGTGAGGATATCATATAACATCTTGTGTCCTTGAGTTGCATAGAATGATCTCCTTCAAGGGAAAAAAATGCTACTTCTTATAGACTTTTTTTCTTCTTTCTATAAGCGTTGTAGTTTATCATTTCTGTCATGCTTCCTAGTCATTGATTTTGTGAGAATTCATTTCTAGAACCAATTATTAGAAGTTACCACCATATAATTACCAGATCATAAACTCTGTTATTATATTGTTTCATGGATACTGTTCCTGCCGCGATAATGAGTAAAGGTTTTTGTTTTTCTTGTTTAAGGATGACAAAATTCGTCGTTGCTTAGGGCATTTGCAAAAAGATTTTGAGGGTGGTATTACTGCAGACAATTTGGGTGAGCATTTTCTGTTGGAACCTCAAAGATGCACTAGTAGCGAACTATGAGCTGTGTATCAATCAAGAAATGACAGTATGAAAAATAAAATAAAATAAAATATTCTCTTGACAGGAGCAAAGTTTGGTGGCTATGGTTCCTTTCTTCCCTCTTATCAGCGCTCACCTTCAAGTTGGGCTTTGCCAGAGCAAGTCCATAATAACACAAATGTTGGTTCTAATGTAAATAATCAGAAGCAGGTGGGTCCACTACTTCCTGCTTGCTACTTCTATGTTGATTATCAAGCAGCATTTTTGTGGCTTACTTCTTCACTCTGGTTTATTTTATCATACAGGTCCCTCGCAAGGGATCTTTTTTAGCCTTAGATGCAACCCGAAAAGGAAACGTTAGATCTGGCTCAGAAGGTACCCACTCAGCACCAAATATGAGGTATCCATGCACTGATGTACCAACCAAGGACTCATTCTTGGATTCCAATGATTGCGGAAAGGGACATAGGGTAATGCTTGAGCCACTGGAGAAGTCAGTCAGTGTGAGGGAATCGAGGAAATTGAAGCTGCGGATGCAGAGAGACTCAGCACGTAAAAATGCCGAGATTTACACTGGGCTTGGTCTTGACTATTCGTCTTCTGCATCATCAGATACTAGCACGGAGGAAACTGGTAGCTTGCCACAAGAATCTCAAGGGAGATCATATGAATCTCCTACCAGCATCATTCAGGTGCATCATTTGTTGGCATCATCCCATAATCTATACCCCCTTGTAAATGGATGACTTTATTAATATATTAGCAGTTAGAGTCTGCAAATGGTTGATCCTTTTTTGTGATCCCGTGTTGAAACAGATGATGACTGCTTTCCCGTTTCCGGAGGGCACACTAATTTCACCTCTAAATGACAAGCTTATCCGTTTAGCAGAAGAGGGAAACTTTTATAAAGACTTTGAGAGTCGGCCTGTTGTAAAGGATATGTCAGTTGGCAAGTTAGCTGACATCACTTTGGGTGCTAAAGTATCGAAAAAGAAAGAAAGTGGGCATTTAAATAAAAATCAATTACTTATCAAGTCAAGAAGAGAAAATGGTGTACATTCTGAAAATGATCTAGAAGTCTCGAGTAAAAGAATGGGAAAAACAGGCTTAAAACCTGCACCTATAGTGGAGGCATGTAAAACTCGAGATGCTACTAATAAAGCAACTAAGATTTGCAGGGAGACCTCTAGAGATGCAATTGAGCAGAAGTTATTTTCTTCCGATTCAGGCAAGGATGAGGAATCTGAATCTGACCAAAATCATAACAAAACTGACAATCGGTATGCTAGGCATGGTTCCAAGTCTTCTCTGGTTGAGAAACATACAGTTTGTTCACGTGTGGATAATTCAGTTGGCCAACATCATGATACTGTGCACTGCAGTGGCAGGACTTCAGATCAAAGTATATCTCATTGTAAGGATGGTTTTGCTCCTGGTTTAGCTGATAATTTGGATGCTAAGCTTGCCAATGAAGCCGCATCGAACAAAAAGGTAGAAACTAGAAAGCCTTCCAGAGCCGATAAACAATCCAAAGGGGGTGGAAGGAAGGCTAGTGCAAAACATTCTGATGAAATGCGTACATCTCTATCAGAAAAAGAAAGTGCTTACAGGAAAAATAATGATTGTGACTTATCTTGTAAAAGTGGGACCAGTAAATCAAAGAAGGACATTAACATGGCTAAGGAAAATTATAGATCATCTGCAGAAAGCAATCTAAAGCCTTTGAACAGTCAAAGGGATGCGGTGGTTGAGCAGCGTTCTGGTATTAAATTGAAGGCATCTAACCAGGGGGATAATGAGAAAGATCAATCAAGGGGCGAACCGAAACTCCAAGAGTTTGATCACCAGGCAGCATCTGGGACATTACCTCCAGAGGCTCCTTATTGTGGTGCTATGGCAGAAAATGGGCAAGAATTGCCTAAAGACAACTGGGTATGTTGTGATAGCTGCCAGAAGTGGCGGCTTCTACCCTTGGGTATAATGACTGAGGATCTCCCAGACCATTGGGTGTGCAGTATGCTGGACTGGCTGTAAGTTTGTTTTTTCATGGCCCCTTGGTTTTACACCAAGCTCTTTCTCTATTGCAGGGCTATCCTTGCTTGTGGGTGTTGCTATTTTTGTCAATAGAATTAGTTGTATCATGAAGATATGAATTGGTGGTTGCTTCCATCAGCATCATTTTCTCCTTCTCGTATAGAAATGCAGAAAAAGAAAGAATATTTGTCTCTGTACTCTCATGCAAACTTTATTCCCTTTTCTTTGTGTAAGGTTTGGTTGCCCTGATGTATGCATCTTCGTTGACATTGTTACAGGCCTAGAATGAACTGTGATGTCCCTGAGGATGAGGCAACAGCGGCTGTGCAATCTCTTAACGCAGCAAGCCTAAATAATGTGCACGATAATGCTGGTAGAGCTGCTCAAGGATATAATTCAACTTCTTGTCTGCATCTTGACCATAATGGGCACGATAAGAATGCCATTACTGTGTCTGACCAAAGAAAGAAAAAACATGGTTCGAGGGAGATTCTTCATGCTGCTCATGCTAGCACTCCCAGACAGATGTTGAAATCTAAGAAGAAACATCAGAAGGATTTAGCAAAGAATGGCGGTATGAATGATATGGCAAGGTCTTCTTTACCATCGGGTTTGATAAAGACATCTACCATTGGAAAGATTAATGAAACAAGCAACACAGACAACCATGTGGATAAATTCATTGAGAATCTAACCGCTGAAGGTGCCTACTATACTGGATATCCAGCTAAAAATAAAAATTTGCCTAGTTATTCCATATGAACTCTCTGAATATCTCTTCTTTTATTTTGTTGATACTATTTAAGATAACCCTTTTCCAGGTGACTCCAAGCAAACTAAGGTGAAGAGAAAGATGGAAGTTGATCCTTGTAGGACGTCCAAGAAATTTAAAAGTGAACGGGAATATCATACAAAGGAACACCGAAAGTGTGAATTGGATGCTGTCAGTGGAGAGGTGGAGACATCTGTTAAGAAACTGTGCGAACCATCTCAATGTGTACCAGATACCAGATCCTTGGAGACAAAGACAGTTGGTCAAAGGAAGGTTTTTATAAAGAGAAAAAAGTCTGGTGATTTGCAGGATAGCCATAATCTGCCAAGCCTTTGCCAAGGTGCTATGCAGCATGTTCATAGCAATCATCCTTCTGTGAAGGAGCCTCGTGAGGCTGAAGTCCCAAAGGGAAAGAAAATAAAGATGCTTAAGTCTGCATTGGAATCTAGTACGACTACCAGAAGTAACAAATTCCATATGGAAGAGCAGGTGAACAAGAATGTTGTATCATCCAGTGATTCTCATCTCACTATTGTCAAAGAGAAAGCCAGAGGCATTGAAGCTGAGAAATTAAGGGCTCCTAAATGTGTAGTCACTGCAAGAGATACCTTAGGCGGTCTACATTCACTGGCCAGAGATCCCTGTCTTGGACCAGTGTCCGCTGAAGCTGCTTCAAGGGCATCAAAGATATCCAGTTCGCATAAAGATAAGGTTAATCTTGAAGAATTGAGAAGTTCACAGGTGGAATTGCCTTCATCTTCTCCTTCTAGGACAATCAAAGCAAATAATCTCGGGCTTCTGAGTAGGGAAAATCTTAAGAAAAATAATGATGCAGACTACAGAGTATCGGTGAGTGGCAGTTCAAGGCAATGTTTGGAGGCTGAAGGTACTAGTGGAAACACTCAGCATGAAGCAACAAGGAAAGAGAAAACTACTCATTCTAGGTCTCTTGGATCCCATGTGCCCGATTTTCGAGATCAGAACACCCCTCATAAATTTACTGGAACATTTAAAGTATGTTTCAAGTCCTCAAGATTAAGGAATGGTCAATTGAGCAGAGATGACGGTGTACCTGAAAGAAAAGAGCAGCATGATGAGCTGGACAGATTGAACGCATACAATGTAACAAATGTTTCCAAGGATGACTGCATGCATGGTGTGGTTTTAGATACGCAAAAGTCTGTTCATGCGTGTAGTTTGCAGTCCAAGGAAAAAGATGTGAAATTTTGTAGTCATTCTGATAAAGAGGAGATTAAGCCGTCTAATTCATTGGCTGAGAGTGAAGAATTGTATATCAGAAAGAAATCAAGGTATGTAGGGAATACTCGTTCCCAGCAAGATACTCCTGATAGAAATGGTGTTAAGTCTATTGGGAAAGACAGGATTCACATGGGTGGCATGGACACTACAGAACAGAGGGTCACTGTTGAAAGAGCAGAAGGTCAATCAAAGGGTGGCCAGCAGCAGCATCTCAACCGGAGCTTTGTGGGAGAGTTTTGTGACCAAGCTCACAGGCAGAAAACCAGTACAATGCCAGTAGAGTCAAAGGTTGGGATGTCTCAGTGTGTGCCCAATCATGAAGGGAAACAAGATCCTGCTGCTTGGAGTTCTAGTTTGGTCCCTGGATCTTCGAAAGATGCTGAATTTGATGCATCAAAAGTCCTCACTTTGACTGGTTATGCTGCTGACCAGTGTGGGCCACATAAGAGATCAGGAAGTTCTGCTAGTAATGAAACTCTTGTCAGGAATACTGATGACACAGCTCATATTTCTAAAGATTCCTTTGGTCAGTCAAAAAATCCTTTGAAGGAAGCAGAGGATCTCAGAGCTTATGCTGATAGATTGAAGGTTGTTTTAGTAACACTATACCTTCTTTTTGTGGTTTCGTTTATAATTGTGGTCTTCAGTTATCATCATCATCATCATCATCATGTCATCATCATGTCATCATCATCATTATCATCTTTCAAGTGATTGATGACTGTACTGGCTTCTTGTAGAATTCTGGTTTTCTATGTGAAAGCGCTGAGGTTTATTTCCAAGCTGCTTTGAATTTTCTTCAAAGTGCTTCATTCCTTGAAGCTGGCAATAGTGGTAGCAATAGCCACGGGAAATTGACTCCGATGCAGATGTACAGCACTACCGCTAAACTCTGCGAGTAAGTATCTACGCCTAAGTTGGAGCATGGGCTGCACTTAGGAGCTGCTAGATTGCCATATAACTTTGGCTATGTATGCTTTGAATTTTACAGATCTTGTGTGCATGAATATGAAAGACTAGGAGAAACTGCTGCTGCTGCCTTGGCCTATAAGTGCATGGAGGTGGCATATATGAAAATAGTGTACTGCAAACATTTATCTGCAAACAGATCTAGGAATGAATTACAAGCAACTATACAGATGGTTCCTCAAGGTAAATGGATCCATTTTCTTTGCTTTTGTGGCATGTCCTGAAGAACTTAGAGACTTGAATTAGAAACTTTCTTGCTGGCATTGTTGCCATCTGTTTATGTGAGGGACTTCTAAATAATGACAATTTGAAATGCTTTGGTTTTTGAGCTTACATATATAGTGGAATGTTATGAGTTGGCCCAATTTCAGATTAATTAAACCCTTCCCAGACCAGTGTGATGGTCAACCAACTATTCCTTCCTCATCCTCTTTGAAGTTTCTGTCGGTCTTAAACCTTTGAGTAAGATTTTTTGTTTTGTTTTGTTTTGTTTTGTTATTATTGATTATGGTTGGGATGCTTTGACTGTAGGTTGCAATTTTGTGTCAAACATGCTCTGTATTTTATAACAGGATTCGAAATTTGACATACTGATGCATTGGACATATCTTACTTCTACTACACATCATTCACCTTTAAATTTGGATTTATCTGAAATATGTGATGCAATCATAATAATTTTTTTTCCATGGATGTTCTGCACGTATGATTTTTATCCTATCAAACAATACTGCATTAATCTCAATTTGATGGGCATTATTGTGAGGAAGTGTGAAACATAGAAAGTTTGGCAGTAGTCACGGATATACCTCGCATATACATGCCTACCTGGTTTCCTTTATATAATACGGTTGTGCAAGTACCACAAAATTGACCTTGCCTTTTAATCTTAACTTAACAGTTGATACCACGTTTGTTTTACAGTAGAGGGCCTTTAAGGTGTTAGGACATATTAAGAAATAATAAAATCTAGGAACTTTGAAATATATTCACTAATTTACCCTTACATTAATAGAGGATCTCTACTTAATACTTCAACTTAATTATTAACTACTAGATAGAATAGAAGAGCAAAAGTGGTAATGTAGCATTTAATTATGTAATAAATTTGAATAAAAAAAAACTATAGGCCTCTATTGTGAGATGTTTGGAGTATTATATTCTTATATAAATCAAAGGACCCTTACCTTATTTTGGGATGACCGTATATCCCTATTTACTGTAATAACTTTTAGTTACTTGTGATAATCATTCATTACTATCAAAATGTGGATGTTGAAAAAGGCATCAACTAAAGAAAAGGACATCTAAGTAAAATAAGCACCACCAAATTATACAATCTCTAAAGTTGAACGAGCAACTTTTTCATCATCCTTAATGTGTTAGGTCCCAAATCAATGCTTGTCAAACCATTGACTATAGTTACTATTTATCGTTGAAACTTGAAAGGCCTGTGATTTCTGTCCTCCTTTGTAATCCAAACATCCCCAAGGATAAAATTATTTATGCCTCTTTGGCCTTCCTTCCATATATAATCCTTGCCAAGCAAGAGCTACTTTATAAACTGTGTGCCAGCTAGCAATGCCAAAATATGGAAAACTAAGATCGACAAGTCTCTTGCCACTTTAATTTATAGATGGTGGTTTTGCTCTATGACCTCTGCCTTGTACACACTGTCACACATACAAATCCATTCCTTATCTGCTTTGTTATAGATGGAGACTTTCTTTCCCAAGCTGCTTCTGAAAAGGAATGGAACTTGCTACTTCCAAGTTATCTAGGAGGGAAAATAAATTGCACCTGCCTTATTTATCACAGCCATTGTCTTTCATGCCTAATTAATTGGCTTAGTAGACGACAAACTAAAATTGTAATATTTAGAAGTCTACCTTGACTGCTCTTCACCTTTATTTATTGATTTATTTGTTTTTATCTTATACCTTTTACTTTTCTTTGTAATTACTTCTTAGTTTCTACTACCAATTGATTAAATGTCCTCCAACCCCTTCCCTTCCCAGCAGTGGAGTTAAATTCAATTTATTTTCTATTTACGTCTACTTGTGAGGGAGGTGGGTTATATGGTTTTACTAATGAGTATATATATTGTTGAGTATCGTAGTTTTAATTATGGAAAATCAACGCTGAAATATTACAAAAAATTGTAAGAGGTGAAAAAATAATAATAAAATGGAGGCTTAATTTGTTTGAGCCAAGAAGCAGCTTACTGAAATCTTATTGAATAAATATAAGGTAATTTCCTGTTATTTTCTTAGACATTTTTAATCTAAGATTTTGTCGCAAATAGATTACCGTTTGCTATCGAAAAGTAAGAGCATACAAAATCCAATTTCATGGTGTAAACATATTTGGAGAAAGAAAAATGATAGTGCAAGAGAAGCATTATTTGGAGAGTACATGAAACTGCAACCAATCGATAATCTTCAAGTTATTTAAAACCCATGCCAGAGGCTAACTCAATCTCCTTTGATAGCTAAGGTGAATTCATTGGCTGTTAACTTTGAATGACAGAAAAAATGACTCATCATTTGCATCTTTCCTAGATGGAAAATTAGTGCACTCAAGAAACTTAGTCAAAATATTCATGGTTGAAGTTAATTACATAAATAGATATGCTGCATATAAAAATGAAAGGAAACACTAGGAACTGATAGATTGGATTCTTGCTAATTCTTGTAAAATCAATTTAGTAGTAATATACAGGCCATTGATGCTTTCAGCTTGACACTACTATTCATATGTAGGGCATTGTTAGGAATGCGATGGAACCTGAGATGAAAGATTTGATTGCACATCTATCTGGCAATTTTAGTCGTGGTAAAATCTTTGAGAATAGGATTTATAAGCAAAACGTTCTTTTTTTAAGTACAGTACCCTTATAACAGATTAAATGCTGATATTGAAGCGCTTCTTGTGTATTATGATGAATTTAGTCAAGATTCAGATTTCAATTTTTCATCCAGCAGCCTTTATGCAGTCTAATTAATAAAGGGGGCAAATAATAAAATGTTCACATCAAATTAGGGCATAAATGTTCCTTTAAAATAAAATTAAAGCTGATAATGTCATCATCCTTTATGTTTGCATAATCTATGGTCAATTCATTCAAGAGGGTTTGATTGGATGGTTACTAAATGATATGAGGGAATGGCAATTTGAGGGAACAAATAGCATAATCATGAGAGCTAAAACATACCTTCTCCTTCCCAGCCGTTCTAGATCTAGGAATGTCCCAACTAATCTTCCTAAATATCATTTAATGCACAGTTTTTCCACTAATTTCTAACATGCCCCTGTATTGAATTTCTGGAAATTTAAATCAATATCTAAATAGAAGCTATAAAAATTAAAGTAATAGGGTTAGTTCTGTTAAACTAAAATTTCCAGCACTACCTTAATTCATGTATTTAGTCGGGTGTATTTAGCTGAGAAGGAAGCGCTATGATTTTATTGAACGAGAAAATTAAATGCAAGATGTAAAGTGGTTTGGGGATTCAAATGATATTTACTTCCATTTAATGAAGTTCATATTTACTTCCTCCGTCCCACAAAGATGATCCTCGATTTTATTTTCACACACGTTAAAAAATATGATTTATTGTGATTGGAAAAGTAAATATATATATGCTTTTCCAATTATATCCTGAGTAACCTAGTTAATACATTAATCTCACAATTTATAATGAAATAGGATATAATTTGGACAAACAAAAACTAAATCTAGATAATTTACAATGAAATAGGACCATTTTTGTGGGACGGAGGGAGTATTTTATTTTACTTCATCTGACAGCATCCTGAAAGTTGTCCAATTTTTTATCTCGTCCTTTCAAAATTGAAGTGGCCCTGAGAGAGTGGATATGGTGATTTGAAAATTGAAGCAAAGCAGTTTTTTTGTCAGTTAGTGAGATTTGACTGCCACTTCTTTTGCTGGCAGGAGAGTTTTGTCCTGTCTAACAGTATCTGGGAATATGTGAAGCATATCTCTTCTGGTCAAGAAACATTTCTTCCTCAGCAACCAACTTTTTCTTTGATCCATTGAGATGTTTCTTATATCCAGAAAAATGATTTTCCCTGTGATTTATGCACATAAAAAAGATAAATTTTGAACCTAGTTAAAAGTTGACTGTTCAATTATAAGATGTCTATGTTATCTAAGGTAAAAGCTACAATATTAGTAATCACACTATTTAAAAGCAAACTAAACAGTTGTAAATTTTAATTAAAGAACTTTGAAGATCAAAATCTCATAGGATTGAAAAAACTCACGGGAGATGGCAAATTTTATTTTCAATCTAAGGGTTCAAATTACTTGAACCTTTTCTACTTACATTAGAGACCTAAAGGCTTTTTAGATTGGCACGTCAAGCTATGGCTTTGTAACTTGATCTTCATTACTTTTTGTCACCACGTCATGCATTGGATCCTTTGGTGACTCAGGGCTTGTTCTCCTTTATTTTTTGAGCTTATTAAATCAATCAACAGATTTTTGACAATAATAAAAGGAATAGAGAATTAATGGTAATAATTATAAAAATGATGGTAATGATAACAATAATAGTAATGCTAATAGGAAAAAATATTAATTATGACATTAATAATAATAAAAATAGAAATAATTATTCATTGAAATTTTTCATTCAGATTAGATGAGATCAAGTTGAGGAGAACAGGGCCTTAGAGTTAGAGGTGCATACTCCTGTGAAAACTTGGTCCCATAAATTAGATTGTGACAGTTGACCGCTTTGGATTAAGGGAAACTGGGTCATAGACCCCTAGCTACATGTATATCTTCGAGTTTGTAGCATGTCTATGGAATACCCTTTGTGTGTTTGTGTGTGTGGGGTCAGTCGTGTTGGGAAACTTTATGCTCGTACTGAACCACTTAACAGCATTTCCTGCTATTGCAGGTGAATCCCCATCATCTTCTGCATCTGATCTTGATAATTTAAACAATCAAGGATCCATAGAGAAGACTACTTTGTGCAAGGGCTCTGCTCCTCATATCTTCGGAAGCCAAATCCCTGCTACTCAAAATCGTAACTTCTCGCGTCTGCTTGATTTCGTAAGTTGCTACAATTTCTTTTTACTAATTATGGTTCTTCGAATGATTTCTGGACTAAGCAGAATTGCTTGTTTTCAAGATATTTTCTGCAAGAAGAATCCAGGGATTGGGTTAGTTTTTGCTATAGGACTTCAAATAAGATTTCACGTAGAAAATTGGCTCATTTAGAGTTGTAGGTCATTTCCTAGTAGGTCAATCGTGTTGCATGAGTTTTTGATCCTGACCCAAAAAAGAAAAAAAAATATTAAGCTCATATTTTCAATTTGGTGTTAATAATGTGAGCAAAATTATTTTATCCCTGAGGTGCCAGTTCTCTTAATATTTCCTTCTCATTTCTTTTCATGCAGTTATTTTTGTTTTATGTGCCATATTATCTCCGATCCAAATGATATTTCTTTCCTTTTGGATATCTTAAATGTATGTGTTGCAATGGTATTTGGTATGTTTGTCAGCAGCATATACTTGTCTTCCCAACATTGGAAATGAAATGAAGAAAGGAAAATAAATTTGAGTTGGAACCATTTAGCATTAAACGAATGTGGAGGATATGATTTTAAGGTCTCACACTGCTGAATGTTGAATTTAAAAGTAAAGGCTGCTAAAGTGGGAAGTCAGTATTTGCCTTACTACGTGCAATTATTTTCAGAAAGCTCAAGAGATTGAGGAAATACGATTTCATTATTTGGAAGGTTGATACTATTAAGATTGACACCCTTGCCACCTAGGCCAGAATTATGGACTATTGATGGTATAAATATACAAAATATAATATTGCAGGCCTTAGGATGGAAAATCTTCAGTTTGAGAGAGCAAGCAAATGCATTATAATCTGCATGTCATTAATGCCTTTCTTTGGAGCTTCTAAATTTCTTGTTAAGCTGTGCACTAGGGAAAGAACAAATGCAATACAATGAGTCCACTCTGTGTATTTCTATTTCTACTCTTCTGCTTCTTCCGTTCTTGTTATTCCTCCCTTGTACTCTTCTACTTATAATGGAGTTTTTTCTCCGAACCGAAAGTTTCCTTAGCTTTCACTAGTCATGAGAACACATCTACCTTGGCCATCTGTTGCAGACAAAGCTACCAGGTTCCCACTTGCCACATTTGGGGGATTGCTGTCCAGTTCTTGCATATTGTCAGTGCTTTCTTGTTTCCCCTCGTGATCATGATCTGGATTATGTGTGATGTAAATTGCATTAGGACCTTACATCAATCCTGAAGGTAACATATTTAACTAGTGACATACCACATATACCGCATTCCAAGACGGTAGCAAATTGTGACTTACTCTTTCTTTCGAGCATGGATACATTATACATATTAAGGTAGTGGTATGTCACTTAGTTATCCACCACTTTTGAGGTCACTACAATATATATTGATGATGATCTCTCTCAAAAGTAGATTGATGCCTAATGGTCGTCAACTCTCTCTATCCCAATTTCATTTCGAAACTTTCAAATTTGGGACATTTTAAATTAGTTGTGTTGTTACCCATATAATTTTAGTAAAATCTACCCTGCGTCGTTACTCCCAAATTATATATTTTTTTCAATGTTATATTTTATTGATCATCAAGCATAATTTGTTAAAATTGGTTTGAACTGAAGTTTAGTAATGCTAAATTATAACACTTCCTTTATAGGAGAAATTTAGTGATATTGGTATGGAGAAGCATCTAGGTTGTGGTTATATGTTGATGTGGGTTTTTGATGGTCATCAATATAGTTTCATTCCAAATAGAATCCAAATATCTAAATGTAGGCTTTTCACTGTGCTAATTCTTTTGGCATCTTTTATGGATTTAGCTGGATAGAAGCTTAGAACTCAGGAAGCAACCCACTAAGTGTTTGTTTGGTAGTCTATATCTGATCTAATAAGTAATAGTGTGTATGGAGTAATAATTATTTTTGATAGACACATCTTATTTATGAAAGTAATAATAGTTTTTGGTAATTCATTTGATTTACAGTGAATTAATGTATATTACTAACTTTGGACCTGTGATATTTATAATGATTAATATTATTTTTAATACTAGTATAATTATTTAATTACAATTAATATTAATAATTTTTTTATGAATTATAATTAATAATTATAACTAAAAATATTCTTATTAATTATTTATCTATAATTATATAATTAACATTATATTTTATAGTTATGGTTAATATTAATATTATAAATAATTCATGTATTCTTAAATTTATTATTATTATTATTATTTATATTGATTGATTATTTATAATTATAGTTTATAATATCTTTTTAATTATTAATTCATGGTTATAATAAATAATATATTTATTAATTTGCTGTTTAAGATTATAGTTAATACGTTTTGTATCAATTAATTTTGTATAATTATGATTAATATTATTTTTCATAATTATTAATTTATCATCATAATTAATGGTATCATTATTAATGAATTAATTATAATTAATATTATTTATTTTGAATATATAATTACATTTAATACTAATGATAGTTTTATTAATTATAATTAATAATTATAAACTATACTATTATATAAAATATATAATTATGATTGACGTTAATCTTATAAATGATTCATATATCATTAAAATTAATATTATTCATATTGATCAAATGTTTTATTTTCTATTTAAAATTATAATTAATACTGCCACATTACAAATTTAGAAAACAAATTTTGACCATTAACTTTTATGAAATTACAATACATTATAATTTAAAAATATAATTATTATATTCGTATTAAAAAAATACTTCCATAATACTATTTTTTATAATTTTTATTAGTATGTATTAAAATATATTAATGGTCGAGGTTTGTTTTAGATTCGTGGCGATATATATTTTAGGAAGAGTATTTTTGTGTATTGATAAGTTATTTATAATTTTGATTAATATTGTTTTTAATAATTATTCATCTATTATTTCAATTAATAGTATCATTATTATTTATTTATTTATAATTAAGAATAATATTTGTTTTTTATATTTATTTCATTACAATTAAAAATAATAATATGCTTATTTATTATAATTAATAACTATAACTAGTAACATTCTTATTAGTTATTTATTCATATTTATAATTAACATTATTATGTATAATTATGATTAATATTATTCTTATATGCAATTTATTTATCATTAAAATTAATTTATTTATGTTAATTAATTATTTATAATTATGATTAAGAATATTTTTATTACATCATAGTTATGATAAATACTATCATTATTAATTCGCTATTTAAGATTATAATTGATATTTTTTTGCTTTGATTAATTAATTGTAAGCGTGATAAATATTGAGTATTTATTAATTTATCCTGACAATTAATTTATTGTTGATTAATTTATTTAATTACAACTAGTATTATTTTATTTGATTATTTAATTATATGTAATATTAATAATATTTTATTAATTATGATTAATACTTATATCTAATAATAATAATATTATTAATTAATTAATTTTATATACTTATAATTAGCATTACTCATGGAGGTGATAATATTGGATAGTTTATTTAGTGTAAAATAGATCTACTCATTCTGTAATAATATGGTAGGTAATATGGATAATGAGGTTTTAAAAAATATATGCGAAACAAATAATCGAAGTTGCGTTCAAACAGACACTGAAGGAGTTTAACAATGCCTGAGGTTGAGAAATACTTCATATGTCACATCTAGCTTGTCATTTATTTCCATGCACTGATTGCTGCTTCACTTATCAACACAATGTTTGCCTGTGCCTTAGTTTCATATTTGAGATCGAAGCTTCTTTGTATATTCTCTTGATTTCTATTGTTTAAATTCACCTGGGACAAAGAAGTTTGTGCTTGATAAGTGCATACACTCGAAGGTCTGCCTGTGTAGGGCTGGTGTGACTGGTTGTGAGACAATTAGAAAAAATTATCCATGTTTCTTCTCCCTTTTAACTAAACATTTATGCATATCCTTGCATCTGGTTCATACTTATCTCTCTGATTTTCCCACTTATAATGCACAAAATAGGTCTAGTAAAATTTTCTCCCTAGACCTTTCTTTGGAACCAACATAATGATGGTTTCTATGCGGTCACATTGATTTGTTATATCATTTTTGTTCAAGTCAAAGGAACAAACTTATTAGCCATCAACTCCCCCTAAACCATCATTCTGTTGGGGAGTTCAAGCGCATAAAATGTTCCAATAATTGTTGTTTGATGTGGTAGTGCAAAATACTTAGATTTTTATAAATTTGGAATGTCTTGCAGACCCAGGATGTAACTTCTGCGATGGAGGCCTCAATGAAATCCCAGGATGCATTTACAGTTGCTTCAGTTCAGTTGGAAGAGGCAAACAGAAAAGAAGCTGTGGCTGCAGTTAAGAGGGCACTGGATTTCAGCTTCCAGGATGTGGAGGAACTTGTAAAATTACTAAACCATGCGAAAGATGCTACAAGTCGTTGAGAGTGTGAAGATGGCTGCGGAAATCATAGATATTTGCGATGAGTACTGCATCGTGCACTGTTTTGGAACAGAAACGTGGGAATTTTTTTACAGAGGCTGGCTGCCTCGGCAAGAAAGCATAAAGGTCATAAACCCCAACAACTTACATGGTGCTTCGGAAAGTGAATAAAAATCATTGTATGATTTAGTCGCTGGTGGCAAAATGTGTTGTTGGTTTTCTTCATCGAGGAGCAGATTTAGGTGGAGAAAAGGCTCAGTACATACAAAGATAGCAGGTCATGATGAAGTTCGACACAAGCCTATGCTCGGCTTATTCTTGAGGAGAACAAGTCATCAGCGTCTCTATACACCGGTGTAAATTTGTAGAAACTAAGATCTAGTGGAAAATTTTGTACTTTTATTCTTTCAGTTTTCAACCTTTTTTTTAAACCCCCCCCCCCTTCTCCTTCCTCTTTCATTTTGATTTAGGCATATAATCCTCCCCGTCAATATTATTCCAGTGATAGAGGTAAAAAAAAGGCATCTGGAGCTGTAGTTCCAAAAGTTATTTTGTTGATTTTATATTGGGTTCATTTGGATGAAGCCCGAGTATAATAGAATGATATGCGAAAGTATCGAAGATCAAACATTTCATTGAAAATCAGCTGCACATCACTGTGTTCCAAAAATTCTATGGGCTATCATTCATTTCGTTACAAATAGAGAATCGCCCTCTGTAATTAGCCACCAACTGTAGTTAGGCACGCGAGAAAGCTTGAAACCATGAGGGGCATCACCAACTGCCACCCATATATCTGTCACCTGGGTGCTGTAGGAAATTGATGAAACCTTTTGCAGTTGTTAGCTTGATGCCTATTTAATGTCCCACTTTGCCTGTTCAACGGCTAGTTACCCCCTTCTATTTATGAACGAGTTTGTTCAGCATCCGCTTATATCGTTTACAAAGACTATGTCATTGCCAAGGAGTGAAGGATGCTCTTTGATTTTCGCAAATAATAATAATAATAATAACAATAATAATAATAAAATATTCATCAGCATTTATGGTTGACATGCGTACTTCAATTAGAAAATATACACTAGCTAAATTTTAACATGATGCGGCCGAAAAGTTACTGTCCAAAACGCAGACGTCTTTTCAAACGAAGCTTAGATTGCCAATATGAATATGTATTTTGTTAATAGTTCTAATGTCCTGAATAACGCCGCCTTCTATTTAACATCATATTCTCAACCAGCCGCATTGGGAAATAGGTTGATGGCAACAAGGGAAGAAAGAGGTGTGTGTGCATTGCATGTGTGCTCTAAAAACGATCTGATACTAGAATTTAAATAAATTCATTATTGAAACAGGATAAGCTTTCTTGTATGTTCGGATAACTAAATTCATAACTATCACCAAAAATCCTTGCAACTGCAAGATCCATTAATGAAATGATGAAATCTATTTACATCTCTTACCACAAACTCCCTATCAACAATATCACTAATTAGCTTAAATACTTCATGACAACCCCTGCACATCCTCAAATTCTTCATAATTCTAATAGTAACTCCTTTAGGCATACTTATCAAACTAAAACCTAAAGCCAGTCTCTCACTATGTAAACTCGCAATTTCATCCCTGGCTTCCTCTTCCACATCAACAAAAACTAACCCATTACTCTCTGCAACATATCCCTTTTCCTTCATCTTCTTCCCCAACTCTTTCAATAAACTCAGTACCTCACTCCCTCGGGGACACGAATCCAAGTCTCCTGCATAGAAAACACACACGGAATCCTTGATCTCGACCCAACTGCATCCAGGTTCCTTCTTGATGCCAATGCATTTCATTTTGGATCGAATGCTCTGAGCATCGTCCCACTTACCAGCTACCGCGTAAGTATTTGACATGGTTACGTAAGCAGAAGCTACTTGTTGGTTTGATTCCATCAACCATTTGCTGGCTTCTGCAGCTATATCTACTCTTCCATGGAGTCTACTCGTTGACAGAAGTGTACCCCATAAGAGGGCACCTTGATCTTTTCGTCCCACATCTAGAGACTTGGCTATTCTATAAGCCTCATCTAAACGTCCTCTTCGACTTAATATATCAACTGCGCAGGTATAATGCCTCGCATCAGGGATCACTCCATATTTTGCTTGCATGGAATGTAAGTGTTCAAGGCCTTGGTCTATTAGACCAGAATGACTACAGGCGTATAAGAAACCAAGACACGTGATATCATTGGGTTCTATTTTTCTCCATAGCATTTCATGGAATAGCTCCGTAGCTTGTCTTCCAAACCCATACTTAGCATAACTCATGATCATAGATGTATAAGGTATCAAAGACGGATTACTGATTTGTCTAAATACCATATCCGAGTCCGCAACGCAACCACATTTACCATACATGTCAATAAGCGCGGATGCCACAACCTCATTCGATTCATGGCCCCTTCTAATTACAACTGCATGGGTCACTTCACCATAGACTAGTCTACCCAAGCTGGCGCAAGAATTGATAACACTTGCAAGCATAAATTGATTAGGAGGATCATACCCTATTAGAAGAAATTCCTTGAAAAGATTAAGAGCATCATACCCTTGTGCATTCTGAGCATACCCTGCAATCATTGAAGTCCACGAAACAACGTTCCTTTCGATCATGGAGTCAAAAACCCGTCTAGCAAACTCCACATTACTCGATTTCCCATACATATCTACGAGTGAAGTGCAGACTACAAGATTCGTCTGGAGTCCACATAATTCAACACGGGCATGCACTGATGTGCCAGATTTAACATCAGTAAGTATAGAACAAGCGTTAATAACCGTGGAAAACGTAAAAGCATTTGGCCATACCGTGCTTCTGAGCATCTTCGTGAAAAGCCAAAGGGCCATCTTCGGTTGATGGGCACCCGCATAACCAGCCATAAGTGAAGTCCATGAGACAACATTCGGTTCCGACATTTCATCAAACAATTGATGTGCATGGTCTATTTCCTGCAATCTAACATAAGAGCTGAGGAGATGATTGCTGGTAATAATGTCACATAGGAACCCACATTTCAGAAGGTCCGCGTGGAACGCTAGCACAAATTTTTTACCTCCCAAATCTTGCAATTGCCGAATGAATTGGGGTGTGGTGTGAAAAAACGACCGTTGGTGTCGGCGGGAAATAGAGAAGAATGTGAGGGTAATCCGGAGATGTTCGCTGACTGAGCACCTCATTTGTTGCGGAATTGAACTACGGTTGCTGAGGTGCTACGTTCATGTAGAGGAGGGATATATTCGTCCTTTGCGATGAATGGGCTTTGGGCCATCAATAATTCAACGTCATGCTATTAAGTCTTTTTGTTTCATAATCTTACTATATATAAAAGAAGAATACATGCAGCAAATTTTTCCCGCTCTTTTTGAGCTACAGTACATGACACGTGTCACCATATCATTTAATCTGAATTTGGCAGGTCAAAGTCAACTTAAAAAATGACATCATCTAAAAAATATATAAATACAGTACATTTGTCATCACGGTCAACGTAAAACTTTAAATTAATATATATTTTCATTACAACAATTCTTCCCAGCCATGTGTCGAAATTTTATTTGTTCTGCCACAGTTCCCTTGATTATGGCCATATTCGACGGTCAGATCTTCCTGTTTGACTTCAAACACAGCTCTCCCTGCCTATATATACATGACAACAACATACTGCGCAGGTATAGTCGTGAAATTTGGTAGGTCATTTGGCAGAATCATCAGCATCCTCAGGTAAGCCACCTATTTCTACCAGATTATAAAACTTTCAAAAATTGTATTTTTTCGATCTCATTTACATATACATACATTATTAGGATTTCAGAAATATAAATTTTACCTGATATTTGACTTGATATATTTACAGAAAACATGTCAATCTTCACAAATCTAAGGGAAATAAACCCAGCCAAGAGCAACTGGTGCATTAAACTGAGACTGATTAGGCTTTACGATAAGCCTTCTTATGGGAACCAAAATGAAGCATACAGTTTAGAATGTGTATTTCATGACAATGAGGTAAGATGGCAGGCAAAATTTATGTTATATATTTCATTAGTATTTTGAAATTTATAAATAAAGCTGATCAATTTTGTTGCTTGAATAAAACAGGAAAACAGAATTCACGCATCAATTAGAAAATCTCAGATTTCACAATATAAAGCAAAACTCATTGAAGGAGAGCTCTACCATATCAAGAATTTCATAGTGGCAGATAACCAAATGAAAATAAAAACAACTGAATTCAAATATGTGATCTACTTTAACAATTTTACACAATGTAATTTGTCAAAAAATATAGAAGTATTTCCTACTGTACTATTCAAGTTTGCAGCATTTGAAGAATTATCCAGAAGGTCACCAACATGTCTTATAGGTACCATATTCATTTTTATAATTCAAAAACTACTTACTATATTGCTTTGGCTAACATATTAACATAAACTATGATGTCAGACATTATTGGAAGAGTTTCCATAGTACACACATTAAGAGAGAAGGAAGTTTATGGCAAAGTCACCAAATACATGGATTTTGTGCTGGAAGATGAAAAGTAAGACAAGTGTATACGAATGCATATACATTGTTGTTTTTTTTTTCACAATGGTTAATATCAAGTATTTACTTACACAATTTTACAGAGAAAACAGAGTACAGTGCACACTTTGGGGAGATTATGCTACAGAACTAAGTGAATATGTTTCACAGACAAACCCAAACCAGCTTATTATTATTCTCCAATTTTGTCGGATCAGCAAGTTTAATGGTAAAATAGATATTTATTTTGTTAGCAAATTTTTATGGATGGATTAACATTAACTACCCTTAATACTTGCAGATGAAGTTAGGATATCAAACACTTGGAATGTGACAAAACTAATTCTTGATACTACAATGGATGAGATTAGAGACTTCGAAAAGAGGAAAATATCTTTCAACACTTCTACACATTAATTACATTCATGACATATTGACTTTGAAAGTTAATCATAATTACCTTTTTACAGATTACCAGAATGTGAATCTTCACATATCACAGTTTGTGAAGAGAGGCAATCAATGTCTTCACAAACAATTACAGAGGAGCTAGCAAGTGACAGATCTATTTTCAAAACAGTTGAACAACTTCAAGAGAATGAGGTAATATTATTTTGAATTTAATACATATAATAGATAATAGATAATAGATAATTGATGTTTATTCCTGACAAAATTGTTAAATTTTACTTCAGGTGGGAAAGTTTTGGATCAATGTAAGGGTTGTAGGAATTGAAACAGTAGGAGAGTGGTTTTATGTAGCATGTAAGAAATGCCTAAAGAAACTCAAGCCTATTGGAGACTCATTTTATTGTGAAAAGTGTATGAAAAATGATAAAGGGAGTCTTAGATACATGCTACAAATTAGAGTTGTGGACGGAACAGGAAATATTCCACTACTTCTATGGGATAGGGAATGTACACAAATTATTGGTAAATCAGCTCAACAACTGAGGGAGAGCAATGCAAAGGTAAGACCTGATTTAATATGACATAATTTTTATGGTTTCTGCTTATGCACAATATTTTAACCACATTTTTTAGTTTACACAGGAAGATGATGAATATACAAAGCTTCCAACAGATTTGGAGAAACTCATAGATGTGAAGGCTCTTTTCTTAGTTCAAGTGAGGGAGAAGCAATTGGGAGCATATTCAGTTATAAAGCTAAGTGTGGACGAAGCTTTGGTTTCCAAATATTATGGACCAACTTTAGACAGTCAGGTTAGTGTATATTTTAATATAATATGATCAAATCCTTAATTCATTGGATATAGTACGTAAGGAACCAAATTATTAAAAAAACGTTTGTGCATTTTTTTAGGACTCTGATATGCTTTTAAAATTTGACACTGTAGCTGATGAACAGGTATTATTCATTAGACAAAAATAATTATTTTTGTGAATTTATTGTTTAGTTCATAATTATTTTATATCATGATAATGTATTCTGCAAAGGTGGAATCTCAGACAGATGAAGCTCGCACACCAAAGAATGGCACAAAATGCAACTCTGAGAGTACAGATGAAGAATTTGGAAAGAGATGCATTGATGCGGATCATTCCACTACAGCTCCTAAGAGAAAGAGATCTAGGGTGAATGTTAAAATAGAGAAAGTTTAAGCTTATAGAGCGAGTGAACTGATGTACTCTGAAGTTGATTAACTATGTTAACTAGCATTTAAAATATCTATTGTATGTTGATGTTACCTAATTGTTATTTGGTTGAGAATCCTAACTTAATCTGCATTATTAATGAATTCAGTATGTACCAGTAGAAGACGGTTTGATATTACTTTTGTTTCAATTATGTACGCTCTATTATTATGATTTCATCTACTGTTTTAATAGCTATTTTCATATATGTGCATACTCTTTAATCTGACCTATTTTATTTAAATAACTTATCACGATAAATGCGGTAATTTAGATGACTAAGTGCACACAATAAAAATCAGCAGCAAATAACATACAATATCATAAATGGGAACGAACAATTTTAGAAATCTTATATTATAGTTTAATAACAAAATCATACTTCTGATTGTTATATTAGGAGGTTTGTCGATTATTTGTTATGAATATTATCCTAAATTTTCTGAAATTCAACATAAAAGCTGAATGATTCTTTTACAATTTCTGAGGCTCAGGATTCAAAATATTTACCATCCAATGATCATAGGCTCATGCCTAACATTCAATTAATTTATAAGTGGTGATTTTTAACTGATTATTCCCTTCAAAAAAATCTGCCTAAACTCTTACCTACTGTCGGAAGGGATGAAAAATGAATATTGTCAAATTCTGATAGTAATCAGTTAAAAATCATCCAATATAAATTAAAACACAATCACCATCATCGCCTCATTATTATTTCTAAGTCTCAATAAATAGATCCCTTACATCACAAACAAACAGACCATAAGAAAATTTACTATGAATCACCACTATTTTGTTGTTCATAAAACTTTGTGAGATTACATATAGGGCTCATTACATGTCAAAACAACAGTCAGAAAATTCAACTTTGCTTTTCGTGAACATTAAAATCATTGCCCATTTCTTATAGTCAAGTTTGATGGAAGATGGGGATCCTTTTATTATAGAACTTAGAATAATATTTTTATAGCCTGAAATATTTTATTTAAAAAAAAGTATGAAATTAGTATATTCTGTTGCAAATGTTGTACCTGCAATATACCAATTTTAGTTTATGAATTTCAGCATGAAAATTTTTCCCTCTTAAATTTAGATTCAAAAAGTTTATACTTCTTATAAGAAGACATACATCCCACACATGACAATAGACACAAACACAACAAAAATCTACAGCACAATATAAACAGGAACACACTCACCTGCCTTTCATTCTTATGCAGTAAGTCATAGCTTAATCTATATTGTGAATTACATTATAGTAATTAAATATGATTATACTAATTATTTAATTTACTGTTTATGTAACATAATTTCAGATTGGATAGAAGATACAAGTTCCTACACATACACCCAAATATGAGGAAATTAACATCATCAACTACAATAACAGGAAAAAGATCAAGAGATCATGTATCAACAGGTACTTCAGTATAGTATTAACAAAATTCTGTTGTATATAAATATGTTATCGTTTTAATTTCAACTATTGTGACAGCAATGTTATAGATAATTATTAACTTTTGCTACTAAGAAAACATTAATTTCAACATGCAGAAATTTTAGCATAAGTATGTCGAAGTCGAAATAAGAAAGTCCGGTTTGTTTCTGTGTGTTCTCTGATGTATCAACTTACATGCAGAAATTTTAGCATAAGTATGTCATTAAAGCATGGACACATAAATCCAATAATTAAATTAGTATTTGTCGAAATTGAAATAAGAAAGTATGTATCAACTTAAATGCAGAAATTTTAGCATAAGTATGTCAACTTACATGCAGAAATTTTACATGCAGAAATTTTAGCATAAGTATGTCGAAGTCGAAATAAGAAAGTCCGGTTTGTTTCTGTGTGTTCTCTAATGTATCAACTTACATGCAGAAATTTTAGCATAAGTATGTCATTAAAGTATGGACACATAAATCCAATAATTAAATTAGTATTTGTCGAAGTTGAAATAAGAAAGTATGTATCAACTTACATGCAGAAATTTTAGCATAAGTATGTCAACTTACATGCAGAAATTTTACATGCAGAAATTTTAGCATAAGTATGTCGATGTCGAAATAAGAAAGTCCGGTTTGTTTCTGTGTGTTCTCTAATGTATCAACTTACATGCAGAAATTTTAGCATAAGTATGTCATTAAAGCATGGACACATAAATCCAATAATTAAATTAGTATTTGTCGAAGTTGAAATAAGAAAGTATGTATCAACTTACATGCAGAAATTTTAGCATAAGTATGTCAACTTACATGCAGAAATTTTACATGCAGAAATTTTAGCATAAGTATGTCGATGTCGAAATAAGAAAGTCCGGTTTGTTTCTGTGTGTTCTCTAATGTATCAACTTACATGCAGAAATTTTAGCATAAGTATGTCATTAAAGCATGGACACATAAATCCAATAATTAAATTAGTATTTGTCGAAGTTGAAATAAGAAAGTATGTATCAACTTACATGCAGAAATTTTAGCATAAGTATGTCAACTTACATGCAGAAATTTTACATGCAGAAATTTTAGCATAAGTATGTCGATGTCGAAATAAGAAAGTCCGGTTTGTTTCTGTGTGTTCTCTAATGTATCAACTTACATGCAGAAATTTTAGCATAAGTATGTCATTAAAGCATGGACACATAAATTAATCAGAACAAAAGTATGTCATTAAAGTATTTATGTTAGATCTGTTTGTTCTCTAATGAAAATAATAATAGCACATTAGGTGTGACATAATAGAGGCAATTACAGCACTTTATAACAATTTAAAAATAGACACAGCATGCCAAAAAAAATACACAAATTAATCATAACAGAAGTATGTCGTTAAAATATTTTATGTTAGATCTGTGTGTTCTCTAATGACAATAAAAATAGCACATTAGGTGTGACATAATAGAGGCAATTACAGCACATTATAACAATTTAAAAATAGACACATCATGCCAAAAAAAATACATAAATTAAATTATAAATATGATATGTGAGAAATGTGTGTTTACTTTTACCTTTGCCAGTTTATGAAGAATTGCAATACCTACAATTAAATTAAATCCAATATTTTAGTATGATAATCAACAATATATATTAATAATCACAAAATTTAAATATTATGATAACTCACTATAATATTGTGGATGTCGAATTAAGAAAATATGTATCAACTTACCTGCAGAAATTTTAGCATAAGTATGTCATTAAAGCATGGACACATAAATTAATCAAAACAGAAAATAAATTCAAACACCCAATGATCTCTCAAATCTGTTTGAAACATAAAAGCAGAATATTTGATTATTATTGAACTTAGCCATAAGCAACAAAACTAAACCATTAAAAATATTCACCTAATATTGAATGTAACAGACAAACTGATCATAACAAATAGTAAAAAAAAGGCTGCTGGAAATGAACATATTGAACATACGAAAAAAACACAGAAAACTGAGTTAAAAAATCCATATTTTTGTAATTCATCTCGGTTGACTTTCATTATTTTTTGAAAGCAACATATCATATGTAAAGAGATCAGCACATAATAAGTTTGAGTAACACAATTTTTGGGCTTCGTGTGTCCACTTTCAATGTTTTTCGAAAGGAACAGAAAAACTTGCAGAGAATATCATAAGGTTTTTTATTTAAAATTAAGAATAATTATTGCTAGACCAAAAAATTAAAAATATCCGAAGGTAAACCCTATTTTATGTTAGATCTGTGTGTTCGCTAATGACAATAACAGATCTGAAATACAGAACAGATGGGACTCAACGTAAAATGACAGATCTTTGTTTCCTTTAAATACAAAAGATGAAATAAAAAAAAATTCAAGTACTCTGAAAAATACAGATATTAGTTCGATTACCCAGATTTGTTCGCTATTTTTTTGTCGACTTTCGAAATTTACGAAAGGGACAAAAAAAATGCACAGATAAATAGAAAGAACTATAGTTAAGAAATATGAAGAAATCTTCCTCGAAAAAAAAAATACAAATCTATGTTATTATCACAAATGATATAAACATTAGCCGATTTTAGCTTAGATCTGAATGTGAACTCCCGAAAATTATATATGAAAGCGGATCTTTGTTGGTTTTATTACATACTTTAGATGAAAGATCATTTGGAAGTTTAATAATGAAAAAATGAAAGAACAAGTTCGAAAAATAAAGATGCATGTTCGAATGCCCAGATTTGTCCGGTTTGTTTCTGTCGACTTTCAAAAACTTCTGAAAGTGACATACAATCTGAGAAAGAAACAGAAGAATAATACTTAAGAACGAAATAATATCTTCAACGTTACCATATTTTATGTTAGATCTGTCTCTTGCTTCCGAAAGGAACAGATCTAAAAAATATACACAGGTTTAAGTCATCATAAAAGATCTGAAAGGAACAGAAGGAACAGATCTGAAAAATATACCCAGGTTTAAGTCAACATAAAAGATGTGGGTATATTTGTTTGAGTCGACTTTCAAAAACTTCTGAAACTGACATACAATCTCAGAAAGAAACAGAAGGATTAATACTTAAGAATTACGAAATAAAATCTTCAACGTTACCATATTTTTTGTTAGATCTGTCTGTTGCTTCCGAAAGGAACAGATCTGAAAAATATACCCAGGTTTAAGTCAACAAAGAAGATATACATAGTTAAGATAGTATAACCGACAGCAAAATCAGTCTTGGTATATAGTATAACCGACAGGAAAATCATAAGTTGCACACTTTATTCGGCTTTTCTATAATACACAGAAATGACATATGTAAACTTGGCAAAGAAATATTTTTTTCGAAACATTATATTACTCGAACGGAAAAAAAAATTACCTTAAGTACCCAAATTTCTCTGTTTTTAGTGTTATCTTTCGAAAGCAAAAGATATAACACTTGCAGAGAACCGGATGGGTATTTTAGGACCAGTAAACCACGAAATATATGAGGACCAGATCTAACTAAAAATATGAAATTTTCGAAATCTGTAAGCATACACCCACAACATGGAAGATATATCATTCTTTGTATATAGTATAACCGACAGAAAAATCAAAAGTTTAACACTTTTGATTCGGCTTTTCTATAATACACAGAAATCACATATCTAATCTTGGCAAAGAATTTTTTTTTTTCGAAACTTCATATAACCAGAACTGAAATTAAAAAATGAAAAAAATTACCTTAAATACCCAAATTTCTCTGTTTTTAGTGTTATCTTTCGAAAGCCAAAGATACAACACTTGAAGAGAACCGGATGGGTTTTTTAGGAGCAGTAAACCACGAAACATACAAGCACCAGATCTAACAAAAAAGAAGAAATTTTCGAAATCTGTACGCATACACCCACAATATGGAAGAGATATCATTCTTGGTATATAGTATAACCGACAAAAAAAATCAAAAGTTGCACACTTTTGATTCGGCTTTTCTATAATACACAGAAATTAGATATCTAATCTTTGCAAAGAAGTATGTTTTCGAAACAACATATAACTGCAGCTGAAATGAAAGTATGAAATTAGAAGGGAAAGCATAGGAAATACAGATCTAGAGTGTAAGTTTCGAAAATTTCTTTCTTCATGAAAGATACAGAAAATCGGACAGAGTGAGGATGGGAGAGATGAGAGAGTCGACATAAGAGATGACAGAGGAGAGAGCTGCGCGAAATGGGCTGGAGATTTCTCCAGAAACCCTACGTGCTTATATAGTAAGTTGATAGAACTTTACAAAATGGACGGTGCAGATTTAAGTGTGATTCATCGGACGGTTAGGGGAGGGTTATGACAGCAGGGTTTTAATTTTTAGCTCGCACGGCAGCATGGGGATGAAAAAATATCTGGTATGCACGGGGAGGGTGGGTATTAAGTATTTTAAATGGACGGTTAGGATTAACCACAAAAAAATGTACGGTGGTGATAATCTTTTTGGAGAAGATTATTAGGATATATCATAATGATTTAATACATACATAATTGACAAGAAAATAATATTCTATAAAGTGAAAAAAATTTATATATTGACATTACATTTTTGGAATAAATAAAAATATATAATGATCTAGCAATTCAATCTTCTCCAAAAATATTAGCATTAGGGTTTTGCATGGGTATATTAATATTGCATGATCTAGGGTTTTGCATGGGTTGATAATATTACACAGTGTTATGATTTTGCATGTTTGTATTAAAACCACATGTTCTTATTTGTTTAAATCATAACATAATTTTTAAATTTAAAAAACGTAATGTCAATATATATATTTGGTTAAATTTATAGAATATTAATATTTTGCCAATTATGTATGTATTAATTCATTATGATGTCTCCTAATAATTGTTAGGATATTTAGGCTTTCCCTAAGAACAATATTATTAATGTTGTAAATTATTTATGTATTAATTAATTATCACATCTCCTAAAATTGAATAGGAATTTTTTAGTGTTTCATTAAAAACTTTTTTTTGATGAGAGTTTAAACTGGAAAATTATGTTTTGATGAGAGTATAACTAATTAAATAATAGTATGCTAATCTTTATGGCGAAGATTAAATTGCTAATATTGTTTACATTATAAATTAATAACATATTAATATTAATACCCCATGCAAAACCATAATACCATGCAATATTAATATCCCCATGCAAAACCTAACACCATACCATTTCATGCAAAATCCTAACACCATATTGTTACACTTCCCGTCATAATTTGTGAAATAATATTAATTAATACATAGATAATTGTGGGAAAAATAATATTGGAAAATTATATTGAGAGCTCATTTTTAACAATAAATTTTTAGTGAAAAAATTATATAATGATTTAAAACAAATAAAAAGCCTACTTAAAACTAGAAAAATTTGTTTTCATGAGAGTATAACTAATTAAATAAAAGTATGCTAATCTTTTTGGCGAAGATTAAATTGCTATTATTTTTTACATTATAAATTAAGAACATATTGTTCATGGTCAATTACTATGAGAATTGAAAAAAAATGTTTTTAATGAAACACTAAAAAATTCCTATTCAATATTAGGAGATATGCTATTTAAATAATACATAAATAATCTACAACATTAATGATATGATTCATACGGAAAGCCTAAAAATCTTAATATTAATTGGCAGATATCATAATGATTTAATACATACATAAATGACAAAAAATTAAAATTTAAAAAATTTAACCAAACATATATATTGACATTACATTTTTGTAATAAAAAAAATATATAATATATAATGATATAAAAAATAAGAACAGGTGGTATTAATACCCGCATGCAAAATCGTAACACCATGTAATATTATCAACCCATACAAAACCCTAGATCATGCAATTTCAATATCCGCATGCAAAACCCTAACGCCATGTAATATTAATACCCCATGCAAAACCATAATACCATGCAATATTAATACCCCCATGCAAAGCCCTAACATCATGTAATTCCATGCAAAACCTAACACCATATCATTTCATACAAAATCCTAACACCGTATTGTTACACTCCCCGTCAATATTTCATGCAAAAATATTATAAAATCATTTTAAGAAATATAAACTTCCTACTTCAAATTGGAAATTTTTGTCTTTATGAAACTATAACTAATTGAATATAGTTGGGTAATATTATTATGAAATATTTAATTGGTTAAAAAGTATATTAATCCAATTTAATAATATTAAATTATTTTTATTGTTTACATTAAGAATTCACAACACATTGGCAATAATATAGTATTCTTTTAATATTATTAAATATATATATTAACATTAAGAATTATAGAATGATTTAAACAAATATAAAATTACAAAATTATTAATATTTTTTACATTATAAATTAACAACATATTGACAACAATGTAATATTCTTTAAATTTTATTAAATTTATATATATATTATAACAATAACTTTTGAAATAATATTAATTAATAGATAGATAATTGTGAAAACAATAATAGTGTAAAATTATATCGAGAGCTAATTTTTAACAATAAATTTTTTGGGAAAAAAATTTTATATTTATTTAAAAAAAAGCCTACTTAAAACTGGAAAATTATGTTTTGATGAGAGTATAACTAATTAAATAATAGTATGCTAATCTTTTTGGCGAAGATTAAATTGCTATTATTGTTTACATTATAAATTAAGAACATATTGTTGATGGTCAATTACTATAAGAACTAAAAAAAAATGTTTTTAATGAAACACTAAAAATTTCCTATTCAATATTAGGAGATATCATAATTAATTAATACATAAATAATTGAGAACATTAAGAATATTATTCATAGGGAAACCCTAAAAATCCTAATAATTATTAGGAGCTATCATAATGATTTAATACATACATAAATGACAACAAAATAATATCCGATAAATTTAAGCAAACATATATATTGACATTACATTTGTGAAATTAAATAATTATATTATGATTTAAACAAATAAGAACATGTAGTATTAATACACGCATGCAAAAACATAACACCATGTAATATTATCAACCCATACAAAACCCTAGATCATGCAATTTCAATATCCGCATGCAAAACCTAACGCCATGTAATATTAATACCCCATGCAAAACCATAATACCATGCAATATTAATATCCCCATGCAAAACCTAACACCATACCATTTCATGCAAAATCCTAACACCATATTGTTACACTTCCCTTCATAATTTGTGAAATAATATTAATTAATACATAGATAATTGTGGGAAAAATAATATTAGAAAATTATATTGAGAGCTCATTTTTAACAATAAATTTTTAGTGAAAAAATTATATAATGATATAAAACAAATAAAAAGCCTACTTAAAACTGGAAAAATTTGTTTTCATGAGAGTATAACTAATTAAATAAAAGTATGCTAATATTTTTGGCGAAGATTAAATTGCTATTATTTTTTACATTATAAATTAAGAACATATTGTTCATGGTCAATTACTATGAGAATTCAAAAAAAAATGTTTTTAATGAAACACTAAAAAATTCCTATTCAATATTAGGAGATATGCTATTTAATTAATACATAAATAATCTACAACATTAATGATATTATTCATACGGAAAGCCTAAAAATCTTAATATTAATTGGCAGATATCATAATGATTTAATACATACATAAATGACAAAAAAATAATATTCTATAAATTTAACCAAACATATATATTGACATTACATTTTTGTAATAAAAAAAAATATAATATATAATGATATAAAAAATAAGAACAGGTGGTATTAATACCCGCATGCAAAATCGTAACACCATGTAATATTATCAACCAAACATAACCCTAGATCATGCAATTTCAATATCCGCATGCAAAACCCTAACGCCATGTAATATTAATACCCCATGCAAAACCATAATACCATGCAATATTAATACCCCCATGCAAAGCCCTAACATCATGTAATTCCATGCAAAACCTAACACCATATCATTTCATACAAAATCCTAACACCGTATTGTTACACTCCCCGTCAATATTTCATGCAAAAATATTATAAAATCATTTTAAGAAATATAAACTTCCTACTTCAAATTGGAAATTTTTGTCTTTATGAAACTATAACTATTTGAATATAGTTGGGTAATATTATTATGAAATATTTAATTGGTTAAAAAGTATATTAATCCAATTTAATAATATTAAATTATTTTTATTGTTTACATTAAGAATTCACAACACATTGGCAATAATATAGTATTCTTTTAATATTATTAAATATATATATTAACATTAAGAATTATAGAATGATTTAAACAAATATAAAATAACGAAATTATTAATATTTTTTACATTATAAATTAACAACATATTGACAACAATGTAATATTCTTTAAATTTTATTAAATTTATATATATATTATAACAATAACTTTTGAAATAATATTAATTAATAGATAGATAATTGTGAAAACAATAATAGTGTAAAATTATATCGAGAGCTAATTTTTAACAATAAATTTTTTGGGAAAAAAATTTTATATTTATTTAAAAAAAAGCCTACTTAAAACTGGAAAATTATGTTTTCATGAGAGTATAACTAATTAAATAATAGTATGCTAATCTTTTTGGCGAAGATTAAATTGCTATTATTGTTTACATTATAAATTAAGAACATATTGTTGATGGTCAATTACTATAAGAACTAAAAAAAAATGTTTTTAATGAAACACTAAAAATTTCCTATTCAATATTAGGAGATATCATAATTAATTAATACATAAATAATTGAGAACATTAAGAATATTATTCATAGGGAAACCCTAAAAATCCTAATAATTATTAGGAGCTATCATAATGATTTAATACATACATAAATGACAACAAAATAATATCCGATAAATTTAAGCAAACATATATATTGACATTACATTTGTGAAATTAAATAATTATATTATGATTTAAACAAATAAGAACATGTAGTATTAATACACGCATGCAAAAACATAACACCATGTAATATTATCAACCCATACAAAACCCTAGATCATGCAATTTCAATATCCGCATGCAAAACCTAACGCCATGTAATATTAATACCCCATGCAAAACCATAATACCATGCAATATTAATATCCCCATGCAAAACCTAACACCATACCATTTCATGCAAAATCCTAACACCATATTGTTACACTTCCCGTCATAATTTGTGAAATAATATTAATTAATACATAGATAATTGTGGGAAAAATAATATTGGAAAATTATATTGAGAGCTCATTTTTAACAATAAATTTTTAGTGAAAAAATTATATAATGATATAAAACAAATAAAAAGCCTACTTAAAACTGGAAAATTTTGTTTTCATGAGAGTATAACTAATTAAATAAAAGTATGCTAATATTTTTGGCGAAGATTAAATTGCTATTATTTTTTACATTATAAATTAAGAACATATTGTTCATGGTCAATTACTATGAGAATTGAAAAAAAATGTTTTTAATGAAACACTAAAAAATTCCTATTCAATATTAGGAGATATGCTATTTAATTAATACATAAATAATCTACAACATTAATGATATTATTCATACGGAAAGCCTAAAAATCTTAATATTAATTGGCAGATATCATAATGATTTAATACATACATAAATGACAAAAAAATAATATTCTATAAATTTAACCAAACATATATATTGACATTACATTTTTGTAATAAAAAAAATATATAATATATAATGATATAAAAAATAAGAACAGGTGGTATTAATACCCGCATGCAACATCGTAACACCATGTAATATTATCAACCCATACAAAACCCTAGATCATGCAATTTCAATATCCGCATGCAAAACCCTAACGCCATGTAATATTAATACCCCATGCAAAACCATAATACCATGCAATATTAATACCCCCATGCAAAGCCCTAACATCATGTAATTCCATGCAAAACCTAACACCATATCATTTCATACAAAATCCTAACACCGTATTGTTACACTCCCCGTCAATATTTCATGCAAAAATATTATAAAATCATTTTAAGAAATATAAACTTCCTACTTCAAATTGGAAATTTTTGTCTTTATGAAACTATAACTATTTGAATATAGTTGGGTAATATTATTATGAAATATTTAATTGGTTAAAAAGTATATTAATCCAATTTAATAATATTAAATTATTTTTATTGTTTACATTAAGAATTCACAACACATTGGCAATAATATAGTATTCTTTTAATATTATTAAATATATATATTAACATTAAGAATTATAGAATGATTTAAACAAATATAAAATAACGAAATTATTAATATTTTTTACATTATAAATTAACAACATATTGACAACAATGTAATATTCTTTAAATTTTATTAAATTTATATATATATTATAACAATAACTTTTGAAATAATATTAATTAATAGATAGATAATTGTGAAAACAATAATAGTGTAAAATTATATCGAGAGCTAATTTTTAACAATAAATTTTTTGGGAAAAAAATTTTATATTTATTTAAAAAAAAGCCTACTTAAAACTGGAAAATTATGTTTTCATGAGAGTATAACTAATTAAATAATAGTATGCTAATCTTTTTGGCGAAGATTAAATTGCTATTATTGTTTACATTATAAATTAAGAACATATTGTTGATGGTCAATTACTATAAGAACTAAAAAAAAATGTTTTTAATGAAACACTAAAAATTTCCTATTCAATATTAGGAGATATCATAATTAATTAATACATAAATAATTGAGAACATTAAGAATATTATTCATAGGGAAACCCTAAAAATCCTAATAATTATTAGGAGCTATCATAATGATTTAATACATACATAAATGACAACAAAATAATATCCGATAAATTTAAGCAAACATATATATTGACATTACATTTGTGAAATTAAATAATTATATTATGATTTAAACAAATAAGAACATGTAGTATTAATACACGCATGCAAAAACATAACACCATGTAATATTATCAACCCATACAAAACCCTAGATCATGCAATTTCAATATCCGCATGCAAAACCTAACGCCATGTAATATTAATACCCCATGCAAAACCATAATACCATGCAATATTAATATCCCCATGCAAAACCTAACACCATACCATTTCATGCAAAATCCTAACACCATATTGTTACACTTCCCGTCATAATTTGTGAAATAATATTAATTAATACATAGATAATTGTGGGAAAAATAATATTGGAAAATTATATTGAGAGCTCATTTTTAACAATAAATTTTTAGTGAAAAAATTATATAATGATATAAAACAAATAAAAAGCCTACTTAAAACTGGAAAATTTTGTTTTCATGAGAGTATAACTAATTAAATAAAAGTATGCTAATATTTTTGGCGAAGATTAAATTGCTATTATTTTTTACATTATAAATTAAGAACATATTGTTCATGGTCAATTACTATGAGAATTGAAAAAAAATGTTTTTAATGAAACACTAAAAAATTCCTATTCAATATTAGGAGATATGCTATTTAATTAATACATAAATAATCTACAACATTAATGATATTATTCATACGGAAAGCCTAAAAATCTTAATATTAATTGGCAGATATCATAATGATTTAATACATACATAAATGACAAAAAAATAATATTCTATAAATTTAACCAAACATATATATTGACATTACATTTTTGTAATAAAAAAAATATATAATATATAATGATATAAAAAATAAGAACAGGTGGTATTAATACCCGCATGCAACATCGTAACACCATGTAATATTATCAACCCATACAAAACCCTAGATCATGCAATTTCAATATCCGCATGCAAAACCCTAACGCCATGTAATATTAATACCCCATGCAAAACCATAATACCATGCAATATTAATACCCCCATGCAAAGCCCTAACATCATGTAATTCCATGCAAAACCTAACACCATATCATTTCATACAAAATCCTAACACCGTATTGTTACACTCCCCGTCAATATTTCATGCAAAAATATTATAAAATCATTTTAAGAAATATAAACTTCCTACTTCAAATTGGAAATTTTTGTCTTTATGAAACTATAACTATTTGAATATAGTTGGGTAATATTATTATGAAATATTTAATTGGTTAAAAAGTATATTAATCCAATTTAATAATATTAAATTATTTTTATTGTTTACATTAAGAATTCACAACACATTGGCAATAATATAGTATTCTTTTAATATTATTAAATATATATATTAACATTAATTTTTTGAATTGATAAATGATTCGTACAATTGTTATTTTTTTGTATGCAGGTAATTTAAATATGATTGGTACAAAATCAATCCCAGACAAAAATACACATACAAAATGTGCGTTCAATCCTTTTCAATCTCAGGGATTGTTATCTCCTCTTAGTGACATCACAAATGGTAATAATTTGTTTACATTTATATGTGGCAGTTTAAAAATCATGTCTATAGTATTCAATTATATTAACTATTTATTATTCATTTCTTACAGCGGGCACTCCTATAAACTCTATTTATAAACTAAACTATGATGATGATCAAATGAAATGGTCGTCAAGTACTGGGCCTTCAAATACTACAACCAATATAAATTCAACATGCCATGCATCAAATGAAAGTGGTATTGTGAATTTATCATAATCATCAAAAATGACAAACTTTTCTATCTGTTCTAAGAAGAATTATGGTGCCTCTATCGTAGGGCAACAATTGGAATTCAATGAAGGTTAGCATTCTCATATTCCAATATGTGTAAAAATTTATTATTAACATTATTTTATAAGTTTATAATTATTTTACTAACGTTGTAATTTTTATGTATATATCTATTGTAATTGTAATTTACGTGTCAACAGATATTGAAATAGAAGAGAATAGTGGAACCGTATTATCTGGTATGCACTGATTAATATATTTTATACATGCATATGGAATATTACATTTCTCAAAAAGTCTCATATAAATTTAATTTTAATATAATAAACATAATAGAAGAACTTTGTAATATTTTTAAATGTCTAATACTTTGCGTCTTCACAGATGTTGAAATAGAACAAAACAGTGGAACAACTTCCGGTATACAACCAAAAATGTATTTGTACATAAATTTTTTTATAATAAATCTTTCCAAATGTCTTATATTAATTTTATGATATATGTAGATTATTTTGATATTGGAGATGCAATATACACATGTGGATTTTGCAATGCTCTTTTCTGGTATGAGGAAAGATTGTGTAAAAGTCAGCCATCTCGAAACCCGAAATATTCTTTATGCTGCATGCAAGGCAAGGTTCAACTCCCACCAATGAGAAATCCTCCTAAAGTATTACATGATCTGTTATATTTACGAAATGATAGAAGCAAACACTTTCTCCAGAATATTCGGTCATACAATAACATGTTCTGTTTTACTTCCATGGGAGGAAAAGTTGACAGGAGTTTGAACAATGGAAGATCTCCTCCAATATTTAGACTTCATGGTCAAAATTATCATCTTATGGGAAGTTTATTGCCGAATGAAGGTTCAGTGCCTAAATTTGCTCAACTCTACATTTATGACACTGATAATGAAGTTGAAAATAGAGTTCATTCTGTTAGGTGAGTTACTTAAGAAGCTATGGTATTGATTGAGTTATTTTATCATTTTTAAGTAATTTCTTCTAATTCCTTATTCCAACTGTATTGGTTATAGGGAAAATCAAACCTTGAACAGCCTTCGTACATCTATTGTTTATGATTTGAAGATGATGTTTGACGAGAATAATGTGTTGGTTAAATCATTCAGAATGGTAAGAGAAAAAATTGAAAAGGATGGTTGTTTAGATGTGAAGTTGAAGTTGATTGGTAGGAGGAATGGGGATGGCAGAAGGTATAATCTACCTACGGCTTCAGAAATTGCTGGATTAATTGTTGGGGACTTTGATGCATCATTAGGTGATAGGGATATCTTGGTCGAAACGAAAACGGGAATGCTGAAACGCATTAACCAACTACATGCTTCATATCTTGGATTACAATACCCTATATTGTTTCCTTATGGTGAAGATGGCTATAGAGAAGACATTCCGTTAACGTTGAATGGGGGAATGAAGCAGGGTGGGCGGAAGTATGTTAGTTTAACTGAGTATTTTTCGTATCGTTTGCATGAAAGGAGTTCGGAGTTATCAATTATATTGTCTTCTATGAGACTACTTCAACAATTTATTGTTGACGCATATACCATGGTTGAATCTTCACGGTTGACTTACATTAAGTTACATCAAAAACATTTGCGGTGTGAATTATATAGTGGACTAACAGATGCAATTTTAAGGGGTGAGACAGATCCATCAACGCAAGGAAAACGAGTTATATTACCGTCATCATTCACAGGCGGTGCTCGATATATGATTCAAAACTATCAAGACGCCATGGCAATTTGTAGATGGGTTGGTTATCCGGATCTTTTTATTACATTTACTTGCAATCCCAAATGGCCAGAAATAGTTCGTTTTGTTGAAAAAAGAAGCCTCAAAGCCGAAGATCGTCCGGATATTATTTGTCGTGTTTTTAAAATGAAGTTGGATTATCTCATCAAAGATCTTCGGACTAACAAGATCTTTGGAACGGTTAAATCAAGTACTATTTCATAGTCTCTCTGTGTGTGTGTGTGTGTGTATTATATTTAACATATATTCTTACTATAGTTGGTTATAACCCTTTATTTTAATTCTACTACAGTTATATCGACTATTGAGTTCCAGAAGCGTGGGTTGCCACATGCACACATATTGTTATTTCTTGCAGCAACAGACAAGTATCCAACAGGAAGCGATATCGACAAAATTATTTCAGCCGAAATTCCAGATAAACACGTTGATCCTAAGTACTATACAGCAGTTCAAGAATTTATGGTACATGGACCATGTGGTCTTGCTGCTAAGAGCTCCCCTTGCATGTCTGCTGGCCGTTGTACAAAGCATTTTCCTAAAAGGTTCGTTGAATCAACAACTGTTGATGATGATGGATATCCTATCTATAGAAGAAGAGATAACGGACGAATAGTGGAGAAGAATGGAGTTCCTCTTGATAACAGGTTTATTGTTCCTCACAATCGTTATCTGTTGCTCAAGTACGGTGCACATTTGAATGTTGAATGGTGTAACCAATCTCGCTCTATCAAGTATTTATTTAAATATGTCAACAAAGGACACGATCGTGTTACTGCGTCTTTTTATGGAAGTACAACGGATGACGAAGTAGCAAAAAAGGCAGACGAAGTTCAGATGTACTATGATTGTAGGTATATATCATCATGTGAAGCATCGTGGAGGTTATTCAAATATGATATTCAATTCAGAGATCCTCCGGTTGAAAGGTTAGGTTTTCATCTTCCAAATCAACAAAGTGTTATTTTTTCAGATTATGATCAGATCGATGATGTTGTTGATCGATTATCTGTTAAGCAAAGTATGTTCTTAGCTTGGATGAAGGCAAATAAAGAATATCCTGAGGCAAAAGAATTAACTTATTCTCAATTCCCTACAAAATTCATTTGGGATAAGTATAATAGAGAATGGCGACCAAGGCAAAAAAGATTCTCTATTGGACGGATTTTCTATGTCCCTCCTGGCAGTGGAGAACTCTATTATTTAAGATGTCTTCTTAATGTTGTGCGTGGACCTATAAGTTATGAAGACATAAGATGCATTAATGGTGAGCAACATTCATCATACCGTGATGCTTGCTATGCCCTAGGTTTGTTAGATGACGACAAGGAATACATTGATGGTATTATTGAGGCAAGTCATTGGGCTTCTGCATCTTCTTTGAGAAAATTATTTGCAACATTATTGACATCTGAATCACTCATTCGACCTGAAGTTGTTTGGAATCATTGTTGGATTTATATGACTGATGATATTTTATACAGACAACGCTTATTATTACAACACGAAGGTAACTTACCTTAGTTCTCTTAATTATTTTTTTTTTCAAATTGTTAAACTATTTATATATTCTTTCTTAACTTATTGAATTTTTTTTTTCAGAACTTCATTTGGAAGATGATGAGATAAAAAATTATGGCTTGGTAGAGGTAGAAAAGTTGTTACGAAACTGTGGAAGAAGCTTAATAGAGTTTGAGCCAATACCATTCCCACCATCCGAGTTTTTTTCTACCGTTGGCAATTCATTGATACGTGAGGAAATGTGTTATGATCGATCAAATTTGTCTCAAGAGCTCAATAAAAATCTATGTGTTATGACCTCAGAGCAAAGACATGTATATGATGAGATAATGGAGGCAACAAGGTCAAATAAAGGTGGATTGTTTTTTGTGTATGGGTATGGAGGTACAGGAAAAACGTTTATATGGAGGACATTATCAGCCGCTATTAGATGCAAAGGAGATATCGTGTTAAATGTGGCATCGAGTGGAATAGCTTCTCTTTTATTACCAGGAGGAAGAACAGCTCATTCTCGATTCAAGATTCCTATAAATCCTACCGAAGAGTCAACATGTAACATCAAACAAGGTAGTCCACTTGCTGATTTGATTATAAGATGTAAACTCATAATATGGGATGAAGCTCCAATGATGCACAGATATTGCTTTGAAGCTTTGGATAAAACAATGAGAGATATTTTACGCATCAACGATCAATTTAGTATTGATAAGCCATTTGGAGGTAAGACAGTTGTTCTTGGAGGTGATTTTAGACAAATATTACCTGTCATTCCTAAGGGTACTCGACAAGATATTGTTCATGCAACTATCAACTCCTCATACTTATGGCGAGATTGCAAGGTGTTACGATTGACAAAGAATATGAGGTTACGAAATCTTACCTCAGTCGATGAATGTGCCAAGTTAAAGCAATTTTCTGACTGGATTGCAAGCATTGGAGATGGAACAGTTGGAGGTCCTAATGATGGTCATGCAACAATCGAATTTCCAAGTGATCTATTAATAAAATATTCAAATGATCCAATTGCAGCTATTGTGAAAAGCACTTATCCGGAGTTCACAAGCAATATCACTGATGATACTTATTTTGAGGGAAGATCTATCCTAGCACCAACTCTTGATATTGTAGAGTCCGTCAATGAATACATGTTGTCAATTAACACAGCTGAAGAGAAAACATATTTGAGTTCAGATACAACATGTAGATCTGATTCAAATAATGATTTGTTGCAAGATCTACACACTCCGGAATTCCTAAACAGTCTTAAGTGTTCCGGTGTCCCAAATCATGTCTTGCATTTGAAGATTGGTACACCTGTTATGCTATTGAGGAATATTGACCATTCAGTTGGCTTATGCAACGGTACTAGGATGGTAATCACAAGGCTTGGAGCTCACGTGTTGGAAGCAAAGATCTTAGGTGGAAATAATTCTGGTGAACGAGTATTGTTACCAAGAATGTCACTAACACCATCTGATCCAAGGTTGCCTTTCAAGTTTAATCGAAGACAATTTCCACTAATTGTATCATATGCAATGACAATCAACAAAAGTCAAGGTCAATCACTTCATAATGTTGGTATTTTCTTAAAGAAACCTGTATTCAGTCATGGTCAGCTTTATGTTGCCATATCTCGAGTGACAAATCGTAAAGGTTTGAAAATACTTATATGTGACAATGATGTTGCAGAGAGTAATTCAACCACAAATGTTGTATTTAAAGAAGTGTTTGAAAAGATATAATTATGAAATTTCTTTGATTAGTTATTGTTCATTGTCTATATTTTTTTTTCAGTTTGTTTACCATGAATAGCTGATTAGAAACCAATTATATAATAATTATTTATCCTTAATGTTTCTTTACCAAATGTTATTTAAAAAATAGCCTACTCATACGCTCGAATCCTCCGTGCATCGCACGGGTGCAAACCTAGTTAAACTATTAAAAGAGGTACGAAGGAATTGCCTTCAAGCATTTGACCCGCTTCCAGTGATGCACGGAAACGGGGACCGGGACGGAGAAACGGGGACGAGACGAAATACGGAAACGTCATTTCTTAAAAATTTAGGAAACGGGGACGGCAGGAAACGTTAAAAAAATTATATATATATTTTTAAAAAATAGGTTAAATTTATTAAAATTTAGAGATAAAAATAAAATTATTTTTTATATTAGTTAATTTTAACTATTAATAATATTTTTTTAATAAAAAAATTAATTAAATAATATATTTTTAATTAAAGTATTAATTAAATAATTTTAATATAAATTTTAATCCGAAAAAGTTTCGGAAAACGTTTCCGGTACGGGAAAGGGCACCTAAGTGCCGTTTCCGTGCATCACAGCCCGCTTCTTCCGTTTTCCTCAAAGAGTTCTAATCATTTATTTAGATCATTTTAAAGAATAATAATAATAAATACATAAACAAAAAAGCCACAAAACACCAGTATAGTAGTACATCAAACCGTCACAAGAGTCACGTCTCTATTTTTCATCTTATTTTTATACTATTTCTATATTATCTTCAACATGACACATTTTTTATTATAACAATATTTTTAATTTTTTTATCACAATTTATTATAATATATCTTCAAACAAATAAGTTAATATTAATGTACGTCACTTCCAATCACTGTGGTTTCAACCTTAATTTGTCAAACAAAAATATGATTGATGCTTATTTGTTGAGACAAATTTTTTTTTACTTTGATTTATTTCCTTTACCACATGACAAGGTATTTCGTACATCAATGTTGTTAATATTTTTGTGTTACGTGACACCGGTGCATCTTTTATGATGCATGATATCAATCATCGGTGTTGTTTTTGTACGAATGTATTTGATAAATTGTTAGAGATAATATAAGAAAAAATAAATCTAAAATATAATATGGTTATATTTTACAAATGTGGATGTGGATATATATAGATAAATACGCACAAGGAGAAAAAGTATATGTTGGATTGGGATACACATACAAATATGGGGTACCTATATTTATATCTATACAGTACAATACTTATTTATTTCAAATTTAATTCTATTTTCATCCTTCTCTAAACAATAAGGCTAAAATGGCAATTTTACTTTAGTGATCTAGCTTCATTGATGTTGAACACAATCATGCACCGAGTCTCATATCGTATCACCTAACCAAGGGGTAATTAGATTTTATCCTAGTATTGCTTGATTATGATTAAATATGTGAATCTTCTCAACCTTTGTAAGAGTTTGAGTTAAAGTATTACATTAGTTGATCGACTAATATAATTTTCTAAATTAATCATTATACTTAAAAAAAAATTTCTGTTAGATGCTAAAATTTAGTTTTATTTTATTTAGGTCGCTATACCTTTTTTAAATTTTGTTCTATTTCAATCACAATTAGGGTGCTTTAAATAGGATAAATTAGAAACAAATGTTGTGATTTAATATGATAAATTTAAACATATACTATAATTCTAAAATTTTGAAAATTTACATTATACTTTTAAGTTTATGGGTTCTCACATCAAAAAATTATTAGTTAGTTGTAAAGTTCATACTCTTTGCCCAAAAGACCTCCAATCATCTTCTCTATAGTCATTGTGTCATCCACCACGACTTATACCACATCTTCCATCATTTTCTTACCTCAAAACCTCACTACCAAGTCCTCCTATCTCACTCTTTGACCGATTTTTTATTTCCTTCCCAACATCTTTTTTCTCTCTCAACCACCCACCTCCTCCACCCTAAATCTACTCTCCTTCACCATCACATATACTCCATCATTGTCAAGTCACCAATAAGCTCCTTTAATTATCGTTCCCCTCTCATATTGTAATACTCCTAAATTTACTATTTAAAATTTTATTTTAGGAAAGAGTTCGTTACAAAAATAGTAGGTGTTACCACCGCACTTAATACAATTCTAGCATCCTCTGCCATTCTTATACTAAGTGATAAGGCTAAAATTTACTTTACTTAAATTAACGACAACCATAAAAATAAAAAATAGATTTAAATATAAAATACCATTGTCATGATAGTCTAAAATATTAAGCAAAGAGTTACAATGTAGTGAGGAAAAGAAACATAGAAGGGGACATGAGAATCTAAGCAAAATTCTAATAAAAAGATATCTAACGAACCCCAAACAGTCTTAACTCTCAACCCCTACTAGAAGCAATTAAGAAAAACCCTCAAAGTACTCTTCAAAGGTAATGAATACTCGTTGAATAGGCAGGGGACCATGAAATGGAATCCGTCAGTACTATGGTACTGAGTAACCTATTATACAAAACAAATATGAAAAACTCGTATGGAACACGTGAAAGATAATCATGTCAAATAAATAATAATCACCAATAACACATATCACTCATAGTCATTTATTTATAACATAATGAATATTACCAATCAATCATATAAAATATACTTTCTAAAGAATGATTGGAACCAATTGCAACACAATAATCATAATATTCTCAATATATCTCATATCTCAATATCAAACCAATAATATCTATAATACCATAGGTAGAGATCAAAGTCGCAATGCCAAATGAAATCCATAATATCAAAGGTAGACATAAAGGCTACTACCAACCAATTCAATAACCACCTCGATCCAATGATTATTATTTTTATTTTTATTTACTCGAAGATGATACAATCACAACTTAGAGACATAAAAATACGCCTGTCATACCGACACACAAGGCATCACAGTACTTTTCCAACTATCCAACTCGGAGATATAAAATCACTCTAGTCATACTAGTGCACAAGGTGATACAATGCTCTTTTAACCTAAGATACCTAATCCTTAAGTATTGATACCCCTATAAGGCTCATAGGCCACCTATAGAGTAGACTAGGGCCTTATTAGTGCACAAGGACACATCAGTGAACCAATAAGAAGAGGGATCCTATATCATCTCTAGGGTAGCTACCCCTAGAGAGAAACTATTCATAAATTGAGGTCTTTCACTTTAATTACTAATATTTTAAGAAGGTGATCCTAAAATATCACATTTTGCACAATGAATCTAATTCCATACTTAACCATTTTCCCTTTATTTTCAATTATTCAAGTCAAATTTAAGATGAATAGTCCAAGTCATAGTTATAGTCGACACTAATGTCAACCTATCAATACAATAAAGTAATCCTATGTCAGATTATTCATATTAGACATATTAGATCAAAAGTGATCAAAAGGCCCCTAAGGCCATTAATAATATATTATCATCCATTTTGAATATAATTATTTATTTATTAATTAATCAAGAAAATGCTAAAATACAATAATTAAATTACATAACATATACATAAATTACTATACATGCTAAATGACCATTTTGTCCTATATATAATTTTGTACGTAAAACCCTAACATGTGTTTTTAGAACATTAATTTACATATTCCCATGTTGAATAATAAATAATACATATTGAGAACACTTATAGGGATAAATATCATGACATGCTTAAAATAACCAAGATATCCCCGGGCATATAATAATAATAATCACACTAAAACACGTGTTTCTAAAAAATTAAATCATGTTCCTCCATACTTAATAATAAATTAAGACATGTTAGGCATTCTTACTGAAATAAGTATTACGATACGCTTAAATGACCAAGTTGCCCCTAGGAAACACAATGATAATAATTATGTTAAAAATGTACCTCAGCATTCTTAACTTATCATATTAGACATACATGATCTATATAATTTATTCCTAGCTTTTAAATCTATTTGAAGATGCTTTCATGCATATATTAATTTACACAAGTTAAAATACTCTATTTTACCAAATTCTGTACTAACCTTATTAGGTAAATAATTTCAACAAGATTAACATGTTTAATAAAATTTATACATAAAAAATCTTAATTGTTATCATGCGATATTTCACATGTTAGTAGAATATAGGGATTACCTAATTTCTAGTAAAATTACAAAATATGGGTAACCTACTAAAATTTAATAGGCCACGCTAATCAAACTTTTGTACCTAAAAATAGTTCCACATTAACTATATTAATATTTAACAAATAAAATAATAATTTTTATTAAAATATTTATTATATAGAAAACTACTAAAATTCCCCTTAGTTGAGAAAGGGCTAAAATTTTATTTTAAATTTGACACTACATGAGCAATGTGTGTTGGCAAAAGTAGGGGGCTTTGAGGGAGGGATCTAGTTGGTCGGTGGAGGTGATAACTGAGGGGGATGAGGCGCATGGTGGATGGCACTAGTGGCGTTGAGGGAGGTGATGGCAGAGGCTGGTGGTGGTGAGGCTACTGGCATAAGGAGGAAATGGGGCACCATAGAAAGGCAAAGAAAGTTGGGGAAAGTTGAGGAGGAGAAGGTGAGGTCGTAGAAGGCTAGGAGGTGATGTGCTGGTGGTGTGAGAAGGCTGGAAGGGATGAGGTGGTGGTTGGCATTGCAAGGAGAGGGCAACGATGTAAATTGTCGGTGCTAGGTTAGGGAGGCTGTGACGATGGAGTGCATAGCATGAGAGGAGGGGAACGATTGTGGGTGTTGATGTTGGGTAGGGGCATGGGTCGGCAATACAATGGTGATGTGGTGCACTAACTGGATGAGAAAGGAGGCGACGAGACAAGGAGGCACAATGTAGGGTAGAGGTGGCTGGGTGGTGGTGATTGTGAGCAAATGCAGGTTAGAGAAGGAGAGATTCACAGGGGTTGGTGGTATTAGCGCGGTGTGCATGTTGTGGTGCTAATGATGGGTAGAAAATTGAATGGGGCCAAAGGAGAGGGAGAAGGAAGAGGAAGGAGTAAGGAGCTTGGAGTCGAACAAAATGGAGGGGGAATGGGTTTGTATATGCATGTATATGCTGGAGGTAGGCTAGAGAGGTGAGGGTTGGGACAGTTGAAGGGAAAAAGGGAGTGGTGAGGGGGGTTGGATAAGGAAGGAAATATATGCAAGGGGGCATGTAGGGGCTTGAAGAGGAAAGTAGAATAGGCGGGGTGTAGGGAGCAGGTGGGTTTGGACGGGAGGCTGGATGAGGGAGAATGAGAAGAAAAGAAAGGGTACATAAAGGAAAAAGGAAAAAAGGAACGGGTTGAACTAGGCATGCTAAGAGAGAGAAAGAAAAGGAAAGGAATAAGAAGTAGGTCGAGCATAGGTTGGAAAGGGGGAAATGTGAAAAGAAGGGAGAGCAAAAGAAAGAAGGAGAAAGGAAAAAAAAGGGAAAAAAAATAAATTTTAGGATTAGAATTATAAGTAGTTTAGATTTAGGATTTGTTGGGCTTAGGGTAACATATTAGAAAAAATAAATTAGGTAAATTTTATTAGTTTGGGGTGGATTCAAATAAAAAGAAAATAGATAAAATAATTAGGTTAAAATAATTTAAGAATTTATCTACGATAATAGATCAAATGTTAACAAAATAATTATACTAAGATTATAAGGATTGTATTAAAATATTAATTATACTAAGATTACTCACGTGCTGCATGATTTCGTGGTATATTTTCTTGGAAAAAATAGTTGATGGTCAATTTGGATCAAAATAATTAAAGTTAGTCAATTTATTTGATATTTAGTCTATTTTTTTGGTATCCCAATATACATGTACATATAGAGAATATTACCTGTATATTTATGTATAATTAGGTGTATATATTAGTATAATTATATATACATAATATTTTATACTTATAACTAAATAATTTAGAATTATTTTAATTTTTATCCTATTAATTTTACCTAAATACACTATAAAAAAATTTATCCTCTTTTTCTTTCTATCAACTTCTCTCTTCTCCGGTGTTCAAATGGTTCCTGACTTCCTGCACCACTGAGTTGCTCCTTTTTTCTTAGTACATCTGAGTACATCTTGGGGGTGGGGATGCCTTAAGATAAGGGAGGAGGATCCTAAGTGCCTAGGGGTGAGAGTCAAAATAAGGGCAGACAGTTTGTAATCCGTGTTTTCCTTCGCTCAAACAAATGTCTATTCTCGAGTTGATCCAAATTTAATTTGTCATCAAATATTTAAAAGTTGGCAAAGAGCTAATGACTGGGGTTGGTAATAGAGGAGAGGGTATATTGATCATTCCTCTAGAAAGCTAACGATCAAAATTAACCGAGAGTTATCTAACGCAATAAGCCATAAATTTAAAGTTATAGTGTGAGTTTACAAAAACTTTAGATTATATTGTATATTTAAAAAATATTAAGGATTATAATGATGCATTTTCTCTAATAATTAATCATAATGAATAATTTAAAACCTTTTACAAAGTAGGGAAAGTTTCGCCATGAGCCTGACTTGTCTTTGGTATTCGTAATTTCTATTACTTGAATAACAACTTATATATATATATATAATCAGTTTGAATAAACCCATCAACACACGTAGGAAGGGTCATGTTTAATCTTATAAGTATACGACACACATTAGGGTCGTGTAAAAAAAATAAAAATCCAAAACTTTAATCTGTTATTTAAAAAGTTTAGTTCGTTATTTAGGATATTATATTTGATTTTAGTTGGTAGGATAACTGACATTAAGAATGTTTTTTTTTATTAAAGTGTTTAATCTAGATAAATATTTAATATTTTATTGATCATTTCAGCAATGTATTATAATATTATATTTTTATAATTCTAAGTTTTAAAAAATTTATTTATTTTTTATATTTTAAACTTTTATCATAATATTTTAGAATTTTTTAATAAAACAAAAAACTCTTATGAATATAAATATAAATATAAATATTAACCGACATATAATTTTTATTATTAAAATTATCTTATGAAATTATTAAAATTAATAAAATATTATTTTTATATAGATATTAAATATATCTAAATTTGATATGTATTTTTTAAATATTTAAAAATAAAAAATTCAACCAAAAATATATTAAACGAATATTTAAAAAAATCCGAATATATACGAATATTTGGTTCGGTACGTAGTTCAAAACTAATTTGGTTCAAACATTTATAATAACATTTCCCAACCGCTTGCTCATTTAATCTTTACGTACGACATCACTGGTAAGTGGTAATTGAAGACTAACGATTGGAATCATTTTCATGGGCATCCAATCGTCGGCTAGAAGCGACACTTTTCAAAGTTCAGTATGGCATGCAGTAGCCAGTAGAGGACTCTGGTTGAGATTTATGACGGTGACGGTGAGCATGCTAGCTAGGTTCAAAGCACCGCGAGATTTCTGGCTTTTTTCTGTACTTTTTCATCACAGCTAGATTGATGAAAAGGACGCTGCAGAATCTAGCTAGTGATCTGTGCATGACCTACCACCAAGTGGTAGAATTCCGCAAAAGTAGAAAGGGTTGGCTTACATTGCTCACGGTGGAGGTGGTTACGGATTTGTATGTCTTTAGATGTGCTTTGCTGCGGGATGGATGATTGTGAACCACGGCAATGAGTCGTCTTTTCAAGTTACAGAATTTTTTGGGTGTCAGAATTAATGCCAGCGTCCGATTATTTTTTAAAAAAATTTCTATTAATAATTTACATTAATTAAGATATGGAATAGTTTTATATATTTTTTTTACTTTATTCTCTTAATTTTAATAGATTTGGCCTATATTTTTTTTTTTAAAAAGCATATAGTGTGTGTTATATACATAACTTTTTTTTTAATCCTTTTTGACGTATATATTTTTTAAATTAAAAAATATATATTTTTATATTTTTTTTCATCTCCATCTCTATCCTTATATAACATGAATAGATGAATGTGTCGCATTTGGTGGATATCAATTAAAAATTATTTATGGTGGAAACAATAAAATACGAAAACAATACTGATTTCGAAATTATCTCATCCCTAGTTTTTGTTCCATTTTTTTTTTATATTGAAATTGATATTGAAAATGTCCGATTAATTTTTTTAATGTCTTTTGAATTTTATTAATGGTTTATATCAACTAAGGTAGTTAGTGGTTTTAGAATTTTTTATTTTTTTATCTTCTTAATTTTAGTATATTTGGTCTATTGTATATATATATATATATATATATATAGTGTGTGTGTGTGTAATTTTTGTTGACATTTCCTTCTGTCTTGTTTCCTAATTTTTTTTAAAATGACTTTTTCGCATTTCTTTCCATCTCACTTTCTACATCTCCGTCTCCATGCACCACTCTGTGAAAGTTATAAATTGTAATTAAAAAAAGTAGCATACAATTGATGGAATCATCGAAAAAATATCCTAAAACATGACAACCTAAAAAAAATATAAAATGTACTTTTATTTTTAGAAATTAATGATAATAGAAGTAAAAAAGAAAAAAAAATGTTTTTTATTTAATGGATATTGAAGTAGGATGTAATGACTAAGATATATCTTGATAAATATAAATTCAAATCTTTTTTTTTTTACTTAAAACTATACTTATCAAGATCCAAAAAGTCTAAAAAATTAAACTTAGATCTTAACATGATGAGTTTGAGGACATACAAATCTTCAAAACTTTTTGAAATTAAAAGAAAAAAACCTACCATAATCTATTTATCTAAAGACATAATACAAAGATACGTGGGAAACAAGTTACGAGGATTAAAAATTACATAACTTTATACGATACAAATTTTACTCTTCAACTAGCAAATAGGTTCTAAATGGATGAGTGGGGTTTTAAATAGATCTTTAATTTGTATGGGTTGTGTCTTAGTTAAAAGTTGTTAGACATAGTATAACACCCCCACTCTACAATGGTTGGGGGTAGTTATCTAAGAGCTTTTGGAATATAAGACAATTCTCATAGATCAACGAGTCATTTTCGCGTGTTTTGTTATTACTTACATGCTTCAAAAAACTTTTTAGTATATCACACATTCTTAGATTGTTTCAAGCCACGAATACCTGTGTATGAAGTTCTTTAATAATAATTTAAAAAAAATAATGTGCAAATGTTGATACATGTAGTTGTATCAATCTTTTTAACCTTGCACCATCTAACACATAACTTGGAAATTTACATGTACTATAACTCACAGTCAAATAACGTGATGTCCTCATTGTACTTCGAACACTTATTGTCTAATTACAATCTATCTCTAAAATCGTCCCTGCTAGATGACTAATTAACCCATTTAATTTCAACTTGTGGTTGCAATTTTACTCTAATATCATTTGTAGTATCTCAACCCAACACGAACCAAGTTAGTTACCGAGAATGCTTAATGGTTAATGTAATACCCCCACTTTTTAGTGTCTTTAATGTGTGTTAATATATGTATTTGATTGTGACCTAAGTATGTTTAATCATGTTTTAGAGCTGCATACAAATTTTATTTTTGTTATGGTTGGGCTTGCTTTAAAATTTGGAAGGCAAGTGTTGTTCAAGGCAATCGATTAATTAGTTCAACTGAGTTGTTTGTTCTTTGAGCATAATTTTTATTGCGAATATTCTTCTAATAATTTTTTAGCATTATGATTTTGTTTTTTGTAGTTTGCTTATGAATTATTCAAATCATTTGAGCCTTCCTAACTTGTTTTATTGATTTGCAACAGATTTGTTGGGTTGAATTTTCAAAAGTTACTTTTATGACCTCTTTACCATTGCCTTCTTCTTCTTCTTCTTCTTCTTCTTCTTCTTCTTCTTCATTCCTCTCTCCATTGTAAATCTATAGAAAAGATGATTTCCCTCCCCTACAAACTCAGCAGACCTTATGATCTTGTCTCCCCTTCCATTTTGTCCATTTTTCTTCTTGTGTTTCTAAAAATTGGTTGTGTAGAATGTTGAAACTTTTTAGCTAACACTATTTTAGGTTAAGGGCAAAAAGGCACCCCAAAACCTCTGAAATCTACACACAAAATCCTAGAATCAAACTAGGTTAGGGATTCAAATTATAAACCTCAATACCCTTCATTTCCCACTAGAAACCTTCAGTATTTGAAATCTATATTATCCATTTTCTCTATTTTTTCACAACCTTCAAGTCTCCATTTTTTTTTTCCATATTTTCTCTCACCACATTCTCTCTCTAGTCTCCATATTTGTTCACCACATTCTTTCTTCTTCTAATCCTTCCTCTAACTCCTTCTTGTTTTGAGCTTAAATAAGATAGGGTTAGATTTGAAAAAAGAGTGAGGGACTGTCTATTTTCTTCTTGGCTTCTCTATTTCTGTTGAGGAGGTTAATTCTCTCTAATCTCCATTTTTATTTCAATTCTTGTGAGATTTTAAGGGCTTTACTAAGTTTTATTCTTATCTTTTAAGGTGTTTAAGAGTTAGAGGGGTTTGGATTTTCAATAAGAGGAAGAATTTTGTTCGTTTGGTGAGATTTGCTAAGTTTTCTTGAGATAAATCATTGTCTTCCCTAATTCAGGAAAAATGGTATGAATAAGTGTAGTGTATGTTCTTTCTTTCTTTCTTTCCTTCTTTTGTTGTTGTAAAAGAATGGGTCTTGAAGATGGAAATGTGTTGAGCATGTTGTGGATTGAATGAATGAAATATTGGGTAGAAAAGAATAACTTGGAATCTTTCATGCATTAACATTATGTGTATGATTTGAATTCACACCTACCTTTGGCATTTTGATAATTTTAGCATTATCGGCATGTGTAATATGATGTATAGATTGTTTTTCATAAGGTTATAGCATGAAAGAAAATGATATATGACTCTTTAGTTCTTTTAATGATTTTTGTAAAGGTGCAAGCAAGATTTTAATATGTTACTAAGATTCCAATAATGATTTGGGTATTTCACATGTCAATCCATGAATATTACTTGTTAAGAACCTTATATGGTCTCTAATTGATGCTCGAATTGAATGAGAAAAACTTGAAGGACTTGATTGTATGTGAATGTGCATCATAGGGGTTATTTTTGACCCAATTGATTAGCTAGTCCGTGAAATCAGTTAACTGGTCTAAGAGACCAATAAACTAGTCACCATGACCTAGCTACTTGTCCATAAGGTAGATTGATTGGTCTTTAAGATTGGATGATCGGTTAACCTGTGACCACAATGGTTTTAGTCTTAGCTTAGACCCATAGAATGATTTGACCAAACTCATCAATTGGTTTCTAGAATAATCAATTGGTTTGATCAGCTAATTGATTGGTTTACAAGTATTGTTAATTTCTGGCAGTGCCTAGACCGATAGACTGGTCCTTGGAACTTGTTAACTATTCTCAGCCATAATTTCATTTTCTTATTTTTTTTTTCTCCTTGAATGTGATGCCTTAAGTTTCCTTATGTTTGGATAGTGACATGAGACGATAGTATATATACGTTGACTTGGATTACTTAAGTTTAAATGATGGATCAAATTTAGTAGAACTTGACCCTATGCTGACCAAGTTTTATCATAACCTAGCACTTTGGGGTTTCTCTTGACCATGAATTACTTTTAGGATTATATGGATGAACATGCATTTTTCCATGGATAGTAACTAAATAACAAACCTTAATAGTAGTTAATGGACTTCTAATGACCTACACCCTCACCTTAAAATGTGAAAGCTCATAATTTGGACTACCTAGTATGATTAGAAGATAATAGCATGGATATATAAGATAGCATAAAGTTGATCCTACTTTGACCTTATTTATAAATAATGAACTTTACTTGGCTATTTCAATAACTAGATTAATAATATGAATTAAGGTCGGACTCTTGTTGATCTCTAGTTGGATCTTTATCCTTAGCCTTAGAGATTGATTTTAATGTTCTTTAATGGATGTAAATAATATGGTTAATTAATAAAAATGTGGCTTTGACCCTAGTATTAATCCTTGACATGGACATCAATTATGAATGGTAACAAATGAAAATCAAATGGTGGGTTGGACATCAATGACTAATATTAATATTTTAATTTTCTTTGTTTGGCGTAAATGATTAAGCAACGAAGTTATCACTTTAAGATATTCTTAATGGGAATAATGGATAATGTGAGAACCTTATATGGTTGTATTTGGATTGATATAACATGTTACTTAGCATGATATGGTATGTGTACCTTGGTGCGATATGAGATCTCAAGCTAATATGATATTAATTACTTAAAATGGAATGAGTGTTATGATGGGTCTAGGTTATCTAGTCATTGTTTAGATACCAAGGGTTAGTCTGTCTTTAGGCGCATTTATTATCACTACCTTTGGGTGCCTTTGATAGGGATCCTATTTGATCTCAATGCCTTTCATACTATAAACACTCATGATGTACTAAAGATATCGATACTAAAGGGTATGGTTACTATAAGAGATTATTTAGCTTTAACCAGAATTATGTCCTCAAGTTTTTTTTTTTTTGGTTTTGGCTAGATTTCATGTCCATGCACTCTATTTCCGACCCATTACTCAAAATGTTGGTATAAGGAAATTCTAGGATCACTTTAATGAAATATAATAACTAATTGGTTCTAAGTATATCATGTAACCTCATTTACTTTTCTTAAATGTTCCATTATGGAAGTGTTTCTTGGAATGCATTATGTGGTATTGTAATTCTCTAAATTGAGTGGAGTGTTATTAGGATTGTAATGGCTACTTATATCAACATGATCTATCATCTTTTTTTATGATTCCGTTCTAAGAACTCTACAGTTAAGCGTGTTGATCGCAGAATAATTTTTAGGATGGGTGACTCTCCTAGAAAGTTTTGACTTTTTTTTGAAAAATTTCTCTAGAAGTGCGTGAGTGAGGATAAAGGGCGCTAAAAAAACTCGTGTTGATTTGTTGGGTCAGTCGATCAATTTGAAAGCACTCTAGAGAAACTCCCACTTGGTTGTATCGACTCGGGGTGTTACAGATATGCCCATCATATGTATATATACTTAATAATAAGTTCTCCATTATCCTATTGTTCTCGTATGTTTCCATGACTTATCATATGATCTTTATTATGTGTAACCATGATCCTCCTACTTTAAGAACCCATGGTTGAAGTGTTGTATGTGCACCTATATGTTCATTATTTTATGTGATGCACCGTATGCACTACCATGAGTATAATCTAAGTAATCTATGTCTCCTCATGGATATGATATGTATGTCCAGGCATGTTATAGTATGTATGTTCTTGTAGGTTTGCACAATTATGATCATGCATGTTTCGATATATCCAAGTATTTATAAGCACGACCTCATGTGAAAGTATGTGAATGGCATAATAGGAGTATTATATGTACGTCTTAGTATATTGTACCATGAGCATATTATGTGGAGCTTACACGTATCATGATCTACATAATTGTGGTAGATTAGTTTGCTAAGTATGTGTGCGCACTGATGGGTTTGTTGTTGTAATCCCCTACTCAATCCCACGAGTATGAGGTCTAGTGAAAGTTTTCGAGGACGACTAGTGAGTGTTCTAACCTCTCTTAAAGGATAATCGAGTTATTTGAGCGTAGGCATTTCCTTCTAACGATCCTAGAGTGACTGAGGTGTCACCTAACCTCTCTTGTATTTTTTTTCCTTTAGTTATTATTTTTCTCTAGTTTATCTTTGTACTAGTATTAGGATTACACAACCTTAGTTTGCAAACCTTAACTTTCTTATATTTAAGTATTTGGTTAGTTGGATATTCAACCTTGTATTTAATATGAGATAGGCGGTGAGATGTATATATTGTGTTTGATACAATGGTAGCACCTTGTTTTTCATAAGATTATTTTCTTATTTTTGCTTTTATAAATGTTTTAAAGAAAAAAAATTTAGTAGTAAAAATGGGGGTGTTACAACAAAGTTCTCTTATAATAATCATATGGAATAAAAAGGTACATATAATTAATCATATCAATCAATTCTTTTAACACTTCACGATCTACCACATAACTTGGGGTATTACATCCCTAGACAATTCTATTTAGGCTTAACCCAAGACTCGCTGAGTTTAAAAATTTCAAACTCAAACCTTATATAAATGCATCAGATCTTGCAAGTCTGGATTAAATCTAAAATCCATTGAGATCTCTATGTTGAGTTGGCGATGGTCGACTTTGATAATGTTTGGTAAATGAAATATATACTATGGTCTATGAGTGTTGGTAATATACTTAAAAATAGAATGCAAATATCATAGACACTACAATATTGTGAAGGTAGATGAGGCATGCCTTGCCTTTTGACAACTATTAATTTATGTCTATTCTAATGCTAACAAAAAGACAAAATTGGTAGCGGACAAATTAAAATAATGTTGTTGATAATTTTGAGAATGTGAAAATTTTTTTAAAAATCAAAAAATACTATCAATAAAAGATACATTTATAAGTAACCATGTAATTTAAAATTAAGGATGAATTCTTCATCGTTTATTAATAGCAAGTTTGATAGATTTATTATCAAGGGAAGCTCATATTTTATTTATTAATGTCCCTAAATATAATTGAAATACATTCTTGAATATCTAGTAACCAGTAGGTAAGAAAATAAGAGAGAAAAGTTTGAAAAGAGAATGAAAGAACAATTTCACGGTTCAAATTCCTTTTAGTTTTATCACCACCCCGATGAATAGAGTTCACTTGAACTTTCCATACCAATTGGTCACAAGGCTAATTATCATTGGCGGCCATTAAATATGACGAAAGAAAAAAAATATTTATCAATCTATGCCTTCGGTGCTATTTCCCTGTTGTTAGTTCACTTTTTTTGTCCTTTTTCTTTTTGGCACCGTTGGCCTAAGGACCATGCTTCTGAATCTCATACTTGATTTGCTTTTGATTAGCGAATTGCTTTTCTTCACTTTTTCTCATGACAGCGCTTGAGGCTGGCTGGCCTAGGGATGCCATAAGTGAGGCTCGGGGATGATTCCTAACTTCACTACAGTTTGTCTGCAAAGCATGAACCACTCTGTGATGTACGGAAATGTTTTCCGTTCCGGAAACTTTTTCGGATTAAAATTTATATTAAAATTATTTAATTAATTTTTTATTAAAAAAATATTATTAATAGTTAAAATTAACTAATATAAAAATTAATTTTATTTTTCTCTCTAAATTTTAATAAATTTAACCTCTTTTTTTAAAATATATATATAATTTTTTTAACGTTTCTTGCAGTCCCCGTTTTCTAAATTTCTAAAAAATGACGTTTCCGCGTTTCGTCCCGTCCCCGTTTCCGTGCATCACTGGGAGCCACTTGCAACGCGAGAACGGTCTCTACAACCCCATTACGACCACAAAATCACTAGTGCAATCTACCAGGCCTAATAGCTAGAAACCACTTCCACCACTATTTGTAATATTAGCCTGTTTTATTATGGTTAAACCCTTGGGTTCGTGTATTCTTGTGCCTTCGAAATCCAAATTCCATCTTTTCCCTCAACATCAGTGGTATTAGCTGAGTGGATTGGACTAAATAATTCAGACAACTAAAAGGTCTGGGCATAATTTTTTCCACAGTATAAAATGCAGGTCTTCTAAAAATGATTTAATACTGGTCCACAAATTAGTTGACATAACATCATACACCTTGTTCTTCCCTAGCCTCGCCAAAATCAGAGTGCATATCGGACATGACTTTTGCTACCTATCTTGGCTGAGAGTTGTTTAGGAAGAAGGATCACTAGTTTGAGATTCAATAAATCTGATACGTAAAAATAATTTATTTTTATAATATTTCATATCTTTTCAAGAGTAAATACAATTGATATTGATCTTCCATCTATGTCCTTTACTTTTTCACTAATTAAAGCAGAGAGAAAATATTTAAGTATAACCAATAAATCTAGGGAAAAAAAAGGGTAAATATAAAAATTATACATACTTTCCTAATGTAACATTCTTTTTTAATACAAAAAAAATTAAGGATAAATTTACCTAAAAAACCATCTCGTGCGTTGATTAGGACCTACCGTGAGGTAAACGGTGGTCTATATTTAATGGTAAGTTGGTTAAGTTTTGGGTAGATTCCTTTCCCATTACTTAAAAAATGGAAGGACAACTTATTGTCAGTGACCTTCTCATTTATGTTGTTGATTGTCACAACAATAACTAGTGGGATTGGTCCAAATTATATTTCCCTGTACTCCAAAGTATTCTAGAAACCATTGAATCTTTTCCCATATCCTGGGTTGCAAGCAACATAGATGACACTTTCTCTTGGAAATTTACCTCTCATGGTACATTCATGACAAAATCAACCTATGAGAACATCTACCTTAACCTTAATCCAAATGTTTCTCTAGATTGGTCGAGGTTGTGGTATCTTAATGTTTTGCTGAGGGTCCATCAGTTTTTAGGCTCTTGATGCACAAAAGATTGCCAACCAAAGAAGTCCTCTAGCTCAAAGGCATCATTGTTGAACCCCCTTATTCATTTTGTTGACCATCTTGAAACTTTCATGCATAGATTTTGTGTTTGTAGACATGTTACCAGCGTTTGGAAAAAGATCAACTCAAACCTACCATCCATCCATCTTCTGTTTTGAATAGAGCCCTTCTTTATGTTTTAAGTCAAACGCTTTATATAAAAGCAAAAAACACTTGGAATATTGATTGGTGTATCATTTTCACAGTTGCACTCTTACTAATCTAGATGAAGAGAAACTCGAAAATTTTTAGGCCAAGTACCTACAAAAATGTTCTCATGCTCTCTACCATCAAATTCCAAGTTTCAAAATGGATGCACCTTAGTAGCATGAGGGGGAAAAAAAATCAAACGTAAAGTAGAGGTCTCAATCAATTGGATTCCACCGCCTCTATACATGATCAAACTTAATATAGACGAATCTTGTCATTGAATAGGTAACGCTATTGCAAGTACATGTGTTGGAGGGATCCTTAGATATCACATAAGAAACCCTAACAGCTGCTTTCGCAAGGAAAATTGGAACAATTAAAATTGTTATAACAGAATTATGGGCAATCTGAGATGGTCTTTAAATGGCTAAAAACATTGGAAATTAAGAAATTAGAGACTGAATGTGATGCTACTGCGGTTGTCAAATTTATATATACATAATAGGATCCAGTCCGAATAGAGTGAATGTCCAAACTTTATACAAAAACTAAAGCTTTTGGATCTGATTGATAGACATATGAATTAGAAACTATTTGAAGAATGTTCTCCTCCTCCGTTTGCTTCTTAATAGAACGTACAATATATAGATACATAATTACCTAAGTCAGCTAAGGTAACTCGAGATTATAGGGATACAAATAACAAACCTAAATTAGGGGATATGATCCCATAATATTAGCTAACCAATTTTACATCAAGATATGAATAATTAATACAGAATATTAATATATTCTAATACACCCCCACAGACGAAGCGGGAGGTGGTCGAACGTTGAGGCTGGATCGAAAGTCGTCAAATAAAATTTTGGGTAGGCCCTTCGTGAAAAGATCAGCGAACTGGTAACGGGAAGGGACATGACGGACTTGAATTTGATTAAGCGCGACTTTTTCACGGACAAAATGGATATCAAGCTCGATGTGTTTAGTGCGTTGGTGATTGATAGGGTTGCCCGAGAGGTAGATTGCGGACACATTATCACAGTAAACAATAGTAGCACGGTTAATCGGACACTGTAGCTCGAGTAATAAGTTTCGAAGCCAACATGACTCGGCTACGACATTGGCAACGCCACGGTATTCGGCCTCCGCACTGGACCGGGATACAGTGGCTTGTCTTTTCGATGACCATGAAAGTAAATTATCACCAAGGTAGACACAATACCCGGAAGTGGATCGACGCGTGTCGGGGCACCCTCCCCAGTCGGCGTCAGTGTAGGCCGTGAGGGAGCTGGTGGTCGACGTGGTTAGATGCAGGCCATAATGGGACGTACCTTGGAGATAGCGAATGATTCGCTTGAGAGCACCGAGATGTTCATCACGCGGGTCGTGCATAAAAAGGCAGATTTGTTGAACCGCGTAAGAGATGTCGGGACGGGTAAATGTTAAATATTGCAATGCCCCCGCAAGACTGCGATATAAAGCCGGTTCAGAGACGGGTTTGCCGCCAGTGGCACTAAGTTTAGACTTAGTGTCAACTGGAGTTTGGGCGGGTTTACAAGAAGACATGTTCGCCCGAGCAATTATCTCCTGTGCAAATTTCGTCTGATGCAAGAACAAGCCGTGTGAGTGGAGAACTGCAGCGATGCCGAGGAAGAAATTGAGGGGACCCAAATCCGTCATGGCAAACTCGGAACGGAGAAGAGACATTATATGTACCCGTAGAGAGTCCGTTGATGTAGTAAGAATGATGTCATCAACATATAAGAGGAGATAAGCAACCTTGTCACCGTCACAGTATATGAAGAGGGAAGTATCGGATTTGCTGTGGGTGAACCCTATGGTAGAGACATAATTAGCAAATCGTTGATACCAGGCCCGCGGTGCTTGTTTGAGACCATATAAGGATTTTTTCAGAAGGCATACATGGTCGGGACGAGAGCGGTCTCGAAATCCGGGTGGTTGGTGCATATACACGGTCTCGGCAAGATGGCCATGAAGGAATGCATTTTTCACATCGAGCTGGTGAATGGGCCATTTCTTTGACACGGCAAGGCTGAGAACGGTGCGAATAGTAGCGGGTTTGACCACCGGGCTAAAGGTTTCATCACAATCAACACCAACCTGTTGGGATCTGCCATTAACCACAAGACGAGCTTTGTATCGCTCCAAATCACCATTAGCCTTAAACTTATGCTTAAACAACCAAAGACAACGAGTTATATTGACATCCGGAGGTCGAGGAACAAGGACACATGTCTCATTCTTAATGAGGGCATCGAATTCGTCTTTCATGGCGCGATTCCAATTCGGGTCTTGGAGGGAAGTTTTGGGACACTTGGGGACCTGGGAGAGGGTTGTTGTGCATAGGTCGAATATGGGCTTGGGTTTGAATATCCCATGGTGGGCTCGGGTGGCCATTTGGGGCGAGGTTATGGTAGGTATTGGAGGAGTAGGAGGTGAGTCACGGGTTGGGGAGGAGGCAGGAGAGGCCTCGGTATGATGGGCAGAGGAGGCCTCGGCATTATGGGCAGGAGAGGTCTCGGGTTGAGGAACGTCTTGGGCGGGCACGGGTTGGGAGTTTTGTATGTGATGGGTCATATAGGGAGATGGGTCTTGGGTAAGAAAGTCATAGGTAGAAGGGGCCGTGGGTTGAGGGCCAGCAAAGGGGAAAACCGACTCGTCAAAAGTCACGTGACGAGCTATAATAATTGCCTTAGTGACAAGATTGAGACACTTGTATCCGCGATGAGAAGACGGGTAGCCTAAGAAGACGCACGGGGTCGCTCGAGGGGCAAGTTTGTGTATGGTGGAAGGTGGAGTATGCGGGTAACATAAACACCCAAAAGTGCGTAGGTGGCTATAAGAGGGAGTGCGGTGATAGAGGCTCGATGTGGGGGATTTGAGGTTGTTTGCCTTGCTAGGGAGAATATTATGTAGGTAAGTGGCCATGGCGAGGGCGTGAGGCCACATAGAGGGCGGCATGTGGGCATGTAGAAGGAGGGTTCGGACTATGTTGTTGATGGTTCGAATTTTTCGCTCGGCCTTACCATTTTGAGGGGAAGTGTGCGGGCAAGAAAAGCGGAATAGCATGCCTTGTGCAGCAAAAAATTTGTGTAGGGGGGAATTGTCGAATTCGCGACCATTGTCACACTGTAATGTTTTTATTTGATAATTAAATTGAGTCTTGATCATATGGTGGAAGTTAGTAAGTATGTCGTAAACTTGGGATTTTTGAATGAGAGGAAATGTCCATAAAAAATTGGTAAAGTCATCAAGAAAAAGAATGTAATAGCGGTGATTATTTGAGCTTACGACAGGTGAACACCACAAATCAGTATGCAAAATATCAAAAGGACTCAAAGTATGAGAGATAGACTCATGAAATGGAAGTTTAACATGTTTGCCCAATTGGCACGAGTGACAGAGCGACAAGGACCTACGAGGTCGACATGAAATGTCGTTATTTTGACATAAGGAATTAAAAATGCTAGAGCCCGGATGACCTAAGCGTCCGTGCCAAATATCGGAAGAAATGGCAGTGAGAGCTTGAGGGTATGCAGTGGTGGCAGGTATGGTTGGTAGGAGAGGGTAGAGGTCCCCCGTGCTATTACTTCGCATAATCGGCATCCCCGTCTTGAGATCCTTTACGGAAAAACCAAACGGGTCAAATTCAACGGATACACAATTATCAACTGTAAATTTGCGAACCGATACTAAATTTTTAATGAGGTGAGGGATGTGTAAAACATTTTTCAAGGATAAATTTTTGTGGAAGGAAGGGAGGGAAGTGTTACCAATGCCACGAATAGGAATCGTAGTGCCATTACCGACTACAATATAACGATTACCACGCAAAAGAGAATAAGAAACGAGATTACCATTGTGTGAGGTCATGTGTGACGACGCTCCAGTATCCATATAATAGTTGTCGTCGGGCTGTTGAAGGTTGAGAGTCTGAATCGCGGTAGCGATATCGGTGGGGACAAAAGCACCTTGAGGCGTCCCGACATCATTGGGCTGCGCAAGAAAAGCCTGTTGAGGGCGCGGCCCGAGTATGCCAGGGGAGCGATTGGTGGAGGGAGGAGTCCAGGCACTTGTAGGGTACGGACAGGGTGGCGCCGGCCACCCTTGCTGCGGTTGCAAAGGCCATTGAGTATAAGGAACCCAAGTCCAGGTGGAGGGAGTGGAGGAGCCTTGTTGGTGTCGACCATTCTGTTTATTCGAGCCATTCCCTCCGAGGTTTTTACCTCTATAGTTGTTGCGATTGTTGCGATGACCCTTGCCTTTGTAGTTGCTGGAGTTGGAGGAGTTGCCGTTGTTGTGGGACGAGGAGCGTTGCTGTTTCGAGTCATTGGAGGTTGAGGAGGACTGAGAAGCGACGAGGGCTGAATCATAGGAGGCAACAGTGGTTTTGGCGCGTCGGGTTTCTTCCAGGGTGAGCATGGAGCGGGCTTTGTAGAATGGCGGGAGGGGGTCACTCTGTTGAATGATGGTTGCCACCCCATCGTAACCATCAGACAGATGTGTGACGAGTTGGAGAACAAGGCGAGTCTCGGAGACGGGGGCTCCGACATTAGCTAATTGATCAGCGGTCATTTTGAGGGCTTGGCAGTATGATGAGACGTTGGGGTAATTATCCATATGGATATTAGTAAACTGTTGTTCCAACATTACTGCACGGGAATTCTGATTGTCGTTGAAGATGTCCTTGAGACGATCCCAAGCTTTTTGGGCTGTTGCACCGGGTTCAAGGATGGTGTGAAGGAGATCGAGCGAGATGGAACTGTAGATCCATTGCTTGACAATGGCATCGAGACGATCCCATTTAGCGTCTTTGGTGAGGACAGCGTCTTTTGGTGGAGCAATGTGGTCGAGAACATCGAAGGCGCGAGCGGTATTGAGGAAGAGCTCGGCCCAAGAGGCATAGTGGACGGTCTCAGTCTCGAGGGTGATTTGCACGTAGTTTTTTATGTTGGAAACAGAGTAGGCGGGATGGAAGGGAGCAGATTTTGATGTCGAGTCGTTGGACATGGTGACAGGAAATGACTCGTATGTAGAAGAAGAAGAAAAAAAAAATTGAAACCCGACGCTGAAAGGCGGAAGCGGGGGATCAATTCTTGCACTCTGATACCATGAAGAATGTTCTCCTCCTCCGTTTGCTTCTTAATAGAACGTACAATATATAGATACATAATTACCTAAGTCAGCTAAGGTAACTCGAGATTATAGGGATACAAATAACAAACCTAAATTAGGGGATATGATCCCATAATATTAGCTAACCAATTTTACATCAAGATATGAATAATTAATACAGAATATTAATATATTCTAATACTATTAGATCTAAGCTCATACACGTTTAAATGTATAAAACTTTATTACCGATTGAAACTCGTCGGTCCAAAAAAGTTTGAAACAAATATTTTAGCTATACCGACTCTCATCTCTAGTGCATGCGGCGCTGCTGGATTAATGATTTACTGATATATATAATTAGCTAATTATAGTATCAAATAATTATATGCATCCACCTTGGATCTATATTTAACTAATTTCTTGTTGCTTCGATCATCCTTTCCTTTGACATTATTGATTAAATTTTTTTTTATTCTCGATCAAATCAGCGAAGTAAGAGGAATCCGAGTGCCCGAGCCATACAAGCAATTAACTAACAGTATGCGAAGATTTCAAATAAAGGTGCATGACTAAAGTGCACTAATTGGATGGTTGGGACCCTCGGCTGCACTTTGCACTCATGCCTTACCGTGAAAGTGCAAATGTCTGGTTACAGTTTCTCTTTCTCCTCCCGTCTATATATACATACATGATACATATATGCATTATAAGTTTATTACCCATCTCAAACTCACTTTACTTCCCAAGCGTAGTCCGTCTGGCACTCACTTTACTTTCTAGCTTACACTCGATAGATACTTAGTGGGTGGGACGTCTGACAGACACCAAAATCAGTAAGTTTGTTGGCTAGCTAATAATAATCATGGCTCCCGTACCCATCTCACCGCCATGCATCAGGGTTGGGCACATAGATGATGTCCAAGAACTTAGAAAAACTATACCGACAATAATCCCTGAGAGATTCGTAAGAGAGAAGGGCGAGAGGCCATCTCCGTCACCTGCCTTGTTCGAAACCGCCGTCACCGGCGACACGACTAGTAACATCCCTGTTATTGACCTTGCAAGGATTGGCAATGGAAGCCACGAGGGCGTAGAGATTCTGAAGCTCGCAGATTCGTGCAGAAATTGGGGATTCTTTCAGGTATAGCTGAATATTTTATTTTATTCGCCGGCCGTGAACAGTTAAATTAGGTAGCTTGTTCTATGACCGATGTTGTGGTGGTACAGGTTATAAACCATGGAATTGACTTGGGTTTACTCGACGACATGGAGAAAGTAGCCAAGGCGTTCTTTATGTTACCTCTCGAGGAAAAACAAAAGTACCCAATGGCACCAGGAACTGTTCAGGGTTATGGGCAAGCTTTTGTGTTCTCAGAAGATCAGAAGTTAGATTGGTGCAACATGTTTGCACTAGGTATCGAGCCATGCTGTATAAGGGACCCAACTTTGTGGCCTACAGAGCCAAAGAAGTTCAGGTACACTAAATTATTTTATTTTGTATAGCTGGAAAAATGATTTTGTTGAGCGGTAAAGAAGTATTTTTTTATATTTTTTATTAATTACTCCAATTATGAAAAGCTCACTAGAGTTCCTATATATATATATATATATATATATATATGGATTTATTTATTACTATCCTAATAAATAGGGATACTGTGGAGGAATATTCAAGAGAGGTGAGAAAACTGTGCCAAAACGTGTTGGGGTACATAGCAATAAGCCTTGGGTTGAAAGGTGAAGCATTCGAAGAGACATTTGGTTCGGCCGTGCAAGCTATAAGGATGAACTACTACCCACCTTGTCCGAGGCCAGACCTTGTGATGGGCCTAAGTCCTCATTCGGATGGGAGTGCCCTCACTGTCCTGCAGGAAGGCAAGGGTAGTTCTGTGGGCCTTCAGATACTCAAGGACAACCAATGGGTCTCCGTTCAGCCCATCCCTAATGCGCTCGTCATCAATGTTGGAGATACTATAGAGGTGTGGTTGTACGTAAGAACCCTTTGGCAGTTGACTATATATAATTTATTTATTTTTATTTTCCTACCTGAATCAATGAGAGCGTTTTGATGGATTCAAAAACAATCTCTGAGCACATTTTTAATGCCGAGCTAAGACAACATTCATTTGATCCCTTATTATTATTTTAAGCGGGATCGGCACATGGACTTGGACCTACGTTTTATTATTATTATTATTATTATTATTATTAATATATCCCCTCTGACAATTATCATATATATGATGCAGGTGCTGACGAATGGAAGATACAAGAGCGTGGAACATAGGGTGGTGACCCACAAGAAGAAAGACAGGCTTTCGCTGGTGACATTTTACGCCCCAAGCTATCAAGTGGAGCTTGGTCCGATGGCAGAATTTGTGGACGAGAAGACTCCTCGTAAATACAGGAGATATAATCACGGAGACTACAGCAAACACTATGTAACCAACAAGCTCCAAGGCAAGAAAACCCTCGAGTTCGCTAAAATTGATGACCCCCTTGTAACATAAAAAGATCATCCCGTATGCATGACGTGCACGAACTATACAGCAGGGTGAATGTCGAAGCGGGACTAGCTACATATATTATATAAAACCTTTTTCAGACGCATGCGCCCGACAAACTGGGGGATCAATATTATATATGTATACGTATGTGTATGTGTTTATGTATCATATGCATGATGTAAATGTGAATGTTTTGTAGCGTATATTTATTAATAAACTTTTATTTTTTGTTATGGATCGTCTTACGGTTTTACCTACCAATCAACCATGCACGTGTGTTTGTGTGTCTATATATATATATATATATATATATACAAGTCGTTTTAGTTTACATGCAACTTGCAGGTTAATGTATTATCACAAATTATTATTTTTAATTTTACTTTTCTTGACGATCAACGTTTTCCCAAATCAAGATAGGTACTTATAACAAAAGCATGTGTATTTTTATGTATATACGACTCTTGTTGTTCCTATCTATATATTTATATACATACATAATATATAATAACGTAGTCATAATATCATATATATCTTCCGCCTTAACTAATTGTAAGAGTATTTATTTATTTATTTATTTTACCCAGATCAATATAGTAAAATTATTTATAATCCATAAGCTATATTGTGTACGTACTAATTACATATAATAATTATAACTCAATTCTCATAGAAGCTATTCAACAGTAATATTATAACTCATTAAGTAGCTGATGAATGATATAGTTTTGACACATACATTTTCTATATTGTACTTATATTTTTTTAAATAATAATAAAAGAGAAAAATTTATAACTATGTACTCAATTCTTGTTTATGATAACAGAGTAAATTGTCTTCTCCGCTTGTAAAATACATCAATTCTTAAATTTTTTTATCTTCCCAATATTTTTCCCTTATTATTTTTTTTAATCAATTTTACTTACTCCTTCTAACCTAAATTATATAGTAGTCAAAACAAATTTCAATTTAACGTGTATGTTTCTATTATTTCTATATACCTCTTATTACCGTAAATATTAATTAACCGACCTTTAAAATTATTTGACAAGTATTATGAATAATTAGATATGAGCATAGTTATTAATTGATTATCTTTAATTTATTTGTAATTATTATTTAAATATTTTTTTATGTTATTCTATTTAATAAATATTTGTTATCAACCAAATAATAATGACTAATTAAATATTATTTCATTTGTATTAAAAAAATTATTCTATCACTAAGTTTTTGTATAAAAATAAAATTCCTTTTAGAGAAGTCAAAAAGTACTTATTTATTTTTTTCCTAACTTTTTTCTCATTATCTATGTATTAATTGCTTTGTTATTTTTTAATAAAGGGTGTCGGTGTAATTATAAGATTAATTTTATAAGTTCCTTAGAAAATATGAAGATTAATAAAATAACTTTTTTATGAGGATGAGTATATATTTTTAGAGAATAATAATATATAATTTAACATCTTAATTTAAATATATACTATTGTATACACAAATTTCTTAAATTATTATTAATTTATTATTATCATCTTCGTCTATTCTACGCACCTTTATATATAATTTAATTTATAAAATTTAGACAAAGTGAAATTCATACTTTGTATCAGTGCAACACTAGTCCCAAATAAAAACAAATGATGTTATATCAAAGTAAAATCGATCATTATCATGACTTAATCCAATGATTGTGCATCTTTCTTTCAATGGAAAGATCATAGGTTCCAATCGTTTCATTAAACTAATACTTATAGAGACAGAGTTTGTCTTATATAGTAACGATTAGTTAAATATTATATAATTTGTATGAAAAAAATATTCTATTATTTAATTTTTATTTAAAAATCAAATTTATTTAATAAAAAATATTTGTTTATTCTTTTTTTTCAAATATTTTATTATTTTTATTAAAGAATATAATAATAATAATTTTATTAATTTTTTAATAAATATATAAATTAATGGAATAACTTTCTTTCTAATACAACGGAATACATGCTTTTAGAAAGTAATAACATATAATTTAATATTTTAATTTAAATGTATAATATTTAGTATCATACGTTCAATAATAATGTAATTGTATAAATAAAATTTTAAAACTATCATTTACATTATATTTATTAATATTATTATCTATTATATACACCTTTATATTTAATTTAATTTATGAAAATTTTAAAAAATAAAATTCGTAAGTATTGGTGAGTACTAATGGATGCAACACTAATTCCAAATAAAAACAAATGATGTTATATCAAAGTAAAATCGATCACTGTCATGGCTTAATCCAATGATTGTACTTCTTTCTTCAAAGAGAAAGATCATAGGTTCCCGTCGATTCATTATACTAATACTTGTAGTACAGAGTTTGTCTTATATGGTAATAAAACGTAAAATTAACATGAATTTGTAATATATAAATTTAGCCTATGTTTGGAGCTACTTATCAAAATTAGTTATCCATAATAATTATTTATTTTGAAAAATTTTTAGGCAATTTTTTTTAAAAATAAATAATTATTATAGATAATTATTTTTTATAAGTAACTTCAAACAAACTATAATCGTGTGCAAATCTTATATGTTACAATTTTTATGCGTATAGTTTTTATGAAAGAATTTCTTAAATAAAATGCTCATGCTTATCCCATTCCGAAAGATAAAATATGTAAATTTATTTTTATAAAAAACATGAATGCTTATAAAATATGTACTCATACTATAAGATATGCATATTTTTTTTTACATCTAAGATATATTAGAATATCTATAAATTTACAGAGAAAAATAAAATAAATTGAAAATAAAATTTTAATTACTCAATTTAAAGGTAATTAATTTTAAAAAGTTTGTACAAAAAAAAACAAAAAGGAGGGGGAAGGGGGGATTAGGATAGCATTACTATGATAAACACATCCCACGATGTATTCTGGTGTTAGTAGTACGATGCAAGTTAAGTCGTGTCCGAACTTTGATGTGTGCGAATGTGAATCGTTCATTGAAGTTCCTCGTGAAAGAAGCATGCAATCTATGTGGGTCCACCCACATCCCTCAACGTCTTGCATTGTCGCAGATATAAAAAGTGCGTGCGTCGCAATCATGGCAGGGACAATGGAAGAAAACCATTTTTCCTCCTCAACGGACCCTATGGGCGATGAAAGTCCCACCAATTCTATATAATCTAAATTGAAGTCTCCCAATTCCACTTGATCGATCGGCGCATGCACTTTAAGCACTAATCTAATTCCAGGTATTATTTTATATATCTAGTTAAAATCGATGCGATCTACGTATTAACTGGTATATTAATGTTTCGGACGGGTTTTAGATCTTGTATTTTACATACTATTTTTATAATTTGATTATCTATCGCTAATCCAAACTATAACTTTAGTAATGAGCTTTAATTATTTTTTTTACTATTAAATATATTTTTTGTAACAATTATTTTGTTGCTAAAATAATTTTTCAACTATTATCAAATGTAATATATTTTAAAACTTTTCAACAACTATTTAATCGTTACTAAAAATAAATTTTCAGATTGACTAAAACTCAAATCCGTTTCTAATAAGTATTATAGTTTTTTACTATATAATTTGTCACTGCTAAAAATTATTAATATAATTAAGTTATAAAAAATTATCGATCTAACCATCGTAGTTAAAGATGTACGACTATAGTAGGGTTACATATTGAGCGTCCATTTTAAAAAAGTGATACTCACAAGTCATAGACCAACATACCTAAACTCTCTTTCGTCCTATCTCTTTCACTGTTCTCTTTTGTCATCTCTGATTTCTCTCGAATCTCAACCATTGTTATTTGATGATAAACACTAATTGAAGCTTCAACCAAGCATTTCTCTCTTGTACCGCATGCGTCTCCTATCTTCCTATTTACTTTGTCACATAAATTTTGTTGTATTTCATATAATTAATTGTTTGCGGTTGAAGTTAAGGAACAATTGACTTAGAGTTTAGTTTTTGATGTTGCAACCTAATTTCTTACAATCGTATGTGACTAAAGCTTTGGCCATATTTCTCTTTCTTTTTCACGGGTGATTGAAGCAAGAGGAAATCAAGGAAAATGATCAAGATCAAGATCCTTTAGATCGGAGAAAAGCTAAAACAATCAGCAACCTAACTAGTAACTTTTATGCTCGATTAGCCACTTATGGAACAAATTACTTTGATTTTGGTTTCTACGCACTTTCAAAACTTGTGATAAATTTAATTAGACTTTAAATTTATAACTTATGATTTATAGAGTAGTGTTTGCTTACTTGATTCTAGTTTTCTTATGCACCGTTGAACTTAATTAGGTTTAAAATTTCTTACGCACAAGTATTTTTAGTTTCTCCGGTTCATCATATCACATGATGAATTCTGATATTTTCCTATTGATATTCCTCGATATAAAATTATTATGAGCTAATCTATTATGTTGTTAATATTGGAATTTTAGGGATACATATTAAATTTTGTGGTTATATAAGTCTTATAGGAAAATTAGGCTTAAATTGTGAAATCAAGGTTTCTTAGTATTTATAAATAGTAACTCTAAAGGCATGTTGTTATTGCATGTGTAATAATTTGAATTTAGACCTTTATTATATATATATATATATATTAAATAATAACATTTTAGGGATGTGTATTAAGTTTGGTGGTAAAATAAGTAATATGAAGGAAGTTATGCTTATCTTGTGAAATTATAGTTTCTTAAGGAAAATATGGTTCGAGTATCTTGATATGCATATGGTTGTGTTTTACATATTTTGGATCATTATTTCCAGTTTTATTATGTGCCTTCCATATTCACATATATGTTTGCATACTGATTTTGGAGATAAACAATTATGGATAAGACATTAAGCGCTTAAAGTGAAAGATTACATGAATTAGGATTGAGGAGTTGAATCTGTTCCACCAGACGATAATAGTGGCTTAGACGCGTTATTCCCTGATAGTTACCTTAGATCATTCCACCCATTTAATAATAGTATCTAGGAATATACATCAGTTCGTTCCATGAGACAATAATAGTGGCTCTAGAGTGTTATACTCTTAGAGGTGCTTTAATCTGTTCTATCATATTAAGAAGGGTAGAGTCCCTGAACTCAATTTTAATAAGAATATGGATTATGATAATGTCTAATAATGGATTTTTGGAATAAGTTCTATCTTGAATCATATTATGCTAATCATTATGTATGTTTATTCATTCGTATGGCCTTTTGTATTCTATGTAAACCTACTATGACTGTATTGTTACATTACTCAGTATATAACATACTAACCATCCTTTTTATGGATGTTGATCATTCCCATGAGCAAACGACTCATATGCTTTTGTGCAGGTTCATGAGGATTCCTTGAATGATCTTTCTGCTTATGATGCCTTGCTTAAGGATGAGTGACCTTACTATACTTAGGGTTTGGGATGAATAGTTATATTATCCTGATGTCATCTTTGACTCGGATACCTTTTAGGGCTCTTAGTTCCAGCGTATCCCTTTTATGTATTTTGATTATTATACTTGAAGTAATCCTCTAAACGCTTATTTAAATTTATAAATCAATCTCATTCTCTGTTTTACCATGTTTTATGTTTTTAACTATTTTACCTTGTATTTGATGTAAGGATGGTATGATAAATCATACTTATGTCAAGTACGTCGGTAGCACCTATCTACATTATTATTACGCTTCCGCTAAAAATAATTTTTTTTAGTGGTAAATTTTGGGGTGCTACACATTCTTTCTATGTTGGTTTTTTATTCTCTTATAAACTTATATTAACAAGTTATGCCTTGTTCTCATCTTGCAATGATTGTAACCATGTGAACTGAACATTCAATGTTCCCTGAAAAATAATATTTGTCCCACTAAACATTAATGTTTGATCAAGCTAAATAATAATGATGTTCACTATTTTATATAGGATGTTGAAGATTGGGCCAATAAACCATGATTCTCGCATCCCCATTGCCTTTTATCATCAATCTTATATTCTACAAGGTAGGATACATTATATTTTTTGTTGCTACTCTCTCTCTCTCTCTCTCTCTTAATTTTTTCTACTAGTAATTATTGGCTAATATTTCTTCTACATTGAATTGATAGTTTCAATTATTTCTATTTTTTATTCCATCATTATGGTTCATTTTTAAAGTGTTTGAATTCCACTCATTACACTAGCTTCTTATGTCCTAATGGCATTGATGGTGACTTAATTTACAGGCTTGTGCATTTAGAGACTCATATGAGAAGTTTAAGAACGTAGTAGCAGAAGTTATTGGAAATAGTAGTGATGATGTTTCTTTTCACGAGGTAATTAACTCACTTTATATTAGTTAGTACATTCCTTTAAGGCTTGGCTAGAATAATTGATTGATTTTGTGCGCTTATATTATTATCTTGCATTACTAGTTATAAGAGTTAGAGGTATTCATTCGGTGGCCTTCCCTCTTTATTGTCATAGAGGATTGGTGTTAGGAGATCCTAGTTATAAGAGGTGGATGGTTGATCTTGCTGTTGTGTCTTTTTGTGCCCTCTTATGGGTGGTTCCTCTCATTTTTTCCCTTTAGTTAATACCCCTATTTTTAGTTAAATCTAATTCCAAGTAATTAATATTGTAACTTAACTCTAATCTTAGAAAATTAATATTTTACCTAACTCTAATCTCTATTTCAGATTCTTAATACTTTAACCTAATACTAACCTAGAAAACTTGTTAAATAACTTATACTAATACCTTAACCTAAAATTATTTTAATCTAATTCTAATTCTACCCCAAACTTTTTATCCTATTCCACCTTTTCCTTTCCCTCTTTTCAACTTCTCCTTTTCTTTTCCTTTTTATTTTGCTCCAATTGGCTTATTTTTCCCTTTTCCTACTTCCTTTTTCTTTTTGCGTGTGAATTCTTCACTATACCGACCATGCCTCCGTCCTCGGCCATGCCTACCCATACATCAACTCCCACTTCTCCCATTTTTTACATGGTCTACTTATTGTAACCTATGCCCCGATCGTGTGTGTCTATTTTTTCTCTCTGCCCATCTCACCTCCCTCTGTATGTGCTTGTGTATACATATATATCACATTAAAGTTTTGAAATACCTCCTTCCCCCCTCCCCCGGCATAAAATTTCTGTCGAAAACTATCACCACCAACCGGAGCCATTTTCCCTTCTTGTCATCCCCAAACACACCACAAAACCTTCCTCAATAGCCTTTGTCATGCCTTCCCCATTAACATCGATAGAATTCACTAAAACCTCACCACCACCACTGGCTAAACTCACCATTCTCTCACCCCTTGCATCAAAAAAACCCATCAAATGTATCCTCACCACCTTCGGCTAAAACAACCGAAACCCCCCTATTTTCTCCATCACCTACCACCTTTAGTATCCTTCACCATTCCCTCATCACTAACACTGGTAGCTTCCACCAATCCTACACACTACCACCAGTCAAAGCTGTCCCTCCTACCCCCTCCCTTCGGTAAAAATTACCACAACACTCCCACCACCTTTAGCAAAGACCACCACACCTCACCACCTCCATTCAGCCTCCCCTACTAGCGTACACCCCTTACCAATGAAAACTTGTGCCATTGCTCCACCCATCTCCTTAGCATATCCCACCGATCCCTTCCCTTTTGTTGGTCATAGTTTTCCTGGATTGGTTTAGTTTTCCTCTGTTCTTTCACCCTCCATCTCTTTATCATTTCCCCCTAATTATGTCATTAAATCCTAATGGTGTTTTGTTAATTGGTTCTCAGGTGATTTGTCGAAAGTTCCAGAGGAGGCGGGATAGGATTTACATGCATAGAGACCGAATCCTTATTCCGTAAAGATACTGGTCATAGTTTAGGGTTTATGTGCTAAGTGTTATATTTGACTATGTGTATTATCATGTTATTATTATTATTTTGATAAACTCCTATTGTTAATGCTATGATATGATAATATGATGTTGTATGCTGATAAATAAGTGAGTTGAGAAGCATGTGATATCATTATGATAATATTTTATGTGGGAAAACCTTAAGCTAATGTGATATATGGTTGCAATATGATATTAATAGAGTATGATAAGTGATAGAATAGTATTTAAGATTTATGGAGATTAATGGAGGATTTAGAAATAATGATACCAAAGTATATAAGGTTTTCATGAAATGAGGATATTTGGCTACATATAAGGGCATTTTTGTTATTATGGACTCAATATGAAAATTATGGTATTTTAATGTATTAGATGATTTAAATTATGCTAAGGGCCTTATATGAAAATTTTAGAGTAGTATTAAATGGTATAAGTCCCATGAAATGATAGAATGACTTAATTTGATAATAGTAACCCTAAAATAGAGATGTTATTATCACATGTATGAAATGTTAGTGTCAGATTAAAATTTTTGGACATATTATTAGTATTTATATTTTAAAATTTTATATCAAATTTAGTAGTTATATGATCCTTATAGGAAAATTTATGACATGTGAAATTAGGGTTTTGTAAGCATTGTGAAAAGTAACATTTGACATATGGTTATTATCGCATGTGTAAGACATTAGATTTAGGCCTTGAATTTTGGGTATGTTAATAATAATAATATTTGAAGAAGATATACTAAATTTGGTGGATAAAAGAGCAACAAAGGAGAATTGATGCCTAAAAAGTGAAATTAGGGTTTCTTAGGAAGTATATAGATCTAAACCCTTGAGAACTGCATTGTTATTTATGTGATTGTGATTTACTTGATTTAATTATGTTTTATACCTATTAAATAAATTGTGAATAAGACATTAATTATTTAAAGTGGAAAACTACTTAAGACAGGTCAAGGTATTTTATGGGTCTATTCCACCAGACGATAATAGTGGCTCAGGTGGAAATTTTTTCTGAGAGATGCATTAGTCTGTTCCATTGAATTAAGAATAGTGAGTCCCTAAACTCAACGTAAAAGATAATATAATTTGAGATAATTAAATGACAGTATTAATTTAAAGTGGAAGATTACGTAAGTCAGGACTAAGGGGTTGGATCCATTCCACGAAACGATAATAGTGGCTTAGGTATGTCATCCTTGAGAGGTGCTTTAGATCATTCCACCGTTTAAGAATAGTGGCTCAGGTGTTTTTTTTTTTCTAAATAAGAGTTGGGTCCATTCCACTAAATGATAATAATGGTTCATATGTGTTGTTTCTAAGAAGTGTTTCATACTGTTCCACCGGTTTAAGAATAATAGGTTCCTTGAACTCAATGTAAATAAAAAAATAGAATATGTTATATCTAATAACGAAGTTCGGATCAATAATTACCTTATATTATTTTATGCATCTCGCATGTGTACTTACTTTCTAGTATAAATGCATGTATTTTCGTATATCCTTTACTTGACTATATTGTCTCCTTACTCAGTATGTAGCGTACTTACCATCGTTTTTATGGGTGTTGCTCATTCCCATGAGCAGATGGACATGATATCTATGTATAGCTCTATGCGGATTCACCAGATGATTTTTAAGCCTATGTTACTTTATATGGGGTGGAGTGATATTTTGTATTAGGGCTTTTGGACATATAATCATATTATTCGGATGATAGTTTTATCCGAATACCTTTTTAGACTCTTAAATCCATGGTGTCTCTTTTGTTTGTATTTTTGGATATTATACCCAAAGTTAATATCTAACTCATATTTATGTTTATGAGACTTCTCTCATTTTCTATTTATCATGATTTACATTTTAATTGATTTACCTTATGATTGATGTAAGAATTGTAAGGTAAGCCAAATTTATGTCAATTACAGCGGTAACACCTAGTTATTTTGGTTTTATACTTCCGGTAAAAATAAATTTTTCAGTAGTAAAATTTTGGGTGTTACATCTACCTTTTGAGGAATGCCTGCTTTTGCTCATGCTCTTGGTTCTTTAAGGGGTATAGCATTTTCTAGGTAGTTTGTGGCAACATCTTTAATAAAGTCGGGTTCAAATGAAGGGTGTAAAAGTCTTTTGAGATAAAGTGAATTAATAGCCCTTTCTTCATCCAATTACGTAAGATTTAGAGAATCAAAGAAACATAAAATTCCACACATTTGTGAGTTGATTAGATTATTCTTTATAAGATAATTTTGTTTGTTGAAAGACATGCATAGATATTTTATTTGTAATATGAGGAATTATAGTCACAAAAACAAAAGAAGTGCAAAGGAAAAGGGTGACAAGTTGTCAATAATTATGAGGTTTGTGTTAGGTAAGACAGAAATTTTGGCATCATCATTGATATGGTTAAAGTGAAAGTTATTTGGTAGTTTTTAGGATGTGTGTCAAAATAATTATGAACTAGTTGACTTCATCTTGTATGGGCAGGCACTTTAGGAAGTCCTAATTTTGTGGCAATGTTGTTTACAATATGAGAAGTCATACGTTCTTGAGGAATACTGGTGGTAAAGGCTTGTGGAAATAAGTAGTTAGGGGTAATCATCATCTAGAGTCATCTATGCACTTTCTATCTTAGTAATTATCAAACTAATTTAGGCCTTGGAGTTCTATCAATTGTCATAGTTTTAGTGATTTTGCTATCTTGATCTTATTTGGAAAAATATGAGGAAGTGGTTGTGGATGGTTGGTATACCTTACTCGAGGATGATGTCGAGTTTTGTGATGAAGTTTCTCTCAAATTCACATTTCCCAAAATGTTTCTTGTGACAACCGATTATACTGGCTTTCATGATGCTTATCTTTATCATTTCACTTTGTCACATTTGTTGCCCAATTATGTTGCTCGTCTCTCTTCTATTCTTCATGGCATGCAATTATCCTCAAACAAAGTTTGATATGTTAAATTGTTCAACTGGATAGTCGAAGACAACACAGTTAGAAGGTGAATATCACATAAAGAGATTGAAGTCCTCTAACTCATGGAAGAAATGTTACATTTCCTTCTTGACAAGAAAGAGGAACAACTTTTATCCATGAATGAACAATACAAGGTGATGGGGTTAAGTTCCTAATGAAGTTCCAATGGCATGTGGCAACTAAATCTCTCAGTTGACGTGTTTTGCAAAATTGTCTCATTGAACAAGTACTATTGTATTATTATTTAAACTAAATATCTCCATTTGGCTATTATCTAGCCGATCCAACATTTGACTTTCCATTTATGTTTTAAATCGAACCCATAAATACAATATTAATATTATGTTTTGAAAAATAGATGCAAAAAATAATTTTTCATGCTCATTTTCTTTTCTTTTTTCATTGTCAATTATTCTTTGCAACAATTTATTCATCATTAAAAAGCATTATCAACAATTTATCTTGTTGCTCAAGAACTTTCACAATGACGAAAGCTATGGCACTTTTTCTTTATTAAAGATTCCACTACAACACTTATTCTTTATTGAAGGGTTTTTTCAACGACACTTCTAAGTTATCAAAGAGATTTTGCAACGATATTTTTTTTATTACCAAAGAAATTTCACGTCAAATTTTTGCAAGCAATTTTTGTTAAAAAATAAAGATATATTTTTAATAACAACATATTTGTTATGTCAAAAAAAGTTATTGATAAAAATAATTTTTTAGTAGTGTCCTTATACGCAATGACCCCACAACAATTTATGTTGTTATCAAAAATATTTTTCATAATGATTTTTTAGCATTGCTAAAAATCAAGTTCTTACTAGTGTATATTATTTACCATATTTTTTGGGAATTAAATGATTTACTGTTACTACCAAATGCATCATGATGAGTACGTATTTCTTTTTACCAACAAAGATAAAGAATGAATACTATCCTAGTCTATTAACAAAATTAATTTTTGAATTGTATGACTTGAATTGGTGAAAATTTTCCACCCTAGGTTGAAGCCATCTCTTCGATGATAACTTGAATGATCTATCATGACATACATATCATATGGTGGTATCTTTCCTCTCACACATGATATGTGGCTGTAGGAACCCTAGCGAGCAACATTATCCTACTCCTGGGTCCATTTCCTCCTTGTTACATCCAATGCAAAACAGGGTCTAGTTAATCTACACGATGAGTGCAACCAACCCCCTCCCCATTATTCTTTGCAAAATATGTTGAGAATATGAGCATTAAAAATAAAAGTGATCATTTATCTCCATCTCATTATTACATAAAACGAAGGTATCATCCACACCAGGGGTCAACATTTGCCTCATCCAATTATCCTTTGTGAAGAGTATATGCTTAACAGTGAACCACAAGTTTATTATGTGTCGAGTTATAGAGATAGAGTTCCGAACAACTTTCTATTAATATGTATTTTTTTGCTTTATAAAATTATTTTTATTATTTTATAAGTAAAGCATTTTATATTTATATATATATTCATCCTTGGTGTGGTCCATATTAAATTAAATATAAATTTTGGCTATAAAGTTTTTATTATATGATAATATGTTAGTAATCAAGTCTAATCCTATATCTCTCTGTTTAATTCTTGATGGTAGAATTAGAATTAAGTTATTATGGGTACAAGTATATGTGTGTGTCATGTGAAGAAGAAAATAAAGGAAATAATTTAATTAAAGGAATTATTAAATTATTTCAAAAGTCTGATTTGAAATTGAGAGGGAAAATGCAAGTTGGTTACCACAACCAACTACACTCTCTTTTACATGTAACTTGTGTGTGACTAGTGGGTGTGTGCAAATTTATTTTGTTTTCTCTCTCTCTCTCTCTCTCTCTCTCTCTCTCTCTCTCTTTCTACAGAATTTTTTTCCTCTTGAATACACACACACACACACACATATCCATTAGAGAGGAGGACAAAGGCTATTTTTTCTTCAATTATCTTAGTGATTTCTGTATGAAATTAAAGAAAATGAAGAAATATAAAAAAAGGTCATCATTCCCATTCCTTGTTATAAGCATGCACCATCGGGTTTGAAGAAAATGGAGTGGAACTATAAAATTTGACTCCGAAAATCATAAATTGTGAATTTAGTATAATTAATTATGTCCATGACAGAAGGTACGCTATATATATAATTTATATATAGGATTTTATGATCTTAATTCCGCATAAAGTTTATTATTTCATGTATTAGAATTTCACATAAATTTCAATTTGATTGTGCATGAATTCATATTAATAATGTGTTGATTATATGAATCATGCCATATTATTACCTAACATTTGATATCAAAGCCTAATAAGGCCTCGGTCTTGATTGATAATTATGTTTACTGGTGCTTAATTATGTTTATTGATGGCCAAAGAATCGCATATGTGAACCTTCGTGTTCGTTGTTGTTTTTCAAGGAAAAAAAAAGGATTGAAAGACATGCTCTATGGAACTCTCTCTCTCTCCCTTTTGCACGTAGTTATCATAACCAACTACACTCCCTTTTACACGTCTGCAGAATTTTTTTCCCTCTTGAATACACACACACACACATATATCCATTAGAGAGTAAGGAAGATGCTATTTTTTCTTCAATTTTTTTAGTGATTTCTATGTGAAATCAAAGAAAACTAAGAAATATAAAGAATGTCGCTATTCTCATTCCTTGTTATCGGGTTTGTGGAAAAGGGAGTAGAACCACAAAATTTGACTCTAAAAATCATAAATTATGAATTTGGCATAATTAATTCTGTCCATGGCAGGATGTACGCTATATTTATAATTTATATATAGTATTTTATTATATTAATTTGGCATAAAATTTATTATTTCATATATTAGGATTTCACATGAATTTTAATTTGATTGTGTATGAATTCATATTAATAATGTGTTAATTATATAAATCGTGTCATATTATTGCCTAATACTTTCCACCAGCTAACTTCATCCTCTCAAGGCAACGAATTGTCATATGCCTTGAAAATGAAAATCTGACGACCAATAACTCCCGACCTTCTGTCCTCATACTTTTATACTCCATTGCAGTTGTAAAGTATGCCAAACATGAGTGGAAGGAAAAAAAAAAACTTCTCCCTTATCATTCTCTTCCCATATATTTCATCCTTTTCAAATTTCTCCTCATTTATTTTCTTCGTACCAAACAATTTCTTAAGCTTTTCTTTTAAGAGGGGAGGAATTCTTTGAAAGATAAAAAAAAAACGAAAGGTTCACGGTTGGAGGCAAGGAAGACACAGAAAGAGTTTGTTTAGGCTTAAAGAATGCTGAATCTGATCATAGTTCATGGGTAATCGACCTATGTAAAATGATGAATCTATTAGTATTGTTAATTAACAATCTCCACGAATTTTATAGAAATGAGGCGGCTTAAGAAAAAAAAAACAACAACAATTACAGTCGACGAATAGAGCAGTGTCGTAAAATTCTATACTTTTTGAGTTTTGAGTGCAGCAATGTGCTGTAGTGCTAATAGGGATCCGAACCCATTAAAGCCAGAGGCGGGATCCTCGGCTTTTAATTTATTGATCGAACAGCACAACCAAGGGAAACAGCGTATGATTGAATCTGAGAAGCAAAATGCTGATTAGATGGGTCAGCAATAGTCGTCGTAATGATATTCTAGGAATCATTGCACTCGTCGGAACGAGGATCCTGACTTTCCACCCAAGCGTGAATCCTGAGTTTTGTCTTATAATAGCAACCGACTGCCGGCGCATGACGCAAGAATAATAAAATAAATAAAAGTTCTATAATGCTCGATGAAGTCACGACCACCGACCTTCAAAATTAACTCGTGATGAAAGGTTAACACCGTATTAATTAAAAAATAGTAATTTATAGGTATCAAGAACTAGGTCATTATATCAATCTTGACCCTTTTTTTTTTCTCTATTTAAGAAAGTCATAAAAATAACCTTAAAATTATAATTACATCACTCATTAAAAAAATTATTTAATACATACATAATGAAAAAAAAAAGTCTCTTAACTTTTTGTTAAAATAATTTTATTTTTTATATAAAATTTTAGTGATAGAATAATTTTTTTTACACAAAATGATGATTAATAGAAAGAGGAAAAAGAGAATTACGTGTAAAACTAAAATAAATAAAAAACTGAGGGTCCGCTGCTCACACACACATCAGCCGGTTAATTAAGTCAACAAAGTTAATTAAGCATGACAAGAGTGTTCGGAGACACGAAATGTCTACTCAAAGCTCATTATGAGTGCCAAAAGCATATATTTAATGATCATTGTGTATGAATTTAAATTCACTACTTGAGTTGAGTCTGCTACGAACAACTTATAATCCAGCGAATCAATCTGATGTGTCTTTTATAATAATAATAAATCGACATATCAATCCCAACATATCATCCGTCTGACTCTGAACCTTTGAGAAAAAGAAGAAACCTTTATTAATCGTCAACGGTGGAAAGAACCAAAGTGGTTTAGGCACTAGCCAGCCTCGCCCTTGAGAGCCGGCCATTTTGAGTTTCAAATGCGTCATGAATTCACGCCCACTCAAGGAAAAATCGCGCCTAACTACCTCCGTCCGTGTATCTTCCGTGTCGCACGAGTACCGCAAGAACCGAGATAAAGAATAAATGACGGAGGAGAATAACTAACAAGACAAAATATATATATATATATTTTTTTAAAATTAAAACTATACTTGTCTATATTTTAGGTAAAATAACAGCGTATAAACGAAAATCAACGGACCAAATGAAATTTTTACACATCAACGTATATCATACTTTCTTTCCTTATTGTCTTTTTTTCACATACAAGACAAATATGGTATGATTGACTATGATTTTAGCATCAAATCGATTCAAGTTATATATATATAAATTATTGTCTTCTGTCGTCTCCATTTTCTAAATTTTTAAAAAATGACATTTTTACATTTATTTTTGTTTCCGTTTTTCCGTCTCCGTCTTCGTGCAACACTTGTAAAATATCCTCCAATACTACATATACAAACTCCGCCTCAAGAGAATTTATCCTTTTACTCCTCAAGCTGCCTAGTATTAGCAACCGTTTCTAACTATTTTATTGTACCAAGGACTGGTTTTGAAGCATTACTCACCCATTTGCCACTAAAAATGACGCGTTTTGTTTGACTTATGCATCTTATGCATGTCACTAGCGTTCATCCTAAGCTAGGATTGAACTCTCCATGAGATTCATAGTTTAAATTGTAACCAAATCATTTAATTCTTTTTTTGAAAACCAACTAGTAAGTTTTAAACCAAATCATTTAATTATGAAGACAAAGCTAAGAAACTTGACCACCTTTGCCACTAAATAATGACACAAGCTATTGCGTTGAAGAAGACGATTGACGGATCAAGCTCTTTTGTTGAAGATGACGAAAACAAAGGCAATAAGTCCTCATCTATGGCAATGTATATTATAGTCCTGAAGAGTATGACATGCGGTTAATTTCTATAATTATAGATAAATGGATGGCATTGTCTTAAAATTTGAAGTAAGTTCCTCTCTGATAGTTATACATTATGAATCAATGTTACGCGATTTGTTCTCAACCTAGTTACTTACTTGCAATCATGTTGGCTATACAAATCTCTTCCACCTCCTTCAAACATTTTCTTCCTCTTCCTCTGCCACTCAGCATCCATGTCTTCCTTTGCTAATTTTTTTTGTTGGACTCAATTTGTTGGAGACAAATTCCTAGAAGGAGGACAAAATTGGTGCAACTAGTTTGTGATTGTGCCCCCAAAAAATGATTGACCTAAAGAAATCTCATGTTCTGTATTGATTTGAAACCAAAAAAACTGAGTTAAGCATTTTTATTTCTTTTTGGTTCATTGCAACAAAACTATGGGTAGGAATCGAGAGATTTAAATGCTTCTTTGTCACTTTTGGGCATGATAGATCTAGTTTTTCAAAGGAATTTTTAATTAGGTAGGATTGGTACTTGACTATTTTCAAGAAAATGATGGTTTTGATTTCTTTAAGGCCAAAGTTTTAGATTGCAAAACTTGTAGAAGCTTAAAGATGGATTTTTAGAACAAAAATTGTGGTAGTTTTAGTTGACCGACTATAAATTTACTAATTCTAAATGTTATCAAACCAATAGTTAATCCCAAACGTGTTGGCATTTTATATGCAAGATCTTTTTATTCTATGTTTAACACAATATATATATATATATATATATATAGATTCATCATATAAACCATTTAGATTTAGGTAATATAATGTTTTGATTTAGTATCTAATGTCATTTTATTGACAATTAATGTTGAGCATGCTTTTATTTTATGTTTATAATCTTTTTATTTTATATTTAATCTGTAAAATATTTAGTTTCATCGTATACATCGTTTGGATTTAGCCGATGAACATATATTATGAGATATAAATGCTTTACTCTATTATTGTCCTTCGTCACTTTTGGGCACGACAAATTTAGTTTTTCAAAGGAAAATTAACTTAGGAAGGATTGGTACTCGACTATTTTAAGATTGGTGGTGGTGGTGGTCCATAGAAAAAAGAGAGAGAAGGGACGGTTTTGATTTTTCCAAGAGCAAAGTTTTAGATGATTAGAAGCTTTACAATGGATTTATGAATAAAAATGTGGAAGTTTTGGTTGATTATCTATGAGTTTACTAATTCTTAAACTATCGAACAAAAAGTTAATCCAAAACATGCTGGTATTCTATATTTAGGTTTTTTATTATTATTATTTTTATACTCAATCCATCAAACTTTTAGATTCATTATATAAATTATTTAAGTGACATCAATAAAATATTTAAAATTCGTATATAATGTTATTTTACTCATAGGTAAGGTTGAATATGTTAGTACTTTATATTTATGATCTTTTTATTTTATATTCAACCTATAAAACTTATAGATTCATAACATATACTATTTAGGTTTAGTAAATAAAAATATATTAAAATATTTCCATATATTTATTATTTTATTAAAAGAAATCATGTATCTATAAATAACAAATTATAAAGTTATAAAAATTATTATGTGTTCAACATACTTACTAACATGTTTATAATAAATTAATAAAAAATTATAAAAATGACTTTGTGCCTAAAAATAGAAACTATAAAATTTAAAATAAAAAAAAAACTTGTGTTTATAAAAAATATATAAATTACAAAAATAATAACTTGTACCTAAATAAAATTTGTAAATTTATAAGAAATGACCCGTGTACCTAAATAAAGTTTATAAAATTATAAAATAATAATAATAATAATAATAATAATAATAATAATAATAATAATAATAATAATAATAATAATAATAATTGCAACGTATAAGGTTCTTGATAGAAGAATTACTCATTTGTCACGACAGGGGCACAAAATAATGCCGAAAAGGTAAGGATGTTAGATTTAAACACAAATGATGAAGATGTCCCACCATTAAGACTTAAGGGAAGAATTATTTTTAAAAAACTATGGGTGAGATGGAAGTTCAAAATACTCGACAAAAACCGGATTGACCTATCAAAATACCATCAGTTCCTTTTTTCCTTTTTTTTTCGAATGTTTGATTTTCTACTTTTTCACCAATTTTATTATAAACCTAGTTTTGCATAGTAGGAGACCGGTACACCTACTTACTTGCCGATCAGATCCTATTTTTAATACTATGCCAAAATTCTTTTTAAAAAGTGTTAATTTCCATTTACTGAAATAAAAAATCCATCTATCATGTAAAAAAAAGTATTTGATATAAATGTTATTTGCTTAAAATGATCATGGTCCTAATTTCATTTATATATTTTTGAGGTTAAATTTATCACAAGATCAATGTATTGCTTTGGTATATTTTTTTTTCATATCATCATACTAATGTTTTTTTCTTTCATTTATTTTTTCTAAAAATAAAGAGAGAGAACATATAGACTTAATTATTTCTTACTTAATTCTCATTTTCAAAAGTAAACTATCTCTCTCCAATGGGTATTAATACAAAAAAAATTAAAGAATAACCACCATCTTTTAAAATGAATTACCTATGTTAACTATATATAATAAAGAAGTTTTCTTTCTTTCTTTAAATAATTTGTTCCTATTATTTTTCTTTTTTTAAAAAAAAAAAGAATAATATTATATAGTCTAAGGATTTTTAAATTTTTTTTGGTGATAAAGTCTTTATAGGCTAAACATGATATTAATATGATAATAAAATAGATTTACTATACAATAAAAGCGAACACTTGACATGTTGCTGCTACCATAGCTTAATGGCTTAAAGTTAGCCCTAACCTTTAATATTATCCTTCTTAACAAAGTCTCATTCTCTTAAATATCTAAAACCCTTAAAAATATAGTATTAATATATGCCCACAATATGCAAGTAATTTTTACAACTAAGGGCATGCTATTGCTTGTTATGAGAGAGGCCGATAAACATTTCATCAAACAGCCAATGGTGCATCACCCATCCTCCCCTCTTTTTACAAAACCCAGTAGCACACCGTAGGCAAACTCATTAAACCCCATCATTATGGACTTCATAATAATATCTTACAAGTCGAATCCCTTCTTCAGATCCACCCAATTTGACAAGCACATTACGTAACTCCTATGCAACTTTATCAAGCGGAAGCCGATCAATAGCATCATCACAGTTTAAGTCCCCTAACAAGCTTTTTCACAGAAATTAAGGGTTCAAGGAAGGAATTGACAACAATAGGTGAAGTAACACCGCTATCTTTCTTCGTAAGCTAAGCAATTCAAAGCATCATCTGCTAATTTCAACTTTACACAAACTGAAAGTAATATGTCCATACAAATTGAAAGTAATGTGTCGCTCGTTGAGGGATGGACTAGAAATGGAGAAAATCTCGTTGAGAGATGGACAAGGTTCGGTGAAAAGCAATGACCGAGTGATGTGGATGGACGTCGAGGAGCGTTTACCTTCCCCCAGATTTTATTACCCAGGGGCTTAGATGGGAGATGTTTTTCCAATCTCCACCCTCTCTGATAGAGTTCTACCTCCCAGAAATAACCCAAACATAGTTTGCATGTGGGATATTTTGCCCCCTCTTTTTTTTTTTTTTTCACACCCTCATTCAAGCCATACCAAACATGCCCTAAAATAGAACATAAGTTAATATAAGTATATACAAGAAGAGGTATGTCACAACATAATCGTTTCCACATACATTTGGTTTCGACAAAAGAAGAAAAAAACCAAAGGTCGACATTTGATGCATAAACAACCTGATGCACCGCCACTGACTCACAACCACCACCTATCCGCACTAACTGCCTCTAAAAAGCTGCCCGGCTCAGGACTCCGTGTCCAAGGTTTCGTCAACATTACAAACAACCGCCTCTTGAAGTTGTCCAGCTCTCAGCCACACTGTCCAACGTCGGTTTCATCAACCATTACAAACCGCATCAGTTCCATGCATTTTCTCACACCCCTTCAACAGCTCATTTTCTTGCAAGTTAGCATCACCACAGACGCTGCTTACTTATCCTTCGAGATCATTGATCAAGCCAAGTACCTAAATAGGTTGGGATTCTCTTTATCTCTTTCCAGATAATCACGGCTTATGAGATCTTCAATCCGTTTCTTGATAGCTTTGAAATCGGGCTGCAAATGAACCGAGAAGAAAACAAGAATAGAGAAGAAACAATCAAAAAGATACCGAGACTATAACGCTCCAAATATTAATACAAACTGCAAGATTGTTCCCTTCAAATATTAATTTTGAGACGCCTTTGATGACATAATCACAAACCATAAATGACACAAGTAGTAAACTATATTAAGGCTAGTATAAATAGTGATTGGTACCTTAAACATACGGCCCAGCTGTTCAACACATTCCATAACTAATTGTTGGTGGTTGAGTACTTTTCTACTCTTCATTATCCGCACAATTGAAGCATCAATAGCATAACGCCTATCTTTGTCAACATCCTCGATAACCTTCTTCTTCTCATCCACAGGAGGAAGAGGAATCTTCATTTCAAACAAATAAAAATGTCAGCAATAACTTAAATATAAAATTAAGAAAGATGTCTTTAGAAAAATAAGCAAATTTGGTGATTACCTTAATCCTCCTCATTTTATCAGTAAACTTATAATTGAACTCAAAATAGTCGGTTTGTGAAATTGTCTTTGTGTTTGGTTCCTTGAGAAGAATCTTATATTTTGCACAAGATAAGGAATGAAGCAATCTGACAACATCATCGTCATTCAAGTTCAGCTGAGTCATGATCTCAGAATAGCTCAATCTATCAGAAGCATTGAATAGGAGCAGAGCAGCAGCCTGCAGAAGCAAAAAACAGTAAGACATAACAATTTGCAATTACAACTATGATACGAACATAAATGTTTGAACAAAAGGTCTGGTAAAGACAAACCTGATATGTTGTCACAATGAGCTCCACATTCTTTGCCTCAAATTTCCCAACAATATTGCAGGTACCCAGTGAGTATATCCAGGTAAGTTTTCTGTGTTTGGTCTTTGTTTGATAGAATTCCCTGAAAACTTCTACACACCTGACCTGAAGGAAAATGAAGCAAGGACATATGGAAGCTATCAATATTCAACAACCAAATGAAGATAAATATCCTTTTCAACTTATGTAATATCATTATAGCCTTTTGCTTTGGATTTATGTAATAATAACAGAAGAGGCAGCAGAGCAACAGTTTTACCATCTCTGCTGGTAGATTCAGATCAAATGACTTGTAACTTGGCCAGAATCCAGTTGTCAGAACAGTTACAGTCAAGTCTATGCCTGGATTTGCATTGACATTATTGCTGAGATACTCCTCAAAGTTGGTCTGATTCTCTCTTGCTAACGTCAAATCCGTAACCTAATAGCCATGGCACACAGGAATAATAGCCAATTTTTTTTTAAAATACTGACAACTTGCAATTCCTAATAATGATGAGATATCGTACCATTCCCTCCATTTTTGAGGTAAACTGAGCACCACATTGCTGCTTCAATTTTGTCAGAATACTCCTTTCATGATCATCATTTGCACTCTTGTCAAACAAAAGTCTGCGAGCAAGCTTCTTCCTGCCATCAAATATCTAATGCTAAAGATTGATGGAGATAGACAGTACTGCACTTACAATGAACGTTTGCTAAAAGTAAAGAATAATATAATTAAAAAAAAACTAGGGCTTGTTCTCTTCACCTTATTTTTTTGATCTCATTAAACCAGAAAAAAAATTCAAAAAATAAGATATCTCAAATAATAATATTAATTATGAAAAGACATTAAAAATTTTCAATTTTTTTCAGAATAGATCATTAATAATCAGATGAAAAGAACAGGCCCCAAGGATTGGTAAGAATTGTGTGGGGAAGAGAGAGAGAGAGCACCCAACAGTAAATCCCATCCAGAACCAAGCAGAGAAGATCACCTTACCTATAGAATTCAGCAAATAAATCCTTATCGCTAATATAAGCAAGCAGCTTCACTACCTGCGATATGTTAGAAACCTGTGAAACTAAGAACTAAACAAATTCCAGCAACAAACAGAACATAGAAGTGTGCTACCTTCTCGAGTGTTTCTTCAATAGCTTCATCACTCAGTTTCTCGCTGCCACCTTTCTTCAGAATATTATCACAAAATGTGGCCAACAACTCTGCACTCGAACTTCCAGCCACCCCTTTGTTGCAGAAGACCTCAAACGCCTCCTTCAGTGCCTGGCAAGAGAGCAAGTAAACGTTTTTAATAGGGGAAAGACATTATATTTTTAGACAATATCTCATAATTTTGCTCTCAGACACAGACCTTATGGAAAAGGGTATGGTTCATAAAACAATCATTCACGTAAGCCATGAACTTGTCATGTAGTTCAATCACATTCCTAACAAAAACCTGAAAGACCACACACTCAAAGTCAGTATAGAGTACTTGTAAGCTGCAGAAAAACTCAAAAGAAAATGTAGTTATCACACCTGTTCCTGTGCACCCACCACATCCTTCTTCTCAGCCTGTAAAAATAGAAAATACACAATCTTCAGCAACAGTCTCACCAGCCAAAACATCAAAGCATATATAGCAATACAATAAAATAAAGCATGTGCACATCTGAATAATAATTTCCAAAGTTCAAAATTGTCCGGCAATTCAATAAAATAACTACCCTCGCATTAACTGGATTATCAAACTGATCATTCAGTGCCAAAAACAGTTATCTACCAACACGCTGTCCTTCACAGCATAGAACTCAAAAGCAAAATACTTTCAGCAAAGGTAACTTTTGGCGGAAACCGTTCTGAGTAATAAAATCTAGAATTCCCATGTGAAAAGATAGATTCATGCCTTTTACACAATCTAAATCACTATAGTACAAACCTTCTTATTGCTTGCAGCATCTTCAGCCTGTTTAACTAAGGCCATACCTTCAGCAGTAATGTGCTGCAAAAAGGTTAGATAATGTTGCCAAGTTAATAGTTACCAAATAAATTCACTGCTCCACCAAAACTAGCACACAAAATGTAAAATGTAGGAACAGAGAAGCAGTAAACAGAAATGAGCAGAAAGTGCATAAACCTGCTTAAATATACTGGACACGGGCTCCAAACCACGAGGAATTTTAGAGAACAGCCTATACATCCTCGACAAATCTCCCACCTAAAACAGCATAATTTAGAGAAGATACATAAAAAATACTCAATTCATGCTACGCAGGTATGTTTAAAAAGTACAAAGCAGTACAATTCCAACCTTGTCATCTCTAAGCAAAGCATGGCATCCGGAGTGCTCCTTCTCAAGCAGTTGAGTAGCATACACAGATAGAAGTTCATGTTGAACTTTCTGGAAGAACAAACAGCTCGTAAATTAAGAACATGGAAGCATATGAGAACAGCTGAAACTGAAATACCAATCTATATTTGAGCCAAAAAATGGGCACTTTCAGAAGATCAGCTATGTTAAAGTAAGTGAAATTAACTACTACCACCTCACATAGCTTGAAACAAACCTCAAGTAACTTCGGCTCACTACTAGAATGAAGGTAATGAGAAACCCTTTCCTTCTCCCTTTTCAAACACTCCTCGGACTGCATTTTTCCACCAAAAAAAAAATGCACGAAATCAACTAAATATTGTGAACAGAAGGAAGCTGTGAATTCCCTAACACCTAGCATGCATGACTGAGATTCTTACTCCTGAAGGCTTACCTTCAACATATAATCTGGACAAGAATCTTCAAGAATCCAATTAGAGGCCTTCCTTGAATAGTATGCAGCTGTATCATTCAGCATGTCAGCTTCAAAGTCATTTTCATAGGATTCCATCTGCCCCATTCCAATTTCAACAAAAATATCCAGGACATTCTTTAACAAAGCTCGGTCTATCTGCTCTCCTTCGCGTTCTTGATCAATCTATGTACCAAATATAGCCAGTTAAATCATGATTTCCAAAATATTAGAAGCAGCAATCAGTGATTGATGCAACAGAACTACATACCAGAGATATAACAGCATCCCGTACTTTACTTTTTACCTCTTCATAGACCTGCAACACAATGCCTCAGCCAAAGCCATAATAATGAAAAAACATCAAGACAAATGCTCATGGAAAGCATAAAAGAAAGCCCATCTAACAGCACTTACAAGCAACAATATAACTTCATGCAGACAAAATAAAATATAAATAGATGGAAGAAGTATGCTACGACACATATATACCAGGTCGCGGAAGCAGGAGAGTCCAACTTCATTAAGAGGTGGAAGCGACCTCCGTGCAATGAAGTAACGATCAAGATAATGAAAGAATCTGGAAAGCCACCTAACCATAACTTTGTGATTTGCCCACCTTCGAACAAGCTCTCTCAGCATGAATTCATCATGCTTCTCTCTTAAAGAAGGTAGGACCTACAGTGAAAGTAATTACACTTGATTATATCCATATACTGAGAAAGGGGGGTTACATGGATGGCAAAGTTGCAAATCATAATTAGAGAAGGACAAAAAAAAATAATAATAAAAAACAGCAATCTGAACACAAATCAACAAAGAGCATAAACTGCTTCATTAGCAACTAGTGCCAGACACTTGAATATGCAATAAGCTTCTTGTGATAAACAGGGTAGAATGTTTTGCTTCTGATTATTTCAAAAACATTCATAGACGAGTGTTTTCAATTATATCTACATAAGTGTTTTCCCTCCATTTATTTATTTACGTACTTTCTTACTATTATTATTATCATTATCATTATTTATTGTTGCTATTGACTTAGATTTCTACTTTTATTCTACAGGATTTTAAGCATTTTAATTACCTGTTGCTTTTCATGAGTCATTTTTAAACTCTGTTTTTGTAGTTCTATTGGGAATAATCTGTCACCTAGCTGCCTAGTTAGTCAGTCGATATGAGGCTCCGTAGATCTGGACTTCCTCAGACCCTACCATGGCAGGGTCCTTACTGGGTAGATGTTTTTGTTGATAGATTAGTCTCCTAACAGACACAACCCTGCCCGTGTGTACGCTGTAGAACCATCATAATGACGATAACAGGCACTAGTTTTTAGGGAATAGGGGACTGGAAAAGGGCTTCTATATAATCTCAAGTTTGTCTGTTTGATGGGACTGAGAATAGAACAGGAAATGGGAATTGATAATCTCTATTCCCAAAAATTGATTACCAGATGGGGGAAGGCGGATTCCCTCATCCCCAATTTAAATGATTTATGACTGTATATCTAATACTAATCCCACATATAAAACATAGTAAACTTTTAATCCCAAGTTATTTCCATGACACGCCAAACAACGGAATGGACATAACTAAGATTGTTTTCAATTTATTTTTAGGGCTTATCACATCAAATCAACAAAATTTTGATAATCATAACAATAATAATAATTTAATGATAACAATACTCAAAAAAATGATACCAATAATAATTGTATAAAAATTTTATTATGGCACTAATAATAGTAAAATAATAATAATAACACATAGAGTTGCTTAAATCAAATAAAATTAGCAATGATAAGATGGAGAGAACATAGCCTAAATAAATATTCAATTCCTAATACTATTCTCACCCCTTCATTCCCAAACTCCCATTTCCTATTACCAAATGCCATGTAAAGAAAATTTCCCTCCATGCTTAGAATGATATCAGATGGATGTTAGCTTGACTGCACTGCATAAACATATAGGACAAACATTTTACAACAATACATAGATTTATACACTAAGCACTATACTTCTTCATTAATCAAAGCCCTTTAGCCATCAGTGGTTGTTTGCATCAAAGCAAACAATAGAAATCAATGGGAGCAATAGAAAAAGGGGACGCCAAATTAAGCTTGGGGAAGAAGTAAAAACAATGGTGGTGCATAACAATGGAGGAAAAAAGGTAAGTTTGTTCCTTCATCGAAAAGCGTGAATCAAAGCCAAGGTTATACTACCATGGCTTCTAGGTATCAGCTACCAATCTTATGTCCGGCTCCTTCAACCCACCTCCAACCAATAACAGCTTCTCCGCTCTTCTTTTGTGATGTAGGGTAAACTCTTTAACACACACACATCCAAATTTTACTCAACTTAAACCTATTAATAATATGAATATATATGGGCCTATATAAAGGAAATATAAGACACCAGGGAAAGATCCTAGTCCTAAATCTACAAAGGGAACAAAAGAAGGCTATCCTTCCTATGGTTAAACAAATGAATTAAACTACAACAGTAGCCCTATAATGTGGTGGAGCATAGTGTTAGGTACCAGCTATCCAGCAGCAACAATAATCAGATAATAACTAATGGATCGAAAATAAGAGGGTAGAATGACTAGGTGATATATTGATGAGAAGGAATGAAAATTACAGCCAGGTATTCGAGGTCCTGGTGCCCTCCCACGTTCACTGAATTCTTCCTTGCCTTCCCTCTTCTTTCCCCGGGTATTAATAGCGATCCCTCTACCCCCTTCCTCTCACATGCCATAACAACCAAAACAGAAAAGATGACGTGCCCTACTCCCTACGAGCACCTCCCTAACAGAATAACCAACTTAGCTGAATTAATTAAAATAGACCCTACACCCTAGACAATAAAATATAAAAGATAAGGACATAATAACCGGATCGGTCAACTCTGGTCTTTCTCATTTCTTGCTCCTCCTTACATACGTGTATTTGATTATGGGCCTATCACATAGGTTGCATATTCTCCCACACTAGAGGAAAAATATGACGAATGAGGGAGAATGAGAGCAATTGAAATGTGTACATACTAGGTGTAGCAGCACTAGGACCATATTCATTTTGCTTAGCTTCACTTCGAATAATAACGAGCTCCTTGATCTTATCCTTAATTTCGGTAAGTGCCCATAGATTTGATTATCATTATGTTGAATCAAGCTACAATTTTGCCTCAATAGAAAAGCACAAATTTTGCAAGAACTAAAATTTTTAAGCTTCTCACTATAGTAAAAAAAAAAAGGAAAAACAAACAACATGAATAAAAAAAAAAAAAAATATATATATATATATATATATAAACATAAAAACACATGCAGACACACAACTCCTTTTACTTCAGACCTGCATTTGTTCAAGAACACCTGTTCATCTTCTTTTGAAAGCAACATACTAGCAATGCGAAAGATTGCCAATGACCCATCGCTGCAACTGACCACTACTAAGGAAACAGTGGAGGACAGTGAGACTGACAAGCTGCAGTGACTACAACAAAGAGCAGGGATGGTGGTGAAAGCAAATGACAACTGATGACAATAATGGGCACAACTAAGCCTGACAAAGCTCAGGAAGGCTTTAACAACCGCGACAGGACCACAGGAGATGAAAGATAGTAAGTGGCAAAATTTCAGTGGCAACAAGAGCACATCTGGAATCAACTTGGTTTGTAAAACTGAAGTTGAATTTCTTCAATCACATCAACTGAAGGGTTTAGTTATCAATTTTGGCTGAGCAGCTTCAGATTTAAAGGATTGAGTAATCAATTTCAATCGAATTGCTTCAAAAATATCCCATTTTAGATCGGGGGGTGTACATGATCAGAAATCTGTCAAACTATGGTTCAAATTGGGAGCTTACAGGCTCAAGTTTAGGGTTAATAAGATGAAATGAAGTTCAATTGAAGGCAAATGGAGGACTTAATGCTCAACCACCAATTTTGGTATTATTAGTATTGGAGAGCTAGGGAAACGACTAGAATTGTTTGCAAAAAAGGTCAGGCTTTAATACCAAACTCACATCGGGTAACTCTCCTATACACAAAACAAATTACAACCAAGATAGCTATACCACAGCATCACAATCTATAAATAATATGTTGCAGTTGTCACAACATAAACTTATGGGAATCGTGTGCATACAGGTAAATATTGGTGTGTATTAGAGGGCATGATGTGCAATAGTCACATCGCAATTCCATGTCACATATGGGTGGTAGCGTAAAACTGAAATTTTGCAAGCAAACAGCAAATAATTGGGCAATGAGAAGAGGGATTGTTTATATTCAAAGACTGGGGATGATACATACAGGCATTCATGGTCCTTGTACCTTCCTCTCCACAGACTTCTATCCCCCCCTCTCTCTTCTCCTCAGTTCCCAACTCTTTTTTATACTCCCCCTAGCCTCGTCACCAACCGAAAATATACCCTAGAAAAAAGTCAAATAAAAGTCAACCACTAACAGACCCCCCTACCCCCACTCTAATAAGGAAATACTACAAATGCAAAAGCTAAAATGCCCTTGCTAGCTCGCCATAACAAACAGACCCTACACCAGGCCTCACAACCCTCCTCTGTTCCTCCTAACATGTGTATTTAATCATAGGTCTATCATTACCCTCCCCATGGACTTTCACCTTGTCCTCCTTGGTAGAATCCAAAGAGGTAATGAAACAACACTGAAATTATGCAAGCAAACAGCAATTAATTGGGAAATGAGAAGAGGGATTTTCATATTTGCAGACATGGGAAGATACATCCAGACATTCAAGGTCCTGGTACCTCCCTCTCCACAGACTTCTATTTTCCCCCCTTTCTCCTCAGTTCTTGACTCTATTTTATACTCCCCCTAGCCCCATCACCAACAGAAAAGATGCCGCCAAGGAAAAATCCAAATAAAAGTCATAACCACTAACAAAGTCCCCCTACCCCCACTCTAATGAGGAAATACTATGAATGCAAAGGCTAAAATGCCCTTGCTAACTCGCCATAACAAACAGACCCTACACCAGGCCTCACAACCCTCATCTGTTCTTCCTAACGCATTTGTATTTAATCACGGGTCTATCAATGGGCTAATATCAACAGGCTACATTTTGGTGATATATTAGTCTATGTTTTATACTGTCTAGTATTTATCACAATTACTAATATAAGTGCATATGATTGAGTGAAGGAAAACAACCTAAAATGATAAAAAATAGACTCAAATCTCAGAAGATAATAGACAAATTAGTGCTCCTAGTCCTCCAAAATCTGCAATAAACCAAAAGACGCATATATCTGTATTGATGTAGCTTTTTTCCCAATGCTTAAGGACTTGGATTACAGCTATGGACCTCAAGAAGAAGTGAAACATTCCCTACATCACCCTTCTATTCACATCACCATATCATGACCATCATCAACACCTGCCATATGGTAATACTACCAGGTTATGCTAGAGCAGATAATGATGATAGCAGACTATCTTTTTGCCTTTCACATATTTAGGGTTCTAGATTCCTAATTCAAAGAAAGAAACTTTCAAAGGGCTTTAAAAGAAAATGTGAGGATGGAGCCTCTTAGGACGTTCAATTCCTCAGGGATCTCCTTTAAAATGAAGAACATGGGAAAGAAAGATGATGAAACATGATATTAAGCAGCAAGCATTGTGGTGCAGGTATAGCTAGAACAAATTTTCCATCTTCAGGTTGAAGGATGATGTTGCACAAATATGAATATATTGTATCAGAATATCACCCAATGGAACATCATACAAAAGGTTACTAGTAGCATGAAATCTGGCATGTAGTGGGATGAGACATGAGAGAGCAAGAGTTTTTTTTTTCCCTAGTAAATTAGCATATTAATCCTCCTCTTTATTAGTGGACATTACATGAAAAAACTAGAAATGGCAATATGTGAACAACATTAAAATATTCTAATAAAAAATAATATTCACCTATCTCCAATCCTTGTCTCACTTTCATATGCCATTTTTTATAGTATGCTACTAGCCTCATTGTTGTTAAAATCCATCAAAATTCACGACCACAAAAGAATCTCAAATTAGCATAGTTGTGGTAGGATCCTACAACTCCTGAGAGTAGGTACGCTTGTAGGATCTCACTATTCTACATAATGGCAATAATTTTTTCCCTTTTGTCTCAAAATCTATTCTTCCTCTTATCTCACCCTATGTATTCCGTAGCCCTCTATCCCTTGACCATACTATTTTGTTACATACTAGACTTGAATCAATGAGCGAAATATAACCAAGGCAACTCATTGATGAGTTGCCGCAAAATACCAATCAAAGATCACATATTCAATCCAAAAAGTAACCTGTTAGCATTTATGGTGTTATTGGTCTGTTAATTTCATCTATGAGTATTTCTTGTCCCAAATTCTATCTTTTGTGGTGTTGTATGCTTTTGTTGTGCACCAATTTAAATATATGGTGTATGTATATTTCATACATTGTGGCTATATGGCTATATAATAGCTCAAAACAAGGTTTTAATGTTGCTAACCTTCAAATATGAGTTTTTCTTATCATATTTTTGTAAAGTTCTATAGGTTTTAATGATCAAACAATTCAATTATTGGATCAAATTCTAAGGATCCCCACCAACCCTAAGTAGGATTTCAATTTACAACATTCACCACCCTGTTACACTAGTTACTACTGAACCTCAACAATTAAAAAAGCTAGGACTCTCTCCCATATAAGCTTCAGTTAAGGGGAAGAGAGATTTGATACCACAACCACATTGCCTGCACTGGCTAATCATATACAAAATCTAGCTAAGGACAAATCATTTGTGCTCAAATCCATGGCCCATGGCAACATGTGAATATGCAGGAAAAATAATGGGTCTTGCAGCAACTAATGATAAACCATTGTAGATTGCAAATAGAGATATTAGGAGTTCAGGCCTCACAAGTCGCAACAAATAATCCATGCCATATGAAAAATGGTGGCTATGTTTTCCGCATGGGAAAACTAGAAGACCAGGGATAATCCTTCATCTATTATCTTCTTTTACTCCCAAAAAAGATCAAATCATGATATGTTTGCCTCGTATCTCATGATGTGATTAGGGTTTAAAAAACTAAAACAAAGCATCATGCTAGAGTTAACATTACACATAGTAGAGCAAAGAAGAAGCCTATTGAGCACCTAAGAAAGAACAATCTGTGATGATACTGCAACTAATACTTCATAAATTGCAACAGTAACCAGAAATTGAGCATTGAATTGTGTGGGAACAGCATACAGAAGAAAAACATGCTTACTGTTGTTGTGATGTATTCTTCAAAAGACTCTCGATATTTATCATATAATTGCTGTGAATAATCATGGGGAGGCTTCTGAGTGCACATATTATAGATGGTTCTGGGAATACAGTTCAGGATGATAACCAAAAATGCAGATATGATCTATTCACCCAGCCAAAAAGCCATGCAACAACAAACAAACAATTTCTAATTTAAAAAAAAATGGAAAAGGATACGTGTAGAGCATCATATAGTCCTCAGAGCTGAACTGTGGCTCAGGCAACCCTTCCAGGATGTTCTTCAACTTCATGATACCCTTCTGCATGAAGTCCCATCCTTGATCTAGATCAATCGTCTTACGTTCATTCATCGTCATGGTTCCAACTTCAATTCTCAATGAATATCCAAAATCTGCAACCATCAATTTCATCCACAAAAAATTAATAAATAAAAATCAAGGGTCTAGCTGATAACATCATTTAGCAACTCTTCCATCTCAAATTGCACACAGGATCAAGAGAAATAAGACAGACAACTAACACGCATGAAAAAAATTCAATAGCATGACATATTTGACAAGTACAATGACAGTTCCTAGTGCATGGGACTATTGCTAGTTTGAATCAAGCATTGTACCCAACCATCAAGTCTCCTTTCCATCCTTCAGTCCATGAATTCGAATCCACTATCTTAATTCGAATCCACATCTCTGAAATGAACATCAAATACCCTTCTACAGGATAGCAACATTCCTTCCCTGTGCTTCTCTTCTCTCCTCGGCTTATTGTTCTTTCTTCGACCCATCAACAACAGGAAAAACGGAAGAACCAATTAAAAAAATCAATGCCCCGTAGCCACAATTTATTATCAAAAAGCTACCTATGCACTCAATGCAGTTTTCAATCATCGATGCTGTTACCACAGCAAACACCAAGAAAATCATACTTTCAACAAAATTCTAGCATTATGACTAACAAGATAATCAACCTCCAAACACAAATCCAAAACCGATAAGATTTAGCCAAATGAAATATTACCATTGCACTTTAGACATAAATTTCAGTCACTACAAGTTGCAAAGAGAAAAGTCCAATGTACAATCCTAATATACGACTCCAGAACCAACGTCAGTGATCCTGCCTGATTCCCAAATTCCAATGTAACTTACCTCATGTGCTGTCAAAAAACCCTAATTTCTAAAAACAAAAAGAGCATAAAATTAACCCAAATCAGAGTTTTGAGTCATAACAATAGCAAGGACTAAACCCTAAAACCGATCCAAATCAAACAAGAACGCACCGTGAAGAGAGTCCCGTGCGACTTGATCGATTCACAAAATAAGACCTCTGTTGTTGAGAAAAAAATCCTTCAATCTGCAACATTCACAAACGTGGCGGCAGCAACAGCAGCAGCAGCCATTTAGAGGGGGGAGTCTTCTCAGCCAAGTTCGAGGCCGAATTGAATGAAAATACGAGGAGAAAGGTAGCAAAAGGTTTGAGGATGAGGCAGAGATAGGATGTGTCGCAGAGACGAGCACCGGTAGAGGAAGGTCGTTCTTCCGTCGGGTCGAGGAACACGCCAGGAGCTTAGACAGTATATATATAACAGCCTGTCGTAGAAAACTCAGGCGTCCTTTTCTGGTGGTGTTATTATTATTATTATCATTACTTTTTTAAAAAAAAAAATATTTTATTATTAAACTTTTATATCAAAAAAATTATTTTAAAAAAATTAAATTCTAATTTTAATTTTATCCTCACAGTTTTTAATTTTATATATATATATATATATATATATATATATATATATATATATTAAATATTTTATTATTTTTTTTAAAAAGTATAAATATTATTTTAAAATTATTTTTATTAATTTTTTAAAAAAATTATAAATTAATATAATAATCTTTTTATACAGATGAAGTTATAGTATTTCTCCTTTCCCGTGCAAAGGGAGATGAAGGATTCAATCCACAAGGGTCTAAAAATATAATGATAAGATTCAATTATATGGTCAAATATAACTATTTCTTCTTACTTATTTCTTTGTATTTAATGTGATAATTTAAACCATAATACAATCATTCCATGAATTACTTAACAATGTCACTGAATCCTTAACAAACTATCCAAACATATTATAGAAATTGTTTTAAAAACAATAACATATGTAAGTTTGTTTAAAGAAAATTTAAGTACGATAAAGTATTCAGATTCGGTCTTAATTAAGGATTACACTTAAACTTTTGGTTTCATTTATTATCAAAAAAATATTGACATGTTTTTTAAAACAATTTTTTCCATTTGATAACTCAGTTCGTTAAAAATTAAGTATTTATATTAATGAGTGGCTTTGTAATTTATCGTTTATATATGTATATAAAATATCAAGTTATTATCATGTAAATAAAAACCAATAATCATATACATGATAATAACTTAAAACCCATTAAAATTGAAATCTAAAATGATTGAGTTGGTTACACCCAACTAAAAGAAGTAATATATATCAATAAGAAAGATAATGATATTATATGTTTGTAATAAAATATAAAGATTCATACCCTATAGGTCTAAAGATTCTAGCTACTCAGAGTAAAAGTTCCAAACTAAATATAATACTCTATTTTTTTCAAACCCTAATGACCTTCTGTGATTAGAATTGCTAATCATTCTAAAACATTCTAACATTGATTATTCATTCCTTTCATGTAACATTTCCTTCTTTCATTTTGTTAAATTGCATAAAAACTCATTTATGCAATTAAACAATTTTATCCAATTTTGCTTGTTTTAATGCATTTGGGCCCCAAATCTTTTTTGATACCAAATATTTTTATATATTTAAGTTTTTACAATTATTTCACACATTACCATAATTTTTAAAATGTATTTCTTATTTTTCAACAAATATTCATTATTGGATTTTCTTTACAATTTGATTGCCAAAAATTAATTATAACCAACCTTTTAACTATTCGTTAGAATCAAATATGCTCCCCCATAAATTTGCCATCAAATTTAAACTTTGTCCTTTAACAATCAACCATATTTTCTTTCATAATCCAATTAACTTACATAATCTACTAGCTCTCTCACACAAATATCACATTTATTTTATGTCAAGTGTGGAGCAAGCTAAGCCCATCCCCCGCCTAGTTTGTGTGCTAGATTTGAGGAGGGGGACTGTGATCTGTTTTGTCCTTTTGGCTTTGAACACAAGTACATCTTACGCTCTTATTTTACATTTCATTCCACCATTCTACCTAAGTCTTCCCCCATCTATTTTCTCCTTTTGTGTTTTGGTTTTCCCAATTGTGTGTGGCTAGCTCTGATCCCCTTATGTTTTTCCTTGGTCTTTGGCTAAAGGGGATGTCTTAGTGAGATTATCCCAGTCCCCCCTTTCTTGAATCCTTAGATTAGAAAAAAAAACTATTATACAAAAGTCACTATTGTTTCTAATGAGTACTGAAAACTCTAAACTACAAAGCGGTCTGTCAATCAATTAAGGACGAAAGCTAAAATGGGATCACCCGCAACCATTGCTACCTTCACCGGTATACAAGAGTGAGATATTGTTTTCGTCATTCTTCCAAACTATTCAACCATTAGAAGAGTGGGGCTTCCACATTACCCTTCCTCATCCTTGGTGTTTGGTGTGGTGATTTAAGTGATTTTTAGCGACCATTTTTGTGGGTTTTCCCTAACTGGCCTAGCCAACCTCTTATATTCTCCATATTGTTTTGTTCTTTGTCTTCCTAGTTTCTCTAGCTTATATTCTAAATATTTGTTTTAAGTGTTGTAAGATAAGGCTTAGTGAACGTTGGAGTCATAACCTTATTTTTCTTAGGGGAAGGAGGTGGCCAAATTAAGAGTTAGATGAAGTTTTGCTAGCTGGATAATATGATTTTCTCTTTAGATATAGAACTTTGGTGTCGTGTTATTATCTTTTATTATCATTTATCATGGTTAAATGTGTGTACAAGCTTGTAAATTGTTGTATATGAAAAGCAAGAAGGCCGTTTAATTTATGCCATAATGCATGCTAATACCGTGTCTTGAATTTCACTCTCTTTTTTGGGGGTAAATCTAAAAGTGTGTAGCTCGAATTTTTGTGTGTTAATGGTTCCATATGAAAGTTCAAGATGTATAGTTTACTGTGCATTTTTTAGATCTTAAAAAGATGGAAAAATACATCAAACAACCTGAATTTAGAAGAAATATAAGAAACAATCCTAAGTTTCTAAGAAGTCACCAAACAACCTTGAGTTTATACATCAAGCAACTCTCCATTAGCTTTAGCCTTAACAGTGTCAAATTTTATACAAAATTTCCATTTTACCCCTACTTTTACCTTACTCATACCTCATTCCCATTTACCTATTCTTAAGAAGGAAAAAATAAAAGGAAAAACACAAACATGAATTTTTACACTCTCTCTTGATCTCCCCCCGCCTCCACCACCCTAGCATGTGCCTAACCTTCTCTCCACTCCCCCACCCACAACACATGAACACTCCTTCCCCCATCTTTCAGTGATTGTTATCTTACATGGTTGTTTCCTCTTTAGGACCATTACCACCATGGTAACATAACCATAGGACGACAATGTTAGTTTCCTAAAGCCCTAAATTCTCTTTCATTGTGTTTTATTCTCCTGCCATTTTTCCTAATTTCCATACCCTTTCTTTGTGTTGTTAGGTATTGTTTATTTTATAAAGGCAGTAGTGAAGAGCTCAAAAACTTGAATCTATCCAAAATAACTTATTTAGAGAAGCAATGTGTGGATTACCTATTTGACGAAATTTTGTCAATTCACATTTGAATGGCTTGCAAAAAAAGCTTTAAAATGAACCTAAATTAAAGGTGAAGGAACTTAAATCAAAGCAAATAGATCTCAAAGCTATTGAATATAATTTGAACGATTCTTGTATATTGAAGATTGCTTATCTTGATGGTGTTGCTAAAGCGGATTAATCAAAGGATGTTGTTCACTTACCATAACCAAATAACAAAATGAAATCAAGAAGGTTAGGGCACAAGTTAGATGATGGAGATTTTGAAGCAAGTGATTTAAATTGATTGTAGGATGTAATTGATGAAGATCTCGAGTCCTAAAGGCCCATCAACATTTCAGATTTGGAGAAACAAAGACATGATCCATCCCCTGTCAGTAATGTTATAAATGATTCAAGCTAGATCACGCACGTTAAAAGCTAACGAGTCATGCTTAGCCTAAACCATAATTTTAGATTTTTTTATTAAATGAGCCCAATGTCATGGCTTGCTCATTTTTTTCACATTTTTATCCAAAATGTTTTGGTGTATTCTAAATTTGTGCGGATTCTAGTATATAAGAGCTTAAAATAGTGTGATAACTTATGTAAATATCTAGAGATGCCCTAAAATGGTGCAAATCTCTCTATAAATCCTAAGGCTATAAGGATCATGAAAGGATCTAAAAGAGTATCTCAAAATATATTGTAATCTAAAAGATTCCCAAAAAATATCTTATAGTTACGAAAGATCTAGAACCTTCCACCATAGGGAAGTGGAGAGGGGGACCTCAATTATAAATAAAGGCTGAGCTCCATTTCCCCCCACCATCCAAGAAGTTGTAAACTTTATACTCACTCATCAATAAAGTTTTATCTTCACACACACAAACCCTTTCTTGCTTTATCTAAGTTTCTTAAGTTCTCCAAGTATTAGTATTCTTATTCATCCTTTAAGGTTTGGTTATACCCTTAGTGTAGGAAATGCTTACTTAGTTAGCACTAAATGAGTCATGCTTCTAATTGTCACACGGGAAAGACTTGGGTGAAAGAAGTTACCTTATGACATGTTACATCAAAGAATTGGTTAAGGGGAAGCTTTGGTTACAAGGGATCATAGCCATAACGAACAACGTGTTGGCAAAAAATCCAAGTAAGATGACTATCTATATTGAGATCTATGGTAGAGAATGTGAGAATAATAATAAGTGTTTTTCCAAGGATAAGTCAGTGTCTAAGGACCGACTATCTTCACTTGAGAAAAATGTTACTTGAGTGGATATGAGGATGGATGAGTTGGTGGGGAGACTCAATATGTTTGATGAATATCTTAGTGATGATATTTATGGGGAATTCCTCGGCAACATCAACCATAACACCCACAAATTTAGGAACTAAAAAATCATTTTAAGACTTAATAGGGGAAGCCAAAACATAATACATAAGGGTGTTACGCTGCATTCAATATAGAAGAGGCACTTCCTATACTCAGTCTATGTTAGCTGCAAGGCAAAAGTAATCTTATACCTAGGAATCAGGTGCAGGTGATTCCACCTTGATACAGGATACAAAATAGAGAGAAGAAAAATAAATCGTGAAAATAGAGGACCACCAGTCCAAAGAGAGACAGATGTATCCGGATAACCATACTCTGTACCAATTAGGTTAGCGATCACCTAAGGCAAGCACATCAAGCTAAAATGATCAATCACCTGCAAAATAGGGCATATCTACTAGTGGAAATGAGCAGCCCCATGAAAAGGATAGTCATTGCGCTACATACTGAGTAAGAAAACAATATTGTTAAGGAAGGAATATAACGAATTTCAGAAGTTCACATCAAAGAATAAGCATATATGCATGATACATAAATGATGCTAGGTAAAAATTGATCCAAAACTCATTATTAGGTATAACATCATCCATTATTTTATTTACATTGAGTTTAGGTACCTTACTATTTTTAAACCGATGAAACAATATGAAGCACCTCTAAAGAACAATACACCCGAGCCACTATTATCATTAAGGGCAATGGACCCAATGCCTTTTAGGGAAAAATACACCTAAGCCACTATTCTTAAACTAATGGAACAATCTGGAGCACCTCTCAAGGAAAACGTATTCGAGACACTATTGTCGTCCAGTAGAACGGACCCAACACCTCAGTCCTGAATCATGTAATATTTCACTTTAAATAATTAATGCCTTATCCATTTGTTACTTATCTTAAATCACATACTCATTCATGTTGAGTTTAGGGCCCCAATATTATTAATCCAGTGGAATGGATTGAAGCACCTCTCATGGACAATACGTCTAAATCGCTATTAGTATCTAATGGAATGGAACCAACATATATTAGGGAAAAATACACCAGCGCTACTATTCTTAAACCGGCAGAATGATTAAAGCACCTCTTAGGGACAACACGCCTGAGGTATTATTATTGTTCGGTGGAATAGACTCAACACCTCGGCTTGACTCATATGTTATTTCACTTTAAATGATTAATATCTTATTCAAGATCAATTTGATAGGTAAAAAACATAACTGAAGCAAGAAATCACAAACACATAGATATCAAGGTTGTCCCCTAAGGAAAAAGTTCACAAGCTCCCTAAGAAACCCTAATTATACACTCTATGCATAACTTCCTCCATATTAATTTTTTATCCCCCAATTTTGGAACAACTTCCTCAAATATTATCATTATCAACATATATAAAAGTATTGGTTTAAACCCCATGTATTATACATGTAATAATAGCCCTATACCAAAAGTTACTATTTATGAGGCTTACAAAACCCAAATTTTACAAATATGCCATAAGTTTTCCCATAAGGCTCATATAAATAATTAATTAAATAAAAAAAATTGAAACACTAATATTAATAATATATCATAAATTCATGGTCTAACTCTAATGTTTCACACATGTGATAATAACATCATTATTTTGGGGTTAATATTCCTAAATTAAGTCATTCTCTCATTTTATTAAACTTAGGTCATTCATGACTACTCCAAACATTTCACATGATCTCCTTAGCATATTTTAAGTCATCTAACACATTAAAATACCATAATTTCTATATTAAACCCATGTTGACAAAAATGCTCTTTAAAGAAAATTGAATGCACTTATTTCATAAAAACCCTACATAGTCGACACCATTAGTTTCAAATCATCAAATTATACATCACCTTACATATTAAATATACTCATTTCCACCATATCATGCTTACTGAATCCCACATTAAATTTCCCCATGATATACTAATCCACAAAATATGACTTAGCATCACAACATCGTATCAGCTTATCTTTCTTCATTCGCAATCTCTTCCCATCATATAATCCACATTATCATATCATAGAATTAAAATCATGCATTTAAAAACATAATAATAACAACATTATAATATATACAAGCACACCGCACATTTAACACAAAAACCCTAAACCAAGACTAGTATCCTTATAGAAAAAAGACATCAGTCTCTAAGCACGTATATCCTATCTCATATCCTCTAAAACCTCCAAAAAATCTAATAAACCATAATAAAACACTATTATAACTTAATGGTATAATTAAGGAAAATTTAAGGTATTAGATAGTGAATGGGTTGGAGCAAAATAGAAACAAGGCTTAAAGGTGTGATTGGCGACTTATGCAACAAAATAGGGAGGAATGACAACAAGTGTGAAAGCCAATAGGGTGGAAACAATATAAGATATCATTGATAGTGGTTGGAGAATAGTGGAAGAGGCCAAAGGTGGGGAATGTGCAATGGTGGAGGAGACCGAATGTAGGGGGTGTGCAACTGTGGAGGAGGTCGGATGGAAGTGGGGGGTTTTTGTTGTTTTGGCAAAATCAAAAGGAGGGGAAACATTGGGTTTGGATGGTGGTTAGGGGTGTGCAATGGTATCTTTGGTTGGTGGTTGGGGGAGGGAACAATAGCTTTGTTTGATGCAAAGGAGAGTGGTTAGGTAGTGATTTACGTTTCTTAGTTGTGGGGTGTGTTTGGTTGTTTTTGCTAAAGGGGGGCTCTGAACTTCAGTGGGTTTTGCCGAAGCTATAGGGAGTGTTTTGATGAGTTTGGATGGTGTTACGGGTGAGGGAATATAGAAGGTGGATAGTGGTAGGGGTGAGGGAATAACAAAGGTTGCCATTGGAGGTGTCAGTGGGTTGTTTTAGCGACAAAGAGGAGGAGAGAAAATAGGAGAGTAAGGCTACATTGGAGGTGAGTTTTTAATAGAAAAATAGATGGAGGTAATTTTGGACATTAAATGTGCCATATACATATTAGCACATGCACGAGTAGATAGGGGAAAATGGATTAGGTGATCGGGGGAAATTTTGTTGACAACACATCAGCGAAATGAGGGAGAGTTGATAGGGTAAGGTGTAGGTGATAGTGAGGAAGAGGGGAGTACGATCAGGGAGAGATTTACCCATAGGAAAGAAGGAAGAGGGAGAAGAAAAAACCTTTGACTAGGTAGAGGAAAAAAGGAAAAAGGGAAAGGAGGAAAAAGAAAGAGGTTAAGATTTCAAAATCTTAAGATAAGAATAAAATTTGGATTAGGGTAAAATAAAGTATTGACCATTATGGGTTAGGTTTAGGTTAAAATACATATTACCCGGAATAAAGTTTAGGATTAGGTTAAGGTTTAGGGTTAAAAAATTGGGGTAAGTTAAAAATATTAATTTCTTGATATTAAAATTAGGTTAAGATATTACTTACTAAGGATTATGTTTAGCTAAAATTTGGGGTATTACATCAACCATTTGTTAGAGGAAATCCACCATGATATGAATGCCCTAATAGGGGGAGTTTGAAACCCTTGGGGCAGAGAATGTTGCATTGAGATAAGATCTCAACTAAGGAAGGCATGTCAGGAATGCTAGAGGATCAAGGGTTTCGGGCCCCAAGCCACCTAAGTATGGAGGTAAACGCGATGCTAAATAACTTGATAATTTTATTTGGATGATGGAACGATATATGTGTCATTTAGGTATGGATGATGATGCAAAAGATATTGATACAACCACCCTCTGCTCAAATAGAATGATATACCATGGTGAAGATGCCATAATGATGAAATAGAAAGAGGTGCGGTGGCTATTGATGTAGGGAGGACTTCAAGAAAGATATTAAGGCCTAGTTATGCCCTATGAAGGTGGAGGAGGCCACGATTAATAAGATAAGGAGCTTAAATCAAACTAATATCATCAAGGATTATGTCAAATAGTATAGCTTCTTGATGCTTGAGATACTAAATATTTTAGAGAAGAACCGCCTCATCTACTTCATGGACGGGTTGTAGACATGGGCGGAGTAAGAGTTGAGGCATTGAAATGTCCAAGAACTTGCTACGGTCATAAGGGAGGTGGATTCCCTTGTTGAGTTTTACAAGGAAAAGACGAGTGGCCTATATAAAGGTAGGGGTGAGAAATCTCACAAGGAAGGAGACCCACCTAAGTGGAAGGAAAAACATGAAGGAAGTAAGGATCATCCCAATAAAAGAAAGTGCTTCAAATGTTAGGTGGAGCATATGTCCTTATGGTGTACCAAGAGGAAGCATTTAAATTCACTTATAAGTTACCTTAGATAAGAAGGGAAATTCGATGAGAAGAAAGTAAAAATGGGTTTGATGTGCTTCCTAAGCTCACCTATGTTCAGGGCTAAAGAGGAGCCCAAGGGGATGACCATTGATAAGGAGATGCCAAGGGTGGAATCTAAGGGTTTAATTTATGATGAAGCTAAGGCAAATAATGGAGACACAAAGATTTAGCAAACACAAAAGCTACTCACAACTTTGTGGTTGAAGGGGAAGCCATAAGAATTGGGATTTGGTATTCCAAGGAGCTTAGATGGATGAAAGTCATAAACTCAACCTCAAGGCCAATCATTGGTATCACTCGAGGGGTGCCCATTTAGTTGTTCAAATGGGGAGGCTTGGTGGATTTGATTGTGGTACCCATGGATGACTTTAAGATGGTTATTGTCATGGAGTTTGTCAATAAAGTACACCCACTCTCATTCTCGGATGCTAACACCCTACATATCTCTAAGGGATAAGAGTCCTATTTTGTGTCCCTGGTCCTAGAGAAGGTGGAGTCTAAGATGGTCTCCTCTATGTAAGTATCTAAAGAACTTGATTAGGGTGAGGTCACAGTATTGGTCACATTGAAGGAAAAGTCCTTGCCCATGGGATCATAAATGTTAAAAGAGATCAAATGAGTCCTCAAAGAGTATGAGGATGTGATGCCATCCAAGGTGCTTAAGAAACTCCCAACTAGGAGAGAGGTGGATCATGTGATAGAGTTAGAACCAAGTGCTAAGCCTCTAGCCATAAGAACCTATAGGATGGCCTGGCTGAAGTTAGAAGAATTGAGGGAGCAACTAAAGAAGTTATTGGAGGTGGGATTTATAAGGCCATCCAAAGATCCATTTTGTGCCCCACTGTTGTTTCAAATTAATCATGATGGAAGCCTCTGGATGTGTATTGATTATAGGGCACTGAATAAGGTGATTATAAAAAATAAGTACCTAATCCCATTGGTGGCAGACGTATTCAATAGACTTAGGAAGGTGTGGTGGTTAAGATTAAGATATTGGAAAGTATGGATAGCAAGGGGAGATGAGCCCAATATTATATATGTGACCATGTATGGTTCTTACGAGTTCTTAGTTATGCCATCTGGCCTTACTAATGTACCTGTTATGTTTTGTACTTTGACAGACAAGATCTCACATTCATTCTTTGATAATTTTGTGGCTATGTAATTGTATGGTATTGTAGTATACAATGAGACCTTGGGTGAATATGTTGAGCACCTAAGGAAAGTTTTCCAAGTACTTAGAGAAAATGAACTCTTCGTAAAGTTGGAGGAGTGCTCTTTTGCCTAAGAAGAGGTAATGATCTTGGGGCATAAGATTATGAAGGGGATGTTATTGATGGATAAATCCAAGGTGTGAGTTATCAAAGAATGGGAACCACCTAAGTGAGTTTTGGAGCCAAGATCTTTCTTAGGTCTTGTAAGTTATTATCTGTGTTTCATAAGGGGTTACTCGGCAAAGGCCACACCCTTAACTAACTTGCTTTAGAATAAGGTTGTGTGGGAATGGATGATGGAGTGTCAACAAGCCTTTAAGAAATCTTAAGCAAGTAGTGATGGAAGAGTTGGTATTCACTCTTCCCAACCATTTAGAGTCATTTAAAGTACACACTAATGCAACAGATTTTGCTATTAGAGGTGTCTTAATGCAATATGATCATCCTATAGTATACAAGAGTGGGAAGTTCAATGATATAGAAATAAGGCATTTGGTGCATGATAAAGAGATGAAAAGTATCATACATTGCCTTCGGGTATGGAGGCACTACTTGCTTAGGAGTAAGTTTGTGTTGAAGATCGACAATGTTGCTACTAGCTACTTCCAAAGGCATAAGAAACTAAGTTCCAAGTAATCAAAGTGGCAAGACATATTGGTCGAGTGCCACTACGTCATGTAGTAAAACCTAGACAAGGCCAATGTAGTTGCAGAAACATTGAGTCAAAAGGTGGAATTAGTAGCTTTGAGCTAGCTACATTGTGATCTCATGGATTGAGTGTGAAAAGGATTGACCTTGGGTCACTTAGTCAAAAGCTTGGTGGAGTTTGCTTAGGAGGGAAAACTATAAGGTTATGGATGGAGGAAGGCTTACTCTACACCATTGACCACTACCTCTATATGCCAAAGTAGGACAACCTAAAGAGGGAATTACTAAAGGAGTTTCGTGATTCAAATTGGGCCGGTCATCCTAGTATGAAATGGACCATTTCACTTCTTGAAAAATCTTATTATTGGCCTAACATGTAAGATGACGTGGAGGCATATGTGAAGACTTGTCTTGTGTTCCAACAAGACAAGGTGGAGCAAATCAAGCCTGCAGGCTACTAAAGCCTCTTCCAATTCCAGAGAAGTCATGTGAATGCATCTCTATAGAGTTCATCTTAGCATGTCCCATCGCAGTGGTAGTAGATCAATTTTCTAAGTATGGAACCTTCACCCCTACATCACTAGATTATACTGCCAAGGAAGCATGCCACCTCTTCTTTAAGAATCTTGTTAAGTATTGGGGCATTCCTTGAAATATAATTTGTGACCATGACCTATGATTTACAAGGACGTTTTAGAGGGAGCTATTCAAGCTCATGGGCTTGGATCTCCATAAGGTTTCACCCATAAACTGATAGGCAGACAGAATAGGTGAATCAACTATTGAAGATCTAGTTGAGGCACTTTATGAGTGCCAACCCGATAAATTGAGAAAAGATGTTGGATGCACACCAATTCTCAAACAATAACTAATAGAGTGAGGCAAAACAGAAAAGTCCATTTGAGTTGGTGATGAGCCATCAACCCACATCTCCATAGGAGATAGCTAAGAGATACACAAGACCTAGCCCTACATCCTTAAGTATACAGAAGGGTGGGATGGGCAGCTAAATATGATTAATGCAAACTTAACCAAGGAAGAAAAAGAAATGAAGAAGTGGAATGATGAAAATAGGCAAATCGGGGAATTCAAGTAGGAGACAAAGTAATGGTAAAGCTTCCAAGCCAACAATTCAAGGCCTAAAGGAAGGTTCACAAAGGCTTGACATAGGTCATGCCTAATTGTGAAGAATTTTGGGAAGACTTCGTATAGACTAAAATTGCTAAGAAAACTCAAGGTTCACCTAGTGTTCCATGTGAGTCATCTGAAGCTTTATCACATGGATAAGGATGACTCAAGTCGAGGTGAATCTCATCAAGCACCACCCACAAATGTTATATCATTTAAAAATAAGGTCGTAGAGATATTGATGTATTGAGTAAATAAGGTCAAAGGAGTTCGCAACTACATCAAGTACCTCTTGCTTTAGAAGGGGTTGCTAGATAGTGAGACAAGATAGGCACGAGAGGAGGACTTATGGCAGTTCTGTGACGAGATAGAGTCTTTCAAGACTACAAAAGACTTGATGAGGATGTCAAGGTCTTAGTTGGGGATGATGTTGTGGTCTTCTTGTTTGAAAGGTTTTAGAATATTATAGAGTTGTGTAGGCTCTAGTATATAAGATTTTAAATAGTGTGAGAGCTTATGTAAATATCTAGGGATGTCTTAGAATGTTATGGGCCTCTCTAGAAATTCTAAGGCCAAATGGATCATAAAAAGATCTATAAGAGTCTCCTAAAATATATTGTAATCTATAAGAGTCCCTATATCTTAGAGTTGTGGAAGATCCAAAACCTTTCACTGTAGGAAAGTGGAGGGGGACCTCAACTATAAATAGAGGAGGACCCTCATTTTCCCCCACCATCCAAGAATTTGTAATATTTTTACTCATTCATTAATAAAGTGTTAGTTTCATACACACAAACACTCTTGCACTTTCTCTAAGTTTTCTAAGTTCTTCAAGTGTTGGTGTTCTTATTCATCATTTAATACTTGTTTATAGCCTTATTGTGGCAAATTATTACTTAGTGAGCGCTAAAAGAGTTGTTCTTTTAAGTGTCGCATGGGAAATACTTCGGTGAAAAGAATCACCTCGTGACACCAAGCCCTGAAAAAATTGGTTTGACTCATTCTAGTTAAATTACCTAAGCCTGTGGGAGTTTGGCTTGTCTCATTTACAACATTACCTTTCACCAAAGGGTTGCAACTACAAAATTTCATTGAAGCTTATTTTATCCTATTATAAAACCTTGAATTTTTTTAACCTTAAAATTTGGGTGTTTAGCCACTTTTTTGAAATTTGATCCTAAGCATTGGATTGATTATATTTTTAATCCTTATATCATAATCCAAACCATTTATTAAATATTTTCCTTTTTCTTTAAAATCACCCTTAACCTATTATTTTCCCTGGTTTTTTTAACCAAAAACTTTGATGTAACCAAACCAACCTAAAGAAACTAAGCCTAAACTATCACTCAACCCCTTGCCCATTTTCCCCTCTCACACAACCTCCTCTACAACCCCATCCCTATGTGCTCTACCTTATTCTTTTAAATGCATCAACCCTTTGCCCGATCTCCCTCACGCTTCCTCGCTTGCATACAAGGCCTCCCCACATCATTTTTCCCTCTTCCATTATTTTTCTTTTTTCTTTCATTTTGTCAAAATCAGGCTCACTTATTCCCTCCTTTTCTCTAAAATTTTCACTTTCCATTACATCCTGACTCACTTGTTATTCCTCCCCTTCTTCCTTACCTTTTACCTCACTAAATTTTCATCATTCGAGCCATAAATAGTATGCCATTACCCTTAGCTTTACCACCATTTTATTCTGCAACCTCCTCCTTATGCATATCCTTTATGCTGCACCACCACTATTTCAGCAACAACTCATACCACACCACCGCTACCACCATGATCAACACATCACACAACCACGATCATTTACACCAATTACACCACCTAACATGCATCACCCGCATAAACCTCACCACCACAACATACGTTGCTCCCTCTTTTGTTGCATCAAGGTCTCAAGCAGCTTCTCCTTTAGTTGCATCTAGGTCTCACATAATTCCCTCTTTGGTACATTAAGATCTCACAAAGGTCCTAGTAACCACATCGCACCATATCTTTCTTTTATATCTTTCCTAACCTTCTCTACTTATACTGTGATTATCTTTATTAGTTTTCATAATCCCTTTTTCTTCTATATTTATAGGTGATTAAGGTATAAGATGAGGTAATTAAGAGTAAATATTGCTTAGAGACCAGTGACATTTGGGTAAGGATAATTATCATTATTTAAGTGGCTTTGATGCCATGTGTTGATTGTGTGTAATATTATTTTAGTATAGATATATTGATTGAAATCATCTTGTTGGTAGTAATTAACTACCGTATTGCATCGTATTATGAAAGCATGATTGTTATGCAAAAGTATGTGCTTATGTGGTATTGTTTGGTTAAGCCTTGTCTTGAAAACATGTTGGCATGATCTTTTATTTTAATTGAGTCGTGTAACACCCCGAATTTTTAAAACCAAAAATTTAAACATTTAACCATTTATCCGAAATAATTTAATCTTAAATAATTTATCTAGTTATTTTGTAGACCTTTGATTTATGAAAATAGGTATAATTATTTAATAAATTAATATAACTATTTTATCATTTTATCTTAATCTTTTTATTTAAATAAATATAAAATTTTAACAAATTTATTTTCTTAAATTAATACCTTACTTTTTGGATAAATTAATTTAATATTTTTTCCAAAATCCAAATTTCTAATTCTGACTTTAAAAATATTTTCCTTTTTCATTTCTCATTTTCTTTTTTCTTCCTTTTCTTTATTTTTTCCTTTTCTTTATTTTCTTCCTTCTCCTTCTTCCTTACGCTAGCCCAGGCCTTTTCCCCTAGGCCAACCTAGCTCTCCCCTTATTCCTTTCTTTTTCTTATTTTCCCTAAGCTAGCCCAACCCCTCCTTCCCCTTCCTCTTTTTTTTTTCTTTTGCGCGGGTTGGCCTGCTTCCTTTTCTTTGTCCTCCTCCCCGGGTGACCCTTTTCCCTTTGCACCCTGAGCTAAACACCCCTCAACCCCCACACGCCTTCTTCCCCTTCTTCCTCTTGCACCCCTACATGTCTACATGCTCCATTGTCGGCCAGACGCCCTACACCACCTCCTCCCCTACTATCCTTTCTTTCCATTTTTAGCCCTGTAGTTCCTGGTCCCCTCCCCCGTATGCCCTTCCCTACCACGACTGTCTGCACCACCTACCTTACACGACCCTCTTTCCTCCTCTTCTTTTTCTTCTTCTTCTTCCCTTCTTATCTACTTCACTTCTCTCTTGAGCTCAACCTTTCTCCTCGATCCTCTATTCTCTTTTATTCTCTCCCTTATTTCTTACCTATTTTTCCTTCGACGCCTCCTCAATCTACCGTCTCCACCACTATCCTAACCTCCCACCACCATCTCCTCTACCCCACCTCTTCCCTGTACTACTTCGGGTAGCCAGCACCAACCACTCATGTAGCCTACCTCCTCCTTTTTATCCTTCTCCCTTTCAATACCCCTACACCTGCCACCCTCAGCCACCTATTTTCCCTCCTTTTCCACCACCACTACAGCCCCCCAGCCTTTTGTCGCCACCTTGACCTCCCCTTGCACCACCTCACCTGAGCCACCCTTCCTCCCCCTTCCCTTTCTGTTCCTCTCCTCCCTCCTTCCTCTTTTTTTCCTTATCTACACCTCCCTCTTCTCCGCCTTCTACCCACCTACACCCTGACCTCCAACCACCCTACACCTCTTGCCTCACCTCCTGCACCCAACAACCAGCACCAACACCCCCACCATCTCCCGCTAGCCCTTTACCTGAGCCACCACCATTCTCCCCCTTCCATTCTTTTGGCCATACACTGCATGGCTCGTGCTACATATACAACATGAGTTATGCTATATATTTCTTAGAAAGTTTTGATAATATTAAGGTATAAGGTAGTTTGGTAATGTAATATTTAATAATTTTTTTAATAAAAATCATTCTTTTATTTATCTAATATTAATATTAAATTTGTGATATTATTTTTAGGTATGAAATTTTGTTAAATGGAGCCTAAACTTTTTTAATCGGATACCTGTAAAGTTTATTTTTACCAAAAATAAGGTAACAATTATTCCCTACTAAAATGTTTGGATTATTGTATGTTTGCACATTAGGGTTTTTTATGCGTGATTTATGTGGATATGATGTGTTATAATTGATTCCATGATTATTAATGTTATATTGAAAAATGGAAAAGAATGCATATTATTTTGTTATATGTGTGAAAGGGGTGGTTGTAAAGTTGAGTAGTAATGATGTATGTGTGGGGGGTATGTATGGACACTTGTAATGAAAATGTTACTACTATGAGTCCTAGGGGCAATTTGGTCATTTAGACCCATCATGATATTTAACCCTATTTGGGGTGCCCATTTGTGTTTAAATAATGTTAGGAATGGAGGTAGGAGGTTGGTGTATCATAAGCACATGATTTAGCATGAATATTAATATTTTAGAGTCTAGGGGTATTTTGGTAATTTTAATATATGATGGTTATAATTCCAATAAATGTGATGGCTAAGTGTTATGTGGTTTTAAGTATGAAAATAGGGTTTGGCGGCATTAGAAACACATATTTGGGCACAAAAAGTGATATTTATATGGCCTAGGGGTATTTTGGTAATTTTAAAGGCGCAAGGGTGGTTATCCTAATAAATGTGCGTGCTAAGTAATAATTAGTGTTAAATATGAAAATAAGGTTTTATGGCATTAGTAATATATGTTTGAGCATAAATAGTGATATTATATGGTTTAGAGGCATTTTGGTAATTTTAAAGGTGCAAGGGTGTTTATCCTAATAAATATGCTTACTCAGTAATTATTGGTGCTAAGTATGAAAATAAGGTTTTATGGCATTAGTAATACATGTTTGGGCCTAACTAGCGATATTGCGGGGGCATTTTGGTAATTTTGAAGGTGCAAAGGTGATTATCTTAATAAATGTACTTGATAAGTAATGATTGGTGTTAAGTATGAAAATAAGGTTTTGATGGAATTAGTAATACATGTTTGAGCATGAATGGTGAATTTATATGGCCTAGGGGTATTTTGATAATTTTGAAGATGTAATGGTGGTTATTCTAATAAATATGCATGGTAAGTGTTGATTAGTGTTGGATGTAAGATTAGGGGTTTATGATCTTAGTATCATCTATTTTAGCATAGTTATCAATATTGCATGGCATAAGGGCTTTTTAGTAATTTGGCATGTATTAGGGTGATTATTCTAATGAACACGTGTGGGGTGAGTCAAACCCAAGGGAGCTATGAACATGGGTGAGGAGAGTAGGGTTGGTTGCTATGAGTATGTACGAGGGTAAATGGTGACATGACCAAGCAACTTTGCACATTTGGAGAGTCCATGGAGTACTAAAGGATGAGAGGTTACCAAAAGGATGGAATGTGGATTTTGAGAAGGGCTCGATTTGGAAGGCTAGTATCATATGAGCAAAATGGGGAAGTTAGGCTACAAAACCTTATGGGATGTATAATCAGAGTAAAATATGCTTGGTTGTGGGAGTTTAGGGCTAAATAAGTAGTAGAGAAGAGGTTAGGCCCATTTGGGCCAAACTAGGGTTTTGAGCATTAACCTAGGGGCTAATTGTTATCGCATGTGACGAACGGGGGAAATGGGCTATGACCTATGAGTAAAAAGGTTCTAATGGCATATTTGGGTTGTTTGATAATTCGGGGACTCAAAGGATCATTAGGGGGTGAGGGTACCTCAGACTTAAGAAATTAGGGTTTCCATGAGGCTAGGGTTGGCTCGGGGTGGTAGCAAGGTAGGAGTCTTGCATGGTTTGCACATGGATGTGTGTGTGATATCTGAACAAATAATACATTAATCATTTAAAGTGGAAAATCACTTGAGCCAGGCCCATGTGTATCATATTTACCAGTCCACCAGTGATAATAGTGGTTGGGAGTGTTCTGCCCTAGACTGTATTATATTTACTAATCCACCGATAATAATAGTAGTCAGGAGAGTTTTACCCTAGATTGTATTATATTTACCGGTCCATCGGTGAGAATAGTGGGGGTCTCGAGCTCGAGACAATGAAATCCTTGGATGATAATAATCTATGAAAAAGGTACTAATTAATTACAACGAAACACCACGTGGGTCGGGACCATGTGTAGTCTAGTTATCAGTCCACCGGTGAGAATAGTGGTTAGAAGCGTTTTGTCCTAGATTATATTATATTTACCGATCCACTGGTGATAACAGTGGTTAGGAGCGTTTTGCCTTGGATTGTATTATATTTACCGATTCACCGATGATAATAGTGGTTAGGAGCGTGATGCCCTAAATTATATAGTTACCGGTTCACCATTGAGAATAGTGGGGTTCCCTAACCCACGTGGATATAATTTGAGAGATGAATAATTATGACACTAATGGATTGAATCCAGATAATAATGAATGAACTAATATGTCCTACTGATGTGTATGGCATTATTGTTGTGATGTTGTTGAGAAGTTTGTGGGTCGATTATGTGAGTTGCACTTCTTGCTGAGGATGAAGTTACATGTCTAATTATACTACAAAGAGCATCGCTTGGATGTTACAATTGGTAAGTTCTATTATTTCTAAGTGAATGAGCATTGGTGGCATATGATCTTGATGTATGTGGCTATTGGAGTGATTATTGCATTCCTGTTAATAGATGTATAATTCCATATCCATGTGTTTGATGTGTTGCATGTGGGTCTTATATATTAGTTTCGTATAAAGAGTTGCTCAGTACTATAGTACTAAATGATTCCTTTGTTGGGCTCCTACTTATTTAATGGGCAGTGGTCTTTGCAGGTTAGCTCTCAAGTGCTCTTCAAGATTTACTCGCTATCTAAGAGAGTAAGACTATCCAGGAAAAGTTGTGTATTTTCCTTATAATCCCTTGTATTCTATTTTTACTAACTTTATTTTGTAATTATAATTAGTAGGTTGTATTTCCTATATTCTAACTATTGCGCTATTCTATTTTATGATTATATTTTTGAATTTGTGTAAAGTACATTTTTAGCTTTAACATTTGGTATCGGAATGGTGGAGGAAACCGGTCTAGTACTAAATGTGGCAGTAACACCCTGAAATTTACCGTATTTGCTTATGCTTATAACTTTTAAGAACAATTTTTTTAGTAGTAAATTTTGGGAGTGTTACAAGTTGTGGTGTGTAAATATAAATAGACGTTATCATGACAGAATGTGTTGATGATGAAAAGTCAAAAAAATTGAGACTCGTAGGCTTTTTATGACATGTTTGGGTAATTTATGATCTTAATAATATTTGGGGTCCTCTCATATTTTTGTGGGAAATAAATATGGCATGGTAATTGTTGAGAAATTTATAGTTTATTTCCTGTATAATATGTTAGAATGTTGGTTGAGTATGACACATGTTACATAAGAAAATGATTTGAGATGTTTAAGCATGATAGAGATATATTGGTTAGTTTAGGTTGAATATGAAAATTTTGGCAGTTATAAAGACTTATTGGGCTAAAATATTATAATTAGGTTATGTGAAACACTTGGGGTAATTATGATTAGCATGAGTCTAATAAATTATCAAACAACTTAATTTAGGAATAGTAATCCTAGGGGCATGATCGATATTGTATATGCAAAACATTATATTTAGGCCTTGATTTTTAGATATATTGCTAATAATTATATTTTAGGACATTGTGCTAATTTTGGTGCTTTGATGAATCTTATGGAGGGAGTTACCTTTGTCTTGTGAAATTAGGGTCTCATAGGGGCATTATGGCCCTTTCCCTCAGGAAATGACCTGAATCACTCTTGATTATGTTGTATATGCCTTGAATATTTATAGTAAGCATTCATGATGTTAATGAGATAACCAAAACATCTAATAAGACCTTAATATTAAAGTAAAATATCACATGAGTCGGGATCAAGTTGTACCTATATGTTCCACAGGATGATGATATTAGCTAGGAGCATTCTAGCCTAGGAGTTGTACCGGTCTATTCCATCAGAAAAGAATAGTGGCCATGAATGTTATACCCTTGTAGCTGTATTAATCCATTCCACTAGATAAGAATAGTGACCATAAGCATTCTATCTTGGGAGTTATATGTATCCATTCCACTAGAAGAGAATACTGGCTAAGAGTATTCTACTCTATAAGTTGTATTTATCCATTCCATCATATAACAATAGATGGGTCCCTAAACTCAATGTAATTAAGTAAATTGATTGTAATCAAACCTAATATGGAACTTTGTTTTGGTTCCTCTCTTAAGTCATCTCATGTTATAATTAATGTGTGGTAGTCCTTCCATGTGACCTTATGTGTTATGTATGTTATTTTCTTATGGCTGTATTGTTACCTTATTTAGTATGTAGTGTACCAATCATTATTTTCATGGGTGTTGCTCATTATCATGAGCAGATACAACCTTATTTTTCAAGTAATTGTTGATTGATGCTTTAGATATGACTACCTGTGGGGAGTGTTTATTCGGGTGGGTGTTAGACTATGGTTATCTAGACATCCCTCTCTCTATGGAATTTCATTCCTCTATTTTATATCTTATTTATTCTCCCCTCTTTGTTTTATAATATTGCATCATTGTGGGATTAAGTGTTTCCCATATCTGATATATAGCTATAAGTTACTTCTGGCCTTCCACCCATCATATATTGGGTATAGGGAGTATCTATTTTTTATGTTTGATGTGGTGTAATATCCAATATTTTATTATTAATGCTTCTATAAAAAAATTAGTAAATTTTGGTGTTACAAACCCCTTATTCCTTTTTGTAGCAATATTTGTATTCAATTTCATAAACAAGTGGTAATTGTTAGACTTTTTTTTATCTCGGTATCTAGTTTTGGGATTTGGGGTTGGAATATAGAGGAAATTAGAGACTGGTGAATTGAATGTTAAAGGAGAGTAAGAAAGAGATGAAGGAGGGGAAAATGTTGTAGAATGATTTGGTGATAGAGGCAAGGTGGAAATGATGGTAGGTGATGATATGGTAGCAAAGACGAGGTGGAGATGATGGTAGGCAGTGATAGCCTCGACTACCAGAATCAATGGAGATTTATAACATGTAATTTTTTTTAGGTTTAAGATAATAATAAAAATTGTATAGTTCCTAATTTTCTAATATTATTTAAAGATTGATAATTATAATTTTAGGCTTTAACGTTCCAATCATAGCAGCCCTATGGAAGTGACCCTAAAAGTAATTTCCCTTTTTTTTTAATTAAAAGGGAATATAATTTAGTTAGGGTAACGATGTGTTTGTCATTTTGTAGGTAATATTTTGAATTTTTTGAAATTTGACCAAAAGTAAACAACAAAAACCAAAGGAGGGTTACTTAATGCATAACCCTCAAAACTTAGTGTTCAAGGTGACTTCCAAAAAACTCAAGGTTTCTTTGTATATTTCATCTTAACCAATGATTTTTTTTTTAGTATTTTTTCTAAGAATATCAAGTATGTAAAAAAAAATATTCAAACTAGCACAAGGTGTCAAAATCTATCAAATGTTGAAATTATCATATAAGTTTTCGACCTTAGGGATATTTTTGTGTAGAAATTTAAATTATGGGCTTAGAATTGTGTTTCTCATGATTTTTACTTATAATTTTATATGTATTTTTTATTGATTTGGAGTGGTTTGGAATTATTTATGATTTTTGCAAGATTTTAAGTATTTTTGGGTGTTTAAAGGGTATTTGTGTGTTTTTACATAATTTGTATGATTTTTATAGTAAGTGTTATCCACCATGGCATATGTATGTTATGTTACATTATTTATGATGCTTGTGTGGGTTATGATTTGATAGTTATGCATTATTAGGGTTTTTATGTGTAAAATGAGCTTTAAGTATCATATGGCTAGTTTAGATAATAAGAGTACTTTGGTCATTTTATATTAACCTAAAACTTCATAGAGTTGGTAATGATATTTAATATGCTTAATTGAGTGTTTAATGATCCTTAGTTAATAATATGGTTTGGCATCAAAACAACATGAAATGAGCATAGAAAACCCTAAGGGGTAAAGTGGTTATTTTATGTGCTTAATTTTGAGTTTATCCTTTGGTTTTGGTTTAATCATGCTTAATATGAAGTGTTTAGATGTTTCATTGAGTTTAACCCAATGATGAAGTTAATTGGTGGTTTTATGACATGAATGAGAATTAGGATTTTCTTGGGCATGCTAATCTTTTCACAAGTATTACAACTTCTAATTTCTTATTTAGTTTTAGACTAACCTAAGGTTTTTTTTTATAGAAATAAACCTAAGTTTTATGTCTAATATGTGGTATTGGTTGATGTCTTGATTACTAATTAGTTTAGGGTTGTTACTGCCTTTAATTATTATTTTATGTATTCTACTTAACCAACCTTAGTGTAATTCTAATTATATGTTTCTTTTCCAATTGTTGGTATGAATTTATATAATAAGTGGTATGACTATTTGATATTGATAAGTGCTTTAAGTTGATTCTATGAGTGAATATAATTATCCCGACTTGTTACAAGTGTTAAAATATATGTTTTATGAAAGTTGGTTGCAATGGCAAGTGAGTCTTGTTGGAAAGTGTACCTAAATGGCAAAGTGTTAAGTGACATTTTAAAGTGATAAGTAACATTTCAATGTCATTAGTTATATTTCAAGTGGAAGTGAATTATGAGTGAAGTGGTTATACGTTTATTGTTGTTATATGTGATAAGTGTTAATTGTTGCTTTCAGTGCTTGAATAAAATAGTAATAATTAAAATGAAAGATCACATGAATTAAGACCGAGAAAGTGATAGCAAGCTTTTAAGTGTTAGTAGCCTTGTTCTATCAGAGCAAGAAGACTTTAAATCTACTTTTCGTAAGTCCAAACATGCAATACCTCATTATTTTAAAACTTTTTTACTATTATGAATATGAAAAATTAGTTTAAATTGAATTTTATTACATCCCTCAAACTCTTTTTTTAAGACATTTCGATTTTAAATTCTTAACCTTTATTGTGGTCTTGAATCTTATAAGATTACCTAGCCACTTTTGGCCATCGAAGTTCTTCTATATCATCCTAACCTTTTTCATTTTTGAGTTCCTTGGTGTTGTATAAGTATCCTAACCATTTTTAAAATTATAAACAAAATTTTTGACCAAAAAACTATTATTCATAATTTCATTTAATGTTTAAACTATAAGGTTAGAAAAAACATTTCTGGCTATCTAAAATTTACAAAACTATAGTGATGTTTTGACACCAAGAAAATCAAATAAAGATAATAAGATTATACAGAGAAGAGAAATGAGAGAGCCTTCTTGTTCTCATTATTGATATGAATGTGTTGTGTGTGTACATCTCTCATCCACCACCTTAGAGTATATATAATACTCTATGTCATAATGTATAAGGGAGTTAAGGGATATAAAGTGATGAGGGAGACGGGGAGATGGGGGTTATAAATGTTACAATTTATGGTCATAATGTTACACCTACTATATATTACAACACTTCCCCTAGATACACATCTCCTCATATTTACAACATTCCCCCTTAAGAGTATATATTTGAAATATTATCTCATTAAAAATCTTACAAGAAAAGCCTAGTGGGAAAAAACCATGGCTAAAGAAAATAGTATAATTTTCTCACCTCACTTAATATGCATCCTTCATATGCCATATTACATATGATTCTATTATAAGCACGTATTGATAGTGCTCACATATGAAATTTTGCCAGTAAAAATACTATCAGGGATGAAAAACAGACTTTTGTATAAAAAATATGTGTCACCAAATTGACTTTAAGATCATATCTTTACAAACACACACTACTAGTCAATTGGTCTTATACATTCAAATGTTGAACTTCTTAAGCAGATACATTTTACTTCCATATATCTATTCCAATCTTTCATTTATTCAATCATTTATCCAACGACATTCCACAGTGATGTGAGACTAATCCTCAATTTTATTCATTATTAGTTGTAATTGTTTGGGTAAAGACATAACCAATGTCTAATTATACCACTTTACACCGATGTAAGAATAACTCTTGAGTATTTAATTCTCAAGCGAAATACGTTATCATATTCTATATATATGGACATGTCCGCTAATTTTAGTAATTTTTCTTTTTTTAAGGATTATAACTCCTATATCAAGGATTCAACCGTTTGGATCCATATCATACGCTTCTAGTATATTTGTATCGTACTTGTCATACGCTTACTATATGTTATTAGAAGCACTTCTATGAGTTGGAACTTTAGTCGATACACATATGATTTTTATAATATATTAGCCATAATACACATAAGTTGTAGATAAGATACATCTATCAATCATAAGTATTATCAAGTGCATTTTAATTTTTCTTTGGGTCCATATACCATGGAAGACGTCTTCTAAGTTTTTGATTGCTTTATAATTTCAATCTCCTCTACTCCCCCTAAAGCGGAGGAAACTAATAACCCTAACCTTTTTTGTTGGCTTAATTTCATACCTATAGTGGAGTGTAGGCACATGTAAGACTTGTCCAATTTTTTAATACAAGCATCATGTTCATCTCAAGTGACTTAGTTTAAGGGATAATGTGATATGTGATTGATATGTTATAATATCTCGTATTTTTGAAACATAATTTTATTAAGCTTAATGATTTTAATAACATCATTTGATGATTTTTTTAATTATTTTTAATTTTGATTCATTTTTTGGATTTATTGACAATTTTAAATTTATATTATAATTAGTTTATCGTTGTTATAGTATATTATTCTTAGTAAATTCATTCACGACCATGCTTTTTGTTATGTTCATATGATTTTAATATCCGTTCAATGATATATATTAAGTTATGTTGTTTTTTATTTTAATATTTTAAATTTATTTTTTATTATAACTTTGTCGTGTGATAGTGACTTTATTTTTTAGTTATATTTTATTAACAAGATAAATTATTCAAATTATAAAATCTCCTTTAAATTAGTAAAATTATTTTAATTATTTTTATCCATAACAGATATTTTGTTTTTTGAATTTATTTATTTTTACAAGATTGACAATATCTTTATATATATATATATATATATAAGATTTTTGTAACTTATTTATGACATTCCTTCCAAAATTAATTTTTTTCCTTTTTGGTTTACAGGTGATATTTTTTAAAAATCATTTAAATTAATTCCACTTCCTTAGAATTTAATTTAAATATATTTTTTAGGTCATATTATGTACTTTTGTAAATAATACGAAATATTGTGCCTGTTGGTACTTTCTTCCCAAAGCTTTTCTAGAATCATTTAAATAGCTTTTATTTTGATTTATATCTTCAGATCTTTACGACTTGATATATGTTAATTGTCTCATATAAAATCATTCATCAATATATTTATATATTTTGTACCCTCTTATGTGTATGCGTATTAGTAAAAAAAAAACTACCCCTCCCTTTTTATTTTTCTTCTCTCTCCTCATTCCCTTTTATCTTCTTCATCCAAACGCAACCCTTTCCTTGCATCCTTCTCCCTGCCCTTTGACCCTTGATGCCAGATTCACCACGACTACACCCTTTTGTCCTATATATCCTCAAACCTCGCTGCCAACTAGTATTTGTTGTGCCATACTGAACAATCAGGGATGAGTAGCATCACGTGATTCCATAGTAGAACCGAGCAAGCAACAGTGGAAGGTGAGCGAATAGAGGATCAAGCTCGGCCCTTACACCACCATTCCTTCCACTATCTTCATCCAACACCACCTCATAATGCCCATACCACCACCCTTGTGAGCTCTAGCAACCAACAGCGAGGACCAACACAGGAAGATAATGATGGCACAAAACTATCCAGCCACCATGAGCCCAACCAGAACACTAACGACTGATGCTTGACCTTCGATGATGCTATAGTAATATTCACTCGTTCCGTTTTTACATATTTCAATTGGTATAAATTTCCCTAAACCCTAACTTTGATGTTAACTAATTTTGGATAAATTAGACTTGATTAAGTTAAATTGATTGCTGGATTATGTATATGTGAGTTGTGTGAGTCATTTTGGAATTGTTAATTATATTGTATGTTCATGATTAGTGAAACTTGAATTTTTAACTTGGATATGTCTGTATTGATTGGATTTATCAAATTAAGCTAGTTTTGATAAAATGATTGTATAACATGTTTGAAATGTATCTAATTTTATGTTGGCAGCTTTAATTCTATAAAATTGATGAAATTAATTGAATTAGAAATTTTGGGCTCAAACCCTAATTAGAGAAACACGTCTTTGAATTAGATTTTTTTTAGTTGTTTCTACCAAATGGCTTTATGAAATACTTTAGAATATGATTAATTATATTTATAATTTGTTAATTTAATAAAATTTATAAAACTAATCTAATTAAGATTTTTAGGTCATAATTCTAATATTATTTAATTAGGGTATGTCTTTATGGTTTTTACTTAAATCAATTATATAATATGTTTAATTTAATATTTGGATCATCAATTTGAATAATAGGTCATGAATTAACTGGGTTCACATTATGGGCCAAAACCCTAATTTTTTTAAAACGATTATCTTAAATTAGTTATTCATAAGTTTTTTTTTTAAATTTATTATCTAGATTTATCAAATTTTGGTTTAATTGTATTTTTAAACTATCAATTCGAGGTAATTGAATTGAATTGGTTGATATATAGTTTGGGCCTAAAATCCTAATTTCCTAAGATAGTTTGATAAAAATTGATTTGTTTATGCTTCTTTTATCTAGTCGATTACTAACTTTGATTTAATATCATTCAAATCATGTTTTTATCTTATTGGTTTGGATTAGTTCTCTGAAATCGATTGGCTTGCCTTTTTGGTTGGAAAAACTAATTATTAAGTCATTTTTGATAAAATTAACTTATCCTCCATGGCCCTTCCATCGGTTTCCAATTTGATTTGAAATACCCTAAGTGATATTTATTGAATTTGATTTGTTTAAGACTCACTTTTGAATCTTAATGGTGCTACACTCTCAAGTCTTAGGATTTGGATATGTTTTTTTAGGAAAACCTATTTGTGCTTTTCTTTGTTGAAGAAATTGTAGTACATGAATTATTAGTCAAAAAGGTAGTTTTCTAATCTTGTCTTACAATTTCTATTAGTGATATAGGAAAATATTTTTATGGATCCTTTAGCTAGTGATCTCCCTCTCTTTCTTATTTTGCTTAGCTAGCTTCATACTTAGTGGAATCATGAAATGTATGTCTTCTTAAAATTGAAGCTGATAATTATGCTTTATGTATGTCAAGTGTATACCGTCTCTTGTATGGTACTTCCATGTATCTATGAGCTTATAAATTTCAATGCAAACACATATGAGCATGCCTCTTGATTATTTTTATGAGTTCGAGTATGTTTATGATTATATGGTTAACATGTTCATCTAATTTCTGAAATATCTGGTGATTATAGAACATGTTTTGGCGTGTTTTAATTATAATTGGTTTAAAAAAGGTATATAATTGGTTAAGGGTATGATGCCTTACGTTGGACTTTAATGCCACTTGGGCTTATTTGGATTTAATGCCACTTAAAATATTCAGCTTTAATGCCACATGATTTGAGCCTTGATCCCGGATAACATTGGAATGTAATAATGGAACTACATTGTGTCTATGGAAGTGATTTAAATGTTATTATGCAAGCCTGATTCATGTTAGGTTAAATCCTTAAATAAAACATTAATCACTTAATGTGAAAGATCTTGAGTTGAGACTTTTATCACTTGGATTAGCTATTTGAGTTCATTTCGGTAGTCTTTCTTTTCTGTGATCTTAGGTGCCTGACGAGGTCTTGAGAGGTCCTTTTCTACTCTATAGATATCTAGATATATTTTGGATCTATATGGGTATGAATACTTAAGTGATTAGGTGTCTAATTTATTGAAGGTCTGGTTACATTCTTGTGTAGGTCAGATAGGGTTAGTATCATTCATGTACTAGATTAGTTATTACAACTCATTTGAGCCTCCATCCTCAAGTTAATACAATCAAATTGTTGTGATCACAATAATTGATTTTTTTTTTTGTTTATGGACTTAATATCTCATTATCCTACACACGTCTCTTAGTTTTCTTCCATATAATTCTAACACGATATGATGCATGTTCTTATCTTGGTATTGCATGATCTACTATTTTAATTGCATGTGTGGCTTGCTATTATCACCACATTTATGACATTCCTAAATACATTATGGGTGAATTATGAATGTTATGGCATTCACTAATGATATTGTATGTGTTATTGTATGAATGGAATAGTGTATGCATGAGTATTGTAAGTTAAAAATTACTATGTCTTTATGTGCATCATGTGAGCTCCATGAGTTATGTATTTTTTATTTACTCAATAATTGACCCGTATTGATACTACATTGGTTAAATGGGTCATGCGATGATCTAATGATGGTGGGGATCAAGTCTCTTGTGTAGTCTTAAGATAAAATGTTACATTGTTGGGTTGAAGACTTGGTATTTGATAGAGGTAGGCCACCTGAAGCTTTTGTCCCTTAAGGATTTCTATTTATTTACTTATAACTATTTTGGAATTTTTTAAGTGTTATATTAGAAATTTGATGGTGTTGTAACCGGATTTTAGTTTCCCATTATTTTGCTAAGTTTTTCAAATCCATAATTATTTTATAGGTTTTCTACTAATTTTATCAGCGATGATTTTGTTTAGTAAAATTGTTTGCTTTCCATATACCATTGGATACCTTCTTGTGGTAGTTGATTCTCATCGTATAGATGATATTTAAGATTTAGTTTGACAGGTTCTAGCTTTGCAATTAACATAATATAAATGACGTACATTTATCTTATGTTAGGTGTGTCGATAACATTATTCATTTTCTACCCTAGCTTCCGCATAACTTTCTTTTAACCAAAACTTTTTAGGAGTGAAATTTGGGGGTAGTTACATACGTACCAAAAATCTTTGCATGCATATTAGCATATTACTTCCAAATCTCACTAACAAGGATATACGAATCAAATGTAAGGATGGCAACGGGGCGGGTCGGGGACGGGGACCTCATCCCCATCCCCGAACCCGATAAGGAAAATAATCCCCGAACCCGACCCGATCCCCGATATTTTTTTATCGGGGATTCCCCGACCCGATTCCCGCGGGGATCAACTCCCCATACCCGACCCGATCCCCGATCTATTTTCCATCCCCGATTTATTCCCCGTTCTTAAAACCCGACCCGATCCCCGAAACCCGATTTTATACCCGATCCCCGATCTCATCCCCGATCCTCAAACTATTTTTTATATTATATTTTTAATTTATATTCTATAAAAAAATTATATATATTATATATATATATATAATTATATAAAAATATATATAAAAAAAATTTCGGGGCGGGTTCGGGGATGGGGACCCCAAACCCGTCCCCGCCCTGTCCCCGAAAAAATCTCCGTTAAGAATCCCCGAACCCGAACCCGATCCCCGAATCCTCTCCCCGAACCCGAACCCGAACGGGGAATCCCCGACGGAGCCCCGAACCCGCGGAGAAAATTGCCATCCCTAATCAAATGCGTAATTGAAAACTCTACTAGGTTGTTTTGCTTCCAACTTGAAGCAATGATATTGCATTATCCCAACTAGATGAGTATTCACTTTTGTGCCAACACAACAATATTGGTTGCAAAATATAACATGTGACATTACATCTATACATCATTATATACCATGGTATATATTTATTTGGTGTATATTTGTCTCCTTGAAATCTATCAAGGGTATAGGATATTTTATATTTGATTGAATTATAATGACCTAGTTTTAAATTTATCAATAATAATATTTCATTCATATAAAATCACCAGTTAAAAGAATGTGTAAGGTTCTAAGTGGTGAAAGTTTCAATGATCTTACTTATCATTGGTGTACCGATGTGATCTCATTTTTCATACCACAAATATAATATTTTATGGTCTATTTAATTACATATTTTAGCTTTTCACATATACCAAGTGCACCCATTGTGCATTTATCTTGAGTGTACTTCCAATCAATCTTGATGGCAACAATACCATATAAAAAATCATAGTCCAGAGTATGTTCTCTAGGAACTTAGTCATAATATCATGTAAAATTTCGCTAACAAGTTGTTTCTTCGTAAAATCATTTAATAGCTTTATCATGTCACAAACACATATACATTATTTTCATATATAAGATCATATAATACTTCATCATTAAAATAGAATATTTATTGCCATTTCAATTAGATAGATTGATCTTCTAGATTGTATTTAGGTCTATGATATAAGAAGCATTTATCATTTACCATTAAATTACTTATATCAAATGGAAACTTCATTTTTCAACTATTATACTATTAACTGAATGGGAACCTTCAGACTTCAACCATCAAACTTCTTATTAGATAGGAAGATCTATACTTCAACCACTAAATACATCTACCCAACAAAGCTATAATATAATAGGGAGACTATTGTAAAAAATCCAACCACTATGGTGGTGGAGGATACTAGACTACGATAGGTTTTAACTACTGTTAATGACAAAGTAGGTATACAATCTCATGAATAAGGTTTGGTAAATTATTCTCAAAACCATCATCACAACTTGATAATTAAAAAAAATATTTTAAATATTGTTTAAATTAAAACTGTAACAACTAAATTGTAAGAATTAAAATTGATAAATAGAAAGTGTAAAAATAAAACTAGTGGTTGGGTGTATAACCGCCAAATTGTTCGATTTTATAAATCAAAATTCACTTGAGGTATTTAATACCATCCAATATTCTTAATCAATATTACATAAGTTTTTAAAGACTTTCAACTATTTGATCTCATTGATCAAATTACATATAAGATAGCCATCATATTTTTACCATTTGATATTCAGGATCAAATTGTGCATAAGATCTTTGGGACCATTAAATAATTGGGTAAAAATTATGCTTCCACCTCAATTGTGTCACATCCTTATGTACCTTAGGCATATAATTGTAAATAATATACTTGGTATGGAGCCATGTTTCTACCGACACTGATGCAATCACCCATTATCACTTGAGGTACGTAGAAAATTTTTTACCGCTTCTAGTGGCCCCCCATTAACTTCAGGTAGTGGAGTTTTGCACTATATTATTCAATCAAAGTTAGGTGATGAGATATGTATGCAGTGATAGGTGATGAAATTGTTAATCCATCACTTTCATGTACACAATTATGAGAGATGATACTACCAATCCATCACTCTTAAATTTACGTAATTTTTTTAATGTTACCATTTTAGGTAATTTTCTATCATCTTCAAGTAATAAAGATCTATATATGGTGATTGGTGATGCAGCTGGCATACCATCACTTTTGATATTTGAATTGATTATATTAGATAAATTGAGTTTATAGTAGAGACTTTTTGTATTCTACCATCATTTACCTTTACCCTTGATCTTATAAGTGGAAAGGAGATCATTATACATAGAATCAAATCAAAATACATATTTCCAATATATACAATTAGAATGGATAAAAATATTAGTTAGCATAAGAATAAAGCAATCAATGGCATCAACTAAAAGGTTATAGGCCTTAATCGACTCTATTAAATGTGGTCTTTTATAACCCTTTTTAATTTTGTTTTGTGCATGAATTCACTCTATATCAACCACTTTTAATTTCACAATTTTTTTACATAAGTAAAATGGATCAATTTTATAAGATGCATCTAACTTAATATCATCACACACAAGAAAATCAAATATTTTGAGGCTTGTCATCAACTAATGATGGAATATAAGGAAGTCAATTGAATCAAGGAGATTGGAGATTGATCCATGTATTTCTCTTGTGAATAAAATTTAAAAATTATACATAATGATATCAAGTATGCATTGTAAATATAACAAGCATATGCAGAAATTAAGCAACAAACCAACAAGCAAACAAACAATGCATATAGACAAAATAATGATAAACAATCATCATGTGTCATATCAAATAATAAATTACACCAATCATATATGTTTAGGCATCATTAGCAATAACAATATCATGTATGATCATGTGCATGTTGCAGGCATATGCATATGCAATATTTTGGATGTGATTGCCAACATAAAGAAAAAGGGTATGATTAAGAATAGGAAAAATCAATCACAAATTAGTCTAAAGTATTTGATAGAAATAGGCAATGTGGATTTGAATGTAGAATGGGCTTAATATTTGAAAGATTATTCTAAGAAGATTGGGCATAACATACAAGGGGAATAGATAAATTATAGGCGAGTCATGTTGATGATGTGCTGTGATGTTAAGAAACTTAAATAACAATTATAAGATAATATAGAGATGGGAGTCTTATTATTCTCAATGGTATAAATGTGTTGTGTGTAAACATCTCTCATCTACCACCTCCTAGTATATATAATACTACCAGCCATAATGTATATGGGATTCAAGGGAGATGCAGTGATGAAAGAGATAGGGAGATGAGGGCTACAAGTGTTACAAGTGATGTCCATCATGATGATATTAAACATAGTACTTAATGTTATATAAGTATATGATATGTGTATCTACCATATATAGATGAGATTTTTTCAAAAAGGGGTACTTATATATTAGTGTTATTGAGCTAAAAATGAATTAAAAATGTTCCTTAGTTATTTTTAGTATTTTCATATTTAATTCTCCAATTTCAAGCATACGCTTGTACCAAAACACATTATTTCTGTTCTAATATTATCTTGATCTTGTTAAAACTTATCATCACTTTGTTAAAGTGATTAAGACACCTAAACCCCTTCCATTATTTTTTTAATAATTTAATTCCACATTATGTTATGAATTAACAAAATATTTCCACAAATATCTTACCCTTGTTCCTATCATCTTATTTTCATTTCTTCTTCAAGCTTGGGAGCTCTTTTGTTTTTACCATGTCCATAGCCCTCCTTCATCTTTCCTCTATTATATTTATTTGATTCATGTCTTCTAATATTTGGTTTTAGGTAAAGAAAAGTGATTGAAAACCTTAGGTATCTTGAAGAAACATTGAATCCTATTATATTTCTTAATCATCCATCTTAAGAGATTGGTATTTTAATTTTAATTTTATTTATTTCTTACCTTCTTTTGTTTTATTTTGATATTTTGGAGTATTTTGACATGTTTTTTTTTAATTTTATTCAAAGGCACTTAAGATCTATTTTGGAGAAAGGAGCTTGAAATGGGTGTTTTTCTTTGTTGATAAATAGATTGAGAATTAGGTCAAATAAACTAAGCTAAGAGTAGACATAATATAATGTGCTAGCATGTGTTGGTTGTGTGTTTTTTTTTGTGAAAATGGCATTTTAGCCATTTTTAGGTACCTCTCGACCTTGGGGTTGTTTTGTGTGCCATGGTATTTTGAAATTATTTGGATGATTCCATTATATTTTTTTAGGCTATTTAGAGAAATTTTGATGTAATACGTTAGGAAATGAGCATATTTAAGCCTTATTTGACTAGATTTAAGTTTTCTTAGGGGTAAAGTTGTTAGAATAAAGATTCTATATAGGATCAATTTGAAGGCTATGGATAAGATAGTAGAATCAAATCATAGGCTTGTAATATTATAAAACCATAAAACCATGACACTTGGATACTTATATGATATGAAATAACACAATTTAAAATAACATAACACAAAAATTATACTATGAAGCTTCACATCGTTACTAATTCAGTTATAGCAAGTTACAAGTAGTATACAATATTAAAGTCATTTTACAAACTGAGAACTATATTAAGTGAGCAAAATTAGAAATAGATTGCTAGATGAAAAGTGAAAATTATTATAAGATTATGGGTAGCAAAAATATATAACTCATTTTGTTCAAAATGTACAATACTATCGGTCTTAAAAAAACACAAAGAATGAAGAAAGCAAAGCAAATGATAATGAAGAGAGGACATTAATTTCTATCATTTAAGCAAATATGACCCAAATTTTTTTTATGATGACCTTTGAAATTTGGATGAATTGAATAAAAAAGGAAATGAAAGAAAATAAGCTTTGGTTACTTGCACACATGTTAAGTTACTATATGAATTATTTATACACCATAAACTAATGCTTATTTGTATTATAAAACTAAAATGACCATAAAAAATTGAGAAAAATTATTCATTTTGAATTCAATAGAATTTGATAATTAATAATATTGTGAATTTACAATTTAGATGGATAATACATTCTTTGTTACCATTTTACTTCAATAATTGGCTTTAGTGTCTTAGTGGTATCTCAATCATATTTGTCAAGATATGTTGCAAGATAATATAGGGTCAAGAATTAGATGATTAAGAAAGAAATATGTGTGAAATAAGAAAGGAAATACATTCATAAATAAATTAATAAAAATATATTTATTATATAGAATTATAAGATTTTACCTCAGATTGAAAGATTCTACAATCAAATTGTAAGACTCTATAATTTGTCTACTTTAATATTCTACTTAAGATTGTGGATCATTTTATGATTTTTGGATTATAGGATCAAATTATAATTTTGATAACTATGCTCAGGGTATTTTTTTTTTTAAAACTACATGCATGTGTCATTTTTCCTCAAATTTAATGATCTAATGTATTCTTGATGTTGTATTTGATATGTATATAGATTTTTATGCTTTAATTCTAATTTTTGAAATTATCTTACTTTTAGGACTTTAAGGGGGAGATAGTATTTTTTACATGTGTTCTGATTCTGTAGAGATGAAATGTTGGTTTTAATGTGTTGTGTGTGGTGTAAGCATGCTTGGGTTCAAATTTCATGAAATTATATAAGTGTTTGCTATTGTATTTACATTTTTGAAGGTTATATGTAGTTAAGAGTAATTCAATCATTTTTCATGTTTCTTGATTTTGTGGGGCTTAATCATGGACCCTAATATGTTTTTGAGGGAATAAATATGCTTAGGTTTAATTTTTATGATTTATGAAACTTTTTTAGTATTTATTTCATAATTTCTAAGTTTAATGAGAATTAAAGATAAAATGGTAATTTAATAATCAAAAGCTTGTTAATGTATTATTAGAGGTTAATGGTTAACCATTGACCATTAAATTTGACATTTGGAATATCAATCAAGTGTGAATAATGTTTATAATAATAAATAATGTATACCCATATAATCTTCTCAACATAATTCAACATTTTACATCTTTGTGATTAATATTTTATGGTGAATAGTATAATTTCTAACATAGCTAAAGTGTATTGTTTATTATTAATATATCTTAAATGTATTGCTAGTAAACTAATGAGTTTGAGATTAAAGTATAGTCTAACATGGGGTTGGTCTTTGAGTTATATCATAGTTATGCCGACATCATAAACATTAGTATGGCATCTCTCTATTCTATAGATGACCTAAAGGCGTACATAGAGTATTGACACTTAAGAATAGGTTATCCGAAAAGGAGTAGTAACATAATTAATCCTTGTAGCGAATATAATAACTAGATGCTCAAGTAATATTGATAAAGAGATCACCCTCTCTATAAAACAAGTAAAGTGATTATATGATAATGTTGATTTAGAGGAAAGAATAAGCAATTTATCTTTCATGTATGCGGTTGTTTATGTTATCATAAGTTATCCTCTAAGTATGTTATTTTAATAGCATGTTCTTCTGTGTTTACTTGTGATAACATATTTTTCCATATGTTTCTTGTAATAACACAATCTTTTATGTTTTCCAGTGTTAGCATGTTCTTTTGCTTTAAGCATGCCTTTATATGATTCCTTGTAACAACATGTTCTCCTACTTTTATAATGTATATTAAGTCTTTCTATTGTCGTGAGCATGTACAGGATGTACACCACGTCTTTCTATTACTTATAGCATGTGCAATATGCTATTATGATTGCATCACAATTTTGTATGTATAATATATATTGGCCTTACTGGTGTAACCCAACAATGCAGAGGATACATATGTCATACTTGAAAGAATCCTAGAGGGGATGAATATGGTTCTTAAGCATGATAATGAAAATTTTAATATTTGACATAGAATTTATAGTGGTTTGAGAACTGAATTTCTCTACATCCATCACTAAATGGTTTTGCCTTTTAGATTTTGAACTTTTCGTGTATTTATTGATGATCAATCATCTCCCTATTTATGAGCCTACAATATCAATGACTTGATTTACATTAGTTATCAACTATAGGTTTATGGATCTACAAATCAAATAAATTTTTCTAGGAATGCTAGATAACACACAACCTTATATAATGAGTTTTAAAGATTGTTGTGGTCAATTACAAAGTACCTCATAAATTATACAAATGTGAAATTGTAAGAATAATTTATGATTGTAATGTAGCTATCAAGAATATATATTACAATTATGAAACTAATTCTAGTTAAGTACAGTGAGTAAGAAAACTTTAAAAAATATCTCAACAAAATTCGAATATGAAAGTGTGTTATGAAGAGTTAATTGTAAGAGTGAGTTGAGAAATAAATGTGAAATTATTGAGAATTAAAAATTTTCTAGTTATTATGCCCTATAAATGCTATTTATACTATTGGTCATCAATATAGGTGTTGGAGTAAAAAGCATGTAGCTGTTGTGTAAGTAATGTGCATACTTTTTAACTTTTAATGCCGACTAGTCGATCGGTTGGTATAATTAGTCGAAGGAATATGTTTAGACTTCTAAAGAAAATTTTAGTATTTTACCATTGCATAAACCAATTGAATAATTATTAGAACCAGTTAATTGGTAATATGCTTTACATTTTTGGTCCTATGAAAATATAAGAACAGTCGAATGGTTTAACTAACCATTTGATGTGTCATGTTGCCTGATCAATGTGTTTGCTTAAACTATTCAATTAGTTTAGTCCCTTGGCAAAAACAGGTGTGCATTTTATTTCAACCCTTATCCTAGTTAGGTAAACCCATTGATTAGTTTCAAGAACTATTCAATTGGATTGAGGAAACCAATCAAAGTGATTAAATAGAGGCAAAATTGATTTTTGGAGAATTTCAGTCCATAACCTGGTTAGCTAAACCAATCAATATGTTTCAAGAACCAATCAAAGAGTTTGAGAAAACCAGTTGAAGTATTCAATCAAAGCTAAAACCACTTTTCACAAGATAGAAGATCCATGGGAACCCTTCAATCGGTTTATGAACCGGTCGATAAATTTTAAGGGTTTTTGAAGGTTTAAAGTCCTAGTTTTAAAAACACAAACCAGTCAATCAGTTGCAAAACCAATGGACTAATTCCAACTGAAACCAAACACTTGTAAAATACTTTGAAAAATGTTTGGGATTAAAAAAAATTCATGTCAAATAAGTTATGAAGAAGATTTTAAAACGTTCTAATAAATTAAATCAAAAGTGTTAGTGCTCACACAACCTTACAATATAACCTATGGCTTAAAGCATAAACCTTGAGGTCTTGAATCTTGGTATCTTGATGTAGTATTCTCTTGTGCTTTAAAACTTGATTGCTCTTTTAAAATGTTTCACTTAAAAGAATAATTGGTTAAGTGCACTTTGAAACTTGATTATTTTGTTAAGCCATTGTACTTGAAGGTTGGTTTGGATAAATGAGGTTTGACATCCTTGTAATCAATGTGGCTCATGCACACTTAAACAAATAAGTTAATCCCTTAAACATGTTTTTTATCCTCAAAACAAGGATTAAGATAATAATTGACCTATGAGGTCAATAATAATGGTGTAACTTTGAGATGCATAAGATACATTGGTTATAAAACAATCACAATACAAGTACCCTCTCACCATGTAAATTCTCACTCTCTATATAGCTAGTATGAGAGTGTACTACAATATTCTAAAGCTCCAAATTCCTTAACTGCATGTAACTACAATACCCCAAAATTTATTAGTCCCAATTACTCAGTGAATAGAATATTGATCATTCACTAACCTATTGTCATTCATTAATTTCCTTACCTTAACCTCTTAACCCTTTATTTAATCTAAAAAACCTAACCATAATTTCTCTTAATCGATGGTAGGTTGAGATATGTCATTTGGTATATTAGCTTATAGGTAATGACCATTAACCCAGGGGGTTCAATGGTCAACCAATTAAGGCTTTTGATTGGGGTAGCAAGCTATGTCTACCGAGATCACTATAGGGACATTAAGGGTTTCTGATACTCCCTTATTAAAGAAACAATTAAGCACACCCATATGTTCTAGAGGTAATGCAAAGGCAATCCCTATATCAAGGAGTAGATAGGAAATATAATAGCACGCATTGTAGCACAAGAGATCAACAAATTAGCCTATAATATAACACTTTAAGCTCCTATGACTTACATTTTATAATTCCTATACCCTAGACTAAACCATGTTATAATATTGAGTGCTATATAGATCAAAGAACCTTATAGTTAGCAATAGTATGAGGACCACATTCATGTGGTAAAATAATGTCAAAATATATCCATTCAAGGAGTTATTAGTGAGCTTGATGTGTAAGATTACTTAAAGTATATATTCACAAAAGTGGGGAAGGATGAAAAATTAAAAGCCTTTAGTAAATTTTTATTGTCTACCTTCCTTGAGAGGTTTGGTAAGTAAAATAATAAGCTAGTGTTGAACATTAATATAAGAAGTTTGTGGGAAAACACCCTTCTTGGACCTTGTGTTGAATGACTTGAAAATTAATATTGATGTGGTATCTATATTCACGGAACAATGGATTTGTGGCTGCATTTAACGTAACACTCCCAAAACTCACTACTGAAAAATTTCATTTTATTAAAAGAATTAGTGGACAAAATTGTGAATTATGGGGATATTACCGCTACACTTAGTACCATATTGGTTTGCTCCTACCATTCTAGTACCAAGTGCTAAGACTGAAAGAGTAAAATACAATTTACGAGAAACTCAAACCATATTTAAATCAAAGTCGCATAAATAACACTTTACAAGAATAAAATCCACCAGTGGTGGTTACAAGAACAATGACCATATTTAAACTGGGGTTTAAAATAGAAAGAGTACAAACCTAAGACTTTCTGGATAGTTCCTTACACTCTTTCCTGTTGCCTACTTGAATAACACCTGAAAAGGACCTGCAAGGGACACTGCCCATTGAATAGGCAAGGACCCCGCGAATGGAACCCTTTAGTACTCTGGTACCAAGTAACCCTTTAAAACACACTTAAAAGTAGGCCCGTAATACAACACATGATACAACACTATATACATATATGATGACATGTGCATACATAACATTCACATACATAACAAATGTTAATAGGTCAAAACGTACAATCAATACTCCTGGGCCTTAAGCCATTAGTCTATCATTATTAAATCATCTTGGATTATAAATCCATGTGAGTGCAGGAATCCCACTATTATAGCTGGTGGACAGGAATACATATAGGCCAGAACACTCCTGACCACTATTATTGCCGGTGGACCGGTCTCCAAGGCAGAACGCTCCTGGCCTCTATTATTCACTGGTGGACCGGTCTGACCTCAACTCACATGGTGTTCCACTATAAGTGATTAGTATTTTTCATGATTTGTTCACAACCAAATTAGATTTATTGAGCTCGAGATCCCCCACTATTATAGTCGGTGGACCGGAATACATATAAACATCATTCAGGGCAACACGCTCCTAGGTTACTATTATATCCAGTGGATCGGTACTCACAAACATCTTCTAGGACAACACGCTACTGGGCCACTATTGGGCCACTATTATATCCAGTGGACCGGTACTCATAAAAGTCTTCCAGGGAAAAATGCCCCGGGGCCACTATTATATCTGGTGGACCGGTACTCATAATCATAATTCAACTGGGCCTGGCTCATTAGTTTTTCACTTTTACGATTAGTGCTTTTCCTTTTTAATCATCACAACAATTCTATTTATTTGCCTCGATGGGGAGATCAAGATCCCGAGACACAAAGGTATACCGGTCGCACTAATGCATACAAGCTACTCAGTACCCTTCAACTATCAACCTAGGGACGCAAAGGTACCCTGGTCGTACTGGTGCATACAGCTAACTCAGTATCTTACCGACGAGGAAATCTAATCTATAAGTATGCATACCCCCTTAAGTAGGTTCGTAGAGCTAAATAGAGTAATATATAGGGCCTGGCGGGGGCATAAAGGCACGCCAGCAAATACCAGAATAACCGTGGGTTAAACCACGTCTTTAGGGTAGCAACCCCTAACAAGCCACCATTCCCGATCTTGAGGTCTTTCACTTTAATTATTAGTGTCTTAATTAAGATGATCACGAAAAGCACAACAATCAGATACTTATTCACTTTCAATCATTTTGATATCATTAGGTATTATTTATTCACATGATCAACTAAGATAACATAGAGGAATCATTAAGGCCATCATAATCTCATCCAATTCCGATTTAGGATTTGTTCTTGTGATACTTACTAATTGTCAAATACCATTATCTTACTATTCAGTGTTACTTGAGTCTTATTACAAAACTCTATTATCACAACGACATATTTGATACGGCTTACTGATTTACCCTTTGCTTGTATAATTATTAAGTCATCCCTTCTTTACTTGCCAATTTACCATATTACTCTCCTTGTTGCATAATTACTAAATTACCCCTTGCTCGGTTTAGGTTACCAAGTTATTTCCCACACTTATTAGGTCACCAATCACCTTTCATAATTGTTACACTTATCATATTTTCCATTTGGTTGGTTAGAGTATAACACCCCCAAAATTCACTACTGAAAATTTTCGTTTAATTAAAAGAAAATGAGCGGAAGCAAATTAATAAACCGTGAACTTTGGGGATATTACCGCCGCACTTAGTACCAGATCGGTTCACTCCTACCGTTCCGGTACCAAGTGCTAAGGCTAAAAGAGAAAAACACAATTTACGAGAAATTCAGACATACTTAAATCAGAGTAGCGCAATTAAACATTTTATAAGAATATAATCCACCAATGGTGGTTCAAAATGACAAATACATTGAAGCTGGGAATTTAAAGGAGACATAGTAAAACCATACTAGTTCCGGATAGTTCCTTACGCTCTTTCCTGAGGCCCACTTGAATAACACCGAATACGACCTGCAAGGGGTTATGCCCATTGAATAGGCAGGGGCCCTACGAATGGAACCCTTCAGTACTACGATACTGAGTAACCCTTTAAAAACGCACTTAAAAACAAGCACGCAATATAACACATGAAATACTACTGCATTCGTACATAACCATAGGTATAAACATGATATTCGGATCCATTTATTCACACATTCAACAATTCAATCAGATATTAATAGCGTATACGCAACATTCACTTTCGTACATTCGCATACTTAGCAAATCAACCAAATATTAATAGGCCATAATGAATAATCGATATATTTCGGGCCTTAAGGCCATTGGTCCATCATTAATCAATCATCTCAATAATTAGCATTTTTCCATAACTTATTCACATCCAAATCAAATTTTATTGAGTTAGGGACCCCCACTATTCTGGCCGGTGGATCGAAATACAAATATATATCATCCAGGGTAAAACATCCTGGGCCACTATTATATCCGATGGATCGGTACTCATAAACATTATCCAGGGAAAAACCTCCTAGGCCACTATGATATCCGGTGGATCGGTACTCATAATATATAATTCAACTGGGCCCGGTCCATTAATCTTTCACTTTAACGATTAGTGTTTTCCCTTCTTAATCAGCACAACAATTCCATTTATTTGCTTTTATAGGGAGATCAAGATCCCGGGACACAAAGGTACACCGGTCGCACTGGTACATAAAAGCTACTCAGTACCCTTCAACTATGAACCCAGGGATGCAAAGGTACCCTGGTCGTACTGGTGCATAAAGCTAACTCAGTACCCTACCGACAAGGATACCTAATCCTTAAGTATGCATACCCCCTAACTAGGTCCGTAGAGCTAGATAGAGTAGATATAGGGCCTGGCTGGGGCACAAAGGCACCCCAGCAAATACCAAATAATCGTGGGCTAAACCAAGTCTTTAGGGTAGCGACCCCTAAAGAGCCACCATTCCCGATCTCGGGGTCTTTCACTTTAAGTATTAGTGTCTTAATTAATGGTGATCACAAAAGCACAACAATCAGATAATTATCTAACTTTAATCGTTCAGATATCATCAAAAATTTCTTATTTAAATGGTCGTCCAAGGTAACATAGAAGACTCATTAAGGCCGTCCTAATCTTATCTAATTTTGAATTAGAATTCGTTCTCATAATTCTTACTAATCATCAAATACTCCTATCTCGCTAATCAGCGTTATTTGAGTCATATTACGAATTTCCACAATCACAACGGCATATTAGATACAAACTACTCATTTATCCCTTACTTATAAAATTACTAAGTCATCCCTTCCTTACTTGACAAATTACCATAATACCCTCCTCGTTACAAAATTACTAAGTTACCCCTTACTCGATTTAGGTTACCAAGTTATTCCTCATACTTATTAGGTCACTAATCCCCCTTCACAATTATTACCCTTAATATACTTTCCATTTAGTTGGTTAGATTACCACTTTGCCCTTTCTCCTTTATTATAATTAATAAATTATCCTTGAGTTGGTCAAATTACCAAATTACCCTTCCTCATTATCCTAATTACCAAATTAACCCTTTATTTAGTTAACTGCCAAATTACCGTCCCCTATTATCAATTACCAACTACCCTTCTCCATTATCAAAATTACCAAATTACCCTTTTATATGATCATAATTATAATTTTACCCTTCTCCGTTATTAAATTTACCAAATTACCCTTTAGTTATCTAAATTACCAAATTGCCCTTCTTAATTGTCATAATTACCAAACTACCCTACTCCATTATCAAAATTACCAAAATACCCTCTAGTTGGTTAAATTACCAAATTACCCCTCACATTTATCATATTTACCATTTTACCCTTCTCCATTATTAAATTATCAAATTACCCTTTAGTTATTCAAATTATTATTTTACCCTTCTCAATTATTATAATTACCAAGTTACTCATTTCCAATTTCCTCTTTTACCCCTTTGATTTACAAAATTACCATCTTACCCCCTTTACTTTCAAATTTACCATTCTACCCCTTAACTTCCAAAAATTACCATAACACCCTTTCATTTGTAAAGGTTACCATTTTATCCTTAATTACGAAATTACTATTTTACCTCTTTTAATTTCTAAATTACCATTTTGCCCTTTAATCACAAAATTATTATTTTACCCTTTAATTATAAAATTACAATTTTACCCTTTTATTATAAAATTATCATTTTGCCCTCTTCTTACAAAATTACCAAATTATCCTTTTACTAATAAATTTACCATTTTACCCTTGCCTTCAAAATTACCATAATGCCCTTTTAATCAAGAATCACTATTTTACCCTTAGTACACCCCTTATATTAAATTATTATTATTACTACATAAAATATTAATATTAATGCCTCATCCACAACTCGTATAGTTAATACAATACTTATTAACACTCATATATATATTAGGCCATATTCTTGTACAATATACATTAATAAAATCCCCTAAGGCTCACAAAATATTAAACATGTATTAAATATCACAATAGCATAAAACAGCATGGATAATACTTAACATTTTCCTTAACAACCAAATTATTACCTTAAATATTATTTCCATACATATCATATAACCTGTCATGCTTCCTTTTATCAACCAACACAATAACCACATATAACATATTAAACAACACAAACCAAGCATAATAATATATTAAAATCCTAATGTGCTAACATACGTTAATCCATGCGTTTAAGTCGGATTTAATAGTTACCTTGATTCCCGCAAAAACGAACCTTACCGATAGTTCGGTTAAAGGTTCAAGCTTTGATTATCAAAACCAATACCTAAAAATAATACCAAGACTTGTTACATTAGAAAATAATAAAAATCAAAGTATAAGGCTTTATAACACTTAATTAATCAAATACTTAAATTAAAATATTATTATACCTTAAAAATTAATATTCAAATGAATCAAAGAAGGCAGTAGCTTATGCTGCATGCAAAGAAAGAAAAAGGAGGGGCTCGAAGGGCGAGCATACTGGCCGAAGGAAAGAAGGAGCGGGCCGACCCGGTCGAGGAAGAAAGGAAAGAAAGAAGAAAAAGAGGCGGTCGGGCTCGACGTAGGAGAAGGAGGGGGAGAGGAAGATGGGCCAGGTCCCAAGGCGCAGGAGAGGTGAGGGAGAGGCAGGCCAGCCAACCGGCAGTCCAAAGAAAGAAAAGGAAGAAGAAAGAAAAGGGAAAAAGAAGAAAAAGGAGAAGGAAAAAGGGAAAAAAGGAAAAAGAAAAGGAAAATGGGATTAAATAAAATAGTTTAGTTTATGAAATAATCAAATAAATTTATTTAATAATTTAAATTAATATAATTAAAATATAAGGGTTGAAATAAAAAAAAGGATAATTTTAGTATAATAATGATTTGAAAATTTTATTTAAATAATAAGAGTGTGATAAAATAACAAAATATTTATTTTAATTTATTAAATATTTATACCCAATTTTATTTACTCAAAATCCATAAAATAATTAAAATAAATAGATTTAGAAGCTAATTTATCCCAAATAAATTGTATTTATTAAAATATAGGCTTTTAAAAATTCGGGGGATTACATAGAGTACCAAATCGTCCTTCTCCTTTATTATAATTGCCAAATTGCCCTTTAGTTGGTCAAATTACCAAATTACCGTTCTCCATTATCATAGTTACTAAACTGCCCTTCTCCATTATCATAATTACCAAACTACCCTTCTCCATTATCATAATTACTAAATTACACTTTAGTTGGTTAAATTACCAAATTATCCTTCTCCATTATCATAATTACCAAATTGCCCTTTGATTGGTTAAATTACCAAATTACTCTTCTCCATTATCATAATTACTGATTTGCCCTTCTCCATTACCATAATTACCATATTGCACTTCTATTATTATAATTACCAATTTACCCTTCTCCATTATTATAATTACCATCTTAGCCTTCTCCAATATTATACTTACCATTTTACCTTTCTCTATTATTATAATTACCATTTTACCCTTCTCCATTATTATATTACCATTTTACTCTTACTTCCAAATTTACCATAATACCCTCTTACTTACAAAATTACCATTTTGCCCCTGACTTCCAAAATTACCATAATACCCTTTTACTTACAAGTTACCATTTTATCCTTTTACTTACAAAATTATCATTTTGTCCTTTTACTTACAAAATTACCATAATATCCTTTTACTTACAAAATTACCATTTTGCCCTTTACTTCTAAAATTATCATAATACCCTTTTATTTAAAAAATTATCATTTTGCCCCTTATTACACCACTTTTATTAAATTATCATCACTACATGAATATCAATATTAATACTCCATTCTCATCATCCAATTCCACCAACTATTATGTTTCAACATAATACTCATCAACACCCATACATATTAGGTCACACTCTTACACAAGTCATATTACTAAAATGCCCCTAGAGCTCACAATAATATTATTCATGCATCAATGGTCACAATAACATAATATAACATGGATAAGTACTTAACATTTTTTTGAATAACAAATCTCCTTCCTTAAGCATTATTTCCACTCATGGCATATAAACTAGCATGCTCTCATTTATATCAATCAATATAAGTAACTACATACATTATATTAAACAACATATATCATGCATAATAATATATTAAAACCCTAATATGCTACCATACGTTTATCCATGCATTTAAGTGGGGTTTAATAATTACCTTAATTCTCACAAAAATCAAACCTGACCAGTATCCCGGTTAAAGATTCAAGCTTTGATTAGTAAAACCAATACCTAAAAATAATATCAATACTTATCATATTAGAAATGAGAAAACCAAAGCATGAGACTTTATAAAACTTAATTTATGAAATACTTAACTTAAATATTATTATACCTTAAAATTTATTAACTAAATTAAACCAAGGCATGCAACATGAGCTGCATGCAAAAGAAGGGGTGGAAGGCGTCAAAAGTGGTAGAGGAAGAGGAGGATTGGCTATTTTTGGGTTAGGATTTTGGGGCTAGGAGAGAGGGTAGGTGTGGGAGGATTTAGGGTAAGGGAAGGGTGCAGGGGTGGAGAGGGGGTGTAGGTGGTGGTCAGGGATAGGTTGTTGGCGGCCAAGGGCGGCAGCGGCAGCAGTAGCGAGGCTACGAAGGTGGTTGCCGAGGTGGAGGTGGCTGATAGAGATGGCAACGGCGCAGGTCGGGGACAGGGACCCCATCCCCATCCCCGAACCCAATAAGAAAAAAAATTCCCAAATCTGACCCGATTCCTGAATTTTTTTATCGGAGATTCCCCGACCCGATTCCCGATCTATTTTTCGTCCCTAATTTATTCCTTGACCTTAAAACCCAACCCAACCCGATCCCTAAAACCCGACTTTATACCCGATCCCCAATCCCATCCCTGATCATCAAGTCTTTTTTATATTAAAAAATATATATATAAATATTCGGGGCGGGTTTGGGGATGGGGATCCCAAACTCGTCCCCGCCCCATCCTCGATAAAATCCTTGTTAAGAATCCCCAAACCTGAACGGAAAATCCTTGACAGGGACCCAAACTCGTGGGAAAAATTACCATCCCTAGTGGATGAGAAGAAAGGAAAAAAGAGGGGAAAAAGGAGGGGTTGCAGGTATTTGTTTCGGCCAAAGGAGGTGAGGGGGTGGTAGGGTAGAATGCAGGGAGTGGTTTGGTGGTTCAGGTAACGGTAGAGATGGTAGGATGACGGCAAAAGGAGGAGGTGCGGGGTGGTTGCCGAGAAGGAAGAAAAAGATGAGGAGAGGAAAGAGGTGGGCTACAGGGTGGCTTGAGGGGTGGTGTAGAGATGAGGTAGAGGGTGGCAGGTGGTTGGTGCGGCAGTGCAAAAACAGGGGAGAGGATGAAGGAGAATAAAATGGAGAGGAGGAGATCGAGGGAGGTAAGGGAGCTCGAGAAAGGGGTAGGAGGGAGCCATTGAGGGAAAGAAAAAAAGGAGAGGGAGAAGAGAGGGGGAGTATGTGGCATGGTCGAGTGGCAAGGAGGTGGTTGGGTGGTAAGGAGGGGGAAGGGAAGAAGAGGAAAGGAAAGCCATCCGTGGCTAGGGTGCAGGCTGGGTCAGTCCGAAATGGGGAAGAAAAAGATGGGGGAGAGAGAGGGAGAGAGGCGGGGGGTTGGTAGTTGTGGGATGGGATGGTCGTTGGGCATGGTGGAGGTGGTCGGGGAAGGAGGTAGAAGAAGAAAGAAAGGAAGAGGAGAGGAAGTAGGTCGAGTGAAGGGAAAAAAAGAAGAAGTGGGCTAGCCCGGGTCGAGGGGAGAAGGAAATAAAAGTGAAGAGGTTAGGTCGGGCGATGCGTGCGGGGGAGGAAGGAAAGAAGAAGCAGGGGACTGGGATGGTCGTGTGGAAGAATAAAATGGAGGGGAAGGGAGGAATGGGCCTACAGCTTAGGCGTGTAAGGGGGAGAAGCAGTCCGGCCTAGCGGCCCGAAGAGAAGGAAAAAGGAAAAAGAAAGAAAGGAGAAAAAGGAGAGAGAAAAAGGGAAAAAGGAAAAAAGGAAATGAGAAAATAAAATAGTTTAATTTATAAAATAATATAATGTAATATTTTTGTTATATAAATAATTTTAATAATATAATATAATATATGGGTTTAAAAAAGGTTAATTTTAGGAAAAATATTGGTTTAGGAATTTATTCAAATAAAATGAGTATGATAAAATAATACATATTTATTTTAATTTATTAAATATTCCTATCTAATTTTATATGCTCGAAAATCCATAAAATAATTAAATTAAATAAATTTAAAAGCTAATTTATCCCAAATAAAACCTATTTATTAAATTATAGGTTTTTAAAATTTCGGAGGATTACATTTAATGTCTTATTGGCACATAAAAGAGGTATATGAAGTTGTAAATAAACATGTACATACTGAAGTATGTAATTAATCTAGATAAATTATACACTAATCACCTCATCCATATGCTACTTAGGATCTAGCTACAAGGGTTATACTTCTTAGTTTTCCATGAGACCCTAGAAAGACCCAAAAGCATGCAATTTGTTGAGAGAGTGAACCTCTTGTCATGAAACGACTTTTAAGTTAACATCATAGCAGATAGTGATATCCAACTTAGACTATTAGGCATAAAACAAACCTTTGTTGTAAGTGCAAGAGAGGCACTTGAGAACATGAGTAACCATCTATAAATGAGGGAGCTATGAATGTGGAAGAAATTAGTTTAAGTGGTAGATGACATAAGCCATTGATGTCCCATCTAGCAAGTGGTGGGTAAATGATTCCTCCAACCAAACTTTATATACCTAGGAGAATATAACAAAGTTAGGAATGATAAATGTCCCCATAGTTTCGGAGAAGGATCTTAGATTTTAGGTTTGGATTAAGGGAACAAATTTTGGATAGGTCAGGGACAGGTGTACTCGTACCGGGCCTCTATATATGAACCCCTAGTATGTATATGCATATTTTTTGTAATTATTCTTTACACTTATTGTGGCTCAATATATTTTTTTAGATATTTTTTTTGTTTTCAATCTTTAATATAGTACATCTCATTGCTCATATAAAAAAATATGTCAAATGTTTTATACTTATAATAATAAATACTTTTTAGAAGATGTTGCAACACCCTAAGATTTACTATTAAAAAAATTTATTTTAACGAAAGTGCAATAACAATATAACTAGATGTTGGTGTTGTACTCAACATAAGTATGGATTACCATACCATATTTATATTAAATACAAGGCTAAAAATTAGAATTTAAAATAAGAATAAATAGAAATGAGGGAAATATTGCATAAATCATATATAAGAGTTGAAGATTACTCTAAGTACAATATAAAAATATAATAAAAGGGATCCCGAGAAACTAAAATTCCAAAAGGTATCAAGATACAAAAACTATAGCCGTATAACACCAACTCTATGTCTAACGCCATACTACACAATCACTCCTCCATAGGTAAATCATTAAAGAAAGTGAAATCATCAAAATGGTAATAAGTGACCTGCACAACAAAAGCTAGATCATCTATTCGTGGAAATGATAAACACCCATAAAATGGATAATCAATACGATATGCACTTAGTAAGGGAACAATAAAGTGACAATAAGGGTATGCAAATACATAAGATAGCATATGAAACAAATCATGCACAAAGCTTTAACATGATAGAATGTAAGAGAATAACTAAATCCACATTTCCATCTTTAGATATAATCACAATTTATTTTTTATTTACATTGAGTTTAGGATCCCACTATTCTTAATTTGGTGGAATTGAATGAAATACCTCCTAGGACAAAAAGCGTTTAACCACTATTATTAAGCTTGTGGAATAGATCCAAAACTCCTACGGCATCATACTTTTTGTAATTTTCCAAATTTTAATTATTTTATGAATTTTTGAGTATATAAATATGGATAGGGATATTTAATAAATTAAAATAAATATTTTATTATTATAGCATACTCATTTTATTTAAATAAATTTTCAAACCAATATTTTCTCAATATTAACCTTTTTAAACCCTTATATTTAATTACATTAAATTAAATTATTAAATAAATTTATTTCCCACAAATATTACATTCTATTATTTTATAAATTTAATTATTTTAATTCTTCCTATTTTTCCTTTTCCTTTTTCCCATTTTTTCTTTTCTTTCTCCTTTTTCTCCTTTCCTCCTTTTCCTTTTTTTTCCCTTTGGGCCGCCCACACCAGGCCTGCTCTCCCCTCCCCCTGCGATTGGGTCTCCGGCCCACTCCCTTCCCTCCTCTCCTTCTCTCGCGCACATCCCAGCTTCCCTCCCCATTTCTTTCTTTCCTTTCCCTACACCGGACCAACCCATTCCTTTCTCCCCCACCCCCTACATCGGCCTGCTCCCCTTCCTTTCTGCCTCCTTCTTCTGCTTCGACCCAACACCCCCAGAATTATCCCTGTCACCATGTCTTCCACCCCGAACGCCACGCCCAGCCACCACAGCTTGCAACCACTGCCACCACCTGCCTCTCTTTCTCTCTCTCTCTCCCTTGTCCTTTTTTTTCCACCATTTTGGAACCAGCTAGCCATGCACCCCATCCTGCATGGATACCCTTTCCTTTTATTCCCTTCCACCTCCCTACCACCCTAAACGCTGCCACCGATCAGCTGTCCACTGCCCCTATCCTCCCTCTTCTTTTTCTTCTCCTCTTCAGCCCTTTTCCTGCCCCATTTTTTGAGCTTCATACCTTCCTTGACCTCCCTCTTCTCCCTTTCTTCTCCTTCCTTTTTCCTCCTTGCTTTGGCTACGTCGCCGACCCTCTGTCGCTTCAACCGCCGCACCAAGCCCCTGCATCACCCACTTCCACCCTATACCTTAGCCCTGCACCACCACAAGACCACCCAAGCCACCCCGTAGCTCCTTCTTCCTCCCCCTATCCTTTTCTCCCCTTTCTCTCCCTTATTGGCAACACCCCTACAACCCCTCCATTCGCTGCACTCCGGCCGCCTCTACCGCCATCCAAACCTCCAATCCACTCCCTACAACCTCCTCTACCACCCCCACACCTCCTTTTGCCGAAACCAGCCCCCACACCCCTTCATTTTCCTCCTCCCTTTTCCTTCCTCCTCAGCCCCCTCCATCTCGACCTACCTCGGCAGCTACCTTCGCGGCCTTGTTGCTGCCACCGCCGCCGCCCTTGGCCGCCGTCAACCCATCCCCAAAAACCACCTACACCCCCTCTTCATTTCCGCATCCTTCCCTTGCCCTAAATTCTCCCCCACCTATCCTAGCCCTAAAACCCTAACCCGAAAACACCCATTCCTCCCTCTTCTTCATGCCACCTTCGACCCTTCCACCCTTATTTTTGCATGCAGCTCATGCGGCATAAGCAACATGAGTTGCTTCATTTCTTAGCCCATTTTTGTTAACAATTTTAAAGTATAATAATATTTAAGTTAATTATTTTATTAAGTAAATGTTATAAAGTCTTGTGCTTTGGTTTTTCTTATCTCTAATATAATAATTATTGATATTATTTTTAGGTGTGGATTTTTTCTATTTAAAGCTTGAATCTTTAACCGGGATACCGATAAGGTTCTTTTTTGTGGGAATTAAGGTAATCGTTAAACCTCACTTAAATGGATGGATAAACGTATGTTAGCACATTAGGATTTTTAATATGTTATTATAATTGTCATATGTTTGCTAATATAATACATATATTTGCTTGTATTGATTAATAAAAAGGAAAGTATGCTAGTTTATGTACTATGTGTGGAAATATTGCTTAAGGAAAGAGTTTGGCTATTAATGAAAGTGTTAAGTACTTAACCATGTTATATTATGTTATTGTGACCATTTATGCATGGATAATATTATTGTGAGCCCTAGGGTCATTTTAGTAATATATCTTGTGCAAAAATGTGGCCTAATATGTGTGGGTGATGAGGAGTATTATGTGAAATATAATAGTTGGTGGCATTTGGATGAGGAGAGTGGTGTATTCATATTAATATTCATGTAGTGATGATAACTTAATGAAAGTGGTATAATAAAAGGGCAAGATGGTAAATTTATAAGAAAAGGGCATTATGGTAATTTTAGAGGAGAAGGACAAAATGGTAAATTGTAAGTAAATGGGTATTATGGTAATTTTGGAAGTAAAGGGGTAAAGTGGTAATTTTGGAAGTAAAGGGGGTAAAATGGTAATTTTGGAAAAGAAGGGCAAAATGTTAATTTTGTAAAAAAAGAGCAAAATGGTAATTTTGGATGAAAAGGGGTAAAATAGTAATTTGCAAGTAAAAGAGTATTATGGTAATTTTATAAGTAGAAGGATGAAACGGTAATTTTAGAAATAAGGGGCAAAATGGTAAATTGCAAGTAAAAGGGGTATTATGGTAATTTTATAAGTAAAAGGGGTATTGTGGTAATTTTATAAATAAAATGACATTATGGTAACTTTGGAAGTAAAGGGAAAGTAAGGGGTAGAATGATAGTTTTGTAAATAAAAGGATATTATGGTAAATTTGGGAGTAAGGGGTAACTTGGTAATTATAATAACAACAAAGGATAATTTGGTAATTAAATTATGATTATAGAAGGGCAATTGGCAATAATAATAATGGAGAAGGGTGAATCGATAATTATAATTATGGAGAAGAGTAAATTAATAATTATAATTATGGAGAAGAGTAAATTAATAATTATAATTATGGAGAAGAGTAAATTGGTATCTATAATAATGGAAAGGGGTAAATTAGTATTTATAATAATGGAGAAGGGTAAATTGGTAATTGTAATTATAGAGAAGGGTAATTTGGTAAATTAACCAAAAAAGGGTATTATGGTAATTTTAATAATGGAGAAGGGCAATATAGTAATTATAATAATGGAGAAGGGTAAATTGGTAATTATAATTATGGAGAAGGGTAAATTGGTATATATAATAATGGAGAAGGGTAAATTGGTAATTATAATTATGGAGAAGAGTAAATTAATAATTGTAATAATGGAGAAGGGTAAAATGGTAATTATAATAATTGAGAAGGATAAAATGGTAATTACGATAATGGAGAAGGGTGATTTTGTAATTTAACCAATATAAGGGTAATTTGGTAATTATGATAATAGATAAGGGTAATTTGGTAATTTATCCAACTTAAGGGCAATTTAGTAATTATAACAAAGGAAAAGGGCAATTCGATAATCTAACTAATCAAATGGGAAATATGATAAGTGTAACAATTATGAAGGGTGAATGGTGATCTAAAAAGCATAGGAAATAACTTGGTAGCCTAAATCGAGTAAGGGGTAATTTGGTAAGTATGCAACCTAAAGGGTGATATGATAAATTGGCAAGTAAGGAAGGGATGGCTTAATAACTATACAAGTAAGGGGTAAATCAATAATTCATATCTAACAGGTTAATGGGACACTAGAGGTTCGTAATAAGACTCAAGTAATACTCAATAGTAAGGTAAGAGTATTTGACGATTAGTAAGTATTATGAGAACACATCCTAAATCAGAATTGGATGAGATTATGATGGCCTTAATGATTTCTTTGTGTTATCTTGGATAACTGTATGAATAAGAAATGCCTAATGATACCAGAACGATTGAAAGTGAATAAGCATCTAATTGTTGTGCTTTTTGTGATCACCTTAATTAAGACACTAATACTTAGTTACTTACAGTGAAAGACCTCGAGATCGGGAATGGTGGCTCTTTAGGGGTCGCTACCCTAAAGACGTGGTTTAGCCCACGATTATTCTAGTATTTGTTGGTGTGCCTTTGTGCCCCAGCTAGGCCATATATCTTACTTTGTCTAGCTCTACAAACCTATTTAGAGAGTATTCATACTTATAGATTAGGTGTCCTTGTTGGTAGGGTACTGAGTAGCTTTATGCACAGTACGACCAGGGTACCTTTGCGTCCCTGGGTTGATGGTTGAAGGGTATTGAGTAGCTTGTATGGCCAGTACGACCGGTGTACCTTTGTGTTCCAGGTTCTCGATCTCCCGTCCGAGGCAAATAAATGGAATTGTTGTGCTGATTAAAAAAATAAAAAACACTAACCATAAAAGTGAAAGATTAATGAGCCGGGCCTAGTTGAATTATGATATTGAGTACCGATCCACCGGTTATAGTAGTGGCCTAGGAGCGTGTTAACCTGGCAGATGATTATGAGTATCGGTCTACCGAATATAATAGTGGCCCAAGAGCATGATGCCCTGGCAAATGATTATGAGTACCGATCCACCGGACATAATAGTGGCCCAGGAGCGTGTTGCCTTGGATGATGTTGATATATATTCCGATCCATCGGCAATAATAGTGGGGGTCCCGAACTCAATAAAATCAGTCGTGGATGTGAATAAAGTTATGGAAAAATACTAATTACTTATAGTGGAACACCATGTGAGTCGGGGCCAGACCGGTCCACCGGCGAATAATAGTAGCCAGGAGCGTTTTGCCCTACATGAACGGTCCGCCAACGAATAATAGTGGCTAGGAGCATTTTGCCCTGCATGACTGGTCGACCAGCTATAATAATGGGGTTCCCACACTCACATGGATATAAAATCTGAGAGATGATTGAATAATGATGGACTAATGGCTTAAGGCCCGAAAGTATCAATTTTTCATTATGACTCATTAACATTTGATGGACTTGTTAAGGATGTGAATGTTAAGTATGTGAATGTTACGTATGCACATCTTGTTATATATGCATATAGCCTTGTTTCATGTGTTACATTGCGGACCTACCTTTAAGTGTGTTTTAAAAGGTTACTCAGTACCGTAGTACTGAAGGATTCCATTCGTGGGGCCCCTGCCTATTCAATGGGTAGTGTCCCTTGCAGGTCCTTTTTAGGTGCTCTTCAAGTGGGCAACGAGAAAGAGCGTAAGGATTATCCGAATTTTAGTGTTTCAACTTTTCTCTTCTAATGTATGGTTTAAATGTAATCTTTGTTCTTGTAACCACCATTAGTGGATTATATTCTTATAAAATGTTTACTTGCGCTACTCTGATTTAAATATGGTTTGAATTTCTAGTAATTGGTATTTTATTCTTTATCCTTAGCACTTGGTACTAGAATGGTTTGAGTGAACCGGTCTGGTACTAAGTGTGGCGGTAATATTCCCAGAATTTACAGTCTTATATTTCGCTACCGCTAAATCTTTTAATAAAATGAAATTTTTTAGTAGTGAATTTTGGGGGTGTTACACTTTTGGACACTATTTTTATATTAATGGAACAGTCTGAAGCATCTCTCAAGGTAAAACGTGTCTGGTCACTATTATGAAGTTGGTGTAATAGACACAACACCTCGGTCCTAACTCATGTGATATTTTACTTTAAGTGATTAATACCTTATTAATCTGTTGTTTATCTTGATACCATCATGGGTTCATGAATATAATTATGCATGATGCATAAAATGCGCTTAACATAAATGTACAAGGCACAAAAACATAACCATATGATGATGGGCACATTCCATAAGAAAAGGGCCACAATTCTCCTTCTCATATTTCCCATAATATACTTAATATAATATGAACCAATGTCTCATTAAAATACCAAAGATTCCATAATTGAACCACATGTACTCAAAATGTCCTTTTCTTAACTAAAACCTTAAGTCTTATTTTAGATTATTTGTACACCGCCCAAACACCATTTGATCATATTACCTAAGAAATAAATTGTAAAGTCCTCAATAATTATCATGCCATAATTATTTTTACATTATCATAAAATGTCCAATATACTCTTAAAATAGCTAAAATATTAAATATCCACAAATCCTTACAAATCTGATATCATTAATTTCCCACCTTCCATTTATTATATCACCATACACTTAACCATGTTCATTTACCATTTTACATACTTTATCAAATCCATATATCATACTACCACATTTGGGGCTCCACATTAAGACTATTCGCATGAAATGCCATATAAGCTCATGCTTTCTCATAACACTCAACTTCTAGAATACAATACCATATATCATACAAAGAAATTACCAATAAGACATCACCATAATAATAATAACAATCATGATATTACACACAAATTACACATATTATTCACTACTCCCTAATTATGACATGCATACTTACCTAGCCGACATCGGCCCATAAGCAAGTAAAAAAAAGCCTAAGCCTCTACCTCTAAGGTTTCCAAGGAATCACCCAAGGCTAATAAGAACACATGGTAATAACATAAGAAGATTGATCAAGAATTGAAAAGGCGAGAGGAAAGAAATCAAGGAAGAGAGAGAGAGAGAGATCAATGGGGTTTGACAAGAGGAATGGAAAAGAATTAGTGCACTCAGTAGTGTAGCGATTGGCCGAGCCCGAGGGGAAAAGAGACAAAGAATTACACTCCACAAGACAACCAAGACAGGGAAAGAAACACCTTCTCAACAAATTGACCCGCTCAGTGAGTTAAACAACTCAACGAGTTAACTCTCTCGACTAGTTCAAATTACTTGGTAATATAAACCAAGAACAAAGGAGCGACACAAAATTGGCTAAGGGAGATAATAGCATAAGGGTTGGGGTAATTGAGTAAAAAATGGTGGGAATGGCAGAGGCATAAGAACAACAAACAATGAAGAGGGGTAGGAGAAGGTTGGGTGGTGTCAACAATGTTGACGACGCCTATTGTCAATAGGAGTGGTGGCTAGAAAATTTTCTTAAAAATTAGAGAGGGATATTTTTTAGAGAATCAAAGAAAGCATAAAGTTTTTTTTTGGTTGAAATAAATGAAATAAGAAAAGAGAAAAATATGGGTATTTATAGGTAAGGGGTGGTGTGCAAATAATAAGGATGACCAAGGGTTGGTATAGATGGGTATGGTGCAAGGAGAGATTGGGGTATTTGGGCAAAATTTCCCCACGACACATCCCTGGGATGATGGGATGGGATAAAGGTGATGATGATTCTAGGCTTAGGTACACTTGCTGTTGCAGGCTAGGTAGTAGGAAAAAGATGGCCAAGATAGAAATACCACACTAGGAGAAAGATGGAGAGAGAGGAATGGGGCTAAAAAGAAAGAGAGAACAAGGAAGAGTGAGAAAATGAAAGGAAAAGAAAGGATAACTATAGGATTAGGATAACTTTGGTTTAAATTAGAATTAGATAATTAGAGTGATATTAAAATGCTAATTATTAGAGATTGAGATTGCTAAAAATTTGGGGTATTACAGAAGATTAGAGCTAGATTAGAGTTTTGAGAACAAATTGGGGTTCAAGGATAAGGTTAGGTTTTAGGGACAGGGTGGGGGTAGGGGAGGGAGACAAGGATGCGCCCCTCATAGGTAAAGAATCCCTGATAACAAAAAATGAGGGATCAGAGTGGATATAAGAATTTATATGGATATTGAATTAGAGGATGGGGACGCCATTACTATCCCCATCCCACCATATTACATTCCAAAACAAAGTGTCATCCTCCTTGATAAGTTAAGTTCAAGAGGAAGAGGAAGTGTAGTGAGTTTATAGTATAACACACATGCATCTAGATTGATATTTAAAAGTAAATTTTGTTGATTGAGGAATTCATTAGTTGTGAAAAGATCAACCCCAAATTAATGTTTAGTCTAACCTAAGTCAAGCTTCAACTATTGCATGCAACTCATCACCTTAATTGGTGAGGTCATAACCTAATGTTGGGGTTAAGGTCTCAACCTCTTAGGTACCAAAGTTTCCAAGTTTGGAATTTTGTATGTGTACAAATTTATGGTAATTGTGTCACTTATATAATACTTTATACTTTTCCTTAATGAATTATTGTAAGAATAAATATAAAAAAATCATCACATCCATCGAATAGGACATCATCTACAGGGACAATGTCAACTACTAATTTTACTTTGTGCAAACAAGGAGTAATCAATTTTTGATTGTACAAAACTCTGATCTTTTTGAAGAAAAAATCACTCTATGGTTCCATTGGCACGAGGATTGCTTAAGCACATAAACAAAGAAGAATAATCTTGAGCTCACATAACACTTTAACAATACATGATCTTATTCCTCCATCACTTGATTGCACAATCCACAATCCACAATTATCTATAATTATCCATATAAAAAACAATTTAGGTGTAGCAAATAGTGCTCAATGACAACCCATGATAAGCTTATGCTTAGACATTTGTTCACACTTCTATACACATATACACCAAGATCAATAGAGTACTATGGAATAACATGGTCTTAAAGAACCCTCAAGTTGTATTTACCTCAATTCTCTCATCTTCATTCTTGTATCAATTGTAGTAGTTTAGGTTGAAAGCTTAAAAACCTTTGTAAACATCCAAAAATGATGGAATTTAAAGTGAAATATATTAAGCTTATTGTAACACTCCAAAATTTGCTACTAATTTTTTCTATGGAAGCTAAACATAATGTAGTTGGGTATTACCACCATACTAAATACAAGTTTGGTTTTTGTATCATTCTCATATTGAGTAAAAGGTAAAAAATTTAATAAGTTTAAATAAGGCAACAATAGAATCAGAGAATTTCATAAACATAGAATAAATTTTAGGAGATAAACTTTTTATATAATACAACTAAAAGTACAACCAAGAGAACCATGAATGTAAGAGTCCACAAGGTATCCAGACAAAAAATCTAAATATCGGATAACTAAGACTCTTCATTAATCCCAACAAATATATTCACTCATCCCTAGGAAGTGCATCAAACTCAACAAAATCCTCAAGAAAGTCATCAAATGCTTACATGTAAACAACTAGGTCGTCTACCTATGAGAATGAGTAGCACTTATAAAAAGGATAATTAATACTTGTGTATTGTGTAAGATAACAAATAAATATCACTAGGGTAAGGCATGCATCACATAAAGAAAATGAAATAGGGCTAACATATACAATATTCTAGATGTAAGGTGATTCTAAGCAAATGCTAAATTATAGTTTCCTTATTTGATAATCATTCATTTTTAATTGCTTAATCACGCTGAGTTTAAGGATTTCATTATTTTTGTCCGGTAGAACAAATTGGTACAACTTCTAGGGCATAATAGTTTTGAGTACTATTCTCGTTTGACGGAATAGATAGATACAACTTGGCAGTGACTCTCATGTTCTTCCACTTTAACTATAATGTTTTACCACATGGATTATTTCTTATATTTGTTATATAAGGTACCAAAGCCATCACATTTATTCAAATTATTGGTATTAATAAATAATACTTAGGATGCATCATGGTTATAATGCATTAGACATGCTATGATCACATGGAGTAATGGCAATCCTCAAGAACATACACTGAGTACATATAATGAACAATCCATAAGGGAAACCCCCAATGTTCTTATAAAGCCCTAATTAAAAGTATACCATAACTCCATTTATAAGGCGCTCTAAGTCACCCAATTTAATACATATATCCAATATGTTATTAAAAACACCATATCCAAAAATTATAAACTGACTCTAATTTTTTGCATATAAAATACTGATGCCCCCTTTTTGGTTACTATTATCAATTTAAGCCATTTTCATAAAATCATTCTTTATGCTATTGATAAGTTATTAAGACATTTCACATATCATAATTATCATATTTTAGCTCATATGATACTTATACAACACCAAAATTTCATATTTAACCTAAAAGGACCAAAATGCCCCTAGTTTACCCAAATATATCCAAATTTATTATTTTCATAACTTAGGTCATACTTATTCAATACCTAACATATAATATATCAAAGTTATTGTAAGGATCTCAAAGAATACAATTACATACTCATTTTCTACAAAAACTTACAAAGACACAAATTTACCCCTAAGATTGAGACTTTTCATATAACCCACACAATTCTACATGTCTCCAAATTTTACTAATTTTACACACAACTACCCTTACATTATTAACATCTCAAAACTATAATTATCTTTAGTTAGAGAAACCCAAAAGGAATCAGAGGACATAAGGCCAAGACCACCTCAAACATAAACCCCCAAAATTTTGCATCTATATCATATTACACCAATCATCATACTTAAACATAATTAGTTATACTCATCCATGGTCATATTAATACAATATATATATATATATATATACTATCATGCTTAAGATTTTATGGCAAAGCCTAGAAAAGCATAAAATATAGCAAATTCTCATAAATTAAGAATTTACTATTTAACATACGAACATGAATTTAAAATAAATTCTATCATGATTTCTATCTTAAAACATGATAGTATGGAAAACACAAAAATTAACACATGACAACCATAATCCCTAATCTAGAGACATGTATTCCTTATCGAATCTACTCTAGTATCTAGGCATAAAATACTCATAGATGCTTTCTTCCACCATTTGATCACCTATAACAAAATACATGAATTAGACAAGAGAAAAATAATAAGGATTATAATAAACAAGAAAACCTAAAAGGGATGAGAATAAACCCTTTAAGTTTTGAAAATGACTCGAGAAACCAAGGTGAGTAATACTTCACAACATGCATTTATAATCCACCTTTGCTTGCTAACAAGCGCTGATGAACTAAAACATAGATCTTTATAAGTAAGAAATGAAAAATAAATGAGAAGAAAATGAGGGCGAATAATCAGTGTAGGGGTATATTCAAAAATCTAAATACCACCACAATCTAAGAGCAAGAGGAGAAGAGAGAGGAGAGAACAAAGTAAAAGTGTAGAAAATTGACTAAATGTGAAAATGATCACAAAAGGCATATACCCTTTATGTTTATCAAAAATGGACAAGAGAGAGTGGGAGAAGTTATATGGGAGGTTGCTTACAAGTAAGAGAAGTGATTAGAGTAATTGGTATGGGTGAGATAGTGTAAAAGTGTAACACTCCAATGGTTACTATTGAAAATTTTTGTTTTACAACGGAAGCTTATAACTAAAATACCAGGTGTTACCGCTGAAATCGATGCAAGTATGACTTACCATACCATCCTCACATCTATCATAAGGTTGGAACCATTAAAAGTAAAACAAAGTATATAGAAATGAGAGTAGCTTTATATGCATAAATATGAGTTCGTATCTTAACTCCGAGTATAATATAAAATTATAGATAAAAGAGCTACTATGGAGGTATCCAGATAAAACTAAAACCCAAATAGCATGACTCTACACTCAAGCCCTAATACAAAACAACACTTTACCTCATATAGAGCTTCGCAAGTAGCAAAATTTTCTTGTGGATCCTCATCGACTTGCGCACAATCAATAGGGTCATCTGCTCATGAGAATGAGTAACACCCATAAAAAGGATGGTCAAAATGCTACGTACTAAGTAAGGTGATAATACTGTCGACATAGGAATAGAGACAAATACATACATATACAATAAAGAAAAAATCACACATGAAAAACACATAAAATATCATAAGGTAGGTACTAATCTAAGTCTCTTTATTAGATATACCAATTTTTATTCTTTTATTTACGTTGATGTTAGGACCCTACTATTATTAAACCGATGGAATGATTTGAAGTACCCCTCGGGGACAATACACTTGAACTAGTAAAATCGTCTGATGGAACAAACCCAACACTTCTTAGGACAAAATACTCTCGAGAAACTATTCTTAAACTGGTGGAACAATCCGAAACACCTCTCATGGACAGTACACCCAAGCTACTATTATTGTTCAGTGGAACGAACCCAACACCTCGGTGCTAACTTGCATACTCTTCCACTTTAAATCATTAATATCTTATCCATTATATTATTCATCTCAAATTTTATTATCACTCATGCTGAGTTTAGGGCTCCACTATTCTTAATTCGGTAGAACAGATTGATGCATATCTCAAGGAAAAATACTCATGAACTACTATTATCATCTAGTGAAACATACCCATAAAATACCTCAACCCAACTCACGTGATCTTTATTTTAAATGATTAACATCTTATTCATGATTGATTTTAAAATTACATAGCATATTTAAAGTAGTTAACATACATCACAAAGATCCTAAGGTCGTTTTCTAAGGTTAAGACCCTTATATTCTCTAGAAACCCTAATTTCATGTTTTAGGCATAACTTATATTCTATTACTCCTTAATGCCCTAAAAGTAGTACCTCATCCTCAAATATTATTATTATAATTAATCCCAAAATTCAAAGCCTAACTCTAAGGTCTTACACATGCGATAATAACCCTATTTCAAGAGTCACTATTCCTATATCTTATAAATCCTAATTTCACTAGTCCATCATTACTTTTCCTGTAGATCACCGACTCATATAAGTACCAAATATAATATAAATTTCCAAAAAAAACAATATTAAAAACATATTAGAATTTTAGTCTAACTCTATTGTTTCACGCATGTGATAATAACCTCCCTAATTTAGAATTATTATTCTCAAATCAAGCCATTTTTATACTTTATTAAACTTAGGCCATTCACGACTACTTTAAACACTTCATATAAATTTCTTATTATATTTTAGATAATGTAACACATCAAAATACTATGATTCATATATTAGACCCATATTAACCAAAAGGCCCCTATCAATAACGAAAGCCTTTATTTCATGCAGATCTTATATATTTTGGTAACATTATATCCAATTCCTCCATTTATCACCGTATACCTTATTATAATCATTTCACACTTATCATACCTTTTTAACCCATATTACAACCATATTCACACCAAGAGTTTCCACATGGAATATTATTATAACGATATCACAAAATTCTTAACTGACTTACTTTTCCATCATACAATATCAAATCTCATATCATAGTATTAATAATCATACATTTAATCACATTATAATAATAACATGGTATAACACAAAATTATGCATAGCACTTAGCAAAAAAATCCTAGGCTATGACAAGTATCCTTACAAATTAAGGCTTCAGTCTCTAAGCACATAAATCCTATTCTACCTTTTCCAGAACCTTTGAGATATCACCTAAGGAACCAAAATAAAACAAAATTAGGATTAAATTGCATAATTAGGTAAAAGCTAAATGAATGGAGGGTAAAATAATGAAGGGAAATCAAAACAAACTAAATAAGTGCTTTAGGAAAATTTTGCACAACCAAGTGGGGAGGAACGAAAACAAGTGCAGAAGCCAAGGGGGTAGCAATAACACAAGCTTCCATTACTATGTGGTGAGGAATGGCTAAAGGAGATGAAGGATGGAGGGGAGCAATGGTGGGAATGGCCAAAATAAGGTGAGGGTTTCGGTGGTTGGTGGCTGAAGGTAAAGGGTGTGGTTCAGTTGGTTTGGCTGAAGCTTGGGGGTAAGTTGTGGTGAGTTTGATTGGTTGATGGGGGTAAGAATGGCTGGTTTAGCCAGTGCGTAGTGGTGGGCTACAATTTTTGTTGCTGCAACCTAGGAAAAAAAAGAAGAAAAGGTGGAGTTGCAGTGATAATGGACAAAAGGAGGGGTGAGGTGTGGCTAGTTTGGTCGGTGGTTGTGGGGGAGTTTTGATGAAGCTCACCGGTGGTGAGGGTGGTGTTTCAATAGAGTATATCGCAGGTGGTGGAGGTGCTTCGGTGGGGCTGCCAATGGTGGTTTTTAGGGGTTGTTTTTGTGATAGTGAGGAGGAGGGAAAGGAAAGGCGTAGGGTTGCGTTTGGGGCGGTTTCTCAACATAAAAGTTAGTGGAAGAAGGAGTTAGATTTAGGGCATTAAATGTGCCTTATATATATACTTACATGCACACAATAAAGGGGGAATGATTGGCCAAAGTTTCAACCCCAACCCACAATCGTAAGAGCTGGGAGTTGATACGTTAAGGAGGTGAGGAGTAGCTTAGCAGGTGATGGGGCATGGTAGGCATTGTCTAGGGACAATGTTTCACGCAGGAAGAAGGGGAGAAAGGAAAAAAGGGTCGCCCGAAGGAAGAAAAAAAAAAGAGAAATAAAAAAAAGGAAAAGAGGGAAAAGAAAAGAGAAAGATAATAGGTTTGGTTTTAGGATTAGAATTAGGTGAATATAATTTAGGTTAGGATATTATGATGGTTTAATTATCGATCAATCGGGGTTAGGCTAAAATTTAGGGTTGGAGAGTTAGGAAAAGGTACAAATATTAATTTTCAAATTTTATAATTTGGTTACTATGTAAAACACTGGGGATTAGGTTTAGCTAAATCTTGGGGTGTTACAAAAATAGTTGGTGGACGGTGATTAAGATGATTATGATTAGATTTTTGGTTTAATAAGCAAGGATAATATGAGATTTGATCATGGGGTGTAAAAATTTCATAATTTTAAGGCCCTCACATCCATTAAAGTTAACAGTGAGTAAAAATAATTTAGGTAAGGAAAAAAATCCAACAAATGGGAAAACTGGGAAAAATAATAAAATAATTTTTAAAAATCATGAAAAATTAGGGAAAGGTAAGGAATTAATTTAGGAACCCAATCATATAAAATATTGGGCATAAGAATTGATTTGTGATAAACAGAAATTAATAAAATCAATAATTATGAAAATCATCCAGCTTTGGTTGATTGAAAGAGGATGACAATATATTGTGTGGTGCTTTGGACAATAGGGTGTGGAGTGCTACTCATCGATTGACCTAAGGTAAGGCTCGGTCAATCTTCAGTTAGCTAAATTGAAAACTAGAGTAATTAAGGGGAATAAGGTAAAATGAGGGTTTGAGAGGTAAGGATAAAGTTTCCACACAAGGTTTAAGGGTTAGAGAAGGGAATAGGAGACTAATAATCTAAGATTAGGGTCAGAAAATTTGGGGTATTACACTTACCTCTCTAATTAACACATACTTCATGCTCCAGTTTAGTGACCTATTCAAATCCTTGGTTCTAGTGCATTCTTAGATCTTAATATCAACTATTAGATTTAGAGGGGGAAATTGGTATATGATATAACTAGATACACCATGCTCACAGTGTATTCGATTGGTATTTTAGTATACAAAGCAATAATTGTTAAAAGAATAGTGTGTACACTATGGTTTTGTGTGGTGACAATAACTTAAATATGACCATTTTTTTAGATTTTATAAATTAAATTATCTTTAATTTGTACTCTTATAAGAATAAAATAATGATACCATTATATTTGTAAGATTCTCCTCTACAAATATAGAACCACATTATTATACTTATAACTTAAAAAATATTATGTAAAATATTATTATATCTTTCACCAATTGAAATGATATTTCCACTACTCCAAAAATAAACATAGATGACACCATATATATATATATATATATATATATATATATATATATATATATTAATAATTATGATCATTTATAAGTTATCTAATAAAGTAACAAACTAGATAAAAAATGCGGAAGAAATAAATGACGATTGGAGAATTATAACCACAATTTTCAGTTTGACCATAATGACCTTAAGTAGATAAAATGGTTTTATATATAAATTGATGTCCAAACCTCGACATATATTTTCTTCCAAATTTATCAATGGCATATATGACGGTTTTTATTTACCACTATCACCTATACCTTGGTGGGATTGTTATTTTTAAGAGTATAGACGACGGTTGTGGATTAAAAATGTCGACTGTATATTAGTGAGATTTTTTTTTCTTTTCTCATCTAAGCCTTAGTAGGATATTTTTCCTTTTCATATTCTTCACTTTTAACCTAGGGGTCATGTTCCACTCCTCACATTCACACAAACACGCACAAAGATCTACCTCTTAAAATTCTTCTTCCCTAAAACCTTCCATCATTTTTGTTTCCTTCGCCTTTATTGCTGCCACCACCCATCCTTCTTTATCTTCTCTTTTTCCCATTGTTCCTTCACTAGCATGCATTTTTTTTTCTTTCTTTATATATGTTTCATGATATTATCAATATTTCTCTTCCATTTTATTATGTTACTGAATGCAAATGTTTCCCTAATATTACCCAACGTGAATGTGCTTCCTCAATTTTGTTATGTTATGTGCTTTATATATCATTAGAAGTTCTTTGATATTATTCTTTTGGCCTTCAAATTCAGGTTTTGTGTGTTTTAAAATTAGGGGGACATGGGTTCAAAAAGTTAATATTTTTTCGTGAACACTATACTATCATTTGTTTGATGAATTTTACATATTTTTCGTTCTTTATGTTATGAAGTTTACATGCTTTACATGTTATGGTATTTGTTGGAATTTCAGAGGGGTCTGAGTGATGCTAGCTTGGTGTTTGTTGGAATGTTAAATACATATTATAAATAATCTTATGATCAGTCATCTTTTGATATGAAGTTCCTTACACCTTTTCTTCAAAATGGTCAATCTAACATTACGCTTCTTGGCTGTTATTGAGATTGAGGCTTCAAAATAATCCAATATTTTAATCAATTTAAACTTTTAATTTTCTGATTATTGTTATCCTAGTGTATTGGAAGTGTGGGAATTTTTTTTCTACCATAATTGCTTCCTCCACCTCCCCCTTTTTCCTCCCCTTCTATCACCTCTATAACCACCACCATTGCTGGCCTTCCTTTTTCTTCTTCTCATCATCATTATTCACCCAGAGGTTTGGATTTTTTGTCTTCCTCTTATTTAATGTTAACACGATATGTGTTACCTATTTTTACCATGATTTGTTAGATTAGGATGTCATTTTTTTTCTTCATTTTTACTATGACATGTGTTTTTATATATTTTTAGAGGTTTAGCTTTGATATCATTGTTGTTATTATTATTTTATTGTATGAGAAACCTCTGTGTGTGTGTGTACAAACTTATTTATGTTTTATTATACACATTTGATCTGTAAATTATTATTGTAGTTATTACTATTTTTTTTTGCTCAACTTTGTTTTTAATAAAGAATATAATGGACCGATCGTGGGTATAATCTAGTAGGTTATCGAAATATTATATAAATGGTGTAGATGACTTCCTAAAATTTAAATTTGAATATGTTGCAGGTCCCTTATAGATATGTTTCCCATGAATCGATTGTGACAATAGTAAGAATAATAGGTCATAGAAATAAAATATCGTCTTATTATGCGTGGATTCGATAGGAGTTACACTAATTGGATATAACATGGAGAGTTCGTTGGTGTCCAAACTAGTTGTGTTGAAAGCAATGATTTTGAGTACGATGACTTTGATAACATGAAAGACCAGCCAAATGATGTAGAACATTTTATAGATTGTTTTGAAGAGTTGGTAAATGATTCAAAAATTCCATTGTATAAAGGTTGTACTAAATTTACAAAATTATAGATCGTGTTATGATTGTACAGCCTCAAGGCAACTAATGGATGAAGCTATAAAAACTTTACTTCTCTTCTTGAATTGTTGGAATAGATGCTTTTGAAAGATAATGTACTTTCTCCCCAGACATCTAAAGCAAAGAATATTCTTTTCTCTATTAGCTTGACTTATGAAAACAAAATCTTGTCTTCATGATTGCATTTTGTATTAAAATGAATATGTGTCATTGGATACATGTCCTGAATGTCAGATGACATGATTCAAAAAGGCTAAGATTTCTACTAAGATGTTGCGGTACTTTCCAATCATATCAAGATTCTGTTGGATATTAAGAAATGAAAAAAGTGCAAAGAATATTATGTGACATATGAAAGAAAGTACTTCTGATGGCAAGCTTAGATATCCGGCTGATTTACCTTAGTGGAAGATGATTGACAACAAATTCCCTGAATTTAGAAATTTGTGTCTCACACTTTGCTTTGATGGAATGAACCCTTTCAACAGAAACACAAACTACAGTTTATGGCTGGTTATCTTCGTGACATATAATTCCCTGTTATCATTGTGCATGAAGTATAAATGAATGATGCTATCTTTGCTTATATTGGGCACAAATTAACAAGATAATGATATTGATATTTATCTAGCTCCCATTGTTGAGGAGTAGAAGTACACGTGGGATCATGGAGTTGAAGTGTTTGATGTACATGTTCAAGACCCATTTAACCTGAGAGCCATGCTATTTTGTACAATAAATTATTTTATAGAATATGGTAATCTTTCTAGTTATAGTGTGTACAAATATTATGCATGTCCTATTTAACACATACTTTGTCCAGTTATTGAAAAATAGAAATACCACCTATCTTGGACATTGTAAATTCTTGCCTAAAAATTATTATTATCGCAAGAAAATAAAAACTTTCAATGGAAAAGTTAAAGAAGCAAAAGTTCCAAATCCGCTCTTGGGACTCCGCGTATTTGAAAAAAAGAAAAGGAGGGTGCATTTTAGAAAAAAAAAAAAGAACAAGAAATTAGTTCATGGGTGGAAGAAGAGTTCTATATTTTTGACCTTTCACATTTATTATTAGTGATGCTTCACCCTTATTACCACTGATATTTTATAATTATTGCACTAAACTTATACTATTGTTTTTTCATATTTCACCGTTATTGAATTGTTATTCATCATTATATAAGTACCACTATGATTATATTTCATCATTGTTGTATTTATATTTCACCAAAGTTATATTTATGTTTACTATAATTGTCTTTGTATTTCACCATAGATATTTGTTATTCTTCATCGATATTAGTTGTAATATTCCTCATAAAAATAACTTCCCATCTTTCGTTATACTTACCTTCATGTTTCACTAGTATTGTGTTATACTTCATCACTGTTATGTCCATATTTTATTGTTCTTGAATCCATATTTCATACAGTTGCCTTTATATTTAACAATCATCATCTTTATATTTTATTATAGTTATATTCATATTTTACTATAAAAATATTTTTTTACCACTGTTATTAGTAACATTTCATCTCTATTACTATTGATACTTCATCATTAATGCAACAACCTTTTGCTATTTTTTAAATCATTTTAATTGACTACATTTTACTCTATTATTCTATATTTCATTTTTATTACACAAAAACATAAATTTTCACCGTAACAATTTACTATACACATCTTTCACCAGTATTCTAGCAAAAATCTTATGATTATATTTATTCAAAATTTATTTCGTAATCTTTTATCAAGATTTGCCAATATTTTACCACAAATTTTTTTTACCAAAATTATATCAATATAAATTATTATTTGTAGAGAAAAGTGTCAAAAACATTATGATACATATGTATTTTTATTTTTCTGATAATTCTATCATTATATATATATATATATATATATATATATATATTTAAATACTGACATTATCATACACCTTCCACATTTGTTTACGCCTTTGTGTGTTTTGGGGGGGGGGGGGGGTATATAATTCTATTCGAAACGGATGACCGAAATTCTGGTTTTCAACTCGACGATCACTCGCTCAGTCGCTCCTTCCCATATATAAATTCTATTCGAAACGGATTAACCGAGGCGCAGCGATAAATGGCGCCAATATATTATTCCATACGAAACGGATGACCGAAATTCTGTTTTTCAGCTCAACGGTCACTCGCCCCTTTCTATATATAAATTCCAGAAGAGGACGCGATGAACAGCTCTGTTATTCTCGGTTCAAATTACAGCCCAACAAACTCCAATTTAATTCCACGAAGAAAGGAACAGAGAAGCCAAAAGTAACAATGAGCACTCAAGATCTTCAACCACAGCAAGAACCTAGTTCCCTTCCTTCTTCCGCCGCCGCCGCGGCGATTCACAACCAATTTTCTCACCTCCAACTCTCTACTGCCAGTTTTGGCATCACTAATTTTTGTCCCTCCTCCGCCGCCATAAATGACGATCCATCCCAGGTCATTATCACCGATTGCTGCACAACATGCGGAAATCCAATGAAAAGACGATCTCCTTCCTCTTACACGTCTTCGGCTCCTGAATGTTCCGACCCATTCGACATTTCTCCACAGCCCAAACCTAGGCATCTTTTCGCTTCCTCCACCAAGAACAGCCTATCTGGGTACCGCGTTATTCCATTTCCCACAGTGCTTCCTAATTCTTCGGTTCCTACGCTAGGCCGTACTGATTCGCGAAGAGCAAGCAACTTAACGGATACCAATTCGCCTGAAGTTTTAAACTGCACTGGGTCTCCGTCTCCTGCTAGAGATTCAGGCGGTAGTCGGCCTCCTCTTCCCCCTCTTGCTCGATCAAGATCTGACCCGAGTCCATTTCTTGATACGACTCCACCAACTGCTGTTCAGAATGTAACGCGTCCAAGAAAAGGCTCAAGGTCGCCTAACTCTGGTGAATCAGGGTCGGGCAAAACTGGAGATGAAAGTCCTGCTAAGGTAGTATAATCTTGGCATTTGATTGAAAAATTATTTTTATGTTAATCATTTTTTTTTTACAATTATTAGTTCATATTGTCAACGAAGTGGGCATACTTTCTGGCTGGCCCTATTTGGGGTTTCTGTCCAATTTCTTTTTTTTTTCATCAAAATGATCAATTCTATCCATTTGGTGACTCAAAATGCTAAATGTTCCTTTAAAAAAAAATGCTAAAAGCTCCTATCAACTTCTGACAGAGGTTGAAGAGAAAGTGTGAGCGGATGAGAGAGATGAAGCAATGGTTTGATGAAATGGTACGGGAAAGTGAACAAGATGATACTTCTGAAGCTTCCTTGGACACGGTTCTGCTTTGAACATCTCTCATTTCTTCCCTCCGTTGGACTGAATTTTATGCACGTTTTCATGGGTGGTTTTTGTTGTTACAGGGTTATTATTCTGCGAATGAAACTAACATTGAAGAGAAGAACACTAATGGTGGCAGTGAAATAGACATGGATGAAAGGACAGAGGAAGAACAGGAGGTAACAGTAAGTACAGAAAGGGATGGTGATGCCATTAACATTCACTATAAATGTCGCTGTGGTACTGGCTGTGCTATCCGTCTAGTTGGTCAGAACATCTATTACAAATTGGTGTAAGAATGATATCTGTTCTGATTCGCATTCTCTACTTTGGACAACATCATCTTCAATGTTATGCTAGTTTCTGCATGAGTTGATTTCGCATGGTTATTTTGATAGCGTCATCGGGTTATGATTTGCCGAGCAAAGCAGTCTTATTTTTTCAAATATTCATTTGATTTTTTACTTTCAGGATAGGAGGTATTTGATTCTTTTGTGTAGGGAGCGAGCAGTATTTTTTTTTTTTTTTTCTGTTGATGCCCCCAGGTTATGTTATTTATTTTTATCATTTCCTGGGTATTCAATGTAATCGATTCTGTATGATCACAGACAAGACAAAAAGAGGACAGTATTTTACTGTCAACAACAATTTCCTTCACTTTGTAAGTGAGATCTTTCAAAGTCATCCTGTATTCATCATAAACTTGTGAGGAAGAGTCATTTTAACTTTCAGGCATTTATGTTTAACATAAAGCTATCAACTTTTTTTCCAGACCCTGGCAGCATGATTTTTGTACATGTAAACTTAAAACTACAGGAACATCTTTTTTTTTAGCTGGCATTATGCGATCAGTTTCACACCATTCAGGGGGGACATAAACTTATCTGGTTCAAAGCATTTAAAGTTTAAACCTTGCCTCCTTTATTTTTTTAAATAAAAAATAAATTATTAGTTGTTAGAACGTATCAACACAAGACTATTATGAAGAAAATCGTTATTAGTAGTCAAATTGATTATCAAGCTGGACATGTTCACAGCATGATTGCGCTAAAATAACTTGGCAGGATGATTACAGAGAACAATTTATAGGTGCTTGCTTAAAAATACATCCACATGGTGTATGAAATCACAGAAGTGCCGAATAGAACCTACCTCTGCTTGAGTGAAGCTCCCCGACTCGTAGACACATCAGTTCATCAACAAAAATACGAACTAGGATAGAAATCCCTCCAGTGTAAGGATTCCACTTAATCAGCCCTTATCACTGAACTCGCTTGCGTGTTACTGTTTGGAGTATAAATCTGCACAGGTATCAGCTATATCTATCAGCTAAATGCCCATTATTTTTGACACTTGCTTCCTAAGAAAATGCTTTCATCCATCTACATAGAAAGCCTCTGGTTTGTCAATTCAACAGTAGAATTAGACAACCAAAATTCCTGTTTCACAATTCTTGCTGCCTTGACATCACTGTCCGATGGAATGTGGACACCAATACAGGAAAGACCCTGCTATCTCCTGCGGCAATCATTTGGTGTAACCACAGGATTGGGGCAGGAATAGCCAAGTAAGTTGTGCAAGGAACTTTCTGCTTTATTCAAAAAGCAGGCTTAAAGCATAGATGGCACAATTTTCAACTTGATAAACAAGAAGAATAAGCCCAAGTCATTATCCCACACTCTGCACCAGATATTGACACGATTGAATAATAACAAGAGTAGAAGTTAGGGCATCAGAAAGAAGATGCGCAAAGAAAAGGGACTTAATGCATCCATCTGACTTTATAAACAAACATCAAAATAAGGAATAACAGTTACATTATGGACACAGGACCATCACCATCCTACCCATTGAGCTATTAGACATACAGACACTAGCCAAAACCAAAGCATACTCCCAAATTTTAGTATCATAACATCAGTCAATGACCCAAAGTTGCAGATAAGATACAGAAAACTGACATCCTCTTTAATGGGAATAATAGGATGGACTAACTCAGCCTATCAAGCCTGTCCACTTGAAGGTAGCAAATTAAACAAGATAAATGGACATATGGATAAATAACTTCGTCAGACAATTTCATAAAAGTTCTCAATGATTTGAAAATTTTGCAATTAGATTTTTGAAGAACAAAGGTTTCATTCTATCATACATATCTCGAAATTCAGCGAAAGGAAATTAAACACCACTCTTTCTCTTCTTCTTTTTCCTTGACTTGAATCGCTCCTCTGAGCCATCCAGCACTCCATCTGCTGCTACCTCTTCACTCTTCCTCTTCCTACTCTCTTTTTTCTCACCGGCATCGACTCCAATACTATCATTATTTCCCACTTCTAAGCTACTTCCATCTTTCTTCTTGTACTTCTTTCCCTCATTGCCCCCTGTGCGCACATTACCATCAGTTCCTCCAATCCTATGACTTTCTTCTTCACCCAACTCATGATCCTTCTCCTCTTTATTACGGCTACGCTGTTTTTGCTTGCTACTCTCAAGCCCAGCTTGAATATCATGACAACTACCATTGTCCTGCACCTTGCCCATAGTTCGTGCACCACTATTATCCCCTCTAATCTCTTCGACTTCATATCCACTATGCTGCTTCTTCTTATTCTTCTTCTTTTGCTTCTCCATTTCATTCCTTCCATCTTTGCCCTCCACATCATTCTCACTCCTAGCTAAATTCAATCCATCATGGTTGACATAATCACGACCTCTATTGACATTGGCCACATTGGTCTTGCTTTCCCTCTTTTGTTTAAGCCTCATGTCATCACCTCCATCGCTACCAATATGACTATCTCTCTCCTCATTATAACAACTCCCCACACTTCCTCCATCCGTCTTCGTCTTATTTTTGGTTACATCACTCTCACCTCCCATGTCTTCGCTCCTTCCAGAAGCATAATCACGTTCACTATAATTGACCCTCCCTCCAGCACTAGTTACGCCAGAAGAAGAATGAACATGCCTCCTGCTTCTTCCATCAGAACCCTTCAGCTCCTTATGGATCTGAACAAGTTCGTTAAACGAAGCCGAAGCTCGTCTTAGGTACGCAACGAATGAAGGCGTAGCTCCATTATCGACCTGCGAAAATTTTGCTAGGATTTTTGCGGCTTTTGAGAGAGAAATTGGGTGCGACGACAATATTTCCCCTGAGACTATCTTCATACTATCAACTCAACTGAATATTGCAACTTGATGCGCTGTTGATTGGGATTTCAATTATCAGAGCTGCAAAATCAAGTGAACAATGGATTGAATTGAAGGTTTCATGTAGAGGCTCAAAAACACTTGGTTCCAGAATTAATTCAGATACAGTTAACGAAATAAAGTGAGGAGAATAAGTCCTAGTGATGAAGACAATAAATAACTGAGACAACTACCGGATTACGATCCTCGGAGTTACCTTGTCCGCCGGCAACTCCTGTTGCGCGACGAATAGCTGAGTGGGTGGAGACTTGAAGGCGAGGTTTTCGGCGGCATAATGTACATATTTACACGAGAAAGGAACGAGGGACGGTGCTTAGGCTTGGATAATGGGCCTCCAATTGCAGTACCGGTATCCCTTCTGTTTCTTTTAAGTTTGATCGTTTTCTTGTCGTATCTATTTTTCTTCGGCCCAATTGATTTGTTCGTATCGTTTTAAAAACTGAATCAATTATTGTCTTATCACTAGTTCAATAGTTTAGTAGCCAAATCTAATTACTTGATTTAACCAGTGCTCCAAAATAGTTAAATAAAAATAATAGAGTAGTCAATATAATATGAAAATTTTGTTTTTCATACCCAAAAAAAAATTGGGACAAATTTCTAATCAAATATAGTTTTGAAGGAAAACCCTTTTATTCTTTAGTTAATGTGTTTATAAGAAAAAAGAATCAGATGACTAAGTAAAAAGTAATAAAATCAAGTCTAAAGTTAATGGAAGCCTGTATCCATTTAATTTGTGTCGGGTGGAATCATTTTCACTTTGCATAGTGGAAATGATTGTCATGTTACATACATATTCCACATAAAATAAATGTTTAAAAATTATGCGCAGAATATTGGTAACCTTCCTTGAATCTTCTATTTTCTTCAATGACTCTTTGCCTTCCATTTTTCATTTTCAACTTCTACCATCTATCAAACTCTCCCTCCCCCTTGGTTCGTTTTGCACACTTTGTCTGCAACATTCTCTTACGTTCTTTTTGCACAATTCAGCTTCAACATTCTCTTTCATTCCTTTTATGCATTTCATTTAAACAAATCGAGCAATCTAATTTGTAAATCCATTGAAATAAGAAGTTATGGCTACAAGGTATTGATATTGTCGCACAATTGCTAATACTATAACAAATAAGTATTCTACATGTGCATTTGTTATATAAAAGAAGTGTATTTGTAGTCTATAAGATACGTGGATAATAATACTTGAACATTAGTGTTGAATTAGTGTATAATGCATGTTTTATTGGAAAATCATGTGTAATTCTTTAATAAACCATGTCAATTGTGTACTAACATGTGCATTTGTTGTTTATAAAATGTGTCTTTGTAGTCTATAGGACATGCTTTTTAATTTAATAGAGATGTGATTGGTATTGGTAGATTTTCGTTGTGTTTCTATAAAATAATGCATGTGTATATATTTCAGAAATGTAAGACTAACGTCTCTAAGATCGCAACAAATAGATAACAAAAAAGCCACATCGAATGAGTAAATAGACTCAAACAATGACACATATGATGATGACAACTATGAGCCATCACCTATGGCACTTGTTTTTTCAATGGATGATGATGGTAATCTTTCCGTACCTTGAGCACATTTCATTCCACCCAAGGCACAAACACTTGAAAAGGGAAGACTGAGGAAGATGTTTTCGAAAAGAAAGGGAGAAACCAAATCCATTATCAAAGTATGAGACAATGAGGTTGTGTTTGAGCATAGTTAGTATCCTTTTTCTCCGATCAAGTTAATTAAATACTTTACAAGTCAACAAATAGATGCAATAATTGCCATGGGATTTGGTTGCTTGCTAGTGTTGAAGTTAATTGAAATATTCAAGCCATTATTTATGTAGATATTACAAAACTTTGATCTATTCAGATGTGCTTTGAGTCTAAATTTAAGGGAACTCTAGATTGATGAGCTTGATATACAAGCAACACTAGGTTTCACTTATGGAGAGATGAAATTGTTTGAAGAAAAAAGTGATAAAAACAGTTAAGAGTTTGAAACTTTTATTAGAAACTAGTGTGCACGTTATGGTGGACAGAATCCTAGAATAACAAAAAATAAAAATAAAAAAGAAGCACAAGAGAGGCTTGTTGATGACAACTTCATACGATATGTCATATCCTTTATGTTTTCAAGCATAATAAAAGGACAAAAAAATGCCTGCAACTTCAAGGTCATTTTTTTCCGCCATGAAACACCGCTAACAAAATAGAGCATAACTTGTGTGCTTCTAATAACACCCTCAATTTACAACCATAAAACTTTTGTTGTACAAGATGTTTTACAAAAGCTAAATAGGAAATACAAGGTGCTACCACTCCACCCAACATAGAATAGGTACAATCATTACCTAATCTATGTCTATTGCTAGGTTAAAAAGTAAGCTCATATCCCTATAGTTAGGTGTGACTATCATGTAACCTGAGTCTAATACAAGATTTATAAAACTTATACGGAAAATAAATATATCATCAATAAGATATAATAGATATCAACAAGATCTAAAATAAAATAGAACATGGGATCCCGATGATCCAAACCAAACACTTAACGAGTAAACCAGGAACCCAACACTCTTAACTCTGTATAAGCCAAACATGAAAAACCTGCACAAGGCTAAAATATTGTGGTATAAGTATGACAGACATACTGAGTAAGGCCTAATAATCACACATAATTATGCCTCACACAAAATGCAATATCACATCATAATGGCACAACTTCCCAAGGACATGGTGTAATAGCATAAAGCTGCATGTTGACATCTAGATATACATCTCATGTAACCAAGGAAAGAAAATCCCTAAGTTAACTCTTGGAAATCAATTCCAATTAATATTAAATCATGTTGGCACTGAAGTATACATGATACATATTGACAATTAACCACACATGGTAGCTTTAAACTAAAAACCTAGGGTTTAAGGCTAACGCAAACCCTAGAGATAAAATAGATATCATTTAAATAATGAAAATTGATGATCCAAAAGATTACCACAAAAAAAAAAGATCCTCCAAAATTTTTAGAAAATACCTAAAAAAAATATCATAAGCCATATGATAAAAAACCAAAATTATAGGCCAAAAAGCCACAAGAAAGACCTTTCATCAAGCAAAAGCGATACACCTTTACTAATTAAGAGTTCAAAAAAATCAGCTGAGATTCAAACTTAGGTCAACAAGGCTGTAAATTCTAACCGATCATTTTATTCATTTATTGGCTTACACACCCTTTAAAGACGTGAAATATGATCCACATGTTCATATACCTCAAAATTAGTGCAAAAATACCAAAAAACACTTTTTATCATTACAACCAAAATTATCAAGATTAAAAACAAAGAAATTAATAAAATTTATGGATGGTAACATGGTAAAAGAACAAATGGAGGACATATGCGGTAGAGGTTATGCCTAAAGCCAAGGGGAGATATTAGAAATTTATTTTTATAAGATTGGCAAGTGGAGATCTAAGATGATGTTTCACAAAGGATAAAGGAAGATGAAAAAGAAAAATTAAGTTTAAAGACATATACACGCTTAATAATATCTAACGAAATCCAAAATTTATAAAAATAAATACAACTCATTTTAAAATATTTTTAATCTCAATTAAAATAGAATATAGTAATCCTAAAATTTTATTAATTTTTTGATAGCTAAAAGGATCATTTCAAGTCTCAAAATGCTGAAATAGGACTAATCGAGACATGAATAATACTTTTTTTTAAATCTCTAGTTAGAATTTTGAAATTGCCTATGACACTTAGAAAAAGCCAAGGATCACAAAAATACAACAATTATAATGATATAGAATAATTTTGATGGTCAAAAGTAGCTCAAAAGATCTTACAAAAATGAACTTTTGAGAAATGATTAAGAAACAAAAAAAATAAAATATTTCAAAAATAAAACTAGGGTTTCTAATTTGATAAAGGACAAAATAAAATATTAAAAATAATAAAAATTTATATTTAAATGCAATATTTTTTTAAGAACATAGGAATTTATAATAAATAGGGTATTATAATTACACTCTTGAATGCCTAGCCCAAATAGCTGACACATGGAAGCAAAATCGAGATTCTACTCTCTGTGGCCCTGTATTGTTTCTTGTTGTAAGTATAATGTGTGCATTTTATAAATAAATGTCTTATTTTATGAAAATAGACATATTCATGTTTAATAAATTGTACTCTTAAATGTGTATTCTATAATTTTATCACGAGCTTACTTGACTAGTGACATATGTATTTGTATTAAAGAAATATACGTAACATGCATATTGTTTAGACTTATCTGTGTTACAGTACATAAAATATTTATTCTATGTGATTCTAATTTTTCATTTTTCATCTTTCCCATATATATTCTATATTGATAGAATCATTTTAAAGCCCCATACTTATGTGTAAAGAGCCTAACCTACTCTCACAAGGTAGACATATACTTTGTTGAGAAAAAAAAAATCTATAGTTGAAGAACAAGAGGGGGATTTGGGAGAGGCACAATTCAATGAAGAATACCTATTCTAAATCAACCAAATGATTTTTTGCAACTAGATAATGCACCACATCAACAAATTTCAAACCAATAAGAACCATCCCATGCACATCCCCATGTTCAATACCAACAAGAACCATCCCATGCTCCATCATCCACAAACTGCTCTAGCTAATGATCAAAGATCAACACGACAATGCCTTAAGAAGATTGCATATGTGACTAGAGATATAGTAAAAAAATAATCTCAAATTCAATGCACTAATTATAGGATGTCTAAGACATCTTTAATGCATTAATCACTTTAAACAAATATAATATTTTGCTGCATAGATGTTTGGAAACAACAAATAAAGTGAAGTTTCACTTCTAATGAGGAGTTATTGATCTGAGATGATGAATTATTTTGAAAGGAGGAAATTCTTAGAATAATGTATTTACTTAAAAATTCTACAACATAACCAACACACATTTACTTAAAAACCCTAGTTTTTGACATATATTGACATAAACATATTTTGACTAGTAATATCTAGTAGGCTAACTTGAGGATAAAAACCCTAGTTTTTACTTATAAAGCTGCCATTAATAATAGTAACCCTAATCTTAGACTAAAATAAGAAATAATAGTATTTTTGGTAGGAGGGAAATTAATCCTTAGTTTTTTCCTCTTATAGGTGAATTAAGCCAAAACCCTAAGGAGGCGTAGGAGCGTGCTCCAAGCCCAGCGTCGTTTTAGATAAGGATATAGCTAAGGCCCATGTGTGTTGTGTAACTTGTATGCCTTGGATGTTATGTATCATGATATGTCGTGTATTGTATGATTGTTATTAACTTGTTTTATGTATAGTACAGCTTGGAGTTGAGGTATGTTTATGTGTTCCTTATTATGATGTGATATGATATGACCCTCTAGGACATGCATGCTAAGATGATTGATAATGTGATATGGGAATGAAAGGATAAAAAAAAATGGAAAGTGAGTTTACTAAGGGGGATATGAGGTTGACCAAAATACCTCATGATCCATGAGAGGAAAATAAAGAGAAAGAGATGACCAAAATGAAAAAGAGATGGGAACCATGCATGGGAATTCTAGGGTTTGAGGTGCCCATCTTCCAAAAAGTGGAGTAGTAAGAGGTTTTATCTTCTATATTTTTAGCTTTCTTTTTCTCTTTGAAAATGGTGATTTAGACTTCAATTTGAAGATGATGAACTCACTCGCCTTTTTGAACTCGTTTTATCTTCCAAATTCTCTGCTCTGTTTTTGCATTAAAAAAAATTCTGGGCATTGATTTATAGTTTCATTACCCTCTTTTGTTAATACATGAGAATGAGGGGTGTTTTGTTAATTTTAGAGGCAAGATAACGCAAGAATTGCACCACGGTCATGCCATATTTTAACTACACAATGATGATTCTGTAATTGCACAACAATCTATTGAGTTTCATCAATCTTCCTTCATGTGTTTCTTTGTTGTGTATATTACTATAATTTGAACAAGTAAAACCAGTGGAGACCATGGATAGAGTTAGTGCAGGGTGAGTCGATGTAGCTTGAAGTTGAAGAAGGAAGAACAAAGAATATCAGATATGCTTTTAGGGGTAAATTTGGGTTGAGTACATGCCTTAGGTCTGGTTGAAGTATAAATATTGTATATCGTATAAGGTTCGAATATAAAAAGTAAGGACTATAATTTTTGCATGAAACAAATGGTTTTTGGTAAGCAGACTATAGACTATTCCCCCCCCCCTCTCACAATGGCAATTGAAGTAGTTCTCTAGAAGTTTCTGTAAACTGGACTTCGGTAGCCTAATAAGAGTCCAGGAACAAAACCTGGTAGCACAATCATATTCAGCAAAATTCAGGTGAGAAAGGGGAGAGTGGACCTATCTGGTTCATAGTGTTTCAACCTTGCCTCCTTTATTAAAAGTTTGATGACTAAAGAACAAGACAAATGAAGAGCGTGGTTAGAATGTACCAAAACAATAATTTCACGATGAAAATCATTAATAATAGTCCGATAGATGATCAGGCAGGACATGTACAGAGCATGGTCGCACTAACATGACTTGGCAGGAATGATTGCAGAGTACCGGTTTAAAGGTGCTTTCTGGAATATATATCCACATTATGATCCAACTAACTTGTAGTTGTACATGTAAACCTATAAGCGTGATTCCTCTCTCTTGCTCAGGTGGAGTGCAATATCCATATCTAGATCTTCTACATCGTCCATCATTTGAATAATTTAATACAGTGATGAACGCAGCATGATCCCCATCCAAGACATCAACAACCAAATATGCCACAGTTACCAGCCTCGCACATTTCTCTAGATGCAAATCTTTCCATCTCATTCACAAGCAATCTTGGTATCAAAGCTACTAAGACAAATAGCAAAGGCTTGGAAAGCAGAGATCGGGTACCGATAATCCATGGTGAACACATCCTTCCCCACTTTCCCAAATTGAAGAGTGATCTTTTCATGCTCCGGCCCAGCTGGTCCATTTTCTGGAGAAGCTACTAACTGAAAGTTCTTCACCGAAGCAACCGTTACTCGTCCATGGAAGTTCAAACACCAACACTGGAGCTGATCATGCCATCTAGGAGCCTTATTTCTCAATACCAGCGAAGCATCTTTTTGACTAACCAACGGACCTGATAGGTCATCCTCCCTGCAATTTGATTTTGATCGAAAGAAGGGAATTGATGGGAATGTATCAGCACTTCTACGAGGGAACTCTGTCTGTGTGGGAGCCACGCCCCCAGGCTTAAGGGCTGAGACAGGAATCGCATCCAAAACACACACCATTTTCCTTGGACCCCTACTTCATCCAATAAAAAACATAGTTAGGTCTTTCAGTTTGCTAATGAATTTCATGGCAAAGAAGAAATGCTAGATTTACTTGCAAATCAAAGTGTTATGGAGAGGAAGCTACCTAGAGCCTAGTACATTTAGCTCGTATGAGATGTGCCCCACGTTGTAATTGCCAACATGGAATCGATGAGAGACCTGCTTTGACCCAGACAGCCTAGTGGAGCGGCTCTTCATCATCTTATCTCCACTGTATGGTAATTGTGCATCATATACCGTAAACTTGGTCCCTAGAAAGTTTGACCTAACAAAAAGGGAACACATAAGTTGTAAAGTAAAAACCTGAAAAAAAAAAATCCCAGAAAATGCTGCATTGGTCAATTGCCATGTCTAAAGCAATCACAACAAACCTCAATTTCCCAACGTAAGTACCACCTCCCTTTGACATATCATCAGCATGTAGGGAGATCATATAATCATTATATGTTGCCCTTCTAAACTTCCGTGCAGCTAGAAGGAACTTCCCATCTTCAGCAAGTGCTGTAACATAAGCCACACAAACACTCAGCAATCTCTAAACTAGTGGATATGATATTAAAAGCTAATGGAAGAGCTTTATCTAGTAAATGAGAAGTGCAATAGATTATAAAGTAAATTACGTTATCAGAGCCTACAATCACCAAACCCCATTCCAATTAATATCTGTTGCACAAGTGAATAGTGATTCACAGATGTGTTCAAACTTCAAAGCCAATTACAGACTGCAAAATTACCATACCTATGCTCTGCAAGGTTTCCCATACCTTCAAAGGCTGAAGACAAGACTAAGAATATATTAAGGATACTCCTGATAAGGTATTTAATCAATTGCTGGTATGTAAGGGAACTCTTAAAGCAAAAAGTCATAGAGTTTCTCTCATAGAAGTGATCGATTGTTCCCTTTCTAATATATTGTTCATCTTGGTAACACATCTGCTGCATTTAATTATAATAACCAATTTTCTTATGAAGTTATCTCATGCAAGTTCTTTCCAACATAAGCCCTCTTTTCTTTTGTTTTATTCATTCTCGTATGCGCCTGAAGAGTGAAGCGTCCTTGGATGTAAGTGCACTTTTATTCCAACATAGGCAGACTGACATGATATATTTATACACAGACGACGGCGATTCATTCATATGATATATTCATATACAGGCGACAATGAAGTCAATAGCATGATATACAAAAAAAAAAAAAAAAAAGACTGAAGTCAGCAGCAGAATAATAAGCGTTGAATGTCAGACTTCAAGTATGTAAATTGCATGACCATATGGAATATCAAAGAAGCAGCAATTGCACAAGTAAGCGGCTCAATAAGAAACAATCCGTGTTTACCATTCGTTAGACTCATGTAGAGATGGTAAGTCTGCGATGATCTATTTCTCTTTATGAAACACTTGAGAAGACCTTCTCTTGGACCAGGCTGTGAACAAGAATCAAAGAAGATTTAGCAGACCAGTAACCAAACCTCAATTTGAACGACAACAATCAACACTAAAATGAAAGCCTCAAGCACAGAAACAAGTAACGGCTTACGAGAGAGAGATAAAAGACTACAGACCTGCTTGACGTTGATGGGAAAAGTAATCATTCCAGATAATTCAGGAACTTTAACGATCTCTTTCATAATATCTCTCCAATTTCTACACACTCCAGCACAAGCAGTAACATTACTCCTCATAGGCCAATTACCACCTGAAGCTTCAATTTTAATCAGAACTTCCCTTAGTAACTCTGGTGGCAAATTAGCCCAACAACTTTGCTCCGTACCATCAAATCTCGTGGTCGAACAACTATCTTGTACAACTCTTCTAGACCATGATCTCCATCTACTTCCTAAACCTCCTTTTCTCGAAGAAACCCCGGTTTTTTCTTCCTTCATGGTACCCTCTCCAATCGGATTCAAACCCTAGCTGTAAAATCGACCAATTCTTCTATAACCTAAACCATACCCAGAAAATCCTAGAGACCGAAAACATCAAAACTCCGTTAATTTGACTTAATAACTTGAGACTAGCTAAGAAGTTCATGAACCGAAGGGAAAAAGTAGAGAGGCGAGGCAAGGCTTTTATTCGTTCCTTCAAAGAATCATGATTGGACTATGTATAATAGTGACTTGACTTAAAGTAGAAAAGTAGGTAGTGATGGCCATGATTAGAGGAGACGATTAACGTATTTTTCTTTTCAATCAATGAAATTTGAAAGAGAGCTGGGATACCCAATTTATTTCCGGAAGAGTAACGATAATAATAGTTGGACTATTACCGAATGGACAAAATTTTAAGGATTAGCAGGCGAAAAGGGAGAAGGGGATTGTATTAGTAACGCGGGGATAATGCACTTATTATTTGGGGATTGAAAAGCCATGGTTACTGATTCCAATCGGACATGCATATGGTTTTCGGGGAGGAAAAGATAATTGGAGAGAAAAAAAAAAAAAAAAACACTAGTAGCAGCAGATAAAACCTAAAATGGTACAGAATAGTTCGGCTGTGGACTAGAATATAAATCCATGGGCCCAATTCCGCTGGTTTTTGTGCCCTTCACAACATGATAAAGTAGTAGTAATAATAATAATAAAATACAGCTCATATTATAGGATAAAGATATATCACACGACACTACTATACATTGTCTAATGGGAAAAGAAATAAGTTCTCACCCACCGCAAAGACGGATGTAACCGATGAGCATCGGCTCATGTAAAACGACAATTTTAAAAGTGTTTTGAGTCATAAATCTTGGATATGGTCGGAGGATTAGCAACGGTTGATTATTGATTAGTATTGTTGGACTTGGCTGTTTTTATTATATTTATTAAATTTAGTAAAAATTTTAAAAATTTATCATTACAAAATAGCCATTAGATTGGTTATTAATTTATTTGAAATTAACCAAAATAGTAACTTCATTATAATAAAACTAACTATGCAAATAACTATAATTTAATGTGATATCAAACTTTAGAAAATTTAATTTAATTCACCATCTTCAAATATGTGCACATAATTTTCCTTCTTGTTCATAAAGATTCGAACTTTTATTGTTTGTCTCACCATTCCTAATAAAAAAACTACAAAGTTATATATTTTATTCATAAAGAAATATATGATAATATTGATGTTGAGTACAAACTTTGACTATTAATATACTTTAATATATTAATAAAAATTATAATAAAGAAATAGTATTATAAAAATATTTTTCAATACAAATATAATAACTGTATTTTTAGATTTAGTGCCTTACAATTTGAGAGAAATTTATTGATCATAGTTTGTCCTATAAATCCATGATATCATATAGTTTTTTATAGATGGAATATATCATAGCTAGGTATCAACATTCATAAGTTAAGAAAAATGCAAACAATATTTTCATAAAACTCTAATATTATTGTATGGAAAGATCAATAAGTTATGGCATTAATAAAGTAAAATCAAGTTAATAGATTATATAGCCACTCTACATAATGAAAATGGAAGCCTTTTTTTTTAAAAAACTTGATTAACATGATTTTAAGAGGGAATGACTTCAACTTCTTTTTGTTTGGATGAAGTGTTTGTATTAGTTTTGAACATTTTTAGTTTGAGTATGATGTTTTGTTTAAAATAAACTAGTTTGAATGAGTTAAAGCTAGTTTATAAGACAGTTTAAGTCATGTCATTAGTTATTTGAAGTAACTTTTCAAAAACTAACTTATGAGCTAGTAAAAAATATTTACACGACGGAGTTTTTTTTTTTGAAAAGTTAGTTTCAATAAGCCAAAGCTAGCCTATACACTACTTTTGATTATGTCAAACACACACAACCTTCGTAGCCTTTAAATGAATGCAAATGTACAATTGCTTTTTACCTCCTATTGAAACATTTACCCTTTGAATGTGTTATTTTTTAAATAAATAAAAAAGGTAAAGTTTATAGCTGATGAATGGATCATTAAAAGCAACTTTGGTGGGGTAATTTTTTTTGAAAAATAATAATAAATTACCACTAAAATTTCACTAAAAGTAGTGTTTTAATTGTACGAGAGAGAAAATGGGGTTATAAAATATTAACCCATTGCATTATCACTTGAGGGCCTTATTATGAGGCAAGAGAAAGTACCGGAAGTATAAAAAGAGTGTAAAGTATATATAATAGAAAGGGCACCTTGGGATACCCAATCATGATCCCTTCTCCCTCTATGATTTTTATTTATATCCTTGAAGATGAGGATAGACCACTTACTAGTTATCCTCAAAAACCTGCGTAAGACATCCTACTCATGGAATTGAGTAAGAGAATGCAGCAACAACTCCATTAATACCCACATAAAATGCTCATGCTACACTTTATCAAGACATGCATGTAATACTCTCATTATATCAGTCGCATACTATCACATAAGGTCATATAAGACATGCTTAGATCTACCGAAGCATGCTTCATCGTAATTGTACATACATACAAGAACCTACATGTTATATCATACTTGGACATACATATCATATTTATGAGGAAACATGGATTACTTATATTATCCCTAAAATAGTGCATAGAGTTTATCCATAGAGTAACGAACATAAAAATACACATATAATAATTCAACCATGGGTTCTAATAGTGGAAGGGTCATGCGTACAATTAACATAGATCTTGTGATAGTTCATGGAAGCATGTAATAACAAGAGAATCATACATAAATGGAGCACTTAGGACTAAGTACACGGTAACCCAAGTTGTGTACATATATCATGATAGATATGCCACATTATACATTCCAATAAATACTTTAATAATAGAACATTTAGGGAAAGTAAGTGCAGGTCACATGATGTACTTAGAACCAATTGGTTATTATCTTTTACTAAAGTGATCATATAATTCCTTTACATTAGTTTCTTGAATAGTAGGTTGGACGATGTGATATTTCATAACTAAGGTTAGGTGTTAACTCTTAAATACTTATGAGGGTAATCCAATTATTGTGTCAATGAAAAAAACACATATTAAGAGCAAGCATTAAAATAATACAAGGGCAATTTAATGCACATCTAGAATTCATTTTGGTTATTATATTGCATTAGGTGATAGTGGGATTTTCCTTATACAATTTCTTGAGAAATAGTTAGTGTTATCCCTCACAATCTATCAATTCCCATGGAATTCACCCCAAATAAGTAAATGGACTTAAAATTCAACTAAAGCAAAGAAAACTAGTGGACATAAGTAAAACCAAAGCCAAAATAATATCTCTATGGTAAATGGGTGATTTAGTATCGATAGCATTTAGTAAATCATTAGTGTCTAGAGTATGAAAGGCACCAAGATAAAAAAGGATCCCACTCTAAGGCTAATAAATATACCCAAAGATGGACTAAACCCTAATAGCTAATCGAGGATTGGATAACCTAGAATCATCATAATACTCATTCCACTTTAAGTAATTAGTATATTATTAGATCAAGATGTCATATCACACCAAGTTACACACACCATATTATTCTAAGAAGCGTGCCTTTTTTAATCCAAATACAACCTTATAAGGATTTTACATTATCCATTATTCCCATTAAGGGTATATTAGAGTGATATTTCCATTACTCAATCATTTATGCCACAAAGGGGAAATTACAATCTAAGTTATAGATATTCAAACCAACATTTGATTTCTATTTAATCTCCCTTTCACACATAATTCAAGTCTACATCAAGGACTAAGACTAGGGTCAAGTCATGGCTCCATTATTTATTCAAATTCTCTTCATCCATTAAATAAAATTTAATTCAATTCTTGCCAGGGATAAATGTCCAAATGGAGGTCAACTAGAGTCCAATCCCTAATTCATGTTATTCATCCATTTATTTAAATATCCAAACAAAGACTGTTTCTTACAACTAAAGTTAAAATGGGGTTAACTTAAGACAATCATATGAATTAATGTTATTTACCCTTAATCCTAGTGTATTCTTAGAGCATAGAGGATCATAAACAAGATCTCCATACTATATTTTCAATTCTTATAGAGTGTAGATTGAAAGTCAAACTCTTTAAGTGTGGGTTCCAGCTTTAATAGGTAGCATTTTTGGGTTATGCTATGTTAGTTGGAGAAGTTGCCTTGGACCTAAAAAAGGTTGTGATAGTTACAAAGTGGAGAACACATACTAGCACATCCGAGGTTTGTATTTTCCTAGGGTTGATAGGATACTATAAACTCGTAATCTAATATTTCTCAAATATAGCTTGTCTCTTGACAATCTTTGAGAAGAAGACCGCCAAAATTTAGTGGAAAAATACCTTTGAGGGTGCATTTTAGAAATTAAAGCAATATTTGACTACAACATTGGTTTTGACTTTGACTTTAGGATCAGATGGATTTGAGTCTCATAGTGATGCATTGAAGCACAAACTGTGTTGTGTTTTGATGCAGCATGATAGGGTGGAAACTTATGCTTCTCATTAGTTAATATAAAACGAGTATAACTACCTAACACATGATGTGGATTTAGCTGTAATCATAGTCACATTAAAGATCTAAAGGAACTACCTATATGAGACTATGAAAATTATTCACTAACTAACCTACCACACAAAAGGGTTTGAATATGATACAAAGATGGTTAAATTTGATGAAGGATTATGATATTAAACTGGCCTACCACAAGGGTAAGATCAACGTCGTTGCAGGTGCCTTGAGTAAAAAGACATCTCACTCTTTGAGCTCTATGGTAGTTGCCTGTTGGATTCTAGAGGATCTCGATGAGAAGAGGATAGATCTTATTCAACATGGTGAGATGGAGGTTTGATTGAGTGTATTATAATCACACCAGATTTATTTGATGTGATCTAGGGATGATAAACTCAAGTGGATTCAATAGAAGATATAAGAAGGTAGAGCTAAGGGCTTCCATATTCATGATGATTGTAGCATTCCCTAAAAAGGTCATTAGTGTGTGTCATAGAGTTGCATTGATATGAAGCACCCTCTTTTATAGGAGTTTCAATATACTCCATATTTCTTCCACTTTAGAGGAGATAAGTTGTATGAGGACCTCAAAGGGATATACCGGTAGCCATGTGTATATCCATATTTTCATAAGGTTAATATGGAGCAACAGAGAACTGCAAGGTTGGTTTAGTTGTTGAACTTTGTAGGGTGGAAATGGGTTTCCATATCCATGAAATTTGTGGGTGGATTGCTAAAGACTCACAATGAGTAGGACATGATTTGAGTCATTGTTAATGTAATATATTGTCATTAAGTCCTTCAATATGTATTTAAATTATGTCAATGTAAAATAAATTGAATTTTGTTTTGGAAAGGGATTGAAATTCTAATAAAGATGTGAATTTCATGAACACTGATTGACTAATTTTGCTAATCGATTAATCGGTACATTCAGGAGTTGACGTTTTCATTATGCGATATACCAGTTGATAGGTTTTCCCAAATCGATTAACTAGTTGTTTGGCAATTTCATATACTTTTCTAATTTTGATTTGAATTTCTTTTCAATGTTTATTAAAAATTTCAATTAGAATCTATTTGTGCTAATGCGAATATTTGGATGCTTTGAAATTATTTTTTACATTTTTTAGATCATTCTATGCTTTAATTTAGCTAAAATTCTCCAAAAATACTTTTATGTTATTTCTCAACTTTTCTCTCTCCTCTTATATATATGGCTTCATGTTTAACTTCCTACACCCTCTTCCATAACTTACCAACTCTATACCATGTCCCCTCTTGAGTACACTCTATCTCCCTCACCTCATCATATACTTCTCTTATAATTAGTTGCCACACTCAACCAAGTCAGCCTTTTATCTCTCTTCCCCTTAAGGGTGTCAACCCAGATCTTCTATACACTCCATTTCTAATTCATTTAATTCCTTACCTACACTTTCTCATTCTCTCCCTTTACTTAGTGAAAAAAATCCTAAGCATTAAGCTCTTCACTTTTCTTCCTTTTCTTATCTGGTAAAAAAACAGAGGTTGCCTCTTATTTTTCTCATCCCTTAGATGAATCCTTCTCTCTTCTCTCATCACTTAATCTTGGCCTTTGCTCTGCCTTATTTCCATTAAGCAATGAAGGATTAAGGTTTTGAGAAAGGTTAAAGATCTTAGTTTTCTATCTTTGATTTCAATTATGAGAAGAGGTTAAACTATGACATTTTCTTTTCCTTTTGATTTCATTTTATTAAGTTTTGAAAAGTATTTTTAATCATTTGGGTTCTTGATTATCTTAGGAAATTGAGGCCTTGATATAATCTATTAAGTTAGGAGCATTTATGTACTATAAGGTTTGCTTAGAGGTAATGCATCCTCATCTCTAATATGAATAAGGTTATGTGTTATTTGTTGTGGTTTTGAGTGTCTGGTATGCTTTGTTATGTGTACATATTATGTTGAGTTATTGGATTCAAGCATATCATCATGTTTTAATTTTTTAAGTTTTAAAGTATGTTCAAGTATTTTGATATCATGCATGATTGTGGTGAAATTCAAGTATGGTCTTGTTGATTATTAATTCCTACCATGATTTATGTGATGTCATAGGTGGATCATAAATTTTTATATGTTTTACAACATAGAATCATGATTAGACTAATTTGGAAAAGATTAGTGATTTTGTTAATATTTAGTTCGTGAGTCTAGGTGCTATTTTCCCAAACTAATCGATTTACTTGCTATAATCGATTGTCTGGTTGTGTGAACGGTATCTTGGGTTGGTCAAGACGATTGTTAGGTTGCTTGAATAGTCCGTTAATTTGATGAATTATTCTATTGGTATCCGTGAGCAGTTGATTGGTTTTCCTAACTCATCGATTGGTTGCTTTTGTGACCAAAGTGGTTTGGCTTCTACTTAGATCCATCGACTAGTTTGGCCAAATCCATTAACTAGTTCCTTTATATAGTTGATTGATTAGACCAACCAGTGGACTGGTTTCAATGTATGATATTTTACCTCAGGTTTGGTGCGACTAGATCAGTCGATTGGTTCCGATGATTGATCGACTGGTCTGTCTGAGTTCACCATGTTTGTTTGTTAATTGATTTTATTTATTTGGGACTTTTATATTAATATATTCGTGTAATTATAATATTTTAACTATGGTTTCAATTATGCTTAACCTGAATGTAATGTGGATCAAAATGATAACATTATGGTACCGTGAGTGGTTAAGTTTGGTGTCATCTCTAAACACCCAATTGGTGGTATGTGTATTTTGTGTTGTGTATGGTATTATGACTTGGAAATACCCAATTAATTATAATGGAGTTAATTGTGAATTTTGATATCATTTGGAATCTAATAATAATGTATTAAGAGTTTGTTTAAGCCTTTTTCTCATACTCTTGGGGTAGTTAGCCGGGAGTTAGTAGGCGGATTGCCCTGTGTTTTTATCTTTTCACTCAATACTTATTTCCCTCTCTCCTGGATTATGGTCGATAGGGTGTGCACATATCTTTGAAGTATAAGGTTATATTGTAGTAGGCCGACATGGCATCGATATCTAGCTCAAGTGGGTGAGATATCTTAGTACAAGCCCCTTAACACTTTGTATTATCTATTACTTAGGTGGGTGTGGTATCCCTGATGGGCCAAATTCACAAGTACATAGAGTCATTGTAGCATGTCAAGGTCGTATCCCATTGGAATTTTGTTGTTAATTACTGAATTTTCACCATTCATGACTATCTAGACAAATCAAATTTGGAGAGTAGAAAATGGCTAACAAAATAAAACCAAATAGTAATGCTAACGGTAGTAAAAATTTAATTAAAAGATTAGGATTAGATTGTCATAATAAATTGATAATTAATGAATAATTAATTTAATTGACAAAAAATTACTTAAATCTAATACGGTGAAATAACTTAAATTAACTAATAGCCTCTTTCAAAGTCTAAAAGTCATACTAATCAAAATTAATAACCTAGTTTCATGGTATTAAATCAAATTAAATCTGTTACATTATATGCTAAATTAAATAAAATCAATAACCTAATCCAAACTAATAACCTAATTTCATGGTTCAATTCTCCTGTTCAATTGTTAGATTTCTGGCTATTAAACTTCGTATTTCAGTTATTAGATTAAAACCTATATTTAGTCAAATCAGTGATCAAGCAATTCAACCATAAGTGAAGAACTTAACAATTGAAATAAAAAATTCAAGCATTTGAAACAGAAATTAAACTAATTTATCATTAATCAACGATTTAGACTAGTTACAATTCTATAAAAGGAACATACTCCCTCATAGCTAAATGAACAGACACAATAAAGAAATTAGATATTAATGAAATGAAAAGGGTAATAGTTCAAAATATAGAACCAGGGTGTTGAAGATATGAAGAGTCGATAGCTAGATCCAAATGATTACAAAGCTTCAAAATTAAATCTAATGGGTTTTACATCAAAGAGAGATGAATACAAAAGAGAAGAATAATATAGAGAGCAAAGAGAAGGAAATATAGCATCTAGCTAAAATCTCCTTTTTAGTCATCCTGAATTAGATCTAGCCAAATCCGTTGCTGAATGTACCAGTCTGATCCTTTAAAATTGCACTTAGAAAACAAAATATGACACCTAACACGACCAAGCCATATTGGGGTCAGAGACTGAGTATTCACACTAAAAACCTACATAGCCATGATGATCAATAGGCATGCCATGTTGGCTCATAACTTCTTCATCTGGATTCTAAACGAGGTGATCTTAGATGTGTTGGAAAGTTGAGAAGAAGTTCTATAATTTTTTTTTCTTTGCAATTTTCCAAATTAAGATTGAATCAAAGAAAAATCTATTTACTTTTCAACAAAATCCTTCATATTACCTTATATTGGCCTTATTTGTATCCATTGAGCGCACTTAGAAAATAAAATGCCAAAGCATACAATATCCATGAGTCTAACAAAAAAATCCAATGATATTCATAAAGAATCCATGGAAATAGGCATACATAAAGAGGGAGAATCATCATAATATTATTCATTTTACCAATTTATCAATCCCAACTTGTGTAGCCCTCGTGGCAAATGCATTCAAATTGTGGTGGGTAAGCTATCCTGGTATAATCCCTTTTGATGTACTATGGCCACGTGTGATAAGTGTAGTGTCCTAATCTATATTAGCTCTTTTGACAGGTGCATTCAATGTGTGGTGGGTTTGGTATCCCCTTAGAAAATCCCCTTTGATGTATCCTGACCCCATGTGGTAGGTGTGGTATCCTATTATGTGTATGCTGCCATGACTTTTGTTCATGGTAGAGAACTAGGTATGGATGAATAGATTATCTTAATAACTGAAAAATATGCGGTCACTAAAGGATGATTGTAATATGGTTTTTGTTGTGTGCATCTGATGTGCGAGTATGATTTATCATATTACATTCACGAGCCTAGAATTTATGTTATCTGATTGTGTGTTGTACCAAATTACTATGTGACCTCAATGTATAGCATGATCCCTTACCATGTTTTAAGTAGTTTGTTTTACTAGTACTTTACCGTACTGATACTACATTTGTGTGGACAATCCACCTTCTGGTTCAATGAGCAGAGGCTGATTTGCAATGTTACAACTTTTAGCTAGAGTATGTTGAGGATGATATCATGGGTTATTGGCTAGCCATTACTTGGGGTTTAAGAGTTACATTTCTATTTAGTGAAGAGCTAGACTAACCGGTTATATAAATGAACAGCCTATCGTACCCGTAATCATCCATTCAACCCTATATTAGGTATTATCTTTATGGTATTCACCAATTTACTAAAATATCCTTAACCTTATGGCATACATGGATATATTTAAACAAGCGTTCCTAAGGCCATAAATCCTTTTTTTTATATTTAATATCCCTTATGTCTTATTATGGAAGCTTATTTAATCCATTGTCATGTCATAAGCAATTGACTGATTTACCCATTCATCCTTACAAAGTTACTAAAATACCTCTAGTTTGTAAAGTTACCAAGGTATCCTTTCTTTACTTGTCAAATTACCATATTACCCTTCATGTATGTATAATTACCAAAATACCCCTTGCATTTGTTAAATTACCAAATCTCTCTCCATACTGATTAAATTACCAACTTTATCTCTTATACTTGTTAAGTTACCAAATTACTCTTCCACTTGGTTAAATTACCGATCTACCCTCTATACCTATTAAAATTAACAAATTGCTCCTTTCACTTATTAAAACTACCAAATTACCCTTTTGTTTATCAAATTACCAAATTACCCTTTTTGCTTATTAAAATTACCAATTTATCCTTTTGATTGGTTAAATTACCAAATTGCACTCCTTACTTATTAAAATTACCAAATTGCCCTTTTGGTTGGTTAAATTACCAAATTACCCTTTTTTCATCAAATTACCACATTACCCCCTTTTACTCATAAAATTACCAAAATACCCTTCATTTATGCCAAATTACCAAAATACCCTTCTTCTTTATTAAGTCACATTTTTACCCCTTTTACTTACAAAATTACCAAAATACCCTTCCTTTATGTCAAATTACCAAAATACCCGTCTCCTTTAATTAATTTACTAAAATACCTTCTTACTTATAAAAATTACCAAGTTATCCCCTTTTTCATGTAAAATTACTAAAATGCCCTTCTTACTTATTCATTTACCATTTTACCCTCTTTACTCTTATAAATTACCATTTCACCCTTATTATACCAATTTTACTAAAATACCCTCATCACATAAAATATTAATATACATGGTCCATATACATCATCCAACACCACCAAATATTATTATTTATCATTAATACTCATTAGCACTTACCACACATACTTATTTAGACCACACCTTTTGCACAAGCAAAATTACCAAAATTAATACCATGTATATTAACATTATCTGTGCAACAAATGGACACATTAGCTTATCATATCATACATATGCATTTAACATTATCATTAACAATAAGGATCCTTCCTTAAACATTATTTCTACACATGACACATAAATTAACATGTTTTTATTTTCATCAACCAACATATACCACAAATTATCTTATACTTAAAATTATACATCATGCACATAAACATAATAAAAACCCTAATGTGCTAGAATACGTATATCCATACATTTAGTAGGGTATAATGGTTACCTTATTTTCAGCAATAATTAAACCTTACTGGTACCCCGGTTAAAGGTTTGAGATTTGATTAGTAAAAATTAATACCTAAAAATAATATCAACATTTATCATATTAGAAGTAGAAAATTAAAGGAATAAATTTTTATCAAAAGCTTAATCAAATACATACTAATATTAACCATTGTTATACCTCAAAAACATTAGCCAAAATTATCCAAATGGAGGCAGTAGACTCATGCTGCATGAGTAGCATGAGTTGCTTGCGATAAGGTAAGGAAGAAGGGGTTGAAGAGGGGAAGTGGGGAAAAGGGAAGGAGTGGTTTGGGTAGGGGTTTGGGAGTTGGGTGGAGGGCTTGTGGAGGGGAGTTAGGGTGATGGCTGGGTGCAGGGAGGGAGTAGGGGTGTAGGTGGTGGACAGGGGTAGAAGCTTGGTGGCTCAGGGTGGCGGAGGCGACAGTTACAAGGCTGGAAAATGGGGCGGAGGATGGGTGGAGAAGAAGAAGGAGGGGAAAAGAATAGGGGAAGGGAGGAGTTGCAAGGGATTTTGGCCAAGGGGAGACAAGGTGGTGGTAGGGGAGGTTCCAAGGAGTGGATTGGTGGTTGTGGAGACAGGAGAAGAGGGAGGAGGATAGCGCACAGTGGTGGTGCAGGATGGAGGCCAAGAAGGAGGGGAAAGAAAAGGAAGGGAGGGAAGGAGGCTACAGGGGCAAGTGAGGGTGATGGGGTGGTGTTGGGAGGTTGAAGGGGTGTTAGGGAGGTGGTTGCGATGGTTAGCTAGGCGATAGAGGCGGTGGTTGAGGGTAGTAGAGCAAAAACAAGGGAGGAGAAGATAAGGAAAGAAGGAAAAGAGAGAGGGCTCTACATGGAGGTGAGGAAGCTCGAGGCAGGTTGAAAATGAGTAGAAGAAGGAGATAAGGAGAAGAAAAAGAAATAGGGAAAGGAGAGGAGGTAGGGGCACTAGCTAGGTGGTTGTGGTTGTAGGGGGTAGGGTGGCAGGGAGAAGGAGAAGGAAAGGGAAGGCACGCGAGGGAGGGTTGTAGGGTTGGTGTGACCGAAAATGGAAGGAAAGGGATAGGGAGAGGGAGTAGGGCTACATGCTACAATGGCACGTAGCAGGGCGAGTTGTAGATATGGATTGCATCAATGGTCAAAGAAGAAGGGAATAAGAGAAGAAGAAGAGGAAGAAGAAGAAGAAGAAGAAGAAGAAGAAGAAGAAGAAGAAGAAGAAGAAGAAGAAGAAGAAGAAGAAGAAGAAATGAAGAAGAGGCAGGTAGGCCAAGTGGGGGAGAAAGGAAGGATGGGGCGGCCCTACACGTGAGGAGGGGAAGAAAGGAAAAGAAAAATGAGGGGGGAGACAGGCTGTAGTGGCTGGGTGTGAGGGAGAGGGAGAGGAAGAAAAGGCCTAGCGGCCCAACGTGAGGGCAAAGGGAGGGACGTAGGCCTAGCGGCCAGAAGAGGAAGAAAAAGGAAAAAGGAGGAAAAGAAAAAGGAAGAAAACGGAAAAGGGGGAAATAAAATAAAATAATTATTGGAATAATGGTATTTAATATTTTTGTTACATAAATTAATTTAATTTATTAAAATCTAATATATTAGTTTAAGAGGGTAATTTTAGTAAAATATGAGTATGAAAAATTATTTAAATAAAATGAGTATGATAAAATAATAAAATATTTATTTTAATTTATTAAATATTCATATCCATTTGTATACACCTAAAAATCCACAAAATAATTAAATTTTAAATTTTAAAAACTAAATTATCCCAAATGATGACTATTTATTAAATTATAGGTTTTAAATTTTCGGGGTATTACAGATCGGGCACTGTATAAGTCATGAAGTAAGAAGTCAAGTAGTTAGGCCCTATTTGAACAAAGTGGTGGTTGGATTCTTTTGGGTGTTGTTACTACCTTATTTACAAAATGTTTTCATACCCCAACCATGATTGCATTACTAGATTTAATTTGTTTCTTCTATTAGGTTTGATTTTCTACTTTTTTCCATTTATGTAACATCTTTTTTTATTGTGTGATTAAACGTTTTCAACATCATTTAAGTGTTACAAAAGTTACACTTATTATAATTCAAACTATACTATTTTATTTTTTAAATTGATCTTGCCAATTTTGGTGGTTGTTTAATGTTTTACATTATTTTGATTATAAAATAATATAAATTGTTATAATTAAATGATATTTTTTATATTAATTTATTTTAGCGATATTCTTTAAGTAGGATATCAACATTATTAGAATCGAAGAATAAATAAACTAAACAAGTCAGAACATTCCTCATTCATTTTTTAAAGTACCTCAAGTGATATTTTTTATATTAAGATGTTGTATTTAAATAAAAAAAATATTATTATAGATTGCTCATATTCTATACTTATATCATATTATAGGGCACTAGAAAATCAAAATTATATCTCCGCTGCTAGCACCCAGCTATGTAGCCTCGTGTAGTATGCATGTTTAAACTCTATTAAAAGTGTGTATTGTAACGTTCTTGAAAATAACTATTTTATTAAGTTTTGAAGATTTTATTTTATTTTATTTATAAAAAATTAATTGTGATATTGTTTTCTAATGAAATATATTTAATATATTAGTAATTATACTTTTTTAAAAAAATAGGAAAAACCTTTTAAGTTTGACACAAGGTCCTTGAAATGTTTGAGTCAACCCTATTGTTTTTTTCCAAAACTTTATATGAAATTATATTTAAATTGGTTATTAAAAAATTATTTTCCTTATTAATAGACAACCATATTGATATATTTTAAATACGTAAATATAAATGCACATGTTCCAAAATATAAATATATATCTTTTGGATATTGATACACATCCTTTATTTATAAAATAGTAAGTGATGAATACATATATTGTATGCACACCTTTATAGGATAAATGAACATCTTATATCATATAAGACACATCTTACAGAGATAAAATGCATATCTTATAATGATGAATATCTGTGTTATATCAATAGATGCATAGCTTATCACATCCATTATTTATAAAATAATAGGAAACAAATACACATAGTATAAATGCACATATTTACATGATTCACACTTCAGATTGACATATCTCATAGAGATGAAATGCACATATTATAGTGGTAAATATACATGTTTCAATCATCATAAGTACAGAGCATCGTGATACTAGTAGTAGGATGAAATAATTACCCCATTATGGATGCTTTTTATGCCCCCTTCTCTCAAGGGAAGACAAAAGCAATGTGAAGATAACTTAGCTCAATTGTTTATGTCATCTACCAATTATATATATCATGACCCAAACACCTAACAAACCTAATAAAATACTAATAACACCCCCATTTTTTACAATCTGTTTTTTTTTATTAAACCAAATTTTGACAAAGTGAAAAAAAAAACAATTCAAGATATTACATTGTATCCAAATTAAAAAAGGTACTTCCTATACCTAATATATTTTTGGTACAAGGCTAAAAAGTAACCTTTATCTAGAGATCAAGTGTGGGTAACATTAGATCCCATGATGACACACAATTGTGAGATAGAGATAGTGAAAATAGAGAATTAAAAATCCATAGAGAGAGATATGCACATGACCATACAGCAATACCATTCCATATAAATGTTCATCGCAAGCATCACATTAAAGGATTGAGTCAACAAATAATTTCAAAACAACAACTATTTTGTCTACTCGTGTATGGGAATAAACATCACCAATAAAAAGGATAATTAGTACACTATGTATCGATTGAAGTAAAAATACTCATCAAGAGAATAAAACATACATAACACATAGGAATCATATAATAAGATAGATATTATACATGTTTATATGATCAAGATAGATATCTCAAGCAAAAAAAGATTAGGGTTCAATAATAGGTGATCATACTATTCCATTTACTTGGTCAAATTAAGATTAGGGACCCCACTACTTATAAATAATGAAAAAATATATGACATAAAGCTCCTACCAAGGAAGAACAAGCATAGGAACCACTATTAATATTTTGTGGAATTGAATACGATGTATAACTCCTTCCATGGAAGAATGCCAAGGGGGACTAAAAACTAAATATCTAACCCTTAGGTATGCATAATGTAACACCTCCAAATTTACTACTAAAAAAATTTCATTTAATTTTAAAGAGTTTAACGGAAACGAAAAGATAAAATTGTAAATTCGGAGGCATTACCGCCACACTTAGTACCAGATCGGTTCACTCATACCGTTTTGGTACTAAGTGCTAAGGCTAAACCAGATTAACCATCAAATACGAGTTGATAATAAAACACCAGTCAGTAGTAAAACATGAGTCATACAGAATCAGAGTGCGGAAAGTCAAAAGTACAAACCAAAGGTACAATTTTAAGGTTCCAAAAGTTTAAAACATCGTACATCAGAAATGGACTAAATTTAAAGACATGAGAAAGATAAAGTGGACAATAGACTCCGGCCACATCACTCTTGACCCCCAAGCTAGGTCCGGGCTCAACTATCGATCCCGCTCGTAAGCGTCATAGGCATCGAATATAGAATCACCAATCTGCACTAAATCAGATGGGCCTTCTGCTCATGGGAATGAGCAACACCCATGAAACGGGTGGTCAGTACGCTATGTACTGAGTAAGGTAATTGTATAACTAAGGCCAGACATACAAGGTACACAACACATGCATGATCATATAGGCAACATAAAACAATACAGATAGTGAGGCCGATTATGCTCCGGTTAGACTTGTTCTTTAAATCTCTTAACGACGTACTCAATTTCACACATACTCTTTATTAATCCATGTGAGTGCGAGAGCCCCACTATTATAGCCGGTGGATTGGAGATACGTACAGGGCAAAACGCTCCTGACCACTATTATTCACCGGTGGATTGGTCTCCCAAGCAAAAAGCTCCTGGCCACTATTATTTGCCGGTGGACCAGTCTGGCCCCGACTCACATGGTGTTCCACTGTACGTATTAGTGCATTTCCCATGTCTTAGTTTTATCTCGTTTGGTTTGTTGAGCACGAAATCCCCCACTATTATAGCCGGTGGACCAGAATCATACAGGGCAACACGCTCTTGGCCACTATTATTCATCGGTGGACCAGTCTGGGCCTGGCTCAACAATCTTTCTCTTTAAGTGATTAGTGTTTTATTGTATCTTATTCAATAAATTCTGCCCTGAACATGTATGGCTAACTTCAGCTGTACTTATCCTCCCAAGAGGGTCCGTCTCATATCTTGAGACCTCTGCGCCTCCTAACTCGCCCGACATCCTTCCCTTAATCTGTTTGCTCATACCAGGAACCCATATCCTAAGTGTGTGGGTCTAGGCCCACCACCTTATACCCCAAAGTCCACTCACCGCCTTCCCTTAGGGTTTTCTCCAGAAACCCTAACTTGGGCCTATGTGGCCCATCCCTTTTCTGCCTCGTACAACCCAGCCTTATTCTACCACCCTACACATCACGACCCTTCGGTTCAACCCTCACTTCATGTCCCACTCATTCTCACTTATTTTTATTATTCTCTTTTTCTTCTTTCCCCTACCCAAATTAGGGTTCCCTCTAAACTCTAACCTAGTCTCCTACGCACCCTTATTTTGGTCCACGTACCATTTTTCGCCCAAAGCCCCCAAACACCCAAACGATACTTCTCTTACCTTCCACACACCCCATGAAATGCCCCAAAAATCCTAATTTCTATTATCTATTATTAAATAAGGTTTTTATGTGGAAAGTTAATCAAATAATTTAATAAGAGGAAGTTAATTAGGGTAAACTAAGAATAAATTTATAAGTGTTCTAAAAAGAAGGAATGTTGGTATTTTTAAGCTAATTAATGATTTTATTTGGAAATTAATTAAATAAATTACTTTATTTAAATTAAGAAGAATAAAATAGCTTCAATTAATATAAACTTTATAAATAATTTAATTGGAGAAAATTAGAGTGTTTTCTTAATTTAAAATGGAATTTAAGAAAATTCTTTCGAAAATCCCTAAATTTACCTAAAAATAGAATTTAATTATTATTTTAATATATATATATTATTAAACATCCCAAATTACCCAAATCATGCTAATTAATCAACCACTAATTTCCCTTTTTCTTATCCTTTTTCCCTTTTTCCTTTTTCTCCCTCCTTTTTCCTTTTTTTTTCTTTCTTTCCCCTTCTCTTCCTTATTTTTTTCCCGACTGGGCCGGCCTGCCAGGCCCAGCACCTCCCCCTCGCGGCCCGTCCCTCTCCCGCGTCCCTTCTTCCTTTTTTTTCCCGGCCGGTTCGGCCCGCCCCTTTTTCTTTCTTTCTTTTCTTTTCTGCTGGACCGCCGGTCCAGCCTCTTCCTCTTCTTCTTCCTCGCGACGTCGTCGTCTTCGCCGTCTGCAACCGAAAATCTCACCGGGAAGCTTAGCTTCAACAGCACGCCATTTCCACAGATCAATTCGTCTTTTCTCCCTCGTTTTCATCCCTGCAGACATGACCCTTCAATGAGCCTCTCTCCCCCGCACGCAAGCCCTCCATTTTCCAACAAATCACGGCCTGCAAATTGCAGACCCTGCACCGGCCATTCTCGCTGGACAACCTACCCTAACCCTAACCCCCCTAACCTCCCTCGCAGCTTTGTCGTTTTCCCATCCCGAATTGCCTATAAATAGCCCCGAAGGCCACATGAATCGGGTTTGAAGAACCTGGAACCCAGAGAAACCCCGTCGCGCCACCCCGCCTTCAGCCGCTATTTCCTCCACCTTCAGCCACCTCTACCGCCTGCCCTTGCCACCACAATCCTCCTTGCACCGCCCTCTACACAACCAAGCCCCTAAACCTCCCTACCTTTCCCCGCACGTGCCGCTCCGGCCGTGCGAAATTGCCACCCCGAAACAACCCTTCCAACCCCTATGCCACCTTCGCGCCGCCACCGCCGGCCATACCGCCGCTTGCAGCGCCGTCACCTCCCCCCCAAAATGACCAAGGGATCCTGCCCTGCCACCCAACACCTCCCCTTTCCTCTAGTTTCTCGTTTCCTAGCCTCCACATCCATTTTTCCCTCTTCTCCCTTCCTCCACCGCCGCCGCTGCCGCCGCCGGCGCCACCACCTCTCAGCCAGGTTGCCCAACACCCTGAACCCTTAATCTTAAAAAAATAAAAGTGATTAATGATTTAATATTATTAACTACTATTATTAGTATTAATATGATTAATATTAACATTCTCATTATTATTACTAATATTATTATTATTACTAATACTACCACCCTTATTATTATTACTAGGACCCAATCCTCCCCTAAGAACTTTTAATTAATGGTATTAAGCAATACAAGACCCTATTAAGTTATTATTATTGTTAATATTGCTAGTATTACTATTATTATCCTTATTATTATTAGCACTACTATTATCGTTACTATTATGATTACTATTATTATTATTATCGTTATTATTATTACTCTTATTATTCTTATTGTTATTATAATTATTATTGTCATTTATTCCTATTATTATTTTTATTACTATTATCATTATTATTATTATTATTATTATTATTATCACTATTATTACTATTATTATTATTCTTATTCTTATTATTACTATTACTATTGGTGTTATTGTTATTATTAATATTATTATTATGAGCATTATTGTCATTATTACTACTATTGTCATTATTATTATTATTACTATTATTATTATTATTCCCATGTTTATTACTCTAACTATGACTGATGTTGATTATCTTTGCTATTATTATTATGGTAGTATTCTTACTATTATTAGTATGATTAACATTATTATTATTATTACCCTTATCATTATTATTATTATCATTATCATTACTATTACTATTATCATGGCTATGTTATTATTATTATTATTATTATTATTATTATTATTATTATTATTATTATTATTATTATTATTATTATCTTTGTTATTATTTTTGTTGTTGTTGTTGTTGTATTTAATGCATTTATTATTTTATCGATTATTACCATCGCTATTATCCTTAACATTATAATTTAATATTATTACCTTAGTATTTTTGTTATGCTTAGTATTGCCACAACTATTGTATTATTATTATTATTATTATTATTATTATTATTATTATTATTATTATTATTGTGATTATTATTATTGTTATTTTTATTATTGTTATTATTGTTACTATCATTATTGCTATCATTACTATTATTATTATTCTCATGGTTAATACTAGTGTCATTAGGTTTATCTTTCTAACTATTATTATCATTTCAACTATTTCTATTATTATTATTTTCAGTATTCATACTATTATTTGTACTATTATTATTATTATTTTCATCACTATTGCTACTTCCAATATTATTATTATTATTATTATTATTATTATCATTATTATTAATACTATCGCCAGGATGATTATGGTTGTGTTATTATTTTATTATTATCGGTAATATTACTATCACTAATGCTACTACGATTTCAATTATTATTATCATCATTATTATCATTATAGCCATTATTATTCTCATTATGAGTACTATTACTATTAGTAGTATTCTTATTATTGTTATTAGTAATATTAAAACTCTTTACTTTGATAACTATTGATTTTACTAAGGCGTGTCTTGATTAGTGGTCATTTGCTTAACTACCTTAAGAATAATAATAACCCCACCTTTTTAATTATAAACTACTATTATTAATATTAATTATAGTACTAGGCCAGGATAGGGGTAAGATAGGAAATTATGATAATTCGGGTAGAGGGAGATTGACCCTTAGTATTTCTTTCTTATAGGTAAACCGGGTCAAACCCCAGGAGGTGTAGGAGCGTGCTCCAAGCCCGGCGCCGATTTAGGTAAGGACGTAACTAAGGTCGCCTGTGTGTATTACATGTTTTACTTGCCTTGGATGCCTCGTACAACTTATATGTTGTATTCTGTGTATGTTATCTGTTTTACTGTGTAGCACAGCATGGAACCGAGGTACGTTCTCATGCACTTGTCTGTATGTATTAATATGGTATGGTACAAAGATGATGTGATGTGATGTGACCCCTACGACATGCATGCTAAGTGTTTTGATGAGGAGTTGTGGAGTGGGGCTTGAAAGAGAAAAATAAGCGACTAAGATAACCAAGGGGAAGTACGCTGATTAGCGTAGGTATGGACGACCTAGGTAATCTGTAATATGTGAAATGATGAGAAAAAAGGGGGGGAATTAAACAAAGGGAAGAGTGGGAGAAAATAAGGTTGCATGGGAGAACTAGGGTTTGCACAGGAATGATAGAGTTTGGCATGGTGGAAATGATAGGATTTGCATGGGGAGGTTAAGGTCCGCATGGGGGCGAACCTTACGTATGAAAAGTTACTTTAGGACGTGGGGAAAGTAACGGAAGGTCTGTTTGGGAGTCTGGAGGCTCGAGGTGAAAAATAGTACGTAGGGTCATATAAGGGTACCTAGGGTTTGGGAAGGAAACCCTAATTTGAGAAGGTGGAAAAAGAAAAATGAAATAATAAGAATAAATGAGGAGGAGTGAGGTATAAGGGAGAGTTGAGTCTGAGGGTCATGATTTGGGTTTTCAATGCGAGAAATGTGTTAAGTATGAGAGTTACAAAGGGTGTTTAGTGGCCTAATATAAGCGCGGGAGATAGCTCGGTAACCTAAACCGAGTAGGGATATAGTGTAACACCCCCAAAATTCACTACTGAAAAATTTCGTTTTATTAAAAGATAATAGCGGAAGCAGATAAATAAAATGTGAACTTTGGGAGTATTACCGCCACACTTAGTACCAGACCGGTTCACTCATACCGTTCCAGTACCAAGTGCTAAGGCTAAGAAAATGAAATACAATTCGAAAGACATTCAACATGCATTAATCAGAGTAAATTGCAAGAACTTCAACATATTTAAATCAGAGTAGCGCATCAAATCGTTTTCAGGAATAAAATCCACCAATGGTGGTTAAAGTACCAACATAACATCAAAACCAGGGAATTAAACGAAGAAGGAGGGAAACCCTAACGATACCGGATAACTCCTTACTCTCCTTCCCGTAGCCCACTTGAGTAGCACCTGAAAAACCTGCAAGGGCACTGCCCATTGAATAGGCAGGGGCCCCATAAAGGGAATCCCTTCAGTACTACGGTACTGAGTAACCCTTTAATACCACACTTAAAGACAGGCCCGCATACGGCACACAATGCAAGCCACACGCATATAAATAATGAGAGATGCATACATAACAATGACAAACATAATACTTTATAAGTCACGATCGATACTTTGGGCCTTAAGCCATTATTCTGTCATTAATCCATCAATATCATATTTTATATCCATGTGAGTACGAGAACTCCACTATTATAGCCGGTGGACCGGAAGTCAACACACAGGGCAGAACGCCTCTGACCACTATTATTGCCGGTGGACCGGAAGATAAACACACAGGGCAGAACGCACCTGACCACTATTATTTGCCGGTGGACCGGTCTGGCCCCGACTCACATGGTGTTTCACTATAAGTGATTAGTATTTTTCCATAATCTTATTCACATACATAACTGATTTTATTGAGCTCGGGACCCCCACTATTATTGCCGGTGGACCGGAATACAGATAACTCATCATCCAGGGCACAACGCTCCTGGCCACTATTATAACCGGTGGACCAGGATATATAAAGAATCATCATCCAGGGCACAACGCTCCTGGCCACTATTATAACCGGTGGACCGGGATACATATAACTCATCATCCAGGGCACAACGCTCCTGGCCACTATTATAACCGGTGGACCGGTACTCAATATCATAATCATCTGGGCCCGGCTCATTAATATTTCACTTTCAATAATAGTATCTTTCCTTTCTTTAATCAGCACATCAATCATATTTATTTGCCTCGATTGGGAGATCGATAACCCGGGACACAAAGGTACACCGGTCGTACCGGTGCATATCAGCTACTCAGTACCCTTTAACCATGAACCCAAGGACGCAAAGGTACCCTGGTCGTACTGGTGCATACAGCTAACTCAGTACCCTACCGACAAGGACACCTAATCCATAAGTATGCATACCCCCTAACTAGGTCCGTAGATCTAGGAAGAGTAAGATATAGGGCCTGGCTGGAGCACAAAGGCACACCAGCAAATACCAGAATAATCGTGGACTAAACCACGTCCTTAGGGTAGCGACCCCTAAGGAGTCACCATTCCCGATCTCGAGGTCTTTCGCTTTAAGTAATAGTGTCTTAATTAAGGTGATCACATAAAGCACGATGATCCGATACTTATTCACTTTCAATCGTTTCGATATCATTAATCGTTTCTTATTCAGAGGATTATCCAGGATGTCACAGAGAAACCATCAAGGCCATACTAATCATTAGATACTCTTACTTGGCTAATCAGCATTATTTAATCATATTAATATTCCACAATCTCAAAGGCATGTCAGGTACAAACCACTCATTTTCCCTTTACTTATATAATTGTTAAGTATCCATTCCTTACTTGATAAATTACCACATTACCCTTAAGGTTGCATAATTACCAAATTACCCCTTGTCCACTTTAGATTACCAAATTGTCTCCTACACTTTTTAGATCACCATACACCCCTCATAATTACTACACTTATCATATTTCCCTTTTGGTTGGTTATATTACCAAATCACCCTTCTCCTTGTTATAATTACTAAATTGCCCTTGAGTTGGATAAATTACTAAATCACCCTCCTTCATTATCATGATTACTATTTTGCCCCTTTAGTTGGTTAAACAATTATCACTTTACCCTTTTATCGGCTAAATTACCAAATTGCCCTTTTAGTTGAACAAATTACCAAATTGCCCTTCTCCTTTATCATAATTACCATTTTACCTCTCTCAATTATTTTTAATTGCCATTTACCTTTTTCAATTATCATAAATTCCAAATTAACTTTCCTCATAATTAATTTACCCCTCTTCATCATTGCAATTACCAATTTTACCCTTCTCCATATTTAAAATTACCATAATGCCCTTTAATTGGTTAATTTACCGAATTACCCTTCTATAGCATCATACTTATCCAATTGCCCTTCTACAATCATAATTTAATTGCTAAATTATCTTTTGTCATTATCATAATTACCAAGTTACCCCTTACTCCCAAGTTTACCATAATATCCTTTCATTTACAAAATTACCATTTTACCCCTTACATCCATTTTTACCGTAATATCCTTTTATTTATGAAAATTACCACCATACATCTTTTACTTTATAAATTACTATTTTACCCTTTTACATCCAAGATTACCATCTTTATCTTTCCTTACATAATTACCATTTTGCCCTTCTTTTCCAATTTACCATATTACCCCTTTACTTATAAATTTCCACTTCGCCATTCACTTATAAAATTTACCATATTACCCTTTACTTATGAAATTACGATTTTGCCCCTCTACCTCCAAAATTACCATAATGCCCTTTTTACTTGAACAATTACCATAATGCCCTCCTTCATCCAAAATTACTATTTTATCCCTACTTCCAAAATTACCATTTTACCCTTCTTTCTCACAACTTACAATTTTATCCTTTACTTGTAAATTATCATTTGGCCATTTAATTATAAAATTACCATATTATTCTTTTATCTCAAAAATTACCGAAATACCCTTTTCCACTTATAAAATTTCCACTCAACCCCTTTATTCACCATTTTTATGAATTTACTAACACTACATAAAATAATGATATTAATACTTCCTTTTTATCATCTGAGTCCACCAACTTGTCATTTTTCAACATAATACTCATTAGCAACTATACACATTGATTTATATACCTCATAAGCATAATTACTAAAATACCCTTAAACAATAGCATCATTTATGCATTAACAACATGATACATCATAAACAAGTATTTAACATTTCTATCCATATTCAAACTCCTTTATTTAACATACCTACATATGGCACAAAAGTTATCATGCTTTTTCTTTTTATCAAACAATATAAGAAACCATATACATATCATGCTAAGCATACAAAACATGCATAAAATCATACTAAACCCTAAATGTGCTAGCATGCGTTTTTCCATATATTTAAGGGAGGATTAACGGTTACCTTAATCCCGCAAAATATCAAATCTTACCAAGCATAATTAGCAACTCAACACCTAAAAATAATATCCATGATATTTATGTTAGAAATAAGAATCCAAGTATAAAACTTTATAAATTTTAATTAATAAAACACTTAACATAAAATACCATTATACCTTAAAAAATTACCCAAGAAATTCTCAAAATAAATGGGAGAGCTCACGCTGCATGGGAAGCGTGAGTTTTATGCAAAAACCATGGGGGAAAAAGCTCAAAGAGGGTGAAGGGGGCAAAATCCATTATTTTCGGGTTAGGGTATTTAGGCTAGAAAAGAAGGTGGTTAGGGGAGGTTCCAAGGCAGGGGAGTGGTGCAGAAGTGAAGAGGGGGTGTAGGTGGAGGCAAAGGGTGGTTTCAAGGCGGCTTAAGGCGGCGGAGACGGTGGCGGCGAGGCGGCAAAGTCGGCTGCCGAGAAGGGTCGAGGGAAAAGGCTGTGAAGGAAGGAAAAGGAGAGGGAAAAATGGAGGGGTTCAAGGGTTGTTTTTGGCTAACTAATGGATGGCGGTTGTAGAGGGGGTTGCAGGGTGTCGAACGGTGGGTTGGATGGCGGCAAAGGTGGCCGGACGACGGCGGTAGAGGCGGTTGCAGGTGGCTTGACGGTAAGGGGAAAAACTGGGGAGGAAAAGAGAAAGGGTCGAGAAGGGAGGGAGTGTAGGGCTCGAGGGGCGGCGTGGTGGTGCAGGGTGGTAGTAGACGGTGGCAGAAGGCGGCACAGGGCTGGGCTTGGTGGTTCGAGCGGCGGCGGGCGGCGGTGAGAAGAAAAAAAACAGAAAAGGATGGGGAAGAAGGAAGGA